>OZ057398.1:100531159-103377496 GCA_964056695.1 Melieria picta | reverse complement strand
GGGGGCGGAGAGGGGAGGGGGAAAGAGTGCTTATGAATGGCGCGCACATAAATGCAAAAACGAGTACATTTGTGGTAGATTTCGGTGCTGGCTTGTGGTGAATTCAAGGCAACGCCAAATCCGGCAAAGGACTCAACTGTTTTTTGGGGTAGTTCTATGTTGTCGTTGGTCGGATAGTTGGGGTGGGGGGGGGGGTAACATATGTCGGCATGAAAACTAACATGAGGGTAAAACTCAACAAATGCGATAAGTCAGTAGACATGTCTTACACGCTCGTATTCTGCAAGTGGGCCGTGGGCCTGAACGAGAACGATAAAAAATCCATTGCGGGCCAAGCGACACAAACGAGTGAAGGGGGGGGCGGGGGGGAGGCCGCAACACACTGAGCAAAGGACTGCGAGAGAGAACGAGAGTGGGAGGGTGGCGAGTGAAAGTGTAACGGGAGAGTTCGTCGTTGTCGTAGACAATGTCGAGCGCTACTCGACGACTAACAAGTGGTCGTAGTAAGCGCCCTGAAGATGATTGTAGATATTCATGAGACAGGAAAAAGCTGTCGCCAGGGTGTGAGTGAGTGCTTGTAAGGACGTGGCGTAATTGTGCTCGGGCTCGAGCTGAGGCAAACGAAATAACTCGCAGTCGAACTGCGGCCCACTGTCGCCTACTTAATACTCAAGTAATTGTAGGCGCTTACGGGGAAATCAATGTGATTACGGCGAGGTTACGGTGTCAGCACCTGACCCCACATCGGATAATGGCAGCGAGCCAATGGAGCAACGTTTGAATGTGGCATTGAATTTGTTTATGGGTACTGCGGGGCGGTACAGCAGTGCTGTTTAATTTCAAATTAGGGAGGCTTATGCGAGAACACACTAGCGGTATTCACAATATGTGGCAACTGTTTTGAGAGAAGAGTGGAGCAACACGTTTTAAATTAAGTTAGTTAACGTCGTTTTTAATGGGCTGATTTTTGCTTACTTTTCAAGTGGTCATAGTTGCGGTTAGTGCTGACGGAAGTACACTAAATTTGCTACTTCAAGGTTTTCAGAAGAGCAAAAGTGCAGAAAGCGAGAAATCTGCTTGTTCGTTGCTGATGTTCTGTGTAAACTGTTTTGTCTGAGTAATAACCATAGACCGTGTATGCCGCCAATGTTGCCCATTAATGTAAGAAAGTGAATAATGTTGAGCTAACATCCATTGTTGCTGTTTTCTACTATTTTGCGACTGGTTTGAGAAACTTTAACTGTTCGGTAGAACTGATTCTGATGTACATTCCGCATTTTGGAGTATAAGAAACAACTTGAAGTAACGAAACAACTCGGAAGGGACAAATTGGACGTAGGATGATTCAAAAATTGGATCACCTTCTGGACTGTTAGGTATACTTTAGGTTGGTTCTCATAGTGCTGGATCGGCTAGTTGTCTGTCTTGTAACGAAATTACTTGAAATAACGAAATAACTCCGAAGGAATAAAAAAGGACATAGGCTGATTCAAGCGCTGGATCTCCTAATTGGCTGGCATTTGTCTTATTTTAGGTCGATTCTCATAGCGCTAGATCAACTAATTGAGAATCTTAACGTAACGAAATGACTCGAAATAACTAAATAACTCTAAAGAGACAAATAGTACGTAAGATGATTCCAAAACTGAATCACTTTCTTGACTGTTAGGTATCCTAAAGATCGGTCCTCATAGCATTGGATCACAAAATTGACTTTCATATTACGAAATAACTCCAAAAAACTAAATAACTGCGAATGGAAAAATTGAACGCAGGCTAATTCAAGCGCTGGGTCACGTAATTGACTGCCATTTGTCTTATAGGTCGATCCTTATAGCGCTGAATCAACTAATTGAATATCAATGGTCTTATAGGTCCATTCTTCTAGCGCTGAACCACAAAGAACTAATCAAATACGCGCAACAGTTAATGCTAACCTCTATACTTGGCTTTCGAAAGTGTCCTAACATGTCCCTTAACGTGATCCCTTAGAGTGATCCCGTTTCTACAGACATACCGTTAAATATTCAGACTCATTCGAATGCAAATTCAACAGGTTTGTCTCTGGAAACAGGGTGTCTTTGATAAGCTTGCAGATGAGTTAGCTGAAAAGGGTCTTCTATGACTCATTCAGGTTTTGAAAGTCGCAAGTTTAGATCAAATAGGATTTTTATAGATAATCCTGACAGTTTTAAAAACTCTCAGTTTATGGACTGTAACAAGTGTATAAAATATTTCTTTCTTATTGAAACATTTAGTTAAACATATAGTTTAAAAAATGTCTGAGATGCTGACTCTGTCCATGTGCTTACTCGTAGTTCACAGAAAGTGACACTTGAACGAATTGACTAACTGCTTGTAACCGTTTCATGTCTAGCTGTCTTTTTCAAGGACAAAAGAAACTCTAACCATCGGTTCCATATGACGCATGGACCATCTGCTGTTTTCCTTTTCTAAGTTGAGATGACCCACGTACTAAGTGGCGCACACAGAATTTCTTTATTTTTGTCTACACAACTATTGGGGCAAATAGGATTTCAAACCATATTTGCCACCCAAAATATTTGTAACAAACATAACCTGAACCTTTTTGAACCTTTCTCCCCCTCCACGCACTTTCTGTGCTCTTGATAGCTGTAGTAAGTAGTCTTTGATCTGTTTCAGGGTCAATAATATCGACACCGTAGTTTAGCACATTCAAAAACCCCACCTTTGCCAAGACCCATTCAATAGTAGGTATAAACATGAAAGGAAAGATCAATAGGACATATCATAGATAGTAACATAGCATACTCAGTTTTTCATTTTCTGCCATTTTTAAAAGGATTTAAACATTTTTACAGACATGAACATTTCAACAAATTGTGCTCGAGTTATGATGTACCTTTGTAGATATCAAATACTTGGATTTGATACGCAAACGAAAGAGGAAAAATGTTCTCGGGTTCATGTCATCAGTAGATATATAATGCTTTACAGGGTTCACAGGAACCCACTATTCTGAGAGTGTTTGATAGGCGAACTCAAGCCATGACTTGGATTGGACTTGAATTTGTTGTGAACATTAATCGATCTGTCTCTCTGTCTGCTTTCCACTTAAAACAGGGAGGTGGGTAGGGCGATGAGAGTTCTGATATGAGGCCTTTCACTAGGACACACGAGAAACCATTCACTAACTTTACTAACTATGAGAAAATAAATGACTCGAATCCTTTCACAATCAATGGATCAACGTTTTGCTTTTTTTTGTTTATTTTTATGCTTATTTTTTAATATCAAATCAGCATAAATTCAACATCTCTTAGCAGTTTCAAATAATCTTGAAAGAAACTTAAGGACCTCTCTTTGCGAACTTGAATGAAGTGAACTATTAAATATTGAATCCGAAGCAAGATTGAGTTTTAATTATATTTTCGTTGCAAGATATTTCAGCTATTGTTGCTGCTGATAGTGTTGGCATTGTTGGTGTTGTTGTGTTAGTTGATGGCTGTAACCATTGGTTGTTGTTATAATTGTTTTCTTTGCTTCGTGTTGTTGTTTTCTAATGGATTAGTTGTAAGAATTTTTGCTAGTGTTTTGGTTATTGTTGTTGTATTTGTATTCATATTTGTGATGTGGATTAAGTTGTTATTGTTGTTTACTTTTATTGAAAGAGTTGTTATTTTTTTAGTTCGTGTTGGTTGTTTTTACATTTTAACTGTGTTGGTTGATAAATTTCGCATTACTGTTGCCAGTATTGTTGGTTAACCCTGGAGCACTGAACTAGTTTTTTACTGTTTTGAGAAATGTTAATATTAATTTGGAGTAGAAATGACTCCATTGAGACTATTTTATTGCCTTGCTTTCGCAAAAAAAAATTTCAGACTTACTTAAAAAAACAACAGGCTGCTTGACCAAATGTTAGTCCTATTTTGTCTCATTTTTAAGAAAATTCGATTTGCCGGGTATTCTAATGTTAACTAACTACAATTTTAATTATTTTAACATTAGGTTAAGCTATTATTTATGTTATTGTTGCGTTGTTTTTGGTTTTGTTATTGTATTTTGTTCTTTTGTTTTGTATTTGTAAATGATGTTGTTGTTGTTGTGCTTATCACAAATGTCATGTTTTGGTTGTTCTTTCATGTTAAAAAGTTTTTCGAAAATTAGTGTTTCAGGGTGAAGGTTTCGAGTTATCAAATCTGACATTAACTAACTACAAGTTCAATTATTCTAACATTAGTGTTTCAGGGTTAAATGGTTATGTTGCTGTTGTTTTTGTTGTGCTTATTATAAACGACATGCTGTTGTTGTTTTTTATGTTGGGGAAAAGTTGTGTCTTTCGAGTTACCTAATCTGACATTAACTAACTAAAAACTAAATTATTCTAACATTAGTGTTTCTAGGTTATGTGGTTATGTTGTTGTTGCGTTTATTATAAACGACATGTAGTTGTTGTTGTAAAAAAACCTGAGGGTTTCGAGTTATCAAATCTGACATTAACTAACTAAAAATGAAATTATTCTAATATTAGTGGTTCAGGGTTAAATTGAATGTTGTTGTTTTGTTGTTGTACTTATTATAAACGACGAATTACGAATTACTTTATCTGAGATTATCTAACTAACATTTTAATCATTGTATTCTAACATTAGTGGTTGAGTGTTAAATTCAATGTTGTTGTTGTATGTTGAAAAATTTTAGTGTTGATTAACAAATCTGACATTAACTAACTACTAGTTAAATTATTCTAACATTACTGTGCCAGGGTAAAGTTATTATGTTGTTGTTTTTATTGTTGTTGCATATTGTTGCGTTTATTAAAAATAGCAGGTTGTTGTTTTTTGTTGTTGTTGTTGCGCTTAATATAAATATGATGTTGTTGTTTTTGCATGTTGTTACGTTACTATAGTTTTCAAATTGTTGTTGTTATTGCATGCTGCGGTTGTTTCTTGTTGTACTTATTATAGCTGTCATGTTGTTGTTGTACTCGTTGTTGTGGTAATAGTTGTTGTTTGTGTTGTTATTGAATGTTGTTGTTGGGCTTGCTGCATGCTGTTGTTTTTGTTGTTGCTATTGCTGCAAATTGTTATTGTTTTGCTTCATGTTGTTGTTATTATTGTTGCTTAATTTCATTGTTCTTTTTGCATATTGTTGCACTTAGTATAAATGTCATGTTGTTGTTGTTGCATGCTTTTGTTGTTGGACTTATTTTCATATTGTTTGTGTTGTTGTTTCATTTAGTTGTTATTGTTGTTGTTGTTGTTGTTATTGTTAGTTGTATGTTGTTGTTGCTGCATACTCTTCTTATTGCTGCATATTGTTGTTGTTGCATGCTTATGTTGTTCATCTTAGTGTAGTTGTAAGTTGTTATTGCTGTTGTTGCCTTTTGAAAAATGTTGTCATATTATTGTTTTTGTTTTTGTTGACATTGTTACTCATTTATTTTTCTTTCTCTCTATTTTTCACTCATAACTTGCTATCAATTCAATTTGTTGTTCTAATTGTAATTTGTTTTTGTTTTTGTTGCCATACTTTTGCGCTTCATTCGTTTAACAACCGGTTAGTGCAACTTCTCAGCTGGTTAATTGGTATCGCATTGTTCTTATTCCTTTTTATTTGTTGTTGTTCTACTTAATTTGTTTGTTGTTATTTCCTTGTTGGCTGTTGGTGTTGTTAAATCCGGCTGTCTGTCCACAATCACGCCTTCTTCATTTCCAACTTCTTCGGATTAGTCTTGTTATCAGCTTTGCTCTTCTTGTTGCTGTTGTTGTTATGGTTTTTTTTTAAAAGCGTCTTTCATTTTTTCATTCGTTCGTTGCTGTTGTTTGCTGCGATTCCTTTCGCTGCGGCAGTTTGCGGCGCGTTTGCGTCTCTGGCTGTGGCTTTGGTCGGTCGTTGCTCGCGTCGTCGGTGCTGATAAGGGTCGCCTCAACTCACAACGGAAACGAAACACTCGGAAACGGAAATGAATCGAAAGCGTAAATAGAATATCTAACGGATGTCAGTGTGTAGCGATGCGAGTAGAATGGAAAGTTGAAAATGCTTTAGAGTGGAGCAGACAGAGACGTACAGAGCGGAGGGCGCGGGCTGCGTTAGGCGCAACACAACGGCGGGGAAACGTGCCATACGGCACAGGATAGTTGTTGGGTGGGCGCAGGCGGAAAGGTGGAGAGCAGAAGGAGGTGAACTACATAGACAGAGAGAGAGAGATAGAGAGAGAGAGAACCTACGAACAGCGGTGTTTAGTAGTAGTTGGATAGATTTAAGCTGTAGTTAGCACGCCAGAACAGGCACAGAAAAGCAGTGGAATTCCATAGATTTTCGAATGAGAGAAATTCACCAACTTACCTTACGCTCTCGGCACTCGTTCGGTGTGCTGGCCGTCGCTCAGAGTTGGCTCAAGTCGGCCGGACTTGGCAGCGTGTGTGGCACTCGCCCAGGCGGCGAGCCGTGTGCGGTGCGAGGCGACGGGGGCTCGCGAGTTTGTGCCGCGTGCTCGAACGCGTACTGGAGCTGCGTGGGTGACGACAGGCGGCGCGTGGTGAGTGATGGGTGGTGACGGACAAAATTGGCCGATGTGCGGTGGGTGGTTGGTTGGTTGGTTGGTTGCTGGGTGGGCGCGCACACAGGTTGTAGTTGGAACGTGCTGATAAGTCACTTTCGGGTATTCTTTTTTTCTTGGTCGCTTTCTTCAAACGCAACGCGAGCAGGCGAAAGGTACGAGAGGTGTGCGGCGGGTTGGTTGGTTTGTTGGTTAATTGTTTGGTTGGTTGGGTGGGAGGCGAGCGCGCGCGCTCATGTGTCGCTAGTGCGACGGCTGCGTGTGTAGCAAAGTCGGTGTGCGTTGCCAGCGGATTATCCTTGAAGCAATATGGTGTCGAAAATTCGACTTAATTCTTCTGCATTAAGGCAATAGGCGAGTTTTTGGATAAACAACCAGAGACGCCAAGTTCCACTGTGCTGCGCGAAGAAGAAGACCAACGTGGTGCGGGTGGATGCGGGCTGGTTGTCGAGTTTCTTTGTTTTCTTTTTGCGCTTCGCCGAGCTGCTCGTTCGCTCAGGTAGCCAGAGCCAGTCGAGCCGAGGCGGACAACGGTGGGGGCGGTGGGTGCAGCTGCTCACCGCAGGAGCCCAATCGACTGTTTGCTGTCGTCGCCAGCCAGCAGCAACGTGTCCTGGTCACCGTCGCGTTTTCCGCTTTTCGCCAGTCGCCCGGAAACGCCACTCACAAACACCGCCTCGTCACTAGCGATTTTCCAAGGTTTTTCTTCAAATTTTCAACACGTTTTTCAAAGCATTTTCACACGTTGACGACGCGAAAATCTGCTCCTGATGCTGTTTCGGCACACGTACATCGACACACACTAACGCACGCTGTGTTCGCTGCTGGCGTGCGACGCGCTCATGGCTGTCCTGGCGCGCTCTCGTTGCTCCTTGCTCCTCGTGGCACGTCGCGCGCGTTCGTGCTCTCGTTCGTTCGGTCGCTCGCTCGCCCACTCGCTCGCGTGTCACTGGTTCGCGGTGCGTTTGGCTGCTGTTTATGTGCGCTCCGCACCACTGTCCAACAGCACAAAAAACGTGCAATGCGTCCCGTTACGTTTTGCTTTCGATTTTTTAGTTCGCGACGCAACTTTTTCTTATAATTTCATTGAATATGGCGTCACAATTCCCTGAACTTGTCTTAACTAAAAAAGTTAACTCGGTGTCGGCCGTTTTGTTTATTATTTAAGCGAAAATTCGAACGTGCTATGAAACCCGTAATTGTCCTGCAATACCTTCGCAATTGAGACTGAGGCCAGTGTCGTCGTTGCTCGTGCACCAACCGATGCGTTCGTGTTTTTTCCACACTCGCCATGGACGGCGATCAAAGTTTTGTTCGAAAGGCGTCGAAGACTTTTAATTAGGAAAAATGTGTTTTTGTTTCAAAGTTGTTCATGAAAGGCGTTCGGACAAATTTGGTAAAGTTAGATAAGGTTTGATTATAGGTTAGAGTTTGTTTGAGTTAGGTTATGTTAATTTATAGGTTAGGGTGTGTTGAGGTTAGATTAGGAGTTGCTAACTCCAAATTGAATACTTGTACGAAACTGTATGTGGAAGAAGAGTTAGTCTCGCTCCATTTTCCATGTTTAACAACTTTTTACAAATTTTTTAGGTTAAATAAACTTAGTTTGGATTAGTTTATACAGATGAAGTGAGATGAAGTTAGTTTGGGACAGTTAGGTGAGGTTAGTTAAAGTAAGTTAAGGTCAGTTAGGTGAGGTTAGTTGTAGTTAGTTTGGGTCAGTTAGGTGAGGTTAGTTAAAGTAAATTAAGGTCAGTTAAAGTAAATTAAGGTCAGTTAAGTGAGGTTAGTTGAAGTTAGTTTGGGTGAGTGAAGTGAGGTTAGTTGAAGTTAATTTGGGTCTGTTAGGCGACGTTAGTTTTGGTCAGTTAGTTGAGTTAAGGTTGGATTAGTTTGGGTTGCGTTAGGCGTTATTAGATTAGGTCAAGTTGAATTAGGCGAAATTAGTTCGGGGCTAGTAAGATCAGGTTAGGTATAGTTAGCTTGGGACATTTAGATTGAATTAGTTTAGGCCAGACTTGGTTAGGCTCTGTAATTTTTGGTACTTTAGATCTGTTCAATTATGTACGGTTCAGGTTAAGCTAACGTAATGTTATATTAGATTCAGTTAAGTTGGATTATGTTAGGTTAACACAGGTTACATTCGGTTGGCTTCGATTAAGTTGGGGTACTTAGTTTTGGGCCAGTTAGATTTAGTTAGTGAAGGTACTTTATTTCTGTTAAGTAACGTTAGGTTAAGATTAAGCTTATGTAATTTTATGTTAGATTCAGTTAAGTTGGATTATATTAGGTTAACACAGATTACGTTAGGTTAGCTTCGATTAAATTAGGGTGGGTAGTTTTGGGACAGTTAGATCCGCTTAGTAAAGGTACTTTAAATCTGTAAGGTTAAGTTAGGTTACGGTTAAGCTTAGGTAATGTTATGTTAGATTCAGTTAAGTTAAATTATGTTAGGTTAACACAGATTACGTTAGGTTAACACAGATTACGTTAGGTTAGCTTCGATTAACTTAACGTAGCTAGTTTTAGTTTTTTAGTCCGTTAGATCCGGTTAGTAAAGGTACTTTAGATCTTTTGGGTTACGTTAGGTTAAGGTTAATTGTAATTTAGGCTTAATAAGGTTAAGTTATTTAAGAATTGGTTAGTTGAAAAAAGTTAACTAACGCAGTGAGGCCTGGTTAGATGAAGTGAAGTTAGTTTAGGTCACATAGGAGAGGTTAGGTTGGGTGCCATTAGTGAAGTTAGTTTGTGTCGGTTGGATCAGTTTAAGTGCAATAAGAGCTTTGTTTAGGCTATTTGAAGATCGATTAGGTTGAAATCCCAGTTTCGCTCTTATTGGGTCCTTAGCGTCAGATTAATGAGGTTAGGTTAGGAGAAGTTGCTTTGAGTCTGATCGATCAGATTGGTTGAAGTCACTTTGACACAGTTAAGTTTGTGTAAAATGGGTTTGGCTCAGTATGGCCAGGTTAGGTTAGGTGAAGTTAGTTTGAATGTGAGTGGAGTAATTTTTCTAAGGCTAGACGAATTTTTCTTAGGCTTGAAAGAAGATTGGGCCGAATTGACAGTTTCATTTCTATTGACTCTTTATCATCAGATTATTTAGGTTAGGTTGAGTGAAGTTGCTTTGCATCTGATCGATGAATTTAGGTGAAGTTAGTTGTTATCAATTAAGTCCCGTTAGTTTGAATCAAAATTAGTTTGGCTCAGCTTGGACTGAATAGGTTAGGTGAAGTAAATTTCAGTGTGATTAGAGTAATCTTTCCTAAGGGAGTTGAGGAAAATTAGGCTCCATTAGATCGTTAGCGGTGGTAGTTGGAATCTCACTTAAAAAGTTATATTTTATTAACGATTAGTGAGATTCTCGTTGCCGTTATCGTTAAAATTGTATCGTCTACGATTTCGTAATCAATTTGCTTGCTATCACTTATGATAATTTTTCTTGTCTGACAATATGTCAGGGGCCATTGAACAGCTTCTAGCACCCTTCTGGCATTCGGCCACCATGTCGCTTGCTCTCACTGTGGCTGGTATGCAAATTCACCACGCTCTGTGTGGTGTGGTGTGTTGTGTATGCTGTGGGCTATTGTTGAGCCGGATTTGTGCGAGTGTGGCGTTGAGTTTTGTGTTTCCTTTCGTTGCGGCGATTGCGCACTTACAGCTCAAAATCTACATATGGCAATTCAAAAATTAAACTCGAATTAATAAGCAAATTGATAAACTTGCATTGAGCAACAACTCTGCAAACAGAGATAAAACATGAGACGATATTTTGATTATCGGTATCGGTAACATTAATTTTAAGAGAACAAAGAACAGCTAATTTTTCTTCTAAAGAACAGTTATTTTTTGTTTATTGTGATTAGCCATGATTGCCGCTATTATTTGGCATAGAAAAAATTGTGCATAAAAGTTAAAAACTTATAGAAAACGTCGTATAAAACTTAAAAATGACGAAGTTTACGTCAATCAACTGGAAATTTATTCAGGATGCTGCAATCCTGACCATCTCCAATATTCTAGGATGACCTTAGTTTCAAACGTCTTGAAACTGAGGTCTTGGCTCAGTGGAAATCTGGCGAATTAGGATTGATAAAGTTAGGGAACTGACATGGGCCTTCTGTCCATTGTTTTACCACAAAGAGAGAGATGGATTTTAAAGCTAAGTAGCCTCCCAGTACTGGATGAAAGAGGGAAGCTCCTAAAATAGGCGATGCCGTTAATGTTAATGATTGACAGGTTAGAAGGTTCAATCAGAAAAAATGCCCCAAGATGGCATAGTCTCTTCCGGGCCAAAGCTTGATTGTGGTCTATAGGACGGAAAACATACTTGTCTTCTGCTCTAGAGGATGGGGATCTGAAGAAAGCCCAGAGACAACCCTATCAACTCTTATAATTCGGTAACGGGGGTCTTGTGGCCAATAAAGTTAGTAAGAGTTCTTTTCCAGTCATCTTGTAACTGTAACCTTAGAATTTTTTTGTACCAATACTTCTTTACTGAACTCCAACCTCAAAAACTTCTCTTCAAAAATCCCTTAACAGGATCTTATGACTTGACTTGACTTTTATAAGGTTTTCAAAGAGACAACTAATGATGAACTATCAACTCCAGACCACTAACTAACACCAACAAATCAAAAACCCCTCGAGTACAACCTACTCAGCTGCATCTAATCTTCAACTCTCCCACGACCACAATGCGAAAACGTTTCCTTGCTCAATGGCCAACTTGAGGTGTCAGACATATCGAGCGCAACTTCCGGCATTGCTTCGAAACCATCAAAACCAACCAACCTCCCCGGAGTGTTGTTATCTAAGCTATCAGTGTGATAGAACTAATGACCGCTCCGACTGCGGACCCCATCAAATCAAACCATATTCAACAATTGCGCTGCCATCGCCAGACGAATTCACCACTTCAGTGTGCGGCTATGACGCACCGCTCCCGTGCTGTGAGTTGGTGGGCGCTCCCGGCCGCAATCGCATGACGGTGCTTGCAGCCGCGACTGTGCGACGGAAAACTGTTGCACGAGCCGCAGCGTTTCGCAACCTTATCGCAGCGAGCGCGAGAGCCAACCAGTTGTTCTTCTCACCACATTAATTCACACACTGACGCTTTTGGTGTTGGCAATAACGGTGAAGTTGGCACCAGTGGCGGCACCATAAACAGCCTCACCAGTGGTGTTCGTCGACTGGCAGCGGTGAGCGAACGCCAACTGGGAGCACAACAAATGAGTTGAGAATGGTGTTGCATGTGTGTGTGTGTGTGTGTGTGTGCGGAGTTGTGTTATAGCATTTGTTGCGTGCCGCTCTTTGCCTTTTGTTGACGTCGCCAAGTTGCGGAACGCCATCTGGCAGCTGGTAGGTTAGTTTAGTTTAGTAGCTGGTAAGGATTTTCTGGACTGAAGAAGGAATTTGAATTATGATTGAATTCTTTAGAAACTTTGGAAATTTGTTTACAAATAAAAAAAAGTATTTTTATTGGAATATGAAAATTTCACATATCTCGAAAAAAAAACTTACTTAACTTTGTCTTGAAGGACAAAAAAGGAGATAATTGTTCATTGTTACCTTCGATTCCATTGTATTTTACATCAAGAATTCGCTCCAGTCGCACAGACGTTAAATAAAAGAGACCAGTGGGTCGTCTTGAAGTGTTTTCAGATTTGTATAAGAAGGCTTTTTGGAAGATTGTTTGGTGGATCTACACGCTACATACAACAACAGTTGTGCCAAATTTAAGATTCAAACCCCCATTGATCGATTATACCACAAAAAGTATTTTCCACAACAGGCCTTGTGTGAGTCTTTTCGCTTTCGAATCAAAAATAGCCGCAACCGTTTTGACTCGATTGAAGTCATAAAACAAAATTCCTCGAAAAAGTTAAAGGACCGCCAAGTTTGTGTGGACGCTGCAAGACTTAAGGGGGAGAGGTCTGAAAAGTTTTCGACCTAACAAAGATACAAGACATACATAGTTCACTTGTGAGTCTACACACACACTTCTTCTAGCAATGCTTCCATCTCTTTAACCCATCCAAACAGAGCGTTGAAAATATTCGCTCAAACAAGTTTTTGTCTTACGAGAGAAAACGTGACACCCAACGAACAGCTTTCTTGTGCCTAAATCTTGATTCAATATATGGCAAACACGTTCTTGGCATATATTCATAGCCTCTATTATCTCTCTTATTTCAGTTCGACAGACATCTTGGTGTACTTGAACCATATTATCGTCAGAGGTTACAGTTTTTGCTCATCCCAACGTCTCCTAAGCTGATATGGCCACGTTTAAATTATACTAGTAAAAAATGTCATTGCAATAAATAATAGTGCAGAATCCCTGTATATTTTATTATCCTTGTATTGCCTTTCAAAAAAAAAAATTATATTATATGAATAGGTACTCTATGTTTGATATTTTCCGTTTTCCCAAAAACACTCAAATCGACTGATTCAAACAATTGTCAATCAACAACTGCTCATTCAAATGGCTGAAATTTTGGTGAGTACCTTTCAAAAGAGACGCCAACAGATTCCCCACCTTTCGTTGACAAGTGCTACCATATTCATGTTGAGGTCAGAAACTTTTCAGACCATTCTGGTATGTTATCCTTTCTGATCAAAAAGGTTTAAATACCACATTCAACATTGAGATATTGTCAAAACTTGTTTTTGGTTGGTACATCTGTCATCTTGAACACCAGATGACAGATATATATTTGTTTGAGCGTTTCATGTTGAGGTCAGAAACTTTTGAAGGCCTATTGTGATACCTAAAAATAATCGAGCATAAGTCCGCTCACTCATTGAATTAGTGTGAGCTCCTTCCGAAGCCTAGTAGAGTGTGAATAGTTTTGTCGGCTAGATCCCATAAACTGTCGAAGAATAAGTTACCCAGGTAATTCGTCCTTCTTCTGGATAAGGCAGGACAAGTGCATAGAAAGTGATGTACAACGAATAGGTCCTTGTCCCTACAGCTGCGACAGAAGTTATTTGAAAACAACTCCAGCCTTATGGCGTGGGCCCCAATTAAACGGTGACCCGTTAGAATATCTTACACGATAACTGAATTTCATTCCCAAAATCTAACTACAACATTTCTAAAAACCTTTCCTTACCATATGTTCACCTGGAGCTATCGAAACATTTCATCCTTTTCCATTTTTAAAGTTTAACTTTCTTAAGTTATTTAAGAGCTCGAAAGGGTTAAGTGTTAAAGTCAAGGCGACGCCTTTACCTTCCACTAAATAATAATAATAGCGAGTACTTAGTAGTCCTTAAGGTCACACTGACTGCCAGCAGTGTCTTTTAATTAGTACATCAACGCATAAGTCTTGGCGACTTTTATGACGAGTGTCTGTCTGCCGAGTCGTTAATACGCCGACGCACATAAAGCCTGCAGTGCAGTACTCAGCACTCAGCGCCAGGCAGCAAGGACCACAGCCACAGTGCATCTCACCATTTCGCAACGACGCCTTTGACCATAAATAGTGCAGGTTGGAATACAGCAATGCAAGTCGACCAGCGCGACAGAACGAGCGGCCTAACAAATGCTGTCGCGCTGCGTTTTATTTGATTCATGTCGGCGGCGACTCGCGACGCTGCGGCAAGTGCTGGACGAGAGGAAGTGAAGGGGAAGTGTGCGTTGTTGGCGTGCATGTTGGATGGTGTTTCGTTTAAAGTTTTTAATTAAAAACCACAAGAAAAATAGCAAATCTAATGTGCTGTAGTCAATGGAGAGAAGGACGAAAGGAGCAAGCGGCAGCAAAAGAAAGGCGCTCAAGCACAGCGGCTGTACAGTGCAGTTAAGATTGCAGCAAATCTTTGTTAGCGTCACCAGCTACTGGCACTGGAGTCGAGCAGTGGGTCTCAAACTTAAATTGTGAACCCACAATTAGGACAGTGGAATCTGTTGCTAGTAGAAATTTTTGGATTGAGCTAATCAAAGAAGAAAATGAGTGTCCTGCGACAAAGCTTTTCTTTCTTTATTTTATAGTATTTTATTGTATTGTATTTTATTTTATTTTATGTTATTTTATGTTATTTTTTATTTTATTTTGTTTTATTTTATTTTAACTTATTTTAATTTATTTTATTTTATTTTATTTTTATTTTATTATATTATATTTCATTTTATTTTATTTTATTTTACTTTATTTTACTTTATTTTATTTTATTTTATTTTATTTTATTTTATTTTATTTTATTTTATTTTATTTTATTTTATTTATTAATTTATTTTATTTTATGTTTTATTTTAGTTTATTTTGTTTTATTTTATTTTATTTTACTTTATTTTGTTTATTCATTTATTTACTTTATTTTATGTTTTATTTTAGTTTATTTTGTTTTATTTTATTTTATTTTATATTATATATTCTTTTATTTTATTTTATTTTATTTTATTTTATTTTATTTTATTTTATTTTATTTTATTTTATTTTAGTTTATATTATTTTATTTTATTTTCTTTTATTTAATTTGAATTTTTTTTTTTATTTTGTTTTGTTTTGTTTTGTTTTATTTTATTTGATTTTATTTTATTTTATTGTATTTTATTTTATTTTATTTTATTTTATTTTATTTTATTTTATTTTATTTTATTTTATTTTATTTTATTTTATTTTATTTTATTTTATTTCATTTTAATATAATTTATTTTTATTTTATTTTATTTATTTTATTTTATTTTATTTTATTTTATTTTATTTTATTTTATTTTATTTTATTTGATTTTATTTTACTTTATTTCATTTTGTTATATTTTATTTATTATTTTTTAAATTTGTATTTATTTTTTTATTTGACTTATTTTCTTTTCCTTTCGTTTCTTTTCCTTCCATTTCCATTCAATTACTTTCCTTTACTTTCCTTTACTGTGTTTACTTGTCTTCACTTTCTTTTCCTTCTTTCCTTCCTTTCTGTTTTCCTCTATTTCCTTCGTTCCATGGTTCCAAATTGGGAATCACTGCTGCTGCATGTACGCTGGTCGGTTGCAATTTCAGTGACAAATATGCGAACTGTTGCGACTTGTAATCGCAATTTTTTTCTTTGCCATTTCTTAGGATTCATTTTTTTGCGCTCGCTCGCCTTTGACGTTTTTTGTGGTTGGCAATTTTTCCGAGTAATTAATTTAATGTTGTCATAATGAATTGCTGCATTTTGCGCGCGCAGTATTTATTGCATATTTCGCGGCGCTAGACGCTGGCAAAAAGTTAATTATATTTACCTAAAGTTATTTAGCATAAAGACGACACAGGCAGTCGGCCAAGTTGTCGGGGAAAATTCAAAGGACTTTGACGCCGGTGAGCAGCAGCTGTCAATTGGCAGCCATTTCATTCAAGTGCTCGCGCACCGAGCTCAAATTACGCCCCAAAGTGGAAACTTGAAAACGTTTTAGCAAAAATGCGAAAAAAGAACGCTTTGCTTAATTTGCGGAACAATTGACTTACTTACATTTTCACACGTTGCACAGCGCAAATCAACGCCAGGAATCTGTTTGGCGCACCTGTAACAAAAAACCGCTCGAGCGTCGTCCACAGTTGGTCCGTCGCGCCCTCTCGCTTATTCGTATTTGGCGCCGGAGAGAAATGCTAATGATAATGAGAATTACATTTCCCATTGCCACAATGCGCGCTGCATTGTTTGCGCAAACTTTTCCATTAAGGGAATCTTTAACTTGAAGTGCAGAAAGTGCGGGAAATCACAGCAAAAACGCCAACAAGACGTTGCTGCAGAAAAAATGAAAAGTTTTTATTTAAACTGTACATTCCTTAGACAGGGGTGAATATTTTTGCTGTGTTGCCACGTCGAGCGTGGATTTGGAAGTGGACTTTCAACATGGGCGGGGTGGACTTTCAACAAGACTGAAAAAAAAACGGCTTCAAAGTTAGAATTGAAGTGGAATCTAGAAGTAATACGAGACAATGTTTTGGGCGTCTGCGAACTACTGACTTTACCAGTCTGAAAGAAGCAGGGCTGAAGGTTGTACTGAGGTAAGCAAAGAGCACTCATAATGGAACTAAAACTTAAACTCATGAAAAGATTTTCGTCTGGTATCGCTAGGACTTCAAAAGAGGGTCCTACACGTTGTCTTTCGACCAGTCAGCCACCACTTAACTGGAGCTGTTGACTTCCAAGTGCTGCGCATAACCCAAATTAATTATCCTGGATAGCTATTCGACACCTGCCACGGAGGGACGCAGGGCCACGAGTAGGCTGAGTATCAACTTGAATTAGACAGGGAGAAGGATAATTTTGGTGTTTGCCAGGTTGAACTCAACGGCTCCCATTCTCCCGTGTAGACCCAACACTAGATCAATCAATTTTATGAAAATCGTCTTTACCGAAATCGTCCATACCACCTAACGTAATGAATCACTCAACATGATAGAAGAGAACTTATGACAGTAACTCTCACCAAATCAGAGATTTGGTGGTCCAAGTCTGAAAAACTCTTCACAATGAGCCTGTAGAATCCTAAACTAAGTTGGGTTAGGTAGGGAACTCTGTATGCATCAAAGGCAGCACATTCACTCGGAGGCCAAAATGGCTTTTCGGGAACTCTAACTTGTATTCCTCTGGAGCTAACCAACAGTTTTAATGCAGGACAAACCAGTTCGATCTCTTAATGAAGAAGAGCAGATCCGAAACTTTGACCCCAGGGTAGGGAGTCAGCATTCTTGCAGAGCTGTGACAGTGACAGAGAAAGTATTGTATCGTTCCTACCACTTCCTTACCTTCGCTGCTTCTGCAGACATGACTAGACGAGAGACGTAATTTAATGAACATGGACCCAATGGCGCAAAGTTCGGTGATGGTTCCTGAATGAATGATCCTGAACTCAATATGTCACTGCAACTTAGAGAGTCGTAAGTTCAAAACCCTACATAGGCTATGGTTTTATCTATTAGGTATTTAACTTTACTTTTATCGGCATTCCTCACCGCTGTAAATTGCAAATCTATGAAGGAACAAATTCTTATTTCCTATCCGACACGAAGATAGAGAATTACCCTGAGATGCACTGAGATCAATAATCATCTATTGTGATCCCTACTATAATACTAACATTAAGAGAATATCCCCTAGACCCACCGACCTAATACAATTTATTAAGTCAAAGGGGGTACAAGTATTTTCGGGAACAAAAGTTACTTGCATACAAGTACAAAGTTCCAGCTCCAAATGAATGATACTGGCAAATTGTGAGGCCTCAGTACAACTATGCTGCCTATTGTGCTAGATAAATATAGAATCTTTTTAAATTCATTATTAGTTAGTTAGTTAGTGTCTTCAAGTGACCTCAGATTGAACTTTTAAATTGACATATTTGTGTTTTTCATGTAATAAAAATTCCAATTGAAAATAGTATAGAAATGTCCAGCCGGCCATCCTACAGAATGACTTTTTGTCTGGTTCCGTATACCTTAGACTGAAAAGTAACGAGTGAGCAAATCAAATGGAAAGAAATTAGTTATACCGAGAAATTGAGGGTTCCTAGTATAGAACCCTAGGTTAGGTTAGATAAGCTGGCTGGCCAGGTCGGGTCCTTAGCGGTACCAGTTAGAGTTCCTTGGTGTTACGGATCGACGTAAAAGTGATTCGTAAGGATGTGGGTGTTCCTAGCGAACGATGTTATGTCCTGCTTGGGAATCCATCCCATCTAGCCCAGAGAAGAACGAGGCCCCGAAGTGAGTAAGTCGCAATCTTGAGATAGCTGGACAAAAGCAGAGAATATGCTCCAAAGTTTTCATGACACCATTTTCTTTGCATTTCAGGCATTCATTTGACTCGGTGATGCCCAATCTTTACGCGTGAGCCACTGTTAAGAATTTGTATAGAACTCTAATATAAAGAAAAACCTGATAACAAAAATAGAACCCTTAAGAAGTTCACACTTGACACTAAAACTAGGCAGTCTATTTGATCTATTAGCTTGTAATGAGTTATAGGGTTCTTGCTCGTTGAAGAGGTATTCTAATACAGTGATATCTATGGGAACTGCAGGAATGAAAAAGAGACACCAAAGAGACACTTCTGCTTTTGGAGTTGAAAACCAGATACTTTGTGTCGCAGCTCTATTAGGCAGCTTGTTCGAGTCATTAGTGGGTACTGAGTCATAGACTTCATAGACTTGTAAATGCCAACTGTAATCTAGCGATATCTTAAGAACCTGCGGGTAGAACATGGTTGACTAGAGGCTGGAGACTGGCCACTGTTCAGCTCTTTAGAAATACTGCACTGCGTTCTGGGACGAAGGCTTCTGACAAAGCTGGGCAATGATAAGTAAAGTCAAGTTAAGGAAGGTCAAGTCTCATTGGAGAAATACCATAAATGCGATAAATAATTAACAGGTGTAAAAAACGAAATAACTGCTGAATACTGTTCCATAGATAAATATTAAAGGGATCGCAATAAATTAGACCGTCGAGCGGATGTGGCTGTTACATAATCTTTCGGGGATAGGGAAGAATACTTAGTTGGAACAAAGATAGGAAAGAACACTTAGTTCGACAATGAATTCTCTGAATAGAAGAGTTAAGGTATCGTTTCCAGGTAGTAAGGAGGGAGGGAAGGTACTGTTAGATAACCCCACACAAATAGGGAAGGAATCAAAAATTGAATAACTAAGCCCTTGATTGGAAGAGATTATTGGATACAAAGATAGGGAAGAACACTTATTCGAAAATGAAGTCTCTGAATGGAAGAGATTAGGTATCTTTCACATCTAGGAAGAGGAAGGGAAGGAATTACAAATTGAATAACTAAGCCCGTGATTGTAAGAGATTATTGGATACTTCGAAGAAACCTATACAGAGTAGTCCCTCAACCACTCAGGCTTAGCAACCCATTCTACTCAGCCATTAAACAATCACACCACAATGTTTAGGATGTGACTGTTGAATAAATCCCCACTTTTCGTGCCATTTTTTCTATTCCACTCGCCGAAAAATGTTTTTTCTAGGTAGAACTTTGCAGAGAATGCCTCGTCCGCAATCAGTTCTCCCTTCCGCCCATCCTGAAACACATCCTTGTACTTTCGTCCTTCTATTTTTTTCTACTGCTGCTATTCTGTTGTTGTTGGCTGTGGTCTACTGTCCGCCGTTTGCATTTAAATTGGCTGTCGCCTGCGTCCTACGCTGATTTGGTTAATTCGATTTTCATTACAATTGAGCAGTAAATAATTTTTTCCTCGCTTGCTTTCCACCCTACTTGCCCACCGTGAAGCATTTCCAACATCCACTTCTATCTCCTACTTTAGCAAATACTTTGCCCAACGTTCGAGTTAATGAATCTGCGCGCATTCAGGTGGCGCTGTTAATTGATGAAGTTAATTTGTTGAGACTGAACTGCAAAACAGATTTAAACGACAGCCTTCAGCGTGAATTGCTAAGCGTCATTTGTGTTGGCAATCTAATTGAGTTCTTAGTTTGCTTTTTGGTGTACTTTTCCAAAGAGCACAAATTTCATTGAAATGGTTTGCAAAGTAATGGCATGCAAATGAATTAGATGGAAATGTTTGTCTTTGAGAGTAGTCGACTGACGACAGCTGCAACTTGGAGGTTAGTGCATTGAACTGCAAGTCAGTTTGTTGAAATTCAGAGTGCCAAATTCAGAGGACCTAAATGCAACTCAGAATCACAAATGGCAGCATAGGGTTCGAGACCCAACTCAACTGTGACCTTTTGGCAAATGTTTTGAGCCATAAGTAGCAGCATAGGTTTCGAAATCCGACTTAGTTTTGGCTCAGTGATTAGATCATTGGATTTTAGGGCAACGCACTTGTGACTTAAACATGGCTCAGTGGTTAGTGTATTAAATGAGAAATTAGAGGGTTTCAAATGTGACACACACAAATCAAAGAATAGGGTTTGAATCTCTACTCAAATATGCCTCAGTGGTTCTAGAGTTCGATAACAAGACAAACGAGTGTGGTTTGTGTACCGAAACAATCGTGGCGACTCGGTGCTTTGAAGCATAAGTCACAGCAATACACAAGTTCGCTACTCTTTTCCAATGAAAATCAGCCCATAATGAAGTTTTCATTTTTCACTCATTGAGCTTTCAGCCCATGAAAACATCATCATAAACAAATGAACTGGCCATAGCATCTAGTTTCGACTTCTTGAGCGAAATTACTTTCGGTTAGTGTTGAGGTATTTCAATT
Organism: Melieria picta; assembly: GCA_964056695.1. Lineage (NCBI taxonomy): Eukaryota > Metazoa > Arthropoda > Insecta > Diptera > Ulidiidae > Melieria > Melieria picta. The sequence continues at coordinate 103,356,782 of OZ057398.1, read as the reverse complement.
TTTGCTGAACATGTCGAACTTCATTAAATGAATTTGAAACGTACCTTTCATTGTGTGTTTGTGTATTTCAGAGGCTTTTAGTGCGTTTCCATTAGAAGATTTGCGTTTGCCGAATTCGCATTTCTCGTTTCGAGTGCAGTTTGGAAAATGACATGCGGTCAGCATTCGGCTAACATTCACTCTGAATGTACATAATGCATTTTCATTGTTGCAAACAAACCGCAAAAAAGAAAAAAAAACAGACAAACAGACCGACAGACAAAGAGCCGGATGAACACGCAGGCAAACAACATTAAAGAAAAGCCGCTTATGGTGGCCGCTTCCAGGTGCTGCACACACTTTCCTTGCAACGCTTCAAATTTCACTATTCGACAATGTGCCCACAATACGGCCCCGCAGCATTCATCGGCATCAACAACAACAAAAACCAAAATTGTTGGAGCCGAACAAAGCATCCCGCAAGGACTAATTATGAAGTTCGCCGGAAATGCATTGCAGCGTTGCAATTGTTTTCACAGCAACATTGCTGCCTGTTGTGCGCCTAAAAGTCATCATTCGAAAATTGCAATTTCAATGCATTCGCTTCAATTTGGTCGCACCAACAGTGCGTCCCAGAGGGCACCGCAGCGCTGCACAGAGAGCTAATTTGTTTTTATTTTTGACACTTTCGGCGTTTGGCGCACGTGTGGCCGCCATTGTTTGCCGCGAGCTGCAATTTCATTAGATGCTGACGGCATGTTGGACATTTTTTTCTGGGGGTGTAAGTGGGCATTAATGCTGGAGAGATCGCAGCGTAGAAGAGACGGAAGCTTGTATAGAGTTCAGTCATTTTGGGCACCAAGTTGGCAGAGGGCGTTCGGTTTCGTGTTCCTATGACAGAGGCTTTTTACACAACGGTGTTTTTACAGACCGGAAAGATTGTGGTTATAATGAATCATAGAAGATATATGGATGTGATATGGCCGCTAGAGAGTGCCAAGTGTCCCATGCCAAATCTTTCTAGGTTGATTAAAACCATCCTGACTTTTGCTCTAACTTAGTGTTCTGAATGTTAAACGCTCTCAAGTTTCATAGACGTCATCTTCACCTCGTGTTCAGAGCCCTTAGATGTATCTTGATAACTCAGCTCAAAGTATGAGTATGAAGTGTCCCCTTCCCCGTTCCGTCGATACTCCCGTACATAGTTTCCCTGAACCGTAGAGAGCTCATTGCCTTCGTTTTGCTTCCAAGTTATTGAAAACTATTTGTAGATCCAAATTCTGTATTACTCTCTAAATTATTCATCATGGCCCTCGCTCAAACATGGGCAGAAAGTTCGTTGCTGGCCCGTACAGCGCGATTGTGGAATAGTCTCCCGGCAGATATTTTCCCCAGCACTTATGATCTTGATGGATTCTAGGCAAGAGTTCATAAATTCTTCACCCAACATCCTTTTTCCCAACCTATATATCCTTCCTGAACCAGCGCAATGCCTCGCATTTATAGGGGTATCCCCTGCGCGTTGGCTCGTTTAAAAAAAAAAGACTGTCATAACTATGATTACAGATTAGATTCCAACCACATTGCCAGTGTTGTTAACAGTACGAGCTCCGTGGGAAGGAATAGATGACAGGAGGTGGCTGCAGGTGGTGGTTTTCTCTTTAAGAGTAGAAAGCAGACTTTTGTTAGGCCAATCACCTAGTTACTTACTTAGGACACTGGACATATACATCTTATACCGGGTTTTGGCTTGCTTCAAGACATTCTTCCAGGATTCAAATAGATCAATTAGTTGAGCGTATTTAGGCCTGTTTTTTTAATATATTGTAACGATAAGGTTCGCTGTCGCTGTGCTATGCATGAATGCTTTTACGGGCATACTTTTAGGCACGCACCTTAGAGTACGGCCAGTTTGCTATAATTTTGATATGGCAAGGATGGCTTGCGATGGTAATGGGATGTGCGAGAACGATCGAGAGATAGTCCAATTGGAATGTACGAGAACAATCGGCGCTATAAGCAGACAAGTATAAAAGGCAGCCGAGTACAGCGCAGAGAGGATAGTCTTATTTGAGGAAGTAAAGGGGAAACATGGAATAGTCCAATAAGTAGTAGCAAGTGTAAAGACAAGCAAAGTGTAAATAAATTTGTAAATAAGGTGATTGCTGGTTTTGGCATGCGTTTGCGTTGAGTAATTAAAGTGGTTTTATTTTTTTAAGCACAATCCAGAGAGACGAATAGGCCTAGAGAACTTATTTTCGTAACAATATAATGTGTTTGTAATGATAGTCAAAATCATTTGGAAGATACCAACATAAATTGGCGAGTTGGGCCACAACTCCCATCGGATTCCCGGTTGGTAATTCGCTGAAACAGCCTACTTAATTGGGCGTATTTTCGTTTCCCATAGGAAATGGATTAGACGTCCAGAGGTCTGCCGTAGTCAATGACTTTTTTCTTGATTACTGTATCCTTCATCAACTTGAGTCAATTCTTGCAATGACTATATCCTTCATAAATTGGAATATGTCCTTATGTTGACTATATTCTTCGTTAGCTCAAGTAGGTCTTTGTAATGACTATATCCTTCATCAACTCGAGTTAGTCCTTGTGCTGACCAGTAGATTCTTTTGCTGACTATATCCTACGTTAAATTGAGTAGGTCCTTATGTTGGCTATATCCTTCTTCAATCGGAGTAGGTCTCTGTGATGAGTATATCCTCCGTCAACTTGAGTGAGTCCGTGTGTTGACTATGTCCTTCAATAACTTACGTAGATTCTTGTGTTGACTATGTCCTTCATTAACTTAAATTGATCCTTGTGTCGATTAAATTCTTCATTAACACATTTATATCCTTTTGTTGACTATATCCTTTGTCAACTCGAATAGGTCCTTATGGTAGACCATATCCTTCTTCAATTTCAGTAGATCCTTGTGTTGACTATATCCTTCATTAACTGAAAAAGATCCTTCCCTTAAATATATCCTTCGTCAACTGGAGTAGATCCTTGTGATGACTATGTTCTTCGTCAACTTGAGTAGATCCTTGTGAAGACTATGTCCTTCCTTAATTTAATAAGATCCATGTGTTTACTATGTTCTTCATTAACTTAAATAGATCCTTGTGTTGACTATATCCTTCATTTACTCAAATAGGTCCTTCAATGACTTAAATATATCTTTGTGTTGATTAAATCCTTCATTAGCTCAAATAGGTTCTTTTGTTGACTGTATCCTTTGTCAACTTGAGGAAGTACCATCCAATTCGAGGTTAGACTATAATGCAACTTTCTATCTATAATGACTTGATACAATCTTTCTAGTTTGTATCGAGTTTTTGTGAGTCCAATTGAACTCTTCCTTCTATTTTTATTAACTAACAAAAATTTCATTTTAAATGTGTTTTACTTGCAAACTTAAGAGGAGGTTACAAATATCCATTACGCAGTTATTCAAATGCCAATCAATTGAATCAGCACAAATTTGTATTAAAAATTCAATTGAAAAATAGAAATATTCAAATATCTGCAAACTCGAAATGCGATTATAGAACTTCCATGTCTTTCAGATAATCACGACAAGCAAAATTGAAGAGGAACGCAGCAAGTAAACCCCTTTCGAATAATTTTCTTTAGACCATGGTTCAACTATAAGGTTGTAGCAAGCCACCGGCTGATCGTTTATGGCTTCTGTCAAAATCGTCGGTGTGCTGTGTTGCCGCATCGGTTGAAATGAAAATACCTGACTGAAAACAACTGACCTGAGCACTTTTCCCGTTTTTTCACTCAAATACAGCACCGTCTGGCAACAATCACTTTTGTATGTTTTCAGTTTCTCCCTCTTTCGTCGGAAAATATCAGCTGATTTTGACAGTAACCATAAACAATCCTACCAACAAAATACATGTGGTTTTTGGTGTTGCGGGCATGCTATTACCTTATTATTGTGCCATGCTTTAGACGTTATGTTGGCATCAAATTGAATTTGTCAACATTTTCTGAACTCATGCTCTGAGCATTGGGTGCACTTAGAGGTGAACTAAAGCGCAGAAGTGGATGAGGGGGTGGGGGGTGGGGGGTGGGGGGAACTGACACAAACACGCACATATGAGCGATCAAATATGTGTACAGTATGTTTCTGTACGTTTGTATGAGTGCATTATTAGCTGTTAAATTAAATTGAATTACATTTTTATATGCGCCTTGAAGTATGCTTCAATTGAATTCATACCAATACAGGCCATTATGACATGGAATAATGACACCCGCTGGCCCCCATCCGCTGGCATGGGGCAATGCTATTAAATTTTTTACGTTTATGCACGACATCAATGAAAGGAAAACTACTGAATGCTGCCGCACACACACACACACACACACCCATACATGCACATATCGGCACTTGCGACGCGTTATGGCACAAAGCACTTCTTTATGGCTGCTGCCGCAAAAGCCGCAAAGAGTATTGCAAAAAAAATTGTAACGCAAAATGCAACAACAAAAAAACGTTGGCAAATGAAATGAAAGCATAATGCGCGCACACAAAGCACTACGAATAGGGGGTAGGAGGAGGAGCAGAAGGGGGGCGTGTTGCAGTGCGAAGCAGTAATAAAAATGGGTGAGAATTTTTCAATTTTCCACAGCTTTTGTGTGAAGCGGCAAACGTGCGTAACTGTCTCTGCTCTGTGTGTGTGTGTGTGAGTGCTTCAATAAGGTTCAATTCAGTGATATGCGTTCGATTGCAACAGTTCTTCACACACACACACACACACACACATGTCCCTTCTGCTTTATAATCATTGTCATTGGTTTGCCGCTTTCCGTTTTCTGTCTTCCGCTTGACGCCTTCGCCTTTTTTTTTGTTAACGTATAATTTCGTTAATATTTCACACGCTGACGGCCATTGTAGCCAGTTGGCCACGACGCCGCTCGATTGTTCAGTTTCCTTTGAGCGAAACGCAAAGCCATAGGCCGCCTTTTCGCACCGTCTGACAGTTGCCTGCAACGTTAAAATATCACTACACCTGTACATGTGTTTTCCTTTTTTCTCGCGTTTTGCGCGCGTGAATGCGTCAGATGTCGCCGGAAAGTGTGTCATTTCGACGCTGAAATTGCGCTGAATGAATGCCAACCTTTGCGCTCGCCACCCTCTGGCGTTTTTATCACTTTGTTGTTGTCGGCTGCTCATTGCTCACTGCTCACTGGTCGTCTTAACCCCTTTGTGTCTGTTCATTTGGCCGTCTGCTGACCTCATTCCATTATAAATATTTCACTCATCGCCTCGAAATTCCAGGTAAAACTTAATCAAATTCCTCGCCTTTATGCGTTGCTGTCGTTGTTGTTGCTGTCATTGTAATAACCGTTATTTGTCAATGTCTGCTCACTGTCTCCGCCCACCGTTTGGTGTCGCACAGTGCGTCGCTGTGGAGCATTAAATAAAAAAGTGTCCCAGTGTGGCAAATTAGAGCCCAAGAAAATTGTTACTTGCCAAAGCACATAAAACTGACAGCTTAAACGCAGAGAGACAGAAAATGGTGGGCAACGGGGCTTTAATATATATAAATTGTATATATAATTATATAATCGAACCTCGAACCACATCTATGACTAAAATTTTGTTTATTTTCCAGTTCGAATCGAATTCTTCACTTGTCAGTAAACGAACACAAAATTTTTTGGAAATGGCATTTTTCAATTTGCTACCAAATTCAGCATCAAAATTGCAAGAAGCTTTTTCTTGTTGAAATTTAAGCTACAAAGCTGCGTTCTTCAACGCGGCACAGGAGAGTCATAAATGTTGCAAACAATGCAAATGGAACTAAAATTTACCCCTGTGTGTTGTTGCTTGGTTGTTGCTTGACAGCTAATGCCAATAAAAACATTTCGAAAGAAATAAAAATGAAGAAAAACAAAAACGTGTTTTTTGTTTTTGTTCTCTAGCGAAGAGAAGTGAAAAGCTAAAACAAAAAAAAACAACAACAGAAGATTAAAAACTCTGCAGTACGCTTCATTGCAGCGAAAAGTGAACAACGTTGACTGTTTTCTTTTTTTGTGTTTGCTTTTGTAAGTGGCACTCTACACTCGGTAGTTCACAAAGTGTAAACGTGACGTCGAGTTGAAGTTTTTTTATTATATAATTGTTTGTTCTGTATAAACATGAAATTTTAAATGTTTATAAATTTTGAAAAATTTAATTTCGGCTCGAACGGTATTTTTTTAAATTCGGGGTCTAAAAAGGCAAAACATGGGTTAAGGTGTAGTATGAAGAAACTCGATTGGTATCAATCTTGGTAAAAATTAAAAATAATTCGGCACGTATTTTTTTTTAGTTTTTCGAAAATACAAATTTTAAGGGGTTAACAATGTGTTAAGGTTTATATGGCAGAACATTAACCGATGGACCAATTTTTTTTTTTAAACAAGCCAACGCGCAGGGGAGACCCTTATAAATGCGAGGCATTGCGCTGGTTCAGGAAGAATATATAGGTTGGGAGAAAGGATGTTGGTGAAAAGACATGAAATAAATTATAATTAGACACGTATTTTTAATTTTTTTGAATATCAAAATCTAATGGGTTAAATTTAATGAGTTGAACCAAGAGTTAAGATCCTGCATGAAAAAACATGACTTTTTGCGCCTTTTGACTTCAAACTTGGTGAAAGTGCTTCAAATGTGAAATAATTCGATACGTGTTTTAAATTTTTTCTAAAATCTAAATCTGACGGGGTCAACGACGGGTTAAAAGTCTGCATGAAGAAACTGTGAAAAAACATGAATTTTTTTATTTCAAACTAAGTAAAAACATACCAAATTAAACATTATTCGGCACGCATTTCTTAGTTTTTCGAAAATTCAAATTTAGTGGGGTCAACAATGGGTTAAGGTTTGTAGACGGGAAGACTATGAAAAAAACATGAACCGATGGGGATGGTTTGTATGGAGAAACTGTGAAAATAATGCATTAGCATTGATTTCAAACTTGGTACAATTACTTCAAATCAAAAATAATTCGACATGTAATTTTATTTTTTTTTGAAAATCAAAATCTGACGGAGTTAACGATGGGTTAAGGCTCATATGGAAAAACATGAATTGATGGGCCTATTAATTTGAAAATTAGTTAAAACACTTAATTTTAAAAAAATTAGGGACTTTTTTTAATTTTTTTGAAAACCCAAACCTTACGGGGTCACCTATGGGTTAAAAGTTTATATGAAGAAACTGTGAAAAAACATGAATTAATGGGCCTATTGACTTCAAAATTGGTGTAAACACTTAAATGAAAAAATAACTAGGCACGTATTTTTTATTTTTTCAAAAATAAAATAAAAATAAAAACGATGGGTTAAGAGTTTGCATGGAAAAACTTGATTTAATGGGTTTTTTTTACTTCAAACTTGATAAAAGTATTTCAAATCAGAAATAGTTCGACATGTGTTTTAAATTTTTTGAAAATCCAAATCTGATGGGGTCAAGGAAGGGTTAAGAGTTTAAATGGCTCTTAACCCAACGTTGAAAAATTTGATTTAATGGGGTTTTCTACTTCAAATTTGGTAAAAGTATTTCGAATCAGAAATAATTCGACACGTGTTTTAAATTTTCTGAAAATCTAAATCTGATGGGGTCAACTATGGGTTAAAAGTTGATATGGAAAACTGTAGAAAACATGATTTAATGAGCGTTTTGATTTCAAACTTGGTGAAAATACTAAGTGATAAATAATTCGACACGTGTTTTTCACTTTTTTGAAAATCAGAATCTGAGGTAATCAACAAAGGGGTAAAACATGTGTTTGTTGAAATATGATTTAATTGGTGTGTTGAGTTCAAGTATGGCGAAAGCATTTCAAATAAAAATGATTAATAATAAATATGTATTTTTCATCAAAATCTGACGGGGTCAACAAAGGTTTAAGAGAAACGTGGTTGATTGGGTTTATTAACTTCAGACTTGGAAAATGTATTAAAAATCAGGAAAAACTGAATGCATGTTTTTCAGAGTTTGAAAATCAACATCAGACGAGGTAAAAACTTTTCTAAGAGTTTATAGAATTAAGAAGTTTGTAGAAAGAATTTGTTTGTAGAAAGCATATCAAAGTAGAAATTATTTCAATGAAATCTTAAAATGTATGCTTACAAAGCTTTCATTATAAAGTTCTTTTTTTTTAAAAGGACATAGATTCAAAAAATTAAAAACTGATTATGTTAGTTTACTATGAAATGATCTCTGCACGCCTACGTAAACATTTGGATGAGTCAAAAGTACTGATCCAGTACAAAAGTACTGGAATTCAAAGCAAAAAGCTGATAGAATCAAGCATTGACATATGGAAACAAAAACAGTTTATTTCTTAATATTTTAAATATTTTTACTTCACTGCCAGTCCTTGCAATCAGTAATCACCGCTCTTAAGTATTCAGTAATCTGTCAATAGGGTTCACAACGGCCAGATTGGCGCTTGGAAAGGCGTGTAGCGCACCGTTGAGTGCATCTAAGCCGCCGATAATACGCTTACCTTGTTTCCTGCACTGCACTTTAGTTTCTTCTAATGGTTGTTGTTGTTGTTCTAACTAGCAAAGGGACGAGTTGCTGCTGTTGTTATTCTCGTTGTTCTTATTGGTGCACAGTGTAGAGTGACAGCGCGTATCAATCACAGAGTTTAGCAAGCAAATTTATGCACTTGGCAGAGGCACAGCGGCGCTTCGCGTTTCCTGTCACACGGCTGCAATCCGCTCAATCGCAGCTCCAACTACGCGCACAGCTCAACAACAACAACCAAACGAGTGAGCAATAGACGCACAACAACAACAATCAAAGTAAGCCATAAACATGTGAGCGTACTTCAGTTGGTCCTAGTCGACAGCATTAAAAATGTTTGTCGCAGCCCAGTTCCAGCCCAGTTCCACTCGAAAAATATGTTCCTCTTTCTTTGAGCTTTCGAAAAAATTTTGCAAAAAAAGATTAATTGAATTAGAATGGATTCTGGAATCAATCAAAACTACAATAAAAATCATAAGTCATAAGTTATCATATGGCCTTGAAATTATGAAAATGTTAACAATGAGATTTCCATTAAAATTAAAATTAAAAAATTAATAAATATGACTCCCAATGTGTGGACTACAGACAGTTGTGTCCATCCACAGAAAGCTTACTATTTTAATATCTTATTTGTATTTGTTCATATTTATACATTTATATATTTTTGAATCAACTGAACCATTTGCTGAACAATTCCCAGTTGAAGATCCAGTAAAGAGGTTTTCATTAAACGTGTCTAAATTTAAAAACTAAGTAAAAATGTATATATAAGAAGAGTGGCGCACACAGGATTTAATTTTGGGCGGTTTGTGTACAACTTTTCATCGCAATAACATTTGAAACCATATTTTTCAACAGCGATTTTTGTTTTTGGGGGCTGATTAAAGATCATTCAACAGGATTTTATTTTGAAAATCTTATCAATCAAATGACTTCCTTGCCAGAACTGGATTAGAAGGGTTGAATAAAAAAAATTTTACATAAGTCGTTCGACTGATTGGTTGCATTGGTGTATCTCACCAATGCAATTGTTACAATGGTTTTGCTCTCGAGTTGTTCAATTGTTTGTTGCCATAAACCAACGACATAGCACAGCCACAGAGAAAAAAGTCTAAGAACTTAAATCGCATTTTTCTGGTGGCCATTCCAAGAGGTGATCTCTTCTGGAAATAACGCGTCCTGAAAACTTTTCTTGCCACAACTTGAATGTAAAGAAATGACAAGTGATGTCATCGTCCAGGTCGATGACATTCAATTGAGATCAGAAAAAGTCAGTTATCATGGCCAGATACTTTTTCCATAGGCACTTAGAATATTTTTGTTAAGGAGATATTTCTCCAAACAGTAAGTTTCTACCCAAAGAAAATAGTCTAATAACCTGAACCCTTTCGGGACGGAGTTTAATTTTGAAAACCAAAATATTTTTGGCAGAATTGTTCCCATGCTATGAAAATTTTAGGCTTCAAAATTACGTTGTGTACTTACAAATTCTGTAATCATCCTTTTACCTGGGGACATATAATTCGAACAATTATTTTGCGTGGGTCATAAGATCTGAATAATTATTTTGAGGGGCCTTAAAAACTTGCTGGGACGTATTATCCCAATAGTCCCAAAAGGGTTGAGCCACACAATCTTGTCAGAAAATCTAAAAAGCCTCTTCAGGAAATAACAAAATAACGCCAAATCAACTAACTTAGAACGATTTTAGTAAACTTGGGGTTTCATTCCGTATATCAATCAAATCTTTTGTGAATGCATGGTTCAAGTCTTTTCAAAAATTTGCCAATTTGAGTTCAAAAAAGGCCAAATCCTTGTGCGAGGTTTGGTTCTTTAGCTTCACTTTTAGAAGCAAAACCAATGTTCTTGTTTGACCGTTTCTTCTGCATCATTCAGGAACTTCTCCATTAGCAAGCAAATCCAATTGCTTGAATTTCGTGATAATTGATTGAGTTCACTACCTTCTAAGTAGAAGTCAAACTCAGGACACTTTCCTCTTCCCAATTACCCATCTCTACAAGTTAGGCTTTGTCAACCATAAAATATGCAGATTCTGCAATATAGTCGACAAAACAATTAAACATTCACATTATAAACTATGCAGCCCTGACACATAAAAAGTCGTACTTAATGAAAATATCGCAGTAAGATGTGATTCAATACCTGAGTATAAAAAACTTAGATGCTAAAGCTTAGCTAAAGATGATTCCTAAAAACCTACAAGGCAATCATTACATTTAATTTCATTCATGAGTCGGTTGGGCGATCATTTTGACTGTTTGGCGAACTCAACACTAATCTTTCTAATCAATTCTAATAATTTCGATTCATTTTTGAATGATTTAGTATTCCGTTAAAAAATGGTGATTGTGAATAGAAACGTTGAAGAATGACCGCGTTGGAGCTGAATGAAATGTCAGAGCAATAAGTTGTCAAAGTTCAGACGTTGCAATTGGAAAACTCTATACAACTCATACTGAATGTTGCAGCAGTATCTCTACTCATGCAAAAGTTATATAAAGTGCTGATTGGTTCTTAGATGAACGGAAAGATGGAGAAATAGTCGGACGAAAGGACAAACGAAAATGTAATAAGACAGACGGACAGATGGAGGGATAGTTCAACAGACGAAGAGATAGAGAGGCAGTCAGAAGAACGGACAAATGGAGAAATAGTCGCACGAAAGGACAGAAGTAAGGAATAGTAAGGAATGGTAATGGATAGTAAGATGAACGAAGAGTCGAAGAGGTAGTCAGAAGACCGAACAGACAAAGAGATAGTAAGACGAACAGATAAATGGAAATGTAGGCAGAAGAACAAGCAGACGAAGAGATAGTCCGACAGATGGAGAGAGAGAGGCAGGTAGAAGAACGGACAACTGGAGAAATAGTCGGACGAAAGGACAGAAGGAAAAAGATAAACGGACAGATGGAGCGATAGTAAGATGAACGGAGATATGGAGAGGTAGTCAGAATAATGAAGAGACGGAGAGATAATAATTCGAATGGACAGATGGAAAGGAAGACAGAAGAACAGACAGATGTAGAGATAGTCCGATAGACGAAGAGGCAGTCAGAAGAACGGACAAATGGAGCAGTAGGTGGACGAAAGGACAAACGGAAAGGCGGACAGATGGAAGGATAGTAAGATGAACGGAGAGACGAAGAGGTAGTCAGAAGAACTGACAGATGAAGAGATAGTAGGACGAACGGACACATGAAAAGGTAAATAGAAGAACGGACATACGGAGAGATAGTCCGACAGACGGAGAGACGGAGAGGTAGTCAGAAGAACCAACAGACGGAGATAATAATGCGAACGGACAGATGGAAAGGAAGACAGAAAAACAAACAGATGAAGAGATAGTCCGACAGACGTAGAGATAGAGAGGCAGTTAGAAGAACGGACAGATGAAGCAGTAGTTGGACGAAATGGCAGAAGGAACGGTAATAAGACATACGGACAGACGGAGAGACAGTAAGATGAACGGGGAGATGGAGAAGTAGTCAGAATAATGAACAGACGGGGAGATAATAATTCGAACGGACAGATGGAAAGGAAGACAGAAGAACAGACAGATGTAGAGATAGTCCGATAGACGAAGACAGACGGAGAGGCAGTCAGAAGAACGGACAAATGGAGCAGTAGGTGGACGAAAGGACAAACGGAAAGGTAAAAAGACAGATGGAGAGATAGTAAGATGAACGGAGAGACGGAGAGCTAGCCAGAAGAACGAACAGGCGGAGAGATAGTAAGACGAACGGACAAATGGAAAGGTAAATAGAAGAACGGACAGACGGATAAAAGTAGAGGCAGTCAGACAGGCAGGACAAATGAAGAGATGGCCAGACGGAGAGGTAGTCAGAGAAACGGGACAGGCAGTCGCAGGAACGAATATATTTGGTTAGATCGCTAGCGTTGTTGATTTTGGTATTAAATGTGCATACTTTGCTAAGCCGGCCACGCCTCCTTCATAAGGCGTTAGATGTCAAAGCCAACTTACCTCGACAACTCAGTGCAGCGTAGAAAAAAGCGCAAAAAACGACCAAAACAAGAACGCACAGCTCTGCCTAAGACAGTAGTTAGTACGATGACAGCGACAACAACAATAACAACAATAAAATCACTAACCAAAAAAAACAAAAACAATTCAGTGCAGGTGACAAGCACGCGCCCGTTAAGCCGCCTTTCATTACGCGCCTCTACGGCGAAACGAAGTCGTCGCACACACAATTCGTTGCCGCCCCCTTCCAGCCCGTCGCATCGTCAAGTCAGCCAGCCTGGCTGATGATAGTAAGTCAGCGCCGCCCAAGCGAGCGCACTTAATTTTGCATAGTGTATGCATATTTTAAGCGTTCCACTTACTGCACTCAGCTTTGCCGCTGCAGCCGCACGGCGCCGCCCGTCGGTTCGTCGTCTCGAAATTGCACTTTTATGCAATTTCTTTAGCCATTATCCCATAGCTCTTATCCGTTATCCTTGGGCTCTTATCTGGCGCCGCTTGAGCGTGGTGTATCGTCTGTCAGTCAGCCAGTTCGAAGCTTGGCGCTCGTGTGTGTATGTGTGTGTGTGCATTATTTATGTTTATGCAAATGTTTGTGCATGTCTTCTTTATAATGTAGCAACATATAGCAGCCGATCGCCGCTTATCCCCGCCTACATACACGTAAAACAATGCGCCAAGTAAATGCACAAACACACACACACACTCAAACGCACACATGCTCATGCAGTGAGTGGCTCTGCATGGGCAAACGAGCGCCAGGCATTGTAAATAAGTGAAAATCCTTTCGAAGCATTATTATTGTTACTTATGGATGCGCATTTTTTAACAAGCTTTATTGTTGCACACTCGCACACTCACACACGTACACATGCAAAACTACAGCACACCGGCCGGATATCCTTTTTATTTTGGCATTTTATTGAATTTAAGTATTTGCAGTCTGTGTACAAACATTGGTTGCGCTTTTTGTCTTATTTGCTGCCTTGAACATAAATAAAAACAACAACAATAACACAAACAACTTCTGCCGGACCATAAACCTTTAGCATTGTGTTGCTTAGTGTTGGCTTTTCATCGAAGCACTGCTGCGCATATTTTGTTGGCAAATATTTTTGCAATTTCTTGTTAGAATCTTAGCTGCTCTTCACTTCAACACACAAACTTGGCTGCTAACGAGCGCCGTAATTGAATGCGAAAAACACACTTTATACAAATGTTGCTCGTATTTCAGGTTTTTACATATTTTATATATTTTTAATAATGAAGTGCACACGAGCTCAAATGCATAGTTGGCCTTCGTGCCAGAGCACAACACAAATCAACTTTAATGCCCGAAGCGATTTTGAGTGTTTTTAGTTGAGAGTTGTAACCGTTTTCAGTGTTGATTGCACTAACTTGAGACACAATGGTCAACTAGTCGAAAGTGAGGCTCTATCAAAGTTCAAGTAGAGTAAGAGTGAAGAGTGAGGGTGGGAACGGAGGGAACGAACATACAAGGCGAAGTCTTTGATTGCGTTCAACCCAACGAACGCCAGAATGATTTTTACGTAAACTTTGGTTTCTTAGAAATGCAGAATCTTGTTAAATTTGTTTGAAGATCGAGTGTAGAGTAGCAGTAGAGTAGGAGTAGAGTAGAAGTAGAGTAGGAGTAGAGTAAGAGTAGAGTAGGAATAGAGTAGAAGAAGAGTAAGAGTAAGAGTAGAGTAGTAGCAGAACAGGAGTAGAGTAGGAGTAGAGTTGGAGTAGAGTAGAAGTAGAGTGAGAGTAGAGTAGGAGTAGAGTAGGAGTAGAGTAAAGTATAGTAGGAGTAGAGTAGAAGTAGAGTAAGAGTAGAGTAGGAGTAGAGTAGGAGTAGAGTAGGAGTAGAGTAAAGTAGAGTAGGAGTAGGAGTAGAGTAGAAGTAGAGTAGGAGTAGAGTAGGAGTAAAGTAGGAGTGGACTAGGAGTAGACTAGGACTAGACTAGGAGTAGAGTAGAAGTAGAGTAGGAGTAGACTAGGACTAGAGTAGGAGTAGAGTAGAAGTAGAGTAGGAGTAGAGTAGGAGTAGAGTAAGAGTAGAGTAAGAGTAGAGTAAGAGTAGAGTAGTAGTAGAGTAGCAGAACATGAGTAGAGTAGGAGTAGAGTAGAAGTAGAGTAAAGTAGAATAGGAGTAGAGTAGGAGTAGAGTAAGAGTAGAGTAGTAGCAGAACAGGAGTAGAATAGGAGTAGAGTAGGAGTAGAGTAGAAGTAGAGTAAGAGTAGACTAGGAGTAGAGTAGAAGTAAAGTAGGAGTAGAGTAGGAGTAGACTAACAGTAGACTAGGAGTAGATTAGGAGTAAAGTATGAGTAGACTAGGACTAGATTAGGAGTAGAGTAGGAGTATAGTAGGAGTAGAGTAGGAGTAGATTAGGAATAGAGTAGGAGTAGACTAGAAGTAGACCAGGAGTAGAGTAGGAGTAGACTAGGAGAAGACTAGGAGTAGACTAGGAGAAGACTAGGAGTAGACTAGGAGTAGAAGTAGAGTAAGAGTAGAGTATAGAGTAGAGTAGGAGTAGACTACGGGTTGAGTAGGAGTAGAGTAGAATTTGAGTAGGAGTAAAGTAAGAGTAGAGTAGGAGTAGACTATGAGTATAGTAGGAGTTGAATAGGAGTAGAGTAGGAGTAGACTAGGAGAAGACTAGGAGTAGATTAGGTGTAGAGTTAGAGTAGAGTAGGAGTAGACTAGTAGTAGAGTAGGAGTAGAGTAGAAGTAGAGTAAGAGTAGAGTAGGAGTAGAGTAGGAGTAGAGCAGGAGTAGAGTAGGAGTAGAGTAGAATTTGAGAAGAGTAAGAGTAGAGTAGGGGTAGAGTAGGAGTAGAGTGGAAGTAGAGTAGGAGTAGAGTAAGACTAGAGTAGGTGTAGACTAGGAGTAGAGTAGGAGTAGAGTAGGTGTAGAGTAGTAGTAGAGTCGGCTTCACTTCGAACTGCCATAAGTGCAATGCAAATAACATTAAATCCCACTGAACTAAACACTGAGTACATTTTGAACTTTGCACCGCTCTTTGTGCGAATAGTGTGGCACCAAAGTGCCACGGCTATAATTATCCTCATAAAGATCCAATTCAAATTAACAACACTCAAATACACAAACGTTTGTCTAGGGTTTTCCGTTGCTTAGTCTGTCAGCGCTTTTTCGTTTTTTCTGTCCAACTTCAAATTGCATTATTTGCTCGACGAAAAAAGTTACAGCAGAAATAACAAGTAAGTTAATTCACTCGTAGAATGTTTCATTTCAATTACAGACCCCGGCTCGCTGCTGCCCCTCGGCCGCCTACAACTCAAACAATCGCACACAAAATTATAAAGTAAAAGAAAATAGCCGGCGGCCGCTTAGTGAGAGCGCACGCAAGTCGCTGCAGCAGCCAGCTGCCCAGCTAGAGCCGCCAGCCGCCAACAGCAGCGGCAGCAGCGGCGGCAGCAAAGCGAGCTCAAGCAATTTGCGGCAATGCCTTTCATAGTTTTAGTTTTTAGAGCGTCGAAGTGAGATGGAAAAATGCGGAAACAATCGCCGACAGACGAAGGTTTCTCTTAGTTTTTTTTTCAGTGCCAACTTTGCTTAGTAGCAACAACGGCCACAATTGCTGGCAAGCGGCAATATTGCACGTAAATTATAAAATAATAATTCTTTTCACTTTGCGTTTGCCGCTGCTAAATGAGAGATAGCAGATAATGTTTAGTGGTAGATGAACAAAAAAGTTGCGTATACGCACCCACGCACGCGGCGGCACATTATACACTGAATGGGGTTGTTGTAGTGCAACTAAAATGGTGAAATTATTGTTGGATTTACAAGTGATTACGCATAGAATTCAGCTGTTAAAAATGCGCAACAGAGCCACACACCACAATAGAAGCAAAGCGAAGCTGAGCTGCAGAATACTTCAGAGGAAGCAGCGGGAGGAGGAAGCACAAAACAACACAAAGACGCCACGGGCAGCGGCACAAATGTGCAACAAAAAGCAGCAGCAGCAGCAGTAAGAACGTCTTGTATCAACATTGCCGAGCGGCAGCTGGCAGCCAGTCGCCTGTCAAAGGACGCAACACACTTCTCTTCGCTCCGCCGCAGCCGCACATTCACTTGGCCCGAACAATTAAGTGCAAGTATTTGCGTAATTGTGTTTGTAATTGAAAAACTTTAAGCACTTTTTGTGCCGTGATAAATGCCTGGCGTGCTTATCGCTCAAGCAGCAAGAAACCAGCAACGAGCGACTCTTCGTCCGACATGCACTGGCTGGAATTGTTGCTGAAATTGCTATGCAACCGGCAGGCGGCATTGTGGCGCACTTGCGGCGATTACAAGTACGTGCACAGATGTTTTAATGCACTCGGAAGCCACTCGAAAAACTTGACAGAATTTATCTGTCATTAGTTGGAGTTGTGCGATTTATGAGCGTTGGGCATTTGCTTGGCTGCACTGGACGCACAAAGCACGGATAATGTCGCAATTAATTAGCAAATATTGAAAATGAAATAATTTATTAGATGCACATTTATCCATGCAATGCGCACTTGACAATTCAATCTAACAATTTTAGGAATGGGAAATTAGATTTCGTAAAGAAGCTTTTCAAAGCGATTGCACTGTGAAACATTAGTCAATGTTTAAGTACATAGATAGATAGATAGATAGATAGATAGATAGATAGATAGATAGATAGATAGATAGATAGATAGATAGATAGATAGATAGATAGATAGATAGATAGATAGATAGATAGATAGATAGATAGATAGATAGATAGATAGATAGATAGATAGATAGATAGATAGATAGATAGATAGATAGATAGATAGATAGATAGATAGATAGATAGATAGATAGATAGATAGATAGATAGATAGATAGATAGATAGATAGATAGATAGATAGATAGATAGATAGATAGATAGATAGATAGATAGATAGATAGATAGATAGATAGATAGATAGATAGATAGATAGATAGATAGATAGATAGATAGATAGATAGATAGATAGATAGATAGATAGATAGATAGATAGATAGATAGATAGATAGATAGATAGATAGATAGATAGATAGATAGATAGATAGATAGATAGATAGATAGATAGATAGATAGATAGATAGATAGATAGATAGATAGATAGATAGATAGATAGATAGATAGATAGATAGATAGATAGATAGATAGATAGATAGATAGATAGATAGATAGATAGATAGATAGATAGATAGATAGATAGATAGATAGATAGATAGATAGATAGATAGATAGATAGATAGATAGATAGATAGATAGATAGATAGATAGATAGATAGATAGATAGATAGATAGATAGATAGATAGATAGATAGATAGATAGATAGATAGATAGATAGATAGATAGATAGATAGATAGATAGATAGATAGATAGATAGATAGATAGATAGATAGATAGATAGATAGATAGATAGATAGATAGATAGATAGATAGATAGATAGATAGATAGATAGATAGATAGATAGATAGATAGATAGATAGATAGATAGATAGATAGATAGATAGATAGATAGATAGATAGATAGATAGATAGATAGATAGATAGATAGATAGATAGAACTCCTAGAAAATCAATTCGATTGGTATGATAGGAGTTTGTGATGTGATTTTGTTTTTTTTTTTCTACATTCAAAACTCGTCCAACCCTACTCACTAATCCTGGATCGGCACCTCACACGCACACAGCCTTCAGTCGGCTGGCCACAGGAACAAGTTTTAATTGAAAAATTCAAAACTAATTAATTATTGTAGCGGCAACATGAACATTGATAGCCTTGTTGCGCGACATTGCCACATTTGCATTTGCAACAACAAGTCGTGTGACATAACTCCAGCTAAAACTCTTGCGGTGCAAATTCGCGCCGAGCCAAAGCGAATTTTAGTTTTCATTTTCAGTTCCGTTCATTTGCATATTGCATGACGTGATATGTCAAAGTTATTTGGCCACCAAAAATTCGCTGAAAAATAGTAACTCAAAGGTGAATAAATGAGCGCAGTTCAGTCGGTCTTGAACGACTTTTTTATGCTGTGCAGCAGATGAATGAAGAAATGAATGAAGTGTCGAATGAAAGGACGAAAAAACTGATGAATAAAAATATGAAAAAAAGAGAACAAACATATGAACGAAGAATGGAAACATTTGAAGATGAAAGTAAGATGAAATATGATAGAAAGAGAACAAACACATGAACGAAGAATGAAAAAAAGATGAAAGTAAGATAACAAACATGTGAACGAAGAATGAAAGAAAGATGGAAGAATGAGCACAAACATATGAACGGCCACACTTGGATGAACAGACGAAGAGATCGATGTATAAATATACAAACAAGCCAATGACTGAACAGACAGATGAACACTGAACGAATTGATGGAGAAACAGACGTTTTCGACCAGATAGATAAACGAAAATTTAACAAGGGATATGGCTAATAAATGCATGTAAACACAGTCAAAGAGATGGTTGGACAGACAAGTAAATAAAGGCGAATGGTAAATAGATAAAAGAACAAACCAAAAACAGATGAACTGGGGCAAAACTGAGGCAAACAAAGCGACGGATGAACAAAATGAATAAAAAGGGAAATGAACAAATAGGCAAATATATTAACGAACAGAATGGAATGAAAGAAGAGAGGAGAAACTGATGGATGAAAAGGCGGATAAACCAACGACAGAGCAAATGCATAAACAGATGAACGAACAGACGAGTAAAATATTCGAATGAGCAATCACATGAATTGATGAACGAATGAACAAATAAACTGGGGAAAGAGGAACGTATAGACGAAAAGGTGATGAACAAATGGGCGAACAAGCTGATGGTAGAACAACTGAATAAACAGACGACTGAACAGAAAGGAAAATATACGAACAAACAGATTCCTGCATTGACCAACGAACAGGGAAACGAATGATGAATAGAAGAAAGGCCAGATGAAAATTTTTTGGACGAATAGGTGGCCAAATAGATAGTGGAACCAATAAATAAAAATACGACTGAGCAGAGCGAACAATACATGAACAGTCACATGAGTTGTCGAACGAATAAATAAATGAACAACGGAGAGAAGAACGAACAGACGAATAATTGATGAACAAAGACACGAATAAGCTAATGGAAATTTAAATAAGTAAACAGACGAACAGACGAAAATAAATGAACGAAAAGACGTATGAATTAACGAACAAACAGACATATGAATGGTAAATAGACGAACTGAGACGAAGAAACCGATAAAATTACTAATGAATAAAAAGGCAAATGAATAGAAAGAAAAATGTACAAACAGTCAAAAGAATTTATGAACGAATAAACATTTAAATGGTTAATAGACAATGGTTTCATATGTTAATAAACAAAAAAACAGACGATAAACTGATGAACTGAGACGAAAAAATCGATGGAATTACTAATGAATAAAAAGGCAAGTAAATACAGAGAAAAATGTACATACAGTCAAATAAATTTATGAACGAATAACATATGAATGGTTAATAGACAAAAAAACAGACGAAAAGCTGATGAACTGAGTCGAACAAACGTTGGAAGAACTAATGAATAAACAGGCAAAGTAATATAAAGAAAATAATAAGAACAAATAGTCAAAAGACTCGATGAACGAATAAACATATGAATGGTGAATAGACAATAGAACAGACGAAAAACTTAAGGACGAATAGGCGGACAGATAAGGCGGAACAGTCACATAAATTGTCGAACGAATAAACATATTATAAACAACGGATAGAGAAACTAACAGACCAAGAATTGATGAACAAAGAGAAGAACAAAGAAAATTTACGAACAAATAATCACTTGAATTGACGAACTAATGAATAAAGAAACTGCGGATAGAGGAACGAACAGACAAAACAGAAACAGAATTGATTAGCAAATTGGGGAACAAACTAACAACACAACAAATCGATAAATAGAACATTAAACAGACAAATGATAAACACATAGATGAATGGACGAACAAATGGACGAATAATTGGACAGAAAGACAGTTAATCGACTTTGCTTGTTGTCCATCTTGAAAATTTATTCATCTATGCATTTCGTGGTGATCCTGTTTTAGAATAAAACAAACAAACAAGTAAGTAATATATTATGTATTATATATATATATATTATATTATATGTATATACATACATCCAGACATAACTGACATAACAGACATAACGGTATGAAAGTCCACGTCCTCAACGACCTCTGACAAACTTCTCATCAATGTGAATTGAATGTACCGCAACAAACCCGCGTAGCGCCTCAAACTGAAAGGTGCGACACATGAATAAAACACAGCAATGCATTAAGTGGAATTTCATTTGACCAAACAAGACATTAGTCAAAAATGTTATGCGCATTAAAATTGCACAAGCAGTACGTCTCACAGTGTCTGCAAATATGAAAACACACTCACACATACACACACACTCACAAGTTTAGGTGTGCGGGGCGCTGGTTTGGCTGCGGCGACTGAGCGATTTTTGTATGTTTCTTTTTTTTGTGAAAATATCAATGAATTAAAATGTCAAATGGCACATTTGCCCTGCCAACCAAAAATGAACGAAAAAACCAAAACACTGCAAACAAATTTTGTAAAAATAAAGATGAAACGATAAAAAACACATTTGTATAGTTGGGATGTGGGTGGGTTTGGGCACGTGTCTGTTTGTTTGTATGTGTAAAAGTGCTTGTTGTATTTTAATGAAGTGAATTAACTTAAAATCCTGTTTGATGGAATTGTTTCAAAATGTTTTGTGTTTTCAAATGAATGGTGCAGGTGTTGGGCGCAGGTAACAAATTTGAATGAAAATATATATGTAGATATTTATTTATTTGTGAAATAGTAGTGTAGAGATTTGAATATGATGAGGTTTATATGTGTTTTGTGGTTTTGACAGTAATTAAATGAATGTGACGACTTTTGAAACGAAATTTACAGAAAGCACACAGGTGGCAGTTCGGAATCGGCATTTCAGCTGGAAGCATTTTCTTTTATTGTAGAATTGCGTGATTTTAACTATGAAAAACTGGTGCAGGTGCTTTTTTAAGAATCTTTTTTTAAGGCTAATTTAGGCTCAGCAAGAGTTTTAGAGGTCAGAACTAATGACAACACTGTGCAACAGTACTGTTGATCCATCCAAAAGATGATTTAGAAATGAAACTACAGGTCATTCAAAGTAGCCTACTCTGTTTTCATTTCCTGATCTGATATCTTTTTAAAAGGATTTTAAGGTTTTGAGGACATACACATTTTAAAGATTTTTTTTTATATTTGATTTTGGGCAATGATGAAGATTTTGGTATTAAATGAAAGAGAAAATTGGTAGCCTATTGACTAAATTTTCTATTTTGAACTTTCGGAACCAAAATATGTTTGTAAGGCCCATTAAAATATGTATTCTTCAATATCCTTGAAGGTTTTTAACGAAACGAATTTTGAAAAAAATCTCAGTCTTTAGTATAATACCTCAAATTTGTATTCTTCTATCTTTAGAGTTCAAAAAAGTAGTTTCTATCTCTACAAATGTGTTGTATTTAGTGATCTGTCAATTCCATCACTAATCTAATCCTTTTCTTCTCCTTTTGTATGCATGTTCCTTCTATTTGTACTTCCCGGCCTCCCGAACAAAGGGCCAAGGCACACCTTTCCTGCTGATCAATTCTGGCCTTTTTTACAACTTCTTGTTTTATCTTTATCTTGTTTTCTTTGGCAGCCGCCGTGGCTCAATTGGTTAGTGCGTTGGACTGCGAGTCGAAGGCAGCGACACAGGTTCAAATACTGCCTGTAATAACACCTAAAAAAAAAGAACGGGAAAACTCGTTTTCTCTTTCGGTGGCTGTCCTCTCAGCTGGAAATGGCAAACCTCTGAGAGTAAAAATTGCTTATGAAAGAGCTCCCAACCTGCCGTTCGAAACCGGCATAAAACTGTAAGTCCCTTCCACCCGCGTACAAATTCACACGCACAACACGGGTGGTTGCGGGAAGCTAGGCCTTAGTCTCGCGTAAGCGGGCTGTCGTGCCAGTCAATTATTAAATTATTATTATTGTTTTATCCCTATTAACTGCTGACAGCAGGGATTCGAATCAATCATTTGGTCAGTTCAGATCATGGATATCCTTCTTGGTGACTGCTGCTGTAAGAGACACATTTGGAGTCCTAAGAGGCCCATTGCGATACCACATATTTCACCCAACACATGCTTCCAACACACATTTCAAATGGATGGAGGAAAGGAAGGACAGAACGTACAATTTAACGCCGAATACAGTTTTTCCTTCACACTTGAAAGTTTTGCCATTACCTGCCTGCGATTCTTGTAATTCTCCGATTCTTGCAATTCTCATCTGCTTCATGTGGATAGCGATAGAAGTAGATGAGTGTTTCACCAGCCCGAGCTAGGAATCGAACCTAAGACCTCTAGCATGAGAAGCCAGCGCGCTGCCCACTGGACTATCAAGGCCGGTTATCCTTGTAGAGCCACTAAACACATAGATTCTGCTTCCTTGCCGTCAATCTCGGCTTTGATACCCTTCTTGGGGCTTAATATTTTTTTTATCAACACCATTTTTGAACAACATTGTCAAATGTGATTGACTTTTCATTCATTCATCACCTGCTATCTAAATTATTTCGATTCAATCGATTGTTTCTTGAACTGTAACTTCGAAAGAAGTCCTTTGAAAGAAGACTGAGTCTTAGAAAGTTATCCATTCACATCATTAAATCTTTAAAGAGGGAATATCTCGTCGCGGGCCTAAAAGTTGCAAACTAGCGACTTTATTCAGAACTCTGTTCGCCACATATTTATAGGTACTGTTGCGAATTTTAATTCTGCTGGCCAACGCAGCCGTAGTTCGTATCAATGGATTTTGCCAAAATAACACATATTGATTCCTTTTTTAATCCGTGATCTGCCTGATCGACACAGTGTGCTAAATGAAATCGCCCAACAACAAAAGCTTTCTGGCTGAACTAAGTATGTCCTTTCGGGTAAGCTCACCAGCTGCGTCGGTTTCCCATCAATAACACCGTGCGACAACATTTTTCACACCGGAAAAAACCTATATGTGCGTGAAACTAGAGACCAAATATAGTAATAGTGCGTACTCAGTTTTTCATTTCTACATCCATTGTCCTTTTAAAAGGACTTAAAAATTTTGAAGGGGATAAAAAAATATAAAATATAAAAAATACTTAATCTCGTTAGAATATGGCGATATGTATATCAAATGAAAGAGGAAATGCTCAGAAATTTAAATAAAATTAATCTTTTATTTTTTGTAAAAAACGGATATGAAAAAGGTCCTTTGAAAATGTTAATCCTTTATATCCTTGAATATTTACACAGAATTTTCTTGAAAAGTAAGTATGTTAAATTCCCAAACTCCCTGATCACGTGTCAAAATTTCATTATTCTCGCTTCATTGATTTTGTATCTTTTTATTATTTAAAATACTGATACTCTAATAAATTAGAGTTTGTGTACTTCATTAGAATTGCAGTTTCCGCCTTTTTTTAAATAACTATCGAACTAATAAAGTTAGAATAATGAAATTTTGACACCTGATTAGGGATATTTGGGGTTTTAACATACTTACTTTTCAAGAAAAGTCTATGTAAATTTTCAAGGATATAAAGGATTAACATTTTCAAAGGACCTTTTTCATATCCTTTTTTTTGCAAATAGATAAGAAATCAATGTTATTTAAATTCTTAAGCCTTTTCTCTTTCATTTGATATACATATCGCCATATTCTAACGAGGTTAAGTATTTTTTATATTTTTTTTATTTTTTATCCCCTTCAAAATTTTGAAGTCCTTTGAACAAAGGATGTAGAAATGAAAAACTGAGTACATAGTATAACTATGTTTGGTCTGTAGTTTCACGCCCATATGGATTTTTTCCGGTGTGAAAAATTTTTTAAATTTTTGTCGCACGGTGTAATCAGTACAACAGGTTACATTGAAATGGCTGGATAGATCTTATTCTACACATGGGCCAAGAAGCCCATGGTTATGTCATACGAGTATGCAGCTTTCCCTTAAATTCGGTTACCTTTTCAAACCATTTGGATAATGTTATATACCTGAGCAGGACTTCTATTGTGTGGCAGAGGGGATGGTGTACGCTTTTTTCCATACCCCGTAGTCCTTTTAGTTGACACCAAGTCGGATGGCATGTGTTACAATTAGTCAGTTCCCAGTGAGAGTCCTTGTGAGGCTGTAATTCTTAGTACTTTTAAGACCCAGAATAGGACCCAGCACTCCTGGGCTATGCGAGTTGTAAGAGTTTTGATAAGCTTTGATTGCCAGCGATGTAGCTAACACCTCTTTGTCTGGAAGGATAAGGCTGGTTGTGACTTTCCTTGCCAGATCGTCCACTTTACAGTTACCTTCGATATCCCGGTGATCAGTCACCCAAATGGAGTGAATACTGTTGTGTTGATCTATCTCGTTAAGAGATCCGCGATGATGTTGTTTATGAATGAGTCCCAAGCTTGGCTGCCTGAGAAGACATATACTTGCTTCCATCGATCTGGTATGGGTTTCAGGTTTAGAATGGCCACTTGAATTGCGACCATTCCCACCTGATATACTCTACAATGGTCCGAAAGTCGCATAATCATCACATTACACTTCATTGATTAATTCATGTTTCGAACTAACAACCCGCTGACTTGTGGTCCAATGCACCAACCACCAACCACTGAGCCACGTCAGCTGCAATATAACAGATAATCTCGATATAATAACCAAAACGACGACCATTTAAACAATGCAAAAGGGTCTTATCGGACTGTTAAGAAGAGCACAACAAAAACAACAACAACAAATACGATTTCAGAAGCATAAAATCAAAAAGAGCCAGCAACTCAAAAATCATCATTAAACATTAAGTCAACCCTTCAGTTACATTTGCACACAAGCACTGAAATATTCTCACACGCACACACACATACACAAACACAAGTAGACACTTACAAATGACTACAAGCGCCCACGCCCAGCAATAACAAATTCAAACAGCAACAACAACAACAACAATAAAAACAAACATATGCACTAGCAACCCTTATCAAAATAAATATTTATTTATATGACTTTGCATACATTTGGGCGCAACGCATGAAGCACAATGCGAAACGCACGAAAATGCTTAATGGGCCGTAATCTGCTTAAAATTTTTCACAACATATTACACAACAAAAAATGGCCGGGGTCAATGTGATGTGATGAGGGGTCGGGGGGGGGCGACTTTTATGCAAATATGTGTAGCCAGGTTGGCAGATATCGCTGCGCACAAGGATCGACAGCATTTGGCCAACTGGCACAAATATTCGCCCGCTCACGTCGGGCGCTAAACTGAAATTCATTATTTCGGCTGTCGTTGGCGTTTAATTTATCAGCACACACACCCACACACACACTCACACTCGATGTACGTTTTGCCTGACCGCATGCCCAATCCTTTTTGTTGTACTTTTAATTTGAAACGCATCCTTTGCATCCTCACCGCATCGCACCCCACCAGCAATTTGGCTGCTCATTTTAATGCTAATTTTTCAAATGTTCCCCAACTGCGCCGCACTTCGCTGATTGTGAGCGCCATTTTGCTGACCGCAGAGTGCGTCCGGCCGCTGCATGTCCTTACATTAAAAAACAAAATTCAATTGTTGCCCCTTTTTTCAACACAAGACGGCTCTGCATATCTCCACATGTTCGTTTTGTTGTTGCTTTTCTACTTAATCTTTTTGCAATTCGGGCCACTTGCTTTGGCTTTGGCGTTTCCTGCAAATCCTTTTTTCGTGCGCACTGCACACGACTTGTTGAACAGTGTGCCGAATGCGGCTTTGGTGCGTCCGTCGACTGTTGGCATATTTAAAATTAATTTCCAACTTGAAAGGATTACATGCGAGCATAAATTTATGAAAAATCATCTAGGCATGCAAGGAAAAGGGTCGCTCTCGGCAGTCCTTTTTTCCATAAGTCGTAATGGTATTTGCTGACCTGATTTGCCGTAGACGACTTGGTGCCTTTGTGCCACGGCAATTATGTTAGCATTCGCAGTGCATGTCCTGCGTCGAGTTGCAGGAAATCTGCCAAAAAAGGATATTTGTTTGATATGCGACAGTGGGTAATTGCTGCGCTAATGGAATCTGAGTGATTCAATTGTAATTTTTTCATTTCAATTTTCAAGGCAAATTTCAGAAGTTTCACATTGTTTTAATTAGGTGAACACATTTGGCGCCGTCACTGTGCCAGACAATGCAATTTCATTGAAATGAAATGTTGAAACAACAAACTTGACAGAAGTTGTTGCGTTCGCGTTTGGATGTGTTTACGGATTTCCATTTTCAATCACATCAAATGCATTCGTGTACGAAAAATGTTGTACAATTTGAATTGCTTTCTTTTTTTCAAGATGTGTGGTTGAGCTATTGTCGGTCTTGGTCGGTCAGTTGGATAATAATACGAAAAATATTTTATTTATAATTTTATACTTTTATAATTTTACATTATTTGGCACATCAAAAACGTTTAAATCGATATTTGTGTTCTATAACTTTATTTGCGATATGATGTTTAATTTAAAATATTAATTACTTATTTATATTTATAGTCTGCAAGACAGATTACTTTCACCTTCAGGTAGCACAAGTGTGTCTTTCGGCAAGTTCCATGCCCAGACAGTCACTTTAACCCAACTTAACCTAACCTATTGTTACGAAAATGAGTTCTGCTGCCCAACGCAGGCATAGTTCGTTTCACTGGATTGTGCTACAATTTATTGTCATACTATTTATAGTCTGACTCTGACTGATTGTCAAAGGTTTGTCATAACCTGCAGAGAAGAAACAAAAATTGCAAAATTTTATGTTAATGTTGATGAATCGGAATTCGAAGACATTATTGGCATTTGTAGGTGCAAGAGCCCTCAGCAGTCATGCCTTGAACTGGGGTTCTTTTCAGAAGTCAAAGTGTTGTCCCTGTTAAGCCATTTAATCTACCAGTTGTTATTTAACTGATTCGACTTTTACTATCTCTGTTAGGTCTATTGTGCATTGTGAGTGCCCTCTGTAAATGTCAAGAGGACCCACATATGTATGTCCTGGAACTAGGATTCTTGTCAGATGTCTAAGTATTGTTCCTGTTAAACCATTTAGTCTCCCAGTTGTAATTGAAGGGATCCGACAAATTGCCTTTCATCATCTCGGTTAGGTCTATAATAACCTTGAAACTCTGAACCTTGCAGGCGTAGTTCGTTTCACTGAATTGTGCGAACTGCATTATTGTCACACTATTTATAGTCTGACTCTGACTGATTGTCAAAGGTTTGTAGAGAAATAAAAAAGTTCTAAATTTTGTATTAATGTTAATGAATCGAAATTCGGAGACATTATTGGCCTTTATGAGGGCAACAGCCCTCAGTAGCGGCCACATATTTCGAACTGGGGTTCTCGTCAGAAGTGAAAGTGTTGTCCCTGTCAAACCATATATGTAATGTACAGTAATTTTAAAATGCAAAACCAACAAAATGAATGATGAAATGAATGGGCTTCCCAGTGTTAAGAGTTTGGTTAGTCCAGAATTTGCTAGTAAAAAAAATCGCGTACTACTAACTCACTTTGTGGCACTCAATGGAGATCAGTGAAGCACGATTTATTTTCACAATCTTTTGATTTCACTACTTTGCATTTTATTTCCTTTCAGGTCAACCTGAAAGTTCCACTGGCAGCTTGAATCGAATCGAATTATTTGGTAGCAGCTTAGCTGATTTTTCAATGCCAAATATCTGAACTGACCTGCAGATCTCCCAAGTTGAGATCAGCTTCGATTTTTAGATCTTTGTTTTCCTTTTGATTTTTTCCATATTATTATTCTTTTAACTTAAGTCATTTTTAATATTAGTTTCTAAAACCAAATTCATCCTAAAAACTCTAAAACCGACTAAACTTACATAGACACACACACACACACACACACACCCACACACAGACATCATCGCCAAATGCGAAAGCAGCAACAAATGTTGCTGCAGCTCTTGCAAATTCCATTAAATTCTTTGCAAATAACCGAAGGCGTTCAATTGTTATCAAAACAAAACTTTTGTTGCTTTTGAATTTCACCTAATTTTTTTTTCTTATTTTCACTGCAATGCCACAAAAACAACTTGCGACAAGTTCATGCACGAGAACGTGAACAATTTTTTTTGGCAAACTTGTAGAAAAAAAGTGAAATTGCAATGGCTGTGGAGTAAACTGTTGTGTACACCAACCAGTGCGGTTGTGATGGGGAATCGAAAAATAGGAAAAAAAAAATTAGAAAATTGTTTATACATATTTAAGTACTAACACGCATTGTTCATGGTTGGCTGCTATGGGGTCGAAGGTAAAAAATACTCGACATAAATTTTTATATAAAAGAATAAAGCATTAAGGTTTTAAAAAGTTTATAAAACACTAAGGGTTGATATCTTCACTCAAGGGAGTTGAAATCGACACTGTTGCTAGTTTAAAAAATTCTGCCAATTTGAAAAATTATGAAAACGGCTGGCAAGTTATAAAGTGGGTTTTCTTCTGTATTTCAATTTCAAGTTAGGACAAAAGTTGAGTCAAGTTGTAATTTCACGAGTAACAAAAATATCCATGGAAAACTTTGTTAAATGACAGAAAACAATGTTATTTGACATTTCATAACTGGAAATATTCAATGCAAAAGTTGAATTGAATTATTTATATTTCAGCATTTGCTGCTTTGCAATTGTTTCCTTTTTAGAAATGGGGACAAGCACATAAATCAAAATGAATGAAGCAGAAGGAATTTGTAAATCAAATGAAGTCAAATTTTTTATCTAAACGAAAACGACAAACAAAACCAGCGTCATTGCATTGCTCCAAATCGAAGCTTGGCAGCATTTTGTATTGCTGACAGTTCAGGGATTCGATATTTTAATTGTCATGCCTCAAATCTTCGATGCAAAATGAACCTCTTTTACAAATATTAAACTCGCTTTCTTTCCATTGCTTCCAAATGCGATTACTGGACTTTGCAAACTTTCGCTTTTTCAATCGAACTGTTTTTGTAAAGAACGGGAAATCACAAGTGCTCGTGAATGTCCCTAGTTATATTTCGAAACTTGTGTCGATTCTAGGAGTTAAACATCTCAAGTTACAATTATGAGGGAAAATCAAAAGTTATTATTAACAAAAATCGAGTGAAGAAACCCAAAATAGAAAAAATCCTAAAATTATATCAGAAGTTATTTAACTTTGAGTGAAGAAATCGAGGCAAAGTTACTTAATTCAATTTATTTCATTTATTACTTTACTTACTTTCATTAAAATGTTTTTCTTTAATATTTCAAAACGATTATATTTTATTTATTTATAATAAAAAAAATACAAAAAAAAATAGGGTATTCACAATTTGATGTATTTTTGATAAATATGAATAACTTTTTACAACAGATTAATTAATAATTAACTAATTAATTTACAGATATATTTCCGTATTTTGAAAATCTGCTGATTCTGTTTACATTTTGATTAGGTAGGGATGGGCATAAATAGATATATTGATATTTCGTACTCCAAATGTCGATTTATTCAGATGTTAACAGACAATGACTTTTTAGAACCCTTTCGCTGCAGGTTTTTACTGGAAAAAGTTAAAATTCTAAATTTATCGATTTTACCCTTTCGACCCCAAATTTGCCTGAGAGCAACTTCAGCTATTTGTCATCTTATAGCAAAAGCTACGATTGATTTATGGGTTTAATTTAAGTGGTGCCTACCTACAAATTAATATTTTTTGAAGTGAATTCAAAGCAAATTACAAAAATGTTACTGTTATCCCCAAAATAATTTCCAATAATTTGCAGCGGTATCAGGGAAAGTTTGTGTTCTAATTGAAGTCTACGAATTGGGCGCGTTTGATCAAAACCCTATTTCTTTAATAATGGTTAAATAAAATCAAAAAGTAATAATTTTTTATTTTTCCATAAATATTAAACAATTTTTCCGTAATTAAAAAATATTGATACAAAATTTATTTAACGCGTTTTAAGCTAAAATTGTTCAAAAGCAAACTAGCTCTAGAACTCTAAAAAAGAGGCGTGGCGACTTCAAATGTCGTGTGCACACTTCTTAGGCAAATGTTTCATGATTTAAATACCAAAAAGTAATATCGAGACACAGGATAAAATTCGGGATCGAAAGGGTTAATAATATTTTTTTTTTAATTTTTGTTACCGGACCCTGTTTCTTGTGTTCGCAGTGTTGTCATATGACAGCAACCATATCGTTGTGGCTGTAATAATTACTCAAACATAAAAATTTTTACGTATAACTAAACATTTAATATTTCTTTCTTTACTTCATTTAAAATTATTTCAAAAATATATCTGAATCTGCTTCTTCTTTCTATACTATGTAAAGATATAACATTTAAAACAAAAATTTGAATATTAAAAAAAAATTATTATTCAGTTTATTATTTCGTATTATTCCTAAAGCTTCAAACTATTCTAAGGACCAACAAAAAAAATTATTCTTGAAACCATAGAGGTGTCAGAAGTCCACAAAGTAGCATGTTGCCATATGGCATCATAATAGCGAAAGGGTTAAAAATATTTGAGAAAAACTCATGGAAAGTATATAAAAGTTTTGGAAATGATTCGAATGGTCAAATTTTGAATAAAAATTTTGAAATGATACGAATGATCAAATTTGAAATAAGTTCCCAAAGAAAGCTACAAAAAAATACAAAATACACCATGAAGTGTCCAACAGGTTTTTGTTTTGGCGTATTCTTGATAATTTGTAGCAATTTAGAAATGCATGTGTTTTGTTTTTGTAAATTTGTTAAATTTGTTGCAAATATCAAATTTATCAAAAATACACAATACAAGACCAAATACAACACATCGTGAATACCCCAAATATGTGTTTAGTTTTTGTTTTTCTCGCTACTACTGTTACAAGTGCAGGCGACTCATTACACGCTTAATTACTGCGCAAAGTCACGTGCCATGTCGACATGTCGTCTGTGCAAAAAAAACTGTGTTGCATGGTGTACGCTGTTCCTCGCATAGCCTGCAGCGCGTTTCATGTGCACTGTCAGCGCCCCGCTGCAGTCTGCTGCCTGACGGCCCAGCGAGCAGCACACACGCGTGTCAAAGTTCGTACAGTTTACTTACATTTCTTTGGAAATTTCATGCACTTTACTTACTTATGTTGCAAGGAAAAGTTGAAGATAGTTTTGATAGAATATGAAGACAGCATGAAGACAGGCTGACAGACAGTACACACAAACTGAACGACAGTTACAAGAAGCTTGTTAACTTTTGCATAAAATGAGCTTGAAATTGCTCAATGACTGCGCAAAAGTGTAAAATTACATGATTATGTAGCTTCATTACAAACTGTACAAGTAGTCAAATGTAGTCAAGTATTGTGTGTCGTTTTGTCATTGAACGGTTTGGGTTACACAGATCTGTAACATTTATATTCCAATTAGAGAAAAGTGCCTCGAAGATGTGGTGAGTAGTGAGCTTTGCTTTGATATTGTTACGAAAATTAGTTCTGCTGCCCAACGCAGGCGTAATTCGTTTCACTGGATTGTGTTCAAAAATAAAACACACTCAAATTCTTCAACACAGTCCAAAACCAGTAGTCACTTTTTTACAATTTTACACTTTCTACTCCATGTGGGCCAGTGCGTCATACCAAAGAAAATAAAGATACAGAAGAAAAAGGAAGATCCAGAAACACTTCATATTCTTTGGTCACACTGTGTTCGGTGTTGGCTGAAACCGAGCTGAGCGTTGAACGGACGTAGTAATGTTCTCCAGTGGCGAGAAGATAATTGAAGTAAAGAGAGAGAGAGAGAGAGTAAACTAATTAAACCTACTCCAATCCATCTGGAAAAGTAATTGGTACAGTCATGAAAATGCTTTGAATTCGGGGCTCGGATGAGGGAGAAGGCAATAGTTGAGATTCAATAGACAGCAATCGCTACATGTCTATGTCCATGGACACTCCCAACAATCTATATATATATACAGTCAAACCTGGATAAGCGAGAGTTCAAGGGAGCACAATCTCATTCTCGCTTATAGAGGTTTCTCACTAACCCGAGTTTTTCACTAAAGCAGGTACATGGGTAGCGTTTCTCTCTTATAGAGGTACGCAGCAATAACAAGTCACAGCAAGTACAAATGTAGTAAATATGTAATATGATAAAATTATGTGCATGATATGCACAACATATATTATGTACATATATATTTTTAAATGCTTACGAAAACAAAACAAAAATTCATGTACTATGTAAATAAATTTGTCGACTGTCGCTTATAGAGGTATAGATAAGTAGCAGTCTCACTAACGGAGGTCTATGAGGGAAAAACGACTCTCTCTTACAGAGGTTTCTGTTTCTCGCTAATAGAGGTTTTGGGAGCTTAAAATGACGGGTCCTGGCTATTACTCTCACTTATAGAGTTTTCTCACTTATCCAGTTCTCACTTATCCAGGTTTGACTGTATATATATAATTGTTTGTTCTGACTGACTAACTAACTGACTGATTCAATATCGTCCAGCCCAAAGCGCTGAAACTATAGACATGCAATTTGTACTGTAGCTCCACTTTAAAAACTGAATCATAACTAAGGTGGGATTTTTTAAAATTGGAGGTCAAACATGTGATTAAAAAACCTTTACTTTTCAAACTTGGTGAAAATACTCCAACTCAAAATATTTAAAAAATCAAAATCTGACGGGGTCAAAAATGGGTTAAGGTTTGTATACGGGAAGACTACGAAAATATTGCCGAAAACACTTAAAATTGTATATTTTTTTAATATCTGTCGGGGTCAACAACGGGTTAAGAGTTTGTATGAAGAAACATGATTTAATTTACTTCAAATATGAAGAAAGCACTTCAAATAAGATATTATTAGACAGGCCTTTTTATTATTATTTTTTTTTGTTCATCAAAAGCTGACGGGGTCGAAAATGGGTTAAGGTTTATATACGGCACGACTACAAAATAAAATACAAAATTTTTTAAAAATCAAAATTTGTCGGTGTCAACGATGGGTTAAGAGTTTGTATGGAGAAACATGATTTAATTGCTACAAATTTGATGGAAGCATTTCAAAGAAGAAATAATTAGACAAATCTTTTAATTTTTTTTTCATAAAAAATTGATGCGGTCAATGATGGGTTAAAAGTTTGTATGGAGAAACATGATTTAATTGACTTCAAATATGATGAAAGCACTTCAAGTAAGATTTTTTAGACAAGCCTTTTTATTATTATTTTTTTGTTCATCAAAATCTGACGGGGTCGATAATGGGTTAAGGTTTGTATACGAGACGACTACAACATTAATAAAATACAAACTTTTTTGAATCATAACTAAGTTGAGATTTTTGAAGTGAAACTTCTTTACGCACGCTTGACTTGGGGAGTAAGCTGGCGAACGCGTTACGAAAAGTGTGATCGGGCGAGGCGAACGGGAGTTGAGTGGTTTACGCACGCTTGACTTGGGGAGTAAGCTGGCGAACGCGTGACGTAAGCGTTACATGAAAACATAAAATAAATTTAAATATTTGTAGAAAATTAATATATGTATATGTACATACATGTATATATTGTACACACACATATATATATATACATACAGATGGAGCGAAAGAAGTTTCACTTCAGTCGTGTGGTCATAAGCACACTCGTTTTTTTTAAATTGGAGGTCTTAGGGGGCCAAACATGTGATTTAATAAACCTTTGCTTTTAAAACTTGGTGAAAACACTCCAAATCAAAATTTTTAAAAAATCAAAATTTGTCGGTGTCAACGATGGGTTAAGAGTTTGTATGGAGAAACATGATTTAATTGCTACAAATATGATGGAAGCATTTCAAAGAAGAAATTATTAGACAAATCTTTTAATTTTTTTTTCATAAAAATATTGATGCAGTCAACGATGGGTTAAGAGTTTGTATGGAGAAACATTAATTGACGTATTGACTTCAAATAATAAATCATTAGACAAGTTTTTTTTGTTTTTTTTAATCAAAATCTGACAGGGACGAGAAAGGGTTAAAAAAAACGTGATTTATTGGGCCCACTGATTTCAAATTTGCGTGCCAAGACGCCAAGCGCTGCTAGTATATAATAATAATAATAGTGGTTTATATGTAAATTTATGCAAAGATATATATCACACACGCACTACAAAAGTGACACAACTCAAAATTTTTAATTTTCGGGTTTATGTGTTAATACTGTGCACAATGCATCAATCTACCAATAAGCAAAAGCTCAGTATATTTTGTTGTTGTTAACTATTGCAAAAATACAGTTAGGTCTCTGTTTATGTCAGAAGTTTGATGCTATTTGATCGCTGAAGCTCAATGCAAAAGTGAAATAAATTTTTGTTGAACTTAATTTTAAGCAAAGTTCTGACAATTTTAGTATATATTTTCAAATAAAAAAATTAATTTCGAATTCTCTAAATTTTTCTTTCGACTTTTTAACTGTAATTTATAATTATAAAACTCACCAAAAGTGACATAACTTAAAATAATTCCGTAATTATTGAATTAAAATATCATCAAAACAGTCACAACTCAAAATTTTGGATTTTCTAGTGTAAAATAAAAAAAAATTCTTGTAACTTATCCTAAAGCATAATCTGTAAGGATTTTCTACTGAACGGTCTATACGTTATTTTAAAAAAATGTTTATTTATCTCAAAAACAGTTTTTTGCGTTTCCTGAAAAATCAAAAATTTTGAGTTGTGTCACTTTTGTAGTGCGTGTGCGATATGTACACATATAACGTTCAATATAACGTTTTTTAATCTTTAATACTTTCATTGAAAATTATTGTTCTACTTTACCAACTACAATTAGTTGAAAACATACAAATCGATTGTGTGAAGCGAGCAGCTGTGCTTCATTTTCGCCAAAGTGATTTCCAATATTAATTAAAAATGCTTAAAAAAAGGAGCAAAACAAGTTAAAATTTTCATGCAAATATATCATCAATTCAACCTAAATGTATCTAATATAATTGAGGAGTTGCAATGTTTTGTTGTTGTATGGGTTTTGGTTTTATTGCAGAGTTGTGGATGTGCTGGTTTACATGCAAATTGCTTCTAATTCAAATTGAGTATTGAAATTATGCAAACGCAATATCAATTTACAATCAACCACGACACACACACACATACACTCACACACATACACGCGCTTCTATACACTTGCAAAGGCACACACACAGTCAAACGGCGTAATATGATTTTAAACTCGCTCATATTTCATGAGATGCAGAACGACAAGTGGAGGCGTCAAGGCGTCTTCATCAATCTTTGCTACTTGAATCTTTGCTGGTGGATGGCTGCTCCTGGTTGATGGTTGCAGTGTGGCACACACGACGCCAGTTTGATGGCCTTGATGGCGTAATTGTTGTACTTCGATGTGTTAGTGTTGTTGTTGTTATTGTTGTACGAGTACTTTGACTGCAGCTGCTGACATTGCAAATTAACAGCGATTCAGATTAATGGGGATAAATAGGCATACAGGTCCCGAATGCTGGAATTATTTAGTGTGT
Source organism: Melieria picta (assembly GCA_964056695.1). NCBI lineage: Eukaryota > Metazoa > Arthropoda > Insecta > Diptera > Ulidiidae > Melieria > Melieria picta. The sequence continues at coordinate 103,320,594 of OZ057398.1, read as the reverse complement.
GGCAATAATATCAGTTCGTAGCTACAAACAAACAAACAACAAATCAACCAAACAAACAAACAGACAAACGGGCGCACAACACAACACAACAACAACAATTCCACATACAAATTCATATTAAACACTCAAGACAGACAACGGCTGCGATGGCATTGGCGAATGTACACACGGACGGACACAGTGCAGACAGACACAATGAAGTAAGTCATTTGGGCAAATTTGTTCGAGCGCCACACCGCTGACGGCAGCCACCGCTATCTCATCAACCACCCACCGACTCGACCGCCGTGCAAAATTAACACACCGCCTTATGTGCCATGGCCGCTATTAACTCGTCGAGAGTCGGCGTTGAGGCTTTGCCTGCGTTTGCGGCCGGTCTCTTCATTAAGCGGAAGTTGCAAATAATATGAAAATTACAACGGCTTCGGCTTTGATAAATGTCCGCAATTTGATAAGTACTCAATGTTGTGGCGGCTGCATAATGAATGAGCCTTGTCATATGGCTCTGTGTGTGTGTGTGTGTGTGTGTGTGTGTGCAGGGCCTCGCTTTTGCATTTGCAAAGCCTCTGCAATTTCTCTTCGGTCCCTTTGGTTATGGCTTTGGCTGCTTAGGTCTGCGGTTAGTTGAACATTTTCGGTGGTGGGCGGGGGGGATGATGTGGCACTGTGCTGATTGTTAAATTCAAATTAATCTCAGCACAACTTGTATGGCTGCGCTCATGTCATTTGTTACGCTCACAATGACATTAAGCGTAATTTTATTGGCATTGCAAATGTCGATAAGTAGTCAGTAAATGAGTGGATTGTGCAATGTTAGAGTTCATACCAAAGCTTTGCTGACACCAATCGACAAAGAGAGACAAATTTTTATGTGCAAAAGAGCTGCTTAAATGATTTGATTGCTAAATAAGAATTCTTTTGCTTCATAAAACAAATAATTGTCTTTATAAATCGGAATTCTTGTGCTATTTATTAAAAGATTCGCAGAACAATGCAAACAAATTTCGCACTTGAATGTGTTTTGTTCAGTGAAAATTCATAGCGACAGCTTTTCACCTGACTTCCACCATCCATAAAGCGCGAGTGAAAATGCACAACAACAATAACACAACAACACAGCAAGGTTAAGCAAAACAAATGACAGACATTTTTTATTATTTTCATTTGCTTTCAAATATTTGTGCACCCTGCACAACGGCTGCCCGGATCCTTTGGTGTAAAGCACATAAGAAACGCCTAAAAGTAGACTTGAACTGTAGGAAAAATTATCATTGACAATCATTGATTCATTCAATTTTGTTCAACTGTGACTGTAAGTTAATTTTCAATCAACTAGAAGGCACCATAACTTTATTGGTTCAGATCGTTTAGGTTAAGTTAAGTTTTTGCTAGGACTTTTGAAGGACTTATTTCTTTTCGAATTATTGGAGACGCTCTTTTATTGATATATATATCATAATTTAAATTACGAGGTTCAGAGCCAACTGAACATGTCGTAGACACCAATCAAAAATTGAAGCAAACTAATTTATTAAAACTTGGTATAGCTAAGTTGTTTGAGATAGTCACGTTGTATGACAGAAAAGATGCTGTCATCAAGACTCTTCAGAATTTTTTCCCTGAATTTTCAAGGCATTCCTCTAAGATTTCTACTTAGAAGAGCTTACGAGCTCTGTTAGAGTTTCGGTAGAATGTCAGTTATTTTAAATACTTTCAACTATTGAAACTCTGTAGAGTTCTACTACAAAATTAATCATGTTTGAGATCGCTAGGGCCCCCTGCCTAAGGAGTTAAATGATTTAGAGTTTTAAGCTGTTTGAGGTAGTCCCGTTGTATCACAGAAAATATGCTGTAATCAAGACTCTTCAGAATCGTTTCTCTCAATTTTTAGAGCTTTCTGTAAGATGTTCACTCAGCAGAGCTGAAGAGTTCTACTTGAGTTCCCGTAGAATGTCAGTTACTGTAGATGCTTTCAATTTCTGAAAATCCAAAAAGTTCTACGACAAAATGAATCATGTTTAAATTTGCTAGCTTCTTGGTTTAGGAATTACAGCCCTTTGAATAATTTTGAGAAAGTCTCCTCGTTTCAAAGTCACTCTTGAACATTGATTGTCACTGCTATTCGGTGTGATAACATAAAATTTCAGCTGATTTCTTGGAAGCTAATGACTTCCACTATAAAATAATTCATATTTAAGGTGAGGCTAGTGTGGTTCTGGTTTTGGAGTTACAGACAGTTGTACGATTTAAAACGAAAACTATTTTTGAAAGTCATCTTTCAATATCGATTAACAAGTCGGCAAGGGTTTCTGTAAAGTTATGTAGTGGAAAAGCTAAAGGGTTCTGAAATGAGCTAGATTTCAGGTCACTAGCTCTTTAGGTTTTGAAGCTACAGACAGTCAGACGAATAAATAAACTTAATTTTCATCAAAGTCATTATTTTTACCATAATTTTTGAGACTTTTGGAATAACGAGAAATTTCAAGACATTTTTAAAAAGCTAGAGCTCGATAAATCTTTAAGCTGTAAGCTTCGTACTCGTACAAGTTTCATTGAAGAAACTAACTTAAGTTGGGCTAAAGGCAACACAGGATTTTCTGTGAACAATCTTAAAGTTTCGCCATTCTAGAAAGCTTCTCTTACTAAAAATTACAAATAAGGGATCAGATTAGAACCAGGATTGGTGTTCTGACGGGTCACTGTTTAATTGGCACTGAATCAAGAAAGTTATCTTTGATTTCTATTGACTTCTGTCGAAGCTTTATAGACGAAGAAGAGGAAGAAAAGGCATTTTACCTTCTATGGATTTGTACCGCATTATCCAGAAGAAGGAAGATTCACCTGGGCAGCGTCTTTGACAATTTGGGGATCTAGCCAATAGAACAATTCACAGTCTTCGCGAGAAACTCAAACTGATTCAATGAGTGAGCGAACTTAAGTTTGATTGATTGTGGAATCACAATGGGCCTTCATGGCCTAAGCGGGCGCCGCCTTGGGGCAGCTAATGCTACCTTAAGAAGCTACAAGAAGAGTTATACTACAAAATGAACCAAATTTTAGGTCGCTAGTTCTGGAGTTACAGGCAGTTCAATCATTTTAGAAAATCTGTTCTATCAAATACATTTTTTAGCATTCGTTTTTTCAACTCTATGTGGAAAAACAAGAAATTTCCATCTCATTTGTTGAGAAGCTGAAGAGTTCCCCAATGAAATGAACCAAATTTAACGTCGCTAGTTCTTCTGGTTAGTTCAATCATTTTAGAAAATCTGCTTCTATCAAAGACATTTTTCAAAATTGATTTTTTCAACTCTATGTGGAAAAACAAGAAATTTTAAGCCATTTGTTGAGAAGCTGAAGAGTTCTACTATAAAATGAGCCACATTTTAGGTCGCTCGTCCTTCTGGTTCAAGAGTTATAGGCTGTTCAATCATTGTAGATAATCTGCTTCTATCAAAGCCATTTTTAAACATTGGTATTTTTCAACTCTTTGTGGAACAAAAAGAAATTTGAAGCCATTTGTTGAGAAGCTGAAGAGTTCTCCAATGAAATGAACCAAATTTTAGGTCGCTAGTTCTTCTAGTTCTGAAGTTACGGGCAGTTCAATCATTTTAGAAAATAAATTTTTTTCCATTCGTTTTTTCAACTCTCTGTGGGAAAATAGGAAATTTCAATCTCATTTGTTGAGAAGCTGAAGAGTTCTCCAATGAAATGAACCAAATTTAACGTCAAGAGTTCAAGAGTTACAGGCAGTTCAATCATTGTAGAAAATCTGCTTCTATCAAAGACATTTTTCAAAATTGATTTTTTCAACTCTATGTGGAAAAACAAGAAATTTGAAGCCATTTGTTGAGAAGCTGAAGAGTTCTACTATAAAATGAGCCAAATTTAAGGTCGCTAGTCCTTCTGATTCAGAAGTTAAAGACAGTTCACCAATTTAAAAAAATATATATATTTTCTATGTTGTATTTTTGGTCACTAGTCCTTCTGATTCAGCACTTACACACAGCTTGGTTTAGGAGTTACAAAAAGGTGAACAACTTTAGATCGACTTTTTTTCAAATTCACCCCTCAAGATCAAGATCAAATTTTCGTTCTTAAAAATGTTTTTGAACAGCTCTAATTAAGAGTAACATAACAAACGTGTAGGCTACAAATAAGTCGGTCACGAACGATTCAAACTTACTTAGTTGCTGTTTTATTTATTATTATTTTTTACCGTTGCACTGCTGCTGCTCAGCCAGCTGTGAATAATGCGGCAAAACCGTCAGCAGCGACAATAATAAAATGCACTGTCGAAAGCAACAACAATGCAAATAACAGCAGGCAAAGAAATTAATGAAAAAGTCGCTTGCAGCGATTTTTTCTAATCTAATTTCATAAAAGCGCAAAGGAAATACAGCATAGCAGCAATAATAACAACAACAACAAAAACAGCCAACAACAACGCCAACGTTTGTGATTTTATTTATTTATTGTGTACCTTAACGTTGTTGCTCGTTTCATCGCCTTCGCGGCCAACGCGTGCATGGTGCTAAATTAAATTACAATCACACACACACACACAGCGAACTCGAAATGTTGTCCTTGTTTCGGCCGCCGCCGGTGCGTCGAAATGCCAACCAAGCGTCGCATGTCGCATTTTTGAGGCGAGGGTTGAGCGGCACATGCAACCAATGTGCAATACGGCCACCCCACACACACAAACACAGACACACACACATATGCCCGCCGGCTTTTGATTTCGAAATTTATTTAAGAGGTTATTTTTTCACAAATTAGGCCGCCGTTAGTTGTTGTTGGTTTGCATATGCAAGAGAGGTCTTTATGTGAGTGGGGAAAATGGGGGTCGTGATGGAAATCATTGTGCAAGCATAATAAGAAAATAATAAACAAGCGTAATGTACAATATTTGACAGCAATGCTGCATTACAGGGTGCAACAGCAAGAATTCATGCGAAGGTATAAAATGTTCTGCGAAAAATTCTTCATAATTCTTCGTGTTGACGTCGGCTATCTTATTTGTATGTATCAAGGATTAAACAATGAACTGAGCACTTTTGATTGAAATATTTCTCTGCTTTATGGAAATCACTTTGCATTGCAACGTTGAAGATGTCTTACAAAGACATCAAAGATCTTCATATTCGAAGTCAAGGTTCCTTACGGACATAGAAAAGACAGCATTAGCTGAAATTTCGAACCTAATTCGCTTCATGAAGAGACCGCAATGGGTTGCTCCGGTAAGATGGATTTCTCCACAACAAACATGAAGGACCTCAACGTCCCTTCGCACTGCACACACCATTATGAAACTGATATCACTATACATAATGTCTGCCAGATTCATTCGACGTTCAGGTTGGTTTCCGCCAGCACCGAATACAGGATGACAAGGGCTTGCCACACTCTCATCGGGCATCGCAATGGGTCTTTGGGGCCTCCGAGTGTACTTGCTGAGAACCAGCAAGCCGCCTGTCTTACCTAACCTATACATAATGTCAGGTCTTTACTTCTAAATCGCATCAATAATGACGACTCCAAAAATAAGTTACATATACTATAGTTAACGACGATTCTAAATAGCCAACTTCATCAAGAGTTCAAAGTGGTTTGTAACCTGAGAGCAAAGCGATATCCACTGATTAGCATAAAAACAATGGGATGTTTATTGAACCATAGTTGCATGATTTTTGGTGCCACTAACTGGTCATGGTTCATGAGAGATGATTGATTTGGAAGCTGCCCGTAATCTTCATTATGTTGAAAGAAGTAAGCAACCTTGAGCCACTCATAAAACAGACCAATCGATGGTGTGACTGTCTTCTATTTTGGTCGCTGTATGACTCGGATCTGGTGAAAGTTGGGTGCTGGAATATAAAAGTCGTCGACATTGGTTGAGGCTATTTCTAGAAGGTATTGTTTCTCCAAAGCTTCATTTCCCCAAAATATTGATTTGGTCATAACAGTTCATAACAATTTGTAGAATAGTAAACCGATTCTCAAATTCAGATTCTCTTTCAGATAAGCGCAGAGTTTTTGGGTTTGAAACCTTTGAGTAGACTATGGTTTTCTATCACGTTGGATCTTTTTCAGCTCAGGATTTTGCATCTGAAGCAACGCTTTTCATCGTTTCTATTTTGCTTTACTCTGAATAGGTTACGTTAAGTTACACTGGCCGCGCATAGACCAGTCAGGTCCTTAGCGACACCAGATGGAAGTACACAGATTTCAGTGCTCTAAGAACATCTGAGCACTAATGGCAAATTTTAGTGAATCGATGATGGAAAGTTGTGACTCCTTCTTCAGGTTTGTGAAACTTGGTGCTCGTATGTGTAACAGTTCGGTTTTATCAAGCGGTGGATAAAAGCAGAGAAGGTTTTCTATGGTGCCTTTTCGCTCCCTCCTTGCGACTTGTAGTCGTTTGATAGTTCTGCCATAGTGAAACAAATATCAGCTGACTGAACTTTTTTGTCATTCGATCACTAGTCAAAAAATTTTACCTATACACTAACATGGTTCTATATAGACTTGTTTCTACATGGACTTGGTTCTACATAGACTAGGTTCTACATAGACTTGGTTCTATATGGACCTGGCTCTACATGGACTTGGTTCTACATGAATTTGGTTCCACACAGGCTTGATTCTACATGGACTTTGTTCTACATAGACTTGGTTCATGTCTGTATAACCATGAATTTGGTTCTACATAGACTTGGTTGGTTGACTCGGCTCTGAATGGACTTGGTTCTACATGGACTTGCTTCTATATGGACTTGATTCTACATGGACTTGGTTCTAAATGGACCTGGCTCTACATGGACTTGGTTCTACATGAATTTGGTTCCACACAGGCTTGATTCTACATGGACTGGTTTCTACATGGACTTGGTTTTATAAGACTTGGTTCTACATGACTTGGTTCTACATAAACTTGGTTCTACATAGACTTGGTTCTACATAGACTTGGTTCTACATAGACTTGTTTCTACACAGACTTGGCTCTACATAGATGCGCAAGTAGAGTAAGCGATGGCTAGAAGAATGAGAAAATTTCAAAGACAACATTCCTGTTCGCTATATCCTTACTTCCTTGAACCTTTTCCCAACGCCCTGTATTTCCCCCCAAACTTCAATTCAACCACCACCAAAATTTAAAAAATATACAAATAACAACGCGAAAATACAACGACATGAGATATTTGTAAAAAAAAAAGAAACATTGCAGCACATTGAATTAAAAGTTATGTCATTTGGAGAATTTTTCGCACCGAAAAAAATACGACAAAATTATTTTGTTTGAGTTGTGTGCAACCAAATTGAAATTGTTTTCTTTTGGCCAAACGAGCGAAATTCATACCCAGCGCATTGGCAAGAAACGACAACGCCGAAAGAAATGCCCAAGTGCGGGCAAGTATTAGATGTATTTTTGCTTAAGTAAACTTACAACTTGAATTTTTGTGCCAACTTCGCTTTGTCAGGGGATTTTCTAAATGCCCCAAAAGAATTTAATGCCTTGATTAAACTAATTTTTTGTTTACTCAACTCGCAAAGCTCTGACAGTTGTTGGGTTAGTTGGGTGCCGTCGGTTGGTTGGTTTGGGCCTTTCCTTTTCTTGCGTGTTCGCCTTGGCAGTTATTCCATTGCTTTCGGTTTGTTCGTTTGCTTTGCGTCACACAGTTGCTGACAGCCCGTCAACAAACGGATAATGAAACCGCAAAACTTTCAGCACAACTCGCTCGCCGTCCGCGTCCAACCCGCTTCGCCGCAAAGCGAGGATTAGCTGTCTTTCATTTGAATGCGATTCAATTTCATTGACTGTGAAAAGTGTAGGTAATGCTTTTGATCCAACTTGAATGCCCCATTTCAGTGCGGCCAACTAATGCGCAATGCTCTCAAAATTTCCGGTTAGCTCATTTCGTATTTGGCAATGCACAACAACAGCAGCAACAACAACAACAAAGGAACAATCAACTGGCAACTTTTGATGTCAACAGGAAGCATAGCACTTTTCGACTGCGGTTTACATTTGTCCAATCGACCAACAAGCCAAGCACCCAACCAACCACCAACAACTCACCTGCAGCAACGACGCACATTTGAAAGCGGGCCATCGTTTTGCTTGTCTCCACTTGCAGCAGTCAATTGAAATGAGCGATTCGGTTGCGGCGGCTGCCATATTAACATTAATTCCCGGTGGAGAGTGTGCAGGTTGCTTTGCTGTGCACTGCGCTTTGATTGGGCTTTTCAAAGGACTCGCCGCGCCGTTGTGAGACAGGCTTAAGCGGCAGCTAGGATCAGCCGAGGCGAGGTCAGCGTAAATGACAGGCCGGAACTTGGCAAACGTCATACTTCACTGTAATTTGAATGCACTCAACAGCAACAACTACAACTACAATGACAAAATGGCGTCAACAAAGGGAGACGCGAAACTGTGACGTGATTTTGGTCCCCAACAGAATTGTCGTTTTTTAAGGCAATTGCAATTTCAGAACTTTATAATTATTTAAGCAAAATTGTGGTATTGATATATCAGGTATATACTGTAATACTGGGTGCTCAAGTAGGTTATGCATTGAAATTGTTTGATCCTTAGCGATGGCACATTTCCAAGAGAGTTTCCAGTTTCATCGGTATTGGCTTTCAAAGGAACTTTAACTGATTGTAAGATAATCTATCTACGAGTACATCGGCAAAATTGTGTACCACAGCTGGAACCGCAAGTTGGGCATTGTCTTGGGGAATATATTGTTGTTGGTGCAAGAACTGGGCACGAAATTTACTCCTCTCTACAACAAGTACGTGTTGCCGACGGTAAATGAAGCGCTGACGAGCATCACTGACCAGCTCACATCGGCACATTGCACCGCAAATTAAAACAAATAAGTACTTTAAGTTTTAAGCAATTTAACTTTTTTGAAACTTTTTCTTAAGGGAAAATTTCATAACTTGATAAGTTTTCCCAAAACTGTCTACTACTTGAATTCTAAAAATTATAAAGGAAATATGCAAATGACCATAAAACTGCTTAGCTCGTTGTATTGTCGAGAGCTTAAATGTAGGTTCGACCACTAATAGTTTCTCTGCCCAAACATTTTCTTTCCAATATAGCGACCGATGAACTCAGGTTCATCGATATCGATGAAAATTGTCACCTCCTGTGGAGAAAAATCAATACGACGTCATTTTTTTCTGTACTGTCAACTAAAGATTCAACTGTCATCTACACAGAAGGCTTCAAGCTAGAATTGGTTGTGCAATATTCTTCAGTAAATTGGGAATACTTTTCTCCATGTGTAGTCGGCTTGCCTTAAGGCGCTTCAGTGTCTATCAGACTGAAGTAATGACTAAGAAGTAATGTCTATCAGACTGCATAACTGCATCTTTCATAATGATCCAAGTCGGTAATGACCATTCTGCTCCTTGCAACTAGCAGCCACACCAAAACTGCTTCATATTCGTTTACGTGCGTCTGTGTCGCTGTTATTCGCGAATAGCAGAAATGTCATCATTGGTTCACGTAATATAAACATTCATAATTACTCACATAGCCAGGCAAGTCCTTTGCAGGTGAATGTATCATATCAGAGTTTGTGAGAGTCTCATTGTTGTCGTCGTCTCAACAATGCAGCTACTGAATTGTGACTCAATCTCTATTGGGTACCTGATCACAGAGGCATCACAGGCAGCTACAAGACCTATGAGCTGGCAAGTTTTGAAACTTTCATGGATGTAAACTCGCTTTTCCTTGACATTGACCATTGAGGTGTCCTATGCGTCGGTAAAACAGGCCTTCAAACAGCGATTTGTAAAAGAAGCAAACATAATCTGGGTGAAAAAAACACACCTGCGTCATTGCCAGATAATCCTGGCACTAAACGAGAGACGATTAAGACTTCTGAGTCCTGGCTATCCAGACACCAACTCAACCTAAGCCGGTGTGCCATCAGCTCGGTGATTGTTGCGGTTTTGGGACACGGCTTAATGGAGAGAAACCGAAAAACTGGAGATGGCACACAGTTGGGGGTTGTCCTTCTTAAGAGGAAAAAGAAACGGTCCTATTTGAAAAAATAGTCGGTTGCCGCATATTGGTTGTTGTTGCAAAGAGGAAGAAGAAATTGTGACAACTCACAATTTGGATCACAGTGGTTGTTGTTCCGAATAGGAGAAGAAACGGTCCTATGTGACAAAACAATCGGTTGCCGGATAGTAGTTTTTGTTCCGAAAGGGAAGAAGAGACGGTCCTATGTGACAAAATAGTTGGTTGCCGCACAGTAGTTGTTCCATAATCGGTTGTCACACAGTTGGTTGTTGTTCCAAAGAAGAAGAAGAAATTGTCGTATGTGACACCACAGTCGGTTGCTGCACATAGGTTGTTGTTTCAAAGAGGAAGAAGAAACTGTGACAACTCAGTTGGTTGCCGCAGAGTTGTTGTTGTTCGAAGAGGAGAAGAAACGGTCCTATGTGACAAACCAATCGGTTGCGGGTAGTAGTTTTTGTTCCGGAAGGGAAGAAGAGACGGTCCTATGTGACAAGTTGGTTGTTGTTCCGAAGAAGAAGAAGAAATTGTCCTATGTGACAACACAGTTGGTTGTCACACAGTTGGTTGTTGTTGCGGAGGCTGAAGAAACGGTCTTGCTCTTTGTGTGCCAATGTTCGTCGCAGGCCAAGAGAGGACTAAATTTCCAGGCCTCTTCGTTTGTACCGATCTTTCTACTCTGGATATCACTGACATACCGAGGTTCATAGTAAAATCATCGTAAAACAGTCGTGCTATCCCAGTGTGGTATCACAACGAGTCATCAATTTGTGCTTAAGTGAGCTTTCTAAGAAGAAAGTTACCACTTCAACCTAACCGAATCCAACATAATCGAACCACTTACCTCCACATCAGCTTCTCAATTTTGTGGCTCATAAATGTTCGTATCATACCTAACAAAATTAGCTTTTTAACAGTACCGAAAAAAATCAAAAAAATCGCACACCAGAGCCTTTCCAGTTTTTACCAAAATTATGTTTCTTTCTTTCCAGAGTTCTCGTTCTGAGTGTTGATGTCCTTAAACCAAGTTAATTATTCAGAATGTGGGTGCTTCAACTCCCACAAAGTCACGTTTATGGACATTTTGTGAGAGAATTTTGTCAGTTTAATAGGACGCAGTTCATTCAAATGCAGTTCATGCTGAACTACACACTTACACTCTCACACATAGCTACAAGAAACCAAGGAGGACCTGTTGGCCATTGTGGCGAACGAACGACCGAGGCAGCAATGATAATTAAACGTGATGTTAATAAAAATTGCCACAAATTCAACAAGTCCGTTGTTCGACGTTGCAACCGCCTGTTGCCATTTGCCATTTGCAATCGCATTAAACGTTTTACGAGCAATAACAACAACAACTTCAACAGCGCAACTGAACTACAGCAAATGACAAAGAACAAAAGCCAGCAACATCGCCAACATTGCCAGCCATCGGCCGCATACGCGCACAGCGAATGTGCAGCTGTGGCGCACACACACACACTGTCCCATGTCGGTACTCCTCACCTGGCCACTCCTCATCCTACGCCAAATCGTGCCATGGGCTCGCACAAACGACGCTCCAATGAATCTGATTGTGTATGTTGTATTGATCACATGGAACGCGAATAAATTTCGCATTTACAATGGCACCGCAGGCGCTCCGGCCATATGCCGTCCAGTCAAGCGGCCACATGTCGCTTTCGGCTGTGTTGGTGTGCGTGCGGTGGGTTGGCGGGTTGGCGCGCGCGCTTTCCGAAGCTGACCCGGCCGTGGCCAACAGCAGCAGCGACCAGCAACAATGCGGCCTGCAGACGCGACGAACGCTTCTTTATTGTACGAGTACGCCGGCCAGCTCAGGGTGCAATTATCAGTAAGCGTAACAGGTGATCAATTGTAATAAAACTCCCAGGGTGCTTTACCTTTTCATTATTTCCCTTTCAGGGCGCCGCACACGCTACACGCTGCCGCTCGGACTGTGCGGCATTGTTGGCCACAACTCGAAGCGGTTTCGCAGAATATAAAAGACATTGAATGCATGTAAGAACGAAATACAAAGAGGATAGTAAGAATTGCAGGAATCGCCAAGTGTTTCAAATACTTTGAAGGAAGAACGAGAGAGAGAGAAGATTGTACAGGTCATTGCGCGGACCTGGCGTTTTCAGGGGCCCAGATTTTATTGATGTATAGCATTGTTTTAGACCTTAGAAAGAGCAGCCCGTGCGTTCCGACTTCAAAGGCCCGTTTTTTTCATTTACTTCCATTAAATATTACAACTGTCGTAAGACATTAAGTAATTTATATTGCAACAATGGAATTTAAAAAATTTGTTGGACCACTGCCTCTCGAATTCTGTTAAAAAAAAAATAAAAATTATTAGGCCCGTCCAAAGAAAATTTTCTGTATGTGTTGTTGATTGACTTATAATTCAAAAGCAGAAAGAATTCTCATGACATAACTTAGTTTTACTTGTCAGCTAGCACGACCTGGCATACCCGAAAGCTGTACAACTGGTTACCCGAGACATAGAACATAAACTTAGAACTTAACCGTAAACTTAGAAATCTGTTTCGTTTTGGTTTCTAAGTTTATATTTACGGAAAACGCAAAAAATGTTGCCACTCTCTTCGGAATGAATTGAAAAGTAAACAAATTAAAATAATTTGTAAAATATACAAAATGGATTGCAATTTTTATTAGTTTCGTAAATATATTAATAATTTTAGTCGTTGGATGCTCAAACATTTAATAATAGCAAGTAAAAAAATGTCGCGAAAAGTTTGAATTTGATTGTTCACGAGATGGAGAAATCGAAGTGGCAATATTGTTTGTTTTATTTTTCTTTTGTCAACAGTTTATGTTTTCGGAAATAAAGTTTTGAGTAATCGCTCAAATTTTCTAAGTTTATGTTTATGGTTAAGTTTATGTTCTGTGTCATGAGTAACTGGCCCATGATATAGTACATGATTCAAAATTGAACCAAATTTTTTCCAAATCTCACCAAAACTTGGAAATATTTGCAATCATGATTCTATTCCAAGCCCCAACTGGAACATCATTCATTAGTTTCCGCTTCATTAACATTAGTGTCCGACCGAATATTCGGTTTCGGTTTCGGCCCAAATAAGTGGTTTCGGTTTCAGTTTCGGCCAAAAAATGGTCGAAACGCCGAAACCGAAACTTTCTAGAATATTTGTTTACATTGTGTAGCAGATATATAGTGAAAGGAGGAGTAATTTAGATGCCACCAATGTAAATAAACTTTTTTTTAGCATATACAGTACTTTTTGTTTATAACGAACCCGTTTAAAACGATTTTCCGCCTAAAACGAACCAATTTCAAAAGTACGCTCTGTATGTTTTCGCTTATTACGGACCCCTTTTAAAGCGAACTTTCGGTTAAAACTAACCATTTTGCCCAGTCCCTCGAAGTTCGCTTTAAGCGAAAAGTACTGTAATATTAAATTATTTAATTTTGAATATTAGCGAGTAAGGTACGAAAGGGTAATTTTTTCATGTTTATGTTTTTAAAAAATAAATAAATTGTTTTTATTAATAAGTATTTATTTATTTATATGATGTTTGTTTGTTTGTTCTTTATGTACTTAATGTAAAATTCGTTTGTTGAAAAAAAATGCTTGATATGGGGATTTTTATTTCAACTAGAATGTTTCGGTTTCGGCCGATTATAAAAAAAAACCCGAAATTCGGTTTCGGTTTCGGCCCAAAAAAGATGTTTCGATCGGACACTAATTAACATCATCCAACTAAACCAGTCAAACGGATCGTAGCGTTCAATCGGCCGCCACTCCTAACTATTCGAACCATACGAACTACGTGCCATCTGATTTCATTTTCTTTTCACACCGTTAGCTTTAACCGTTCCCGAGTGCGCTCGCAATTATTGCAGTTACTTTTTCGCTGTTATTGTTGTTGTTTCATGTTTTTTGCAGTTGCTGCCACTGCAATTGATGAGTTTTGCAGCGACGCATAGAATTATGTTCTCGAGTGGCAATTGTGCTCAGCGCCATGGCAATTCCGCCCCATCATCCGTTTTAGTGTGACACATTGGACGACCGACGCGGAGGGCGATTGCGGCGCGAATTAAGCGCATTTTGTAGTACAGTTGGCAATAAAAAAATTAAGCACAACATCAAAATACGTTCATCAGTGGCAAAAGTGATGACTGCCATTTGACTACAGTGGCGACATTAATTTGAAGCTACTTGCAGGTAATTTCAGGCAGTCAGTTGTGCGAGGACTGAAAGCATTGAAAATCGAGACAGTGCTTGGTGTGGAAAAATAGGGAGAAATGCCGTCGAAAGGGATTATTAGCTTAGTTGGGAAGTTTCGGACTTACAGTTAGCAATACTCTGGCCAGATTTATTCAGCCTGTCCGAAGCATATTTGAAGCTTTATTTGCAACATTTATTTCTAAGTACTTTGATGGCTCTGTGCAACTGCGAGTCCCCTAACATAGGCAACATGACAACACTGAACGGGCATTTGTCGTCAGCAGCAGTAATTATTGCATACTTTTAGGCAGGCATGCTAATTTTGCGGGAATTATTGCAGATACGATTCGAGGCAATGCTGAAATGTTCGAAAACGAGTTTGATTTTGACTAGCAACGGTGCAAGTAAAGTGAAAGAGAGATTAGTGAAGTGGAAGTGAAGTGACTGTGGAAAATTGTATATAAATTGTAAATAAATTGTCTACTAATGGTTGAACTGCTTTAAAGAATAACAGTGTGTTTTATTTTGGCTTCATGTCTCAATCGAGCGATACGAACTACGCCTGCGTTGGCCAGCAGAACCAGAATGTTTGCTTGAATAACTAAGACCGTATATTTTAAGAGAAAGAATTCAGCTCTTTGTATTGAAAAACATAGAACATTTTGGTGTCAATTCAGAATGACAAGCATTTGAAAGTATTTAGAATGTAAGTATTAGTTTTATTGCCAGAGGCTTACAATTTTTTGTTGAGAGTGCAGTCTTCTAAAAATGATTTTCCTTATGTACTGTTAATTGAGTTGGAATTTGAATATAAGCACCAAAACCCCCTGAAACATGATCCGAAGTTGAAAAATTAAAAGAATTGAAGAATTGAATTAAAAATTTTACAAAATATTTTTCAAAATTTCAAAAAACAAGTTTGAAAAACGCAATTATTAAAATTAAAGGAATTATTCACCATTTCCTCAGATTTTGAAAGATGTTGGTACAACTTTGCACCATAAATCAAAAAGTTCTGGTACTTAGAATTCGAACAGCAAAAACCAAAAATATCAAAATATCAAATATACCAAAAATATCAAATATCAAAATCAAAAGACCAGTGATGCTAATTAAAGGTGAAATATCTTATGTTTCCAAATCTGAGCCAAAAGTAGCCGACATCATATTTGTAATTAATTAAAAAAAAACCCAGTAAATATTCAAATTATAATCTTCAAACAGCACAAAAATTTAGATGTAGATGCTGATTACTGAGTCCAGTAATGATCTATTGCGCCCCCGACTACTAACAGTTAGGGAACATTCCCACTCACCGAATTAATCAATTTTAGTAACTCACGGGAGTGCGTGATGTTCTCATTTACAAGCCTCAAGAACCTAAAACGATATAAAACTAAAAGCAATATTTAAAGAAAAACGTCCCATTTGATAAAAAAAATTTCCAACATTTCTAAAAGTTTTCAAATATGTATCAAAAACTGCCATAATCCTACGAGAAGTGGGAAACGAAACACAAAAATCTTAAAATACTGGTACATTATTTTTCTTTCTTTTAAATCGATCCAAAAACTAAACCCGAAACCAACATTAACTCGGTATTAGTTCCATATAAAGGTTCCAAAATCTGCGTCAAAATAAAACCAAAATCTGACAGAAAATTGAAAACGAAGTAATGGAAAAATGATTCAAAAACACTTAAAAAAAAGCAATCAAAACGACAATGGTTCAACATTTAGTAGCAAATTTTCTTAAGCTTCCAATTTTGCTTCAAAATCCATGAAAATCTTATGGTAAGTTGAAAACTATGTGGGGAAAAATAAAAAAAATCAAAAATTTATAATTTATAATTTCTCTGACCTTTCAAGCGATTCCAAAACTAATAAAAAAACTATAAAATTGTAAATAATTTTACATGTTCTCAAGTTTCCAAATTTGCGTCAAAAGCTATAAAAATCTTACTACAAGTCGAAAAAAAGTTGGAATAAATACAAAAAATCATAAAAACCATATATTTTTCACCACCTTTCAAGCGATTTCTTAACGATAAAAAGTTATCAAATCGTCAATGGTTTCACATAGTAGCAAGTTTCCTCAAGCTTCCAAATCTGCGTCAAAATGTATCAAATTTTGAAGGCAAGTTGAAAAAGAAGTTGAAATAAATAAAAAAAAAATCGAAGAATATATAAATTCTCCGACTTTTCAAGCAATTCCAAAACCAATAAAATAGTATCAAATTTTGAATAATTTTACATTTAATAGCAAATTTCCTCAAGCTTCCAAATTTGCGTCAAAAGCTATTAAAATCTTACTAGAAGTCGAAAAAAAGTTGGAATAAATGCAAAAAATCACAAAAAACATATATTTTCCACCACCTTTCAAGCGATTAATTAACGATAAAAAGCTATGAAATCGTCAGTGATTTTAGATTTAGTAGCAAGTTTCCTCAAGCTTCCAAATCTGCGTCAAAATTTATCAAAATCTTAAGGCAAGTTGAAAATGAAGTTGAAATAAATAAAAAAAAATCGAAGAATATATAAATTCTCCGACTTTTCAAGCAATTCCAAAACTGATAAAAAACTATAAAATTTTGAATAATTTCACATTTACCTAATAGCAAATTTCTTCAAGCTTCCAAATTTGCGTCAAAAGCTATCAAAATCTTACTAGAAGTCGAACAAAAAGTTGGAATGAATCCAAAAAATCAAAATAATACATAGCTTTTCCAAACTTTCCAGCTATTACAAAACCGATAAAAAACTATCAAATTGCCCATAATTTTACATTTAATAGCAGATTACCTGAAGTCTCTAAATTTCCAAAGTCGAAAAAGACATTGAGAAAAAATCCGAAAAAGACCCCAGTTTCCCCTGACTTTTCAGGCGACCTAACAAGGTTTAAAAAATACTGTCAATACATCAATGATTCTACAGTTAGTGGAAAATTTTCTCCAGCTTCCAAATCTGCGCCAGAAGCCACCAAAATCTTACGGCAAGTTGAAAGAAAAACTCGATTCACACAACTTGAAGACTTTTTTCGACAACCATTCATCATTGAAAAGGTGACCTGAGTCTGGTTTTCTAGCTTGTCTTCCAAGGATATAAGTATCCAGTGATAACATAATAGCATCTTTTCAAATTTAGTTACAGTCGCTCATTTAAGAAGCGAACTAAACAGCTGACTTGCATCTAAAGTGAACATAAGTGGATATAAGCGGAAAAGAAAAAAATTACTAATTTTTATAACCACATGATGACTTCTGGTGAACAAATTTTGATTGAGAATGAAATTTGGAACTTTACAGAAAGCTTTGATGTAGGAGGAAAAATTTTTTTTTTCAATTAAGCCATCATAATGGGCCTTTTGAGGCATGCGAGTGTACTTGCTGAGGAACTCGCAAGCTGTCTGTCTGTCCATGGCTATCTTTGAAAATTACAAGTTTTGTTCAGTTCAATACTTTTTCATATTCAATTCATTTTCTTTTTTTCAATTAAATTAATTTCAAGTTTATTTCAAAAACTGCTAATTGTTTTTCTTGCATCTTATTTATTGACATTTTCACTTAATTTGCAAAAACTTACATACAATTTTCCACAAGTCACCGAAGCAATTATCAAAGAAAACCACAAAACCAACAACCAAAGCCAACGTCAATGGGGAATTTCATCTTTCACACCATTGACAGCAGAAAGCTTGGTGCGCTACCAATGCTGCTGGCAGTCCTTTGTTGTCAATTGAAACTACCACAAAGACACGTCAAGAGGAAACCGATGTACATGAAAAAGGGGTAATGGAACAGTTTCTAAATGAATACTTTAGTCTTTGCCTAATGAAACTGGTAACATAAGAGAAGTGAAGAGATTTTTTTTCTAAATGAATACTTTAGTCTTTGCCTAATGAAACTGGTAACATAAGAGAAGTGAAGAGATTTTTTACACAGCTTTATAGCTGTATTCTGTAAGTATTAAGAGAGATTATATATTCGTATATAAAAATTAGGATATATTTATGTATGGAAATGGTATGGTTGGAAATTTCCAAGGATATTCAAGGATAAAGTTTTAAAAGGACATTTTCAATACCTCTTCGTCCTTTTGCATCAAAACATTAAATTTTCTAAGATTCTAAGGATTTTTCTCTTTCATTTGATATCCATATTGTTATTCTACAATGCGCTCAATTTTTGAAATAATTTTTTGAAATAAACATGTCCTGGAAACTTCAAAGTCCTTTTAAAAAAAATCCTGACGTCAGCGAGAAAAACTAAAAACGCAGTTTTACTACATTTGGTCCTTAGTTTTTCGAGTATACCGATTTTTTCGTGTGTTTTGAAATTTTTTGATTTTTGTCGCACAGTGTAATCTTTGCACTGAATCCAAATTTATATTACCCACCGCAAATAGATCCCCACTTGATCCTAAGTGATAAGCTAAACCGTTTGGACTATTTATCAAATAGGATTCATGAAAAATATCCTTTTGTCCTCAAATTAGAGACAAACATTTAAGTAAAAACAAATTTAAAAAAGCTTTATGAATTACATATTTGAACATAACTGAATATTAATGACAAAAATAAATTACCTTTCAACGAAATTTCAACACACCGAAGTGCGCCAAATGTGTCTGTCAGTTCGTATGTCACTTGAATAGAAAAACGTTGGGGCTTAGGTGAAAATTGCGAGCAACACCTTCAAATTAAATTCGCAATTACATATGCAGCAAAGCCATTACAACCACTCATCGCAGCACCACAGCCACCAACATCACCAAAAAAAACCAACAACAAGAACAACTAAAGAGCTGTGCACAAAAAACCCCCTTAACACCCTACAAGCCGACTATGAACACGCACAAAGGTCGCGATGGTGGCTCGCGAGGGAATTTTTTTTTCTTTGGGCTTTGGGGTGAAGTTCAAATACACTAATGTGTCATGTTAAATTAACACTTTAATTTATTCGGCGTTTCACGGCAAAGAGCATATTTAATCAGTTTGCGTTGGCGTGCGCGCGTTGCGTCTGTCCGGGCTGGCGCTCAGTGGCTGGCGGGCTGACACTCGTTTGGTGTCTCTGTATGCATTCGCTCACTGCACGCTGCCTGAAGGTGGAATATGTGTCTATGTATGTGTTGGGAATTGCAGGTGTTGACGTGCAAATTTATTCACAACATTCATTAGTTTTTCAACTGGTTGAACAAAAAGTTTGCAATCAACTGGTTCCCAAACTACTTGCTTAGGAACTGGTTGGAAGTTTGGCCACAATTAATTAGTTCCCAAGGTATTTGTTTATCAACTCACTAGCAGGACAGCAGCAGGCAGCTTTGCAGGCAAGTCTGAAGTGAATGGGCCCAATCAATCACGTTCCACTTAACCCTTTGTTGGCCCCATAAGAGTTTGATAAAACAAAATGAAAACCAGGTGTCGAATTAATTCTCTTTGGAAGCACTTTCACCAAGTTTAAAGTCTATTGGCTCATTAATTCATAATTTTTCATCCTTTTACAAACTGTTACCCCGCGTTGACCTCGACAAATTTTTATTTAAAAAAAAATTTAAATTATTTTCATTTTAAAAATGTTAGGCCCATCAGTTCCGGTTTTTTCATAGTTATCCCGTATATGAATCTTAATCCATTGTTGACCCCATTTAATTTTTTATTTTTGAACAATTTAAAATTTTTGAAAAATTTAAAAATACATGTCGAACTTTTTTTAATTCGGAAAATTTTTTATTAAGTTTAAAGTCAATGGGTGCATTATATTACGTTTTTTCCTACAACATCGTAAACCATCCCGTTTTAGCGGAGGTTAATTTTCTAAAGTTAATTTTCTACGGTTTCAAATTCAAATTTCATATTTGTAGCTTCAATGGCTTGGGCGATGATGAATCAGTCAGTCAGTCAGGAGACAAAGAGTTGATTCAAAAACTAGTCTAGAAGTAAAAAAACAGTTTACTAGTTCCCAAACTACTCTCTAAACAACTAATTGAACCACATACAATTTACTAGTTCCCAAACTGCTTGCTTTAGAACTGGTTGGACCAAAAGTCTACGATTATGATAATTGAATCCAACTAACTAGTTCCCAAACAACTCTCTAAACCAGTTGGTTGAACAAAAGGTCTATAATTAACTGGTTTCCAAACTACTTGCTTAGAAACTGATTGAACTAAACTTCTACAATTATGATAACTGGATACCATATTAATCAACTGAGGAACTAGTCTACAAATAACTAATTCCCAAACTACTCTATAATTAACTGGTTACTAAACTACTAGCTTACAAAGTGATTGAACAAAACATCTTAAATAATGATAACTCGATCCCGTATTAACTAATTGAACAACTACCCCACAATTTACCAGTTTTGAAACTACTTACTTAGCAATTGATTGAACAAGGTCTATAATGAAGTGGTTACCAAACTACTTGCTTAGGAACTAATTGAACAAAGCATCTCCAGTTATGATAACTAGATCCCAAATTCATTGATTGAACAACTTTCCCACAATTAAGTAGTTCTCAAACTACTCTCTAAGCAGAAAGTTGAACAAAACTGGTCTTCAATTAACTGGTTCCCAAACTACTTCCTAAGAAATTGCAAGATGATTTATTTATAACTATGTCGAAAGAATGAATTAGTTCTTAAGCCAGAAAAATCCATTTCACAATCAACTTTGATGTTCAAAAAACCAGTTGAAGAATTAGTCGCGCACCAGTTCTTTGTCCTGCTGGGTCGTAGTTGTTACCAAGCCCGGACGCTGTGCAGCGCTGCGGCCGTGAATGTGTCTGAAATTGTAAACTGGAGTGCGAGTGTTGCGTTTTGCAACAATTTTAATTTTGTGCTCTTGTTGTCGACTGTCTGTGCGATTATTTTCAATTTCAACAGCGGCATTTAAAATTCAAAACGGAATTTTTAAACGCAATTTAACGCAAGTGTTAAATTTCTGCTGCCTGCACTCAAATACACACATAAACCTATACAAATACACACACACACATAGTCACTGACATGTGTTGTGTATATATTTAAGTGAAATGTGAATTAATTTTAAATATTTGCTTAATGACGAAATGAAATTTAATAGTTTGCAGTTTTACAGAGCTTGCAGCATTTCAATTCGATTACATACTAAATATTTATATGGTATGTGGTGAAAACCTCAGGCATTTCATATCGAGTCAAATACTCATTACATGCCCGACAATAAATACAACAAATACTTTAATGACTTTTGTCAACTGTCAAGAATTGTTAAGCGTTTCAAGTGCCAGTTGTTGTCATTAGAGCTTAGAGTTGAATTGTTGGCGATTATGTCACACACACACACACAAACAACATATAACAACATGAATATTTGCAATTTGAATTAATTACATTTTGAATACTTTATGCTCCAAATTCTATGAAATGTGCTTTATTCATTTTTCGACTCTACACAGTTCAAGAGCATTTTTGCAGCATAAAAATAAAATATTGAAAGTTTATATCAATTAGACTGTACAACAAGAAAATAAAAAGGTCCCGACAACGGATTCTGGTAGAAAGGAATCGAAACCAAACGAAAATATTCACGTATTGGCGGTCTGAAAGTTTATGTCTGATTTTTTTCACGAAGTTAATTCCTAAACACTTCTTTAGTTTTGACTTATTTCTGGCATTTAAATTCAATTTTGAGCTTTGATGTATTCAGTGACCTATAGTAGAATTTTATGGCGAATATTTTCATGGTACATTTTGTCCTGAAAAAGCCCTGTTTCAAAGGACATTTTTGGCATTTTAGAAAACAAAGATCAACTTGACCCACAAGCATGGGAGCTAGAGGGTTAAAATGTTCCACAAAAATGTTCTTCGTAATATTTTCCATTAAATTGCTGAACGCATCATATACCTAAAATGTGAGGTTACATGGTTTTCGTATGACGGTTCACCATAAGAAAGTGCAAGAGGGGAAGAAACTTTAAGCCTTCCTAAAAAATTTCCGACGTAATGTTTCAAAACGCCAATACACGTATCTTTTTTGATTGGCCCCTTCTACCAGTCCCCGTTCGGGAAAACAAGATACATTCCTCCCTCGCCTAAGGACCTTTTTCCATAAAGTATAAACGAACTTATATAAAACTATAAAATCCATATCGGAGTCTGAGTAAAAAACTCCATTCATCTCGTCAAGGCAGACTTCAGCGCATTCTACTTCGTTATGTCCTATTTAGTTAAATAGTTTACTTAGTCCTCCCGGTCGGGTCAACGATGCTGACCCGTCACTTTCTGTCACTTATCCACTTACGTAAGTCTTTTCCGCGCTCAGTTGTCCAGTTGGCATGCTTAAGACACCAACTAATCCACTACAACAATGACGAACTTTAAAGCCTCATCAACTATTTAGCAGATCACATAAAAATTGAAGGAAATTGTCTGAGAAATTACAACTAATGCCGTCTGCTTAGTGTGTGTGTGTGTGTGTGTGTGGAGGCGGTGAAGAAGCTCAACATGTTGCCACACACAATGGCGGAGCATCAGTGTGACATGCACGAGAATCACGAACAGCCGCAGCAGCAGCAACAACAATAATTGCAGCACAACAATACAGCGAGCGCGCGCTGCCAATACAACTTAAGGAGGCGCAAATTCAAAGCACGCGCGTTCACTGGCGCTGCCAACATGACAAAATGTCAGTCGAGTTGATGCGCAAACGATGCGCAGATGACAAGCAGCAACAACAAAAACAACAGCAACAAACAGAAGACCCAATGTCAAAGTGCACAGGCGCAAGAAAGAGACGAGTTTTGTTTTGTTTGTATAAGAAATGAAATAAAATAAACTCTTCGCAACAAGCCAGAAAATCGTTTAATCCGCCGCAGCGGCCACAGGAGACATTCATGCCACAGATGACAGCTGGCAACGCGGGCTAATTGTAAGCATGATGGCAAATCACAAAGCGCATTGTCTGCTTCAAAGGACACAAGTATCTGCTGCTGCTGTGTGTGTGTGTGTGTGTGAGTGATTGCGAGGGTCGAGTCAAGTGCGCGTCGAGTCCATTGTGCGCTTGGCCACATTTAGCGCCAACTAAGCTCCTGTCGAGGCGCTTTGATCCGCATGCTGCGCTGGCCAAAAGGCACAACTCAACAATGGCACAGCGGTGAGCACTTCTCGCTCTCATTACTCGCTTGTAGCTTGGCTAAAGCTGGCCGATATGTGAATTTGTCGTTCAACAAGTGGCAACAGATAATGGAAATTAAATTTGCTGCCCATCAGCGAGGCGGTCAAACGAGTGGAGCGGACGAGCAAGCGGCATTGGTCACAGGACCGCCAGCAGCGCACCAATTTGTCAGCAACCGAATTTATTTATGGCCGTCGAGTGGCCGCCGCGCACACAAAGCGCTTTGTGCGGCCATGCCACGTGGCCAACAATGGCCGTCAACCTAGCAGCGTGTGGTATTTAAATTTGATGCTCGCTGTGGCGGTCGGGCGGCCGAAAGGTCCTTTGCACACACACACACACACACATTCCATGCACTACGCGAGGCGACGCTTTTGTGTCGCAGCGCCCTGCGGCGCACACTGTGTCACACGGGGCGTATGAGTATCAACTAATTACAGTCGCATGCAATGATGCATGCGAGACATGCGAGTTTTATGTTGGTCAACTTTTATTTCAATTGTTGAATTTTGTTTTTGGTTTGCTGAACTTTTGAATTGCATTTGTTGCTGCTGTTGTTGTTCGTGTTTGCGGTCGAAAAGTAAAAATTCGTCAAAGGCCAACATTGCATTTGCATATAAAATATTTATGCATTGCTCACTTATTGTGTTTCTCCTGACTGCATAACAAAGAGAGCAGCGACTGCAACAACAACAACAACGACAATAACAATAACAATTGTTTTGTGTAAATTCATATTTATTTGGGTTTTGAACGTTGTTGGCTCCCCCCCCCCACACACACACACACCCATATGCTGCATACATTATTTTATTGTAATTATTTATTTATTTGTTTGTTTACGCTTTCGTTGTTGCCACGCTGCATGGCTTTTGTTGCATAGACAGCTGGCAGGCATTTTGCGGCAAACATCTCGAGTGGCACTCGGAGGCTGTGTCGTGCCATGGTTTGGCATTGTTTTTCATCACAACGACCACTCGACTGTGCCGACGAGTGCTTGTTGGTGTGCAGGCAACTTTGAAATAATTACGCAATTTAATAGCTCACACACACACATACACACCACATGTATTATTCATGTGTTTGTATGCGTGTACAAAAGAATATTTGGAACTTCATAAAATATTTTATGTTTTCTTTTGAGCTAAAACATTTTTCTTGCAGGCATTTTGTACTTGTAAATAAGGTTAGGCAATTTTGAAGGATTTATGTGTATTGCAAGATTTAAAACTACAAAGCAACAAAGTGCTTAGAGACACAAGGCTTGATTGGTCCTTGTCCTCTGCACTGCACTGCAAAGTCAGAGTTGATAAACCAGTAACCTAAATCTCTCAGATTACTTACACTTTTTTCAGTGTTGGGTGGATTTTGTGTTGTGTTTTAAGAAGAATGTCACAAAAAGAATGAATTATGGCCAAAAACACAGAGAATTTACATGAAAAACAGAATAGAGTACTTCAGCCTGTGTCGACAGAAATTATTTGTTACACCGCACGAAATCCAAAACACATGTTTTTTTCAAAAGGATTAACAACAACTTCAAGGATATCGAAAGATACATATTTGCAAGGGCCTTACTGACATTTTTTGGTCCTGAAAGTTCAAAGCAGAAAATTTAATCAAAAACGAAAATTTTCCTCTTTCATTTGATTCCCAAATCTTCATCATTATACAAATGCAAATATTTTAAAAAATCTTTGAAATGTGTATGTTCTTAAAATTTTAAAGTCCTTTTAAAGGACACCGGATCATAAATTGAAAAAGTGAGTAAGTCATGCTACTATAAATGACCTCTAGCTTCACACCTATATCATCTTTTGAATGCACAATCATTGAACTGATGAATGGATGGACGAACAAACAGATAAATACTTAGTCAGACGGATGGACAGATAAATGGATGAACAAACAGTCAAAGAGTTGGATAGATGACGAACGATCGGATGAATGAGTGGATGCATATTGAAATGGATGAACTCATATATGAATGGAAAGTTGGATAGACGAATGGATGAACCGAAAGATGAATGAATAAAACTGAATACAAATGGTTGCTCGACAAATGGAAACACAGGCAGATACTAAGTCAAATGAATGGAAGAACGAATAGATAAAAAGACATACGAATTATGGACATACAGACGAATAAATCAATGAATAGATAAACGGCCCTAGGCATACATAATAGATGATTGTACAGTCGAATGTTTGATCGGAGAGATGAATTGATAGGCGAATAGATCTATAGATGGAAGCGTAGGCAAATGGATAGACAAGCAGTTAGACGATTGGACAAATGGACGGACATTCAGATCAATGAACAGACAAACAGTTGGCCAAATGGGCGGAAAGGCAGATGAATGAATACCCGAAAAGATAATGAAAAGGCAAATGAAAAATTGAATAAAATAATTGACGAACGGAAAAATTAATGAATATACCAAACGGTGAATAAATGAATGAACAGATGAATGGGTGAACCAACAAACAGATACTTATTCAGACGAATTGATAGATGAATAAATGAATGAAGGAACGAACAGCCAAAGAACCGGACAAATGAAGGAGGAACATACGAATGAATGGAGGAATGGTTAAATGGATGCACTTATGGGCGAATGTAAAGTTGCATTTATGAATGGATGAACGAATAGATGAATTGATTGGCAAGTAGATATATGGACGGAAGCGTAGGCAAATGGATAAATGAACAAAAAGACAGTTGGAGGAATGCATGGACGGTGCAATGAATGAAAGGACGAATGGACTAACAATTAAATTAAAGGATGGACGGACAGACTGATTAATGTACGAATAGAGAAATAGATAGACTCATAGACGAATTAATAGTGGAATAGAGGAAGGGGTGAATATAAAAGTGAATGGTAACACAAATAGTTAGATACACAGACGAACGAACAGGCGAATGGGTGAACGAATACAGAGACAGTTAAATAAAATGATGGATGCTGCTTAGTCAGACGAAAGGACGTATGGACAGATGAATGGATAAACGAATAAAGGGATGGGCGGATAAAGGGATGGCCGGTTAGATGAATAGGAGAAAATCCAGACAGCTACTTAGTCAGACGAAAGGACGTACGGATAGATGAATTTATAAACGAATAAAAGGATGGGGGACAGCCGAATGGAAGAAACCCCAGACAGCTATTTAGTCAGACGAAACGACGTATGGACAATTGAATGAATAAACGAATAAAGGGATGGGTGGATAAAGGAATGGGCGCATAATAGGATGGGCGGACAGACGAATGGAAGAAAACCCAGACAGCTATTTAGTAAGACGAAAGGACGTATGGACAGATGAATGAATAAACGAACAAACATAGAGTCCGACAAGTGTTGGTCGAACAGACTAATTAATAGATGGAAAGATAAAAATTTACCGAAGGCGTAAACGAATGGATAGTTGGACAGTTGAATGGATGAGCGGAAATATGAATGGATAGACGAAATGATAAATTCAAAAAGATGGATTGTGAGTTGAATGAATTGACAAATAGACAAACAGTGGGACGAATGAACAAACAGACAGATAAAGGAAAGCACGAATAGACAAATAGTTGAGCTCATAGACGATTAGAATGTTGAATAGACGAATAAATGAACAAAAAAATGAATCAGTAGAGATATTTTCGTCTTAGAGACTAACGAACAGACAGAATAACATTAGATATTTAGAATTTTTGTTTATAGACCGTGTCATTTTTGAAATTTCTTCTTACTTGTTCAAAGAAAATCTAACCACACACACACAGAAGTAAAAAGCTAGTTTACTTTTGTTTTAGTTTTTATCAAAAGTCATCAACATGTTTTTTTTTACTAAATAAACCTAGCAATGAAATCTAAAAAGTTCCATTAGTAAAGTTCTTCCTTTAGTATTACTTTAGTGCATTTTTTTTTAGAAACTTAAGCTCTGCTTAAGAACTAAAAACTCTACTCTGACCAACAGACAAAAGTTGCACAATAGATAAAAACTTATAGTTGGTTTTATAGAGATAAGTTGGAAACCTACAAAAAGTTGTAGCCAACACTTGTGCGCTTCTTGTTGCCATCGGGCAAACACACAAATGCAACAAAAACGAAAGCAGAAAATCTACAAAAACTTTCATAACACCTGACATGAATAAGTCGAATACTTATCAATGTGATGGGAATTTAGGACAACGCCTCATTGGATTTTGTACTGTTTTGTATTTTTTAAATAATACTTTTTTGTATATAATTTGACTTAATATTTAGTAGGTAAAAGTCATGGAAAATTTTCTTCCAGAAGGACATGCAATAAAATAATAAATGACATCAGTGGAGTCATTTTGTTTTTTTTGGCATTCTAGAGTTAAGTTAGTATACTTTTACACTCTAGCTTCAACAATCTCGAAGTTAACTAACCATTGACCCATTCGATATCTTTTCTATGACTGCAGTAATGATCAGTGTCAAAGTTCTGAATCAAGTTTTGAGCTAACAATGTCCAATATTTGACATGCCACCCATCTATTTGTATTATATGGGAATATTTAAAACAATAAATATCCCCAAATGCTCCGAGTGGAATCCATATGAGTGGACATTGATCCATTCAATCATCATTCATTATCTATTTTCGCTGTTTAATATCTCTTTTAGTATTCGGTTCTCTTCTCTCAAATATTATTCGGAATGTATACTTTTGTACAGAAAGTCTTGAAATCTTCGTTCTGACATTGATTAAAACGCCGATTTTTCCAAGTTTTAGTGCTTTCTGAAATTGATAGGCTGGCAACACTGCTCAACATTGCCTATCTACATTAGAGCGAGAAAGACTTCATAGTGCATTTGACTTGCGTTCTGACTTCCTTAGAGATTCAAGGGTTAAGTCAACATACACACGCCTTACAAATCAACTTTGTGTAGAGAATAAAACGTACAGCAACTCTCGGATAACTTAATCATTACTTAAGTCGCAATGGAACAAAATATCTTTTAGACTTTTACTTCAACGGTTTCCATGTTGACCGAGCACTGACCGACTCAACGTCTTTTCTATGGCTGCAATAATGATCGCTGTCGAGGCTCTGAATCGATCGTTGAGCAGTAAATGTCTTTTGATTAATGTGTCACTAATCTAGAGCGAGAAAGACTTAACGGTATCTGGCTTTCGTATTGACTTCCTTGGACATTCTAGTGCTAAGTCAGCAAAAACTGACCTGACTGAATTGAACTTTGTGTAAAGAACAAACGGCCTCGATGTTGACCACCTATTGACCAACCATTGATGGACCCGTGGCTGAGTCGACCTATTCCACCCTGCGACAAAAAAAAATTTAAAAAAATTTTCACACTGGAAAAAATCCATATGGGCGTGAAACTAGAGACCAAACATAGTAATACTGCGTACTCAGTTTTTCATTTCTACATCCTTTGTCCTTTTAAAAGGACTTCAAAATTTTGAAGGGGATACAAAATATAAAAAATACTTAACCTAGGTAGAATATGGCGATACGTATATCAAATGAAAGAGGAATGGCTCAAGAATTTAAATAAAATTAATTTTGTATCTATTTTTAAAAAAAGGATATGAAAAAGGTCCTTTGAAAATTTTAATCCTTTATATCCTTGAAAATTTATTAAGATTTTTCTTGAAAAGTAAGTATGTTAAAACCCACAATCTCTTCGATCACGTGTCAAAATTTCATTATTCTCGCTTCATTGATTTTGTATCTTTTTATTATTTAAAATGCTGATACTCAAATAAATTAGAATTTTTGTACTTCATTAAAATTGCAGCTTCCGCCTTTTTTTAATAACTTTCGAACCAATAAAGTTAGAGTAGTGACACGTGGTGAAGGATATTTTGGGTTTTAACATACTTACTTACTTACGGACTGGGGTGTAGGAAGCATACTAAAATTCCTCCTGGATATTGGACTCACTGACAGTCTGTGAAGTCCAAGAAGGGCGCACAATAGATCTACAGGTCGCAGTGCATCATCCCCATCAATAATAATAATAATAATACTTACTATTCAAGAAAATTGTATATAAATTTTCAAGGACATAAAGGATTAAAATTTTCAAAGGACCTTTTTCATATCCCTTTTTAAAAAATAGATAACAAATCAATTTTATTTAAATTCTTGAGCCTTTTCTTTTTAATTTGATATACATATCGCCATATTCTAATGAGGTTAAGTATTTTTTATATTTTTTTATTTTTTATCCCCTTCAAAATTTTGAAGTCCTTTTAAAAGGACAAAGGATGTATAAATGAAAAACTGAGTACGCAGTATTACTATGTTTGGTCTCTAGTTTCACGCACATATGAATTTTTCCTGGTGTGAAAAATGCTGTCGCACGGTGTTCTCTATGACATCAGTGAAACTGTTGAAGTTCTGAATCTATTAACGAGCTCAAAACGTTCTCTGTTTCCGACCTGTTTTAGCGCTAGAAAGACTCCACATTCTTGGCTTCCCGTTTCGGGTTGACATTTCCCACTTGAAGTGGTTCTTCTTTTCATTGGATAAACATGAACTTGCACCTTCATACGCGACCACATGATGTAAATTTAACCTAAAGAGATAAATTGCATCATTTTTCTTTCCCACATTCATTCAGTTAATTTTCGTCTTAATTACAAAACGAAGCAGATAAAATATGACCTTTGCATTAAAAATTTCTAGCAAAGCAACACAACTCTTGAAATCTGTTCCACCAACGGGCAAAGTATGTGGGCCACATGTGTGCCGGAAATTGTCTGTAAAAAGTAGAACGAAAAAGTCAAAGTAAAGTAAAAGTAAAGTAAAGTAAATGGGTTGATGGGGTTGATGAGGTTCGAAACACGAGTAAACGGCGCACAAGGCATGGAATGTTGTAAGCATTGGAAGGAGTGACATTTTATTTTGATTAAGTTTAACGCAAGATTTCAATTTTAATTAAGCAAGTTAGGGCGAAAATCACCTGAGGTACATGCGGCAAGTTATATACACAGTTAAGTACAGCCCACAAAATATGCTGCAAATATGGGCGACGATGGGAAAGACGACTACAAGTGCCGCAGTGCTGTTGAAGGAGTAAAGTGGTTGGCTGAGTAATCGAACTTGTTAACTGGAGAGTGAAATAAATGACGGCAGAAGCAGGCAACCAGAGGCTGAACACGAGCCGTGAGTCGCGGCATCGCCACGTGGTAAGACAGGTGGAAATTAATGAAACGCCGCACACGCAACGCACCGCAACCATTGAAGGGGAAGCGCAGTCAGCGGACGAAAGAGTGGCAACGTTTTGAACGCAACACACACATACATACATAAGTATTTAGAAGTGTTTGTGTTTATGTGCGGCTCAACACAGACTGGTAAATAAACTTAAAAACAATCAGAAAAACAGCCAATTTAGTTGGCTGAAGGATATACCAAATGTTTGCTTTCAGATTGATTAAGTGACTCAAGTTTAGTTGTTGTTCTAAAAAAATTCTTAAACAATTGCGGCCATTCACAAACTGTGTAAATATTGCCTACACCTAAATCACTAAATTGTATGTTTACAAATTTGTATTCATAAATTAAAGTAAAATAAATAAATTAATTAATTAATAAATAAATAAATAATAAATATAAATAAATAAATAAATAATAAATTATTAATAAATAAATTAATTAATAAATTAAAGTAAATAATAAGCATGACTCCGTCGATTCTCATCGATTGAACCTTCGGAGAACACATATATTTTTCAATCATCGAATATAACTCCACAACTATTGAAATTTTGACTTAAAAAACTTCAGGGGAGTACCTTGAACATTGTTTTAACAATTCATTAGTAAAGTAAAGTAAAGTAGGAGCACATGCAAGAAGGGGTTGGGGAGCTCAAACCCCCAAATACAAAAATGGCTGGTTCGAAATATGGTTTCAAATGGACTTGGGCTCAAAAGTTGTACGAAACACCCTCCCCCCAGAATGAAATCCTGTGTGCGCCACTGAGTAGGAGTATGGGTCTACTTGACCCAGTGTGTTCTTCAAAGGTTAATCATACACTGGCCCGTGGTAAATCATTACAGGTAGTGATAAATATTTCCGATAAATGTTCTTGGGAAAGCTGTCGTTTCAGTGCCTTATAGATTCTTTATGGCAAACAGTGTTGGTTCTTTCTTGTTCGCTTACTACTTATATTCGAATTTTCTCTTGGAGTGCGGCTCAACATGCATAAAGATAGTATTAAAATATAATAGAAAATAACAGAGATTTTATGATAAAGGCATAGCTGAGTGGCGCACACAGGGTTCAAACCGACCCCAAACACAAAAATTCCTGGTATAAAATATGGTTTCAAATGGACCTGGGCTCAAAAGTTATCCGCGAACCCCCTTTAAATCGATACATTATAATTTTTTGTATAATCTTCTGTAATACTCGTAATCTGCGTTACTTTAGTAAAATTAATATAAATGTATGACAAGTTGGGCCATCTTGTTGAAATCAAATCTTGTCCAAGTCCATGTGATTCAATTAGGGTAAAAAAAGTCCATTTTCGTACTGTTTGTCATTCAACAGTCACTTGATTCTGTTGTGAATTACTCTTTTGGGGCCAAATTTACTTGTTCAAGAAATCATTCAACCAAAAATGTGCTTCATCATTAAAGTGCATGATGGGAACACGACTATTTTTATATAAATTTAAAAATTTCCATTCACTGTTAAATTTTCTAACATTCAATAGTTAACGCAGAACGCAAACGTCGAAGAATGATAGCGTTGCCACCTAAAATGTCAGAGGAATAAGCTGTCAAATCTCAGTCACAACTAGTAAAAGTGCTTCTTTTTCATTGGGAAGTTAAGAAGTTTGAAAGTATTGAGAGTTTCCCATTATAATTTGGTTTTTGCTTGGTTCAAACCCAAAATTTGATAACTTCACTTATGTGAGATAACTTTGTCTATATGAAAAGTACCCTCTGGTGAAAAGTTTTAAAACTTTAACTAATTTTGTATTTTTTGAACTGACAAATTTTGTCCAATATTGAATGAATCATTCAAATCGGTTTAGTAGTTTCCAAAATATCATTTTTTTCATCTAACTACTACATTTACCTTTTGGGGAGATAATTTCAAGACCATATTCTATAATATTTCGAAAACTACTGAACCGTTTTGAATGTTTTGTTCAAAATTGAGCAACATTATATTGAGCAAAAAATACAAAATTATTACAAGTTTTAAAACTTCCTAGCTTCTATGTGGATATATAAGCAACATTCCATAAGACATTTTTTAATTTTTATACTCGGACACTGTATTTTAGAGTGTTTTTCTATGAGAGCAACCACATTGTTGTGGCTTTAATAATTACTTAAACATAAAACTTTTTACGCATAACGAAAATTTGAATATTTCTTCATTTACTTCAGCCAAAATTTAAAAAAAAAAGTATCTAAATTGAAAGAAAACGTCAAATTAAAAAGTTATCTAATTTTTCTGCTTCTTCTTCCTTTACTATGTTAAGATATAACATTAAAAAACCGTGTATATATAGCGAAAGGGTTAAGGAATGCAGATAGGGTAAAAATATGTTCCAAAGAAATGTTCAGTAGGGCAAACTAGTGAAGGTCAGTAGTAGGTTTTAACCCTCTAAAGGCAACTACTAAGCTGCTGTGGGACAATTTGTGAAATTTCCCTGCACTTTTAGGAGTTTTTATCTCTATGTGACGCCATTTATTATTTATTTATTTATTTATTTATTCAGTCTACCAGTCTAGCCTCCCAATTTTCAAACCAATCGTCAGTCGACATGAGAGGTGCCGAAGTATTTTTAGAAGGTAAGGATGCAACCAAAGCCTCAGGTCAGTGGGGAATTTTAAACCCTTCTCCCGTCCTTCTCCTATAATCCTCTTCCTCCTCTCGTTCTCATTCTCCTTTCGCCCTCCTCCTCTTCTTGTTCCCTTCTCCCTCTCGTTCCCTACTCCCTCTCGTCAAGCTCCCCATACCACCAACAGGTAAAGTCATCGTGAGCTTCTCTGTTCCATCGTTCGTATGGTCAGTCTACCGTCAAATCCAATCTTAGCAATGGGGTCATTACCACTATAACAGCTGGTCCTGACATAGCCTTACTACCACTGCTGCTTATTCGTGCCATTTGTTGCTGTATTCTTAAGGTAATTTTTCAAGTACTAATCTATGAAGAAACGTTCTGAAAAATCTATCTATTCTTCTATTTTGTTAGTAAATAATGCCACATCGTACTCGCACTCGCACACTATCGGCATTTACAAGCTGATAGCTAGCGCCACCGATTGTGAACACCGCCAACATTCATCTGCTGCTGCTTGTTTAAGTGTGCGTTTGTGTGTGTGTGTGTGTGCGTGCATATCACATAAATTGTTTTAATTATTATAAAATTTTATTAATTATACTGTTGACTGGCTGCGGGTGTTTCAATTTAAAGTTGCCATGCTGCATCAGCGCTTTTCCATCAATATTAATCATAAATAATTGTCAAATATTTACAATATGCATTAATAATGTGTACACACTTGCTGGCAGCGCGGACAGAGTTGAGTCGATCTCATTATTTTTGTTGTTGTTGAATAACACAACCAAAGGTGTGCTGCCACCTTTGGCTAATTAAAAAGAGAACGCCAACATTAATTAACAGCACACACACACATACACAAACAAACCCTTCGCACACACACGCACACACGCATACACAATGTTCTCGTAATTTTTATGTAAATTGCATTTAATCAGTCGAAGGCGCCTGTGGTTAACAGCATTTATTTTATTTTCACCGACTTTACTGTGCGCTGTCAAAGGATAAGCAAAGAGTGAGAAAGAGAGAGAGAGGAATAGGGCCACGCAAAAACAGCTGCGCCATTCTCATTGTTAACAAACTTTCATTTATTTTGAAAATCAACTTGAAGCACTTCGCATCAACTCAATCGAACTGAACTCAGCTGAATTCGACGCCACAAATCAAGTGGGCGTGGAGGTGGCGGGCTTCCAAATGAAAACGAAATTACACGCCAAAAAGGATACAATTTAATAAAACGCCCAACCAACAAGCAGCCAGCAACAACAACTACCAACCGACCTCAAACTCTTTTCGCTTCGCTTTCGGCAATTGTACAAACATTGAAAAATCCACCGACGGTCAACGATTTTCCACCTTTCTATCCTTTTCATCGACATTGAAATTTTCGGCTGCTTTGCATTTTGCACCTTGTGGCGCTGTGGTCCGTTGCTGCGTTCGTCGCACATTTGAAGAATTGCCAACGCTTTGCCGCTTTTTCGAACCAAGCGTTGCGTTCGCGCTGCAGTTTGCCACGCAAAAAACCAACAACAACAAAATACCAAATAATGATTTTGTTACCTTTGGCGCACAGTTCATTTTTCAAAGCGTCCACTGCGCCCCACTGACCCCACCCGACACTCGCAACCGAACTCAACAACCGCCAACGCCATGCAACCACGTCATTTCACATTTTACCACAGGCTAGAAATTTCAATTAAATTTAGTCACTAGTTCGCCTTTTGTTCGCCATGGCGCCCCCGTTCTGGACCCCCAACACATAGAGTATTGTTTTTGTTTTTTGATTTTTTTTTTGTATTTCACTGCAATGAATTTTCGTAGGAAATTTCCTCAGCTCTCTCTGCGTTCACTGGTTGTTTGTTTTTTTTTCGATGTTTCTGATTTCATGGAAATTTGCGTGTTTATGAAAAGGATGGCGAAGGCACGAAAGGCCAAAGCGAAAACCCAAAACACTTGAAACGTAATAGAGTTTCTCTACTCCAGTTGATTGCATTTCGACCGAAGCATTGTTCTCGGACGAACCTTCGATTCAATTGGGAGCCAAACGAAAAAACTCAAATCAAATCAACTCTCGGTTAGTTTCGGATTTTAATGAGGTTTTCGGTTACACGTTAAAACGTAATGTTTCGTATATATACATGGCGGCATGTGTATGGAATATGAAATTTCTGGTCAGTACTGGAATTAGTGGAATTCATAATCAAACAATAGATTAGGAAAGAGTTAATAAAGGGTTTTCATGAATTTGCGTGAATCAACTTTCGAAGTTTTCGAAGTATCACAAAATATTCATTGCAAAATAAAGAATATAAAATGTCATTATATTTTGAAAATAATATCAATCAAGTAGTCTCCGTGCCTTCGTCAACAGGAATCAATCCTAGAAGTCTAATTTTATGTGACTCTGTTGCATAAGTCGAGCTGTGGTCGATCCATGCTTTGAATTATGTTATTCTCCAGTTGGGAAATTGTTTCTGGTTTGTTGCCATAAACCAGCGACTTAACTGGCCATAACAACTCGTTACCGGGTCGCGGACTGCCGCAAAAGTTCTCCCCAGCCACCTCTGCTTCTCCAGTAGGTCACACCAAGAGTTAATAAGGGCCTCCTCAACTTGGTCCTTCCACCAGAGACACAGTCTCTCTCTTTTTTGTTTAAGGCAAGAGTCCACAAATTCTTCACCCAACATCCTATCTCCTAACCTTTATATCCTTCCTGAACCAGCGCAATGCCTCGCATTAATAGGGGTCATCCCCTCCCTGCGCGTTTGTTCGTGTTTAAAAAAAAAAACAAAAAAAAAGCTTTTTATTTTCTTTCTTGTCACTCCTCTCGGAA
This sequence comes from Melieria picta, assembly GCA_964056695.1. NCBI lineage: Eukaryota > Metazoa > Arthropoda > Insecta > Diptera > Ulidiidae > Melieria > Melieria picta. Next base: position 103,284,542 of record OZ057398.1, on the reverse strand, counting down.
GCATAGGGCCTCCAAAATACATTGCCTTGTCTTGGTTACGTTAATCGGTTGTGATTTTCTGCCAGGGTAGGTGATTGGCCTGTCGCAGGTAGTACCAAGTCATGGGGCTGCCATCTATCGCCGCTTAGGAACAAAGACTCCGATGTTGTGATCTATCGCTCATAGCGCCATCTGGTGTGTAAAGGAGGTGAGACAAGCAGAATGGTTGGGAACATCGCTGAGATCGGTTTGGTGCGCTGTTTTCACTAATGCTCGCTTTCCCTTACAGGCGTCGCTGGTGCACCCTGTATAGTTGTATATTTGTTTTCTTTTGAGTGAGCGGGAAAGGCTCATCTGAGGGTCAAAATTCTTGAACTGGGGTATATTTGCTGGGCTGGGGAATATTTAGAGGACATGAAAAATTAGAAAAGTTAGAACAGTACGGGACCATGCACCAGGTAGGAGTCGAACCCACGACCTCTGGGATGATAGGCTAGTGCACTCACGCTGGGCTATCGAGGCTGCTGACATGGATGTTGGATGTTAATTCGCTGTGCTACGTCCATGTCTTCAAACAGCTCATATAGCTCGTTGTTGATTCATGTCCGATATTCGTTGCCATTTCGAACAGGGCCAATGATTTTGCAATTCACCTTCCTCTCGAACACTCCAAGGAGTCGCCATGTCATTATGCAGTTCTGTCCATGCTTCTGCGCCATAATGGAGGACGGACAGAATGATTTTCCCATAAACCAGTGGTGCACACAATATTTCATTTGGGGAGAAGGGGTTTGCGTACAATTTTTGAGCCCAATTCCATTTGAAACCATATTGTCTACCAGCAATTTTTGTATTTGGGGCTCCATACACTGCAAGTTTTATCGGTCGATAGAGGTCTCTGCTATTCAATTGCCCACCGAGGCTGTAGTACCATCATGAATGATCGACATGGTGAAATTGAAGAGGTTGAGGTTGAACAATAGATCACCTTGTCTGAAGCCTCGAACCATTGGCGTACCCAGTGCAATGTCTTACCAGTTTTACAATCCCGGGATTTTTGGGACTCAAAATTTTAATCCCAGGATGCCGGGATTTTTTTCGGAATTGAATATATTATTTAAATACATTTTATTTTCGTATTTAATACAATTATGTGTTCCTACTTTAAAACTAAAAACAAGATATTCATGACAAATAACATAAAATTTATAGATAACATAAAAATGCATTTAATTTCCAAGCCAGCAGGCAAACCTGCTTATAAAAATCACCTCTCTGGTTCAATACTAGTAGGTAAAATCGTATTATATGATATGTAAATCTTCATGTACTATTTCGAAGTTTTGGCCATGGTTTTCGCCATTTCAAAATAAGTTAAATTCGGTATAAGTAATATTAAGTTTCCCCTATAGTTTTAACCCTCAAATGAAACTTTTATATCAGCTCTTTCTTTCTTTAATACTCTTATTTACACTCTTTTCGCTCTGGGATCGAATTTTGTCAATCCCTGGATTTTTCGGAGCTGAAATTGCAATTCCTAGTGCCCAGGTATGGACAGAGGAGGCCATTTTCCCACTTAAAATTCGAAATTCTATATTCTACATATGTATATAATTATATATTCAATTCTAATCGAATTCTATATTTCGAATTTGGAAATTTAGTTATGTATGTCTTTCGCACCGTCCCCCCTGAATAAATTTGTTCCTAGATACTCCCAGGCTACCTCCCTTTTCCCATCCGTTTGAAATGCGTGTTGTATCACATGTTGGGAACAACAGTGTTGCATACACATTTCAAACGGGTGGAATTTGTGGTATTTGTGGTATCACAACGGGTCATATAGGCCTAAGTGTGTCTCATACAGAGGCAACAACCAACCAACTCCCAGGCGTCGAACGGTATCAAAGGGTAGGAGAGGTCACATCTAACCTTGATAGAAATAATTCAAGGCTTGTTTTTTAGTTTGCGAAAATCGACATCTGACAAGTCCAACATTAAAAATTAAAAAATTATTGAATTAGTTATTTAATAAGTCAAAAATTTAAAAAAGAAATTGAAAACACAGGAACAAATCTATATAATCGCAAAAGTATGGACCAAATATAGTAAAACTGCGTTTTTAGTTTTTATCTCTGATGCCACGATTTCATTTAAAAGGACTTTGAAATATGAAGGATATGAATATTTCAAACAAATATTTAAACAATTAAGCGCTTTATAGAATATCAATATTGGTATCAAATTAAAGAGAATTAAAAAAAATAAATTGTTTAGTGTCAAGCAGAAATAGATATTGAAAATGTTCTTTTAAAACTTTATGCTTGAATATCCCTGAAAATTTCCAATAGCTTTTTGTTTGATAAAAATATGTCTTAGATACTAATATGAACACTGCCACATAATCTGAAAGTGAGTAAAGATTATATCAATGAAATGATGAATTGTATGCCTGCAAAGCTTCTAGCAACTCCAAGTAACTAACATAACCACACTTTATGATAAATCATGCAACAAATTGTTGAATGAATTATTGTTGTAAGTTATCATAAACACACATGGAAATGGACACATGGAAATCTATACAATGCAGCAACTAAAGGTCGAAGTAATTTCATGCTCATGTGCAGTCACGTCTTGCACGATGCTGTGGTCGGCTGAGTCGAAATGCCGGCGGCCGTTGAATGCAATTTTCCGCGCTGAGCGTTCAATTCTGTGGCAGGACTCTCGCCAGCGATATTGTGCGCCTTCCGCTTCCGCTGCCTCCCTCTTTCACTTCCTCACTTCTTGAATGCACTTTTCAGCGCAATTGTGCAACTGACTGCTGACGCCAATTGCCGCACACACACACAACGACAATCAACTGCAAAAGCACTAACCGGAAAAACCTGTACAACGTATTCAAAAAAATTTGAAAGCGTCAACCTGTCCGTTGTGAACGTTGCGTCCGCGTGCTTAAATAAATTTCGCTGTGTCAAAAGTCAAATCAGCGACGGTCGAACAGTGGCGCGCCGACCAACGCGACACACACACACACACACATCGTCGAACGCTGTGCAAACGTGTGTGCCAGCAGCCAAACCAGATTGCAAGAGGTGAGCAGTGCAGTGGTCGCCGTCACATCTTTGCCGTCCGGTTGTTGTTGTTGCTTTTTTTGTTCTCTGTGTCACTTTTTATGAGTTTTTCATTTCGCCGCGCTGTTCATTTGGTTGATTTTTTATTTATTCGAGCTGCTCGTTCATGTGTGCAAACGGATGTGCTGAATTTTTATTCAGTTTACACTTGGCATGGCGCCAGCGATGGCCGGGGCCATCGAACACACACACACACATACAACCGCACCGCAACACTTTTGTACTACGTGATGTGGCACATATTGTAACGGTTTAAAAGCAATGAAAGGATTTATGCGCACAAAAAGGTGACCCAATGGGCGCAGTGGGAGTTGGCGAAATTGGGCGCGGCGGGGGCGTGACACGGCGGCTGCGGCCGCTGGGCGCTTGAACGCTGAAGAGCGAGCGCTCATGTGTGCATTTATTGTGGTTGGGAATTGCACAGCACACACAAAAAAATAAACGCTGAACAAATATAGCAACAACCAGGTTACACAGGTCAACCAAGTCGTGCAAAGTTTTCGCGAAAAAATATGAGACGAGGAAAATTATGTTTGGCGATTTTTAGGTAGTATTTTGTTTGTTAGTAGTATTTTGAGATTTTCTGCATTTTTCGATTCAAAAATAATAATAAAAGTCACAACTGATTTTCTTTCGGAAAACTGTGCAATCAATTATTGGGAGACAAATTAGTTCGATTCGTGTTTTGTGGCCAAAAATGCATTTATTTCAAAACAAAATGAATGGATAGATTAACCCGAATGTGCTGGAATTTTTGTTTATTTCCAATTTTGCGAAAACACTTTTCGAACCATTTAATGTGTCAACCAATAATGAAGCATAATTAAAAAAATACTTGTTTTGAGTGCATATTTAGTGTGACTTCATGGTCACGCCAGGCGCTACCGGGTTAATCAAAGTTTTGTCCATTGCTGGTTACTACTTATTCCATCTTTTAGGCAATTTTTGAATTCTAACTATTTCGAAAAAATTTCTCGTCTTTTTTGGCGATCCAAGTTAGGAGCCAATTTCTTCGTAAGAAATGAATTGGTGACCTGCCAAATCGCCAAATCTGCACCCGTTGGAGCCAGCGGCACACCCAGGGGGAGGGGGATGGTTTCGGGTTTCAAACCCGCAAAATACAAAAATTGCTGGTACAAAATAAGGTTTCAAATGGTATTGGGCTCAAAAGTTGTACTCGAAAACGCCCCCAAAATGAAATCCTGTATGCGCCACTGGTTGCAACAGCCAGTAATCAGATAAAGCAATATTCGAAGAATACGGCGGGTGCGGTAAAATATCCCACTTGAGTGTTTTCAAATATTTTTGGCGACTTTTGCGACATGAGACCGAAGAATAATTTTGTAATTTCTTTGCTCAGATTCCCACTTTTTTCTCCTAATGAATCATTTGAATTATTTCCATGGATTTGAATTGCACAGAGATTAATTGTTGTGCCACTCCCAATGATTCTGCAACCTCCTCTTGCATTGGATTCGAATCCTCATCGAGTAATGGCTACAATTCTTTGTCTATGAATTTTTTTAGCCGTTCAGGGTGAGGCCTGAAGGCTTCAGCGAGGCTGAAGTCACCATTCTGGATATGTCTAAACCATTTTCTGCACAAGTTTTTTGTTGGAGAATTGTCACCATAAACTTCCTCAAGCATTCGAAGTGCTTCGCTGCACTTTTCTTGCAATTAAAGCAGAAAACTAAAACCTTTCGCAAATGCTGCTTAGTTAACCATTTCGCTACAGGTTTTTACTGGGGAAAGTTAAAATTTTAAGTTATACGTCTTAGGCTTCTATGTCGTTATATTAGCAACATTCCATAAGAAATTTGTTAATTTTTATACTCGGATCCTGTATTTTAGAGTGTTTTTCTATGAGAGCAACCACATCGTTGTGGCTGTAATAATTACTTAAACATAAAAAGAATATTTCTTCATTTACTTCAGCCAAAATTAAAAACAAAAGTATCAAAAGTGAAAGAAAACGTCAAATTAAAAAGCTCTCTAATTTTTTCTGCTTCTTCTTCCTTTACTTTGTCAAGATATACCATTAAAAAAACGTGTATACTTCTCTTCTTTAAACTTAAATGTTCAGTTTATTAATTTCGTATTTTTCCTAAAACTTCAAACTATTCTAAGGACCAACAAAAATTTATTCTTGCAACCATAGAGGATGCCGACGTCCACAAAGTAGCATGTTGCCATATGGCAAAAAAATAGCGAGAGGGTTAACACAAAGTTGGACACAGTGGCGCACACAGGGTTTAATTTTGAAGGGGTAAGAGGTGGTTTGCGTACAACTTTTGAGCTCAATTCCATTTGAAACCGTATTTTGCAGAAGCAAATTTTGTAATTGGGGGGTTTGAACCCCCAAAAACTCCCCCTGTGTGTGTGCGCCACTAGTTAGACATTCTTAACACAGTAAAAAAGATTTTTTGCAATAAACTCAAAGCAATATTAAATGAATATTTTTAAAAGATGCCTAACTTTATTGGAACGACAACAATTAGCTGTCACTATGAACCATTCACAATAGTCAAAAACATCTTTTAAAAACGAACCGAACTAAATAATTTTTATTCACAATAACAAAAAACCTCAATGAATCCATTTTCATTCTCTCTCTCTTTCTTAGTGTTAACCATTGAAAAATTCGTTTGGAAACAATTGTTGGCACCAAAACTTTGTGTACCGGTATTACGAATATAACAACAACGGCTTGAAAAAGTGTCCTAAAGGGGAGGAGAGACGCAGTAAGCGGATGCGAGTAAAACGTATGGCAAATAAAACTGGACATGCAATAATTTCGCTTTGTTGCGCGACAACGATTAACGACAATTTCAACTGGCATTTCTAATATGAAAGGATGCCACCGTATGGGGTGAGCAGGAAAAGGGGGCGGGGGGGGATGTAAAAACCAAATGTGAAAAAATTTTAAAAAGTCAGCAAGAGAACATTTCCCACATTTTGCGCCAGCCGCAGCCCACATTCAGCGTCATTAAGTGTGTATGTGTGTGTGTGTGTATGGCTTTTGGTTAGCTGGCTGGCAATAATGGCGACTGACATGGCGGCCATTATGCCATATGCTAATTTAGCGCCGCCATTCGTTCAGGCGAGAACGCAAATTAGTGACAGCAGCTCGTTAAAGGCTTTTACTCTTTTTTTGCACAATTCAAGTCACAAATTGTTTAGCTGTGAAAAAAAAAATTTCTAAATTATTGGACGCACAAAAAACCCATTTAAAATTACAAAATCATGCAATACAAAAATGAAAAAAATATCTAAAAAGACTTGAAAAAATATGCTGCCAAACCCCCAGCAGAAAATCATTCAGACTCAGTCAGTTGCGCTCTTCGTCATTGCATTCGCAGTTGACTTGAATTGATTTCTAATTTCCGGCATTTAGCTACACACTACGCACAAAACACACACACACACACACATGCGCACATATACACAGAGCCCATACATGTGTGCACATCTGTTGAGCATTTCCGGCAGCAGCACGCATTTCCGTTCGGCAAAATGTCCCTTTTCAATTGTCCAACGGAAATGATGGCGATTTTTTATGCTCGATCTCGCATTGACCATTAAATGCCGATTTCATCGGCCGTTGCCATTTCATGCTTTACAGATGAGTCAACAATTTATTGGCTACGCAGATCAGGCAGAAAATTACAGTCTAATTTGATTGGAAAATTAAGTGCTATGCTGCTAAGGAAATGCATTATTCAATTTCTAATTATCGATTGTAATTAGAACAATTAAAAACAACCATAGAAGATTAATATTTTTAAAAATTTATTGAAATTTATGAAATGAAAATTTGTTAAATTATTAAAATTAAATTGAAAACTAAACTTTTCACTTCAATCTCCACTCTTAACCCTAATTCCCAGAATTTTAAAAGTAACGTAAACCCAGAAGTGAGACTGTCAGGCTTATATGAGCTAAATTACTGAAAACATTTGTTTAAAAAGTACAAAAACTGTCTAAAATTTTAAATCTATAAATGCATTATAATTCTAACATTCCATTAGATTATTACATAAAATAATGGAATCGGAAATCTTTTGGATTTATCACCATTTGAAATCTTTATTGAGGCTGTGAGGCTCACTTCTGGGAATTAGGGTTAACGCTTTAATGATCTTTAATCTAAATATATACAACCGTAGAATTGTTTGTTTATAATTATACAAATTATATATAATTTTACAAAGGTATTTATGACTGGCTGAAGTCAGAAATATATCATTTGAACACACATACATAGAAAACTGGCAACACAATCTAAAAGCGAAACTGATGACTCGAACACTTTAAAGGCGGCAGCGAAACGACTGCATCTGCCAAAATATAGAATCGGAACGTTTCTATGGAGGCGATTATATTGACGACTGGACAGCTACACGACCACCGACCGCCAACATTGAGCAATTCTCTATTTCGTAGGCAACAAAATCAAAGCAGTTTGCATCACTGCTCCAAAAAGAGATATTTTTAATGGAGTTTTTCTTAATTTTTCGATGTGCTTTGAACAACAATTACAAATTTTTTAGTAAGTATTTCGGTTAAAATTTGATAAAAAAAATTTAAAATTTAATTTAAAAAATTAATACACATTGCTATTTGTTTTAAATTGACTCTATAAAAAAATATAGACGAATGCTTACTAAAGGAAGTGCGGAACTACTTTGAAATTTGTGTTCAGGAGATCAAAAAAATTATTGAGATGATGTTGCTGCCGCGTGCATTATAATCAAATAGTTGACATGGCGACGGTTGAAGCCGCGCCATCTTGACGTCGGGGGCCATGACGCTGCCATTCTCAATGTGTTCGGGTCATGAGTCTTTCTGGGGTTTTTCTCCTCAACTATTCGCGTAGTTTGAGTTAGTTTGTAGAAAGATCATAGGGACCTAAAGTTTTATAACGATTTCGAACGCCAAGTTCGGAGCTTTTTCATAGAGAATTTTACTACAGAGATTTGTTTCATTTACAGTTGCTGAACCAACCATAGTTTTTTCTTATATTGTAGTTTTGACAACCGTGTAGAATCGAGTGTAACAATTATAAAGATTAGGGATTAAGGATAAGGAAGGATAAGGACGAATACCGAGTAATATTTTTAATAGGGGTTTGAATTCTCTTACTGAAAACAAAACTGCTGAACCAAAAATAGTTTGTTTTCTCGTATTGTGGTGTTGGCTACAGTGTAGAATCGAATCTAACGGTTATAGCGATTCCAAATGTCGAGTTTGGAGCTTTTTCATAGATAATTCTACTTCAGAGGTTTGTAAAATTATACTGAAAGTGCAACTGTTGAACCAAAAATAGTTTGTTTTCTTGTATTGTGATGTTGTGTGTGCTTTGTTGTGCAGTATTGAATCGAATCTGGATTTAAATATTGCTTCAGACTCGCTTTTAAACGCACTAACCAGTTGAGCCACGGCAATTAGGAGATGAAATTGGAATAGTTGGGTTTTTTCATTTAGTTTAGTTTAATAGTTTTAAGTTTTTTATGGAAAACAAGCAACAACTAAGAAGAATATTTCCAAACATCCTTTCAAGATCTCCAAAAAAGATCTAAACAAAATCTAAGATTACATATGGGAAGACATAGGTTAGGTTAAGTTAGGTTAAAGGGGCTGCCTGGGTTCACTACAAAATGGGCCTGTTGTGCTACTACAAGAAGAGAGTGCTCTGTCTTACTGCAAGTCAAAGAGCCTGCACAAGCCAATTCGATTTGTGGATAAACCGTAGCAAGTCTCTGATGTTGACTGAATTGGGGTTATACAAGTTGTCAAAGAGAAAGAGCCTAGGAATTTCCATCTTCGTTTAAAGAGAGCCGGTCTCTTGAGTAAATAAGAAAGTAAGTGGGTTCTGCCAAATCTGAAGCCAATGGGCCTAACAAATATTGCTTGAAATTTTAGTTTGAACAGTTTTTACCTTTAAAATCCAGCCACCAATTTTGAAAAAGTACGAAATTAACATTTAAACACATCCCCACTTTTGACTTATTTCTGGCGTTCAAGTTAAATTTTGTGCTTTGGTGTGTTCAGAGACCTATAGTAGAAATTTATGGCAAATATTTTTTTAGTACATTTTGTCCTTAAAACGTCCTGTTTCAAAGGACATATTTGGAATTTTAGAAAAAAATGAACAAATTTACACATAAACATGGGAGCTAGAGGGTTAAAATGTTCCACAAAAATGTTTCCCGTAGTATTTTACATCCTATTGCTGAACATATCAGATACCTTAAACCTGTGGTTACATGGTTTTCGTATGGCGATTCACAATAAAAATGTGCAAAAGAGGGAAACTTTGACCCTGCCTAAAAAAAAATTCCGACGTAAACTTTCAAAACGTCGATACAGGCACAAAGTCTGTTTGGGTACGGATAATTTGTACGAATTTGTACGAAAATGTACAAATTTTTACTGGATCCTATTTATGTACGCCAAATCTCTTGCAACGAGAGAGAAAAAGAGAGCGTAAGGTGAAAGTTCATTTCGTGAGAACTTGCATGCTTTTACTGGAATAATTGTGTCCATTAACTTTTAGCCAGTAAGAAGAAGAACAAGTAAAACATATGATCGACTGCAAAGACAAATAATTTTTGCAAACATTTGGAGGCAAATGGAACCAGCAAAGAATTTTTGCGTTCGCGAATCTGCTGACCCAGAACGGTCTTGCTCAGCGCTACCAGCTTAACCCTTATTCTCATACCCAAACTTACTAACGTCGTTTGGCACCCGGGGTACCCGGGTACCCATTTCATGAAATTTTTAAGTTTTCAATATAGAAAACAAAATTTTTTAAATATATGATTTGTTCGCTTTTCACCTAAATAACGAGGATCCGGAAGGTAAAAAAAAAATTTTCATTATTTGTCAGTTTTTTTCACGAAAATACATCGCAGTGGGCACCCGGGTACCCGGGTATGAGAATAAGGGTTAAAGAGAAGAATCCCTGAGCTCAACGAACCATTTGCCTTTTGCATTAAATGTTTGATTAAACTTAAGTTTCTTTACCGCTTCAAACCTCAAACGAAACTTTGAGATCAGCTGTTTCCTTCTTTAACTCTCCTGTTTACAACCTTTTTCCTGTGTATTGTGAATGTGTAACCAAGAGTTAAAACTTGCAAATTCTTACAAATTCCTGTTTCTTTACTTTTTTGGATAGTTTGATTTTTGGAAGTGTAAGCTCGCTTCCTCTCCTGATATTTTTTACTGGATAATTTTTACTGGAAAAGTTCCCAAACAGACCTACAGTATACAAGGGACCAGATTTTGTCACGGCTTCATATTTCTTCATAAATTTAAAATTACTAAATAAATAAATTAATAAATAAATACTAAATAAATAAATTGCAAAAACAATTTTTTTTTAAATTAAGCATATTTTGTCAAAGAGTTTCTATATTTCAAATCGCTCGCTGATTCTTTGAAGTGCAGCCAACACTCTCGATCACTTTTTTGCGATTCGTTGGACACTACAAAAATTTTTGTTAGATGTGCTGCCGCCAATACAGCAAAGATTTCCTTTTCTTGGAATTGTAAATTTTGTTTGAAACCCCTCCTAGTTTGAAACTATAGACTATTATTCAGGGTTATTTTTTTTGAGCATTATAATATAAATGACAAATAGTTTCTCAAATTTACCATATCTCGTTTGTCTACACCGGGTACAGTTATATTTTTTGTTACCCCTTCTACCAGAATCCATTGTCAGAATGTTGTTATTTAAAACAAATTTTGATTTGATTGAAATTTTGAAATTTTTATTTTCTTTTCACTCTGCTCCAAAGAGTATTCATTACACTGTTCTGTTGTTAGTTGAAACAACATTTGAAAATTTTGTTCATTTTTTCATACCCATTGTCAACTTTTCCCATTAATTATTTTTCGTGCACAAACTTCCACTGAAAGCATCGAAGACATATCAGTTGCATAATGCATTTGACTCCACAATGCATTCGGCACAAAGGTTAAATTATGCAATGGCTTCATTAAATGCACACAAACTCTCACTCACACACACCCACACAAACACACACACACGCGCGCTCACAAATTGTAAAAATCATAACTCATTAGCGCTGATATTGCATATGCGCGCCAATTAGGATAATATGTATGAATATTTTACGATTTCGCGCTGGTTTGTTTGTCATGCCGACTAATTTCGTATGTGCATAGATTTGTGCGCGGAGGAAATTTGCGCAATTTTGCGCTAATTTGTGCCATTTTTGGCCCCGTTTTGCGTCGAATGAGTTTCAGTTTTATTTGACCGGAATCGCACTGAATGACTGCGCACTCAAATATTCGCATATTTAAGTAATGGCGGCCAAACGAGCGGCATAATTAAATCAAAACGAAATGAAATGCGCTTAGCGATCATATTTTTCGGCAACTGTGCAACTGTTGCTATACACACAAACACACACACATACATGCATGCATAAATACATACATACATGAATGCATGGATGGAATAAGCATTCGTATTCATATTCGCACACGGACGAAACATTTGCGAACACTGTGCCATGTCATGTTTTAATTAATAAGCGCACCAAACTTTGGCCAAACTGAGATATCATCGTTGGCTGGGTGCAAATTTTTAATGACTTTCACAAACGAACACACACACACTCACACTCATGTGTGTGTTCAGACCACCATTGAATTTGTAATGGCGGCAACTTTGCACTGAAAACTGTGCAAACATTCCCTGCGGCTAACAAAGCAACCGCAAGGCGCACGTGGCACGTTGCAAAGGCTAAATGATTCGCAAACAGCATAAATGTGTAGTTTTTCCGAATGTAAACTGTACTCGAGACCGCGAGTTGAACATACACACACAGCATGGAACTAAAATTTTACAAAGCCAAAATTAACATGAAAAAAAATTCAAGTTGAGGTTAGGAGTTCATAGCAACTAACTCTAACTTGAGTAGTTCTAGACGCAGCTCGTTCAAGCTAAATTGCGCAATTAAGACATTTTCTCAATTCGTTTTCAATTCAGGTCTAAATTGAGCTCAATTTATCATACAACAATTCCTATTTAACTAATTGCAATAAGCGCGAAATTGACCACAAAATTGAGTTCGATTCAACATGCAGCCCTGTGTTGTGCTGTTATCGATAAACAAATTCATTCACAATTGACGGAACCAAAACAAAAATGAGAAACTGACAAAGGCAAAAGACGTTTGTTAACATTTGTCTAATTTGAAATTTTGTTTGAAAAATTGTGTGCATCAGTAGGGATGTTGAATAAATATCACTAAATGTTCAACTAATGTTTTTAAGAACGTTTTTCATACATAAACAGAAGAAACCATGATACAAAAAATAAAGTTAGAACCGCTGTCAAATTTTTTGACACTAAACGTGTTTATTACAGGGACTTAACTATTATAAGTTTTTTAAGAAATTAATTGCAATGTAACTATTACAATGCAACATAAATTTTATTTGTTGATTATAATTATTATTTGCGACAATTAATTTTTACGTTGCATAATAACTGTTATGAGAAATAAATATTTTTTTCATTCTGGATAATTATTATTTTGGGATTTTTTTTGTTTACGTTGCATCATAACTTTTATTTATGATTTTTTTTATTTATGTTACCGATAACTATTATTTGAAAGACAATTTTTTTTACGTTGCCTCATAACTTTTATGAAAGAAATTTTTTTTATTTACGTTGCCTTACCACATTTTGAGTATGAATTGATTTTTAATTGTTTAGTTGTTGGTGGAAATACGGTTTCTGCAGTTAATATGCGTTTGTCAATTTAAAAAAATTAAAAATCAATTCATATCCAAAATGTGGTAATTCCAGGTACATTTTTTTTCAAAATAATAGTTATCGGCAACGTAAATGAAAAAAAATCATAAATGAAAGTTATGAAGCAACGTAAAAAACAAATTTCTCAAAATAATAGTTATCGGTAACGTAAATTAAAAAAGTCATAAATAAAAGTTATGAAGCAATGTAAAAAACAAAACTCCCAAAATAATAATTATCGACAACGAAAAATATACTTGTTACTTATAAGACTTATTATGCAACTAAAAAATATTTATTACATGATAATAGTTATAAACGACGTAAAAAATTTCTTATTCCAATGGTATTCCCAAAAATATGGATAACAATTATTTTAGGTATCTGCTACTAACAGTGATGCCACATACCCCAAACTGCCTTCACACATTCAATTTCAATAATATTATTCAACACATTAGGCTACGCAACTACTAGTTACAGATCGTGAATGCCGCCAACTTGCCATACCGTACCGTAACTTCTCTCGTGCACAATGGGGGCCCAGTGTCGACATGTAGCGAGCGGCCATTGTTCTCGGTTTTGCGGAACAACACTAAACGTGGCGCTATGCATGTGACGGCTGAAATGTGAGATGTGAATTTTTAATTTTTCTTCCTTTTCGCTCATTAGCGCCGAAAATCGGCCAAAGCCAGCATTCAACAATAGCAACCGGCAGCAGCAAAGCACTGATTATGTTGATGATGTGGCAAGCATATTTTTAATTAAAAATGCATTATTCGCACAAAATACATGCGCACGTGTGTGTGTGTGCGTGTGTTGTATTTTCTTGCAATTTCACTTTAAATTTCCTTTATTCTGTTTTGGGGCCAAAATTTTGCCTGCTCATCAACAATAATTATTAATGATGCATAATTGTTGGTGAATGCGTAAATAGATGAAATTAAATTGAAAATGTTATGCGTAGCTTAGTTGTGTCGGTGGCTGTGTGATATTGAAATAATATTTTGCGTGTAATATTGAAATTAACAACAACGCTTTCGATCGCCTTTCCACTTCTGATGATTACATATTTCATTAGTTGAGCTTTCAGCTCATTTAATCCACGTGAAATGCATTGCTGTTCATGTTACGTAATTCACAAAATTTAGTGAAATATATCTACAGATGTAGACATACAGATGCAGTTATCTATATACCTAATATTTGTACGAAACACACTCAGGTCTCTGTATGGTCCGGTTGTGATACCACAAATTCCATCCGTTTGAAATGTGTATGTAACACTGTTTTTTCAACATGTGGATAGCGATAGAAGTAGAGAGTCTTTCACCAGCCCGAGCTAGGAATCGAACTTAGGGCCAGCGCGGTATGAGGAGCCAGCGCGCGGACTATCGAGACCGGAAATTGTAATAATACTACACAATTTTATGAAAACCTTCTACATAATTTTTTTTTATTAACTGAGTGTTTGATAAAAAATTAAACAATTAAACAGCCGTCGTCGAACCTTTTAAGTACTCACTGATATCATTTTCATAACTTTATTTCAGTTAAATTTTTGAGTATTGTTTTTTGCATGAATATTCCAAGTGAATGTGCGAGTCTCAGAAGATCAAATCAGCAATCAGTGTTTATTCAAGTATCGAGTATTTTCAAATCGTTGGCATTATCAACTGTCTGGTCTATATGTCAGTTGATCCATATTGGCTCACTTTCTAAGTTTGACCTTGAAAATCTATTATCAGATTTCGACTTAATTGAACATTTTTTCAGAATGCTCTACTTTTTGTCTTCATTATATGAGAACAGTCGCTCAGGTTTCATTACTTCTTTCGAAAGAGCTTTGCTTCGGGTTTTCTTTGTCTAATCGCATCAAGCAAACAAAAGGTTTCTTCTACTCGGTTCTTCTATTAGTTCTTCTATTTCGTCGCCGTCAACTGAATTTCTCTGCCACTTTTTAAGCTTAAGACTTAGACTTAAACTTATGGCCCAAACACATTCAAGACGGCAGCGACACGGCCACACAACTTCAAGATGGCATCGACTTTGACCGTTGCCGTGTAGCCAACTACTTTTTTATAATGGAAACGACAGCAACGTCATCTCAATCATATTTTTGAGCTCCTAAACTTAAATTTTAAAGTACTTTCGCACTTCCTTTAGTAAGCATTCGTCTATATTTTTCTTTTACAGTAAATTTAAAACAAATGGCAGTGTGTAATAATTTTTAGAACTATTAAATTTCAACTAAAATACCAACAAATTTCTAATTTTTGTTCAAAGCACACCGAAAAGGTAAGAAAAATTCCATTAAAAATATATCTTTTGGAGCAGAGATGCCATTTGCTTTGGAGTTGTAGCTTACGAAATAGAGAAGAGTTCTATATTTGGCGGCGGCGATATCTGCGGTTGGTGGTTTTGTAGCCGTGCAGTCGTCAAAATAATCATTTCCATACGAAAGTTCTGATTCTGAATATATTTAGACAGATGCAGTCGTCTCGCTGCCGTCGTCTTTGTGTTCGGGGCATTAGCCTTAGACTTGGACTTACTTACTGGACTTAGAATTACACTTACATTTGGACTTGGAGTTAGATTTAAACTTAAATTTGGGCTTAGACTTAGATTAAAACTTAAATTTGGACTTGGAATCGGACTTGGACTTAGACTTGGACTTAGACTTAGACTTAGACTCAGATTTAAACTTAGACTCAGATTTAAACTTAGATTTGGTATTTGACTGGGACTTAGACTGGGACTTAGAATCTGACTTGGACTTAGACTTGGACTTAGGACACTTCGATTTGGACTTAGATTTGGACTTAAAGTTGGACTTAGATTTAAACTTAGATTTGGACTTGGACTTAGACTGGGACTTAGACTTGGATTTGGACTTGGACTCGAATTTGGACTTTAACCTGGACTTGGATTTGACTTAGACTTAGACTTACCGACAGAATGACAAATATTTTTTGGTTCCGAATGAAACCCCTTTGTGTTCCGAATGAAAAGTCTTCTGGATTTTGAAGAAAACCGTTTTGGTTACAAAACGAACCGACTAATCCTCTTTGAGAACCGAGGTACTCGCATCGAAGTAGTGAATAAAAAGTCTTTGGCTACAAAATAAAAACCGAATAGAAACTCTTTCGATACCAAATACAAACTATTTGGGCTACAAATAAAAGTTCTGTAGGTGCCCAATAGAAACATTTCGACTCTTTAGGCACTGAAAAATCTCCTTTGATATCATATAAAACTCTTTGAGTAGCAATGAAAAACTCATTGGCTACTAAATAAAAACTTATTTGAAAACCAAATAAAAACTCTTTGGGTAGCAACTAGAAACTCTTTGGGTATCGAGTAAAACTCTTTTGGTATAAAACAAAAACTCTTTAGGAACATAAAGCCTTCAAGAAAAAGAAGCTTGTTGTAATCTTTCTCTCACAAAAATTGTATAAAAATATTTTAAACAATCCGCGTCACACTTAGCACCAATCAAAATCGACTAATCTCGTTTTTTTGACATTTGCGTCGCTTTGAATTTCCTCTTCACGGCGGCCATTTGTGGCGCTGCGACAGTTTCGCTTTGCGCTCAATTAGAATAATAAAACAGCGCGCCCGCACATATCATAATCATTCGACAAATTGCATGAAATGCAGTAATTAAAATCCTTTTTACGGTGCGTGCGACAGCAGCGGTAGCGGCGGCGGCGGCAAGTGGCCCGCAGTGGTTGGCGGCTGAGCGCAACGCGGTCGCCAATGATTAAAGTGAAGCACGAAATAAAATGAAATAAAAAATTAGCGTAATTAAAATGAGCCAACGCGTACAGCGGCAGCGACAGCGACAGCGACAGCGCGCGAACGGCGGCCATTAGGCGGACGCGCAGGCGCGTTGCAACAGTGGGGAAAAAGGGATTCAGGCAAAGCTAAGATGATGGTTTACATATAAAAAAAATGCGACTACGCTGCTGTCATGACGCCTAGTGTGGCGGCATTTCCGCTGCGTGAAGCCACGACTCGGCTTACAGCATATTAAATGACCAGCATTAAAATTTAGAAAAGCCGAGCGTGCAAAAAACTGAACAAAGCGCGTGGCCGTAGAGCTACAAGGGGGGGTTGGGGCGGGTCGGCGCAGCAATTACCGCGCGACAGGTACGGCGCGTGCAATGTTGCACGAGGTTAACTAACGTTAATTGCGGCGTTTAATTGTGTTGATGGGAAGTGTGTGCGTGTGTGTGTGGGCGTCATGTGCATAACAATAACTGCAGCCGGACAATTGGGTAAATACGGTGTGGGCACAGGGCACAGGGCGAGGGGCGCGACGAGAAGCGAAATCGCATTTCCGCAGTTGTCGACGGCAAAAGGGGCAGGTCGCGTTCGCCCATTTCTATAGTCGCTACATGCAACTGTTGTTGTGTACTTACAATGTGTGTTGCTTTTGTTGGCGTTGGCCTTTGAAGCGGAAATGGCGGCCATTCGTTGCGTCGAATGCGAAATAAAGTGGATTTGGCGCTTGCGGGGCTCGGTGGCGTCGTTGCGCCCTCCGGCGTATGGCATATTTTGTTACAATGACGGCCTAATTGAAGGCCATTTTTGGCATTCGAGTTGGCAAATGTGGTCGACGCAAATGACCGGCGGTCGGCATTATGTGCGGCTGCCACTCGTTTCGTTGTTTTGCGGCCTGTTATGGCGAAAGGGACCTAAAAGCCGCGCAGTAACCATAAAACGTGGTTTTAACTCTACGTGTGGGTGCATGTGTGTCTGTGTGAATGTGTGTGTGTGTGAATGTGTGCGAGCGGCTATTGTTGCCATTGTGGCTGGTTTTTAGCAGTTTAGTTAATTTTCGGTTTCAAATGAAAATAAAGAAAATGTATGTATGAACAAAACAAACATTAGAGTTGTTGCATGAGATTAATTTCATTTGATTTAATTTTAATTGGACGCCACATATGGCAAAGCAACAGTTTTACAGCAACTAATTGAACCCATCAGCAATGCGTAGTTATTTGTATTTGTTTCTGTTGTCGAGTATAGCAGCTGTAATTGCTGTGTAATTGATGCCATTCAACAGTTGTAATGAACACCTATCGTTTAGTTAATGTCAGACCAATTTGTTGCATGCTACTTTCAGTATTAATTTACTTGCAAATAATTTCCAAGTATTTTTAATTTAATGTGAAGCGAAGTGTGCTTGAATTGACTTGAAATGAGAGAGAATTCAGTGTAATTCAATGAAATTCAAGTCATCAGTGTTGAGGTGGCTGATGAAAAGAACTTGACTGTTCCTTGAGTCGGTGCCTCAATTCTTTCCTCCATTATTCACACACACATTGACAAGTGCACAGAAATGTACAGAAATGCACAGAAAGTGTAATTGTTAGTCCAAGTACGAGTCCAAGTCTTAGTCTTAGTCTTAGTCTTAGTCTTAGTCTTAGTCTTAGTCTTAGTCTTAGTCTTAGTCTTAGTCTCAGTCTTAGTCTTAGTCTTAGTCTTAGTCTTAGTCTTAGTCTTAGTCTTAGTCTTAGTCTTAGTCTTAGTCTTAGTCTTAGTCTTAGTCTTAGTCTTAGTCTTAGTCTTAGTCTTAGTCTTAGTCTTAGTCTTAGTCTTAGTCTTAGTCTTAGTCTTAGTCTTAGTCTTAGTCTTAGTCTTAGTCTTAGTCTTAGTCTTAGTCTTAGTCTTAGTCTTAGTCTTAGTCTTAGTCTTAGTCTTAGTCTTAGTCTTAGTCTTAGTCTTAGTCTTAGTCTTAGTCTTAGTCTTAGTCTTAGTCTTAGTCTTAGTCTTAGTCTTAGTCTTAGTCTTAGTCTTAGTCTTAGTCTTAGTCTTAGTCTTAGTCTTAGTCTTAGTCTTAGTCTTAGTCTTAGTCTTAGTCTTAGTCTTAGTCTTAGTCTTAGTCTTAGTCTCACTCTTAGTCTTAGTCTTAGTCTTAGTCTTAGTCTTAGTCTTAGTCTTAGTCTTAGTCTTAGTCTTAGTCTTAGTCTTACTCTTAGTCTTACTCTTAGTCTTAGTCTTAGTCTTAGTCTTAGTCTTAGTCTTAGTCTTAGTCTTAGTCTTAGTCTTAGTCTTAGTCTTAGTCTTAGTCTTAGTCTTAGTCTTAGTCTTAGTCTTAGTCTTAGTCTTAGTCTTAGTCTTAGTCTTAGTCTTAGTCTTAGTCTTAGTCTTAGTCTTAGTCTTAGTCTTAGTCTTAGTCTTAGTCTTAGTCTTAGTCTTAGTCTTAGTCTTAGTCTTAGTCTTAGTCTTAGTCTTAGTCTTAGTCTTAGTCTTAGTCTTAGTCTTAGTCTTAGTCTTAATCTTAGTCTTAGTCTTAGTCTTAGTCTTAGTCTTAGTCTTAGTCTCAGTATCAGTCTCAGTCTTAGTCTCAGTCTTAGTCTTAGTCTTAGTCTGCGTGCTTAGAACATAACCCTCCCAGTGCCATTGTTAGTCCATTAAAGTTTCCGCTTATCTCAGTTTTGCAACTAAATACTTAGAAACTTAATCACTCCCACTGAAGTGGCTTAGGTTCAAATGTCAACTGACTTTTTGGCAACTTAACTACAGACATTCAACTACTTATTTACTTGTTTGTTTATTTGTTCATTTAATTGCAACACAAACAACTCGAACAACAAAAATTAAAACGCAACGTCAGCAACTTTTACCATTTGCGCACTTAGTTGCAATAACAATAACAACAAATGCAACAAATTATTGTCACAATTGTTTCAACACTGGCCATGGGCAATTCTTTGCGTTGCACCAATAATTGCACCTGCTGCAGCAGCAACTGTTGCTTGCTCTGGCTTCAGATTCGTTCATTTGCACAGAAGTTGCCTTCTGTAACTTTCTACCATTTGTGTCACTAAATCGTTTTTCATTTTATTTGTCTCGGGTCTTTGTTTGTTCATTTGTTTGTTTGGTTTGGTTTGCGGCCAGCATTTTGTTGGCGCAAGCAAACAGCAGCGCAGCCAAGTTCGGAATGACTGGAATGAGTGAAACTGCAGCAGTCAGCCGAGGCGGCAGCTGCTGCCAACGCAACAGACTTTTGCATTGTCAACACAAAACCGCTGCACATTGTCTCTGGTTGGCTTTATTTATTATTATGATTTGTTGTTGCTGGTGTTGATTTGTGTTTTTGCCATAATGACTGCTAACAACTGGCAGTGAAAAGTAGGAAAGAAGAAAGAAGAAACTTGAAGGACTTCAGACTTTAAAAACACAATATTCCTAAAAATAAATAAAATAAATATTATAAAATTATAAAATCATTAAAGACAAACCAGAACACAACAAATTCAGCTGGTTTTTGCTTGCAAATTCACTATTTAGTCATTAATTAAATTTCAGTAAAGATGCTTCAAACTCAAATGAAGTATCACATGAGGAGCTTTTTCGACACAATACCTCAACCTTTAAACTTATTCACTCATAAATTTGTGTTTCAAAATATGTATACACAACAACAATAACAGCGCATTTAATACATTTTCAATGTGGAACAGCCGAGAACCTTGATAAACCCCGCCACCCATCCACGTCCGCTGGCTGCGTGGGTAGTTTGCCAAAATTAACAAATTCCGTCAATATGCACAATTCTGATACAAGTCATTATTCATACCAGCTGGCGAGATTGAATCAATGTAATTTACTGTCATTACACGGTAATTACAAGTGTGGCGCTCATCTCAAACGCCCACCGACCGCGTCTCTTCTTCCCACTATTCTGAACGCGACCAAGTTCGAAACGCCGACTTGTCGCTTCACTGGCGCTGCCGTCGCACACATGTACAGGTATCTATGTCTATGTCTGTGCAAGTGTATGTGTGTGTGTGTGTGTGTGTGTGTGTGCTTGAACAATGAAAATTAGACCTTAAACTTTGTCCTCGATGAGTAGAAGAAGTGCGTCGACCAAGAAATTTTGCCCAACTACACATATCAATGTCAACTGCACTCAGGCACAAAACAAACTTGATCCGTGACCGAATTGGGGCGACACTCGCCGCTTCGACGATAGTTTCCTCCCTTCGCGGCGGCACACACAGCAAAGTTTCACGTTGTCTGACTTTTGTCTGCAGGTTTGCTGAGCGAAAAATTGTATCAACGTTGGTTTGGGGCAGTTTTGTGAGACGATTATGGGACTGAAATTAGCTGGTTACTTTCTTTTGTTGTGGCATGCAGGTGGTAACGCCAGGATCACATCAGGATCCCGTCCCGTCAAAAAGTCTGTCGGTCTGTTGAGATATCAGATATCGTATAAGGAAATCCCGTACTTCAACTAGGAGGCATTGTTGCCCATTGAGAGCGTCCTCTGTAAATGCCAGCAGATAACGCCAGGATCACGTCATGATCAATAGAGGACTTTGGCCATGTTTGAAGATCCCTTCAGAGAGTCCGTCTGTCTGTTGAGATATCAGATATCGTATGAAGGAGTTCCGTACTTCCACTAGAAGGCATTGTTGTCCAATGTGAGCGTCCTCTGTAAATGCCAGGGGGAGGCTCATCCCTGTAACTTGATTTCCCTTGAGAAGTTTCTTGATCTCCAATCGAACGCATCCTTAGGTGGCGAATAGAGGTGACTTTGACAGTTCATCGACCTCATTACACCGTTCTAGATAGAATGGGATGACCAACCGTTGGCCGTCTAAAGCAGCCTTAAAGGTTCCAATGGGCAGTAAAGCGCGAAGACTTTTTAGTCTCGATCTAAGAGCTCTTACCGTAACCGTGCCGGACACTATAACTTCAGCAGACACCTGTCACGGTAAAACCTTGTCGAGGGAGTTAACTGTAGACTGAGCTTTGAAAATGAAGAGCACATTGTTTGTGAGGGGAAAATTATCTTGGACTTCAATATAGAAAGAAATGAAACATATACTTATATATTGAATATATTGAAAATGAAGAGCACATCATTTGTGAGGGGAAAATTAAAATTTCTTGAGTCGCATCAGCAAGAACCTTGGACTTCAATATAGAAAGTGCTGAATCGATGACAACTTCGGCATCGAAATGCGGCATCGTTGAAGCATTGGTATGCCAGTACAAAGCCCAATAACAACTTCTGTCAGCACCCCTACTGTAATTTTCTGAATCTCAACAGTACCCATGTTCTTGTTTTCATAAATTATGGCCATTTTACAAAATCTGGCAACTCTATTCTACATTGTTTGTTAAATTCAAATTTAATGACGTGTAAAAATGTTTTCACGCATTTTGATTACCGATGCCACCGAAGCTTGAGACATTTCACCCGCATACAAACCAAATCCTTGCAACCCAAACCGCAATGCGATTTTCAACTACAAGCCGCCACAACTCGCTTGAAAAGCCGCATCGTTGTTCGCCGTTTTGCTGCTCTTTCATATGAATACATGTAACCTATACACGCACACACACACACACACATGAAATACCGCCATTATGATGACACAATGATTAGTGACATGCCGCATCCTGTTCAGCAAAAGTTCATTTGGCGGTCGCACTAAGTTGTCTTTGAAATACTTAAACAATGGCTGCGGCTGCTTTTAATTCCCGGTATCAACCAGTCACGCAGTCAGTTGTTACGGTTACGGCACGTTGCTCTCGCTGCCTTTGTGCAAAGTTTATGCCGAGGAATTTATGTTATTGATTAAATGTAAAATAGCGACGAGCATTTGAGGTTATGTGCGACAATCAGTTTTAGTGGGAGCAGATTGCGCGCGGCCACGCATCCGGGTGGGCGCGCATTGAGACATTTTCTAAATAGAATAGTTGGCAACTCTGCTGGGATCGCATATTCATTGGTCGACAACGACTACTACGACTAGGCTAAGGTATTCGCAACCACGGAATTATAGACCTATTCGAACACAGCTCTCAACTATACCGGGACTATTTTTCAATTCAAATGGCCAAATAGTAAAAATGTTGAAAAATGTCCTGAGACTCTGAATGATAAATGCCAAACGACTAAATTTCTTGCTAGATGCATGAATTATAAACATAAGATGGACTCTGGGAGTATTTTACATGAACTCAAATAGAGAGAGAACAAATTTTGAGCCAGTTGGAACTGTCTGGATATTGCACAACCAATGTAGGATGCACATAACTCATGTTTAAAGACTCCTAGGAAACTTTCAATCATCTTCTCTACTGCTACTTAGATCTTTATCTCGGGGCTTTGCTTTAACTACTTGGGGCTTCGTTGAGCTTAAAGAGGCTTCCAAATTAAGAATCCAACGTATATTGGAGTCCCCAAAAACACTATATACCTTGTAAAAAGACAACTGCTCATTTTCCCTTTTCGGAGACAAGTTTTCTTTACTTTCTTCTGGGCATTTACATTTCTTTCCACTATCACCGGACACCAGTTCCATTTTTCCATACCGATTATTTATGTCATACTATCCTATTATATTCTACTTTTTGTGATCGACTTGCATACTTCTGCTATCCTATCTAATCCATCTATCCATTTAATCCACCTACTCCTACTCTGCCTAATCCTCCACCTAATCTTTTACTATCTACTTTGCCTAGTCTTCCTATCCTTACTACTCCCAACCTTTCCATATTCCTACTACCAATCTTACTTTCACTTCTCTTTCTACTTCTACTTTCACCTTTCTTTCTACTTCTATTTCTACTTCTACTTCTGTTTCTAATTCTACTTCCACTTCTATTTCTACTCCTACTTCCACTTCTACTTTCACTTCTCTTTCTACTTGTATTTATATTTCTACTCCTACTTCCACTTCTCTTTCTACTTCTATTTCGACTTCTATTTCTACTCCTACTTCCACTTCTCTTTCTTTTTCTACTTTGACTTTTACTTCTTTCTCCACTTCTAATTCTATTGCAGTTTCTATTTCTATTCCTACTTCCACTTCTCTTTCTACTACTATTTCTACTTCTATTTCTACTCCTACTTCTACTTCTTTTTTTACTCCTACTTCCACTTCTCTTTCTTTTTCTACTTTGACTTTTACTTCTTTTTCTACTTTTGTTTCTATTACTTTTGTTTCAATTTCTATTTCTACTCCTACTTCCACTTCCACTTCTATTTCCACTCCTACTTTCACTTCTCTTTCTACATCTACATCTACTTCTACTTCCACTTCTATTTCTACTCCTACTTCCACTTCTACTTCTATTTCTACTTGTACTTCTACTTCTTTTTCTAGTCCTACTTCCCCTTCTCTTTCTTTTTCTACTTTGACTTTTACTTCTTTTTCCACTTCTATTTCTACTTCTATTTCTACTTCTGTTTCTAATTCTACTTCCACTTCTATTTCTATTTCTATACCTATTTCCACTTCTATTTCTACTTCTATTTCTACATCTACTTCTTTTTCTACTCCTACTCCTACTTCCCCTTCTCTTTATTTTTCGACTTCGACTTTTACTTCGTTTTCCACTTCCACTTCTATTTCTACTCCAACTTCCACTTCTCTTTCTACTTCTATTTCTACTCCTACCTCCACTTCTCTTTTACATTCTACTTCTTTTTCTAATTCTATTTCTGTTCCTACTTCTACTTCCAGTTCTACTCTTACTCCCACTCCTCCTAACTCCTACTTCTTATTTTACTTTTACTTCTGCTTCTATTTCTCCTTCTACTACTTCTACTTATTCTTCCAGTACTTTTCCTTTTCTTTTTTCCCCTCCTTTTTACAATTTCTTTTCCTGCTCGTCTTCGTATTTCTGTCCCTGCTCCGCTTCATATTTTTGTTCCTTCCTGTCCCTCTTCTTCTTCTTGCTCCTACATTTGTTACTTCTTCATCTCCTATACCATTTCCTCCTTCTTCTTCTTTTCGTTCTGCTTCTATTCCTGCTTCTGTCCCTTTTTCTTCAGTACCTCTCTTCTTCCCCTCCTTCTTCTTCCTGTGTGTATTCCTGCTCTTCTGCCTATTTGCCTCCTACTTCTTTTCCTGTACCTTTTCAATTTTCTTCTTATAATTCTCTTCCTGTTCTTCTTGTCCTTGTTCCAAATTAATTCTGATTAAATGAAAGATTCTTTAATTATTTTCACTTAACTCCGTGAAGCATTAATCGATTAAACAGAAAACAACAAAAAAAATCCAAATTAATCAGAATCAAACATTTCTTTTTAATTTTAAAATATTTCATCGATTAAAATTAGCTACAAACTAGCAGCAATCTTTAAGTTTCCCCATTCACAAAAACCATTCATCCATTTCGTCATATCAAATTTTCGACTGTAAAATGTCCGTCGCCGTCGCCGCCACACTCCGCCCATAAAAAGAACAAAGCAAACGCACTGCCCACACATGATTTTTGACACTGGCCACACAATCAGCCGCTCGGCGCCCAGCCGGGCCTCGACGCCGGCGGCACATTTTAAACACAATCACTTGGAAACTTTGTTAAATTTTGACTGACAGCGTTTGCATTATTAATTTGTTGCGCTCAACTCAGCGCCGGCCAAACGGATTTGAGCGCAAAAGTGTGTCCACTGAAGCGCACATAATGAAGGGTCGGCGCGGCGCGACGCGTGCGGCGTGGACACGACTCCAGTGGCTCGCTTCGGTCGGCCATGTTGTTGGCAGAAAATATGAGCGATTGCCGTACGGTGGCTGTGATCCGTTATAACAACAATTACAATAACAAAAACCCAATGAAAACTTCAACAAGATTTATTTCACCTCACTTCATTTCGGATGCTTGGGTTTTTTGATATTTTTAAGATTCGAATGTATTCATGTTTATTGTTCGGCACGTAAAGCAAACAACTTGAAAATGTTTGATAAGCACGTGTCATGCATTATGCATGTGGGTGTGTGTGTGTTGGGCGAAAAGGCCAATAGCAATTTTAAAAATAGTCGACATTTGCCTTGTGTATGTATGTACATGTGTGTGTGTGTGTGTGTGTGTGTATGTGTACTTAGTTTCAAGGCAGCTAGGGCAGAGTTCCTAAATGTAGACTCACTAGCCAGAGGCAGGACATGCTGTGAATTTAGTTTTCTTCTTAGACACCTGGATGCTTTATTCTGCGCTTAAATGATGCCAGCTTTCTGTGTAACCAATTGAACAATTTTGCTCAAACCCCTAAAGCATGAAAGGATACCATGATTTGGGCCAATGGAAATTGTAATTCATCGATTTCGACCAAAGGATTCTTAATTTTCTAGCAATCTGATGGCATGCCGTGGGTGAAAACGGGATCGACATGAATAATATTGAACACTTATCGAATATTGAAGAAGTTCAGGTATGGTTTCCACGGCATTTTGACATCAGGGCTCATTGTTGTATTGCGCCAACAAAAAAAACTGGTGTAAAAAATTAAAAAAAAATGTTGACTATAGAGGTATTGATGGCGCTTTCGATAGAGAACATTGGTATATGTCATATGTATGTATATGTACATATATATTATATAGTTTGTTTAACCCTCAAATGCATAAATTCGCCTCAAGGCGGGATAACATATATGTACACTAGACACGATTTTCCAATTTCGGTGATGAAGAACCTCTCATTTTATGCAGTTTGGTGAAAAAGTACATGAGTCAAAAGATTTTGGGTCTAAAGTGGATACAAATGACGTCACATCAAGGTCACACTCCACAAAAAAGCTGGGGAATTCAACAAATTGCTCCACAGCTGCTCCACAGTTGCTCTTAGAGGGTTAAAATCTATGACTTACCCCACTAGTTCTCTCTACTGAACACTTCTTTCAAACATATTTACACTCTATCTCCAACCCTTAATGGGGCGCCCATACAAAATGATCGTTTTTATAAAATAGACTCCAACTGCTTCCAGGTTGGCCCTAGATGTGTCAAATGTTAGATCGATACTCATTTATTTTCCATTCCGAATTTTTCTTCCAAACATACCTACCCCATACCTCCAAGTCTTAAGGGGGCTGCCATACAAAACTGGCCATTTTCTATGGAATTGGCTTCCCACTTGTGAATATAAATGAAAGAGCATTGTATCTCATAAACTACTAAACCGATTTGAATGATTTATTCAGCGATCGGCAAAATTCTTTAGTGCAAAAAATACAAAATTGAGGTTCACAAATTCACCACCACAGGTTGCCTTCCATACAATCGGAGCTGTGAGGTTGTCAACTTTTGGGTTTCTACGAAGCAAAAATCTAATTCTATTGTCGAAACCCCATTAACCTCCTCATTTCGAATATAATTGTAATTTTAAATGAGTGTTAGGTTAGATTAGGTTCAGGGGGCGTGTACGGAAAACTCGTAATTTTATTCTGTGTCATCATTGCCTATTAGTGGGGGTCAGTCATAGATTTTAACCCTCTGGGAGCAACTTCTGAGCAACTGTGGTGCTGTTTTTTGAATTTCCCTGCTTTTTTGTGAACTTTGACCTCGATGCGACGCCATTTAGCCCCACTCTAGCCCCAAAAGTTTTTGGCTCATGTACTTTTTCCCCAAAACGCAAAAAATTAGGGGTTCTTCAGCATCGAGAACCCATTATAAAAAATCTCCATACAACACTAAATCATGTCTATGGATTACGAGTACACAGTGACGACCGATCTTGGTTCGACTCCCCGTAGTAGCCAACACTAAAATATAGATAAAACCTACGGTGGAGCCCTCAGCAGGATATGTGCAAATTTACGCAAAACTTCTTCCATAGATAAGGGAACTCAACAACATTTTAATTTTTACCATCAAAACTTAACATGCAACATTAAAAAATAATATAACAGAAATGTTTTTTCTTCACGGAAATTAAATAATAATAAACGCAGCTAACCCTTCGACAATTTTAGACTATTTCTTAAAAATGGTTTTCTGCAAAAAATTTGCGTTAAAAAGAAAAAAAATATGTTTATTTAGCAAACAAGAAACTAATTTATACATTCGAGAGTTAAGTATAAAAGTAAAATGAATAAAATTGTAAACGTTCCCTTGGAAATTAAAAGGTTAAAACTTTTCCGCATGCATGCAACACGAAAAGTAGTCAAGCTTCTGATCAAAATTTTCCATGTATGAATATACAAAATATTCGCCCTTTCCCCCCTCGCCTTTGCCATTCTGCAGGCCGTCACCCTCATTGAACTGCCAGCAACATGCAACGCTCCAACGTTTGTTTCTTTGCGTTGAAATTTCACAATAACGCCGCTGGCAAATTAAAAACAAGCAAACATTCCACCCACATAGCGGTACTATGTAACAGGATTTTTGTTGTTGTTTTTTTCATTTCTGTTTGTCGCTGTGCGCAGTTGCAAATGGAATAATGGAAAACAATTTGAATATGACAGCACAAATGTCACAAATTGAATTGTTTTGTCTCCGCCAGTAAAACTGTCATGTTCGCCCTCGCTCTCCCTTCCTCTCCATTCTCCTCTTGATACCCTCTTTACCACTTCGCTTCTATTATGTCTGTGTTTGGTTGTTTTTCTTTTTGCTGCCGTTTTTCATTCATTGCCAAATTTCTTTGGCAACATTCCCCGCCCCACCCATTCGCTCCCTGTTCCACTTTTAATTTGATAATTTTTCTTCTTGCTTCTAATGAGCAGAAGGAAAGTGAAATTAAAAGCAAATTCAATTCAAGCAACAAGAATGCGAAAATAAAAAACTGTCAAAAAAAATTGGGTAACGAAAAAAACGTTGTTGTTGGTTGGATTGGCCCTCGTGTAGACGAGTATGGCCCGGCAATGGATCATCTTTTCTGTTGTCTACCTTTGCATTTGCTTTGCATTTATTGCAAAGTCGTGTTGGTAGCGCAAATCCCTAATGGCAAATGACAGCTGATGACATTTCATTGTAATTTGCTTCAATTTAGCAAAAAAAACAAAAAGAAAAGAAACGAGCCAACGAATGACACGAAACAAATTCGAAATTAAAACGAAGATAATTGTTCAAGTTGAAGTGCAAATTAACGTTTTTAATTAAAAACTAAAATTTAGGAAAAATACTTTAGGTTGCTTCGGTGGGCTATGAATGACTCAGATGTCAAATTAGATGACTCCGCAATCCACGAGAAGATTTTCCTTAATATTCTAGACAGATCTCTTCGTTGAGCTCAGAGTTCTTCCATGTTGACCTTTTCAGGGTTCTGTATGCTCGGAATGCACCTATTTCCAGAGCCTTAATTGAGTTCAATAGAATCACCAAATATGTCGAGATTGATTTCTCATTTTCAGAAAATCGATTCATGTATTTTTTAAAACTTTTTTAAAATTAGTATAGCTTATGTTTTCTCCAATTCTTAGGTACATTTGAAATGTGTTCAGCTTAGCCTAACTATAAGAATTTTTACTGTATTCATTACATAAGTAAATAAATAAATAAATAAAAAGGAGGACATGTTCGAATTTTTCATTGAACATAAAACGTTCTTCTTTTTGTGTCAAATATATCACATTTGTTTGATGTTAACGTTCTCATGAAGTGTAAATTTATTTTTGAAATTAGTATCAGGTTTTGTATTTTTTTGGGAACGTACAGATATGGCGACTATGTATTGTGATGATTTTTTAGAGCATTTAAAGAACAAATTTTTTCTTATTTCTGCAGAAGTTGTATGGACGACGAGTAGAAAAAACTTCTAAGAACTGTTTTAACTGTTGTAAGTAACTTTTTCTTCAAAAATCTAGATAACTCTTGCCGTTAGAACCATTCACAATCTACTTGGCTTTGTCAGAAGCTCAAACTAATTTTATGAGTAAAGAAATCTGAGGCCGAATATTTGTGGTATCACAATGGGTCTCTATGAACTAAGTAAGTTCCCCTCGGAGCAACCACTACGACTTATCTACCTATTTATTGACCTAACTACCCACATAACTATCTATCTACCTACATACATACATACCTATTTCTCTACCTACCCACCTTAATGTTTGCTTGAATGGTTGATTTGAATTTGATTATTAAGAATTGTGTTCTCTTTATACATTTTATTTTGACCTTGACTTGCTAAGATTTACTTCTATTAGGAGCAGCAGAAGTACAACTTGAAGTCCTCCAGGAAGCTATAATCTTATGAAATTTTTGTAATTTTTTCTTGTTTCTGAAGTAGTTGCATGGACAAGAAGACATGTTTTGCACTCTTCTTCCATAGGGTATCTAGGCTCTTAATCATATGATCCAATAATGTCTATAGAAGCTGTTGTGATGAACCAGAAACAGAAACAATAAAACACTTCCTTAGTCACTACTCAACTCTACAGGAACACCGTAGCCTCTTTTTGAGTTCTCATTTCCTGTCTAGTCTTGACAACATCCATTGGTGCATACAGGATTTAATTTCTGTGGGAAAGATTACAATTCAAACAGATATTTTTTAGTCTAGCAACCCTCAAAACCCCACTTGTGTGTGTCTACTCAACTGTACCCGCTGAACTTTTGGATTTGCTAAACCCAAATCGAAACTTTGTCTTGAAATCATATTGATTTATCGATTGAAATCGTTATTAAGGAACAGTTGGGTATTTCTTCATCTCTATAAAGCGACTTACAATGAGCTTTCTTTCAGACCTCAATGCTTCTTGTACTACCCTTCAAACACCCTTCATGACCTAACCTAACTGAAAAGAAAAGTTTTTCTTAGAAATGTTTTCAACAAAACTAACTTTTCATTTAGTAACCCAGCCTACACTTGCACTCTGAATGGATATTTTTCGATCCAAAGCTTTTTAGAGGCCGAAATTAGCAATTATGTTTTTTCTGTTTATTGTTAGGTTATGTTGGGCTATAGATGTAGTTTCACTCAGAGAAATATTTTCAACAAACTAACTTTTCATTTAGTAACCCAGCCTACACTTGCATTCTAACTTGATATTTTGTTGATCCGAAGCTTTTTAGAGACCGAAATTGGCAATTATGTTTTTTTCTGTTTATTGTTAGGTTATAACCGAATCCTTTCATAAAAAACAGTTTTGATTTGTTTTATGTTGGCTACACTGGAATAAGCAATCTCGTTGCAATAATATTGTTAAAAACTATATCCGAAGTTTTCATTCGTTCCAGCTGGCGTACAGACGTAGCTCGCATCTCTATTTCTCCAACACCGACCACGCCTCCCTCTGACCGTTACAAAATTCGCATCACAGTGAACATATCCCAATGCAGAGTGTATTCCCAACAACATAAAAATAATTAAAACAATTGAAAAATATTTAAATAAAATACACAAAATAAAAAACCAAAATTGTGCCGTCATGTTGTTTGACAATTTATGGCATTGAACTAATTAATTAAAATTCCCCTATCGACAGCACAAAGCACCCATCGGCTCGGCCTGCGTCAAGTTCGTTCGGGCCTTGTCGAGTGGCAGTGTTCAGAATTTTGTTGTCCTGTGTGTGGGACCGTTTGGTTGGGTGTATTGTTGTGCTTGTATGGGTACTGCATTTTTTTTTTCTCTCATTTTTATGGCTTTTGAGTTTATTAAAAAATTGTTGCATGCACTTCATCTGTGCCATCAAAGTTTGCGGCATTGTTAACAACATCCGAGTGGACGCACCGCTATGGTTTGCCGCTTTATGACAGAGTGCACTTTTCGACTAACTTTCCTGTTGTTGTCGTTCGGTTCATGTTCTGTGTGTGTGTGTGTGTGTGTGTGTATAGACAACAAAATTGTGCCAACAACAAAGTTTCACATTGCAACATAATTTCGACAAAACTTGTGTGTGTGTGTGTGGTGTAAAATTCACAACCAAAATTGCATAACTGACCGCTGAGCAGATAATTTTCTAAATTATGTGCAGTTTTGGTAAAGGTTTTAGTAATTTCTTTGAAATTGTCATTTATGTGACGAAGTTTTTAAGATTCTTCCCGATTAAATCGATATACTTAAGTTCATTTGGATGCTAAGTTTGAGTTTTTGAGAAACCTTCTTTCATCAATTGGTAGCTTTTATATCTCCATCCATCCTTGTTCATCAGCATCTTTGATTCTTCCCTATTAAATCGATATACTTAAGTTCAATCGGATGCTGTGTTTGAGTTTTTGAGCAACTTCCTTTCACCAATCGAAGAGTTGACTGAAGCAGACAAAGTATTGTGTCCCTTTTCGTATCCTAAGTTCCTGAGCTAAGTTCAGAGTTGTGTTGTTAAAAGAAACTTCCAACTAACAACAACTATGCCAAACTTTACCTCATGTAGATCTGTCCAACAGTCAAGAAGATCATTGGACTCATCTCTCTTATCGAAAAATTTACTGAAGCAGACAACGTATTGGGACCTTTTTCGTATCCCTCATTCTTTACCTCAAATTGATCTGTCCAATTGACAAGAAGATCTACTTATTCCTTTTCTATGAATGTTCTAACATTCTCCGAGAAGATTCTGAAAATCTTGCGAGTCAATAGCTACGTCTATTTTTAGATCGGAGCAGTTCCCAGTAGCCTCATAACTGATTCTAAAAAAGATGGCGCAAAGACTTAAAGTTGATTGATTAAAGTTGCATTCTGCGCCTGTAAAACTAGTTTCATCTATTTGTGGTAACCGAAATTACTTTCTTGCCAACCTAATAAAGTTACTTATACGCTCAACTTGTGCTTAATTGATTTTTAGTCGATTAATTAGTTTACAATATTTACACTTTGACAATTTATTAAAATTTTTTGAAAGCAAAACTTTAATAGTGGACATTTTATGTCAACTAATAATAAATGTTCATAAATTTGACTTTACGAAAAACAGCTAACAAACTTAAATTTCTCAAAACTTCTCGCTTTTTCTTAAAGTTGAGCTCATTGTTTTTGTTTTCTTTTTTTTAGTTAGCATTGCAATGGGCCGAGTTCATCTGCTCGGTGACGTCCATCAGAACGTTGACGAACTGATCGGCTGTGATTGAGGACAAAACTTCATTTTCCATCGGCAGCACGTATTTGTTGAAGAGGGGAGTAAGTGCCGGTCGCAGCTGCTGCACCATCATCAACACATAGTTGCGCATGAACTCGTTGTAGTAGTTGTTGATGGCATTGTCCCACTTGCGGTTCCAGTTGTTGAATGCAACGTCGCCGACGAAGAGCTCGATGACGTCATCGGAGATGGCCAGGTAGTTCTGTGCGTTCGGTGCCAACTTCAACTGGCCCACCACACGATAGTCGGTGATCTTCATGTTCAGCAGCCCATCGCCGTCGACCTTAACATCCAAGCCGGCAATCGAAAGTTGTGCGTCCAGCGAGTACTCGCCGAGCACCTGAATCTTTGGCATGTTGATGTCGTACGACAGAACGCCAGTGGCATCGTCATAGTCAAACTTGACCATCTCCGCCGTGTTGAGGCCAGTCACATACAGATCGGTGAAGTTTGCTGAGATGCTGTCAGAGACAGACAGAAAAAGATTATCGAGTCTAAGGCGAGCGAGCTGAGTTGTCTCAAGTCTTACCGGTTGTTATTGTTGTCGACGTTAAAGTTGAAGCTTTTGGAAGTCAAGGGTGCCAGGATGGGCATTTGCATGGACTCTAAACCGCATGGCATAATCGACTGAAGGGCTTTGTAGTACATTTTCAGCGCAGTGCCCAAATTAATTTGCAAAATGTCGTCCGTCTGCGCGGGGTTTCCGTATGCTGAAAGATGAGTCCAAGGAAATTAAGAAAAATACTGTTTGACAATTAAAGGCTTCACTGTACCAGCGCCATTGACAACGGCCACACACGCCAAAGCGCCCAAAATCGCTATCAAGTTTGAGGTCTTCATTCTCGGTTCAGCTGCGTTCACTGGTTGCGAATTGCGAAACTACTCAGCAATTGTTGCCTTCGAAGCAGACTTTTATATGAGATCGCAGCGCAGTGCTCAATGGTTATCAGTGGCCACTGCAGTTATCAACTGACAGTCATTGTTTGGCCACTTAATCAGCGCCAGGTATCCAACTCTGATTGGTATTCAAGTGGTGCCCGTTGTTGTGATTTTGCTTTACGGCGTTTACGCAGTGAACCAATCAATCAGTGTTACTCAGTGCAGAGAAGGTTTTCTTTTTAATGCTCGCAGTTTATAATCTGAAATAGAGAATAGCATTTCTAAGCAATCAATAACACTGTGCATGTATACTGTTGTTTTTTCTGAATATATTTTTTAAATTTTTTCTAACTTGACTCTGGGTCCAAAGCCATTTCATATTCACCTTCGCCATCATTTTCGGACAATGAGAGCTGAAGGTAGGTCCCCCGCTTGTTACTTTTTGAGGGTAAATTTCACGCACAGTGTAATCAACTAATTAACGAGAATTAACTAATTGCCAATGGTGCTGCTAAAAATGGTGTTTCAATGTGTGGAATCAAATTAAAAAAGGGATTTTTTACTAAGTATGAGGCGGAAATTTGTCTTGAGAATGTAAAATATATTTATGCATTGACTGCTGTAAGTTGTTGGGCTTCGTTGGACCACACTTCCCAGTGAAAGTTGCGCAGTGGTTAATGCTTTGGATTGGTGATTAGTGTATTGGATCGCTAATGGAAGAGTTTGAGGTTCAAGTCTAGATTCAAAAATCATAAAACTTCCTATAAGATTAAACTTAATTATGAAGTCAAAGTGGATCCATTGAATTGAAGCGGCAAAACCTCATCTTGCAAGCTTTTTGAACGCATTGGCTTCGTGCAATAAAGGTTACACCGTACGACAACAATTTTTGCACATAAAATTTAAAAACTGTGGGCCAATTTTAGGCTTCTCTCTGATATCAGAATTTTTTTAAAAGGACTTTGAAATTTCAAGAACATGAATATTTCAAAAAATTATTTACAAAATGGATATCAAATTAAAGAGAAAATTCCCTAGAATCAAAAAAATTACATTTTTTCAATATGTTCTCTTAAAACTTTATCCTTGAATATCCTTGAAAATTTCCATTAGTTTTTTTAAATAATGTTAAGGACCAATATGTACACTACCACATTCTCGAATGTCGTCTTTCTAAATTTATTAACCCTTTCGCTATTTTGTTCCCTTATGGCAACATGCTACTTTGTGGACGTCTGCATCCTCTATGGTTGCAAGAATAAATTTTTTTGTTGGTCTTTAGAATAGTTTGAGGAAAAATACGAAATTAATAAACTGAATATTTAAGTTTAAAGAAGAAGAAGATATACCGTTTTTTTAATGGTATATCTTGACAGAGAACTTTTTAATTTGACGTTTTTTTTTCAATTTAGATACTTTTTTTTTAATTTTAGCTGAAGTAAATGAAGAAATATTCAAATTTTCGTTATGCGTAAAAAGTTTTATGTTTAAGTAATTATTACAGCCACAACGATGTGGTTGCTTTCATAGAAAACACTCTAAAATACAGGGTCCGAGTAAAAAAATTAAAAAATTTCTTATGAAATGTTGCTAATATAACCACATAGAAGCCTAAGACGTAAAATTAAAAATTTTAACTTTCCCCGTAAAAACCTGTGGCGAAAGGGTTAAGTAATTATTTTCTATTAAGGATTAGAACTGAACTGAGTTTAGATAACTGAACTCAGGAGACAGGAAGGCCTTCTTAGATTTCATAGCAATATCCACCAAAATTAACAATTACAAAAATACAAAATTTAATTTTTTAGTGAAAATGTGAATCCTTGAAAATTTCAAATACTTTTATTTTTAATATGCCATAAGGACTCATATGTACACTACCACATTCTCGAATTTCGTTCTTTTAACTTTATTAGTTTGGAATTCATTCATGTGTTAATTAAATATTTAATGTTTGCCCTTACATTCATTGTTTTATACAGCGAAGCATTAAATTTTTGTATTCTAAACAACCATTGGAGTTCGTATGAGATAAACGAAGGGGTTGTTTCTCAGTTGTTCCGCGCAGTTATGGAATATTTCATCCTATAGACATTTTTACAGGCACTTTTAATATTCATATGATAAATTCAAGCGAGGTGCTCACAAGTTCCTCTTTCCTAACCTCCCTTAACTTATCTCTGATCTGGAATCAACACAGTTTTCGCGCATTTATAGGCGCAACTCCAGAGTGTTGATTTTCATAATACAAAGTTTATAAGAAAAATTGATAAAATAATGAAAAAATTACAAAATCGCATTGGCTACAGTAGAAAATGCAGTCTTATTGACATCTTGAAGCAACTTTGATCTCTGTATGCAAACTACTGTAGTGTAGAACCGACTCTAACTAACTTTAAAAGCGTGGCATATGTATTCTATGTATAGTAGACAAAAAGTTCTAAAGAACCACATTGTTGCAATGAGAAGTTTATGTGTCCAGAGACACCAAGACAACTTTCCCCAAAACTTATGACTTCGATTGATCCAAATTCTTCTTCTTCCAGTTCTCAAATTCTTCTTTTGAAACACTATCTAACTGATCCTTTAACATTAAACCTGAACCAGCGCAATGCTTCGCTTCAATTAGATTTCAAACCAAGTGTTCCAAGACTCTGTCTCTGCTATCTTTTGATTTTTCCTCGTGGCACAATGCTTTGCTTTAACTCATTAGAACTTGAACAAGCGATTCTTTGAGATTTTTTCCAGCAACTCCATTCGGTATAAAATTAAAAGTAAAAAAACCCTACTTAAATGTTTTCCGACGTAGAATTGTTTGAACTTTTGAAACTGACTTACTGACTTAGCTGGCCATAGCAACCCGTTACCGGGTTAAGTTCTCTCCAGGCGTCTTCTTCAACTACGCAGACCAAGAGATGATAAGGCTTCCTCAATTTGATCCTTTCGCCGGAGACACGTTCTGCCTCTTCGCCATCGACCCACAACACCCTTTTCGCATCAAACTCCTTTTTGGCCAGAACTTTGCCGCATCTTTTGAAAATTCCCATTAAAATGTCATACAAATTCGAATCCTTTCTTTGTTATTAATTTAACAAAAACTATGACTACATATTTCATTGGAAAACATTTTCCTTTCAATCATTTTGTAAAGTAATATCGTAATCAAATATCTTCAACTATTGCAGTTTATGCATGCATGGACCTTAAACGTAGATGGCACCGCTATGTGTTGACTCATTGCAACAATTTGCAGCTTCTACGAATCTTTTTGGAATGGAATAATAAAAAAAAATATAAGATTTTAAACGAACTTTTACTAATACTTAAAACACAAAAACATGTTCCCTGTATGTCAATCAGGTTCGTATTTAGTAAGATCTCCTTTTTTTACAGGACAATTGTTAGCCAACGGACTCACTGAATGCACCTTCACAAGTTCCGCCTTGCAGTTGTCACATCTTTTTCCCCCCATTAAGTCTTTACACATCTATTTACATATAAATATTATGGTATATGTTGTGAATATTTAGAGTCGAGTTGATATTGAATATTTCACAACATTTACCATATTTATTGGCAATTATGGTCATACGATACGATATGCACGCGTGTCTGTGTGTGTGTGTGTGTGTGTGCATGTGCAAGAGTGCATTATGGCAACGCATTACGTTGCGGTTTTCTGCTGTGGTTTAGAAAATTTGCTGAAAAGCATATCAATGCAGCGTCAACAATAATTACAACAACAACTACAACAGAAGAGCCGTGCAGTCAGCAACAATGGCTGCCATAAAAGTGCAAATAGACGGCATCTCTGCAGCGAACATTGTCGTGTTGCTGTTCGATGGAAGGACATGTGATTAGAATACGGATTCAATTTAGATAACAGCGACAGCAACAGTAACAACAACAATGAAAAATAACCACAACTGCGGCAGCAATAAACGTAATCGAAACGTATCACAGCATGTAATGTCAGATTAATTTAAATTGAGCCAAATTGCGAAAATGGCACAATACGAGCGGTGCAATTACACGAACACATATTGACACACGATCATAGATTTGTTTATCGTGTGCATGTACTAGGAGTGTGTGTGTGTGTGTGTGGAAGATGTAGTCAACTGACGCACAGTGGGCAGCAACAATAAGCGGAACAAGATGACTTCTTGTTAGGGTTGAGAATGAGGTTGAAAATCTCACTTTGCCTACTCGACTGCTGCAGCATTCTTCAGGCAAAAACCAGCTTAAAATTGGCTCTATCACAACAACCTGTGTCATGGAATACTTATTCACATTTAATCATTCCTATAGTTCGGCAGCAATCGATACATTTGCTACATCAGAGTTCATCTTGCACTCTTGCAATCAACTCTCTGGTCAACCTTTATTAGGTACCAAGTCACAGCGTTATCATGGGCAACTGCGAGGACGTTGAACTAGAAATTGGGAACCTCCGTTTAATGAGATATTCCCCACTCTAACTGTTGACCTCGGTCAAACCAGTCAAAACTTCAAGCAGCGTTATGACACCAAAAGAATCTGGGCGAAAGAACATCTGCCAAATCGACCAGATATGTAAATCTTTTCAAAACAAAACAGAAGATAGAAGAAGAAGAAGAAACTCCAGAAATACCTGGATGATTGCCTGGCTAAACATGCTGAAAGACTACGATTGTTATACGACTTCTTCTGCTGTGTTAGTCGTTCTGAAAAAGACCAAGAAACAGTCTCACATTTCATGTCCTTCCCTGGTTAGGAAAAGTCTTAAACTTCTTGGCTCCACGTTCCTTACTAATCTGACTTCCCAACTTTCTGCTCTAAACTTCAGGAAGATCACAAGGTTTATTCTTCAGAGAACACACCTAATTTTTCAATCATCGGAAGCACTCTGCGTTAATTACCCTTCTAACCCTTTTAAGTTTTCATTGTCTATAATTCCACATCTATTAATTTTTTTGACTTAAGACAAACTTCTGGGTTGTAGAAAAAGTCTTGGTTAAGAAAAGCCTTAAATTTGTTGTCTCCACGTTCCTTTCTAATTTGACTACCAAACTTTCTATTCCAAACTTCAGGATGATCACAAGATTTATCATTTATTATTATAATTATAATTTATAATTTTTCAATCATCGGGAGCACTTTTTGACTTCAAACAAACTTCTGGATTTTACTTTGAACATGGTTTTAACAATTTATAAATTAATGTGTCTATAATAAACAATTTATTTAAAGGTGTCTATAAATTGTTTATTTATAGACACCTTTAAAGTTTGGAACATAGAAGTAGTCTACTTTAGGGATCGCAGTCCCGGACTAGTTTTACAATCCCAGGATTTTTGGGACTGAAAATGGCAATCCCAGGATTTTTTCGGAATGGAATATATTATTTTAAGAAACTATGTAAATCAGACGTATTTTTCGGGCCTGAATTGTTCGGGATCCCTGGTTTACAATCCCCAGTGTATTCTCCAAAGATTACATTAGAATCCTCGTGGTTTCTAGGGCCAGAAGTGGAGGTGTCGCACCTAATCGATGTAGTAACATAATGAGCTCTTTCTTTGTGCTTTCCTATGTTCATTCATATTCTTAAGAAGGCTATCACTCGAAACTAACCTCAAATTTTTGTTGAAGAAAATTTTGTTGGCTTGAGCCATGTTTTGTTTTGGGCACACAAATCTCCCTGAATGATGATATCAAAAAGTTTGACTGTTGAAAGCGTAGGTACTAAATCCACACTTCTGCTGCTGCCACACCTCTTTTTCGTTATTTGAAGAGAAAACAAACAATACAACAATTTTCTATTCTATTTTTCAAAACTTGCAACATGCCTTTGTTCAACTTTGGAATATGCAAAATTACACACAACCCTTGTATCTATATTCAATTGCAAACATACTTTTATACGCACATACATCGTTATCTATACATACACATATATATTTATTAACAATCAGTGCACATGCAATGCTAAATTTAACACATACACGGCACGTTAGGCTGCGGTCGTTCATGGCTCATTTCGATGGCCAATCCTCGTCCTCTATGCTGGCCGCCACAGCTCGGCAACAATGTATGCATTTTTACTAGTGTCCGACCGAATATTCGGTTTCGGTTTCGGTTTCGGCCCAAATAAGTGGTTTCGGTTTCGGTTTCAGTTTCGGCCAAAAAATGGCCGAATAGCCGAAACCGAAACTTTCTAGAATATTTTTTACATTTTATTGTGTAGCAGATATATAATGAAAGGAGGAATAATTTAGATGCCACCAATGTAAATAAACTTCTTTTTTTAGCATATAATATTAAATTATTTAATTTTGAATATTAGCGAGTAAGGTACGAAAGGGTGATTTTTTCATGTTTACGTTTTTAAAAAATGAATAAATTGTTTTTTTTTAATAAGCATTTATTTATTTATGCTATGTTTGTTCTCTATTTACTTAATGTAAAATTCGTTTGTTGAAAAAAGTGCTTGATATGGTGATTTTTATTTCAACTAGAAAGTTTCGGTTTCGGTTTCGGTTTCGGCCGAATATTAAAAAAAACCGAATATTCGGTTTCGGTTTCGGTTTCGGCCCAAAAAAGTGGTTTCGGTCGGACACTAATTTTTACACACACGCACACATACAAATGTGCTTTTTGCAACTATTCGCAGCGTTTATCGTAGTTGGCACATTGAGCAGAAAATTGCATAATTGGCTGCACGCTATTTGGTCTCAAATCTCAAACTCTGGTTGTACATTAAAAGTTGGATTTAAATATTTTACTAAATTAAATATTATAGATTTGTATGGTTCCAATAAAAGTGCACGATTTCAATTTTGTGGCAATGTTTTCCCATACTTTGGAATTTCACATCTGTCCTCAACAATTTTTCCAATTATTAAAAATGAGGCTCTTTACAAAGGAAGAACGCATTATGAATGTGTGAACACGCGATTTATTGAAGCAACAATTTACAGACTGAATCATGTCCCGAAATTTCGATGTCAACTGGCCATCAAGATTTAACACCGCACGATATACCGTGCGACAAAAATTAAAAAAAAATTTCACACCGGAAAAAATCCATATGGGCGTGAAACTAGAGACCAAACATAGTAATACTGCGTACTCAGTTTTTTATTTCTACATCCTTTGTCCTTTTAAAAGCACTTCAAAATTTTGAAGGGGATAAAAAATACAAAAAATATAAAAAATACTTTACCTCGTTAGAATATGGCGATATGTATATCAAATGAAAGAGGAAAGGATCAAGAATTTAAATAAAATTAATTTGTTATCTATTTGTAAAAAAAGGATATGAAAAAGGTCCTTTGAAAATTTTAATCCTTTGTATCCTTGAAAATTTATATAGAATTTTCTTGAAAAGTAAGTATGTTAAAACCTCAAATCTCCTTGATCACGTGTCAAAATTTTATTATTCTCGCTTCATTGATTTTGTATCTTTTTATTATTTAAAATACTGATACTCAAATTAATTAGAATTTTTGTACTTCATTAGAATTGCAGCTTCCGCCTTTTTTTTAATAACTTTCGAACTAATAAAGTTATAGCCTATTTCCACTGAGCGCTTCACTGCAGTTAAGGGCTCTGTGAAATTTGAGAACTGTCAAGCGTTTCCACTGAAACTGAGTTAACTCCAACAGCTGGTTTTTGTTTACATTTTCATTTGGTGAAGTCAAATTCTGCATTTATTTCTGGGCAGCCACAGCTATACCCATAGCCGCAATCTCCTTGTATACGTATGTATGGTTTCTTGTAGCTCCTCTACTGCATGAAAACCACTCCGCTTTCCTTCTCAACAGTCTAGGAATGTCTGCGTTTTCATATTTGTGAAAATTTATCAATTAATTTATTTTTTTATCAATTTATTAATCATTTGTCAATGTCTATTTCATTTGTGAAAGTTGTCGGCTGATTGATATCAGAGCTGTCTGAATTTTTTTATGTCAAGAGGGTTCATGACGTTTCCACGTTTTTTATTATCTTTTTCAGCATTTATTATTGGCAAATAATAGAAGTTTTGACTTTGATTATGACAGACAATATGTATTTTTGCGAAAAATGTAGTAAAAAGTAATTGTCTTGGCAAAAAATCTACCACACCGAACGTAATTCAAATCCCTTCTTTCGTTTGTGTTCGTACGGCTCTTGCAGCGCCTGAAAGCATGCTATCAAAATTTGTACATTTGTGAGTATTGCCCCCCTATTTTAACATAACATTTTCTGTTAGACGTCTGTAAATGGCAAAACTGAGTTAACTCACTTTTGAAAGTGAGTTTACGCACTTTGATACAAAAACAATTGTATGGGAATTTGAGCATTTAAATGCGATGTCAAACTGCAGTTCAGCGTAAACTGCAGTTAAGGCCCAGTGGAAATAGGCTATTAGAGTAATGAAGTTTGAAAGCTATTAAAAACGTTTGGGTCGCTTAAAAAGTACCACGCCCCTTATCCAAAGCTCATGAAATTTTACCAGTAAAACGAAACATCTAAACGGTGTCCCTGTACCAAATTTCAATGCTGTCTGACTTATAATTTCGAAGATATTCCATATTAAAAATGTAGGTTGTATGGGAGGTGCCACGCCCACCTGTCATGTCGTATTCACACTGTTTAGTTTACCGAGATTTAGTCAAGACTAACATTCCATGAAAGATTCAGCTCAATCGGCCTTCTAGTTTTTGAGTTTTAGTGTCATTCATACATTCAATTTTATATGTACCTATAGATATAGATTTAATTGAAACATATCTACTTATAATGTTTACTTATAATGCAATAAAAACATAACCACTGGCACAATAAATATACGTTTTACTTTTAAATTAAATCGTACACTGTTATTGAAACACCCTGTAAATGTTTGTATGGGAGCGTTGGACTTTGGAAACTTTTATATTTCATAAAGTCAACAACGTATTAATGACAGACACCAATGGAATCTTAGAACCTAATGAGTACTGTTGATAGTTAAAAGAAGTATATTTCGAATAGAATAGTTTTCTAACTAATTTGGCAATTAATTTTTAATTGTAATTTGAGATTCGTACCTATCCGAAACTAATCAAGCTGACTGCATACTTTTGATTTAATTAATATGCTTCAATTTCTAATTTCCTCTTTGCTTAAATTAGGAGCAACTTTACAACCGCATTTGTACCAGTCATGATTTTATCATGTTCAAGAACCCTCCCTAACATAGCTAAGAACCCAGCAGGCCAATCAGGTCGACCAGTTTAACCAACACTTACCTATTCCATGAATTGTAATTGCGCTCAATTCCAAGTTTTTTCTTCAATGCCTCTGCATCTTCCTACTAAAAATCGCCCAAAACATGATTGATTGAATTGATTTTCCAAACTGAAAACCTGAACCGAAGCACATTACCTAATTTTCAATTGAAAATTATTGTGACCGAAGGCCGAAGCCGTTTAACCCATCAGAACCTGAATGGACTTTTTTAAAAAACTTTTTTTAACGACTCCTTTCGGTACCAAATCGAACGCCAAAGAACATGTTTTGCGACCTCAATTTGTCCGAACTGTGTGTTAAGCTCGAATTATAATGTCGAAGTTGATTAATGAAAAGCAAGAAATATGATACAATTTCTTTCTTCAAAAGATTTTGTATAGTTGCATGAAAAATAAAGTTAGGTTAGGATGCCAGCTTAAGTAACTCAGATAGGCCAGACTTGGCTTCATTGTGTTACAGCATAGAGAATGTAAGGACCCTGTCCCTATAACTACACCCCCTCTCCCTTCTTCTAAATGCAAGAGCGAAGCCATTGTGACTGCCTTATAAAACAGGCAATGCCGTTGAAGTCAACGGTTGACAGATTAACCAGGTCAGTCAGAAATGCGGGCCACAAGATGACAGAGCCTTCTACTGACAAGAACTGGACAAACAGGGAAACGTTCCTTTGCACCTTCCAACAGTCCAGTGATTCCTTAGGACTAATGAAACCCGCAACCTTCGGCTACATTTTAATTCATTTCATTTCATTTTTATTGGTATAAATCTATGCATTTAGTAAACATTTTGAAAGACGTTTGAATAATGTTTTTTTGATAGATAGTGATAGAAGATAGTGTCAACATTGTGGCAATGATTTGTGCGATTTCGGTTTCGATAACATCTTCTGAACACTCTTCACTCTTCTTACAACACACTTTTCATTCAACCTAAACTCCAATGCATCATTAAAAGTTTGATGTTTAAAAGTTTCAAAGCACATTGCAAAAGTCTAAACTAGCCAACAATGCTTGGCCTAAGCTACAAAAACTAAACGGCTAAGCGGCTTATCTGCTC
The DNA here is from genome assembly GCA_964056695.1 of Melieria picta. NCBI lineage: Eukaryota > Metazoa > Arthropoda > Insecta > Diptera > Ulidiidae > Melieria > Melieria picta. Next base: position 103,240,675 of record OZ057398.1, on the reverse strand, counting down.
AAAGAGTGGCCACGCAATGCACTATGTTGTTGTTGTTGCCGTATCAGCAGCCAAAGCAACAGCAGCGGAAGAAATTTCGGTTTTGTCGTTTTGCATTGAAAATTGCAAACAAAGAAAACTCATTTCGTAAATTACCCACACACGAAGCGGCCGAAGATGAAAGCGTTTTGGCAAACTTGGAGCCTTGTCAAAGCTACTCACAACTGCCTCAACCACGGCCACTCTGGCCAGTGTTGCTGCGGTGTTCTTTTTGATTGTCACCTGCTCATTTAGCTTCCAACAATGGCCCGCATATTTTGCATTTCACTTTTGCCTTTGCCCCGACCAAATTAAGTTTTGATAATTCCTAATAATCTATTCAGCAAAACTTTCTCAAAAATTCTGTACATCATTTGTGCACTTTGTGCGACGCTTCGACTCGCCTCGCGCTCACCGCAGTCCCGACAATGTTGTGTACATATTTTTCTTTTACTTCCGGGGGATTAAGCGCTCGTACACACACACACACACACACTTACAAAATGCTGCAAACTTGCCGCCCGATAAGGGACAGAACAGCCGCCTGGCGCTCGGCGGCCCCTTGTGGCTGTGGCTGCCGTTAATGAATTGTTTAGCAGTGTAAATGGAAGCTCTGAGATTTTCTGCTTATCAGTTTTTCATCGTGAACAGAAAATGTGGCAGGAGTTGAGTTGTCTCTGGCGGTTTTTACTGGGAGTAAGGCGCGATTTTAAGCTTCCATTCGAGATTGAGAGGAGTCTGTCAAGAATTCAGGGTTTTTCACAATTTCTCCATACTAGTGTCCGCCCGAATATTCGGTTTCGGCCCATATAACTGTTTCGGTTTCAGTTTCGGCCAAAAAATGCCCGAACGAAACAGACACTTTGAAGAATATTTTTACATTTTATTGCGTAGCGAGTGAGCCGAGCAGATATATAGTGAAAGGATGAGAAGGAGAAGTAAAATTCGTTTGTTGAAAAAGGGCGATTTTGATTCTTGATGTGGTGATTTTTATTTCAACTAGAAAGTTTCGGTTTCGGCCGAATATTAAATAGATTTTTATTTTCGAAAAAATAAAAAATACGTCGAATTTTTTTTCACTAAGAGTATTTTCACCAAGTTTGCAGTCAAAAGGCGTAAAAATTATATTTCTTCAAAAAAATTGTTAACCCTTAGTTCACCCCTTTAAGTTTTGATTTTCAAAAAAATTAGAAACGCATGTCAAATTATTTTTGATTTCAAGTGTTTTCACCTTGGTTCATTCCGTTAAATTTTTATTTTCGAAAAATTGAAAAATATGTGCAGAACTATTATTAATTTGGAGTATTTTCAGGAAGTTTGAAATCAATCAGCCCATTAAATCATGTTTCTTCATACAACACCTTGAACCATGTTTTGTCCCTTTAGACCCAAAATTTAAATAAATTCTTCATTCATTTAAGTGAGTCTACAATAAAAATTTTGTGTTTTTCATTTGAGCGGTTTGCTCTGGGCGATTGTGAATCAGTCATTCAGTCAGTCAGGACAAACAATTATATGTATAGAGTAGATAACATATAATGACAGTATTGCACATACACAGTGCAACAATTATGTATTAAGACTCGAACCATATCTCAGCAACCAAGCGCGCCATCTATGTGCGTTTTGAAGCTTCAACCTTCCACTACTAACTGTCAAAATTTCATGACATTTGGTTGACATTTAATATTTATTAAAATTCATTTTGCAAAACACGTTTTCGTTTGATGTTGAAATGTTGAGCAAAAATTAATGAGAGTCAGGCATTCTAGAGACATCATTGCAGCCGCAGAAAATGATCCAAACTTCCTGAAAACAATTGTTACGGGTGATGAAACATGGTGTTTCCAATACGATCCAGAAACCAAGCGTCAAAGTGCGGAATGGAAATCAAAAACTCACCACAAGCCAAAAAAACACGAAAAGTTCCATCAAAAATCAAAACAATGCTCATCACATTCTTCGATAGCAAAGAAATTATCCACAAAGAATTTGTTCCAACTGGTCAAACAGTTACTACCGCATATTACCTCGAAGTTTTGAAGCGTTTGATGGCCAGAATCCGTCGTATTCGACCAGATTACCGCGATCCAAAAAGTTGGTCTCTGTTGCACGATAATGCACCGAGTCACACAGCACTCATTGTTCGTCAATTTTTGGCTCGGAATCAGGTCTGTGTGTTGAATCATCCGCCGTATTCACCTAATTTGGCACCGTGCGACTTCTCTTTGTTCCCGAAACTGAAATTGAAGTTGAAAGGATGCTTTTTTGATGACAATCACACCATACAACGGGCTTCGACGAGGGCACTGGAGGAAATTCCGAAAAATGAGCTGGAACACGCGTTTGAATCACTATTAAATCGAATGTAACAAGTGTATTGAATCAGGAGGAGAATATTTCGAATAAATATACCGAAAAATTAGCAGATATCGTGTTTTAATTGTGTTTTCTAGAGGCAGTCTTAATACATAATTGTCGCTATGTGTATGCAGTCCAATTAACTACTGGCACTACCGATTTTTAACTGCACTTTCAATGCAATCAAACTCTCGAACATGGTTGCAATAAAAATCATGACCTGAACTGATCTGTGTTCCAACTTCACTTTTCCCGGAATACCAAATCTACTGCAGCTAAACCATTAAAACAACAAGCAATTGCCAATGAAAATGCCAACAACAACAACACCAAGATTAGCTGCAACAGCATTCGGCCCAAATGACGCGACGATTACGCGCGCAACACAGCGAACGTCGAACGACGGCCGCCCATCGGGTAATTGACTCCAATTAAATAAGACTCAACACCTTGACGGTTCAGCACCCGTGGTGCCGGGTGCCGGCGCCAGCAGCGGCTGGTCGTCTTCCATTGCCGTTGCGGAACTGCGCAGCTTAAGGATTCCGTTTCCGTGGCGCCATCGCTCAGTCCACAACTCGCTGGCTGGCTGTGTCGTCTGTTGCAGCTCGCCATGTTTCCCATTCTTGTTGTTGTTGTTGTTGTTAGTGTGCCATCGAGTGAAGCACTTAAAGTGGCGTTAATAATGAAGCAAATTTCTGCCTTCCTCGGGCGCCGTCTGGAGAAAGGCGAGATAAAATAAAATATTGTAGAAAAAAGCGGCAAAGAAAACGTACGTACGCAGCGTAATGGCTGAGATACGGATACGGAAGTCCAATTAGTTGAGTCGAGCTTCCGCAAAGAAAAGCAAGAACGACGCACAGGACAGCCCATAGTGCAGATGACGTCTCCGAGGCCGAAGCAACACGGACGCTGGTGGCGCTAATTGCACGGCTCCCCCCAACGGCGAGAGCCGAGAAATGGCCGCGTGGCGATGCTGCTTGAGCTGCAGTTGTGGCTGTCTCGGTTGCTGCAGCTGTCAGTGATGGCATCAATTGCGCAGCGGGCGGCATTTGTCGGTGACAGCGCAAAGGTTCGATTTCCTATTTTCTATAAATGGCCGGGGCGGCACATTGGCATCACACCTCGCAACGTGTCGGCGGCCACTAATGAACCTTTCAACGTGTGTGCGCGTGAAATGTGCTTCAGACGTGAGGCGTCTCTGCATATTGGTTTTCTCATGTCTTTGCAAACAATTGTATATAATTTCCATATTTATGCGCGTTTAGGGCATCGTTTGTTCGAATTCTTGCATCTCGTTTTAGCAGCGCGCACACTTTCGTATTTTATGTTATCTATTCTTCATTGGCCGGCGTCCAATCAGCTGCCATTTATGTGGGCATTATGCATGCACATATATTTGTATGTAAATATATCTACATACATACGCATAACATAGTCGCCGAGTACTCAGCTTTGCCCGGCTTAAAAAGTGCTGTCAGATTTCCGTAGTCCAAATGCTTATCGCCTGTTTGCAGTAGAAGGATGTGACTAAGCAGTGGCTGGGCGGCCGATACTTCATTCCGAAGCTAAATATTTCATTCTAGGGGCAGACAATTGAACAGCAAAGACTAAGTAAGCAAACTTCTAATTATAATTATAATTCTATATCCTTTACTTATAATTGTTTGTCCTGACTGAATGACTGATTCACAGTCGCCCAGACCAAACCGCTCAAATTAAAAACATAAAATTGTTATTGTAGACTCACTTAAAAAAAGAAACCTCCGCTATGATGGGATTTTTTCAAATTTTGGGTCTAAAGGGACAAAACATGGTTTAAGCTGTTGTATAAAGAAACATGATTTAATGAGACTATTAATTTCAAACTTGGTGAAAATATTCCAAATCAAACATTTTTCTATGTGTATTTTCCAATTTTTCAAAAATCCAAAATTTAACAGAGCAAACAATGGATTAAGGTTTGTAGACGGGAAGACAATGAAAGAAACATGAACCGATGGGCCTATTGACTTTAAAATTGGTGAAAGCACTTGAAATAAAAAATAATTTAAAAAAATTCGAAGGGGTCAATGATGGGTTAAAAGATTTTATGGGAAAACATAATTCATTGAGTTTCTATAACTTCAAACTTAGTAAAACCATTTATTTATTTATTTATAAATTTATTTTATTTATTTATTTCAAATGAGAAATAATTGCACAAGTGTTTTTTTTCTTGAAAATAATTATCTGACGGGTTAGGTTTTTCTTACTTCAAAGTTAAAAAGTCAAAATAATTCGACAAGTGTTTTTTTTTCTTGAAAATCAAAATCTGACGGGTCCAACAATGGGTTAAAAATTTAAAGGAAAAAATATTATTTAGTTAATTTTTTACTTAAAACTGGGTGAAAGCACTCCAAGTGATAAAAAAAACCGACAAATGTTTTTCATTTTTTCGAAAATCAAAATCTAACGAGTCAACAATGAGTTAAAAGTTTGTATGAAAAAACATCATTCAATGGTTTTTTTTTACTTCAAACTTAGTAAAAACACTACAAAAATGAAATATTTCGACATGTATTTTTTTCTTAAAAATCAAAATCGTACCGGGTCAACGATGGATTAAAAGCTTGTATGAAGAAATATGATTTAATGAATTTATTTATTTAAAACTGGGTGAAAGCGCTCCAAGTGATAAATAAACCGACAAATGTTTTTCATTTTTTCGATAATCAAAATCTAACGATGGGTTAAAATTTTGTATGAAAAAACATCATTCAATGGGTTTTTTTTACTTCAAACTTAGTAAAACCACTACACAAAAGAAATATTTCGACACGTATTTTTTTTTAAATAAAAATCTGACGGGTCAGCAATGGGTTAAAAAATTATATGAAAAAATATAATTTAATGAATTGTTTACTTAAAACTTGGTAAGAGTGCTCTAAATGATAAATACACTGACAAGTGTTTTAATTTTTTTGAAAATCAAAACGTGGTCAAGACGTGGTCAACAATGGGTTAAAAGTTTGTATGGAAAAACATGATTCATGATGATTTCTCAATTCTACAAATGCTTTGTTTTTTAATGAAAATCTAACGAGTCAACGGTTTTATGAAGAAATATGATTTAATGAATTTTTTTATTGAAGACTTGGACATATTTTTAATTTTTTCGAAAATCAAAACGATGAGTTAAGAATTTTTAAAGGGAAGCATGATTTGAAAGGTCTATTGACTTCAAATATGGTGAAAGCCTTCAAATGAGAAATAATTAGTCTTTTTTAATAAAAATCTGGCGAGGTCAAGAAAGGTTAAGAACAATAATAATCGTAATTTCTTAGGCCCATTTTCTTTAGACTAAAAACAAAGACAAGGAGAACTTCTTAGAAGTTTATGTAGAAAACATAACCTTAAATAGTATTTTAAAGTTATTAAAGATTATTTCAGTGGAATCATAAAGTCCATGCATACAAAGCCGCCGAGCCGTGCTAGTATATAGTAAAGCAATAACAACAGCACTATTCGTAAGAAAGTTCTTTGAAGATTTTCATCTCTGTTCATGTAGGCAATGATGGCCACTTCAGATATTCCAGTATCACAGAATTGCATACCGAGTAGTTAATTAGGTGTAACTAGTTGGCCACGAATGGCCACATATAGACTCTTATCGGGTCCCTAACGATACCACATGCAGATCCATTTATGAGGTAGTGATGCGATACAAAATGAGTGCTTCTGGTAAACTTCACTTCATTCAGTCCTGTGAACTCATATGGCACCGAAATTGAAAAGCAGAGCAGTTTTATGTGCCTCGCTTTCAATACCAATTTTTGTTCTGACTCTTTCGAACATAGAACATGCAGACAAAAATTTATAAGTGCATATATATGTTAAATATATGCAAATGCAATGATGTAGATTTGTATGATTATTTGTGTGCGTGTGTATTGAAACGGTGATAATGAAAAAATAATAGATTTTTATGCATATCGCCATCAAAATCCCAGCATTTAAGCCTACAAAATTTTATTATTACCCTACACTGAGTAGCAACGGTCGATTTACTTTCAAATGTCAGCTTAAAACGAAGTAATTGATCATTTTTTGAGTGTTTGGATTAAGAAAGAATAAATAAATAAAAAGCATAAATACCGATATGGAAAAATCAATGCAAAGGCATAAAGCTTGAACTTAGAAGAATTGCTAAGGTTGGATCTGTTCGTTCTAAGCATTGTATGTGTTCAAGTTGTTATCTCAACGATTTACAACTTATCACCTTAAACAAAAAACTTTCGGAAACCCCACCGTGTTGCGCTCTCAGGCGTTCGATTTGAATTTTCTGTGAGGCGCCACATCTGTCAGTAATATAACCGCCAAACTTGGCATCCTATCTGCTGGCTTGGTTATATTTCCTGTGTGGACAATGATTGAAGGTCACCTTAGGGAGGCAGATCGTGTTGAGGTAGCCCTATCATCTCTTGGTTTGACCAATTGGGGAAGGCGCGCGCCAAGCAGAGGTGCCTGAAAAGAACTTTTGCGGCAGACCGTAGCCCGGTAACGAGTTGTTATGGCCAATTAGGCAAGTGAAAGCAACGCAGTGTCGAGTAAATTTGTTTATTGGTTTATGCATATTTTGACTTTTGAATGGAGTGAAACAACGCAATGCAATCATTATCAGCGAGTTTCTCACCAAAAACGTGACGAATACCATTACACAGCCACTGAATTCACCTGATTTAACTTTCTGCAATCTTTTCCAAAAAAATTTTACAAATATTCATTCAGTATGAGAGGAAAAACCAAAATCCAATATGAGAACAAAAATGCAGCGCATAAATCAGTCGCTTTCAGCCAACGAAAACCTTCTTGTGTAGCACTGTTCGGCAGCAAAAACCAATCCCACGAAGCCTATCGCTAACACCGATGCCTTATTTGAACGCGTATTACAAATTTTAAGCCCAAATTCTGCTAAAATGGTGGCAAAGTCAAAGGCGAAAAAGGACACCAAGCCGCGGGCAGAGACAGGTGCCGAGTGTAGGCAAACACATTCACCACCAACTGAGGCATTGCGCCCACTTGTTTGTGTAGTGGTGTTAGTGCAAGATATTCGTTTTGGATATAGGATATAGTATGAAGTACCGTTACTCTATGGCGCCCATTGCACTGCTGCGTTGTGTCGAACGTGTAAAGTAACGCGGCGGTGTGAACGTTTGAGGTTACGTTGAGTTTTTTTCGGTTTCGATTTTCATTTGTCAGTTTCTTTTTTAACATTTTGCCTCTTGCACTCTATTTGGTTGAGTTTTATGCGCCGCTTTCATCGTTGTGAAATGGGCTGGGGGGGCTGCAGCGTGTTCTGGATTTTGTGCCTACAGTGTGGTGCGGCTGTCTATTCAGATTAGTGAAAGACAACATGTGGCGGCAAAAATATTTACCATGGCATGAGAATTTTTTACAAGTTCAACAACTTCTAGAAACGCTTCAGAGTTGGCCTATTCACATTGTTGATGTTGTTCGGCTTTTGGTGATTTACCTAATTTAAAAAAGCATTATGCCACAGAAGCTACTAACACTGTGCAACAAAATCCAATTTTGACTATAGACATGAAAACAGTTTCTAGTTTCTTTCGTATGAAAATCGCTGTAGCATGGTGTCATATTCAAAGGGAAAATGGAATTTAAATTGATTTTACATTGTTTTTTTGTTGTTGTTATTATTATCATTGTTTATGCTGCTTGTTTTTGTGGTTGTTGTTATTGTTTGGCTGATAAGAAAAATATAACGAAATTTCAATTTGTGCGCCATAAATGAGACGCACAAGCTGCGGTACCTGCCGCTTCCCGCTTCCCACTTCCCACTTCATTCTCTCACGCCCCCCACTCCACGCTCTTTCGCCTCTCACTCAATCTTCGATGCCATCAGCCGCATATTTTCGTTGCTTAGTTTGTCGAAATTGAATGTTAAAATGTACGCTGTGCACTCGCTGCGGCTTGATTTGCTTAAGTATTTTTATGCTTTATTTTTTTTACAATATTTTCGGGTTATTTTCCTGTCTCTTTGGGCTTCCCATTCCTCCTCCGCCCCTTTCCCCGACGACCATCTCAATAGCAATTGCCGCTTATAGTGGCTGGGATTCGTTTCGTGCCGCTCGCAATTCAATTGTTTACCGCTTTTTCGATAAGGTCTGCTTTTAGGCGCCCAGACTGCGCATGTGAAAAGGGTTAAATTGAATTGTTGTTATCCTTGGTAAATGCCAGGCAGGCGCTGTTATCCCGTGAAAATGCCTACATTACACACGCACACTTAACTGTGTGGGGCACGGAATTGAATTTATTGCCTGACAGCTGAAATGCCTCAATTACCACCCAACCGAATTACTTGCCGAAATATTTACGCAGTGTTTATTGCAATCACCCACTTTCGTTGCCAAAAGGAAAATCTCCTCGCCGAACGAATGCATCGACATATACGGAAAGTCAACCATGAAAGTTAGCGTTGTTTGTATTTGAATGCTTGAGAAACGGAGTCCTTAAGGGTTGAGAGCAGCAATTATGTAGCTCGATATTTGTAAGCTTTTATGGTCTTAGTTATGTGTAGAGTTTAGATCTTAAATTGAAAATTAATCCAGTCAACTGCATTGAAGTGTTTTCCCAAACACTTTTGACCCAATGAAGTCAAAAGTCCGCCATCAGTTCTTTGGATGTGCTTTGTAGAGCTGTACAACTGTCGATAGTACTATCGATAATATCGATGGTTTTATTTTGACACCACTATCGATAGTTTCTTGGCACTATCGAAACTATTTTTGGGGTTTTTTGTGATGTAACGGCAATGCCTCCAGAATATTCTATGCGGGCAGTGCTGCCGTAGATATATCGCTGTGTTATTCAAATATGTGGGTACGAGAAGATGGATTTGGAAATTTAAAATTCAAATATGCAATGTTTAATAAAACAGCCGTAGGCTTTGCTTACTGCTGTTACGTTCAAGTTTGCTTTGTTTAATCCGCATCGGTGACATTGCGAATTCGAGAAAGTGAAGCATAATTGATTGTGTAAAAAAAGTTACAAATTTTTTTTCTTTTTGGGTGAATATAAATTACTGAATATTGACTGCTGCAATGGATTTTCAGGGATGTAAAACTGGATACACGCTAGTATAGAAATATATGAAACAATTTTGATTTATCCGATAGTATCGATATTTGAATCGATTAATTCCACTTTTTAAAAAATCATAAATTTTTGTGTCAAAGCACTTGGTATAGTCATAACTTTTTATATTTTTAATAACTTTCCTGAATAATAAAGATTAACACCATTAAACGGCAAAACTGTTTCATTATTTTCGCTTCATTGATTTTGAATCTATTTATTATTTAAAATACTATTCAAATAAATTAGAATTTTTGTACTTCATTAGACTTGCAGCTTCCGCCTTTTTTTGAATAACTTTCGAACCAATAAAGTTAGAGTAATGAAATTTTGACACGTGATCAAGGAGATTTGGGATTTTAACATACTTACTTTTCAAGAAAATTCTATATAAATTTTCAAGGATATAAAGGATTAAAATTTTCAAAGGACCTTTTTCATATCCTTTTTTACAAATAGATAACGAATCAATTTTATTTAAATTCTTGAGCCTTTCTTGTTTCATTTGATATACATATCGCCATATTCTAACGAGGTTAAGTATTTTTTTTATTTTTTATCCTCTTCAAAATTTTGAAGTCCTCTTAAAAGCACAAAGGATGTAGAAATGAAAAACTGAGTACGCAGTATTACTATATTTGGTCTCTAGTTTCACGCACATATGGATTTTTCCCGGTGTGAAAAATAATGTCGCACGGTGTTATAACCGAACTGTCAACATTCATTTTTATGGAAAATCTGTAACAAAAATATATAATAATTAACTTTTTCTGTAATAAAAAACTTAAAAACTTAAAGACTGAATTTAACTTAATTTTCACTTTTTACTTTTTTCAGTTGCTAAATCGATTAACTCCACCAGTCACATAAAAATTTTAACATCTCTGACGATTATTTGTTGGCTATTCTTTCTTATTAATTTTATATACCGTTAGATGAAAGCTATATCTGTATTTATGCATTCTACAATATATATTTGAATTTATATTATAAAAGGAATTTTAAAAAACAATGTACATTATTTCATGGCATTTCTCAACTTTTTGTTTTATGGAGTTAATCAATTTGTGCACTGAACGGCTCATTTTTCACTCAAACTATCGGAAATATCGAATGGGTCAACTATCGATAGTTTCGATAATAAACAAAATCTGGTTGATTGTGTTGCATGTCGGCTCTTGGACTCATCCATTGTTTGCTATTTTGAAGTATTCGGTTCTTAGTCCAGGTGCGTGGTATTCCCGTTCCTTCTATGTCATTAATGTATTGTAATTTCGCTCGTAAATATGTGCTTAATTTAACTAGAATTCATTGATTTTCAGAAACCATTAATTTTATTTCAAATGTGTAGAACTTTAATTGTTGGTTCTAGTTCCTTGTGTAAATGAGCACTTTTTTAGCAATTTATAAGTATATATTTGTTTGCTTTTGCCGCACCGAACACAGCACTAACACAAAACAAATGAGGCCCGTCCAAGCAGCAAAAGAATTTGATTTTCTTCCAATTTTTTTCACTAGCCACATGCAGTTGTGTAGTTGTCCATTGAAGTATCGGCATTAAGCTACTTGTTTCTTCACCTTCTGTTGTTTACTGCAAATAGAGATGTGACAATACTTATTTGTTATTTTGCTATCGATATTTTGTCAGATTTGTATAGTTTCAAAGATTTTGTGCTTTTATCATTTCGGGCAAAAATAACTGTTACTTTTGACTAGTGTCCGACCGAATATTCGGTTTCGGTTTCGGTTTCGGCCCAAATAAGTGGTTTCGGTTTCAGTTTCGGCGAAAAAATGGCCGAATAGCCGAAACCGAAACTTTCTAGTATATTTTTTACATTTTATTGTGTAGCAGATATATAGTGAAAGGAGAAGTAATTTAGATGTCAGTAATGTAAATAAACTTCTTTTGTTAGCATATAATATTAAATTATTTAATTTTGAATATTAGCGAGTAAGGTACGAAAGGGTGATTTTTCATGTTTACGTTTTTAAAAAATGAATAAAGTGTTTTTATTAATATGTACTTATTTATTTATGCTATGTTTGTTTGTTTGTTCTTTATTTACTTAATGTAAAATTCGTTTGTTGAGAAAAGTGCTTGATATGGTGATTTTTATTTCAACTAGAAAGTTTCGGTTTCGTTTTCGGCCGAATATTTAAAAAAAACCGAATATTCGGTTTCGGCCCAAAAAAGTGGTTTCGGTCAGACACTACTTTTGACTTTTATTTTATCGGTCAAAAATAGGTAATAAATATTTTGTGACTTTTATTTTTTCGGTCAAATATATCAGACAATTTGAATTTTTTGAAAGGCCGTTTGACCGAATAAAAAACTATTGATACCATTTTTTTTATCGCACAAGTCTTATAGCTCAGAATGTGCGGTCTGCTGAGACGAAAAAATAAAAGTCACAAAAAAACTGTTATTGTTGACCGATAAAATATAACAGTTATTTTTGCCTGAAATGATAAAAGGCACAAAATAGGAGTTAATTTTAACTTTTATAGTAAAAGTCAAAAATTTAAAAGGCGTTGAATATTCGTGAAGCTGAGGCCATTACGATCATAAGGTATATTTGAAAAAGTCCACCGGCAATTTTTTCGTTATGCCTTTTTGATTTGAAAATTGTAAAATAACAGTTATTTTCGGTCCCTGCTTCCAATACAAATTATATTGAATAAAGAATTGCCAATGCTTCACTGGTATCGACAGGATAGCCAGTTTTAGTCAGAGTTGCCGCTTTTGGTCTTTTCGGACCAAAATTTGTCAGATTTTTTGACTTTGGTCCGCTGGTCTGCTTAAACGAATTTCGGTCCGTTTTGTGATGTGAATATCTTTTCATTAGTACAAAAAATTTATTAAAAAAAATAAAATTGTAATTGAAAAATTACTAAAGATAACGCAATAAAAACTAACTAATCGAATTCAAATTTTGTTTATAATTGGCGCGAAACACTTTTTCAAAGTGCCAGTGTTGAACTGCCGTATTCATACTTTTTCTTGCATCCAGTTTCTCCTTCTTCTTCTTTCCAGCTGTCTGCCACATTCGCCGCTACAACTTGACGAAAGTATCGATGCCAAAAGTACTTCGTTCGAAGACAACGCATTGTGTTCCTATTCGATTTCCCATTGAGCGGCCCATCTCTAACAGCCCAAACAAATGCAAATACGCTACCGCCTCGCATAGTCTGCCTTATGCATCTCCTTCGCCCTTGCCCCCCCCACCGCTCCCTTATTGCAGCCACAGCTGCTGCACACATCGTCTAATTCCCATGTTCGCCTCACCGGCGCTCGTGTTGCACAAATTTCGCCTCGAGCGACAAGCGGCAGTCAGCTGAACGCATGCACTTTCTGCCAAACAAACAATGAGCAAACGATGCGTGCATTGTGCAAAATCAAAAACCCCACAAAAAACTGTTGCACAAAACGAACATTTCCTGATACTCCGGGCGGCCGGCTCCGACTCCAACTCCAACTCCGAGTCCCCGTCACGCACAACGCTCACATCTGTGCACGAACCGCCCACTCGTCCACTCGGCATATGCGCGCACTGCCGCACTGTCCGCTGCACACTGGCCAACAAATGGCCGCCGGTCACTCGGGACTGTGCTGCAATTCAATGTGTGCATTTTCGGCATTTCGTTGCGTTCCACTTTTCATTTCCTACACAGTACACAGATTGGCGAATTCGCCTACTCGAAGCGCTGCGACTTTTTTTGCCATCGCTCTGTGCATTGGGTCCATTGGTCTCGTTGCCTAGCAAAGCATTAAAAAACTAAACGCTGGCAATGACCATTTGCGAAAATATTTGGAAGCAGAATTTTCTTGACGATATATGAAAATGAAACTTAAAAAAGTGAGAGACTTTCGTGTTGCGTTAGTCCGACTGCGTGTGGGTTTGCCAGCAAAAAATACTGAAATTGATATTCAAGCTTTAAGATCTCAATGAATTTTTCTTCAATAATACAGAAGAATCTATTTTTGCAAAGCTGTCAACGTACACTTTAAAAAACAATTGCCAAAAAATTAGGTACTGAATGATATTCCACCATTCTAAGACAGACACGCTGCCTATTGAAAACCCAACTTTCGAAACGTTCAGCATATTTCATAAGAATTGCCATGCGGGCAATCAAGAAAGCCTATGGCGGACACTAGTTTCAAAAGTCGAGTTGGGATTTTTTTTTGATAAAAGGGCAACTCTAAAGAAACTGAACTCACTGCTAGGCAACTCTAAGCAGGTTGGGCAGTGAAAGGAAGCCCTCCTCAAACTAATTCATCGAGTAGTTAGTGGTTACTTTTATTAGGTACCGGCGCAAGAACATTGAGAATATGGCGAGTTGGCCAGCAGAGGATCCACTCTTAATTACCGAGTTGCAGTAGAGGTCTGCATACCATTTATCCAATTTAAGAACGAAATTTCTAAGGACTTCCAACCTGAAGTAAGCAGCAGGTGTGAGAGGTTAGAATCCTGGAGGTTTTACATATCTGTTTGCCCAAATATGATCTTAATACATCAGTAGAACTGGTATACATGAAACGACATGAGCTGAGCAGACTCAATGTGATTCTAACATAACAGACTTCAACCAAGTGGCTGACCGAAATATGCCCTTTTTTTGCGTTTTCCATCACTTTTTCGAGCAACTCGGGAGGAATGGCCATGATTTCGGCACGACCTCATTTCGGCCTCGTCAATGGGCTGAGGCTTGCTGGAGTCCACTTTGCTTTTCAAATAACTCCACAAAAAGAAGTCTGAAGGTGTCAAATCTGGAGACCACACGCTCAGGAAATTTTCGTTGCAGAAACTTAATTGTTTGATTTGCAGTGTGGCCGTCTTGTTGAAAGCAGTACTTGTCCAAACCTTTTCGCACATTTGTGGGCAGACAACTTTCACTGATATCGCTTCCCATCGACTGTTTTACCTTATCTGAAGAAAAATTGCCCAGTCACTTTTTGGTCATGCAAGGGTGTTTCATGGATCTCGTGTAGATTCTCCGTTTTCCAAATGCGGCAATATTGCTTGACGACATATCGACGAATGTGCCACGAATACAAGCTCTATCCCACGGAAAACGAGATTGCTCAAAAAACCAAACAATAAATAATTCATTGCAAAATTCATTCACTTTATTCAAAACAGTCTCCTTCTGCTTCGATACAACGTTTTGCATGATCAATTAGGTCATCGAATGATTTTTTGAGGCCATCTGTATTCATCGTCTTCAAAATGTCGGTCGTCACCTTTTGAATCATTTCAACATCGGGATATGGATGTCCTTTCATCGACAAATGCATTTTACCTAACAGAAGTAATACGGGGCCAAGTCAGGTGAGTAGGGCGAGTGGTTGTTGGTAAAAATTGAATTTTTGACCAAAAATTCGGTTACCAAGTTGGATCGATGGGACGATGCGTTATCGTCATCGAGATAAACAATCATCAGCGTACACTTGTTTCATCAAATTGAATGTTTTGGTAAAAGTTTTACCAAGTTGAAAACAGAACTTAAAATTGTCTCTTTGTTCGAAACTCATTTTCTGACCGATGCTATAAACATACTGCCACTTTTGGCGCGAAAACTTGACTTGTACTGAACCAAATGTCAAGAAATTTTAACAGCATGTCCGGGAAGGATAGACCTTTCAAATGTATGTATCCAGTAATATATTGCCACAGCCGAATATGCTATTTTCGAGCAGTGTCGTTTTCCGTGGGACAAACCTTGTAGTATTGTCAGACGTTGCTTGTTGACCACACAACTGAACGACTATTTTCAATGTACAGTGTCACTATTTCGGCGCATTATTTCGGTGTGAAGTGATTCATGGTAAAAATTTTACTGAATTGACGTTTTGAAAAACATGGCTACTCAAGTCAATCGGTTCATAAATGTTATGTTAAAAGGTAATATTTATTTGTATTTATAGACAAAAGATAACGATGGCTGGAATCTTATTTTTAAGAAGCGAAAAACCTTTCGAGCTTCATTAATAATCACCCAATTTATTTATTTATTACTCTTAATTTACTTGCGTTATTCTCTAAGAAATAAGGTACAATTCGGGCAAAATAAAAGAACTAAAGAACAATATTGACATTCTCTAGATATTATTATTTTATCTTCTTCTTGGCTGAACTTAACCACATATGTAATTATAGACAGATGATTAATTGGAAAAAATTGTACATTGTACATACATGAAAGCATTCTTATTCTATACAAACTATAACAACAATTACAATTAATTCTTTTAACCCATCGGTTTGTTACACTTGAACCTTACTTAATGCTTTTATCTTACATGTCTTTTATATTTACTTATCTCTTATCATAACCTATGTATGTGTATTGATAGCCTTATTGGGGAATCACCTTTTATAGTATCTAATGTTTACTATATCGTATCATGTCAAATCTTGTTATTGTATTCGCCGATATTAACGCTAGACACTCTAAACTTATCTTTGCCAAAAAAGAAAAAAATTTGTTTTTAATTAAAAGTCAAGTTAACGCCTATCTGTCTGTATCTCTGAGCATTATACATGATTACGTGTTATGTGGAGAATCTTGAAAAACGTTTTTTGCTAGTGAGAACCACTCACTTGGTGTGGTTTGATTCACGACCATACAAATTGGGAAACTCCAGAGAGGTAAAGTGGTGTCACATTGAGTTCTGAGTACAAAGCAGTGAAACCAAAATCGATTATTAATTCATCAACTGTAGCTTATATTTAATGAAAGAGAAGAACTTTTAGACGAAGAAGCATTAATGAAAGAGTCAAATTGACACTTTCTGGAGACCGATGCCACCTGACACCGACTTTTTAAAAATAGTCTTATTTTGACACTTTCAAAATCATGCGACTTTTGCCCCTTTTTCTTGATCAAAAAGTTTATATGTACATTTTGAAAGTTGTTTCGTAAAGTTAATTTTTTTTATTTTTGCGTGTCAAGTTTTTCCACAAAAATGTACAAAATTAATCTGAATTAACGCGCTTTTTTGTGGCATTGCCTGATTTATTTGTGCTAAATTAATTTTGATGCCTCCCAATTGATAAGTAAGTATATCACGCATATGCTTTGAAATGCAAATGTTTTCATAATAAATACAAAACTTGCATATTGGGACTTTTTAATATATTCCTCATCAATTAATTTAAGGGGGAAACAGTTTTTTTCACAGAAAATTATCTCCTTCAGAAATTTAATAAAAATAATGAGTTTCGAAAGATAAAATAATGAAATTATGTATATCACTTGATGACACTTTTTTTCGGCTGTGACACTTTTTTTGCGACTTTTTAAAATTTTTCAGCGGTAACACTGGTAAGTACCAAAGAAAGTCCCAACTCAAAAACCTCACATTTTCAAAGAAGAAAAAAACGTTTGAAGCAACGCAATTGACTATCAAATCGACACACAGTATTTTTCCAGTTAAAAAAGTTAGTGATAAGAATTAAATTTTTTAGTGCTTAGGGATGTGTACTGCCAATTGATTTATGGAAAAAAATCGCTTTTGGAATTTTTTAGTTTTGTATTTTTTCAATTAGTGTGAGTTATCATTCCTTAGGAAACCATCTGGTAACAATGCATATTTGTTGTTATAGATGAAAAGTATGAATATGAAAGATGCTAATAATTAACTAATAACGTCTTGCTTACTTTTTATCAAAGGTTCTGTTCAAATTTCTAATTAGCTTTAGGCAGCACCATCTAAAATAATGAAAATATAAAATTTGTTTAAAACTCACTTGGAAATCTCTCACTTCCATCGCAGACTTATGTACTTCAAAAGCTATAATTAGATAATACCATATAATCGTGATGCACTCGTAATTTGAAACTAGAGATATACCGGTAAAGTACCACTTAAAGTGTGTTCGTTCGTTCGCTGATAAAATTGTAAATGTTTTTAATTGGTTTTGCTCAGATCTTGTGACTTGAAGTGTCAGTGACTTGAAGTGACATGTGGGGCTGCCATGTTTGTGTCTAATCAGCGTCACACTTGCTGTAAAGTGTTTTTGTTGTCAGTCATTTTTTTCAGTGAAAGTAAATCAGAGTTGTGAAAACCTGTTAAATTTGGACAGAATAATAATCAGTGTTTTTGTTTTTATTAATTTTTTATACGAGTCGGATCTGTGAAAATCAGTTGTCGGAGACATAATGTAACAATCCATCAATTATCCTAAGGTTGTCTGTACATGCAACATTTCTAAACTTTCAACTGTTTAACTTATTTGTTTCACGAGTACTTCATGCATCAGTTAACTTCTTAACTTTTTGATTAAAATCAACAAAAGTTTTTTTGACAGATAGAACAAAAAACGATTCATGTTTTGTTTAATGTTTTGTTTTTTGTTGAGACCTCACATTTATGTCATACTTAATATTTTAAGTTGGTGATATGTGGCCCAACATGAAAAAGTAAAAAAATCAAAATCGAATCTAGCCCAGAACACACTTCATACTATACAATAATAACCGTAAGTATAAAGTTTAGATCTTACAAGGATGTTTGCGAACGCCCGGGATACCGAAAACAATTGCATAGCCATGAATAACAACTCTGAGTGTCGGGACATAAGGTTAGAGATGGCAATGAAACAGCTGATCTATTGGCCTGAAAGAGTCGTCTTGCCGATTACAGTTCTGGAACTCCGAGATGGCAATGAAACAGCTGATCTATTGGCCTGAAAGAGTCGTCTTGCCGATTACAGTTCTGGAACATGAAGATGACAATGAAACAGCTAATCTATGGGCCTCAAAGAGTTGTCTCGTCGATTACAATTCTGGAATAAAAACAGTTGATCTATTCGCCTGAAAGAGTCATCTCGCCGATTAAAATTCTAGAACACCGAGATGACAATGAAACAGCTGATCTATTGACCTGAAAATGTCATCTCGTCGAACAATTTTGGAACCCAGAGATGGCAATGAAACAGCTGATCTATTGAAAGAGTCGTCTTGTCGATTACAATTCTAGAACCCTTGTACTATGTTTTCGTACGAGGGTTTTTCTTTAACCATTGTGAGTTCAATCCCCTCTCAATTATTTGTATCTTACAAACATTTCTGATGGCAGATATGGTTTCAAAGTGTGGTGTTGGGCTCAAAACTTGTGTACGACAGCTCCTAAAATGAAATCCTTTGTGCGCCACTGTCTTTAAACAAGGTATTCCGGTCTATGATTGAGATTTAGGGCCTCTTAACTCTCTACTCGTACCCATCCTTATTCTCAGCCTTTACCTTAAAAGCCTAAACCTTACCTCACCCGTCGAAGCCTGAGCCTTTTACAGTTTCTAGTTTATTTTCCTCCTCACTATCATTTACTGTTATAAGTATTTATCAATTAATGAATCAATTTAGGTTCTATTCAAACAAAACATAAATTAATCAAATCGAATAAATATTTTTCAGTACTCTTATCTACTCGTAGCTGACATTTTTCCAGTAATTAGTTTATAAGTTTATCAACAAAAAACAAATAATTCATCACTTTTAAACATAACAAAGCCAACTGATTCCTACCACTGATTACTGTCTCTGGGCAAAATGTCTTACCGCCTAAATGTCTAACGGCTAACATAGCGGTTAAAAAAAAGGCCAAAACTTAATGTGATCCATCAGCCACTGATAAAATGTCCCAACATTGAGACGCCCTATCGGCGCACAGTCGCTTGGCACAATCCTATAAAAGCCACAGCCAAATGCGTGGTTTGCAGAGTAGTTTAACGATTCACAGCCCGTAGACTAGAGCGACCAACGAACCAATAAAGAGCACAATCCTATTAGCATTTCTGGGCATTTTGGCATTCTAGGCCAACGCCCATGGCGCTGGTAGGTTCAGAATCGACGCAACCCGTCGCATGGAACGTTCTCCACAACTGCTTTTCGGGCACATTTCAGCAGTGGCCCTGCAAGATGTACAGGTTAACATGGGCATCGCATTGAAAATGTTTCTGGACGCGTTTCTGTCGATCATGGCAACGTCACCAACTTGTACATCTGCGGCATAAACCAGCTGCAGCTCATCCAGTTCAACTGCGACAACAGCACCGGCGTGCTCGCATACGACATGAACTTCCCGCAACTGCAGCTGCTCGGCGAGTACGGACTGAATGCGTGGGACTTACTGGCCGGCTATGGGGTCCAGTTGAACGGCACCGGAATGCTGAATATGAAGTTTGTCGACTATCGCGTGGTTGGCCAGTTCACATTGGCAACCGAGAACTTTCCAACTTTTGCTTTGGTATACAAATTTTGAGCCCAATACGATTTGAAACCATGTTTGCTATCCAAATCGTCAGCGAAGCGGAGAAAAAAACTCGGTAGAGTTGGGAAGGAATTGTCGCTTATTTGGGGGCGGTTCGGAGCAGAAATAGAGAGAACATAAGTACAGAGGGAGAAGGCAAAGATGGGATTAGAGATGGGATCGACAGATCACTAAACACAGCACTCATTCAGCCATCGCGATTGCCATCGCGGATTACAATTGATGAATGTCCCGGGAGTAACTTGTCAACGCGTTCTCGGGTACGGCAAAGGGTTGCCGACGGCAAGCTGACGGCTGTGAGACGACGTTGGACTTAGGGTTGCACTGATGACTTCTTTGGTAGTGATGATCGATGCGTCGATGCTGGAGTTGTTTCCGGCCGTTCAAAGCAGCTGCGGTGGCGGTTGATCTGCAAAAGAGGAGATGTCAGTTACGGGAAATTATAATGTTGAGTGTTGCCAGATCAGGAGATTTCCTCCTAGATTTAGGAGATTCTTGGCCTTTTAGGAGAATTTTTGGGAGAAAGAATAGTTTGGAAGAATGTTTGGGAGATTTCTATGGTGATACATTTGACATCATTAGTGGCACTGAAGCCTTGAATATTGAAAGCTAAAGTGTCGAATATAGTAGAAAAAATTTTATGCTTCAAACCGTATAATGTATGCAATAAATGAAGGAAGTTTACAAAAGCGAATTTCATACCGATCTCATTATTTATGTATTGATTAGCTGAAGCTAAACGAATATAAAGGTTGCAATGAAAAAAAATTAATATATTTTTACTTTCTTGTTATGAGAAATTTAATTCCTGAGTTTATAATGACAAATATTAAAAAAAAAAATTTAGGAAATTTTTTTTTATTTTTGGGAGGAAATTTCAACTTTTTTAAGATTTAAATAGGAGAAAGTTATTTCAGGTATCTGGCAGCACTGGTCTGACGTCGTGGTAATGAGTTATAGTCGTCGATCCAGCTGTGGGATTCGCTTGTGCGACCGTCGCGGGAATATGAAAGGGGACTGAATGAAAGTGGCCGAGGTCGGGTGGTGGCAATCAACCGCTCGTTGGTCCGGGAGATCGACGGTGCAAGCATTATTTTTTGACTCAGCATCGATGAATTACTAGAGCCATTCCATTGAAGAAAGAGAGATTCTTTAGATCTGGGGGCTTATACCCACGTATTCCGATGTCTGCGGGATTTGCAGTACTTAAAGCAGTTCGCAATGGAGTCGGACCTGAGAGAGAAAATGCAATTTCCGTCAGTTGCTGTGTGTGAGGAACGAGTGGCGTCTAGCCAACGTTCTTGTAGAATCTTTTTGGAAAGTCTCACTCCCCTTGCGTGCACCACTGTCTTTTGCTTTGAAAGCACTTTTGTATAATTTTTTTGTGTACACCTAATTCTGTTTTTACACGGTCTTATTTTACACGGTTTTGATGTAACACGGTTTGAAAATAAAAAAATGTTTAATTTTTTTTACACGATTTTATTCCATTTAGCACGAAAAATTAAAATTTTTTTTATTTTCAAACCGTGTTAAATCAAAACCGTGTAAAATAAGACCTTGTAAAAACAGAATTAGGTGTATATGTATTTATAAAATATATAAATTAAATATTTCCACAGTACACAACTGCAACAACAATAACAAAGCAGAAAGCAGCACCTAATGTTTTAAGAAATCGCAAACAAACGAATTAATTCAATTGAAATGAGTACGACTTCATATTTTTTTATTTCAAATTTAGTTGGAAATTTATGTTTAAATATCTAAAATTTCTGCTCCTGTCGAAATATGACCTTTGCAAGCGATTTTCCAGTGCAATGTCATTCATGAAATTCGTTGAAATGTTTTACGGAGCACAACAAAATAAACGGCGAACAATGCACAACAACGAGCGGAGCAGGCAAAGCTTTTGCCAAACAATTGACCAGGGACCGAGAGTGCAACGCGACACCGCAGGCAACAACACAAATGCCCAAACTTTTTCCAAGTGAAAAATCAAAAATCACCAGAAATCACTGCCATACTGAATGCGCAGCGCAGCAGCAAGGATGATTTTTGTATGTGTACAAGTTGTATGTGTGCGTGTGCGTGTGTGTGTGCTTTTGGGCTTGTGTCTGTAATGTGCTTACCATAATAAAAAACAAACAAGCTCTACAATATTTGACTCGTTGCAACTAGCAAACAATATGAAAAGCTACCGATGCGACGCATTTTTATTGCGTGAGTGTATATGTGTGTGCGCGCAAAGGACAACCGCAGCGCAGGCAGATCGAGTGCGTGCACTGTCCGCACGCCACATCATCTGTCCACCAATGCAAAGCAAACACTCGCTCATGCATGCACACACACACACACGCTTGACATGCGAACGCATACAAACACAAAGCCCAAATGCATAAAATGCTGTCTCCGGCTTTGTGCTGCTTTGTGTATTGTTTGTGTTGTTGTAGTCAGTCGAAAAATGTCGGCATATTACGCACATAATGCATCGGCATCGCATGTCCTGCTGTGTCCTGCACTCGCAGCAGGTGTGTGCACCGGCTGCTCGCCGCAAAGGCATCTCCCCTTTGACTACTTCATAATTTGATTTGCATTCGTGGTTCATTTGTGCGTACGAAGCACAACCGGCGCGCTACAGGCAACCAACTGCCAACTAATACCAAATCAACAACAAAAATCATCGACTTGGTTGTTTTACCTATTCAACTGTGCGGACAATACGCACACATACACACACACATTGTTTTTTGGTGGCCTCGAGTTGAAGTAGTCAAGTAGTTGAAGAATGCAAGTTGTGTCGATATTTTGTGCTGAATTGTTGCTAATATTGCGATATATTTTTCTTAGCAAAGATTGATTTTTTTTTGCCAAGTTTGAAAATCAATATTTAAATTATTTTATTTTATTGCGTGACCCCCCAAAGAAGAATCTGGGCTATGGCCCTGATATGAAAGGATGAAGAGATATCTGTCATAGCCGGATAAGGAAGGGTTAAGTGTCCCCCAGCCAATTTTGATTATTATATATTTTTTATTATTTGTTAAGACAAGAGTAACACACCCCATCTGGGAAAATTTAATTAATTAAATTTAGAGTTAATTCAATAAATAAAAACAAATATTAATAACTTTTAAACCAGTTTTCTGATTTAGAACCGATTATTATATATTGTAGACACTTACACTTAGACACATTACCAGAAAACTGGAACTCAGAAATTAATATAACCTAAAAAATTGTGTTTTTTCATTTTATTTTCAAAAAATATTTGTAGTTAAAATTGTGGTACAATCACAAATATTAATAACTTTGAAACCAGTTGTCCGATTTAGATGCGATTATGACATATTGTAGACATTTACACTCACACATTACCAGAAATTACTGGAAGTCAGAAAAAAAAAATTACTAAAAAAATTATTTTTTAATTTAAAAAAAATTATTATTTTTTAATTCTTTGGTTTTGAAAAAACATTTTTTAGTTAGAATTGTGGTATAATCACCAATTTTTTTTATATTTTCCCCGTTTAGTGTTTTGAAACATATTTTTTTCCAAATTTTTTCACCTGCGTGATACTTGAAAAAAAATAAAATCTAACTTTTAAACATAATTTTTAATTTATTTCTTAGGTTATATTTTCCGTACACTCACCAAATTTTGTCTGCGACTTTTTGACAGAAGTTTTAAGAAAATGTATTTTACATTCCGATTTTTTATTAACCTGTGCGTTTTTGTCGATTTCATTTAATTTTTTCTAAATGAAATCAACAAAAAAAATGTCCACATCAGCGATTCTATGCACCTATTTTGTAGTTGAACTCTCCAATTTTCTAAAAAGAGGCGATTCGGTTGCTAACTCGACTGAAATCCCAGAAAATCAAAAAAATCGATTTTGTGGTTCCTAAAGCAAGAGAGATAACAAAACAGAAAGAATATTTTCAATATAAAAAGTCTTTTATATTTTTTATTACACAATATTTGTAATGTTTTTGGAATGTTCCTATTCATTCCGATATGCGAAGCGTATAAATAACATGAACGATATACGGAGCGTATGAGTGATATGTACTGACGAGATCCAATAATATTGTTATTGTTATTAGGAGGAGAAGTGTCTATCTGCAAATTCAGGCACTTTCACTCTTTTCTTTTGCTTTTGTATGAAACACACTGGCAATCACTGTGGTACCAAAGTTTCAATTTTTTTTATTTTTACTGTAAGTCTGTGTATGTAGGTTCTTGTAGGTTCTTAAATTGGACTCAAATTGTTTAACTTGAATTAAATAATAAGTTAAATATGGCATTTTAACTCACATCATTTCTTAAATTCGACTTTCCTACGCAACACTAAATGGCTCCCAAAAGATCCCGTCTGAATCTACAGGGAACCCAACCGATAGGGAAGGATACCGGATTTAAAAAATGAAGGGATCCACAGAGGACCTAACAAAGTCCGAGTGGAAGTACATGCCGCACCCTCCTCTTCTATAACCTAACCTAACCTTACTTGACCGTACAATAAAACATCTCTTTTGCTTTTCTCTGCCCGCTCCTCTTCCAGTCATTTTCAACTACCCATTAGATGGGTGGCCTTCCATAATTGCCATTTTTAAAGTTTTGTTCATTAAAATGTGAGAAACTTAAATAATGGCCGCCGCTCGAATTAGATCCGTCAACGTCACCTTGTGGCACTTAACTCAATCTTGCTGATGTCAGACAGAAGCCGCTTAAGTAAGTACGCGCCCCACAGGTAAGTGCACCGATAGACACAAACAGATGCACAAACACACACACACACACACACACACACACGCGCATAAGTTCGGAAACCGGAAATGAAAGCCATTCACAGTGCGTCCGGCGCTTGTTGAGGATCGCGCATTGTTGTGACCCCAAACATACAACACAGCTTCCTCCATACATTCGGCTATTTCCGTTCTAGTTGCGCCCCTGCCCCCACTCGCGCACACATATAGATACCTATCTGAGCTATTTTGCCGCTGCTTTTGTTTTTTCCCAACTTGCCAAGCAAAGAAAAGGCGAATGCACAAACAAACAGATGGACCAACTAGCGGACACTTAAGCTGTAACGGAAGTTATGAGCTGCTACGTTTCGTATTGTTGCTGACGCTGTCGCTGTCGCTGTACACACAGTGTTGCTGTGCCAAAGCTAGCGACCGCTGCAGCAAAGTGGTTACAATTTAAGTTTTCTTTGCAACAGCAACAACAACAACACTTTTTGTCGCATACAAAATACACACAGAAAGACAGACACACACACACAGACTCGAACCCGCACATGCCGCTGCCTCGTTCCATGCGTGCAGTCACACGCGTCCTCTGTGCACTAAAATGTGCTCCTTGGCATTGCGGTTTCCGGTGCCGTTACCGTTACCGTTACCGCGACCGCTACAGCCCGCATTGGCGCTCGGTGCGCTTCCGGACCGGGCCGGGCATTACTCACTGCAGCCGCTTTGATCTCTCACTCTGACTCTCCCGCACTCACTTTCGGTCGCTTTTTGTGCGGAGACTCTTTCATGGTTCACCATGGCTGCAGCAACAACTTTGAAGTTTTTGATTTTAATAATTCAGTTGCGGATTAAATTTCACCTTTCGTTTTAATAGGTAGACATTTTGTTGTTGTTGTTGTTGTTGCTTCATATGTATTTCAGCCTTCGTTTGAAAGTTAATGCAGCTCATTTATGTAACCTTTTATTAGAGACCAACTTGGCAAACCCGCAGCCATCATTTACTGGCGTTAGTACACGTTGAGGACTAGAATAGGTACATTGTCGGTAACCTTCTGTTGCCAATGTCAAAAACATCAACGAACGGCGGACATGAGTCCACTTATGTGATACCAACATGGGAGATGCTGAAACACTGTTATACACACTGACAAGTCTAGGCTATCGATGCATCCTTCTGGTACTAAAAAAATACTCTTTTATGTAGGTTAGGTTATGGCCTCTGTAAGAGACACACTCGGAGGCCTATTGTGAGGGCCCATTGTGATACCACATACCAGGGGCGTAGCCAGGGGGGCTTTAAAAAATTATTTCCAGTTTAGTATTACATGTTTTTTAAAGTAAAGTGCTCTTTCCAAATAGGACATTTTGTTGTGGCTTATGTGACTTAAGGCATTAAAAACTAAATTTTTTCCCTGATTTTTAGTAAAAATTTCATGAAATTTGGTGGACTGAAAGCGAAGTTATTGCATCTGAAGTGGAAGTATTTTTGTGTCAGCGTACAAAAATGTGCATCGAACAAAGAACCAATATTAACTATTGTTTTAAAAATGTTTAAACTTTAACCGAAGCATTTCAATTGATGGACCAAGTTTATGGTGATTTTTGTTTATACCGAAGTGGAGTTCATAAGTGGTAAAAGCGATTTGAAAACGATTGTCAGAACATAAATGATGACCAACGTCTTAGCCAACTGAATCCGCGATCACCGTAGATCAAAACTGGGCGGTAATTCATAAAAGATTAGCCAAAATCTTCATTGAAATTCTTGAAATTGGATTTAACCTTCGCTTTATTTATACCCACCCGGGTGATCTTTTTAATATTCATGTTTAATATCTGCACAAATTTGAAGGTAATTTTCAATAACATGAAAAAATATTTTTTTTTAATTTTGTTCATGTTTAAACTTTAATTTTGTCATTTTTTATACATGTTCCTGGGTGATGCCAGGCACTTTCGCTGCCATTTTGATTAAAACTCACGATAATTTTTTTTTTGCGTACCTCATTATGTGTTCAATAAACCCTCTGGAAAGAAATCTTCTAATATTTTGCATAGTCTCAAAATAAATCATTAAAGTTAGGCCTTTTTTCGAAAAACGAACTATCGCCAGAGGAAGATACTAAATACTGAAGTATGAAAAAACGTTATACTTTATTATATATTTATTGTGAGTTTTACTCAAAATAGCGGCGGAAGTACCTGGGATCATCCAAGTGAACGACATTGGAAAACGACGTATACAAAAATCTTTGGTAAGGCGAAGGTTAAGCATCTCAATAGCATAAATTTATCGCATTTTAACTAAACATTTGGCTATCGAAGGATGCCATCCCATCTATCGACACTTGCTTTGACTGTTTTTTTGTTTACTAAAAGTCGAATTTTAACCATCAACCACTCCTCGTTTTCACCTGATGCGGCACCGTGCGACTTTCACCTTTTCAAAAAATGCATTTGCCGATGAAAAAGACGTTTTGAGAACGTAGAAACCATCCAAAAGGCTTGTACCGACATCCTGAAGAAAATTCCGGTTGACGAACTAAACTACTCTTCAGACATGTTTTTAGAACATGCAAATCGCTGTATTTTTAGTAAATCGCTGTAAATTAGTTTCGAAAATAAATGTTTTGTTATTACAGTCGTGTCTGGGTATAGTGAACACCTCGATATAGTGAACACCCAAATTTTGACATGGAGCCTCTAAATCATGAACAAAATTTTGAAAGCAATTTCAAGCAAAAAGCAAAAAGTGTATTTTGAGCAAATAAAACGAGTTTTTGAACAAAAATGTTAACCTTGATGTAGTGAACAACCTCAATACTGTGAACAGGGAGCTATGGGCGGTTCTGACACCCAACCCCCCTTGGCTACGCCCCTGGCTAACACTATTATTATATATAATGGGAGTGGGAGTATCCATGGACACAGGCACGTAAACATTGCTGTCCATTGTACCGCAGCTATTGCCTGCTCCCTTGACTAGCAAGTGCCCAAGTCCCGCAACTATTTGAAGCATATCTGTCGAGATCCACCGTTGGATGATTTTACGGCCTTCAATAGTATCTCAGAGGCCTTATAGCTCTTTTAGCCGACCGTTCCGTCTAAGCTGACATATTGTGTTTCCCTAATTGGCTTCGGGAATGGCCCAGGTAGGTAAAAGTGGCACCACCCATACTGAAGCACACTTAGGCCAAAATTTGGCTCATAGTGGCATCGCAGGATCGCTACTTCCACTTTTTACTTGCTATCAAACCAACTTGAACAAATTATAAAGCATATAAAACTCTTAGAATCAACCTATAAAACCCCTACAAGTTTTTTGCTTTTACTGCATAGAGCGGAACAGGTGCAAAGCAGCTGGAGAATGGTTTCTTCCTACTTCTTTCTAATGAAAAAGTTATTCAAACGTGGCTACTTAAAGGATAACCTCGACAACAACCCTGAGCGCTCTCCTCCTGAGGTGTAGCAGACATTTTATGCCCATTCAGTCCAGTTTCGAGCAGATTTGTTGCACTTCTTGCATGTCCCTTAGGCCACTCAGACTTTGTTGACGAGGCTAATAACCACTGTCTCTATTACCCACTTGCAAGAAGTCAATGGAATACCCAAGACGACGAATTCTGAGGTCAAGTCTTTGGTCGCGCCGTGTCTGGCCAATTCGACTGCCCTGCAGTTTCTTGCCATGTCTCACGCAAGGGGAATTTTGAGGAACCTTCAGAACGCCGCAAATATTTGTCTGTTACAAAAATTGTGGATGACAAAAATGAAATGAAATTAAATAAAATCCTGAAATGAAATTCTCCAAATGAAATCCTGTGTGCGCCAATGTAAGAGGGAATAACTTAACTACATACATTGGAGTAATCGACATTGTACTGTTTTCTACATAACCTAGGTTAGGTTACATAACCTCATCTAACCTAACCCTATCTAAGCTCACCTAAATGTTTAATTACAATAAAACATTCGTTTTGCCAACTAATTTCGTTCATTCAGTTTCATATATTTATTTCTCTTTATTTATTGGAATTTATTTCGATAGTTTTACATTCTCGCCACATTCACATCCAGCGTCATTGTCGACATTTGTTGCCATCAAAATTATCGTTGGTTATTAATGGATGTTTATGTTGTTTGTTCTTTAGTTTTTGCTTCGGTTGTTCCTGTTTTTGTGTGGGTTTATGTATATAAGTGTGTATGTGTGTGTGTGTGTGTGTGTGTGTGTGTGTGGGCGCGGCAATGACGAGACGCACCCACACGGCGAGAGAGGTGCAACAGTATTTGACAATATTTGGATATTTATGCTTGTAAATTTCCTTTATTCCATCATTCATATCATATATATATATATTTATATATATATATATTGTATATATATATATATTGCATATATTTAAATATTTATATATAATTTATGTATGTATATATAAACGTATGTTTGTTTTGTTTTATGCTAATTGCGTATAAAACAAAGATAATACATACAATATTTCTATATATAAATATAAAAACAAAACACAAAAAGAATGAACACGCTGACGTAGCTGTGTGTGTGTACGTATGTGTGTGTATTTGTATAGGTTTCTATGAAGCAATGTTAGGTAAAAATGTACAAAATGCGACGTTATAGTTTTATCAAAAAATTGCATTGAAATGTTTCTATACTTTAAGTTTTTGCTTTAAATTCTTTAAAATGTTTTAATTAATAAATTTTTAATTTTTTGTATTTTCTTTAGGCTGCTCATCCAATAACATTCAATTTCGTTTTTGCTACAATAAATTCTTGTAGTTTCTTTATAATTATTTTTCTAGCAACGAATTTGTGGACTTTGTAAAACGGTTCGGCTAAATATGGAATTTAATGTATGTGTGTGTGTGTGTGTGTGACTTTTTTTGCATTTATTTGTATTTATTTTGAAAAAATCATTCTAGCTATCAGTGGTTTTGTGTGGTTGTTGTTGTTGCTATTATGCTAATATAAAAAGTATTTAATTAAACCGTTTAATATAACAAAGCAAAAGAAATCAGTTTAAAAATTATGCTCAATAATGTGGCAAAATTACTATTTGTTGTTGTTGTTATTATTGTTATTATTGCATACAAACTGGCTTTACTTGCTGTGGGTGGTTTTGAAAGTGTCTCCATTAATTGGTTTGTTTTGGTTGGTTGGTTTCGTCACA
This sequence comes from Melieria picta, assembly GCA_964056695.1. NCBI lineage: Eukaryota > Metazoa > Arthropoda > Insecta > Diptera > Ulidiidae > Melieria > Melieria picta. The sequence goes on along the minus strand of OZ057398.1, from coordinate 103,210,948 downwards.
TATCCTTTTGCCATTTTTCTCACATCCAGTTTTTCGTTTCATTTCACTTCGTTTTAATATTAACGCTGCTGGCGCCATCAAGAGGTACAAATGAACTACACACATATATATGTCTCATATGCATATGTATTGTATGTATATGTATGCTCATATGTTGCTATTGTGTGTGTGTGTGTGTTTTGCTGGTTGCGTAGGTGTATTCGATTTAGACTTTTAGGTTCGTTTGAAGTCGTACATTTGTAATGGTTTCTGTTTCATGTCATTTATTTTTCTTTTTTTCTGCTTAATATTTAAACATTTATAAAAATCTCTTCTTCATTTCACCAATTTATGTTTCTTATATTTTATTTTATTTTATTTTATTCATTTTCTTTGCGCTAATGCCTGCTGCTCGTCAATAAAAACATTTCGTTTCATTCAATGCTTTAATAATACCTCCTACTTGCTCGATATTTGTTTGTTTGTTTCGAAATTTCAAATAAAATTTGTACATGCGTATATGTACGTGTGGCGAGCTATGGGCAGTGTGCAGGGAACAGAGGTGAAATTTGTTTAGAAATTGGATTCATTTTTGGGTGGGAACAAGAAAATTCTCGAACATAAACTGATTCTATACGTGCAAGACTACTTTCGATCGCTTGAAATAGTTTCGAAGATCATAGCGAGAGAGAGAGATCCCCCCATGCCCCATACCCCATGGAAGATTAGGTTAGGTTAGGTTGAACTAACCCATGTAAAGTTCGTTTAGTTTTGTGACTCAAGGTTTAAAGCGTTTGTATGTAAAAAGAATATTCACGGCAGGCTTTTTTCTAACCTAATCTGACTCTGACACTGTGTGGAACCACTTTCGATTGCTCAAAGACATTTAGATCAAAGAACCAATGGAAGGGCCAAGTCGCGGAGGTTCTACCCCATGTAAGATTTATCTGCTTGCTTTTGTGGCTCAAAGTTTGAAGCGTTTATATGTAAAAGTTATAATCAGGGCAGGTTTTTTTCTTACCTAATTTGACTCTGACACTATATGAGAATACTTTCACTTAAAGAGTTTTAACCCTTTCCGGAAATTTGTAAGATATATCGTACAATTTAATTATTAAAAATAAAAATAAAAATTCAAATTAAAAATTCTAATGAAGTACAAAAATTCTAATTTATTTGAGTATCAGTATTTTAAATAATAAAAAGATACAAATCAAGGAAGGATGAAGGAATATAGAAATAAAGGTGTAATGAAATGAAATGAAAAATGAAATGAAGGATGTAGAAATAAAATGAAGAATGTAGAAATAAAAAACTGAGTACGCAGTATTACTATATTTGGTCTCTAGTTTCACGCCCATATGGATTTTTTCCGGTGTGATAATTTTTTTTATTTTTGTCGCACAGTATAATAATACGAGTGTAATTTTTTAATCTTTATGACGAGTATACATTTTGCGAAAAATTTTCGTTTCGTTCTGACGAGCATAATCGACATAAAAGGGTCAGCTCTATGATATGCCAACCTTAAATTCGCTTCAGTGTTTAGAACGTTGGGTAAGAAGTAAGCATGTATGGGGTCGGGGAAACATTGAAGCACATTCTTTGCTTCGGTACAGCTATCTCAAGAAGAGAAGGAAAGAACAGGGCCCTTCTCTGGGTTAGATGGTGTGAACCAAGCAAGGCATTGCGTCGCTGTTGAACTTCGCTAGAAACACCAGCATTCTCATCGATCACTTTTACCTGGACCTGCAACACTAAGAAGCTCTTACTGGTATCGCTAGGGACCCATCAGGAACCATACATGGCCAATCAGCTTATCACACCTAACCTAAACGAGTTAGAGCAAACGAGCCTTTCAACGCTAACAACATGACGCGGTAAAAACAAAATTACCAAAGCCTGCCCTATGAAGGATTGCCTAAAGAGGTAGTGAAGGCCCCCAAAGAAGAAAGATACCAGGAAGGTTGGTTGAGTACGTAGGTACTGGTAGATTACCACGCCAACGAATGGTGCTGGCTGTGTTGTAAGGAAACTTCTTGTGAAGATTTCAAACTTCTAATTAAAAAAAATAATAAAAGACAAAACCCCAACAATTATGAAATCTTCAACATCGCAGTTATGACTAGCTTACTATGAGCCAAATTAAGTTGGCTTAAAATGTTCTTTCCATATGCAGGATAATTCAATTTAGTTGAGTCTAGTCTACAATCCATTTTTACAATTCACTTTTCTTTCCATAGGCAGATTGATTCAATTTTATGTAATCTTTTTCGTGCATCAATTCAAGTACCAAAGATCCAAGTTGTAATAAGTTTTTTTTTAATAATTTTGAATTCTGTTTTTAATTCTTTAACTATAAAATTCCCCAAAACTCCTCCCCCCTTTTGAATCTGTTGCTTTTGTAGCCAAGTTTGCAGTTTAAATTTTCGCCTCAGTACTTGACGATGCTTGCATTGCCTGAATCTGACTCAGCTTAGAAATTGCTTTGCCTGAATGTGTCTCGACCACTGATCTGATGTTGAAAATATGAAATGTATTTCAAATAATACCATTCAATGTATAAAATATAGAAACTTTCTTGTCTAAGAAATTAATTACTTATTGTCATAGAATTGAAAGTACTCGTGTAATAAATTTTATAAACTCCAGCTGACATTATAGTCGATAGTCAATTGTTCCAATTTGTATGAATAAAGAACAACAAACTTGCTAAAACTATTCAAGGGCCGGTATGCTAAAAATAAACTTTACTAAGTAAAATTTTCACAATGAAACTTGAATTTTGTTGAAGACAAACTATGCTCAATTACAGCTGCAGGTGTACTACGATCGGCATATTTGGGTTAATTACTACCAATACCTAATATTTTTTAAAGATCTCCTTCAACTAAATCAAATGCCGCATCAAAAACGATGCTATTTGATCGACAATTAACAGATATGCAAAGAGATTTCCACACATCAACACATTTGAAAGCAGATTTCCAACAGATTTCTCTAGTCTTAACATTTCTCTTTCGAACAAAATGCATTTTTCCTTACTCGCTATACTCCGCCCCCTTTTCCCCCCAATGGACATTCTAAACACCACACTAAAATCACACGTTCTCTGCTTCTAATGAAATACATTTTCGCTTGAGGCCATGCCTCCTTTTGTGTGTTTTAAAGACACGTCTGTATATAACAACAAGCAATGTGCGCTGCGCTAAAACTCTACTTTAATGGCATACTTTTAGGGAGAGTTTGTGGTTATTGAATTTAATTGAAAGCTACTTTCTGAATGCGCCACTCCCACCAACTCACCGCACGCACACAGTGTAGCCCATTGCAGTTGCAGCTGTTGTTGCATTGCTCGCTTTGCATATCAGACACAACAAACGAACTGCAACAACACGCAGCGCTCTCGCATCTGTACATTGGTTTGTATCATAAACTTATCGCTTTTTCTTCTTCTTCTTCTTTTGCGCTATTCCTTCTACTACAATATTGGTATCGGTATCGTGTTATTGGTATTGTTATCAATTAGGTGACTGACTACAAACATACATATAGAGTACATATGCTGCTGATCGATGGCATTTTCATAATTAATGCTATGTGTATATGTGTATTTGTGTGTAAAGTTTTATTGACTAAATTGAATTGTTGGCTTATTTGTGTTGTGTACATTTTGCGCTTCAACTGCACTTTTATGAATGCGCTTCATTTTCTTTCTTTCGTTTTTACTTGCCATAGCATTCATCATACATTTAAATATAGTTATATATGTATATATATAAAATTTGTTGCTTTATTACATTTAAAACAAACATTCCTTTTTTTACTTAGATTCGTTATAAACTGCACGCTTTGGCGCTTTCACGCACACACTCAGCTGCTGCTGCTCTTTAAATTCTTTAAATGGACACATGCCTGCGCTTATTTAGTTTATGTTTAACTTTTACCAGTTCTTCGCATCATCAGTTGTCACATCATCGCCATTATCATCATCATTACATTTTCATTATATCGAGATTCTAAAAAGCGGCGTTATCATAATTTCTTCTATTCACTATAAAATTCATTTATATTTCAGTTTAAAAATGTTCCATTCATTTTACAATACATTCATATTCGTTTTGGTTTGAATAATTTTTCAAAAGTACGCAGAATTATGTAAAGGTTGCAGAAGTTGCTAAAACATGCCAAGCAACACGAATTAATTTGTAATCATTATATATGTGTGTTTCAATTTGTTTGCCATAAATACACAAAACATTTACACTGAAAATGCCAGCACGTCAATTGAAACTTGTACATTTACAAAAAGTCACATTACATTGAAACACAACTAATTGTTTCTCGTTTCATAAATTGCAAACTTGCAGTGACCGAATTCATATTTCGAATGCATTGGCATTTACAAAATTTCATTTTAATTTCAATTACTAATGTCAGCTTAGTCTCACACAATTTGCTCACATTTTGCTGCACGTAGTGACAATCTAAGCTAAATATTACACACAAAAGAAAAACAGAAAATTTTAAAATCCTGCTTCATCTACAAACAACACTTTACAGTTCGTTTATGTTATGGCGATAAGTCGTCACTGCTGGCAAGTACAACGCAATCTTTGTTTGAATCTGTTTCTTTCAAAGCACAAAACTACAAACTAATTATTTTAAATCAAACTTTACAACTTGAAGAGCAATGAAAAGAAAGAAATATGCATATATTACATAACTTTATACACGTTAAAAATGCGCTTACAATTTAATTACAATACGAATCAATCATTAATGCTTCTGAATTGTGGCTGTAATTTTCAACTAATGTCAGTGTGTATTTTTATTGTAACATGCTTTCGAAATTGAGTTGATATCTATTCAGATCGTTCATTGAGCTTACGAGTATATAGAAACAGCAAAAATGTACAAAAGTTATGAAACAGAAAAAACAGAAGAATTTCGTTCACTTATTGCTTTCCATGTAATGCAAAAAAGCTTTAGTTTAGTTTAGCAAAATAATAACATATTTTCATTGGCTTATAAAATTTGTCAGTGGCGACAGTTTAAATGCAACAAACAGTATGTAATAAATTCGTATTTGAATGAATGAAATTTGAATCGCTTCGACCGTGTGATGTGTATTCCTCGGCTTATATTAGGCAGCTCTAACAATTATGCCAACTAATGCAAATCGTATTCGCATTTCAATTTCAAAATACGCAACACTTTTTCTTTACAACTTTGTCAGTAATTTCACTTTGCCTTTAGCCTGTAAATGTAATTTGTGCAAGTGATGAATTGCTTTGGAAATCGTAACGGCATAAAATTGTATTGCAGACGTCATTAAATTGCTTTGGAGTTACAACTATTACTCGACTTGGTCTTTGTGCAGATGTTTGTCTACTTTCGTTTGTAAAACAAACAAACAAATAATTCACAAAGGGGGAAGGAAAATAAAAGAAAAGCAATCTGTGGAATGTAGTGTGTACCATTGCTTGTGGTTCAAGTTATCAAATGTTTATTGTTTACAGTAAATTACATTAAATGTATGCGATAAGCATGTGTATGTAAATGCTGCGCTGCTTCACAACTTTCCAACGTCCATAGACACTTTCGTTCCATCGAAACATACTCATCATATAATTAAAGCTTGTATTGTTGCGACATACTAACAAATATAGTCATATATATATATATGTATATGTATGTATGTATAATTGTTTATGCGCATATGATCGTGAAGAAATGCAAAGTATAATTTCATAATTTCATTTTGTTTTTGTAATAATACATATGCGCTTAATTGTAAAAATCGAAAATTGAAACATTTGCATTCGAAATAAGCAAAAGATTAGTGCGTATCGTTGAGGATGTAAAATTAAAATGCAAAATTTTCTTGCACGTCGCATTGCTTTTTCGTTTACAAAAATTACAATTGCAGCTCTTTCAGCTTTGGGCATTCATCATCATTGCCTCAGTATCAGTTCAATGGTTCAGTATCAGCGTCAGTCGCACACCCAGCGATGTTAGACATCGATTGCGCGTCACATTTCCTCTTAACATCTTAGATACTAAACATAGCGCCTAACAATTACATATTCAACATTTAAAATTGCAAATACATTTACAAAACATTTCACCTCCACTCTACGCTCGTAAACATAAACAGAAATATTGAGTTCAACACTCAAATAGCAGCGAAGCAAAGAACATGTATGTATGTATGTATGTATGTATGTATGTATTTAGGAAATGTTTAGATATCTAATAGTTCCTATAGTTCATGGTATGTAGTCAATTTTCGCATTGATTTGTGGCATTCTTTGCCGCCGTCGTCATCGCCATCGCCATCGTCGTCGTGCAGCTAATTAGCGCCGCCAGTCAACACGTTTGTCGTTTACAGCGCACACACTCTCTAGGCCTCCGTTTCGGCGCCCTTCAGTCGCAGCCTCGCAAAATCCTCAAATATGATATCGTCGTCCTGCGCATCGTCTTCGTCCAGCTGAATCAAATTCGTAGTGGGCACGTCCGTTGGCAGCGATTCCGCCGCAGCGCCACCATCGCCGCCCGCCAACGGATCGCGAAGACTCTGACGTGGCGACTTGTCGCCCAGCAGCGGATTCTCCTCCTCCTCCGGCTTGGGATGCATCAGCGTGAACGGCAGCTCAGCGACCAAATCGCCGCCCAGCAGAGGGCCACTAATCTGCAGCTTAACCTTCACCTTGTAGTGCACAATGATGCCCAGACTCTCGCGTTGTGCAGGATTCGTTATGAGCGTGCTGGACGCCAGATTTGTGTCCTCATGCTTCAGCTGACCGTCGAGTGCCAAGCCCCACTTGTCCTTGTTGTTGGCCAGCAGCGGACACAGCTCGAACACCTTGGACAGCGTAAAGCCTGGCGGCACCAGGCAGCCGTCCTCAGACTCTGTCTCGGCCACCACCGACTTGTACTGCGCCGTCGAGAAGAGGCAAATGTCGGCAAACTGGCGCACGCACACTTTGATCTTCTTCACGGTGCGATTGGAGTTGTTGGCCACATGCACATTCACCGATATCTTTTCGCCATGATGATACAACTCCTTGTCGAGGCTGGCCTCCAGGTGGATTTTGTTCGGCTTCATCATGAACTCTTTACTAACTTCGATCGATGGCTGCTCGCCCACCTTGGACGGTGCGTACATCACTTTGCGTATGGTCAGGCGCACAGAGTTGCGCTTGTGCGGCTTGTCGTCGATGTGTTCGCCTGAAATGCGTATACGAAATGGCAATAAAAATGGAATGAAATTATTTATTATTGTTATTTTGTTAAAAGCTATAAATTTGAAATAGTGTTGAGCGCGTAGAGCAGGCAAGAACCTAATAAGGGAACACATTTTAAAATAAATTTGAATGAAATAAGATAAGAAAGAAAAGGAAGAAACATAGGAAAAAGATAGAAGTCAGAAAACGAAAAGTGTAGTGTAGTAGGATAGAAGAGGGGCAGGAATAGGAACAGGAACGGAACTAGAAATCGGCACTGAATAGAACATACACTTCATATTTTCTGATAGACCGTAAAAGTATCATTCTTAAGTCAACTTATGTCTGTGTGAATTGCAAAAGAATAGAAAAGAGAAAAGGAGAGTAGAAATCAGGAAACCGAAAGTTCGAGTGAAGGAAAAAGTGGTAGAAACAGGAACAGGATTTGATAATCGCCACTGAATAGAAAGTAAAAGTATCACTCATAAACCAAATTATGTCTGTGTGAATTACAAAACTATACGAAAGTAGAAATCAGAAGACCAGAATTTAGAGTGACACCAGGAACAGGGACGTCATATAGTAAGAATACTCCTTGTAATTAATATGGAAGCCTGAAGAGCTCCGCTTGTCATAGCCAAATGAACCAGTTCAAGGTTTCTACGATATTCAAAAAACATTAAAGCATTGTAATCTCGTCAAATCTACTATGAGATGTTCTTGGTATCAGAGCTCTTGGGCCTCTAGCTGCTACACAGATTGGGACTTCATAGCCACTTCCTAAACCACCAGTAACAATATAAACAAATCTTTTCAATTCTCAAAACAGCTTGAAGTTACCCCACAACAATCTTCAAATACACAAAATTAAAACTGCTTTACAAATTTATGTACCAAACATTCTAAATGTGAAATTTTTAGTTTTCATTTGAACGAAAGCAAATCGCTCGCTATGAATTTACTTGTGTAAACATTCGAACAAATTTCTGAATTTTCGAATGCCTCAATTTCATTCATTTTAGGTCAATTGCAATGTGAAGAAAAACCATATAGCGATTTATTTCACACCAGCTACAAACAAAATTCAACTGAATTCTTTTTTCAAATTCGAAATACCGAAATAAAAGTGCAAAAGAAATTAATTAACAACAAAACAACGACGGCGCACATTGAATTATTAATTCAAGTTTGTCGATGTGCCGGCGAGCTGCCAGCGAAATTCCCATTGCCTTGTCGAGCGCATGAATTTCGCGCTTTGGCGTATTTGGTGCAGTCGCTCCAAAAGTGCACGAACAAATTGAATGTGAACGTACGAGCGCAGTGAGCTATCGGAGCAAAACATGTCCATTTTTGCGATTTCGATTGACATTGGAATAAACATGTTGCCGCAAGTGCATGTGGCGCATTTGAGCAGGGACAGCAATTGTCGCGCTGGATGCTGGACTTGATCGACTGCAACGTGTGCTACACAATTGATGTGAATTTCAATTGTGCGGAAACGGCATGTGGCAGCCGCAAAACAGACGTTGAGAATTACATTGATCCGGCGCAGAAATCGCGCAGCAAATGGATCCATGAACTTGTGCTGCTGAAAAGCTGAAAATAATTTTCTAATTAGAAATGTTCTCTGCCATGTTTTAATCATTCCTAAATTAAGAAATGCTGCTCGGGCGCACATTCAGTCAAAGAGGCAACTTGCACAGCACAGCAGCATTGGCATTGGCGTATTTATTTGGTGTGGCGGGAGATGCGCTCGCAGGTCATAAATTAAACAAACACATACAATCAGCAGCCAACGAAACTGCGAAGCATTTATTGTGCAAAATTAACTCAAGTGGCTCGAAGCACGAGTGTATGAAAGCAGAAGCGGCAAATGAATAAACAAACATCAGCCGAAAAGAACTTAACATGTTTTATGGAGAACGCAAGCGGCACATTGTGGGCTTTTGCTGTTGCCGGGAGATAAAGGCCTCATAAGCCAACGGCGCACACATGCACGCAAGCAAATGCGCCTCATGGCCCACCAAACCGCCGCCAGCGGTACTCGCTTGCTATCGAGTAAAGTGGAGTGGTGTATGGCCGAAATGTTATTGTTTTATATCACAGTCTCGATTACCAAAATGGCAACAGCCACAACAACGCAAACAGCAAATATAAACGGCAACAACAACAACAATAGCAACAGTAGCCGTGCGGCGTTGGCCGTGAATCATGTGCTCGCTGCGGAGCCATTAACAAAAAAACTTGCCCCGCCACGACCCGCACACTACGCCAGCTGATAAACTACTTATAAATGCACAGCGCACAGTGGTCGCAGCGATATGAAATTATGCTGCAAACAATATACGTTGAGTTGTTGATTATCGTTTACTTAATATTTAAATGTTCATATTTCAAAAATTTGTTTAACCCTTTCAATACGACTTTTGGCCAGTGAAGATATTTCTGTATAATTGAACTAAATGTGCAGTAAATAAGTAAAAGAACATGTTTACATAATTTCAGATTTTTTTTTTTATGCACAAAGAGCACGCTTACACTTCTGAACGTATACCAAGTATGAATTAGTTAGGTTATGCTAACCAAAACACGTGTTGTGAAGTACTGACTACAGACTACTGTTTAGTCCCATCCCAGCACTTTAAAAGCGAATACTTTTCGCACCAGTAATTTTTGAACATTATCTGGGACTTATATATCCCCGCAGTATTGAAAGGGTTAAGGCAAAACTACTTAAGGAATAAGGAATAAATAGTTTAATAGTTAACTTCCCTAAAAGTAAGCGAATCACACCAATTGTACCTCCAGTCTCTTTGATCTAAAACCATAACGGCAAAGAAATTATTTGTCCACAACAAAACCCAACCTGTTGCCTTTTTTCATAAGACATGAAAACACTGATGAAGCTGACTTCAATATCTCATTAACTAAAGTTATCGTAAGCCAAGTAATTATTTTCTATGCCGAAATGGCCTAGGCAGACCACTGTGCCTGCAGTGCTTCGAGAAACTAAACCTAGGAACAATTAGCTGCGCGGCAAGAGGGACTACCAGCATACACTCACACAGCCCTACCTGTATACGCTTACATAAATACAGAGATTCTGACATATAAGTATATAAATTTTTCAAATTTATTCACAATAATAAAATGTAATTGCGCACAACGCTTGCCGATTTTCACCAGCAACAGAGCCAACAAGAGGGGGACAGTATGCCGAAGGGGATGGCCGGCAACAGTGAGGATTCATAAATTCCAAGAAAAGCGGCAACGTGCAATGAGTAAATAAAAACTAGCTGGGCGGGGAAAACAAACGTTTTTCACAGAGCAATACAACGCAGTGTCTGCTGCAGCCGATGATGATGAAGCAGCGACTTACGTTGTCGCTTGCGCAAGAGCTATAATAGCGAATGCATATTACAGAAGCGCTCATTTAACGCAAAATCTTTTGTTTTTGCCGAATGCTGATTTAAGCGTGCGATGTGACATCGTTTGGCGCACGTTGTCTGTAGCGCGGAGCGTCATCGTAGCTATTGCGCCAGCGTGACGCAGGGGTAACACCCACTTCCGCAAGTGGCCGCTGCGGCCACTGACTCAAAGGCGTTTGCGTTCGCATTACTGCCACCCAGATTAATTAACCCCAAAGCGGCATTGGCGTTTTCGTCAACGTCAAATTAATTTGACTTTGCCAATGACCTGCTTTCCTGACGTTGGCCACGCTGCCTGAGGCGAAACGAATAAACAAAAATCAATTGAATGGAATTTCAATTAAATAGAATGGAATGCATGAATTTTAAATTAGGCGAATGTGTAATGTGCCTCGCCGCCTCGCTTAGTCAACACTTCTAACACTACTCCAGTACTCACCCACGAACGCCTTCAGCTCGTAGTCGACGCCACACGACTTGCCCGTATCGCCCGGTGCCGGCTGCAGCGACACCGATGCCGGACAGTACGGAGGAACTTCAAAGTAGAATGGATATGCATTCGGTCCCAGCTTCTTGATGAGGCGCTCCTGCAGGCGCGTCAGCGGCCGTTCCGTTTGCTGTGGCGGGTAGATTTGCTCGTGCGCCAAATACAAGTCCTTGCGAAACGTCAACCCCAGCACGTCCAAGTCCTCGCGCCCGTACCGAAACGCGGCCAGCACCTGTCCGAACACTTTGCGATCCTTCACGTATTCCGGATCAATGAAAACGACACCGTCAATGGGGTCCACGTGCGAGATGTGATCTACAAAGTCGCGCTTCCCCAGGTACACTGTAATCTTGGCGTTCGAGGAGCTCTTTTTGAAGACACGCGTCGCCTGGCGCCGCGAGCTGGCATCGCCGTCGCCGCCACCACCACCGCCACCGCCTCCACCGCCGCCGGCCTCATCCGTGCCGGGTGTGGCAGTTGTTGCGACCGCGCCGGTGGTAAGCGAATTCATCGGTGCTGGCTGTATGGCTGCTTGATCAGTGGTTTGTTGGCCCAGTCGTCGCCTTTACTGTTATCGCACAGCTACTGTTACTACGGTCCTGCACTGTGCGGTTACGTGCTTTTACACCAAATGACAAATCGTTTCCTGGAACTTCTCTCGCCCACAAGCTGTCGCCGTTCACAATTCGGTTATCGGGCGATTTTGCTACGCTATCCTCCTCGAGTGCGCGCCGTGTTCGTTGCAGTTGTAGTAATTTGCACTTATCTCTTTGCCCGCTTGTTTTTGCTCAATTAACTTAGATATCTGTGCATATTTTTCCAGCTACCAGCGACGACCAACCCAAAATATTCAGCAAAAAAAATGACACGAACGAAACGTCACTTTGACTGCGCGGAATGTGTATACCGTGACGTCATCAACGTGTGGTGTGGTGAACATATGCACAGATCGTGGGGAAAACGGCCATCGAAGCGTTCGGAACATGGCACAATAAACAAGGTAGTGTTACGGGCGGACAGACTTTTATTTTTTTCTCGTCAGATTTCGGTAGGTTGTCAAAAATTGTTTTTGGTTTGGTTTACATTAGGCGAACAGCATTGCCAGCCAACTGTTTTTCGGTGCAATTTGAGGCATTTTTGCAATGATTAAAAAAAGTTATTTTTCCAATTTTCGTTATGATTTTCTTTTTTAATTACAGATGTGTTTATCAGGATTATTTTGCAGTTACGTAGAAGATGAATACTAAGCCATCATCGCAAAGCGAATATCGCTGCTCGGCGTTTTGAAACTACCAGCAGTGGGTAGGAATCTGGAATCAATAAAGTCTACTTCTTGTATCTTTGAATTTCTGAATGCAAATATAATGGAAACTATATTTGAGCATTTCGTCGGCTTAGAGTAAAAAGGTGCTAAGTCCAGTTTTTCACATATTCCAGGATGGACAAAAAACGGTTTAAAAAAAATATGAATTCAAATTATTTGTTTTATTTTTTATGTGATGTTATTGATGTTATTAGATTTCACCTTAGGGTAATGAAGAGCATATGAAGATGTATAACAAACATTTTCGGCCGATTTATATTAACTTTTGTGAATTAACGCAAAAACGGTGAACTATGGACTTAGCACTTTTGCCCCTCATTGTAAAACAACAGATAAAAACAAGAAAGCTATGTACTTTTGCTATTAATTGATGTATTTTTACGTTTTCTTTGATCTTTCATCAAAATGTAATATTTGTAAACCAAGTGGTCTTAGCCCCTTTCCAATCTAAGCCGACGATTTATATTATTTATCGCCCTAATTGGCTTCGGTAGACACTTCATAGTTTCGTGAAATTTCACTATTTGAATTTGGAAACTTCTGTTTGTGCACAATAGTCTACAAATAACAACATATTTGAATGTTATTATTATGTATACGTTTCGATGCTGGCAATACTGTTGGCAAGTGAACCGTCAGTCCGATTTTGACAATGAACCGAACGAAAACATTAACAAAGTACACGTGAATTTTGTTGCTTTTTTCCTGCCACTACCTTGTTATTGTGCCATGATTTTGCCAAACATTAGACCCTGAGCTTGCACAGGAACGTAATGTTGATTTCCCATACAAGGGCCATGGCGAGGATTGCGTTTACTTTCAATTTTTAAGCATAGGAAAATACATTTTTATTTCTTTGTAATTATGTAATCTTTTGGAAGAAAAATTATTAAAAAATTACAATCTTTCCCGAAAACCAGTTAAAAGTGTACATTTTTTATTCAGCTTTTATTGAATTTTATTGTATGCTTTGGGAAAAACACCTCTGCGTCTGAAATAGAGTGTTCATCGCAAAAAGCATCCCTGACCGGCGACATTTTGTTGTACAAAAAAGTTCGCGCTTTTTAAATTAACGAGCATGTTTCCGTAAAAAAGAGTGAAAACAGTGAAAAACAATGCAAAAAAAGTGTCAAAAAACTCAAATTGATTAGTTTATTTCTATTCCAGACAATTCAACAACAACAACAACCAATTCAACAATGCCAAATGAGAGGAAGTGCATCCGGAACTGCGTGGGAGCCATCAAATTGTTTGCCTTCCCCGATGCGGAAAACGAAGGTGACAGGTGAGTGCATATCCAAAATGCAATTGGTGTTTATTAATTACAGAATGACACACCCTACAAAAAAGGGTAGGGTGAGCTATTCTGCATTTTCTAAATCAATATTTGTGTGATATTTATGTTTGTGTGTTGCGGGCAGCGGAACGTGAATTTCAAATTCAAAATTACATGTTTGCGTGTTGCAATAATAGCGTAAGTCAATAAGTACAATTTTGAATTCTGCTCTCAAAAGCCAAAATGGCTTAAGTCGAAAAGAACAATTTTGAGTCGACGTAACCGTTTATCGTTTTTTCATTGGGGAATGATTATGCGTGTTGCTTTAAACTCGTATACGCAAACATAAGTAACTCACGTCCGCCACTGGCAGCATAACAAATTATAATAAAAAGTATCAACCACATAAAAAATATTTTTTGGAATTTTTTTTCGAAATGTCTCATGACAGGTTGTTACGTGTTTTTTACCAGCTTGCCGGATAAATTTATTTCGAAAAAGGTAATTGTTTCAACTATTGGTATAAAGCTTTATGCGGTGACGGAGCTTTACTAATTTATAAATGTTGGTTAATACATTTAAATAATATATATGTTGCTTTTTTATTTCAATATTAAAATTCAATATTAATATTAATCATTTTTATGTTATGTTATGTTATTAATCATTTTAATGTTATTTTTTATTTTTTTTTTATTATGTTTTTGTGTTTTATGTTTTTATGTCTTATGGTTGGGAAAGTTTTACTTTTTTGCTTTTTCTAATATTGTTTGCTTTCGTTATTGTTTCGCTTTGTAAATAACCATCTTCTTTCACTTTCGGTGCCGGGTGTAATATTTATGCAAATTTTTTTTCTGCTTATTGTACAGGCGCGAAGAATGGATGAGGCGGCTAAATGTTTGCGAGCCAACCAAAGTTCATTTATACGCCTGTGACCGCCACTTTTCAGATTGCATTAAAGGCAAAAAAAAATTTATTAAATTCCGCTTTGTCGGATAGTTTTTTAGCTATAAGCAGTTTTGTAAACACATCTACACAAAATGCACAAGAAATGTGTTCTTTTGGCATGGATGTAAATAGTTCACAACCTCTTATTAATGCCGTTGCAACGTCAAGTTTTCCAATTTCTTCACCAAACGTGAACACTACTGAACTTGTTGATACCTATCCTCCGGCTCTTGCCATTCCCTCCTCAACAGTGAGCCAACAAGTTCAAACTCCCGAAAGCTTATCTGCAAATACTCCCCGTAAGCGGAAATTACGGCAGGAAAATGCAGAATTAAAGCAAAAAATTAAATCACTGGAAGTTGAAACAAAGCGATTGAAATTTGAGTCTGAGTGTGCTGAAATTTCGAAAAATGCTGAGAACTTTGAAGAGGTTTGTTCTAAACTCCCACTGCACTTACAGCTGTCGGTCAGAAGCTGTTTTCAAAACATGAATTGTCCACCAAATGGGCGCAGGTACGACAATAAATTGAAAACGATAGCTTTGGGAGTTTATTTTATTTTGCCCGTATGTTATCGCTATTTGAAAAAACAACTTTTTTCCAGATGAGCGAACACTCCGAACCTTTGTTTCGGATAGGCCTCGAGCTCCAGGCATTTCGTCCGCTATCCTGCGAGCCCTGGAGTTTCGCAGCCGGGGCTTCACGACGAAATGTCGCTGAAAAATCACCTGCAGTATGACAGGCAAAATTACAAAGTTGTTGGTTTGGATGATTACGGTGACGAAAACCAGAAGTACGGTCAATAGTGTGATGACACTTATGATCCAGGGCATTGGTGGAGAGTTCTGGAGACTTCCACTTGCATATTTCCTTGTCAATAGAAACTGCAAAGCGGAAGTTGTAAAAAAATATGTTTTCGAAGCCATAGCGCAGCTCCAGAAAATTGGCTTACATCCATGCCATTTCGTATCTGATCAAGGATCAAATTTTTCTAAATTTCCTAAAATTGTAGGGGTTTGTATAAACCGTCCGTTCTTTGAAGTAAATGGACAAACAATTTTCTTTTTCCATGACATTCCTCACCTCTTGAAAAGTGCAAGGAATTGTTTATTCAATAAGAAGAATGTCGTAACATTTAACCATTCCTTAGTTAGATGGAGCGATATTGTATATTTTTACGATATCGACTCCGAAATAATTCCTCGATGGGCACCCAAACTTACTAAAACGCACATCAATCCGAATAGTTTTGATAAAATGAGATTTGATGTTTGGCCTCACAGGTTTTTAGTAATACTGTAGCGGCAGGTATGAACTCACTGTACGCTTCTGGTAAAGTAGATCCCAAAAAAGCTTTTTCAACGCCTAATACAGTTGAGTTCATATTATTTTTCAACAATTTATTCGATATTTTCAACAGTAGGAGATCAGATATAGACTGGAACTTTAAGCAGGTATTCAGTGGGACCTCAGACCAAATTGACCTTTTGAAAAATGCCAAATCACTTTTATCATCAATGAAAATTGAAGATAAAAGTGGTTTGAACATAACACGTAGCTTTTCATTCATAAATGGCTGGCTTTTGAACATAAGCAGTTTGCAAATGTTGTGGTCTTTTTTGTCACAAAACGAATTCAAATAAGTAGCGACCCGTAGACTGTGCCAAGACGTACTAGAGAATTTTTTTGGACAAATTAGAATGGGTGGGGGTAGTTGCCAGAGAACTACTCCCCACCTTTTTACTTGCTTATTTCAAAAGCAATGGGGGTTGAGCTACGTGGATGAAATGGTCAGAGGAAATTGTGAAGATATAGGTAACTCAGAGAGGATTTTGGCAGATGTTTGCGCTAATCGCCTTGTTCAATGAGTCTTGGCAAGAATTTCAGAGTCTGCCAAGACCTGCGCAATCATTTGTACAAAAAAATCAAATAGATGTTAACATTAATGAACGTGACTTTTTAAAAAGAAATACGTTTGCATATGTATGTGGCTGGCTATACCTTTTCCTTACCTTGGTGATGAAGTAATCACCGAGGATTTATTATTTTCACTGGAAAAACAAGAATCCAGTTTTAATTTGGTGAAAGCTCCAGAGGAGTTTTTGCAGTATATCTTGAAATTAGACGCGATATTTTTAGAATTGTGGGATGGAGCTTCACACAGAATTGGTGTAAGTCAATATCTGTTTTCAAAGATGGAGCATATAGCCCCATACAATTGCTGCGATAATTGCGACAGCCATATTTTGCTATCCCTTTTTATACGGGTGCGCATATATTTTCTGATACGATTTTATAATCGCGAAGTAGGAGACTATACTTATAAACATAAATTGTTTACTGTCCGACATTTATAAGTTTCTGCTACTTCTTGTTTTTGTGGTCCGTTTAGTCCGTGTTTGTCCGAATTGGGAAACAAACCCATTAAATACATCTATTTTTATTTGTTCCTCTCTGAAATCATTGTTAGAAAAATTGTTAAAATGTTACAAAAGCATTCTAGTTGGAAAAACAATTTTTAGCACATTTTCCTCCTTCGTAGATAAATATTGAAATAGGTCCCCACCAAATTTAACCTTCTGTGATATGTGAAGATGTGATAGTAATTGTAATGTTTCAAAATAATTGTATTTATTAAACTAACTGTTATGCATTTTATTATTTTATAATACTTTAATATAATAATTTTATAAGTAGTTTTCCTAAAATGTATTTATTACAATATTATTATTTTATTACTTATTTTTTTAAATCTAAATGTAATATTTGTTGTAATGGGTGATAATATGACCGGGGGAACCGAGCTAAATGACCCTTTGATAGTCGCGCCTTCCACAAAGTAAATGTTGCCGCCAATAGTATCACCGCAAAGGCAGCCACCTGGAAGTCGAACGAGGCGCGTCGCCCGAAAACCTACAACTGTACCGCCTGCAACAAGTGGTTCACCAGGTCGGCCCACCTCAAGCGCCACTACAACACAACACTGCACAATGCAGTGAAATCGAGCGGTCAGCCCGATCCGGCCACGTTGCCCATTTCGGCAGACCACCATCCCGCGCGCGAACCCGGCGTAAAGCACAGTCGACGCAATAATGCAGCGAGTGCAGCTGCCGCTGCGGCAGCCGCAGCACAGCAACAACTGCCGGCACCCGTACAGCCGCCCGAACCGCCGCGCAGTCCGCCCGACTTTGGACAGGCGGCGGGGTTGGGCCAAATGTCGCACTACTCCGCTTCGCCGTCGCCGACACAGCAGCAACAGCAGTCGAACGGCATGTCATACGGTCAGACACCGAACGGCTACCAGCAGCAGCAGCAACAATACATGCAGGTGCAGCAGGCCCAGTCGTCGACGAATGCCGCATCGCACGGCGCCAACAGCATAGCCGGCACTTCGCCAAACGCTCAAACCGTTCTGAACGGTCACCCAAACGGGTTAGCAGATCCCTCCGTCCCAACAACAACACCACCACCAATGCCGTCCTCCCACATGAGGGGCCTGCTGAACAAAACAACAACAACAATTACCATAAAGACGAACCCATGGAAGACAACACACTCACCTTGCAGCAGCACTCACCAATGGACATGGCAATGGAGGCGCTGCAGCAGCAGCAGCAATAGCAGCTGGAAGAGGAGCAGCGGCAGCGGCGGCGGAGCAGCAGCTGCCGGAATTGGCGGATCAGGCGGTGGAATTGGGAGTCTTGGCACCGGCTCAGGCACATCCCTATCAGCGGCAGCGGCCGCTGGAGGCCTTGCAGCCGCTGCCGATGATGGGCCAGCTCTACACGCTGCCGACACGCGAAACGTACGCGCCGCTGTCGTGTACACGGCGCAACGGTCGCCGCAGGAAGGCGATCTGCCGCCGGCGCACACCATCAACTTGGCCGGGCTGCCGGCCTATTCGCCGCCCATTCTCCGCCCATAACGTCGTCCACGCTCACAACGATCGAGGAGTACACCATCCACAACAACAACGGCATCAAGTCGGAGCTGCTGCAGCCCGACATTAAGCCTAGGCGTATACGGAGACGCAGGCCGCGCAACACAGCACAAGGCAGCGCAGCGAAAATTAAACTTTGTGAGGCAGAAAATATGTGAACTGCGTATACGAATCTCGTAAAACCAGCACACGTGTTCCGTATTCATTCCATAAACCCAGCAATACGAGTTATTTGTCTGAATTAGACTTTAAAATAGAACCTATACAATATAATATGGGTGTAATATCGGCTGTTCACGCACTTTTTCAATTAGTTCTTAAATTTTTACAAGCTAACGTGTCGGCTGCGCGTAGGAAACTGTATTTCAACTATAGGGTGTTTTTTTTTAGAGGTATAGAACTTCGAATTGAAATAAAACACAAGAAAATCGTTTTAATGTCCATCAATTTGGCTTTATTGGAAGGATAATTTTATGCCATTAATGTTTAAATATGATTTCGGGCATGTGGCCGCCGCGGCTGGCTCGAATAAAGCCAATTCTACAGGTCCAATTTTCAACCACTTTTTCGAGCATTTGGGGCCGTATGTCGGCAATAACGCCACGAATGTTGGCTTCCAAGTCCCCTAACGTTTCTGGTTTGTTGGCGTAGACGAGCGACTTCACATATCCCCAAAGAAAATAATCCAATGGTGTCAAATCACACGATCTTGGTGGCCAATTGACAGGTCCATT
Organism: Melieria picta; assembly: GCA_964056695.1. NCBI lineage: Eukaryota > Metazoa > Arthropoda > Insecta > Diptera > Ulidiidae > Melieria > Melieria picta. The sequence goes on along the minus strand of OZ057398.1, from coordinate 103,191,604 downwards.
CCGCGAAATTATGCGCTCATCGAATGTTTCCTTCAATAAATCGATTGTGACATGCGCTGTGTGGCATGTAGCGCCGTCTTGTTGGAACCACAACTCATCCACATTCATGCCATCCAATTCGGGAACAAAATAGTCGGTTATCATGGTTCTATACCGGTCTCCATTAACGGTAACTGACTCTCCAGCATTATTTCGGAAGAAGTACGGCCCAATGACTCCACCAGCCCATAGAGCACACCAAACAGTCAGTTTTTGTGGATGTAATGGCGTCTCAAGGGTCTCATGTGGATTCTCTTCACTCCAAATGCGGCAATTTTGCTTGTTGACGTAGCCATTCAACCAAAAATGAGCCTCACCACTGAACAAAATTTTGCGATGAAAATCAGCATCGAGATCAATCTCATTTTCGGCCCATACACCAAAATCACGACGCATTACATGGTCTCGCGGCTTTAATTCTTGCACAAGCTGGATCTTGTAAGGTCGCAAGCCAAGATCTTTGCGCAAAATCTTCCATAAAGTTGATGGACAAAGCTCCAATTGCTGTGCACGGTGGCGAATCGATTCATTCGGGTCCTCTTCAACATTTTGCTCTACAGCGGCAATTGTTTCTTCGGTGCGCACTGTTCGACGTCTCTGCGGATGCGTATTATCACATAGAGTAAACGTAGTGCGAAAACGACCCATGGTTAACCGAATTAATTGCTCTGATGGACGATTATGTCGACCATAAAATGGACGGAGCTTGCGGTAAACTTCGCGAACTGAACCATTATTTTCGAAATAAATTTGCACGATTTGCAAGCGTTGTTCTTTTGTCAACCTGTTCATGATGAAATGGCAAACTAAACTGAACATAAATGACATTAGAGTTGCCAGATTTGACCACAAAATGCCAGTTTTATCTCTATTCGAAAAACAAACCTCTAAAAAAAAACACCCTATACAACGCGACGCAGTTGTGCGCAGGCACGTCTCCGCCGCACGCGGCTATGTCGCTGTATACGCCGTTATACGAGTATACGCAGTATATCGTACGGTACTGCGTTATTTACAAAAAACTAAACTGCGTTGAGTTGTGCTGCGTGTGCGGCCTGCGTCTCCGTATACGCCTAGGCTAAGCCTAGGCGTATACGGAGACGCAGGCCGCGCAACACAGCACAAGGCAGCGCAGCGAAAATTGAACTTTGTGAGGCAGAAAATATGTGAACTGCGTATACGAATCTCGTAAAACCAGCACACGTGTTCCGTATTCATTCCATAAACCCAGCAATACGAGTTATTTGTCTGAATTAGACTTTGAAATAGAACCTATATAATATAATATGGGTGTAATATCGGCTGTTCACGCACTTTTTCAATTAGTTCTTCAATTTTGGCAAGCTAATGTGTCGGCTGCGCGTAGGAAACTGTATTTCAACTACAACGCGACGCAGTTGTGCGCAGGCACGTCTCTCCGCCGCACGCGACTATGTCGCTGTATACGCCGTTATACGGTACTGCGTTATTTACAAAAAACTAAACTGTGTTGAGTTGTGCTGCGTGTGCGGCCTGCGTCTCCGTATACGCCTAGGCTAACAATGTGCTGACTGCGGCTGCAGCTGCGGTAACAGAAAACGCCGCCAACGACGACGACGAGGATCTGGAGCCGGCACAAAAGAAGCCGCGACGCGCCAACAGCACAGCGCCGCGCAAAGAAAGGCGAGCAGCAGCTGCAGCTCGACAATCTATTCGTGCATTCTATTGCAATCTACCGCAGACTTTTGACTGATCTTTTACGATTGATTCAGGAACTAATTTCTTCATTTTACTGTAGCAGGTTCTATAGTATCAACTACCATCCATCAAAGTAAAATCGCATAAAATCTATCAGGATCAGTTCGATTTATTACAAACAAATCAATGTATAGAAATTTATATATAATTTATTTTATAATTTATAATGCGAATTTTGTGTTATTTAATAGTCTTTTCTAAAAAATTAGTGTGCTGTTAATATTTGTAATATGAATACTTGCAGTCAAGTTATTTTTATTTCATAAGACATCCATGTATGGCGCTTTATTTTGTATAAAGTTTTGCATTCAGAAATTCAAAGATACACGAAGTAGACTTTATTGATTCAGACTTTATCGCCCACTGCTCGTTTCAAAACGCCGAGCAGCGATATTCGCTTTGCGATGATGGCTTAGTATTCACCTTCTACGTAACGGCAAAATAATCCTGATAAACACATCTGTAATTAAAAAAGAAAATCATAACGAAAATTGGAAAAATAATTTTGTTTCATCATTGCAAAAATGCCTCAAATTGCACAGAAAAACAGTTGGCTGGCAATGCTGTTCGCACCTTGTTTATTGTGCCATGGTTCGGAAAGTCCAGTTCGACGAAAGCAAAAGCATGCTTTAACCGGTTGACAGCGGCTGTCAAATGGTCGAATGTTCGAAAAGCAAAGCCTTTTGACAACCACGTGCAATCAGGCATTCAACGAGGTTTTCTTAATCGACGGCGACACAATCTGCAATTTTAATTTTCGTTAAATTGTGGAATTTAAAAAAGAAAAACCAACAAGGAAAATGAAGCTGAAGAAGGGAGCAGCGCAAGCAAAGGGCCAGCTTAATGGTGTGCAAAATGGTAGCCAAGTAAAGAAACAGAAAATGGCGGTGACTGGTGCGGCTGCAGCACCCAAAAAAGCAAAAGCTGCTATTGACAAGAAGTTGGGTAAGCCGCCAGTGAAGATGGTGCCACCAAAGAATGTAGAAGAGGAGGAGGAAGACGATGAGCTGGAAGAAGAAGGCACTGAAGGGGATTCAGGTGCGGATGTGGCAGCTGATGTTGCCGAAGAGGAAGGAGACTCTGATGAGGACGACGACGATGATGATGATGATGAAGAGGACGATGAAGGAGATGAAGATGAAAGCATGGCTGAACCAAATTTGGGTGCTGGGGAAGATGCCGATGAAGACGAGGACGACGACGATGATGAAGCCCCAGCTGAGTCGCCCATATTGAAAAAGCAAACCACCGGTGGTGTTCCAAAAATAAACACGGGCACTGTGCCCAATAGTGAGTTTTCTGAAAAACGATTTATGTATACAAAATGTTTTTTATTGCTAAACATATTTTTCAGCTATTCCAGTGGAACAGGTGCTCATTGTGCAGAATTTGCCGAAAAGTAAGTATAACCTCAAAGAATAAAGCAAACGCATTTACACCTTTCTCTCTCCTCAGAATTCAAGCAAATTGACATTGTCCAAGTGTTCGCCAAGTACGGCGACATCCACACCATCCATCCCGTGCACGGAGAAAAGAGCAGCACCGCTTTTGTGGCGTTCTCCACTGCTGAAGCCGCCAAGACTGCAGCCGAAGCCACCAACAACAAGGCCAAGGTGCGCAATGCCATCATCAGTGTGACTGTTCAGACATCGAACACTAAGAAGGTAACGCCCGAAAAAAAGGCTAAAAAATCTGAGGAGAAGCAGAAGAAAGCTGAGGAGAAGTTAAAGAACGCCGAGGAGCACAAACGGCAAATTGAAATGTGCAGAGATCGCACTGTGTATGTGAAGAACCTGAAGCCGAACACCACCGAGGAACAGGTGCGCGAACATTTCGAGGGCTGCGGCGGCATACAGAGCGTGAAGGTCTTGACACGCAATCGCTTTGCGTTTGCCTTTGTTACATTTGAGGATATTGATGCAGTAAAGGCTGCTAAGCAACTACACAATTCAGTGCTGAATGATGCGAATCTTGGCGTTTTCCTCAAGGACGAGTCGCAACAGCAGAAAGAAGCCGAAAAGGATCCCAAACGCACCGTTACCGTTAAGAACACACAAAACTTAGGTAACACATAAAGTGTGGATTTGCTTTTAAGGATATAAAATCGAATTCTTATTGAAATTGCAGAGAGCTGCCCAGGTGAGAAGTTGACCACAATCTTTTCGAAATGTGGTGAAATCGAGGACATAAATATTCTGTGCAAGAAGAACGTTTTGGCTTTTGTAACGTTCAAAGCGGAGAAAGGCGCCAAAAAGGCTATACTATTGAGCGGCACCAACGCACAAGGCTTGGAGCTGGAGGTTGAGGAATATAAAATTCCAACAGCAAAGCCCAAGACAGCTGTTTTTGTGCAAAACGTAAAGCCAGGTGGGTAATTATATATAATAGTTTGTAATGTTTATTTCGTTAAGGAATGTTGTTGTTTTGAGTCAAAGTAAAATTATGCTGAATTATTTGAGAAGACTTGATAAGAATTGAATTGACAATAAGACATTATAAGAATTGATGTTGTAGAAATAAGCAATAATGAAAGAATGTGAATCAAAACGTTTGTCAAAAAAGCCAACTCTCGCATGCAAAGCTCACAAATTGAGAATACTTCAGCTTGGTTATTGCATTGCTCTCGATAATTCCATCATAAACGCTTCTTAGCATTGCATACTATTGTTCTTAGTATAGCTTGTGGGAATTGCAAACTGGCTGTACTATCCGAATTGTTGTCTCGTGCCACTGAGCCATTCAATAACATTAGGTTCGAAATATTCATAAAGCAAACAAAGCTATAACCGTAAATCTTACAAGCACTGCCTACTTATTTTACATTATCCAACCACTGAAAATCTTATGGCAGAAGATATCCATCAACTCTGTTAACGATTAAACGTCACAGCCGATGTCTTAAAACACCAAACCTTAAAAAAGTACCACCAATCTTTTTGAAAACCTTTGTGTTTGACACATATAGCCTAAACCTTAAAAATTATAAGAAACATTTACTTATCTGCAATCTTAACTTTGAACAATGTAAGATATTCAACAACAACAAAATACAAATTTTCATAAACCCACCGAGTACATAAAATATCCTGTGGTCAATTGCAGGTGTTACCGAAGAGGAAATTCGTGAGCTTTTCTCCACTGCCGGCGCCCTGGAGAGTGTTTTCATTAAAGGCGGCTTTGCCATTGTCAAATTTCAAGACACAGACGGCTTCTGCAAGTCCTTCCTGCTCAACGAGTCGCTGCTGCAGGGACAGATGATCTTCATGGAACCGTATTCGGAGAAGAAACAGACCGTGCTGAAACACAGTCAGAAACCGCAGCAGGGCAGGAAACGGCCGTACAATGGCAATAACAACAACAAAGCTGGCGGCAATCGCAAGAAATTCAAACAATACTAAACGAGCCACCGCAAACAATTTTTAAATGTAGATTGCAGAAAGTGCGCATGTGTACGTGTGGCACTCTGCGAGCCAATCGTAATGTGTATTGTAACGTGGCTATATATGCGGCGACAGCCAAATTGTGCTCGCTGTAAACATTGCTATTTCTTTTATATATTATACTTGTATTCCTTTAGGTTTTAATGAATTCATGAAAATATAAAACAAATGAAACTTCAAAGACTGTACTTGGCATGTAATGTGCGTTTAAAAATAGTGCCAACAGCGGCGCATTAACGCGCAACGTAAGCACCGCACCGGCAATTTGTTAGCCGAACCATCGAAGTGGCGGTCGTACACCGACTACAGCGAAACCCATTCATTACGCGGCGACTAGATGCGAAATATAGTATATGCAGAAAAGTGTGAATTCAAATGCCAAAACAGCGTCAACAACCAGCAATAGCTGGTTGGTCGTCGCCGCTAACGTCGCAGTCGTCAGCAACAGAAGCAGCACAAACGCGCAAAACTGAGAATTGCAAATTTCAGTGCACGTACAGCAGACACTTCGGGCGCCGGCAACACGAACCGAAGCGGCCACAGCCCAGGCGCACACCAATGCGCGCTCGTCGGATTGCGTGATTCACTTGATCAATGTCGTAACAACAACAATACCGCCGGCGACAACAACAGCAGCAGCAGCAGCACCGGCAACAATGCGCTGCCCCTAATCCGCTGCCGCAACTTGCCGTAGTGGTCGCGTGATTCATTCACGCTGCCGTACAGCAAATGCGGCGCGTCATCTCGCTGCTCACTTGTTTGCTGGCGCAGAGCAGCAGCAGCAACACCAGCTTACCTACTTGGCGTGCAATACCCCGGCGCCCGCTCGCCGCACACACGTTTCACAAGCGGACTTTCACATTGCTGTACTGACGCTGGCGTGTTGCACACCGTGCGCAGAGTATAAACCAGATTGCTTGCTCGCTCGCTTGCCGGCTGCTGGGCTTACAAATTTTACTGCCAAAATAAAAAACGGTTCATGCCGTCGGTACACGGTGTCTCTGCGGCGCCGCTCCGTTTCTTCGCCTTCGCATAAAGCGGCCGTTGCGCCTGTACCCGTTCTGCGGCCGGCTCCACATCAATGGGCAGCCCAGCCTACACTACCTGCTGCTGCCGGCACTTCAAGTGCACACAATCCAATGCAAAATACACAAAGTAATTTTGAATTTTAACATTTATTATTATTGTTAATAATTTATTATTCTCTTTGCCATTTCTGTTGGGCCGTCGTGCGCTCTCCGCGCCACGCGCTGCGCTGCCAGTTCTGGTTGCTTCAGTTTGGATTTTTGCCTCTTCATATCTCTTACTACATTCGCATTCTACAATATATAAACTATATGTATTTGATGATGTTTTAGTTCTTGTTGTTGTTCTTCTTTTTCTTGATCTTGTTGATATTCTCCTGCAATTTCTATTCGATTCATAGTATAATTTGTTTTCATCGGCTGCTAATTAATTGGTTGATACACAGACACACTAAGTATGAGTTAGTCGTAATAAATGTTTCGATTCTTTTGAGTTTTTCAAATTTTTCGGTTTCCTTTATTCGGAGCGTCAAGCTTCGTGCTCTCGCTCTAATTGGATTTCTCTTCTATTTATTTCTTTATTAGTTTATTTTTTTTGTTTCGTTCTTAATAATGTTTATATGTTGTATAATTGTTGTATAAATATATATGTAAAAAAATTTTAATTCGAAAGACAAGTTAATCAACTCTAAGTTAAATGGTAAAACTTATATGTCCTCTAAATCTAAGTCGCGCATAAACAGTCGCCAAGTGAAGCTAATTCAATGAGAATGACCAAATCAAAAATTCAAAATGAGCGACAAGCCATGCGTCATGCTGCCTGACCAACGATGCAAGCATTCCGCGTTATGCATTTCAAGGTCCCACCATAGCAGCTCAAATCCAAATAACCTTATGAAACGATGTCTTAAGTCTTAAGCTAAGCGCTCGCAAGTACTAATAACGCTAAAAGCAATGAATTGGAAGAGCGATTTCTTGGTCTATTAGTGTTGCGTTCATGCAGTGCAACTGAAATCAGTTGATGAAGTTATCGGCGGTAAAGGCGGAAGACTTCATGGTGAAAGGTAATGTGAATTTTTAACGCTTTCGCACTTTGCGGTTATTCGAGCAATGTGGCAAAGATAGTAAAAGGTTTAGTAAACGTGAACTGGGAATTGATCAAAAAAGTATTAAGCTGTTCATAAATATTCTTTCTGTTATACATTAATTTTAGACTGAGCTGCAAGAATATCATATCGAATACATGTGAAGCATTTGCAACAAGGTCCAGCATTATGCTGAGCCATTATGCATTACCTAAACCATATAGAAAAGTGTATATGCACGCTGTTCCTTATAGATATTGACAAGGAACTAATTTCTACCCTTCATATACTAACCCACCTGTCTGGTTATACGAGTATAACTGCTATGCCTGTATCGTGGAGTTAACCCGAATCAGCCCAGTGTTGCCATATGCCATATAGACATATTTGTAAACGATCATAACTTACAAACGAATATAGATACCGTTACTTTGAAACTCATTCTGAACGCGGAATTGATTCTGCTTTCACTTAAAATCATTTGGGTGACAGTGCGTGTTTGTTTGTATAAAATAGTGCATCGTAAAGTGAAGACAAAATTTTGAGTGCAAAAAAAATGGGTATGAAAAAGTAAGTACGTCTAAAATATATACTTATTATCTTGATCGCGTAATGAAATGTGTTTTTAAGCGTTTGAGGAAGGGAGTAACGTCTCATAAGTGTGCTACTCTAAAAAATACTTTTCGTGGACTTTTTTTTAAGTTTTGTGTGCCTGTTGCCATATGGCAACGCGGGGCGGGCTAGGGGACTGGTTTTTAGTATAATGATTTTGTTTTGTTTTCTGGTTTTTTGTTTTAATTTCAAATATTTGAAATATATTAAATATACCTAGGTAAGAATCCAAAGTCGGATCGAAAATATAAAGAAAAATTCGGCACTTGCGTGACACTTCTTCTATGCATGATAGACAATTTTACGGAAGATGTACAAAAAGTCCCGATTTGATTCGATCAATTCGACAGAATCGATCACCTCATTATTCTAATAGAAAAGAAGAGAAGATGCGCAGGAGATATATGCAAGTCTAATGTACGAACAGCTTGTAGTAAATTGCATTTAGGACTCTGTTTGCCATGCTTCAAGGTATATCATACAAAACTTTAGAAAATATTTATCTAGGTTATCTCAACACAAATGTAAAAAAAATTTCCTTATTTTTCCATTTCGAATGAACACCAAAAAACATTTTTTTTTTGTTTTTTCAAAGGCTAAAAGCGGTTTTGCTTATATATGTAAACCAGTCCCCTAGCCCGCCCAGCGTTGCCATATGGCAACAGGACATTCCGAGCGTCCTGTGGGCAGGATTAAAAAACTAATGATGCCGTTTTTTTAGTTTACATATAAAGAGTATGCTCCTAAAAAATCTTTTTGAAATTCGAAAAAAAATTTACGTGGGCTTATTCGGGTTAATGCTACGCTTCTAGCAAGCTGCAATTTTATTACATAAATTACAGGATCATCGAACTCACAACCGTCTGGATTGAGGCTAAACGGTAACTAGAGGCTAATTTTAAACGACTTCTGTCGTAACTGTATGGACGAGGAACAGGAGGAAAGTACACTTCAGCTTCTATGCACTTGTCCTGCTTTATCCAAAAGAAGTAAGAGTCGCCTAAACAACCTTTTCTTCGACAATATAAGAAATTCAGTCAATAGGACTATTCAGTCTACTAGGCTTCGTGAGAAGCTCGAACTGGTGCAATGAGTGAGCGGACTTATGCTCGATTGTTGAGGTATCAAGTTAGCTGCACCTTGGGCCAGTCACTCCTATGTACCTACTAATCCAGAGTTTAAAAGTCCAAATCATATCGCAAATAAATGTAGTCCGCTCACTTTTCAGCAGGTTTTTTGTTCATGTGTTTTTCATGAAATATTGTATACATGCAAATTTTAATTCTAACCAGAAAGTTCTGATGTTTATTATTATTTTCGACTGGAAATGGATCTGTCGAGCACCTTCTTTTCATAAAACTTGTGAAAAATTGACAATAGTGTGACACTTCAGCAGGTTAGAGATTAAACAAAAGATAACTCTTATCGGCATTTGAAGATCAGAGGGTCCTATGGATGGTCAAAATTTGCACCTCATAGGCCGGTGAATATTGTCGTACTTCTACTAGGGATGTGACTATGGCAGACGCTAATGATGACCGATAAAATTTGCATTGCATAGGACGTTATCATAGCTTTACGAAAGATTTGCAATTTGATTGTGACTCTCGGATTCGATTTCGGAATTCGATTTTAATTGACATCTACCAAAAATCGAGAATGACGGCTGCCATACGTATTTACGTCTTACTGGACACGAACCATTTGTAGGTGGTGGACAGACATACAGTAACGCAGGCAGAAAAAAGAACCATAAATTCACAATACTAGGCTAATACTCCTGGACTGAGGCACTCAAAAATCTTCCTACAAGATTTCCTCGTTGTTCCTCAACATTAGCAAACAACAGCTGCGTCAGAATAACAGACTTGCATTGCAGACTCAGAAAACAAATGTCCACGAGAGCATATCATCCTTCACTTCGATGCTGTATCTCACAGCAGGAATGGAAGCCTTGGCAAAACACTAAAATCCACGAGAACTCCTGGGTTTAATTTGGGCTATGGGCCTAGGGGACGTACTTTAGAAGCAAATAGGAGATCAATATTGATCGCAGTGACCCACTATAATGGAATCATGCCGTGATGTATCAGCTTTTTCACGTACATATTCGAAATTTGTTTTGCGAGGTCCCAATAAGTTTTTTAAAATGGTGTTTATTCAAAACTTGAGTAATGATGCCACATCAAACAGAACAGCCAGAACAATGTATTTAATCGTACCCTACTACAGATCTACGCTACTTTCAAGTCCATATCGATTCGGACATCTACGAAAGGAAAGCTTAAGTTTTGTTTTGTTTCACAGTGTGTCTATATTACTTATAACTTTTGCTTTGAAATAATGTAATTCAAAGTCGAAGTAGATGATTTGATGAAATTTGATTTGAATAATGATTTGCGAACTCACCAATGAACACTATAAGCTAACAATAACCATGTATATAAATAGTAATGTGAATCTGATTGATGTGTTGATGTACATAGCTGAGATCTATTGTCCATATGCCGCTCTGGGGCCGCATAGTCGGAAGACCTTTTCGGTTCATGTGTAAAATTGCAGTCACCACACGAAAGACCGTCTGTAAAGATAATTTTTAACAACTCTAACCAATTACCACAGTCCCACACTCTTCACGCCCTTCATATGGTATACATTGTATATGTGTATGTTTAAATATATTTTTTTTAATCGAACGCACACTGTTTTCTTGGCCATTATTCGTTTGGCATGTTCCAGTGAATTTAGCATATTTTTGGATTTGAGCGCTTAAAGAATCATCGAAGATATCATTAATGCTATTCGCCAAGCATTTTGATCAATTAATAGTTGCAAGCTCAGATTTCAAGTCCCTACTATAATTTATTAAAGCATATTCTACGAGGGCGTTGAGAAAACCCCTAATGCCAACCATATGAAAACACTCCTCAACGTTTTTAGGTTATGTTAGGTTACACTGGCCTTGCATAGACTCCTTTCGGTAACCGTTAAGATCTATAAACCTTGTAGAGAACCTTAGTACGGCGCTGGCCTTGATTCTCCTCAACACCATTTACTGACCCAACAAATTGGCGAATGCTTGGCATGATGTTGCTGGTTTTAAAAACCCACTTCATGTCGAATGCTTCAGTTTCGGGACAATCGAAACCAAACAAATTCAATTCCAATGCAAGCAAACCGAATGAATTTGTCGCGGCACAACATTGTTAAACAAAAAAATATTAAGTTTTCATCTCTTTGGTTTGATTTGTTGATTTTCGGTTTTGTTAAAACGTATTTGTTTTGTTTGTTCATCTTTCAATTCAACAATAAGGCAAATGAGGGCAAAGGGCACTACCATGCAAGCGAAATTATTGTAAAATGAACTTGCTTTTTTTTGTTCTTTTTTTTCATTTAATTTTTCTTCATTTTTACGTCATGTTTTGTTTTTGCTTTTTTGTTTAATTTGTTTAGGTGCTAAATAAACGAATTAAAATTACGTACGTAGTGTTTTGTTTTTGTTTTTTGTTAAAAGCAGGCAATATTTAAATTCGAGTTGTAAAGTGTAATGTTGTTTTGATTAAAAATTCGCAATATCTTTCTATGTTCTACAGCAGTAAACATTTGTAAAAAAATCTTTATAATAATACAAAAAAAGTATTGTAATAGTAAAAAAGGGCAGTGGCATTGGGGTGGGCAAAGTATGGGTTGGGAATAGTCACCATTGACTAAAACTGAAACAGAAACTGAAATTTTCAAATGAAAACAAACACAAAATTAAGTTTAATTAATTTTTTTGTCGTTTTTAATCGTTTTTCATTTTCAATATTTGCATACAGGTTTATAATAAAAACTTTTTATGTGATTGTTGTTTTGAGTTTTGAGCAAAATTATAATCATATAATGCAGCAGACTTTTTTTGTAGTTTTGATGAGAAAATGTTTATAATAAATTAACGAAAATAATACAAAGGATACCAGAAATGAAACACAGGAGTTTTCTTAAGCGAAATAAAAATAATACACTGGGTAGGAGAGGGGATCCACTATCGGTAATTATTGTTAAATATTTAAAACTTCTTTTTTTAAGTATTTTTCTCTCTCTCTCGCTTCGTACGTTTTCACGTTTTAAACAGGAACAGAATAATAATAAAGTACAAAAATATACGGAAATGCACAACTATCCATCATGCATAAAAGTCGATCGTAAATCGTAGTTTTTTTTGTAATTATTTTGGTTTTTTGTTTTTTCCTTAAGTCAGTTGTATATAAAAAAGATATTTTCACTTACTTCCCTCTGCAATGCTTCATACTCTTCTTCTACTTTTTCAACTTCTTCTTCTTTTTTTACTCTAGTATTAGTGTAATAGTGTAAATTAGGTTATTAGGCCAAATCTACTGGCTTGCGTGCAATAATAATAATTTTTTTTCGTATTTGATTTTTTGTTTTTTATTCGGTTTTCTACGCTTTTGTGAACAATAAGCATACGAAATGAGCGCTATAAATGACAAAAAAAGTAATAATAAATACGATTAAATAATCGACGACGAGCATTACAAGACAAAGAGAAAAGTGCAAGGTAAACGAAACAATAATCATTTGCATTTACTGTCGGCGTGCGAGCAGGACTCAAACGACCAATGGGTCGAGCCAACTATCGACCGACTGACTCTAGCCACCCATTCGAATAGTCACCGCGTTGGCCTTGCATAGCACAAACACAATTAGTACACTGTCCCGTTTCGAATTCAATTCTCATCAATACATAAAACGCCTTTCGAAAATATCGCTCTCAAAAAAACATTGCTCGGCGGCGAAACAAAGAAAATACAAACAACAAAAGAGAAATGAGCAACATCGCAACAGCAATTGAGTTGTGTTCGATTTGTAAAAAAGAAATAAAAACATAAAACAAGAAAAGAGTTACGAAGAAATACACATCTGAAACAAATTTAAAACGCAATAAAAAATACTTTGCATGCGCAAAACTAAAAAGTGCTCAAAAACAAGCGTTGCGATCAGCTCCCGCTGCCGGGAGTTCTATCGTAGTCGTTACCGTTTGCTACTCAAATGTGTGATTAGTCATATTCTGGTTGTTGTAGTTGCATCTTAAAATTTCTCTTTTCGCTTTTCTTACTTAGTCGCACAATCGTTTCGTATCATGGATTCTGCAAAATACTTTCTTTCAATGTCCGCTTTTAATATGTCAATAATATTAGAAATATGCTTGCTCTTCCTCTTCTACTTCAGTATTCCCCGATTCAGGGTTTCGTTTTCGTTCGTAAGAAAATGCGCCCCCCAAAATGTTCATTCTTTCAATCTCTATCAATCTCCAAAGCATTAACGCTTTACCGTTACCCCAATGCGTTTACCGCTTAGGCGTCGATGAGACCCATTTCAGGCGGTTGTTGCTGTTGTTGCTCCAACAGGAAGCTGTGCTCCCCGTCGCCACCGCCATTCTGCTCGCCCTCGTTGTGTGTACCGTTCTCCAAGTGCGGCTCGCCGCCACCATTCAGCTGGGGCTGTTGCTCCACCTCTTTCGGCACTTCCGGTTTGTCGGCGCCGTTGGTCTTCGCCTCTGTCGGCTTCCGCTTCAGCGCGACCGCTGCTGTGCCAGTCTTTGTGGGTGTCGCCTTCTTGATTGCGTCTTTGGTTTTCATCTTCAGTGCTGTGGTCGGCGTTTTGGTGGGCGACAACGAGAGTCGGCCCGCTGTGTGTGTGGTGCTGCTCGTCTTGCCCGGCGGAGTTCGCTTCAGCAGAGTGCTGTTAGTTTTCGTGGTTGCGGCGCTGCTCGGGCTTAAGCCCACAGTGCGACGCGTTGTAGTGGTTGAGCTCAGCGTGGTCTTCGGTGCAGGGCGTGCGGTAAAAGTCTTGGTCGTTGTAGTAGTGCTGAGAGTCGTTGTTTTTGTGCGGCCAGCTGCCGTAGCAGTCGAACTTTTGGTGGTACTATGAGTGCCGTTGGTCGTGGGCGCTGTGCTTTTGATGGGGCTCCTGGCGGAGGCAGTGCTTGCGGTACCAGCACCAGGACCGCTTTTGCGCAACTGCGAGGACAGAGTGGCCCGTGGCGAGGACAACTTCGGTTTAGCGGTGGCCGATAGGCCTAATGTTGTTGGCTTAGTTGGCGCACTCGAAGTCGGACGTGGTCTGGAGGCGATGCCATTTGCTGCTGTGTGTGTAGTGGTTGCACCGCCTAAATGACGTGTTGTTGTTGCAGGACGTGATGTAGCCGTAGTCTTAGTTAACGTAGTCGACCGGGCAGTGGCCGGAGCTGTTGCAGGTCGAGCGCTGCTGGAAGCGGTTGTGGTGCGCATTGTGGTAGTCTTCGTTGTGGCGCTTGCTGCAGTCAACGGCTTACGAGTGGTTGTGGTTGTGGTCGATGTTCTGGCAGTGGCTGCGGGCTTCTTTTCGCCCGTGGCGGCTGTTGTCGGTTTGTGTGCTGGGGCCGTGCGTGGCCTGGCCGCAGCAGTGGTTGTTGATGTGGCCCTCGTGGTGGTAGTCGCTGCCACGGGCTTTCTGGCCGGTGCAGATTTTTTCACTTCGCCCACTTTGGGTTTGGCCGATGTAGGCGTTCGGCTAGGTGCCTTCGGACTGGCGTCAGGTTTCTTTATTCGCGCAGCAGTAACGCCTGCTGCAGCAGTGGCAGCAATAGCGCCAGCGGCAATCGCCGCAACAAGGGAATCTTCGGGCTTGTCCTCAGCCTTAACTGTTGGTTCAGCGGCGAACTCAAATGCCTCAACGGCGTGTTCTAATGGCTCTGCAGCGGGTGCGATTGGTTCGGCAGGCAGCACTTCTGGCTCTGCAACAAGTTCTACTGGTTCAGGCTGAGCTATGGGTTCCACCGGCTCAACGATTGCAACTGGCTCAGGAGTGAGTGCAACTGGTTCAGAAGTAGGTGCTGCAGGCTCAAAAGTGAATGCATCTGGCACCGCAGCAGATTCAAACGACTCTAGAGTAGGTGCAGCAAATGGCTCAACGGGCTCAAAAGCGGGAGCCACTGGCTCTGCATCCAATGTAACAGACTCAGCAACGACGATAGGTTCCTCAACTGCCAGAGCCACTGGCTCGACGGCATAAGTATGCTCCTCAGTGGCAGCTGGAACAAATGGTTCTCCTGTTTGCTCAGATTCTGCTACTGCATTGAAAGTTGAAGTAAAACTTTCAAATGACGGCTCACCAGCTTTAACGGCCTCAGCAACCTGTTCGCTGAGCGCTGTGTACTGATGGGCGACAAGCTCGGGTTCCGGTACCGATGCGGCCGCCTTCATTTCCCAATCGAATGGGGATGAAGATGGCGATGCAGTTCGCTCTGCGCTCATATTCAAATGGGACTCATCGGTCATGAAATCCAATGGTTTGTGCTCGCTGTCGTGAGTGGCAAACGGATTGAAATTGTCTATGATGTTGGTTGCGGTTTGTGCAACTTCCTCTACCTGCAAATGAAAGGAAAACAAATCGATGTACTATTAATTTATAGTCTCTTCAGTTTGATTTTTAAATGATTAGAGTAAGAGTATGATAAACCTTGTTTGGGCTAATCGATAGCTTATTAAGGGGGGAGACTCGTTTAGAGGGTCAAAAAAATTCATTTTTTGAAAATAGTTTTAATCATTTGAATACATATCTAAAAATAATCCTACAAAATTTCAAGTCGAAATTCGAAATATTTTCGAAGTAACAGCCTCTTACTCGCCACGCGTAGACTAAGCAGATAAGCGCAAATTAATTCTTTGAAGGTGATTTTCTCAAAACAGTATTTTTTAAAACTGCGGGCGTAATAAAAACAATATTTCTTGACGGATTTCTACAAACCAGGACTTTTTCGAAAGCTTATGAATTAGGCTTCTATTTAAACTTAAAATTACATAAAAATTAATAATAAATAATTTTTTGTTGCGTGCAAATTATAAATTTTCGCTGTAAAAATCGAACTTTTATTTTGGAGACCCACAACTTTTCGTATTTTCAAAATTTTTTTTATATTTTAGTTCAAATAGAAGGTATTTTCATGTAGATTAAAATTTTTTTGAATTTATGTGTTTCAGATCAAAATCACGACTGCTATCACGCCCGCATTGAAGGTCTTCCGGTAGCTCGGCGCTCCAAACAACCTTGCTTTTGGACGATATAATATAATTATTTGAAAGTGAAAAACATTTTTTTTGTCAGTTTTTATCCTCCAGATTGTACTTGTAAGGTTACTTCATCGATTTTTGTAATATATACATATACACAGCAATTTGAATTTGTCCTCATTTTAGATGTCCTAGACGAGTCTCCCCCCTTAAGTCAGATAGTTAAAATATGCTTTTGAACCAATCTGTTGATAATTCCACTTACTAATTGTTACTTATATTTCATCAGAAATGCAACTAATTGAATACTTAGATAAGAAATTTAAATCAGCTTATATTTAAACAACTTTAATTTCTTAGAACGATGACTGTGCTGCTCCGATCACAACAAAAAAAAACTTGCGCAAAAATTTCTAACGGGCAGGTTTTTTGCTTCAAATTCTTGGGACGCTTCGTTTACTAGTAAAAACCCATGATCCAGGTTTTTAGTAAAATCCTTCCAACATATACTACTGTGTTCAAAAAATAAGGTGACATTGTATTTATTTTGAAAATTCTTTATTTATTCTTCCAAATCAATTTCATCCCCTTCAAAGTAATCCCCTCCCGATGCAATGCACTTATGCCAACGGATTTTCCAATTTTCGAAACACTGATTGTAGTCACTTTCCGGGATGGCCTTCAGTTCCGTCTTCGCTGCGGCTTGAATCTCCTCTATCGTATAAAACGGTGTCCCCGGAGCGGTCTTTTGAGCTGGCCTTCAGTTCCGTCTTCGCTGCGGCTTGAATCTCCTCTATCGTATCAAAACGGTGTCCCCGGAGCGGTCTTTTGAGCTTGCTGAACAGCCAGAAGTCGCACGGCGCCAGATCAGGTGAATACGGTGGTTGCGGAACGATATGGGTTGAGTTTTTGGCGAAATGATCACGAATTACGAGTGAGGTATGGGATGGTGCATTATCGTGGTGTAAAAACCAAGAATTGTCTTTCCACAATTCCGGCCTTCTTAGGCGGATAGCATTACGCAAACGACGCATAACGTTCAAACAATATTCCTTGTTGACTGTTGACTAAAAAAAAAATAATTCTCCAAATCCTTCAACGCGCGCAGTTTAAATTCAAATGCCACCTTATTTTTTGGACACAGTAGTATACAAACAATCTTTGCTCTTTTGCTGTACCAGAACCACTTTTGACGCTTTCGTCTTCTTCTTGGCTCGGCAAATCTCTTGAAGTCATTGGCCAGCTACTCCAAATATGTTTCACATGATTATCCACAAACCAATGACCTCCCATGTCAGAACTTCTAGAACATCTCAAGTGTAGATAAACTCCACTTGGGGATATGGTTTCTTAAAGCGATTTAGCCATTCATCCTGTCTACAAATACTCATTGACTTGAACCTAATTATTAACTGAAGAGCGCTGCTTCGAATTCAATAACAAAAGCATTTGTGTTTGTGTACAACACGTGGAAATTACAGCACAACTTGTTGAGGATTAACTTGGGCACTGCCAGACAATTTAAAATCCATTCCATCATTTTAGAAGTTTACAGGTTTGAAATATAATTACGGGGCATTGTTGGGGGCTTATCATTAGCACAACATCAGATATCAGCCATTTGAGAACAGCTGAAGAGCATAAGAAATGATGAATGTAAGCCACTTAAAGCCATTCACACTCATTCGCGTTCGATGATTAAGAATAATTAAGGAAATAATTTGTTAATTGTCTGCCACAGTGCAAAGTTGGCGCATAAAATGCTCAGCATTGGCATCGTGAGCGAAGATAAGTTCGAGGAAATTTTTCGAAAATTGCGCTTTGGATAAGACGAGTTACTCTTACAAGGGCAGAGCATGTGCACGAGCCAAGTGAATTGAAGTTAAGTGAGATGAAATGAAGTGGATAGCAACAAATACTTGGTACCAGAAATGAAATGAGCATCGAATGCAAAACAAAAATAAACACGAAAAATAGCATAAAACAGTCACAACAAATGGGCAGAGGAAGACGACGCCAAGAAGTGTACGAGTATATGGAATCTGCATATATATAAATCAAGCAGGCACCGGAGGAATCGTTCTAGAAAGCGTACAAAGTTCCAGCTAAAATAAATAGCAAACGGCAGCGAGAGCATAAAGGCAAAGACGACAACGACAGCTGGAGAACCGGAGAAGCGATGACGAACTGACAGGCTGTGAGTGAAATAGAAGAACGACAGCCACAGCCGCATATGATTAAGCAGACATTTGGGGAATTATTTTTTTGGAAACCGAGTGCCGAGTGCGGAGTGCGCTGTGCGTGCTTTGGAGGCGAGACGTTTTAATGCTCACAGCAACGTAAAGTGCCCCAAACGTGAGGACTATTTGTGAGGCTGGTGACGGCTGCCTGGCTGGATGACGGGGTGGGGTAGCCAACGTCGATTGGTTAGCCTACGTGAAGGCAAGCAGGGGATATATATAACTGCGCGTACAGACAAATACACACACACACACACAGACGCGCACACACACGCAAGGCTTATGTGCGCCAGCATGTAAGATGGGACATACACACATCGAAGGCGAGGGGGAGGGGAGGCGCTGTTGGTGTGGAGTCACCAGAATGCTAAACAGTACACGAATAATAAGCAAGCAACAACAACTAAATAGGCGAAAATCAAGTAAAAGAAAACGTTCATAATTACTCAACCACAAGTTACGAGCAGACAAAACTCGACAGGCAGAGCAATTCCCAGTCGAGGAGGTCGGTCGGTCGGTTGGTTGGTTGGTTGGTTAGTTGGTGGGTTGCGCCAACGTGCCGACACAATATATTACAATATTTTCTTGCTAAGCTGCTGCTGTTCACTTGGCGCATGCGAGATGGTATGACAAATGTTGCCAGCAAGACAGCAACAATGCCACCGTAGTGACAGCAGCAGCAGCAACGCAACGACAACGTCGACATTCAAGTCGCACCAAAGTCGCTGGACTATGCCGCGCCGCACACGCGAACGCAGCGACTTTGGCGTTTGGGAAAAATATTTCAAATAATGGCGGCGGCAGCAACAGCGGAAAGTGTCATTGACCAAGCAGCCGCAACGATGGCAGCAGCCAACAAAGAGCTAAAACAATGCCTGGCCGAGGCGAAGTGAAGCGCGGCCAAGTGTAATGAGGTCACACTTAACTCGCCGCCGCGGCAACGCACACTGGCCCGAAATTGGGCTAAAGCGAGGCGGTGAATGCGTGCGCGCCGATTCGCACGCGCAACTGACGCCCTGCTGCAACAACAACTAAATGTTTGCATGTAAAACAACAACAACAACCACAGCAAAACAAAACCAAAACTAGATAACGTGTAATTAATCATAAGGCGGATTTCCTTTTTCTTTTTAGCGCTTTAAATGGCTTTTTATAAAAATAAATTAGATAATTTACAGCCCAAAAGGGAGGATGAACAACGAAAATTGCTGCACGTAAAAGTGCGCACAAAGTAAAAATAATTACCAAAAAAAAAGTGAAAGAAACAAGGGAGACTTTTGCAATAACGCAATGCGGTTCGGTCGAGTCAGAAAGAGTCGAGTTGAGTTCAGTGAGCGCGGCACCAAGTCGACGGTAATTGTTGGCACCACTGAGCAATCGCATCGAATCAGCTGAAGTTTAAATATTTCCGTGCAATATTTGCGGTAGTAGCTGCTAATTAAATACAACAACAACAATGCGAAAATTTATCTGCAAAGTAGAAAGTATGCGTACACATACACACAAAAATACTTTTGTGTGTGTGTGTGTGTGTATTCACGCCCAACGAGTGCAGATACTTTTATATACAATTGCGAATTGTATTTGTATATTACTTTTTTCCTACTTTGGAGGTTTCCTTTCAATTTTAGGTAATTTTATGATCAAATAAAAATTTTGCAAAGCACATATTGACAAATCAACGAATGCTCAAACGATGACATCAACAGTTAAGTGTGCGACGCGGCCGCGGCATAACCGGCAGTTTGTTGGCTGGTGTGGCCGTTGTCTTTACCGCTGCTGTGGCTGTTGTTGCGACAGTTGTTGATGGTGGTGGTCGTGGTGTTGGTGTGGCGACAAGCCAAACAAGCCGACACCAAAAGCAAACTACTATCCGAAAGTGCATAGCTACGCCGACTGTCAGTCGACACAAAGCCAACTACCACCAACCAGCCAACTACCACCAACACCTATGCCACCCATACCAAGGTACAGTGGAAGCTTTAGGCCACTTTCCACGCATAAACAATTCCAAGGTTTCATGTGTCATCGGTGCGTTTTTAGCAAATTTGACGCTTACTTAGAGTGTTGTAGTGCGAAAGTAGCATTGCAGTGACTTTAGTTTCAATGATACAATTAAATGGTAAACAAATATTTGATTTAAGTTCTAGTTTTATTCGATGAAAAGTGTTTTCCTGCAGTTGCAATGATAAAATTAAATGATAAAATAAAACTTACAAAAAAATATATTTATAAGTCAAGAAAGAGTTTAATAGTCGAATTAATCTCATTGCATCAATTCGGATTCAAATCCTAACCTAAAGGATGTCCTTAAGGATGTCCAAACCCTAAAGGATGTGTGTCTGCCGAATTCAGCAACAAACTGTTTTGGATAAAATGATTGCCATGAAGGATTATCTGGTCCTTGAAATCAGCTTAAAACTAAATAATTTATTCAGATCAAAACTCTCCTCAAAACCAGAAATGGCTGTGGAAAACTAAATTTTGAATTAAGTTTGTTGTTTTAGTTCCCGAAAATGCCATGAAATTTTATTTGATTGATTGATTTCTAAAAACCACAGTTAAATATTTCCTACAATTGTTTAAAGTTTTTAACAAGAGTAAACATTTTTTAATATGAGTTAAGAATGTTTAATACTACGTTTACATTGAGCCCAAATGCGTCACTTCAAATGAGTCACTTAAAAGTGTTTACATTGCCTCATTTGCATTTTGTTTGGCAACTAATGTCAAATGCTCAATGCTAATGTCCTCTTGCCACAGCTCATAGATCAGCTCTTTTCCCGCTTCTGACTAAATCATGTTTTTTTTGCTCCTATGTTCTACACACTGCAATATTTGAATACATGTATATTACACACCTTGCATGCTAAGAATATTCTACATATTTCAAGCAGACGAAAATTTCAATTCAAAATTTTCATTTTGATAATTTTCGTTTGTTGTGATTTTGAATTGTCAAAAAGAGGTAACAGCTTTTGTAGCTTTTGAAAGCGCTTTCATTTTGTGATGCGTTCGATAAAATTGGTCATGTTTTATCGCATTTGCTTCGTCGTTTTGTTGAAATGTTGTTCAACGTTTTAAAAAAAAAACGTTCCGAACAACTTACGTGTTCGACTATAAGATGAAATTTTTGATACAAGTGTCACATTTTTGAACATGTGATTAAATTATTGAAAATAAGTTTTCAAGGATTTTGTAAAGGTGTGTAGTATATCTATATGTATATATGTATATATCTATATATATTATCGAACAGGTTCAAATTTGTTTAACCCGAACCTAATTTTTTAAAACACTTGTTTCAGGTTTTTGTAACGACTGTCTATGGTTTCTTTTCTTAACAATTTCTAATATTTTTCGAACATAAGCTAAAATTTTTCAAAAAGATTTTGTTAAAATCTTTTGAACAGAATCAAATGAATATGTGTTGAAATTTTTTGATCACTTCTCCCAGGTGTTTATTACAAGTGTCCAGCGTATTCAACAATTGCTAAAATTTTTCGAACAAGTGTTCAAATTTTCGAACGAGATCAAATTTTTGAACATGTGTTGACATTTTTGGATGAATTCTTTCAGTTGTTTTAACGTATGAAACAATTTTCCGAATATGATCTAAAATTTTTCGAACTTTTCAAATATGAGCTAACATTTTTGGAACTAGTGTTTAAACACAGGATCGAATGTTCGAACAAGTGTTGACATTTTTGGACCATTTCTTTGAGGTGTTTATCACAAATGTCCAACTTTTTTAACAATTGGTAACATTTTTCGAATATTCAAGTGTCAAATATTTTCAAATAAACTAAATTTTTTTTTTTTAAGTATTCAAAGTTTTTGTAACAAGAGTCCAACTTTTGAAAATTCGTTCAAATTTATTGGACAAGTGTTCAAATTCTTCTAAACGGCCAAATTTTTGAACACGTGTCCAAATTTGCAGTAACAAGTGTCAAAATTCAATACAAACGTATAATTAAGGAAATGCTGAAATTCCAGGCACGTGTGATTGTTGCTGTTTGGCGTTAAATATTCTACAAATGTGCTTGGCAAAAGTGTAATGACCGGTTGGCAAGCCAAAAATTATTATGCAGTCCCTCCAATTGGTTATTTCTATAGACGAAACATACTAAAAATAATTCTTATCCGAAAATAGTCTCATTCATTGCTTTATTGCAATCATCGCTGCAAAATTGTTTCGTTCCATTTCGCTCTATGAACATAAGAGGCTTAAAAAATGTCTGCAGAGTGAGACTAAACAAAGTTGAAATGCCATTGGATGCTTGGTTCTACACCCGAAATGTTTTGCAATCTTTCAATAAATATAGAGGTTACAGTTTTACCTCGATTTGGAAACAAGTCATTAATTATTATACTCAATGCAAGCAGATTATTGATGTGCGTCGAAGGCCCACCGTGCACCAACACACTGGTACCCTTGACACTACCACAAATGCAGCGCATTTGTGAAGACCAACCCAAGAGTCATCAATAGCAGTCAATGACGCCCGTCAGCACGCAGCCAGTCGTCAGCCAGTCAGTCAGGCATGATTACTCACTTTTGGTTTAGCCGAGTGCCAAATTGGCAGCGACTTGTACCGCTGCCGGCTACTACAAACTATTATTTAAAAACGTCTTTAATTGCCCATCGCTTGCCGCTATTTTCGGCTCGACACCCGCGCGGGGCTGGGTGCGCTTTAGGCGCGCGCACACGCGTTTGCATATGTTTTGGCAATAAAACCAAATGGAAACTAAAAACGGCCGTGCAGCAAGCACCTATTAAAAATTATTAGCCAGAAATATAGTGTCGCCTCTACTTCTTCGGCGTCGTTGTCGCCTTTATTTTATGTTGTTTAATTATGCGTGGCGGTGGCGGTGGCGGTGGCGTTGGTTTACTGCGCTGCGTTGTCCCGCTGCTCGGGCGGTGGCAATGCCATTTCGCTGGAAGTGAGTAACAGCCAACTTGGGCGTTGGGCTGTAAGTGAAATATGCGTCGCCCATATTGTACACATACCGGCAACAGCAACAGCAACAACAACGGCTGCGACGGAGACAGCGACAGCGACGAAAGCAATCAGCACTGCCGGCAAGAACGTTTACCGATGGGGGCTGGGCAGCACAACGCCGAAAAAAGCACATCAAGTCGTAAAGCACGAACGACTCCACACATGCACGCACGCAACGATGTACCAAACGTTCGGGCGCACAATGCCGTTTGTGCCCCGCGTACACATTCCCAAATTAAGCGGCGAAATATCGTAATTTCTATTTATAAATTTGCGCACTGAGCGCGCCGCAATGGCAGCGCCGAACCCAAAACTGAAGCACCAGTCAGCGGCAAAAAGACGCCACGCCAAAGACAAAAGACACATGCACAGTGCGACGCAACGAAACCAAACAAGCATCATCCATCCAACCATCCACCAGCGAACGAACAAGCGCAGGAATCAGCCGGCCCACCAACCGACCAGCCAGTCAGCCAGCGATTCATAAGTGGTGAAAGAAGCGCAACAAGCCCAGCAATTCAATTGAAATTTCTATAACATCGAAATAACTGTGCACCAGCGATGAGCAACGCCAACACCGACACCAGCAAACACACACACACACACACATACACACATTTAGGGGCACCGCCATCAGCGGCGCAACAACGTCATCGTGAGTGATGGGTATGCGCCGCACTCGCATTTATAGTTCCACATGTATTGCATTGCACTGCAATGCAATAAAATTCAACGTGGCATGTCCACCAACAACCAACAGTCGACTTGCGCCAAACAACCATCTTGGCTGGAGAAATGCTTTAGTGTAGCGCAATGGACGGCCCCCCAAAATGTAATAAATTAAGTGGGAAAGCATTTTTGATTGCATTATCGGGTCAAGTGGAAAATGCATTACGTGGGTAAGCGGGAACCAAGTGTCGCTGCTGCTGCGATGTCTTTCCTTTCCTTGCATTGCAGCTTCAAAGGCTTGAGAGGCGTTTTTCAAATCGTAAAGCAAATCAAATCGATGCTCACTTCTCAGCGATTGATCAGCACTCGTAATCAATCAGTGGCTTGTGACAATATTACAGTCAGCATTGACAGCCTAAGTACGTGGCTAGAGTCATTATTTACAAGACTAATCCATACGCAACTAAATGTAAATGACACGACAGCTCGATGACAAACTTGCTGCAACAATGCATGTTCATGTAAAGAAAGAGATCTATAATTTCATGGCAATTTCAAAAAGGCGACTTTTTCAATGCAATTATTTTATTCTCAAAGACTTAGAGCTGCCTGTTGTGCAGCATTTCCCAATTTACATAATGTGAAATGTCATCTTTGTGAAAAGTTATGGTGAAGTTATCGATTCAATTGGACATTTATTTAATGTTAAGTGAACCATTGAACCTCTTAGCGTGTAAACCAACTTGCTAACAACTCAGACATAACCGCACCATCATTCATTGAGAATAACAAAACTAAAGGAATGCATTTGAAAAAATTGTCACATGAATGTCATTCATTTAAAAATGGCAAGCGAACTGGAAGTATGAAAAACTATAGTGAAAAGTTCTCAAGACCAACCCCAGTGAACATTCAAGAAAATTACACGTAAAAGTAAGCTTGAAAACCAATAAATCAAGTTCTTTTTAACACTTTGTTGATCCCGTCAGATTTTTATGGAAAAATACTTATCAAATTATTTCTCATTTAAAGTCAATTAGCGCATTAAGTCATGTTTCTCCATAAAAACTCTTAACCCATTGTTGACCCCGTCAAATTTTTATTTTCGAAAAAATTTCGAAAAACACGTGTCAAATTATTTCTCACCAAGAGTACTTTCACCAAGTTTGAAGTCAAAAGGCCCATAAAATCTTGTTACTCCATACAAACTTTTAACCCTTGGTTCACCTCTTTAAGTTCTGATTTTCAAAAAAAAAATGAGAAACACATGTAAAATTTGTTTCATTGAATTTGACATGTAAAATTTGATTTCAAAATGTTTTCACTAACTTTGAAGTCAATAGGCCCATTGGTTCATGTTTTTTCGTAGTCTTCTCATATACGAACATTAACCCATTGTTGACTACGTTTAATTTTGATTTTTGAAGAATTTAAAAATACGTGTGAAACTATTTTTGATTTACAATATTTTCAACAAGTTTAAAATCAAAAGGCCTCTTACATCAAATTTCTTCATACAACACCTTAACCCATGTTTTGCCCCTTAGCGGAGATTCATTTTTCAAGATGTACCTACATTTTAAATTTCGTATTTGTTGCTTACGGTTTGGGCTGAGCGATGATGAGTCAGTCAGTCAGTCAGGACAAACAATTATATGTATAGAGAAGAGAAGATAGATATTAAAATTTCCA
The DNA here is from genome assembly GCA_964056695.1 of Melieria picta. Lineage (NCBI taxonomy): Eukaryota > Metazoa > Arthropoda > Insecta > Diptera > Ulidiidae > Melieria > Melieria picta. The sequence goes on along the minus strand of OZ057398.1, from coordinate 103,166,011 downwards.
AAATAAAAATAATATAAAAAATGTAAATATATAATAAAAAAACTTAATAAAAATTACGGTTAAAAATTGGGATTAATATTTTAAATCGGTCTACTACTACTTAAGGAATTTTTTTTAATTTTTTAAAACGCAATCCTTATTGATATAAAGAATCTTCTAATTCTAAAATATTCTTTTAACGCCATCATCAGCCCTCTGTGCGATATCAAAACTATAAAAATACTCTGCCAGAATTGTATATGATTTCATTTATATATTAGTTTAGCTGCCTATACAAACAGATCAACAGACAGACATATATACTGCATGACAAATATAAATTAAAAGATTCATTCATTCACATTATACAAAATGTGTCTCATTTGATGCATGATTCAACCAATGAATTTATTTATTATTCAAAAGTCATTTTTCCTTTCTCGCGTATTTCTTCTTGCCTAAACTTTGCAATTACCACACTTTCGAAGCTTTTCACGAAAAATTCAAAACGCAAACATGTCAATGAATAAACGAGTTGCAGTAGGTAAAAACTTTATTACATTTTTATGTACATATATCGTCCAGACAGTTCAGTTCTCTTGAACTTCTCACGAAAGTCAATTGACTCAATGTGCACCAATTATGGCTTTAATTGAAATCCGGTTTCCAGAAAAATTCAAAAGTTTATTCAACTTCCAACTGAAAAACGAGCAATTCGGAAAATCATCTTCAACCAATAATTAAACTGTAACAACTACTTTAAAGGCCACAATCAGCCACAATGTTGTAAAAATCGACTAAGAATGCGTACGCTCCACTTGAAATTAATTGAAATTCCATTTAAAATCAATAATTATGCTTAAATTTCATTGCTTTAGTTCCCAATGGGAGCCCGTGGCCAACTCGAGCGCAGCTCTTCGCATACACAGCTCAAAGACCAGCAGCGAACGGGCCAACGGGCGCTTAATGAAAGCAGAAAATTATATCAATTAGTGGCCCTAATTCCCACACAACTATCTCAAGTCTTTATTATCGCATCAACCATTCAAATTGTATGCTAATGTTTGACAGCGAATTAAGTTTGGTATTTTCATCTTTTAGCAATAAAAATTCAAATCCCAACAACCAAACAACCATCTCAGCGCCACCGTACCACACAGAGTATCGAAATTATAACCGAACGACCGATAGCCACAACGCAACCATATATTTGGAAAATCATAAATCTTGTTTTGATCGCAGCACTCTTTCATGCCACCACAAGGAAATGTGTGTTGAAGAAGCGGTGACTATGCATTGGAAATAATAATGAAAATAAAGCAACAATACACAAACAACTCATTTATTTTCGTTTTTGGTAAAGGCCGGAAATTTCTGTTGGCCTCCAAATATGGCAAAGAAATTTTGGGAATGAATAAATAACGCGCAGCACATAGAAATGAAAAATCATGGATCTATTGTTAAACTGCGAGATTAATGATTAAATGTGTAACTGACCAGAAGGAAATCCATTGTCGGCCGCTGGTCGCCGTCGCATGTACCACAATGCACATGTGTGATGGATAAGCAATGTGTGTGTGTGTGTGTGTGTGTGAGAGAGTGTACTCACTCGAGTGTAAGACAACAACGAGACAAGTAAGACAATCAGTTTCTAGACCTGTTTGTCCGATGTCTTGGCGCAGACAAAGAATCGGCCGAGCGCCAGACAACTTAATATGTGATCGCGTGGGTGGGTGTGAGCGCGGTTTAGAGGTCGCTTGCATAAACGCCACCCGAGATCGTTTTTCCATAATTTTATGGGAGTGTATAAACCGATTGGGCAACGGCCGTTATGGCCAAATGAGATTTTAATCTGTCAGATTAAGGAAACAACAAACGATTGTGAAAATACACGGACGATGAAAGATAAGTGAAAAGACAATGGGAAGCCAGTTTAGCAAATGGAATTAAAAGTCATTTTGGTCGGGTGGTTAGACAGTCAATTAAATGAGCACTTGAGAAGCAAAGTTTAAAATGGCACTGAAACGAAGCAAGGCGAATATTTAATTTCCATGTGATGTGACATAAGAAAACTTGCTTGAAATGGTTTACCCTGCAATTTGCAATGTCCAACAGAAGACGCAGTCAATAGGGAAAACTATATTTGATGTAATCATGTCCGATATAGTAAGAAAAAACCAGCACAGGGAAGGACCCCATTCCAAGGCAATCCATAATCATTACTAGGGATCGGATTATATGCAAGTGCATATTTTTTTGGAGCTTCCGATTTGAACGGGACAAAGACAGAAACTATTTTTATTAAAAAATTTTAAGAATGAGCTAACATATGCACTGCATATTTGGATATGTTTGCATATTTTGCATATTTTTGCATTTTTTGCATAGTTTTTGCATATAAAGGATACAAGGAAGAGAGACTAAAATGTGGTGTCCAGAAACAACCCCTACATATTCTATCCAATATATACATACAACAGTAAAAACGTCTAGCTACAGGAAACACTTCGTGGTTTATATGAGCAACAAAGTAGAAGGGGGCTTGAAAGAGGACCAGACCAATTTTAAGCCACGGTTTACAGACGGCTCCGAAACGGACGAGAGAACAGAGCGGTGGTAGTTGGACTACGTGCTGCATGCACTCAGCATCTTTCATGCTTAAATCTATACGATCAGGCTCTACACTTTTAAAATTTAAACCCTGAACGTGCGTACACGAGGCAAGGCATCGTTATACCTTCTAATGGTTGGTTGGTTTCAATGGCGAAGTTCTTACAACCAATTAGCGCGTTGGTGCCGTTTTGATAACATGTTGCATGTTGGCTTCTGGACTATGTGGCCTCCATATAACATAACTTCTGATACTCAAGCAGCCATCAAAGCGCTAATCTCCTATGAGATAACTTCAGGGCTAGTGCTGGAATGCATGAAGGCATTGAATAAACTGAATAAGGATCAAATGGATTAGACAGATATAGAAGTGCTGCAGCCACTATCCTCCTCGGACCGGAGCCCTCCATTGGGCTGAGCATGCATACCCTAGCACAGTCACTAAGACTCAAAGAAAGAACCAGGAATTCAGAATACCTTGAGTCTCAGACAATGGAAAATCTTAATAAATGGTTACAACTTCAAATGGACTGAAGAATGTCCCTGAATGAATAAAAAAGCTAGGACAGATTACCGGACGCCTAACTGGGCACTACAGACTGAGGGAAAACATGCACACAATTGACTTAGGATCAGTTAAGAATCTGTAGACTCTGTAAAACAGCAGAGGAGACTTCTAAGCACATCATACTTCTCTGCGATGCAGTAGAGGAGTTCACTCTTCATAGCATTTTAGATGCAATGTTGCTATCGTAGCAATTTTTGAATTTTCGCAATTTTTTCGAAAGCAGTTGTAGCGACAGATTGCTACGATAGCAACTTTACACCTAAAATGCTATGAAGAGTGAACTCCACTAGTATGTTGCAGCACGAGGCAATACCTGGGCCAGCGCTGGGTTAAAGAAGAGGACATCAACGTAAGTTACTAAATTTCATTAGGTTGGTGGGTCTGGGGGATGTTCTCTAACTTTCAGTAGTGGAGCGCACAATAGATCATTACTGGTCGCAGTGCATTACAACCCCCATAACGTCTAGGCATGTCAGCCTGTCTGTTAGTGAAACAAATATACAATCGATGAGGTATGGTAAATAAATTTAGATTTTGTTAATACACCAACTAAGAACTGGCCTTTCAGTACTTTCAGAAATATGAAAAATCCTTTATTATTGAAGGTAATCAAACTTTTAAGAGAATATAAAAAACGAGTGTGCTTATGACCACACGACTGAAGTGAAACTTTTTTCGCTCCATCTGTATGTATATATATATATGTGTGTGTTCTTTCTCTCTTCCTCTCATAGCCAAATACGTTCCGTATATCTAAGCACACTGCAGGCCTATTGTCTGTATCACAGTGTAGGAGCAAGAGAGAGCAGTGCGCGCGCACATTTTCTTTCTCTCTTTCTCTTATAGCTAGGAAATGAAATATGTATATATTTCAGTCTCTTGCTTATATCCCCCACTCAACTCCCGTTCGCCTCGCCCGATCACACTTTTCGTAACGCGTTCGCAAGCTTACTCCCCAAGTCAAGCGTGCGTAAAGAAGTTTCACTTCAATATAAAACTCGAAGTGTGGTTAGAGACAACGCATTCGTTTGAAGTGACATTTTCAAAAGCATAGTTTTTTGGGACAAAGTAGTAATTTGAATTTGACCAAGTTTGATCAAGACTCAAACTCTAAATATTTTTACATGTAGCTGGCGCAGGTATGTACATCAATAAAATAATCGAATTATTTGTAAGTTTAACATCGTTTTGATTCGTGTCTTGGAAATTCGTGATTTTTGGCATTTCGTAGGGCGTTGTATTTCTATCACAAAATTCATAACATTGTCAATGTAGAGTTCTTCGTCTTCTACGCTCGTTGATGTGTAACTTTTCGAATAAATCAATGGTGAAAGTGTTCATTCCATCGAATCAGAAATACTGATTTTCCATTACTATTTTTTATTATCTTTAGTGAACACTGAACTATTTATCTACAGGCAGACACAAATACAATTCATTGCCAACTTTTGGTCAAATTTGATATATTAAAAACAACCGTAAATTACAAATTCAATCAGAATAAATAATATAACTACCGAATGGCGGTCTTTCAACTCGGAAGTCGACATCATTTACATTAAATTTAAATATGTATAAATCAAAAACAGGGAACCACGAGGGCAGTTTGATGAGTCAGTGATTTTTGAATAAAATAAATTTTTTTCGGCAAAAAACGTTTTTGTTTTCTTAATATACGAGTATAAAAAAATTTTCTGTTAACATGTTTATTGCACAAAACCAGTCCAGTGAATTGACTGAAGACGATTTGAAAAGTAATGAACATAAAAACAGACATCAAGTATTTTCCAGTTAAAGAAAAAAATTGAAAATTGTAGATTTGTATACTGTGAATTGATTTATGGAAAAATGTAAATTTGAGAAAATTTTGATACTTTTGTGTGTGGTGTGCGACTCATTGCGCATTGACTCGATACGCTTAAAATGTTCAATGCAGTTTGAAATCGGGTTTATCGACTGTTACCACGTTTATACGACGGTCCCAGTCGATTGGCATTAACTCGATATTCATTCGAGCAGGTGTTTATACATGGATTTCTGAAGTCAATTGACTGATGAAGACGATTTGAAAAGTGTGCTTTTTCTCTTTCTTTTTTATGAATATCAGCGGTTAATGTTGCTTGCTTTTTACTTGATAATGCCCAAAAACGTTAAGTGTACATAACCAACAGCTGATTTTCAAAGAGCTTTGAAAATTATTAACCCTTAGCAAACATTTTCGAAGCGACTTTAAGAACTCATATGAAATGCGCATTGACTCGATACGTTTAAAATCTTCAAGGCGGTTTGAAACCGGGTTTATCGACTGTATTGAGTCAATGCGTATTGATTCCAAACGACTTGAACTATCGTCTCTGAAATCGTGTTTATACGACTGTATTGACTCAATGCGTATTGACTGAAAGCGACTTGAGCTGTCGTATAAACGGGGTATATGTTATTGCTCCTAACCTATCCCACATACTAGTATATATGTTGTTGAAACGCAATTAGCGTTGTTGAGCATATTTTTTTGTCTACAATCAAATAAATTTCAGTAGCAACGGCACAAAAAAATTCTCTATAGACATAAAGAAATTCTGTCAATATTGCGAATGTGCTAACTTTCAGCCAAGAAAAAGCACAAATATCGCTGGAGCAATGAACACAACAGCCGAGCTTCAAATGCAAAATGTTATGGCTTTGTTTATGGCAACCACGGGGCTGTGATTTAAGACACGATTTTGACGGATTTTGACAATTTTCAAGCGTTTGTACGCTTTCAGATGCTAATTAAAAAAACTTGATTTCGCCTGCCGAACGACACGTTGCCAGCAGCCGAAATGTGTCGTCTGAAAGCTGCGCTTCATCAGTGAAAAGTGACAAAGTGCAACACGAGTAATGGAAGTGACAAAACGTTGCGGTCTTTTATGCGCTTCAGTAGCGAAACATGAGCACGTAGGGGCCGAATTTTGCAAAGACTACAAAATCTCATGAACTGTGTCAAATTTTGCGCTTGCACAAAATTACACGCTAATCCGAAAGCCATCGCCAAGGAAACGTCAACTTTCGAAAAAGGAAAATTAAAAAAACAGACATAAACTATGTTCAGTTCAATTATTAACAATTATTCGCTTAATTTGCAAGCATTTACATTGAATATTGAATGCATTTTCAACAGTCAAAATGCGTTTCGGCACAAATTTAACGGTTTTTATGAACGGACAATTTATTTATGGATTTATTTATAGATTGTTAAAATGGTTAAAAGTGCTAGCTTTATGGTTTGCTTTTAATTTTGATTTGGCTATTACGGTTTTTGTTATGTTGTTGTTGTTGATTTGTTTTTGTGCACTCAATTGAAATGGCGCTGGTGGAAAAAAGCTACAACGCACTGCTGTGGCAATTACCAAAATCATTTTGCAATGTTCCACAACGTTGCCACGTTGTTTGCGAAATGACGTGGCCGAATTGCGCGCACACACAAAGCCGACACACGAAACAAAATGGCAAAGTGAAAAACAACAAATTTGCAAAAAAAAAATCACAAAAACCAAAAAAAAACAAATTAATGTATTTGAGCAAAAACAATGCGAAAAACAAGAGGAGATACTGCGCGCTACCTGACGCCAGCATTAAGTTTGGCAAAGTGAAATAAGCAATTCAGAGAATAGAAAGTTAATTACAAGTATTCGCGTATGCAAACAAGATACCAACACACTACAAAAACAATACAATTTCCAACAATAATTCGCAAAAAACGATACAACTAAAACAAAAGCAATATTTTGACTTTTTCTCGTACTGAGCGAAAAGCAACAAAAACAAAAAATTATAACAGCAACAGCTGGAACGCTAGAAAGGCGGAGAGATATCGTGCGCCATGGTAGTGAAGATACAGATACCACACACAGCTGGGATGGGAGGGAGCCCAACGGCAATGGCCGACACAGGGAGATAGGCAGGCAATAGGAATGCCAACGGTAACAATCGCCAGCAACAAATAAAGCAAAACGAAAAAAAAACTAACACTAGTACAACAAACAACAAAACCAGGCAACGCCAAGTTACAATCCGCTACAGCGAGCGTTTGTACCATGTATGTATGTAGAAGGCGCTCAGCTCAGCGGCTTAGAGCTGCAATCGATTGAAACGAATTTAACCGTTTTGCATTTGTGAAAGTAGAATTGTAATAGAAATACAAATAGAAATAGAAGGTATAAGGTGGCCGAAGAATAATGAAGATGGAGCGGGAAAAGCGAGCCACCAGCCACAGCCAACGTACAACAAGTAGGCACATGCAAACATACTCGTACATACATACATACATATATAGTACATTATTCACACATAGGCATGCATACATAATACAAAAAAGTAATCATAATACGCTTAAAATTGTGGTGGAATGGTAATAAAGCACCTGACACAATGGCCGGTGCTACACAACAACAACAATAACAACAATAATGAAAATGTGCTGTGCGACTTGCACGCCACACCGGCTTCGGTGCGCTGCCTATGACTGTGGCTTCTTCCAGCAGCGGCGACCACGACCACGACTAGGCTTCCCAGCTGATACAAACACACATACACACACACACACGCACACAGTCAAACACAGCGGCGCACGACTTTTGCGATTTTTCACTTCCAACTAGCACAACAGCAAAATATCAGTGTGTAGCTATGTATGTTTGTTTGTATATAATGTGGCCAACTCCAGCAACACAACAGCAAAATAAAAATATAAACAACTAATGTACATGCAATGTGTTGTTGTTGTTGTTACTATTCTTGTGGCCAAAGCAGTTGCCACTCACTTCTGGACATAATAAGAACAACTGGCAGCAGCAAAACAACATTAAAAAAACAACAACAAAATGACCGAAAAGGAGGTAAAGAAAATCAAAACTATGAAATAGAAAAATATATAGAAAACCTCGTACATATACATACATACATACATAAAATAATCATAATAATAATAATGCCAACACAGCGCCGCAGCAACCAACACAAATAAGCCAAATCCGCAACAGTGCTGGTGGCTGAGCTGGCTGGCGCGACTCTGTGGATAATGCGGCGTTTGTTCCATCGCCCAATTCGTCTCATATTTTAGCAGCACGAAAGGAACTCAAAGACGAATCATAATTGTGGCAATAAAACTGAACAAAGCGCATCAACACCGCAAACGCGACCAACTTGCAAAGTTCAATGGTGGAAATGGGGAGTGGCAATAAGCAGCTAAGCAGGCGGCGGCGGTACGGTGTGAAAACCTTAAAACTGCGTTAAAAACACTAAAAATCGTTAATGCCATTGAACGAGAAACTCAATTAGCTGCGAGAAGGACAGCAGCGATTAATTTGGGCAAACAGAATCACATTTGAATGTTTTATCCGATTTTAGTTCCTTTTGGTTTTAAAATGTATTGTTTAACTGCTTCTAGGCCACAAAACTACCTAATTGTAATTGTTGTTCCCCCTCGTCGAGTAGACATAATTTCATTAGATCCATAACGATTCGATAAATGCGTCTGCGGAAACTTTAATTACGCTGCCTCAGCAGTCAAGTCAAGTTGGTAAATGCAATCTGTGCTTTGCATTCGTTAACCCTTTCGCTACAGGTTTTTACTGGGGAAAGTTAAAATTTTCAATTTTACGTCTTAGGCTTCTATGTGGTTATATATTTCAATACTTCATAAGAAATTTTTTAATTTTTATACTCGGACCCTGTATTTTAGAGTGTTTTTCTATGAGAGCAACCACATCGTTGTGGCTGTAATTATTTAAACATTAAACTTTTTACGCATAACGAAAATTTGAATATTTCTTCATTTACTTCAGCCAAAATTAAAAAAAAAAAGTATCTAAATTGAAGGTCGGCCTCGATAGTCCAGCGGGTAGCGCGCTGGCTTCTCATACCAAAGGCCCCAGGTTCGATTCCTGGCTCGGGCTGGTGAAAAACTCGTCTACTTCTATCGCTATCCACATGAAGGAGATGAGAATTACAAGAATCGCACAAGTGCGCTCTTGGCAGGCAATGGCAAAACCTCCAAGTATGAACGAAAAACTGCCAATCGCAGTTCGGATTCGGCTGTAGGTCCCCTCCCCCTCCCTTTCCCCATCCGCTTGAAATGTGTGCTGTAACATATGTTGGAAAGACAGTGTTGCATACGCATTTCAAAAACGGGTGAAATATGATATATTACTCTCATTTTCCTTCCCTATCCCCCATGGGTATAGTACAATGGTCTGAAATGGACTGATTGCTATGGAAGGCTTGTAGCCTTCCTGCCCACCTTCACATCCATCCATCCATCCATCATCTAACTTGAAAGAAAACGTCAAATTAAAAAGTTCTTTTCTGCTTCTTCTTCCTTTACTATGTCAAGATATACCATTAAAAAGACGTGTATACTTCTCTTCTTTAAACTTAAATATTCAGTTTATTAATTCCGTATTTTTCCTAAAACTTCAAACTATTCTAAAGACCAACAAAAAAATGTATTCTTACAACCATAGAGGATGCAGAAATGTATTCTTACAACCATAGAGGATGCAGACGTCCACAAAGTAGCATGTTGCCATATGGCAACAAAATAGCGAAAGGGTTAAGACAGAGACCACCTAAACCCAGCTGCCTGGAGATTTGGACAACAGAAGGCCGCTCCGACATTCAGAGTGACCTCTGGTTGCCGCGCCATGAATGGTTGGGTCTGTTGTCATCACGCATTGCAATTTGATTTTGGAATTTGTGTGGCCTTTTTCAGTGCACTGCACTCTTCGCGCTCTGCCGCTTTGGGTACAGTGTTTCCACACATTTGTCGTAATTATGTGCAATTTTCACTGCAGGAGGTGAACAGAATTGCGCCGGGAGGCGAAACCAAAATGCTTCGCACTGCTTTTGGCTTTTCTATTTTTCTCAATTTCTTTTTGGTTTTCGAATTTTCAATTTTCCACTTTTAATTTTCGTTATTACATTGGTTGGTGTTATTTTGTTTTCCTGCAATTTTCTTGTACAACTTTAAAGATAGAAAATGTGCTCGCACAACATCTTCAAAGTGCATGCAGCGCGGAAAAGATTGCCACGGCAGCAGCAGCGGCGGCAACACGCAGCGGGCATGTACGGCACTTTGCAGCTATTGAACTTGGCACTTGTAGGGTATAAAAATACATTCGTGTATTTTAGAGTTCTGGCCAGAACGCCAGAAAGCCGAGTAGACGACAGATAAACAGCCAGCAGCCAGCGGCAACGACGACGAGCCAACAACCGGCAGGCAGCAAGTCAGAATGCCAGAAAGACAGCCGCAGGCAGGCAGTTGCGCTGGCCGGCCATGGCAGAGTGCAATGTTTTCATAAGTGCCTCGCTGTCTGCACTGTTGATATTTCAAAATGCACAAATAAAACAAGGCAATTCGGTGCAGACACACACACACGTGAGTTCGTTTGTCGCGTAGATAGCGAGCCGTGCGCCCAAATGCAAAAATTGCACAAATTGCACACGAGTTCAAAAAGATAGAAACACGATAAACGCCCCACTCACTCGTGCGTTCGCAGACGCTCTCTCGTGCTGGCTGTGTTTCGTTCTTCTGCGCATCGACTCCTCGGGGCGTGGAAGCGGCCCGGTGCGAGACGCTCGCCGAATACATTGAAGCGGTGTTTCTTTCGCGACAGGCCATGCCAGGAGCAACCATAACGTTTTAATTGTTTCATTTATGTTTTCATATTTGGCACTGACTGCACTTGCAGCTCATTAGCAAATCTTCAAGACGTTATTAATCTGAAGAAGCGTTAAATGCGCCGCTCTTTATTGCCACAATTGCGGCCATGTGTTGCTTAACATTTTTTTTGGCGCTCCGCTTATTCCTTCGGCCTTATTCACTCAACTTTCCAAAAAGCCGTCGCACCGCACAACCAACACCAACACCAACACCATCGACCAGCCGACCAGCCCGCCAGCCGGCCGGCCGGTGTGTGTACTCATTAGGACGGAAATCCAGTTAACCCACACGGTGAATGGTTATTTGTTTTTGGGTTTTGATTTTATAGTTTTGCTCTTCGTTGGTTTTTCGGTTTTTGGCAGCACAAGTGAAGCGTATAAATGAAACTTGTTTTTAGCTGGCTGCACTTAAAAGCGTTTTAGCCAGGTTTTTGTATACTTTCGGGTAGGTTGGCCGAAAGGCAAACAAGTCGGCCGCTCAACCGCGCAACCGCTACAACTCGATTGGACTTCGCTTGGAGGATTACGAGTGACGTTGCCAACCCGGCACTCAGCAAGTGGGCAGAAAAAATTGGTTCACATGCGTCGCTCACGCTTGTCGTCCCACATACTCATTTCGTTGGCACATTTTCGAATATTCCAGATTCGTGAAACAAACAAAAAAAACAAACAAGTGTCCAACTGTCGATGCAGTTAAAGTCATAAATTGCGTGTAAATGCTTTTTGTTGTTTGAGCAAAACTTCATACATATTGCCAAAACAATTTCATTTTTCGATTTGTTTTGTTGTTGTTGCCTTTATAGCCCAGCGAATCACCAACGAATTAATGAGTCACACTATTGTTTCCAGTATGAACTTGAAGCTGGCATGGAAGATGATGTTGTCGTGGCCAAATGCATTCCGAAGCGCAGCTATTCCATCAACTGGCCAGTAACGAAAGTACAGCCACAGCAACAGCCGACCTGAGTGCGCGCAGCTGTTGGTCAAACGTGGCCGAGAGGGTACAATTCAATTTTCCCCATTTTCTTTCCGTTTAATATTTCTGTTGCCCATTGCTTTTAGTAGCAGCGCCTAGAGAGCGTAGGTAAATTAATTGACTATAAAAATACTTCAAGTAATTTCGTTCACGATTGTGCTAAAAGCGTTACAGCAACAAAACCGCCAACAGCAGTGCCGCGTACCAGTCGAACGCGTGGCCAATCGAACAGGCGGAAAGGCAGTGAATGGTGTGTGTGAGAATCACAGCGGCGGCATTTTTGAGGCCACCTTTGAGACGCTCTATGGCGCCGATCGATTTGTTGTAATAATAAATCAGTGTGAAAGCATGTAAATTCTGAACGACTACAAGTGACTATAAATCGTTTTCGGTCGATTTGATCGATTGGACACTTTTGAATTGACATAATTAAATTATTAAAAATACCTCAGCGATTTTGATTTATGTGACAATGGTTTTCGAATGCTGGCGCTCAAATGTCACAATTTCCATTAATTTCACTGTCAAGATGACAATGGCGACAATAGCTTAAATAAATGGCTTAATGTAAAAAATTAAATGAATGATGAAATGAATGATGAAATGAAAAATGAGCAATTTGTTTAACCCTTCGCTGCATGGCATTGCATATATGCAATGTTAACTTTTCATAGATTTGGAAACTATTCTATTCACCATTTTACAGTCGTTCATTCTTCAGTTGAATCTTTTATGTTGAAACATTTGATTACTAACGGAATTTTGCGAATAACATTGAAAGTATGTGCAAAAGAATCGAAAAAACCAACTGTTTCGATTTTGTGAAATAATTTTGGTTATTTATGGCGATGGTGATATGGCCGTCGCTGTCGCTCAGCTGTTTAGTGCGTTGAATTATGAGTATACAGTGACGCCTGACCTCTGTTTGACTCCCCGCAGTAGCCAACACTAAAATATAGATAAAACCGACTTTCATTTCGGCGGTAGCGTTCTCATCAGGATACGGAAAATGTCCGCAAAACTTCTTTCATAGATACAGGAATTCAACAAAATTTCATTTTTACCATCAAAACTTAACAAGCAACAAGAATTATATGACAAAAATGTTTTTTCTTCACGGAAATTAAATCATGCAACGAAGGGTTAAAGGAAGTTGATGCAGTATTAGATTAAATATGCCAGCCATAAGATTCACAGATTTAAAAGAGATAGAGATTTAGATAGATAGATAGATAGACAGACAGACAGATAGATAAATAGATAGATATAGATAGATAGATAGATAGATAGATAGATAGATAGATAGATAGATAGATAGATGGACAGATAGATATTCTATACATATATACTATAAATAATTAATACATGAATATTAAAAAAAGAACAATTCCAAGACTTTCTCACCAACTCAATAGAACTAAAATTTTCCAAAACCAGCAACACATAAAGTCCGCATTTTAGACCCAACATTTCTCTACGATACTGACTAAAGACTATCGTTGTTTCATAGAAACTCATAGACCCTTATCTACCAGTCTGCCCCATTCTTACCGACCCAAAACCACCGGAGATTTTTCAAAGCAGACCACTTAGTGGCTAACTTGTCCTCGTTTAAAGACTAGAAATCATTACCACTTAAAGCATGAACATTTCTAAAAACGTAACTAGTCTTTTTGACAGAGGCAAAAGAAAAAAATACCTAAATCTTTTTTTTTAAATAAGTAATTGCAGATAATGTGGTACGAAAAGAAAACAAGCCACTGTAAAAAAAACCAAGCGGTAAGCACGCTCTATAAATCGTTGTACTAACTACTGGTAATTAAAAAAAAAATACGCATGTACACATACATACATATACATATATATCTGTGGCATTTTGACAAAACAACTTATGTCGAAATAGTGAAATTCTCCAGTTTTTTTAGTCATAAAGACACAATTTCAAAATGCTTCTTTTGGTGGAATCGGCTTGTTTTTACGACATTTAGTTACAGAGATATGATGTATAGCATTTCAACTTTTCTCGAGTTTTGTATGAGATTTGCTCTGCACCTTATTAGTATTTTCGCTCTCCTGAACAATTTGAAAATTAGACTTAAGTTGTTTTGTCAAAATGCCACAGATATATATAAATATATATAATAATTGTATACATGTATGTATATAAGTACAAGCAGAAAAAAGTAATGACAAACTGCTGGAATTTGTTACTGTTAGTCGCAGTGCGTGACTATGATTTAATATGAGCCGCAATATCGCAGCAGGTACATATTGGCATGTTATAAAGCTTTTAGCAACTGATAAAATAACAAAACAACCAAATCATTTTGTTAACTGATGCACCATTTAGGGCAACACACATACATATACACACACACACGCAAACGCAAGCAAACAAAACAACAGAGAGATACTATTCAAATATTAGTGTCGAGTTATTTCGCTTTGCCATTACAATAACTTTGTGTCACCCTTTTTTTATTTTCTGCTTGATTTGCATCTTGCTTTTATTTTCATTTTTGTTTTATTCATAAATGTGCCCATATTTTGCTGATAATTTATACGGCAGTTGCCATATAATGAGTCACAAACACATCGCGACAATTTGCCAATTCTGAGCGCAAAGCCATGCGAATACTAAATGCGGCTGACAATGCGAGTTGAGGCCTATGTACACCTACACCAAATATTGTACATACACTAACCCAAGCAAAAGTGCCAGATTGAAGCAATGAGATGTGACTTTTTTATAAACATTGCTGCATAAACAATTTGGCAATTGGAGCATTTGATGTGATTCAACCCCACCATCTCTAGAAAGTCTTAAATACGCGCTTGGAAGCATCCCAATATTCCTTTTAAGTGGGAAAAAAACATGTCATAACTTCTTGAGAAATTCTCATAGACCCATAAGTAATTACTTTAACCACTCATAGACGCCACTTGGCATAGCTAAGAACTGAATAAGCGCTACTTAGAATCTATTTGGTCAGCCTAAATCAGAGTAATTTGTGGTGCCCAAACTTTCCGCTGCAACCAAATGACTCTTTCACCTTCATGCAAAGCGTATACGTTTGTTATGAGCGAAAGTGTGCACCCTCCCAAGCGCACATTCCCTCATTCATCCATTCACTTATTCGATTCAATTCAATCCAATCCAAGCCAATTCCAATCGCGATAATGTTCAAGCGTTTCTCCCAACCGGCGACTGATTGGTGCGCTGATAGACAGCAAAAGGGTAGCCGCAGACGCGATGATTGTTTGTGTTTCATAAGCCGACCGATGGTCAACAAGCCGGCCGGCTCGTCAACTGGTTCGTGATTCAACCAGTCGGCCAGCCAGTGAGCTAGCCAGCCGGTCGGCTATACGTTACATTGTTTAATTAGAAAAATGTTCAATTAACATAAATTTGAATTTGAGCGCAAATTTGCACTGCGATGCGAAATTATGAGAGATTAGACGTTGAGCTGGCTGACGATGAGCTAAACTGTAGCGCGAAGTGGAGCGCATTCCGTGTTGGACCATTTCAATGTGAATCTACCGTTTGTGTTTCGTAGGTACTGTGTGCGGAGAAAAACTTCATTTAAATATGAAAAGCTGCACTAGAGCCGCCTCAAGGCTAACATAGCGCAAATGACTGGCAAAGCCGAGCGTGAAATTGAATATCTTATGAAATAAATTGCTGCGCTCAGCTCTATTTTACAACTGAATTACAAATTTTGACTTTTTGAAATAAATTGCTGCGCTCAGCTCTATTTTACAACTGAATTACAAATTTTGACTTTTTGAAATAAATTGCTGCGCTCAGCTCTATTTTACAACTGAATTACAAATTTTGACTTTTTGCAAACAAAACTATTTAACAGCGTACAAAAAATGATTGAATAGTTTTAAAATAGAACTGGACTGCACTGCAGGCTGAATATTTTAACATCATCTTTATAAAATTACTCGTAGAGGCTTTAGAAGTTTAAAATAAAATATTGTGATGCGATTGCTTTCAGTTGGCTGAAAACAAAAATGCTAATTTTACGTTATCGCGAATTGAGTGCAATGAAGCGCGGACTAGCACAAAATCGATTCAGACAAATAAGCTGATAATTAATATATATATTTACTTAACACTATGCCCTATAACACCGCCAACTAGGCGCCGTCTACCTCTTAAAATAATGCAAACATCTTCAGCGTGTATTTCGTAGTTGGAATACCTCGAACCATTCGAAATTCCCCATAATTTGTCAGGGGTTTGTTAAACTCTGCATTGGTTTAAGACAGAAATTTTGCCTCGGTATGGTTCATCATTGAGACGTGAGCTTTTAGCACTGAAGTCGAGTTCATCAAGCTATCGTTTACGAAAAAATATAGAAAACATCAAAACATTTAGGCACAAGTTTGCACTACTGAGTTTTAAATAGCAAACTTCGATATAGCAAATTTCTATATAAATTCAATCAACGCTCTCGCACGTCACTATTGCCGTCTAATTACAAAATGCTCAAAAATCGCTTTTTCCACTTAAATTTGATACCTATTACATCAAAGTTATTTATAGGTAGGAGGTAAGTGGGCACTTAAGGCTCTGCGGATCGTGGCGTTATCGGCAGCGGATCGCGCCAAAGCGCAGCAGCATGAAAGATAAGGGCATTCAAGTGCCGCTTTACTACGATATTCAAGAAACTGTGCGTAATGTTTATGTTTATATTTATGTTTACGCTGTCGCTGTGTTTTGCGCCCATTCATGCGCTTTGTTGTTTTTTTTTTACAATTCGCCTTATTTATATACAAACAAAACAAAAGACGGCTGCCGTGCCATATTACCTTCGACAACGCCGGCACGCCGGTAACATAGCAACCCAGTAAATACGACACCGAGCTTCATTTCAACTCCACCAATAAGCGGCCAACGGGCAAATGTTTTACACGTTCCGACAATCAAAAATGTGGCAATTTATTTATAATGTTGGAAAATTCAATACGCAAGCGATACGAAATTAAAACTGCAAATACACAGTTTGTCAGCGAAAAAAACATATGCAATTAACGATGGCATTGGTTGCAAATGAATACGCTGAGTAATCGCTTAAGACCGACGCTTGATATGTATGTATGTATGTATGTATGTGCATACATACATATCATATGTGGGGGGCTCACACAGCTCAAAATATGAATTTTTAAGTGCGCAAAGAACGCCAGTCAAAGATATACGCACACAGTGCCGGCAGTGACAGTGACAAATGGTCACATACAGAGAACAAGAGAGCGAAATAGAGAATGAGGGGCTATGTGAGGGGGAGGAGTAGCCGGGCGAGCTCGAGCAAGAACAAGAAGAAACTCGCCAGAGTTTACAGGAAGTTTGATAACAATATGACCCAATTAAATGAACCCGAGCGTGTATGAATGCGAGTTTGCGGCACTACCAAATGCAATTTGCATTCGAGTGGCAGCTGCAGTGGCGCAGGGTGGCGTTGGCGTCACCGTTTTCGGTTGACAGTGGCGTGGCCGATACGTGGCTTTGGAGGAACTTTGCAGGTCGGCAGACAAAAGTCAAATGTGAAAAAATTCAGTTTAGTTTGGTTGGGTCTTTTGCGTTCCTAAAAAGATACGATTAGAATTGGACCACTCGGAGACCCATGGGGTCCATTGGGAATCCCTTCATTTTAGAATCCAATGCCCTTCTCTATCTGTTGGGTTTCCCATAGATTCAGACAGGATCTTTTTGAAACCATTTGGTCTTGGCGAGAAAATTTTGTAGATCGGCAATCTGAAGAACCGTCTTTCTTATAGTGATGGACAGTGGCATAGCAGGTGCTCGATTGATTTCAGGTTCCTGAGAAAGTATTGAATACGTTCAGAGAAAATACAGGAATCTTTTAAGAAAAATTAAGCACAAAAAAACTAATATACATATAAAAAACAGATTCGTTGACCTTGCAGAATACAGAAATTTATACAATTTAGTCACTTCATTTCTGTAGTAGAAAATATTATAGGTTTAATATAGATTCAAATGATTGCAGTAGTAAAAACGAAAAATGCATTTGGCAACGCAACATTCAAATTGATAGTTAAAACTAATCCAATTAATTTATTCATGAGATCCCAATTCCAATACCCTCCCCCATACAAACTGGCTTTACTACTGCCCAGAAACAGTTAGTGAACAGTGCCCATGGCCACTGTACACACATTCAACATGCATGTGGAAAGCAAGTTGCAGATACAGGCATTCGAGTATGTTAATGCGCCTCATTTGCAGCCAACTGCGGAAAATGAAAAATGAATAATTGGAAAGCGTACTCGTTTCGCGTTCGACACCCCCAACAATGCCCTCAATTGTGAAGCTTTCAGTAGTTATTAAGTTACGATGCGCAGTGGCACGACAGTTTTTTTGGTGTGAAAAATTACACAGACGACATCGAAGATACTCAAAAACAGCCAAACCCCTTTTTGGCGAACAGCTGCAGCGTGTCTCCGCGTGCGCCGCATCTAATCTGTTTAATAATTCTAATGGATATTTTACCAAAGTCGGGCGTAGTCGAGCAAATGCTTCAAAAGAAAACCAAACTCCACTTGATGCCAGTGCCCAAAGTGTATTTAAAGTGTTTGTACTATGGAAAATAAGTTAAATTTGATATCTTCCACTTTAACACAAAGTTGCTAGATTGTGTGCGCCATGAACCCTGCGACACTTTTTAATTGGAAAGAACATTATCTAGTTCGGTGCAACCATTTCACAGGAAAATTAAACACTTTTCACCACATGCGGCAAAAGGCACATTAAAACAATACACTAACCCCCGATGCCCGAAAACCTGAATGGCCAATGCTCAAGCCACATACACACCAGCCGAAATAGACTCACCCTTACGTCACTTTTCGTCGTCACGTCTGTCCGTCAACAGCGCAACTTGAATCGCATGAAAGCAGACAAAGAATACCCCCACCTCCTGCGCATGTGTGTGCACCAACAATGACAATAACAACAACAGCAACGTCAGCGACAAGCAGCAACAAGAACAACCACCCCCACCCACACCGCAATGCAGGAAAACCAGCTCGCGTCGCTCCTACCCCAACCAGGCAGTTGGCACTCGCGCATAGACGGGCCTTAGACGAGACGACAGACGGCCGGCTAACGAGCGCAAGTATACGCACCAGAATGCAGCGGGAATAGGAACGACGACGAGCTCCTAAGCGAACGCGAAAACTGAAGGACGAATGCGCCGGCCAAGGTGCACTGCACAGCGACCCCACGAGTATACCAACATTTTTAATGATTTCTCCGGTGAACAGAGTCGGAAACAGAAATGCAGTGAAGCAGCCAGCCAGGCGAACTGCCAAACGAGCCAGGAAGCAAGCAAGGCAACGCAGGACAAGAAAGGAAAAGCGAAAGCGAAATGAAATGAAATTGAAAAATAAAATAAGGCACCACTGCGGTGTGGGTTACTAGAGGGGGGTCTAAACGCATGACAAAGTGAAAAATTTGTTGAATAATTTCGCTTCTTCTTGCACTTCGCTTACGCTGAATTGGTTGCGGTTAGTTGGATTGGGTGAGGCCGCATAGGGTTGGGCTTTGGTAATGAGTCACGTACCTGTGAGAGGATACCATCCTTTGCCGAAAGCATTAGATCATCCATTTGGTGCTCGAGCTCATTCAGGCCACCGGAGTTATTCGCGGCTGCAGCTTGTGCCTCTTCTTTGGTCTCTTCGACCAGGTGTTTCTCCTCGGTCGACTGCGGGGAAGGTGTAGCGTCGACATCCAACTTCTGTGTGGGTGTGAACTCGGGTGCGAAAATGTTCAGTGCGGTAGGAGGCGCGCCGACTACGGCTTCAGGCTCGACCTCGACACCACTGGGTGCGGCGCGCATTGCCTCGAAGGAGACGTCACATTCCATCGGCAGTGAAGTGTCGACGAGCAAGCTTTCGTCAGCCGGCTGCGGCTGTGGCGAGTGTGGCTGGGGCGATAGCTGCTCCTGCTGGGCATCGGCGGAAGTGTGCTCCAGGTATATGGACTCTTGCATATGCGCTGCATTGTCCAGGTCAATTGGTATTTGCGGTATGTCCTTGGCGGACGCGTGCAGCTCATTTTGCAAATTCATTTGCATCTCCTCAGTGGAGGGCGAGTGCGAGACAATTTCCTTCTCATCTACGTCGAGCAGCTCCTTTTCGCCAAATTCACCGGCCGGTTCGTGCTGTGGCTCCTCAACGAAGGAGGTGTTTAGGCTTTCGGAATCAGTGGGTAACGGCTGCACTGTGTTCAGCAACTGCTCAATGGAATCGGCCGCCTTTTCAGCCAACAACTCCGCCTGCTTCATCACCTCGATTGGCTGTTCGTCAATTTCAGCATCCAAATCGACGCTCGTCTCTGGTCCATGATCGATGAAGCTGGCAGGCGAGTGACGATGGAAATCCAAAGCATCTACCATAGCCGAAGCACTGACATCGGCCGCCAACAGATCACTATTGGCCTCCAGGTCGCCGATGATCTCCACATGCTGATCCGGTGTTTTCAACTGCAAATCGTCTTCTTGCTCTAATTCGTGTGGCCGCTTAGCAACCTCGTGCTCAAACTCAATCTCCGGTGGTAGGGCAATGCTATCCATGTTCTCTTCGCCGCGTCCTTTACGTGGACTTTGTGCAACAAAGTCGTCGTCGAGCAGGTGGCGTGCCATAGCGCTTGGGTGTGGTTGCAAAAGCTCTGACTGTGTGGCGGCAATATCATCAGCAGCAACGGCTGCATCGAAAGCCGGTTCGCCAACGAGCTGGTCGCCGAAAGCACTGCCGCTATGCGGTACCGTGGGCGATGCTGGGTTCGAGCCGAAGTTAGGCACAAACTCCATGGCATCGGGATTCAGCTGTGTGTGCGCGTGCGCCTCGAAGTCCAAATCAGTTGGATGCGACGCTGTGTAGTCAACCATTAGAGGATCAGCATTTTCCTTGTCATCCATATCGAAATCATTTGCATGCTGCGGCTGTTGCTCGTGCAGCTGTTGCGGTGGCGCATTCTCGCTTATACTATTTGTGCCGTTCGTGGTGTTAGTGGCCAACGAACTCGGCTCCTCCTCCTCCGTCTCCTCCGCACCGCCAAACGCTGGTGCCATATTTTCCGCATGCGATTGCTGCGCCATCGGCTCGGGCGCCTCTATTTTCATCTCTACTTGCAACACACCGACACCGTCGTCGGCGTATTCTTCACCGGCTGTCGACGTGGTGTTCGATGTTGTTGAAAAATCGCCATCATTTTTAATTATCTCCACTTCGCCTTCTCCGTCCACAGCAACGCCAACGCCAGCGCCGTGCGCAGCTACCGCGGCCACGACGTCAGCCACACCGTTACCAAAGCCATCGCCGTCGCCGGCTTCGTGCTCGTGCCGGCCCAACAGCAACTCGTCGCCGGCATCGACGTTGCCGTTGCCATTGCCGTTGCTGCTGCTGTTGCCAACTCCTTCTACCACTGCTTTGCCGTCGACGACTTTCATCGTCTGTGTCTGCTGCTTCTCGCTCTGCTGCACTTCTTTTATGTATTTCCACTCCTCTCCGTCGTCTTGCTCCTCGTGCTCCTCGAATTTTCCCCCAATATTGCCGATGCCGCCGATCTCCTCGGCCCCAACCAGGCCACCGACATCGCCACACACACCGCCAACGCCACCACTAGCCATTTGCAAATTCTCCATCAAATGCTGCGAACTCAAGTAATTATCAAAGTGCGCGTTATCCTCGTGCTCCATTTTCGCCGCTTTTCTGCCTTTTTGTCTTTTCTGAACTTTTAAAATGCCTGCTTCGCCGATCGGATATTTTGCCAAGTCCTTTTTACTCGGTCTCCTCTATTTCGGCTTTTCCTTTCCCTTTTTCGCAATCCTTTTCACACCACGTTCCGTTCCTTTTCCTGACCGTTCGCTGCAAATCGTCTGTGCGAGAAACGGCGACACGCGATAGACGATGGCACAATTCGAATTGAAATTGCGACTCGCAAAATCTTTTGAGAGCAAATTTGTCAAAAATTATTCGGCGTGATTCACCGCTCGCTTCCTTTCAAATTCGTTAGATACGTTTCTTTTTTTTCTTATTCTTCGGCACTCAACTTCCAGTTTTCTTTATCGTCGACAGTTTGTCAATGTATTATTTTCTTTTCTCACACGTATTAATCGCTTTCTGTTCCTTTTCTCAGTCTTTTGCACAAGCTACAATTGAACAAATAACAAAAAGTCGTAAATTTAAATTTTTTTTATTGCTTAATTTTTTTCACACAATTTTCACAAAATTCCCCAATTTGAATACTACTATTTCCCCTAAAACGCGTCCAATCACTTTTGCTGCACTTTTTGCACTGAGAGAACAAGAAACGAACTGCGCACAACGAACGACGAACACACCCGGTGAATTTCCACCAGTGCTGCAGCTTTTCAACAATTCTTCGCAAATGCAGTTGAGCGAAATTAAAAATGCCCGCATTATTTCGGGAAAAGGCCACACTAAATTCGTTGGACAGAAAAATTTCACAAAACCGCTTAAGTGAAGTTGAAAGTTTTTGACATTGGGCCCTCACTTGAGAAAACACATTTTGTTACCGAAAACACCAAACGCTGTATTGGTGTGGTGTATTTAAAAAGTAGTTGCCTGATATAGGAAATTCTTTGAATATAATATGTCTGCAATCTGGCATGGCGGCTGCCAGCTGTTCAGCAAGCGTGGATACGGAAGGTAAGTTTGTTTGCCAGAAATTCCGTCAAAGCACGTGAAAATAAAACCGAGTTGTAGTGAAAAACAATGGGAAAGGATAAAAAAGCTAAATTAAAGAGCCAGGACGATGTAAAAGGAGTGGCAGAAAATAGTAAGAAGATTGGAAAGAAAGCCAAGAAAAACGCTGACAAGCTGAAGAAGAACTTGGAGACCTCCGGCAACGAAAACGCGGTACATGCCATCACACTTGCCACCAATGGAGCCGGTTTGAAGACCGCTAAAAAAGACAAACAGAAAAAGAAGAAGCAGCATAAACTTGAGAATAACGTGGTAACAACAACCAGCAATGGCAATCAAGCAGGTGCGGCAGCCGACGGGCAGGACCAAAAGAAAGGCGCAAAAAAAGATAAGCAAAAGAAAAAGCAAGCAGCCGGCAATGTTGAACAGCCAAAACCGTGTTCGACATCAAGCGACAACAAAAAGGAGCTAACTGCAAAGGAGCTGGCCAAGATAGAGAAGAAAAAGGCCAAAAAGCTGGCACAAAAGCTTAAAAAGAAGCAGAAGAAGGTAGCCATAAAAGCGGCAGACAAAGGCAAGGCTGAAGCACCCACTAAGAAGGAAGCTCAAGAGAAAAGTCAAGTCAAACATAAGCCTGCAGACAAGATAAAAAAGAACAAAGCAGACAAAAAGAAGAAACAAAAGGATATCAAAGAAAAGAAAGGTGTGTGTATAGAGAGGCAGTAAGGATTTAAAACCAATAACGTAGCTTAATACTTTGTCATTTTAGAACACAAACCGCACGATCCGGCATTGGAGGCGGCGACAGTATTCGTCGGCAATTTGCCAGTCAACACCAAACGGATACAAGTGTTACGTCACTTCGAGGCATATGGACCGGTGAACTCTGTGCGCTTTCGCACTGCTAGCGGCAAAGTAATCTTTAAGCACAAGAATCGTCTTGAGGCGGGTTCATTGAACGCATATGTGGTACTGAAGAATGCAGAGACTGCGGCAAAGGCGCTGGCGCTCAATGGTAGCGTCTTCAAGGGAAACCACTTGCGCGTGACAAAGGCGGACGAAAAGGCGCAATCGGCTAACAGCACAGACGCGAAGCGTACTGTGTTCGTTGGCAATCTTAAATACAGTGAGCTCTGTCCATGAAAGCTTTATGTCGTTAAAAATAATGTGGAACATTTTATTATTTCAGCGGCTACTGAGGAGAAGCTGCGTGACATATTCTCCAGTTGCGGCGAAATTGACTATGTGCGCTGTCTGCGCGATGGTGAGAAGGGCTGCAAAGGCGTAGCGTATGTCTGCTTTAAGGCGCCTGAAGCAGTGGGTCTGGCGATGGAGTTAAACGAGACTGTGCTGGATGAACGTCCCATACATGTTGAGCGCTATACTCTGAAGAAGCTGGGCGCCAAGCAGTCGCGCGATGAAGCCGCCGCAGCGGAAAAGAAAGTGCAGGCAGGTGCCAAAAAACGGATTGATCAGAAAAAGAAGAAAATGGGAGCTGGCAAAGCGGAACTGAATTCGCCCACCACAGTCGGTGGTGAAAAGACGAAGAAACCAAAGTTCCGCGGTGTCAAAGTAGATGGGATGAAAAAAAAGCAGAACAAGAAGAAAAAGATATCCGGCCAGATGCACGCACTGGCTAAGAAGATTGCCCCCAAATAGGACACCTGCTGAAGGGAGCGGAAGAAAACGACATTGTGTACAAAGGAATTTGTAGTAATTAAGTTGCCTTTTTTATTTTGTGAGTTACGTTGTGGACATAAAATACACAACCGCATCGCTAACATAGGAAACATCAAATCTGAATGCTAACACTTTAATCGGACATCCTGTATGGGGTCAGCTACTTTGCGTCTAATTGGCGCCGTAGTTTGGCTTGCACTTCCGTTGGAAAACTTTTAACGTGCTGCGTCGCGCAGCGCAGACAGTAAGTACGCGTGTAGTAGAAGCTGCACTCGAGATCTCTGCAAACAGTGCGCTGGCACTGGCAGCAGTTGGCGCCAAGCGCCACAAAGTACTCTGCTTTCGGCTTCCAACGAGGCGGTGGTGGCTGGAAGGGATCGCGCATCACAAAAGTGTCCTCCAGAAACTCGACCCCGTAGACGAAGGGCGGCGTTTTGCCAAAGTAGTGCACCATTTCTAACATGCTACAGGCTGTGCAATGGAACTCAATTTTGGCAATGCGCTCATCGTCAACAGCCGTTTGGTCTTTTGCTGCACTATCGCCTTCGATGGTCGGCGGCAACTCTAAGCGGGCGATCTCCGCTTCCTCGTCCTTCACGTTCAAGGTCAGCTCATCGACTTCATCGTTATTTGGACGTTCCCTCGAGCAGCTTGGCTGTGGTGGCGGTGACGATTGCTCTGCCTGCATTTGCTGCAAGTACACAAAGTAAAACAGAGCCGAGAACCTTTAATAATTTGTCCTACTACAATGCAAACGCAAAAGATTCGATGTGCAAACGCTAAGCGAATATATTTCAGAGATCAGCTGAAATAAAATCTTAAAAACTAAATAACAGCCGAGGCAAATAAATTAGAAAAAAACAAACTTGACTCGAACCACTAACAACTAGTTTCAATTTCCATACATAAATGGTTATAAACATAAATTGTCATAAACATATATATGGACAAAACTGGTCATTAACATAATCGGCCCAAACGGTTCTATAGAACCACCTTTGACAATCATCTAACACCCTTCAATTCGGGCTTTTTTCTTAACTTCTGTGGGCCACCAGTATGGTTTTTCCACGAAGCACTGCTGGCCGTCCACCAGCAACTTTGGCGCACTCAAGACCTGCTCGACGCGCAACAACGCCAGTGCTCGATCGAGATGGGCGCCGCGTATCGCCCCCACATTGGCGCCCCCTTCGGTTTGCACGTTCGTTACTGCCTTCGATGAGAGTGGCGCCGATAGACGCAGTGGCATTATGCGCTTCCGCACTACGCCCGTGTGATGTACTCGCGCCGTCAGCTCCTGGCCCAGGTAGCAGCCCTTATGGAAGCTGACGCCATGCAGGAAATCACAATTCGCCTCGAGCGGGAAACACTTGCCTGGCGGCATATCACTCACTCCCTCGCCTACACCGTAGCGGTAGCGATGTATGCGATAGTTGCAGTCATTCGTAGGCTTCGCTACAGCTATGTCCCCGTTTTTGGAGAAGGCGTCAGCCAGGTCTTTCCACGTCTTGTTCGATTTGGCGATTACACGCGTGCCCAGATCGCGCACGCGAGGGTCAGGTGTGTATAAGAAATCTTTGCTGAGGACAGGCGTCACCGAGTCGAGACGCGTGCACGTGCCGACGGGATTGAAGACGATCCACGGTCGGTAATCGTCCACTGGGTCGATTTGGATTTTTCGGCGCACGCGATAGAGTTGCAAGTGCTGTCGCAGCTCATTGGCCACCTTGCGGTCGCACTCAATGAAGAAGGTATTGGGTGCCTGTGTGCGGTAGATGATTGAATCGTAGAGCACTCGACCGGCCTTGTTTAGAAACATAGTGTACATGGAGGAAGTCTTGGCGATAGACGAACGCCCCACCTGCAAGTGACTCATATCGTTGGTTATGAGTCCTTGCAAGAAGGGCACCGCATCCTCGCCCTGTACGCGCATCAGCTCGCGTTCCGACAGCGCCTCGACCACCAGCCGCTTGTCGACAATCTTCTCAGCGCGTTGCCCCCATCGGAAATGGTGCGACGTTTCGATGAAACGCGCAAAACTCGCTCGAAGTGTTGTCAGACTTTTCAGGAGATTCATCGTTGGCTGTGAACGGTGAACGGGCAGTACATATGTTAAGTTCTTCTAGATTATGCGAATGGTTGATTGTCACTTACCGGCTAATGATTTCTCTATTTTGCAAGAAAGACTTTAATTTCCGACGTGAAGGATAATGAATCCAAAATTTTAAAAAAAAAGTTCCAAATGTGTGTTAATTCCAAAAATATTCAATAACTAAAAAATTTTCTGCTCCTTGCAAGGGGTTCGTAAATCTCACAGCTGTCGAGCAGCTGACAAATCTCGTCAATCGCAACAACTAACGCGAGTGCTGCCAAAACAATAATGATTAGATTGAAACAAGTAAATATTCAAAGTGCTGCTGCAGCATGTTGACAGTAAAGAAATATTTCAGCAACGTTGCTAGCCAAAGAAAACATTGTTGCGAACGGTCGATGGTGAAATAGTGTTCTACAACCATAATTATTAAATTTGTACAATCATTCAACAAATCAATAAAAGGAATACGTCCATAGCAACAAAGGTTTCCAATATAGATTTATTTACTGTCAGTGATAATACTAGAACCATGCCATATAGCTAAGGTCATTTGTTCTATAGCAATAGAACTGAACTTTCTATTCATTAGCAAAGTATTTCGGCAACGTATAAAATTCGTATGCGCTTATCGCCAATAACTGGTATCTATGTTATACACTTAGATAATTTAAATTCCGTCAAATGCGAACTAAAACTACTTTGCTGCATTAATAACACGAAAAAGTGACTAGACAGAAAGATCATTATCAATCAATATCAATTCACTACGCTGTTAAGTGCGTACACGAACGATCAATTTGATTACACACATACATACATACCTGAAAATTGCTACTCATGGTGCAAAAGTCCAAATTTTCCTTCTTACCTTTTTTCTCAAAATCATAGCAAACGCACGTTTATTGCAAAATATACATATATGTTTTTAATATGGTAACAAGTTAAATGGAATTATTATATATTTCTTTTCACATTGTAATTATTTTGTAGTGCTGACACCCGATTCTGCAGTAAAAAAGAATGTGTAAAAACAGCGCAACGCACTTATTTGTTGGCCAATATCTCAAACTTTATGCCGTGGTCATACTTTTCCAGCAGACTGATGAGGCTCGTCTTGGCAAAGGCTGCGCCGGGCGGCAGCACGCCTCCGTTGTCGGGCATCTTGTCGCTCTCCTTGAGAACGGTCACGGCTGTGCACAGTAGCGCCACACAGGTGGCTCCATACCCGGGATTCTGACCGGTCACCTTGACCATTAAACTCTTTGATGGTGGATCGGTGTATTGATCAGTTGGCTCTGTCAACTTATCGGACTTTGGCCAACCCATCGCCTTCATCGTAATGGCAAAACGCGTGCGCTCCATCTTTGCCTCACTGGGGCCCTCATGCGATACGAAACCCAACGAAAAGACCTTGGGGTACTTCAACAACAGACCACGAGTGAAAGCGAATTTCGTCATTACGCCAAAGGTGGCTCCAACCAATGCAACCAGCAAAGCTGCAATCCAAGACTTGAATGCAACATATGCGTGCATCTGTACAGGCCGCTTCTGCTCCCTTTCGTAGAGGAAACGCTGAGAGCGCATTACGACCGCACGGTCAGTGCCTGGAAATGGCAGACAGACGCCATTCACAATTTCCGAGCGAAACATGAGGGGACGGTGTTTTAGTACCGGCTGGAACTCTGGCAACTTTACGTTGTACAATTTCGAACGAATATCGCGCAGCTCTGCGCTGTTTGCTATCCCGTAGACTGCACTTTCCCAGGTGCCGTAGTGAATCCCAGCGCCGCCGCTCGATCCGCCTTTGGTATAGGTCTCCACATAATTCTCCACCGAATTTACAGTTCCATCGAAATTTTTCTCGACGAAAACAAGGCCCATTTCCGCCGGAATCGAGTCGAATCCGCAAGCGGAGATCACGTACACGTTGCGCTCCTGTGCCAGTGCGTTGTATTTTAGCTGCATGGTTTCCATATACACTGGCTCCCCGCTAACATCGACATGATGTGTGCCCTCCTCGATGCAGGCGCGCACCACCGGCTCACCGTAGAACCGATATGGGCCGCAACAGTTGACCAGCACTCGACAGCGACGTGCCATCTCCTTCAGCGACGCCTCATCGCTCACATCCGCTATGATGATGGGCGTGTTCGTCAAGTCCTTGCCAGCCTTCTGACCCATATCCTTAAGCACAGCCTGCAGTTTCTCACGACTACGACCGGCCACGCCCCAACGCAGATTCTCCAGCACCGTCACCGCCTCGAAGACCGTGTACTTGCCGGTAAAGCCGGACGCCCCGAAGATGACCACATCCAATTTGTCTACCATGTTGGGTTCGTTGCTTTTACCTTTTGACGACCGCCAGTCGATGACTTTGTGCACTCTGCTGATTAATGCCGCCACCGCGGATACAAAAATCTATTTGCGACGTACTTTTACTGTTCGCTCCAGCGACTTTACAACCGCACTTTGCCCAAAAATCCCCAAAATCCCTGCAGCCTACAATGAACCAGTGTTGCCAGATTTTTCAAGCAATCCCTCTAAAAACTAAAATTTCCACCCCAAATTTATAATGCACACATAAAATTAATATTTCAGAAAATTGCACATTCTATATAGTACACGAAATTAAAAAGACCCACTAGCGAATATATCTGAAGAAGGTGTTGATGTAACGAAAATACAACCAGGTTGGCCACAGACATGTTAAAAAACATAAATTAAAAATTTAAAGTATTTCCCCCTAAAATATTTATCATAAAATTTCCCTCCAATCTAAGCAAATAGACCCAAAATCTAGGGAGTAAACCCGCTAATCTGGCAACAGTGCAATGAATAAACCGCTCACCAGTGTTGCCAATTTCACCTTTCGTACTCGTGTCTTCCAAAAATCGAATATTTAGAGTGAAATGCACTAAGGTTTAAAACCTCGAAATCACAAAACTTGGAAATTATTGATATGTGAATGAAAGAATTAAATTCATTTGTTCTACTGTGCCTTTAAAATTCGATTGAAATTAAATGTTAGCAACGCAGTTTACTAATTTATCATTTCTGTTCATTAGTAGCGCATTTAGGATTACATTTAGGGGGAGATTTCGTACACCATATGAAACCAAAACTGTCATCCAAAATTTTCGTAACAAATATATCGCGCACTGCCTACAAAATAATCACAACTAAAAAATTCCAAATTTTTAATTTTTAAAAATCCTATTATTAAGTTATTATAAGTTTGGTACCACATTATAGCCTGTGAAATTCCCTTTAAAATGAAATATAAAAACGTATATTTTTATGATTTATATGTTTTTTTTATTTTTCTAACTTGACTCTTGTTCCAAAACAATTTCTAAATCACCCTCGTCACCATATTCAGACAATGATGGGTGGTTTTTGGTTTTCTTGTCAATAAGTTTTTCTCGGGTGGGCGGTCTTCGGCCGGGCTTAA
This sequence comes from Melieria picta, assembly GCA_964056695.1. NCBI lineage: Eukaryota > Metazoa > Arthropoda > Insecta > Diptera > Ulidiidae > Melieria > Melieria picta. Next base: position 103,136,247 of record OZ057398.1, on the reverse strand, counting down.
AAAAAGAACCCTCATTGGAGTCACTACCACATCAGGGCAAGTCAAGTATTTTTGTATTCAAAACCTTTGTGTGCGGTCGGTCGTTCCTAGGAAATATTCTTCATAAGCATAACTTCGGCTTCACGGCCAACAGTATCTCTGCATTCAAATACCTTTTGTGTGGCCGGGCTTCCAGAAAGAACCCTAATGGGAGTTTCTACTATCTGGGGACAGTAAACGACAAACAGGTGCTTTTAACTCAACTTAAATTTAAATATAAAAGCAAAATAACACAGTTTCTGAATGTTTTATATTTCATCGTAAAGGGAATTTCACCGGCTATAATATGGTAGCAAACGTATAATAATTTAATAATAGTTTTTTTCGAGAAAAAACATCCGTTTTTAAGAAATTTATGTAAAACAAAATCTTTTTCGCTTATAACTCATTATTGGTACATATTACATACCTAATGTTGCACATCGAAAGAGGAAGAAAATATCTTTCATATGACATCTATATCGTTAGAATCGGTTAAAAATTTCTTGAGAAATTCGGATACATAAGTGGGACTTTGGGGGCGGTCCATGCCCCCTATAAGTGTCTCCGCGGCAAAATGTTAAGTTTGTTAGACTAAACAAATACAGTTGAACCTCGACTATCCGGGCCTTTATTAACCGGGAACATCTATTAACCGCGATGCTGAGTGGTTGATTTTTTACCTCTATTCACCGCGATTTACCTCTATTATCTGTGAAGCACATGTACTTGTGTTTGTTTTTTTTCCGTATAACACACATATAAATATACATATTTATTTTAAATAAATGCATTTTTTAAATAGAATACGATTTCTTGATGCAAATGTACGATTATAGAAGCAGTTTCACATGTTCTTATAAAAATAAATAAAAATAATAAAATTTATAAACCTCTTTTAACCGGTATTTTCGATTATCCGTGATGAGCCCGGTGCCGAGCAACCCGGATAATCGAGGTTCAACTGTACTCCTCTTTCCAATAAAAAACAAAAAAAATGATAAGACAGTGTCGCACTTAAGCCCGTGCATTACATTAAATACATTTGTTTTGTTTTTAAACATTTAATGAAACATTAATGAAGAGTCTTGAGGAGGCCCTAGCTCCAGAAAGGAGTGAACAAGGAAAAAAAATAAAGTATTCCTAGATTTATTTCGATAGTTTCTTCGATAATTCGAGCGAAGGAAGAAAAAGTCTGGCAACTCAGTTCACCCAAACAAGTTGTCATTTACTGTTTGTCAATTTCTACAAATTCCCACACTTCTGCAGAGACGAAAATCATAATTTCACGTTTTCACACATTTTCTACACATAAATTAAGCAACAAGCGTTATAAACGTTTTTCAGTAATGCTGCCCAAAGGTGGCCAATCTAATCTAGCTTTAAGCAAGCTTCCGGGCACGAATGTAGCTAAGAAGACACCTGCGTCTTTGTCAGCGTCGGAGCAATGCAAAGGCGGATTTCGCGTGAAAAGAGTTGCCGAGATCAACGACAATTTACCTGATGTAAAAGTTGGTGCATCAAAACGCGCTGAAAAGTTCACAGAAGAAGTAAATATAACAGCATCGACTTCAAAGCGTCGCAGGACACACAGCTCCGAAAGCGATTTGGAATTTATTGTGATCAACAGCACAGGGCCTGATTCAGATGGTGACGACGAAAGCAACGCGGACGAGGCAGTGACCATGGCATTTTACCTCCAAGACGAGCCACTGGATATAAAATCAGAAGTGGAATATGAAACAGAGAAGGCACGACCTCAGCCAGGTCCACCCAGTTCCCACACCAATGGCGTTGCAAATGCTATCGAAGCTACAGCTGTTATAAAAGAGGAGGAAGAAGAACCCGACGTCATATCCACCTCCCATGAAGTGCCCAAAGTAGAGACGCAATCCAGCAGGTAAATATTGTGAGACGTTCTGTTGTCTCTGCAGTATTCAGATACATATGAAATTTCAAAGTAGTTAAAGAGTATTTTCATTCATGTTCGAAAACACTTTCATAAATACCAAACTACGCAATGTCGTACTTGAAGGATTAGTTGAATGTTGCAGGTACTTCAGTTTGGATTGGAGTATGGCCCATCACATAACAATTCTGTAGTCAAAAACTATAAACACTTAGGTCGACCTAAGACATCATTGAGTTCAGGGTGCTAGCCAGAGATTAGCAATGAGTACCGCAACTTTGGATACCACCGCATTAATACGCATTCTTTTTACTACCTATTACCACAGAATAAACAGTATACAGAAGGCGCATCTGAAATAATTTTGCGATTTAATTTCGGACGCGGGCGGGAAGCGCAAAGATGAGGAAAATGTATATGGAACCGAGAGAGTAAGCGCAAGCGAGCGGAAAGCTGCTTTGCGATCCTCTCTTGCATTCTCGCATTCATTCGATGGATTTGTTTATTCTCATTTCGACAACAACACGCAATGTTGTTGTTTTCCGCAGCAAGCCAGCTTGGCTTTACTCGGGCACTTTGGTTGTTTTGGAAAAGCGATTGCCAGTCACTTTTTCCTATGCAAATTTTGCCTGTCCGCTTCTTGTTCTTGTTTGTAAAAAAGCAAGCGCAGAGCGAGCACGTGCCGGCGAATTTGTTTATTGTCATTATCCATCGAATCTTCGAGCTGAATGGTAGTTTTTTTGTTCATGCTGCGCTTAGATTAATTGATATTAAATTTTGCAAATATTTAGACGTGGTTGATCCAAAATAAAAATTTTTACATATATATTTACAAGGCTAGTTCCAAGTATAATTATTTGTCTAAATTTTGTCGTAGTTGATTCCAATTTTGAATTTATTGCAATTGTTTTCGACGTGGTTGATCCAAATTTAAAATTTTTACAGATACAGTACTTTTCGCTTAAAGCGAACTTCGAGGGACTGGGCAAAATGGTTCGTTTTAACCGAAAATTCGCTTTAAAAGGGGTCCGTAATAAGCGAAAACATACAGCGCGTACTTTTGAAATTGGTTCGTTTTAGGCGGAAAATCGTTTTAAACGGGTTCGTTATAAACGAAAAGTACTGTATATTTACGAGGCTAGTTCCAAGTTTTTATGGTCAAATTAATGTTTTCTAACTGGTCATTGATACTAAATTACTTTGTTTCCAAAAACGGACTTTCTGCAATTATGTTAAAAATATAATTCTGGAAAATTTAAAAATTCTTGATAGTTTCGGCATCACAGTAAAAGTTATAACTTGTGACCAAGGGTCTTCCAATAGGAAGTGCTTTCAGGCCTTTTTTCATGTATAATAATGGAAAAGTGTTCTGTATATATGATTTCCCGCACCTTGTTAAATCATTGAGAAATGGCTGGCTCAAATGCGACTTAGCTACACCAAATGGAATTGCAAGATTTAGGGTAGTTCAGGAACTATTTGAAATTGAACTTAAATCAACAACAAAAATGTGTTGTGCTAAACTAACTAGCCAACACATTTTCCCAAAATCTTTCGAGAAAATGAAAGTAAAACTGGCAACCCAAATTTTCAGCAGGACTGTTCAAGCTGCTATTAGGGCAACTGCTGAAACTATAGGTTTCAAAAGTTGCTCTAAAGAATTGGCTTTATCTACGGCCAGCTTTATAAAAAATATTGACAAAATATTTGATTGCCTAAACAGTGGATCGTTATATTCCAAAAATTTTTACAGATCTGCGATTCAACTCAACAGCTTATCACATGAGTACATAAAATTCTTCCTTAAATACCTGGATGAAATCTCATTTGTTGACAAAAAGAAAAAAGTATTTTTTCTAGATGGGATGAAACTTACTCTAACTCTTACTTACGCTGTTTTGCTATTAGTAGACGAGCTTTTTGAGAAAAAATCCGAAATTTTTTTTTGGATGACAAGGACATTAAACCAAGACAAACTTGAAAATATGTTTTCTATACTACGACAAAAAGGTGGTAATAATATAAATCCATCAGTGGCTGATATTAATAATATATTAGCACGCTTAATGGCCGCCAAAATTGTGCAATTGAGTTCCCACAGCAATTGTGAAGAATTAAATGATACTACTTTTGAAACGTTTTCTAATATCGTATTAAATCTCGACTCAGCTCCTGAACATAACGAAGAAACTAGTCAAACCGATGATTTGGAAGTGGATAATAATACAGCCATCCTTGCCAATTTCATATTAAATGATAATTTTCAGAACTGTTCTGAATTTACAATTGATTTAGCGTCTTTAAGATATTTTTTGGGTTATGTTGTTTACAAAATACTTCCCAAAATAAACTGTGAAACATGTGCAGGTGAATTGAGAAAAGAAGATGAGGTACTAACAGTTCCTAGTGAACTTTTCATATTTCCCAAAAACTTTAACTCTCTCAAAGATTTCGGCAATTTTATTAGTCCATCGCAAATTCTATTAGAGATAAGCAAAGTACACATTTCAATTTTCCGTAGCATTTTTGAAAAACAGCCACAAATTGTAGGCATAAAAAATTTAATAAAAGTTAAATGTCAAAATGCTACACCACAATGGTTTTCCACATGTCCTGATCATAAAAACACAATTTTGGATTTTATGATCTTAGTTCTTAGGAAGCATTGTTCATGGGCCTCAGAAAAGAAAATGTAACTAAACCCCGAAAACTTAAAATCCTAAAATCGTAATAACCTCTGGTTATTTTGACCAAACTTATTCCCTGACTTATTCCCACAATTGGCGTTTTTTTTATCGTAGTATTGTGAGTCGCTGAGCTCCTTACAGAAATCAGCCAAAGCAAAAATGTATTCTAACTTCAGTTGTTAGCCAGCGACAACAACAACCACAGGCTGTCGCCTTTCCCCTGTACGCGTTTCCTCCATCATCATGCATGCGGCACGTCGCTTTGTTGGCCAACAACAACAACCGCATATATGGCGCGTTACTGTTTTGTACACCGGCATGCGTTCAATACTTTTATCTGTTTGCTCTCCGAACATTTGATTTTTCGCTCTCACAGCTTCTCATTTCACGCTCTAGCGCTCTGTGCGTTCTCGTCCCCTTTACTGCTTCCCCCCGCATCCACAAACGGGCCCTACCGCTGGAACCCGCAAAGAAAATTTTCTTTACACCAGATGCGCATTCTGTATATTGTTTGTTCTGTGCTACTACTCATAAGCGCCGCATAACATAAGTATCGCAACCGCACGCATACAAAACGCGAACGAGTTTGCGATCATCGATTCATTTCGTGTATTGCTTACACGACCACTTCGTAGTCGTATGCATATTGTACAATTCGCGTCGCGCAATTTTGGTTACCACCGCATTGATACTCATTCTTTTTACTACCTACTGCTCATAAGCACCGCAAATCATAAGTATCCCAAATTCAATCATTATGCGGTATGCGTTGTTTGCAGTGAATGAAAGAAATGAATACAAGTATACATAATGCACAATTCGCGAAGCGTATGAAGCAGGTATACGCATTTGGAAGAAATGTTGGCGGCATTAGTGACTCCACGGCGCCGATTAGCATATTCATTGTTTAACTCTTTTTGTACTAAAATCAGTTGATTTGCAACGATCACTGCGAAAGGATTAAAGTGTCAAGTCAAGTGAGGTATTTTTTTATTGGACTAACCCGAAAAAAAGAAGAGAAAGATATAATGTAAGTTTCGTTAAAATGGAAATATTGTTTGATATTGGAAAATCTTGATTTTTGGTTGTTAGACATCTTGATTTTTCAATATCAAACAATATTTCCATTTTAACGAAAGTACAAATATTCTTTGTGTTCCTTTGCAGGTTTTCTACAATGTCTTACAACCAAAATTTTATTTCTGACCAAATAACTAATGGGGTCTACACTTTATCACACCGCCGAAAAGGAAGAAGCAGTATTTGGACCGTTTTATGCGAAATATTAAAAGAAGACGGTTCCGTATTGGATGGGTTCGTTTATTGTCGCACGTGCCAGCATTTATTAAAATACAAAGGAAACCAAACATCGAATTTGAATCGCCACAAGTGCTGCCAGCCACCAACTCTGAAGACCGTCTCATCAGAAGATAAGAAAAAGGCTGTTGATGCGTGCACAGCTTGGGCTGTTGAGGATTGTCGCCCATTTTCAGCCATTACCGGCTCGGGTTTCAAAAAGCTTGCGATGTTTTTTACAAAAATTGGCGCGGATTATGGAGAAAACGTGGACGTGAACGACTTGCTACCTCATCCAAGCACCATTTCACGTAATTTGCATAAATCTTCGCAAGCCAAAAAAATTGAAATAGGCGGTGAAATATGCGAAATTATTAGTAGTGGTCAGGCATCGGCTACAATCCACATGTGGTCAGATAATTATATCCAGCGAACTTTTTTAGGCGTCACATTACATTATGAATCAGACTCTAAGTTTTTTGACATCATCTTAGGACTTAAATCCATGGATTTTGCCAGCGCAACTGCTGCTAATATTTTAAGAAAATTAAATAGCTTATTTAATGAGTTTGGCGTAGAAAGCCTAGAACCGATTACATTCATAACGGACAGAGGAGCTAACATTGTAAAAGCTTTAGAAAATCAGACTCGCTTGAACTGTAGTAGCCATTTGCTGTCAAATGTTTTGGATAAATCTTTTGAGCAAACAATAGAGTTGACAGAAGTTATGGAATCATGCAAAAAAATTGTTAAATACTTTAAAAAAGCGAATTTGCAGCATAAACTACCATCTTCACTTACAAGCGAATGTCCTACACGATGGAACTCCAATTATACGATGGTTCAATCAATTGTCGATAATTGGACCCACATCAATGAAATACTTAATGACAACGGGCAAAGCCATCGACTGGTAAATATTGATATTTCGATACTTAACAGATTACTTGAGCTGTGTAAGGATTTCGAAATAATTTTTAAGAAACTGCAATTATGCAGCCATCCGTCTTTATGTTTCGTTATTCCGTCGATCAACAAAGTTAAATATCTTTGCATTCCGAACAGTGCCGATATAGCCGCCATTTCAGCTTTTAAGGGTCACATTATATTTAATATTGACGACATATGGGTGAAAAATTTAAGTATATGGCACAAGGTGGCCCTGTTTTTGTATCCACCAGCAAATAATCAACAAACTGAACTCGGAGAAATTAAGAATTTTTGTGTTTCTCGAATTCAAAATTTGCAAAGTTTATCTACAGTTTCCACCCCGCATGTACCGCTATCAAATTTGTCACCAGACACTCCTGCTTTATCAAATATTCAACTTAATAATAGCAACCCATCCATTTCCCCAGCTACTTCTGCAGAAGCATCACCATCCCCTAAAGAGGACATTCAATTTTTTTTCCCCGATTTATTAAGAGAATCAGTATTTTGCTCACCAGAATCTCCCATGCAAGAAGTTGAACGGTATAGCACAGAAAGAGTAACCATAAAGGCGGAATTTGACGTGATTGAGTGGTGGAAAAAGAATATGACAAACTATCCTAACTTGTCCAAATTCGCAATAAAAATTCATTCCATTCCAGCTAGCAGTGCAGCGGCTAAGCGAGTATTTTCTTTAGCAGGCAATATAATTACAGAGAAACGAAGCAGACTAGGGCCAAAAACAGTCGATAGTTTGCTTTTCTTACATTCGTACTCTAAAAACTTTTAACATTACAAATTATTATTAATTATTATAATCTATTACACGTATTATAAATTAAATATTACTCGATAAAGGACATTTTTTCATTTATGTCATTGTTTCCAATTAGCTTAAATTTAAAACTATTACATTAAATGTATTATTTGAGTTTGTATACATTTATTGGAAAAAATAAACAAAATTGGGTATATCCTAAAAATGCCTGTCTTTTCTTTTCTACGAATGCTTAATCACAATAAGAGTCAAAAAACAAGTGCGAAGCGATATGAAAATGCGGTGGTATGCGGATCATCCTTTGGATCATTCGCACCACCGCATTCTCATATCGCTTCGGAATGCGGTGGTGCGAATGATTCAAACGAATATTTCCATCTTTCGTTTGGATCATTGCCGATCATTGCCGTCTTCGTTTGAATCATTCGCACCACCGCATTCCGAAGTGCATAGTTCGTTTGGATCATCGGCAGCACCGCATAGCCGAAGCGAAATGAAGATGCGATAGTTTGCATTCGTTTAGTATTGCAAGCTGATGATTCGTTCGTTCGGATTACTAGTATTCGGAATGAATGCTTCGTTTGCGGTGGGGATACATACTGATATCCGTTTTTTTGAGTAGTGGCACATATCGCACCGCATTTTACACGAATACATATTGAGCCATTAAAATATGACCGCATGCAGATCTCTGGTGCTAGCCTACTCCTTTAAAGCGTGCTGCTCAAAATTACACTTGTGGATTTAAGCGATTATTGCTTTTGACCACAGAAATATCTGAAAAAAATTATACATATATGTAACATTATTGGATGTATGGATTACTTACAAACATCTTATACAGTTTATTAATTACAATGTATTCTCTTTCTTATACTCCTAGTCTGAAAACGATGCCAAAGGGTTATGTAAAGCAGGTGAAAGTACGACGGCGACAACAAATACACACAATACCCAAAGAGGACACAAATGTGAATTACGTTCCTCTTCCGTTTGAGTTCTACGTAGGTAATGCTTTACAATCACGCATTCTTGTGATTAACTACTTTTGCTGGCTAATCCTCTCTCTAATTTTAAGTTAGCTGAGAACCTTTTCTTATTCTCTTTCTTTGGCGCTGTTCCATTATCTGAAGAAGCATGTAAATATTGTTCATTAATATACACTTTGTTATTTACAGGTGAAAGCTTCGCTCTCTCGTCTTCCAGCTCGATGGCAGCCGCACAGAAGCGAATGCTTGCAAAAATACAAGGTGGCAATTACACTGGTACAACTTATGTTCCATAAGTTTGTAAATGGCTGAATTTGAGGTTCTTGCTAACTGCTAAGTTGATTACTTTCAGAAAACGCCACGAAGGACGCCGAGCATAGCACCGCGCAGAGTACGATGCAGCATAAAAGCACGGCGCAGAGTACGGTGCAGCGTAAAAGCACGGCGCAGAGTACGGTGCAGCGGAAGAGCATCGTGCAGGGTACGGTGCACCCATGCACCATGTGCAATTGTGGTGTAATGCAAGGTTAGTGGAACCGAAAAATATTTGAAATTTCGCATACAAAACTAAGCCAAACATTTTACTTTGGCAGAGGTGCTCGAGAGATTGTCGGACATAGAAGCTGCGGTCAATAAGCTGGACCGAAAAGTGGACACTCTCTCAAAAGAAGTAAGTAAAAGAAATGCTGGACTACTTTCGTAAGTCAGAAGCTAATTTTCGCTGATGCTCGGCCAAACTAGGTGATTAGCAAGAAAGAGTTCGCGCTCCAAAATAAAATCATACGGGACAACCTGCTCATTACAAAGCGGCTGGGGCTGACGACGCAGCGAGTGTTTGGACACACGAAAACAGATATCGACATTGAGGTCGCCTCAATGTTACCTCTAAATACAATAGGTGATGTGCGGGATCTAGAAAATAAGTTGGAGCAGGACGAATACATGTGCGCACTGGTAAGTGTTTTGGCGTTGGCAAGTTTCCACACATGCTGCAATTTGTATTTATCGATTGCAGAAACTGCACCTTTTCGCATTAAAAGGTCCAAATGGCACTGTGGATGTTCTGTTCAGAAAGATTATTGGCGATCAGTGTGTGGCAAATTTCAATTGGGATGGTCGATACCGGCGGATGGCGCTGCAAGCCACAAAAATCTTTAGCAACGCATTTATAGGTAATGTGTCCGTTTTGTCTTTCCACTTACAATTTGATTAATTTATATTTTTCTTTGCGCAGATACCTTCCCTGAAATGACCAGAATGGAAGTGGAGAAGAGCATCAGAAAATCCGTTGAGAGAGCGCACAATAGACTTAAGCAGTTTAATTTTAAATACAGAAAAGCAACTATTTTAAACGCAGAAGCGTAATAAATTGTGTATTGTTGAATATGAAAATCGTAGTAATAGTTTTTGAAGTTTTCTGTTATTGAAATGTACAGAGGGCCACTTAGACTGTCAGAAAAATGCTCTAAACGGCCAATTATATATGCTACTATGGCGGCTGATCGAAATTACTTTCAATAAAAAATGAGCTTTAAATTTTAGTATAAGAAATTTAATCTTATTTGTTTTACTGTAAGGCGATGTATCGTGGCGCATAGCGTTGAGAACAAGTAATTTCGTACTTACTAACAACATTGCATCCAACGCAGAGTCGAATAAAAAACTCTGACCCGGATGAACGCATTGTGGACCTGTGCGGAAAAAACACCGACAACCAACTAAACGAAAGTAAGGTAAAGGAAATGAAGAGACATAACAGTTCTTTAAACTTGAATTATGTTTAACTTAAAATAACTACGAAAAAATACATATATTAGCCTAAGAAATCGAGAAATCAACCAAATCGCAAGCATGAAACTTTTCAAGGTCTACACTAACAATACCATTACTTTCAATTTTCAAAGGGAGCGGGGGGAATGGGAAACCTCCTCTTATTCGTTTTTTCGTTACTCGTCTTTTATCTGGCACTTTAGTTTATTTTGGAAATTATTCCGAGCATATTTCTGAAGGGCCTTGCAATAAGCTTTTAATCTCACCTTAATGTCCCAACTCGAGTAACTCTGAAATATGAAATGTTATTGGATTTGCTTGGATGCATATGAAGTGATTACAATAAGATATAAAATATGCTTAGTTTTCCGGAAAGTAAGGGATCGCACTTATATATGTAAATAAACTTCACGTATTTAATCATACTTCCTACTTTCCACTAACTCATTTGCCATGCAGTACGGCAACACTGCCCATAAATGCAATGGGAATGGGAAATGTGGTGAAATTCGATGGGAATTTTTCTTTCCTTTTTTTGTTTGTGGGAAAACAGCAGTCACAAGGGAATACAACAAAAGTTCGACGAAACATGTAAGTCTCTGAATTTTTCATGGAAAATTAAAATAATCAGACTATTTATCCCGCTTTGTTGTAGGAATAAGTTTTCAAATAAGCGGCAAATTCACATTTTGTTTGCGAAAATGCAGCGGAATCCAGATATGGCAAAGGGGCGCAGCAGGGAGAATAAGGAGAAGTTCGATGTGTTCTGGGGTCAGCTATCAACGGAGCTGAACTGTGCAGGACCGCCCATTAAGTCGATGTATGAGTGGAAAAAGGTTCGTTCATGTCGTTATTGTTGTGCGTTTGTACCGTTAAAATGTTTTCACTTGAATCACATCATCATGTTTTCATTTTGTAACACTCACAGAGGGCATGTACCGAGCAATTCAAACAATTTGTAGTGAAATATATTATGAATTGTTTGAATTGTTTTGTCTGTTTTATTAAAAAAATAATGCAAAATGTATACATATTGTAGGTTTGGATTGACCAAAAGAGATACGTTAAGAAGAAAGCAGCAAGTGCCATGGCCGCCATGCAAGTGGCTGGAGGCCCGTCCGGCGGGGAGAGACCGTTCTCGACGACGACGGAAACTATTTTAAATATGACCGGCATTGAGCAGTCCATAAGAGCCGGCATGAGAGCCGCGATGAAAGTAAGCGAACAGGTGTTGGCGTTGGAGGCAGTCGGAATGAAACAGTCGCAATTGGTCATGGCGCATGCCGCTGCAGACATGCGACCGGAAATTGCAAACCCCGAACTTACGCCTGCGTTGCTGTTATCAAGTACTGAAAGCAAAATGAATGCTGCTGAAATGCTGACACCATATTCCATAGTTGTTAAAGAAGAGCCTCGGCTTAGTGCACACGCCGACGAAGAACCGCAGCCGAGTAGCGAGAGAGCAGGTTGTGTGTCTGAGCTGCTAATTCCGAAAATTGAAAAAGATGAATGTGATTCTGAAATATTGAATGAAGAATGTACACTGCGCGGACAGTCGGTGAACCACAATACAAAGGACAACGACAGCACGGACTCGATCGGTGCAGTTTGGGAGCCTGAAACAGTCATCGATCAGAGTTCAGCCAAACGGCCACGCGTAGCGGTCGACAGAGCTCCAGTTGGAATGCCGGTACAAAAGCAGATTTATCAAAAAATAAACGAAGCGCTAGAAAATGCAAATAGGCACTGTAGAGAATTAAGAGTCGGCATGAAGAAAATTCACCAAAAACTTGTCCGCTTAGATGAGCAGAACGAACTAAAGTTGGAAGAACTCAAGCGGCACAATAGAGAAATGGAGCAACTTCGACGGCAAGAAGTCGAATGTAAAATTAAGAAAAATGCAAGACTATTAGAAATTGAAGAATTGAAGCTAAAAATTATGGAATTTCGCCACAGACAGCAAGATTTGGCTTATTAAGTGTCGTTTATATCGTCGTTCCCTGACACCGAGAAGCCGCGCCACTCCAAATTCTCTCAAAACCAAAATATTGTAGTTAATCGACTTTGCTTTTAAACATGAGTCTTAGTCTATAATTTTGGATTATGATTTTTGATGGTTGTTGGGTATTAAAACCCTTTCTTATGATGTTATTCTTTCGATATGTTATATTTTTTTAACTAAAAATTGCTTCCAAAAATGTTTAAATTTGAAATGCTTCTGTCTGTTTTGTTAATAGTTTTAAGGAAAGTTTGTTAAAGTACATTTTATCAAGTCATTAGCATTTATAGCTAGTTTTGTCATTAGTTATTATTAAAATTTTTTCAAAATAATAGTTATCGGCAATGAAAATGAAAAAAAAAATCCTTAATAAAAGTTATGAAGCAACGTAAAACAAATATTTCTCAAAATAGTTATCGGTAACGTAAATTAAAAAAGTCATAAATAAAAGTTATGAAGCAATGTAAAAAACAAAAATTCCAAAATAATAATTATCGACAACGAAAAATATACTTGTTACTTATAAGAGTTATTATGCAACTCAAAAATATTTATTACATGATAATAGTTATAGGCGACGTAAAAAATTTCTTATTGGGAATAATTATTATAATTACACTACTTCGAGGGACTGGCAAAATGGTTCGTTTTAACCAAAAGTTCGCTTTAAACGGTTTCGTAATAAGCGAAAAAATAAAGCGCGTACTTTAAGTTTGTCCGGACTTGCCGACTCACTAGTATATTTCAGTTATCTGTGTTTCGAACCAGCTACTGGGGTGCTGCCAATTCAGGAAATTATTTCCACAGTCTCACCACATTCGCTGACAACCATTGCGGAATTCCCCACATTTGTGAACTGTGAAGCGCAAGTTGACGGCGACAGCCGCGGGAAACAATCGCGTCGCAAAACAACAAATACGTCATTTTATTTCACAACGGCTCTGGTTGCACTTAAACTACAGATAGGCACAACAAAACTGCAGAAATGCTGCCGGAGGGAAGCAAACCACCAACAAACACCACTGAGCTGCCCACTGATTCTTGCGCGTCCGGGACCGATGTTACTACCTGCGCTGTTGAGCAAAATAATGGCGCGGTATTCCGTGTTAAATTGGTTGCAGAGATCAATGGCAATGTGAATGCCGTAAGCACAACGTCAGACAATGGTCCAGCGTCCGGTACCAGAAAACGTGACAGCGACACTGTTGATGAGGATGCCGCCTCCACTTCGAAGCGTTGCCGCACAAGCAGCGCCGATGATACAATCAAAAACTCATTGAACAATGCAGAAGTTAGTTTAAATAATGTGGAGGAAGACGCAAATGTGGATGAAGATGCCGCGACTACATCAGAAGTTTGCCACACAAGCGGCCTCGATGAGCAAATCGAAGCAGAAGCCAGTTTAAATGTTGTGGAGGAAGACACAAATGTGGTTGCTACAAATGCAGAGGGCGTGGAAGAGGACAATGATGTTAAACAGAATGTAAAAGTGGACAGATTGACGGTGCGCGAGTCGGTTACGGTGTCAGTAAGCGTCGAAAAGTCGACCCTGAATATAAAGACAGAGTGTGAAGATGCAGACGATGAACCGAAACCATCCAGCTCTTGCACTAGCAGCAGCAACAGTATCAAGCCAGAAGTCAAACCTGCCATAAAAGTGGAGAAGGCGGATGCCAGCTCAACGTCGCGCGAGTCGTGTAAATTCGGAATACGTTGCTACAGGTGAGTCTTGACTGAATAAGTGTGTCTATGTAATGGCCTTGAATCTTTAGCTTTTGTTAACTATTAATAAGCGAAAATGGAAAATATATTTGCTCCGTGGTGGCTGAACTACCACTAATGCTGGTTTCAATTTCGGGCTGATTTGGTCTTTTCAATAAAATTGATTACTGTATTTGTTTGTAGGCGCAATCCAATGCATCGCATAGAAGAAGCACATCCGGGCGATCATGATTACAAACGTCCCAGTTATCCCCCGCCGCCAGATGACACACCGGACTGCCCGTACGGCGACAGTTGCTATCGCCGCAATCCGGTGCATTTCGAACAATATAAACATCCGCCTGACAGTAAGTAATCAATCACCGAGAGTTCATAATTGCTACCGAAGTTCACAGTAATTTTATGACGAAACCTCTGCCTTTAGATTAAATAAGCGTTCTTCTTCTTTTCCCCTTGCACTCACCAATTTCTCTCCCTCAAGCCAACTTTGCGCAGAACTACAAGGACCGCCGTATGCGCCTGCGCGAAAGACGCCAACAGCAGTTGAACGGCACGAACGATGACAGCAACAATGCTAGCGGCAATAGCAGCGACTTGGATGACTACGATTTGGATGATCCGTTCATTGACGATGAGGGCTCGGATTACGTGCCTAGCGACGGTGTCGATGACGACGAGGAGGATTACGATGAGTGTGATAAGGCGGAAGAGTAATAGAAGGAGCGCAGTGTTTTGTTTTTCTAAAAGTTATGCTTTTTTGTGTGTATAGTATTTTCTGTTGTTATACATTTAGCTCTGAGTAGCTGCACAGTACCTAAACATTTTATGTAAAAATAAAAAAATAAAAAAAAATAGGGCGAAAATGTCGCAGCCGCCCCTTTTTTAAGTAAGCAAAAGTTGTGTATTTATGAAATAACAAACTTTTTAACCACGGTCACTTGACTCCATCCAAATTCTTAGGTTTATTGCAATTCTCTGCTTCCAGAAATAATGCCATGTAGAACATTTTGTCACTGTCTTCAGCGAATTATGATGGGCTCAGTTTGTTATTTCCGTCATACCCGTACAACGGTGTTATTTGATTTAAGGTATCATGGCACGTTAGAAAGGGGAATTTTTAATGATTTACAAAATTATTTATTTTTCAGCTCCTTTATTATCAATCTTTTTGAAAACCTTCAATATATTGTAAAAAAATTTTCAAAAAGATTGATAATAAAGGAGCTGAAAAATAAATAATTTTGTAAATCATTAAAAATTCCCCTTTCTAACGTGCCATGATACCTTAATGAGTTAAAAAAAAACAATTACAAAAAGAGCTAACATATTGTATCCCTCAATAATTTAGTGGTCTATATTTATAGGAGGAAACCATCAACCTCGCAGAAATCAAGAACATTAAGGCGATTGTTTTAACGCTATACAAAATTCTTTTTGAAAACTTTGCATACGTAAATTTATTTATTAACAATAAGATACTCAAGCAACATATGGTCCGGGTTTCCATCCCTAGAAATTTTATTGAAACATACGCACTACAATGACCGAATAAGGCGGTCAAAAACATAAATTTTATGAACTGGATTACCTCTGTGAAAGCGAAAGTCTCACCAAAAATTGTAGTAATTGTAGTAGTAGAGGTGTCAATTACCACAACTAATGACAGGCCTGTTTAAAACGCCGCACTTAGAAGATGCCTAGGGTTAACACCATCAACCCCCAGTCACATCATTTATGTCCTAGCTAATGAATTTGAACCCTAGAACCCACACAAATTTTGACCCTTTAAAGAACTAATGAAATTAAAATTTTATAAGCCCTCAACATATGACTGTATCAAAAGTTTCACGTAAGCAAGATCAAGCTAGACCTCGATCTATCAGAAATTTTAAGACTTTTTGGAAAAAATAAACACATAAATTTAACATTTTGACCAAACCTTAAAATTATAGAAAATACAATACCATAAAAAAAGGAATGCTTTAGTAGAACTACTTAAGTTCCACTAAAGCATTCCTTAAGTGAGTTCAACCACAGAATAAACATTATTGTTTGTTTTTTCTGTGGTTCAACCAAACCGGCAGGTACAAAAACACAAATACCACCATCATTGCTACAGAAACGTCGAGGGGAGAAAACTCCATGAACTGCGGCGTGTATAGCAAATCGAGTAACCAGAAATTTTGCCTTCGTATCAACTTAAAAACTTCGTCCACCTTTGGTGAGCTGTGGACAATTACCAAGGCAGTTTGACGTTGCAGCTGAAGACCACTTAAACAAAATGTTATATTCACAGACAGTCTGGCTGCATGCCAGGTACTTGGTGGTTTAAATACAAAAAACTATATTGCTGCCCGTATACACAGATGGCTAAGAAAAAAATGTCATCAAATACGATATAGTATGGATACCGGGGCATGTAGGCATGTAAGTGGGCGGCAAAAGTCGGTGCACCTCTAGAGGTTGATCTAACTCCTGACAAAGCTCTGATTCTTGTAAAAGTCCATCTAAGCGATGAGTAGGGGGCACAATAAACCTCTCAGGTTGCGGCCCAACCCATAATCATTACATTACAAGCGATGAGTAGAATAGACGGTATGTTAAAACGTCAACAATTAAAGGCAAAACTTTTGCCACCTACTTTCCGGAAATACCAAAATCTCTTTGATACAAACCTTCACAACTAATTGCGAAGGAGATAAAAACAAGCGACAGAATTATTACGGGCCAGGGGCGTAGCCAAGGAGGTTTGGGTGTCAGAACCCCCCATGGCCTATAATTATTTAAAGTTTTCAATCACTATGCATGGTATGCACGTTCCCACATTACCAAAAAGGGGGTTTTCACCTTTAAACATTGAAAAGAATAATTAAAAATGTTTTTGGTAAAACCGATATGGTTTTTTTTTTAAATAGTCCCCTTCAGGCTCAGTCTGAAAGCATGTCTAATGAGGGTTTTAGATCGTCGAGTGGGGTGTCCTTCAGGATGTCGGTACAAGCCATTTGGATCGCTTTTACGTTCTCAAAACGCTTTTGTTTAATCGGTAAATGCATTCTTTTTATAAGGTGAAAGTCGCACGATGCCGTATCAGGTGAAAACGAGGAGTGGTTGATGGTTAAAATTATACTTTTAGTAAAAAAATCAGTCGCAAGTGTCTATTGATGAGATGGCTTCTATCGATGAGATGGCGTCTTTCGATAGCCAAAAGTTCAGTTAAAATACAATAAATTTATGTTATTGAGATGCTTAACCTTCGCCTTACCAACGATTTTTGTATTCGTCCTTGACCAATACCCACCCGAATAACGCCAGGCGCTTCCGCCGCTATTTTGAATAAGACTCTCAATAAATCAATAAATTTTTCTATACTTTAACGATTTATTTTGCGAAAAATTTCCAACAAATTATTTGTTTATGTTATTTAAAACGACTATCGATTTTTTTTTATAAATACGAGCCAACGCGCAGGGGGTACTCCTATAAATGCGAGGCATTGCGCTGGTTCAGGAAGGATATATAGGTTGGGAGAAAGGATGTTGGGTGAAGAATTTATGGACTCTTGCCTTGAACCCATTAGATCATAACTGCTGGGGAAAATATCTGCAGGGAGACCATTCTACAATCGTGCTGTACGGGCCAAGAACGAACTTTCTCTGTAGTGCGTAGTGCGCTGGAACATCGTTTCGAAGTGGAATGCATGGGCGAATTTGTTCAGTAAGTCGAAATCATAACTATTTACATTGGATAAATGCTCTGGCAGATATGGAACATCACCCGGGTGGGTATAAGGAAAACGAAGGTTAAATCCAATTTCGAGTAGAGTGATCTATGATGAATTACCGCCAAGTTTTGGATGGAATCTGCCGTGATCGCGGATTTCAGTTGGCTAATACGTTGGTTACATTTATGTCCTGACAATCGTTATTAAATCGCGTGTACCACTCACGAAGTCTGCCACGAGATTAATAATTATCACCATAAATTTGTTTCATCAATTGAAAAATTTCTTTGCAAAATAGCATCGAATTTTTGTACCAATAACACAAACATACTTATACTTCCGACGTAATAACTTCGCGTCCAGTGAACCAAATTTTATGAAATTTCCAATGCACTAAGTCACACATGTGTGGCACAAGCACCAGGTCCCCGTTTTGAAAGGTGCAGTTTACTTTAAAAAGCATGCAATACTAAATTGGCAAAAAACAATTGTTGGAAAAGCCCATCCCCCCATGACCAAGTTCTGGCTACGCCTCTGTTACGGGCAATACTTATGACAGGTCATATCTATACAGAATTGGGGTTGAGAGTTCCAATAGATGTCAGGAGTATGATAGTTTTAATGGTCACACTCATTAAAGTCTTAAATACAAATAATATCATAACACCGGAAAAAATACAATGTTGTCAAAAACAAAAGTATCTAAGAAGAAATACTTGTTTTCAACGACTTTGAAACTCTCAAAGAACTGTGCACCTTCATTAGAGAGGAAGAAATCGACCTTTAAACACATTAAAAAAAAATTAGTAATAATAAAAACGAACAATAGTACAAAGTAAATGTTAAGAAATAGTAAATACTAGCAATAATTTAAATTAAAAATTAAATTTTACTCATAAAATACTCCGCAGCGAAAACATCGTACAGTCCACTGGCCATTTGTGAATTTATGTACAGCCACCCAAAACTACAGCCAAACAATAAAAATAGGGTTATTAAACGAGATTTAAGGTTCCCAGAAAAGTCGGCATTAGTGCTCTATAGATGAAAAGGTATTCACCAGATGTGTATAGCGCTTCTTGATCAACTGTTTGGCAACATCTGCCCTAATGCCCAACTACTTGTTATATACAGTTCATACTTACTAGCCTTATTAATTATTCAAGTTTGTTTACATTTATGAACTGCCGATCCCACCCAACTCATAATCGGAAATATACTAGCAACATTTTATTCTACTCACTGCCCTAAAATAGACAAGCAACCTTTACCTACATACGAATACATGAAATTCAGATTTATTACTCTAAAGTGCATGCAAACAATAAATTGATTCGCTGTATCCTGCGTGAGGCACAACTGCACACCAGTAAAACACAATCTTGATTGTATTCGACTTTTATGATATTTTGTATGCGAGTGCGTGCAATTGTTGTTGTCAATCTATTTTCGCATTTACAAGTGTTAGCATGCATTTTTATTTTCAAAAATTAAACACTCATATAAATAATAATAATGACAAAAAGCAATGTCGCAAGCAGGGTGAACGGTGTTAATTGGGCAAATAAATGACGGTCACATGTTCGACATTTAAACTGTACTGAAATAAAAAACAAATAAACAACAACAAAATATTTTGGCAACAAACAACACTGACCCGAGCATCTTTAGTGTGCTTCTCTTTTGTTTCATTTCATTGTTGTTTTATGTTTGTCTTTTGTTCGTCGATTTATGACACACCTAATAATAATAAAATAAACAAATCTGTGCGTCATTCGAATATGGGAATCGAAACAAAAGTGCTAAGTAGAAAGTGCATTACTTCGTAAGCAAAGTGCAGTGACGTCACCATGTGGGTGCTCGCCAAGCTTTTAATTAGTGTTAATTACAACCAATTAGTTTGGAAAGTTGTTAACCCCTATAAGGGGTTTTTGTGGATGCTATCACATGCGCAACAGCGACAACGATCAAGTGACAAGCACAGGTTAAATTAGGTTAGGTTGAAGTGGCAGCCTACTTCTCACAATGTGCTGTGGTGCCTGGATGAGGAGAAGGACTCTTCCTTTTAAGGCGCTGTAAACCACGATTCCAATATGAATCTCGCTATCTTCTTTTTGCGTAGAGTTAAAATCTCAGTTAGGTTGGTAACAACGGGGAGCCCAGGAAATTGAGCCCCGTTTGAAAACGTTTTTGAATACAGACTGTTAAGTATTATAAGCATCCATTTTATTATGTTGTTTATTATGAATCATATATGTAGAATGAATGTAGAAAATAAAATGATAAGCACATCCATCATTTGAGCTATTAAGTTGTCAAGTTTGTTTAGTACAATTAAATTCACGTTTGTTGCTGAAAAAACGGACAAATTATATATTTTTTTAACTTTTTATTAATTCGAATTTCTTATTGACTTATTGATTTCTTTAATTTATCTTTGAAAAATGATGCAAAGACGATATGCATTTTTGTATTATTTAAAATTTCTTACATTTGTCTGCGGCACTTTATGTCAGTCTATAATAAAAAAATATAATTATTGAAGATTTTTAAAAATTTTGTACAATAAGAACATACACCTAATTCTGTTTTTACACGGTTTTGATTTAACACGGTTTGAAAATAAAAAAATGTTAAATTTTTTTACACGTTTTTCTTCCATTTAGCACGATTCAAAATCTTTTGGGCTTACATTTTTTTTGTCAAATTTAATTTTTGCGAAATATGTTCATATCACAAATTTAGGGAAATTCCCTTTTTGTCGATACAAGTAAATTTACTTGTCAGAGCAATTGAAATGTGTTAATATTTTGTGAACTATCAATGCAATCAGACGTGTTTGGAAAATACATTTTTTATAGGCAAATTATTTTTTCCTACGTTACATTTATCTTAATTTTAACGCATTGAGATATAAGGTGAGCCAAAAAATATTTTATATTTATTCAGTTATTTATATTTTTTTATTTTTGTTAAATATTTTATGTATCCTTGGTTTTCACTAATTTTAATAGATTTTAGAGATAAGGAACTAATCACCTATTTTTGCATACGATCAATGTCTTTTTTTACACGGTATTTCATTGAACCAATCTACCGTGTAAAAACAGAATTAGGTGTATAATTAAAAACTTAAGAACTGTTATTACAAGATTTTCCCTTGATACAAAATCGTTCCCAAGTTTGGTTTAAAAAATTATCTTTGCTACGTTGCACAGTGATTCGTTCCATAGACAAAATTCAAAAAATTTATAGTCTCAGAATTTAATGATTTTGATGTCATTTGAAAGGTAAAACTCCAACTAAGAAAACCCCAAAAAATCTGTGCAAAAAAATAATTAGTGTGTGGGCAACAGCGGCTCAAAGTTGAAACTTTTTTGACAAAAAAATGTAAACACATAATTTCAGTTTTTTAATCTATTGAGTAAAAAAAAATTGTAAAAATACAAGGTTATTAAGAAGTTGCTAAAACTTTCCATATAGATTAAGAAATGATGTGGTCATTTTCGCTTTTAATGTTTTGTCAAAATTGGCAAAGCTGAGGCTTTTACATCACTTTTAATTCAAAATATTTTTCTAAATTAAAAATCTGAAAATTGGCAAAACTTAGAGGAAAATATCTAAAAAGTATGTAAAAGTATGTTCCTGGATTTTTTATTTTAAGAAGCATTCTTTCTTTGTCGGATTATGTAATTACATCCTCCGAACTTTCCGATCTCAGAAAATAATTCAATTTGAAAAGTAATTTGAATAACTGAATAGCCCCCACAAAACGGTGCAGAATAAGTTTGCGTACAAAACTCCGTCCGTACAAAACTCAAAATTCCGTTGTTGCCAAATTGTTGCCATATTGTTGCCAAAGTTGTGTTGCCAAATTGTTGCCATATTGTTGCCAATGGCAACAATTGTGTTGTTTGGTTGAATGTGTTTGCCGAAAAAATAATTGCCAAATTGTTGCCAAATTGTTGCCATTTTATTTTATTGTGTTGCCAAATTGTTGCCAAATTGTTGCCATTTTATTTTATTTATCCCTAAAAGTATGCAATCAGCATGAAAAATGACAAATTCCGTTGCCAATGTTGCCAAATTGTTGCCATATTGTTGCCAAAGTTGTGTTGCCAAATTGTTGCCAAATTGTTGCCATATTGTTAATCTGCTGCCTGAAAGTATGCAGCAATACCACACCTTTTTTTCGACAAAATTTATTTTTTTCATTCCTAAAAGTATGCAATCTGCATGAAAAATTGAGAAGACTGCAAAAAAGCAAAACATACGTCTATTATTATAGTTTTTATTGCAAAACTAAAGGGTCCTAAGACAATTTCTGTTATTCCTACCAATTATCAATGTTGACGTTAGCGATTAAATGTAAAATCTGAAAAATCCAGCTAACACAGTCGTTGCTATAGCTCACCAAAAATGACGAAAATAGCAAATTTAAGTCTCAGACATTGCCAAACTACAAAAGTTTAGGAAAAACAAAATGGAGATTTCACTTCAGCAGACCATGATTAACTAGTATACCAAATTTTATGAAGAACAGACCACTCCTTCTAATTTTGTCCCGCGGTTGTATGGAGTCGAATCACTGTGCGTTGTGTTAACAATTGAATTTGTGTTTTTTTATATTTTTCCTTTATGTGACTGAGACGTTATATAATTTAATTGTTCTTAGCAAAAGATGTCAACACCTATACTTATTATTTTCTCACAAAAGGTAATGTATCACAAACAAATTAGTACACCACATACGTGACACATTACATAAATACATTAATTTACAAACCTTAAGCATAATAGTTGCTATTAACGCCTAGCAAGGTCTCTGGATTTTTACATTTGAGTTGTCTTCTTGTCGTTGACGATTTTAGAAGATTCGAGACTTTTGCGTTGATGTGCTTTTGGAATTTGTGAGCATTTGCTAATTGGTTCAATTTCACCGATTGCGAGCGATACATCAAGATTGCACTTCTGATATATAACGGTTAAGACATTTGAAAAAACTGTTTTTTTAAGATTATACTGGAAATATCGCTTAAAATATTAAATTAAAGGTCCGAAAATGAAAGAGTTGTAAAGATTTAAAGGAGTTCAAAGGAACTTCAAAATTGTTTTCTCGAAACTTGCAACACGTCGGCTACGATATCAAGACCTGCTAAGCCAATTGACTTGATTTTGTATTCATCTCCAGTGCATATGTTTCTTTAACTCTTATCACTTCTTAACAAATTTATTCGAATTTACCAAAAAAGATGTCAAATCGAATATCTGACAGCTGTTTGCTTCAATACTTTCTTACAATTTTGTTACTTTCGATATACACACTCATACTAATCGTAAACAA
This sequence comes from Melieria picta, assembly GCA_964056695.1. NCBI lineage: Eukaryota > Metazoa > Arthropoda > Insecta > Diptera > Ulidiidae > Melieria > Melieria picta. The sequence continues at coordinate 103,113,084 of OZ057398.1, read as the reverse complement.
CTTGAGTTAATTTCTTTCAGATGAATAAAACAGCTTGAATCGGCCAAATTATTTATTATTGACACACATGGACTTATCTCCATTAATTTTGTATTGAAATTGTTTTGTTAATTTTTCGAAACTTAAAACGCGCGTAAAGATACAATATAAATGTAGTAAACAACTTTTTGTATCCCATAAAAAAAATCATTAAAATAGTCGAAAATATCATTGTCTAGACTAAAAAAATACGAATAAAATAGACTAGAATAATACAAAATATGTAACATGAGAATTTCTATATTTCGTTTACTGCATCGCAAACACAACTCATACCAAATTTCGTTGAAACCCCATAAGCGATACATAAACATTTGCTGATATTTGCCAGAGCGTTTTTCAAGCCTATGCAATAGCCAAGTTACCTATAAGTTTCGTCTAAATCAGCTTTTTTTTAAATTTACCATTGCTTGGTTTTCTTGGAAACTTAGCCGCTTACTGCCATGTTGCTCCCCATTTCCTACTGGGGCATGTTTTTTAGCATGAGTAATTGGCTGCTCACCCAATAGCACTTGGCCAAAGTCACTGGCAGCGAGCGAAACGCAACCAAGACGTTATCAAAACAACGCTTGCGCACTTAGACGCTTATCAATGTGGGACGCGCTTCCCTATTCGCGGCAGCGGCGCGCGAACCTCAAACGCCCAAGGAAAAGCTATAACAATGACTTTACTGTGCAACTATCAGCGTTTTCGGCACACAATACACATGTTTGTATTTTTGTCGAAACAAATTTATACATACATCCTAATCGCTAAACTCAGTTGAAGTCTGCCCTTGACCCGAGCGCCGTTCAGCACGCCGCACAGTGTCGGGAGTCCATAGTAGCGAGGGACAAAAATAGAAGGAGTATTGTTGTACGGCAATAAAATTTTGTACATATAATTTTGTTATAAAGAGAAGTTAATACGCCAAAAATGACTTCAATCGCCCCACGGACACGCCCCCCTCAAATACAAACCATATACTAAGTTGACAGTATCTCGGAAACTATAAAAAATATATTGATGAAATTTAGTACAGCAACTCATATCATCAATATAAAGGTATATACCAAAAATGGAAAAATGGAGATTTCGATGAACCTACAAATACGCTTGTCATAAAAAAGTAAATATCGAAAAAACTAGAAATATCTGTGCATACTTATAAGTAAGTAAGTAATTTGAAACCCAAATAAAAAATAATAAAATATATTTATATATACAGTAGTTTTCGTTTATAACTAACCCGTTTAAAACGATTTTCCGCCTAAAACGAACCAATTTCAAAAGTACGCGCTGTATGTTTTCGCTTATTACGGACCCCTTTTAAAGCGAACTTTCGGTTAAAACGAACCATTTTGCCCAGTTCCTCGAAGTTCGCTTTAAGCGAAAAGTACTGTATATATGTATATATATATAATATTTCCATTAAAAATTACAGTTTGTTAATTTGTACTGCTAGGATAATCGGATTTCGATCATGAATTATTGGATATTAAACATTCTAGGTACATCCATTTTTGACAAAATTGAAAAACTCCATTTTCTTCAACTTCCTCAGATATTATGTATTGCAGTATATCAGAGTTTCGGCTTTCATGTTTAACTTTAATTTTCCTATTAACTGCTATAATTGGTTCTGAAGACATTAACAGGTTTTGCTTCTTTTCGAAAGTTGCATTGATTCGATGGCAAGCCACCCAGTATTACCGAAGCCTTCCATCGAATCTACCTTTTTTTTGTAATTTTTCTAAATCAAGTGGTGTTTGCATATTATTACAAACAAAAATGTATAGCTCAAGCGAAGCGCAGCAGTGATCGCTATGTTTTCCTGCCAACCATGCTGCAAAAAGGACCCCATTTTTGACTGCATACGGCACTGAAAATACTAAATTTCTTAAAAACGTGCAAGCTTGTGCAGCTAAAGTCCATGGTTTCTATTAATTCAGCTATATGAAACTGTAAAATCTCGAAGTAGTAAGAAGTCGTTTTTTTTAAGTTGTTCTAAAGTTTGATGACACTGCACTTTTATTCTTACGAATTGACGTTTCTTCAAGTAGCGGTACAAGGAATATGGAAAGCAAAACAAAAGAGGGAACGCTTCCACAAAGTTGCAAAAATAGTATATTTATAGAATATATTTACTTAACATAAGGTTAAATGGGAAATTTTTCAATAAGAGGCCACGAACTTACATTCAACAAATTGCAATAATTTCTACCCAAGTCACCAACCTTCACAAAGTGCAAGTTTGGTGGCCTCCCATCGGTATATAAATTGATATTTTTAAAATTCGTTTTCACATTTTAGTAAATTGAGGTATTTACTTCAATACTACAAACTTATTTTTCTACATTTACGACATTAATTTTTTTGATTTTTGTCCCTACTCGCGACACTGTGCGCCGTCAAGTAGATCGAGCGTTCTATGAACGCCGTACATCCTTTTACATTTAGTGGGGCACAAATAAGTGATTATTACCGAACTTAATTAGGCCCGAGTGTGGAAATTTTATGTTTATTTCTGCAATTAGTTGTGACTAACTGAATTCTACACAAGTTAATAAACGCCGCTGGGCGCTGTGTTATTTGGCCAACTGTTGGCACTTTCGGAGTGTTTCTTCGGCAATGAAAATGGTTGAGGGGGACTGGTCGTTGGGAAGTTGGTCAGCGGTCGGCATGTTAACCAAACCAGATTTGCCCAACTCATTACCCCCCATTATGATCGCTGCATGAGGGCGCGGAGTGCGAGCAGTTGCGAAAGTGTCTACTCAACGGCGACGGAAATATTTGCGGGCAGAAATCCGACTCGAATTGGTCACATTGGCGCAGAGCGACAGGCGCGACACGACAATGGAGGGACAAATTTTCAACAAATTACTTTTGCATGATAATTAAATTAACACATTTCGATTCGTTAGTCTAGCGCGAATGTTGGCGTACGAGTTCGGTGCACGGCGTCAGACGCTGCGACACGAAGCAATGATAAATTTCGAACTCATTGTGACATATTTTGCGCCGATGCATAGAACATTTATCGTTTCAGAGCGTTTCATGAAAATTCTTTTAATCTTATTCACAAAAAGATATTCACTTAGTTATTAATACATTTCTTTGTAGCTGAGTTTTCCAAATTTATAATACACTGTCTATGTTGCTATCGATTGCTTTTGTATGGCTTTAATAAAGCGATAACAGCTACCCGGATAGCCGTATGGGAGAGATTACGAATTAATTAATTACTAAGCAAATTTCCCACTTTGTGGCGAAAAAGTATAATGGACGCTTCGAGCGCGATAAAAACTTTTTATTTTGCTTTTAAAAAGACTATAGAGCGTCATTGGAATACTTATGGACATTTCATCTATAGTATTATCGCTTCTATAAGCAATACACGCTTATCAGCAAATCACTAAATGTCAACCATTCATTTTGACAAATTAGTAATAATATGCCATCACTTCAAATGCAGAAACTTTAAGTTTCAGTGCAATTTTTTACGACGGCAAATAAATTCTCGGGAAAATTTAGCTGCAAAATGTCGTGTCAGGTTTGGGAAAAAGTGCTCGACACTAGGACTTACGGAAAACCGTGTCAGAATTCACACGAGCAGACCATGAAAACAGGGTTATGCTTTTAAAAATATGCAATGATTGATGCTTTTCTGGAAATAAATTTCATAGGGAGTTTTTGGAGCTGGCGGTTAATTCAATAAAATTATGTGCAGTTAATAAGGTAATTTTATATGCTTGACAACTAACGAAGCACACTGGACACTAACACTGGAAATGTTAAATACTTAGTTACCCAAATTCTGAATTAAAAACCTTACCAAAAAACAGTCTGTTGTTTTATTTTTCTGCAGTAAAGCGAGAAATATCAAAATTAAATACCCTTTGTATGAGACTTTTTACATTTTAATTTCTTTTCCAAAATGTACTGTTGCTACAAAAAGGCTGTTGAAGCTATTTTTTATGTTGACCTCATAGGAGAAATATTGCATCAATCAATATTCCTAAATTTCCCCAAATAACGAAACGAAACTAGTCTCTCGACTTAAGACGAACAAATCTAATTGATGTTTATGTGAGAATATTGAAGCCAACAGAACAGCCAACCGAATCATTAATAACAAATAACAGAGTATAATTTGTCTACTTCAGTTGAATAAAGGTTTACGAGAGAGCAAATCAAACAGTTGGAGTAGCAGTCAAATTTGTTCATTTATTTAAAATAAAAACAAAGTATACGAGCGTATACGTTTATCGGTTAAATACAGTGAGACTGAGAGAGTTATACGGAGAAATAGGAGATTAGAAGGACCAAGAAGAATTCAATAAATATTTTCGAGTGGTTTCAATATGATTACACTGCGAGTAGAATTACAAAAATATTTTTGAATTCTTTGAATGCAGTTATTTAACTCCATAACGGACGAATACAAATCATATAGCAAAACGTTCAAAATTTTCCAATAGCCACAGGCTACCTATGCGACATGCTCTTTGTTCAACTGATTCAAAAATAATCAGCAAATATACAATTCTCCATCTAATTTGCGCAACTAACACAACTCATTCTCCACACCAAAAAAATAAAATGTCGCTACTACATAAGATTAATTTAAACTTCAATACCAGCGCTCTCTTTCTTTCTCGCTCTTTCTCTTTTACAAGTGTTCCAAGTATCGACTTGCTCTTTTAGTCGTTGTGGCCACAGTTCTCACTTAATACGAAGACCAAACGCTGTTCCATTAGTGACTTGCTGCGCCTCACACGCCATCCTATACGAATTTATATACTTTCTTGTAGCTAGACAAACAGACAACGATACAAAAGCACACACCTGGAACGAGCAGATCTTTGTCGTTCAGCACCCAAACGTGAGTGTGGCTCCGAAGCGGCAACGTGGCTCTCGGCTGTATTGCAGCGTTGAGCGCGCCCGCTCGTCGCCAGCGCACTTAAGCCACCCTCGTCGATCTTGACCGAAAGCAAACGATTGCGTTCTGACCAACACCAGCGTCTGGCGGGTTGTCAAGGGGGGTGTTTTGGGTGTTAGATTCCCCATGAGCTTCGAAAAATAGAATTTTATTATTACAGAATGCGCTGCTTTTTGGAAATTAATATTGATTCGTATGCATTTGTACTAAATGCATGTTAATTATAAAATAATAAAACTAAATATTTTAAGAAAAGCTTTACAACAAATTTTAAATTTTTCTTGCGACTGTTTGCCTCTAACCGATGTTCTTGTCAAAAGTAAAATATTGGCTCCTTAAAACCATTTGCTCCCCAAGATGAAATTGGACAGGTCCGAAAATTTTACTTATGTTATCTCTGTGGGTCTGTGAGGCGTGACATTGGCAAATGCTGAGTCGATTCATCTTCTTCATCATGATTACTTTTGCAGAGAGTAGTTGTAGGTATGCGCCATCGATGGAACATTGAAGCAATAGCACAGTCTCAAAAGATAATTCTTGTAAGTATCCTTACTTCAGATGCTGCTGGTGTTGCCTCCCAATCTTTCCGAGTTGGGTATTGAATGGGAAAGTGCGGAAGTCCCAGACCGACGAGTTATAATCTGAGCCTTTGTTGCGTTTTATAGATTTTTTTATTTTATAGTTTAGTATGTGTACCAGCTTTCTTGGTAACTAGAGGCTTAGAGTAAAAATATTAAAATTTTAAACCCCTTGACTTGGCTAAGTTCAGGCTGCGCCCCTGGCCAGCGTCTTCAGTTTTCAGTTTTCGCTTTTACAGCCAATTACGACCGGACGCCAGCATAGCGTGCCGCAGGTGAGGGCCACTCGTGCGCCGGAGCGGGGAGCCACCAAGTCACCGAGTCAGGCAGTCAGACAGTGAGCCATTCAATGTTTCTGCCAAATAAATGCTGGTAGAACTGCATGTAGCCTCAGCTGGCGTTGGCCCCTGAACGTGTGGTAGTAGCAACTCCGGCGACTGCAACTGTAGCTGAACGGACGGCGCTGTAGAGCCGCTTGCCGTCTGCTGCTCGTCAGTCAGTTAGTATTAATCGCGATTCGGAGTTGGTTGTGCGCGCTACGACTGTTCGAAACGAAACACGGCGAGACACTTGCTCCAGACTGCCAGCTGTTGCTGCTGCTGTAGTGCGCTGTAGTGCCGACGAGCGAAGTGATCGCAAAGAGACAGACCCGCTGCCAGTGTTTTATTTCTAGCCGGATTAGACCAGACCAGGCATGGTTTGCTAGTGCACTCGGCGCTGGAATTCGTTGATTATTTTGATTATAAAAACACGGAACGCCAAATATTGTGCTTGTTTGTTATTCGGGTCGACGCGCATAAATACTTCAGACATACATACATATGTATGCATGTATGTACGAGTACTTATATCTGCACCATACTCGTAGAAAGCAAAGAACGTAGCATTCTATAACGACATTGACAGATTTTCTGTCAGCGGTATCTTTGAAAAGTCACGATCGAGAACAGCCAGCGAAACGAATGCCAAACACCCAACGCTGCCAATCGCCAAATTCGCCACCAATAACAAAACACTCGCGTCCAACGAACGAGGCGGTAAAGAGGCGTTGATATTTTCCATGGACGCGTTAGATCCCTTTGCAGAAAAATAATCATTCGTGATCGCTTGCGGTCGGTTTGCGCCCCCAGTTCTAGTGCGAGCAATAGTCGTTAATTCGCCCGAGTCATTTACCTCTTTCACGCCACTTCAAGAGCCCAAGAACGCACACACACGCACACAAACAAAGATACAAACAAATAAACAGACAGTCAGAATTCGCAGTAATTTTCTGACTGAGGACAGTAATAAAAGCTCACTCAGAAGAAGCGCGCAACGCCGCGACCGTTCGGTTTTGTTCCGTTAAGTGATTGTGATTAAAATCGCCAAGTTAAATACATACTTGCAAACAACCGTTGCGGGTCATTAGCCACAATCGCGGACATTCAAGCCAAAATGGATTACATTGTGAAAGCTTACAAAGATTGGAAACTTCATTCTCAGGTAGGAATAATGACGGGCCAAATGCCTGAAAATCCGAACGCTGCGCCCTAACCGCAGTCACACTCGCAGTCGCAGTCGCTGTCGCTGTGTCCAGAGTGCGCAAACTGTGAAATGTGATCGTTTCCAAATGATCTCCGATTGCATGAAACCACTTTGATGCACGGCCACTTTAACCACCGAGCCACACACTCGACTACGCGCACCGGGCGCGGCGCGGCCCCATGCACAGTGGGAAGCACAGCGCACAGTATGTACACGGCAGACGGCGATGCCGGCGTCAATGGCGGTGTCGATGCCAATCGCGCCGTCGCTCTTGCTGCCACTGTCGCTGTCGATGACTAACAAAGAAATACGGTGGTTATGATTTAAAATTGGAAATTTATAACTATTGTTAATCGTTTTACCTGTATTGTATACTTCCCCGTTGGTGCGAGCTTTTTCTTTCGCGTGGCCGCAAAGCGTGGTTTCCAGATGTGTGAAAAAGTCGTTCATTGTCTGTGAATTCCGTGTTGTCGGGTATTCGTTTTTTTCTGCATTTTTTGCAATTACATTTCGCGTGAACGCCATGCTGTCAGTTCTGACGTTGCTGCAGTTGTTGTTGTTGCCGATATTTGTATTGATTTTTGTATAGTGACTGTTGTATCTAGCAACGTGCAAAGTGTGTTTTTTAGTTTTTGCGAGACTAACCTAATCAAAAACTAGTTCGGGCGGCGCTCTACAACAACAACCAATTATTAACTTATCGATTTTTGTACGCTACACGCCGACCAAATCGTTTCATAGTCGGTGGTTAAATGTCTATTTGCATAGTGCACAGTGCAACGCGCCATCCCGCTGCGGGGGCATAAAACCAGTTTCGAAGGTATGTCGCTGGCGGTATTGCAACGAATTGCGGCGACGCGACCAACCATGTACATAACATAGTTCGACGTCTAGTGCGCTGGGTCGCTAGCCTCAGGGTCAGGCATTCAAACGTGGAAAGAAACACGTCTTTGGTGGCGCGCTCTCTGCAGACAATGAACTCGTTATTGCCGTGGAAAGATTTCTGGCCAGAATAAAACTGTTGGCAACTTTGCTTGGTGTACAAAGCCGCTTGCATGTCAAGAGTCGAGCTAAATTAGCAGCAAACGAGAAAATGATTTAAAAAAAATTAATACCCACATGGCCAAATAATACCGTGCGACTGTAAAAGGTTATTTCCTACTAAAGTTATTGTATGAATAGTATGTAAGGCAGGCAGTTTGCCGATTGGTCGGCTAGTATATTCGAAGGCCTCTAAGGCCCATTGTGAGTATGCGTGTATAAGTATGTATGTACATATGTTTATGTATAAAGACAAGGTATGCTTATGAAGAGTTGCAGATAGAAACAATGAGATCAGTTTTATATTTTTAGATATACATACTTACGTTTTGACTGAGTTTACATGACTTTTAAACCTCTAGTACCTACTTTTGACGGTACCTCATTATTTTTGTATTTATAGAAAAATAAAAAACAACATATAAAAATAACAACAAATAAAAATATTAGGAAAAATTGTTAAGTCAATAGAAAGCGTTTAAGAGAATTGGAGAATTGAATTGGAATTGGGGAATTGAATCGTCAAATTTTATTTATTTTCCAAAAAAATAAATGTAAAATAAATCAATCGCATATTTGGTAAAATTTCGATGCAAATGTGAATTTTGGCTATGCTGTATATATAAGTGTGAATCGATATGACTGATTACGAATATATGTATGTTACATACGAGTATATTTAAATATTTGACAAAATAACTTCTGTGGACATTTCACAATATCCCAGTATTTTTATCATATAATAAAATTTAAATAGTATTTTTTCGTTGTGCTTGCTTCTACGATTTTAAGTGGTATTTCTGTATAAAACTGCTTTTGATAAAACATTAATTTTTCATTGAACAAAAACATTGTTCTTAGAAGAAACAGTGAATTCAAAGTTTATGTTTCCCATTCGTCTATAATATGAAGCAAGATTTTTCTGTCGATTGCTACTAAAAAACTTTGGAAGCAATTTTAACAGTTTATTCGCTCCATAGACAAGTTGGCGTTTTCAAAAAAGGTTGTCTTGCTTAATGTAAACAGATATATTATTAGTCGGATTGCGAAGAAAAATTGTATTAATGCCGCCATCAACAGCTAATCATTCCGTATTTTTCGGTTTTGGGGCCAAATTACGACAGCATTTAAAAACGCGAAAAAAATAAATAGTATTGTAATAGGAACTGTGGGTAGTGCAAAATACCGAAATCATGACAAAAGGTTTATTAGTTTAAAAATTGCCATCGAAATGTGTTATGAATAATTCACAAAAGTGACAGTAAAATAAGTTTTAAAACTGTCATCGACCAATTCTTACCGATGTTAAGACCTAAAATGTCATAAGCAATATGTCCAATGTTATTTGTTCATTTATTTTTGTTTTGTTTGATTTCTCAGGTGGAATAAGTTTTGGCAGCACCTTTCCGGTTGTAATCTGTACGACTTGCTTCAAATTCCATTCAATTCATTCTTCCTATAATTTGTGTAATTGTGTCTACTATTAAATTTTTAATTCAATTATTCCATCAACGAGCGTGTTTTCCCATTAAGCTGTTACTTTTAAAGCTTCGGCCCGTCGGCAACACAGGCCAATAGGACTTTTTTGTGCTTTGGATTATGAATAAAACATTCGGTCAAATTAATGCGAAACTCTTACTCGCATGAAGCAGAAAGAGAAATTCTGTGTTTTGCATTTCGGCGCGTGACATCTCTGAAATTGGCAGACACGTATGTTATGTCTTTTGACATAATGCAGAACCGATTTCCGCTTTGAAGTTGACCATTTCGGCTGCGAGTGCCAACTGACTACCTACATACATGTGTACATACTTACATAACTATGATGATAAAAGTGTATATGTTATTCTTTCTTTCGAGCAACGAAAAATATCAACGCCTTGGAGTTTCCAAATAAAGGCCCGAATGACGAAAACCCAATGATGAATACTTGAAACCTTTGCGCTCATCTTTCCGATAATCAGCATTGCGATAGCACTTGGCGCAAATAGTGTTCACATCATCGCTACATCTAATTCAACATTAGTATACACGCCGCCTCCCTGTTCGACTCTGTCTATAATATAGATTCTATATTGAGTGATAACGGCACTCACAGCAATATGTACGTTTACATAAATGTTTGTTTACCATACGGCCACAATGTATACATTTGTGTGCGGTCGACACTGCGAACCCGACCGCATTGGCTTCAAAGATTATCTATCACCGACGCGAATCTCTGCTTTGGGAAAACAATCAGCAATAAATACAAATGTACCGAGTCTTATCGTGGTGCACTGCCTGACGCAAAAGCGCGTTATAAATTATTTTTATTTATAATATTAAACACACACACACATACGAGTAAAGCTCCATTAAATAGTGCAATAAATCGATACAGCCATTGTTGCTGGTATCATAAATAATGCACATACAACAACTGCACTCAATACATATCGATGGATCTACACTTTGCCGACACTTTGCCTTGACAATGCAAACACTTGCACACATACATACATACATACACACATACATACATGCATATATACATATATGTATATTTTGTTAAGCCACAGCTGTTCATAGCCAGCGATCTTATGACAATATTTAAATCGAGTACTTAGTTTGCACTCTGAAGAACCTTCAAAGTCGTCGACATTCAAGTTGAAGCGAAAATTCACAATTAAACGTCTGTCATTATTATCCTCCTTAAAACATTGCAATGTCGCTATTGAATCACTCATTTTGAAGGGGTCAGGGTTGCGCATGCGCACTTCGTATACAATGTTCTGTACAGAGTTTTCAACTCTGTGCGAAAATCCGACAATGCGACAGTACTCCTTGTCGGGGCAATATTTTTGCAGTCACATCTACGCAAGCCGCATCTACGGTCATGTGCCCAATTTTAACTTGGAGAAATATTACCGCTGTCAAGTTGCACATTGTTGCTGTCATAAAATAAGCGCGCAAGTGCCACTTGCTGCAAATACTGCAGTCGCGTATACAATTTCAGCAAAGCATGGAGTTCACTTATTGCTGAAAACAATGCAGTAATTATACAATAATTATTTTGATTACTTATTGTAATTATTCATATGTATCACACACAAAACCAATTCAAATTATTAAACAAAATTTATTATGTAATATTGATGATTACAAAAATTGTGCGTAAGATTAGGAAATAAACATAATAACGCACAAGTGATTACAATATCGAGCCATAGTCGCCAAAATATCGTAAGCGCCAAATTCGTAATTTTACAGGAGAAGGTTTTTTGTGTTTTCCTTTTATATTATGTTATTAAATGCTTCCATTTTGTGCATGAATTATTGGTTTAAAGTTATTTTTGAAATACCGATAAAAAAAATTTGATTCGCAAAACAGGAGCGTATTTAATGGCGCTTACGATAATTTCGCTACCGCGAAAAAAAATTTTTGACGTTGGCTTGAATTTTAATTTGTTTTCTTGTCTTGTTTATAATACATAGTCGCAAAAGTTATTAGAAATTGTGAAATATTGTAAAAGCACTAAAAACAGTAGAAAAGATTGGGTAAATCTAACCCAAAAAAGAAGTATCGAAAGTAATAATAATGCCAAATACCATTTCAACTTCAAATTACATTTCAGCTTAAAAGAAAAATTTAACAATCCAAAGTAAATGAAAAAGTACCCCCGGAGTTGCCCACATGGGCGGGGACGGAGGTCGGTACTATCTCCATTGCTGTGGAGCTCTATCCGTCCTAACCAGGAAATACGAGATAATCAATAGGAATCAATACTGGGACAACCAGGACTAGAACATTCCAAGGCGATTATCGGGACGTATAATAGGAAAAGATTCGAGGAATGCATGAGCTTTTCAAAGAATAATCTAAGGTTTATTACAGGTATCCTTACAGGGCATTGTAGATTAAACTAACTAAACTAGGAATTCGCGAAACGAATACTGCAGGTTCTGCTTGCAGGAAAATGCAACCGCAATGCATATACTAGGAGAATTCCCTGTACTTATGCACAAACGAAAGAAACACCTGGGGGACTTTATTATACCAGGTACGAACTGGGTTTCCAGAGGTTTAGGTAACATATTAAAATTTCTCTCGGATACTGGACTTACGGACGAACTATAGGTCCACGAAGGGGGCACAACAGATCCGTTAATAATAATAATAAATTAAAAAGTCTAAGTATTTAAAATTGTTTTGAATTTTTTTCTCTGTAGTCTTCAATGTCAGTCTCTGCTAAGGTATCTTGAACTTGCTGATTTCAGTTCATATCCAGGTTTTCTTTATGATACCTTTCGTTTATTATCCCCTTTTCACATATACTTTTTAGATCCCACACATTTGGCACATTTTTGGTATTATTTCGATGCGAATGTTTTTGTTGTGCACCACAACTGTTCCCTCGGTTGTATTGAATAATGTGTCATCTTTTGATATGGTATATATACCTCGTTACTTGATTAACGAAAACTCTTTATTATTTTCGTCATCAAAAGAAACACTTTGAAATTCCAAATTTTCTGACCTTGAAGCCCAATTACCACGGATTTTTAGAACACATAAAAATTAGTAGTATCAGAAAAGAAGCCATGAGATGTTGTAATTCCAACAAAAAAAAATCATGTGAATAGGTTTACGGTCTGAAATGTCGAGAAGTCAAGGATAATTCAAAAAAATGACGCGCCCACTTTTTGCCAAAACGCAAACTAAGTTTCAGAAACGGTTTGCGGATTCGAATTTAGTGACCCCTTATTAGCCTAGAACTGATGTCAAAACCAGAAATGGCGAAATTTGTTGTCCTGTGTTATTTACCACTATGGACAATTGTTGCTATAAGCACTTCTCACAGGACTTTGTAGGAAGGCTTTTCAAATCTTTAAAATAGCCTATTTAGGTCTAAAATAGTTTAATAGCGAAATTTTGTACTTTTTGCATAACCGGGTTAAAAGCCGTCCCAAAAGGGTTAAAAACATCTTTGCAGCCAAAGATTCCATGATTTACGTGGATGTTTTCTCTACTAAAATTAACAAAACTTTTGTAATCACGCACAAAACAAAATGTGTAAGGAGAAATAAAAAATTACAGTTAGTTATTTCCATATCACTTGCGGAGCTGTTCGTCTTGACAAGGTTGCAGTTGGAAGTTGCTTGTTTTTATAGTGGCGCTTACGATAATTTTGCAACCATGCAAACAAGTAAACAATTCAAACGATAAAACTGACGAATCGTTTTCTCGGGAGTTATTCATTACTGAGATTTGTAATTTTGCAGACAGATCCGTCTGATGTTAAACTTTTATTTTCAATCAAAAAAAAATTTTCGAAAAAATTGCGCTTACGATATTTTGGCGACCATGGCTCGATATGTGTAAGTTCGAGTATCCCAGTCGGTCTTTGTCGGACTACAGTCATATCTTGTTTAGCAGACGATTTTTTGCTTTTTCAAGCCAAATTTTTAAAAGGCTTGTAACTATAAAGAAAAGGTTGATTAAATGGTTTGCTACAAATATTTTTAACGACATATATCCACAATCTAGCAGAACTTCTGTTCTTCATTCCCAAGTTGACAAATTCAAATTCATAGATCTGAGCTGTGGAGGTTCGTAAGTTTACTTACTCGTTAAGACTTACCTACTCTTCGCACTGGAGAGCAAATGTGTTTTCTATCATGGAATAAATGTTTTTGATCTGACGAAATAATTTAACATATTTCAAACATAGCATTTAGCCCTATATAACATATATCTATAAAAATCCATCCATTAGCCAATTCTGTAAAAATATGGAAATTTCTTTTAGGATAGCCGTACATCCTACTAAGGAAAGTTTTTGACTGATTGCTGATTTGCAGCAACTTTTAATACATTTAATAAATAAATTTCAATGTTTATCTGCTTCAAGCTAAAGAAACTGAAGGCTGCATTGAAGTGATTAACTCGATGTAATTTGTTTCGTGCTCAAAACAGAGATACAGGAATCAATAATTCTGATGACTGATGACTGAATTATAATGACTAAGAACTCTATAAAGTTATTGAGTAACAATTTAGGGCTGCAAACCACAAAAATTTTTGAAGCAGTTCAGTTTAAAGGTTTATGATTTTTTTAAATCACTGCACAGTGGATTCGACTCCATACAACCCCGGGACAAAATTTCCGTCCGTTCTTCATAAAATTTGGTATACTAGTTAATCAATGTCTGCTGAATCGAAATCTCCATTTTGTTTTTCTTAAACTATTGTAGTTTGGCAATGCCGGCCTTAAATTTGCAATTTTCGTCATTTTTGGAAAGCTATAGCAACGAGTGTGTTGGCTATATTTTTCAGATTTTACATTTAATCAGCAACATCAACATTGATAATTGCAAATAGTAACAGAAATTGTCTTAGTGCCCCTTAGTTTTGCAATAAAAACGATAATAATAGATGTATGTTTTGCATTTGTGCAGATTTTTTCATTTTTAATGCTGATTGCATACTTTTAGGGATAAATAAAATAAATTTTGTCGAAAAATACGTGTTTTTCTTTTCAAATGTACTTTTCAAATTGAATTATTTTCTGAGATCGGAAGATATCGGAGGATGTAATTACATTATCCGACAAAGAAAGAATGTTTCTTAAAATACAAAAAAATCCAGGAACATACTTTCACATACTTTTTAGATATTTTCCTCTAAGTTTTGCCAATTTTCAGATTTTTAATTTAGAAAAATATTTTAAATTAAAAGTAAAGTAAAAGCCTCAGCTTTACAAATTTTGAGAAACCATTAAAAGCGAAAATGGCCACATCATTTCTTCATCTATATTGAAAGTTTAAGCAACTTCGTGCTAACCATGTATTTTTACAATTTTGATTATTCAATAGACTAAAAAACATAAAATATGTGTTTACATTTTGTTGTGAAAAAAGTTTCAACTCTGAGCCGCTTTTGCACAGACAGTAATTAATTTTTTGCACAGATTTTTTGGGGTTTTCTTAGTTGGAGTTTACCTTTCAAATGACATCAAAATCGTTAAATTCTGAGACTATAAATTTTTTGAATTTTGTCTATGGAACGAATCACTGTGCACTGGTTCGATTCACGAACCGGTTCGAACTCACGCTTCAAACGGTTCGGTGCTTTATTTCAAAAATAAAAAAAGTGTAAATTTTTATGTTATAAATAAATTGTATTATTATATTAAATTATTTTAATACTTTAATTATTGTTTTATTTAAATGCCCTAAATCGGTATAAGCCAATCCTCTTTTGAAAACATGATCGTTCGGTATTTGATGTAGTACAGACATTTGAAAATTTTTTGACTTTGATTTTCGATTCGGCTAGTTCTGTTCAAAACCGGTTCACGGTTTTGCAAAATTTTACATCTTTTGATCTTTTCGGTAAAAACAACAAACACATTTTTAACTTTGTCTCTTTTACTATGTATTAATTTTAACCAATTCTCTATAAATATTCTGAAAATATATCTTCTTTGCTATTGGATGAGAAATTGCCCTGCGTCTATTCACGTGCAAAACGATTTTAATTACCTTTTTTTCTGACAGACAAGACATGGGACAATATCCATTAATCATCCATCCAATCAATCCATTAATCTGCGCGTGTTTTACTCAGTACTTCTCTGAACCCAACGTCTGCTTTCAAGAGTTTAGACTTTGGAAAAAGGTAAAAAGAAAGGAAATTATTATACAGTAAAGCCATTTCTTTAATTGCATAAAACTGCGCCATTTTTCGCCAACAATGCCAACCGCTATAGTTTTTGTGTCAGTTCATATTTCATACTTAATTGCATTGTAAATCATTTTTTGCTTTATAAATGAAAAATACTACTTTTAGCATTCAAATAAATAGTAGTAATTATAATGACTACAGAAAGCGTTAAGAAAACTGCGCATTGACAAGCTGAAATTATTCAATTATTCAAGCATTCTCGCCTAAAGTACAATACGTACTGTAATATTAATAATTTAACAAAATCTCAGCTGTCGCCGAAGGGTTATGTACGCGCACACATAGTAATTTTCATATGAAATCTAAGTACATGCATGTCACATATGTATGATATGGGGATTTCTACTAAAAAAAAGCGGCAAAACAAAGAAATTTTTGCAAATATCTACAAGCCTTCGTCCAACTTAGTCATAAATAACCGTTGAAACCAATACTAATACTTTAATATTTTTTGATTTACACACGAAGCGTTCAAAGGCGACACACGGACTTGAGTCGGTGGGCTTAAAATTTATTACGGTGATGTCAAGTGTTATTAGGGGGTTTGATTGAAAAATCGAGTGCGGTCCGAAGGACAAATTTAAGACCACAATTTAGCAGTTAGAATGCGTGTGCGGTCTGTACTATCTGATAAGTCAACTGCTACTATTTGCGTTGCAAATAACAACAAAGACGTTAACCATTTATGTTGATAAATCGGATGCGTGGATTTTATTAACTTGACATATTGATACATTGCGAGTAAATATATTGTACATATAAACATACAAACAAGCCCCTTCTAAGCCTCTTCGGAGGCAATGATTAGCTAACAATTTCCTTTACTGCAGGTTGTTTATTTGGTGCCTTGCGGACGTTCATGTTTACTCGTACAGAGGGAATTTCAATAACTATTTCTGAACTTTGACAGCTTATTAGTTTCACTTTTAAAAAAACAATACTGTTTTTCCCCCTACGTTTACGTCTGCGTTACGTTTTCCACAACACGTTGAAAAAATGAAATATTATTAGAGGGTTTTTTGTGGTAAGCGGTTTTCTCAGAAAACATCATTCGAGAAGAGGCGTTGCAAATTGGCCGTAATTGTGAGATGGTGGGACTTATCACCCTTACACTTTTTCGCCAAATTAAAGCGACATTTATGGTGCTAACCCGAGAGTAATTGACCACTTGTCAAACCATTGCTAAGTGCCAGTTGTAGTTACAATTTAAAATGTAATCTCTTGAATCGAATGTAATAGTGAATAGAATGTAGTAATAGCAGGTAAAGAGGCTTTATGTCGTTTTTAAAATAATGATATTGAAGATTGAAACTTTGGGCCATTGAATGTGAAACAATCTTTGAAGTGTCTTAACTTTGATCAATTCGTTTAAAATTGTTTAAATTGTTTATTTCGAGATTTTAATTTTAAAAAAATATTAACTAAGAAATTATGCCAATTTCATTGATAGCATTTTTAAAAATCATTAGCAATTTTAAAAATCAATCAGAAAATACAATTTTTTAAAATATTTAAAGATTATTTTAAAACCACGTAAACAAATGTTTGATTTTTGTTTAAAAAATTTGTTTGTAAAATTTTTTAAAATATTTAAAAATGATTTTAAAACCACGTAAACAAATGTTTGATTTTTTTTTATAAAATAATACTTCAATTGCGTTGAAATGTTCTTCTGATTAAATCGTTTTTTAATTATTGAATTATTATTTTCCACGTAAAATATGATTTTAACATTAGAATTGCCGGCCAATCCAACCTTCATTAAATGTCTGTATGCAAAATAGAGGTACAATTTCTTAATAATATTTTTGATTTTTGTAATTAATTTGGCTCTAAAAATAGTAAAAGTCACTGAATATTAACTTTTAACTAGTTTAACTTTTTAACTTTTTTAACTTTTAATATTAACTATTTATTTTAATCACACACACACTCTTCAGATTTGAGTTTAGTTTCTGGGGCTTAAAACTTATCAATCAACATATTTTAGATTTATGGTCTTTATTAATTAAAAAACTTGTATTTTCTTCAATATATTTACTATCGCTTGCATAGAATACTTACTATTTAAATATTCCACCAAAGCAGACGCACACACTGCTTTGAACTGCTACCACACTTGACACTTCTTTAAGCCGCAAAGCGTTCAGCGCCAAGTGTGAGCTTAACAATTAGATCCATCACCATGTCGCTGATAGATACATATAAGACCCTTCAAGTGGGGCCCAATCAATTTACCTAAACTGTTGGCAATGCATGTCTTTGAGTCGGCACAAAATGAAGGTTTGTGTGGGCGCGAGCCGCACCGAAATGATATATCGGCACTTGGCTATCGCAACGGACATGGCTGGCATGCGGCTAAGCTCGATATCGACGCGAAGTAAACAGTCGCAGTCGCAGTTATTTTGATTAATTTCCCTTAATGTTGGTTTATTCGCGACAATTCACACATGTCGGCGCGCACATACTCGTATCGCTTTGTTTACGTTTAAAATCGATAGACGTGACATTCGCATGATTATGAATTGCAACAACAATTGCAGCCGTCAACGCTGCAATAAATTCAAAACGGGTGTGATATGCGCTTTCATTTCTTAAATATTTACACTCATCAACAATCGATATGTAACTACTCGTACTAGTACGAAGGCGAATACGAGTCCAGCGCATTTGAGACTGCAGCAAAATTTCGCGTGGCGCGCACCGCCCACAATTGCTGTGCTGCGTCCTAAGATCCGCGCACTTGGACAGTGTGTTTGCCGCGCTGTTTAAATATGTGTTTATCTGCACAGCACTGCCACATCTGCAGGCCACATTTACAAATGATAAAGTCACTCATAATCAGTTCCGAGCAGCATCTGTTCATCCCCAGAAATCCCCGAGTTGCGTCTTCTTTCGTCTTTCGTCTTTCCTCTTTTGTTTTGTGTTAAGTTTTGGGTTTTTTTAATCAGCACAATTATTATTCAGCTAATTAACCAAATGCCATGTTATATTGTATAATATTTACCCCGACTGAGGCAAATCGACCAAAAGGCCCGACAACAAACAGCAGCGAGAAGCAGGTTTTATCAAGCGGCCCGCTCGTCATCGCCATCACGTGGAACAGCGCAAACAAGTACAATACATGCATGTGAGATGCTCTGTTTTCTGCTGATGAACCAAAAAAAAAAACGCTAAAAAGTAGCTGGAAATGTATGTGACTGTGTACATATGCATTGGGTGTATTAAAAAATAACCAAATTGGTTTTTGTCGCACTTATGCGTGGCAACGTGACACCATTTGGCTATATGATAAAACTTAATTGCCGACATGATACAACGTATTAATTTCCCACCAATGAAAATTGTGAATTGTAATGCCCAGCATCGTGATTATTGCACGAAGATAATGAACGTTGTTTTATTGTTTATTTTCTGCGTGACTGTATTTAGCCACAGGTGCGCCTTCGCCGGCCCCCTTTGCCATTGTCTTTGCCGGGACTATTCGCGTATTCGCCGCAATGGTGATTGTGCTTCTTCTTGAATCAAAACAATAACAGAAATCACGATCAGTGACAACTTCCCCTACCACGTGAGCAAATTAGTCAAACCTACGTTTAATTCATGCAGTCCGAAATGTTTATAAGCCTTTTAATTATTCTTTTTATTTTCTTTTTTATATAAACACGTATTTAACTACAGTTGCTGACAAGACTATAATTTATGCACTTTGGGCTTCTTTGCTTCTGAGCTTTTTAAAAGAATGGTGACAATCTCACTTTACATAATTTTACTAACTATTTAGTGATTTGAAAGGCATACAAAAAACTTAATGGTTTGGTTTAGTTGTTTGTGGTGTGATGTGAGTCAGAGTTCAAGTTAGCCAATAAAAGTGTATGTTTGTCTGTTTATTTCTAATTTATAGACTCGGAATCTACTTTACGGATTGATCTGAAATTTTGACACAATGCACTATGGATCAGAAGACCGATTTTTAGGCATAAAATCAAGGGAAGGAGCTAGAGCGCTGAAATTTGGCACATATGCTTTTCATATATTCCTAAGAATTCTGTAAAAAATTTGGGCGAAATCCGACCACTGCCACGCCTACTTCTCATAGAAATAAAATATTGAAATTTCTTTAATACGTGAATGCTTCAATGGTTGATAAAAACAGAGTTTATTTTATGTAAAAAATAGTAATATAAAGTAAAAAATTTCATGTTTTTAATGTTTACTTTAAGGCAAACACAAACGGATTTTCTGACAGCTGCAAATTTGTCTGAAAAAAACTTTAAATATATGCATAACTGAGATTTTTGAACGGAGTTATAACCATACATTACTCCAAATCATGTTCATCATCAACTTCCAGCTCAAAAGAATATTCAGAAAACATCTCCATATCGTTGTCCGAATCGCCATTTCTATCATCGAAATCGTGATGCGATGTAGACGCTATGTCTAAATTAACAGGAACGGCAGGCAACTCCAAAAGTTCAATAACTGCATGCGGAATTGTTTGGATTAATCTATTTTTATTTCGACTATTTATGCAGACACTTGACAACAAGGGGTCAGAAGAATCCATAGCTCTGTTAAACACATCGATAATATTGTTACTTCGTGAATTTTTCCTCGCATGAGCAATACGATCATTTTTGTAGGACTTATTTCTTGCTTCTGATGCATTTTCGCCTAGGCAGCCAACTGGTACTAGCAGGCCCGTAGAGAGGAAAACCGGGCCCGGGGACTAGTAATGACGGGCCCCTGTAAGTAATTTTGGAAATTTTGTAGTAGAAGTCAGGATGATGATCCACAAAGTTTATATGTTTTTATAACTTTTTGTTGTTGGAATGAGCAGTTATCACAAAAGCAAATTCGATTTAGAAAAAAATTTATTCAATAACACTGAGCAACAGCCAAAATTTTTCCGAGTTCTAGTAAACCTTTTCTAAAGGATTTTTGGACGCTGATCACAACTGCGTACTTAGTTTTTTGATTGTTTGAGCGGTTTGTAAGTTATTGGTGGTTTTTGCTA
Source organism: Melieria picta (assembly GCA_964056695.1). NCBI lineage: Eukaryota > Metazoa > Arthropoda > Insecta > Diptera > Ulidiidae > Melieria > Melieria picta. The sequence continues at coordinate 103,092,232 of OZ057398.1, read as the reverse complement.
GGAGGTGTTTTCCACGATTTTTCATCTTTGAATTTTTATTGCATTTATAATATGCTGAAAAACACGATAATTTTTTTATGACACAATAACGAATCCTCAAGCTATAATTTTGACCATAGTCGATTTCGATTGGTCAAGGGTTAACACGGCTATGGCTCTTCAAAGTTCAATTTTCGCGAATTTTTTATAAAAATTCATTTAAATTCGGGGTTGCAATTTTCAACTAGGAGTTAGTGTGCAATGTATAGTGTAAGGTTGTAACTTAAACTTATAGAACAGATCTTTTGTGTTGCATGTGCCATTCTCGGCCTATACTCATTAGAGTGTAAATGCGACTTCACCTTCTGAACACGTGTTTGTATTGAAATCTTCTAATGCTCTTCGCGTCATTGACGAAAGTATCTAAAGTATTTTCGCAAGCGTCAATATTTGTCTTTTCAAGGGCATTAACAAAATTTGAATTGGTTCATTACTGTAGGAGCTATTCTAAAAAGAGTTGCATCACACAAGTAAAAATTTCAACCACACACACTTAGCAAACTACTTGCTGTTTTTCCATATTTCATTGCGACATATTTTTGGGCACAAAAAATTCAAAATTCGAAAGCTGAAAATTTTATGAATTGAGGGCATTTGTTGAATGCGAGCATTTTCATACTGCTGCCTAAAATTGTGCTCCGATATTATAGCTCAAAAGTAAATCCTTGCTTTTGTTGCTGAATTTATGAATGGAGAACTTACATATTTGTACACATTTTCTATTACAAACATCGTATTTCAAAAATTTCTTTTTTAATTGAAAGCCCCAACATTCTTCTTTCACTACATGACAATATATATTTTTTGGAAGCAAAATTCTTTTGTGTATTCGCAATCTTGCAAAGTAACTGAAAATTTGACTTTGCAAATGAATAACTCTTGCAAATTTTAACCGATTTTAATGTTTTAAATTTTAAATACATAGTTAAAGTATTGTTAATCTGTGTTAAAAAAATGGCATTTAAGACTTCAGGTTTGTAGGAGCTACATGCATGTAATGGTCAAAAAACATGTAAAACGCCCTCCAAGGAAAACCATCAATATTTCCTAAGCCGCTCAAACAATCAAAAAACTAAGTACGCAGTTGTGATCAGCGTCCAAAAACCCTTTAGAAAAGTATAGTTTGATTTCAAAAAAAAAAAATAATGTCGATTTTGTTGCTCTGTGTAATTATTCAATACTCATTTACATAAATACATCTATTGATTATGTATAAATTCTAAGTAATTATAACTTTGATCTACTTTAAGCACGCTTTTCGGGCTTTCGCTGAAGCGAAAGTTTCTATAATACGACGGAAATCAGATTTTTGGGCCAAATCGTATTCCAAGCAAAGTATCGCAAGTCCTGAGATGCGTGTTTGCGAAGAACACGATCTTTGGAAATTTTTGATTCTCGCCAATACACTAAAAGAGCGCTCAGCGCTCGCAACAGTTACTGGCAGGGTACAGACAATTCTGAGCGCAACACAAACATTTGGAAATATCGCATTTAAATGTTTCTCATAAATTTCATTTAAAAGTGACAGTGGGCTTAGATCACTTTTGAAATTTGCTGAATGAATATGTTTTAAATGTGTCATTTCGTTCGGCAATTCGTCCGAAACATCAGATGGATATTTCTGTACAAAATTAGCCGCTTTATCTTGGACCTTGTCTTCAATCAACTCTGGAAATTGCCACAAGAAATTAAAGGTATCGTTCAAATTTTTCGCAGCGTCAAATCTAGTTGTGAGTCCCGCGATCACTGAGTCAATAATAACAAAAAACGTATTTCGCTGAAAATGTGTCTCTTCATCTATCTCTGGTTCTTTCTCAATTCCATCATTAGAATCAACTATGCGACGTTTTCTTTTCCGGCCCACTTTTTGCGATGGCAACTCTGCTGAGATGTCAATAGCTTCTTGCAACGCTGAAGCAACTAATTTACATTCGTTCAGAAGTGCACCCCAACGATCCCGCAAAAATTTCAAGTCTGTCAATAAACTAGAAAGATTTCTGACTCCAACATCGATTGTGATACCTTTAGCTTGAAGAACGAGATTTCTTTCGTCGATTAAAGACAAGATCTTCGACCACATGGATGACATCAGCACACATTCAAACTTACTCATATATTTGAGAATACCATTAATGTCCCTTTGAGTGTCCGCGGTTAAATTCAATTCTTTCAACTCGCGCAAAGCCGCGGTCAGTCCCACAATGTGACTCGCGAAAGACCTAACAGCTTCGATTCTTGCAGACCATCTTGTATCTGATTGGGAACGGAGTGAGGAGGGGACATGTTTTTTCAAAATTTCCCAACGTTGTGGACTGCCAACAAAAATGTTATAGCATTTTTGAACAACGCCGAAAAAAGTTATAGCTTGAGTGCAACACTCCGCCCTTTTTTTTTCTAATATTGCCGGAAAATCCGGGCCCCCTTGGAAACTCCGGGCCCGGGGACGATGTCCCCTTTGTCCCCCCCCTCTCGACAGCCCTGGGTACTAGTGATGATTCCATTATTTGTGCAGAATGAACTAAAATTTTATGTACTGTTGGTGACATTGGGTACCAATAATACTTTTTAAAATATACATCAGCTGTCTCTTTACCGAAATCATTGAACTTTTTAACGTTAATGCAAAATTCACATGAAATGGATACCAGTATTATGTGAAAACGCCTCAATACGTCAATATTAGTAATTGATGCAAATAATTCTAAGTTGCCGAACACTCTTCTTGCCGTATTCCCATCGTTGCGAAGACACATCGTAAGCAAGTTTTCTTTTCAATCGATCGTTCCCCTCACTATAACTAAGTGACGGTCGTCCTTGCAATGGGTGGTATATCGAACTAAACTAACTAAACTTACTAAACTAAACTATAATAGAACTAAAATCTTTAACATAGAATGGCGTCAAAGTCCCCAGCTTCGTTACTTCGACATGTCGTTCCACTAGTGAAATTGCGTTGGCGTTGGACAAGGGGCGTCGATTTTTATATGTCAGGGATGCGGTGATCTCTTTTTTAATTTTGGCAAGAAACACACTTTATTAAGAATAATTCTTTTTTTAACATATTTGACTAGTTTTATAGACTGTCTATAATATTTTACGAAAAGTCAAGTCAGTCTATCAAGTTTGAAAACAAAGCTGAGCTTTATTCATCCAACACCAAAAATCTGCATTGCGCAACAGTTATTAATTTAATAATATTTTGCTTACTTTGTCGAGTTGTTGGTCGGTCTAGCAGTGCTACAACCGAGTCGCAAAATAGGAAACATATCTGCAGCAGCTGTTTTGACGCAGTTCTGTGATTTTCTTATGTATGACCTGAGTTTCTGAATGAACGAAATCGCTGACTAATCACACATACACAAACATTCCAGATGTTATATAAATGCACATATGCCAATATATTTCTGCAAACATTCATCTGCACATTTGTGTAAAACGCTATTACATAGCCATAAAAAGTTATTTTTCCCCCATTAATTTTAACAAACACCCAATCGTACAGTTGAAAATGCACAAATTGATTTTCAACTCTGCCATCGGCGGCGGCGTTGCAAATTCCATTGTTATTTTTTAATAATCACTACATATATAAAGCAAAGTCGCAAATCCGTATGTATCCTTATATCTTGAAAACGACTGGACCAACTTGGATACTTCCTTTGGCAGGTTTGTTCGAAATTGTTACGTGAAGGTTTATAAAAAAAAAAGTCGGGAAAACGGGGCGTGGCACCACAAGAATACATTTTTAGACAATAACTTTGGAACCATAAGTCACACATCAATTAAATTTGGTACAAACTTTCTATTTGATCATATCCTTCAATAGAGGGAATGGGATGGGTATTGAACAAAGGGGTGTGGCACCGCCCATACAACTCAAATCTTTTAAATGGAATAGCTTCGGCATTGTAAGTCGCACAGCATTGAAATTTGGTGCACCGTCGTTTCATAGATGTGTCATTCTACTGTTAAATTTTGATGGGCGTTAAACAAGGGGCGTGGCACATTTTTTTATGACCCAACATTTCAGCAGAACTGTAAGTCGCACATCAATGAAACTTGGTACGAACCTACCATTTAGTCATATCTTTCGACAGAGGGAATGGGATGGGTATTGAACAAAGGGGTGTGGCACCACCCATACAAGCCAAATCTTAATAATGGAATATCTTTGAAATTGTAAGGTGCACAGCATTGAAATTTAGTGCCCCGTCGTCCCATAGATGGGTCATTCTACTGGTAAGATTTGGTGGGCGTTGGACAAGGGGCGTGGCACATTTGTTGTGACCCAAATATTTCGCTGAACTATAAGTCGCTCAGCAATGACACTTAGTACGAACCTACCATTTTCTCCTTCGACAGAGGGCATTGTGCGGGTATTGAATAAGGGGGCGTAGCCCTGCCAATATAATTTAAATATGGTTCAAGCGCTATCCATTTCTTTACTGAAACTTAGCAGCAACATTGCTTATTTGAGGGCCTCGATTGCGTTAATCAGTAGCTCCCTCCTCTTCCTTTAGTTTGGTTTCTTCGTCAATTTGCATCGCCATGGATTCGCCATTCATTCATTTATTATAAGAAAACAACAAATGTCGTGCGGGACGAAGTTCGCCGGGTCAGCTAGTAAAACATATAAAGCTTTTGCTGGCTTTACTTAAAATGCACTAAATGAACTTTACTTCAGCTGCAAGACAGTCTAATAATGCATGCACGCGCGATGCATTTTTCCAGCGACTCATTAAAACTGAAAATAAATCAAATTTGTTTGCACAACTATCCGAGATAATGGCATCACATTGATATGAGTGTTTCAACTATCATGCAGTGTATTGTTGGCTCAGTGTTTAAATCTTAATGGATTAGCGAGCACAATGTGCGATCGGAGACGTTGCATACTTTGCATTATAACCGGTGTTCATAAATCAAGTTGCATTCAACTTAGCATCTCATGTGGAAACAAATGCTTTGAAAATTAATTAGTTTGTAAGCAAGTTACAACTGGGCGCATGCTGATAAATATAAGCGTTTGCATATATATTGTTGCTATATAAATAGTCAACCAAATATATAAAAGTATTTTGCATGATTGGTTTTGCTGAAAACGCACAGAAAATCAAAAGCTGTTTTCCACTTTCAATAGAGACACTTCTGCACGAGTCAGTAATTGTGTTGTTTTCATCCGCGTTAAAGCTGATGTTGTGAATGGTATTATGTCGTCAGATGCAGATCAGCGCTACCAACGCCGCTCCCACTAAACGACTTTTTGAACGACTTTATGTATAATTAACTGAAGACAAGGAAGTACGCTATAAAAAGTATCTTTTGTGCAGGTGCAACTTTGTATTTCTCAATTTTTGCAAACATAGAAATCGATCATTTATTTATTACACCAAACATTCAGGTTTGTACGTCATATGCGATGCACGAGTGTATAATATATATATATATATATTTATATATATTTATTTATTCAACTCAAGTCTCTTCTCTGCACATACATAAAAAACGCAAAGTTTTTACTTTTTGGCGCAATTATTTCATTTAAATTATTAAAATTTGTATCAACATTTTTATATAATTTTATATAATCTCTTTCTCAATTGTATCCATTACTTAAGGCCGGTTTTTTCTGACGATATGTTATTGCCGCTATTTATTCTGTCAGTCGTAAATTGTGCATAACTCTGGGCGACAGTCGTATCCGCCAAACCGTATCCGGCTCCGGTTCATATTTAAATATTCGTAAGAAGCTAAAGTTAAGCTAAAATCTTGAGCTGACGTTCCGTATCCGCATTCGTTTTCACTTCATCCATACAATTTTTTACAAGAGATTACAAACCAGTCTAAAATGTATCACACTACATGTTTCCCGTGTGTTATTCTTTATAATGTTTAATCTTTTGAACAAAAAACAACTTTATGCATAACACACAGTTCGTAATAGCAAATGCGGCACGTAGTGCATTGTGCCGCTGACGCCTATGCAAATATTTTCATTTACCCATTAATTAACATCAGCACCACCCTGTGCTCTGTTTTTGTCTCACCATCGTGCGATCAGCTGATTGGCTGCAACGTAGCTAATCGCCACCAGGGTGAAGTGAAGTGCTTCTTATTCGATTCTTTGTGATAGCAACGAAGTGAAGTGCTCCGTTATACCACTTGTCCACTGTCCAACTGTTTTCGTCCTACAGGATTTCAAGCACTTTGTCAATTTACGCATAAAAACAAGTAGTAGTAAACAAATAGTTCTCCCAAAATCAAATGTTTTCAAACTGGGAGTGCAGTGTAAACATTTGGAATTACGCAAAATTAAAAGTGAGCGCTTCATTGCCAACGCTCTAGCTGCGAAAAAAGTGGAACAGTGAAAGGCGTATCTGCAAACGTTGGCACCAGTTTCAGTCAGTCAGCGCTACATGACTGGGCCTTCAGGCGCTGGTGGTATTAAATTAGGTAAAAAGAAGGTATCACTGTAGTGGCTTCTTTGTGGTATTCCTGCCAAATGTTAAGGTGCACTGAGCATGATCTGCGCAATTCATTTACTACGCTCGACTTGATATTTGGAAATTTGCACTTGTAACATTAGCAGAGTTGTGAGTTGTGGTTAGTGTGTGGAAAGCGGGTTTTTTGTGGGGTGGGAGGGAGGGAAAAGTGAGCCTCACACTCTGACGTCACAGAAATAAATTGAAGTGAAGTGTCTCCAGCCATTGTACTTTGCATCTGTTCAGTTATGGCTTTGCAGCTTGTTATTGATATTATTCGATTGCAGTGAAAAGTTTTTAATTTTGACATTTTTGTTCTAATTGCAGTTTCATGAAATCGTGCCCGATATGGATGACGAGTTTATGATGTTCAACGAGAAGCAGTCCATTCGCGAGTCGGCGCGGTCACTGAAGAAGTACGGCAGCACATGCTGCAATCATAACATCCGCAACAACGAGACTCTGATAAGACACGACATCGAGAAGACAGACACGCTGCAGGGCATTGCTCTCAAATACGGATGCACTGTAAGTGACCGCAGAATGTCTTATAAGCAGCGCCCATCAATGCTCATTCAATCTGTGCTTCTAAAAGCGTCATAATTAAATTTGGGTGCGCCATGTGTGCATCCTCACACCCAGCACAGGCTGTAGGCACTCTCCGAGTAGTATCGATTTTCTGGTTTGGTATTTATGGAACAGTCTTCATTCCTTTTTATAGTCGGTCTGCTCGTCTTAAGCTCACACGAAGAAGGAGTTCATTGTCAACTGTCTACGTGACATTCTAGCTCACACATTTTATCTTATCTAGAATTAGAAATTTATCTCGCTTGAAAATTCAAACCCGAAAATGGTCATATTTAGTCATCAGTTGGAACTGGAGCTCGAAATTATAGGCACACTGCATGCACATACATGTATAATTATCACAAGCAACTGTTTCATAACAGCCCAATTGCATGTCTGCCTTAGTGTTTCCACAATTACCTACACAGTCAATCAGCCAGCTGGTACACAAGTTTGAGTATTTCCCCAACTCCACTTCGAAGCGGCGCAACAAAGAAGTGGTGTTGGAGAGGTTTCTCTCCATACGTCAGAAACACACCACAGTGCGTGCTTTCGCTTTTATCGATCTAGCATCTGCTGCCAACAATAGACCGAATCTAGCCAAAACGCTTTCAAAGTTCAAAAGTAAACTGAACCACGTTAAATTTAAATCAACAGACGGGCGCGCACACTTGTTTTTTCAAGCATCCAGATAGCGCAGATAAATAAGATAAGATTGATAAGTCGGACGCAATAGAAAAGAACAAATTGTGGGCGAATGCGGCAAATTTTGCTGTTGATTATGCACCGATGCGTCCTGCTATCTCAATGTAAATAGTCAAAATAGAACATTAACATGTTGACAACAACGTGTTCGACACTACGAGCCTCTGAAAGAATCAAATTATTTCACAGTCACATTCATTAAATGAATGAGAATTTATGCCATTTCGCTTGTAGGAAACTGGAAAGCTTGCAGATATTTGCCGTTGCTGAGTATTTTCATAGTTACCATTGATATGCACTCACTAATGTGTTTTTTTAAAGAACTTTCTAAAATTAACTGATGAGCTAACCGTTTGTGTTCGCTAAGGTCGAAATATTATCGTTAATTGACTCTCAAATTATAAGAAAGTTACCCTCAAAACCAGTTATCTATGTATTTATCATTAAATTATAATGGTGAGTTCTTCATTGACAGAAAACTGAAAAATTTGGTTGACGTCTTATAGAAACGTCGATGAAAAGAATGTTGTAGAATTTTTTGCTTCTAAAAAAAGGGGGAAACAATTTCAGCATACATTTCTATATGCGATACAAATAACTACATTTTAAAGAAATGAAATCTCAGTCAATACAACGCAACTGAAGCAACGTTCACATGGGTTGACCAAATTTCGCATGGTGGCAAGACTTCCTCAGTAAAATAGTACAGTTAGCGCACGCCTTTAACAAAATTAATAGTTGTAAAATAGCGTTATTTCAAAAAATAAGCGACAAACTTCTTCATATAACTTCCACTGTCGAATTGCCCCGCATTCACTTTAGGGTAAAATTTTTAAATAACAAGATAAAAAATAATCAATACAAAAAGTCAAATAAAACGCGCAAAATAATAAACTAATCTTAACCTTTTGCTGCAATCATTATTTATTAATTTGTAGCTTTTAGTTTACTTCATAGCTGTTCCCCCTTCTTTTGAAAGCGTACTAGACAAAATTGGTTCTCGTTCTATAAGACAGTGTCAGAAACGAGCTGTCAAGGAAGATCTCACCTTTATAATTGCATCATGCCTATTTATGAACTATTTAGACGTCTAAATGATTTGCTTGTGCGCCAATGATGTTTGAATTCCTACATGTGATTCGTTAAGCAATTAAATATTGTATCTTTACAATTTTGCATGCAATTTGCTAAAAATTCATTTCCCCAAACTCACAAAATACAGACTAATGTTTGTAATACGAATGGCTATCAAAAAGGTCTTATTCTAATTGTTAAGCGCCAGAGGGGTAATCATTAAAATGTAATTAAACTTAAAGAAAAAAAGCAATGACAGACAAATTCGTTTTGTATTTGTAATCAACACGACCAAATTTATTTAATTACATTTTAATTATCCCTTGAAAACTTTTTCGGCTGGCACGCATACGTCCCATAGAAATTTTGATTGAGATTGATTTTGAGGAGATACTCACTCCTGTTTGCCGTCAAATCAACATTATTTAATCAAAATAATTATAGTAACATTTGGGCCATAAATCAAAATTAACTTAAAGTCATAGTGAAATTATAAAAGTCAACTAAGGAGAAGAGAAATTTGAATAATTTATGACAAACAATTATTATTATATAATTATTATGTCAAAATAATCAGCAATATCACCAAATCAGCACCCTGAATATTTAAAACAAGAAAATTGCAAGATTCATTGAACTGATTATTAATTAGATAGATATATAGATTATTACTGTATTGAATCATGAGAAAATTCTAGGAAATGTTGCTGACAATTTTTATATAAAAACTGCTCTAACGTGGAGTACTGAAAGTAAATTTCAAATGTTGTGCTACTTTAGCGACAACAAAAATAAAGTTTAATCGAACTGACACAAATAAATTGACACATTGACAATTGCTACTCAGAGAAATAAGTGTACGTTATCTACCTGGTACACTTTATTGATTTCACTATGGTGTGGGCTACACTTTAATGAATCAGAGAGCGATTTAAGGGGTGTTGGACTAATGTAATAAGAAACTTTTTGTGAAAATATTTGTCATGTTTTTTTTATTGATGAAGCGATATGAAGCTATGTCAAAATCTGGTTTACTGTATGCTGTGCTTTAAATGTATCGCCTCGCTTTGAAATCGAAAATGATAATTGATTTGAATAAACTGACCACCTCTTTTTCACTCTTCATATTCGCAGACCGAACAGATACGACGAGCCAATCGGCTCTTTGCTTCCGACAGTCTATTTCTGCGCCAGTATCTACTTGTGCCCGTCGAAAAGTCATCGCCGTACTACCCCAAGTCTGATGAGAATAATCCCTTGGAGATCACAGGAACCGCAGCCATTAACACCATAATTACGGCCACAAGCGGCGGTGTTGCTGTCGGCATTGATACATCCAATCATCCCCGTCCATCTGCGCTTCCAACACGTCCCTACTCCATCGCCGGCGAATTGTTAGTGCAGTCGAGCGACGAGGATGCGAGCACACTAAACAATCACGGCAGCAGCAGCAGTAAGCAAAGCAAATCACTCGACTCGGTGGTGACGATGACGCCCGAGGAGGAGAATCGCAAGTGCATAAATGAGTTCTTGAGCAAAATCGATTCGACCATATCCGAGTCACGAAAATATGTGGAGAAATCAAAAGAGTAAGTTGCATTCAGCGCACACCGCACCAACACCAACAATGTTTTAATTTAAATTTCGTACTCTCAGAATGATTACCAGCCAGAGTGACAATGACTTGTTCATGACCACCGACTTTGTGCAGCACAGACGCAGCGATCATCTGAATAATTCATACAAAGCAACTCGGCACAACCAGCCGAACCATCAGCGACACAGTTCTTCGGGCAGCACATCGGACACCGCGCAGCTATTGAACACAACGCAAACGCGGCATGTTCAAAAATCGCTAAAGCGACTGGAGAAGCAGCAGGACGAATTCTTCGAATTGTAGCATATGCGCTTCTCCACCGCCGTAAATAGACATTTTAAAACTAGTGTTAATGAAACTGTGAATTGCAATTGTAACGATAACAAAAACCCCTACGGAAACATAAGTAACAGAAAATACCACTATTACTTTTATAATTAGATTGCAAATGATTTATATATATATACACGTGACATGTATCTAGTGCTGAGAACTGTGTTAATCGAAAGAAAGATTTATGCACGAAAAGAAGCGCAGGGAAGGCAGTGCAAATGTTGTAGAGTGCGTTATATTTAAAGGATTAAGTTTTGGCGCAACTTGCATCAGGCATGTTTAATTTACTTGTTTTGCGCATTTAGGGTCGCGCAACAAGTTGTGTAAGAATGTTGCTTTTATTGAGTGACCAAACTTCAGTTAAGTGCTTGCGAGATTTGCTAACCAATTATTAAACTCTGTAAACAAAGCACAGTTGAAACGCTGCAAACTTGGCTTTAAATTTTGTAAATATTTAAAAAGCATAATGTAAATGCAACTATTTTTTATACCCACATATGTAGGAGAACCTGACATATTTATATTGCGTCTATTTAGTTTTTTTAATTTATTCCATATGCTAACTTTTAGTTATAGTTCACTTTTTAGCTTATGGCGAAATAGGAATTCATTACCACAATTAGTTGTTCTCAGTGGAAAAGTATTAAATGTTTATTTTTTCCTTTTTCAAGTGCTGTTGTTTTTTAGTTTCGTTCTTCAATCAGTGAGCGAACGATATGAATTAATCAATCAGGCGATCAGTAAATGGAAATCAATCAAAGTCTAACGCATAGTACACTGAAAATTCAAATTAGACAAAAACAAATGAGTCGTGCCCAGTAGTGATGGCTGCAAAGCTTTTACAATCAGATAAAATGGCTTATTGTGATGCAAATAACTCGGTAATTCACTACAGTTGGCAATTTCGCTATCATTTCAATGACCACACACACACACACACACTAATGTACCTTTAATGATGGTTATGCAGTTTTGGCAATTGTATTCAACAATGACTACAACTATCCTATGAATAATTACTAGTATGCTTTGAAGTTGTGCACGATGGTGCACAAATAATGGCGAATCGCACGTTTCTCTGCCAACCACCATATTCATAAGCCTTCTACTCCACTTGTACACTTATACTGTATGCAAAACACTGTTTGTAACTAGTTGAATTTCGAAATTCCTTTCTCACCTTTTCATATGTAAAGCTAAATAATAATATGGAAAACCCCAACAACATCTGCTTAGGGACATTTGCATATACTATACATTCGTACTATGAATTGTAGGTAATTCGTCTCATACGAGCACGTGTGTAATATTAACTGTGTTGAAAGTGTTGGAAAATTTATGGAAATGTACGCTTTTGTTGTACAAGTACTCATAGTTGTGTTTGAATGAGGATGTATGTGAAGTTTTATAAAAAAAATAAAGAATGATATAAGAATAGCGTTTTACTTTTCTCGAGGGTTGGGGAGTCATGTCGGGGTAACATATTTTAAATGTGAATTAGAGCGTTCACTGAAAATGGTATTCGAGAAACGAAAAATCTAAAGCTTCTAGTTTTAATTGGTTTCTGCATTGAGCTGATGCGCAGTCACAATGTTGAAGGGTTTTAAATAAATAAGCTTTTCTTATCAAAGTAAGTTTAGCACTTTTGTATTCGGTTGTTGTCAGTGGTTAGTACTTCAACATACACGTATATGTGGCAAATACTTCAATACCCATACAAATAGGAGCTACAGCTACAAAAATGTTCTTCGTAGTATTTTACATCAAATTGCTGAACACATCATATATCTAAAATGTGAGGATACATGGTTTTCGTATGCCGATTCACCATAAGAATGTGCAAAGAGGGCAAAACTTTGACCCCCCTAAAAAAAAATTCAGACGTAAACTTTCAAAACGCCGATACACGTATATTTTTTTTGGCCCCCTCTACCAGAATCTGTTGTCAGAACCTTGTTATTTAAAAAAATTGGATTTTGTTGTGCAGTGTAATAAAAAGAACCGCAATCAGTGATCCCATATGTAATGAGAAATAGTTATGAAAGCCTCTGATCTATTATTTTCGTCCACGATTGCATGGACCACTTTACCTGCGTCCCCATCCGGCATTTACGACCTCTAGAGCAGTGCTTTGTTTTCGCAAAACCTGTCGATTCCATTAAATTAACCACTCATCTCAGTTTACAAGTCATATTACTTTTGTGGTTTATATTCGATTTCCTGGTGGCATAATTCTGTTGTATGGCTTTTATTATCACCAATCAGATGCTGATTCACAAATGCGACAATGGCTTTGTCGTTTGTCACATCTAGCCGCTTTTTTACACTTCCATACTTCTATTTATTTATGCATATTACAATCATACATACATGTGTATCTACCTTTATAAATGTGTGTCAATAATTCATACACAAATACGTAAGCATCACATCATATTTACGCGAGCAATTTCCTTCTTTATTCGTCAGACATTTTCATATTACAGGTTGCGGATACAGTGTACATATGTATGCATGTGGGTATGCAAGAATGCACAAGCAGTCAACAACAATCACAAACAGATACATATGTACATACATACTTATGTAAATAATTTCATATATTATATGTACATACATACAACCACAATCTGACCAGTTGCTTTTATTAGTTTTCCTCTGCTCACCCCGTCCGAAAATTATTGGGTTTCTTTGGATTCGTACCCTTACTCTTTACATAGATACTGTTACTGTTCCGTCAGCATTTTCAATATTTTCTCAGAATTTTGCAAAATTTTAGTGCGGCTGGCATCGACCATTTCCAGATACTCCTTAATGCTGGTCTCGATTTGACTTAATTGATTCTTCATTGGCTCGGTTGCAGACTCCGTGAGGCTGTTAATAAATAATAATAATAATAAAATAATGTTTGTAAATATTTGTTCTGTCCGTTTGCTTTTGTAATCAGTGAACAAATTAACAAAAAGGCGAATTAACAAAAAGGCGCCCCACACCTCTTCTCGCGCCTTAACTCGTTAGCCGCCTGCGCGTACGAGTCGCGCCACATTGTCATCTCCAGCTGCATTGCGTCAATGTCTTCGGGAATGAAGTCCATCAGTTTGCCAAACGGATTAACAGATTTTGTTAGGTTTTGTATAATGTCACGCAAATTGTTCATTTGTCGCGCCGAGCTCTGGCGCCCAGACAACGCACTGCCAGCATCGTTTTCCTAGGTCGAAATATCAAACGAAATACACGTAAGACAAACAATTATTTGCGATAAATTGCAGTACGCTGAAAGCTACCTTTTCGTTTTTGCCACTGTTGCCGTTCTGCTGCATGAGCTCCTTTTGCGTTTCGAGTATTTGCTGCACCAGGTGGCCCTGTTGCTCCAAATTGCTCTCGGCACTCAACTCAGCGCGCTGCTCTTCACCGGCGACCGCTATGTTCGCCGCATTTGCGTCCTCGATGATCACCAAATTTTCGCCGTCGTCATCCAAGTCACCGAACGTCTCCAGCTTCACGTTGATGCCCGAAATCTTCACTTGATCGTTGGGCTGCAGCACGATTTCCACGTTCTTGTCTCGTCTCCTAGGCGCGCCGGGCCGTGCTGAAGCGGGTCTGGCGCTCGGTGGTCGCAGTGATGTGCGCGGCCGATTGGTTGCATTGCCAGTACTGTCCTTTGAATTTTCACGAGTAAACGTCGACTCTCGTTTCAGCTCAGTGCTGCTATACTGACTGGGCGCTGGCGACGAGGCTTCGGGCTGTGCCGGTGGCGGCTGGCCTGGCTGTTGTGATGGTACAGGTGTTGGCTGCGCTGTGGCCTTCGACACTTGTGGTGCCGCATTCAAAGACTCGAAATTACTACTAAGTGTGGTTGTTTGCTGCGCCGCTTCACGGTCTCGCTCCTCTTTAGCTGCATTGTTTGCGCTCGAACGTCGCTTTTTGCCGGAGGATCCTTTCCGCTGAGCTGAAGATTTGCGCACTTCGTCTACGCTGAATGAGTCGCCTCTTTGCTCAACGGTATTGGTAGCGTCTAGTACAGATGCCTCGGCAGGTGGTTGCGCCTGTATTTCGTGTAGAATTTTGCTGTTGCGGCGTTCCAGTTTTGCTGCGGTCTCCACTCGGCTTTGTTCTCGAACTTCGCTGCCTACATCCGCTGGTTTTACAGGTGCCTTAGTCTCTTCTTTTCTTCTATTTTCAAAAACCTCTGCCTTCATATTTTCCTCTTTACTCATATTCACCATAACTGGCGATGGGTTCTTCTCCTTAACGTCTGTCTTGTTCTTCGCTGGCCTTGGCTTTTCTGTAGGCTCCCTACTTTTCTTCACAGCTTTCTCCTTCAGGTCCTTACCCGTTTTGTCCTTCGTTGATCTACTGATCTTCTCTTTCTCCTTTGCTTCGATAGGTTTTTTCGGTTGCTCGGTTTTCGTGGTCGGAGAGATGGTTTTTGTGGACCCTTTCGTTTCTCTGTTTCGACTATCTTTTGTTGCTTTCGGCTCTTTGTCTTTAGGTTTGTCAGCAGCTTTGTCCTTGGGTTTCTCCCGACTCTTCAACTTTGCATTGGTCTTTTCCTTCTCTTGCCCTTTCCCATCTTTAGCTGTGCGCACTTTCTCCACGGCGCTCTTCCAGTCCAGCTTCTTCTCGATTACTACGCCCATCAGCTGCAATAGCTCGTTTGTCTTCTCCGGTTCCTGGCCCGCAACGATTTTCGAGGTTCGCACAGTTATCGGCGTGTTTGTCGTGATTTCTATAGAGACATACACATACAAAATAAGCACAAATGATTATTATTTTTGCCACTCCATTTGCAGACTAGGCAACATGTACTTATGACGTCGATCATCTTCTGCAGAAACCGCATTTTATCGTCGCGATCTTTTATGTTCTCGAAATTCAGTTCATCCGACGTGTACAAACCCGCAAAGCAGCCGGTGTCCTTGATGACCTACATTTCCGGAAAACACAACACATGACACATTTTTGGGCTAATTGCGACATTCAATTGTCAGCGCTGACTGCGTACCACATTGAAGACGTCATGCAGGAAGCGAAACGGCGGCTTCCTCAGCAATTTCTCTGTCAACGGTGGCTTTTTCACGAACTTTCCAAGTGTTTCTTGTGTGCGTTTCACCACAGCCGGGTCGAGTTCAGCCATTTTGGCATCTGGAAATTTGCGTTATTACTTTACTGCGCCACTAAAGTCGCCAATAATATTTTCTACGCTGAGTTGTAATTTTCGTTCGCATTTGTGTTGTATTCGCGTTGCCATTGACAACACTTTCGCCTTTATTTAGAAGAGGACATGGGCAGCTGTTCAAACCGCTGAGCGCTTGTTTTCACTGCAAGGATACCGCAGTGGATGAATGATGGCACCGGACTTCTTCTTCTAGTGGATCAAACTCTCTTCAACAACCCAATCTTGCTTGGAAGGCGTATTTCTTCAGAATGGTTATTGGACATGTATTTCTAATTATGTATTTGCGTGTTCTGCTTGTAGTCCTGCAGAATATAATTACTCCACCAAGCCTGTCATACCAAAAAGGATTAGTTCAGCGAATGGTTTGGTCTTAATGCTATATTACCAGCAAGCACAATCGAACATTAGGCAGTACTACAAAACTTTTTACTTTGATCTTCAACGTACCAATTAACAGAATTGTAACAGAATATTGTAAAACAGTTGAATTTCAATTCAAATTTAATTTCTTTATTGCTTTAAAATTTCATTTTAAATCTTTGTATAAACATAAAAATTTATTCTGTAATGTAATGTTGTAGAAGGCTAATCTGTGTCATTAAGGCATCATCACTACCAATGGATTCATTTCAACTTTTAGGTTCTATATAAACATACGTTGGTAAATATATCTTAAAATACTACGTAGAAAAGAAGGCAAACATTTGTATTTCATCTTTATCTTCACTTGCACTTCACTACTGTTCTGTATCAATCTTCTCCTCGCGCTTTTCCTTTTCACCGGCATCCTCATCGTCACTTTCAGCTTCATCCTCGTCGTCCTCATCATTGCCCAATACGTATTCGATAACTTCGTCAATGGGATAGTTGTTCAACAACTCCTTTATCGAGTCGTTGTGAATAACAACCGTGAATAGCAACTTCACGTACTCGCGCATGCGTGTTGCATAATCACAATTTTTGTAGTTATCTGCGTCTTTTGTCAGCTTGTGGCCGCAGTTTTCAATAACCATACACAGTACCTGTAAATAATTGCAAAACTGCATGTTACAACCTGACAAACAGCAGTTCGATGCAGGTAATTACATTTTCCTCGGAGGCATTTGGCCAGCCAAACTTCTTTAACGTTCCACTGTCCACCAGCATATCTAGTAGCTTTCCGACATTCTCTTTCAACTTCACATCCTCCTCACTTTCCACATCCATCTTTGGCGCTTCGTCATCATCAGCAATAGCGGCAGCCAAACTCTCAGCGAGAGACTTCCGTAGTTCCCGATTTGCTGACGGCGCGATTTGTGCGAACATCGTGTTAGTGGTCACAGTTTCGATGACGCCATCCGAGTCCAGGGGTATTACGGTGAAGGCCTCATTTTGAAGAATAATAGTTTGTTTGCCACTTGTGGAAGGCATCTCATCTACAATGAACTCCTGCAGCACCACACCTTCATCATTACCAACAGCCTCCGCTCCACTGCCACTCGAATCTCCAGTCGCAATAATTTGGCCACCAGAGCTACTAGCTAATTCAGGTGTTTCCTTCGTTTTTTCTTCTTCCTTAACACTTTGCTTCGCTTGATCAGATATCTCCTTCTGCGTCTTCTCATCAACTACTTCGTTTGGATCAACTTCGTGCACCTTCAGTATGTGGAACTCTAGATTCTTCACAGTGTCGAAGTTCTTCTCGCATATTTTACAGTCGGTACGTTTTCTACGTTTGCTTCTCTCTTCTACAAGCATAACAATTATTATACTATGCGTTAAGATTTGACCAATGGCATACACCGAGAAGTTTACTTACGCCTATGCAGACCCAGTTCTATGTGCGTGTGTAGATATGTCTCTTTCTCGAAAACTGCATTGCAAATTTCACATTTGAAACTGGGTTGAAACCTTGAGCGCTTGCGATAATTCGGGTTGTGAGTTACAGAATGACGCTCCAACCTGTAGTTAAGTCAGCAAATTAATAATTGTATACAAAAAGCTATAGTTTGCAGGGAAACCCACTGCTTTTCGGTCTTGAATTTCTCATCGCACTCTGTGCACTCGAATGGCTTGATGTGGGTTTTTATGTGGCCTCGCAGCTGTGTAGCTTGTATGAAGCTTTTGCCACATTCGCTGCAGACATGCGGCCGTTCTCCCGTGTGTCGCTTCATGTGACGATTGAGCACTTCCTTAACAGCAAAGGACTGATTGCACTGCAAATGCAAATTGAAATAAAAAATTGCACTTACAGAACAATTCGAGCCACTCACCTCTGAGCACGTATATGGCTTTTCACCGGTGTGGTAACGTCGGTGCTTTTTTAAGGCCACCAAAGAAGGAAACTTCTTGTCACACAGATCGCAGTCAAAAGGACGCTCTCCGGTGTGCGTGCGCGTGTGAATGCTGAAAGTTCAACAACAGTTAGTATACAAGTAAAAACGTACAAGTTCTGCACTTACTTCAATGTGGACAAGCTGTAGAAGCAGTTCTTGCACTGCGGACACATGTACTCCGGCTTCTTGGCCACATGCGTGCCCAGATGTTGCTTCAAGTGTGCGCGCAAGTTGTCCAAGCGATAGAAGGCCTTGTTGCAAACTTTACAGTTCATCGAGTCAATTTCGCTCGCCGAGCAGGCTGAATACTTTTGATGGCGCTTTAGGTGGTAGGCGCGTGTGAAATCCTTGCCGCAGATTTTACACGCAAATGGCTTGCCACGATTCTGATGCTGATCCATATGCAGTTTCAGTAGGTTCGCGCTGCGCAGCTTTGCATTGCAAATCGTACACGGATATATGTCGAACTCCGAGTGCGTAATAAAGACGTGCCGCTCGTAGCTCATTTGCGATTTGAAGGACTTTGGGCAGTCGGGACAATTGATGTGGCCGAGCTATGGAAAACGTACAATGGTATATTGGATTTTCATTCTTCATTTTTCAAATGTGCTCATACGTGAAAAGTGTCGTAACTCTCGCCACAACAGAAGCATATATCCTTGTTCTCCATGATGATGGCATCCTTTTCAATCTTTTCCAAGTTTTTCAACATTTCCGCCTTGCGCAGGTGATAGCCACTGTCAAAGCGGCAAAAATCCAGGTGCTTCTTCAAGCCCTGCAATAAAATCAACAACGCTGAGATTTAGTGCACCAGCACTTCAGCAGCTTCTTTTACAAACACTGACATTGAAGCGTCGAAACGTTTTGTAGCACTTGCCGCACACATGCTCCACAATCTCTTGCGTCTTCCCGTCGCCCTCTTCCTCTTCATCGCCGCTCAAATTTAATTCCTCGGTGATTTCGCCACTTGGACCGAGTGGTTGCTGCTCTCCATTATTCTCGGTCAAGACGAAATCGATGATCTCGCCGTCACCCTCACCAGCTTCATTCTTGATGGTCTGCAGTACATAGTGTTCCATTTGCTTTTTCGTAGGCGACACTTTGCTTTTCGCTATGGACAAGCTGACCTGCTTGGTGGGAGACAGCGGCACAGCGGTCATCACCGGCAGCGCCAGTGTAGGTATGCGTTCATCGTTGAGGATTTTAAAGCTACTACCACTTCCGCCAGGGCCATTGCTGTTGGCGCTGCTTTTCTCTTTCTTTATATTCATCTAAAAACTAAACAAACGAATAAGCTGCATTACAAATTCCAAGCAGTTTCAATGCACTTGAACACACAATGAACTTTTCCCTGCTGAGACTTTTGACAATGGTCTTCCGGATAAAAGGATAGAGTAAAGCAAAATAAACACCCTCTATCACACCGTCTTTTAGGCGTTGCATACTGTTAGTCAAGTGAATACAGCCTACACTGTGGGGCGATCGTTTCCAAGCCATCCACAAGGCTTATAGAAGAGGAAACCATTTGAAAAAGACGCTACTAGTGCTAACTTGGCGCCAGCTCATACATTTCCTACGTACTCGGATAAAAAATATAATTCCTCCCAGGATTTCAACAACACAAAAATCATAGTCGAATTTTAGGCTTACAAATTTTCAATGAACCGTTCAATTGCAAAAATTGTCAACGTCAGCGACGCCTAGAAGAAGCCCAAGAAAACACAACAAACAGCGAAGGCGTGCACGAGCCGACGCTTGCCGCACTCGTGTGCGCCCCAAAAACACACTCTTCGACACGAAGTGCTGAACGATGCAACAAGTTTTTCGCTTTCCCACGCACTGCTGGTTGTTGTTGTGAGGAAAATGTAGCCAAGTCAAAAAACCAGGGGGCACATAGGGGAGGAGCCAACTGCGAGAATCCGAGTAAATTTATTAGCATACTTTTCACGCTGCAATGCGCTCCGACGATCGCCCAACGCCATTGTTACTCACAAAGCTAATAAAAAGCCAGATAAGATCCAACGGGCCGCGATTGAAGGTAATGGCAGTCACACTTACCAAATCTGTGCTTCACGTCAACGTAAAATGGCAGCTATCGCCCCAATTCACTTCAATTCGCGTAATTGCTCAATTTACGTTGCTATCCGCAGTCTCCGTCAAAGTGCAGTTCAGAGGAATTCACATTTTCCCTGCACTTTTTCTGTTTTAATTTCTCATTTACCTAATTTTATGCTTTGAAATGTGGCAAAACGCAGGAATTTGAAAGGCCGAATTGCAGACTCTCACGGCGTTACCAGATGTCGGTCTAAGAAATCCAAATGATATTGGTACGATAAATGAACACAGGTGGGGAGCGGTTTATGCATGGTTCGATAATTTAGTTGTATATGCTATTGGAACATTGTAAATGTTAAACTAGTTATTAATATCACTGATATTCGTGACTCTTGAGCTATGAAGATATGTATTCCAATATTTAAGCCATAGTCAATTGCTAGTTGAACATTCAAACCGTACTGGCAACGTTGACTACGCTATTGTGAATGGTAATTATGTACCGCTTTCCGCGCTGCCAGATCAACATTTATTATTTTGTGTATGATACATTTTTTCGATATAGTCCATTCGAATGCCTTTTGTTACAGCCAGAAGGTTTTCATTAAGAAAATTATTTTGCTTTAAAATTGAGTGCGTTTGATATGCCGAAAGCTAACAAATATCGACATCCTCATACCTAAATTCTACTTTTCATATTGTAATAGATTTTAGTACTATTTAAAATAAGGTATCCTCTTTGTTCAGATATTACATTCCATTAAATTTCAAAAACATATAAACTTAAAATTACGTTTGGTTTAACAGCATGCCTTGTGCTTACTTCATATAAAAAAAGGGTTTCTCTCAAAGTTTAACTTTTCCAAATTTTTTGGTTCGCAACTAAAGCAACCCTTAACTTGTGCAAATTCCCATTACTGACATTCGTTTCATTTTGCGTTTTGTTTGGGGCTCGCAGTCGCGTTTGTACGTCTCGTAGAATCGGGTTTATGTTTAATGTGTCGGTTTATTGGTGGAGTCGCAGCTTGGATAATTCGGAAATAAACAAAAAATTGGATATAGTAGAAAAGCAGCCGCAACAGCAACGAGAAAATGAGTGCCGAGCTGGGAGGATTTCGCAGATTTCTGCATTGGGGCCCACTGACCGCGTTAGGTAAGATGGACTTTCAAAAAGAGAAGCGCAAAACGAACTTGCATTGTCATTTCCCAAGCAACTGATGGAGGGTGAGCGTCTGACTACTGGACGTCAGGTTGCAATGAACTGCACCTGGTCGGCGTGCAAAGATGGCCGGTTTAGTGTGAATGAACCTACTAGTCGCACGCCCACTTGTGCATTGGCATTGCATTGGACTGGCAAACACCTACACGGCCGTCTCTATCATCGTTGTCGTGTAAGACGGACCTGTGGAAACGTGAAGAACTTTTATTTCGCACTTAGCAAAAGTAATTGGCCTGGCCCTCCCACTGCTTACTTGGCGGCGGCGACGTGATATCGCCCCAGTCTTCCACAGCTGCGGTTGTGGCCACTTTCGCACTGGTGAATGCAGCGCATACGCCGCTTCCGTCCATGCCGGCGAAAGCGGAAATTACCGAATTCATACACCACTATGTTTCGTCTGTGATTGTGCGCACCGAGTGGTCGCGGCGGCGTCAGCAACGCTCTCGGAGTTTGCCTGTCTTAATTTGTGCAAAGTGCCTACTAATTGCGTTTTAGCCGCTATTGATATGCGGCTGGGGAGCGACGGTGTAGGCCGCGCCATGGCCCAAGGCATGCAACAGTCATTGGCCAAGTCGCCCCGCCGCAGGTTGCCCGAATTATCGTGGCTCACTTCCGCTGGCCGGCGCAAGTTGCGTGCCAGACTGTTCTCCTGTCAGCACGCCTTGGTCTTTTCGAGTTGGACGGAATTGCGTGGCATTTCTTCATGCGTGCGAATTAACAATTTTGTTGCGTTTCGAGTTTCCACCTCGCCGAAATCTACACCGAGCGTTTTGTCCGTTCAGCTTTGGCTGTTTGCCGGCGGTGTTTCGTGTACTGCTTTGTGTTTTCGCTGTGCGATTAGCATGCACATTAAGCATATTGGCCACAATTTTTCAATTACAGCGGTTGCTACTACTACCACTCTCACAACAAGGGGCTGGGCTGTTGGCTGGCAAATTTGGTGCCAAAATAAAAAACGATTTTTTTGCGGAAAACCCAACTTTGAAATTTTACTGAGACTATGTTCTAAACAGCATGTTGCTATCGAAGGACCTAAAATTAGTCACGAATACTTCTTGGACAATGACAATTAATTCCTAAATGTCCACTGTATGTTTAAATATACAATCTTTGAACAGACTACGGGCCGGTAATGAAGAAAATCGAGAAGCAGTTATTAGCTTAAGTCAGTTTTTAAAATCCTAACATATAAACTATACACTACCTACCTGTCACTCAGATATAACTCCCTGTTTTTTGCAATAACTTTATACACGAAATTGCTTCTTAACACTATAGCATTCAAATTTTAAAGCCAATTTTTTTCAATTTAACCGTAGACCTACGTTAAAAAAAAAACCGACTAATCTTACGTTAGGGTCGTTTTCGACCCTCATATATATTATCGTGGTAGTTAGTACAAAAATGAACGTTTATTAAAAAAAGAACAAAACTTTTTGGTACGGTTTATTCAAAAACTTAAAATAAAATACAATGGAAATATTTATTTGTAGTTTTTAAACACTTTCAAGACATTTTACACACACATTGCGGTTGTGCTTATTTTTGCAGATATTTTTTAGGCATCCGCAGCAGACAAGCTCTGTTTTATTTTCTTTTGTTTTATAATTTTCTTACAAGCAAAAACTTTTTTATTTGAAATAAAATAAATAATAATTTACATTTTTACTTGCGTTTGCTATGAAATCACGATGAAATTCTAATACAAAAAGCTTCGGCATATAACGGGTCGAAAACGACCCAGATTGACAAAAATAACACAAATTACAAAAATGCAAAGCCAACTTAGTTTTTAAAATATAAAACGGTTTGATTTCGATAGATAATAGTCGAAGTTAGAAAGTCATGAAAAAACAGCTAAATATATTGGGTGTACAACTTTGCTTCCGCCGTTTTTTTCCCAAAATTAAAAGCTTTATTGCGAAAGAGTGCTTACAGATGTATTATTCAAAGTATTGTCCGTCGCTAGCGACAACTTTCTCCCATCTTTCCGGCAATTTTCGGATCCCGGCTCGAAAAAAGGAGTCCTCTTTTGACGCTATCCATGAAGCAATCCATTTTTCCAATTCTTCGAAGGATTGAAAATGTTGATCTGCCAGGCCGTGTGCCATCGAACGGAATAGGTGGAAGTCAGAAGGGGCGACATCTGGGGAATACGGCGAGTGGGGCAAGACTTCCCATTTCAGCGTTTCCAGGTACTTTTTGACCACTTTTGCGACGTGAGGCCGAGCATTGTCGTGTTGGAGGATGACTTTGTCATGTCGCTCTTGATATTGTGGCCGCTTTTCTTTTAGCGCGCGACTAAGGCGCATCAGTTGCGTTCGGTAGCGATCTCCTGTGATGGTTTCACCCGGTTTTAAGAGCTCGTAGTAAATCACACCGAGCTGATCCCGCAAATGGCGAGAATTGGGCACATGAACGGACATTTTCGAGCGTGAATAATACGAAAACAAGAACAACTGTCACTGAAACGGCGATGACAATTCGTTAGGCACTGTCCACACTCACTTTAAAGGCATTACCATCTATGTATTTCAACCAGCCTCAGCCGGTACAGCCACCTATCGGAAAACGGCGGAAGCAAAGTTGTACACCCAATAATAACAAATTTAAAAAAGTACAGAAACAAATTTGGTCGAAAACGACCCTAACGTAGGTCTACGGTTAATATTGTACAACCTTAAGTTTTCATAACTAATATACATTCCAAAGCAATGACTCATTCATTAGGTGTGTATTTAAAAATTTTCTTAACACTTTCGCGGACGCGATGATATAGCATTCATTGTTTATAATGTTAAAGTATGATATTCTGACTATTCTTAGAGTAAGTTCGGGTAATGTGATATATGTACCTGTTTGTTTTACGGCGATTCCCGACACACTTTGTCTTAAAATACACCTTTTTTGGTCTCAAACTGCTTATTGACACATTTTTTTAGTATATATAGGATTATTAACTCTTTAAGATAAACTGTTGACGAGTTTTTTAATTACAAATCAAAATATACAAATATTGGCGTCTGATAAAAGTGGCGAAATTGAGTTTTTCTGAAAAAAGTATTATAAAAAAACAATAATAATTTTGTTAAGAAGAGCGTACCTCGCAAACTCATAATCGATATCACTGATTTACTTTTGATTGGCCTCGAACTTTCTAATCATATTTTTTGTGTCTTTTAGGCTTTCAAACTTCATGACCAAAAACTTGTGCAAGCACTCCTCAAAGCACTTCATCACACTGACTATAAACTATTTAAGCAAACACATCCAAAATCATGCAGCACGAGTTTTTTAGCTGTTATGATGTTTTAAAAAGGTTAATTTTGAAAAAGGTCAACGAAATAAGCCACTATATCACATTACCCGACCATATCACATTACCCGAACTTACTCTACAATGTACGTTTAATCAGATTTCGGATAGTACCATTAGATAAAAAAAAATTGCCTGTCTATTTCCGCATCTCACTAAAATTTTTACTGTCCGTGGACGTGTTAAACGTAAAGCGAGTCTTGTATTTGACTTTTTTAATGCTAAAGAATATCTCATATATTTGTTCATTTAAATAATAAGTCACACGTATAGCATAGATGATTGGGGGTAGCTCCGCCTTAGCTGCCGTTAAGGATTTAATTTATTTCGTCTTTTCCTTCGGAATTATGATGAAGTGCAAGTGCCACTGAGAAAAACATATGCAAATGTTGGCTGAGTTAATTATTCTGCGAAGTAATTAATGGTTTTGTAGGTAAGGTGGTCGTTTCGGGGACATCATTTAGGCCAAACAGCCTATTGTGTTAGTTTAATAGTTATTACCATATTTCGCGACAGTTGTTTGTGTGAACGATGTCGAATAAAATAAAATCGTACGTTTGCACTTCGAAGGTGGGCGCACAATTATCCCTTGGGCCCATCGCCTTGTCGTTACATTGTTAAACCTTCCTTTGTTTAGGATGGAAGGTTGTAGGTTTCAAAGTCAATTAGAGAAAATAGCACCGCATATTGCGAGAAACTGCTCAGCTTTTTACAGTATCAGACTCCGTTTATAAAACAGACTCAGTAATGGTAATGATTACATTCATGTGTATTGCTACAAATTCAAATATATAAAAAAGTCATAAATTTGTGTTATGATGGCCATGAGCTCATATTAAAGTTGTTCTTACTGTTTAACCCCTTTACTGTTTATGTTCAGTATACTCGTCATATAAATAAAAAAAAATTACGTTCGTATTATTAATCAACAAATCAACCGTAATTTTTTTTCCTGGAGAAGGGCAAATACAAATCTTTTAAAAAAATTAGCATTTAGGAATATTCGGTAGTCTTTTCACTTTACTTATTTGTACTAATATATGAAAACCAATGTGACCATGTGTTTTAAGCCACAATTAGGCAAAAACCATTTTTTTCTTGTGTGTAGGAATAGTATATTGGCTATATGAGATTGTCCACGCCCATTTCTAACGCCTACTTTGGTAACAAAACTCAACTATGGTACACATATGTAAGGCGATGTGAATATCAAACGCTTCAGCGTGTCACTGTTGTAAAAATAGCAAAACAACGCCCACTAAATTAGCAAAACAAAGTGACAGTGCATGTCTGCAAATCAATATTGATATCAAATGATTCTGTGTTTGATAAGGGTAAACGTAGGCTAAACAAGATTGACGAAAACCACTTGATGCGCCTCCCTTCCACGCCCACCACAGTGACAGAAATCAGCTATGGTATAATTTGTAAAACGATAGGGTGCTTAACTTTTGTCATAATTGCTTAATTTTACAGGCAGACAATTTTTACTTTTTTTTGTCGAGTATATTCGTCTTCTACTTCTTACTTAAATATTCGTCTAATACTCGTCTTAGCTAAAAAAATTAAACAGTTAAGGGAAATTTATAGAGTCCGGCCGATGCCGATGCCGATTAATTGGCCGATGCCAATACCGATTACATAGAAAAAATAACACGAATGAATTCAATCAAAAAGTATATTTTATAAAATAACAACAGGAACTATTACATATTGTTTGTAATATTCATCACAAACTAACAAAAAAACCGAGAAAAGAAATAATTAAAAACTGAATAAAATTACAAGAGAATCCAGAATTTTAATACATTAATATGTATTAAAAGAAATTATATATCACATTTATTCCACTGAGAGAGAAACAAAAATACTGACGTAAATATTGCATACAAATTCAGTTTTTTCTTCAACTTAAAATTACGATTTTTATATTAAAATTTGTACTCTCAAATTGCGACCCGTTTTACAGGTGCAGTGGGAAGAAGTCAGAAACCAAATTGGGAAAAATTAAAAGGGATGCTTAAAAAATGCTTCCAATTAATAAAGAAGGATAAGATTGTAAAATAAATGCCCTTTCTTCTGATATCCACATTAATAGACAAAATGCAAAGACATTTCGAGAAAATCTGTTTTTTAAGAATACCTAGTTTTTATAAAAAACATTTCTAAGAAACATTTATATTAAACAGTATCTAAAAAATACATTACTGAAAAGGGGTATAAGAACCCGTTGGTACAAAAAATGAAAACAAAAAAATGAAAGCAGGAAAATAGACCGATATGCCATCGACCAAAAACGGCCGATGTGGCATCGGCCAAAAAAGGCCGATACCGATACCAATGCCGATGCCGATACCTATTTTTTTGGCCGATGACGATACCAATTTTATTGGCCGATACTAGCCGATGCCAATGCCGATTAATCGGTCGGACTCTAGAAATTTATAGTGTGTAACAGCTAGAATGACGTACGAAATAAGACTAGAATTCTCTTCAGTGACCAAAAACATGTATAATTGTTCTAATTGTTCGAAAACACCTTTTCTTGGTTATAACAAATCTAATTCCAAAGTTCATGCCAAGGTACTGAGAGAACTTCAATGCAACGTATTTTATAAATTGAATCCAGTTACTTACTTACTTTACTGGCCATAACAATCCGTTATCGGGTTACGGCCTGCCGCAAAACTTCTCTCCAGGCGCCTCTGCTTTGCGCGCGCCTTCTCCAGTTGGTCACACCAAGAGATAACAGGGCCTCTTCAACTTTGTCCTTCCACCGGAGACACGGCCTCCCTCTTCGCCGTCGACCTCCAATCATCGCATCGAACACCTTTTTCGCCGGAGCTTCGTCGTTCATACGGCAGACATGACCGAGCCAGCGCAGCCGCTAATTGTGAATTCGCTGTGCTACGTCCATGTCCTTATACAGCTCGTTATTGGTTCGTATACGATAGTCGTCGCCAATACGAACAGGGCCGACGATTTTACGAAGTACCTTCCTCTCGAACACTCCAAGGGCCGCTATGTCGTTTCGTGTCATTGTCCATGCTTCAGCGCCATAGAGGAGCACGGGCAAGATAAGCGTCCTACAGAGTGCAAGTTTTGTCGGTCGAGAAAGGTCTCTACTTCTCAATTGCCTACCGAGACCGTAGTAGCACATGTTGACAAGAGTAATCTTTCGTTTTATCTCCAGGCTGACATCATTGCTGCTGTTGATGGCGGTGCCAAGGTAGACGAATTCCTTGACAACTTCAAAGGTATACCTGTCGGCCTCGACGTGAGACCCGAGCCCCTGCGTGTAGACAGCATATACTTCGTCTTGCCCTCATTTACCACCAGACCCATTTTGGCAGATTCTCTATCGATAGCCGCAAAGACAGCGGTCACATCTCGCTTGTTACGCCCGATGACGTCAATGCCATCGGCGTAGGCAAGGAGCTGGACACTTTTCTTGAAAATTGTGCCATTACGATGTACACCGGCCTTGCGCAGAACACTCTCCATGGTGAAGTTGAAGAGGTCGCAGGACAAAGGATCGCCCTGTCTGAATCCTCGAACGGTATCTAATTGGTCGGAGAGGTCACTTCCAACCTTGACGGAGCTGCGCGCATTGCTCAACGTCGCTCTGCAAAGTCTCACGAGCTTGTTCAGACAATGCGGCATATAGGCGACCCCTTACACCGTGCGACAAAAATGAAAAAATTTTTTCACACTGGGAAAAATCCATATGGGCGTGAAACTAGAGACCAAACATAGTAATGCTGCGTACTCAGTTTTTCATTTCTACATCCTTTGTCCTTTTAAAAGGACTTCAAAATTTTGAAAGGGATAAAAAATAAAAAAAAGATAAAAAATACTTAACCTCGTTAGAATATGGCGATATGTATATCAAATGAAAGAAGAAAGGCTCAAGAATTTAAATAAAATTGATTTGTTATCTATTTGTACAAAAAGGATATAAAAAAGGTCCTTTGAAAATTTTAATCCTTTATATCCTTGAAATTTTATGTAGAATTTTCTTGAATTTTTATTTTTTATTTTTTGCCACAACATTTATCCACTACGTGTTGTAAAATTGCAATTAAAATTTAACTGTTAACTATTAATTAATTTAACTGTTATGGTCAGCATTGTGGAACTAATGAGTTTATGTTGTTTTCTGATCTGCAGGCATTATAAAAATAATTACACTGACAACGCTCTACATGAACTCGATGTGGTGGCCACCGAATCGCACGCTCGCCGGATTCATAAATCAAGCCATTTTCCTGTCGTTCTCCTCGGCGGCCACGTTCAACTATGTGATGGCCACGTTGACAGGTCCTGGCCTATTGCCCACGAACTGGAAACCGAAGGTAAGCAAAGTTGGCTAATAAAGCCACTCGGCCGAATTTACTATAATAATTTTTCCCTATTCCGTGGATGAGTTATGGCAATTTTTATTGCTCATTGGAGGGAGCAACATACGTGCAGCATTAGTTAGTTGCTGCACACTCCGTCGTCGAGTACAAGGTGTGAGGTGTCAGGCTATAAATGCCACAAACCGCACGTCAACATGCTGTCATAAAGGTATAAAGCGGGTCGCAGTTTGCTCAGAGAGTTGACGCTGTGCCAGTTAGTCACTTTGTAAGCAATCGCTGTTTACTGGCCATAACGCCAGCCAAATTGCTGCATTGATATGGATGTAGGTATAATATGGCGCCATTATTTCGGTTGAACAGCACTTTTTGAGTGGAATTTGGCCAACATTACCTCATTTATTTGATGTATTCGAATGGCGCTCTCGAGTGTCATAGAGCGATGTACACTAATTAATTTAAAGTTACATTTTATTGCTCTACGCCACTGTTGTTGGCCGTTACTTTGAATTTAGCAAAAGTGTCGCCGGGCGTGCAGTGTGTGCGTGCCGCTTGTCGAGTTTACATCGCACAATGTAAACGTGCTTTCGTGCATAATCCTTTATGGTCGCATTTAAGGTCCTGCTATTAAACGCTGCAGTTTAGCGTAAACAATGCGTATTAGCGACAGCACCAGCGCCAAACCGATAAGCATCTTAAAGGTTGGCAACTTTTCACAAGCAATACATCGTCAAACAGGCGTCTAAATTAGCGAGTAGGCCTATTCTGACGTCGAGCCGAAATGCTTGAAAATGTAAATTTTCCAACGCTAACTACACTCACTGGCACGCGAACGCTCCGCGCATTCAGGAACAGTTAGTCCATTGACATTATGTTTAGGGTTTTGTTGCACAAAAATGAAAATGCTTAAGTGAGCAATTTTGCGAAGGTCACCAAAAATCGATGTAAAATAGGTTAAAACATGGAACATAAAAATGCGTTTGGTAATTTCCGGAAAGGCTTTTGCACGATATGTATTGTACGAATTGGGTGCAATATCTTAAACGACTAAACTGATATTACACATCATGCGAATAGGAAAGGCACTCGGATACATACTTGTATATAATTAGCTTAACCGCCCGATTGCGGGACTAACGATGCGTGTTATGCGTTGAATTTAGAAGGCATCTACAGTTTATGCCGATTCTGTAGGCTGTAAGTTGTAAGCTTTTTCGTAGACAATTATGAAAAGATCTCAAAGGTTTGCCATTCCCTGCTAAGATGTACTCATACATATACCTATAGTGAGATATACATACATACATTGTGACAAAAAAGTACCCGGAAATTAAAATAAAGCGCAAAATATTTAATTATTCATCAATATTTATTTTGTCGCCTTCAAAGTAATCCCCATGAGATGCAATACACTTATGCCAACGATTTTTCCAGTCCTCGAAACACTTTTCATAAGCATTTTTTGGAATGGCCTTCAGCTTCTTCAGCGAATTTTGTTTTATCTCTTCGATCGACTGAAAACGGGTTCCACGGAGCGGCAATTTCAGTTTGGGGAACAAGAAAAAATCACACGGGCCAAATCTGGTGAATACGGTGGTTGATCGATGGTATTTATTGCGTTTTTGGCTTTGAATTCGGTCACAATCGTGGCTCGATGCGATGGTGCATTTTCATCGTGTAAAATCCATGAATTGTTCTTCCACAATTCCGGTCGTTTTCGATGGGTGTTCTCACGCAAACGCCTCAATACGGCCAAATAGAACTCCTTATTGACCGTCTGTCCCTCCGGAACAAATTCATGATGCACCAAACCACGAATATCGAAAAAAACAATGATCTTGATTTTTGAGCGGCTTTGGCATGGTTTTTTCGGTTTCGGCTCGTTTTTCCCTCCATTCCGATGATTGTTGACTTGTTTGCATGTCAAACTCATAGACCCATGTCTCATCGCCAATTATAATGCTCTCCATGAATGTGGGATCAGAATTCGCACGATCAAGCATGTACAAAGAGACCTGTTCACGGTACTCTTTTTGAAGAAAATTCGCAACAAAATCGCAACGCACTACTGAGGTGTACCGACTTACTTTGACATAGTAATTAAGGACAGTCCTACCAAGATTCATTGAATAGAAGATTGCGCCTTCCGGGAGATAATAAATTTGAAGCCGCACCAGTGCCGTCATACAAAATTGTTTCCTATTGGCTGAAAATGTTGATATAATTTTGGAGAGAACAACACAATGGGACAACATCAAATATTTATTCACTTTTTGTTATTTAATAAATTTGTTTTCTATTTTCGATTAGAAAAGTACGTCGCCACTCATGTACCTTTTTTGTTTTCATTATTTTGTGTACACAGGCCCACTGCACACCGCATGACTCTCGTTTTATTGTTTTGTAAATTTTTCCGCGATTCCTTCACTACACGCACCTTTTAACGCGAGGACTTTCGAAATTCGAAATTATTTATTAAATTTAACACAAAAACACGAAAACAAACAAGCAAAAGCGGCACAATTTTCACAAAACAAAAAATTGTTGGTCAAAATTTTCAACCAATAAAAATATAACACGAAATTTGAATTGAATTGCAGGGTTTCCTCCCGAAATTCACTTGTTTTATTTGTGTTATTCATATGAATGAATAATATGAATTTACAATTTATTTTGTTAAGATATACAAATTTCTATTAAACTGTTATGCAACTACATATATATATAGAGTATAAAGTATATATAGAGTATATATATAGAGTATAAAGAAAGCCATATATTTGCTCAAAAGAGTGAAGCAAAATGTAAGTTAAAAATGAAAGAATTTAAAAAGTACTGATGTAATCCCTACATATTCTCCGATGACGTCACTGGTGCGGCTTCAAATTTATTTTCTCTCGGAAGGCGCAATCTCTGTATTGAATCATGAGTCCTACCAACTTAACAAAATACATTTTTTTTGAAATATCATTTACCCGGGGAATTTAAATTACAATTTCCGGGTACTTTTTTGTCACAATGTATATTGCTGAACAACAAATGACATTCACAAGCAAAGTAAAATTGTGATGGCTGTACACCGTCCCTAACAGTTTTTTATATTTAAATTAGTGCGCTAGCATGCAAAAAATCTCGACATTCAATGGTATTAGCGGTACAAAAACATTTTGAGATGTTTTTGCAACCTTGAAGCTTTATTCAGAGAAACCGGTACCATGTGTTTTATTCAAAGTATTTCGCCATCTGTCAGGCAGCATACGGATTTCGTGTTGAAAAATTCTTAGTCTATTGAGGTGATCGAAGAATCGACCCAACAAACGAATGCTACTCAGTCAGGCCATGAGTCATCGACCGAAACAGGAAGTCAGATGGGCAGTGTGCAACGTTGCACATGTAAACTGTAGTTTGAATAAATAAATAAATAATGTACACTATGATCAATAAGTACCGGGACTGTGTATTTTAAATTTTCCGCCGTTGCCCGATGCAGGTAAACAAATTTTTTAGGTCGGTAGGACCTTAACTGACATCTGTGTCAAATTTTGAGCGGGATTGCATCATTAGTTTTTGTTTGGCAGCTGTTAGCGTCAGTCAACTTTTTGTACTTCGTCGCATTTTACAATGGATAATTTTGTTGATCAACGTATTTGTTTGAAATTTTGTCTTAAGAACGAAATTTCTTGTGCCAATGCGCTTAAAATGTTGCAGAAAGCATTTGGGGAGTCTGCTCTATCAAGAACCAGAGCGTTCGAGTGGTATAAAATGTTCAAAAGTGGTCGTGAAGTGGTCGAAGACTTTCCTCGTTCTGGACGTCCTTCAACATCGAATACCGACGAAAATGTTGAAATTGTGAAGAAAATCGTGCTTGAAAGTCGTCATGTGAGCCTCAGAGAGATTTCTAACGATCTTAACATCTCTTATGGAAGCGCACAACACATTGTTGTCGATATTTTGCGCATGAAACGCGTCGCCGCACGGCTTGTTCCTCAAGACTTGAATTTCGTCCAAAAAGATCATCGAAAGCAAGTGGCTGAAGACATGATTTCCGAAGCTAAGAAGGACCCAACGTTCATGAAACGTATAATTACTGGTGATGAGACACCATGTGACTTTTTCCTGTTCTCCCGACTCAAGTTACCGCTGCGTGGAAAGAGATTTGAGTCCATGGAGGTCATAAAAGAAAATGCGACGCGAGAGCTGAAGGCCATACCTGCTTCGGCTTACCAGAAGTGCATGGACGATTGGATTAAGCGTTGGCATATGTGTATTGCTTCAGATGGGGCTTATTTTGAAGGGGATAAAATAAATTTACCAGAAGAATAAAACAATTTTGTTTTTTTGACACAGTCCCGGTACTTATTGATCATAATGTATGTGTTGCCCTGGGGTTTAATTCGATTTTGGTATCTGCAGAACTGATCCCAATTGATGACTTACTGGCTTCACTACTATCTAAAGTTATGTTATTGCAGGTACAAATAAGTTTTGAGGAATTTAGAAAAGATGACGAAACTAGCTTTAAATCAATTCAGGATCAATTCATAACAATATTCACGTTAAAGCCTCATCATTTCCCTCTTAAAATCAATATCTGTAATTTCGCTCCATTAGCATGTTCCACTCCATCCGCCGTATACGCCAGAACATGTTAGTAAGGTCCTTTCAAATATGTATCCTTCGATAACTTTGAAATTTTTTAACGAATTCTTTTGAAAAATATGTGTGTTTCGGTCTCGTAATGCCTCAGCATTTTATTCTTCTATCTTTATCGGTTTAGAGTTAAGAAATAAGTGTCCATCCATTAGCAAGAATTTTATCTATAAAATTATATAGAAAAATAAAATTTTGAGGTATTATACTTCACATTACTTACTGACATATACGTACATACTTACTGACACATTGTGCTGAAAGTGTAAAATATTAAATTTAGTCAAAAAGCGATCCTCTTTCATTTGATGCCCATTTCTTCATCATTGCATTGCATTGCAACTGCAAATATTTAAAAAAATCTTTGAAAAGTGTATTTCCTTGAAACTTTATAGTCTTTTTAAAAGGACAACGAATCAGAAAAGAAAAAACTGAGTATGTTACTATAAATGATTTCTAGTTTCACGCCTATATAAACTTTTGGCTAGGTCAAAGGTGTAATAAAAGTGAAGATTCTCCAATTAAAAATATGTTAGATTTGCAATTAGATTTACTTTTCAAGTTATACTTGTAGAAGAAAATTGTAATGCAATTTTTGTCACACGGTTGCAACTATTAAGAAAGGCTACAGCTGTTACTAACATTTCGGTACGTTGCTATCAAGATTGAAACTTAAAAATATTGCCAGAAAATATACCCAGATGTAAGTTGTCATAGCTTGAACTATTTATGCAATTATGTCGATACGCCATATCAGAGTACTTAATATTAATGCCCATTTATTTTCCCCTTTTACAGAATTCAAAAGATATCGAACATCTGCAGTACTGTAAGGTTTGCGAAGGTTACAAGGCGCCGCGTTCACATCACTGCCGCAAATGTAAATATGAAATATTTTGTTTTTATCTTTTCCCTAAAAAACTAAATATTATTCCGTTTTGTGTGTGCAGGCAATCGATGTGTGAAGAAGATGGACCATCACTGTCCGTGGATCAACCACTGCGTCGGCTGGGCAAACCATGGCTACTTTGTCTACTTTCTCATGCTGTCCATAATTGGAAGTTTTCATGCCGCCATCATTATGGGCTGCTCATTCTATCGTGGCATTCATCGCTACTGGTATCTGGCGCACGGTCTCCTACATCTGGCCACCGTGCAATTCACCATGTACACACTCATTCTGGCCGTCCTTGCCACGGGCCTATCCATTGGTGTGGTGATTGCTTTGAGCATGCTACTTTACTTCCAGGTGAGAATGCATTGGCCTTGCTCTACAACTGTCTTACAATAATAATAATAATTCTTATGGCATTTCATGTTTCGTTCACACATTTTATAGTTAAAATCGATTCTAATCAACCAGACGAGTATTGAGATGTGGATTGTGGAGAAGGCGCTATACAGGCGCTACGCAAATGTTGACATGGACGATTTCGTGTACCCTTACGATCTCGGTTGGCGCGAGAATGTACGGCAGGTGTTCAATAGTGCGTGCGTCGCCAAAGGCGAGGGTGTGGAGTGGCCGGTTCTCGACGGCTGTGATCAGTACACACTGACGGTATGTTTAGTCTTGTGACGTTCAAATGTGAATTGTGCAAATAAGTTAATGTCCTTGTTTTATTATTATTGCCAGCGGGAGCAAATTGTGCAAAAGGCGGAAAAACGCGCACGCACACGAACTTTCAAATGTATTCGGCCAGCAACAGGTCGCTTTCTGCCATTGTTTTCGCAAGGTTTTCGTGTTTGCATGTCACCGCCGTGCACCGACGAGCCGCGCATTCGGTTGGAGCCGGACGACATCATAAAGGTGACGCGGTTCCGCACGCACTGGCTGTTTGGAGAGCGGGTGGTGTTGGATGAGGAGCTGCGGAAGAGAGCGAAGCCACGAACCGGCGCCCTACGTGGCTGGTTTCCGCGACGCTGTGCCATTGAATTGATCCAGCCCGAGCCAAGTGCTCACTACTACTCTGACTCGGAGGATGCAGTTGGCGAGCACGTGGAAAATACTCGAAATTCCAATGTAAACAAATCTAACGGAGTCTCGAAAGGCAACAAGAGCAACTTAAGCGGGAACAGTAAGCAGCACAATGGGCATCGCAAGAAGAATAAATGATTCGCCGTTCACATTAGAAATGAAAAATCAAGTGCAATTGCTATTGGTTGGAATGAATTATCGTATTGTAGAATTTATCAATCAACTGCTTCCAAGACTTTTTTAGAACTTATTATTATGATTGCTTAAATTTGTAAAAATAATTGCGTTCACACACACATAGTAGCGATTTATGTATAAATTGATGCATTGAAATTATTGTATATAAACGCTATTTTAAAGGATGGTGGATGACCAAAACATCCTCCATCCGCTATAGTTCAATAAAACAGTTTTAAGCCGCTAACTCGTTGTTTTGTATATTCCCTCAACGATTTTGCAATATATGTACATATATGTATATAACTGAAATGCAGGTCAGATGGAAAATCAAAAGATTATGAAATCTTGATTATAATTTGGTTTTATTTATTATTTCAGACAACAAAAACGAATTATTTTCGAATTGTCCTCAAAATTTTCAACGCTTTCTCAACTTGTGGAGCTGTACACTCCAGTGTAGTTTGTCCAAACGCATAGTGAAATAAAAAAATTTATAAAAAAATGTATTTCACTATGGGGTATTCGATGTTTTTCTGTTTACTTGATTTTAAAATATCACAACAAATGGCAAGCTACTTCTGCCACCTTTTTTTTTGGATAACAAGAGACAAATCAGCTGATTAGTTGTTAACATTTTGTGGAAGTTTTGAACAAACATTTCATACGTTCATATTCTTAGATAGCAGGGACCGAAAATAACTCTTATTTTACAAATTTTCAATTAAAAAAGGCATAACGGAAAAATTGCCGGTCGGCTTTTTCAAATGTATCATTATGATCGAAATGGCCTCAGCTTCACGAATATTTAACGCCTTTCAAATTTTTGACTTTTACTTTAAAACTATTATTTTCTGCCTTTTATCATTTCAGGCATTTTATCGGTAAAAAATAACAGTTATTTTGTGACTTTTATTTTTTCGGTCAAATATATCAAGCAATTTGAATTTTTTAGAAAGCCGTTGGACCGACTAAAAAACTATTGATACCATTTTTTTGGTCGCACAAGTCTTATAGCTCAGAATGTGCGGTCTGCTGAGAAGAAAAAAATTGTGTCCATAGTTTTTTGTCGGCCAAACGGCCTTTGAAAAAATTCAAATTGCCTGATATATTGACCGAAAAAATAAAAGTCACAAAATAACTATCAGTTTTGACCGATAAAATGAAAGTCAAAAGTAACAATTATTTTTATCTGAAATGATAAAAGGCACAAAATAACTTTTATTTTTGTCGGGAAAAATAAAAGCTAAAAGATAACAGTTAAAATCTGACTTTTTTGATAAAAACCATAACCGGTACAAACCATAACCGGTTTCAAAATTCTATTGGCCGATGAAGTAAGTACTCCAATGATGGTTTTGGAAGGAATTTTTAAGAATGTCTCCACAAAGTATGCTTTATATTGTGCTCTGTGGCAGGATTTCGGGTTTCCATGAATAAACCTTCATAAAAAAATATTTTTGTTCGCCATAGTGGAACGTTGCATGACCCAATTTCCATTCGATAGTCAGTTCACCAGTCAATCCACATCCCCCATCATAAATGAAACAGTTCGATAAAATTCGACCATGAAATTTTTATTTCAATAAAATAAAAGAAAGTTTCTTTAATAAATTCGATAAATATGTTGCAGCGTATAAATACAAGTTATAATTAGTGTTCGAATATATATAAAATAGTCGTGTGTGTGTGTGTGTGTGTTTACGTTCTTGTTTGTGTTCTAACTCCATGTACATACACATATACGTATAACTTAAACGACAATAGTTGTAATCATAATAAGAATAAAAAATATACATACACAATACGAAAATAGCACAACACATTTCAATCAATTAAAATCGGGAGCGTTTGCTTTGCATGTAAAACACATTCAGCGAGACAAATAACATTAGAAAAATAATACATTTGATTTAGTTGAACGTGAGTACAATAAATTCAAATCATTGTACTTGCACATGATTACATGGTAATTGCAAAACAAAGTTTCTCGAACAACAACTGTTTCGTTTCGTTTTCGGTAAGATACAAAAAAATCTTTGTGAACAATACAAAACATAATCATAATAAAAGGAAAATTTCAAGTAGATAATACAGAAGTACACGAACGGCGCCGCCTGCACGCAAGCGCCTCAAAATAAGCTCAAACGTCATTACAGCAGACGCGCAATACACGTTACAAATACAGAGATGGCTGGGTAGTGTACATTGGACAATCTCAATGGCTCATATACAAATTGTTCAAACAACCAAAGTAACATTAAATCGAACTTCACACAAGGTGATAAAGCCAAACGACAAATGCACTCTCTATGCGTTGCTACGATTAGTTGCATTTGGTTAGTAGACGCTACGAGGACACGTCGTCTCGATTGTATGTGTGTGTGATGGTGGTAGAAGGCTCAAAAAATATAAAGGTTGACAAATGTATGCGTAAATAGACGTGAGGGCTTGTATTGTACGGCATCATAATTGAGTTTCATGAGGTTGTCATCATCGACCAATTGTCATTTATCCTTAATTTCTTCATATAAATGTCGGCGCGCTTAGTTTCTGCTACGTTTCAGTTAAATTGTTAAAACTTGTGGTTAATTATGTAGATTTAAAATTGCATGAAAAAGTTCATAGGCGAGTAAACTCCATGGAAAGCTTCGGTTTCAAATCTAAAAATAGAGAGAAATTGGTTAGTTGAAAAGTTGGAAGACAGATCGAGACTGAGATGGAGCAGTGGTAAGTGTAAAAGAAGTTTATATGAAGCAAAAGTAAATAATAAGCGTGTTTAGAATTAAAATCAGATGTTGAGAAACAAAAAAATATGAAGAAACCAACTATAATAATATTATAAATATGTACAATGAAGAGTATCATACAAAAGTTGTAAACTCAAAAAACCAAATTTTCCAAAAACCATAACAAGGTGGAATTCATTTGACGTAAATGATAAGTGCAAATAAAATACTAATCAAAGTGTAAAGACTGAAAGTCACGACAAGCTGCAACGGTGACAATGATGGCTGGGCTATTCCGTTCGCACTTACATGCGATTCGTCGTTGTCGTGCGATTGGCCCCTTGTGACGCCCAGTGTTATGCCATCGGCTGCCGCCGCCGCCGCCGCTGAGGTGGTGGCTATCATGTCCGCAGCAGCTGTTGCCAAGTCCACGCTGGAAATCGTTGGCCGCAGCGCAGCGCGCTTCGCAACAATCTCCAGCATTTCGTTGAGTATAGCACCCTCGGCTGCCACGTCCGCAGAGCTTTTGTCCAGTTCTGTGAATTGCAAGCGCAAATAGTGCGGTTAGCTGTCAGCGGCTTTTGCAATGCGGCTGCACGACTTACTGTTGCAGGACAATCGGAGGTTGAGCTCCTCCTTGAGCTGCGCGTGGCGATGTTCTAATTGCAGTTCCTGCTGTCTGATGCCAAGTTCCTCATCGCGTTTCCTGCAAGCAGTGCACGTAGATCATTCAGCAATATAATTTTACAATTTGTTGTCGCTACTGTACGTACTTGAGCTGTTTTATGTTGCGCCAAATTTCCAAAAGTTCCTTCAAAAGCCTTTCGTCACTGCTGCCAATATTGTTGGTCGTTTCGAAACTGCCAAAACCAAAAAGAATGCAACAAGTCAGTTTGGTTCTGTTCAGTTTGGATCGGGTGGGTGGACACTCACCTGTCGGCATGTTGTACCCCCTCGCCGCGTAGAGCTTTTTCGATAAGAACGCCGCGCGCCTCCAACTCCCTCAATTGCACTTCGATTTCCTCTTGTTCGCGCTGAATCTCCTGAGCGATCCTTAGTCGCTTGAGCTCAGCCTGTCGTACAGCCTTCGATATTGCACGTTGCTTCTTTTGCTCGCGCGTCTCGGTAGCGTAACTCTCGTCTGTGCGAAAAAGCAACAACTCGTCAATTTATTAACAGTTCACCAGTTGCTGGCGAGCCGAATTGCAATTGCAATTGCAATTTCAGCGCGCCGCAGACATTTGCATTGCAACAACAAATGGATTAGACAAGTAAATTTATAGAAACAACAAACCAACGAACCATCGGATCTCTGGTAATTGAGTGGCAAAGGCGGTATGGGCGGTGGTACTTGCTCATCGGCGGCGCTTGACGCATAACAAGGCTTATGAATGAACAGTTGTGGACTGGAGGATGAGAGCGCCGCGCTTGTGGTGGACCTCGGGTTGGTGTGTTTGCTGTTGTGGCTGTGTAGCTTGGGAATGCAATCTTGTGATGTGCAGCGTTCGTGTGGTGGTTTCGTTGTTTTTGTTGTTGCTGTATCGGATGTTGTGGCTATTGTGGCAAGTGCGTCTTTCTCCTGATCATGGCAATTCGGGGTGTGGGGAGAAATAGGCGTTTTATAGTCGAGATTTTGTGAGTGAGTGTAGTTGCGCAGAAGCAAGTCGCCAGTTTGGTGCCCAGATGCCGTCGGCGTTTTATTGCACAATGGGTTTTTAATAACATTTGCATGTTGTTTTTGAATGGGTATTAGGTGCGTGTTTATGCCACGAGCATAGTTAAAATTTGTATTTGTATTGGTAACGGCAGCAGCATCGCAGCAGAAAAAAAAACAATACAATGGAAGATGATTTTAGCAGAATTATTTTGTCAATGGTATCAGTGCACTTTCGAAACACTGGCATTGGCTATAGAACACATTTGCTTCGGCACTTATACACACACACAAACATATTTAACAAAGGGAAAACTTGTGAACTGAAGTGCGAACTGCAACGCTTCCATTCCAATGCCAAATGCTTGAAAATTGCAAAATTTGCCAAAATATACAAAAATTAATTCGATAAATTTAAAACTAATGAATTGCTTATTTTGTAATCAAGTCATAATTTCATGCCGATACAAATGTATACTTAAACTATGTCCAAAACCGTTATCAATTGCTCTACACAAAAAACAACAACTTAAAACGTAGACAATCTTATGAAATAAGCATCACTAAACACCATTCTTATACATACATATGCTAAGTAAATATTTTCCCTACACATTTAGAAAAGTACAACCAAGCACTGAGCAGCGAAATACTCAAACTCAATGTAAAGCAAAGTAAATAAACACAAAAGAAAACAAATGAACAAAAGACATATTTCGAGAGAGGACTATAAAAGGATCCAATACAGGTACAACATATTCAATGCAAAATTTTAACCGGGTACGTTGCTAGGGAGATTCAGAATATGTGGATAAATTGGGAATTTCATTTTGCATTGTATGGCAGTCCAAATGTCATTCAATTTGTGTTCGTAATTTAGTTAAAAGTTTGACATTTACGAAATGGGACGCTATACGCTTGAACAAAATTGGGAAATATGGAGAACTTACTTCCAAAGTGGAGAGTCTTCAACCCAAACTGTAAGAAATTAAAAAAAAAAATTTCAAAAAAAAATTGGCCTTCAACTCAGTTTGTGGATCAATTTGTGAAGCAAGCTCGTGAAACTGGATCGTTAATGGACCAAACAACCCGTTCCCGTTCTCCTACAGTGCGCACAGCCGAAAACATTGCTTTTGTAGCCGAAAATGTGTGTGAACATCCATCAACGTCAACTCGCCATCGCTCTCAGGAATTGAACATTTCCCGCACTTCTTTGATGAGAATTTTGCATAAAGATCTCGGTATGAAGGCTTACAAAAGTCAAAATTCAATTGGTCCAAAACTGAAGGCTTATGACCATCCGGCACGTAACAATCGAACTTTTGGGCACCGTTTTCGAGAATCGAATAATCACCCGAAATTCTGAAGTCAATTGGCCGCCTCGGAGCTGCGATTTAAGTCCGTTGGACTTTTTTGTGGGGAGCCGTAAAGGACAAGTGTTACGCTAACCATCCAGAGACGATTGAAGCTTTGAAACATGAAATCGAAGTTGCCATTCAGGAGATTCTACCCGGACCAATAGAAAAAGTACTTGAAAATTGGGTTGACCGAATGGCGTACTATAAGGCCAGTCGTGGCAGTCATATGAACGATATCGTTTTTCATTCTTAAATAATAAAGTCCAAGCTTTGTAATAAAACAGGAATTTTCAAAAAATATTCATTAGTTTTTTTTTATAACCGATTCAAATTCCAAATCTTAAATGGTCCACCCTGTAGTTATGTATTTGTCAGTTTGCCAATTTCTTTGCTCTGACTTCTAAACGAATAAAATCGATTAATGGCCACACCATCGAAATTGGATATTCAACCCTCCAGTATAAGGATTCAAGCTGAATCGAAAATAAAGCCATAGCAAGGCATTTGCAAGTCTTTGTGAATAGTTGTTATTCCAAATTGCAAATAAGGAATAGCTTAACCCTAATTCCCAGAATTTTAAAAGTAACGTAAACCCAGAAGTGAGACGTTCAGGCTTATATGAGCTAAATTACTGAAAACATTTGTTTAAAAAGTACAAATGCTGTCTAAAATGTTAAATTTATAAATGCAATATAATTCTAACATTCCATTAGAGGATTACATAAAATAATGGAATCGAAAATCTTTTGGATCTATCACCATTTGAAATCTTTAGTGAGACTTTAAGGCTCACTTCTGGGAATTAGGGTTAAGAAAACATAAATAAAGCCGCTAGATATTTGGAAGCAAAGAAAGAATGAAGTGGATTCTACGCGAAGAAGACGACAGCATTGCAAATAAGGCCACAAGGAGAACCCACGGCCCAGCAGAGGGACACCACTCGATGGGAATGATAAAGGACGATCGACCGTGAAGCTGAATGAAGTCAAACGCAGTGGCCAAGAACCGAACTGGGGTGGCTAAGAGACGTGGTTGATGTTCTATGTTCGATTTGGGATTCCAGGAAGTGACGATAATGAAAACTGTATGTAGTTTATATTGATGCTGCTTGAAATTGTGTTCATTACACATGAATCTGATAAGTTTGTTACTAAATCTTTAAGGACCAATATCCATAAATTCCACTACAACAAATTTCGAACGAATTATATCCATTTCCTAAACTAAATGTGAACCAACGACTAG
This sequence comes from Melieria picta, assembly GCA_964056695.1. Lineage (NCBI taxonomy): Eukaryota > Metazoa > Arthropoda > Insecta > Diptera > Ulidiidae > Melieria > Melieria picta. Next base: position 103,049,205 of record OZ057398.1, on the reverse strand, counting down.
CAGTGTAATAAGATTTGATTCTGACATTTTGATACATAATCGTTCCGTTTTCTTCTGCCTTTTACTATACCTTATTAAGTAATGTAACAGTAGGCGCAGGGCCTAGCTTTGTACAATTTAAATTGGATATATTTTTTGGTAGACTCGGAGCCGCAAGTGAAAACAAACAGTCTTCCACATAATTGGAGTATTTTATTGTAAAATCAAAATGTACAAAGTTAAGTAAACAAAATAGATAAAATAAAAATGTTAGGTTTAAAATCCCAAATACATAAAGAAATAACTGAAAACAAGTTGCCGACTGCGGTAACTGCGCGCGCGCAACTTACCACACACCATAACTATGCAAATACTTTGTTGGACATGTTCTGAGGAAATGTTGCAAGCTACGAGTACATGGTGTATGTGGATGCTTACAATTCGGCATAACTTGGGGGTGTACATGTGTATGTATGTATGTAGATAGTGGTGTGTTGTGATGTGTTCGTCTTAAAACAATACTACGTAAAAAATAAATAACAATGATTGAAATAAACATAAAATACGAAATTTGGCCGCAATGCAAGGGGTGGGTGGTGGGTGACAGTGTGTGCGTATGCGGCATTCGCAAATCTATTGCATTGTATAATACAATTGAAACTATTTTTTCTGCAAGAAAGTAAAAACAAAAATAAAATAAAAGTAAGAATTGTGTAGTCTTGGTTGCAAATCATACACACACATATGTACATACAAAATAAAAACATAGGCATATGGTGAGTTCAGGTCAATCAAGTCAAATCAAATCAAACAGAATACATACATACATACATATATGCGCCACATGACAGAGTGCAGAGTGTAATGTCGCAAGTGCGCATTCAAATTTTTAAATATACGACTAGTGCAGTGCACGGATGCATGGGCTGTGAGTGAGGTGGAATACTGGAAGCGCATACGAGTACAAGTATTAACACTAAGAGGCACACATACTGCACGTGTAGATGTGTATGTAAGTAGTTCTTCTCAGTAGTGGTTATTCGAGTGGATTTCAAATTTATCCCTGTGTACACTACAACTATCTGGTGTGCATAAATATGTATCTGTATATGGCATTCTACAATTAATTTAAAGTCTACTTTCTGCTTATAAATTCTTACTAAATTCTTAAGACGTGTATGTTTGGAGTCGACAACTTTTTTCAACAAAACAAAAATCACAACACTTCGAAGCTAAGAATTTGAAAAAGTCATGTCAAAAGTAAGCCCTCATCAATTTATAGAGCACATCGGAGTCACTCTAAAACGCGGCAAAGTACTAGCGACATAACTTTATATTGGTCGTAGGAACTAGAAAATATTTACAAATAATAAAAACGTTGGCAATTATACAGGGTTATCCATTTAGTGGTTTCAAAACCGCCGGTCTGGCAAGGCTGTCAGCTGTTAAATATCTGTCATCTGAAGTGTCATTTATTTAGTGAAAGGTTTGCCATTTACGAATATGGATCGTTTAACAACCGAAGAACGCGTAAAAATAGTTAAAACTTACTACAAAAGTGGTGGTTCAAGCGTGGCCACTTTTCGAGCATTACGGGGTCGTCATAATCGACCTACTGTGCAAGGAATTGGCAAGATTATAAAGAAATTTGAGGAGACTGGAAGCGTTACACTGCCGAAAATATCGCTTCTGTTAGTGAAAGTGTGGCGGATAGTCCGAATTTGTCGATTCCACGGCGATCTCAGCAATTGGGCATATCTTACGGCTGGTTCATTATGGCATATTTTGCATTTGGATTTGCACCTCCATTCATATAAAGTGCCACGAGCCACACAACACGACCGATTTTGGCTTTATTGCATGGGATAATCCTCTAGCGTTGGACATTTGAAAACCAACATTCGTCAAGTAATCGCTGAGATACCGCCCGAAATGTGCGAAAAAGTGGTCGAAAACTACCCCAAAAGGATCCACTGCTGCAACCAATCATTCATTTAAATGACATTGTATTTCGTACGTAATGGCAAGGTCCAAGCATTATCATAAAATTAAAGTTTCACCGAAATCATATCTTTAAGTGTGCTTTATTTAACTTTACTTTTGAAACCGAAAAATGAATAACCCTGCACAAACGCTAAATTTTAAATGAGAAAAGCGCACGTAAAACAATCCTGAAAGCCGAACCCAGTTTAACATACAACATGCCAGAACGAAAAAAGCGATAGTGAAGAAGCTGAGTAGTTGCAAAAGCCAAAAACATATTACATAATGTATATAAGTAACGTTAGAAGCGTAGACATGTGAGCTTACACCAAAACCGATATCCCTCACATCGAAGCATGACTGCAAATATGTATGAGAAACTCACATTAATTCATTGTCAATGTTACATATCATTCTATGTCCAAATATGACACTTGATTGCAATATAGAATCTTTTTCAATTTATTTCGGACTAACATGCTTGATTAATCGATAAATTATTTACAAAGTTAACTTCGCAGAGCAACAAAAGCCATTCCAATAGGAATAATTTATTAGAACAAATTAATCTTATGAGATCTTGGAATAAACAAGAACATAGCTGCATTTTGCATTCAAATTACGCAAACAAATTCACAATTTTTCATAGAAAGTATATTTCCATTTTCTACTAACATTTGTATAAACGGAACTTGGCGTTGCGTTGCTCTGCGACAAAACATAACATTTCCCCGTGTTATTATCCATGAACACCACAAGTGGAACAGTTAACCGAACAACACCAGCGCACACAGTTAATGTGCGTCGCGCAACAACGACTCACCTTTGATTTTTCCTTCGACTTTGGCGATATGCGGAAGCGACTAAACATCCCATCAACGCTACCAGATGCTGTTGTGTTGCTGCCACTAGTTCCGGGGCCCTCTGTCTGTGCAGAGGTAACTGCACTAGCAGGAGTTGCACAAGCTTCTCTCTTCTCCAACGGGTTGTAGCTCTTATGGAAAAAGCTAGACAGTGACTGAATTAGGCTCTTTCGACGTTCAGGATCTTTCTGACGAAAACTTGACTTTGCCTTCAGCGGCTTTGTGCTGCTCTGTGCTGATGTCGATGACAGCAGCAGGTTTGGATCGGACGTAAAGTCTGCTATGGGCGCGGTTGGCTTTGTGTTCGAATTCTCATCGGTGCCAGTGTGCGGCGGCTGCTGGCTGGCAATAAATGTCAAATCATTGACACTCTTCGATGCGCTCAGCCTACGATCGCGCGCAATTAATTCACTTTCTACGGCATCTGGCGTTTTCGCCAACAGCTGTGGCTGCTGTGCAACTGCCACGTTGTTTTTGGCGTTTAGGTGCTCGAAGTGTAAGCGTTTACGCAACAGCTGCATCTTTTCCTCGGGACTGAGGCCAAGTTCAGAGTTGGATTTGAGCCGTGCACGGGCGCGTGCTTCACTGCGCAAATTCTCTGTCGAAGCTGTAATTGACTCGTCGCCGACTGGCGTATCTGGTACACGGGGCGGACGCGCTGATACCATTGGCGTCGTATATTTGTAGCAGGCTGCATCCTTTAATCTTGGCTGGTCATTGGTAGTACACTTCGCCTTTGTCACAGCGGGCAACGCAAACGAGAATGATGGCGTTTTGCTGAGTTTAAACCGTTCGAATGCGTCCAGCTGTTCTGGGTCCAAATGCTCGCTGAACGGACGCTGTTTGGAGGAAATAGGCCGCGTTTGCGGCGCGCCCGCCAGTCCATACGCCGACACATACGTCGCCGATTTCTGCAATGGATTGTTCTCCTTGTAACTGGCGCTTACAGCCAACACGGTTGGCTCTGCATTTATCATATTCCCAACAGCGTCCGCAGCCGTTGATTCGTGATAGTGCGCTCGATTTGTACAGTTGGCGTCGCTCGTGGTGGCCGCAGCCGCTAGTTTGGGTGTAGGACTCAGACTGCAGCCGGCTGAGTACCCACCAGTGAGTAGGGTGCGTTGACGACTGCGATGCAGTCGTTTTTCCGCATTCAGCTGCTTCTTGGACTGCAGCTTGTCCATCACCAAGTCGTGAATCAGGTCCTTTTGCTTAGTGCGTTCTTTAGTGATTTCCTCCAGCTTGCGCGTGAGTGTCGGGATTTCAGGTACCTTGTGTGTTGGTGCGGCGTTAGAGGTCGAGAGTAGAGTGTCGTCGGCGCTTAATTGCTTGTTGGATGGTGTTGCTTCTATCACAGTCTGTACATTGTAGGCAGTCGCCTGAGGGGCGGGCACATCACCTTTGGAACTCTTTCTGCGTTGTTTGCGTGTGTCCAGAGAATCTCGTGCCGTGCTAATCTGGGTGATCTTCTGTTGCAGCGCACGCACACACTCCTCGTAGGACAGTTCACTTGGGAGCTTGCGTTGCATGCTGTCGGTACCTATTAGGGGTGCTGCTGGCATCGCTGGAATTTCCTGCGACAACGGGCGTGACGGAGCTACTTTGCCAGAAGAAGTTGTCGACGTGCTGGAAGGTGTCCACGTAGATTGCGAAGTTCGAGGATTCTTTTCAGAACTACTCGGTGTGGAACATCCGGCGATTTCTGAACCTTTGCAGCCAACATTCGGCACATCGTTCGGTTCTTGCGTCTTTGGCGATGAAGAATCCAATGGACTAGTAACAACTGTGAGCGCTTCGCTCTCTTCTGTTGTGGTTTTGGCAGTAATCGCAGACGACAGTTGTTGTGAGTTCGTTGTTACGGTAAACAAGCTGTCGTCCTCCATGTCATTTAATGTGCTCGAGTCGGTAAGAGATTGCGTCATTAAAGGCGAAGTTCCCACTTGACATTTATCTATTACAGCCGTTGATATTTGTGGATCTTCGTTGACCGGTGTCTTCAACAGATCCTGCTCGTTGCTCTCTCCCAGCATGATGTAAGCACCTTGTTCAATGTAGTCAATACCGAGCTTCTCATCGCGTTTCGCCGCAAGGGGCTTAAAACTATCCGAAGCTGTGTTGGGTTTTTGATGAGTGGGCGTTTGTTTCGGTGTCGTTTCGATAAACTCCATGTATCCACGATTGCGCAGCAAAGCGGTATTCGTCGCGGAATATGCCTCTGCGCACGAGCCCTCCGAACCAGTATCCATGAATTCAATATCATCGATATCAATTGTTTTAAGTATGCCCTCGAACTCTGCAACCGGTGCTGTTTTCCTAACTTCGCCCATCATTTCGCTTGTACTGGGCAACTTTTGAGCGCTCAACTTCTTTTTGCCCTTCTTATTGCGTTTTATTGTGCCTTTGTTCGAATTTAGTACGAATTCCATATCAACGAAATTCTCCGAAATGCAATCATCCGCTGTCCAGTCAGACAACTCCGTTTCCGTGAAGGCTTGCCCAGTGCCAGTCGCCTCTGTTTCCGAGTCTGAGCCCTTCGACAATAAATCGGCCGTTGGTGTACGATCGTTATCAATCAGGGGCGAGGTTGGAGATCGAAAAGATGTGGCTGTGGGAGTCGTAGGAGTTGTGGGAGTTTTTTGTGCGCTACTCAAATTTAATGTAACCGGTTTTATGGCCTTGGTGTGCTCTGGCGTTTGCTCTACAATTAGTGGTAAATTTTTGAGACTTTCAATTTTGTTTTCGTTTTTGGTATCAAATTTCAGATTAAATGATTTCATGTTTGGCGGTCCTTTCTCTGGCAGTGGAGGACCTTGCTCGGGCAAAGGTGGACACTCTTTTCGCTCTTCGGCTTCTATGACTGTGCACTCGGCTGGTTCCGGGGTAGCGGCAACCGGTTCGATGTCCTGTTCGTTATCATCTTCTATCTCGGATGTTTTCACAGCAGGTACTTCGGGTACAATTACACCTTCCGGGATCTCCATAAATTTTAAATCCTCCGGATCACCAACGTATTTACCATCAATTATCATTAAGCTGTCAATTTGCATCAGAGTTCCTGAGCTGTCGTGAATTTCAACACGTGGCACTTGATGTCCGGCGTTTACAACGCCGGTTTGGGTATCAGGACTAGTTGTTGACTCCAATATGTAATGTTGGATGTCTTCAATGCTTGAAGAGTTCGAGGTACAACTCGAGCCAGTCGTCGAAGACATGTTCTCCGCTTTACGTGTGCTCCAAGGGATGTTCGGAACTTGTATTTGTACTGTGTCGTTTTCGTATTGCTCTTCAGGTTTCTCAGGCGAGTCCATTTTCTCCTCATCGCCCGAATGACTAAGCAGCATTTGGCGTTCTTCTCTACAAGTCATCGTGTTCGCTCTAAGTTCGGCCTTCTTTTCAGCTTGACTTCCTATGTGCCCCAGTATATCCGGAATGCTTTCTTTAACATCTCTCGACACATCGGGCTTAATATCCTCAACTATAGTATTGTCGCTCTTCACTGGAGACTCACAAGTTAAGTCAATTATTTTGTTACTATCTGCGGTAAGTAACATGCCGCCGCTATCCGTTGTATGCGATTTACTGTCATCACCCTCAACCTTCATATTGTTGATGAACTCAATGTTTGATTCCAGCATCTTTGACGGTATATCCACTGTGGTTAAATCTATTATGGATGTCGCTTTCTCCGGTGTCACCAAGTCAATAGTTTCGATAATTGTGTGGTTGTTGGTAGGCGTGGATGGTGACTTTTTATTTATAGATTCCAGCAGCGTAGTGTTTACTGTCTCGGAGTACTCCATTCCCTTATTAAGTTCATTTTTACTATTTACAAAAACATTTTCCTTCTCGTTGTCGGTGGATGCAGTTGAGGACGCCTTTTGTATTGTGATCTCGACTTTGAGATCATTAATGATGTTTGTGGTGGCCGAACGCATTAATTCGTTACCTGGATTCTCTCCCAGTTTCGTGCGATCCAGAAAAGTTTTCATGCTGGGACTGATATCGTTCCCGGGATTAAGAAGTTTTTGGCATTCCGAGATGTTTGATTGAAAACTGCGTATTCGGGAATCGAGCACCGAGGTTGAGCCAGATTTTTGAATTTTGTTGCCGTTGCCCTGCTCGCCCAGCAAGTAACGCTTCTTCAGCTCCAGACTCTTTTTGGATGCAATGCCCTCAGTGCTGGCAGTTTTGTTGAGCATATAGTCACCGGGTCGAGGATTTTGGAGAGGTGCTCGATTTTTGCTCAGCAACAACGGATCAACCTGGACTAGCGGTTTGAATTGAGGCTGTGGAGGTGCTGCTTGGTACTTTTGCAGATAGCTTCCTTTGGACTGAGCATTACTGGACTGGATGTGGTGTCTTTGACTGGGCGTGGGACCAATGACGGTTGACTTTACCTACGAATAGCGGTTAGTTGTCTCAAATATCGAACGAGTTTAGTTTGCAATAGTTGACTTACTTGGACTTTGGTAGGCCTTCGTAGGTGTGTATCGTCGATGAAGATTTTTGGTGTTTCGCGTATGATTTCGTCGTGATCAAATTCAGAGTCCGTGGATATTTCAGTGGCAGAATTGAGCTCGACTTCTTCTGGTGATGAGGACTCCGACTCGCTTTGAACCTGTAAAAATAAAATCACAATGTATTGATGTTTGTGCCGATATTCAATCATAATACGAGAATAGAGAGATTTATTTAAACAGATAAGTGGGTCAGAAAAAACGCATAAATTCCAAATCTGGCATGGCTTAACAAAACAAAAAGCCAGACAAACCGTCAAGAGACTTTGGTAAAAGCGGATGAATTCATGCAAAAACAAAATGGTGACAACTGATTATTTCCATTCAACATTCATTGAGGTACGATCCAAGAAGGCACAACATATTTGTTTTATCTTATTTTATTTTTCTGAGTATTAGAAGGATTAGAAGAGAAGAAACGGAAAATCTTGAACAAGGATATGCAGCACAAATGAAATTTAGCGGGTTAGAGTCAGTCTGCGAAACTGCTGTTGCTTTTACAATAATGAACGCATTTGAACGCATGTTGGTAGTTAATTCGTTGACGGAGCGAACAAAATGTTTAGCAGTTAACACACGCTTGGACGCAACGCAGTTCAATTTCGTATGCGTTTAGTAGCACGATTTCCATAAGTCATTTAGTTTACCTTAACAGATCGTACCCGGCAGTTACTTTGCATGTTCACTTTTCTCTCTTTCTCCCTCTATCTAGCTCCCTCCTGCTCCTCTTGCTTTCATAACTTTAATTCATTGCATTGCCGAATCAGAAAGAGGAGGGAGCTCTGTTTGCCGTGGATAAGGAGAGTTTTGGAACTTATATGCACATCGAGAGCAGACAGGCTATCAGTAGTTGGGCGGGCTTGGTTGGTCAGGTGGGCAAACGTTCGGGCGGTTGGACAGACGTTTTGATAGTTATTGGTGGGTGTTTCGTGTGTGTGTTTTGTGTTGCGAGAGTTGTGGTTTTGGCTTCATTTCTTTGTATTTGATCTTTAATTTGTTGCAATTGATTCGTTTTCAGTGAGGAGTGAAGTGTGTTTTAGGTGGTGTTCTGAGCATCTAATTGCAATTTTGATTTGATTTTTGAATTGCAGTCAGTATAAGTGGTAGTTGATGCGTCTTTAGTGTGAAGAGTTTGTACGACGTTTACGGTGCAGTGAGGAACGGCGAATCCCAAAATCAAATTCGAAAAGTATAAAGGAAAGTTTTAGATAAATTTCAATCAAATTCATGCTAAGATAAAACGCACGACTCTTTGGAGTGTTCGCGGTCTCTGGAGTACGAGGGACTGCGCTTGAAATAGTCCATGAAATGCGAGCCGCGCCCAATCGCACTGGGGACGTACGGCGCTGTGCTGTGCGACAGGTAGGGGTTGTAATCGTGCGTCGATATGGTTGACGATGGCAGGGCGGTGGTGTACGAGCGTCTGCTGCTAAGACCGTAGTCGGGGTAGCTGGGAGTGACGCTGGTAATGAAGCTTGGCTGATGTATAGGCGCACTTCGACCAGCGGAGCGAGACGTTGGAAATCTGGTCAGCGGCTTCGCGTGGTGCGGTGGTCTATAGCTCTCCAATTCGTCGTTGTCTTCATCGAGTGAGCGCCGCCCCAAACGATCTTCATTGATTACATCTTTCATGTACGGATTTCGCTCGACGGCGCGCTCGTTGATAAAATCGCGTTTGCGATTGTGCAGCCGCTGGCTGCGATCTAACAACATTTGCGTGCTCACATCGACAGGTTCTTCGGGCCTCGCCACTCGCAGCGGGCGCAGCGTGGTAGTGCTGTGCTCGATTTCCGCACTAGAATGTGACGATTTAGCGCCCAAGCACGACGATTGCGAGGACTCGTGTGCGAAACTAAAAGGCGAGGAATTCCTCAAATCGGAAACTGATTTCGATGGCGTTTTACTGTCATTGCTGGCATTTCTGATTGGCCTCCGTCCCAACTGTGGTGACTGCGAGTGTGGCTTCGACATTCGATGGTGTGATTTCATTGCTTCTTCTCTGCCACGAGCGCGGTTAGTGTCGGACAGTTTTTGCTTGCTGAAGTCAGTCTTGCCATCAGGCCAATGTCGATCCAGAAAAATCTCTGGAATAGGGGAACTTGGCTCTGATTTGGTGCGTTCGATATCCACCTCGTCGTCACTCTCCAGGTTGTCATCGTGTTCTGATTGGGGCTTCGGCCACGATCTGTTCTTGAAGACTTCCGCAATGGGCTCGTCTTTGTCGGGTGTGTATTTTGCGTGCTCTTTAGGTAGTTGCAGTTTTTTGGGCATAGGCGCAATTCTTGGCTCACCATCTCCAAACATTTCGATAAATGCAAAAGAACTGCAGCGCGAACTCATCGAAGGAGAGTCGTCATATTCCGACGGAACTACAAGCTTCTTGGACATCGGCGGACTACTATCCCTACTTGTGTTTAAACTGTTTTGAGTGCTTCTTCTGGAGCTTCGAGGAGATTGCTTCATAGGGGTTGAGACAGGTGTACTTCTCATTGAATTCAATGGTGTACTTCTCACTGAATTCGGAACACTTTTTTCCAATTTTATTATTTCTAATGACGGCTTATTTGTCTTCTGATAGACTTTGTCTCTCTTAATCAATGCTTGGCGACGCTCCATTTCAAAATCTTGAATAATGCGCCGTTGTGATTCGTCCGAGTCACTCGAGGTATACGGAAGATTATTTAGCAGTTGAATAGAAGATGTCGGCGAACACTGTCGCAACTTCGTTTCATCCTCACCTTGGCGTTCAGAGTGAACGAATTTGCGACGTGGCATCGGACTTATTGGCAGTTTTTCCATATCCCATTCTAGGGACCTTTCTTTGCTTTGAACTTTTGGCGCCGCTAAATTATTGGCTCTTAGTGTGTTTTCTTTAGATGCTGATGTAGTTGGATTTTCAGTGGTACTTGAGGTTTCCGAAAAATTGATATTTGATTTGTCTGCTGCGACATATGGCTTTGTGTCCACATCCGAACTACAGTCGCCCGATTGCAGTTTGGTTTTTGATGATTGTCGACTCATAGTTGGGGATATTTTGTGTGAAGATAGTTGATCGACCGTGCGAAACGAGTTCAAACTGCCTTTTCGAGAATTTGATTGCAATTTATTTTGTGACGATTGCCCGTTTAAATTTTGTCGCTCAGTATTGCCCGACAATGATTGCTCGTCAACTTGAGCTTCTTGTGGTACAGACCCTGACGATTGTCGGCTCAAATTTGCTGTTGCTCTTGTTGGAACTGAAGAACGCAGTTCAATAATGGGATACGATGTTGCTTCAACATTGGAAGCAGTCGAATCACTCGATTGTAATTTTGATCCTGATGATTGTCGACTTACATTTGGCGTTGGTTTTCCCGAAACTGATTCTGTTAACGAGCGAGTATTTCCTTCTAAGCATGATTGCAGCTTAGATTCTGAAGATTGACGAGACAGGGTTGTTTTTGTTTGTGGTTCTGAAATGGGCTTAGGGTTTGAAAGTTCACTGTTGCTATGTTTCACTGTTGTTATGTTTTGTTCGACTTTTGATGATTGAGGTTCGAGTAGGATAGATGAAGTTGTACTACTCTTGCGAGAATTTTGTTTTGAACTTTCCGGCAATTTTTGCAAAGAATCTTTTGCAATCTTCATTACATTATCTGGAACACGTTTTATTTGACTATGTAAAGTTTTTGACGACTTTGAAATTATTTCTTTTTCTGCGACGTCGTCCGCTACTAATTCGTCTTCCGAAATATTACGAGGAAACTTTACTAAATTGATAGTGTCGGGCCTTATTACACCGTCCATATTTTTTCCTAAAGCAAGATGCAATAAATCTTGCACTGAAGGTGGCATATCGTTCGGGCATAATTTCGATAACTTTTTCTTAATTCGCTGAGGGGCAATAGGTGCAGATGCTTCACTGGAGGACGACGTGCTTTTTCGTCTTCGTTGTGGTCTGGTTGGGAAATGGTTCTCTAACACATCAGCACAAGGCATATTTACATTTGTATGCCTAACTTGTAGTGCTGTGGCGTTATCACTTTCTTTCTTTTGATCTTTAACTGCTGGCGAATCGCCATTCGTAGAGGAAAGTAGCGACACATTTTCAGGTTCATTAAGTCTGCTTTCTTTCGTATCCCCTAATTTATAATTTGCATTCAAGATCGACGTTTCATTATGGTGGCTGTCTTCATCTTTTTCCAATGACTCTAATCGATCTGTGAAATCTTTATCGGCTTCCTTATCGTACTCATCTCCATTATTCCAAGCCAAATCGATACGCGGTGTTATAGCTATAAGCTCGTCGTTGGAGTCAAATTCCACGTTCACCAGCATTTCATCAGAAAATTGACTAAACAACTTCTCTATGCTTTCGTCTTCCGATGAGCCCCGCAGTTTTACGGTGATTGGAGCAACACTTGGACTCTTACTTATCGATGTACACAATGAATCGCATTCGTCTTCGACTTGTTCATTCGGTTTTTGCTCCGGCGTGTTGCTGTCCAACTCCTCCACTATATTCTTAAACATTTCGTCCACATTACCTTCCACCTCTCCTGATGCGGTTCGCGCCATTTCCACAACGGCGTTCTCTAGTTTTTCCGTTAGTGAACTATCGGAGCATCGTCTTGATTGCAAACTTGTCTGCGAGCTTCGACGGGAATTGTTCAACGATTTGTCGCAACCGGTCTTGGGGAGATTCTTGATATCTTCCACCACAGGTTTCCTTTTGTCGGGCGTCATGTTTGTCAACTGCTTCGATGTGTCTGAATCGTTTGAACTCTGTCGTGATAACTTTGCAATTGCTTTTTCAATGTTAACAGTTTCTGAGTTCTGGATTGAAGGATTCGGAATTACAGTCGAACTTTCCAAACTCGCACACATATCTTGGGTTGTTGGTGTTTTATTGGCGCAGCTAACACTTTCCACATTTTTTTCTGTCATTGGCTTTGCGTCTGTTTCACTTGAGGGTGTTGAGATTGGGGATGGTGACTTGACTTTCTTTGCGGTTTTCCTTTTATCAGGAGACTTCTTTTTCGATGGTGATTTCCGCTTCTCCGGAGATTTGGCTTTAATGCCGAAAAATTTCGCTATCGCCGATTCACGATATTGTATTGGTATATCACCATACTGTGACTTTTTCGACTCGACTTCTTTGGTTGCCATTTCTTCTTCGGCCAACCGCTTCTGAGCAAAGAAGCTATCCCGTTTCTTTTGCAGGAAATTCGTTGCTTCGTTGCGCCACTCTAGCTTCAAATACTCCATTGTTTTCTCCAAATCACTTAGAGATTCCGATTCCGACTGACGTGACATGATCGACTCGCGCGACCTATTCAGGTTGCTGGTCGTAGACTCCATGCGTTGTAATTTGAACGACTGTTCGGAAGACTTAACCGAGCTCATGGATTCGAAACGCTTCAGAATGCTCTGAACGCCACTAGGTCGATCACCGTCTTCCTTCGTCTGTGGGTTTGTTTCGGCTGATGTTTTCTTCGAAGGCCGCTCAAATTCTCCTTCACCCAGTGACTTGGTTTTCAAGAGTTTCTTTCGAACTTCACTAGTATCTTTTTTTGGTATTCCCAGATCTATACCGGTTTCCTGAAAAATGCGCTCTATTTTGTCAGAAACATCTTCGCTGGGAGATTTTTCTTCTTTGAAGAGTTTCTGATACTCCAAGCTGGGCGAACGCATTTCTTGGTCAGTCATTTGCAGTATCTCGTCCAATATTTTATCCGACTCATCGCGCGCAATTAAAGACTTTTTATTGTTCTTAATGCCACTAACAGCCACTGTATCAGTCTTTTTTGTCTTTGCGCCTTTTTTGGGCACTATCTTCTTTACGATCTTCACGTTTCCCTTTTTGGTGACAGTTGCTGTTGCAGCTGTTTTCGCTGCTGTTATTGCAGCATTGGTTTTCTTTTTTGAAAAATCAGAAGCGCCATCTAGCTGATGGTCTCGCAAGCTGAAGGTAGCATTTCCAAGTGATGCCTGCCGTTTCGGAGCCAGTTTGTTTGCAGCACCAGCAACCGTAGTGGCAGCGTTCCTATCCTCTTCAGTCTTGCCAGTTGCTGTTGGTTTTGATATCACAAGGTTTTCTGTTTGCGACTTTTTCAGTCTATCCGCAACTGTAACTACCGCGTTTCGTTTCTGCGGCGTGGGACTTGTAGGAAAATACTTTGCTAGATCCACGTCCTTCAGGGTTTTTTGATTTTTATTGGCCGCCATGGCCGCCCCTTTCTCCTGTTTTTGGTTGGGAAAATATTTTGAAAGATCCACAGAGGGAGACTGTTGCGTACTGACAGTAGGCATCACCATTTGCGATTTAATTGTGTCCATTGTGCCAGCAAAGTTTCGTGCCTCAATTTCTTTGAGTTTCTCACTCATGCGTCGATCTACTTTCGGAGAAAATTTATTTTCCGCATCATACAGCATTTTACCGATGTCCATATCAGATTTGCTCACTTCGATTGTCGGCTTTGATACTTTTGATGCGCCCTCTGGTTTCTTATCCTTTTCAAATTTATCAATTTTTTTCACAATGCCTAAAAGATTTTCAATCTGCAGTTTGTTTTCTTTCCCAATAGTCTCCTGCTTTGAAATAAATTTCTCTGATCTTTTCAGACTATTCGTGCGGCTAATATTGCCACTTTTCGGCGACATTTTTGGGCTACTTGAAGACGCGTTACTCTTGAAGCTATTTGATCGGCTGTTATTTGTGACTTTCTTCTGTTGTGTGCTCGCGTTCAGCTTTTCCGAGCCGTTGCCAGTGTTACTGGGATTGGGATTTGAAACTTCAACTTCTTCCTCCAAGTTTGCCTGTTTTGTTGTCAATGCTTTGCTGGCCAAAGGTTCTGTAGTTGGTTTCAAATCCTCTGCAGCACCAGCAATTTTGACCGAATCATCGCAAATAGGTTTCATATCGTTAAGTTGACCACTGGGTTCAGTACCCTCGGTTCCGTTCAAGTTTTGTCTACTTAATATCGCGGCCATGTCGAACTTTGCTTTCGGAGCAAAGGGACTCACATTCCCGACCGTATTATCCGCCAACCACTTTTCCTTTAATGATAATTTCTTTAGTATGTCACTCTTCACTAAATTTTCTTTGGCTATGTTTTCAAGGTCTTTGTTCATTTTCACCACACTGTTTAGACGATGAAGCTTCTCACTGATGGCTTCGATCTCAGCACTGAATTTGTTATCGGAGTTTTGTTCGATTTTCTCAATGTCCGCCCTGGTGGCTCGTGCAATTGTTGTTGCTGTTTGGGCGGGGTTTGTTTCCACATTTGTGCAACTTTTCATCGATGTCGCTGATTGAAAGGATTTTTCTGAATTGAATGATTTTTCGGAGTATCTGTCGACGTCTAGCTTAAGATTTTTGTTGGAGTCTGAAATTTCATTTTCATTGCCTGATTCTTTTAAGGGAACTACTTCAACGTTATCTTGATTTTCATCTTCTACAGTTTTCTCCTTCAAAGAAACCATGTCCACGTTTTCTTTATTTTCATCGCTTAATTTTAACTAAGTTATGAAAGATTTTTATTTGAATGGAAATGTTTTTCCGTATCGAAAGTGCCATTATAAATGAAACCAACACCGTAATTATTATTTTTTAATGAGTGTAATAAATTGGTATGTGAGAGGAGAAAATAAATATAAAAATATTTTATCATAATTAGTTAATCAACGAAAAAGCTATTTTGGCATTGAAACTTACCTCAGTTTCCGTGTCTGTGGGCAGATTGGCGGGTAGTGGAAGCAGACGCACTTCTTCTCGTCGCAATTCACGAGCCTTCTCAAATTCTTCACCTTCGGTGTCGTCTTTGTCGTCGTCTGAAATTGGGAAAACTTAATTACCGTCGCCCATTTTCACATCGCACCAACAACTTACCAACAATGCCCTCACTCGAATCGTAAAAGTCGTCAGAGTCATCACTATCTGAATAGTTCTGCTTGCCGATCCAATCAGTAGCCAGTTGCAGAGTTTGAGCACCCAAAGGCGAATCATTCGCCTCCTCGAACATGTCCGGATCCGAGTCAGAGTCCGACTCGTCTGAGCTGGACAGATCGGACTCCGAGTCGTTGTTCGATTCGGGCAGGAAATTTCTGCCCGACCATTCGTGCTCGTCGAGTATGTGTTCCTCGGAGGGCTCACCGTCCGACATAGCATCTGTGTTTTCGAACTCGATGCGCTCCGGCGTTTGCCCACGATCCAACAAATCAAGTTGCACCACACTATCGGCATGGCCCCGCAGCTTATCGGGAGTTTCCAACGCAGCACTGGTAGCTGCTGAAGGAGCATCACTAGTCGAGGCGGCAGCAGTAGCTGTCGCAGCTACCGGCTGTGGCTGTGAGGATTTCTAAAATCGAATGCAAGCCAATATTAAAACAATATTCTCCCTGCAAGTTCTCGCTGATGTGTGCACACTCACCCTTTGTCCTGGTTTGCGCATTACCGGACGTATCGCCTTCGCGGGCAGCCTGAAGTGCTGCGTGCAGTAGAAACGCCCACTAGGATCGTCGCGATCGAATGCGTAGCCCCCCAGACGCAAATTTGTGTGACAATGGTGACACTTCAAGCATGAACGATGAAAAACGAGATTTTCAGCAGTAATTTTTTCCATAAGGTATACTGTCTGCTTGCAGAAGTGGCATTTCTCCGATGCGGCTTGTTTCTTGAAAGCCAGTGCCACTTTTGCGCTCTGCGGTGGTGAAAGAAACTTATTAACACACCTCTTGCAAATACGCCTGAAGGAAATGGTGTTAGTGACATGTGCTATACAAAGGTAGGCATATGAAAGCGACTTATATTGAAAGTGTTAGTGTGTGCGTAAATGTATTGTATTCACAAAGTTACAATCTGCATTAATACCAGTGTCGGAATCCTCTTAAACTAGTGAGTAGCTGGAACCTCATTTGGCACATAAAAACCGTCGATTGATGGTAGAACAAAATTCCCGCCTCCCCAAATCCTAACAATCTTACAAAAATCCAACATAAAAATCATAATAAATAATACACATAATTTGTCCAATTAGGGGAGCTAAGTACTAAAATATGTCCATAAAACATAAAAGCCAAAAGAACGCAACAAACGAAAGCGCAAAGCAAATTACTCACTGATTTCGGCACTACAGTGGGGGGATTCTTTTCGTCGGACGTATTGTCGTCTTTCTTCACGAATTGTCCTGCAATCGACGCGACCTTATTTCGGCCACGCTCGCCAACCTCCAGCACCGAACCTTCTTTCAGTTGCTTATCCAAATTTTTTAGCGTCTGATCGATTTCTTTGAATTTCTCTTCGACCGACTCCTGGCGCGTCGGTTTCGCCATCTTTTTCTGTCGCGCCGTAAACTGTTCCTTGCTCCATTTTGGCACTTTTTCGCGCCCCTTCGGTCCGTGTATTTCTGTTTTCTTCGATTGTTCGATTTTCTTTTCGATTTCGCGCACATTCCAATCGCTGCTGTCGATTTTTCCAATGGCGCGCATTAAGTCTTTGGGTTTCTTGTCCGTACCGTAGGTGTTACGGGAAGTAGTGATGCGTTGCTCCATTGACTTGATGCGATCGCTGAATTGTTCGTCGGTGCTGCTGCGAGGCAGGGCGGACGGAATATCGCTGCGATCACGATCCTGCGATGCGTGATTTGTGTATGGTTTGGGAAAAAGGGTAGGGGGAATGGAGATTCAATTCAGTTCGATTTATTGGCAAATCGAATATTTGGGGGAATAGAAAATTTGTCGATATTTTGGAAAGAGGACGAAAGAAAAACGTAAATAATTTAGTGAATAAAATAAAAAGTGAGGACAATTTTTCGTATTAATTCAACCAACATAAGAACATGGATTTCGCTTCGGGTTAAATCTGTTTTATTGCAACACAACTAATCAACTGGAATTCAAGCAGATAAAGGCAAAGTTAGAGTTCTGTTTCATACAACAGAATAGCACAGTGGAAATTACTTCGCAGAGATTAGTGGCATGTTATTTGCATCGGAGCTTGCAGGCGTTAACATTGCCACGACACAAATATCCGTTGTTACCTTGGCACACAATTCCAATTGTTAACAATCATTTACGAACTTCAATAAAAGACTTCAATAACAACTAATTTGCATTCTGGCCTATGTTAGGACACGTTATGTAATATTCACACAGAAGCCGCAAATTCAACCACAAGCACGCTTAGTCATCGATGCAGCATTTGAGGAACAAATAACGTAAATTTTCGCAGAGTGGGCAAGCAGCAGGCAATCAACCAAAACCAATCGCTTACAGGATAGAGCAACTTGCGTTCCAACTCCTTGACGCGGTCGTTGAACACCGGCGCCTGCTGGCGATATAGGAATATCGAGTAATCCTCAAAAGCCGAGGACTCGTCGCTTTCACGCAACAGCGTATTGGCCTGCAGCATGTGAAGGCTTTTGTAGAAGTTCTGTGTTTGCTGGTAACGCTGCTGCCGACGCTTGCTCAAACGATCTTGACGGTTCTGTTCGATTTCTTCTAGACGCTTCTGACGCTCTTCCTATTCATTTGCAATTTCAACCACGGCGACGGACCAATTCATAACATTCATAAATTATACGAAATCAAAGAAATCAAAGGTATGGAATACTGTTTGGTGGTCTATGCAAATTTACATTCACTATTAACACAACGACATAAACGCCTTGCGGCATTTCACTTAGGCACTAAACTAACGTTAGTTAATGAGCAATCATGGACGGGATGTTAGCGCACATTGTACATGGCAAATACCTTATAGTATGAATCTGTGATGTCATTTATCAAGATGCATGTGTTCTGGTGGCGGTTTAGCATGATATGAACCTTATGAGCAGTGCACCATTTTTCACAGAAAAATCGTACAGTCAAATGCATGAAATAAAAATGAAAGTTTTCGCCATTTGAAAAGTGATCATTCCCAGCTTCTAAAAGCTGCTCGTATTTATTCCAAAATTTGTTCAAGTTCATCCAAAAAGAACATATCAGAAAACTTCAATCAAAATGGTAACAATAATTGCGTGATATAAGTTATGTAAATATTTTCAAAATTTTTCTAGCTGTCACGTTATAGTATTCAAAATTTCCAAAATTGCAATGTCTACTTGCATTCCTTAAATTTTTTTGCAACTGGACATTTTCATGCTACTGAAATTTCAATATTCAAATTTTTCTCTTGATCACTTTTCAATTTCTGCAAAAGTATTTTAATATAGCAGCTTTAAGTGCGGCAAAAGTGCTACTCACAATGTTGGCGGCCTTTTCGGCATTTCTTCTCTTTTTGGCACGACGGGGTGTATCTGTATGCGCTGCAATAAAATATACCCAGTCACTAATTGAGTGCTTTTTATCATCAGCTTTGCACAAACCTTGCTGGCCAGCGGCCACACCAGCGATGCCGGTCGTCGGCTCATGCCTGCGTTGTCGCTTTACGCGCTCCTCGTCTAGGACTGACCGCCTATGAACAACTTGAGGATCATCGACCATATCCTGCATAGGAATTCTTGTTTTGCCACTGGCTGCGACTGCACCGGTTGCACCGGATGCACCGATTCCACGAGCAGCAGCGGTTGCGCCAGCTGCACCACCAATTCCGACTTCACCGACCTCACCTGCTCTTGCACCACGTTTTGTAGATATTTGCAATAATTTGGTAAAGTCAGGTTGCGCGTGTGTGATATTAATACGATACTTCTCGCGCAATTCTGCTATATCGAGTTTTGGACGCTTGACATATGGAATTGCACCACGGAAGCTTTCACGGACTCGATTCAGATAACCAAGCCATACTTTCGAATCGATGCCTTCCAGAGTGCACGATTGCTCGCCGCTTATTATACGTGGTATATGCATGTCTTTTTCTAGAATTCTGAAAGCCAACTCATTGCACTCAGCCGGACTTAAATTCTTTACATTATCAAACTTGACTAGATCGGGGCGATAGCTGTGCGAAGAATTCAATCTCAATTAGAAAACAAGATCGCTTCATAAAACCTAATTTCACTTTACCGATTTATCACGGCGCAAAGAACTTTTCCAGTCGAGAACACATCCGAAGCTTTTTTGAGGTCTTTTGATATTCCATATGATTGTACTTGCATACTGAACCAGCGCAGTAGCGAACCAGGGGCTGGAACAGCATCTGTAAGAGCGCAGCATATGAATAAATAATAATAGTTAGAAAAGGTTTACTGAACATACCACCACTACCACGGCGTAATTTGTGAATTGGAGAGGCGAGCGCTGCTGTTGGTGCTGCCTGTATAGAAAGAACTTCTGGCACCACATATTCCAGTGCTGATATATCGTCAGCATCAACCAGGTTTCTGACCTGCACTGGATTTACAATGCTGCGATTTAGATTTGGATAACGCGAAGCGGGATCGACGGTATAAGAACCAATGTCACGCTGCAGATTTTCGGGCGTGGTTTGATTGAGAAGTCTGTGGGAGGAGCCAAACAATAAGTAATAACACATAATAAATAATTGTGCAGCACATTCACTATGCAAACTTATTACGCACCTATAAATACTTTCGCGCTGCGCCACTACATTCAGAATACTATTGTGCGGATTCGCCCACAGTTTAATGGCATAAGCTGCATCCATACTGGAAAGGAAACCGCGCGCACAACCAGATCCAGTTGGCCAGAACGGCTCAAGTAGACTATCGCCTACCAGGCACTGCAGTAAACGGTATCCATTGCGCACAAACACGCGACACGATGCCTCTGCCGCAAACATTGACGTGAAATCGAACATCGCCACGTCTGGCTTGCCGTAATGGTTTACGGCGAATTCCAAGTTTGGCATTTGGTATTTTGTTGAGAACTCGGCCGCTTCGCGCGCATAGTCGAGCAGTTTTTCAGCACTTACGTTGGCAGGTGAGAGAAGCTCAGCAGGATCAGAAGAGTCCTAAAACACAAAAGCACATTAAAATATTTAATCTTAAGTTGAGCTCGATGACATACACTGTCCGACAAATATTTTGCAACTGAAAGCAAAGTTCTAAGCAAATTGAAATTACACAATAATAAAATAAAATATAAAATAGTTGAACGTTATTTTTTGAGGTTGGAAAAAGAAAATCAAATTGCAAATGCAATAAGTCATATTCTGGATGATATTTGAAAAATATTGAAAGGTAATGCTGAAGACTACACAAATGTTAACAAAAAAGGTTAACAAAAAAACCACATCTAATACTTTTTATGATTGCAACCAAAGTTTGAATGTTGTGTAAAAATCTCTCTTGCAATTTGACGTTCTTGCTTACAATTAGCTAAATAATCGTGACGGTAGTGTAAAGTATTGTTAATTGCTTAGGCGACACGTTACCTGTAGAATGACGCCCTTGTCGATCAGACTGTGCTTCTTCGCGGTCATCACAAAATAGTGCGTTTCATCTTTGTAATAGACTATATTCTCTAAATCGATGCCCGTCTTCTCGTAAAGCTCTTTGAAAAACGATTGATTAAAAATGAATGCAACGCCACTAATCTCTTCCGCCTTGGCCTCCGCTTCGGTCTTCTTGTTGATGAAATTCGCCGTTATGGCAATTGCTAATTTGCCACGGAATTCCTTTCGCCGAAAACCTTCCAGCGTGTTTCGTTTGCCGTCCGCTCCGATTAGAACATCGAATTCATAGCATGCAACCGCATGATTGCGCGGCAACACGGCCGCGCGCCAGCCCTCGTCGCCAGTTGGCTCTATTATCTTTTCGAACGATATGCCCTCGTGTATTTCGACGCCGAGCAGCAGCGCCACTTTCATCAGTATTATCTGCAGCTGTCGTATGGAGATGTGATCGATTGAGCCGGCGCAAAATTTCCCGTAGAACTTCTTCGCGCCCAAGTTGCGCAGATCTGTTATGACGAACGGCCACAAATGCAGCACGTTGTTGCGCGTGATGCGGTCGCGCTTCTCCACGACGACAACCTTGGCGCCCAGCAGCTGCGCCTCAATGGCGGAACGCAGGCCGCACGGTCCGGCGCCAATGACTAGCACGTTCACGCCCGTGGCCGCGTTTCCTTTGGCATACACGCGATGCGCCGCCCGCGCATCGAACTTTTTCCACAACGCCTGCGCCTTCCACGAGCGTATCTTCGCCTTGAGCTGCGGGTAGAACTCGTTGATGGGCGCCGGTCGCAAGCTCAGCACATCGCACATGTCACGATGCAGACCCAGGATCTGGCGCATCGTTGTCGCCACACAGAACAGATCGAACATCTCTGCGGCGCTGGCTGCCACCTCATGGTCGGAGGGCAGCATTCTTTGCTGGCGATGTGCCGAGGATCGGCTCATGCTGCAATCACAAAGAATACAAACAGTGCAGTGCGTCTTTTTTGCATTTGAATTCATAAATATATATTTTTTTAATTATTCAGTACGAAAACATACCAACAGACTGATTTCAAACAGCAGCCGACGCAAAGTCGTACGGCAGCAATCCACTAATAATGTTGATTTAGTTAATATGAAGCGTGATTCCTTCCAAATTCCAAATTTTTAATTTTAAGACTGATTTCTGATTGGATCGTGCCACTTCCAATGTTTCGAATATTCCGCAATGCAGCACTATGCGAATTGGAGCTCGTTTTAAAACTGTGATCCTATGCCCCAATCGCTACTCTATAAATCTGATCGGACACGTGCATGAGTACTATAATGAGGACAAAGGCAAAGAGCATACGAATGCGCCACAAAGGGAGAGAGAGAGAGAAAGAGCAAGGAACAATTTATCAACATTATTGCAAGTGAAAGGCAATAAAAAATGTCGCGACATCCAATGCCACTTAAGCGTCATGCAGTCTACCGCCCACTTTACCGCACTCAAGACGCATTTTACAAATGTAACGACAAAGCTCAGTGGACAGACAAATCAGCGGATATGTCCCCAAAAGAACAATGTACGCTTAAGTGAAATAAACCTGCCTCAGCAGGTCGCTTGCTAGTCATTCTTATTGCGGTATTCACGCATTCAAACACACAAGTGTCAAAGGCTAAATGAAAACACTCCTGTTTGTTGTTCTGAACAAGGGAAAAGAAAGCGAAAGTACAGTGAAACTTTTCCTATAGAATACATATATAAAATGTTTCAAGAAACCACACAAATATTTTGCAGGACTCCCACCTTCCGAACAAAAATGAGTGAAATTTAAACTAAGGTTATCAAACAGCCCTCTCTCGCCCTCTCATTTGATTTGTGTTTTTTATTGCTCAACTGAGATGCGTGTAAACTCAAGAACAAAGGATTTACGTCGCATGGGAACACTTGGGCTCTTTATTTTACTCGAGTTGCAAGCACACAACGAAATGTGTGCGAAGCGACACTTTGACAGCTGGACGCAGTTACTTGAGTAATAATTCCGGCACAGACTTAAGTTCTTATGAAACAAAGAAGACACATACGAAATCACTGAGGTGAGTAATTATTGAAATGAAAGTTTACTGCTGTGAACGAAATGATTAATGGTGAATATTAAGTTGTGATATTTGGTGGCATGGCAAATTAAATTTGTACCAGTTTACAACTGGACGTCACTTTACCATGAAGTTGTTGTTGTAAGAGCCAACAAACAACTAAAATAAATATGACAAACCTCTTGAGGCTACAGAGGCCACACTACAAAAACAAACATTCTGAACACTGCTGGCCAGGACAAGTCTTACACAGTTATATGTGTGTGCGGGTGTTTGCTGAGTAGAACTGTCACTCCGATGCAGTCGATGCCAATGACGCCCAGCATGTCTGGCGTCCAAGTGGCATATTCCGACCGTTAACCTTCTGCCTGTCCCTTGCTCAAAATTGCGTTCGCTGTCCTTTGAGGTCAGGATGACCCCAACCAAACGGTTTCTCCATTTGTTATTGGGTAGACGAGCGCACAAAACCGCTCAACCGTTTTTTTAAATTCCGCCTGGGGTCAAATAGACCCCCAAGGGACAGGCAGAAGGTTAATCACACCACTGTGACACGATTTGACGAAATTCAACAAACTTTCCCTTATATTTTCTATAGCGACTTTATTGATTTTCCCCCATCAGCACCACTAACCAGCTCCCAAGTTGTAAAGGGTTTCACGGTCGATTGCTCGCCTTCGTATGAGCGCAATTATTTTTGTGTTTAGCCATACAGATAGAAATTTGCATTTGCGTGTTATTAAAATAATACTTTTACTAGGTGACTAGTGCGAAAACTGTTGAGTGGGGGTGATTTAATTTATTAATTCGTTGTCGGGTTACAATGAGTCATAAGAACTATGAATTTTTAATCCAATTGAAACTTATTTAAGTTGATTTGATTCCTTTCGTACAGTCCGCTTTAGACACTATTGGACTGGACTGATGGACTGATTAATGTCCCGGATCGTCTTATTGACTGTAAGGTTTTTAAAAAGGTTGGCATAGAAAACAAAGAATACAACTGTAAAAAAATATATGTGTGTACAAATGTAAACAATAATTATCTTGAACCAATAAGTAGGTACCATAAATTCATTTTTTTCGGCACTTTTCTTGGTAAAATGGTGCTAAAAGAAGTACAACGTCGGCAACTGATTTGGAAATTTTGTAAAGAAAATCCCACTACGAAAAAGAATGAAGCTTCCCACCACTTTAAAAAGAAAGGATTCAAAAAAACCTTCATCTATAAGACGATTCAGTTGATCGAGAATAAAATAAGCATTTAAAGAAAAAAGGATTGGTGAAAAAAGGACTCTTTACAGGACATTGAAGTGCGTTCCTATTTGAACACTGATACCGTTGGGCGAAGTGCTAAATCCTACAGACAATTGGCAAGGAAGTACGGTGTTGACAAAAAAACGATCAGGAAATATGCCGAATAAAAGTACGTTCCAGCTATTACCAACAAGCAAGCAGCAGTTATCAAAACCAGGCAACGCCGACTTTCAAAAAAATACTTTTCGTGTGCTTCGCCTCACATCTGTCTGATGGATGATGAGTCATGTTTTACGGTTGAGGGGAATGAATGGCAACCAAAATATTATTTTGAGTCTTCTGACCACAAAGCGCCTGAAAAAGAAAAGCATATTGCAAGAACAAAGTTTCCAGGGAAGGTTCTATTCTATTCTCCTAAATTTCATCAAAAAACACCATCGACGTGAACAAATTATATTTTGACCCGATTTAGCGCCGTCACATTACGCTAAAGTAACATTCGACAATTTGAATAAGCGCAAAATTGAATTTGTACCGAAGGACTTTAACCCACCAAATGTTCCACAATTAAGACCAATCGAAACTTTTTGGGCAAACTTGAAAAGAAAGGTATATGCCAACGGATATCGTGCCAAAAATGTGGATTCTTGATTTATAAAATCCGAAAAGTGCTGAAGAACATTTATACAAATAGAATTCAGAGGTCAATTAAGAAAGTTCCTCAGAATATACGGAAAGCGAGCCGCAATGGAGTAAATTTTTTTTGTAAATGAACTAAAGTGTCAAAGCTATTTAATAAGCTGTAACCAAATTAAATAACTTTTATTTTAACAGCTTATTACTGACATTTTAAATTTGTTCGTATTTCCTTCCCCACACGTTATCATTAAACTCTAACCTTAAAACTGGCTCGGGAGTGTGTCCATAAAGTCAACAAGTGTGCCCGTGAAAACAGGATGACTCTGACGTAAGTTAGAAGATATGTTGAGACAGAGCCAAATGACGTGTTAGATGAACAACAATCCAAGAGAAAGTCGGAAATTGGTTGTATTAAGCTATTCGACGGTCGAAGGTTTGAATAATTAACGAAAGATAAATTGGTACTAACAACTGACTTTAAAGAAGCCATTGTTCAGTGAAGACAAGAAGGTTCTTAGTGTAAATCAAAGCATGGAAACTGCAGGAAACACCCAGCATGGATCTATCTTGTTGAGTAGTTTCCTGTAGACTATTGCGAACACTACATAAAACAGCGAGATCATTAAACAAACCTGTCTGAGGTACAGCAAGCTAATAGGAGGGAGGTCGCTAATTACGACCGACCTTCGGATAGCTAAACTTGAATAGGAGAAATGAAAAGCGACACACTACACCTTTTTAACCTCAAAATGAGAATGCGTAAATTCATAATGAGAAATATAAATACATAATGGGAATACGTTAATTCAAAATGAGAAATATAAATTCGTGATGAGAATGCGTAAGTTCATAATGAGAAATATAAATACATATTCGTATTCCCATTATTTATTTATGTTTCTCATTATGATTTAACGCATTCTCATTATGAATTAACATATTCTCATTTTGAGGTTGAAAAGGTGTAGTTGGTCTGCTTCACCTAATCCCCTGGCAGGATAACAGGAGATGGTTTTAGAAGGAATGTTTTCGGCATATTAATGCACAAAGTTTCTTCTGTATCAATGAAGATGTCTAACTAGCGAAGACAAATCTTTTGCAGACCATGTACGCAGAATCAATAATACATTGTAATATTTGTAATAATTCTAAAATTATCCAAATTGTTTTTGTAAATATTTTTATAAATTGTACACATATTTATAAACAAAAGAAAAATGTAAAAAAATAAATATTTCTAACAAATTCCTTTTCTAAAATAGTATATGTTATAATCTTCAATGACAACAGCAGTCACTCAACCAAAAATGCGAAAATAAATGTCTGTCAATAAACTAAAATTCAGATCTGCAAGGGTTATAGATGACGTCTTCCGCTCGTAATGTTCTAATGGAAAATTTTAAATGTATATCTTTCTTTTTTAAAGAAAATGTGCTACATTTGTACGCATTCCAAATAGACCTATAATATACGTAGTTGATCGATTTATATATATTTCGATAATTGAAATGGCATTAAGTAGATGAGTAAGTATGCCGGAAATTTAAATTTATCATTGGACGTCGGAAGTAAAGTGATGTTGCACTCTCAACAGTGACTAATTGCAAGAAGAAATAGACATCTACATATGTGGTAATTTTAAAAAGCTTCACATTGTAGGTTTGCAAGGCCAATTCCACACGTTACTCTCACCTAGATATTGAGAATTTATTTTGGCATTCGACCAAGTGTTGAGGTATTTCTTCTTCTCATCTACTTGAACGTAAATATGTATGCCTGATTGTGCATTGTTGAAGGCAACGCAGTTGAAATGCTCAGTCATTCATAAACAATATGAACATTACGTACTGGGGATGTTAAAAGCAGGAATAAGCCCAATTTCAGGGTATTCGGACAGGACTGAATTGTGGCGAATCACCCATTTGTGATTATGAATACTGGGAATGAGATCAGAGCGCATTTAATTAATTTTATGGGGTTGATATATATTACTTAAGTTTACAAGAAGACCTTTAAAATGAAACCTATCGTTCAGATATTTTATGGCTATTTTGTATAGGTAGAACTGGCACAATGGCCCTATTACAAGATTAAAGCCTTTTAGTAAGAATCTGTGTTGTGCATGCTACTCAAGATACATAAAATTAAAGGGTGCTACCATTTAATGACAATTCCGCAATTATTTCACCTTCAGAGTTTTTTCCATATTCAGAATTTTATGTTAAGTTTACCAGAACGAGTAATGGCCGTAACGCGCTCATAAGTCGAGCCAATGAATGATTGAGCCAAATGCCATTTCAAATTCTTTTGAGTTCGCTCTCTCGCTGTTCTCGAATGGTTCGTAGCTTTCCATATACATAATTAACTTAAGTAAGGGGTTATCAGGATCCTGTGAGAGGGCTTCTGGGCAAAGTGTTTTTACAATGCATAATTTTTGCAATATTTTTTTCAAATGGAATTGGAGCCTATGGCACTGTTGATTGCAACAACTCTAAAAGTTATTCATCTGTAGTACGTAAATTTCAATAATTTCAATGCGCAAATAATGTTAAAAGTCAACAAACTCACATACACAATTTTTATTTTAGCTTTCGCTTTTACCGTTCACCTGCTGGTGGCAATGAGTAATTCGTGCAAATATCATTGAGATCATGCCCGTATGTAACTTAATAAAAATATATGTATAAAATGTGTTTTCTTTTTTCAACGAGAACGCGAAATGGGCTCTTCGATATTTATCAGTGCATGAAATTATTCATTAACGTCAACGACAATTTCGACAAATGATTTCAAATTAAACCAAATAATTCTAGACATCAACTGTCAAAGCAAGTGTACCGCAGACCGGCCAATTAACTCACATTAAATATGAATTACATGCCGGCTTTAATGGTTACTTAAACTCAACTACAAGTAACTGCAGGCAACAGTCATTTTAGACGTTTTGAAGCAGTTTCTGTATTTTCGTAAATATTTACAATGCCAGCATGACAGCACCACGACAGATAAAAAAGGGATTAGCAGTGTACATTTTAAGAATTCGAATCAGTTTTTCCAAATCGCAGTTAAAAGAACCGCATGCGATTACTACTGGTTATCAATATTGTCAATAATAGGGCGCAGTCAAAGTTATCAGCATTGACAAGCAAGCGAAAATAAATGAGAGACACACAAATACGGGTAGTCGTACATATAGTATGTATGTATAATTATGATGTCAACATTGCTTATCTCGCAGAGATTATTTGTATATCGCAGGCGCCTACAATGTTGTGTCCAGTACAGACAGTAATGGATTGTTAAAAGAGGGTATGCAGGAAGAGCAATGGCGTATTCACAATCTGTGGCAATTGCTTTGGCGAGACAACTGCAACTACACGGTGGACGGAAAGTTTCTACATACAAAAAACACCGCTAAGGATCATTTATATTGCTTTTCAAAATTTTTTTTATTTAAACCACTAAATCATATCCAAGTAAAATTCAATTGATCATTAATATTTTGTATGTGTGCCATTTTTTTCGTAGCACTCTAGGACTCGCTTTCGAAAACTTTCGCACAAGACCGACGTTTCGGCCAATGATATATCATCCCACTATTGTTTTACTCTCTCAATGAGTTGAAGTCTATTGGCAGGTTTTGGACTCCGAAATACTAAATCTTGAATCCTGGACCAGATATGTTCAATAGGAAAGATCTGGCGAATTTCCCGGCCAGCCTTCCCATACTAGCTTAAATAGACTTTTAGCAACACTTATTGACTGTTTCGCCGTATGACATCGCGCACCGTCCTGCATTAAAATCGCGGTAGATCTATGAGGGAACTGCTTAGGATTTTCAAAGCATCACATTATTGGGGATTTCCCCATTTCGTTTTCAAATTAAACAAGCAATCCGAATTTTAAGTATATTACAATTGAAACGATGTATGCAGAAACTTTCCGTCCACCGTGTATATTGGTTTGGCTCATTCTGTTCTTTTGCTAATAGTTTTGGGTAGATTTTAAGTGTACTTTTGCATCAACCAGGGCGTTGTGCATCGTAATTTATAAAATGTGCATGTGCAATACGTGTCAAAACCCATATTGTCAAATACTCAGACAACATAACAAATCAGACACAATTTTTTACACCACAAATCTTAAACACATCACTCACCAGAAAATGGTCCGGAATGTTTTCACTTAGTAAACAGATCTAGGTGCCCATTAATTTTCAACAATCTTCCGACACGATCTTTTCACACATGCCACACGGAAGCATTGCAAACAGCCAAATAGTCACAGCAAAACACACATGTCTGAAATTGTCATCTAGAAGTTAGCCAGCTGAGTGAAATGCTCGCCAAACCATACCAAGGTATGATGTTATATTTGTTGGTATTTTCACAACACACCATTCCAAATGTACGAATGTATATAAAACGTATATGGTATAACAATACTGACTCAGAAGAAGTGTGACAACATGATTGCAGCAAAACGATTGCACATCCAAAGAACGAAATATAGTACAGTTTACGAAACAAGTAAGGTTCGACCGACTTATTAACAACGGAAAAATGTGTTACTCATATCAGATCAAAATATTTTCGAAAGAAAAATATGAGCGAACATGGCTCATACTCATTACAAGCAACCATGAAGAAAGCTAGAACTATTTTTAATTATAGAATTCCACAAATGGGTACATAAAACGGTACGCAAATTAAAAAATTCGCATCCAATACTCGGAGGCTGCTTTTAGAGTGATCGTAT
Source organism: Melieria picta (assembly GCA_964056695.1). Lineage (NCBI taxonomy): Eukaryota > Metazoa > Arthropoda > Insecta > Diptera > Ulidiidae > Melieria > Melieria picta. Next base: position 103,019,809 of record OZ057398.1, on the reverse strand, counting down.
AATTCATACCAAATTCATCCATTTATCATTTATCTAAATTTCCATAATCATCAATTTCTACAATCAAGTACAACACTATGCTTCTTGGTATGTGCCAAACGATCAGATTCATCATGACTTCAACATTGATGAAAGTTATGCGCAAACGTAGCACAAAGCACATTCACCGTCTATCGCAACACTCAAGTCCTACAACAACTCAACCTACAGCTAGATACCAATAGGCTGCCGGACCCATATCCCCTTACTAACAGAACCAGTTCCAACTTAAGGAAGCTTGCTTAATACTCTTATTGGGTAGTTTCCACAGGTTGTCGTAGAAGAAATCAACCTGGTGAATCCTTCATGGTCTTCAGCTGGCCCCTTTCTAGTGAGAAAAAATCTCTAGAACGTTTTGTTGGCCAAATTTGGCACGCAATAATATTACCAATATTATTTTCCTACCACCGAGAGCCGATTAGCTGTTCGATAATATCAGAATAGGTGCTGATATCCTAAATATTTACCATAAACAAATCTGAACCTACACAGATTGCGGTGGCCTCATCGTGAAAGACACTGCACTGATTTGGTAACCGGAGCTTAAGATTGAAATTTAGTTCCTTTGCACCGGAGTTGTGGATATGAGTAGTAGAAATATAAATTAACACTGCGTACTCGTATCAGCTCCGTTTAAGATAGCGGAAGTACAGTTCTCGCATCCGTAAAATTTTTTACGAGGTTCAAATAGTTTGATTCTTGAGTCCGAACTAATACCACCTTCAAGAAGGGAGCTTACAATGGGTGGCGGTCAAAGCACGAGGTTTATGAGGCAAATAGGCAATTTTGTACGTGAAGAAAAAATATTTGAAATGGGCGCCAAATTTCAGAAAAATATTGTCTTCAACTGAACTTACATCAAATAACATACAAAAATATTCTATTGAAGCCAGATTCTATTGAAATTAAAATAGTCCAATTTTTCTTCTTTGGTATATTCTTAAGTTTTTGATAAAAACATAATTTCATACTTGCAAATGACGAAATAATTTCTATACGCATTTTGAATGATGTGTAACTTTGTCTACGCCAGTTTTTTTAAATAACAAATTTTCTTTTTTATTCCAACTACTTCTTTCTTTCTGATGCTACATTGTATCATTTGCATGAAGAAAAAAATTGGATTTTAACAGATCATATGTGGTTGATAATTTTCGTAAGTATTTTAATACAAAAATTTAGGGGTGGCATATAAGATGTGTCTGCTACCGTTTACAATGGTCCGAAATTGACTCCTTTAGACGTACGCATTCTTCTAAGCCTAACCAATTTTATCCACGTCCTCTCTACATATATCTGAATATGCCGTATACGGTATACACTTTTAGAAAATCTTCTTCGAAGGGTGAACTTTGTGAATTAAATTCGCATTTAGCAGCAGTTCATTAGCTATGTCCTACTTGCTTATGTCATTTGCTGACAGCCTCTTTTGTCTTTTGAGAAATTGTATATGTAGATATACATAGATATTTGGCAAGCCGCCAAACTGGCGCACAAAAGCAAAAAACACTGGCTAACGCCTAACGAACGCCGGCAGGTCGAAATTGAATTTTCAAACATTTCCAAGTTGTACCTCATATTTGCGTCATATCTGGACGGAACTGAGTCACACTCACAAAACACAACACACGTTTTTCCACTGCATTTTGCGTCTTGGCCGAATACGACTTTAATGGCAGCACCAGTGCAACAATGGAATTGAAATACCAACGCAAAACAGTCAATCGAGAGTGTGCGATGTATTCGCGAAAATGAAATCGCTGCGCAGCAAATTAAGAAATCTATTTCTATTTGGCACATGGCGGCGAAGATTAAATGCAAATTTCAGCAGCAGCAGCAGCAAACGCAGAGTTATGCAAGTCGGCGGCACTACCGACGTGGTAGCGCTTTAATTAAATTCGAATCGCAAATGCGGCAACAATTTGCTTGGGCACAATTAAGTCGGCCGCACAGGCGGTAAGTGCTGCGTTACAAATTTGCTGCAAAGGCACTGCGGCCCCGTCGCTGAAATAGAACAATCCCATGCAAATGGGATGCAAATGTTTTCAAATTACTTATAGGCAGCGAAAAATATGCGAAAGCAATATCGACGCCGGCACGAGCACCGGCGCGGACACGGGGCAGCCAGCATTGGTAGCGCCGCCATTCCGATGAAAACGCTGCGGCGAAAAATGTTTTTCATTTATTCTTAGCACATGCAAAATTGGGTCAAAATACATACACGAAACGCGCAAAAGTGTTTGAGGCGCTTTAAGCTTTGGGTTTATAAAAGTGCAGCGCATTCAAATGTTGCACCGCGAAGGACGTGGGGAAAGCGACAATTTATCATCTTGTTAAACAAAATGCAGCGTGTTTTGGTTGGAAACAAACCAAAAAAAAAAAAGCGCCGCATCGTGAACGTCAACTCTGAAGGTGTCAATTTTGCGCACAGCTTTATCGTTCCAACACCTCAGATAATGGCTTCTAGACACAGCACTGAGACGAATACGCAGCAACGATTCCCATGTGTTCTCGCCCGTAAGGTGATGGCCGTTCGCTGGCTATTTTTGTCATAGCGCACATTCAGCTATCGATTTCTTGTGGGGCGCTTTTAATGAATTTAATTCTTGAATTTATACTCGTATCATCATGAAAAGCTAAATTTGTGAATTGTCATTCTACTCCCATTTTGATGCAAAAGCAGTTGCTCGCTTGTGAGTGCGTTTGCGCCTCATATGCGCCGTTTCCTTCTGAGTCCTTATCTTCCTGGGGCTTCGGTTCGCTGAAAACGAAGCGCGTGTACTCATAAATCGCGCAATATGTGTAAACACAAACACACAAAGGTGCATCCACACACATTTATGAATGCATTGCCGGTGCGAAAGACAGACAAAATAAGATTTGAGGTTAAGTTGCTTTACTTGTTTTGTCGCGCCTAATTTCTACATGAGCGAAATTCAAAAAAGACAGTGTAGGAACTTTTAAATGTTACGCTTGTGGTGTACTTGTCACAGAACCGCATGAAATAAATTTTAACATCCATTGCTGCCTTTAGGTTTATTATTATTCTTTTATTAATGACAGAAAGTCCCCTAACGCTCTAACGAAGTTAGGTTTTTCAAATTCAATTTTTTGAGTTGGACACAGCAGAGACAAATACAGCACACAGACCACAGAACGTGGTCTACTTTATTGATCCCTGAACCTAACCGATCTGTGAAGAAGGCTGCGATGAATAGATCGACGATATCTAAAAATCAGCCCCAATAACTTCTTTCGTATGCCTCTCATTTCCATATGTTGCACCCACGTAAAAGCCGTGACTGTGATAATTTTAACATTAGTCTGTTACGTTTTAGAACTAAAAAGTCTATGTTAAACATGTTTTGTTTTTTAAACGTTCCAGACAGAAGACAGTTAAGGTGTCTTTTAGTGATGTTTGTTGAGATTACAGCTGACCGAGCTCTATTTTAAGAAAAAGTCAGTAAGGATACCCTTTGAGTGCCGTAGTGCTGGCATTTTTCACCAGCCCAATGAATGAGCCCGGTCTAGTCGAAGTCACAGTTTTAGCCAAGCCAACAACAATAGCACACAACACAAAAAGGTTTTCTGAGGTTTTCTCAACTAAGTACATGAGTTATTATAGCAAAAAAAAATAGAAGTGCATGTACATGTACGAAATACTCACTTTATTTAGTCGTTATTCTGAAGGTTCAAAAGATATCTGCAAATAAACAAAAATTATGCGATATTAATTGGTAATACAAAGGTTGTTTCATTGATACAAAATTTCTTTCTGAATAAATAAATAAATATCTTTTTTTATGTAGTTGAATCTCCCAAAACGCAGCCAAATTTTATTTTTATTTTTATTAATTTAATTAATTTTATTAAAGGAAATTCAAATTGAACTAGTTAAGGGCAAGGTTGAGACACTCTAAAAATTTTGATTTGGGAAGCGCAAACTCGAAGTCCAAGGACACAGACAGTCCATTGAGCTCGACCAAAGCTCTGGAGAGAGGTAAGTCGTCCTCACAAAGCTAACATAAAACGGCACAGGGGTGGTTGCAAATAGCGAAAAGTTGCATTTATTGGACGTTTTTTAAATGGATGTTTTTTGAAAAACATCAATTATTCAGTACAATCACATTTTATTGAGAAAGAGGTGCATTTTATATCCATAATAGGATAACTTAAGAAACAAAAATATATGTATTTCATTTAAAATTAAATTAGTACAAAAACAAATATTTCAGTAAAAAAGAGTCAATATAAATTCATATTAATTGGTTTGAAGTAGCTAGTTTTTTTCTTAGGCAAACAAATTTGATTTATTAATCGACAAACATTGACAAAGAAGTTCGTTAAAATGCAAGGCTATTATGTAAGTTTTTTTAAATGATCAGAAATTTAACCGCTCTGAAAACGCAACCAAAAAGTTGCGTTTTCAGAGTCATATACATATTATCTCTGCGAAGCGATTGCGTTTATTGGATAGTTGCGTTTTGGGAGATCAAACTGTATTTGTAAAGTATGGGAGTGATTCCCCATTTTATAATTATTGCATGCAATCATTTGAATATATATTTATAAAATCAGATAAACAAACGATCTGCAAAGGTTAGATAGATTGATTTTGTTGGTGATCCTAATCGAAAATATATTGCATTGTATAACGGCCACGCCTCAATTTGGGCGCAACAAACGTAATGACAAATACATTATGGCCATGAAGTGCCATACAGTTATTTGTGTGTGTGTGTCAGTACACATACGGAACCACGCAATTCGAAAAGAACTCAACGCACACGCACAAATATGAGTGAAACACAAACATCAAAAATGAAAAAGAAATCAATAAAAAGAAGAAAAAGTGATCGACCCAAATAAATAAATAAAGCCACGGTCAGTGAAATTGATTATTATGACCCAAAGACGGCATTTTGTATGCTATAGAGAATGAAATTAAAAACACAATACAAATAGAAATTGTATGCAAAAGTCCAAATCGATTACGTTCAATGCTGAGGCTAAATGTTTATCGAAAAGTGCGGAGTGACCAAATCCAGCTGGTGTTGATGTAGATTTGCGATATTGCAATACATTAGCATTTCGTTATTTGCCAATGTTAACGTACACAAATTTCAGATTTCCACAATGTGGATTGTGCAAATATGAAAAGCGGTCTGGGGAAATTTTGGAAAGCATCTTTGGCAAAAATTGATTTTGAATAAATAATGTTGAATGCTGGTACTGGGCCAACGTGATAGCTGCTTTGAATTATTTGCCACCATTGCAAATGCCATGACTGCAAAATTTGGCGCTAATTCGGCCAAATGCAGGAAGTGTAATGCAAAATGCGCGAGGAGGGGTGAGAGCAGCTATAATCGAACTGTGGTAAACACGATAACCGTCGCTGTCGCAGCGCAACACCAAGTTGAGGAGCACACGAGGAGCGGGATACGAAAATACACCGCAAACCGCCAACCGCAAGCACACGAAATGCCATCGCCCGAGTAGAGCACCAAAAGTCATTAAGCCCGCTGGCTGTGGGGTAGGCGCTGAAATACTCGCACTCATGCTTTGGCGAAAAATCACGTGTTCCGTTTCGCTTCCATCGGGCCGCAATTACGGACGGCACATCGAGCCAGCGACTGCATTGTTTCCCTTTTTCATTTTCATTTTGCGCACAACAATAAACAACGGCCGCAGCAAGAGTACCAACAGAAGTAGCGCCACTGGCAACAGCAACGACAACAAAAGCGACAATTTACTGCTTGCCACTTTTGGTTCAATGAATGAATAAATGCCGCCACACACAAACGCCGCGCGACGGTTCGGCGGTTCAGCGTCACATTTGGCTGCGGCGTGAGCGTCGTCGAGTGGCTTTTCTTGCTGCACTGTCGCTGGGATCGAACCTGTATTGCGCTTGTGATGCTTTTCGTTGTGTTTTACTGTTTTGTGGGCACTGGAGTGCAGGCAGCCGACGCTGCAGGTGCGCAAGTGTGCAGTTAAGAGCGGCATTATTTTTGCGCGGAGCAGCGGTAACAATAGCAACGGCAGCAACAGTGGCGGCAACAGCGACAAGTGCAATCTTGGCAGGCAACTCAATTGCCGCAGCAGCCACCAAATTGCTGCAGTTTGTAGGTAGATGCCGTCGCACTCGAAGGGTGCCAGCGCCTGCCCGCTCGCGTTTGGCTTGTCGCTGGGCCCCTGGAGGGGCATTTAGCGTTTGCAAAACGCAAAAAAGAAACCACACACACACACACAAACCACTTAAAAGCACACTTCACGCTTTCACTTGCACAGCAGTGGGCTGACGGACGCGCGACGGGATTTTTGGGTCACATTTGACCAAAGGCTTTTCGAGTTCAAAGTTTCCACAAATTGGTTATTGAATGATTGGCAATGCATGTACTCAAGATTTTGTTTTGCGAATTTGTTATTTGTGATGTGTGTTTGGAAATATGCTTAAAGACATTTCAGCTGATCTGTTCGAATTGATAATTCGATATTATGATGATTTTGATAAAAGTGCTATACAAAAAAAAATAATAAAAAAGAATGCCAGCCCACGTACACTTCTTTATAGACATTATTGATATTCAAACAGAAAATGACTCCGAATAATTTTTGATTTGGAGTGTACAGTCCATTAGCCAATAAGTCGAATACTCTCGTGATCTTTGAAAGGAATCGGTCTATTAAATCATGTTTCTTCTTATACAAACTTATACCAATTATAAGTCCTTAAATCAAAATATAACTACTGTTTAGTTTTCATGATTGTGGTATCAGCGGTAAGGATGCGAGATACAGATACTTTTGAGAATGGAATACTGAAGTTCCGATTCTTTGGAGTATTGGGGGCGAAAAGGGAACTACTAGGTGACCAATAGGATAACAGGATATGGTTGCAACCAGTAGGAATTCGGCACGTGGAGGACAGTGTTCATCTGTATAAACGAATACATTCAAATATGAATAGTTACGCTAACTTACGAGTACAGTACAACAATAACAACATCAAGTAAAATAAATCCCGCTGGTAAATATGTGTATCGTCGATAGCAAAACAATACAAAAGCGAAGTATGAAGAAGTGGGTAAATTTAATTTCAATGAAATCAATGTCGGTTTCACTTAAAATTTTATGTTTAAAGAATTGGCAAACGGTTGTGTAATTTTCTATTTTCGAAAAAAAATCAAAGCTACATATTCATACATACTCGATCAATTCTTCAAAACCCCAGCGGAGAAATTTATAGGAAATCATATCGAATCAAAAGCTTCACACGAGTTTGACGTAAGGCAAGCGTTAGTTATTGTGGAGCATGTCACAGTTAAATGAAATGCCACAATAAACACATCAATTTCGAAACCCATATTTATTGGCGAATAAATGCTGATGAGATGCTAATTCTGCCAAATTTGCGAAGAGCAAAAAATCTTTGAAGCTCGGCCAACAAACAGAGACGAAAGAAAAATGGTTGATTGATGTTAATGAAATTATTCGATACGAAAATACAACAAACGAAAAAGAAGAAACATATACGAAGTTATGTAATTATGCAGAGCAATCCGTATACTGTTTGTTGTATTTGCATACCACACAGCAAACACCGAAGCGCCGGCTGTCGTATTCTATATGAGTCTTTTCGAAATGTTGCCATTTTCTACACTAACTACGAGCAGGTATTGTGTGTAAAAGCATAAAACTGATTTGCGTTCAATGAACCATGAGTAGAATGCAAGTTAATGATTTAAATGATTTCATTAAACAAATTGATAAAGATTCATTGAGACTAAGCGAAATTATAGCAAACTATTGATGAACAATAATTAAACGAGTAAACTAGGAAATCAAGTAATTCTTTAGATACAGGGACAGTATACAAAGAAGCTTTTCGTGAGTAATTCTACTTTAAAAACTTTGCTCAGTATTCATCTCTTTTACATATGCTATAGGCTTTTCTTTAACTAACACTCAGGAGATCTTCCAAATCTAGTGTAACCTTCCAGATTTACTGTGATCCCTTTATAGCATCTAAGGCAAAGACGGTCTCATCTATAGAACCTTTGTCAGACCGATGTCTGCAGAGCCTCTCTCTAGCGGGAAAAGTAAATTTTTTATAACCAGTCGCACAGAACTTTTGGTTTCAATTAACCTATTCATAAGTTTGCTGGGCTTTGCAACACGATCTCCGAGAGCATGGACTTCCGTTTAAGTAGAAATAATTTTAAGAAAGTTTTATCTTAGAACTCATTTTTAACTCATTTTGTTAATTTATAAAATTGCTTTTTTATAACCTGGCACAGTCCAGTAGATTGTTTACTAAATAAAAAATAAATAAATAAATTTACGCATATCGGGGAACCGAGATTCGGCTCTTATACAAGATACACTATCTTTGAGGCCACGCTCATAGCTGAAGTTAATGTAAACAATTTCCAAGAAATAAGAGCGACAAATTATTGCCGTTTTAACGAAATTCTATTCGTAGTTTTGCCTTTTGATGGGTGTCAGGAAATACTTAGAATCCGAGCAGGAACATCGAATTTCCAGTTCCTGTTCTAGAGATACAAATTGGCAACTGAACAGACGTTTGCGACAATTACCTAAACAGATTCACAAAGCAATTCGAATCATCAACTCGTAATCAGCGAAATATTCAATTTGTCAAAGCGATTAACCCTGATTTTCACGCATTTACGGCAGAATCGAGTATTGAAATGCAGCGCGTTGACATTGGCTCTTCGCATATGGCACACTTGTGTCATTGTGTTGCAACTCGGCTCATTTCACCTTGTACTGTCTCATTTCATCACAGCCCATCCCATCCCATCCCATCCATTCAATAGTACATTCCGAATGTGACACCGACTCGGTTTGTGTGTGTATGCGTTTGCATAAGGAAATGCATTGACCCCGGTTTGCCTTTTTCTATTTGATTTACTCGCACTGCGGCAATTAGTGTGGCCATTATTCATTTAAACGTAATTAGTGTGCCGCGATGCAACGCCTTTATTCGGTATGAGTGCAACCGCAGTCGTAGTCGCAATCGCAATCGCAGCTGCAGCCGCGATTGTCCGTAATTGCCGCGTCTCATCGCAAGTCTACGCCTGGCCATTGTTCGCTGCTCAGATGCATCACACCAAAGTTGAATTGCACTGCCATATGTCGTTCAAGTCTGCTTGCAGCGGCGCGCCGCAGTTGCTTTAAGCCACTGGCGTACACGCTTTGCTGCTGCCGCCACACACACCGAATGCCACCGGATGATTCATCTTATCAGCATTGCATTGCATTGTTGTTGTCGTTGATATCAATGACTCGTGTCAGAAGCTTGTCGTCGGCGTTGTTTAAAATTTTCACAGAAAAATTTCCGGCCTGCCATAGTCGCAGTTGTACAATGTTGCCGATTAGTTGAGGATTGTTCAATATGCTTTGGATATGAGTGCATTTTACATACATACACATACATGCATACTTGTGAATATTTCACTAATTTCTGTGCGGTGAATGTTTTCTACAAATTTAGAAAAAATGTTTATGCAAAGCAAATATTGCTGCACTGACGAATTAGTGGGAAATAACCCAATAAATACCCAATAAATATAAATAACCCGTAGAGCTGTTGTCAAAGGATGTGACTAAGTGAAGACTTTATGCCGTATTGAAATACGCTCTTAAAAAAAATCCGTTGTATGGTTGTATGGAAGCCCCTAGTTCAAAGTTCACCACCATTTTTCAGCAGGGGGATATCACTAAGTACCGACATTTAATTTCGCAATAGTCATATATTTATAACTTATCAGAAATGCCACTCCCATTTAACAAATAACACTGTTACCTATCTTAAAAACAACCCAGATATTATAAGAAGATGTAGTCAGATTTAATTTGTTTCTACTCGTAGGTTTTTTTTTTTGTAGCAGATAAAACATTCACAAATATTCACAAATGTTCGTATCAGAAATGAAATCAATTATTACGGAAATAAAGGACCCTTGAGAAGCGTATTTAGTATTTTTGTTTAATTCAAGTCAACTAAATTGTTGTTTTTTTATGTATACAGAATATTGTTTACACTGTTGACTGGAATTGGAATTCAAACATCAAATGAAAGCATATAGGAAGCAATGGTAATATTCTTCCACTTTGAGAGTAAATCCATACTTAAGAGCAAACAACAAAATAGTGAACCGGACGGGAAAGGATCTCAGATGACTGGGAGTCCGGGAATTTTGCCGAGGTGGCCGAGCGAGGGATCACATCTGGATTGTGTGCGGGATTTCTAGACTGTTGTAGCTAATTCGAATAGCGAAAAGCTTTCTACAGTTGAACAATATCGATAGGGACTCTGGCGCGAGTCCTAAGGGAGACTGTACCAGTTGTGCTCTAATTAAAAGCTCGGAATATGGAGGAAGAGAAAATTGAAGCTATGTAGCGTCAACTATGCAAATTCCCAGCACTTCAAAACAAAGTCGTCGATTGCAAGTTTGTGGTTAATGTTCAAAAGAATCAACGCGTAAAATTTATTCGAAGATCAGGATGGTTTGGAACAATACAGCAAAAAATTTTACACGAGAAACTTTGCCACACTTTTGGACATCACAATTGATCTTTTCGGGGCACCAAGTGCACCCACTGATTGATCAGCAAGCTGCCCCCACCCAAAACAAACTCAAAGTTAAAAGACTATAAATGCTTGCATTCATTTTTGTACGAAATTTGTACGAAATTTCTGGGTTATAAAACATTCCTTGCACTTTTCACACTTGTTCTCATCTTGTCAGCGGCCGCATTACCAGCACTTTCGGTACGAACATTCACACAAATGCCTAATTCAACACCAGATCGTAAGTCACACAATGCGCGAGAAAATGCAGCATCTGCGTATTTTTGGCCTGACTACGTGAAAGGCGCTCCAGCACCCAACCCAACATTCTGGGCCACCTCAACAATTTTGTGCATAGCGAAAAAACTAGAATCCCCACAGCACACAGTCGAGCGCGGCAGCACAGCTGACATCCGACAGCTGTTGGCCGTCCTTAAATGACCAAAATGGCGTTCGTCAGTGTTAAGTGCAGCATTAAAACGACCCGGCGCAAAATTTCCACGCACACATGCAATTGCAGCGAAACTAAAGCAAGTTGCTTGTGTTTGTTTTTTGTCTAGTTGCAGTTGTGGTAATGGGCGTATTATTGCCTAATTCCAAGACTGGCAGCATGTGTAAAATCAAGGCAATAAATCGCCAAACAGGTTCATTGCATGATGCCCGACGGCGGACGCCACTCGCTGCTCAATGGCAACAGCCAGCCAGCCAGTCAGCAACATTTGACGTGCGTTGCAAGTGAAGTGAGAAATTGCCATTTCCACGCTGCGTTGCAGTGCGACGCATTTGCGTTTGGCTGCGTATTGTGAAAATTTGCGGGCAGGAAAATTTTAGCGGTATACCAGCCAGTCAGCCACACACAGTTGTTGGTATAGTTTATTTTTGCATTTATTTGTGCGTTTTCCTTTTTGCTGGCCTCTCCTTGGCTCTGCTCTGCGCGACGTTGAGCAACTACCGCACATGATGTTGTTTATGTGTGTGTTTTCAAGGCGTTGATATGTCTTCGAAATGGAAACTTTAAGGTTGACCATGAATTGTGCACGCATGAATGCACAGTCAGCAGGTGAAAGTGAAGATCCCATACAGCAAATGTTCAGACTTTGAAGTAAATAAAGTGATTAACAACATATTATCGGACTGTCAGACTGCTGTAGGCGATCTAAATCCAAAGTAAGCTAAGACGGTATACAATCCGTGGGGAAAATGATAGCCATGGTTTTTTCGGGTATAATGTGGAAGAAATCGGGCGATACAGTTTCACAAAGGTCATTACCCGCTTTTGACAATCCTCATTTAGGAAAACGAAAGATGCAACCTAAGATGGTTGCAGACCTAAAGTTTAAATAGAATAAAATTGTTTAATAAAAGTTCAACATATTGCTGTATTGAGATTTAGTCTTCTGCAGATTCTTCCTGTTTCAAAACCCAAAGAAATTCTTAAAACTGTTCACACTGACAGCGCCAAAACAACTCCCCACAGGGAGAACTTTAAGAATAAACAGGCCCAATATTTGAACCCTTTTGACTACATCAATGTAAAATTTTGTCTATATAAAAAATTAGATCGGTCCATGCTTAGTTTTTAATAGTGTCCGACCGAAACCACTTTTTTGGGCCGAAACCGAAACCGGATTTCGGGTTTTCTTTTAATATTCGGCCGAAACCGAAACTTTCTAGTTGAAATAAAAATCACCATATCAAGCACTTTTTTCAACAAACGAATTTTACATTAAGTAAATAAAGAACAAACAAGCAAACATAGCATAAATAAATAAATACTTATTAAAAAAAACAATTTATTCATTTTTTAAAAACGTAAACAAGAAAAAATCACCCTTTCGTACCTTACTCGCTAATATTCAAAATTAAATAATTTAATATTATATGCTAAAAAAAGAAGTTTATTTACATTGGTGGCATCTAAATTATTCCTCTTTTCACTATATATCTGCTACACAATAAAATGTAAAAAATATTCTAGAAAGTTTCGGTTTTGGCTATTCGGCCATTTTTTGGCCGAAACTGAAACCGAAACCACTTATTTGGGCCGAAACCGAAACCGAATATTCGGTCGGACACTAGTTTTTAATAAGTAGTGTTGAAAGAAACGGGGAGCGATCGATTTGTATCATGATTGTGAACGAACTAGTTTCTTATACAATCACAACAGTGATTGGTGATTTAGAATTTTTGACTCGTTTATGATCAGTGATCACGCAAAACCAGTTACACAATTTTGACAGTGATCGGTGATTTGATGTTTTATAATTAGTAAGGTATAAGAACAGAGATACGAATCACGTTTAAGAATCTTACATTTTAGACGCCTTGCGAAATTCGGGAAGGGAACTGCTTCCAAGTGTTTTGAGCTAAGCGTGGTCTCTACTAATGACGACTCCGTATCTCGGAGTCAAGATTCCTATCAAGCCTGGCTAATGCAGTGCAATTACAATTATAAATGCTATGTAACTTGAACGAATTGGCGTAATTAATCGCTTCTACTGAAAAAATTTGATGAACATTGTGGAGTCTAATTTTCTCTGACCGTTTAAATTTAGAATAGCTTAAGAACTATAAGTTGCGCAGCTGTGTAACTCATTACTACTTATTCTTCTACAAGAAAAAATTAGCGGTCATTGAAAACGAAGCGAGGCACCGCACTTTCAGACCCGGGAGCATTCAGTACTATGTAAGTCTCTCTAATATACAAAACGCCAAAATGTTCAATAAAATTAAATTATAATGTGTGCGTTCCAACCCTTGAATTTGTGTACCACACTCAAACAGGAAATACTCGCAACAAGATACAATAAAACAGCCTAATGCGGAGCATGTTGAATCACTACATACGTAAATATAATAAAAAACAAACATCCCAGATTTCTACGACTCACATGTACAACAAGTCTTTGAAGTTGTTATAAACACATAACATTAGAAAATGCAACACAATTTTTTCTTTAGAACTTCCAATGTCAAACTGCGCTCAACAGCCAGTTGGCGTAATTTAATTGCTTTACATAGAATTGCCATAATACTGCACAATAACATTTTTGTATTTTTTTGTTTACAATGAAAATGAGCGACAAGCATTTCACCTGCTTCGCCTTACAATTGAATTGTGTGATTAATCAAAACTAAGTAAACGAGACGTTCGATCGCTTTGTGGTGCTGCGTTACCATAAACGGCTTCGCCGGAACTGCATAGCACGGCCGGTGAATGCGTCAAGACGCCTTAACCGGCACAGCAGCAACCAAGACGCGTACGGTTTGCATTCCCCGAAATGTTCGTAGAATGCTCACATTGGAAATTCAATGCTTTGTTTCAATTCAATTGTGCGCTAATTGCCGGTCGGTGATTGGGGCGGGTTCACACATGGATCGCACTTTGACGTTAACGTGCGTTAGTACCCGGTCCTGGGCACATAAAAACAATAACACTGAACTTGCATCGAAATTGTATGCTCGCAATTGTGAAGATCGAAAATCAATGCAATGTGTAAACATACAATAATTGAGTACAGGTATGCAAGTATGTAGTCGTATGATACGTTTTGAAATACATGAATAAACAAATAATTGAAATACCTTGAGGAAATTGTGTACGCTGTTCATTTGTTTTTTTGTCTTATCTAAATACACATAGGCTTAGGTACATAATAATGTTTGCGCACGGAAACACTGACACCGGAGTCGACTCAGTGCGCCGTACGAAATTTGCACGAAATTGGTAGCATGTGTATTTTGTTTTGTTTACATAACCGATTTTAATTGCGACTACAACCAATAAAAACTATTTGAGGAGAGTAGAAATAAAACCGATATAAATATATGTATACTATATGTCGGTACTCCCAAATGGTGTTCTAGATAAGAGGGTTGCGAGCGTTGCATTAAACTACAACACTGTGCCAGGACTGCAGACGCTTCGAGTTGGTAACTTTACAACTTCTTATCGTTATTGAGAAAATTGCTGTATGTGTTTGTGAAGCCAGAATGTTGTTATTGTATAAATAGGTGAGTGTGCCGTTGGCCACACGCTAGAAATAAATTTCACTCTGAACGATATCTTGTTTACTATGAATTTTGAGACTATTATTCCAATGGAACTTGATTGTAAAATTAAAATTAAGTGCTCAAGATTTGAGATAGAATGCGAAATATGTATTTATATACACTTACAGGGAGACATCGTCAAGAACTTAATGGTCAAATAAAGCAGGGTTTGTATTTGCACATTCTTGGTCCCATCACTTGTCGTGCACCAACCAGTTAACCCTTTCGCTACAGGTTTTTAATGGGGAAAGTTAAAATGTTAAATTTTACGTCTTAGGCTTCTATGTCGTTATATTAGCAATATTCCATAAGAAATTTTTTAATTTTTATACTCGGACCCTGTATTTTAGAGTGTTTTTCTATGAGAGCAACCACATCGTTGTGGCTGTAATAATTACTTAAACATAAAACTTTTTACGCATAACGAAAATTTGAATATTTCTTCATTTACTTCAGCCAAAATTAAAAAAAAGGTGTCTAAATTGAAAGAAAACGTCAAATTAAAAAGTTCTCTAATATTTTCTGCTTCTTCTTCCTTTACTATGTCAAGATATACCATTAAAAAAACGTGTATACGTGTAACGTGAGGCTCACTTCTGGGAATTAGGGTTAAGTAATCATTCTGATGATTCTTTTCTTAATCCTTTTATTTGAACTGATTGGGGCTACTAAACTCCAAGAGGACTTGCGAGGATGTCAGTCCTTATGAGTTTGATGTCTGTGCAGAGTTATTGTTGCTTTTGTTTTACATATTTTTACAAATTATAATTGCACTTTCAGAAATGCAATCAAACGTTCAAGATCGAAAATTCATACACATGCGTTATTTTTACTATCATTTTTGTCACTTGCTTAAAATTTGATTACAAGTTAAGTTTAGTGAAAGCGACAATGAGTTATTTTCCAAACAAATAGATGCAAATAATCAAATATGTAGTCATAACATTTGATCGAATCTCTTCACAGCATGCGACCAAAATATGCCATTCCCTTAAATTACTCTTTCGACTCATTTAGAACAACAAACGTTGTTTATTGTTTTTAGCCAACTTTGTGATTGTGGCTGTGATTTCTTTTTGTTAAGAATTGCTGACATTTTGAAGAAATTGAAAATTGAATTGCAAACATTATACAAGTTTTTTAGTCAGTAAACTGTGGCAATGTCTCAAAAATATGCGTTTCACCAATATTTGTGTATATACATAAATAGTACATGTATGTATGTGCATCTGTAGTACACGCATTGCATTGCAGTTACAACATCCACAAAATGTTGCGTGCACTCGCCTGCAGCCAGCTGGCAATTATGGCACGTTTAATGCTTTCGAAACGATTCAAATGAGTTTTCTTCGCTCGAACAATGCAATGATTTCGATACACATCAACCATTTCTCTTCATCTTAAATGGGGTTTCACTTAATTTTCCCCGCAGTCCTGCATTAGAGCGGCGGTTTAGCGTTAATTGTGTGTGTACACGCCACGGCAACCAGCCAAGTTGTGGCTGGCAATTCGACTCAAGTGCGCGCAGAGGTACAAGAATTCTTGACAAGTACAACGAAATTCCACAAACACACACACACACACACACATACATGGACCAGCAAGTACTCGCATTGTTTTATAGAAATAAACAGACAAATGTGTTTATGCGAAAAATAACAATAAGCCACATGCGGTCGACGGAACGCGAACGCTTTGCGGGCGTGTGGCAATCAAGCTGCCAGGCAGCCAAGCGAACGGGCGGAGGTTACTTGTGCAGTTGATGATTACTTCGAGTCGCTCCATGTGGCAAGACGTGCCTCTGCCTGTGCCTCTATGTGCATCTCGGCAATGAGGAAGTGGTCGCCAGCGCGGCTCGTTGCGAATTAATAATTTTGTGCGCGGCATAAATGCATTAAGCGCAATGAAACAAAGGTTTGGAAAAGGCCAATGTTTACGATTTCGATGTAGTGGACGTTGAGTTCAGAAATAAATATGTCAGAGATGCAAGAGTTGCAGCCAGCACTAACTTACATTTGTTTATGATTACTTATCGCTAAGCAGGGTTGACGCAGCAAATGCCACAAAGTCAAAAGCTCAAGATTCTCACAGTTCTTCGGTTCTATTTTGTTCCTATGTCGTGAAATGTAGCCAATAAAATTCAATTTTATGAGGCGACGATGACAACATTTGATCTTGTTTTCGAACTAAGCGCATATTCCACGCACAGCACAACATAATTTAATGCTCTCTCTATTTGGGTCAGAATTAAGTGAAGAAATATGAGAATTGGGCAAATGAACTTCATGACTCCGCAAGAGTATTATTGTAATCCGGGTAATGTGATTGTACGTTCTGGCAGTACAGTTGCTGCAGACGTGAGGCGTGCGGCGTGCGTTGTGTGCATTTCATATGATTTGCCTCTCGTCAGGCATGTGAATTACTCACAAAGTAAAACTATTAACTCGACTTGATTGCCGCTGACGACAGTCGCTAGAACAAGTTTGCTTGCAATTTAACTGAAATGTGAAAATATTTGCTGTATTATTGCGGCATTTTTAGTGGAAGAATGCTTGCGAATCGATGTCTTGAATAAAATTGTGTTGCCGTAGGTTTAAATTATCGATCAATTACGCGAACAAAGCCGACACGAAATGAGCCTCAAGAGTTAAGTTGCGTAACACGATTGGAAAAGAACACATAAATGCACAAATTGAGCCGTTTTAATAGCAACAAATTGAATGCTTGAGCGCGAACGACACGATTGTAATTGACAATATGCGTGACAAGTCCGACTGATCGAAAGCTTCATCGAGAAACAAAACTATTCAATCGGTCGTGGAACATTTTTATATTACCCACCATTCCTCTTTTGTTCATTAAATTGGAACTCTCGGTAAATTTTCAAAGTAAACACTGACAATTTATGATAAACGCATTTAACACTTGATTAGAATCTTTTTTGAAGTACAAATTAGGTTGTTATGGACCTAAGGTTTGTGGTTTGTAATCCATTATTAAACCCATATTGAATAAGTAAATAAATATATAATAAATAAATGAATAGATATATAATAAATAAATAAATAATAATGAATTAATTTGCGGATAGTAATAAATACAGTCGTGTCTGGATATAGTGAACTAATTATTGCAAGGCCTGTTCACAGTATTGAGGTTGCTCACTATATCAAGGTTAACATGTTTGTTCAAAATTCGTTTTATTTGCTCAAAATACACTTTTTGCTTGAAATTGCTTTCATAATTTTGTTCAATATTTAGAGGCTCCATGTCAAGATTTGGGTGTTCACTATATCGAGGTGTTCACTATATAGGGTCTTAACTATACCCAGACACGAATGTATAGGTATATATTAATATTGTTGGGTCATTGATATCTTTAAGTTATCCTTTTTATCATCCCTAAGTTTGCTTTGCTTTTGTATCATCTCTAAGAAAGAATGAATACAAAAATTACTTGAACACGAAAACCGAAGACAGCAAGTTTTTCTTCAGTCAGATGTGGGATTTCCAAGGTTAATGGAAGCTACCATTAGGTGGTTCCCATTTTTTATTCATACTTAGTTAGAATCCCAGTACAATCGATACTCAACTCTATTACTTAAAACTATAACTGACAGCTTACAAATAACTACCACAAATCAGTACAGATAACTTTTTATACTTTTGTAAACATATCCACATCAATATGGATCTTCCCAGCGATATTTTGCCGTTACAATCATCAAGCAATCATTACATTGGCCAAGTCGTATATACACTTCCATCATGCACAAATCCACCAGGCACAGAAAACCAAAAACAAAACATATTCAAATGAGTACAACAATTACAAAATTTCATTTATTATGTACCAGAAGAGAAACGAAAAGCTAATAAAACAACCATATGCCATGGGCAGCAATTGCCAACGGCAGTTTTATTTATAATAAAATTTGCTCAGATCGTCTACGGCGTACAATGCCCACTCGTGTGCCGCTAAAACCGCACCGCAAGTTTTGCATCGCTTATTCGCACTTTGAGCGCTTCGCACACTTTTCCGCTGCTGCTTCAACATGAGAAAGTAATTTCCATGAAAATACTACTCACGATCACTTGGTGATCACTGTGGCGACCACGCTAGGGAAGCTATCGTCTTTCAATGGAGGCGAAAACAACAAGTCACAGACCAGCCAACCGTGCGTCAGCAGCTGATTTTGACGTGCAACAACAATCACGCGACCAGGTAGGTGTATGCAGAAACCGACAGCACTTAACTGGTGTGGATAAGTGGTTGAGGTACATAGGCAAGTACTGGAACATTAAGAACATTAAGTAAGAACGGTTCAGTTTTAGGCGACTGGCTTCGAACCTACACAATTTTGAGTGCATACCGCAACGCTTTTGATAGAAGTCAAATAAATGTCTTTTAAATGTAAAGAGATTAGTTTTTAGAGCTTTAAATAAATCGTTGCAAAATTATCACCTCAAACCCAATTCGCAAAGAAACCCCCTTTCCCCCCGAGTATCTAACATTGGGTGATGGTCTCTTAAAATCTGGAGATGAGTACACTTCTCAGGCATTTAGAAAAATGCGGGTTCTTGGCGAAAAATATCCATTCAGAATTGTCAATGCGAATATTTTTTTTCCTCAAAAAACAGCAACACAGGTCTGCAAAATTTTGTATTGGGGTCACTGGGTGTCATCTCTAAAGTAATTTAAAGCACAATATTTTGTAGATCTTTTACCAAAATATATCTCTAGAAGGTAGAAGAACTACTCAATTCCTAATGTTTGTGTACGATATGATTTGTGGACCTATTAACTGTCTTGAACTTCTTGAACAGATAGGCTTCAATGTACCCAACAAAATTTTGCGTTCCCCTTATCCACATTCCTTCTTAATGTCGCCAAAGCTTATCATCTTGCTAAAGCACCTATCCTTAGAGCACTCTCTGAATTTAATAAAATTTCAAAGAAATTAAATATTGATTTTTCATTGCCAAGATGCTTATTTAGATCTTCAATCGAATCTTTATATTTTTAGAGTAAGGTTCCATTCTTCTGATTGCGAGTGTTTATTTAGTCTTTCCATGGATTTGCTTTTGTTGGATTCGTCTTGAGTCAGCTCAGGTTTATGCGGAAAACCCTATTGGAAAAGTCGGAAAATCCCTGCCATGTTTGACCGCGAATCACTTGAGAACGGCTGGACCGATTTGGCTGGTTTTTGTTTGGTTGGATTCGTAGTTTGTCAGAACTAGGTTTGTATGAAAGAAAATTTTAGGAAAACGGGACGTGGCACTTTTTCACCAGCCCAAGTTTTCAGATGATAACTTTACACATAAATTAAATTCACTACGAACTTACTACTTAGTCATGTCCTTCGACAGAGGGAATGGTGCGGGTATTGAACAAGGGGGCGTGCCACCGCCCATACAAGCCAAATCTTTAATATAAAATATCTTCGAAATTGCAAGTCGTACAACACTGAATTTTAGTACGCCGTCGTCCCATAGATCAGTCATTCTACTGGTAAGATTTGATGGGCGTTGGACAAGGGGCGTGGCACATTTTTTGTGACCCAAACATTCCGCTAAACTATAAGTCGCACAGCAATGAAACTTAGTACGAACCTACCATTTTCCCTTTCGACAGAGGGAATGGTGCGGGAATTGGCGTAAGTAAAAATGATAAAAATTGGTTTTTAAAATTGGCATGGTTCAAGCGCAGTCCATTTCTTTACTGAAACTTAGCAACATTGCTGATTTGTGGGCCTCAATTGCGTTAATCAGTAACTCTTCCTCTTCCTTTAGTTGGTTTTCTTCGTCAATTTGCATCGCCATAGATTCGCCATCTCGCGCATTTCATTATCAAAAAAAACAAACCACTTTTGTGCGAGAGGAAGTTCGCCGGGTCAGCTAGTTACTTATACATACAACTTTGATCGGAAAGTGAATTTCGAAAACGCAATTTAAAAATTCCTAATCTTTAAAGTATGCTTTTTAAACGGTTTAAAGGTAAAAAGTCCTTCTTGCTGGTGTGGCACTGTACATATTTAGCATGTAAAGTGATTGAAAACGTTGATTAATGAAAGGCTATGGGAGGTTTTAACACCCAAACATGTCCTGGCTACGACTCTGCCTAGTGGCTCCTGCGCACAGTTAGGTTAGAAAAGTGTGCACAAAGATCTAATATACTCGTATTTGAATATATGCGCACCTTATATTTATATGCCAGGTACATTCCTCGATTATTTTCCGATTATTTTACTCTCATCAAATCTGTAATACCCAGACGCTCAGACAGCCAGCTAAATTGCATAATTAAGACATTTTCTCAATTTAGTTCTAAATTGAACTGAATCTGTCATACAAAATTCTACATTTATCAAATTGCAAATATTGCTAACTTTTAACTTGACTTGCGTTTAAATTTAGCTCGATCCGCCACGCAACCCTGTGTCGTACTGTTATCGATAAACAACTGCATTCACAATTGATGGAACCAAAACGAATTTGAGAAACAGCCAAAGGCGAAAGACGTTTGTTAACATTTGTTGACATTTAAATTTCGTTTGAAAAATTTTTTAATTATTAGGTACTAAATGTTAAATAAATGTTTTCAAGAAGGTTTTTGCGCATAAACATACAAAATAATTTATTCTGTCAAGACAAAAACATTTTCGATAACAAAGTATGCTAAATTGCGTGGTGTGAACAGCAAAAGCCATAACACATTTTAAAACTAAATTGACTAAATTTATTTGGTTGTCTGAACAGGATATAAGGCCTTAAAACCGTTTCATGTGTGGCGCTCGATGTCGATACTGTAAATATGTGTTGCATAGTTCACTTTCACATTGTCTGCCAAAGCTTTGCGGATTCGCTGCGTATAGCTTCTAAGCATTCGAGAACAAAAGAATCTCTAACTGAAAGAAAATTTTTGTTTTGTCAAATTCTTCGGAACGAATTCAAGGTTAGTTCACGTGTAATTTATTTGTGGGGTAGCATTCCTATTAATACACCTGAATAGTTCACATCGATATTTGTCAGTTTGATAAGTGTCCACTTCTTTATGTCTCATTCAAACGTTCTCTTGTAATTTTACTACCATCAATATATGATCTATCAACATAAATATGTATCTACCTCATTACTTTTTTATGAAAAGACATTTTTAAAAGCAAATCATTTGTTAGTATTATTCATAACTACTACTACGAATACTTAAACTATTATTTCTTGAGCTTTGTACCTTAGCTACTTATTAAAACAAGATTTGTGTTAAAAACATTTCTATCATCACGAACCCAGCAGAGACAGAAAGTTAAGATGGCGATAGCTTCATTTCAGCTTCATTCATTACGCTTTTAATTAATTTCATTAAGCATTAATTTAAATTTTGATATAATTGATGATAGCTAAACTTATTCTCGTAGTTGGGAGTACACACTGTATGCCAGCGGTTAATCCATTCAACCAGAGCTGTGCAGGGTGCACGTAACGCAAGCAGTAAAGTAGTTTAGTAAATGAATTCAGCGTAGGGTGCGCATGCGCGACCGCATTTCACGTACCACACTTAACTGTGCTATAACAATGATATTTTTCGATGCACTCGCAACAGTTCCGTCTTCACTCAATACAACAAACAAATAAATAATAAACAATACATTTGGTAAACGTATAAACTGAAATAATTTTTCAGCGCTTCGTTACACAATGAATTCAATAAAAAATAAATCATTAAAACAAAATTCACCAAAGTTTCAATCAACACAAAAAATGTAATAACTTTTGTTCGTGTGTGGATGTGTTAGCGGTTGCGCGTAAATGCGTGAAAATAATTAGAGCAAAAAATCTAAAGCCAAAATAGAAAACATTTTGTGAAAAGGCGTTATTATTGTGTTATTATGAAAACCTGTTGTTGAATGTGTGTGTGTGTGCAGGTTTTACAATACTTTACATTTTGACTTGCTTGTATGTAAGTTTACAATTTGAGCAAAATGCGTAGGTGAGAGGTAAGCAACCATGAAGAATTTTTATTAGCCCGCAAAACTTGCAGAAATATAGTAAGAAGGCGTAGCCGTTGGTTATGCGAAAAGCCGTTTAATCCATTTCGGTACGGATTGTGGGATTTTCAATCTGTTGTATGGCTGATATTAAAATATTTTGGATTTTTTATACATATTTTAATCTTATTGCATACAAAACTGTGCTGCCTACATCAGTGTATCTCCTCACAATCTCACTACTTTACTGGTACATACACACATATAATTATGTGAATTTGTATGCATAAACTATGTAAGAGCTTATTTACGGGCACTCCAGAGTCCATCTCCTGCTACCCAAAACTCTGACAACAACGTTCGATCGTTCGTTTTGCTGTGCTCACAACGCTGTGACTTTCAAAGATGCACTCAAGCATCAAAACATCAGTCGAACGTGATTTTTTTCCAATCATGTCAATGCGTTCAATTTTATAAATTTCATTCCGACATTCTGCTACCACAAGCCCCCGGCTGAGTTTCGTTCGCCTCCAATGAAACATTTACTTCAAAGTTAATAGAGGTGGCACATGGCACCGTTCGACTCGACTCGGCTCGGCTCAGTTCGGTTCGGTCTGTTGCACATTTCTGCATTTACATGACTGCTGTGCTCATGCGTTGTATTTGTCGGTAAGCACTCGCGTTTTACCGTTTCACAATTGACGATTTGTATTTCCTCCACAACCGGAAGAGGGTAAATCGCTAGGGTCGACTCTCCGGAGTAACGACACGATTTGTTGTACACATCTAAGCAGACAGTACTGCTGGGTTAGTTATGATGAAAATAGATGCGCAGAAATTTCGATTAATACACCTACGCTTTTAAAACTGGAATTAAAAGGAGCTAAGCAAAGAAGTGTGCGTCAAACTTATTCGGCTTAGTTGTACCCCGTAGTTGAGACTATGCTCAGCACTTTTGGTTGGCATACATCAAATGGCTTCCAAATTTTAATATAAACGTCGGCATTCAATATAAACATCAGTTAACCCTTTCGCTATTTTGCTGCCATATGGCAACATGCTACTTTGTGGACGTCTGCATCCTCTATGGTTGCAAGAATACATTGTTTTGTTGGTCTTCAGAATAGTTTGAAGTTTTAGGAAAAATACGAAATTAATAAACTGAATATTTAAGTTTAAAGAAGAGAAGTATACACGTTTTTGTAATGGTATATCTTGACATAGTAAAGGAAGAAGAAGCAGAAAAAATTAGAGAACTTTTTAATTTGACGTTTTCTTTCAATTTAGACACCTTTTTTTTAATTTTGGCTGAAGTAAATGAAGAAATATTCAAATTTTCGTTATGCGTAAAAAGTTGTATGTTTAAGTAATTATTACAGCCACAACGATGTGGTTGCTCTCATAGAAAAACACTCTAAAATACAGGGTCCGAGTATAAAAATTAAAAAATTTGTTATGGAATGTTTCTAATATAACCACATAGAAGCCTAAGACGTAAAATTTAAAATTTTAACTTTCCCCCGTAAAAACCTGTAGCGAAAGGGTTAAGGAGTGCGTCGTTAAAAATTGTGACATGCAATTTTGCTAATAACTTCGTTAATACAAATTCAAATCAAACTTTCTTTGATCAGGTGAGCCATGAAAACTCTGTCATTGAATAGTTTATGCCCATTTAGAGCATTGATTATTTAATGATAAAATGGCTTCAGAGAAATGGATAAAATGGCTTCTGGCTTCTACCCAGAAAATTAACGAATGCACAATGAAAGCCCTCATGAGAGGTATTCCAGAAAAAGTTAGAAACTTTACCCTTGAAAATGTACTATAATTTTTTCCAATAAATTCTAAAATCTACATAAAAGACAAATAAAACCAAACTTTTCAAAAATTGGACTAGTGGTTGCTGAGATGTTTTAATTTTCGCTGTCACATTTTTTAATGACGCACTCCTTAAATAAACACCTGGGAGTAATTATTTTACTCAGTATTTATGTAACGTTATTAATCCATGATCCACATAATTCTTTTTTTTAAATTTTGTTTTTTAATATACATATTTGTATTAAAATCGTCAAAAAAATACTTCCAACTACTAAAATTTATGCGTTCACGGACCCGAAACTGGAAAACATACAAACTGGTTTTTAACCCTTTTAGTGCCGGGCGAAAAAGAGGTGCCTATGCGAGAATAACCGGCCGAATTTCACAGTTTTACTAGGGTTTGGGAAAATGCTCATAAAAAACAAACGAGAAACAATATTTACATGATTCAAAAAGCAGTATACTAAGCATGAAATAGAGAATGAATAGAATTTTCGAAATCCTGTATTGCTAATTGTTGGTTTGTCAAAAACAACAATGTTTGACACAAGCGGAAAACAACGGCAATAACAACGCTGTTTGACGCTTTCAAACTGCAACTGCAACGAAATATACTGTTCACAACAACGATCGAGGAGACACTAACTGATCCTACGTCTCGCTGCGGCAATGCAACGTTAGTTCGCGAGAGTCTTCAAACAGTTGTTTACATCACACGCTGCCGAAAAGTTCCGATAACATAAACGTCCACAAAGAGTTAAAACAAAAAAACTATTTTTTTTTATTCTCTCGTAATGAAATTAGATCATTTATAACGTATTACAAATTTATTTTAAGATAGAGCTACAAGGCGCGGGCCAATAAATCGGCTCTGGCACTTCTCGCTAGTGCAGCAAGAACCGATATATCGGCCTCCGGCACTAAAAGGGTTAAAACTCAAAATGGCGACAACCACTACGGTCCAGCAATTACAGCAATTAAAAAGCTCAAGGACAGCATTTGGTGTGAAAATGGTCGAAAATTGCGCCAAAAAGATAAAATCATTCACGGTCAGCTAGGGCGACCATTTATACAGGGGTGGTGACAACTTTTGCGCCACCCTGTATTATGTCATATTCCATTATAAATGAAATCATGAAATGAAAAACTTAAGTTTTCCAAGTGTCACCGACATATGAATTTACTACCTCCAGCCCACAATTTCCCCAACTCCAGTCGACTATTCTTTGTTAGCACCATTAGATTATGGAATTCGTTGCCCATACATATCAAATCGATTGCCAATAGACGCCACTTTAAGCATTATATTTTCAAACACTTTTCCTAACTCTGTCCCTCTCTACTTTTTGCACTCTTTTATTTTCCTTTTCTTTCTTCTCTTTTAAATATTAAGATTCTTCTCTTTTAAATTTAAGATTAAGATTCTTTTTGCACTCTTTTATTTTCCTTTTCTTTCTTCTCTTTTAAATATTAAGATTCCACTGAATTAAAATATATTGTTAATAATGAATTGTTGTTAATCTATTGTTATTTGTTGAGCTAATCAATTATTAATTAATAAGTAACAATTTGTGGCATGCAAAAGAAATAATTCTTAAATGCTAATATTTTATAATTAAATAAATAAAATAAAATAAATAAAATAAAATGAAGAAATTCTAAAGAATCTCTCATTACATTTCCAAACTGTTAAGTCGCAGATGAAAACTCCTTTGTGTCAGGATCACATATTTGTTTTTCATATTTGGCAGAAACTGATACCCATACGAGTATGGTTGCTAGTTTATGAAATGCATAAGTTTTTTTAATAAAAAAATAGTTGATACGTTTGTTTAGTTTTAGTTGACGGGAGTACAAGAGAGTGAATATAGCGCCTCAGAGTGATTATTAATTAATTAATCACTTAAGTGCATAGACACAAAAGCCCTAAGGTCAGCAGCAGTGGCGCACACAGGATTTCATTTCGGGGGGGAGGGATTTGAGTACAACTTTTGAGCCAAATACCATTCAGAACCATATATTGTACTAGCAATTTTTGTGTTTGGGGGGAGGGTTTGAACCCCTGGGTGCGCCAGTGGTCAGCAGTTAAATGGCGATAAGTTCAAACCGTCCGCTGATCCATTTCAGCAGACACTGGAGTAGAGAAGGAGAAACAATTGACATTAAATGTCCTCCCTGTGGGCTTGCACGTTTTTATTCTCTTGATTACATTTTTCAATATTTTGATCTATTTATATGCAGTAGGAAAGAGTGTTATTGATTTTTCGAAATAATTACACTTCCCATCTGAAGCAATAAATAGTAGATCAATGTCCTTTTACCTCGTTTGCATCGATTTGCTCGGAGTTTAGTTTTTGAAGGCCCAAATAAAAACAAAAGGCTCATCGAAGAGAGCTTATCATGAGCGAAAATGTGGCCAAAATATGACAAGCACTAAATACTATATACAGCGCCATATATTTATGTACGTACGGCAATTCCAACACGTAAGCAAATCATTACCATGGTGCACCTTTTCGGCTTATTCAAATAATATGTACAACGTACACGTCTGCCAGCTTTTACGTCGACCAAATATGGCATTATTTAGTCAAGGTTTATTGATTGCCGAAGAGTTGTTGGGCTGTGCTGGCGGGTGCCGGGACGGGCGGAGCGGAGGCGCCGTGCTGGCTTATCGCTATTTTGGGACGTGTTCTTATCGATGCGCTGGCATTTTTAGAAAGCGACGCTTCGTTGTTGGAGTGTCTTTTTAATACACACGCACATAGCTAGTTTTATTAATATTTGCAATATTTAAAAATTTCAAAAATTAGTGATAAGCAAAAAGCAGCGTTAAGAAAATTAAACACTTCAAATGAATGCAAATCAGGTTTGGTTTTTTGGTAAATCATTCAACATTCCAATTGATTTCAAATCAAGAGTTGCTGCTAAATCATTCATAAGGCGATTGACAGTCAAGATATGAGTACATCATGAAAGTCAACAATCATATTTTGACATTTGCGGCGATTTGAACAGTTCACTATTTTATGCGGACACTGAAAATAACGCGGAGCTACATGAAATTAACCACAAACTGAAGTGCAATTAAATAAATTATAGACCCGTGGGTGTCATTAGATCAGCTATCCGGCTACTGGATGGCAGTAGTTGTTGTTGCCGCCGCACACCGCTGAGTCGCTGCCGCGGTAATTGTTATTAGTAGCATCATGCGCGGCTGTCATTAGCTGTGTGCATGTGGCGATGGTTGTGGCGCTGGCGATGACAAGTGCAGCTTTGTAGCCGACTTGTGGCGCTTCGTCGTGGCCATGTTCTTTGCACTTTGATGCATGCACGCGGTCGCGGCGCATGCTCGAGCACAGCGGAGGAATGTCGCGGCACACGTGCGGCGTTTAGAATGCGGCAATGACCTCATATTCAAAACAATATCGAACTGACAGACAGCACATGAGCACTTTTTCGAGAGCTCCGCCGAAGCTGTTTCAAATGGCTGCTGGTAGTTGAACTTTTCGTGTACATAATCAACTGGAAATTGACAAGTTCAACAAACTTCACAACTACAACCAACCAGACACTAAAATGTTTACGCCAGTTAATACCGTCCATAAAAGGCTGAAGGCTCATTGCCTCATCATTCATTGATGGCCTAAAAACAATTGTTTTCGTCTATATATTTGCTGTTGTTATTGTTTCATTTGCTATTGTCGTTCACCGCTAGACGCGCACACATGCATAAGAAAACACACATTCATATATTGTACACATATACATATGTTATATTTATTTACAACAGCGTTGAATGTGTGTGGTCTTAGTTGGTGTGTTCAATTGCGGCAAAATTAACGACTTTTCTCACCCGTCGCCAGCCGAATTGCGGTTGTAGCGCGCGTGCTTGGCCGCTTTTATCGCATTTGCCGCAATTCACTTAAAACTTACCGATTTTCGCGCCGCACTTTTTCGCAGTTCTAATTTTAGTCGCGCTGCGCTTTCAATTTTCACTTTGGCGCACAATTCTGATGCCGCTCAGGCATTGCACGTCGGCACGCAGCACAATCGCACATCGAACCGGAGTGGCCGTGTGTTGGTGCATTCTACATGATATTTTTATTTTAGCGCTAAGGAAAAACTTTAATCACTTCAAATGAGAGTTGGCCAAATTGAACCCGTTGCACGCTGCCGTTGCACAGTTTAAGGCTCCCGATGCGACTTTAAGCGCCCATCAATTCGGCCACAAATTCAATCTGTGTACACTACCGAGACTGAAGGCGCCCGCGGATTGTTTAGCGCAAGCAATTTCAAGTAATTTAATAGTGGCAAGTTGTCCGTTCGCGAGAGTGAAATTTGCGGCAATCGACAACGCCGCGCAGATCTCAATTGGCAACAACTGTCGACGGCAGTCGCTGCCAATTGCCAGCGATTATGTGTGTGAGTGTGCGCAGCGCTTGCGAGTATAATTACCCGATACAACCACGAACAACGCAGCATTTGCGCTTCGGCGCAGGAATCAATTAAAATTAAATTGAATCGAATCGAATGTGAGGTGCAGCGGCAGATCGCAAAGACACCACCGACACGGTCGATTGATGCCACAACAGATTTAGCGGATCTGCATACACACAAACACACATATGTAAGTATGAGCATGTGCGACAAGGGCCGCCAAGCTTCAAGTCCGTGTAAGAGTAGTGCAGGAATGTGCAATTTTCGGGCGTTCTGTTTCTGCTACAATGAAACATCGAAATGTCAGCTCACAGTCTCAGCATTCGCCGTTCGATTCGCATATAAAATAAAAGCTATTTCTGATCGATACCGTACAAACGCATTGGCCTCATAAACTTTGCTCTCAACGGTAAAACACATTCGCAGCAAAGACGATGCTGATCCGGTGGTAAGCAGAAACACTTACTATGCTAATGACTTACCTTAGTAGTAAATTACATATACGTTTCTGGAACCATTTGTGATCCAAGTGCGTTGGTATTTATCTCGACTGTGATTTAATCCTATTCGGAAATCTAAAAGAAGAGAAAGTTGCAAGTTAAAATTTGTATTGTAAGCAGTAAAAAAATATTAAATGTTAATAATTGATTTTGATGTGATATTTTTATGATAAAATATTTATTTTTATATAATATATTTTCAATTAAAAATGTAAAAAGTATCTGTAACTACTTATAACAGTAAAAGAATAGTTCAACGTTTCAATATAAATACCAGCACATATCAAAAAAATAATTATTGTTAATTTTAAAGGTATACGGTTTTTAACTTTTGCCACAATATCCCGACAACGGTCTTTAGGTTTTTTGTTCATAAAGGGGAAAGGTTTCTGCAAGATCTCGACTTTCAAGTGAGATGAAATCAAAAAATTTAAATTAAACTTAATAATACTGTGCAACAACAAATCTGCAACTAAGTGGCAATGAACTACAACCAAGTCAATAGTCTTCAAGTATCAGGTGTACAACTTTGCTTCCGCCGTTTTCCGATAGGTGGCTGTACCGGCTGAGGCTGGTTGAAATACATAGATGGTAATGCCTTTAAAGTGAGTGTGGACAGTGCCTAACGAATTGTCATCGCCGATTCAGTGACAGTTGTTCTTGTTTTCGTATTATTCACGCTCGAAAATGTTCGTTTATGTGCCCAATTCTCGCCATTTGCGGGGAGTTTTACTTTTTTGTTACAATTCGCAAAAAAATGCAGCTGAAGCGCATCGAATGCTCTCAGAAACTTACGGTGATGCTGCTCTGAGTGAAAGAACGTGTCGGGAGTGGTTTCAACGTTTTAAAAATGGTGATTTCGATGTCGAAGACAAACATGGTGGTGGAAGAGAAAAAACCTTCGATCAGCTCGGTGTGATTTACTACGAGCTCTTAAAACCGGGTGAAACCATCACAGGAGATCGCTACCGAACGCAACTGATGCGCCTTAGTCGCGCGCTAAAAGAAAAGCGGCCACAATATCAAGAGCGACATGACAAAGTCATCCTCCAACACGACAATGCTCGGCCTCACGTCGCAAAAGTGGTCAAAAAGTACCTGGAAACGCTGAAATGGGAAGTCTTGCCCCACCCGCCGTATTCCCCAGATGTCCCCCCTTCTGACTTCCACCTATTCCGTTCGATGGCACACGGCCTGGCAGATCAACATTTTCAATCCTTCGAAGAATTGGAAAAATGGATTGCTTCATGGATAGCGTCAAAAGAGGACTCCTTTTTTCGAGCCGGGATCCGAAAATTGCCGGAAAGATGGGAGAAAGTTGTCGCTAGCGACGGACAATACTTTGAATAATACATCTGTAAGCACTTTTTCGCAATAAAGCTTTTAATTTTGGAAAAAACGGCGGAAGCAAAGTTGTACACCTGATAAGCCAAAAGATTATAAGTCAACTCTTTGCTTTAAAAAGAATGACAGCTCAAAGTCGTAGTTAGAAATGAAAACCGCAATTTTTTTCATTACTCCAATAAAACTCTGAAATCTCTAGCGGGCTTACACACATTGTACTAACATAGGATGATTATTTTTATTTAGAATTTTAACATTGAAAAAGTATGTAAGTCTGTAATTCTAAATAGGTCTTTTTTGTACAAATTACTACAAAATTTCACTGGATGTCGTTTGTGTATGTCTAATCTCTTGCAACGAGAGAGAAGCTGAGAGCGTAAAGTGAGAATATTTTATTGGAGAATTTTTTGTAGTAAGAAGAAAAACAAGAAAAACATTTGATTGGATGCCATATGATCGACGGCCAACACAAATAATTTTTGAAAACACTTGGAGGCGAATGGAAACAGCAAAGAAATTGTGAGTTCGTGTGACTGCTCACCCACAATCGTCTTGCTCAGCTTTACCTGTGCAGCTGAAGGGGAAGAATCGCAGATTCAGTCCATCGAATGTAATTTTCTTTTGCATAAGATGTCTTATTAATCTTAAGTTTATTAAAGCTTCAAATGTTATATTAAACTTCGAAATCAGCTGTTTCTTTTTTTAACCCTTTCGTCTACACCGTTTTCCCTGTGTGTTATGGATGTGACAAGTCACACTGGTGTAAACAAGAGTTAAACTTGTAAAATCCTACAAATTTCTGTTTGTTTACTTTTTGAATAGTTTTCAATTATGAGAGCGTAAGCTTGCTTACTTTCCTGATTTTACCAGAGTTTTACTGGAAAAGTACCCAAACAGAGCCATAATCAAGGAACAAAACGACAATGTCCCGAAGTAATCGATTTTTTTATTTAGACTTTTGAAAATGAAGCACATAAATCCTTTGGTAGAACCATTTTACCAAAATATTAAAATTTATTTTTATTATAGTTAGATGTCCAAGGAGATTTCAATATGAAACTTTTAAAGTCATACTACATACAGTGCGTTTCAAAATTAAGTGTTGACCATATCTTTTTAACTGTAGAAGTTTGCCATGGATTTAATATCAGATTATCTTCTATATTAAAATACCGTTTTCGCATGTGTTTCTGTTTCCTTAGTTGGGTAAAAGATTTCGCGGAAATATGAAGAATTAAAAATGGGTGCTATATTTAAAAAAGTTTCGAAGTAGAGTTTTTGGTAAACCATCCAAAGGGTCCAAAAATGAAACCTCCACAAGTCGCAAAATACACAAAAACATCAGTTTCATTTGTGAGGAAGTGGGCCAGTCGATTCAAAGAGTTCGGAAATGTTGACGACGAGCCACGGAGAGGCATGAAGAGAACTCAGAAGAAAGTGGATAAGGCGATAGTCCGGATGTTTGACAACACTCTAACTCTTAGCCTGAAGCAAACGAAAGAAAGATTGTCGCGGGCATTCTTCATAGAAGTACCATGTCGAAATCGCTATTGGGTAAAAACATGTGGAAAATCGTCTGAAATGGGCTAAAGAAAATTTGGTGTGGAAACACTAAATTGGCCATCTCAAAGTCCAGATGCAAACCCAATCGAAAATGTTTGCTCCTTAATGAAGCAAAAGCTTAGAGGAAAAATAATAGCAACAACAAAAACAGCTCATTTTGGCATTAAAACGGATTTCGAAAGGGTTTTCTTTGGAGTACGCTAAAAAATTAAGCCAAAATTGTAACAAAAGATGCCAAACTATTATTGACAACAACGGAGACTGGAAAAAGTATTGATAATAATGCGAAAAACATATTTGCACAGCCTTTCCGAAAATATATATAATTCATTACTATACCTTCTTTTGTGAGTTTTATTAGCAACACTTTATTTTGAAACGCACTGTACTACTGTAAGAAATTTTTTACTAAAATATAAAAAAGATAAAACATGTAAACAAAAAGAAACAAATAATTATTATGGTTATTTTATATCCATAGTATTACGCCGAGCTAGATAGAACCATTTTCAAGAACTAACTAAGAAGAACATTGTGAAAACTAAGCATTATTATTTAAATCTCATAAAATTTTATCTTTCAAAATATTTGCACTTGAATACTCTCAAACGAATTTCCCAAAAACGATTTAGTTCTAGCCGCCAAGTGTGTAACCATTTATTAAGTAGGATTATAAGTCAACGCGTAGCGTGGGAGAAATGCTAGCAGCTGTGGTTCTAAGTAGAGTTCAGCTTAAAGATATGGCATAGTAAACTATCCTTGGCCATTCAATCTACGCCTTATCGCAATTTTAGTGTCGGTATAAGCAGCCGCAACCACTAAGAATTAACCATTAAAAACTCTTCTGTCGAGAGAATTCGCTGAAGCGTAAAAGTATTATTATAACTGTCTGAGTCTGAGCGCAAGTTCGTGGTTTGGGTTGACGTCCCCTGGCATGCGGTGCATGTCTACAACTGCATTATCGGCATGCAATGGGCAAACGAGCGGTGCTACACAGGTCTGATGAGTGTGTTGAGTGAATGTGAGAAAAAGTGCTCATTTAAAGCAGAATTAACGCTAAACTTGTTAGCACTCTGGCAGTGAACGCCACACAATTACGGCTCGATTGAGGGGCCGCAATTCTCACATTTTCAATGCAGGCAGGTCAGGGATATGGGATGGTGGCAGGCCAGCGTCAACAACAGCAACAATTGCACAGTGATTGGGCTCAAACACCGCATACGCATGCGAGTATCGGTAGTCGTGCAACGAATGGTGTCTGTGAGCGCAGGAAGGGTGTGGCACCGACAACCAGCGGCAGAAAAAAGGAAATTCAGTGGCCAGCTCCACTCAATGCCAAAGTCAGACACACGCGCGTGCGCTTCAAGTGTGAATTATGATAGCATTGCGACAGCGGGGGAATGCAGAAATTGCATAGCTGCACTTGACAGTATAAACGCATAAAATTGGAATTAGCATAGTCGGTTCAAGATGCCGCAAACTACGCAGTAGTTGCACTGCATTCGATGTAAAGTATAATATTGTACAATTGGCTTTTGTACAGCTCGTCGACGACTGATAAGGCTTGGACTCCATTGTACCACACTGGCAACACGTTATTGTTGCACTTGCACTGCAATCCTTGATGGATGAAGTCGCGCCGATAACACTCAAGAAAATTGTTATCATTACTCACGCGCTCGATGCGCCTCGAAGTATTTCACTTCCTCTGCCACTTAGTGTAACGTAACAATGGAAAACAACCAAAACACAAA
Source organism: Melieria picta (assembly GCA_964056695.1). Lineage (NCBI taxonomy): Eukaryota > Metazoa > Arthropoda > Insecta > Diptera > Ulidiidae > Melieria > Melieria picta. The sequence goes on along the minus strand of OZ057398.1, from coordinate 102,985,710 downwards.
AGAGACAAAGTAAATAAAAGACAACATTTAAAAACGCCAGCTCAAGTTTCACTGCGATTGAATTAGTTGCTTTGTAGTGACTGACAGTGGGCACGTTTGTTGGTGGTGGCAGCAGTGCCGCTTTAACGGGCCGTCGAAAAAGCTGTTTGTATTTGTACGTTGCTTTTGGTGTTGGCGTTGCTTTGGTTGAAATGAAGTGCACTTTTTGTGCTTATCCGTGGTTTTGCCACTTGACTCTGCTGGTGTTGTTGGCACAGTAAATATTCAAGGTCAAAGTGATTTGCTTGCGATGGACAAAGGTTACCAGAGGTTGACAACCGGTTAATGTCTTCTGGGCGACAGTGACAGCCTCAGTTCTTGCTCGGACATAATGCTGCGATTAATTAAGTTAAAAATAGCTGTAGATTTTCTTTACGATAACTGAGTGAAGAAATTAGTTGAATGGGTCAAGTGAGGTATGCTTACTGGCCCGATTTGCTCTATTTATATCGTAAAAGTATACAGTGGCTGCTGGTCTCTCGTGGTTAGGGCATTGGACTTGAAGTCAGAGGAGCGTTGGTTTGAGTACCGATTTCAACAACGCAAAACAATGAAAACTTTTCTTTGGGCGATTGCTCTCTGACCAACGGAATATTTGCATCTACGGACAGGGCGCAAAGCAAATCTTTATACTGAAATACAGTGACCTTTGGTTCATCGCTAATCCATTAACAATAGTACAATTCATTAACCACTAGTACAAGCACTGAGCCCATGTTATCAACCGTCCTATTGAAACAGCACTTCAAGATGATACTGCTGACCCCTCAGCAGTAGAGTCAGTTCCTGAGGCCTGCAAGTACGAATGCTTCTAAGACCGAACAGAACTTGGATTTGAGCAACTCGACGGAATTTTGATGTTTATATGCATGCATTGGCTTTGCAGACGAAGCATGAATGAACTCTGACCAATAGATCTGTCTGCGGCATGTGAATATTTTTTTCATTGGTTTATGCACGTCTAACTCGAAGATAAATACGCTTATTGACTTCGATGTCGCTCTGCCAAAGGAACATCATTTGAGTAGCCTAAGATCACATACTTAGCTCATTTGTTACTTTATTTTATTTTATCTTTTCTTATCTTTTTCTATTATTGTATATTTTTAACTCCTTCAGCTCCTTCAACTTTGTAGTGCAATAACCAGGTTGCGCCAATGATCGGAGTCACTGCTTTACACAGTTCCAAGGGTTACCCTGTCACCCTCCAATAATCCAAAAAAGATTAAACAACGTCCGAAGATTTAATGAGTAGTCTAACTTTAATGTGTGTGTCTGAATACAAAAGTATTGCCTTATTCTGAGTAAAAATTGGCTCTGAATCTGTTCTACTACTCCTTACTACTAAAAGAGCAACAAGCAAATAAATATCAGGTGTACAACTTTGTTTCCGCCGTTTTCCGATAGGTGGCTGTACCGGTTGAGGCTGGTTGAAATACATAGATGGTAATGCCTTTAAAGTGAGTGTGGACAGTGCCTAACGAATTGTCATCGCCGTTTCAGTGACAGTTGTTCTTGTTTTCGTATTATTCACGCTCGAAAATGTCCGTTTATGTGCCCAATTCTCGCCATTTGCGGGAAGTTTTACTTTTCTGTTACAATTCGCAAAAAAATGCAGCTGAAGCGCATCGAATGCTCTCAGAAACTTACGGTGATGCTGCTCTGAGTGAAAGAACGTGTCGGGAGTGGTTTCAACGTTTTAAAAATGGTGATTTCGATGTCGAAGACAAACATGGTGGTGGAAGAGAAAAAACCTTCAAAGATGAACAACTAGAAGCATTGCTTGATGAAGATTCGTGCCAAACCCAAGAAGAGCTTGCCGAATCGTTGGGAGTGAGTCAGCAAGCCATTTCAAAACGTCTCAAGGCCCTGGGCATGATTCAGAAAGAAGGAAACTGGGTGCCGTACGAGTTGAAACCGAGGGACATCGAGCAAAAGTGGTCAAAAAGTACCTGGAAACGCTGAAATGGGAAGTCTTGCCCCACCCGCCGTATTCCCCAGATGTCGCCCCTTCTGACTTCCACCTATTCCGTTCGATGGCACACGGCCTGGCAGATCAACATTTTCAATCCTTCGAAGAATTGGAAAAATGGATTGCTTCATGGATAGCGTCAAAAGAGGACTCCTTTTTTCGAGCCGGGATCCGAAAATTGCCGGAAAGATGGGAGAAAGTTGTCGCTAGCGACGGACAATACTTTGAATAATACATCTGTAAGCACTTTTTCGCAATAAAGCTTTTAATTTTGGAAAAAACGGCGGAAGCAAAGTTGTACACCTGATATATAACCCGAAAGCTGGCTGCAGGTGGATGAAATGTATGCAACTTGTTATAATAGACAGCCTCGGGTTTCGTACTTGGGCGGGAGGAAAGACAAGCAGCTAGTCGCATTGATGAGACCACTTTCAAGCGAGTGAAAGTGCACACTTATCAGAGAATGCATTCTGTCCAGGTTGTGGGAAGGGTGATGAGTCTTTAGACCAACACCTGTCTATCTGACCTACGTTCGCTCGAATTAAACTTGAAAAGCGATCCTTAGCACCGCAGGACTTACTCAGGTTTTTGAGAAAATTAGGTACATTTGAAATAGATTAAGACAAAATTCAAGTGCGGTTCCATGGGATAAAAGTATCTGACTACTCATAACGCTGAGGAACATACACCATAGGTGTCATCAGATGTCCCCCGATAACTGAAGTAATTTCAAATGATTTTTTTGGATTGCTTTTGATACACGCTTTCCCACTAAATTTGTTATATTTTAGACGCTGTCCATCTTGCAATTCAAAACAATGTTCTCTATTATATGCACACAATACGCGCGAAAATATATCGTGAGTGTCCTACATGCAAGTGCAGGCAATATGAAAACAGTAAAAGTTCCTTTTGTTCACATTATGTTGCAAAACGATTTGCACTCAAATTCGCATATACAAGCGCCGCAAGTCGAAATTATGCCAAACCAGCATTTCTACTCTAGAATAAAAATAAAAGAAAGCTCATGTAAAATGGTAACCGCGTTCACTTGCGCCTTGTGCTCAAAGCACATTTCCTGTGACACGAAAATGGTCACACACACACGTGGGCGGGTGTTTGCTCACACGACGATATGTACATATGTGCATTTCATAAATGCTTCGCTGCTTTCAAGCAACTCTCAACACTCGCCAAGTGGTACGCAGTAATGGTGGCCGCCGCCGCTTCCCAGCTGCATACCCACGCGGCGTGCGCGTCGGATGACATCATGTGTAAGCGGGCGCCTTACGGGCTCCGGCATGAGTTTCGCTTGGCAATAAATGGCGACATTTGTGGCTTGTGACATGGCAGGATAACGCTGCGTGCGGCGCTGTTGTCGCGCGAAAACATCTTCAGCCAAATACTGCGACAAATTTTTTAGAGCGTAAACAGAGCAATTGTCCTTGACTCACTTGGCTCGTGTCTAATTTTAAAATATCTTCATTCGATGACCAACAGCGCGGCCCTCGCAGTAATGCGTAGCGCGCAAACTGTGACGCTGGTGGTGAAACCGCTAGCAAAATGTGAAAACTTTGCTCGTGCTAAATGGCTGTCAGCTTAATTAAATGCGCGCAACACTCTCAAGTCAGCTTTGACTCATTATTACAATATAAACCGCGGTGCCGGCTGACGACTAGCACAGCCGACAGTGATGTGACATCGCCGGCACCCGCCCGTCGGCCGACTGCCACTGTCGGAGCGCCAGATTGCGCCGGTCATGAACTTTGCCTCGACGACTCACCGAAGCTGACGAACTACGCTGCACTGTGCCAGGTTTGGGCGTTTCTTTGTCTGCGTGTTTGTTCGGTGCCCAGCTGAGTGTGTTTGTAGATACGAATACATTGCTGCCGGCATGGCTGGAAAGCGCACTTGTGCACTCTACGAAAATAATGGCCCGTACTTGAAGAGCGAACTTTGTTAGTTTAGCGTTATGTGGCAGTCACTGAGACTGCTGCAGCAATATTTTCCATCGAATAGCTGCAAATCCAAACAAAAGCGTTGACAGTGGCAGTTGCAACTCCTGCATTTTTCACAACTGAGGTAAGTTTTGTGAACCCTTTCATGGAGAATTGATTGCGCGACCTTCCTTAATGGGGAATTTAAACTTTAAGTAAATTCGTTGACATTCAAAGAAGTTTATAGCAGGTGGCACATAAATATTCAATCATCTCTTCAAGTGCGATTGGCACGACTATTTGGCCCCTCTTGCTGAGCTTAAAGCCACTTATATGTAGTATCTGATAACGCTTTCGTGCAGCGATAAGATAGGCACACAAGCAACTACGTTTGTGTTTATTAAGTGCAAACGACTGCGCCGCGGAGTAATGAATGCGGCTTGCAGTGCTTTCACTTGCTCGCCCTATCCATAGCAGCGGACGGAAATTTATTCTAATTACAAGGAACTGCCTGAAATAGCACCCGACGAAGAGCGTCTGTGGCTGTGGCTAATTATAGGCTTATTAGGAAGAAAAATGCTGTGCCGACACCGCCCGAACGCACCAGAACCATTCAGACTTCAATTGTGCGGCCGCTTTCGTGTTCGATTTCGTTTCAAAACACTCACCAATTGGCAGCGCTGCGACTGCGGCTGTGGCTGCATGGTCGGCAAACTTAACTGCGCGCACCGGCGCACACGTCCGTCTAACGCACGTCACGCCGCTATTGAAACAGCCAGCCGGCCAGTCAGTCATGCTGACGCTTGAATGGTTGCGGGTATTGTAGAAGAAAGCCATTTGCACCTGGCGTTTGGACATATTTCCGACAGACAAAAATTCGGCACAAAATGAAAACAGAAATTTGTGAGTAGAATAAATTGCGCGAATTTATGACTATGGTCGTTACAAGTATGATGGACAGTGGCAACTCGCTAATTGGAATTTCGTACACAATTTCTTTCGAGAGTTTCAAATAGATTAATTTGAATTTGATACAATTGCAACCTGCATACCAACACCCACAGCAGGTGTTAACCAACATCTGCTCTGTGGCGTGGACTCAAAGCAAATTGGTTTTGACTAGTGTCCGACCGAAACATCTTTTTTGGGCCGAAACCGAATTTCGGTTTTTTTTTAATATTCGGCCGAGAACGAAGCATTCTAGTTGAAATAAAAATCACCATATTAACCCTTAAATGCATGGCGTACCATATATGGTACAATCCTAAATTCTTCGTACATCTGTTGAATCAATTTTAATCATGTTTGTTCTTGCTCTAGATTGATTCGAAAATAATTGCCCCATGCATTTAAGTGTTAAGCATTTTTTTCAACAAACGAATTTTACATTAAGTAAATAAAGAACAAACAAACAAACAAACATAACATAATTAAATAAATACTTTTCAATAAAAACAATTTATTAATTTTTTAAAAAACATAAACATGAAAAAATCACCATTTCGTGCCTTACTCGTTATTCAAAATTAAATAATTTAATATTATATGCTAAAAAAAAGTCTACAGGTCTCCCTCGTATAACGCGGTGGTTACGTTCCAGGAAAATTCCGCGTTATGTGATTCGCGTTATAGAAGACTTAACTTTCATATAAATTTTAGGGTTATGTTCCAATAATCTTTTTCCAAAATGAAATAGGTACTAAATTAAAGATGTATGTACATTCCAACTCAAAATCAAAATTCATATTTTATTTAAAAAATTAAAAAACATAATGAAAAAAAACTGTTTTTTTTAAATCGCGTTATATCGAAAACGCGTTGTAGAAGTACCGCGCTATACGAGGGAGACCTGTATTTACATTGGTGGCATCTAAATTACTCCTCCTTTCACTATATATCTGCAACACAAAAAAATGTAAAAAAATATTTTAGAAAGTTTAGAAACCGAAACCACCTATTTGGGCCGAAACCGAATATTCGGTCGGACACTAGTTTTGACTGATTTGAATCATTTTAGACCACAGCATTATGTATTGGACCTTACATTATCTACTGGTTACAGGGTACATTGAAATCTATTATTCTCAAGAAGTTTAGAAGTCTTCTGTTATTTTAGTTTGTATTTAAGGGATTTGTAGCGATGGTTGATCAACGAATTATTAAATTCTGAAACCAAAGTGTTTAAAGTAGTCACTATCTAACAACTGAGGCCGATAATTGTCGAAGTTCTATCCATCCTTTTCGTAACTATGAAAGCGATTTAACTCCACATCAACTTCTGCATATTTCACACCCACCTTTGTATATATGTTGCAGTCTTCACCCGCTTCACTTTCATGATAAACAAACAAAGAAACGTGCGCGATACTCACCTCTACTTTTTGATTTCCAATCGCTTTCCGTTGTTTCGATACTGCTGATTGTGTTGCGAAGAAGTCGCTTCGACTTGAGAAGACGCAGAATGAGAAAGAGAGACGGCGCACGCAAACAGAACCGGTTGCAGTTTTGTTTAGAACAAAATGAAATAGTAGAAAAATAAGAAGGGGCATCCGCGCACTTCCACAGCGTGCAGGGTGCGGTGTGCGGGGTGCTACCACCGTCAACGCGATACGGAGTTTTTATTTTAACGATGATGCCGATTCTACAAAAATGCGTTTGCATTAGTAACTACTTATTCACAACCAAATATCGTAAAATATATGAAAAACCGAACAACACTCGTGGCGGAAAATGATGGACACAATGGAAGACGTGCACTTGAGGCGCCTGCGAAATACATAAAGGCAATGACTGAGTGTTGAAAACAGTGACCGGACAATGGCAGACGAAGGTATGGGGAAGATGAATCATCGCCAGCATTCGGCAGAGGGGAGGAAGGGCAGGTAGGTATGACGCTGATTTTCTGTTTGGTCCTTGTTGCCAATCGAAGGCCGATGAAAGGCCACGGGCAGAGGAGGAATTGTTAGGGCTAATTTTCGTTACAAATGAGCATGAACATGAACATTTTTTGCAAAACAAAACCAACCAAATGCCGAAATTCACAAACACCGATGTACATTGACACTACTTAATTTTTCCTTTACGCATGGAGAAAATGGGAAAGAAGAAAGAGGCACACAGACAGTGAGCAGACACAAAGCGGTGAAAAGTCGGAATTGCGCTTGGCCAACGGGAACGCTGCTGGGGCGGTGGGCGATATGAATGGACCGCTGGTCATTGGTTGCGGATGGAACTGAACGAGAGGTTCTGGCAGTTAATTACTCACACGCCGCAACAGCACTACCTACAAGCCACCTAGAAGCGTGTTCTTTTTGGTTATCCTTGGCGGGACATCGATTTTGGTTGTGCGCACTTAATTCGTTTCACTTTTCAATTTTGGATTTGGCTTTTTCTGCAAGTGTAGTTTACAACACTTTTGATTAAATTTTCCAACATTTCACTTGATTCTTTTTTACTTTTCTCCACGATTATGCGATTTCCCCCTCCTCTTTGATTCTTTCTACACTTTTATTTTTCGACTGGGCCCCCACCACTTGGTGTGTGCCCGTTTCGTTTCGTAACTTTTTCGCACTGTTTGTGTGACGATATTTTATCCCCCGCGTTGTGTGTACAACAAATCCGGATTTATTTTTTTAATTTTTGAACGAGCTGGGGCGTTATTCCATTTATGTAATTTTTTTTCTATGCGTTGCTATTTTTCCTGTGGTGCTTTGCCCATTTATTAAATATTTGTTTGCAATTTGCGCTCACCGAAACCCGTCGACCGTGCCGTTTCACCAGCTATTACTAAAATGACAGCACCGCCAGTGCTGTTGAACTGGCAAAAGGATTACACTTCATGTGCGCTGGATAAGTGCCATACAAATACAACCCTGCGAATGTCAGTGCAAAAGAACTGCGGGAGAGTGCTGAAGTGATGGAAATTTGCGGCAAATAAAAATTTGGAAGAGATTAACTACTCTTTATAGGAAGTATATAATCAGACGATTTATAGGTTTTAAAAAAATTTTTGATATTCCATTATAGCTCATAGGTATGAGGGTGGGGCACATGGTACTCAGTTTAAACAAACGGATGGATTTGTTAGCTGCAGTATGCATCAAAATGATGGCATTTTTAAATAAGTAGCAAGTGCATTTATAATTGAATAAAAAGAAAGTAAAAAACCAAAATTTCCTAAAACAAATGATCCCACTTTGCTTTTAGCCCATCTGACAGTTTCTATACGCCATAATGAAATACATTTATTTATTCCACTATGCTATACGCTAGATCTCAGCTCCAAAATGTCTAGCACTGGCAACTCTGAGGAGAATGCAAACGTCAACTACGTTTGCAAATTCAACTGTCAACTGGATTTGTTATTAGTTGTTGGGCCGGGCGGTCAGTGGCGATTTCACGTTTTTCAAGAGTTTCGCTTACGTTTCTAAAAATTTTCTAAACATAAAATAATGGCACGTATGACTGCGCACTAATCCACTAACTCGTGTTATTCTTACCTCATCTTTGTCTTCCCACAGTTCTCGCTGCTGTACAAGGAAGAAACAGCACACGATGACGGAGTAAGTTAACTCATTTTGCAGTCTAGAGCAATATCAGAATGCCTGGCTACTGCTATGTTTTGTTTCAGATTTGGTCCTGTTCCTGGGGTCGTACGCAGCCCGATTTGACTACTCCCGACGTCACCCAGACAGAAGATGAGAAGGAAGCTGATGCGAGCCGCGACTCGACCACAGAGCCAAAGAAATCGACTGAACCGGTTGATTTTCTTGTTACTGGCGGGCTGGACGATTTGGTAAAAGTGTGGGACATACGTGAGGATAACACGATCAAGCTACGCCACCAGCTGAAGGGACACTCGTTGGGCGTGGTGTCGGTGGCCGTGAGCCCTGACGGCAAAAGTGAGTGCCCACTCGCCGCGCACATTAATTGGTCCACTTAGACAGCTTGTTGTTGCAGCCATTGCTAGTAGCTCATTGGACTCGAGTCTGTGCTTCTGGGACTCGCAGAGCGGACAGAAAAAACAAATGCTGACTTTTGGGCCGGTCGACCTGTGGACTGTCGCGTTCTCGCCCTGCAACAAGTACGTCATATCCGGCTCGAATGATGGAAAAATTTCAATGTACAACGTAGAGACGGGCAAGGCGGAGCAAGTGCTGGACCCGCAGAACGGAAAATTTACACTCAGTATCGCCTACGTAAGTACGCCTCTGCCGGCAGGTGGAGCTGAACTCTTGTGAATCACTTAACCAACGTCCTCCCCTCAGAGCCCAGACGGCAAGTACATAGCGAGTGGCGCGATCGACGGCATTATCACGATTTTCGATGTAGCTGCGGGCAAAGTGGCGCAAACGTTGGAGGGACACGCCATGTCCGTGCGCAGTCTTTGCTTCTCGCCCAACTCGCAGATGCTGCTGACAGCCTCCGATGACGGCCACATGAAGCTGTACGACGTGTAAGTTTGCGACGGCGTTAACGTGATTTGTGATTTTTGACGGTTTTGTGTTTTCTGTTTCGAGCAGCGCACACTCGGACGTTGCCGGCACGCTGTCCGGACACGCGTCATGGGTGCTGTGCGTATCGTTCTCCGAGGATGGCAAGCACTTTGCGTCGTCGTCCAGCGACACCACGGTCCGGATTTGGGACTTTGCCGAGCGCAAGTGCATGCACACGTTCTCCGAGCACAGCGATCAGGCGTGGGGCGTGAAGTACAGCCTGTCCAACGACAAAGTGATTTCGGTGTCCGAAGACAAAAGCCTCAATCTGTATAACTGCCCACCCAATGTTGTCATCTAGCTGCGTCGTAAGATGTATAAAAAGTATATTTGTTTGCCTTCGCGCAAAGCAATGCAATCGTTTTATATTCAATTTGTTTCCAACTAGACAGACTAAATCAGGTTAATTTGTTCCTACTTATTAGTTAAGCGTCGACTTTGGTCGCAGCATCCCACTCGTACCACATTCTCTTCTCAACAGGCGAATGACGCGTCATGAGGACGATCCTTAGTCCTTGTTCCCAAGCAATTTACGTTTCGTTTGCGTCAATATGCGTTCCTGCTGTCCCTTGTCGGGTACGTAGATATTGAAGCTCTTGAAATAGTGCAATGTATTTTCTGTAAAAACGGAATGATAGGCAATTTGATTAAAATCGAGGAGGAAATAGGGTGAAATAGAAAATAGGGGTGTAGCTAAACTAAACTGATACCGATTCCATTTATTTTAACAATTAATGACCTGTGAATAGAACGAATCTTTAAAATTTAAAAAGGTTCTATTTCGATTGGACGGCAGAACGATACTTGTCGCTTCGAAAACGCGCTCGGTTTATTCAAATTAATATTACTTTTAGTAAACAATCAGCATGCCGGTTTGGACCACTCACTCACAACCTCCTCCTTCATTTTGTATTCGGCGGCGATTTTCGACGCTGTCCAAATGTCTGGATCATTTTGGTGGTCCGTAATAAACTTCAATGCCTGCCGCAGTGTGCATCGGCCTGGCGTCACCCGACGCGGTTCCTGGAAGCCGTACTCGAAATCCTGGGGCGTCTTTCTACTAAGCGGCAGCGGCTTGTCGGGATTCGTTCTGTGCTGCGTGCCGTAATCAATCTGTACAGAAAATTTAAAGAACTTGGGTCTGCCGTTTGCGTATGTAGATCCAACTCACAAAGCTGTCCTCTGAGGTTACATAAACACTTTTTAGTCGCTCATCCAGTTTTGTGTCCTTCTTGTTAAGCTTGTCCATTAGCTTTGGATCCACTACAAGGGGGGTGACGGATGTATTGATTGCGTTACTTTGTTTGAAATAAGGCAATGGGCGATATTTACGTTCTAGCGCTCGCTGCATGTCCACCAGGTTTGACTCGTACTTGGGTGCCGGCGTCGGCTTTTGTTGGTCCAGCACGCGACGTGCCCTGTTCTCCACATTGAAGCGGTTCACTTTCCGCGACACCATCGACATTACCTTTCCCATTGTTTGCTTGTTTTCAGTAATTATTTTTCAAAACTTCAACTCTGGTGCTCAAATATTAAAATATAACCACAAACTGGCCAACAGCTGTTTGCGTGTGTAATGCCAAGTTTGGCAATAGATGGCGCTGGCACTAGTAAATTGTAAATGAGGTCTGAACATTTTTTCAAAACAACACTTAAACTGTGTCTTCAAAGTAATTATAGCATTAAAAGCAAGAGCTTAGGCAAGAACAGAGCAGAACAAAAGTTCCAAAGATTAAATTAGTTTTATTGCTTATCACTTGCAATATTGCTCAATTTCTTGTTTTCGTGTGCACAAATGCAGCCGTGCATTTTTGGCAGCAAAACGAACGAGTTGACGAAAGTCGCAGCGAGTGGACTTCGTCGAATTTGTCACTCTCGTCGAGTACGTCTCGTCGGAATTGTCTCTGGTTCGTCGTTCTTGTGTGTGCGAGGTTTTTTTCTTTGTTATTATTTCGCAGTTAAACGTGTCAAAATCGTGTTAAAAATATCAAAAGAGGCAAATTTAATGCCGATATACGTGTATGCGACAACTCTAATGTGAAATAGTGCGGGGTGAGGTGGCGAAAATGGCCTTTGAAATTGAGGAATTTCTGTGAATTTTTGCTTCAAGTTCTGCACAGCAATCGCAATCAGAGTGGAATTCGGCTCCCTGCGCGCTGCCCCGCGTTCGTCTGTCGCATAAAGTTACCGATCACACGAAAATCTATTACAAAAATCGCTCGTTGCTCTGGCTGCCTGTTTGTCCGTCTCTCAAACGTCTCGAATCGCGATGCATGCAACAGTTTCGCACGTGTAAACACACATTTCCAACATTGAGGGCGAATTCACGCAACCGAAGTGCAGCGGCCAGTGGAGCGCCCGTGCAAAATGCCTCCAACGGAATTCAGTGTGTGCTGCAGCTTCATCCTATTGAACTCCTGCGCTGTTGGCTTCCGGCTGCTGTGCTCCCTGCCCGTGCTCGTCGGTTTTGTTAGTTCGGTACGCTGCGGTCGGTCATAGTAAATACACAAAGCCACAAATCGTTTGAAAGTTTCGAGTTGAGTTTCGGAATATGCGAAAAGTTGTTTTTCAATGTGATTGCTATGCAGACAAATTGCAAGAAATTGGCCCAAACAAATATATAATATATATAATAAAAGCAGGCCCGTTTTAGGGTCGTGTTGTTTGCTTATAGAAAAGTGTTGGGATTAAAAGTTGTAACAAATTTTTGATGCAAAACGTAAAAGTCAGTTGGATTATTGTAATCTGAGAGGAAGAATTTGGTTGCGTGGACGAGGCTGGTGGAGGCGTCCGTTTGGAGTAACTGCAACTGGATACCTACATCGAGAGCGCGGTAAATATTGGTGTTTGAAATGAAGTCTGCAAAATCTGCTGTTGGCTGGATATATTTGCGCAAAGTGCGGAGTGTTTTTTGGAGAATGTTTTACATAAAATCTCATTCGATGTCCTACACACAAAAGTTATCGATTAACAGAGAATCGACTTTCTTGATTTGAATATTTAATCAAGTGTGTTTTTATGGATTTTTGTCTACTTTCGCTGATCGTTTGAAAGGGAATACTTGTTTTAGAGATCAAGAAATGTTTTGAAACTGTTGATGAAGTGAAACAAAGTAAGTGCAGCTGTACTCAATGCACACATTTGTCGCTCAGCCCATTCTAACCTGACCTAGGCCAACATATTCGACAATTTTAAGTGGAACTTTGTTATAATAAAATGGTGTGATATTGATTTAAAATTGTTTAAAACACATTTTCCATTCTTATTCAATATTAAAATGCCGAATACATTTAAATTGTTTGCCTGACACTTTTAAAACCCTGACTTTGAAACCCTAATGAAAAAATATTAGTTGCAATACTTTTTGTTTTTGATATTTTATGATTGTTGCCATTGGTTTTACTATCTCCCCAATATGCCTGCCGTTGGGTTAGAACTATTCTGGCTATAGCCGGTTTTAAGTGAAATTAGCGTATCACATTTAAATTCGCTCCAATGTGCGCCGTACAACCGTTCGCTGTCGACAGGTGTGGATTCATATGCATTGTTAATGGCGTTTGTAGTTGGCGCGCAATAATCCGCACTTGATCCGTTGGCTGGCAATTTGCCGCAACGACTTGGAGTGTAGGCGTTGAGGTGGACTTGCTCTTGCACTTTATCTAACATTTTCTATTGTTTACAACTCAGCGGTAGCATGAATGAGTTGCATTCCTTAAATTAATTGGCGGCTTAGTCTGCCACCATGTTAGTTCATTCGGCTCGATTTATTATAAAAACATATCTACAGACTTGAAACAACAATAAGCTTGAGGTCTCAAATATGCAAAGCTTGCAACATTCGCCAAAATGCCGCAACAAATGCAGCGATCGCTTCGAAAAGTGCGCGTGCAGCCATCATGCGAATTACAAATAAAAATGTTTAGTAAAAATAATAGTAATAATAACACATAAGCAACAGGAATAACAACAACTCTCGATCAATACAACAACACCTCGTGAGCTCAACTTTTGCCATTGTTGGTGATTTTATGTGGCTGCAAACCAAGCGCACCACTACCACCAACTAGAAATCTCCTCGTTTGCGTGCGACGCCAGCGTCGACCTCAACGTGCACGTCGACGCCAACGCCAACGCCAACGCCAAACGCCATAGCTAACGTTGCCGTGCAGATGCAGTTCATTCGCTGCACCTATGCGTCTGTGTGTGTGTGTGCGCGCGCTGGTAAACGACGAAACATTCCTGAAATGCCATTCACATTCCAGCATGCAATTCGAGTAGACGCCGCGAGTGGGCTGCGAGTTGTTGCTGTGGCTGGGGCGAAAAGCGCAGGGCGAGCGGGACTGTCAGTGGCGTGCAATCGGCCAGAGTCAGTGCTGTAAGCGAAGAGTGAGTGAGCGAGCCAACGATTGGCGGCGCTGAAACAAGGCGACCGAGGAGCGGCTGGCGGACGGGTGGGCGCAGCGCTGGCAGCCAGCAAGAAGCGAATGAACGATAAACGCATTGGTCTTGCTGTTGACCACAGAGTGGTCTTGTGTTCGCATGCAGTGCTGGAAACTCTGCTGCCACCGTCACTGTCGGCGTGATCGACGCGCCTGTATCATGCATAGCTGCGCTGTTGCTGCGAAATGGTGTCGTTTAAGTTGGGCTGCAATGTCGTGCGGACTTGCGATTATTCTTGCGCCATTTAGCCGCGTCAGCGTATGCGTTAGCCAAGTCGCAATGTTGCCACAGTTCTATTCACTTTCGTTTTCATCTAGGAGCAAATTGCAACTTGCCGCCCATTTGCTTCGCACTTCTGCCGCATTGCATTGAGCTGGCCACCTCATCATTCCCTATACAATTCATGGCGCAAGCTGTCCGTATGTGTGGAACGACCACAGCGACACAAATCGAACGGTGTGAGGGAGTTCTCGTACTGCGATTGCCATAGTCGAGTTTTTGTAGAAAGGTGGCAACGATCGCGTGAGCAGTACAGCGCCGCAACTGGAGCAGAGCGCAAGGCTGTGCGAATTGACAAGAAGACGGCTAGAGCGAACTTGCGGCTGGCGAGCCACTCCTGCGTGTGTACGCAGCAAGCTCCACGGCTTTCTATCCATTCATCTGTTGGTGCGTGGCCAAACGCTCGCTCCACAGCAGCACTGCAATTGCGAACGCAATCACAATTGATGTTGTCGTTGTTGTTGTAGCGACAGTTGCTACTGCTCTGCAAAGTGCAATTGCAAGTGCACGCAGTCCGCTGCTCTTCGAGCTGCCTGTCTGTCTGACGCGTTTGTGTGTGTGTGCGAAAGCAGGGAAAATAAAGCTGACGAAAAGGAAAAGGCAAACGGCAAAAGGCAGCGCTGCTGAGTGCAGATCGAATGAGAAAAGGGGAGACAAATGCAAAAATGCCAAACTTTGTAATAATAATCAGCAACTAATACTATTTTTATCTGGCAGTTGGTTGCGCTGCCAACGCGTACACTTGCGTGCTGTTGCTTGCGTTGCTGGCTTTCGTCGATGCTGGCGCTGCCATTGCAATGCAGTCGTCGTAGTCGTCGCCGTTGTCGTTGCTGTCAGTTCTTGTATCCGTTTTGCTGTTGCGTGAATGCATTTCACATTTTCTGCTGCGTTTTATGCAGTTGTTACAGTTGTAACTGCGGGTATTTGTTGCTTTTTACATTACAATATAATGGGGCGAGTTTCCACTTGCCATTTTCTTTCATGCATAATGCAAAACACGACTGAAATCATAAAATTAATTTCGCTCTGCAATTATGAAACATTACGAAACCTAAAGTTGAGTTAGATTAGGTTTTCGATTTTGGGCCAATTTCACATATGAATTTTATTTTGAATTGAAGTCAAATCGTCCGTTTTGTAGCACACCCCTCAAAAATTCGTACGATTTCAAATTCCGATTTCGATTTGAAATCGTGCGATTTGTAGCACATGCCTGTAAAACATTGTTTAAAAGTTTGAGACAACTGAATGGGCAATTTCATTCAAGTACATCAATGGTTTGAATTCCGTTGCAACCTCCAAAATGAATTAAAGGAAAATTTTCTTTCATCAACGAAAAACGCTTAGAGTAAAGTAATCGCTATAACGCCCGCCTGCCTTTCAAAATTGGTATTTCTGGGTTTAGATGAGTGAAGTCCTTTTGAAGCCAGAGTATGTCCAGTAGGCGACGCAGCTTCTATGTGGAAATGAAGTGATCTAGAGTTTGCTCCGCTCCGGCATAGAAGCAGAAGGCAATTTCCTGTTTTAAAGCAATATTAATCATTTTCCTCGTTGCTCCTTAATGTTCAGTTGTAATCCGGCTTAATATTAAAATCCCTTATCCCAATTCCAAAATCCCATTGACTCAATTGGGGTCTTTTATTATTTTAATACATCGCGTTTTGAAAGACATTCTTCTGTGGCTTACTATTTTTAAGCTAATTTAAATACAAAAACTAAGAATATTCTTAATAAAATTTTAATCCTTTGGTTAGGATTTGTACGGCATTCTAGTGGTAATATAGCTAAACTCAATAGTCGATAGCCAAATTCAATAGTATCAGTACAAGTTTTAGCGCGACTTGGTCGTACGCAGGCTGGACCGTAAAAGTTCTTGACGCCTACGCGCCGGGTAAAATGTTCGCTGCGGTACGCTCCGCGCGCGCGAGCCGTTATATAAAAATGCATTGCTCCTTAACTTTTGAGCCTTCCACTCCAAAATTTTTCCATAATTCAGAAGAATGTTTGGACTATGTTTTTCGATAAAAAAAAAGAAAAAAATCAAAAAATCAATTAAATTCACTACGAACTTACTATTTAGTCATGTCCTTCGACAGAGGGAATGGGGCGGATATTGGACGAGGGGCGTTAGACAAGGGGCGTGGCACATTTTTTGTGACCTAACATTCCGCTGAACTATAAGTCGCACAGCAATGAAACTTAGTACGAATATACCATTTTCCCTTTGCAGAGAGGAAATGGTGCGGGTATTGAACAAGGGGGCGGATCACCTAGTTCTATACAAAGAAAGATAGGTTACAAATGCTATACATACTCGTTTTGGTCAGTTCTTTATACTTATTGCCCGCTTGTCAACAGTTTGTACGCACTCAAACAATTTCAGAGATTAAATTACTGACTTTAGTATAAAAAGTTGGGTAAGGTTAGTTCAGTCTCACATAGACTTAGTAGTTCATAGTACCTCAGCATAAGTTTGATCCCATTTCATTTCTGGTCCATTTACGTAAAAACTTGATATGAAATTTCATTGTATACTTTTTTTTCTTGAGGGTGGGCAGGAAGGCTACAAGCCTTCCATAGCACTCAGTCCATTTTGGACCATTGTACTATACCCATGGATAGGGAAGGAGAGGACAGTGATATCTCATATTTCACCCGTTTTGAAATGTGTATGCAACACTGTTTTTTCCAACATATGTTATAGCACACATTTCAAGCGGTTGGGGAAAGGGCGGGGGGAGGGGCCCTACAGTTTAAGGCCGAATCCGAACGGCGATTGACAGTTTTTCTTTCACACTTGGAGGTTTTGCCATTGCCTGCCAAGTGCGCACTTGTGCAATTCTCATCTGGTTCATGTGGATAGCGATAGAAGTAGATACGCGTTTCATCAGCCCGAGCTAGGAATCGAACCTAGGGCCTCGGTATGAGAAGCCAGCGCGCTACCCGCTGGACTATCGAGGCCGGCCATGTATACTTACTACTGTACTTTGTACTTACTACTGTATACTTAAATACTTACTATACTTTTATATAAAACTTGGTACGAAAGGTTTAATCTATATATATATATATATATATATAAATTAATGTTGTTGTTTATTGATTTGATTGTTTGTTTGTTGGTCACACGACACTAAAACTCAAAAACTGGCCAACCGATTGAGCTGAATCTTTCAGGAAGTGTTCGGATTGACTAAATCTCGATAAACCATATAGTGCGAATACGACCCGACAGATGGGCGTGGCACCTCCCATACAACCGACATTTTTAATATGGAATATCTTCGTTTCACTGGCAAAATTTCATAAGCGTTAGACAAGGGGCGTGACACATTTCAAGCGACCCAAATGTTTTGAATAACTTTGAAACTACAGATCACACATCAATGACATTTGGCACAGACTATTGATTTAGATGTGCCCTTCGACAGGGAAAATGGGGTTTGGTATTGGACGAGGGGGCATGGCACCGCTCATACAACCCAAATTTTCAATGTAAAATAGCTTCGGAATAATAAGTCGGATAGCATTGAAATTAAGTACAGTGTCATGGCTTAGACTTGTCGTTCCAGTGGTTGAATTGTATAGGAATTGTGTTGGGCATGGGGGACATCATTGAAATTTTTTTATACCGTCGCGGCATAGATGTATTCAACTGGTAAAATTTGATGGGCGTTGAACAAGGGATGTGGGAAATTTTTTGTGACTCAAATTTGGTTGGGCATTTCATAAAAGGGGCATTGCACTGTCTATATGGTGTTTTATGAAGAAACTTGATTTATTGAGGTCATTGATTTCGAACTTACGTTCAAAGCCGCGGGGCCCTGCTAGTATAAACATATTTTGAACCGGATATTGGTGTATTCTATCCCTTTAACACATTACGAGCCATATTTATTAATATCTCTTCAATACTTCTATGAGTTGTCACCGATTTGGTATGTTGAAAAACTGAAAGTGAAACACCTTATTTTTCGCAACTAATTATTTCCTAAGACACCTAAATGTTTTGGGTTGCGAAAGCCCAATTTGCCACAATTGATCTCATTTTGTATTAGTTTACAGAAATGCCATAATATGCATGCGAGTGTTTTTACTCACCGACACACACAATGGCTAAGCAATTAAAAATATAAACACCGCCTCGTCATGTTGCCGAACCGAACACAAAACAATGCAAATCCACAACACAGTCAGTTATCATGTTGCGTATGCGATTTGGCGTCTTACTCACGCGCCGGCAGTCTGACAGTTTGGTGAGCCTGTCAGTCGGTTGGTCGTTTAGTAGGTTGCTTGCAGTGTTTGTCGCTCTGATCTGACACTACACCATTTTTCGGTTCGGCAGCTTCGTCGGCTTTGTGAATTTGTGTCCCGCCGCCAGTGGCTACGCGATTAAGCGTCTGATTTGCTCACATTATGTGACTGCATGCATTATCGCTTTGTTTGCTCGGCAGCGGCGTGGCGAGGCGCTCGGCGCTGGTCCATCCATCCATTGCTGATAACCACATTAACATTCCGCTGCAAATATATAATTAATGTATTCAATGAGCGCATTGCAGCCTTTTGCAGCGTATCGGCGTGTATGGGCCGAAGTAAAAGAACGAGTGATGTCAGCAAATCGCGTACATGAATGTGTGGAGTAACACAAGTCGTATTGTATTTGCTTTCGGATTAATTTTGTAACAACTCATGTCCCAACTGAAGTCGTCCTAGAGACATGACCCACAGTTTTTGAATTTGGTTGAAATGGGCAAAGCGGACCATCGATCAGGTTCACTGAACACTATTCAAATCGAGCTTATTTATGATTCCGGTCGGTCATTGAGTCCTTTTGTAGTAGACTTTGTAGACTCCGATAGTAGACTTTTTAATACGCGATAAATGACTGTCAATGGTATAAGACGAGTGTTATGATAGACATACATATACATATATGGTAAAAATATAAATAAATATGGCGCGAAAGAGCAATTTGATCACAGCGCACTATAGTCTACAAATATCAATATTGTTTAGGGTATATGTGTAGCTGTTGAGCCCGAGCTGTTAGTTTTTTTTTTTGGAAATAAATAAATTTTTAATGCAAATAAATCCAAGTTGAAATTGCTCGGTATAAATGATCATTTAAATGCCTTACAACCTATATTTGTTCTAAATTTTGATATTTTTATATGTCGCAAGTTGGAAACGTCAAAACGAAATTGTTAGATGCGATTGTTGACAGAGTACACAAAGCAAGTTTCTGACAGGTGATCTATCGCGCTACAGGTTTGTTGGGTTGAAACATTTTCTATACTATACTTTACTATGACGACATTCCGAACACGGGGTTTCAGATTCAGATACACACGACCCTTTCATTTGTAGTCAAACGCATCGATCACTGAATCACGGTTATCGCATGCGAGGAATACTTTATGTTTTAAAAGCGAAGTGACCATCATCCTCGAATGTAGGGTGTGTAGTTAGTGCGCAGTATACATGAATGTGACTCACGCTTCTGGCATTCCGATCCACCGTCAATATAGATCAGTAAACCGCAAGAAGAAAATGAAACTGCTAATTAGTTTGCTTTTGTTTTTCCAAATTGTTGACTTTCAAATGAAATTTGTATATTCCATTACAAGTTTAGCAAATCTATTTTATTAGATTTATTTTTATTTAATATTAGTATTTAATATGTTTATGTTTATGCTCTATTTTCAGATCGTATCAATTGAAATGCCATAAGGAATGTTGAAGGAATGTAGAACAGTCGAGCTTTTATGATGTTGGGGGCTACTCTGCGCTGATACTACGAAAAGCAGCAAGAATATTGTTTATCGAAAATATTTACATGTGTTGTATTGAATGATTTCGCTTGCAAATTTAGTGCGTCTGTGTTTTTTGTCGAGATAATTGGTATTGTATAGGCAAGCACACGTGCCCGAGCACAGCCGCCGAAATTCACCATTGTCTGAGTTAAATATTCCACTTGGCGCCAAGTGGATCACAATATAAAAAAATATAAGAGAAAAGTGAATCCGAGAAGGAGCAAAATAAAGTACAATACAGTAGAAACGGAAAGAAGAGAAACGTGCAAAAATTGTTTGTTTGTTGCTGTGCAATTTAACATTGATTTGATTGTGATATGACTACTAAATATCACAAGAATGCATCCAGCGGGCGAAAAAAGGGGTCGCCCCAAAAATAAATACACAGCCGAAGCGCTTGAAACCATCAAACAGGATCTGACTCGATTTCAAGTACAAAAACCACAGGTAAGAATTAAAGTTTGACATACACAGTTATTTTTTGACAAATGCATGTGTTAATAGGGGAAACATGTATTGCTTCGGCATCGTTTGTGGTCAAATTTGTTAGCAAAAAATATTTTTAATAACTTTAATACAAGAAAGATGAGATGTTGGGGAGAAAATAAAAACGACAACTTGTGTTGGTTTATTTCTTGAAGAAGTAAGAAGTAATTGGCCTTGGCTCAGGGATTAGCACGTTAGACCACAAGCCAGGGATTTTGAGTTTGAACCAACACCTAACACAATGACCAACGTAGGAGAGTAAAATAATAGTCTAATAAAAATCTGCAATCTCGCCAAAACTGCCAACAAATTTTTTATGGACTTATTGGATATTTTTGTATTAATTTCTTTGTATGATGAATTTCATAGCTTTTAATAATTTAACCTCAATCTTTATTACATTCAAGAAACTCATAAAATGTTAACTTTTGCTGCAATAAATTTTAATTTTGGTTTGGATCGCTGCATTTGTCATGACCCACAAGGGCCTCTGTGTGTACTCGCTGCCCTTTTAGTTTGACTCAACCTTAAACCTTAAATATTATTGTTAGATGATTCGATTTTCCGAAACTCTTGTCATTCGGTTTAAATATACGTGCGTTGTTTTTATTGCAGTAGGTCGAAGGTGACTGATTCTTCGCTACATATACAAAGTAGAGCACATTTTTGATGTGCGTAAAGAACGAGCATTCTTTAGTTGTGACGTCAATACTAAAGTGAGAGCATTTAGTAAACGTCGCTTTGTTTCAGAGAGGGAAAAATACACGTTTAGGAATGAAATGGTGGCTATACTATATAAACATTGGGACATGTGCCCTATTGCGTTTCTAGCGGTAGCATTAATGCATTCCATTCATCTTTTTCTTGTTTGTATTTTCGGGACTCTAAACGTTACCGCAAACATATTGTATAGGTATTTATTACGTCGTGTGTGTGTGTGTGTGTGTGGTCAGCGATTGTATTCTGAGGCAGTGTCACCTTCGTCAGTATAAGCAAGAAGTTGGACACTTTTGGCGAAGATTGCACTATTATGTTGTGCACCAGACTTGCGCAGAACCAAATCGTAAAACGATTTCATGAAGTAGGTATAAGAGATCACACGCGACAAGCGATCGTCGTGCTGTGCGGTACCATTCATAGTAAACAGTAAAATTATTCAACTCGAAGAAGAATTTCTCCAAGTTAAACTATAAGTTCAAGCCGCTTATCACCTGATTGCTTGCCATTGCTTGGTGGGTTGCCATTATCTCGCGAACGTTAATGTATGTTATGCAAATTGTTTTATCACGTTCTGTTGTGTTTAATTGTTATGTTGATAGCTGCAGAAACATTCCGCATAAAATAATCATATAAGTCAGCCAAATGAAGACAGCAGCTCCCCTATATGTTTTTGCTAATCGCATTAAAATTCAATGCGAAATGCGAATACACTTTCAATAGCGCCCACTTTGGTCAGCGCTGTTCGCTGCCCGACGTTCGCCGTCTGGTTAAACAATGCGCCGATACCCGATATAAGGCCTTAAGATGTGATGTGTCGAATGGTGAGGCAAAATTAAGTGCTGTAGTAAATAATAGTAATGAATATTACAACAACAACAGTAACAGCAGTAACAGCAGCGACAACAATGGCAAGCGGCAGTCGTAAATGTCAAACGCTAAATGCCAACGCGTTTTAAATACAATAACGAAATAATTAACAATCTTATCAAGAAATATCTGCGTGCGCTGGGCTCGTAAATGAAAATGTGGCAAAGCATTTCTGTGTAAATGGTTTATTGGAAATGTTTGAAAATGATTGCAAATGCCCACACACGTACATACTTAATACATATGTAGATACGTATGTATTCGCTCGTCTCGGTATTTATTATTTTTGGCGTTTGTACTCGCAAACTGGCCGGCGGATTATTTCCAATTATCGCCTGCAGTGATATGCGCGCATATAAATGATGGATTTGCAAGCCGCTGGTCCCCATTTCGTGGACAGTTGTGAGAACCCGCGCAGTCGTGCACACCCAACCGATACATGCCGTATGCCGCCGCATATTATTTATTTCGTTTGCCAAATTTTGAAAATTTTGATAAAATATGAAATGTTTTGCTGTGCGAAAATCGTATTCGGGCAAACGCAAAAATATTTATGAAATTCTTAGGAATTTCGTCTAAAAATAAAATCGTTTCACTTTGCTAATAACAAAAAGACATTCAAAAGAAACTAAAATTTATTGTTATTATTGCCAAGAATTTTGCTTTTTACGTTAACGTGAGCGTACGGCGGAATTTTCAGGTTCAAAGTTATTTCGGTCAAGGAGATACTTTGGGATTTAACGAAGCTGAAGCGCTACGCGACGTCGGCATTCAAATGGAAATGGCAATTTCACAGACCAATGCGAAATGTTCGTACGTGTCTGCCTGCGTGTGTGCTTAAGTTTTGCAGGTGTGTAAGTGCGCAAGGAAGCCAAAAGGCATTAACAGTATAGCACAAGTCTGCAAAAAGTTGAGTGATTTCAATTCGTCACACAATTGGAACAATTAATCTCTTGTCGTATTTTACATTAAATGACACCCTTAAAACGCCTCGACTGAAGAGGCGTTTGTGTTTGGCGCTTGGACATAGAACTACTTTTCGTAACCTTTTCAAATGCGATTTAGGATTTTGCTTAATCGCGCTTTGACACACTGCCACTTAAGTGTGTGTGCCCCGTCGCCCATTTGTTATTGTAAGTAGAAGCCAATTAGTGTTGTATAATTTTGTGTGGCTAAGACGCAAATAACGCGTTGACAATGTTTCGACAACTAAGCGGACTTGTTTCCAATGTGACTAAACAATGAGAACTACTGAAAACCTTGACACTAGTGATATCTTGGGTAGTGAAGTAAGACAACCGCAATGAAAAATTGCGAATTAAATTGTAATCTTATGGAAACTCTTAATCGGTTGCATTTGCTGTCATTGCTCGAAGAGCAGATCCTTGTTCATAGAAAAATCGGGTTGAATTTCAAGAAAGTCTTGGGTCATAGCTTAAACTTAAATCATGATCGCATGGCGTGATCACTGAAGCATTGTCGATCGCAGCCACAATATAGAGAAGGTGCTCTATAGTACCCTTCGCTCCCTTTAAGCGGAATTTGGTGCACATATCACTGTCGAGTACTTACTTAACTGTTTCAAAGGCTAGAACTTTCATCAAAGGTTTACAATATTTTGCACAGTTTTGACAAGAGAAGTAAAAAACAATGTTTTCGTATCCACATGGGGCAAAAAAAAACAATAAATATATATAAAAGAGAACAAGTTTATATTACAGAAACAGTTCTGGTTTTGGTACGTCCTCTCAAAAATGTTGTATTGTTTTGGCTACATTATACTATGACACATTATACTTGATTGCAGTTTTCTTGAACAATTTTCTTCTCGAAAAATTTCTATACTGGTTAAGCTTTAAAACTGGAAGGTGATTAACATTGTTACTGGAAATGATGTCCATACGTAGTACTCGTAATATCTAACTATTGCATAGTGTCCTTGAATAAATAGCTGTACTTTGAAACTACGGTCCCATACAACTGAAATGGCTTACATGTTGTAGCTTTAGGATTATGGATCTGTGCGGATTTATGACTTAATTGTTTCCTTTGTCTGTGTCTCTTCGTAATGCAGATTTTTAGTATGAAATACATATATGGAATCATAAGTTTAGTTTAGGTATTGGTATGAAGTAATGTAGAAATTGTAGAAATGTCGCAGGCGAAAGAAGAGGAATTCATATTACTTGGAATGTGTTTTCTTTTTCGAGTGGAGTAATTAGTTTTCGGCGACTCCGAAGTCAGCGCCGCAGCGTTGAGTCAGCGCAGTTAGCAGCTCAATCGGCATGCGCGTCGGCATCGGCGGTGTCGACATTGGCATTTGCACTTGCATTTACGCTCTTAACGTCCGTGACAGCATAAAAGTGAAAATATTCTTTACCTTCTGCCCGACTAATTTGAAACCGTGAGTGTTTGTTGTTGCTGCGCCTGCACCATTTGCGCTGTTCCGCCGTGCGCGAGTATAAAAATAGTCTGAGGCCGCCAAGACAGACGGGCCGAAGTGTAAGCTCAAGTTTTTATGTATCTCTCGAGTAGTGTAAGATCCCAGCTGGATTTCGTTACCCGTTTTTCTTTGTTTTTGCAGTTGTATTTTATGCGATTTTTGTTTGGGTTGTTGTTATATTTTTTCTGCTTTTTTGATTTCGCTCCAACAATGTGCGAAGCGAGTAACACAGTAGCCAACTCGAGGCGAGGAGTCGAGCATTGGCATAAATTGAAAAGCGTCCGTGGCGGAGCCGCAAGCGCGGCACTTGAGCACTTGGCTGGTTGGATGTTTGGCTGCGGCGCATCTGGTGTTGTTGGGATTCTCTTTTGCTCTTGACTTTCAGGAATTTAGTGTATGAAATTATTATGTGACGGGAAGAATTTTTCCTTGGCTGTGGTGCTGTCGTGTCGTTTCGTTTCGATTCGTCCGATTGCGTTCCTCTGCCGGAGTGGATGTTTGTGTGTTGGTATTTATTATGATTGTAGTTGTTGCTTTCTTACATTATCTTGTTTTATTTGTAGTTTGTAGTTTTTGGTTTTCGATGTTTGTTTCGTGCTGGTGGCTTTTCGTTTTCCTTTGCCGGACTGCAGCGCTGTTCGACTCGGCTGGGGAATTCTAATGTGGGCATCCGCAGCGAGCACCGAATGCGAGCAGCTATCGTGCGCACGAATCTCGCTGCGCGTGTGAGTGCAAGTGCGAGTGCGAGTGCGAGTACGAGGCGAAGCCAAGCGAAACGAAACGAAGAATGTGATTAATTTATTCAATATTTTTCATTTCAATTTTCTCCAAACCCAAATAAACATTTTCTATTTAAAGCGGCGCGCTTGAGCGTTTGCTGCTTCTGTATAGTAATTTTTGATTTCTGCAAATTGCACAAGTCCGTCCGTGGCCGACCCACTCGGTGCCGGACCAAAGCGGCCGGCCGGCGGTGCTGTGCGGGTGCTGCCCCGCGACTGATCATGGACGAATTTGCGATCAGGGGCGAGTTGGTAATACGCAAATGGAATTTGCGGCTAGGAACGCGCCAGTGCCGATTCCGGCGTCGACGTCGACGCCGATGTCGATGTCGATACCGGTGCGCTGGTGTGCGTGAGCGCGAGCGAGTTTGTCGATTTGAAGAATTCCACATTCTTTTGTGTGATTTTTGATTTTAGTTTTGGTGTTTGTTTCATCTTCGGTTTCTTTGCGTTTGAATTTGAGTTTGCTTTGGCTTTTGTTGTGGTTTTCGATTTTGTAATTCGAATTGATGATCTTGTTCGGAATGTTGACAGCGCCTCGAGATCTCGTTATGTGGTGCTGTTGTAAGTGTTGTTGCCGCTACGGCTGTTCCTCAGCAGAATTTGGCATTTCTACTATATGGCTGTGACGTTGTGTCCGCCTGCCGCATGCTGTCTGCTGTCGCTGACATACTCGCACACACACACGCATACACACATACATGCGCGCGTGGTTTTAAAATAGATTTTTGAAAATTCCGATTTGTATCTCACATTATTTGGTGGATCCAAAGTGTTTGACAATGAAACCCCCGGATCGAGCGTACGTCCGTCTTTTGTGTTGCGCTGACGCGTATCTGTTGCGTGTTTGTTTAATTTGTTTTTCTTTGCATGTGTCTCTCAAAATTCGTGCAATCGATTTTATATGTTTCAGGATTCAAATGTTTTCCATGTAATTGGTCCGATTAGTTTAGTCTTCGTTGCTATGTATTTGAGTATGGTTTGACTTTTGTATGGTTTTCCAGCACTCATCCTTATGACCAGTAGTTCATCGCATGATCCGCTCTGCTATCACTTTGAATTAATTAAGCGCCAATGTGATCCCTACATTTATAGTTTTTTTTTCGTACTTTGCAGAATTTTACGCCATTGCGGTATCCCGCTGTCAACGGCCGCTCCGATGCGCCGGACTATCACCATCCCAAGTTGCTGGAACCATCGCCATCGGCATCGCCCTCACCGTCAGTGCCGTCAACAAACCAGCTAAATGGGCACGTGCCAAAGGGAATGCCGGCGCTGATTCCGCCCAAACTGAATTGCAAGCCCAGCGACCGGGAACTTTCACTGAACTATATGCGATGCAGTCCCGCCCTGGACTCGGGTGCGGGCAGCTCTCGTTCAGACAGTCCGCATTCGCATCAGCAAGTGACAGGCGCCAGTCGCGGCGGCACCGGCCAATACTCCCCGTCGCCGTCGAGTTTCAGCGATGTCGGGCCGCCTGCGCCACCGCCGCGCCATCCGACGTCTGTGAACTCGGCCACACCGCCGCCGCCACCGCCATCGAACCAACTGTACAAACGTCGCTCGCCAGCCACTACGCGTCCGGCGGCGATTACGCCTAATCCGACACGTGGCACCTCGCCAGTGATTCCACGGAATGGCATCAAGGCGCAGCAACAGCTGTCGCAAATGAAGGCCTTGAGCCTGTATCAAGCGGGCGGCAGTGCTGCGGAACCGCCACCGCCCTACCCCATCAACACGGTGGTGGTGGCCGCGTCTGCGCCGCCGCCCAGCTACACCGCCTCGATTCAGTCGCGCCAGTCTCCAACGCAATCCCAATCCGACTACCGCAAGTCGCCGAGCAGCGGCATTTACTCGGCCACCTCTGCTGGCTCGCCCAGCCCCATCACAGTGACGAACAGTGCAATGTTGCCGAATCTGCAAGCCACTGTGACTCGGCCGCAGCCAGGCACCTATGCGCGCACTCAGCAACCGATCATTATGCAGAGCGTCAAGTCGACGCAGGTGCAGAAACCGGTGCTGCAGACGGCGGTGGCGCCGCAGACACCTGTGACGGCGTCGGCCTGCAACTCGCCCGTACACATTCTGCCCGTGCCGCCTTCATACCCGCAAAAGTCGGCAGCGGTGGTGCAGCAGCAGCAGCAACAAGCGCAGCAGCAATCGCCGCTGCTGGCAGGCGGTGTGCCCACCACACTGAATGCGGCGGCAAAACAGGCGCCGACGACGCCCACCACGCCGCCGCTAATAGCCAACGCGCTGAATGGTACGGTGGTCAGTAAGCCGCCGTGCATCGAGCCACCCTCCTACTCCATGAGCATGCAGGTAAAAGCCGCACAGCACCACCAACAACAACAACAGCAGCAGCAGCAACAGCAGCAACAACAGCAAGCTGCAGCCGCAGCTGCAGCAGCAGCGGCTGCTGTCGTCGCAGCTCAGCAACAACAGCAGCAGCAGCAGCAGCTGCAAGCACAATTGCGCGCTGCTCATGCGCAGCAGCAGAAGCAGGTGTGCGCGGTGCCAGTGGGCAGTCGTCAGCTGCCGCCGCCGCCTCCGTATCAGAGCACGAGGGCTGCTGTTGCGACGCCGACGCTGTCGGCTGCGGACAACGGCGCCACCGGCAACAACAACAATAATTTGGATGTGAAGGCCAACGGCGGAGTGGCGAACCCTGCTAGCAACTTGATGAACAACAACCAAATTACGAACAGTAATCTGGCAACTACACCGCCCATACCACCTGCCAAGAATAGTGGGGCGGGCGGTGGCAGCACTGGCACGGCCAGCTCCGGCAGCGGTGGCGGCTCTCCGGCCACATCGGCAGCGGGTGCTGGTGCGGGCAGCTGCGCTGGCAACAAGGGCAGTGACAACTGTAAGAAGATCAAGCATGCCTCGCCCATACCCGAGCGCAAGAAGGTGTCGAAGGAGAAGGAAGAGGAGCGGAAGGAGTGCCGCATACGGCAGTACTCGCCACAGGCCTATAAATTCTATATGGAACAGCACATCGAGAACGTGATAAAGTCGTACAAGCAGCGCACCTTCCGCAGGAACCAACTGGAGAAGGAGATGTCGCGCATGGGACTGTCGACGCAGGCGCAGGTGGAGATGCGCAAGATGCTGAACCAGAAGGAGAGCAACTACATACGGCTGAAACGCGCCAAGATGGACAAGAGCATGTTCGTGAAGATCAAGCACATCGGGGTGGGCGCTTTCGGCGAGGTGGCGCTGGTGCGGAAGATAGACACAACGAACCATCTGTATGCCATGAAGACGCTGCGCAAGGCCGATGTGCTGAAGCGTAATCAGGTGGCGCATGTGAAAGCAGAACGTGATATTTTAGCGGAGGCAGATAATAATTGGGTTGTTAAGCTGTACTATAGTTTTCAGGATAAGGAAAATTTATATTTTGTGATGGATTATATACCAGGTAAGCGGATAGGGAAATGCTTAGTTGTTGGCTCCTTTAATTAAAAGTCGACGCTGAATAAATAGGGTTCGGTCCGTTCTCCAACCCTTTTTCTTATCTTTATCAACGACCTATTGTCGTCGACGAAGAATCCCATCTACTCGACAGCACCGTTTGTCATTCATACTCCTTCACAAAGCGCCCCAGCTCTGTGCAGATTGAGAGAGAACGGCGCCGTATGAATGTCACACTTAAGAGCGACCTACAAACAATCTTCAAGTGGGGTCAAGCGAACAGGGTCGATTTTAATCCTCGCAATACCCAATGTTGCCTGTTATCCCACAATCGAGTCTCCCCACATCCCAACACATCCCTGGTTATGGGTGGTGTGGTATTGCGGAATCAGCAGCTCTTGATGTTCTGGGCATGTCCATTACGAACGATTTTCGTTGGAACGGTCATATTTTTGGCGTGTCGAAAGAAGCAGCCAAGTGCCTCGGCTTTCTAAAAAGGTGCAACAAATATTTCACTCCGTCTGATCTCCGCATTATTTACACCACCTATATCCGACCTAAAATGGAGTTTAACACGCACCTATGGGCGAGGGCTTCAAAACCCATTTGGAGTTCCTAGATCGGGTGTAGAACCGTGCGATTAAACTTATAGAGGACAGTAGGGCATCCAGCTCTATTGACTCCTTGGAACATCGCCGAAACGTGGCATGTGTGGTATTATTTTACCGACACTTTTTCGATAATTGCTCAGTGGAGATGAGCAGATTGCTGTCGTCACTCCGGGCAACCCGTTTGAACACTGGCGCCCATGCATTCCACGTTGAAGCGATGATCAAAAACGATGTTAAAAAAAATATTGGCGACAGTCAGCAAGCCTTTTAATTGTAAAGAGCCATTTTGGAAACTAATATGAAATATTGTATGCCCCAATAATGTATTGGAATTTTTCAGGCGGTGATTTGATGTCGCTATTAATAAAAAAGGGGATTTTCGAGGAGCCGCTCGCCAGGTTTTACATAGCGGAGTTGACTTGTGCTGTAGAAAGTGTACACAAAATGGGTTTCATTCACAGGTAACTGCGTTACTCCCACATCGTATTTCGCAGTCATAATTAAAATTTTTGTTACTTACCTTTAATTTAGGGATATAAAACCTGATAATATACTCATCGATAGAGATGGACACATTAAATTGACTGATTTTGGCTTATGCACTGGTTTCCGATGGACTCATAATTCGAAATACTATCAAGAAAACGGTAAATGGAAGCTTAAAAATTGTAATCAAGAAGACGCTTACAGCGTGTGCTCCTAACAAAGTCAGCTATGAAAATAGAAGAAAGATTTACTCCAAGTTCGCTCCCTTATGGGGCAAAAAGTGCCAAATAAAACTGGAAATGAACTGTTGACCCAAATGAAGCAACACATGAAATGATTAATTTTGAACTTGTACACTTTAGGTAATCATTCGCGACAAGACTCTATGGAACCGTGGGAGGAATACTCGGAGAATGGCACAAAGCCAACGGTTCTAGAAAGGTAAATGGACAGAATTTTTATTTAAACTAATATCGGCAAACATTAAATCCATTAATTCCAATCCATTCCATTTTAATGCAACCTTAAAGGCGGCGGATGCGTGATCACCAGAGAGTTCTGGCACACTCTCTTGTTGGCAC
The DNA here is from genome assembly GCA_964056695.1 of Melieria picta. Classification (NCBI taxonomy): domain Eukaryota; kingdom Metazoa; phylum Arthropoda; class Insecta; order Diptera; family Ulidiidae; genus Melieria; species Melieria picta. The sequence continues at coordinate 102,955,345 of OZ057398.1, read as the reverse complement.
ACCAAATTATATTGCACCGGAGGTGTTGGAACGCAGCGGTTATACGCAGTTGTGCGATTGGTGGAGTGTTGGCGTTATTCTCTATGAGATGTTAGTGGGCCAGCCACCATTTCTCGCAAATACTCCTGTGGAAACGCAACAAAAGGTGAATTGCTAGCAAATTATTCAGAGTTTGTACTGATTGCAGTCGTTCGCCGTTTAGGTTATTAACTGGGAGAAGACGCTGCACATCCCGCCGCAAGCGTTGCTGACTCGCGACGCAACCGACCTGATACGCCGATTGTGTTCATCCGCCGACAAACGTCTCGGCAAGAAGGCCGACGAGGTTAAGGCGCATGAGTTCTTTCACGGCATTGACTTTGCCGACATGCGCCAACAGATCGCACCGTATATTCCAAAGATTGAATATCCCACAGACACTTCAAACTTCGATCCAATTGATCCAGATAAATTACGTTCGAATGATTCAAATTTAAGCGGTGACGATTGCACCGACCCGGACAAACCGTTCCATGGATTTTTCGAATTTACATTTAGGAGGTTTTTCGATGATAAACTGAATCCGGACATGGTGGACGATCAGTCGCCGGTGTACGTGTGAGAAAAATGCTAGCTGGCAGACAATAATCAGCACGCTGAAAAGCAGTTTGTAGTCAATTATGGAAAGAAAAAAGTAATGGAAAATTAAAATTTGATTGGGAGTATGTATGAGGAGTTTGCTCATAGTCATTTTTATAAATGTCACAAAACTTTTGTGTAAAGTTACTCGAGAGAGAGTCTAGATACGATAACGTAATATCACCCACCGTTGTTACAAAATACTGAGGATTGGAGATGACTGGCGAACGAGACATGAACTATGCGAGATGCACTAACTGTGAAGTAAAATGAAGTTGTGTTGAGTAGAGTGGAGTGGAGTAGAAAGCAACGCGTATTCAAGGCGCTTAATTGTAAATGAATTGATTGTAGATTTAAGGCATTTTTTGAAATAGTCTATTAGCTGAATTGTTTAATGCTAAACACGAAAGCTGTGAGCAAAGTAGAGTGAAATTGTTTGAAATTGAGTTGTGGGTAAAGCTACTCCACACGCATATACACATATACATACATACATGCATACATATACGAAAGATTGAATTATACATAAAATTTTCATACATAGATGTGGGCTATTTTTAGGTGCCCGCAATGAACTGAGTAATGATAATAATTATGAATAAACGGAATTGAAAGTCATATCAATTTGATTTGAATCTACTTTATATGTTATTTAAATATTTTGTATGGGGCGCAGTGAGCCTCAACGAGTTCGTTGAACACCGTTCACACTAAACGAAACCGCCTATAGACCTTTCAACTGTGTGCCTTGTCACTGTAACAACGTGAATACACAAATAAATTTGAACTGTATTACGTCCCGGAATTCGAAGCAATGCGGACCTGTGCACTGTCTGTCTGCATTGAATGTCCTCGAATTCGAGGGCGATCTTGAAATTTCTGGCAACAAACTACATAAACATGAACATTCGGTGCTCGATGTGCTGTTGTGTGAAGTTTCAGAACTATTTCCTATATGAAACGAATTTATAAACAACAAAACAAATGGAAAAAGTATACTACATCTGAAGGGGAAACATCTATTTCAGCAGGCTGGATAGAAAGGAAGAAATCAGCAGAATGAGACCAGGGATCGGGAGCGGGAGCGGGAGTGGACATTGTAAATGAGATGCATATATGTAATTAGAAATTTAACTTAAACCAAAAGCTAAGCAAAGTAAAAGCAAAAACATGTTTGATTAAAACGTTGGCCTTACTACACTTTAACTAAAGATCCATCTTACTAAGCTAAAGCTAGCCATATAAGCTGGTCTTATAAGCTTCTATGAAAATGAACCCAGAACTATTTATAAAACTATCGAATGTTGTTGTTTTAGCGCGTTAATGCGTAATGTATTTTGTGTTTCGATCGGACTACAAGTCATATTAAAGAACAAATAACTGAAAATTTGATCAGAGTGTTTGGAGAGTGAGTGTGTGCAGCATCGGTGGAGAATGCTGCGTGCACACACACATAAATTCAAAGAGAAAAACAAAACTGCAATATATATACACAAATGTTTAGTTGATAGTTAAACTTAAACATTTTTAATCAGTTACTAGACTAACTCTAATTGTACGTTAGTGCCTAAGCCAACTATTTACTGTAGCCGTAACGCATACAAACAAAGCTCATTTTCACATTTGCGTGTATATGGGCTCGTGTACGGCGAGCGGGGTGTGGGCATTTCACTCGCTTGCGGACTCGCGTACACGTGCCTACCTACATACATACATACGTGTTTGTTCAGTTGCGTATTTATTATAAAATTTTGTAACGTTGTTTATAGCTAGTTTAATCGTATCTGTTTTGAATTTAGTGAATGTAATTAAACTCAATTACAAAAACAACAAGGAAAACGGCAAACAAAAATGAAACGGGAATAACATTTTAAATCACAATTTTGTATATCTGAAAAATAACGTTTATGTAATTTAATAACTTTAACTCTTTGAATTATGTAGTTGTTGTTCATATTTTCTAATTTTATTTCGTTGTGTATAAAAGAAATGATCAGTTGATGCAAATCACATTTAAAATACAAAGTAATAAAAAAAAAACAAAAAAGTATGTCTAGATGTTTGCGTCTCTCTTGAGTTTGTCATAAATGCAGTTACGGTGACTTGATCTGTATCGAGAATTGCTAGCATTGAGAGGCTGCTGGGGTGAGATTTTCACAACAAAAATAGCTAATTATCACTTCTGATGAAAGTGACCTCGGGCTATGTTAAAAACGGGCGCTATGAAAGATATTTCGTGTCTCAACCGATTTTAATTCTGGTGTTCGGTTTATTCACTTCACAGAGTTAAGCATGTAGCGAAATGGGACAAGTGGTTCTTTGTCGAGATCGATTCATTCTTGTCATGCAAACAGTTGTTATGAGTTAGTGGCGCACGCAAGGGGCTTTGGGGGTTCAAGCACCTCCCAAGCATTTGTACCTCGCAAACATTTTGGGTGAAAAACATGGTTTCGACTGGTATTGGGCTCAAAAGGTGTGTACGGACGCAGCGCTCCCAAAATGAAATCCAGTGTGCGCCACTGTTCCGGGTATAGATTTTAGAGAGTGGTTTATAAATTTCATTGCATTTTTACGAAACTGCCTACTTGTTTACAATATCTAAATTAATATATGCAATTACTTTGACAGTTTTTCATTCCGGCGAGAACGGTATGTGTCAGACTGAAAAATTTCCATCTATCGCAACACAAAAAATATAGCTAACAGATTTTATGCTTGATGTGTAATTTTTGCAATATACCTTAGAATAAAACCGTTATGAAAACTAGATTAATATTGCTGATAATTGATTAAAAGTGTCGCGCCCACTTTGAGTTGGAAATTTTCATGGACCACCATATTTTTGCGGTCAACAGTCCTATTTCACAAAATATCGCCTCAAGTCTTGTTCATCTATCCCAACTCTATCCTAACAGGGCATTGTAGATTAAACTATCATCTAACTAAACTATGAATTCGCGAAAACGAATACTGCAGTTTCTGCTTGCAGGAAAATGAAACTGCAATACATATACTAGGAGAATGCTCTGTACTTGTGCACAATCGAAAGAAACATCTGAGGGTAGGGCATCCAGCTCTATTGACTCCTTGGAACATCGTCGAAACGTGGCATGTGTGGTTTTATTTTACCGATACTTTTTCGGTAATTGCTCAGTGGAGATGACCAGCTTGCTGCCATCACTCCGGGTATTTCCCCGGGCAACCCGTTTGAACACTGGCGCCAATGCATTCCACGTCGAAACGATGTTCCAGCGCACTACGCACTACAGAGAAGGTACGTTCCTGGCGCGATTGTGGAATGGTCTCCCTGCAGATATTTTCCCCAGCACTTATGATCTTGATGGGTTCAAGGCAAGAGTCCACAAATTCTTCACCCAACATCCTTTCTCCCAACCTATATATCCTTCCTGAACCAGCGCAATGCCTCGCATTTAAAGGGGTATCCCCTGCGCGTTGGCTCGTTTATAAAAAAAAGAGGTTTAGGTAATTTACTAAAATTCCTCTCGGATACTGGACTTACAGACGAACTGTAGGTCCATGAAGAGGAGCACAATAAATCGTTTAGGTCGCAGTGCACTATTTCCCGTCAATAATAATAATCCCAACTCTATTGAAAAGTTTCGAAGGGCTGGAGCGACTTTATGTTTCATAGCTTCAGGAAGATTTCCCAATTGAGTCAACTAATTTAAATCAAATCTCTTGTTAAATAATTCAATTCAATGAAGTTTTATTAAAACTACTACAACTGACAATCTAATGACAACAAATCAAATTTGTAATTGTAAATTTCTAAGCCACAAACAATTTTATTTCTAACTTCTTAGCGCAGAGTTTGTCGTGCTAGCAATGGTCTGGCAACGCTGTTTCGACCAGTCAAAATGTCAAAATGTATGGAACGGCTGAAAATTGGATTTTGACATTTCTGCCTGCCATAAGCTTTGCGGAATTTTACATTTTTATAAATAAAAGTATTAATTTTAACGATTAATTAAGACTGCAGTGGAGTAACGAGTCGTCGCGACAATGTCCATTGAAATCGAATCAGCAGAGTGAGTACAGCAAAGTGTTTGGTTGGTCGCTCAGCCCAGCGCTGGCAGCATTGGAGCGGAGGGTGGTTTGTAAACATTTGCTTGATAAGTGCAACATATTTAATTTTCTTGCAGCGTTATTCGTCTCATCCAGCAGTATTTGAAGGAATCGAATCTTAACAAGACGCTGCAAACGCTGCAGGTAAGTTAATGGCTAAAATTTAATGATTTTGGAAGAAAAAAAATACTAGGCGCTTCACCGTTGCGTGTCCATCTGACTGGTAACTTAAGCGTGCTCTGTATTGCAGGAAGAGACCGGCGTGTCGCTCAATACGGTGGACAGTGTTGACGGCTTCGTGCAGGACATCATCAATGGTCACTGGGACACGGTGCTGAAGGTAACGCAATCGCTAAAATTGCCTGACAAGAAACTGCTCAACTTGTACGAGCAAATAGTGCTGGAGCTGATTGAATTGCGGGAGCTGGGCGCTGCGCGTTCTCTTTTGCGCCAAACCGATCCCATGATCATGTTGAAACAGCACGAACCGGAGCGCTACATACACTTGGGTGAGTTGACCAGTCAAAACAGTTGTGTGCGTATGTGGAGTGTTGCTTGTCGTTTACACATGTACAGAGAATATGCTGCAGCGAGCCTACTTTGATCCCCGCGAAGCGTACCCCGAGAGCAGCAGCAAGGAGAAGCGACGTGCCGTCATAGCACAGGAGCTGAGCGGCGAGGTGCACGTCGTGCCGTCCTCACGTTTGCTGGCCTTGCTCGGACAGGCACTTAAGTGGCAGCAGCACCAGGGACTACTGCCACCCGGCACCACTATCGATTTGTTCCGCGGCAAGGCGGCAATGAAGGACCAGGAAGAGGAGATGTACCCGACGCAACTGTTTCGCCAAATCAAATTCGGCCAGAAGTCGCATGTGGAGTGCGCGCAATTCTCGCCGGACGGACAGTACTTGATAACGGGCAGTGTGGACGGCTTCTTGGAGGTGTGGAACTTCACCACCGGTAAAATACGCAAGGATTTGAAGTATCAGGCGCAGGATCAGTTCATGATGATGGAGCAGGCCGTGTTGGCGTTGTCGTTTTCGCGCGACTCTGAAATGGTGGCATCCGGCGCTCAGGACGGACAGATTAAGGTGTGGCGCATCATAACGGGGCAGTGTTTGCGGAAGTTCGAGAAGGCGCACACGAAGGGTATCACCTGTTTGCAATTCTCGCGCGACAACAGTCAAGTGCTGAGCGCTTCCTTTGACCACACGATACGACTGCACGGACTCAAGTCGGGCAAAATGCTTAAGGAATTCAAAGGTAAGACTGTTTGCATGTTTTGATTTGCAATATTGTACATTACACCTGTGGTAAGGTGCACATTGACCTCTGTTGGTTTTATAGTACACGAGCTAAGTTAAAAGTTACAAGTGATATTCACAAATATTGGATGCTCAAACTTTCATATATAAGTACGCAAATTGCAACTACCTCGATCTCGATCGCATTGAACAATTTTTAACATCGCAATTTTACTTTTATTTAGGACACACATCGTTTGTGAATGAGGCAACCTTTACTCCAGACGGTCACAACATATTGAGCGCGTCTTCGGACGGCACGGTGAAAGTGTGGTCGCTGAAAACGACCGAATGCCTATCAACGTACAAGCCGCTGGGCAACGAACTGGCCGTAAATACGGTGCTGATACTGCCAAAGAACCCGGAACACTTTATCGTATGCAATCGCTCCAACACGGTGGTGATCATGAACATGCAGGGACAGATTGTGCGCTCATTTTCGTCGGGTAAACGCGAAGGTGGCGCCTTCATTTCGGCGACCCTGTCACCGCGTGGCGAATTCATTTACTGCGCCGGTGAGGATCAGGTGCTGTACTGCTTCTCGGTGTCGTCGGGTAAACTGGAGCGTACGCTGAATGTAAGCATTATTTCTATGTATATTTACCGTATTTATGGTTATTTGATTCTCTTCACAATTTCGTGTGTGAACAGGTGCATGAGAAAGATGTCATCGGTCTGACGCATCACCCGCACCAGAATCTACTGGCTTCGTACAGCGAGGACGGCCTACTGAAACTGTGGAAGCCATAAACATATAAAATAGTTGTAGTAGTTTTAAGCGCGTAGATCTTAAACAATTTCGGTTACCGTATCGTTCGGCTAAAGGAGTTGAAATCAATAAAACACCTCATCTCTTTTTAAATTATATAATAAATTCAGTTTGCATTACAATGAAGCGATGCTGGCACAAAACCGTACTTTGTGCGGCTCTGCTGCTGCTGCGTTTGCCCACTCGTGCGACGGTAATCGCAGCGAGATTGAGACTTACCTAAACTTCGCAGCAATACATGCAAATTGTCTCCAATTAAAGCTTATAAAAAAATGTAAAGAAATAAGCTGCAGTTTGCAGCGCAATTGATTTCAATTTCTCAAAAAATAGCTGCTTGAATTTTGTCGAGCGTTGTTGGTCATGTTGTGGCGGCTTTGGCGCACTGCTGATCTGTACTTGATGCGGCAGTTGTGCTGCACCAGTTGAACAGTTCGGACACGCACGCTTTGTGGATATTTGGCGAATTGCAGCAATGAAGAGCGACCCGATTATTGAGAAAATTCGCAACAAGTTGCAGGAATCTGATCCCGAAAATCGCACCGTGCTCAATGTGTTTCAGTTTAACTTTACGGATGTGGACGGCAAGCTCGTGAAAAGTGTGGGTATGTGTTGCACTTTGTGGCCATTCCAAATGTAAAACATATTAATTGATTTGCTTCAGTTTTTGATTTCAAAGAATTGAGCATTTACGAGGGCACCACGGAGGCGGCGGACGGCGAAATAAGTATTGCGGATGAGGATTTTTACTTGGTGGGCACCAAGCAGGCCACTTTCGATGAGCTTGTGGCAAATGTAAGCGCAGTCGTGGGTCGGTGGGTTATTTGGCTAATTGCTAATTGCTTTTGCTAATTGCAGAAGAAGGCTGAAGTGAAGGGCGATGGCGATGCTATCAACAAGATGCTGGCAAAGTTCCGCCTGAATGCAGAGAAGTAATTATCTTAGTAAATAGTAAAGAGTGCACAATGCATTTTTATATTACTGCATGCTGTCCAAATATGTTCTATATTGTATATGTACACAAGTAAGAAGAAAAAACGAAAAATCAAATAATGACCGAAAATAAAATCGCTATTTAACATGTAACTACGAGTACTTATGTGCAATACTTGTAACAATTAAAAAGCTGCTTGGGGAAATTTTGGTGATTCATACAATCAATTTGAAAGTTGTAGATTTTGTCTGCTCTAGGGTTGAGTTGATTTATTTAAATTTATAAATTCGATCAACCGAATAGATTTAAGTTTGATGATTTAGAGTTTAGCTCAAATAGGAAGCAAAAATAAAGCACAAAAAGTGATGAATAATGTCATGAATAAGGCTGGTCAGACCTATTCACGCGCAAACGTGTTTATGTCAAAATTGACGAAAAACTAAAAAACGCTACTTGATTCTTATTATATTTTCTTTGCACAGACACGATAGATGACACTCAAGCAGATATTTGAGCACCAGATGACAGATGTAACAACCCAGAAAGAAAAGATTTCGACAATATTGCAAGCGTTGCTTCTTTGACTGGGAAATTCTGTGTATTTTTTTTTTGCTTTATCACGAACCTTTGTTAGAGCTCCTCGAATCAATCACAAAACTCGGTTGTATTTTAATTAATTTTTATTAAAACCAAATACAGTAATTGTTCATATACTTAAAATTAAGATGAGACAGCAGCTGACGCGTTGGTTTGGCGTGCTGCTGGTCAAATTCAACACAAATTAAATTAAACACGACACAATACACAAATCATTACAATGGCATGTTTGTCTCTCGAAAACTATACACGAGTATGTAGTTTCGGCTAAAATATGGTTTCCTTGTATGTATAGGTACGAAATTTAAAATCCATTTGCATGTTTTATAATTGCAATAACTTTAATTCGAAAATTATGAGGTCCATACATGAATGGATGTACGGTTGCTAACAAAATCTATAATAACACATCATGTTGCGTAACAATTCATTGGGAGCGGGGCAAGGGCTTGCACATGGAGAGGATGTGGGGGGAGGGGGCCAATGTTAAACACACTAAAAGTTACCTGTTCACTTATGCCATCTAAACAATATTATACTATCATTTGGTTTTCGGTTTCTTCATTAGTAATCCATATTAACTTGTTGCATTTTCATTGTTTATTGTTTTTACTTCTGCTCTCGTGTTTTGCTTGTTTGATTCATTTTCATTTTGTGTATGTTTTGCTGTAATTTGCATTATATTTAATGTTAACATGAAATTGTTTACTTGTAGGTGTTTGCTTTGCTTTTTGCCTATCTTAATTTTGTTGTTGTTGTTGTTGTTTTGTTGACTGTTTTTCATACTTAATGTTTTACGTTCACGTCGTTCCGCTCGCCTCGGTCGTATGTGCTGCATTTCGGTTTTCGTTTTTGTCCAACTTCGGCCTTGCATTTAGTGCAGTTTTTCGGTTTGGACTTTGCGTTTTCTGCTCGACGCCTTTTAGCAGCGGCCACGCTCATTGGTTGCTTCGGTTTTGCGTTCGGACTATTTACTGAGCTTGGGTTCCGTCAATTTTCGCGTTGCTTCGTCGCATTTGCGATTCTTTGGCAATGCAATTTGCAATTTTCAATATTAATTTTCATACATAAGTTACTCGTTTAGTTATTATCGTTTATTGCTATAACATAAATTTTTTACGAAAAACATCAACAAAACTTTTTACACACTAAAGTCAACTAAAAGCTGAGTGCTTCGCGTTCTCGCCGCCTGCGCCTAACCACCTTTTACAGTATAACAACAATTTTTACTTTTCGTGTTTTTAGTTTTCAGTTTGCAGTTGTCAGCTTTTTGTTCGTAATTTTTTTTTTGTGTAATTTTGCTTTTTATGTAAACACACGTTAATATTATCATCATTAGTTGTTGATTTAATTGTTGTGTTTATTTTTGGTTTTGTGTTTTTGTTTTTTTGTTTTATTGCAAAACGTACGTGCGCTATGAAACCAATACTTTTATTTTTTATTTCGTTAAAAATTTTGCTCTCATGTTTTGGAAAATATGACCGCTGGACTGCGCTGCACGCTCAGGCCGCGCGGCAATCAAGGAGTGAAATTAGTGAAATATTAGCGATTCCTTCAAATCGCAAAATCAATCCGTTGTATTCCTGATGTATCCAATTTAGTTCAGTTTATCTCAATTCGACTCGAAGCGATTGTTTTCTTTTTTTGTTTTCATTTCGTTTCAATACAATGCAAGTCAATTGCGTTTTTAATGCTTGTTTAGTTAAAATTTTGTGATTTTTGCTTTTAGTTAAATACAATTCTGATTTTGCTTTTTTAATTTTTACTACCAACATTTAATTTAATGTTTAACTTTAGTTGATTTTTATTGATTTGAATTATTTGCCAGTGGCCATTTTCAATTTCTCAATTTCGCAGCCACATCGGGCCTTAACACTACAGTTTCAAGGGTTTACTTTTAACGCTTTTGTTAGACCTTTTCGACTGACTGCTGCTCGTAGTGTTCACTTAAAGTGTTTAAATTTAGTTTATGGTGTTTCACGAATATTCATTTTATAGCGTCACAAATGTTTAATTTTAAATGTTCCTGTTTCTCTGTGCAATCCTAAATTAGTTGACTATCATTTAGCTTACGTTGACTTATGAGTTCACTTGACACGACAAATAATAAACGAACTGTGAGAATATTGCAACTGTCGACAAATGAGGAAAATTGGCAAAATAATGTACGGCATGAGAGTTTGACAAAAGCTGCAATCATATTTACAAAACATAAACAAAATCGATACCAAGATATGATGGAGCCGCACTTTGAATAACTTTTGAATCGACTTTTGTATACGTAATGAGTAAAATTCAGCGTGCTTAATGCTTATCGTGAAATTATCCAGTACGAGTAAATGGCCAGAACGGAAAATACTTTTTTAACCGATTTGGTATAAGGTAAATTTATTAGTTACCAAACAGTTGTGAGGCAAATATCTTGGAAGTTTTATTTGAGAGAGTTGGAGAGAGTGAGAACATGAAAGGTTAGGTTATGGTGGTTGCCTCTGTGAAGCACACTTAGGCCCATATATGGTCCGTTTTGATACAAAAATTCCACTCTTTTTTAATGAATTTTTATTATAATATAAGCTCACAGTTGACAGTTGTTTTCACACTTGGAGATTTTTGCCATTGCTTGCGCTTCTTGTTGTAGCGATAGAAGTGGACAAGTTTGTAGCCTGCCCGAACTAAGAATCCGTGAGCCAAAGTAGTAAAAAGCACTTCATAAGGTGCAATGAACCACATGGTCTACGTGTTCGTACTTGCTATTTTGCTAAAATAATAAAAAATACCTACCTAGTTCAAAGCAAAATCAATCTGCCTCTACTGGGGTTTCATATACTTAGCTCAAGGAAGAAAGAAACTAGCAAAGAAGATGGGGAGCTTGGCTAAGCAGTTCCTCTTGCAATCAGCTCTACTTGCTAGAAACAATAGGAAGAATAAGAATAGCATACATTTTAGTCAAAGCAAAACCAATTGGCTTGCGTTGGTCAAAGAAAGTTGAAGGAAGCAGGAAGCTAGCAGAGGTATGAGTGAGTAGCTCTTTTTGTTAACTAGTAAGTAGTTCTGTTTAAAGTCTTTGTATCAATTAGATCTGAGAAAATTGAGCAATACAGTTTCTATATATATCTTTGCGTAAGCAAATTTTTGTACATAGGTAGGCAGGTAGCTGGGGTGCCCCAAGGCGGAGCCCACTTGCATTGAATTAGTTTGAGCTTATTAGAAGGTATCAGTTCTCGCGTGACTCGTTAGAATACCAATAATGGTTCTCGTTCCTGTTTAGTGAGAAAATTTCTCTAGAATGTGAAAAGTTTAAGGTAGACAGAGAAACTTGTGCTGCAATCAGACCATCTTAAATCACTTTCATGTATATGAAAGAGGGACACCAAGCGCTGTCAATTCTTGACGTAGCTGCTCAGTCGTACCGTGCCGAGTGAGCGCGTCTACTCTACAGTTCTCTGGAATAGTTCTATGTCCCGGAACCCGGCTTAAGTTCTTAGTTATGATTCAACAAATGTTGAAAAGTTTTGTTACTTTGTAAATACATAAATACTTATTTCTATAGAAAAGTGAAATTTATTTTAGAATTTGGACTGCCTGAAATTTTTTAATTTACTCATTCATACTTCTACTAAGCCTGCAATTTTGAAATTACGCATACTTAAGTGATCACAAAGCTTTCACGAGTTGGTGCGGCTTCTTGGTATTGATTTAATTTTAACTTAGTAAATATTTTAAAACTGACTTTTGCCTGATACTCAAAATAATGTAAATTAAAAACTGAGGCTCTCATAAAACTCAATACAGCCATAATTTTGTAAGTCATAATTTTCGTAGTGCGTAAAATATTTTGAGTAAATTGGCACATCGCTTTGATTGGAATGCACATTTGCGTATGTATGTTTATGTTTTGGAAAGAAAGCAGCGTGATAAGGGTGAGACATGTGTGTGTAACGAGGGTGTATGCAAATGAAATTGCTCCCAATCAATAACATTTACCAACGATTTGCCTCTAAATGCTTAAGCCTTATCAATATTGCACGTGTTCATGTCGTGTGCGTGAATTAGACATTTCTTTATAATTAATTTACTGCAATTACGTTGTCCATTATTATTTATGATTTAAATTTTCTTTTCTATTAGTTTATGTTTTTGTTTCTTCGTTATTTGCTTGTTTTAGTTTGGTTTTTGTTTACGTTATGATTTTCGGTTTTTGCGTATTTGTTTTTCTTGTTTTGTTTTGGTTTTCTGGTTCTGGAAGATGCAGTTTTGATAGTCACTAATTGTTTAGTTATTCGCAATTATTCACTTTCAATTGTTCTTCGTTAATGTTTTTTAAAAATTTGTGTCTCTCGTCTCTTCATTATTAATTTTTCATCTAATATTACTTTATTGAGCACATTTTAGAATTAATTTTTCATGTTTGAATGGCTGAGTGTTGGCCGAGTATAAGTGTGTGTGTGTGTGTGTTCGTTTGTGTTCGGGGAGAAATTCGTTGAGCTGTAGCAACTGTGTCTGGTTTGTTTGTAAAAAAATTTGTTGTTGTTGTTGTGCAGAAATTAAGGGTTGTGTGTATGTTTGTATATAATGCATGTATATTAATCGGCATATGAGCGTTGCTGTGTGTGTGTTGTTGTTTAATACTCAACTATTCATGTATGTATCTCCTTGATTAATCCTAAATGTAGAATACTTTAATCGTATCAAATATAAAAATCAACAACTTTTCACTTTGAAACGGATTTTTTTTATACATACTTCAAAATGTATAAATTTTTTGTCTAACGCCTCACTGGAAACGCCAACGTTCCTAACTCTTTCCGCTCTATTCTCATTCTATTCTTCAACAGCATTCCGCTTGAGTCACCTTTTGGTTTCTAGTTTTAACTGCAGTTTTCGAACTCTGCCTCGTTACTAATTATCCATTTCGGTATTGTTAACTTTGAAAAATCGTCTTTATTTCTTGTTATTTATGTTAATAAAAAAAAGTTCACCTTTTAGTTGTTTGCTTTGTTTTGAAATGCTCATCGCTACGCCCATCGCTTCGTCGCTGCAGTGTTCCATTTCATTTCTGTAGACTCTGACTAACTGACATTACGAGTTAACTTAGTTTAAATAATATGGTTCATATATGTATGTACCTATGTATATATATTTTTCATTCTTAATCATGGTTTTCAAAAAACACTACAATATGCGTACGTATTTTCTTAGTGCTTCAGCAACACCTTCGACGCTGGCGTCGGCAATTCGCTCCTCCATAACATGGCTGCCGCACACTCGATCGTACTATATGCTAACATGCTCTCGTTGCTGTCGCAGTGATTTCGCTAATTTCATAAATTCTGCACTTTCATAGGAAGAGTTTTCATGGTTAATGCGCTTCATTCACTCTCCGCTACGACTACTCAATATTCGATCTCGCTGACCTATTGATTTGCTGCTGGCCTCCTATGCTTCTGCTAATTATTTGCATTATTTTGGGTTTTTCTTTTATAAATTCTTATAAAATGTCACGTATTGTTTGAGCAATTGAAATGTCAGTTTCGCCAATTGTTAAACGTTTTCCAGATGGGCGAGATTCTCCATGTTGTCCTCTTCGTCGAATCGCACATCGTTGATGAAAATTTCGCGTTGCACATCGATGTCTTCGTCGTCGTCCAGGTCGTCGTCGTCGTTGATCAGCATTCCGCCACTGACGATGTCCACACCGGCGATGCAGATGTGCGGTGGTGGGGGCACACTGGTGGGTGGCAACGGTGCTGGTGGTATCATAAGAGTTCCGCTATTGATGCCATGCAGACTGCCCGATATGCTGGCACCGCTTTGCAGATGACGACGACTTGAACTTAATCCTGCTGCGGCAAAATGCAATAAAAACATTTGTTCAGTGACATGGAATGAGTGTAAAAGAGATGTGTAAAGTGTAAAAAGTTTAAACTTTAAAGTAAAACGAATAATAAGTTAGGCATTAGTAAAGTACAGCATTTCTTTCTTTAAATTTATATAGCTTTTTGAAGTGAAACTTCTTTACGCACGCTTGACTTGGGGAGTAAGCTGGCGAACGCGTTACGAAAAGTGTGATCGGGCGAGGCGAACGGGAGTTGAGTGGTTTACGCACGCTTGACTTGGGGAGTAAGCTGGCGAACGCGTGACGTAAGCGTTACGAAAAGTGTGATCGGGCGAGGCGAACGGGAGTTGAGTGGGGGATATAAGCAAGAGACTGAAATGTATACATATTTCATTTACTAGCTATAAGAGAAAGAGAGAAAGAAAATGTGCGCGCGCACTGCTCTCTCTTGCTCCTACACTGTGATATAGACAATAGGCCTGCAGTGTGCTTAGATATACGGAAAGTATTTGGCTATGAGAGGAAGAGAGAAAGAACACACATATATATATATATATATACATACAGATGGAGAGAAAGAAATTTCACTTCAGTCGTGTGGTCATAAGCACACTCGTTTTTTTTTATTATTATTTTATTTAAATAAAATGATACTATATACTAACTCATTGACTAAATCAAGAAAAAATGAAAATACAAAATAAAGAGATAATAAGACATAAAAAAAATTTATTAAAAAAAACTATTAAATTCAAAAATAATATAGTTAAAATGATGAATAACTAAATGAATAAATATTTAAACAAATAAATCATTTACCTTTTGAATATAATTACACAAATGATCAATAATCTAAAATTTTTTAAAAACTGAAAAAATTAAACAAAATTATTAAGTGTTATTAAAAACCAAACTCATTCAACTGTATTTTCTCATACCTGTGGCACTTGTTTGCGAATCGTAGTGCGCGTTGCGGTGCAGACCCAATTGGCGCACATGGTTTCTACGTTGCTTTCTTCTGGAGTGACAAAGTGTGCATAGGAGACAGATTAGGAACGAGACGACGACTAGTGTTATTATAATTAGAACGCCGTGATCCTCCTCGGGCGCTTCCGTGGTACCTTTACGATTTCGAGTGTCCGGTATTGGCGGCATTGGATGTATTCGTTCGTTAGTATTTGTGAAGAAAGAAGACATGGTATTAGTTGAATAGTTGTGAGGGACTTGGAAATTTATGTGAGACTAACTTTAATTTATTCGCATATAACTTAATCGTAATTACTGCTAAATAATTGAAATAAACGTTGCAAATATGTTTCTTGGTGATGCTGTAAAGTTCTGCCAAATTGCGATACGCGTATTTGGATACATAAGCGAGTGTGTCTGTTTGGTCCTTGGGGACATTTGTGCTTGTTAAGAGGTGTTAGAACTGCGCAGTTTGGCATCTTTATGTAAATGTTTAGATTTATTTAAAGCGTTTAGCGTTTAAAACATTTTGCTTTTAAGAAGAACGAAACACGAAACTCTCTACGACGATTGCATTTGGTATAATTTTGCAGTCAATCGGCGAAACTACACCAAATACTCTCGTTGGTGCAGGTGGTTTTTAGTAGTAAATTTGCAAACTAAGTGGTGTTAGTAAGTTTTAAAAGTGTCGGTGCAACATCCTAGTGTGCATAGGTAACAACAAACCAACTAACAACATTCCAATTAAAAAAACAAAAAACAAATCCTTTACCATTTATGTATAGAAATTGCTAAGGGGTGCTGATATATGTAAATACTTATGAACATAAAATTGCTATTCAAAGGACACTGTCTGATGAACTTAAATTGGATTTGATAAAACTGCCACTCTAAAGACGATTTCAGGGATGTTTTCTAAGAGAATCTTTTAAGATTTGTACTTGATTCCAATGCTATTCATTACATTCTCAGCGGTAACTAGAGTAGCGATCTTAAAGCAATTCAGTCATGGATTAAAAAGTTAGTTAGATGGCCCAGCTAGATATATTTGTATGTTTATACCCGAGATGGCATAGTTCGCACATATTATATATTCTGGTCTATTTTCGTCTTGCAACTTCGTATTATAGATGTTCACAGAACTTTCTAAACTCCTAAAAACTATGTTTTGAAATGGGGTTTTTGACTTCCTTTCATAACGATCCTTAACTTATCTCTTCCCTTAAATGGTATACCAACCTATGGCATACTTTTTCTAAAAAATTGAGCACAATGCTGACTCGGCCTCTTCCAGATACTGACAAAAGGTCCCATCCTCAGTAAGATTTATTTAGGTTAACCTAACCTTAGTTCGCTTATAGTGCTCGGATATTCATAGAGCGATGAAGTCTCTGTACATCCCTCTGATGTCGCTAAGAACCTGATTGGCCAGTGTAATCTAACCTAAGACTTATTTCGGTGAATTGTGTACAGATGAATGACCGAATATTTGTGATTAGAATCATCAAAGTTGTGATTAACCCACACACCTGTCTGTCTATAACTTTCAAAGGTATGATCTCTTCTAGAATGGTCGTAGTCCGCTGACTATTTATTAAGTAAAAGTGCCATAGATTTAACAAAATATGGAGATTTCAATGTTTTGGAATTGCAACAGACATGACCTGCTTTTTCAACTTATTTAACATCAAACTAACAGAATTTTCCATAATTATTTTTTGTTCAGATATGATTTATGTTTGACCTTTGAATGTAAGAAAATTGCTTATGAAGAGGGTTTCTTCAAGCCGTGTATGCACAACGTAACTGATTGTGGGATGTTAGAACTAGTTTCATAATCGGGATGTGTGTGCCAATTATATGGGCACATATAATAGAAATCATTTACAAAATATTTGAAGAAGGCTGGAGAAAAGGTGTTTCTATACTGTACAATATAAATAAGTTGGTCAAGATTCCTTGAAGCTTCCTAACTTACTATGTTGCGAACACATGTCAAAATATAGAATCAGAACATTCGAATGCAAACGATTATTTAGACGACAGCACGACTACACGAACAGCGATCACAGTTGTCGCTGTCCCCAAGTATAACTATTCTCTATTTCTTAGGCGACAAAACCAAAGCAATTGGTATCACTACTTCAAAACAGATATTTGAAATGCAATTTTTCTTACGTTTTCGGTGTGATTTGAATAAAAATGAGCAATTTGTTAGTATTTCAGTTAAAATTTTAGTTTTAAAAATTACTACGCATTACCAGTTGTTTTAAATTAATTGTACAACGGTAAAATGGATATAGACGAATGCTTAATAATAAATTTTTGTTTAGAAGCTCAAAACTATGATTGTGATGACGTTGCTGTCGCTTTCGCTGTAGTCATGTAGTTGACTACATGGCGACGGTCAAAGTCGATGCCATCTTAAGGTTGCGTGTGGGTGTTCCTGTTCGGGCCATTGCACAAAAGAAATTCTCTCTAAAACCCTATCAAGCCGTCATTCGGAATGGACAGAAAACTTTAGGTACGTTGCTTCTTCTGAACATGCTCGTAGCTTTACACATACAACAAGAATAAAAAAACTGTTGTCTTATATTTACGATATATCAGCGCATACTGACATAAATATATATTAAACACAATTTATAGAAAACTTTACATACTCAACATGGAACTGGAAAAATATATACATACAACCAAATCCAACACTGAAGCCAATAAATATGACACTTGGAAGCTTTTTACATTGTGTACTTTTACTACTGAACCATAACGTAGGCATATGTATACCCGAAAATGTTAGCGGGGTTTCAAACAGATCGATTAGCAGTATTTGATGCTCTGTGAAAGTAATGTTTGTTCTATGGAAGATGTCCGATGCCTATTGGATGTGATATGCAGAACATGGATTGCAAGGTCTACAGCAGAGGTCCGAGGGGCTACATTTGTATGGGGTATGTGTGTGTAATACTGTGATTAATTATTTCAAATTACTTGTGTGTATGTGTGTGTGAGTAATGACGTAAGCGTGTAGATAGCAGAAGTTGAAAAAATCTGTTAACTGAACAAAGTTTATTTGTAGATTAAAGACACTTTATATGTGGACTCACGTGTTTGTAACGATTCGTTTGTATGTACGAGTAACAATTTGAAACATGACTTTTTTCTGTATTTCTTTATGTATTTTTAGTATTGGCGTCTCAACATTGGTTTCGAAATTCCATGTGTTTTGCAATTGGTCCAGCAATTGTTTGAACCGTGGCAATTGTGCAAAGGCAATTGCGATCTCCGCTTGTGTGGCAGAAATAATAACGTAATTGGACTGTATTCAATTGAATTCAATTTAAAGAAAAACGATATTAACATATGACGTTACTCCAATTGCTAGACCAATGAGCTGTACGAATGTTGGCATATATGGAATGTTTCCGTCACCTGGGTGAGCAGGCGTTAGAGAAGAACACATTACAGTGGAGGGAAATCAAAAGAGAGAGAGAGAGAAGAAAAGAGAGAAGAACGAGAAGAAAGAAGAAGGAAATTTACGTGTAAGTCAATTAAAGAGTTGTGAGGTCTGGAGAATGTTCGCTGAGGGGGCTACGTTAACAGCTATTTGGTTCTTAGGATGTTTCAGATACTTAAGATGCCTACACGTCGAACTAAGAGCAAAGAACAACGTTTCGACTGTGAGTTTTAATTTCACACAAAACATCTAGATATTCATAATTTAAGTAAATGCAAAATTTTAACAAAATACCCTACAACAGGCTACGTTCATATAAAAGAGAAGAATATCAAAATTTTGTACAATAATGTTGTATGTTTTTACAGGAGTATTTGAAATGAGTGATAAGACAGTACTGAAAAGGCAGAAATCGCATGACCATCTGCACACATTTAACACTTGAAAGACTATTGCGATCATTTTTAAATGGCTGTATTTTCGTTAATAATTTGTGTATGAACTTTTGCTTTGGTGACTTTTAATTTTTATCGAGTTCGAAACTTGCGTAAAAAATTAGCCAAGTCCGATGTGTACTTTCCAAATTATCAGTGGATGTACCTAGAAAGACCAACTGCGGTCATTTTAACCGAAAGCGAAGTACACGAAGATTTAATTGCCTACTACTATTTGGCTTCGATGCTGTGCATAAGTGTCATGAATGTGTAATTTATGGTTCTAAAGTTCCATTTGAGTTGCGTAAGAAATTCCAGGCCTTCCTTTGAACGCATATAAAATTATTTCAGTGGATGACTCTGACTCTCTTAGATGATGAATCATCTAAATGATGATTCCTATGGACGATTCCATAAAAAAATCTAGTTGTATGGGCGCTACCATGCCTTCTCTCAAATAAGAAACAAACAGCATCCAGAATTCTTTCCATATATTGTGTCAAAGTTTCAGTTCAAACGGGAGAGTAGTTTATAGGGGACAAGCAACAAATAAAAAACCTTCAGTTTTATGCATAGAAAAGTGATGATATGCGACAAATTTAAATTCAGGAGAACCCAATTTTTGGCACAACGCACAGTGATTCGTCCCATAGACAAAATTCAAAGAATTTATAGTCTCACAATTTAATGATTTTGATGTCATTTGATAGGTAAAACTCCAACTAAGAAAACCCCCAAAAATCTGTGCAAAAAATTAATTAGTGTTTGTGCAAAGGCGGCTCAAAGTTGCAACTTTTTTCACAAAAAAATTTAAACATATATTTTCTGTTTTTTAGTCTATTGAGTAAAACAAACTCTAAAAATACATGGTTGGCAAAAAGTTGCTGAAACTTTCAATATGTATTAAGAAATGATGTGGCCATTTTCGCTTTTAATATTTTCTCAAAATTTGCAAAGCTTAGTCTTTTACATTACTTTTAACTCAAAATATTTTTCTAAATTAAAAATCTGAAAATTGGCAAAACTTAGAGGAAAATATCTAAAAAGTATGCGAAAGTATGTTCCTGGAATGTTTTTATTTTAAGAAGCATTCTTTCTTTGTCGGATAATGTAATTTCATCCGCCGATATCTTCCGATCTCAGAAAATAATTCAATTTGAAAAGTGGTCTAAACACGTATTTTTCGACAAAATGTATTTTATTTATCCATAAAAGTATGCAATCAGCATAAAAAATTAAAAAATCTGCACAAATGCAAAATATGCATTTATTATTATCGTTTTTATTGCAAAACCAGAGGGTCCTGAGACAATTTCTGTTACTCTTTGGAATTATCAATGTTGATGTTACCGATGAAATGTAAAATCTGAAAAATCTAGCCAACACACTCGTTGCTATAGCTCTCCAAAAATGACGAAAATTGCAAATTTAAGTCTCAGGCATTGCCAAACTACAAAATTTTAAGAAAAACAAAATGGAGATTTCAATTCAGCAGACCATGATTAACTAGTGTACCAAATTTTATGAAGAACGCACCACTCCTTCTAATTTTGTCCCGCGGTTGTATGGAGTCGAATCACTGTGCAACGGTAGGAAAAAGTATGAAGATAAGATCTGCGAACATTATATATACCAAAAAAAGTTTCCATTGATTTATGTTGATATACGCTCATAAATAGTATTAGCGGTCAAAATGACCGCTGTGGTCTTTCTAGGTATGGACAATTTCCGGTCCTTTGAGTGTTAAGAAATGCAAATTCTTGCCTATCAAATCTTGATCTTCTTGAGGACCAAATCTTTGAATGTACAAAGGTACACTTTTATTAAATGTTTGCTCAAGTTTCTTAAAAAAAACTCGTATGGAATTGAAACCGAAACGATGAAAAAAACGAGAATTTGCTTGTTTAGTTTTGCATTGGAAAATGTTGTTTCGTATACAATTGTTGGAAAGTATCGTGATGTCATGAAAAAAAAAACGATAGTGCGCGAATATTGGAGTAGATAGTAAAATCTGTATGCATCGTTTTTCCCAACAGCCAGAGAAAAGTAAAAGTTTCCCAAAAAAGTGTTGTTTAAAATCTTTGCAGCTATACTAACATTAGGAACATTCAGCACACTGCAGCACTAAAATTTTGGGTTCAAGCGATAAATTGTCAACTTGAGCACAGTTCGTGGATTGCAAACCTGCTATTGTGCTTTATATATATGGTCAAAATTTAGGAACGAAAAAGTTGTTGTGAATGTGTTTATAAAAATGAGTCTGATAAATAGGAGAAATGTGCTATTTAAGGAACATTAAAAGTAAATTAGTCTATAAAAAATTTTGACATTGTCTTGAGACCGCCACATACATGTAAGTTGTAACGTTAAGAACACATACGTGGATAGAGCTGGTGGATGTTGACATGTTTTAGGTAATTATCAAAATTGTTATAGGTGCATTTATAAATATATTATAAGGTATAAGCTTAGATATGTATAAATATTTATTGGGCTGTTTCTCATTAACAAATTTCATATGTTGCAGAAATTTATTTATGAGACCTGTGCTCCGTTCTACGTTTATTAATGTTTGTTAAATAATTTAGTTATTTATAGTTATTAGTAAATATTGAGTATTAGTAATGGTAGTATTTAAGTGTTCGTCGGGTTCAAGGTTTCATGTTAAAAATATTAAACAAAGTATAAAGGCATAACTCAACAACTCAACAAATATGTAAACAACAAACAAAATGTAAATGAATACAAATATATTTAGTAACGTAATTGACAATGAGTACAAATTAAAAGATTGCATAAAATGATTTATATTTCCGATTTATTTTCGAATTGATTTTCAACAATTTCAAATAATTGAATATCTCAGTAAGTTGGTATAAAATTTTGTTATAATTATTTCTTATGCAATCGTACAATTGATGTTATACACGTTTCATGTTACACTAAAGACAAACCAAAGCATGGCAAAATTGTTTCGTCAAAGACAAATTGCATTTCTGTGCGAAACAATTTTATCGTTCTGTTCTATGCATTTGTATAATCCGAAAATTTCCATTTGATTTGTACATTAAAAATCATAGGTACTTGGGGGGAAATCAACTGAAATTATAAGCTATAAAAACTTAAGATTAAATAAAGATTAAATTGAAAAAAATGAACTGAACCGTTCGACTCACTCACGACTCACAGTGCAATTCGTCACTATCATCACCCGGACCACAATTTTTGACACCATCGCAGCGCAGTTTGTCGGAAATGCAGTAGCCAACTTCGCACTGGAAGTGGTATGTTGATTCGCAGAGTAGTCCAATGGACGGTGGTCCTGGACCAGAGTCTTGTATTTCAGTCCATACAATGCGGAAGCCCTAAAAAAGAAATTATAATAATTTTTAGAGATATAGATGATATTTTTATAAAGATTCCCAATCATAACAAAATAGATTGCATCTGGTGATAGTGAAAATGATTTTCATTTTCAGTATTTTGTTGATTTTTTAAATTCTTGTTAAAGTTACAATTTTAAGGTAGCAACTCTTTAGAGTGCGTCTGGTTTGTTGAGAATACCCAAGTATTCAGGGATGGAACAGGCTTTGAAGCAAATCTCTATGGAAACTTGCTAAGATGGCTTCACAGAACATTACCCCAAAGAGTCATGAAAGAACCAAATGGGATCTATGCGTAATCTACGCGTTTAGCGAGTGCCATCTAACCTAACCTACAAACATATATTTTAAATGAAGCGTATGCGATAGCAATAATTCCTAGAATCATAATCCTACATAGTTAGTATCTGTTAACGGAGAATGATAAGACTGCGGACCACTCGCTTAGTGTCTGTCCCGCGTACGCTCGAGTCAGTCTTGAGACATTTGGTAGTGATTCACTGAGAAGTGACCGCATTGGCTCCTTGGCTTTACAGGATCTACTCGGATTTCTAAGGAAATCTCGCAGATTGAAAGCACCGATTTAAAGTAAAAGGGAACCTCAATTCGCAATACAATGAGCGTATCTCTGTCTGAGTGCTGCGCTTACTAGATTGTTCCGACTGTAAAATATAAAAAAATTGACATTGACTCACCTGTGCACCAACAGTTTTGTCGCTGGTGGTAAAACTGATACGGGCAGTTTGCCCAGTGGAAATATAATACCACTGTTCGATGAGTGGTTTCTCACCACACAATTCCAATGGCGGTTGATCCGAGTCGACATTTACCCAGAGGCGCAGCACCGCGGCGGGACAGCCACGATCTATAAATTTACATTCAATGAGATGAAAAATACATTCATTACCATTGTTAGTGCAGACTCACTTGCTGGGTCGCCCTCAATGGAAAAGTGTTCAAAGTTAATTGACAGCTTATAGCCCGGTCGCGCTGTCATAATCCAGTTGCATGCCATCGATGCCAGCCCTTTGCTCGGCGCCTTATATCCAGCCGGATAATTCGGCGACGTTATAATGCCCGAGTCCTCGTTCGAGAAGTTTCCACCGCAATCGCCCGCATCGGACTTGGCTGTTTCGAAGAAGTAGCGCGCCTTGAAACCGCTGGCAACATTCTCCTGATCCGTGTGCAGTGTGATGCGCAGACCAACCGCTCCCCTTGGGCTCTCGACGGGGCCGGGTGCTGTCAGACCACAGTAGCGACCCAGAAAACGATCGTTGTTGTCGCGATAAACCACATACATCTCCAGCCAGTCCTCAAAGCAAGCGCTCGAGCTGCAAAACGATGAAGATAAAATGTTAGAGCACTGATTGCCGTTCGCTTTGGTAGTGTTGAACTCACCCATATGCACCAGCAGTTGCATTTGCGTTGCCGTCAGCCTTTATCTTGAAATGATCGAAGACAATTGTCACCTGCTCGTTGGGATCGCCCAGAAACAGGTACGAACAATTGGTGTCCGATGGATAATTGGATGGATAACGAGGACTGTTGAGTTCGCCGCGTTTCTTCGAGCTGCTGACATATGTGAAGCTGCAGGTGCCGTCGGGAGCCGCCGTGCCCGGAATCTTGTACTCGGTTTCGAATGTGTACTTTCCCTTGAAGCCGCGCCCCTGCAGCTCACCCGAGCTGAAGACCATCGCGAGGCGCGGGCCATCGCTAATGACTCGTTGTGTTTCGTTGCCGCAGAGTTCGTAGTCGAACTTGTCGTAGGCATCGGCGGTCTCCTGCCCTTTCAAGTAGATCTTCAAGTAACCATCCGTACAGTTCGATCTGTAAGTGGTGAACGGTGATAGATGGAGACTCTATGTGATCAGGGGAATGGGTAACGAGGTGATACTTACTCGCTTTTATCCTTATGCTCGACTTTCGGTATGTTGAATGCCGAAAACTCTAGACGCACTCGCTCCAGATGCTGGGCATCTTGCATACCGTAAATAAAATACCTGCAGAGAGGAATGCGAGAGAGCAGAGAGCAGGTTGGGTTATGGACAATTATAGTGTGAGAAAGATGGTAAAAGTGGTAGTGGGGTTACTTACCGACATACGGTTTTCGGTATATACGGATAGGGATAATTGGGCGAGAGCACATAGCCAGTTGATTCCTTTTTCGATAAAATCTTTTGATCACATTCTGAGCCACGTATGTGAATACCATCGTTTTCTCCTAATGCGCGGCAAAGCGATTGGAGCGAAGTGTTGTTGTTGTTGCATTTTAGGTGATTTCAATTAGAGGGTTGTGGTAGTTGGATAGTTGGTATAAAGTGTTGATAAAGACAGAGGACACAATTTCAGTATAGTAAGAAAATAGTGAAAGTTATTGGACCAATTAAGTACAGATACGTATACACATGAGTATAGGCACAGGGCAAGTTACAATTAGTGGTGTAACGGTACGGTGGCATAAAATGCACCACAAATTCCGCTCTCTACTTAAACGATTAACATGCACATACTGTCAGCTGAAAAATGCTCTTGACCTTGACCAGGTTTTAAAGAAATCAACCATGTACGCTGAAAAACTGTAATAATGCGATTAATAAACGGTGTACCTGACCCCTGCCTAAGTAATTACCTAACCTCAGTTCAAGTACTTGCAGGGTCATTTGCAAGACGACTGAGTCCATGTCAAATGTTTTCGCTCTTTTTAAACTGTAGCTAGAATTCTATAGTTTTAGTTCTCTTGTTTAATTACAATAAGCAATTTGAAACACTTTGCTGTGACCCTTTGTAAAAGTGCGACGTCTAAAATTAAATTAAACGCTTACGCAACGCGGCTGTGCTTTGGTTGTGCTCTTGACACGCTTTTCGCAAATCCTGAAGGTTAGTTTCGTTGGATGGAAATTGAAATGTTGCGCGCTAAACTGTGACATGCAAATACCTGTCGGCCAAATGCCTAAATGTAGGCTACATTGACTCTATTTTAGTTCACCCTGCACTACGAGTAAATCATCCTGAGATTCTTATCAAATGCCGCGCAGTATGAAAATGTGGTACAAAACAATAATAACAACAATAATAACAACAACATTAACAACACGTAACATACAAATTACTTACGTATAAAATCTAATTTAACAAAACTTTCGCTAAATTCATAAATTCCTTTAAAGCCACGATTTTGTGTGTTTGCGGTTCTCGGTAACGTATAAAAGTGAACAAAAAGGCTCGATTCGCTTGAGTATAAAACTAAATTTCTTTGTTGTCCGCAATATGTACCGATTAATGCTGACGAATTATCGGGACCGTCGTACACTTTGACATAGTCAAATGGGCAGCTGTGAACGGTTGAATAAGATAAATCATAAGGATCATCAACAAATAAAGCAATACTAGAGTTGGCCGCTGACGAGCTCCGCCAGAGCACTCGCGCGCCGCGGCCGAGTGCTCGTTCGGAGGTCGCCCAAACAGAATAGTTCAGCATTAGAGGTACTCACTGTGGTCCACCAAAAAATAGATCAAAATCACGAAATTCTAATCTAACTCTTTGATTTGCTTCACCAAGGAATTGATATGTGCACGACATATCCTTTGGATAGGCACCCGGATAGGTTGGCGATATTAGTGCGCCAGTTTTATTGATACTCATGCTAGGCGTGATGGTGTAGGAACATGGTGAACCCGCTATTGGTATACCAATTTCATATTCCGCTAAATCGTCATGAACGAACGAACGAATACATACAAGATAGAATGTTATTGTTGGCTCTCGACACTGGCTCTGTTGGTTCGACGGTGTTGCAGTTGGGTTGTCTACTTACATGCATTTATAAATCTATAAGTTCCGTCAAATAAATCAGGCGTCGATACATTTTTATTGGTAAAAAATGAGATGGCAACAGCTCGGTACATGGAGATACGACGACGTGGCGGTATTGTTCCACAGTAGCGTCCACCGAATGGCGAATTGATCAATTCAGCTGGATCTGATGACTGAACCTCCGAATATATATCCATGTACTCGTGAACACAACTGCGAAAAAATACAGAAGGTGTTATTAAAATTGGAATAGTGTTGAGTTGGACAAGCGTCTAGCGCTGTTCGATGCTGGAGACGTGATGAGAATGATGTGGATATGAGTAAAAAGAGTAAAAGAAGCTATAGCTACTGAATACTGTTCAAAATTGTAAATATGCCTTTTAAAGCTGTAAAATAGGTAGGAGTGGTTGTTGCAAGGGGAGCACACTTAGGTCATACAATTAATTGGACTCGAATCTTCTTACTAACAAAATCAGTTAGAGCTTCTAACGAAGCTTAGTAGACAGTGAATAGTTCTATCGCCTAGATAGGACTGAAGAAGAAACTACCCAAGCGAATTATTTTTCTCTTACGAAGTGCAGGACAGAAATCACATAGCAGATGGAGTAAATTTTACTCTTCTTTCTTGTCTGTGCAGCTTCTGCAGAATTCGTTGGAAAATAGTCTTAACACTAGAAGTACCGAGCGGTCATTTGACGGTTTTCAGTTTTTGATTAACCGTAGCTCGAAAACGGTTTAAGTTACGAATCTTGTTCTCCTTGACTTTTAATATTTTGCACTAACAATATTTTGCAAAATATTAAAAGTCAAGGAGAACAAGATTCGTAACTTAAACCGTTTTCGAGCTACGGTTAATCAAAAACTGAAAACCGTCAAATGGCCGCTCGGTACTTCTAGTGTTAAGCCATCAGTGGCTTACACCAGTAATCTTTCTCAGCTAATATTTTTTCAGCGAGAAAAGTTCTCTAGAATGATAAAGGTTTAAATAGGTTTCAATTTGGAGTTCATTTTATGGTGTTTGTACAAGTATGTATATACAAAGCTTACAGGTTAGTATGAAAGTTTTAGCATTAAGTCAATTTTAGGGAGATAGGCAATTGAAGGAGGAATTTGTGGACGCCTTGATTACATTTAACGAATTTGTAATTGTTACACGAAAATACAGATAGGGAGCTTATGGAAGCGTGGAATGACTGAAGACCGTTCTACCAATCTGTGATATACATACAAGTGCCCCACTTTAGACCAGGGACCGTACCGGTTATGGTTTTTATAAAAAAAGTCAGATTTTAACTGTTTTCTTTTAACTTTTATTTTTCCCGACAAAAATAAAAGTTATTTTGTGCCTTTTATCATTTCAGTCAAAAATAACTGTTACTTTTGACTTATATTTTATCGGTAAAAAATAACAGTTATTTTGTGACTTTTATTTTTTTGGTCAAATATATCAGGCATTTTGAATTTTTTCAAAGGCCGTTTGACCGACTAAAAAAACTATTGATACCATTTTCTTCGTCGCACAAGTCTTATAGCTCAAAATGTGGGGTCTGCTGTATATGAGTACTGTACATGAAAACATGTGAATATTCCAGGGACCGAAAAGAACTGTTATTTTACAATTTTCAAATCAAAAAGGCATAACGAAAAAATTGTCGGTGGACTTTTTCAAATATAATATTATGATCGTAATGGCCTCAGCTTCACGAATATTAAACGCCTTTTAATTTGTAGACTTTTACTATAAAAGTTAAAATTAACTGTTAATTTGTGCCTTTTATTATTTTAGGCAAAAATAACTGTTACTTTTGACTTTTATTTTATCGGTCAAAAATAACAGTTATTTTGTGACTTTTATTTTTTCGGTCAAATATATCAGGCAATTTGAATTTTTTCAAAGGCCGTTTGACCGACTAAAAAACTATTGATACCATTTTTGTCAATTTTTTATCAATAGTTTTTTAGTCGGTCAAACGGCCTTTGAAAAAATTCAAAATGCCTGATATATTTGACCAAAAAAATAAAAGTCACAAAATAACTGTTATTTTTGACCGATAAAATAAAAGTCAAAAGTAACAGTTATTTTTGCCTGAAATGATAAAAGGCACAAAATAACTTTTATTTTTGTCGGTAAAAATAAAAGTTAAAAAATAACAGTTAAAATCTGACTTTTTTGATAAAACCCATAACCGGTACGGTCCCTGGAATATTCCAATGACACCTTATGGACATGCCAAGAAAATCAAAAATCAAAAGCAGTGTGATTGGTATGAAAGTACTCACTCATACGAAACTGACCAAATTTTCGAAGAAAGGTGAGACCTGTGCTCGGTAAAACCCAACCCAATCTAGTCTAACCTAACTTTGTCTGCGTTTATTTATTTAATTAATTATTACTTATTTTATCAAGAAGCTTTTTGGATGCCAAACTAAACTAACCTAACGTAACCAAATCTAATCTTATCTAACCAACCGATACTTCTGATGAGCTAAACGTAAGTTAGTTGGATTAAAATAATGTTTAAGTAGCTACGGACAGCTTCTTATTTTCTTGAATAAAATATTACCTTTCCAAACGTTTTGTTATATTTAATTAAAATAAAAAATGTTTGGATGGATCTAAAAGTATCTACGTTATTCCAACACAAACAAAGTCGTAATTTTACAAATGTTATCGCTTCCCAGCGACAGCAATAATTAATATGTCAAATTTTGCAAAATGATAGCAATAATTTTTGCCCATTCCGCATATTAAAGTATTAATGTTTATCACAAATGTTTCTCTTTTAATTGATATGACATGAAAAAACTGAAAGTCATTATTGATCAATGAATTTTTTAACGCGTATTGATGCAATTGAACGATTGAAGAGCATATAAATCGTACTTACGTTGGCAATTCACCGACGGCGGAACCGCTGTTTTCCAAATGAAATAATTAAGATAAAAAGGAAGGATGCATTAATTGAAAGTATAACATTGTAAACGTTACACTTACTCTGGCGGACTTCCTCTTAAATTAAACGATGTAAAAACTACTTCGACTCGTTGTCCAGGTCCTGCTAGGAAGGTGTATAAGCACTGGCGCGAATGGTTCTTGTGATTGTGCAACAGTGGGGCAGAGAATGAGCCGTTTTGGGGGCCGCCGATGCGCGAAACGAACGTCTGGTCGCATTCTGCAAAGAGCAATTCAAACGGAAAGCGGATGAAATGTGAATGGCGCTCTGGAGAAAATTGCATTTCAACGAAGCTAAAGGACGCAACAAAGAAGGTTATTATTTGAAAGGATATGCAAAGTAGCAACATCGACAATAATTGTTTGTGTATTTCGTTGACGAAAGGCGGTGTGGTGGTGTTTCGTTAGTTTGCTGCTTGGCGACAGACAGCGATTTTCACTTAACGGTGTTGTTGTTGTTGTTGTCTAGGCGGTAAAGAGTGTGTGTGTGTGTGTGTGAGGGTTGGGTGTTGGCATAAGTCGTGTTGGTTTGATTAAATTCGGTTTGGTTTGTTGGTTGCGTTTCTTGCGGCAAATGAAATAAGCAACACTCGAGCACAAACATGCGACTCTAGGATGCAACACAAACAAAGCTGTGCACCAGTTGTGTGTATTTGTGTGTTTTGTGTGTGTGTGTGTGGGTGTGTGTAGACACGGACATACGCACTGAAACGAACGAACGAACGCAACTACACAACCTACTTGGCGATTTAGTCGGTCTCGGCAGAGGTTCCAGATATGCCACAACGGGTATCCATGGACGAGGTTCGGGATTGGGGCCACCTCTCAGTTCAGAAGCGTCTGAATTGGACGCCACTGCCGAGATAGACAAAAAGACAGAAAGAACACAAACAATTTATTTGATTTTAATTGCATTTTGCGACTGTGAATGAATTTTCTATCCTATTTTGTTTTCATAGTAAGTGCTACAACAACAATAAGTTATGTATGTACATATGGTTGTGTTATTAGAACAAATATGCGTGCAGGCGAATATGACAAAACTGTCGGCCTGTCGACTTGTCGTACTGTCAGTCAGGTAATGTACGTCAACATGATTTTTCCATAATTGCACATAAAAGGAAAACGCTGTAGCTTTTCATCTGTCACACGCCGAATTGTGTACAAGTATGTGTGAGTGACGGTGCGAGCGCAAATACTTTGACACCCAGCCAACGATTTAGCACCTACTGTGCGTCAGGCGTTCGATGGTAGTGAGTGCGCAAAAGTTTTCAGTGCAATTCGCAGCTTTCGTCTATCTTCAGCCAGCAGCAACAATGCGCACTCAGCTTTCTCGCGCTGCGCCCGGCGACCACTGCATTTGTGCCGACTTTCCGAAGCTGATTGCATATTCCTGCGGGCTGCTGCAATCCCCCCCCCCCCCGCACTTTGCGAATACAATATAGTGCGGCAGCGCGGTGGAGTCAGGGTGTGTGGTGTGAAAGTGCTTTTCAATGCTATTATCTGCCATCACGAACCGCCTCGAGCCCGCACGCCGAACTAACATAAATTTCAATTTCGCAACAAAACGAGCAGCGACGCGGTTTGTCTGAATTTTTTGTTGTCCGCTTTATGTTTTGTCGAATTACAAATGCAAATAGAAAATCGCAAATTATGTCAAATGCGAGTTGATAAAAAGTGTTTTCTTGTTGTGCATTTATGTTTTATGCACTAAGTGCAATACACAGGCAATACATATACATATGCACGAATGTAGGAATGAGCGACTAGGACGGATGGCACATGAAAATTTACCTTTGCAGGAAATTGAACGCCGAATATGAGAACAGTTGATGTTGAGCAGGAAATTACATGTGCTGTAAACTAAAACTCATTGTCAAAGCATTTGGTTTAGTTTATTGCGTCTTGAATAATGTATTTGCACAGAAATATTACCAAAAGTATGGTATTATTTAAAACTATATTTTAAAATATATCAGTAGATTAGATAAATCAGGCAAAAATCACCATAATACCCTTTACAAGGAAATATAAACTGGGCGCCTTCAGACCAATCTACTTGGATGGGGAAAGGGTGGAACTCCAGAAAGAAGTTAAGTGTTAAGTGCTAAGTCCAAGTGTTAAGTATACTAGATAACAAACTACTCTGGAAAGGACATAATGAAGAAACGATTCGGAAAGCCGCCAGAGTCTTTATGATCTGAAGATACGAGTATATTGCAGGGGTTGCACTTCAACAATACTGAGATGGATCTATACAGTGATCGTGAGGCTATCGCTGATAACCTACGGATCAGCTGTCTGAGTAAACAGAACTAGTCAACTGACTAAGTACTATCAAGGCGTTCAGTAAGCTCCAGAGACTAGCGTGTCTGTGCAATTCATGGAGGGTCTTCTCGAACTTACATCTCTTCACATACATATACAAACCCAGGCGAAGAGGACTATCCGAGGGGTTTTTGAGTTGCAAGAAGAAGCCGGCCTCGATAGTCCAGCGGGTAGCGCGCTGGCTCCTCATACCGTGGCCCCAGGTTCGATTCCTGGCTCGGGCTGGTAAAGCGCTCATCTACTTCTATCGCTATCCACATGAAGCAGATGAGAATTACAAGAATCGCACAAGTGCGCTCTTGGCAGGCAATGGCAAAACTTCCAAGTGTGAAAGAAAAACTGCCAATCGTCGTTCGGATTCGGCGTTAAACTGTAGGTCCCTTCCCTCCCTGTCCCCATCCGTTTGAAATGTGTTTTGTATCACATGTTGGAAAAAACAGTGTTGCATACACATTTCAAACGGGTGGAATTTGTGGTATCACAACGGGCCCATATAGGCCTAAGGGCCAATTTTTCAGTGCGAGTTTAACTCAGTTTCTAGTTTAAACTTAGTTTAAACGCAAAATCGAATTTTTCAGTCAAACTTGACTGAAGCTTAAACTCAGTTTAAACGCCCAACCCTGCACGGTTAAACTAAGTTTAAACTGTCAACAGCTTCTGACAGTTCATTTCTTTTTTGTTTTGGTCAGCTCTTGCCTGTCGTGAGCGAAATTCTTTTTTTGCACTTTTTTTAGATTCTTATACTTTGTGCGCAACGTTTTCGCGGACCGGAACTTACGAGTATCAACAAATTTTGAATCGAAATCGTCCTCAATTTCTTTTCATTTCGTTTGTTTTTCCTCGGCACTCACGCTGTCTTCTTGCGCTCGAGCACTTGTTTATTTTTTTTCACAAGTGCAAGAAGACATTCGATTTCCCGAGACGAAAAATTTGGACTCCGTTTGCTTATTTTGAATTTTTTGTTGAAATACATTATTTGAGCGCAAAGAATTTATTTACGAATGACAATCAAAACAAAGGAAAATTATTAGCTAGATAAAAATATTGCCGGTATTGCCACACCCAAATGACAAATATTTGCTCCAGTTAAACTAGCACTGAAAAACTGCTTTGTCGTTTAAACTGAGTTAATATTTAAACCAAGTTCAAGGAAACTACGTTTGAACTGCGTTTAAACTCGCACTGAAAAATTGGCCCTAAGTGTGTCTCATACAGAGGCAGCCACTACAACCAACCAACCAACCAAGAAGATCGATATTGTTAAAAACCAATATCCCGGATTGCAATACCGAGGGACACAATCACACCGAAGTTTAGTTTCGTTAAAAGATTCAAAACCGAACTTAGTAGCAAAAACAGCTGGGTAGTTACATCAGAAATATATCTGATAGATCAGTACAATGTAACCTGGCAGACGGATGGATCCCTGACGGAGGAAGGTACTGGAATTGGTGTACATGGTTCGAGGACAAGATACTCGGAACCAATGGGTAGGCACACAACTATATTTCAGGCGGAGATACACGTATTCGAAAGGTGTGCTTACTTCAATTTAGCGAGGAAATACTGGAACCGGAAGATAGCGATCCTTTCCGATAGCTAAGTGGCAATCAAGGCTTGAGAAGCTGAACGAAATTGGCCTCTATAATCAGGTATGGATCCTCTGGATTCCGGGTCACGTTGGAAAAGAGAAAAATGAAAAGGCCAACAAACTTGCAAGGAGGGGCGCCTCTACTTCCTTTGTCGGTCCAGAACCTTTTTGTGGTTTAAGTAAAGGAGCTTTATTCATCCTAACCAGAAAAGACGAGATAATCAGTAGGAATCTATACTGGAAAAATTTACTAGGCTTAGAACATTCCAAGGCGAGTCTCTCTAAGAACAATCTTAGGATTATTACAGGCATGCTGACAGGGCATTGAAGGTTGAATTATCAACTGATCAAAGTAGGAATTCGTGCAAACTAATGTTGCAGGTTCTTTTTGCAGGAAAATGAAATTGTAATACATTCATATATGTACTAGGAGAATGCCCTGCACTTATGCATGTTCGAAAGAAGCACCTGGGGGATTTCTTCATAACGGGCGCAAATTGGAAGTCGAGAGGCTTAGGTAACATACTTAAATTCCTCTTGGATGCTGGACTCACGGACGAACTGTGAGTCCATGAAGGGGACAGAATAGATCTGTTAAGTCGCAGTGGACTATCCCCAGTAATAATGATAATAGATAAATCACTAGATTTATAAACGAGAAGCCTCGTTTTGTATAGACGTTTTAAAGACAAAAGAATTGCTTGGTAGAGTTCATCGAATGTGGTGTTACAGTTTTACTGACTCGATTTAATAAGTGTTGTATGGAGATTGCAAATAATGGCTCCTGACACACTTTATTGGAGAAGTTAAAATTTGAGAATTGGCGAGTTGCATGAGGGTGCATATAAGTGATATTAAATCGAGATCGAGTTTAGAGTTAAACAAATTCCAAGAAAATCTACAAAATACTACGCTACTCAGCTACTCAGAGATTTTTGGGCGAGGATACAAATATGATTGGATTCCATCTCAATAGAATATTTTTCCTAATGTTTTTTTTCGAAATTTGCACCTTGTGGAAAAGGATCCCCATGCATAATAAGCATTTTTTTCGGTCGTAACAAGGGAGATGTCACCGCTGCCTTTGCGGCAATCGAAAGAGAATCTGCCAAAATGGGTCTGGTGGTAAATGAGGGCAAGACGAAGTATATACTCTCTACACGCAGGGACTCGCAGCGGCTAGGGTCTCACGTCGAGGCTGACAGGTATGCTTTAGAAGTTGTCAAGGAATTCCTACTACCTTGGCACCGCCATAAACAGCAGCAATGATGTCAACCTTGAGACAAAGCGAAGTATTACTCTTGCCAATAGGTGCTACTGTGGTCTCGGTAGGCCACTGAGTAGCAGAGACCTCTCTCGACCGACAAAACTTGCACTCTATAGGACGCTTATCCTGCCCGTGCTCCTCTATGGCGTAGAAGCATGGACACTGACGCGTAACGACACAGCGGCCCTTGGGGTGTTCGAGAGGAAGGTACTTCGCAAAATCTTCGGCCCTGTTCGTACTAGCGACGACTATCGTATACGGACCAACAACGGGCTGTATGAACTGTAAAAAGACATGGACGTAGCACAGCGAATTAACATCCAGCGGCTACGCTGGCTTGGCCATGTCTGCCGTATAGACGATGAAGCTCCGGCGAAAAAGGTGTTCGATGCGGTAGTTGGAGGTCGACGGCGAAGAGAGAGGCCGTATCTTCGGTGGAAGGATCAAGTTGAGGATGCCCTAACTTCTCTTGGTGTGACCAACTGGCGAAGGCACGCGCAAAGCAGAGGCGCCTGGAGAGAGCTTTAGCGGCAGGCCGTAACCCGGTAACGGGTTGTTATGGCCAGTTAAGTAAGTAAGAAAGTAACGTACCCATAATTTTTATGTTGGCCCATCCGAAATAAGAGAATTGGATCTCGTGTCGCAACCAACATTACTCGAACCTTTTTTTGGAAGCTGCCATCTCAGCAGGTGATGGCAAAGCACTGAAAGAATTTGCCAAGCGTTTTTAAGTAACTTCTCAAAGTAAGCGAAAAAAGAGTGAATACTTTTGATTACCTGCTTACTTTACCCAATACCGAAAGTTAAAATTTGAAGAATCGCTACAAAACTGATAAGCTTTGATAAGCAATAACCCTTATTAGGCGCTTTCCTTTCTTAATTACACACACATTCTTCCATACACATTAATCTAGTGTTTTATTATTATTTTCATTTGGTATATTGCACCACGATTCACTTGTTTAAATAATTTATGGCAAAATCGAAATTTTACAACGCCTCCATAGAGCGACACCGTAACAGCGGCAACAGCTGCTGCAACTGTAACTGCACCTGCACCTCCACCGGCCAATGCATTTCACCTTGATTGAGTTTTGAAAGCATTGGCCAGTGAATACATTGTCAGTGGCTGCTCATTGCTGGCGCGGAACTTTTACTTGATTAGCTGTGCTGCTGGCGTGAGAAGTGTTGCGGAGACCAACGAGCTACGAGCACTTAATTGATTAAAGCCTCTCTACACCATCTGATTTTATACACATTTAAAACACATACATTACATTCATGGCTGCGATCGATTTTTAACGAATCAAAAATAATTTTGATTGCAATGTAGCTGAGACATTTGAGACGAGCCCTTTACGGAAAATTCGATTGCGTTAAATTAACATAATTAAAACTCGAGTTCGAACTTTTCAACTTTACAAACAATTGAATTCAAATCAAAGGCATGTCTGGCAGCTGTTGCCGAACAATGTGCTTCTGTATTGTGTACTTTTAGTATTTCGGTAATGCAATTTCGCTCCTGGCAAAAGCGTAAAACTTTTAATGGGGCTGTACTTTTTGGCGTGTACGAGTATGCATAATTTTGTTCATTTCACAATTGCAATAAATTACAAAACTCCACGTTGTAGAATTATGCACATTCGGCAATAATTCATCAAGTAGCGGGCTGTATAGTGCCGCCCCTTCACATATGTATATATGTACATATGTATACTTATGTATTGGGACCCGTTAATGTCCATAAATTTGTAGCAGACATTCTTTTTTTGGTTTGATTTGTTTTTACAACCTTTGTCATCATTATACAATTTCATGAATCGAGTGGCTTACTTTGGAATTTCCCTTACAGCTGTAAAATGCAACCAAAAGTCCGAATAGTTAAAGTCGTGAGTATGTGCAGTAATATTGAATGGAAATTTACGTTGAGATTTACGAATACAGTACTTTTCGTTTATAACGAACCCGTTTAAAACGATTTTCCGCCTAAAACGAACCAATTTCAAAAGTACGCGCCTTTATGTTTTCGCTTATTACGTACCCCTTTTAAAGCGAACTTTCGGTTAAAACGAACCATTTTGCCCAGTCCCTCGAAGTTCGCTCTAAGCGAAAAGTACTGTATTCGATTTCGATATTACATTTTTAAAAGCAGCAAGAAAAGATTGTCGAACTTATATTTGACTTCTTCTGAGGATAACCTGGAAGCAGTGGAAAACCATTTTATAAAAAAGCTCACTTTTGGGGGCGAATAGTTGCGTATTTGATCTCAGAAGAACTTCAGAAGCAGTGTGGGTTAATTTACTGATTTAAAAAATAAGAGGCGATGAATGTAATGTGTGTCCTCCATCATTTAATACATTTTCGGCGTATCCAAAACCTATTTAACTTAACTAGAAAAATACAAATGAAAACATTCAATCGCTTTTTAAAATAGGAATGTTACAACACTGGGAAGCTGAAAAAAAAACTTATGAGCATTTGTCTTAAAGCAAACCAGATCAAAAAAGTCAGGAAAAATGAGTGTGGGAAATTGTATTCTGGTCCAGCACCAGGCAGTGATTGCGAGAAGGGTTAATATGGTACGAGGGCGGGTCAATAAGTCCGTGACTTTTTGAATGAAACACAGGTTTTTAGATTAAAAGTTATTTTATTTTTCAACGTAGTCTCCTTTGAGATCTATACACTTAGCCCAACGTTTCTCCAGTTTTTTTATCCCTTCCGAAAAATATGATTGGTCGAGGTCTTCAAAATAGGCATTTGTTTGTGAGATGACTTCGTCATTGGAGGCAAATCTCTTTCCGCCGAGCCATTTCTTCAAGTTTGGGAACAAGAAATAGTCACTTGGGGCTAGATCGGGTGAATAGGCGGGATAAGGGAGCAATTCGTAGCCCAATTCATGGATTTTTGCCATGGAAACTGCACATGTGTGCACCCGTGCATTGTCCTGGTTGTGTTGTCGATTGTGAGCAAACGCGGCACCCATCTTGCGGAAAGCTTTCTCATACCCAAATGATCATTCAAAATTGAAACGACTAAGCCATGTGAGATGCCTATGGCTTCCACAATCTCTCTCACTTTTAATCGCCGATCGGCTAAAACCATATCGTGGATTTTTTCAATTGTTTCGGATGTGAAGACCTCAACTGGACGTCCAGAACGTTCGGCATCTTCCGTGCTTGTACGGCCACATCGGAATTCAGTAAACCACTTTTTTACCATGGAAATGGATGGTGCAGAGTCCCCATAATATTTATCAAGCTTAGCCTTGGTTTGGATTTTTTCCGCAAAAAATAATGCTTAATGAGCACACGAAATTCACTTTTTTCCATTTTCTTCTCAGTCAACGCGGTAGTCTGATATTAACGGCTGTCAAAAACAAACTAAATGTCGCAGCTTGTTCAATTTTTGACAAGAGTCAACTGACAGATGACTGTTGACGGGAGCAGTGTTGCCATTTCAATTAAGAGGCGGGAAATTCAAAAAGTCACGGACTTATTGACCCGCCCTCGTATTTGAAGTAAGTAAAAAGATAACTAACGACTAAATCTCGTTAGGGATAAAACTTGTAGGTATTAGAATTATATTGGAATTATACATATTGCGGCATAAGTGATGAGAAGCAAGTTATGAAAACTCATTTCCTGACATCTTCAAATGAAAACTCATTTCCTGACATCTTCATTGCTATAATATAAGATGAAAGTAATCACTAAAACAACTGGCAAATATGGTCCGCGCTGTGGCTTCTTATTATGTAAATTCTTATTAGCAGAAATGAGATGAGCAAACCTTCAACATCCAAATGTATTGAAACTATGTCTGATATTATTATCCATTCAATACCAGCTGCCGCAACTGTGAAAATCCCAACGAGAAGGAAACCGTCCACCATTTCCTCTGCACCTGTTCGGCCTTGTCAAGAAAAAGATGGAAAACGTTGGAAAAACCAACATTTCAGAACTTCGAGGAGATAGCAAAGTGCACTGTAAACTCGCTACTCTCTTTCATTAACCTCTCGGACTGGATATAGAGGATATAAAGAGTCCAGAAGACAGCATACCAGAATACCTTGTAAGGCCTACCGGGAATAGTGGTATCGAAACGGCGCTAACGCGCTAATTGGATGTTAGGACATCGCCACTTGAACCAACCAGCAACCATGTCTGATATTGAATTCAAAATGTTGCATACATGTGCATTGAATTGTTTTCGCGGCTACATATTTCAACAATGTTGGAGTGTGAAGATTTGAGCAGATTAGTTATCGCTCACTGTGAATAAGGCAGGAGCAGCACAGTGACAACGATGTCGTTGTGATATGTGGCAAGATGGAGTGTGATAGAGTCAAATTTATGGCGACGCAAACTTGTTGAGGTACTAAAAACTTTTTCCCTCTCTTTGTGGGGAAATAAAAATGTGCTGCTGGCACACAAAACAAAAAAAAAGGCTAAACTCATATAAACGCGAGCAGAGACAGGACCCCATATGCGGTGTCTGGCGTATTCTCAACGCCACCTGTACAACACCGTGCGACAGCATTTTTCACACCGGGGAAAATCATATCATTTCATTATTCTCGTTTCATTTATTTTGTATGTTTTTATTATTTAAAACACTGATACTCCAAAAAATTAGAATTTTTGTACTTCATTAAAATTGCAGCTTCCGCCTTTTTTTTAATATCTTTCGAACCAATAAAGTTAGAGTAATGAACATTTGACACGTGATCAAGGAGATTTTAGGTTTTAAAATACATACTTTTCAAGAAAATTCTATGTAAATTTTTAAGGATATAAAGGATTAAAATTTTCAAAGGACCTTTTTCATATCCTTTTTTA
Source organism: Melieria picta (assembly GCA_964056695.1). Classification (NCBI taxonomy): domain Eukaryota; kingdom Metazoa; phylum Arthropoda; class Insecta; order Diptera; family Ulidiidae; genus Melieria; species Melieria picta. Next base: position 102,916,170 of record OZ057398.1, on the reverse strand, counting down.
CAAATAGATAAAGAATCAATTTTATTTAAATTCTTTAGCCTTTTCTCTTTCATTTGATATACATATTGCCATATTCTAACGAGGTTAAGTATTTTTTATATATTTTTTATTTTTTATCCCCTTCAAAACTTTGAAGTCCTTTTAAAAGGACAAAGGATGTAAAAATGAAAAACTGAGTACGCAGTATTACTATGTTTGGTCTCTAGTTTCGCGCCCATATGGCTTTTTCCGGTGTGAAAAATGTTTTTAATTTTTGTCGCACGGTGCAATATGCGAAAACTCATGGAGCATGTGTGGCGAGTAAATTTGTGGCGCCACTAAATGTCACTGCAACTGTTGGCAGATGTGAAAACGTTGTTGCTTTTGAAAATAATATCCCAACGATATCTACTCACTGGTCTACTTGCATAAATAAGGGGTGAGAAAGTGTCTAACCGTTGTGGCAAAGGTGCTGCGGTGTCTGGTTGATATTTTCCTAAATGTTTATGTATGTTGCTGCTTTAGTTTTGTTAGAAAAAAGAGCTTTAATTTTGATTGCGTTGCGTAACTTTCATGTGTATCAGTAATTTGGAAACATTTACATAGGAGCACAATTTTTGGAAAATATTGATTTGAGCGCAAATATTTCCTAGTAAGCAATTAAAAAGATGGCTCCAGTGCAACTTGACTCAGTAAGGTTATGTTTTCAGCATTTTCATTTCAGTTTAATTAAATTCATGAAGTTACATGAAATTTCTGCGGAATATTGCACTCTTTACAGTCAAATGCGGTCGTTAAAATTTTAAAGTAAAACATATATATAACTTATCTTCTTATATGTACAGATTGTGTAAAAAGTATCGGGAATTGTTTAAAAAAGTACGCATTGCTTCGCAATTCATTTTGTAGGCTGTAAAGAGGAACTAATCGAGGGCAATACAACGCTTGGCATTGTGTTTTGATATGGTATACGCTTAATTTTATTTATTTTTTATGCATTTCAGCTACGGGAAAAATAAACATTTTCATATCTGTTAAGTTCTTGATAAAAAAATATGTGATACAAAAAAGAGATATGTTGAGAAATAAAAGTCTTCAGTCGGTTTTGTCCTTTTAATATTATTTTCTGCGTCGTATTATAACCACAAACATTTAATGCAGGAAAAAATGGGTTAATGTGGTCTAGAGGTGTCTTCTTCTAGTTGTAGACATCTATAAAAAAATATAATATTTTGGTTTTTATGACAACTTTCTTATTTTATAGATTACTCTGATATAGTTAATCTGCTTAAAGCGAGCCATGCTCACATGGATATCAGTTCTTAGTTGGAATGCCAGAAGTACGTATTGGCCGTGCTAAATTTCTTTCCGACATCTTTACTCGCAATCGTGTGAGCCAACTGGAAGACAGACGTGCGAATATTGTTAATTGAATTCTCCTCTTGATACTGATTCATATCGGCCATGGATCATCCTGGACGTAACAAACCTTTCAGCGCAGGGTACAAAAAACGCAACGCACATGGCGACATATGGAAAATAAACTACACATATTCAATTCAGACTCAGGATGGATGGTTGGTAGGTTGGTTTGAAGTGACTGTCAGGACGCTGAAGGACAAACTTAGGTCGTTGCTGTGCCTAGTATGTGTGGTTTCCTGCAAGTCTGGCGAAAATCTTTCAAACCAATTCGATTTCTGTCTTCAAATCAAATTGTTTTAAGAAACTCTCCATAGACTTGCAGGAAATCCTTACAAGCAAATCTGGTAGCTTGTAGCAAGTCCTTAGTTTACACTGACTTAAGGTCAAAAATTCAAAAATTGGTCAAAAATTGCGACGATATCTTTTACGCTCCTCTTTGAAATTGTTTCAATTTCCTTGTTATTTTTAATGTTTGTGAAGCATAAATTATTGTAAATTTTCCTCTGAAGAGCTGAAACTATCAGTGTACCCCTTTCTGTTTTTAAATAATTAAAACAAAATGAAGAACCGTTTCCGTTTGCTTTCTACACAGACTGTAGAAATATGTAACTGTGTGCGTGTGCATAATATGTAAGGCAATAAAACGCAGACTTGTCCAATTAAAAATTTGCATTACAACATACACATCACACACATCAAATTGCCGCTGCGATAAATTTCGTTCTCGCCCGACTGCCTGTTTGCCAGCTGTTCGTCTGCATTTAATGATATTCGCGTCACACACACATGCACCCATATGCTGTACTGGATCCGTGTACTCTCGCCCACCACGCCCTAACTCCATCTAAGCGTCGGTGCTGTCATTATAATTTCTCATTTTTTTTCAAATTTGCCACTTTATTGCCAGCGACGAAACTGATGAAATGAACACGCACGCCTGGTCGTCACAGGTTGTTGCTGGAAGAGAGTTTCGCATAATTTTATGACAGCCCCAGTAGTTACGAAAATCGATGGAGTTTAGTGCGTTTTAACGGCGACTCAGATTGTGTCGCACACACATGAAAGCCGACGCGCCGTATGCCAGCAGCGAGCTTATGACAGACACTTACCGCATCGGCTGCGCGAAAGGTGATTTAACTTTTAACTAACATAATTTAATACAAAATTTTGACGACACAAATGTGGAAAATCAGCTTGAAGAAGGTAAGGTATGGGGAAATTAGATAAATTAATAAGCTGCACTTTGAGCTAATCAAAATACTTTCAAATGATATATGTATTCGAGGGCCGGAATTTTGCGGCCGGCCGAAACCCGGTAACGGGTTGTAATGGCCAGTTAAGCAAGTAAGTAGTATTAGTAGGCATTGATTAGGACACCGGTTAGGTTAGGTTAGGTTGAGGTGGCTGCCTCTGTATGAGACACACTTAGGCCTCTTAATGGGCCCGTTGTGATACCACAGATTCCACCCGTTTGAAATGCGTATGCAACACTGTTTTTTTCAACATGTGATACACCACACATTTCAAACGGATGGGGAAAGGGAGGGGAGGGGAGCGGACCTACAGTTTAACGCCGAATCCTGGAGGTTTTGCCATTGCCTTCCAAGAGCGCACTTGTGCGATTCTTGTAATTCTCATTCCCTTCATGTGGATAGCGACAGAAGTAGATGAGTGTTTTTTCCAGCCCAAGCCAGGAATCGAACCCGGGGCGCTCGGTATGAGAAGCCAGCGCGCTACCCGCTGAGCTATCGAGGCCGACAAAAAGGACACCGGTACAAAGTGATCGAAAAAAAGGCAAATCTCAGATAACTGAGACGCATGGCTGTCTGTCTGTCGCTGGATAGGACTACAGAATCATAAACTTCTTTTCTCTTGATAAGACTACAGAATAATAACTGGTATATAAAAATAATACTTATATCAAAATTGTATATAAAAAAAATCAGCTGTCTGGGTAAACAAGACCAGCCAACTAACCACCATCAAGGCGCTCAGCAAGCTACAAAGACTGGCATGCGTATGCATAACAGGGGCTATGAGAACGTGTCCAACAGCATCTATGGAGGTTCTCCTCGAACTAACACATCTTCACTTGCACATACAGACCCAGGCGAAGAGGGCTCTTCTACGGATGACTGATATAAATATCGGGACTGAGGGCTTCCTGAGCCGTAAGAGGATTGATACTCTTACGAATCAGTATCCCGACATTGCAATACCGAGGGACACAATCTCACTAAAGTTCAACTTTGTCAAAAGATTTAAAACTGAACTTAGTAACAAAAGGAACTGGGTAGGTACATCGGAAACGTATCTGATAGACCGGCATATGATATCCTGGTACACAGATGGCTCCTTAACGGAGGAGGGTACCGGGATAGGCGTATACGGGCCGAGGATAAGATACTCGAAACCTACGGAAAACACACCACTATCTTCCAGGTGGAAATATACGCCATTGAAAGGTGTGCTTATTTCAATCTGGCGAGGAGATACCGGAACCGAAGGATTGCTATCCTCTCCGACAGCCAAGCGGCAATCAAGGCTCTAAGATCCTACCAGGTGTCCTCGAAACTGGTTTTGGAGTGCCTTGAGAAGCTAAACGAACTTGGCCGTTACAACCAGGTCTGGGTACTTTGGGTTCCGGGCCACGCTGGCATTGAAGGAAACGAACGGGCCGACGAACTGGCAAGGAGAGCTTCCACACCTTTTGTCGGCCCTGAACCTTTTTGTGGTTTGGAAAAAGGAGCTTCTTCTATCCTAACGAGAAAGGACGAGATAACCAGAAGGAATCAATACTGGGAAAATCTACCAGGTCTAGAGCATTCCAAGATGGTTATCGGGTCCTACAATAGGAAAAGATTCGAGGATTACATGACCCTATCAAAGAATAATTTAAGGATTATCATGGGAATGCTAACAGGGCACTGCAGATTGAATTATCATCTAGCCAAACTAGCAATCCGTGAAAACGGGTATTGCAGGATCTGCTTGCAGGAAAACGAGACTGCATTACATATACTAGGAGAGTGCCCTGTACTCATGCATAAAAGAAAGAAACACCTGGGGGACCATCTTATACCAGGTACGGACTGGGTATCCAGAGGTGTAGGAAGCATACTAAAATTCCTCCTGGATACTGGACTCACTGACAGTCTGTAAAGTCCAAGAAGGGGGCACAATAGATCTACAGGTCGCAGTGCATCATCCCCATCAATAATAATAATAATCAAAATAATAATAATGCGCATCAGATGGGTTTGAAGTACAGTGGAAGATGCAGAATGTGTGAAGGAAAGAATGCTACAAAAACTTTCGCAAACATCCTTTGCATCTGTTCCCCTATACGCGGAGAAAGTTTGGCCACCCTGAGGGCCTTCGAGAGCCAGGACTCAATTCCAGATTCGTCACAGTCATTACTCAAATGGATCAATCCTACGATTTATTAATGGGTTAGAGTAAAGTATAAAAGTTAAGGTCTATGTGTAGATTATAGAAAACCTACTAGCTTTAAGAAGAACAAGAAGAGAATGAAAGCAGAGGGCGAACAAAGCTTGATGCCAATTGCAGAAAACTGAACGCTTTATAGATTTAATGTGTATGTGCAAAACTGATCTCCTCATCTCATTTCCATTCCATTTCCATTTTTTTTGCATAGGACTTCAAATAAATGTGAATTTTGTATTTGTTTGCTGTTGGCCATTCAAGTATGTACGAAAATCGAAGCGTATAAAACTTGATTTCATTTCAAGTGTCTGACCGCACTCTGGCTGTGTCTGGCCACTGCGGTGGAGCCAAGCGGGCGTGTCGGGAAGAAAAGCTCCTTGCAACTTCGCAGCGCTTAAAAAAAATGCAATTTCAATCGCAAACTATAAGCCAAGTGCTGTTGGGAGTATGTATGCAAGTGTATGTTTGTGTTTGTGTAGGGCCATCCTCAACCCAGTTTCATGTTGCCAATAATATTTTTCAAGTTAGTTGCAAAGTAGTTTTACTCACGGTTTGCTTTCGAAAGGATCATACCTGCAAAGAGAAAGGAAAAAGGAAAATATGTATTACCAATTGTTTCGTCAAAGTCTCAAGTTAATATTTTGAGCTACTTGAAATTGTTTGGAGTTATTACGTTAAACCTTTTAGCCACTTGTGCCAGCTGTGTGATAGAATGACCTCAGCGCTCACGGACACGCAGCGCATCAGGCAAAGCTCGTTTGTAGTTAAATGGCAACAAGCACACGTACATACACAACGACGTTGATATGTAGCACGACTGTTTTTTCTAACGACCCTCACGATTGTTTAGGCACATCTCTACATACATACAAACGTACGAGTATATACATGAGGAACGTACATATTGTGCTACCAATTCACGCTGTGTGATGGTTGTGCATATCAGGTGCGTACGCTGGAATTTTTCACTATAGATGGGAAGAAAACTAGGAAAATTGAAATTTGGAATTTTAAATATTCACCTTCACGGTTTCCAAACGTAGGTACGTGTACCATATCTATTATATCGGAATAAACAGTCCCTAAAGTTTACATAACTTGCCACATGAATGACTTAAACCTGCCACGAGAAACAGGTTTATGGTTTAGTGGTTACGAATTCCAGTCATTATTCAACCCAACTTTCAGGAACAGGCACTAGTTGTCGGTTAAAAGTCGTAGGTTCGAATCTCTCAATCGACACTATCAATTTTCTGAGAGTTAACTTATTGCTTTTGAAGAGCTAAAAACTCGCTATTCAGACTTGGCATAAAGCTATAAGCTCCTTTCATTCCTGTACAAAGTCTGGTTTGTTGTGCTAATTTAAACTGTTTATACATATATAGACAAGATTGTTGAACAAGATTATTAGACAGTTAATGCATAAGACACAGTCGGTCCTTGGTGAGCGTTCATTGAACATGCACAAAATTCATAAGTCTACACGATTTTTTATTTGAATGACGGAAGACTGTCATGAGGAACAGGTTAGGGGTCGTGGGTTTGAATCCCTGTACAACTAATTACATACAGACCAGATTAATAGAAGCGTATTACATGAGACATATTCGGTCCTTGGTTGGGGTTCATTGAACATTGAACATTTTTTAATTTTTCTGTCACTAATGAGTCACTAATGAAAGCTATTAGAGAAATTTGAATTATATATGAATGTACCATATATTCTGTGTAAATACAGGCTGGACCATTTAAGATTTGGAAATTGAATCGGTTATAAAAAAAAACTAATGAATATTTTTTGAAAATTCCTGTTTTATTACAAAGGTTGGACTTTGTTAATTAAGAATGAATAGCAATATCGTTCATATGACCGCCACTACTGGCCTTACAGTACGCCATTCGGTCAACCCAATTTTCAAGTACTTTTTCGATTGTTCCGGGTAGAATTTCCTGAATGGCAACTTCGATTTCATATTTCAAAGCTTCAATCGTCTCTGGATGGTTAGCGTAACACTTGTCCCTTACGGCTCCCCACAAAAAAAAGTCCATTTGACTTCAGAATTTCGGCTGATTATTCGATTTTCGAAAACGGTGCCCAAAAGTTCGATTGTTACGTTGGCTGTGTGGCTTCACAAATTGATTCACAAACTGAGTTGAAGGCCAATCTTTTTTTTAAGTTAGTTTTTTTTTAATTTCTTACAGTTTGGGTTGAAGACTCTCCACTTTGGAAGTAAGTTCTCAATATTTCCCAATTTTGTTCAAGCGTATAGCGTCCCATTTCGTAAATGTCAAACTTTTAACTAAATTACGAACACAAATTGAATGACATAGTAGCGTAGTTCAAATTCCAAATCTTAAATGGTCCACCCTGTATTTTGAAATATTAACATTTAAAGAAGAGTAAAGATTTACTTGGAAATTTCTCATTATTCTTAAAGGGGTTTACTCGACTCGACTGCTGTACTGGAGATATCAGTGATTATTTTTTGAAAATTCAGTTTTTAATTTCATCTTCAAAATTTTCAGTTATCCTTTTCTATTAGATCTTTGTACATTATAATAATAGTGAGATGTTTCAGTCAGAATGTCTACTTAAATCAAAAAGTGATGCACCTCACCGTATCTTTTTCGAAAAGGAGTGAAATGACTGTTTAATGAAGTTTTTTGAGCTTTAGATTCGCTCATCTCCCAATATTCTCTATTGATAACCGTTTCTCTCATCAGTGAGCGTTTGGACCATTAGTGGCAGTTCAAAATATTCGGAGATATTCAACAAATAGGTTCAGATAAGATTGGAGCAAATAGCAGCGAAAAACTGATTCTATGCAACTCAACTTGAAAGTTATTGCTGTGATAGAATTTAGTCTCCTGTGAGTGCAATGTTACTCAATTTTTTTCCCAACGGTGCGCACCTGAAAGGACACTTTGTTTGTTAGCACGTACGTGAAAATTGAAAAAGAGTCAGGTCTTCTTTGTATTTTTACTGCCATGCCAACGGCCATCGGCCGACGGCTAAACGAAGTGGAGAACAGCGGCTATGTTAACATTGCCCGATTATCTTCCCCATAGAAGAGCGAATGACTTTATTTAAATATTGTACTTTATGCTTTGTGGTCGGTTTCTCTGTTGTTGCAAAACTGTTACCTTTCTCGCTGGTACTCACTGCAGAGCCGAGCATACTTGTAGCGGCTGGTGACAGCATCGTAGTGTGGGCATGTTTATGACAGTATGGAGACAAGGGCACTCGCTAACTTGCCATATCACAATGAAGATGAGCACAACAAAATGTGTGTGGGGTAAGTGCGTATTTTGTGCAAAATGAAAATATAACGTTGGCATAGAAATATTACATTACAGACAGGCAGATCTGAGTGTACGATTGTAAAGAATGGGATGCTGGAGTTTTTCACATGAAAATGTACAACATTATATTTTTATATTTTTGTATATGTCCACTCGACGTATTCATATACCAAAAATTATATACAGTAGGTATGTAGATATTTTATATACATATGTATATAGATTAAATTCACTAAAGAATATTTCAGCGTCAAGTCAACCTTCAAGGCAGGGTCACCAGCACAGACAAGCTGAGCTGTTTGCCCTCTGCTTTGATTTTCCAATTTTCGCCCCCTGACGCTGCGCGGCACTAAACACCAACCAACCGAAGGCAGCGCAGAAAAGTTGTCCTCTCGAAGGAACGCAGCCCCAGACCGGAGGAGGGCAATAAGTGGCCGTTAGTCTGCCGGCAAGTGCTCGCCGAATCGCTGCCCATTGTCAGATTGAATGACACATTTCTTCGATTTTCAGCAATAATTAAAGGCAAACAATAAATCAAGGCCAAACGAACAAAGACAACTGCGAAGAGCACAACATTCGATCGGGCATCCTTCCGTCCGTCCTCCGCGTGCGTGCGTGAGAGCTGTGCAGAAGTTCGCTTGAAACGGCGCATACGAAAGCGCAAAAGAGGCGCGCGGTGGCTCTTGGCACTTGTGACACCATTAGTTACTTAGAGATGAAATCTAATCTTTTGACATTGCGCCTGCACCGGCCACTAAAAGATAAACAACAGCCATTGTGATCGTATCGCATTGGGTGAAATGGATGGATGGATGGCAGCGGCCAACTGCTGCTGTGAGTTGAAGCAAGCGCCCGATTTGCATCGTGTTGTGCCCAAGTGGCAGCGAAATGCACCAAACGGCTGCCACTTTAGCAGTGCCCGAGAGTGTGTGTGTGTGTGTGCGTGTGAGGGTGCTGTGTCATTGCCAATCGCACAGCGCGACAGTGCTGATGGCAGACAATGCAGCGCTTTTCACTCGATTAAACGCTTTCATCGTCTTCTGAAGCATCTTGGCGCTGGTTGAGGGTGTGGTGTTTCACGCGGCTCAGCCTCGCTCCGGGTGGCTGTGATTGGCCAAGTCGTTTTTCGTTTTTCATATTGCAATCAACTGCACATATGTACGAATGTAATTTGTGACATATTTTTTGTGCTGCACACACATTCTCCTACATATGTTAATATATAGCTGTGTTTGTGTACATATTCATAACAAATCGTTGACTGCAGTGCCATTGCCACAGCGCCGGCTGTTGCTGCCGCCAGCTGCTGGCAGCCTCATTGGCTGGTCTTGGTTGCGGGCAGTTATTGATTGATTTGGAGCGCAGCGCAAAGGCAGCATTCGTCAGTGTCATTCTGAAGTGTGTGTCGGTATGTGTTTGTGTGTGCGTGCACTAACCCTGATCTACTGGCCTTTTTTGTTGCGAAAATTGCTGCCTTCTCCTATTTCGCATGCATCTTGTTTTTCATTGATATTTATGAGATTTTTGACATTGAAATTTATCGAACGCAAAACTGGCATTTGCATTCGCCCAGCGAAAAACACCCAACAAAATATTTTAAACGCTGCCGTAAACCTTCAATTTTGCCGCTCGCTCAACACGCCTATGCACAGTTAATAATCGAGCTTTTACGAGCCTACATTATGTTTTTATTGTACATTTTTAATGTCGCGCCTGCTGCAGGTGTTAATGGAGCATTACGCGCAGTTATCCGAAAATTGGTTGCAGCATTTTTGGCTTTTTCATTTTACTTCTCTTCACGAAATTGAGTTTTCGCTCCCCTTCCCGCACCAATTTTGATGTCTGATTTATTTAGAAAATTGCAAAATAAAAGCAAGCGCAGCAATATTTAACCGTAATCCAGCTTCGCTAAAAAACAAAATAAATAAATAAATAAAGAATGTGCAGGCGATGAGTGAAAATGCATCTATCTACATAAGAAATTATTGCTTGCTTGTTTACGAGCGTGCAGGTGACATAAATAAGCCGCTGAGTAGAGTATGAGCGCGGACGTATTTTCAAGCACAAAATGCCATTAGAAGTGTCGTCTCCTTTTCCAGAGGAGCGTCCAATCCAAGGGAAGCGAAAATGTAATGAAATATTATATTATTGCTCTTAACTCTAAAAATACTGGATTCAAGCGCACCAAAGCGGAGTGCTGGAGATGTCTGCTGCTATTAAAAAGAAAACCAGTTCAAATGAGTCTGGCTACCAAATTTTGTGAACCACTTAATACTGCGGCATCATCGTTTCCACCAATAACGATGTGAGCCTGGACATAAAAACGAAGAACGAGTCTTGCTTATACGAAACATTGCGGCTTCAACAGGTAATTCAAAGCGGCCCAGCTCTGTGGAGATTGAGAGAGAACGGCGCTGTATGAATGACACACTTAATAGCGACCTACTATACAAACAATCTCCAAGTGGGGTCAAGCGAACAGGGTCGATTTTAACCCTCGCAAGACCCAATGTTGCCTGTTATCCCACAAGCGAGTCTCCCCACATCCCAACACATCCCTGGTTATGGGTGATGTGAGTATTGCGGAATCGGCAGCTCTTGATGTTCTGGGCATGTCCATTAAGAACGATCTTCGTTGGAACGATCATATTTTTTGCGTGTCGAAAGAAGCAGCCAAGTGCCTCGGCTTCCTAAAGCGGTGCAAAATATATTTCACTCCGTCTGATCTCCGCATTATTTACACCACCTATATCCGACCTAAAATGGAGTTTAACTCGCACCTATGGGCGGGGGCTTCAAAAACCCATTTGGAGCTCCTCGACCGGGTGCAAAACCGTGCGATCAAGCTTATAGGGGACAGTAGGGCATCCAGCTCTATTGACTCCTTGGAGCATCGTCGAAACGTGGCATGTGTGGTTTTATTTTACCGATACTTTTTCGGTAATTGCTCAGTGGAGATGAGCAGCTTGCTGCCGTCACTCCGGGTATTCCCCCGGGCCACCCGTGTGAACACTGGCGCCCATGCATTCCACGTTGAAACGATGTTTCAGCGCACTACGCACTACAGAGAAGGTTCGTTTCTGGCCCGTACATCGCGGTTGTGGAATGGTCTCCCTGCGGATATTTTCCCCAGCACTTATGATCTCGATGGGTTTAAGTCGAGAGTCCATAACCACTTCTCTCAAAACCCTATCTCCTAACCTTTATATCCTTTCTGAACCAACGCAATGCCTCGCATTAATAGGGGCCATCCCCTGCGCGTTTGTTCGTGTCAAAAAAAAAAAACAGAGCAGAGATCGTGTCGGACGATAACTCTTGTTACGTTATTACGCTGTGTTGTGGATTCTTTAAGGTGAATATGACAAAATCTTTGGACCCGCTTACGAAGGCAAAGCTTATAAGCTGTGAAAGATGCTTAACGACACAGCACTGATTACACGGGGGACGTGGGAAAATACCTCTGGAAGCAGTAAGTAAAAGAAGATGTGTCAGAGCAGAAGTTTTCTTATAGGTACAGACCAATAGAAGATCTAAGTAGAAGTTGTGTGACCAAGTTTTCTTCTGACCAAAGTAAGAAGTTGGCACGAAGCAAGCAACTCTTCAGCTGAAAAGTTTTGAAGAAACAATTGTAGGTGGGATAAGAAAAGTTTAAGCCTAGTCTTATATGTATTATGTTATAATGTACAGGGTGGACCATTTAAGATTTGGAATTTGAACTACGCTTTATTTCGAGAATGGCCGTCCAAATGTCATTCAATTTGTGTTCGTAATTTAGGTCCATTTTCACCTCGGATGAGGTGAAAATGGACCTCGGAGGCTATGTGAATAAGCAAAATTGTCGCATCTGGGGTTCGGAAAATCCACACGTCACCATTGAGAAGCCAATGCACCCACAAAGAGTTACGGTTTGGTGCGGGTTTTGGTCCGGCGGCATCATTGGGCCATTTTTCTTTGAAAATGAACAAGGAGCCGCCGTTACAGTCAATGGCGAGCGTTACCCTGCCATGCTCAACGAATTTTCGCTTCCAAAAATTGAAGCGGATGACATGGATGACATTTGGTTTCAACAGGATGGCGCAACAAGCCACACAGCCAACGTAACAATCGAACTTTTGGGCACCGTTTTCGAAAATCGAATAATCAGCCGAAATTCTGAAGTCAATTGGCCGCCTCGGAGCTGCGATTTAAGTCCGTTGGACTTTTTTTTGTGGGGAGACGTAAAGGACAAGTGTTACGCTAACCATCCAGAGACGATTGAAGCTTTGAAACATGAAATCCAAGTTACCATTCAGGAAATTCTACCCGGAACAATCGAAAAAGTACTTGAAAATTTGTTTGACCGAATGGCGTACTGTAAGGCCAGTCGTGGCGGTCATATGAACGATATCGTTTTTCATTCTTAAATAACAAAGTCCAAGCTTTGAAATAAAAGAGGAATTTTCAAAAAAATATTCATTAGTTTTTTTTTATAACCGATTCAAATTCCAAATCTTAAATGGTCCACCCTGTAATTCAAGAGCAGAGATCGTGTCGGACGATAACTTTTGTATTTTATAAGACGTTCATTCTACGTTATTACGCTATGTTGTGGCTTCTTTGTGGCGAATATGACAAAATCTTTGGACCCGTTTACGTAGGCAAAGCTTATAAGCTGTGAAAGATGCTTAACCCTTTCGCTATTTTGTTGCCATATGGCAACATGCTACTTTGTGGACGTCTGAACCCTCCGTGGTTTCAAGAATACATTTTTTGTTGGTCCTTAGAATAGTTTGAAGTTTTAGGAAAAATACGAAATTAATAAACTGAATATTTAAGTTTAAAGAAGAGAACTATACACGTTTTTTTTATGGTATATCTTGACATTGTAAAGGAAGAAGAAGCAGCAAACTTTAGATACCTGTTTTTTAATCATAGCTGAAGTAAATTAAGAAATATTTAAATTTTCGTTATGCGTAAAAAGTTTTATGTTTAAGTAATTATTACAGCCACAACGATGTGGTTGCTCTCATAGAAAAACACTCTAAAATACAGAGTTCGATTATAAAAATTAAAAAATTTCTTATGGAACGTAAAATTTAAAATGTTAACTTTCCCCAGTAAAAACCTGTAGTGAAAGGGTTAACGACACAGCACTGATTACACGGGTGTCAAGGCTTTGGCAAAAATACTATTTACCACAAAGACGTGGGAAAATACCTCTGGAAGCAGTAAGTAAAAGAAGATGTGTCGGAGCAGAAGTTTTCTTATAGGTACAGACCAATCAGAAGATCTAAGTAGAAGTTGTGTCAGAGCAGAGGTATTAAAATGAGATCAAATTATCTCCAAAAGATTAGGAGGAATCATTTAGAATCACTGCTGAAGCGAATAATGCTGCTGATGTTGATCGCCACCAAAGGACCAAGTTTTCTTCTGGCCAAAGTAAAAAGGTGGCACGAAGCGAATAAAACGCCTTCCTCTTCAGCTGAAAAGTTTTGAAGAAACAATTGTGGATGGGATAAGAAAAGTTTAAGCCTAGTCTTATATGTATTATGTTATAATGTATAAAATAATGTAATGTAATGTAAAATAATATAGTGTAAAATATATAAAACAGTCCTGTGCGAGAACACTAGAAACTAGCTTCGCTATTCGTGTTTTGCATGTAAATTGGTTTCATATCGATTCTAAACGATTAGTCGGCAATTTTACTATCAGGGGATACAATTTTATGTTATAATTTTGCTTTTTCGAAACTTAGTTTAAGTATCGCTAACCAGATGAGCTACGGTGGCCGGTGAAGCGAGGATCCAGATACTGACCCCAAAGGTTAGTTTTGGGATTCAAAATTAATTATGGATCTATGAACTACCCCTCAACTAGTTTAACACTCAAATGGTGTCATATTGTATCGTTTTCTATCGATTGAATGAAACAGTTTGTGAGAAAAACTTATATATTTTTCATGCACCCAATTTTGATGTTACAAGAATGTCAAACCATGGCAAAAATCAATTAACTTAACTTTGAATTGTTTGAATATTGAAACTTCGGGTTGTTGCCACAACTCAAACATTTCTTTGTGAAAAACGATTTTCAGCAAACCATGAGGTGATAACTTTCAGTAAATCTCTACTGAAGTGGGATCATTGGGGTATTTTTAAAACAAGTGTGTGGAGCTTCAGAGAGAATATACTGAGGAAAAGTTAATATCAAAACGAAAACAGGTGTTTTTAATTTCCATTGTAAGCATATAGAAACATATATCAGAGTCGAGTATATTGACACATGAAAGCGCAAAGACTTTTACAAACCTTTCACACTTTCGTCTCTTTATACAATGCAGCTAATTGAATGGGTTTGGTCACATTACGTTACGGCAATCGATATGATATAATGACATTTAACACACAATTTCGCTCTTAGGTGAACATCAGGACAATTGGTGTGAAGTGTCCATTATTAATCTGCATGCAATTTTCGATTTATTCGATTGGTGTGGCCAGATGTAGTCTGTATAGAGGTTAATGGTCTCATTTTGCACATCTTCGAGTGTCTTGTGAAGTACTCTATGCGGTAAATGTTCAGTTTGTGGTAATTAATTATTTGGTCTAAACATGCTGAAATGAACTCTGAATAGAAAGTGAACCTTGTAGATCAAACTCAAAGTCGATACAAGCGTTGTGTGGCATCCAGTTTGAATGTGGCAACACTATGGCCTAAGTTGCTCTAAACGCATTTGCGGCTTAGAAGGGGCTGTAAGTGACAGGCACGCAAAATGAGAATTGTGTGCTCCTGTATTGGCTGGGTGTGCCGCAGAAAAACAGCAGAAAGCAGCAGCCAGGCGGCGTGTGTTGGCGAGTAAATGAAAGTGGCCTTTTACGGAAAATTTATTAGATTAATGCCACGGCCGTGTTTACACAAGTTGCGGCAGCGCGCTGAGTTGAAGATGTGTGCGATTTTATATATTTCATCACACACACACATTCACGCAGTGATGTTTCAATAAAGTGAACAGGGTTTTATGGAAGATTTATTGGTTTTCTGAACTTTGCAGAAATTATATATGCGCGCACAAATGTTACGAATATACGAGCGCACATCAGCTCTAATAGGCCGATAGGCCGTCGAGAAAAAGGCAAGTGTGAAGTCGAGTTTAAAGGGCGAACGCAGCACCGGCGCAGGGTCGCGCTAGTTTAAGGCGGATGCTCGCTTCTCATCTGCTCGAGTACTTTCCGCTGCATGTGTGTCTTATGGCTGCTTGAGCCGCATCGAAAAGGGATCCAGTGGTACGGTGGACCCGCCGTCGCCACACTCACGAGCACGCTTGACTGCTTTGGCGTTGTTGATGCCATCATCGAGGCTCGTCTTTCGGCGACCCAAAATAAATAAACGCACAAATAAATTATCTTAAACGAAAATTAAATGCGAAGCAAAACTGCTCAAGCGATGTAATGCGGGGTCTGCTTTGAAGTTGACTTGAATTTCTTTGAGCAGCCCGAAAAAATCAATCAATTGTTGCTTGCTAGCTGGATAAAATTATCGCGCGAAAAGTTTTCTATTTTAACATTTTAATCAAAGCACCTGAAGGGTCCCACGGATGATCTTTAACCTCATGCCACATCAAACATCAAAACAACTAAATAACGATTCCCAAGGGAGACATTATCTTCTTTTAGGCTTGAACAATGGCGATGGCAATAAGAAAGACTGTAATAAAACAAAGTGAAATAAAAAGGAAAGCCGCGGAGAATGGGCACAGAGATGGGAAATAGACAAACAAACGTCACACAGATCAAACTGAACAAATAAGAATTCAAAGTTCAGTCGGCGAAAATGCTCCGACACAATGCGTCAGCGACATCACGACCGCTTCCCGCCAACCGCTGGCGAGCTTTTATCATGCTGTTCTCAATGAACCAAAATGCTGTCGGCTGATGTCGCTGCAAAATAGTGTATGTGTGTGTGTACGCAATGTTTCAAAAACCAAACCATTTATAACGTGTTTTCGCCATGCGCCACTTCAGCTGCCAGCGGCAAGACGTCGCAAAGGCGTTGACAATGCGACTTGCGTGAGTGTGAGTGTGTGTGTTAGTAGTACGTCCTTGCAATAGCACCCACACGCATGCAGGCGTGCTTCCCTTGTAGACTTGTATGGAAAATAAAAACACTAGCATCTTCAATGACGAAGTATATTTGATGCCTCGGGATTTCGGGATTCGAAAACAGATATTCTGCGATTTTTGCGGATTTTATACAAACACACACTTTTCCTTTTAAGCTAGCAGTAAGAAAACGTTAAAGTTGAAAAGAATTCCGAAGTATGGATTTGTTAAAAATAACTGGAATTTCGGTATTCAGTATTGCTTCATCATGGGGCGTAGCCAGAAATTGGTCATTGTATAGGGAATTATAATAATATTATTACGAAAATTAGTTCGGCCACCTCAACGTTCGTTTCTCTGTGCTTAAAACTAGAATACACTCAAATTCTTCAACACAGTTCAAAACTAGCAGTCGCTTTATTTACAATTTTTACACTTTACTGTTTCTATACTTGTTACTCAATGCACTACGCCGTGTTGCACCGCTGCTTGTTTGTACCAAACTCTTCCTACTGCACTGTACCCGACTGCCCTTTATACATGTTTGCTTGCAGTGCAGATCGTTCCCGCACATTGTAATTGGTCTTAAAATTCCTTGCGAATGTTTTAGCGAAATTACCATGCCCCTAAAAGTATACCAACGCGCAAGTCGTATTCAAATTTGCCTTCCCTTCCAGTGCCTTGGAAAGTGCACAGAGGCAGCGAGCATTTTCGCCACAATATTATATTATTAATTTGTTATATATTATATTTTTATTCATTTATTATTATTTATTGTTTATATTATATAATCACGATGTCGCACTCCGCTCTGCGTAACACGAAATGGCGCAGCAGAGTAACGATCATTCATCTCGCTCTAGCATAGACAACATGGTACAGCAACAACAAATGGACGTGCATTTGTCAGCCGCAACAGCATTGCTACTTTTGGGCGGCATGATAAATTTAACGAAGCTCCGGTCAGGCAGGTATAAAAGGTCGCCGGGTACAACGCAGCGGAAGTCTGGTTTTTACAAGCGATGGAACAACACTGAGGAAATTAGTGAAGTGCAAGCAGCTAGTGAAAGTAAAGTATAATAAGCAACAAGTGTAAAAAACAGTGAAGTTAATTGTAAAAAAAGTGGCTACTAGTGGTGAACTGCGTTGATGAATTTAAAGTTTTTTATTTTGAGCACAATCCAGTGAAACGAATATGCCTGCATTGGTCAATCGAACTGAATTTTCTTAACTTTATTATATTAAATAGGGGGTTTTCAGGTAGCGCCACCCATGTGTGACTTTCCCTGTTTTCAGTCAAAATTTCCGCGGTCACCGCAAATTCCATCAAAAGTGTGCATGAATTTATTGAAAATGCTTGGAATGGAGCATCTCCGAAATAGAATTTATCGCATTTTAACACAACATTTGGCTATCGAAAAGTGTAGTTTGTTCCACACAAGCTATCTGACGCCTTCTTATCGGTTGGCACTTACATATGGCCGATTTGTTGACTAAAAGTCGTATTTAACCACCAGCCACTTCTCGTATTTACCTGATTTTTCACCGCGTGACTTTCATTTTTCGGAAAAATGTATTTGTCAATGATGATTCAATGAAAGGAAAGCGTTTTGACGACGAGAAGCCATCTCAAAGGCTTGTGCCGACATTCTGAAGGACATTCCGCCCGATGATCCAAAAAACTTATTAGACATGCTTTTGGGCCGTGGAAATCGCTGTATTGATTCCGAAGGGAACTAACTAACCGGTTGTGCCAAAAAAAATGTGTTGTATTATTTTCTTTTAAATGTGAAAACAACTTTTTTCTAGCATGGCAATTTGCATAGCATGCACAGTGATTGAAAATGTTGATGATTGATAGGCTGTGGGGGGTTTGACTTTCAAACAACCCCTCTCGCCTTGGTTATGCCCCTGCCCTCATCTAGTCCCACTTGCTTTCTATATTTGTATGGCAATGAATACATGGAGGCCAGTATTTTATTTTAATTATAGAAGCTTCTCAAATTGTTTATACTCGTACATACTCTTTTCCTGTTAAGCTATCAATAAGAGAACATTACGAGTAATGTGTGAACATTCCAAAATTCCGATACATTAATGGCGGGATTATGGCACTGCTGAGGAGAGCCTGAATCTGGGGTTTGATTGTTCTAGCACACGCACAATCTCACACACATACAAGTATATAGATGCACACATACATAGGCACATGTGTAATAAAAGTGTTTATTTATGTGTGAATCTTTGGCAACGTTCAAACATTGCCGGGATTTTTATTGTTGAAACATTAAATTGATGAACAGCATTTTCAACGCCATCCTTAGCACATAGCGGAAAATTGATTAATTGGCAGCCACTGACTGACAGCCAGTTGGGCGCACACACAGCACAAATGACCGGCGCACAAGTGGGCAGTCAATGGCTGTGAGCAGGGAGGAGATGGACTGGCTTCAGTTGGCATGGAACGTTTGCTGTATGTACGTTTGCCGTCGCAATAGGTTGTTGTTTATTTTACATACATACGAATACATATTTCATTTCAGATGGATTCAAGTGCCGCCCCGAGCACCATCAGAGTGAAGCGGAGCTTAGGCGCAAATTGCAGTGGATTCGTGTTATTGGGTGCGCAGCAGTTGAGTAATGAAATCACGAGCTGATTTAAAATGAGATGTGTAGTAAATTATTTGCCACTAGTAGACAGACAGACAGAATCGCTGCAGAATGAAGACAGATGAGCGACAAGTTACGTGCCAGCCACAGAGAGTTTAAAATGTTATCAGGTTTTGGCAAATTTAGCAAATTTTGGTATGGTTTAACTTGAACTTGCTTCAATGCGTTGGAATAATTTCAGACACTAGGTAGCTCTTCATGCAAAGCTTTAGATCTTATTTTATTGTATCCTATCCTATCCTATCCTATCCTATCCTATCCTATCCTATCCTATCCTATCCTATCCTATCCTATCCTATCCTATCCTATCCTATCCTATCCTATCCTATCCTATCCTATCCTATCCTATCCTATCCTATCCTATCCTATCCTATCCTATCCTATCCTATCCTATCCTATCCTATCCTATCCTATCCTATCCTATCCTATCCTATCCTATCCTATCCTATCCTATCCTATCCTATCCTATCCTATCCTATCCTATCCTATCCTATCCTATTCTATCCTATCCTATCCTATCCTATCCGTATCGTATCGTATCGTATCGTGTATCGTATTGTATCGTATCGTATCGTATCCTATCGTATCGTATCGTGTATCGTATCTATCGTATCTATCGTATCGTATCGTATCGTTTCGTATCGTATCGTATCCTAACGTATCGTATCGTACCGTATCGTATCCTATCGTATCGTATCGTATCGTATCCTATCCTATCCTATCCTATCCTATCCTATCCTATCCTATCCTATCCTATCCTATCCTATCGTATCGTATCGTATCGTACCGTATCGTATCGTGTATCGTATTGTATCGTATCGTATCGTATCGTATCGTACCGTATCGTATCGTATCGTATCGTATCGTATCGCATCGTCAAAACCAAACTCTTTCCTCTGTGCTGTACCCGGCTGCCTTTTATACTTGCTTGCTTGTAGCGCAGCGCGTTGTCAAATATCTCAGTATCACCGCGAGTCGTCTCTGCGATTGTTCCATCGAAATTACCTAAAAGTATGCCATGCTCGGATCGTAACTCGTTCTCAAATATCTCAGTATTGGCTCGCAATGGCACAGTGGCGGTTTGCATTATCGTCGCACTTTGCTATCCTATGCACCCCTGACTTGCACGTAAGTGCACAGTAATGCGACATTGAAATCTACTTAACGACTCTGCTGATTACAAATTGAATTTTAATGCAATTAGCGCTACTTAGTAATGAGACCCAATTTTTGTCATTTGTATTTCTATCACTTTCTCTCTGGCTCCGACTCTCTCATACGAGTACGTACTAAAGCACCGGTTCGATTTTCAATTAAAAGTTTCCTTTGATGGCATTACAATTTTTGTAGCGGTGTTAAATTGCAAAGGCTCGAACAGGTGTGCTGGCAGCCGAAACGAAGCAAATGACATCAGAAGGATGTGCTTTGAGGAATCAAGCAGTTGTGACTGCTTCAGCATGCGTTGGCGTGCGTGATTTGGGAAACGAGCTGAATTTTTGGAATTTGCCTGAAGCGAGTGCAGATCACTAATGAGTCTGTACGGTGTGAGCACACGGTAGAAAATGTGTGATTTATTTTGGAATCAAGCTAGACTAAAGCAGTTGTTAAACGTTTTCGCAATAAAATTCGACCTTTACATTTTTAAGGTGATGTGGACAAAATTTGTGGATATTTAAGAAAACTCTTTCAGGTTGGAATTTATTTTCGACTGTTTTTGAAATGGTTTTTCCAAAAAGTTTAATACAACAACTAATGAGTCATATTTAGGCCTAAAACCAATCGAATTCGATTGTTAAAATATTAGCTAATATTGATGTTGAAAAGTGCTTAAAAGATGGGCCAGATAAGTTCAAAATTTCATTGAAATGTTTTGTACAACTCGACACATTCCTTAAAATTTTTTTCATTTGGCGAAAAACATAAATAAATTATATAAATAATAAAATATAATAGATAAATAGATAAATTAGATAAAGAGATAAATTAGATAAATTTGGTTTAATGCATGATAATCAGGAACGGAAAATAACTGTTATTTTACAATTTTCAAATCAAAAAGGCATAACGAAAAAATTGCCGGATTACTTTTTCAAATATACCATTATGATCGTAATGGCCTCAGCTTCACGCCTTTTATATTTTTGACTTTTACTATTAAAGTAAAAATTAACTGTTATTTTTTGCCCTTATCATTTCAGGCAAAAATAACTGTTACTTTTGACTTATATTTTATCGTTCAAAAATAACAGTTATTTTGTGGCTTTTATTTTTTTGGTCAAATATATCAGGCAATTTAAATTTTTTCGAAGGCCGTTTGACCGACTAAAAAACTTTTGATACCATTTTTTTCGTCTCATCAGACCGCACATTCTGAATATAAGACTTGTGCGATGAAAAAAATTGTATCAAAAGTTTTTTAGTCGGTCAAACGGCCCTCGAAAAAATTCAAATTGCCTGATATATAGGGTGTTTTTTTTAGAGGTATAGAACTTCGAATTGAAATAAAACACAAGAAAATCGTTTTAATGTCCATCAATTTGGCTTTATTGGAAGGATAATTTTATGCCATTAATGTTTAAATATGATTTCGGGCATGTGGCCGCCGCGGCTGGCTCGAATAAAGCCAATTCTACAGCTCCAATTTTCAACCACTTTTTCGAGCATTTGGGGCCGTATGTCGGCAATAACGCCATGAATGTTGGCTTCCAAGTCCCCTAACGTTTCTGGTTTGCTGGCGTAGACGAGCGACTTCACATATCCCCAAAGAAAATAATCCAATGGTGTCAAATCACACGATCTTGGTGGCCAATTGACAGGTCCATTCCGTGAAATTATGCGCTCATCGAATGTTTCCTTCAATAAATCGATTGTGACGTGCGCTGTGTGGCATGTAGCGCCGTCTTGTTGGAACCACAACTCATCCACATTCATGCCATCCAATTCCGGAACAAAATAGTCGGTTATCATGGCTCTATACCGGTCTCCATTAACGGTAACTGACTCTCCAGCATTATTTCGGAAGAAGTATGGCCCAATGACTCCACCAGCCCATAGCGCACACCAAACAGTCAGTTTTTGTGGATGTAATGGCGTCTCAAGGGTCTCATGTGGATTCTCTTCACTCCAAATGCGGCAATTTTGCTTGTTGACGTAGCCATTCAACCAAAAATGAGCCTCATCACTGAACAAAATTTTGCGATGAAAATCAGCATCGAGATCAATCTCATTTTCGGCCCATACACCAAAATCACGACGCATTGCATGGTCTCGCGGCTTTAATTCTTGCACAAGCTGGATCTTGTAAGGTCGCAAGCCAAGATCTTTGCGCAAAATCTTCCATAAAGTTGATGGACAAAGCTCCAATTGCTGTGCACGGTGGCGAATCGATTCATTCGGGTCCTCTTCAACATTTTGCTCTACAGCGGCAATTGTTTCTTCGGTGCGCACTGGTCGACGTCTCTGCGGATGCGTATTATCACATAGAGTAAACGTAGTGCGAAAACGACCCATGGTTAACCGAATTAATTGCTCTGATGGACGATTATGTCGACCATAAAATGGACGGAGCTTGCGGTAAACTTCGCGAACTGAACCATTATTTTCGAAATAAATTTGCACGATTTGCAAGCGTTGTTCTTTTGTCAACCTGTTCATGATGAAATGGCAAACCAAACTGAACATAAATGACATTAGAGTTGCCAGATTTGACCACAAAATGCCAGTTTTATCTCTATTCGAAAAACAAACTTCTAAAAAAAACACCCTATATTTGACCGAAAAAAAAAATTCACAAAATAATTGTTATTTTTGCCGGGAAAAATAAAAGTTAAATGATAACAGTTAAAATCTGACTTTTTTGATAAAAACCATAACCGGTACGGTCCCTGATGATAATCCCGCAAAAGCAAACGTAAGTAGAGAATTTTACCCTCGGGTCTGTCCTCATCAAATAAATTACACATGCAAAAGTTAAATATCGAAATTAAAGACGTTGTACGTTTTCATCTTAAATATGTATGTACGTATGTATGTACATATGTATGTAAATATATATGTACTTGAATGATTTTGAAATTTAAGCCAAATTTCATTTCATTGTTTATAGTTTACAAAAGTTGAACGTTTCCACCTAAAATCTTATACGTGAATATGCCAGTTGAAGTCTCAGTCTGCGACTGTGTGCGTGTTGAATGCTGAAATAACAGGAATTTGTGCCCGCATACAATTTTCACTGCACACGTGATTGCATGCAGAACATTATGGCAAAGATTTTGCATTATGCCAAAAATGTCAAATCGGTTTGGAGGGGGTCCCAGGGCGAAGCGATGCAGCTGGCATTGCGGCTGACAGACAGTGGGTAGGCGGCGTTCGTCGGTTTAAAATAGCACATTTTCAGCAGCCATAATGCAAAATCGATTTTTCTATTAAATTCCCAAGCAAACAATTTGCAATAAGCGAGCACACAGCCTCCTGCAGTTCCTCACTTGAACACATTCACTTACACAGACACACAAACACACATAGATACTGCATTTCTGTACTGTCATAAGCGCGAGTGTGCGCGCAGCTGCACGAATTTTCGATTTAGCGCTTAAATTGAGTAATTTCCTGTTATTAATAGGTTGTTGCGATGATGTGTGGCGGCTGTCATCGTTCGATAGTGTCGGATTGAAGGTTGCCCCGAGATGAGGGCTTAATTAATTGCTCTCGGCAATGCTGATGATGTGTGCGGCAATTTGCGCATTTGCGGATCGCAGAGCTCTCCAAAATATGATCTTGAACGTAAAACAAGTACTCGACGTGAATGCGTACAGCAACAACTTAATGACAATTGTTCGAGTGTTGAAAGTTGTACAAACATATTTTAGAAACTTGCTAATTTGAAAACGATTTTGTCTTTAACTCCCGTTGTCTGCTTCTGCTTCACGATCTCCAAACTTTGTAATTAACTGGTGAAGTTTTGCTGGACTAAAGAGTACAACTTAAAGACTTAAAATCAGTTATCAAAAACATTAAAAACATTAAAAAAATCAAAAATGACTCCTTAATTAAACTTTAGTATTAAAACTTATCCAATGGGGTCAATAAGTGGTCCTTTCGGTCGATCAGTCAGTAACCTAGTTAAACATAAGTTAGGTTAGCTTTTTTTCTTTGCCTCTGAACGCAATCTGCATTTGAATGACAAAGTTTTAACTATAAACATTTCAGAATACAAGCAAACATGAAGCAAATTATAAGAAAATACATAATTGCTTAAGTATCAGTTAGGATAGGTTTGGTTGGGTGAGATTTTTTTCCAAATTAATGATATTGGTGTTGTACATATATAAAAAATTTATTCTTATTATTATTTATGGAATCAAAGTAAAGTCAGATTTTCAAGTACGGATTTTCAATACGTTTGATAATTCAAAGACCAACGATTCTGGCAAACAAAATCATTATTTTATATTTCTGGCTAGTCTGTGCAACCAACACATCGCAATACATATACATAGGTACATAAATTACATTTGCATATTTCTAAAGTCGATTTCAGATGATGTGTACTCGTATCGGTCGCTTCGTGGTCGACTTGGTAGTATGCAACAACAACTGTGCCTAATCTGCATAATAACATTGTAATGAACCAAGCAAATACACACGAAGAGGGCAAAAGCCGCATTGCGAATTTTCCGAATTTTTCAAATTTTCACTCTTCAGTGTGAAGCAGTGTTTAAATGTGTCATGGAGGCGACACACGTCAGCACACTAATGCACCAGCACATACTGGCAGACACGCCAGTCTCTGTGAGTTAGGATCTGAGCTCGCTTTTGTCATATTTAATATTGTGTAAATTGAATTTCCATTACTTTATGATTACTTCTGGGTGTTCGTTGTGTGCTTTGCTGATTCGGCTGCCATTTGCCGCCGGCCTATCTGTACGGCAGCAACGTGTCGTGTAGACAGGTGTGCCTCATATGCCCGCATGTAGATATACTATAGTATATCTATATAGCTGAATGTGGCTGCTGTATTGCCAAAATTGCTCTCGGTGCAGTGAAAATTGTTAGTATTCGCAGTTAGAGTTTGGCTAGTTGGGTAGACACAGTCTAAGTGTGTATGAGAGAAAATATAAACACATGCAGCACTGTGTGTATGTATGTAAGTATGCTTTCTGAATAAACAAGTATACACTGCGGAATAAGAGGATTAAATGCAAGGCTGTAAAATTATAAAGATTTCATACTCCCCACGGTATGTTAGTAGAATGTTAACAAGCACTTTTGTAACCGACGGCTATATTGTTAAATTTCGCAAAGCTAGTAAACCTGCTATATACAGAAAGTTAGAGGGCGTTAATAGCTAAACTTTTAAGGCTGAGCACATTCACGGTTAGGTTAAGTTAGGTTAACCCTTATTCTCATACCCGGGTACCCGGGTGCCCACTGCGATGTATTTTCGTGAAAAAAACCGACAAATAATGAAAATTTTTTTTTTTACTTTCCGGATCCTCGTTATTTAGGTGAAAAGCGAACAAATCATATATTTAAAAAATTTTGTTTTCTATATTGAAAACTTAAAAATTTCATGAAATGGGTACCCGGGTACCCCGGGTGCCAAACGACGTTAGTAAGTTTGGGTATGAGAATAAGGGTTAAAGTGTCTGGGCATGGGATTTGCCGAAAGACACACTTAGGCCCCAAAATGGGCCCGTTGGGATATCACAAGGAGAAAGCGATCTGACTTACTACTTACAAGTCGGAGAGCCTGTACAAGCCAATTTGAATTGTGGATAAATCCTAGCAAGTCCTTCATGCTGACTAAACTGAGGTTATACGAATTTCTATCTTCGTCTAGAGAGAGTAGGGCAGCGGCAGAGAAGAGGCTTATAGTCTCTTCTTCTTCTTCAAAGCCCCAACTGAAAAGACCTAATCAGTTGCTGTGACGTCCAAATAGACAGTGGCATGTCAAGAACGCAACGACAATGCTGATGTGGTACCACGCCAAGACAGATATGGCCCATGATCAACCAGAGCAGATCCAGGGAATTGATCCTACCAAACAAACCCTGTATAGGGATTGTCGTGGGAATCATTACTGGATACTGTCTTATTGGTTCGCATGCTTACAGACTGGGTCTGCTGTTCAACGACTTTTGCAGAAGCTACAGGGACGAAGATTGTGAGGAAACCGTTGAGCACCTCCTCTGCAGATGCCCAGCGCTTGTGAAAACACGCTTCCGTTACTTGGACAGGTACTTCATGAACTGGTTAGCAGTTCTAGAGAGGACATCTCCAAGTAGAGGCGCCCACTTAACCTACTTACCTACCTAATATTGTACACTCGACCTAGTTCGTTTAGCAGGGAGAGGCAAAGAGAGACCACTTTCTATGTGGTGGAAACCTTCTTGAGGGCTTTAACCCTGCATAGCTAACCATATTTAAAATACGTTAAAGCCAATGTTCATCAATTCGACTAACAGCTTTATGATCGATTTTAAGAAGCCGGTAGTGCATAAAATTTTTAAATAAAACTCAGAAAAAAAATTTTTTTTGTGTGGTTTTTATTTTATTTTGCTAAATAATGACCAGCTCCTTTTTTCATGAGATCGAGCTGTCACAACAATGGTAATCGAAACGAAGAACATTGGCTAAGCAGGGTTAGTTACTTGCTGAGCACATTCATGTTGTTGGGGAAATGTTGCATAGTTTGGTTTTTAACCCTAGAAGGGCAACCTTCGTCGATTCGACGAACACCACATACATTTCACCATTCATTATTTTACTTTTCATTAGTTTTTTAAGGAATTATATTTGTGTTTCTGTCTTCATGGAGAAGCTATGTTTTGTTCTTCACTTTATTTTAAATTTAATTAATTTTTTATTTTCTGATACTCTTTCTGATCTCAAAAATAAATGCACCTCAACACAAATTACTTAAAAATACACAAATAATTTTTAAAAATATATACGGTGCGAATACGAGACTTACAAAAATAATTCTACAGAGACAAATCTTTTGGGCAACGGCAGTTAAGGACTTAGGAAGCAAGTTAAACATCAATCTAGTTTTTGACAATTCTGATAGGAGGCTATGGAGTGCAAATATAGACTTATTACTCTCAAGTGTGAATCGGACGAACAAACAAAAAACATGGGAAAGAGCTATGAACAGCTCTCGGTTGTACAAGTACCTCGATCACAATATTGGAAAAAGCTATATTAACAACACAACTGAAAATTATAAGATATCTTGGATTCTGAAGACCAGATGCGACCTTATTTATCTCGGAGTATACAAGAAACTTAACTGCACTCTCTGTAACTTAAATGAATTGGAAGACTTGACACACTTTTTAGGAAGATGTCCAATACTGAAAGAAATGAGATATAGGTATTTTGGACAGTTTTATTTAGGCCAGGACGAAGTGATTAACAGATTAAATGGTATTGGTTCTGGTGGTTGGAATAGTGTAGTGTGGTTTGTCGCGAGTGCTTTAAAATATAGAAAACTGATCTTAAATGAATATAACTAGTTTTTGAGAAACTTTTGTTGTAACTTTAATGTTTTAAATGTCTTAATGTTTCCGTTGAGTGTATCTTCCGACAGACGACCCTGGGTCATTGTCGTAAATTCTTTGTAAATTAGTTTTAAGGATATTTTTTGTTAACAGGAAATTTTTAATTAAATAAAAGAATCTATCTATCTATCTATCTATCTATCTATCTATACGGTGCGAATTATTTACAAAAAAATGTGTAAGTATGTATAATTATGTAATGAAGTTTGAGTTTATACGATTTCTAGTTCTTCCAAAAATCGGAGTTGAATACGATTTCGTCGATTCGACGAAGATTACCAACAACGTATGTAAAATATGCTGACCCTTCTAGGGTTAAGAGTTTGTTCATACCTACCTATATATGTACCTATACATGCGATAGGACTTTACAGATTTTTGGCGCAGATAATTTCATGTCAGTTCAATAAGACTAAACATAAATAGTTGGTACAAGCGTCGAAGAAATCAAAAGAAACATTTTGTTGGTGACAGTTTTAAAACTTGAAGTCTAATGTACTAAACATCTGAGCCAGTGTAGTTGACAAAACTCTCTGACTTTCAGTTATTCACAAAGTGTTTCTTGTTTACAACATTGTCTAACCAGACACCTTCTTTACGGCAGCTGCACTTCATGAGAAAAAAAAAACAATTTGGGTTTGTCTATAAATACATTTTATGCGATTTATCGAGCGTTGAGCAAAATTAACTGCATACATCACGTATGCCGCAATGTGGCCAATCATTGAAAGTTGCTCAAGCACTTGGAATCGCAACTGGGTGTGTGCTGTCGTCGGCAATTTGCACCGTTTTATGGGTGGTGTCTCGGGCCGTTAGTCACATACAGGCCATATTTCGTTTGTGCCTCGCAACAGGGACTAGTTTTGGTGAGACTGCAGATTGCAGAACGGTGCTTACACCTGTAAGTGCTGGCCGCCAGCCTCACTACAACCAACTGTCGCCAGTGTCACAGCCGCTCTTGCCGTTCATCATTGGTGAACACGCAAACATTGCATCGCATGTGCTGCATATTTATGAATGTAGTACTGTGGCGAAGGGGTATAGGATGGTGGTGGGTATGGTCGTTGGGAGGCAGCGCGCGGAGAGGTCGTAAAGTACGCCACAATGCCGTCTATTATGCCAACTCGAGTGCGCATTCAGACCGCAATGTCATTTTAATTTTACTGCTCGCCTTGTCCTTTTGGCGCACTTTCTCCAACTGAAGTGCTCCCACCCACACCCGCCAACGCACACACACACACACACACAATTGCACACAGGCACACAATGAACTTTAACTGGCGTCGCTGTTGGTGCTGCATTTAAATTGCGTTTCAGTTGGCGAGTGCTGGCTGCAAGTGTGCCCGCGCGTGTGGCGGCATCGCCGAACAATGCAATGATGCACAAACCGCCATTGATGTGCTTTAGTGTTGACGTTGTCGGCGCAAGCAAATACGCCCGCGGTTGCAACCTGTCGCTCCATTGCATGCTGTCAATACTGCAGCACTTTGCTGCCGCGGGCGTGCGGCTGTGCGCGCGTACACATGCACCGAGTATATCGTACGCTGTGGGGACTTTTATATGGCTTTGATTGCGACATTCATGATTTCCTTTAGTTTGTTTACATTTCCTGCAGTCGGCTGCGTTGAAGGTGATTGCTCACAATGCGCTCAATTAAAATGAATTTCGAAAATCCAAAGTCGCATCGAGTGTCGCCATGTGAGTGGGAAGGAAATCGCAGCGCAAAGCGTCTAATACAAGGACTCAATGAACTAAAGGACAATGCAGACGTTTTGGTAAATCGGTATTTGTTTTGTTTTTCCGATTACATTCGAGAATTAATGAAAATACTTAAAATGTGCTCAATGTTGATTGCGTTCTCGTAAAATTGTTATTGCTAAAGTTGTGAGGGGAAGCGTAATTTGAAAGAGTTCAATTAAAGTCAAACACATTTGTGAACGGTTAACATCAAAAGAAGACTTAAATTGTACATACATCTAGTGGAGTCTATTGGGATCACATGACTCACACTTTTCAAGTTAATAATCCACGGACGCATAAATTTCATTAGTAAAAGAAATGTACTTAAAATGTTCATGCAAATATATTGTAAGGAAAACGGGTTTGAACAAAAAAAAGAATGTTTTTAGTTAAATAAATAAATGCCATCTTTTCAATGTAAATGTTTGATTCAAAGAATTTTACGTCAGAAAACATTTAGGCACATTTTTTTTCATTCGATTTTTGTACAGAAAAGAGTCGCTAGGAAAAAGTCTTTTGAAAATAGTTGGCCACCCGTTTTGAGGTGACCAGATCTGTCTTGCGATGTCGGTAGGAGCCTTTTGCGGCCCAAATAATATAACGTTAATGAAACCTTGGGATAAATAAAAGTATGTATGTATGTAGTAGTAGTAGCAGTAGTATACATTTTATTTCGCAAAAATAAAAATACAAAGTGCCACACTAAATTTTGCAATTATATAAACAATTTAATAAAATTAATTCTCAATAATTTCCATGTACTTAATACTGTTTTGAAGATATATGTGCATATGTATGCATAAGTCACGGTTAGTTTCTTTTTGTGTTTGAAACTCGAATGAGGTAGTATAGACTCTTAGGCCACTTAGGCCATTAAGATCCATTGTGATACCATAATAATCGAGTTTAAGTGCACTCATGGACTGAATTGAATTGATGTTTGAGCTCCTTGCGAAGCCTAGTAGACTGTGAATAGTTCTATCGAGTACATTCTCTAGAATGTCGAAGAGGAAATTGCCCATGTGCCTCTTCCTACTTTACTTATAATGCAGGAAAGTGCGTAGAAGGTGAAATGCGTTTCTTCATCTTTCCCGTCCAAACAGCTTTGACAGATGTCATTAGAAAGCAAACTCAACCTTCTTGCGATGGTGCCAATTAAACAATGACTCATCAGAAGGCCACTTATGGTTCTCATGTGGTCTCTGTTTAGCTGGAGAAGTTCTCTAGAACGACAAAAGTTTATGGTTGGCAAAATTGGCGCGCAGTAAATCTTGTGTTGTCTTCGGTCCATCTTTGGTTAGTTTTTTGTATGGAAGTTGTATTAGTACTAAGCTTAGAAAGAGTTAAAGAGGGATTCAACGCATTGCCATAACCTAAAGTAATTGTTCAGTCGTACCCTGCCAAATGAGCTAGTCTGCTCTAAAGATATCTGCTATGTCCTGGAACCTAGCGTAGGCAATTTTGAAACTGCCAGGCAGTCTCGTTAACCGATTTTCTGCACCTCAGAATAGTCTTTGATGTTATTAAAACGACATCCAGAGCCCTAAGAGCGAATGACTGTCCGATAATATCGGGATATCTCGTGCCGATATCCCGTTTACCCAATTAGAGGATGCGCAGATTGCTGTGATCTGGCCATAGAATTGAATTGAATTGCAAAGAAGATTTGAATTAGTTTTGAGGATTTTGCGCAGTAAATAGTTAAATGAGCTTTCCAATCATTTATTATTTTACTCTATTTTGTTTGTACTTGAAAATATAGTATAGAAACTGTAGACCTTACCTCGTGATGCTGTCAGCAGGTGCGGTTTAAAGTTGTTGATTTTTTATATTTAACACTTTAAGTGATTGCAGCAAGTCGCAGTGTGGCCACAGATTGAATTAATTTTATAACAAAAACAAAACATTTGAGCAGCGTTTTCGTGTAAAATGCAACGAGCAGCATTGGCTATGCTGTAAGTTTGAGAGCGCACATACGTTTTGCGTATGCATGCGTATTGCATGCTTGGCATCAACATCAACATCAGTCGAGGAGTATATAGACAACTTGATATAGGGTTTGGTTGATGTCAATGCATGCACATTTTTTTGTTTTTTGTTCTTTAATATTATGCAACTTTCTAAGTTTTATACACATATTCACGTCTAAATTTAACACCTTAACATCTGCAGAGTTTTCCTTATTTTTAAGTTTTTTATTTTTGTTGAATTTAGTTTTAGTTTAGACTTTGTATTTATGAATGTAGTATGGTGTTGCTGCTGATGTGGGTAGCATGGAAGTTCCATTTGTATTTCGCTTACAGCTAATTCTTGTTTGGTTAATTGCTTTCCTTTGGGTGTGTGTGTGGGTTGCTTTTTGTTGTGGTTGTTTTTGTTATACATAAAGTGAAACTTTAACTTTGAACTTGAAAACATTTTACTGAGCGCATTTGTTGTCGGCTGTAACGCCTTTCGTTAGTTGAATATATATGCAAATAGAGGTTGATGCTTTGTAGGTTATATTGTTCGGTTGACAGTTGAGGTTATGCTTAATGCCTGGTTGTCGTAACCAAATTCGATTTTGTTGGATATATACGAGTATAGTTAGTCAGTGTGGGCGTATGTATGTAAATATTTATTGGGGGCTCTCTTTCTTTGTATATTACACAATAAAAGTACAGTTATTCAAGTACGCCACACTCAGCACACCACCCTCCTTCACAACGCCTTCACGTAGTGGAAATGGCGATTATAGCCTCTAACCCTGGAGTACACTGTGTGCACTTGTTATTGTTACTTTCCGGCAACTTTTAACTGTTTTTCGTGTCGACTTTATTGAACTTTGTACAGAAGCTGCTTAATAGATATTATTGTATTTGGTTGTTGTTGTTGCTACATTGTTGCTTATATTACGTTAGTTTGTATATGTTGGTTGTTGCATCGTTTGTTGTTGCTGTCATTGTTTCTCGTTAAAACATATCAAAATTATTGTAAATACAAAATTTCTATTTCTATGAATTGTTTTGCCACATTGACTGTTCTGCGTCGCTGCTAGCTAAATTTAACCAATGTTCATTGCATGCTTTGTGTCGGTTTACGTCTGTCAAATCGCCAACTTGCAATTGCAGTTGTGGTTGTTGCTGTTCGTTTATTGTTGATTTCGGTTTGCTGTTGTTGGCGCGTTGATGTGTTGTGTGAGTCATGCGACTTGATGTGGCTTTCGGAAATTCCTCATTGCGATTGATATGGTTTCTGCGGTTTCTGGAAAGTGCCGCCAGCGCCAACTGGGGAGCGTTCAAACTATTGCAAGATGACGAGCGTGAAGGGGGTGGGAGCAACTTTTGGTTAATGTATACGTCTTTAGTCTAATTGCCGGCACAGCTCAATGTTGGTGTGTAACAATCGGCGCCCGTTTCGGTTTTCGCAAGTCGGCATCGGCATTGGTATCGGCATCGACACGTAGGCCGTCTTGCGTTTTTTACGCTTGCGTCTGTAGTAGACGCCGCTCGTCGTGATCGACCTCAGTCCGTGCATGCGACGCTTCGGTCGCTGCATTTTGTTGCTCTTACTGTTGTTGTTGTTGTTGTAGCACATCAGTCTGCCTTGCTCATTGCAGTTTCAATATCCGTTTCAGCGTAGCACATCAACGACAAATGTGACAAAACTGCTGTCAACATGTTGCCGCAACATGCTGCAAAGTGCGCTCTGCACGCCTCGTATAATTTTTACATAAAAAACGTTAACACTTTCAATATATTTGTATCTTTTTTTTGTTTAAAATTTTACTTTTGTTGTTATTGTTACTGTTGTTGTTGTTAAAAAACATCAAAATCTTAACACTTTTATCAAAAACACTATTTTTTATATTTTTATTAATTTTTCCTGTTAAATTACAT
Organism: Melieria picta; assembly: GCA_964056695.1. Lineage (NCBI taxonomy): Eukaryota > Metazoa > Arthropoda > Insecta > Diptera > Ulidiidae > Melieria > Melieria picta. The sequence goes on along the minus strand of OZ057398.1, from coordinate 102,883,089 downwards.
TTATGTATGTACGCATTTGTGTGTGTGTGTATTTATTGTAATTTTATTTATTGAATATTGCATGTAGCTTGAGTGTTGTTGTTGTTCATGTTTTGTCGCTCCTCGATGTTGTTGTAAGCTTCGCGAACTGTCTCGCGTGAATTTGTGAAATTTTTTATAATCTTTTCACTTTGTTCGCTTCCTTATGTGATTTTTACAAATATTTTTTGTTTAATGTTTTTCGGTTTTTGTTGCTGGAATTTTCCAATGTGAGTTTCACATCACAGCCAATCGGTTCTGACGATGGATGCTCATGCGGGTGGGAGCTAATGGCATTGGTGTTGTTGATTTTGTTGTTGTTGTTGTTGTTATAGTTTAATACAATGTTGCTAATAGCGGCGGTGGCGGCGGCGGCGGCACAATGCGAGAGATGGCCTGGGCGAATTGCTTGGGTGAAGACTAACAATTCGGGGGCCTTTGTTATCCATCTGGGAAGTTGCCTGGTCCCAGTTGTAGCTTATCTCACTTGGGTTCACCCATCGTTTGGCCAACGACTATGATGATCACAATGAAGACGGCCAGCAGGACCAGAATGCAGCAAATGGCGACCGCAACCATGGCGCTGTTACTCATACAACTGTCGAGCGACAATAGAATTATTAACGCCGACTTATCAGCGCACAGCTTTCGCAATTTCGCACGCACGCACGCGTCTGGGGCCTACGGGGCGTATGCGCGGACGAGAGTGGCCGGGAAAATTGACCGGTGCGTGCAGTGGCGAATTTCAACAAATTTCGCTGCGCGATTTGTCCGCGACCTTTGCGTAATTTCAAGTGCTGTTGTTGTTGTTGGTTTAGCTGTTGTTATGAATAGTTTTACGTTGCGATGGCGTAATCCTTGAGTTCTCCTTGTTGCGCGAGTGTGCCTTGTAGGTGTGTGTGGTATTATTTTCCTTTTGATAGCTTTTGCGTTAGCAGTGGTTGTTGTAGTTTCGCGTGCAGAAATATAGAATAACGGTAGCGGCGACTATGTGTGTAGTTGAACTAAGTGAAGTTCATTTGGGGCCGTGGCGACCGTTGAATACGTTTCTGCTTGGTGCTGGTGCGGCTGCTGCTGCTGCTGACGTCATTAATAAGCGTCGTAATTATTGTGTTTTATTATTTATGCGGCAAATTGCTTTGAACATTTTCTCGAATCGTGTGTTTGCCTTGCAAATTAATGTTAATAATACGTGATGCTATTGCGTAGAATAATTGAGCATTTTTTCTCGTGCTGCTTTGATGCAAGATAATGACGACGGCTCAGTCTTTGTGTTACAAATATTCAAATGGCAAGCGGATGGTCGAAGGACTGCCAAATTCAATTAAGTAGAGATTATGCTATGCGATTACAAAATATGGGCGGTTGATATTGAAAAAGGTAGAATGCTTCGACGACTCTGGGTTTTATACAGCAAATATGACAGAATTAAAAGGGGAAAAACGTTTCGGATGATGGATAATGAAGCCGAACGATGAGGTAGTTGGACATCGAAAATGAAGCGAGAAATTGTGTCTTTGTTGAATGGATCAACTTAAGGAAATCCTATTATTTCTTTATGCGATAAAATTGTGTGTTCACTAAGAGTCAGCGTACTATTAATACGAAGCAGGAGCGTAGCCAAGGAAGGTTTTGGGTGTCAGAACCCCCCATAGCCTTTAATTTGTCAACATTTTCAATCACTATGCATCGTATGTACGTTCCCACATTAGCAAAAAGGTCTTTTCATTTTTGAACATTTAAAAGAATAATAACAAACAATTTTTTTTGGCGAAAATAATTTGTTTTTTTAATAGTCCCGTTTAGGCTCAATACAGCGATTTGCATGATCTAAAAACATGTCTAAAGAGTAGTTTAGTTCGTGGACCGGAATATCCTTCAGGATGCCTTTTGAATGGTTTCTACGTTCTCAAAACGCTTTTTTCATCGGCAAATGCATTTTTTGAAAAGGTAAAAGTCGCACGGTGCCGGATCATGTGAAAACGAGGAGTGGTTGATGGTTAAAACTCGATTTTTAGTAAACAAAAAAACAGTCAAAACAAGTGTCGATGGATGAGATGGCATCCTTCGATAGCCAAATGTTCAGTTAAAATGCGATAAATTTATGCTATTGAGATGTCAAAGATTTTTGTATACGTCGTTTACCAATGTCGTTCACTTGGATGACAAATATAATTGTTTTTATACTTCAGTATTTAGTATCTTCCTCTGGCGATAGTTCGTTTTTCGAAAAAAAGGCCTAACTTTGATGATTTTTATTTTATTTTTCGACTATGGAAAATATTAGAAGATTTCTTTTCAGAGGGTTCATTGAACACATAATGAGAAACATGAACAAAATTTCTAAAAAAAAATATTTTTTCATGTTATTGAAAATTAACTCAAAATTTGTGCAGATATTAAACATGAATATTAAAAAGATCACCCGGGCGGGTATAAATAAAGCGAAGGTTAAATCCAATTTCAAGAATTTTAATGGCTAATCTTTTATGAATTACCGCCCAGTTTTGATCTGGTGATCGCGAATTTCAGTTGGTCATCATTTATGTCCAAACAATCGTTTTTAAATCGCTTTTATCACTTATGAACTCCACCACGGTTAAAGTTTAAACATTTAAAATAAAGTTAATATTGGATCTTTGTTCGATGCTCATTTTTGTACGATGACGCAAACATACTTTCACTTCAGATGCAATAACTTCGCTTCCAGTGCACCAAATTTCATGAAATTTTTACCAAAAATCGGGTAAAAATTTAATTTCCAATGCATTAAGTCACATAAGCCACCACAAAATGCCCTATTTGGAAAGTGCGCTTTACTTTAAAAAACACGTATTACTAAACTGGCAAAAACAATTTTTTTTAAACCCCCCCATGACCAAGTTCTGGCTACGCCTCTGATACGAAGCATTGCGTTGGCTCTAAAATAATACAAAGGCTAGGAGACAAGTTTTTGAAGGGAGAATTTATGGACACTTAACTTGAACGCAGCAAGATCACAAGTGCCAAGAACCAGAGGTCCTTGAAAAAAGACTTTGCGGTAAGCCGTAACCGGAACTAACCAAAAACTAATCATAAAAACTATTTGAATGCGCTCTAAATTGTGCGTATTAAACACACTTGGCTAGATCGTTTCTACTGCTGATACTGAGCACCAAGATATAAAAATATAAAAATATATATATTCCTCCTTCTGGCTGTTACAAGTTCCAGGGCAGCGGAAATATTTAATCTCTGTGCCTCGATACAGCTGTCGTTTAGCTTCTTTTAGCATGTCTCACTCTCAATGTGACGACAATTCATATTTGTCACTTTGAAGTTTGCTGCTCTACATACACACATGCTCGTTCTTCTTCTACTTTATACAACGCATGCAAGTTGGGCAATTTGTCACAATCGCTGCAAATGACAGACAGCGCCAGCGCATAAAGGGGCGGCGCAAAGTCAATGGGGCCAAACGGGTAACTAACGACGTTATTATTGTTGTTGTTGTCATAACTCTAAACGCCATACATGCTGCTTTTTGCTACTTGTTATCAGCAGAAGGACACCCACATTGGCAACGCCTTCATGCCCGACCAACTAAGTCAGCAACGCCCACCCGACTACCATTTAACGCTGCGGGTCCAGCAGCCACTCGAACTCGTTTCTAGCCCAACACGATGGCGACAGCATCAAAGAATCATAAAGATTTACACGCTCGCAGTGTCGGTGGGCGGGGGTGCGGTGGACGCGTAAGCAGCACCGGACTGCAGCTCGCTGACTTTGAGCTTTGATTTATGTTTTTTTCATGTATGTAGTTATGTGTGCATTGTATGTACGTATGTGTTGAGCATAATCAAGCGAATGATGTTCAGTGGTGTAACGCGCCCTGCGTTTGTATGTGTGTAGTGTATGAAAACAGTTTATATGCCATTTGCAAAACTACATGTTGGCTATGACTTTATTAAAAAAAGGCGCAGCAGCTCGTGCGAATTATTACGCAGCATTAGTACACCCTATAATCGGCTATAATAATAATGGCAAGTGCCACTGTGTCACATTTGCATTGCGCAGCAGATAATAGAAAATGATTTTGGCAAACATTTTGCTCCAATTTGTGCGACAATTTGTTTTTGTGGTTGGCCCAAAATTTGCACGAATGTGCAATGTAAATGCTCCGCGTGTGTATATAAGTGTGTGTGTGCGTGTGCAGTGCTATTTAATGGGTTGTTCATAATTCGATTCGAAATTCATGAAGCCAATAATGCGTTTGTGTGCGGCCAGAAATGCTATCGTATTTATTATTCATGGCATGTGCGGGTCTAGTCATTGAAATTTCGTGATTAAAAAAAACCGTTTATGTTAAAAATATGTGAAGTGGAAATTTACATAATGCTACCTCATGAATTTCACCTGACAGCTAAATATTTTCTAAATACTATATGTACGAATAAAGTATTTACAACTAAATTTGAATATTTGAAATTGTACATGAACAAATAACACACACACTTTGATTACAAATATTAATTTTAAAAGTGATTAAAAAACTGCTTATGTTGAAAATATGTGATGTGGAAATTTAATGCTGTCTCATGAAATTTACGTGACAGGAAAATATTTTCTAAATATGTACCATATGTAAGTACGAATAAAGTATTTAAAATTAAATTAAAAAAAATTAATTGTACATGAACAAATAAAGCACACACTTTAATTATAATAAAAATGTTCATTTTGAAATTCAACCATATAGACTGATATTGAAGAAGCTTTTGAGCGCTCACACACTTTAATTATAATAAAAATTTTAGTTTTGAAATTCAACCATATCGACTGATATTGAAGACGCTTCTGAGCGCTCACATTATCCAAGTAAAGCTGATTGCAGTCTGGAGAATTCTGAGACGTGAAGCAGGCCTCTGTTGGGAATGTTATGGGTCGAGAGTCACATAAAATATTTTCGTTATTTCAATTATTTATTTTGTTTAATGAAAAATTTTAGTTACAAATTTCTTATTAAAGCGCAAAAGAAAATTGTTTTCTTTGGACACTCGTTTTCTATAGTAAGTCTCTGAGAGTCTGAGAGTAATTTTCTATGGAAAGTTCTCGATCCCTTAGTAGACCTCGTTCAGTCAAGGACTTGTCAGGTCGGTCTTAGGCCCGCATATGTTTTAATGTGAATGGTTGCAAGAGAGAAGTTTCATGTTCAAAAGAAGACCTATAACAGTATTTTCACTTTCGCCTATTGAATGCGCTGCTTACGAAAAGTTACGCTACTCTTTCGGCTGACTTTCGGCCCCAAGCACTTCCCTTCAGCACACTCGCACAATTGCGAACTTTTCTCTGCTCCTTTCACCCCATCGGCGAATATGAACCCGATACATTTCAACCGCGCAATTATCTGTGCATATTTGCATAAATCGGCAGACAGTTGAACAATTTCCCATTGCCGAGATTTTAATTAAAAGACGCTTATTACTTGTAAATGGCAACTCTCGAACGTAACATTAATTAAGTGTAATGGGAGACTGCCGCACCCAAACGTAGGCGCGCTTCTCGGAGAGCTGCCAAGAGGAGCAATTAATTTAGTTTCATGGAGGAGCGCACACAAGTGGCCGGCGTATCGTCGACCGAGCGCGCTGCAGGGGATGCAGTTTTGCATCGACATGCGAAGACGCGAGTCTTAACGCCGCAGTTGGCGTTCCGGTGCCAGAAGGCAGCACAAGAAATTGGAAATAAATAAATATCCTGTGAGACACAGTTGGCGCTTTGCTGTCTCACGGAAAAATATAGCAAAAACTGTGCATTGACTTTGAAGAGAGAAGCGAGCGCCGCTTTGCGTTTCCTTTTACAGTTAGTTTGCTTTTTGTTTCTGCTTTAGTGGATGCTTGTGTAGGTGCCGCTTGGTCATACAGGGTGACATAGTTGGCTGTGGGGTCGCTGGGCACGTTGCATGTTAATTAGGCAAATAAAGTCTCTGTGTCGCCATTGACGTCATTAGTGACGTTAACCCGACACGAAGTCCGTTTCCGCCAGCTAGTTACATTTCCAACTATATACAGGAATGTATATATACTGTATATACTATTTGCATATACCTGTTTGTCACCAAGTATGCGTGTGCGCGTTTTTTTTTCCGTCGCCAACAAACTGTGCAAACTGTAATATTTGCGCCAAGTTAAGGTTGACAACTACCGTTGTACGTTTTCACGCTCTCTTCGCGCCACCCTCGCAACATCCGTTTCGGGCGAAGTTTGGCGGAACGTCTGTGTTTCTGCTACGAGTGCTTTTGGCGGCAGTGTATTTATTTTACTTATGAAGTTATTTTTGCAAAGCTATTTGCGTGATAGTGTGACCGTATGAAAGTCATTGCGTTGATGACCACTCATGAATGTGCGCTTCTGTGCAGTGCACAGTGGGCCAGACGACACATTATGCTAGAAACAATTTACGATAATATTTGAATTATGTCCATGAAAATTTGGTGTGTACATAACCGTCAAATCGCCAGATAATCAAAATAAGAATAAGATATAGTAACCGCAGAAGCTATTGAAGAGCCTGGACTTACAAAGTCTTCTGGCTCTCAAGACGCACAGATATTGAAGACGCTTTTAGCATTGCAAGAATATTGGCTGCCACAATGTTCACTGGCAGCCAGAGCCTTGCTTCAGTGCGGCTTCTTAAACTCGAAGCAAGAACCAAGATTAGAAAAATCCAGATATCCTTTTCTTACTTCATAGAGAATTCGTTCAGATAATATTTATTGCAAAAATTGTCTCAGTTTATGTTCGATTCAATACACTGTGCACATTGTTGTTGTGCATATCCCGAATTCTGTGACCCGAAACCAAACCATGCAATTTAATTATTCATTGCACGCAAAATTAGTTGTGGGCAAATCGAATTCTCATCGTGCATAAGCCACCTACCACAAATGAGTATAAAAATAATGGGTGATGGCTTCAAAGTGATTCGAATGCGGGAAAGAGGAAAGTGGTTGCCATTTGTGATTGATTTCTAAAAAGATTAAAAGTTCAATGTAAAAGCAACACACAGAAGGATACAATTTGAAGAAGGTTACAATTTCAATCAAAAAGCAGGAACAACAAGTCATCGGCAACACTAACGATGGCGTGACACTGAGTGTTGTTGACGCCTTTTGCTATTGTTTTTGTTGTAGCTAACTAATTTGCTGTGCAACACTTCGAGCAACGTAAATGAGCATTTCGTGTGTTTTTGTGTAATAAATTTTGTAGCATTTCGGCTACAGTGATCAATTAATATTAATGAGGATTTCGTTGTCGATGCGGTCGTCGTTGGGTTAACGAGGATTTTGCTATCTGACAGCCAAGTGCGATGATGGATGGTGTGCGCGTCGACCACGTGTTCCCTATTTTTAACTTTTATTGGATTGTCTATGTTTGGTGTTCCTAGTTAATCGAATTGCAGTTTTATGATCACCTTACAATGGTGGCATTCAGTGCGATAGATTTCTTTGGTTTGCTGTCGTTCTTGCAGCGTTTACACTAAAAATTTTGGCCAAATTAAATTTGAGAATTACAAGCAACTTTACGGCCTCCATGACTAAGAAGGTCACTTAGAACACAAGTCAGCGGATCGCTGGTTCAAGTGCTACTCATGCTTCACTCAGAATGATCTCTTGGAATGTGCATTGCATCGTTTAGTTTACTTGGTTAAAAAAAACAGTTGAAAAGTACTTGTGGACATTTGACTCACGTCTATTAAAGTCGTAGGCAGATAAGAGTGACTCAGAGAGCTTACGTAGGGCAACATTGGCACTTTAAGAATTCAGCAGCCTCTGAGAAAAGGGGAAAGCATAATCTGGTTTTTTTTATAAGTCAGTTAATGTTTAATCATTGACAAGTTCGCAAGTACAACTGAGAGTGCGGCTTCGAAGCGGTCGAACAGTGGAACCTGAGGTGCCAGATGATCACTTCTAGGAAGCTAAATTGCTGACCATATCTGCTGATGGAATGATGAAATTAAAAGCTAAACTAAAAAAAATGTCCCTGGTCCCAACAAGTGACTTGGTGGTCACTTGGCTCTGTGGGAAGATGCAAAGTTTGGGCACAGGCACATACGCCAGCAGTGCTGTCAGAGAAGTAGAATTCCTCCTGCATTTGGGAGAATCTCTTTCTTCTCTGGAGAAATCAGGAGTAGCAATTGTTTAGAGGAAAGTTTTGTATACTTAAATTTTTGACTGGTGGATTTTTCGGATCTTGAGTAGATTTTTTTTCAATTGAACCGACATCGCAACTGATGAAATTTTTTCGGAGTAAGGAAGTTTTTAAACTTGTTGGCTGGTGAATTGGGTTTTTAGAAAATTTGATTGGGTTTTTGCTTGGTAGAAATCAAAATAGCAAACTTTACAACTTTCTTTGTATGGGAGACGTCCTCTGTAACTAATTTTGTATTCTATAATAATGAAGATTGTTGCCCAATGTTTAATGAATGCTTCAAATCGGCTCAGTAGTTTCCGAGATATGATGTAGGAGTCCATTAAAAAAAAAGGATAAGTTTGTGTGCTAGCCCCATTAAAAAAATTTTTAAAAGAGAAAATTATCATTCATCATTCATTCATTCATAGATTCAAACTCTCTTAGAGCAGATGGGAAGCAATTTGTAAAATTCTTCACCACTTTTGTGAACTTTGGCGTCGATGTGACTTCATTTATTGCCACTCTAGCGCGTCAAATTTTTCTGGCATTAATTTTTTTGTCAAACCTCATAAAATGAAAAGTTTCAGAGAATTGATAACACATTTTTAAGAATCTTCAACAATGTCTTATATGAAAAAAGAATGCCTTGCAAACAATCAGGAAAACTGATGAAACTTTTTTGAAATATATTTTTGTACAATTTCCTCTTGGCCGATCATTGCTCAAAAATAGAAATTGTTTCCTTTTTCGCCAACACATGAAATTTATTCAAACAAACAAATGCTGTTTTGGGCCTTCTCAGTACTCTGTTTGCACGTTTATGTGCTCAAAAATAAAAATAAAACCTCAAAAAATCTACACACAAGGATTTTGTACAGCTTTCATCACTGACCCAAGCACATTGGCTAATAAAATGGTTCAATCGCCGCGTTTGGCGTATAATTAAAAATGTTAATTGCGCCTCGAAAAACTGGAATTGTTTCATCATTTGAGCAAAAAACCAATTCGATGCGATTTTTAATGATGATTTGTTGTTGCGCTGTTGCGCTGTGTGCAATTAAACGCTTTCGGCTTTTACGATTGTGTTTTGATTGAAAGGAAAATAGCGAAAGTAAACAACTTTAATAAATTATTATCCATATCGGCGAGCACTTTGGTGCGCTTCTTGTTGCATGAGTTATTGTTTACGGCAAGAAATGAAAAATTTCAAGTTGTTTGGCGAAATAATTTACTGCGCACTTGTATCGAGAACTCGTTTGGAAATTGCCAGAAGCAGAACCACTACTCAATTGTTGACCATAACGAGCGCACATTTCTAAAAAAATGTGTTATTTGTATATTTGAAAAGATAAAAGTATACAAATACTGATGAGTATGCATACTTTTTGGGATATTCTTTAGATATGTGTGTTTTCAAATAAAGATTTGCATGCCAATGTATTTTCGAAAGTAGATTATAACGAGTTTTTTATCATTGGCATTATTTATGGAATTCAATGTGTGTAAAGATACTGAACAGTCTCAAGACATCACATAGAGTGGCACGTGATTGTAGACAACTCAGGTCAGCTCTAAAGATGCTATTGGCTATCAGGGGGAAGGAACATGTACACTACATATAGTATTATATATATATATACATACATACATAAAGACTAAAGGTGTTTTTTCAACTCTAAATAGTCATTTTCTGCCCGTAGAGATTTTTGTCAGTAGGTAATATCCAGGGAAAGGATTTTGAGGACCTAAAAACCTATAAAAAAAGGCAAAATAAAATAGCAAAATAGGCACGGAAAGGCACTAAAAACTCCCAAAAAGGCAGAAAAAGGCACTAAAAACTGCCTAAAAAGGCAAAATAGGGCATTAAAAACTGTTAAAAAGGCAAAAATAGGCATTTCAAAATAAGAAACACAAAAACACTAGAAAATCTAAAAAAAAGGGAAACGTAATTTATTTTTAATAATTTTATTTCATCTGACGTATGCAACATACAATATTTATACCTAGTTTTTTGTAAAAGAAAAGGAACATCAAAGTTTTCAAGGTTTTAGGTTTGCACTAACCGAAGTTTTTGATTTTGGCATGTTTTTTTCTTTAAATTTTCCACTGAATAACAAAAAATAACGGCTTAGGAATGATCAAATCAATGTAAAAACATCGGTAAGTTAACGAAATTGCCACTTAATTTTTTTTTAGTTTCAAGGAATTTTAGCGAAACAAAAGGGGGAAAATATTAAAAACGAAAGAAAAATAAAAATGCGCTCGACAAATCTTGAAAAAGGCATTTTTTGGCATTTATAGGTAACATAGGCACTAAAAAAAGGCATTTATGGATGAAAAAGGCAAACTGCATTTTTAAGGCAAAAAAAGGCAAAATAAAAGTGGTATATTTCTAATCAGGAGGACCTAATTCGTGCTCATTTTCAATCAGAAATGCTCTATCTAGCAGCAAACAAAAAAGGCAATTTCCACAAAATCCTTTCCCTGGTAATATCCAATTCGTTGCATCTGTTGTCCCTTCTCAGACCCATTTACCCTACAGTTACTGCATATATTTATTCCGCTTGTGTTCGCTCTAGACTGGAAGATAGGAGAAGTCCTTTTTATGTCCTTAATAAAACTCGGCTTGAACGACTTGATAAAGTTTTTATTCGCTTTGTTCTTCGGTACTTGAATTTTGTACATTCGATAATGAAATTTTATGAAAAAAAAAGCTTCCCCTCTTTTCTTGCACTTCCCTGCATGAACTGTTGAACCATCATATTTGAAAAATTGATGAAGCGCCTAGAGCAGGTTACCATGGAAATTCTTGAGTGCCTTCTTTGCTCACTTTTATGCTCTTTGAGATAATTTTAATTCTTTTCGATTAGAAAAGATTACACTGCTTTGCCAGAAACAAGCACCACTTATAAATTTAAAAACAAAAAACTTTTTATGGCAAAAAGCTTTTGCGCTTTTTCGCCTAATTGCGCATCTGATACAATTTGCTGGCCGCTTTTTCGCAGAACTGAGCCTGCAAAATGTTAAATCTAATCATAATTTGTTGTTGTTGGATGCTCAAAATTGCTATGTACGGCTGTCAGCAGGCGTAACATATTTTTCCGCCGACCACATACACCAAATCTACTGCGCCTCTACACAGTAAGGAACCATTTAAGGAATTGTTTTCACACCGTCTACAATTTATAAACTCTCGCTTCCGCAAAGCAAGTCAAAGTCTATTTTTCAACCCCCTCGAAGGAAAGAAATTCAATTTGTCACATAGAAACCCAGTTCCACTGCCTTGCGTTACATTGCATCAAGGCGTGTCTTTTGTGAAATTTTTACTGTCGCACACGCACCGGGCGAACGGGTGTCGGCTGCGCTGGCGGCAATCAGCATGAAAGTCATTCCTTTTTGTTGCTGCCGCTGCACGCGTTGCCGCCTTTGTGATTTCATGTGCTGGTCGCAAGCGGCGCGAACGCCAGCAGCTATCGTAGCGAAAGAAATGCGAGGACGAGGCGTTCCTCTGGCGGTGCGTGGATCGTGCGTTGTGTGGTGTGACAAAGACATTTCACAGCACATAAGTTTCTGGCACGGCTGGGGGCCGAGGAGAGGCGCACGCACCACACGGCCGCACTCCGGCTAATGTCGGCGGAATGCTGCGAACGCGGTAAATCGCCAGCATGAAAACAAAAGAAGCACTGACATTCGCAACAGCAACGTCATTGCTCTGCTGTTGGCTGCGGTGTGCGGCACAATTGCTGCGTCATGCAGCGTGCTGACGCATTTGGCACTCACAACTCACGGCTCGCAGCCCACGTCGCACGACTCACGCACGCTCACGCACCGAGCCTCATTGTCGTTCGACGCGAAGAGCAGCGGGCGGCGTTCACGATGCAATACAAAGCAGAGTGAACGCGTCTGGCGGTTGAAAATATTACGGAAATTCTTCAACTCTGCGCAACGACACGGCCACATTTGGTGGCGGCCGTTGACGGGCGCACGTTAGTGGTTTTGTGATTACATCAGACCTAGTGGCGCTGAAAGTTTCAACATTTCAGCGTTTCTGCGGAATTGTTTTCGATATTAAAGTGGCAGATGAAATGGAAGAAGGATGTCGGCGACACGGCGCACGAAAGGGGCAAACACTAAACTCGTTACGGCTGATGGAAATTGCGGCTGGCGAACGAACGCCTCGTCTCGTTTTACAACGTCGGTGTGAGCGGCAGCACCAACAGAGCCAACCAGCCAATAGAACCAGCGACAGGGAGTGAAAGAAGTCGGCGCAAAATGTTATTGACGCAAATATAATTTGCATAATTTCCGAAGTGGAATGCCGCAGAATGCCACAGCAAATACAATATTCACAAATTGAACTGTTTTGTTGAATTTAACAGAAAATAAGGTTCACTTAACCCTTTTAGAACGTGTGAAAAACTTTACGGATGCTGTAGTACTGGCACACTTTTCAAATCACATCTTTACGTTTTGTACCAATAATAAAATTAGTCAAATTAGTTGGGATTGTCTAAGAAAATTAAAAATGAAAAAAAATGTATAAAAACTGATTCAGAGAAATATTTATAAAATATGTATAACATTTATAAAATTCACCAATTTGATGGGGTTTCCTTCTAAGAAACTAAGTGTTTTTAAATATAAAAATATAAAAAACCCACAAAATTTCAAATAATTGAATAACATTTTAAATAATTTAAAATATTGCTAATGAAATATTAAAAAAATATTTTTAAAAAACATTACTTTAATAAATTAGATTGAATTTATTGATTGTGTTATTTTTATTAGTACATATTTTTAAAACCGCATAACATTTATAAATTCGATTGGATTTATTAAATGTGTTTTCTTTATTTGTAGGTATAAAAATATTTTCATAAAAATATAAAAAAGAAAGATGCTTAAGGAAAAATTGTAGAAAACGTCGTAAAATTAGACAAAACTATTGCAATTTCTTTTATGAAATATAGTATATTGAAATTTTTTATAAAACAAAAGTAAAATTAGATATTTAAAATCTTAGACAGAAATTAAAAAATAAATAAATAAAAAAATTTTACAAATTCGATATTTTTAAAATATTTTTATGTAAAAACTAATAAGAGAAAAAGAACCAATAAAATTAAAACATTTTTATAACAAAATTTTCAAATTTATAAAAATTGATAAGGGTTTGTTTTTAAATATTAAAAAATGTGTAAACTCTACATTATTTATATGATTTGTATTTAAAAACAACAGTTTTGCAGCCAAAAAACCAAAAATATAAAATTGTTTTAATTAGAAAAACAGGTACAGTACTTTTCGTTTATAACGAACCCGTTTAAAACGATTTTCCGCCTAAAACGAACCAATTTCAAAAGTACGCGCTTTATGTTTTCGCTTATTACGACCCCTTTTAAAGCGCACTTTCGATTAAAACGAACCATTTTGCCCAGTCCCTCGAAGTTCGCTTCAAGCGAAAAGTACTGTATTTAAATTGTTTTTGAATGCTATAAAACAAATAAAACAACCCTAAACAGTTTGTCAATAATCTAATTGTCAGGTCTCAAAAGGTTAAATAAGAAAATTTCCCAAGCAGTGCCAATGGTTTTTGTGTATTTTTATAACCAAAATGTACGTAAGCGACACCAGATTTCAAGCGAAAATATAAGTAATTATTTGTAATCAATTGGTAGTAATTTGTCTTAATGGAAAATCTAAGTGACACAAATCCCCAAAAGGTAATACAAATGATACGTCAGAAGCCAAACGATTATTCAAAAACGAAATAAAACCAAATAAGGCTTTGGTATCACAGAGTTTGTTGAGCTTTTTCTCTAACTACTTAAACTAGTTACGGCTTTTGCAAAAGTAAGTAATAGCAAGATTAGATTTTTGTCGGTTCATTCCGCTGATGTTCTGGTGACTGAGTGGAGCTCTTCTTTAATCTCTCATAATACAGTTGTGTGAATTATATGAATAGTCGTGTTGGTGGTTTTTAAGATTAACCAAAATAAGAAGTTCCCCACGTGGGGTTTCTTCGTTTTTTCTATGCTTGGATTCCTAAAGTTCCTACAAAAGTCATATGTCAAAATTCCCAGATGTTTCTTTGAGTTTATGGCAATGTGTATTGTATAAAGCAATATGCAGTGAGAACTCTTATCATGGTTTCAGTTGATCCTTTTTTAGGGACTATTTTAGCAAAGTGTTCTTAAGCAACAAAGCGGAAGTGTTGCTTCTAGTTCTGCAGGTGATTCATTCTACCAACTTTAGGTTCGCTTATTTTATAAAAGTAATATTAAGAGAGAAGAATGGCGAGCCTTACAAATAGTTCATATGTCTAATGTGACATGGCAAGTCAATCTGATCTAAATATCTTTGGTGAGCCACTGAAACGCTCATCTGGGGCTGCTCTAGGCTACTAAATTGTTATAAAATTCTTGCAGTAAAACAAGGTAAATGTTATCAAGCAATGAGCTCTGACTTTTCTATAGTATTGTAACGATGAGGCACTGTGTTGCTGTGCTATCCGTGAATGCTTTTACGAGCATACTTTTAGGCACGCACTTTAGAGTACGGCAAACTTGCTATAATTCCGATATGGCAAGGATGGTTCGCGATGGTAATGGGCTGTGCGAGAATGGTCGAGCATTGTCCAATTGGAATGTGCGAGAACAGTCGGCGCGATAACCAGACAGGTATAAAAGGCTGCAGTATGCAGCGCAGAGGACGAGTCTGATTTGAACAAGCAAAGTAGTAACAAGTGTAGATACAAGCAAAGTGTAAATCTGTAAATAAAGCGATTGTTGGTTTCTGACTGCGGTTTGCCCTGAGTTATTGAAGTGGTTTTATTTTCAAGCACAATTCAAAACGAACTTAGAGAAGTCATTTTCGTAACAGTATTGTAAGTGCCTCAACGTGGAGGAGGAAAAAAGGTAACTAAAACACTTTGAGTTGTCTTCTTTAATATTAAAGATTAGAGAGTCGAAGTGGTTCGACAAAGGCTTCACATGCAAAATGTAAGTCGCAGTTTTTATGCTTAAGGTCAGTTTTTATGCTCAAGTCTTTAAGTTTTATTTGCGATTAAAAAAATGCTTGGCGGAAGTTGAGAAATGTTAAAGTTATTGTGATATTTATTAACACTTTGTTTTGCTGGTGTCTTAAGTTTTAGTTTTAGTTATGTTCCAAATAGTTTGTAGAAATAGATAGAATTTATAATTGTGAATTTTTTAAAACTGATCATAAAGTAACTCTCCCGACATTTTCATCCTTGAAATTATAATTTATTAAGATCGGGCTTAGCCATGACCTTCTGCAACACAAAAGCAAAGCATAAACTACAAAGAGGAATCCATGAAACGCTTTAGTTGTAGAAAGAGAAAAACACACCGAGTGCAAAAAAATCACAATGCAGCAAACAGTTTGCGCTGTTGTTGTTCCTCTTGTTGTTGTTGTTGTTGCGGCTTGTACTTCTGCTTGGGAACTTTTACGCGCAATGTCAAAAGTCAAAAGTGCATTAAAATAATTGCACTTGTTTCGTCGACTTTAAGCGAGAGAGTCTAAAACAAGAAATCCAACAGCAGCACTACCAACAACTACAAAAGCAACAGCAACTACTACTAAAACTACCGAGAATGTTGAGTAATAAAGACGGCGCGCGTTAAGCAATGTCACTGTCGCTGTCGCTGTCTCTACGAGCGCGGCCAACGCAGCGTATACGCGATTTTTTGTCACAGCTGCAGAAACTTGCAGCTGCTGCACGCTGCCTGCTGCGACATGGCGCGTTGCGTTGCAAGCGCACGTAAACTTGGCTTAAATTTAGACATGGACGCGATGACGCAGCTGACACTGCTGACACGGGCGCTTTAATTTGGCGCGAGGCGGAAACGACGGCACCTGGCAGCACAGACACTGGCGCGCGCCGCGACCCGGCTGACTGGCGCATTCACTCGCTGGCGCTTGAATTCCGCAATGGAAATATTTGCGTTTGCATTCTAATGCTGGCACCGCATGTTTTCTGTGCGCTCTATTTGCGTCGCTTTGTCGTCGCGCGTCCTGTTGCATTTCGCACGATGTGCGGCTGCTGTGGTTGCTGTTGTTGCCGTGGTTTTGATGGACTTTCAGTTTATAAAATATGAAATGTTCGCGCTTGCAATTATGTGTGAATTTTTTGCGCACGTGCGCTGGCTTTGAGGCTAAGGTGACATTTTTAGAAATGCAATTTCGACAACAATGCCAAAAGCATTAAATTCTTTGCTTTGAGTAGTTTAGTGGAAATTTTTGTTAGTTTCGCTGGCCAGAGTTTTAAGCTCTGGAAATGTGTATAATTTATTTTTATTTGTGTGTGGCACGAAATAATAAAGGTGGGGTCTTTCCTGGTAGGTTGCTTTTGACACTGACTTGTAATTATATGAACGGGGTTGTTAAGTGAAAGATTTAGTAGACAGAAATTTGATTATAACATTGTTGACATAATTTTTATGACAACAATGTTGTCATAAAAGTATTGAAACAATATTCCAGAAGGCATTACTGAACAATTAAACGTTTAAGTCTCTAACATCCACATATAACTTTTACTTTTTTTTCTATTTATATACTACTGTGTACAAAGAATACCCGGAATTCGATTTCTTCGATTATCGTGGTGTTGTGCATTATGAGTTCCTTCCGCCGGGCCAAACTGTCAACAAGGAATATTACTTGAGCGTTATGCGTCGTTTGCGTGAAGCTATTCGCAAAAAGAGGCCGGATTTATGGAGAGACAACTCTTGGTTTTTGCATCACGATAATGCACCATCTCACACGGCATTGGTTCTTCGTGAGCATTTCGCCAACTCATATCGTTCCACAGCCACCGTATTCGCCTGATTTAGCTCCTTGTGACTTCTGGCTATTCTCCAAACTCAAAAGACCACTTCGAGGACACCGTTTTGAATCGATTGAAGAGATTCAACGTGCATTGCATCGGGGGGGGGGGGGACTACTTTTAAGGCGATGAAATTGATTTGGAAGAATAAATAAAGATTTTTTGAATTATAAACAAATTCCGGGTATTCTTTGTACACAGTAGTATATTATATCTAGAGCTTTCTTTTGTACGGTGACTTATAGTGAAATTTCGCGTTCAAAATTTTTCCCATACAACCCTCAAAAATCAAGTTTTGTAGGAGATTTTAGTACCAATTTTGATTAAGTACGAAATAAACACTTAAACACATTTTCAGTTTTGGCTTAATTCTGGCTTTCAGGTTAATTTCTAAGCTTTGATGTATTCAGAGACCCATAGTAGAATTTTATGGCGAATATTTTGGGGGTACATTTTGTCCTTAAAAAGTCCTGTTTTACAGGACATTTTTGGCATTTTAGAAAAAAGGGTCAAATTGACCCATACAAATAGGAGCTACAGGGTTAAGATGCTCCACAAAAATGTTCTTCGTAGTATTTTACATCAAATTGCTAAAATTGCCTAAAATGTGAGGTTACATGATTTTCGTATGCCGATTCACCATAAGAATGTGCAAAAAGGGGAAAACTTTGACCTCCCTAAATAAAAATTCAGACGTAAACTTTCAAAACGTCGATACACGTATATATTTTTTTGGCGCCCTCTACCAAAATCCGTTGTCAGAACCTTGTTATTTTTTTTTGTGTTGTAAAGTGTAATCATGGTTTTTAGAAATGATGCTATTTTAAAGTACTGTTTTCAAACATAAATTAACAAATATGTTTTCTAAGCCCTAAACTTAGTAGTTAACTTAATAGTTTTGGCTATCTGTAATTACATAAGACAGTGTAAAGGGTCAAATGTTTTTAATCGCTGAACGCTTGACTGCAAATTTCCACATCCTTGCATGGTTCTTTCCCTCTCTTAGTGACTTTTCATGGAAACGATTGTTTTAGTGTGGGCAACTGTGCAGAAATTATGAGCTCTACGTGCGGCAAGCAACGCAAATATGTATTGCTTAGTCAAATAATCAGCAGCCAAGTCAAGTGGGAAGGCATTTCGAAGCTAATTTATGTTTCTGATTGCGAATTGAATTTGACATAAATAATCAATCAGTGCTAGTTTGGCAGCTGCCCCAATACTTGGCTACCCAAATCCAAATGAAGCTGTGTTTGATTTTGTGCCACAAACACACACACACGGGCGCACTGGTGCGTGTGTGTGTTTTTGTGCTGCTTCCGAGTGTTTCATCTTATTGGCTGCTGGCTGCATATTTGTACAACCGCCCATTATCGACATTTACCGCATAAAGTTGTGAGTTGCGTGTCTTCGCTTCACTGCGATTGAATGTGACGTGCGATGTTTAATTTGAGACTGGCTGCCCATGACGTGGGCCTGATGTATTATTTACATTTTGTGTTTAGCCAAATTGGCTTTGTCTATGGGCAAAATTTCGGCGTGAAAATCTTTGATTAATCAAATTGAAAGTGAAGTCTGTATTGCAAATGTAAATTGAGTGAGAAAGAAAACAAAGAGCAAAACATAATAAAGAAATAAAAATCGATAATTGGACACATCATAGGAAAGCAACCTGATTGGTCGTAGTACGAGTATATAAAGATTTTTGCAAATACTTTGCGGCAGCAACATTATCACAATCATCTCAACTTCTCTACTAAGCATTTATCTATATCCGTTTTATTGTCCAACAATGATTTAAACAAAAAACAATGTATAGTAAATTATAAATCTTAACTCAAATACTAAGAAATTTAAAATTGTTGTTCAAAGCTCACTGAAAATGTAAGAATAATGCCATCAAAAACATCTGCCAATTAATTTGGTTTTCTCATCTACGAAATACAAATCGTTCCAAGGTTGGTGACAGTTACAATTGGGTTCGACAGCCGTGTAGTTGTCAATAATTGTCTTCACAAGCACGTTCTGAGTAAATGTTTTGACAGATTTGGTCGTGTCGCTGCCGTCGTTAATGTGTTCGTGGTATAAGGTTATTTGTAGGTTAGGTAATGGTGGCTGATTAGGCAGTACTGGCTTCTTGCGTTACCACAAAAGGGAAAAGCACTCTTAACTACTCACTTTCTAAAAGAATACGCATCCAATATGGGAAAAATATGTATATTCGGAACCAGGGGGGGAGGGGCATTTGCAATTTTGAACATGAGACATTGAAATGGACTGTTTACAAACATAACTGGGATGATCATTAGGAATTTATTAGAAGTGTGGCTTAATCCACTTATTTAAAAAAGTGTCTCTTTTTAACGGTTTTAATATCAAACTTAAATTTTTTGAAAATACTATTTAAATAATTGCTTCTTTACCATAACAAATTCTCAATTGAAGAAAACTATAGCGATTTTTCAAATACTAATTTTTCAGCTATGCCGAATATTTCAATCTGGCCAGCGCTGGTGCCAGTTGGATCAGTGCTTCCACTGCGCCTTTAGTTTAGCGTCAGGCCTGATTCATCTTCTTGTCCGTCGTCTACCATATTTACTATTATTTTACCTACTGCAGATCGCTTTTATCTTATAAAGAAATTCCACTGTCCAAATTTGGTTATCTACTAAAGTAATCTTTCTGATTGTAAGAACTCATACTTATGAGGTGAACCAGAAAAATTTTAGAATTTTTAAGGACACATTAAAAAAAAAGTAATCGTCTGATTTTACTAAAATAAACTGCAGTTTCTTATACATTTCTTAAACTCTAATTCACAAAAAAATTTAATGAAATATAATTAGCGGTTGCAAAATTGTTTTATATTTTTCTTAACGTTCTTAGTTAGAGACTGGACAGTACGTTCGGTGATTACTGCAGAGGCTTGCTTCCATCGATTTCGGCACTGTACATCATTTTTGCAAACTTTTTTGTTTTTATTAGGGCTTACTTCATTATAGCCCAATATCTTTCAATAGGCCGAAGTTCCGGGCGGTTGGGAGAATTTGCCTCTTTTGGGACCACCATGACACAATTTTCTTCATATCATTCCATAGTTGACCTGGAGTAGTGGCTTGTCGCTAGGTCTGCCCAAAACAAAACTGTTCCTTGTGCTGTTCAATAAATGGTAGAAGGCGTTTTTGCAGGCATTCTTCTATGTAAATTCTGGAGTTAATTGTTCCTGTCATAATGAACGCCTTGTTCCGTAGACCGCAGGTGCAAATAGTTTGAAAAACCATGAAGCGTTTTGGAAATTTGGTGTATTTCACTTCAGAGTATTTTCTATGTGTTCCATTCTTATTCTTTGTAGTGAAATAGGCATTCCCAGGCAACTGCTTGAAGTCCGCCTTACGGTAGGTTTCATCATCGAGAATCACGCAATCGAACTTGGTTACGTAATCGTCATACAGTTTTCGAGCCCGCGTCTTCGCTATTTTTTCTTTTGCTTCCGACCTGTCAGGCACTTTCTGCTGTTTGTAGGTCCTTAATCCTTGACTTCGCTTATATCGCATCACAGTTGATTGTGATGTGCCTGCTGCAGCTGCAACATATCGAGTCGACCTCGTGGGGATATTTCGATATGTGCTAACAACCCTTTTCTGGGTTACTTGTTTCTGCCTGATTCTTCGGCTCTCTAGATGGAGTTTCCCGCTTTGTAGTTGTTTATAACACTATAAACCGTCGCTACACTCGCTTTGCTTTCCCGTGCAATGCTTAGTCTAGACTTCGTCTTATCAGTCAAGTAAATGTTTTTTCATATCGTTTTTTTACAAATAGATAAAAAATCAATTTTATTTAAATTCTTGAGCCTTTCCTCTTTCATTTGATATACATACTGCCATATTCTAAAGAGGTTAAGTATTTTTAATATTTTTTTTATTTTTATCCCCTTCAAAATTTTGAAGTCCTTTTAAAAGGACAAAGGATGTAGAAATGAAAAACTTAGTACGCAGTATTACTATATCTGGTCTCTAGTTTCACGGACATATGGATTCTTCCCGATGTGAAAAATGCTGTCGCACGGTGTAACAGGCAACATTTGTTGCAAGCTGAAACTTTCAACATTTGTTCGAAACCACATTACAAAGACTTTTACAAATGTCACATTATTTCATAATGAACACTCTTCCGAAAAGTTCAACTACAGTTGAATGGTTAAATGTCCAGTTTAGAAAATTTGCTTTAATATTCTATTCAAAAAGGTGCCAATCCTATAGCAAAGTCAAAGACAAGTTTATAAGCGACCAAATGTAGTTTAGGGCACACACTCATTCATGCTTGTGGTTGCTCTGAAACTGAGGCAAAAATCCTTTATTGCAATGGCAATTAAATAAATGTAAAGTCGAAGTACTTTCACAGCGACAGTGGCTGACCGCAAACGACAGTTGCGATGTGGTTAAAACTAAAAGTAACAACACATCAACACACCAAAGTTTATGAACAAATTTTAAACACAACAGATTTATATAGTCAAGCAATTCAGATGATGAAGCAATGGGTTTTGTGAGAACAGTGCGTATGTGCGTCGAATGATGTAAAGTAAACAATATTATATAGAAAAAGTCTGAAGAAAATAAAGTCGTGAGAAAAGTGGAACTATGAATAAAGTGAGACTGTGTTTAGATTGTTTTTCAGTGCTTATTTGAAAAATGCTCAACATTATATATAATGGCACATTATACTGAAAATGAAAATTTTTATTATTTTCAGTATTTATTGATATCGATTTATATCACTAAAAACTTTGCTTGTCA
Organism: Melieria picta; assembly: GCA_964056695.1. Lineage (NCBI taxonomy): Eukaryota > Metazoa > Arthropoda > Insecta > Diptera > Ulidiidae > Melieria > Melieria picta. The sequence continues at coordinate 102,861,256 of OZ057398.1, read as the reverse complement.
AATCCATATCTCAGCAATTATTTTTCTTTGAACTGTTTTTCATGTAAACACATTTGCTATAAATAATTGAATCATTCCTTTGCACCAAAATAAACCGGACCCATACATATAGCAACCTCGAGTGAGCAGTTGGCGAAAAACAAAGCCAAATACCAAGAAGTATGAAAAAGATTTTCTACAAAATGATCTACGCGTTTGGTGCCAGGCCGCAAGGTGGAAATCAAGCAGATGCGCAAACAAGACCACAACTAAAATCTTACGAATTGACTTTGGAGCGCACTTGAATTTAAACTTTTTGATTGTTTGGAAAGAAAATTAAATCATTTTGATCAAATCGTAATTGTGCTTTCAAAATTGGTTTGTTGCATCACCGGCACGCACTCACCAACGGCCAATTCAGCAGCTGCACCGACGCGTGAGTGGCGCTGCTGAACGGCGCAAACGGCGGGCGTTGTCCGGCCGGGATCGGCTCTGACTGATGTTTACATCAGAAGTCGTCTTGTGCTGTGTCGCTGCTCGGGCCGTGCGCTGGCAGCGTGTTTACATATGACGAAACATCGCAAGTGCCTCAAGGCAACGAAAATAAACTAAAGTGCACATTGCAAATGCAACAAACGATTTCAATAGAAAAACATGAATTTCTAATTTTGCGCAAAAGCGAGATGCAAGCAAACAGGGGCAAAATTCCGGAAATTGTTGAATGTGCAATTAATTCAAGGGACGACCAATTTGTGCATAAAGTTGCTGGTGCCGGTCAAAGATATTTTCAAAATGTATAAAAACTGAAAACAGTTGTAAACATTGTTTAGAATTTACCGAAGTCAAAAACATTTACAAACATTTTGTTAAAATTCACCAAATCCAAAAAATCGTTGCCAAGATCTGTTTGGTTTTGTTCAAACAAAAAAACTGTTTTATATATTAATTTTTTAACATTTAAAAAAGCTCAAAACTTTTAACATTAAAAAATAACTTCGGACCTTTTCCCATATAATAAAAGTGCAATGAACTGTTCAAGATCTTTCTGAAATTTATATTTTATTTCAATCTCCCCAGAATATTTACATTTCAAACACTATATTTCTAAGATCTTTCGGTAACAGACAGGAGTCAGACAAATTTTTAACAAGATTTTTAGTTATCAGTATGCAGTATTTTTTAATATAAAAAAGTCAAAAGCGTTTTCGTTGCGAAATCATTTACAGATTGTTTTTCAAAATTGCTTGTTTATTTGTATAAAATATTTGAAATATTTATAAAACTCAAAGGTAGTTTTTTAGCTAGCTATTAAGGCTTTTTAAAGTAGTTTTAAGTAGTTTTAAAGGTTAGGTTTAAAGTAGTTTTCAGAATTTATAACGAAAGTCGAAAACATTTTGAGATTTGTTAAAAGTGATTTTAAAAAATTAGTATTTGTTTCATCCAAAATTGATTTTTTTTTGTAATTTTCAACAATATTTTCAATATTTATAAAAATTAAAAGTAGTTTTTTGTTTAAAATAGTTTTCAGACTTAACAAAACATATAACAAAAGTCGAAATTATTCTAGGATCTGTTAAAATAGAAGAGTAGTTTTAAAAAATAGTTATTTGTTTCTTTTAAATTTTTTTTTTGTACTTTTCAAAAACGTTTTCAATATTTATAAAAATCAAAAAGTAATTTTTTTCAGATTTTCTAGTTTTCTAGTTGTTTGAATTTATGACAAGAGACATATTTTGAGTATTTGAAAAGTAAAGAATATATGTTAAAAATAGTTATTTGTTTCCTTTAAATTATTTTCTATATTTTTTAGAAATATTTTCAGTATTTATAAAAATCAAAAGTAGTTTTTAAAAACGATTTCAATTTTCTAAATGTTTAGAGTTTTCAAAAGTCCGAAGTATTTTGTAATTTTTTTAAATGAAGAGTATTTTTCAGAATCATTAATTTGAACAATTATAAAAGTAAAAGAATCTCTTACAGGTTATATTCAGAATAAAGCGAATATTTTGCAAGATTTATTTACAGAATTTATAAACGCGTTTTTACAGATTTTACCACAGTTTGAAAGTGTAAAAATTATTTAAAAACAAAAAAATCTAGTAAATTTCTTTAACTATAATTGTCAAAAGACTTTTAGAATACTTTTTTCAAATGTTGCAGCGTGAAGTGCACTGGGATTTCATGCCGGAGGTCGTGAGTTCGATTCCCATCGGTCTTGGTCCCACACAGTGGTGGTTTTTGGGGGTTTAAACTCCACTCCCATATACAAAAAATGCTGGTGCAAACCATGGTTTCGAATGGCAATGGTCCCACACTTCCCTAAATATAAAAAATATCCTTTTTTCTTATTATTTTCCACGCCTTCAGTGTGGAAAAAAATAAAAAGTTGTAAGTAAAATCTTTCACCTTTCACCCATCATCCAGAATAGCTGGTGATAGGCTAGTCCGCCACCCTGGCAGAACTTTAATCGATTAACGTATCCAAGCGGAACGACCAAGGAGAAAAAAATGCACAAAAGAAACAACTACTTTCTTATTTTTTGGCATTTTCCAAAATAAAGACTACAAGCATTTACCGACACATTTTCAAAAACATATTTCTTTTAAAGTACTTTGTCGAGCAAATAGCTAATACATACAAACAGCCAAAACTTTGCGCAGCATTTATCGAAATCTAGCAAATACTGAAAGGTTAAGTAAACCCCCTCGACAAACTTGAAGCACACACAATTTTTGCCAAATTAAGAAAGTTTTAATATCTGAGAAGAAGATAAACGACGTTGACCGCAGCTAATGAATTTTGATAGCACTTGTTGTCCCTTCTACACACATCGCCCCCCTCGCGTATCAGGAGGCTTTTGCCACAATGGCGTTGTTGATTGTTGTTTTTGGTTTCATCTTTTCGGTTATTGGACCCAAGTGAGCACAAAGGCAGCAACTCGAACAACGCGTCCATTCGATCGATTCGATGGTTGGCTGTTGCATTTCGATAGCAAAAAGTTTGACTGGCAACTTTGGCAGCTTCAAGTTGCATGAACGGAAACGCAGAGTGCCGAAGAGCAGCGAACATGCTGCAAATGGCAAAAACTTGGCAATTTAATTTATCATTAAATTCCAAGCAAATGTCGGCATGGGATGAGAAGTTTGATTTTAATTGATGCTAACAGTGAAATAAGGCCACGAACTGCCAGCCTGCGAATCAGTACTCAACGCTAAGTAATTATTTGGGGAAATTTGTTTTTAATTTTTATTTATTTATTTTTTGTTTATTAGGAAGTAAAAGTTAATTAAAATTGATTTTGAGTGTGAACAAAAAAAAGGTAAATTATCAAAGCAGGCAACACACCAATTTGCGGTTGTCAACACTCATTAATGCGGTCAGCCATTCATCCTTCAAGCTTCAATTAAGAGCATACAAAATCCAAAGTTTAAATTTTCTAATTTTATTAAAAGGTAAACTTTGTAAACTTTATGACGCCTGAGTGGACATTTAGTGTGCTGTAATTATGCGCTGTTATGCGCAGGTGTCCTATCTCATTAATCACAAACTTATTGCATCAGCTCTAAAATAAGTAAAAACCACATAACAACAACTGCAAAAACAACAACCACAACCACATAAACTCTTTTTATGAAAAACTACACAACTTCGTGCTGTTTCTGGCACGAAATTTTGCGGCTTTTTGGCAAACTTTTGCAGCTTTGCGGCCGCCGTCGTAGCCAAAGACAAAGCGCTGCCATAGAAATGCATTGGGGTTGGAGTTGGTTTGTGATTTTTTCGCGTATTATTTTTTGGTTTTTGTCCGTTTATGTAAGTGAAAAATGAAAAATGTTTCTTGTAGAATGCATTTAATTAGCAAAGTTTTCCGGTAGTGGTAACGAGAGGTGGAGGTGTTGCGGAAATACATAAATTTTAGTGCAGATTTGTTATACTCGTAAAGCGACGGTTGGCGCGTGGAGCGTTAATAAGTGTGGGCGTATGGAGGGACGTGTGCTGAGCTAATTGGTTGCTTGTTTGACGGAGTGGAGAGAGGAGCGAGGGGCCTAAATATTATGCAAAAAAGAAAATATCGAAGAGAGTTTCGCCGCAAAGACTAACAAAGGAGCCTCGATTCCTTTCATTGAATCGAACTTTATGTGGTAAATGAAAGAACATTTTGACTTGACGAGGCTGCACTCAGGCACAAACATTGGGTTTCAGAAACAAAGATAGTGAAAAAAATATTGCGTGACTTTAGGTTAGGTAAGATTGGCAACCTTCTTCTTCTTCTGCCCGAACGGCCGAAACCAAAACATTATAGAATATTTTTTACATTTTATTGTGTAGCGAGTGAACAGCTATTTAGTGCAGCCGAGCAGATATATAGTGAAAGGATGAGAAGGAGAATCTAGATGCCACCAATGTAAATAAACTCAAAAAGAATGCATTTAACAGAATAATTGTTAGCCAGAAATGCTTAGAATCAGTCTAAGAACATCTATGAATTTTTTTCAGAATTTTTTGAGAAATTTTTGCAATTTGTTAAGAATTGACAATTTGCAAAATTTCAAAAGTTGATCAAAACTTTTTCAAAAAATTCAGACGTATTCTCTGTCAAATTCTAAACACTTTTTGTTCTTGAACATTTTTCGTTATAGTGCGTCGTTTTCCAAAAAAAAATTCATGAATGATTGTGAACAAATTTTCCGCCATTTTCATTTTTCCGCCATTTTGAGGTTGTTAAATGTATTCCCATGGGGCAACTTGGGTATTTTCTGAAAGTTCAACATGTTTGTGCACTTTTGTGCATATTTATACCCCAACCAAAAATCTATTTCGGTACGAAATATTGATTTGAAAAAAAAAACTGGTCGAAATTTTTGCATTTTTTTCCGAAAACACCGCCATATTGGATTTCCTTGTGACCAAAATGAAAATCTAATGGCATAATCATGTAGAGCGGATCCGAAAACATATAGAATGACTATTTTCACTATCCGTAACGCCGATTTCATCGCTTGGTACAATCGCAAAGTTGTACAAAAATTTTAGACGTTTTGAGCGCTAATGGGTTAATGAAAATTGCGTTCGCTGTCAAATAAAAAATCGTCGAAAAAATTTTACGATATATCGTACAAATTTCCGGAAAGGGTTAAAAAAAACCGAAATTCGGTCTCGGCCCAAAAAAGTGGTTTCGGTCGGACACTAGTATTAACCAAAGAAACTACTAGAAGCTGTATATGCGCAGAAGAGAAAGAAAACATCCATCATATCCTCTGTCACTGCTCAGCACCCAGTAGGAGAAGGCTACACACACTCTCACAATTTTAGGAGAAAACTTCAGCCATTTCTTGGCCTATATGCAGGATGAGATCTATTCAGCCATTTAAACCTAACCTAACCTATCAACCTGTTTACTTCTTGTTGACCTTGGGACAATTCTTTAATACATATAATGAAGATGTAATCTTGGTATTTTCCATTCTATTGGCTTTTTTCTAAGTATTGAACTGTGTAAAAAAACTAAAGGCCAGCGTTAGCTGTCTTGATACTTCTTGATAGCCAAATTAAATTGGTAATTAGTTTGAAGGCAAACAAATTTTGGAGGAGACCATGTTTGATGAGTTCCCAGGAAGTTCCGTTTAATTAAGGCGCTGCTTGGGTAAAGGACAATTTGGAACGTAAACTTACTCTCAATAGAAGAATAGAGTTATCGCTGAGTCATATTTTTGTTTGGCTGCTCATTGGAGTCATCACTAGATAATGGGCTATAGAATCTATGCTTGTAAAATGATATCTCTTGTTCAGCGATGTTTTGTTTCCTTTGAAAATTCGCTGTGCAACTCTAAAGAATCATTGATGCCGTTTTCGGAAGTCTACACTTCCCTCTAACCTGACCAACGAAGCAGAAGCTTAACTGTTGAGTCTTCATTACGAAGTCGAATTGGTTCATTGATTGAAATCGTTGGTAAAAACTAGTTGGATATTCCTTTACCCACATGTTAGCCTGTTCTTCACAAACCCTTCGCAATCTAACTACACTTATTTTCCTACATCACAAGTTTTCATTACATACATTAATAGGCTGCATAAAGAAGTCTATAGGAGTTGGATCCAATTGCCCCGACTATATGAGGGTTGCTTGTATGAGCTTTTTTCAGGTCTCCAAGTGGAAGCGCGTCTTGTACTGAAAACACCCTTCAAAACCTAACCTAACTTAACTCAACCTAATTGAATCTAACCCATCTAACCTCATCTTATTTTTCCCAATCAAAGACAAACATTAATCGCCTGTTGGGATCATAACATATTTCAAGGTCGCCGTGTTATAGTACTATTCCTGTACAATATTGTAGCACTCGTATTAGAAATAATAACAATAAAATGCCTCTAGAAAAAATCGCATTGTTGTTTCTTTTGCTTAGGTGCCAACATTTATTCACTTGCGAAAAGTAAACAAATCTGCTAATTAATACAGTTTAAATATGCTCATTTAGGTGTTAAATGAGAGTTTAATTGGCATGCGGTGCACAGCGCGGACGCGCCCGTGGACCAACTGTAAATCACTCATACGCCACGTGTTGCCGACAAGCAGCACTGCTGGCTGCGAGCTACTTTTAAGCGCCGCAAACAAAATGTTTATGTTTCGAAAGTTTCGTTGCGGTATTCAAAATGTTGCGCTCTTAATATCAAAGTGGAAACAATTCAAAACGGTTAGAAAAAGGCAGATAACTGAAAATGAAGTATTCTAAATGTTAAATGAAAAAATTATTCAACCATTCGCCGACTGAATGCTTCAGCAAATTCCCAAAAAGCAAAACCAAACAAACAAAAAAATGTGGAAACAAAGGCATAGCAAAAAAGGAAACCCCTAATATGCCAGGAAACGCCTCAAAACAAAACGGCCCAAAAAATTTTATTTAAACTGCAGGGACTGCGGTTACGGCTGACACCAACAAAGCGGCAACTTTTTGTATAAGTATTTGCTTCTAGGCAATTTTGACGAAATATTCGAGCTCATTAAAAATGCCCGCTTAATACAGCCGAATGGAAAGCGAAACAAATTACAATTAACCGAAAAGTGGGGTTAAGGTCGTACGAAACAAATGGCAAACATTACGGCGCTTGTATAGTCGCGGCGAAGTGCACGTTATAAGCCATAAAGACACATTTTCAAAGTTAATTTTTTTCGCACCTGTGTCGGTTTTATCGGAAGTGTATGCGAAATGCGCTCAACATGTCGCATAACTCAAACAGCGAGGCAGTAAAGTTTTAAGCGCAACTTAAGCGCTCGCACTCCACCTCAAACTCTGTCACTCTCAGAATCAGCGTTGACGTTAGCCCCAAGGCCGTCCAATGTCCGCGTCGACAGCCGCAGCACTGGTCTCAGTGTGGACTTGGCGGCACGTCCTTTTTCTGTATTTCTGTATCATAAATAACAAATAAAACGACGGTGAAGTGTGGCTCGCTGGCTGGCAGACTGGCCGTGCGCTGGGCATATTTAAAATTTGTAACACGTCCCAACTTTTATTTCTCCATTTCGCAAACTCAAATCCAAACAGCCCACCAACCACTCAGCCACACGCACGCACAAAAAACTGAACGCCACCCAAACAACAACAACTGCCTCATGACGTCCGCAATCGGAGGGTTCTTTGTTTTTGCCTTCGTGCCTCAGCTTACTTTTTGTTGGCTTATTGCAGGTATTTAAACAATGGCAACAGAAGCAGCAGCATTAGTGAATAGCAACAACAAAGCGTTTGACGCGAGCGGCATTCCTGAATACGGCCAATGTAAATTGCACTTAAATGGCGAATTTTTCTAAAACGCGTTACATACAAACTTCTATAAATATGTATGTGCGGGCGATTAACCACCGGACGGACACACGTAGACAACGTCAACGCTCGCTTGTTCGATTTTCGTTGTCTTGGCAAATTTTGCACGTCGAAATTTTTCCAGGCTGTATTATTTGTTTTTGCTGGAAAAACATCCTCAAGACACAACTGAAACTTTCCAACCACAAAAGCAAAGCACCCGCAAAGGTGGAGAGTAAAAGTGCCAACAATTGAATGGCTGGTTGTCTTTTGACTTGTGTGCCTTTTAATTCCTTTTTCGCCCTGCCGCAAAGGACTCAGCCAATTGTTGTTGTGCGCCTGCCAGCGCTTGTATCCAGGTTTATTCATTGTGTGACGGCGGGCAGTGGTTTAGGCGAGAAGTTTATGTGCGCCGTTGCTTTGGTCGCAACTGTTGCGGCGCTGTAATTGAGTTTCGCTCGAAGGCGTCGCTGCGTTGGGGCCAGTGACAGGCTGTCCGCCGGCGGAGCTTAAATGACAATGCTCGAATATTCCATTTATGCGGTGCTGTAAGTGGTAGTGATTGGATTATTTGGGAATTGTGAAGAGAGACGCGCTGATTTGAACTTGAAGTGACGACGCAATTGCACTCAAAATGTTGTCAACAATGATTGATGTATGCGTTGATTTTGATGGATTGCGTTGTCGATAAGTGACTACACGCTTCATCAGTTGTGTGCATGCAGCTTTAAAGGTCCTAAACTCGAATACGGCAGCATTGCATTAAAATTCGCACATGAAAATGTTAATTAAAGGACATTTTTGCAAATTAGGAGAAGTTAAATGTATCAGTGAAAAAATTATTAATTTATACTGTAATTCAAATTGGAAATGCTGCATTGAATTCTAAGTCATACATACTTTTTTCTGAACATGGACAACAAAGGGTCGCTTTTTAAATATCACAATTATAGGTTAGTCATTGGCTTTGTCACTGTGCATGGATTTTGTATATTAAAACGCTGGATTGACCCATTTCGTACCAACATTTTGAGAAAAGTTTTATTCTAAATTTTTGCAGTAAGAAAGTGAATTATGTAGGTGAAAAAAGGCACGGAAAATAAGTGTGAGCAAGATCGATGATGGCATTTGTCCGTAATCGATGATTAAAATTTAATTTTCTTTAATATTATTTTATTATATTTTATATTAATATATTTTTATGGTATTTTATTGTAATACAAAATTACTATTTATGTTTTTCCAATCATTGTGTTTGGGTTGTGCACAAGTCTAATTACACCTAATTCTATTTTTACACGGTTTTTTACACGGTTTTGATTTAACACGGTTTGAAAATACAAAAATTTTACATTTTTTACACGATTTTATTCCATTTAGCACGATTCAAAATCTTTTGGGCTTAAATTTTTTTTGTCAAATTTAATTTTTGCGAAATATGTTCATACGAGTACATATTCCGTTTTTGTGGATACAAGCAAATTTACTTGTCATGAAATGTGTTAATATTTTGTGAACTATCAAGCTTAGAGTGCATATATTTTTTTCTTTAATAACTATGCTTGTGTAAATACACATTATACTTGTATATGTGATTTAATAAAATAAACATGAATACTTGTTCTTAAAAAATCCTTGTTTTTCACTAATTTTAATAGGTTTTAGAGATAAGGAACCAATCACCTATTTTTGCATATGATCAATGTCTTTTTTTACACGATTTTTCTTACACGGTTTTTCCTGGAACCAATCTACCGTGTACAAACAGAATTAGGTGTATTTAACTTTAAAAAAATATAAGAAAAATGTTTCGAAATGTGACTATTTTTCAATGTCTGCCCATCTTTAATAGGGAAGGCGTGGCGTGGCAAACAAATATTTCACTAGAAAGCCAATCGTTCTAAGTATAATATAAAAAACATAAACTTTCGATTACACAAGTTTATCGTAATAAAAAAAACTGCAAATATAACTAATTTCTATAATGCCTTAACGAATCAAAGGTAAGAAATGGGTTAATTGTTAGCATTGCTCTCATTCTTGGGCTTTAAATGTGGTTAAATCTAAGCGATATGCAAAAATTTAATTGAACTTGCCGAATGTCAAAAACTTCCAGCATTGTATTCGATATTGCAATTCTTCATACAGAGCTCAATCTCTACTTTACAGAATTTTTCATTATGCAATACACAAATTTAGCGTAATTTTTTTTGCTAACTAGATGAAATTTCAAGAATATACAACTTAAGTGAACTCATATTAAACTCTCAAGATTATTCAACCGAATGCAATTTGACCAAATAATCTTTGTATGATTCTCGTAATTCGTGTGCAAAGGAACAGTGAAATTTTCCCCCATTTGCAATATAGACAATTTTTTCGCCATACACAGCAGAAGCACACATCTTGTTCGCCCTAATTTCGGATGCTACTATTGGGCGTTTATATTTTTTTATTGGCCAGCAATAAACTGGCTCATGCGTGTTTTTCGTCAGAAACTCAAATATATTGCAATGGTTATTATGAATGAGTTTTGTGGTTTGTGCATAATCAGCAGATTCGGCACATGTGCTCGACGGGCTGTGCTCACTGAATTTCAATATGTAGAGCCACTCGCACTCGCAGTCGCACTCGCCCTGCGCAGTCGAAAAACTGAATCCCAACTGACCCGCTGTCGCTGTCAAATTCACGACTCGCTTAACACTGGGTTTATTCAAAATTTCGAATTCATATTTTGCAGGCACCGGTCGCCGGGCACCCGACTAACGTGAGTGGAAGTGCCACATTTGAAGAATAAATAAAATAAGGAAAATATAATATCTGCATTTCATAAAAGTTCCTGCAACAAACGAGTACTTTATGCTAATGCCACAACACCCGCACATGTTTGCAAATGTGCACCGACTCTCGCATAGGAATACGCGCCCGAAGGGACACCCACAATGCACACACCACATACACACACACCACACACAGTCGCACTCACACACATCGATAGGCAAAAGCATGCAGAGCCGACTGCATGGCAGAGCTCAGTGTCATCGGTGGTCTCAGGTCTGCTCGCATCGAAATGAAGCGAAGCGTGCGACGCATGCGTCACATGACAATTTTTCACAGTCGCTTAACAATTTCCCCCGCCTGTCCCCGGCCGTTGCTACTGTGTTGTGCAAACAAAATTCAGCATGCACCAAAAGCCACATTGAATGACTGCAAGAGTACACAATTACCTTCGAGCGCACTCACACCCCTCACATCTCAGTAAACTCTACACACTGATGTGCTTTTGCGTGGCTGGGTGGAGCCACAGGGATTGCATTATTTTCTATTTTTCAAATTCGATAACAAAGATTGCGGGAAACTGAGAAAACAAACAAAAACGTGCGCAACATGACGCAGCGGATATTATGGAATCGAGCAGAAAGTCAGTCAGCCAGTCAGTCAATTTGAGTAGAGCCGGTGATACATGATTTTACGATGAAGTATGCAACAACTAAAAACTTGGTAGAAGTAATGAAAACTGTGACACTCCCTCTAGTTATAAATATTTTGAAGCACATATTGAATTGCTGCAGAAAAGTGTACTTTGAATCAGAGCCATAGATTCGAATCCATAATTTATCGCATATCACAGAATAAAGAGTAAGTAATAAGGCTGTTTGTTCTGACAAATTTTTTGAATAGAAATTAACTTCCAAAATTTACAACATATTTTTGTAGGGCAATACTTCAATTCATTATCATGATTTATAAACAAACCAAATGACCCGGTGAACTTTGCCCCGCCTTAAGAACCAATATTGAGTTGATTGTAACTTTTTATAAGCGATTATGAATTCCTACTCCAATTTATTGAAATCGATAATATTAGCCGCATCGTGTACAGGTTGATCCTCACGATATTTTTATTAGCCGTCGCTCGCTGGTCATCAGTGCGATTTTCACGTTAACCCATTGCTGCCTAATGGGTAAAATTTTACCCATGAAAACTGACTTTTTAAAAAAATCACAGAAAAGTTCGTGATAGAGATATCTCAAAATCATGGTAGGATAGGGATGGTTGGGGTAAAGATGGAACTACCTTAGTCTAGTGGAAGTCACTCTAAAATTCCGCCATCTAGCTAGAGTTACCAGACTCCAAAAATTGTGAATTTTCCGGAGGTGGAAAATGTGGCGAAACGTAGTGGCCTTAGAACTTCACAAAAATCTGCCTCCTAACTCACCTGTAAAAAATATAACTTTTGTTCACGTGTTTAGCTGATCACTTTAAAAAGTATGGAAAAAAGCTACCATTGCTGCCTAATGGGTAAAAAATACCTAATGAATATCTCAGCAACGTGCAGAGATAGAAAGCTGAAATTTTGTTTCTGATCATTTTGGGTCAATTCCAGGTCGTGCATGAAATTTTATCAAAATAGTATGGGCGGAACTGGTACCCGGCTTTAATGGGTTAAGTAGATCGCCGAATATTTGATTGAATCCGACGACCTATGTAAGCTCGTCTTCTTAACGGCATTGTAATGGATACTGGAAAACGGCACGGAATTGTTTTCACAGGCACTAAAATCTATCGAAGTTTCCTTAAGGACTTCGTAATATTGAAATCCTCAAACGAAGTCCAAAGATGGTTTTGGCTAAACCAGTAAAATCAATTTACCTTAATAGAATGTCTGATCAAATTGAATGTTCCCAAAATGCAATTAAATTCACGTTAATCAAATCTATTCTCGACTACCATTTAAAGAAAAAAGAACGATTTTAATTGTAATAACAATTAATAAAAGTTATGCAAAAAATTTGGGTTGCAAGCCGCCATTGCCCAACGCCTATGAAATGAAGTGGTACGACCTAACGGTATCCCAATGCCAATGCCAAATGCCGAAACTATTTTATTTAAAAATTTGAGCCGTGTGGGCGGTGCCACACCCATTGTGTAATGTCCAGCCCATTCTTGCAGTCGAATTGTGTGACTAAATGTTAAGTTCGTACCAAGTTTTGTTGATTTGCGATTTACGGTTCCAAAGTTATGCGGAAAATTTGCGTTGTAAAAACGTGCCAACGTTAGTCATATACCATTTTTTAAGTTTTTAAACCACCTCTGATTCAAGGCGAACAAATCCCCCAAAAAAAGTGTTAATCGGTCGAGCCATTTTCAAATTTTTGGGAAACTAACGCACGGTAAATGATTTTTATGTACATCTATATCTATTAACCATTCTAACTAATACTTAAGGCTTCTTTTACTATTTGTCCTTGAAAAAAAAAATTAAAACATTAAATGGCTAAAAAGAGGCGCCCAAATACTCGTATTATTATTACTAGTTATATACTGTTTGGAGTGTCCATGGACACATGCACATAGACATTTCTGTCCATTGTACCCAGCTATTGCCTCCTTGACTAGCAAGTGCCTGGACTCGCAACTACTTGCAGTAGATCTGGCCAGTCCCACCGTTGGGAGATTCTGCGAGCTTCAATAGTTAGTCCTCGACAACTCTTTAGCTGGTCCGTCGCTTTCGTAAAGCAAAGGATGTCCGATATCTTGAGTTCCAGTAGCTCATCATCCATTACAATCATCCTGTCTTTACACACGTGCCTAGGATATCTAAAAGATGGCCAAGGCACGTCCATAAAATCGGTTGTCGTACTCGTTAAGGCGGATAAATTCCGTGACGATTCCCGAAATGGTTCTCAAATCACGCTTGCTCAGCTTCAGCAAGTATGATTGGCCCTGCTGGATTGAGGCCCATCAATAGACAGTTTGGACTGCCTACACCCCTGTGCTCTTTGTGCCTTGTGCTCCGAAAGACTGCATTTGTTTAATGATACTGATTTTGATAGTACAATTTATCACAAAAGGATGTTATTTTGATAAATTAAATTTTTTACTGCCTTGAAAAATGTCACATTTTCTGACTATGTAACTTGTTTGCGTTAAGTTGAAAGACATGACTTCTACAATATATCTGCTAGCAGCTTTAGAATGTCAGAACACTGATGTAACGTTAAAGAAAAATTACACTGGAAACGCTCGTGCACCATTTAGTCCTCAAGACATTTTTCAGAATAAAAGCCTATTTAAGAATGGTTAAGCATTACAGCAGCCTTCACCTTCAAAGTACTTGTAATAAATATTTGTGGGAGAGACTTATAAAGTTCACAACCGATCTACATTTGTAAAATTTTTAATCACAAATTTTGAATTAAATAGTCTAAACCTTACAACTGAACTTTAGAATTCTAATCGTCTCGGTTCAACTGTAGATAAATTTGTGCCATTGTTCAAGAGATATATGAAGTTAATTTGGAAACTGGGAATGATGTAACTGTTCGGCAGGGAAAGCAGTGTCTTCATATCTATTGGGTCCAGATGGTGATTCGTTTATGAGTTGTAATAACGATCCATTATAATAAGAGGTTTTTTTGGAACATCAGCAGAGGCTTTCAATTTCTCCTTCTAGGAGTTTCTACTTACAAAATTCTTGTAAGAAGAGAAAGCTTCTCAACAAATCGTTGAGTCATTAATTGTTTCAATATCCCACATACCTTTCAAGACATCTGTTCGCAGAGACAGTTGCATATATCTACGTCTGATGGAGTTTTTGCTGTAACTACAACATACTTGTATGCGTTGCGCACTAGTAAGATTATTAGAAATTTAAGTGAAAATTTAAAATTAAAAATTTTTTTTAATTTAAATGAAATTATTAGAAATTAAAGTGCCTTCTAAAGGAAAAAATTAGCTAGAAAAATTATAAAATTTTGAAAAAGTCTATTCTGATAGTTATCTTTAGTCGGGATATTAAATCAAGCATACTTTCGAAGACAACTGTCAGAAGAGAAAATTGAATTCATCAAGGAGTACATGAAGAATGATAATAAATGCACTTTTGAACCAATTAGGTAAATAAAAACAAATACTACATTGAAAAAGGAAAGATATATCTAAAACCACACGCAATAGCCACAAATTTAACTTTTAATGCTCGCTATCTACCCAACCGGTGGCGGTCAAAGCACGAGGCGTAGGGCGGCAAAAGTTGCGTGCGAAACGAAGAAGAAGAGAAAGATATTTGAAATGAGTGCCAAATGTAAAAACAAATATTGTCTTTAAGTTGCATTCATATAAATATTTCCACATGGTCATTATGATTTTGAATATCGGTCGATTTGTATGAAAAAATTTAATTTAAGCAGATCAAATGTGTGTTCTTGAGAGAGATTTTTATCGATTAATTTGTTTATGCTGTTTTGTGGACTTTTTTTTACATTTTTAAACAATGTAAACAGCCGACCACTAACATCTATTTATCACTGCTTTGTGTTGAAAGGAATTAAGTAAATTGCAATTGAATAGCACAACTCCTCCAAATATTGTTTTAGGATATTATTTAAAGTTTTTCTGAAAATAACTTAATTGTATTTCAGTATATTTAGTTAAGTCAGCTTGAAAAGAGGACCAAAAGCAACTCATAGTCGTAAAATCAAATCAAATCTATTGTGGTTTAAAAATGGATCTCATTTCAAAATTTGTCTATGTTTTTAACTCAAAATTGTTCACTTTTCTAGAACGATTTTGAAACTATATGTGCCGTAATTGAAAATCGCTTGAAAGTCCGCAGAGCTTCAGATCTGGGATTGTTTCTTCCTAAAATGACAAGCAGATAAGGAAGGTTTGTTTCCTCTACATTTATCATATGTAGATACATCTGCAAGTGTTGTAACATTTTCCATTTATCTGCGATGGAAAAAAACGTACACAGAACCATTTCCTTCCGATTGGGACGGTATTAAAAGGGAGGAGGAGGTCGGTTTGTTAATAAGAGCATTTAAAAATTCCTCCTGTTGTTATACAAACAGTTCACACAGTGTGGACACAGCATAACTGCTGATTGTTAAAACTTGGAGGTGTCGCCGACACCTTCGTCAATCTTATTTAATTGTAACCGCCCTTAATTCTTTATGAAATTGCATACATAATTTTTACAAAATCAGTATCAACACATAAATAGTTGAAACAAGTGTTTGAAATATGTTTTCTTCATCATCTTTATCTTCATTTGAAGATTGTTGACGATTGATTGATTTTAATGATGATTGATGTCCCATCAATACTCTACGAGAGTAAATTTAAAAGTCATATTTGCTGTATGTTACCAAAATTCGAAGCATCTTAAGCGACCCTTGAAAGCAATTTTGTGCTTAAAGAAATATTGACTTGGTGTTGATTCAATAATAAAATCAACAGTTAGTTATATCCATAACAATCGAATTCAACTGTCCATAAGAAACGAAATCCGCTTTGTAGTGCCATTTGAATAATTGTCAATAATTCCTTTTACTTTTTTCAACACTTTGTTTACACAATCAACCACAAAAGGACATACTTCTCAGACGATCGCGAATGCTGTGCGACTGTGTCAGGAACGCGTTTAGTTGGCAGAACTGAAGCTCAGAACGTAACGAACGCGCGAATCAAGTGGCAGAGCGTAGCGTAGCGAAACGAAGCGAAGCGTTGTCAATTCAAGAGCGGCATAAAATACCATAAAACACGCAACTAAAATGCAATTGAAAAGCGAAAGGTGCGCGAAAGATGTGTTTGCAGCACGCAGCGGTGTGTGTTGCCGGCTTTAACAAATCGAACCGAAACGAGTCAAATAGTGTGAAAAATGAAAGAGCTGTTAGCAAGAGGAAAAGAATTCGCGGAACGATGCGGCAATGGCGCGAAAGCAATGCGCGGCGTCGTCAATTGGCTTTGGCGGCTGGCTCAGTGCTCGACTCCGGGCTGGCGGTGTGCACGAATGCTGTGTGTGCTGCGTTTGCAAGAATGCGCGCGCGCGTAACACGTTAAATGAAATTGCTGGTAATTTTTCTGAAAGCAACTTGTGTGCTCGGCCGACACGAATCGACTGAATGGGCCAAGAGTGACGGAAAAGTGCCGTGCAGCCGTCGCCGTTTGGAAGGACAGCCTGGCCGCATTTCCAGCAGAAACGTGGTGAACGCGAGAGGGAGAGCACTTTGGTGCCTCGCCAGCGCATTCGGAGAGGACTCGCCTGTCTGCGTGCTGCGGTGTGCTTTTGGTGGTTGTGCTTTTTGCGTTTTTGCAAAGTCGATCAAAATCAGCCACGAAAAAGCTCGTCAGCAAGTGCCGGCAACGACAACTGCCAACAGCGGACAGAGGAGGCCCCGATGCGTTTGGCAGTTGTGAGTGTGGACGGCCGGAGTGCGCCATTAAGGCAGCAAATTTCGGCTTAAAAGCGAATGAAAGTGGATTTATGATTTGTTTTCGTTGTGTTGAGTTGGCGTTGTTGTTGTTGGCCAGCCGCCTGCTGGCTGCTTTGGCGCATGCAGGTTGCGAAATGTTTCTTCTGGCAAATTGTTAGTGTTTTGCGGGACAACGGGGAGCGATTTATTTGCTTTGCACCGCACGGCGCCATACGTTGCGTATACGCAACGATGCACATAGGGCGACGCGCCTCTTACGCAAATGACTTAAACGCCGTCGATAAGGAGGGATTTTTTTGATTAGGTTTGCTCGAATCGATAAAGACAAACTTTCAGTCGCAGCACCACCAGCCATCGGCAGTCGGCAGCCAGTGTGGCAGGTGAACTTTATAGCAACTGTACGCGACTCGCCCTCAGCTGCTGCTCTGCTCGCTGCCGCAAGGCATCGACGCCCGCTGACGTATGCCAGGACACACAAATGCCAGACGGAAACAAGCAAATGTGCAAACGTACACACAATGTGCAGCGTCGCTTACAGATTGACAGCCAACAACGAACAATGAAGTCAAATCGTTTATGTGCGTCTTGTTGTTCCCAAATTTGATTTTTATACCAGCAGAAGGCCATTTGCCAGACAGTTATTATTATTCTTGCCACTGGAACTGGCTGCGGGTCGCGCCGCGGTCAGGGGCTGCTGTTGCTGTGCGTTGTTAATAATGATTGTTGTAATTTGTAATTGGATCTCCGCACACCAACGCACAGTGGGGTAATTGGTGCCGAAAATGCCGATTAATTCACCCAGCCTATTAAGATATGAAATAACTATTAGGTTTAGTTAATCGAACATTAAAAAGTAAAAACAAATGTTTTTGGGTATACTTCAATGGAAATTTGTTTAAAAAACGGCAAACAACTAAAATAGTTACAAAAGATAAATCTTGCACATTTCTAATGAAAGTTAAGTTGAACAGTTTAATTGAAACATTTCATCGCCACCTCTTGCAGCCAATTCAATATCATCATTATGACGATGATTACACTGCACAACAGCATGTCTGTTGCATGGAGTTTTTTACATGAATCTGAATCATTTTTGCACGATGTTTTCAAACCCATACTCCGTTTTTATGTAACATCTCTAGTTTTCGCAAAAAATGGGCGTGTCACTTTTTCGAATTTTCCTCGGCTTTTTTCTCGTTTTCGACTGTAGTTTCTGAACCAATAATCTTATCGACATGATTTTTATACAGTTGCACTAACATTATCTCACGCCATCTTTTCTGACATTAATCAATTTTATGCGTTCTAAATTGGCGTTGTAAAAAGGTTTCAAAGTAGGAAAATATGGAATTTCAAGGCGTTTTTTCTGATGGCGAAAATTGTACAGATGTTTCATAAATCCAGTTACGAAGTATATGAATATCTTAAGGCGAAACATCAAACATTACAACACAGCCAAATTATTTGGCGCAATACACATTCGCATCGAAATAATAGCAAAAATGTACCATAGTCATCTTCAGTCGTTTTCCTTAAAAAATTAGGAGCCTCAAAATATGCAAAGTTTTTAATTTTTTTTGTTTCGAGCAATTCAAAATATTTTTGTTTTTTGCTTGTATTTCAGACTATAAATGGAACATATAAAAGAGAATATTTTGAGGCCCCTAATTTTTTAAGGAAACAGACTGAAGATGACTATGGTACATTTTTGCTATTATTTCGATGCGAATGTGTATTGCGCCAAATAATTTGGCTGTGTTGTTATGTTGATGTGTCGGCTTTCATTATACACCTAACTCGTTAATTGATCTACGAAAATTGTGTATGTTTTTGGCCATCAAAGAAAACGCCTTAAAATCCCATTTTTTCCGAATTTGAATTACCGCGGCATTTTAAAGCTTATAAAAATAAGTTTCATCGGAAAAGAAGCCGTGCGGTGTTGTTAATGCGATAAGGTGAAAATCATGTCTATCGGTTTTTTGGTTTAGGAATTACAATCAAAAATATGGAAAAAGTAGAGGAAAAACTGAAAAAATGACACGGTACCTATATCTCACTAACTAGAGCTGCTAGAAAGAATCTGAGGATAGATTCGGAATCAGCGCACCCAAATTAGTAAGAAACAGTAGAAAAACTCCATGCAACAGAAAAAAAGTGTTTTTTTGTTGTGCTGTGTTATCATCATTATAATCTTCATCATCAACATCATAAGCCTCACCATCACCATTACACTACTCGACAAAAAATGGGTTCATCGCGTGCTCCTAAAGTTAAAAATAGAAAATTTAGTTAAAAGGAGACAATTTTTCTCTTTCATTTGATACCCATATCTTCATCATTGCACAACCGCAAATATTTAAAAAATTTTTGAAATGTGTATATCCTTTAATTTTTAAAGTCCTTTAAGAAGGTTTTTGGGTCAGAAAATGAAAAACTGACTATGCCAAGATACTATAAATTACCTCTCGTTTCACGTTTATATCAACATTTGGATGGGTCTCGGAAAAATAAAAAAATTTGTTCGCACGATGTAATAAATGAAAAGTTGGTGTTTCCACTCTGTGCATCATAACTTTGTTATTTTTCTTTCAATTCTATTGATGTTAGGCTTAATATTTGCTCAAATAATATATCTTTCATCTTAGATTTTAAAACCAGAGGAAATGATTTACTTTATCTATAAAAAAGTATTCGAAAATTTATAATTTTTGAAATTAGTCGAAAACTTCACTTTTTTACAACTTTCATCGTCAATAACTTCCCCAAATCTCTTGATTTGGACAATCTATATATCGTTGGAAAGGTTAGTTAATTGCCTTCTGAACGACCACTTGTGTTAGTCGGATGGTTGGTTTACGAGATATGTGCTCATAACTGAAATAAGAGGGGAAAAACGTGTTTTTCGAAGATTTTTCGAAAACGCTTCTTGATTTTCAGTTTCGTGTTCAGCAGCCGAGATTAGTCTAAACAATACTTTTATTTTTAGGAGCATTTTTCGTGACGAGTAGTGTTATCATTCCTCATTAGTATCAACTCCATAGTTAGCAACTTTGGGCATATTAGACATATGATGCACTTTTTTGTGGCAATTTTCTCATACTTGATACAATGGGATCAGAATTCAAAAAAATCTAGTAAAAATGTTTTCAATGGTATTTTTTTAGCCCACTTTCCTAAAAAATTCTCCCTGCAACACTTGACATCTTTATTCCGTGCTTCTTCAGCTTCTTCCGACAGCCGATTGGCAACAAAGCATGCGATATGACTTGCGGTCGATGCAAAAACTATTTGTGGAAAATTGTGGGCATATTTTACCAGGAATAGCATTGTAAAAAATATTTTACAGTTTTTAATCCATAGCTGCGAAATTTTTCTATTTCGATTTGATGTTCACTAGAAACAACCATAAAATGGTGTGAATGCTTTGATTCAAGTCTACATCGATTTCTATTATTGATGCAGATATTTCTGCATTTTGAAAAAACAATAAAAACAACAATAAAACCTTTTGCTTATTTGTTTTCACCTAAAACAATAAATAATTAAAAAAAAAATTTATTTTGCACATTTCTATTTGTTCTCATACATGGCCCATTTGGCCCATGAGTTCGCACAAAAAAATCGAAATGCTGGAAAAGTGCGCAACATTCGCGCAAGTTTTTTTTTCATAAAATGTTACTGAAATATCTAAGCTATACGCTAATGAAAACATTTTTGCTCGATCTCACAAGACTCACAACTATATGTCTATGAAAAGGTCCAAAATTGGACAATTATTAAGCTTTTAAACAAAAAATCAAATAAAATACTTGTAAACAAAACAAAATACACACTGCATTACTGAAATACCTGAACATGAAGGTTGCATAATTAATTTTTAAATACTTTGTGAAATTAACAAACAGAAATCGTTTTGAAGTAAAGGAAAAATCGCGTTTATCGCTGTTCGCTGTTTGCGGGAAAACGTAGTGATGCAGAATTTTACCCACTTTCACCCGGTACCAAAAACATATTTGTATCTTTATTTTTCTTTTTTGAATTAATTGGCACTTTACTTATATATTACCCCACTGTGCAATGTCAGCGCCAGCGCCGGCAACAGCACAACACAAATCCTCAATGCGGACGCCAGTTTTCGCTGGTGTCTGAAAAGTGGTTCGAATGCTAATGCGGCAAATAAATACTGACAGTACGGTGCGCGGAATGGATATGATTAAATTCGACTGTCGAATAATGAGCGGCATTAGCCGGTCGGGCGCAGCTCGTTGCTGGGCGCTGCGCTAAGGTTACAGTGAATAAAATCTTGAATTAATCTTTCGATGTCTTTGATTAAAATTCTTAAAAGGTTTTGCCAAATTGGCAAAAGACTGTTGAATGTGTAATTACCCGACAACCGGCGACGAATGTAAATTATGGATCGATTTACACTGGAGGCCACATTGTAAAGAAGCAATTACAATGTGGCAGACAATTGATTTTGGCTTAAATGTGGCGTTGTTGTTGGTAGACTTTGTTTGCGTAGGCCTAATATGAGGGAATGACTGAATTGCATAGCTGTAACTCATAGAACGTAGAAGAGGAGTTTGGAAAGTAAACGATGTCTATGTTGGGCCTCAAACTTATGCCAGATATTATGAAGATAGTTGACATGAAATTATGAATTGAACTTTGGTCCTGGTTGCGATTTGAAATTTGAGATAACTGACCAGCTGCATCGGCTTTAGGCATCGAGCTGGGTGGCCTATTTTACTTCAAGCGCAGCAAAGGTGAGACAGTACAAGCATCTAGAAGAGGAGGAGTTAAATACATGATTTCCTTTGTTCTTCAACATTTCGAAGCTATTCTTTCATATAGTTAGTACACAGAATTATCCTTCTCTTTGCTTCTCATATTTGAGATCCACTTGGTAGCTTTTTCGAATCATGTTAGACTTTCAGTTGGCGTCTTCTTCAGATCCGCTAGGTAGCTTAGGAAGAGTTGCTCCAAGAACCGGAAGCGCATTCTTTCTGGCGCTGGACATTTGCTAAGAAGAGGTCCTACACTCTCCTTGCAGTCTTCATGCCGCCATGCAGCAATCCTAACACATATTTATGTTTATACAAATGCTTAACGCAATAAAATAAACTGTATAGGCTTCCGACATGAAACATAAAAATAATTGTAATGTCTTCAACTCAACTATTACGACCAGCAGCTCATTAATATATCAATAACAATCAAAAGATTCTTCCAAATAACTTCCTTTCTTTGCATAAGCCAGTCGCTATACTTATGTATGTGTTCATTTATATACAAAAACAACAAAAAGAAAATTAAGCGCGCCATACTTTACAAAATTTGTAATATTCTGAATGTTTGTTACATACAGACATTCAAATATATAAAAACATTTATTTACGGAGAAGTTAATTCAGTGGTCAAGCCGAAAAGTCTCTCTCTAATTAAAAACTAAATCTACTCATCGCTGCACAAATTGCTGAACGATTGCAAGGACGAACGTGAATCGAACGCCGACGACAAACGAATATCAGCATCAGCAATTTACCAACTCAACGAAGTCGCAGAGCACGAGTCCAGCTGAGCGCAGAACATTAAGTGGAATTTTAATAGTCATCGAATTCTTCAACCACGGACGTGATTTCTCGTTGGCAGCGTCCACATTCGCCAAACAGTCTTTTGTGTGTATGTATGTATGCAAGTGTGTATTTAAGTGTGAGTGTGTTAAGTCGCACACACGCACCCCACCCACACAAAGTCACCTCGCAAGCGGTTAAGAAGGTCAGCGTAAAGATGTCTGTCTGTCTCTGCTGCTGGATTTCTTATCAAAGTCAGCTTGTGATAAAAGCGACTCGCTACTGTTCTTTCATGGCGGTGTCGCTCATTCAACTCGCATAGCCACATTTACACGGTTTTTTAGAAGGCAGTTGCGCTCTCACTGCGCCACTGTCACGGAGAGCCGAGCGCTGAGCACGGGAGCGCGTGTTGTGCTCAGCCGCTTTCCAGGACGAAGCTTGGAAGAAAAAGCGCCACGCTGTGCATATCCCGACAGCGCGACTGATAAGAATGAATAAGTTTCATGATTCGGCGGTTAGGCTCATCAATAGCGGCCCGAATGTGAATGATTTTTTGTATTTGCTTGGCAGGCTCAATGGGAATGGTGAAGGAGGGGGCGCTGTGCTGGTGCGGTTGCTGTTCAATGAATTTGGAGATTTATACCGAACTCACAGCATTCCTTTTTGTTGCCTTTTAACCTCATGCTTCTGTTGTTGGCAGGCGCAGGATTCGCGAGGCTGTTGTCATTGTCATTGTCGTTGCTCTGCGGTGGGGTTTTTGTTGTTGATGTATCTGTTTTGTGCCCGAAAAGAAAGCATTTAAAAGTCTTAAATTGCGAAATCGTGAGGCACTAACGTCGTTGGTGTTTTTGCTGCCTTCGTTAGCAGTTATTTTGTTTGTTGTTGTTATTGTTGTTGATGGTGTTGCCCATTAACCCGAAATGACGATAGCGCGAGGTTAACGATAGACGATGTACGAACTGATAGCGCAAAATTGAGCAGGAAAAAACGAAGGTGGAAATCATTTGGTGAAATTATTAAGTGTTGAGTTTAGGCAGCAATGTGGGATTTTCGGTTTTCAGTCGATAAAGTGCAAAGTTTTGTAAAGTATGGAAATGGCCGCACAAAGTGAACCAACTGGGTCAAAAATACAAGGCCAGTTTAGTATGGACACAAGGACAAAGATGAAAGTGCAATTTAAACTCTGGTCGCGAAAGCAATGCGTTTTTGTGTTTAGAATAAGGCTTCCATGATTCGTGAGTTTTCGAAACATGTCGTGGTTTCGAGCACTTTGTCTCAATCAAGCTACCACAGAACAAGAAAAAGTTGTATTACTTTTTTTCTCTTTAAATTTGATTGGTTGGTGATGGTAATTTCATTGTAGAAACTATTTTTGTTTTAATTTTGTGTTTATTTAATGTTTAATTTTGTGTTGTGTCTTATTTTGCATTTCATGTTAAAAGTGATTTTTTGTAATTAAAAAATTACGGAACTTATGTTTTTGTTTTGTAAATTTTAAAAGATTTTTAAAATATGCTTTTGAGGGAACTTTTCTTGAGCTTATTCTTTGTCTAATGTTTGTCTATTTATTTTTAAAGATTAATGACAGCACTACTATAGTCTGGAATCGTTAACCAGGCTTGGAGCTTACTTTTTCAGTGATGGAAATGAAATTACAGCGCATGTCTAAAGCAAACAAAGACATTTATGAAATATGCATTGAAAATTAAAGAAGCATTGAAAGTGAGAATGAAAATAAAGGAAACACGACGCTATTGCTAAGCGGCCAACAAAAAATCGGAACACATTAATTCCTGTAGCAGTGACGCGCAAAAGAATAATGCTTTTGGAAGCCCACAGATCAATAAACGGAGGCCTAACCGGAGTGAAACAAGGCCTTTCGATTTCAAGTGAGGCCTTCTGTGATGTTAATATGGAAACATTTTGCGGAAAGACTTGCTTCTGTATAAAATGTAAGCTAAGGACCTCGAGACAGATCGTAGAACATAGCTGATTATGTTCTGGCATATTTGAAAATGGGTACAAATAATGTGTGGTAAACACATTTTTGAATCATCGGCTTTGTAACACACAAAATTACTAAATTTGGTTTCAGAGAAATCCACAGGAGTATTAAAAGTCATCGTTCATGTAGCACATACACATTTTGCGATAGCTCTGTGATGAAAAGATGATTTAAATTCGCCACCTAGACCATACGACTTTGGACTATATCTATTGGGCCATGTTTATACGATTGATTGGCGGATTTCGACCACTGTCAGCAACCGATGTTCCAGATAATCAACAAAAAATGTTTGCGGCTGATGAGCGAAATTCGTTGCGGACGATCAAAAAGTACTAGGAAAAGTTTGATCCTATGTGAAATAGACGTTGTCAACATAAGAACATGACATGGGATAGTGCCAAGGCAACGGCGCACAGTGTTGCAAAATCTGAGTAAACGGTTTTATTAGAAATACTTCAATTAAGAGAATTCCCCAGTTAAAGAAAACATATATTGAATAACATAGAAGTTATGAGCTCTTAAAGTACGCTTTTACAGAGTTGAAAAAACATTGTGTACAAACAGCAAATTTTTGCTTTCACTTTGAGGTTCAATATTTTAAAATATATTATAAGCGTATACCTAAAACTTACTGCTGTCGTAAATTGCATATAATATTGGTCTGGCAAAACCAAAATTTCGCCGACTCTTTTCACTTCTGAGCAGTACCGTTATAAAGAAAATGAAACAAAGAAAACAAGTGAATAAAAACTGAGTTAAAACTTTAAAGGTTATTTAAAAAAAAACACTTCTTATTACTTTCGATATTTTTTGATATTTTGTTTCGGCAAGTATGTACAAGCTGTAAAATTTTCAATTGCGCATATTTGCGCAAATACAAATTATCGGCATTTTTCCCCCCGAAGACTCGTGTGCAAATGCGATATATTGAGCGTTTGATTGACTGCCAATAGCAATCGGTCAAGTAATGCTCTTTTGTTGATCGAAAAACTTGTTGAAGATAGCTTCGGAAAATCAATGGTTAACCAATTGCTGCCTAATGGGTAACAATTTACCGCCATCTAGCTAGAGTTACCAGACTCCAAAAATTGTTAATTTTCCGCAGATGGAAAATGTGGCGAAACGTAGTGGCCTTAGAACTTCCCAAAAATCTGCCTCCTAATTCACCTCTAAAAAATACAACTTTTGTTCACGTGTTTAGCTGATCACTTCACAAAGTATGGAAAAAAGCTACCATTGCTGCCTAATGGGTAAAAAATACCCAATAAATATCTCAGCAACGTGCAGAGATAGAAAGCTGAAAGTTGTCATTTTGGGTCAATTCCAGGTCGTGTATGAAATTTTATCAAAATCGTATGGGCGGAACTGGTACCCGGCTTTAATGGGTTAAAGGAGTTTCGACAGTACACTTTGATTTTTGCTTCATGCAAACCCAAAAGTTGGCAACCTCGCAACTTAGTGTGTATGGTGACGCCATCTGGTGGTAATTTTTTGAACTTTAATTAATTTTGTATTTTTTACACTCAAGACTGTTAACGATTTTTTAATAAATCATTCAAATCGGTTCTGTCGTTTACCGATGTTTTCGCGCTTACTTTACTACATTTAAAATTGGGTAGTCAATTCCATTGAATATTACTAGTTTTGTATGGCAGCTTACTTAACCCTTTCGGGACTACTGGGATAATACGTTCCAGCAAGTTTTTAATGCCCCTCAAAACAATTATTAAAATCTTACGACCCACGCAAAATATTTTTTCGATTTCGGTGTTTCCGCATAAAAGGATGATTTCAGAATTTGTGAGCATCCAATATAATTTTCTAACCCCAACATTCATGGCATGAGAATATTTCTACTAAGAGTATTTTGGATCTCAAAATTAAACTCCGTGCCGAAAAGGTTAGGAGTTGAATATAGCGGTTAGGTGTGTATAGAGAAAACATTCAGAAGAAAAAATAAATGGGAGTCAGTCTTACATATGATACGTCTGGAGACAACCTGGGAGCAGTGGGAGCCCATTTTACAAAAATTATATGTATTTTGTATGGGAGCCTCATTAAGGGTAGGAGATAGGGGTAAGTATGTTCGAAAGAAATATTTAGCTGAAAAAAATTAGTGGGGTCAGTCCCCTCTGACCCCACTAGATTTTAACCCTCTAAGAGCAACTTCTGAGCAGCTGTGGAACAATTTATTGAATTGTGTTTTTTCAATCACTCACTTTTAAAATGAGCGCTTTTTACTTATATACACATTTATAATACATTTGGCGGCGCCAAATCGAATCAGATGGACAAGTCTTGCTATGGTGCTATGCTCTCTAGAGTAGAGAGAAGGGAAACACATTTGAGCTGAAACACATCAGCTGCAGAGGGTTTATTAAGATCAAATTTGGCATTTTGGATCGTGACCTGCTAAGTAGGTAGGTGTGGCTGTCCCAAGAGGAGCACACTTAGGCCAAGACGTCCCATTGTAATACAATCTGGTAACGTGAACACAACAGTAAACCTTTATTCTAAACGACTCAACCCGCAACTTAAATTGCGTTGGTTCTGAAAGTAAGCACAGATAAGGTTTTGAAGAAAGAATATTATGAGTACTTGAGCCCATCAAGGCCTCAGGTACTGCGAGTGTTTTCAAACATCTAAATAAAATTATAATAAAATGCAAATTAAATTCGGCTGAAATCTCAATTTCCTTGTTGCATTACGTCGTCCATATTTACTGTGAAGTATTTACAAAATCATAAACCACATCAAATACAAGCACGCACAGATGTTTATTTTGCTTGAATTGCAAACATTTTTAGCGCCGCCCAAAAAACGACGCAGTAACGAAGTTAAATTCGTCTAATTCTCCGAAATCTGTTTAACTGCACAACAACAAAACAAAATTCCTTTTAATTGAAGATGAACGCAAAACAATAGCTTCAAAAAACAAAATCACAACAACAACGAAAAATGAAATGAAAACAACAACGCCGGGCGTGAAAAGCAAAAGTGAAATCTGCTTCTAATCGTGTTAATATAATAAAAAGGTTTAAGACTAAAACCTTCATTAAAAGCTTTTTCGTCGGTCCGCCCTTTTGCCCTTTGCATCGTTGCATCGTTTGTTCGTGTAACTGTTGGTGTTTCGGTCTGTCTGTTCGTGTGTGTATGCTGTTGTCTGGCTGGCTAAGTGTTTGCTCTGTACATTTAATCCCTTCGAAAATGTTGGTTATTCAAATTTGTGTTTTCTTTCGCTTCGGCAACGTCAAAGATTTCGTTGGCAACTTGAGTTGAGGAAAAATGTTCTCAAGTCAACGCGGCGGGGTCAAGCAGTGTGCGGCAAAATTAGGGGAAATTTGTAATTGCGTTTTTTTCCTTATGCCACGCCACGCGAACTCAGTGTACACAAAGAATGAAGTCAAGCGGAAATAATTGGTCAGAGCGCCCCACCCATTGCCCAACGCCCACACAAAGGCACACATCGCCCGCGTAGGTCCGAGTGTTGGCGTAATTTATGAGCTGCATGCGGCGGCATTTTCGTCGCGAGCCTTCGTGGAGCTGCGTGTGCGGCATTTGCGCGTTTCGCTTCTTTCGATCGCTTTCATTCGGGCTGACGCACCCAGCGCCGTAACGGAAATCTCATTAAGACCTGCCGTCCGCCGCCGTAGCCGTCGCCGCCCCCAATACTCGCGACGGCCAACGCATTTCGGTTATTATTATTTTTTTTGTCGCGTTCTTGCTGTTTCGGCGTAGCGTCGGAAAGTTGGTCGAAAGTTTCCTGCATTTGATGAAGGTGTCTTTTAATTTATTAGTGACTTTTCAGCAGCAACTTTTCCACTGCCATTCAGCCACTCAAAACTTAATCCTAATTTGAGGCGCATCAAACTGCACACATGCACACATATGTACTATTCATGTGACAGCGTAATGAAATTTTATTTCATAATGTCAGCGACTGTTCCTTGAAGTTTGTTTTGATTCCATTACGGTTTGAAGACGCGTTGTTTTCTGTTTACAGGCGACAAACGGAAATTTGCTGGCGCTGGCCAAAAGCGGGAATGGGGAAAGCAATCTCACGCGAGATTAAACTTCACAGGCGCGCAGCAGCGAGAGTCGCAGTAGAGGTGTGAGTGTGTGCGCACTTTGCTTTTAATCAGAGGACATGGTGTCAGGTAAGTGACACTGACGGCAAATCTGACGTGATGAAAATTAACGTGCTGAAGCCTTTGATGGCTTCAACTGAATCGAATCGTTTGGTTTGGTTTTTTTTTTTTGCTAATTTAGCATTCACAAAAAGTTCAGCTGCTCGGATAATGATGCTTTGACTGTTGAAGGAATTATGGTACACTTTATCTAAACACTTAGTGAAAATCATGCAGAACAGATTAGTAAACATTCTGCAAAGGATTAGACGGTAATCATTGTTCGCTGTAATTTGTTGCGGAAAACGTACTTTTAAGATTTCATTTCCCTTAGGAAATGTCCAATAAATTATCGCATCTACATACCCAAGTAGGGAAGATAGGGAGATGGGTCTGACAATGGGCAGCATTGGCATTGCTTTCTATACGAGACGACTCAAAGATGGAGAGTGAAACTGGTCGCTATTCGAGGCAGCCTAGATAGTGGTTCCATTTGCCAGACACCTGCAGCTTTTTCTAAGCTAGAATAACGCATCAGCTTCGACAGTGCGGTTCAAGCAACGAAGATTACTGTCATCGTTGATGGTCGCACTAGAATTACATAGTGAAGTCGTAGAGTGTACAGAAAAGTCGCGCTTCACTGATGTGTATTGACCAGCACAAAGTACTATACCTCTCTGCTGGATTTTTGGACATACGAGTAAAAGAATAAACCAGGGACCGTACCGGTTATGGTTTTTATCAAAAAAGTCAGATTTTAACTTTTACCGACAAAAATAAAAGTTATTTTGTGCCTTTTATCATATCAAGCAAAAAAAACTGTTAATTTTGACTTTTATTTTATCGGTAAAAAATAACAGTTATTTTGTGACTTTTATTTTTTCGGTCAAATATATCAGGCAATTTGAATTTTTTCAAAGGCCGTTTGACCGACTAAAAAACTATTGATACCATTTTTATCGTCTCAGCAGACCGCACATTCTGAGTTATAAGACTTGTATAACTGTTATTTTTACCGATAAAATAAAAGTCAAAAGTAACAGTTATTTTTGCCTGAAATAATAAAAGGCACAAAATAACAGTTAATTTTAACTTTTATAGTAAAAGTCTAAAATTTAATATTCGTGAAGCTGAGGCCATTACGATCATAATGGTATATTTTAAAAAGTCCACCGACAATTTTTTCGTTATGCCTTTTTGATTTGAAATTGTAAAATAACAGTTATTTTCGGTCCCTGGAGTAAACAAATAGGACTCAGTAATGTATATCAACAAAGAAGATATGTACCTCTACATAACCTCTTTTTTGGTCTACTTGGGAGAATGGATAGGACGATAGCTCATGGACTTATGGACCAACCAGCATGGCAATACAGATCTGGCCTTCGACCGACCAGAGCAGTTCCAGAGAATTTATCATACTAACATACAAACGCTCCATAGGGATTGTCGTGCGAGTCATAACAGACACTTTCTCATCGGTCAATACACCAAAAGACTAAATCTGCTGTGCAACAACTTCTGTAGAAGTTACAGGAATTAAGACTGCAAGGGAACTGTTGAGCAGATGGAAGCGAGAACGCGTTTCCGATTCTTGGGGCACTACTTCCTCAGTTGTTTAGTGGACCTGGAGAAGATACCCCCAAGTCACTTACAAAGTGGGATCGATTTAGTACGTTCAGTGTCCAGGACTATAACTGCAACGAGTCACGCTTTTTCAGAGAATAACGGTAAGGTAGATTAGGTTAGGTAGGGAAGGGTGTGTGCGGCAGGACCGCACTTCCACTCGGAGGCCAAAATGGCCCATTGTGAATCCCTTCTTATGGTATTCCGGAGCTAACCAATAGTCTCAGTCAAGGGGAAACCAGTTCGACCTCTTAATGAAGGAGAGCAGATTCGAGATTTCGACTTTCGCCGCGCAAGCCAGGTCTGTCAGGAATCTTGACCCCAAGGTGCGGAGTCGGCGTTCCTGCAGAGCCGGGCAGTGGCACTGGAAGTGTTGTATCGTTTCTACTTCTTCTTCATCTCCAACGGTAAAGTAACCCAAATAAAATTGTCGGACTCCTCAATTTCATCTGGGAGAGCAGATGAGAGCAGTAGGAGCCATATTTAAAATTCTGATATACAGCTCGATTAGAGGAATCTTTCTTTTTCTGGCACTTAAAATGAACAATATTGCGGAAAAATCTACCCTAACCATTTAAAAAAGCTCCTCATAAAAACACGTAAAACATGTGGCTCATAACAATCCGCACTCATCATATGAATCAGTTTCATAATTGACATAACGTTTGTGAAAAGCAACGGCGCAAGCACCGAGTAGTGTTTTTTAAACAATGGGCGCGTGTTTTACCATTTGATGTGTTGGGGAGCCGACGCAACGGCAAACAATGAAATTGTCACTGTTTCATATGCAAATGAATACTGCGAAGTGCGGTTGCTCGTGTCCTATCTATAAGTATGCCTGTATTTATTTTGTTCCAAGTACAGTTTGTGTGTGTGTGGGCGGGTGCGCCTCACAAATGTGCACCAAAGTCGTACAAATAAGATTTCATGAAATAAAATTCTCAAATTCAAATATCTCATGAATGCGTAATTAGGGGGTAAATTGTGCAGTGTACAATGTGCGGTAAACACCAACGCTTGCGTATGTTTAGATAAATACATACATATGTGGATTGTACGTAGGATCCGTTAAAGTAAGTGAATACTAAAATTGCAAAGTTACATGTGAGACCACCAATGGGAACGACAAGCTGAGACAATAATTTTTTCAGTGTCTTCATATTTCGGATAAACATTTCTTTTTTACCTCCGTAAGGAGAAGATCACAGTTGAAAATATTGGAGATGAAAATATTTAAAAAGATTCTTCTCTAGACTAGAATTCAATCTTGATTGGCACTCTGATGGATGTAAATAATAGGGTCTCAGGTAATATACGAGTGATACATAAGTAGTATTTTCTGAAGCTCATCAGCCTGACAGCTACCAGTGATACCTTTGTGGCAGGGATCCCTTCGAAGTTGAACCATGGCTGGCTCTGATAGGTTAATCAGCAACATATATCAACCAACTTCGACAAGATGTAGACTGTGCCATAGATTGTAGATTTTATGATCTCTGAGGTTAATATTTTAAATAGTTAGAAGAAATCCATGAATTGCACTAATATTTTGTTGAAAATGTTGAAAATGTCTGTTCTGAAGGTAGACAATAAAGTGTGTAGAGTGTACACTGTACTTACCTGCATTGAGCAAGGGCAGCATGCTGAAGATGACGATGAGCGAGAACAGCGTGTGGACGCGCTTTTGCAAGCCCACAAGGCCGGCCAGGCATTGCTTGAGAAGAGAGCGCAAAGCAGAGCTGTAAGGCTTTCCAGCAGCGGCGGCAGCGGTTCGCCGGCACCAGCGTTCACCGTTCGTGTTCCCACTGATCGGGATCGGGGCAGTGGCACTGGATGTGTTGGAAAAGAGTTTTCGTTGTTTTCTAGTAGTTGTGTTTGTAGTTGATGAGCGGCGCCAATGCATCGACGGCGCTCTGTCCAAGAGGGTTGCATAGCATGTGGCATATTGGTTTTGTTTTTGTTGTTGTGTAGAGAATAGAGGAGCAGCAGCAGCAGCAGCAGCTGCGACGGCAGTGGCAGCGTGTTGTGCAGCATCTCTGGAAGATAAGCGTGATTGTGGCTCGCAACGTTGGCGCGCGCAGTCGTCGCTGTTTGTATTTGTTGCTTTGTTTGTTGCTGCCATGGCGTGATGGCCCACTGTGCGCACAGCAGTCGCACACATGCAGCGGCACTCTGAGGCTCGAGTGCTCCCACATTCGCCGCCGTTGCTGCTTTGCGCAGTTTTTGCTGTCGCAGCGGCATGCCGTGCGCATTGTTGGCCTGTCTGGATCGACATCCTGTTGACGTTCCTATTGCTGTCGTTGTGTTCGGATTTGTGTTTTTTGTTCGTGTTGCCAGTTTGGCCGGCATTGCCTGCAGCAGTAGCGGTATCAGTATCACGTTGAATTGGCGTTGCCCATGGCCGTTGCTGTTGCTGTTGGCTGTGTTGCTGGCGCGTGTCCTTTTCATAAAACGCACTGCCACTTTGGCTTTCGCTGCTGCGTCTGAGCCGCTGTCGTTCGCCGCGCGTCTGAACATCATCTCTCGCTGGTGGCAGCACCATGGGGCCGTCCTCCACCCGGCTGGCAGGTGAGTGGGCTCGCCAACTTTTCCATGGTTTCTGGACTGTCCAAATGCTCGCCTTCGGCTGTTGTGATGCGACCGAGTAGTAGCCGGCGGCAGCGTCGCTGCTGCTGGTGTGACGCTGATGCTGTGTTTGTTGGTGTTGCTGCTGTTCGGTGTGTCGACAGTGACCCCTGGACGCCCTAAAGGATGCTGTTTGTGTTTGTTTTGTGTCCAATTTGCTTTGGGCCGAAATGCTTTGGCCGCCTTCAAGCTGTCGTGCAGCTGCTGACAGTGGTGTGGGTGAAAACGTGGCTGAAAACGGTGTCGGTGTCGGTGTTTGTGTTGGTGCTGGCAGCGATAACGATGGCAGTTCGCCTTGAAATTGTTTCCGGTCGTTAGCACTGTCTGCTTGTTCGCTGACTGCCGGCTCCGGTGCGGGTGTTGGACGCTCGTATTTCTCGATTTCAGGCTCAGACCTGTTGGAGTATCCGATATATGTTTCGATAATTGTTGCTGTTGTGGTTGTTGTTTTTGCAGTTGTTGTGTTATAGTATTGTAGTATCTGTGCTGAGGCCATGTTGTGCCCTGAGCGAGCGTTGAAGCGGTCGGAAGAGAAGAGAAAAAACGAACAAAGAAGGCGGATGAAAATCGGATGCGTGTGTGTAATGTTGAAAATAAATAAAAATACGGCAAGCGAGTAAAGATCCCAAAGAACAAATAAGCAAGGAAGAAACTTACGATAAAGCGAGGAATTATTTCAGCTTATAATTCAGCTATTTCCAGGCACTCAACGCATGCGCACAGGTAAGGAAAATAATGTCACTTATCCCCTCAAATAACACACACACATAAGTAATGCATACACTAACGCCTGGACATGTTACAAACTCTTGTATTTACATACATACAAACGCAAGTGCGACCACTTATATGGGAGTGCGTGGGGTATGTGTGGAAGCGTCAGGCTACAGTCCTTAGAACGTTCTAAGACTTGCAAATTGAATTCGGTAGTTTTTTACAGTTCTGTTGTGAATGTAATTTGTACGTCGATAAGCAGCAGCACCAAAGAGTGCAAAGAGCGAATCGGCGTTGACGTGTTTAGGTTACACCATTTCGATGGGCTCATTTATTCGTGTGGGCTCCATTCCCTTTATTTGTGTCCCTCTGCACGCAAGTATGAATGTGTGTGTGTGTGTGTGTGTGTGTGTGTCAGGATAAATACATGTCTGCATGTGTGTGTTTGTGAGTATTTAGTGAAGACCTTTTCGACACCGAAATTGGCTGAAAGCATTTTCACCGTTTTGTAGTCTTATGATAAAAGCATTGATAGATTTTTGTGTTTTATTTATATATAGTAGAGGCTAGTCGGTTAAAGGTTTGGCGCGTTTAAATTCAGTGCAATGTTTCATTACTATTTCACGGTATCTAATAGGTTAAGCTGGGTTACATTGGAGTGGCCGCTCACTAAGACCACTAAAGGCATCCAGCCTGTTTTATGCGCGAGTCCTCCACAATGTGTTAGGCTTCTGTCCATTTTATGCCTACTTGGTATATACTATATATATATATGTATATACAATATGTGTAGGTATTTATCCATATTATTATGCTATCTTTAACTTGCAACAGGATATGCCTTGATAGTATCCTTTGGAGTCGTAAGGTATAGAGTATTGGTTTGATTTACTATATCTTCATCCTAAACCATTTCGCTATTGCATTTAAATGTACTGCAGCGATCTACGAGGTGTGCCAATTAAGTAATGAGACTGATTTTATTGCCGCGCTTGTGGTAAACCTGCGACCTTGAAATTCCCTTCCCCTTCCCCGGCATTCTTCCACTCTCCATTGATATATTTACCATCGCTCTAGCTTGTTTAGTTCGCCTGCTGTGTCGTGTTGAGTAGACGTGTGTTGGTGGTGTTCGTCACGAAAATGGAGAAACGAAATCAAGAGCAACGCGTCGCGATAGCGTTGCGTTTTGATAGCCGTGCAATCGTCCACAAAGAATTTGTTCCATCGGGGCAAACCCTAAATCAAGTCTACTATCGCCAAGTACTCGAAAGATTGCGAAAACGAGTCAGCAGGGTGCGCCCAGGCATCGCTCGTAACTGGATCCTTCATCACGACAACGCGCCGTGCCACATCGCCCTCAGCGTGTCCCAGTATTTGGCCTCTAAAGGGATCGCCGTGTTGCAACAGCCGCCTTATTCGCCCGATATGTCACCCTGTTACTTTTTTTTGTTCCCTAGAACAAAATCGGTGGTCAAAGGAACCCATTTTGAGTCGATTACGGACATCCAGGCGGCCGTGACGAGGGTACTCGCGGTCGAAGCGTTCCAGAAATGTTACGAAGCATGGAAAACGCGCTAAAATCGTTGTATAGCTGCCCAAGGGGACTACTTTGAAGGGATGGCAGAGTTGTAGAATAATTTTTAAATATACGGTTTTTATGGAATCAGTCTCATTACTTAATTGTCACACCTCGTATGCACTATACATTTCCTAATTGGTAGAGTCGAAGGAAAGCAATTAAGGATGGTATAGAGTGGAAAAAAGAGCTATAGGTAGCATTGCCACCTAAGGATTTTATTTATTAGGGTAGTCTCCGACATATATCAAAATCTGTAAGCAACAGTTTGTTGCCGATTCTGTACAGTGGGTCCAGAGCTTCTTTACAGGCTATCGAAAAAAGGACCTTTAAAAGGATTTAGTTGACTCGTTACCTGCATTTACGATTTCTGATTTGTTAACCACTGCAATATGGCAGTCTTCAAATTCCAAGGACGCAACTTCGCGAGATAATAGGAATTCAAAAGTAAAACGAATGTACGGGTGCTGTAAGTAACACCTGATCATCAAAATCCAATTCGAATATTTTATACCATTCTTCAATTTAGCCAATAAAATTAGTATCAAAAATGAAATGACGTTCGTCAAAAACTGAGGCTTAGGTCGGAAAGGGATAATGTATTTCTTCCTCGAAACTCACTTTAAATACTTTGGTATATTCAGGAAACTGACAGTGGCAAACACAGGCCAAACCTTCGAACACATTGAGTATCCAAGTAAGAAGTTAACGTAAGTCTAACTTTAGACGTCGTCAACCCTGGAGCAATGGCTTCAATTGCATCAAAAAGTTCCTTATTATATACTAACATGAATTGGATAGATTGTTTTGAAGAGTACCAAGTGTTTTGTGTTTTTGTTTTGGGCCCAATGCTTTAACCTTTGCTTTACTTATACCCACCGGGGTGATCTTCGATATTTATTGTTTTATATCTGCCAGAGTATTGATCCAATCTAGTTATGATTTCGATTCAATGAACAAATAATTTTTTGGAAATTATTTTCATGTTTAAACTTTAATTTTTTAATTTTGTATACGTCATTTACCAAATATCCTTCCATAAAACTCAGAATAACATTTTGTTACGTTCCTCAGTATGATTTCAATAAATCCTCTGAAAAGAAATCTTCTAAGTTTTTTCAAAGTTGCAAAATAAATTGTTAAAATTAGGCCCTATTTCGAAAAACGGACTAGTCATCACTAGAGGAAGTCGCTAAATCATCGTTGACCGGATTCACTTTCGATCCACTTTCGTCCTTTACCCTTACTTCCACATCATTTGCGTCATTAGACAAATAATCCTCATAGCCGTTGTTCTTCATCACATTCGAAATTAGGGGTAAAATTCCAGCGGCCGAAAAATGGCCTAACTTTAATGATTTATTTCGCGACTATGGAAAATATTAGAAGATTTCTTTCCAGAGGGTTTATTGAACACATAACATAATGAGGTGTGAGACAAATTTTTTTTACTCCCTAGGGTCACCCGGTTCGTTATTTGACGACGTATACAAAAATCTTTGGTAAGGCGAAGGTTAAAACGATAAATATCAAATGTTTAGTTTATATTTTTAATGTGGCACAGCGTTAATGTTCTTTCCCATCTCTATGAAACAAAAAAACTGCAAAAAAACGATTATTCAATATTGAATAAGATGTTTTCAACTTTCAAAATGTTTTGTTTCCGAATGAAAAGCACATTGAATAGACAAACGAAGGTTGAATGGTTTCGCAATGTTGAAAGTTCCTTATTGCATTCAATTGAATGCAAACAGTACGGGTTTCTAAAGCTTAGAGAAATAGTATGGAAAGCTCTTTTTTGCCGTTTTAAACTTAAAGTGTAAAAGTGCTAAGAAGCTTTTGTAGTTGACTTTGCTAAAAGCTACATGAAAGTTTCTTAGGTCTGTACAGGAGAAAAGCTCTTTGATAAACAAAACTTTAAAAGAAAAACTTTGTATTTAATATAAATAATCTGCTTGGAACATTGGGGCTTGACGGTTGCATTAACTACACAGAAAAATTTATATTTATTCAGTCTGGTCACAAAAGTATGGAAAATTTGGTTGGGACGAAAGATATATTTTTTAAATGACTAAGGAGAAGACAAATCTCTCGAAGATTTAGCAAGAAGTATTGTACATATGTATCCTATTCTTGTGATATCAGAACGGGTAACTTTGTTGGTCTAAGTGTCTCTTTATGCAATGTTCTGTCACTTTAACCTAGCTTTCTATATGACAAAGTTTGCTTTACATCATCATTTAAAAATCGTTAAAGGAACATGGGTACTCGAGGCTATGGTTGACTCAGGTCGATGCAAAAATCAGTAGATAGAATCTCCGGTCATTTCAGGGAAGCAGCTTTGATTTCAAAATAGGCCATATCGAGTAACATTTGGGGATAATTTACAACTGTTTACAACTTTACAACAACAATTTACAACTAACCCAATATTTGAATTTGATTGTTATATCGCGATTGTGCCAAATTTACAGAGATTGCTAGTCGTCATTGGCCGTAAGCAATCAGAGGCTTATGAAATCTGCTGAGAAGAAATTTGTGTGCAAACTTATGAGTCTCCAAATTGCGGATTTCGAAAGGAATGGAACCCTGGTGTACCACAATTAGGTAATTGAGTTTTTGTTTTCAACAATCAACGCTGTGGTATTGACAAATATGTGTTCAATAGGAAATAATGTGCCGACCAGATGACACACAACTTGCGAAATTTAACAGAGAAAACGAAACTTGGAACCTAAAACGGCCCAGCGCACGCGACTTTCACCGCTTAAATGCTTTGCACAGCGAATATTTTCCAATTACCCGAATGCACACACATCAACTGGCTCACTGTAAGGATGCGGCAACACAAACCAACATCACTCGCACACACACACACACACACAGACTGCTGACTCAGTTAATCACATCATCCGTGCAAATGAAGTCCGTTCATCAAAATGGGCTTTAATTATTCAAGTCGCACACACAAACGGACCGAAAGCCCAACTGCGGTCGTGCGTGCGAGTGCGACTGTCGGCTTGCAGGCTCGCTTTTGGGTGCGTGCCACACATGCGCTGCAACGCCAGTAATCGAGTTGATTCTACGGTTGACAACAACAAACTCAAGAAACTTTAGTGCACAAGGAACACATGCTCCGCACAGGCAGAAGTAAAGTTGTGGCCAGCACTTGCAAGCAATCAAGCCTGGTCAGCTGTGCCCAAACACGTGAAGCATAGAATGCAAATTTTCGCTCTCGTTTAGTTTCGGTTATATTCGCTTAGCCTTTGTAGTGCAATCAACAGTAGCCAAATAAATGGACATTGTGTCGCAATGTCGTAGGACTGACACGAGCACACAAACACCGGACTTTAAGTTTCGTGACCGATGTCAAAACGAGAGGTTTACGAAATTTCGTTTAATATTTAATATCACTGCACAACAAAATCAAATTTTTAAAATAACAAGTTTCTGCATGTCCAGCATAAAAGAATTAATACTCTTGCCTTTTTACCGTTCCTCAATGGGGGCCAGTGGCGCATTCGAGGGGGGTTTGGGGTTGAAACCCCCCGAAATATTAGGATCGACTTTAAAACTACATACAAATTAAATGGCATTTTATAAATATTAAAGAATTACTTTTTGAAACCCCCCGGAAATATTTTTCTGAATCCGCCCCTGAAGGGGGCACATGTCTGATGAAATCGTTCCCCATGTTCATCGGAAATTATTTGATAACGGTATGGAATTGCCAGGAGCTAAACGAAAAATATAATGAATACCTTAAATATCCAAAATTGTTCTAATTTTTCTATTTATATATACAGGGTTTTCCAACAAGAGGTGTTATTTTGGTATTCAAAGAAAATGCCATTTTTTGAGATAAATGATCGGATGTTTATTTCATAATAAAGAGGAAGGTATGCCGTTAATAATGAAAAACAACATCAGCCAAATGGCCACCACGACCACGCTTGTTGATGATCGGTCGGCTTGAGTTCTTGTGTTAATTGAACTTTATACGGTGTAATGACGTTTTTGGAATGCTCAATTCCAAAGAACGACGAGGAATCGACAAACCTGGGTTTTCTTCAACACTTTGGGCTACAGCAGCAATATTCTCAGTTGTTCTTGAGCGACGTGCACGGGTTTTATTCTTCACATCACTAACTTGTCCCAACAGCTCGAATTTTTCCACCAATTTCTGTATTGCGGTCCGACACGGACGTGCTTCACGACGACCCAAAAATGCTTTAGTTTTGCGAACTGTGACTGCAAGATTTTCACCATTTTTGTAGTGAATTTTAATAATTTCAATGCGTTGTTGAAGCGTGTATCGTTCCATTTTTAGTAATGGCGTAGTTTCTACTTGTCAAATGTCAAAGAATAAAAGCTTCAAAAGTGACAGCTACCGAAATACCGGGTGATTCAAAATAACACCTCTTGTTGGAAAACCCTATATTATATCTAGAGCTTTCTTTTGTACGGTGACTTATAGTGAAATTTTGCGTTCAACATATTTCCCATACACACTAACCCTCAAAAATCAAGTTTTGTAAGAGATTTTAGTACCAATTTTGATTAAGTACGAAATAAACACTTAAACACATTTTCAGTTTTGGCTTAATTCTTGCGTTCAAGTTAATTTATGAGCTTTGATGTATTCAGAGACCCATAGTAGAATTTTATGGCGAATATTTTCGCGGTACATTTTGTCCTTAAAAAGTCCTGTTTTACAGGACATTTTTGGCATTTTAGAAAAAAGGTCAAATTGACCCATACAAATAGGAGCTACAGGGTTAAGATGCTCCACAAAAATGTTCTTCGTAGTATTTTACATCAAATTGCTAAAATTGCCTAAAATGTGAGGTTACATGGTTTTCGTATGCCGATTCACCATAAGAATGTGCAAAAAGGGGAAAACTTTGACTCCCCCTAAAAAAAAAATCAGACGTAAACTTTCAAAACGCCGATACACGTATATTTTTTTTGGTGCCCTCTACCAGAATCCGTTGTCAGAACCTTGTTATTTATTTTGGTGTTGTACAGTGTATTTGATGTGGCTTGCCAATCTTAAAAAGACAGTAGCCCTATTCACAATCTTGTGGATTTGAAATTGCCAATTTGTGCAATAGCAAACATTTGCTATCAATTGCGAGCGGTCTTTTTCTGTTAAGTTTGCTATACTTTTTGCAGCACACGAAATTCCCAGCTATTGTGAATGCAGTCAGCTAAAACAGGAGGACTCGCAGAGTTTTAGCTGAGAAAAGACCTTTCCTTACGTCTATTTCAGGAGCTCCTTGAAGATAATTTAGTTTTTTATTTATATCCTCACTCCACTTTATATTCAATCTATCCCGTTTGATTCGTTTATTTTTCTTTTCTTTCTCATGCATAACAATTTGTTTTTCGCCTTTTGGTTTCCTTTCCAACAGTTGCCAGTTTTGCAAATTCGTTGTTGCATTTGCATAGTAAATATAAACTATGGGTTCTAAGTGTTGCATATTTACAAGGGCGTAGTGAATGAATCTCTATAGTGGAGTTCAATCTTCATAGCATTTAGGTGTAAAGTTGCTATCGTAGCAATCTGTCGCTACAACTGCTTTCGAAAACATTGCAAAAAATCAAAAATTGCTACGATAACAAATTTACACCTAAAATGCTATGAAGAGTGAACTCCGCTTATTTATTTTGTTGGTGTAGAGTAAATATACTACACTATTGCGTAAATGCTACGATGCAAGACCGTTTGTACAAGATTGTGAATAAGGCTAATGTCCTTTTGATAGTCACGTTAACAGTTTGTGATTTGACGAGGAGTGGACTAGACTATACCTCACCTACTCTGTCTGCTATTTCTCACTTTTTCTAGAAGTCGTTGTGAAGACTTCAGAAGCTCCTTCTTTAACGATCTAATTTAGAAAAGGTTTGGTTAGATGGAGGTTGCTTTCAGTCAGATAAGACTTGATGTGATGTGATTGTGATGACTAAGGACTTAGTCCTACTAGAATTCGAACTATCTAGAACCTATAATGAAGCGCATTAAGTCAATTATGTCTACGTTTGAAATATCGGCGACATGCTCTGGAAAGAGAAGAAGAATCTACAGAGAATACCGAGAATACCGTGCCCAGTGATAGCTCCAATCACCTTGTGGAATTGATCAACTTCTCTTCCATCCAATTGTCTTGAATCCAATTGGTATTAGCGACCTGCTAATGTTCATCCAGAGAGCGAAATAGCTCTAATACGATTTTCCACAGACCCTGTAGTAATACCATGGGAACCTAATTTTTCTATGCCTGCACCCAAGTCTCGGAAAACAGAGCCCAAGAGTCTTGCATATGTGTCTACAGAGTTTCGGATATTGGCAGAGTAACTGAGCTACGGTCTCATCAGACTTTCAGGAAATCATATCAAATCTTGATCCATATTAATGGCGATCAATGCTAATGTGACAATGCTTATGTGATTTTTACTCAGCGACAATAGCGTTCTGGAACCCTTGGGACAGAGGGTGACAGAGCGCTGCCTGGTTATTCGTCGGTTACCTTTTTTCCTCTCCCTCTATCTTACTGTAGCTTCTTCGCGAAGGAATGAGCATATCATAAACTTGCAGATGAGAACTGCGATTCCCGCTAAGTATGGGTCATGGGTGGCCGTTTGTGTAGAGAAAAATCCTGAATTTTTCTTTACGCTCTGTTAGCTTCACCACAAACAATGTGTATTACTTAGTGTTCAGATAGTTATGTGATCATAGAAAAGATTGGCATTTAAACAGTCTCAGTTTCTTGAGTAGATTGGAAGGGTAACTGGAGTAAATTAAACCAAATTTTTTCGTAGATTGTTTGTTTTGAATTTTCGGACAACATGGGAAGATTTTTGACTATTAGCCGAGATTAGGGTAGGTTGGGTGGCTGTCCAGTACAGCTAGTTGCACTGTAAACTTGCGTTCGGAATCAGTATGAAACCATTTTAAGAAAAGTGCCACTTTCTTGAATACAACTGGAAATATTTTTATGAAAATCTCTTGAACTGCTTTCACTTTCATGATTTCGACCAGCTTCTCTAATTTGTATTTTGCTGATTGTTTTATTTATTTATTTATTTATTTATCAAGTCTACGGAGAAAACCTTACAGACCATAGGAGTAAGAGATTTCATAAAGAGATGTAATGTACATTAAAGACTTAACACTAAGGATTAAGAGCTAATCCTTGCCGCTCTCCTTGCCCGCAAGTATTTATATTCTTATGCAATGTGCAAGTGTAGCCTTTTGCTTTGCTATTTGCCAGGCAGTTCTTCCAATGACTTATGGCAAATTAATGTGGAATTTATTTCGTGGGTGCATTTATGCATCGCTCGCAGGAATGTGTGCCTGTGTGTATGTGTTCAATGCTTGCATTTTAATGGGTTTCCCGTTTGTGTTTTCTGTTTTGTTTTTGTTATTGTACGTTGGTGTTTCTGCCACATGCGGTCTCAGGCACAATTTGCTGTCCTCGTTATGCTCGAAAATAATTTACAGAGCGTAATTAGCCAACTTATTACTTCGTCCCTTTTGTTTTCGGTCAGTCCTTTCTGTTTGGTCGCTTGTTTGTTTGTGTATTGTGCTGTTTTTTAGGGTGGATTATTGCCAACTTTTATTCTGGTGGCTTGTCAATTGCACAAAAGCTGAAAGCCTGATTCCTTTCAAGTGGATTTCAACGTTTTTTTCGCAGCAACAATAAACTTCAGTGATTTGAGTAATTTGAGTCGTATTGTAATAACTGTTAATTTGTCTTTTTGCTTGTGGTTATAATAATTTTTGAAAAAAAGTATGAGTTGAAATACATACCATATCGTCTGCATTAGAGCGTTAGGATACAACACGTCCTAATCACGATTTTCGAATATCTGTAAAGCAAAGCGGAAACTTTGTTAAATTTTTAAATTCGACAAATGTTTTGTATGTAAATTTGTTTGTGTTTTTTAATATTTTTCATAAGCACACATAACATATATGTAAATTCTTATTTATTACACCGTGCGACAACAAATTTTACACA
The DNA here is from genome assembly GCA_964056695.1 of Melieria picta. Classification (NCBI taxonomy): domain Eukaryota; kingdom Metazoa; phylum Arthropoda; class Insecta; order Diptera; family Ulidiidae; genus Melieria; species Melieria picta. Next base: position 102,817,985 of record OZ057398.1, on the reverse strand, counting down.
CAAAAAAATTTATATACTCGCGAAACTAGGGGCCAAATGTAGTAAAACTGCGTTTTTAGTTTTTCTCTCTGACGTCAGGATTTTTTTTTAAAGGACTTTGAAATTTCAAGGACATGTTTATTTAAAAAAATTATTTTAAAAATTGAGCGCATTGTAGAATAACAATGGGTAGCAATTGTAGAATAATAAATGGGTATCAAATGGAAGAGAAAAATCCTTAGAATCTTAGAAAATTTAATGTTTTTGTGCAAAGGGACGAAGAAGTATTGAAAATGTCCTTTTAAAACTTTATCCTTGAATATCCTTGGAAATTTCCAATAGTAAGGGGCCAAGGGCCAAGTTTATCGAGTATACAGATTTTTTCGTGTGTTTTGAAATTTTTGGATTTTTGTCGCACGGTGTTATTTTTTTGTATTTTATTAATTTAAATTTCAAATGATTTCTTCTAAAAAAACTTTAGGAATAACGCAGCTGTATCAATTTTGGCCTCCCAATAAAAGTGCTCAATTTGTGGAATTAGGTTAGGTTAGGTTAAAATGACTGAATAGATCCTATCCTCCACATAGGTCAAGAAGCAGGCCCGTTGTGATACCACATGCAGCTTTCCCCAAGATTAGGTTACTTTATCAAACCATTTGGACGATGCTATAAACATAAGCAGGTCTTTAACATCCATATTGGATATCTCCGCGATCTCCGATATCTCGTAGAAACGGTTGCCCTATAATTTGAAGCTTCCTTCTTCTAAGAGTTGGGCAGCGACAGAGGAGAAGCTGTACGCTTCTGTGTAGTTTGCAGCTCTTAACAGCTCTTTTACAGCTGTCATCTACGATTGTTCAAATTATTTAAAATGGAAACTACACAAAGAAAGAACTCGTTTTCATTGTGAAAACAATCGATTTAGCAACAATCGTGAAACGATTTCCAGATCAAATCATCTCCCGAAATTCCGTTTTCAACTGGCGATTTCATTCTTTTTGTAGGGCTTTGTAAAATCTCTGGTCTATGCAAATAAAACCCAAACAAGTCCTGAGCTTAAGGCCACATCTTTGTCAAATGTCATCGAAAATCGAAAAAGAGCAACACTCTAATACCTTGCATACAATAATTAAATTTCTCGCTCTAAAAAGTCCTTTATTAAATTTTAAACTGTTTAAGGTTCTTCTGCATATGCTTGATGTATGTAAAAATAGTACAGGATTTTCTTAAGGGATTTTAAAATCTACCTCTGCACTACACATGCATCAAAGTAGTCGTGTAACACTGCGAGCTTCCTTAAAGTTTGCAGTTTTGCGCTGTTATCATCCTCGGCAGTCACAAGCAGCGAGTGCCAAGAGAGCTGCAAGTCTCGTTGCTGCAGTCTTAGCTGAACGCTGAAGTCGGTAAACTTTGTCCAACGCACTTCCAGTGCAACGCCAGCAGATATTACAAGTGATCAATAGAGGGTGAGAACTGCTGCCGGCGCAAAGCAGCAGCCGGCGAATGAAAAGTTTTGATTTTGCAAATTATTCATGCCGGAAAGTGTTCCATTGGTGGTTGGCGTTGCGTCCAATTATTAGCAGTGTGCGTGCACAAGCTGCGCTTACTCGCACATATGCCAGCGCGCATTCATCGTCGGCAAGTAGAAAACTTTTCGCTTGCGAGCAGAAACTTTAAGTTTAGCTGCAGCAAAAGTTGCCCATTTACAAGATGTTGTTGATGATATGGTCTAAAAGCTTTATTCACAGCATGCATATGCATGCGTATTCCTTTAATAGCAACAACAATGCAGGCAGCAGAGCCATCAGCCCGGACAGAGATGTAAATAAACCCCATCTCAACCGCACTGGAGCTGAGCGGTCAAGACATGACAAACACAAACATAGGCAAACGCAGCGTGAACACAATCCCAGCGCAATTTATCATTTTTGAAATTTATTGTTTTCATTCCCGCCGCAATTCCCCGAGCACGCGTACCAACAAAAATGGAATGCAATGGGACGATCTGCTGTGGCTTTGACGTGCACGACAAATGGAATGAATGGGAATTTTTAATACAAACAGTCGCCGCAAAACAAAAGCCACCTTTTGTGAAAGACGTGCATCAGCAGCTGTGAAAAAACGCTGTGCATTCGGTTACATGCAATTTTAATGCGAAATGTAAAGAAATTGAAGTTTACAGAAAACATTACGCTTGGGCCGCCCAACATTCTTTGACAATCTTCAAAAATGTTTCGCAGTCAATCAAAATCATTACAAAGCTATTCCAGTAGTGGCCAGCGGAACACAATCGTTAATGTGTTGCGCCACGAATCAAAGTAATCTGTAGAATCAAGTTTTTGTTTGACGGCTACACTCCCAGCAGGAAAAGATGAACCGAACTGTTTATACGAAATTGGGTTAGAAAGGTGTACTTAGTCCAAGTAATTTAGTATTCTGTAAGGGTCTATACTCATATTCGGGTCAACAACTCGGGTTAACACTAGAATGCCCGAAAATCTGACATACCTAAAATGCCCATATGTAGTCATTTTGACTACATTATTGTTTACTGAGTTTTTTAAAAGTTTATTGGTTTTTAAGTAGCAAATATGAATAAATGTACACGAGATTAAACTAAAATAAGCATTTAGTTTTTATTTTTTATGGTTTACAAAGTAAATTCATTCAAATAAAATAGCGTACTTTACACATAAATGGGATAAAATAGAATGAAATTTGGAATTTGTGAATGAATTTTATGAGTGAATTTTGAATTGAAAAACTTGGGAATTGTCACAGCCTACTATGATATTATTTTTTTGAAATGTTTACAATTATTTGAAATTTTCATATTCCGCAATTTAAGATGCATATTTGTCTATTTATCAGTAAGACTTGCTGAAAATTTTATATAAGTAGTCAAAATGACTACTTTTGGGCATTTAAGGTAAATTTTGCAAAATTGGGGTAAAAAATTTGTTTACAAAATTTTTAATTTATTTATTCCATTTAGCTTTAAAAATTAATAAAAGTCACGTAAGATATTTTTTTAGAAAGCGATGCAACAAAAGTTATTTACAATAAAAGACCTCAATGTAGTCAAAATGACTAGAAATTGGGGTAAAAAATGTGTTTACAAAATTGTTAATTTATTTATTCCATTTAGCTTTAAAAATTAATAAAAGTCACGTAAGATATTTTTTTAGAAAGCGATGCAACAAAAGTTATTTTCAATAAAAGACCTCAATGTAGTCAAAATGACTACTTTGGGCATTGTAGTGTTAAAATATAACTACAAAATTTTATGTAAATGTTTTTTCTAATATTTTGGCATTCGCCGAGGTGCTTAGTGGCACTTATTTGGAGTGTCCAATTTTCAATGACTTTGGTGCATAATTCTGAATGAATTTGCTGGATAGTGATTGTTATATTAACATTGGGGATTGTTTGCGATTTAAGGTAGCCCCAATAAAGCAGTCTAAATGGTTGTGAATCGCATGATCTCGTTGGCCAGTTAACGTTGCCCGAGAGCCAGTGAACCATGATTTGAAATCTCTCGTGCCGAAAGCCCATCCTAGCATGGGTTGCGTGCCACATAGCGTCGTTCTGTTCCAACCATATTCATTCATATCGTCTAGTTTAAGCCACAAGAAAATGCTTGTAACCGATCCGTAATGGCCACCGTTGAGGGTAGTGACAATGCCAGTTCCGTTTTGAAAAAAGTATGGACCGGAAAGTCCGCCATAGAAAATAGCGACTTTCTCGGGATGCCTTCGCTTCTGGTATACGTGTATCTCATGTGGATTGGTAACGCCTCAAATTTAACAATTTTACTTTTTCACATATCCATTCATCCAAAAATGGTCCTTGTCACTACAGACTTTAAAAATCTCGTATTATACACACATTTCTCGAATGAGCAGTGACATAGATAAACAAGTTTTGATGGATTTCATACGTTGTAAAACACCATAACCTTTCATTGTGATTTGCCGTACAGTACTTAACAATTTACAACAAATTGTTAAGTACTAATTGTTAAGTGTGTCGAGAGCTCGTGCCGTGCGGACGTGTTTTTCTAAGCTCTGTGTGCGAATTCTAAATTTTTCACTTTCTTCTGTGCGACAGTGAATCGACTCGTCTATATCGAGATCGTTTTGCTCGGACACTTAATTATTACCATGCCTTGTGTGTGCGGCCATAAAGTTGACCGCGGCCAGTCAAAAACTCAATGTGCCAAATGTAATATTATTTTCCATTTGGAGTGCGTAAACCTCTTGCAAGCAGATTTAGATTACCTGCAAAAAACAAACAAACAATTTGTGTGCAAAAGCTGCACTTCGGCGCGTCGAAACTCGGTTCGGTCACCAATTCGCTCGGCTACCCCGACAGCCAACGCAGCATCAGTTAATTCTCCGCAAAGCGAACGAGAAAATAAGGAAATCTCTTTACAAGCTGTTTTTAACGAACTTACAGCTGTAAGATCTGAGAATGCTCATATGCTCTCTTTGATTAGCTCCTTGCTCAGTGAAAAAGAAGCTCTCATCAAACAAGTTGAGCACCTACACTCGGAAGTGCACGCCATTCGTCGTGAATTGCATGTTTATGCTCACTCGACTATAATATCCGACCTAGCTAATGACGTCAGAAGCCTGCGTAATGAACTTAAAATCAACCTGCCTACCGCGAATAAACTCCTAGCGCATAAGCCTGCTCTAAGCTCAACCTCATCGATGCCAGTCTCGTCTCCTTCTCACTCCTCTTCTTCGTATGCCGCTGCCGCTGCTGCTGCTGTTGCTGTTGCTGCTTCTCCAGCTCTTGCAGTCTCAAATGCTTCTCACACTTCGCCTAACTGCAGCGCTGTCAAGAATGCACCATTGCTTTCATCACAAAATAGCATGCCAGCCCATTTGGATGCTGCTGATGCCCGCTTTACTGATGTTGTGAGAAAGAAAAACCCCAAACAAATTGTTGTTGGACGCAAAACCAGCAGCGAACTAAATGTTATCGCCCAAATGAGATGGATACATTTGTCATCGTTCAGTCCTACTGTGACTGAAGTAAACATCACGGATTACGTCCACAGTCATGCTAATATTGACAAGAATTATCTCTTGTGCTACAAATTAGTGAAAAAAGACACTGAAACTAAGAGCCTAAAGAGAATATCATTCAAATTAGGTGTAGCTGAGCAATTCTACGATAAAATTTTCGATCCTTCTCTGTGGCAAGAGAATGTAAGAGTCCGGTCGTTTAAAAATTTTCCAAAAAGAGACTTGAATCCACCGCAAACTTAGCGGACGCAGGCGCTCCTAGTGCATCGTCGAGTATTGCGGAATTTCTTCTCTACTATCAGAATGCTGGTGGAATAAGAACTAAAATTCTACCACTGCTGTTTTTCTCTTCTTCCTGTCTATACGATATTATAGTGTTAACGGAAACTTGGCTGACACCATGCCATAACACTGCTGAAATGTTTGATTGCCGTCTTTACAACGTTTTTCGCAAAGACAGATCGTCAAGTACCACTGGACTCTTTAGAGGCGGCGGCGTACTCGTTGCTGTCCGCTCTTCTCTGCCTTGTACACAGATCAAACTGCCAACTGATGTTACCTCAGACATAAGAGGCTACGACATAGACCAAATTATTATTAAAATTGTATTTGATAAATCCCATGTTATTTTTATATCCGCTAGTTATATTCCACCGCTTAGTCCTGTTGAATTATATAATGCACATATAAATAATTGCTGTTCTATACTCAGTGATTGTAGGGGATTTTAATCTGCCTAATGTTAAGTGGAGTTATGTTAGTGATACAAACCAACTGATACCATATGAAGTTTCGAGTGAGAGTGAATGCGCGGTTCTCGACACATTTGCTGAGTTTAATCTCAATCAAATAAATAAAATCCACAATGAAAATAATCGCTTACTCGATCTGGTTTTTGTGGACAATCAATTGCAATCTGATGTCGAGCCCCTCTCTTCACCCCCGCTGCCTAACTCAATTCACCACAAGGCATTGTGTATAAGCTTCCGCTTTATTAATTACATTAAGCCCACTAAAAATAGTTGCGATATATATAATTTCTCTAGAGCTAAGTTCAATGAAATTTCGCATTCCTTAGATTCTGTAAATTGGAAGTCCGCATTAAAATCGCCTCTATTGTCGGAAAATTACGACTTTTTCAGGGATAAGCTGAAAGGTTTGTTCCAAAGAAGCCCAAAAGAAATGCCACTAAACCAGTTTGGTTCAATGGTAGGCTTATTAACATCAACAATAAGAAAACAAAAGCATATAAACGGTATCGTAAATCTAATAATGACAAGGATTGCTATGAAACTTACTGTCGTTTGAAAAATGAATTTGACGTTTTAAACAAATTCTTATATCGGAATTATATCCTGAATATGGAGAGTGAAATTAAGGTAAATGGTAAACGTTTCTGGAAATTTATAAATAACAAAAAGAAAAGTACGGGAATTCCTGTAATCATGGAACTATCTGGCGAGTCTTCTTCTGATGTTCAAAATATTTGTAATTTATTTGCAAAATTTTTCCGTTCTGTATATGTTTCTCCCTCTGTGTGCTATGTCTCATGCTGTGCTGAGCATTACCAGTCCACAATTTTCCGTTGAGGAAGTGTGTCGGGCCCTTATGTCATTACCCGATGACCCTGTAACTGGTGAGGATGGTATCCCTCCGATATTGTTGAAAAGATGTGCCTCAGCGCTATCCCTTCCATTATCAATAATCTTTAACAGATCACTGGCTCACGGAGAATTCTTGTTGGAATGGAAAAGATCCTTTTTAATCCCTATTTACAAGTCTGGGAACAAGTCTGACATTCAGAACTATCGTCCAATCTGTAAAATTTCTTGTATACCCAAGCTACTCGAGAAAATGGTACACGATAAGCTGTTATTTTTGGTAAAAGAACACATATCTCCATATCAGCATGGCTTCATAAAGGGTAGATCTACGTCTACAAACTTGACTTTATTCACTAATTTTGTCCTAAAACAACTTGAACATGGTAATCAATGTGATGCAATATTTACTGATTTTGCAAAAGCCTTTGATAGGGTTAATCATTGCATCTTACTCAAAAAACTTGATCAGATGGGATTCGACTCGACCTTCCTCAAGTGGCTCGCTTCTTATCTGAGTGACAGAACTCAGTTCGTTCGCATAAACAACACAAATTCGGATGTAATAAACGTTACCTCTGGAGTGCCTCAAGGCAGTCACCTAGGCCCACTTCTATTTCTGATATTTGTTAATGACATCCCTGATTTCATCTTAGAGTCGTCCTGCTTAATGTATGCAGATGACTTGAAAATATTTCGTACCGTGAAATCATTGGCTGACTGCGTTAAACTTCAGAATGATTTATCCAAGTTGCAGGCTTGGTGTGTGATGAACTCATTACCTCTTAATGCCGCCAAATGCCAATATATGTCATTTAGTAGGCGTTTGGACGTAATCGATTATCATTACTCAATTGGTAATGACACTCTTTCGCGAATTTATGAAAAAAAGGATCTGCTTTTCACAAGATGTGCTTTTCCAAGCACATAGACTTTATGATTGCCAAAGCAAGGTCAATGCTCGGGTTTGTAATAAGAAACTCGAATGAATTTTGTGATATCTTTGCCCTCAAAAGCCTATACTTTTCTTTTGTTAGATCCAACCTCGAATACTGCAGTATAATTTGGGATCCTCTCTATTCTGGGTATTCCTTAAGAATAGAAAGAATCCAGAAACGTTTTACCAGGTATGCCATTCACCGCCTGCACTGGAATGGTAACATGCCCGAGTACAAAAGCAGGTGCCTCTTACTTGGACTGCCAACATTGGAAACTCGTAGGAAATTTTATGCTGTAATGTTCATTAGAGACGTGGTGACGTACCACATTAATTGCCATTTTTTGCTAAAATTAATACTTTTCAACTGCCCCTCGCGGGACCTAAGATCATGGGATACATTTCGTATTCCCCTTTGCAGGACTAACTACTTCTTGAATGAACCGCTCAACCGCTGTTTAAGGCACGTGAATGAGTTAGGTCGTAAGTTGGACCTATTCTCAGAAAGCAGGGATAGTTTTAAGGCTAAATTAATTGCATTGCTGCACAATCATTATTGCTTATAATTACTTATAATTACCTATTTAATTCTAGTAATCTATATGTGTAAAAACTAATTGATGAATAAATAAATAAATAAATAAATAAAAAAAATTAGACAGATACTACAAGTGTTCCTATAGAAAAACTCTGTACTTATGTTTCGTTGCTCACTTTTTTGGGGTATCACAAAGAGTCCATTTTGTAACCTAACATAACATAACATAACATAACCTATGTTTCGTTGACTGAATTAAATAAATAAATATATTTTTTTGTTGTTTTTAAATCATTCCTCATTCACTGCGCTGTCTTTGTATGTATTGGATGAAAATGTGCAGATACAGCAGATGAAATATTGAAATATGCTACACCGGTGTGGTTCTTGCTTTTTTGCCACATAACAAAAACATTTGTAATTGCAAAAAATTGCACATATTTCAAATCTACGATTGCGAGCATCTCTCTAACCATGGAAGATAAGCCAACTAGAAATAGTGCAAAAGTTCACATGGAATGGAACAAGTGACCGCGAACAAGTGATTCTCAATATGGAACACATTTGCGAGCCAAATGCATCTCCACTCGAAATCCAATAAACTGGCTGGCATCAGTATTGTCGATGCTGATACGCGAAATAAGTAACAAAAATTGCATGGCGCACAACTATGGGACGTGTTCGATAACAAAAACAAAAAAACAACAACAAATAATATAGCTTTGAATTGGAAAAAAGTGAACAGAGTTGAACAGCCAGACGCAGTAAAAGCGACAACCAAAACTCCAAACGTGTGAATATGGGTGGGCGACACTTCGCTTGTCGCTGTTGCTGTCATTCTGTTCACTGTTTTTCAATTCAAAACTATATATTTATTATTGTTGCCTTACACACATACCCACACACACACACACATACACACATTCAGGACGAGCGGACCGTTTGGCTGTCCGCGCTCGAGTATCCGAATGAAATGTATTTTGGAAAGCAATTTGCTGCACTGCATCAAAAAAGCGAAGCACCGAAACTGGAAAAGTGAACAGCAGCGTCACATACATAGTTGTTCAGATGATTATTCTGGCTGGCTGTCAAAGGGCGCAGTGTTGGCAATCACAGTGTTGTGTCTAGGACGAATGTACCGAAACCAGCCAGCGTTGCCAGATAAACCGGGGGCAATTGCAATCGCACATATTGAATTCAATTCAGCGATCCCATCAGCGGAAACCGTTTTTGTTGCATTTCAAAGCAAACAAAATTCATGTTGGAAATGGTGGCAGCAAAAAGAGATGAAAAGACAAACTAAAGGTTTTTTCTTTTTTAGGGAGCGAAAATCGAAATCGGATTTTGTCGCATCAATGAACAGTGGTAGAAGCAATGTTGGCTACAACAACAACTGTAGCGACCATAGCACAGCAATGGCATAACAATTGGTGAAAGCAATTATGTTATGTGAAGCGACATTGGAAGTGGGTTGTTTTTATTGGAAAAGTGATTAAAATTACATTTTAAAATTGAGATTAAATAAGGGAATTATTTTGTCAGTATCTGGTTAAGACCCACCAAGCAAAATGTGAGAAATAGGCAACAATCGTCAGTGGCAACAAATTGGCGACTCGCCGATTTATTGCCGCAGCAACAAATTACAAAAACACTTTGTTTTCCAGGACTTTGAAATATCGAATTGAACTATGTTTTGTATTTCAGTGAGATTGATCGTATTTGAAAAATTTTTATTCATTCGTCGACGGTTCATTGATCAACAACATTGATTCAAGCTCAAAACATCAAACACCAAAACTATAAGTATGATGACAATGATGTATTTATTGACAATGAGAGCAACATTGAATATTTGTATGTAAGTGGTGATGATGAAAGAGCTTCAAATGAAATTCCATCCCAACCAAAACTGACTGACTTTTTATATATTCATAATTTTCCAAACAACATGATGTATTTAGATTTTAACATAGACGTCCAGGCGATATGAAAACGACTCGTCAAGGCGATATAAAAACGACTCGTCCAGGCGAGTTGCTTTCGGCGGACGTTTTGGAGCGACTGGTTATAAGAAATCAATACGCTGGCGATATTACCGGCGATAAATTTATTGCCGGGGGCGACTCGATTTCTTATTGCCGACAACAAAAAATTTCTGGTGGGTATGTATGTGTGAGCAACTACTTTTCTAATAGTTACACTTAGACAGCAAGTAACACCTGAGGCGTGATACCATCGTTACAATAGTTTAGGTGTCCAGAGGTCAGAACTGGAACTCAAATGGTGCAGAAAAAGGCGTCCCGCATTTTAGATGTCAGGCTTTCTTGAGTTCTCATTGCTTTGTAATCTTATGGACCTGTTACACATCAACATCAGTGACCCCAGTATAGAGAGCCATGTCTTGTTGACGTGTATTTTGTATGACTTTTAGGCCATCTTGTTTTTGTCAATGTTAACATTGATAACATTATCTGTTATTCTTAAGATATCAAAAATAGTTTGGATCTCAATGTGAGCAACACATCCCATCACACAACTATCCCAACTCTTTTAAGTCCGACATGCCTTAAATTGCAGTCAAAAGTTCACTCAATTCAATATTGCAGCCACGTCGAAACGGTGCTCAATACTTTGCATTTTGCATCCACACGTAATTCCATTGGGAAATCATTGGTGTCATCATTTGTCATGCAACGAGCGAATGTATTTCAAAGTTCAATGCAATGTGCATTCTTTGGACGCAGCGAACATAAACAATGCAACACTGCATTTGACAGATGACCCATCGTAAAACAAACCGAAAATCAATCGGACGTGCACGCAGGTGCGCGTAAATAATTAATCGAACACTGCATTGCCTGATCGAATGACAACGCAATCGAGTTGATGCGCAAGTGGAAATCAATTGCGTTCGATTGCTAAACGCTTTAAAGCATTTTAAGCAGCACTCGACGCATCCTTAGGGTGACATTAAATTTCTTTTCTTGCCGTAATTGGCAAACTGCCACGGCATAAAGCTGCAAACTGACGTTCGGCGCACTTTGCCATAATTTATTCAAACTCAACTCGTAAATCAATTGCAGCGCATGCAAATCACACTTGAAAGCCTCTCAGCGTCGCACGACGAGCAGCCAGCCAAGTGCGACAGTGCGACGCTGTATGCCGCACCACCTCTGCGGATAATTGAAAAGAATGCAAATGCATTGCCGCGTCGTTGCAAGGGTCTCAGAATGTATCGTCTGCTGCTATGTAAATCGAATGTGGGCGATGCGGATGCGGATGCGAATGCGGCACGGCGCGGCACTGCCATGCATATTGAACGCTGTCATGGCTCTTGCGTCACAATGTCAAGCGGCAGCAACATCGATAGCGACAACAGCGAGGCAATGGCTGTAATTGCAACAACAACGCAACAACAGCAGCAGCAGCGGCAGGAGCAACAGCCAACCAGTTGCTGTCTGCATGCATATGCAGAGACGAGTACTCGTAACCAGACCCACAAATGTCCATTACCATAAAACATTCGCATGCGTTGACGCGTCTCGTCTGTACGGGAGTGTGTGCTGCGCCTCTGTGTAAAACGTTTAAGCGTTAAATGTAACCGTGATCAAGCATGGCAGGCAGCTGTTATGGGTAGTCGGGTTAGGGGCGGACGCAACAGACTGGGATGTGCAATTTGATTTCAACTTGATTGAAAACGAAATTTATTAAAATCAATATAAATCGGTCAATTGATTAATGCCAAAATCAATGTTTACTAAAATCAATTTTAATTAAACTATCGACAACCCTTAACCCTAATTCCCAGAATTTTAAAATAACGTTAACCCAGAAGTGAGACTGTCAGCCTCATATGAGCCAAACTACTGAAAACCCCAATTTATTTTAATTTTTCAAATCCAGTTACTACTTAAAGACGTATTTATTTAAGTTTTTTTAATTTTAGTACGGAACTTGAAAATACAGGGTCCACAGGAAAACAATTGCTACTGCAAAAGTATAATTAATTAGTCCAAATATTCACATCTTTGTCCACTTTGGGTGGAAGTGGAATGGAGATTTTTTTAGTTTATTGTACTTACTTACTTACTTGTTCCTGCGTTTTGGAGATGGCTGGTGGACAAATATGACACCGATTTGGTTTACGTGTACCAGAATTTGGCGCCAGCGAACTGACCTTTTGCAGTAATGCAGCATCTATTGTTGCCTGAGTTTTCGCTTGTAGATGTTCGTGGCTATACCAAAAAAATTTCCAAGTTATCGTAAAAACAACCATCTTTTGCTATCTGTACCCTCATTCTAGTAAAGACGTGTTTTTAGCCGTAGACAGCAGCATCAATCAAATGTATAAAGAAAGCTAGAGGCCATTCATTAGGTTTGCGTTTTTTGATTAACCCATCATACAAATTTTTTTTTTTTCTGAGTGTACGAACCCCGCATCCAATAAACTATCGGCTAATTCCTTACTGGTGAACTAGTTGGTCATTATTACATTCGTGTTTGTAAGGCTCACACAGTTTTTCAAAAAACCCTTTTCGCAAGACCCACAGCTCCTTGATTACCGTCTTTGCATGTGTATGGCATTTCAGGAAGTATTAGCACCATCGCACTTCCATATTCTGATTACATATTTATCGGGATTGGAAGACATAAACTGTATGAACTAACATCAACTTTGGCAAGGCATAAATTCTTCATAATATGTCGTATATTGTAGTATTTTCAAACATTCTCATGGACTTCATCCCATGCCGACTAGATGAGTGCTAGGGTCAAAAACTCCGAACTTGATACGATAAAAATGCAAATAAATATAAAAAATAAAAATATTCTTCCATATGGTGGACCATAAGTCAAGGAATTCTGAGTGCATCGTAGTTTTTTATTCAAATGAGCTTCTGAGGCTCACTTCTGGGGTTTCGTTGCATTTTTTTTTAATTGTAAAAAAAAGTACAAAAACTGTCTAAAAAGTTAAATTTATAAATGAAATCTAATTCTAACATTCCACTAGAATATTACGTAAAAAAATTGGAATCGAAAATCTTTTGGTATAGGATTTATCACCATTCTTTAGTGAGACTGTGAGGCTCACTTCTGGGAATTGGGGTTAATAGATTTTAATTGATTAAACTAAACGATTAATTGTAATTAGTTATTTATTATAGATTTATTTGATTTTCAAAATAACATATTTGCTATCGATTCTTAAAACTGATTTCATTAAACTATTAATGTAAATTAATTACTAAAATGGATTAGTCGTTTAATTTTAATCGATAATTTAATACGATTTGAAATTATGATTTTTAGTCGATTATTAAAATCAATTCAGAATCCATTAATTTCAATTTTTATAAAATCTATTTTAAAACCCAAATGAATAAGTCCGCCTCGGAAGAGGGAGATATAACTTAGTTTCAAAGTGGGCTTCCTGGAATTCCAAACACGACGAGAAGATGCGATGCAAGGTTGGCTGTCTCGGTAAGAGACACACTCGGAGGCCTGAAAGGCCCATTGTGATACCACATATTTCACCCGTTTTTTAAATGTGTATGCAAGACCTACCTTTTTTCAACATGTATTGCAACAGACATTTCAAGCGGTAAGGGGAAAGGGGGGGAGGAACCTACAGTTTAACGCAACTGCAGTTGGCAGTTTTTCTTTCACACTTGAGTTTTGCCATTGCCTGCCAAGAGCGCACTTGTGCGATTCTTGTAATTCTCACCTGCTTCATATGGATAATGATAGAAGTAGATGAGCGTTTCACCAGCCCGAGCTAGGACTCGAACCTAGGGACTCGGTATGAGAAGCCAATGCATTACCCACGGGACTATCGAGGCCGGCTACAGCCAGTGTTGCCAGATAGGGGTTTTCCCCCCTAGATTTGTGGTTTATTTGTTTGGATTGGGGGAAAATTGTATGATAAATATTTTAGGGGAAAATTTTGGGGGGAAATATGTCACAGACAGATTTACGATTTTTAAAATGTGGCCAACCAGGTTGCATTTTTGTTACATCAACACCTTGTTCAGATATATTGGCTAGTGGGTCTTTTTTAAATTTCATGTAGGTACCAAATAGAATGAGCAATTTTCATCAAATATTCATTTTAATTTTGGAAATTTTAGTTTTTAGGGGAAATGAACTTAATTTTAGGGGGATTGCTTGAAATCCATCTGGCAACACTGGCTTCAGCTTAGTCTAGACCAGCCTGGCGAGGACTGGCGAGGTATACCGGTCGGATCACCTCTACGACTAATGAATTCCTCTTTTATTTTTATCTTTTGCAAGGAGGGTGCAACCAGATATCTAGCGGCTTCACTTTTTTTCGGGAGACACTTCTAATTTGGTATTGCGCTACTCTTTTCACATTGGAGCATTATTAGCGAATTACTAAGATTTTATTAGGAAGAAGTTGCAAACTTTATAATGTGACTTGTACGGCTAACAACGCAGGATACGTGTAAAAGAGAGCCGAATAATTACTTACAATGACTGACGTTTTTAGGTAAACCTGAGATAATATAGGATGCATTATGTCTTCAAAATAACTGCCGTAGACTCTACGCAAGCAGGTTGTATAATCGGTTGTGGTAATCGAATACGCAGATTTCAGTTAAACTGTTTCACAGTGCCTTGTCGCTGCCTCCCAGTATTCATTCATCTGTTCTTCTTAAACAAAGTAGAAGCTTGAAGAATCGCGAATTGGTTTGTGGCGCATTATTTAAATAAACATTTTTTAAACAAACTCACAACCCTCTGACTGGTGGCCGACTACGGCAACCAATAAACCACAACAATTTTTTGAAAGATCCAAAAAATATACTCATTTAAGTACTCTGAATTCTTTCCCTCATGAACACACAAATCAATATTTGTCTGCAAGACATCAGAAGGCCGCAGGATGTCTAAAAGTCCAGTAAAGAGAATAATTTTTTGTCATATTAATGTTATGTGATAATGCAGAAATTACACATTTTGCTTTCAATTGTTGTCTCAAGCACAATGAGATCAGTTCGTATTTTTTTTTGTACGTTTTCCAATTATCGAATAGTTTCCCCCTGCTGCGGGTTGCAACTTTTACAGTAGCATGTGCCAAGACAAATATAAGCTTTGGAGAAGGAAAATCTACGAGCACGGCAATATTGCCAAATTGGCAACGCATTTAGAATTTGCAATGAATCTCTGGAGTTCGCCCCATGCGCAGAGCCAACGTGGCGTATGAGCAACTCAAACAAAATACAAAAGTTCATAAGTATGTTGGTGGTTGCAGCCTGCAGGGCAGCTGCCTAAATGTTCGTATGCACGAGTTGAACAGCTGAGTACGACGAATATTATAGTCAGAGCAAACAATGCCGCCATTGATGATGCCAGACTCGTGCTCACACCAGTGTCGGCCCATTTGCAAGTCTTACAAGTCGCGCGCTGGCACACACACACAGAAGCATCGAGCCATGGGTTTGTGCAAGTCATATGAATAATGGTAGAAGAATGCTTTATTATATTCGCCTTTGAAGGCTTATTAGTTTGCTTTAATAAGGTTAGAGGCATGGCGCATACAACAAAGGCTGCACAGTAACAGCGACTGTGAAACGGGAAATGTCCTTTGAGTCAAATGTAAGCGAAGTGCATACCGAAAAGGAGTACAAGAACGAAATTAGAGCAATTCAGTAGCGTCGCATTGCTCGTTTTGCATTCCATTGATGCTGGTAGTGCAATGAAAAATTTTCCCACACCACAAATTTTTCATAGAAATTTTAGGTAAATTATGGTTTCACGTATAAGTCACAAAGTTCACTCATATAAAAGCTATGAAAAATAAGAAAATTATAAATAAAATATCAACGTTGATGTTAATCACTTTTCGAATGCGGTTTGGTGGTTTACTGAGTTTTTATAAATACAATCAAATCTATTTTGCTTGCTTTAGGTTCATTTCTGGAATCTAAGAACTGCCTCAGTTGAAATCTGACCAGCATTGAGTGGCAAAACAAATAACTTAAATACGAAAATTCTTATGGAAACGTTTTCAGAACATTGTTTAATTTATATTTAAACTAAAAATTAACCAAATTTATTAGAATTATTTGTTACAATAACCCGCATTTTGGAGTTAGCGCCCTTCATCAGTACTTGGACATCTCTTTCGTTGATAGATTTAGCCTGTTTTCGCCACGTTCTGCGGAACTGAGTTATATGTGAAACCGTGTCTTTTGTTTTCTTTAATAGGGATTTCATATGGACCCAATATCATCAAAGAAAATAAACACTTCATATTCTTTGATATCATTCAAACCGTTGCAGCTCCGGGCAATTTAGAGAGTTGCCGTCTTTCGGTACTATTTAGGTTGACCAAATTTGTTGCCTAAAATTGTGCGGTTGTTTGCAATAGTGATTTGTTACCAAGCCAGGCCATAATATCGGAGGCATATCATAGTTCTTAATAAAAGTCAAAATTCATTTCGCTAAGCATTATTTTACATAATTACTGCCCCTTCAGAAATAAAATGTTCACTTTTAAAACCCATTGCACATTGCTTGCCAAACTAAATATTTGTTTTTTTTTCGAAATATTGATGCTTTTAAGTTTTTAAACTTCGGATAAACTTTTTTCTCCTCTGCAATAAAAAAAAATTGTACCGTCATCCATAACAAAAGTCACTGTGTGTAAATTTCAAGCGCAGGATTTTCACAACTGCTTTTTAATATAATCTTTATTTGAACCTTTTTGCACTTAAAACATTCTTAGGTTTGCTCTACTTTTGATTCAGTGAAGAGGTGATGCTGATATATTTTTTTTTTGCATCAACAACACGATTTGGAAGTCTTGGATCCCTCCTGTAAGCCCTTAACACATCTTTCTCAATTTTTTTTTACTGTTCATGCACGATTTTCTGCCGCATCGAGTTTTTCTCTTAACACTGACATTATTGTTGATATTTGCTCATACTTTTTATATTATCGTTCTGTCAACTTTCAACATTCTTCCTAGGCGCCATTAAGAGTTGCTTCGATTTTGCATGTATTTGTCTAAATTGCATTTCTTTTGCCGAAATTCGTTGTGTACCCACACTTTTGAAACTACACACGTGAAACTTAACTATAATCGAGATCAGTATAAGTAAAATGAGCACACAAACGGAATGGCTGATCGTGCAATATATAAGAAAATGTTGCTTTGTGAAAAGCTGTCAGATTTAAACTGAAGCAGTCCTTATATTCTTGCCCAGCCTGAAATGAACGTGAAATTTTAACTGTAGGTCCATTTTAGAAATTGAAACTCCGCTAAGGCGCGATTGTTTGAAATTCGGAGTCTAAAGGGCCAAACCATTAAACAAGGTGTTGTATGAAGATTTGTGATTTAATGGACAAATCGATTCCAAACTTGGTGAAAATAATCGAAATCAAAAAGAATTCGACACGTATTTTTAGTATTTAAAAAATCAAATTTTAATGTATCAACGATGGGTTAAGGTTCGGATACGGGAAGACTAGTAAAAAATGTAATAAAAATCTGACGGGCTCAAGGATGGGCTAAAATTTTGTATGCGGAAACATGATTTAATGAGTTTTTAAATTTAAACTTGGTGAAAGTACTCCAAGTGAGTAGTATTTAATTTTTTTTGTTTTTAACTTTTTTGAAAATCAAAATCTGATCGGATCAACAAGGGGTTATCAGTTTGTATGGGGAAATATGATTTAATGGGCCAATTGACTGCAAATATGGTAAATGCATTCCAAATGAGAAATAGTGAGACCAGTATTTTTTATCACAGTCTGACGGGGTCAACAAAGGCTTAAGATAAACGTGATTTATTGAACCCATTGACTTTAGAATTGGAGAAAATACTCAAAATCAGAAAAAAGTCAACGCACGTTTTCCAACATCAGGCGAGGTGAAAAAATTGCAGAAATCTATGTAAAAGCATTCACAATTAGCCGCGTGTGTGTGTTTAAGCGTGCTTTCATCAATGGCGCACACAGGATTTCATTTTGGAGGGGTTTTGCGTATAACTTTTGAGCCAAATACCGTTCGAAACCACATTTTGTACCAACAATTTTTGTAATTGGGGATTTGAACATACAAAATCTCTCTGCGTGCGCCACTGGCTTTCATGTAAAAGGCTGCCACTACAAACCTAACTATGTGAAAACACATATTTTAACCTTCATCCATCCTTCGTATCAATTTGATGAGAATTACAACTTTCTGGGTGACTTCCTTTGGTATGTACTACTGTGTCCAAAAATAATAAATAATAATAATAATAAATAATAAATAAGGTGACATTTGAATTATCGATTATCGTGGTGTTGTGCATTATGAATTCCTTCCGCCGGGCCAAACAGTCAACAAGGAATATTATTTGAACGTTATGCGTCGTTTGCGTAACGCTATCCGCCTAAAAAGGCCGGAATTGTGGAAAGACAATTCTTGGTTTTTACACCACGATAATGCACCATCCCATACTGCACTCGTAATTCGTGATCATTTCGCCAAAAACTCAACCCATATCGTTCCGCAACCACCGTATTCACCTGATCTGTGTCTCGAATCAGTGTTTCGAAGATTGGAAAATCCGTTGGCAGAAGTGCATTGCATCGGGAAGGGATTACTTTGAAGGGGATGAAATTGATTTGGAAGAATAAATAAAGAATTTTCAAAATAAATACAATGTCACCTTATTTTTTGGACACAGTAGTATATATGTATGTAAGTATGTAGCATAAAATATAATTAGTTCACCTCTTTGCTAGTCCGTTTTGCTGTATCCATTTCATTTAGTCTTGATTCATTTTAGCTCGATTTTTGAAGAAGTTACAAAAAGATTTTATCTGAAAAAAAACAACAATAAACAATATATGAACTTAGTATACTTATATGTATATTAATTTTATTTATTAATAGGGAATTGTAAAACAAATTTTTAATACAACTTGATTACGGAAAGGGATCTTGAAGTTAAATAAATAATATGTATATATTGAGTTGTGAAGATTTGTCCAAGAAACACTTCTAGAATAAATACGAGAACAATGTTTCAAGCGTACACAAGAAATATAGAAAAGATATTTGATATATTTATATGTATATAAGAACCCCATAACTAAAGCTGAGGTTCATATCAATTTATACCTGCAGTCAACCTTTTCTATTGCGAATCCAGAAGAGCCCATTAAGTAGAAAGTAAAAGCGGAAAGTTTTAAGAGCTGTTAAAATAAATAATAAAAAAATGTTGCCCATACTTAAATTCAGACTAAAACATTTGACTAATTGTCAATAAAAATCATTGGGTAATGCAATCATTTATTCCAAAGACTGAACCAGTAGACACTTCGAAAAAGTGTGACCTAATTGCACCTCCAGCACAACAGCGGCAACAAACAGTATCTCGTTGTGGTTCTAGGAGCTTCGGATGCGACAGTTTTGTATGTTTACCTACCAAGAATATTTAATTGTGTTAAAAAACTTCAGAAGCTTCAGTTCTTCTGTCAAAGCCACATTTTCAGTTACAGCGGTTATATTTTCAGCCAACTTGGTTAAATCATATAACCAAAAATTTGTTTTCATATCAGTACTTGTCCGAAATTGTAATGATGCTGTGATGATATCTATACGATGTGAGCTGCATGATGAATGATTTACTATTTATCTATTATTTTATCTATGTATTATTTGCGTGGTCTCATTTCAAAAGTAAACATTATGAAAATAATTTCTTAGGCATTACTTTTATTCAAAACATAATATTACGAGTCATGAGTCATCTCTCGTGGCGTTAAGCTTCCTGAATTTACATGTGAACATTTCATGTACCACATTTCATCAATAACTAATCTGATCAATTTATGACAAAAGCCTGTTGGCGGCTTCTTCAATACGACGCCTATGCAGGTACTTCAATATGTATGCAGACAAATAGTCTCGCTCGCATACTCGTGCACGCACATTCTGCCACTGAGACAATCAACGTCGAGCGCCAATAACAATAAATGATAAAATAGTAACAGCGACAACAAAAGCCAACAAAAACCGAAATGCCGCCTTCAACTATTCTGCCGTTTTTATTGCTGCAACGACAAAGCTCAACACTTAGACAGCGAGCCACCAACAACAACGGCCGCAACTACTGTCAACAATACGAGCCAGCCGCAGCCGCATTTGTATCGTCGGCACGCAGCGCTCCAACACGTTGCTGACAATAAACGATAACGCATAAATTCGCCGTGCCAAGTATCGGTAAACATCGTTAAAAGCCAATTGTAAACTTGTGACTGCGTAAAAGCTGACATGACACGTCTGTCAAATGCCGCAACCATTATCGCCGCCGCTGCTGCGACTGTTACGACAGTTGCCGATCCCGCCGTCATTCGCGGCGCGCTGTGAATTGAATGGAGGACCAGCCGCCTTTCGGAGGCGGCCCAGCGCCGTGGGCTGTCAGCTGCGGGCGTTGAACTGCCTAATGTGCCAACAAGGCGGCCTTATCGGAGCCATTTAAATCAGGGAATAACGCAAATTGCGGCACATTTCAAATCGCATACGAACGCGTGCATGCAAAGTAGGCGAGCGTGAGCGCCAAGCGTCGTCCTCGCGCGCAGACTAGCCCACCGACAAGACGATGCCAATCGCACTTGCGGCGCGGAACAACAGAACGTGCGCACAGATGTGGAAACGAAGCAGACGCCAAGTGCCAGCGATAGGTGAATAGGCGGAGAAGCAGAAAAATCGTCCACGTCGCTATCAAGGATAACAGTTGCACTGACATTGCCAGATGTGAGCGAGCGCGCACTGCGCAGGCGCTGACTCGGTGCCCGCCCGATGGGCCCAATTACTGACTGACACAACGTCATGACGCGCCAGCTAGAGTCAACGGCAAAAGGTGCAGCCAATTCAAAACAACAACCACAACAATTAAATAGCATGATTTACCTAAAATATGTTAAATCTAAACAAATTCTGGCGCCTCGAAAGCAGCCAAGTAAACCTACATTAAATCCTTTTAAACAGTTTAGCTTGCAATCAGTTTTTTGGCATCCAACATGACATTGCTTAACCCATACTTACTACCCATCAACCACCACAATTAACTGACGTTTTGCTTTGCGCTTTCCATGCCTTTTGAGTACGCGGCGAATGGAGAGTGGCGTGGTTCTCTTAAAAGCAACTACAACTTTGTCCGTTCTACTCTTAGCTTCCCACAGGATTGTTTGGGTGGCACGGCCGACGGATGACTGCTTGCTCAACTCGTGCGCTCTCTGCGGTCTGCACTGTTTCCTTGGCACACTTTCTGCTTTGCATTCCTTTTCGTTTCGCTTTCATCGGTTTTCGGCTTTTTCGGTATTTAAGATTTTGTTTACGCTTTTTTTACATATGTCAGCCTGAATTTATTTAATTATTCGTTATTGTGCAGGTGTGTGTGAGTGT
Source organism: Melieria picta (assembly GCA_964056695.1). Taxonomy (NCBI): domain Eukaryota; kingdom Metazoa; phylum Arthropoda; class Insecta; order Diptera; family Ulidiidae; genus Melieria; species Melieria picta. The sequence goes on along the minus strand of OZ057398.1, from coordinate 102,796,468 downwards.
GAGTATGTGTTGGGGAGCGTCTTGCACCGCTGGTCTGTATCATTGCTAGAGGTTGGTTTGTGCCAACGTCTTACGCGTTCGTAAACTAGCAAAACCTGATCGAATTTCCCGAAATGGTTTCACTGCCTTTGTTTGCTGTGCTTTTCCTTCTCTCCTGGCAGTTGTTTGTGGCTGCCGTGATGGAGTTCACGAATCGTTTGCCACACACACATTAATGACGTAACAATTGAAGCTGCTGGCTAGCGCACTGCTAATGCTGGACCTATGGCACTCCTGGGAGCCGTTACGTGGTTGTTATTGTACGATATTCGTCATTCATGGCGACAATTGAATTTTTCATTATTTCATTTGGACCAACATGGCGTATGAGTGTTGCAGATTGCATTGAAGCGAAAGAGGTTTCGGTGCAGAAACTAAATTTTATTAGTATGAAAATAATGAGAATTTTTTATTGCAAATATAAAACGAAACTAGTTGCAATAGCTATTAGCTTGTTGCTAGTTTCATATCTAAATTACATATTTGGAACGTCTTTTAAAACCAAATCATTTTCATATAATTTTTCAGCATTCGTGACTGGACGATTAATGAGATATATAATATGTATACGGAGGCGGTCAAAGCACGAGGCTTATGAGGCAAATGCCTAGGGCGGCATATTGGGAGGGGCGGCAAAGAAGAACAAAATATTTGAAATGGGCGCCAAATTTTGGAAAAATATTGTCTTTAAGTTGCATTCATATAAATATTTCCAAATGTTCATTATTTTATTTATTTATTTAAATTCATCAATTAGAGTAACAACTCAAATAGATTACTAAAAGCTAGGGTATATATATTATGTACATTCTATTGAATATCGATCGATTTTTATGAAAAAAATTGAATCGAAAATTGAATTGAATGTGGTTGATAATTTTCGTATGTATTTAAATAAAAAAATTAAGTAAAAAAATTTAGGGGCGGCACTCTGGGAATTTGCCTCGGGCGACATATGAGCTTTGTCCGCCACTGTATGTATCCCATCTGAATTTTGTGAATCGCGAAATTAAGGCGACACTCGACCCCAGGTTCTAATATGTTAGAAAAATAATGTATCTTACCATGATTGCACTCTTAGCGTGAAATGTCTAATCTTTCGCCTGAAATTGTTTAGTAAGAAAGTACCCAGGTCGTCTTTCAGAATATACATATATACATATAGACATATCCAGAACACGGATAGTTGCGGGAAGCTAAGACTTAGTCTCGTAATCGGACTGGGTCATCCGAGTTATGTATGCATCAAAATTATCTTAAAAGTAATATTGAATAACTAGACTTAACATTCTTTCACTGCCAGATTCTAATAATTTATATACGTGCCGATCTGTCCATGGTGGTGCAGAGTATAAAAAGGAACAAAGTTAGCTCAACCATGTTGAAGAAAAAAATTCTTCTCCGTTTACTTTCTTCTTAGTAAACAATAGCAAATCTCTAACAAAAATAAGACCATGAGAAACCATTACTTCGGACTACTTAAACACTTGGCTATAGGTGTTTCGGTGTGTTGGTTGTGTATCCTAGACACATCAAGAGATAAAAGAGCTTTTCGAGAACTTGGTCCTTTTATCGTAACTATTATCTTTTCCTTTGCCATAGACCACGACATCCGAATCAAACAGTAGTTTCCCTGCCGCTTTATTGGTATTATGAACTACATTGCACAGCCACCGCAGCCGCCTGATGTGTATTCGTTGTTGTTCATTGTTCTAATTTTCTTTCCAACAGATCTAGACAGCCCCAGCTACTAGAACAACTGGATAAGCGTCCTTTCGAATTAGAGTTTTGGTGTTCGAGAAACGTTGCTTTCCTCATGTAGTTATTGAGACTAAATTATCAGTTGTTGGTTTAAGTTATTATAGTTTGTATAACCCCCAAACTGGTTTCTTGTTTGAATGCTTTTGTTATAAACAGTCGTCAGGGAGTTGAAGAGTTCGCATATTAAGAGGTTCCTATCTTAAAATTAAAAGTCAGATGCTTTACATATAATATATCAGTGGGTATGAAAAAAACCTCAGGTAAATGAATACACCCAGAGATTGCAAACAAAGTGCAGTCTTCCTACTTAAACGAAATGCGTTGCTTTGTACATAGAAGGTTATTTGAAATCCTGACGGGACACAATTCTTGGTTTGAACATCTAACAGCATTGAATCGGACGAAGACTGTAAGGAGCAGGATGTGAATAGAGAGATAAGAGACAGATATCCCTTTTCCCTTGCGAATTAGGTTGGAGAAGATTTTGTATTTAACTCTGACTAAATAACGAACGAAATTTGTGCTTATTGGTTTTTACACCCTAATCCTGTGCAATGGAGAACTGAGTTCCTCTTTTTTGAACCAGTATATTTTGTATGGACGAAGTATATGCTGTCTACACGCAGGGACTCGCAGCGGCTAGGGTCTCCGTTCGAGGCTGACAGGTATACTTTTGAAGTTGCCAAGGATTTCGTCTACCTTGGTACCGCCATAAACAGCAACAATGATGTCAGCCTGGAGACAAAGCGAAAGATTACTCTTGCCAATAGGTGCTACTACGGTCTCGGTAGGCAACTGACTAGCAGAGACCTTTCCCGACCGATAAAACTTGTACTCTGTAGGAAGCTTCTTATGCCCGTGCTCCTCTATACGCCAGAGGCATGAACACTGTCGCGTAACGACGCAGCGGCCCTTCGGGTGTTCTAGAGGAAGGTACTTTGCAAAATCTTCGGCCCTGTTGTTATTGGCGACGACTATCGTATACGGACGAACAATGAGCTGTATGAGCTGTATAAAGACATGGACGTAGCACAGCGAATTAACATCCATCGGCTACGCTGGTTTGGCCATGTCTGTCGAATGAACGATGAAGCTCCGGCGAAAAAGGTGTTCGATGCGATAGTTGGAGGTCCACGGCTAAGAGTGAGGCCGTGTCTCCGGTGTGAAGAATTGAAGAAGAATTGTGAAGAAATTTACTCGTAAAGTTTACCTCCGGCCTTAATAGGCTAAACCAGTGTTGCAGTCATATATTGCAGCATTTAAAAAGTGTTTTCAACAAATCTTACAAAATTGTATAATTTTTAAGCTTAAATAGAGCGACTCGTTTTTTATATCATAATAAAAAAAATATTTGGACACTGCCCGATAATTACATTTGAGTCAAGTTAGGCAAAACCGAAAGCATAAATTGTGGAAACACTCACTTAACCGCTTCAACATCAGGCCATTATATCCAAATCTGAATTGAATGCACGTGAAGAAGTGCCAAGTGGTGATGGCGCTTGCTTGCTCTACAAAAAGATACAACTATTTACCCAACCCAACCAGACGACCATCAAAAAGTCAGAAGAAAAAAATCCCGCTTTCTGTAAGCGCTTAGGTGTTTTCAGTCAATTACTGTCTTACAAAGCCGTCAAGATTTCTTAAAAGCCATTCAAGTTAGCGAAGGAGAAGCAGTGCGGGTAGAAGCGCTTTCAGCTTGCAAAATTGTTGCGTCGCGCTAAACTCGAGAGCGACAACGCCAAAAATGAACAGAAGCGTATTTACATAGACGCGGGCGTGTATATTTGTACGCGGGTATGTACGCAATGCTAAACGTTTGCAGCACAAATAAATATTTTTTTATTCATAACAACAACAACCAACAACTTGGAAGACCACTCAAGAGCACCGACAATAACAACAGCAGCGACGACAACGACAATGACAACGACAACAGCGTGAGCGAATTGGTAGGTAAAAGAGTTGCGGCCCCCAATCGGCCGACATAGAGCGACTTGTTCGCACGCTGCAATTGAAAATGTGAAGTCCACATCTTACAGTTTACATACTCAAGAGGGATATCCTACCTACTGAGCAACAGGGGATGCAAAAATTTGAACAGACCAAATCTATTATAAGGCAATAAGACTTAAGATATGTGTAATTTTAAAGTTTCGCGCTAATAAATTGTCAATTATTCTAATCGTTTTAGGCCGTAATTGGTTAATCTGTACTTTTGTTGATTTTTTAATTTGGACTCAATCCCTATGCTAAGGATGAGCGTGATCTTTCAACTAGTTTATTCAAAGTAGCTGCTTGAATCACTGATACCACTGATAAGATCAAATGTTTTTCTATCAAAATCGCATTTGCTCACTCAAAAAATGTTTCATCATTTACGATTTGAATGCAATTGAAGTTACTTCATTATGCAAAAATCTTCCAAATATTCACTAAAGACCGAGAATATCCAGCAAAAGAAAGAAAACAAATCGTTGAAACTTTCTCCTAAGTAATCCTGACTCCTTAACCCTTTCGACCCCAAAGTTGCCTGAGAGCAACTTCACCTATTTGTCATCTTACAGCAAAAGCTACGATTGATTTATGGGTTTAATTTAAGTAGGCGCCAACAAATTAATATTTTTAGAAGTGAATTCAAAGCAAATTACAAAAAGTTCACTGTTATCTCCAAAATAATTTCCAATAATTTCCAGCGATATCAGGGAAAGTTTGTGTTCTAATTGAAGTCTACGAATTGGGCGCGTTTGATCAAAACCCTGTTTCTTTAATAATGGTTAAATAAAATCAAAAAGTGATAATTTCGTATTTTTCCATAAATATTAAATAATTTTTCTGTAATTAAAAAATATTTATAAAAAATTTATTTAACCCGTTTTAAGCTAAAATTGTTCAAAAGTAAACTAGCTCTAGAACTCTAACAAAGAGGCGTGGCGACTTCAAATGTCGTGTGCACACTTCTTAGGCAAATATTTCATGATTTAAATACCAAAAAGTAATATCGAAACTCAGGGTAAAATTCGGGGTCGAAAGGGTTAAATTCCTCCTAAGAGGCTGAGATTCTCACAAATCAAAGAGGAAATCTCCTAATCTGGCAGCACTGCTCAAAAGTCAAGCCATATTCATTGTGTCAACGATATTCGAGTTCGCGTGATTGAATACGCCTAAAATATAAGGATTTGTAAAAGAATAATTCGTGCTCCGTGCCATGACACAGAGCGCCACTTATGACCGAATTGAAGACTAAAGCCATAAAAAATCCATCCATCGCTTCAATAAATTTTTCACCAGACTACCTGACTTCTTTTTTGTTCCTCCTGAAATTACAACTGTCGTTCTAGGAGAACACTTTTGATTCTATTGAAGGCATATTGGCCATGTCTGCCGTATGAACGATGAAGCTCCGGCGAAAAAAGTGTTTGATGCGGTAGTTGGAGGTCGACGGCGAAGAAGGAGACCGTTTCTCCGGTGGAAGGACCAAGTTGAGGAGGCCCCATCACCTCTTAGTGTGACCAACTGGAGAAGGCGCACGCAAAGCAGAGGCAGGCCGTAACCCGTTAACGGGTTGTTATGGCCAGTTAAGTAAGTTACATCATACTGCGAACACATCGTTGTCTATAGAGAGACATTTGTTATAAATCAGCTAAATTCAAGTATGCTCACAGCATCATTAGCGACCATAAAATCTGCTCGATACATAGAAAAAGAACAAAATTATTTCTACATTATTGCTGAAAAGTTTTTGTGACAATTTTCGAACTGCAAAAGTGCAGAACGTAGACTACCCCCACTGATGCTCACCGCTTCCGCACACACTCGTGGATAGTCGGTTGTTTAGTTTGGTAGTGTCTTTCAACTGCAGCTTATGTCGGTGCCGACTAGTTGTACGTGTAGTTATGTGCAGTGTAAATGTTTGCGTGTTTGTACGTAGTTGTGTGCGGAGGGGGGCATTCTGCATTTTTGTTCCGCTTGTTAAAAATGTCTTCAAGCTGTTCTGATTCTTGCGACTTGACTATTGTTATACACAGTTGTAGCTGTTCTTGTTGTTGATGCTGTTGCTTTTGTTGTCACACCCATATTCAGTGCAGTGGTCGGTGTTGCCTTTGGCGTTTTTTGGTTTCTATTGTTGCTAAAACTATTGTCAGCGCTTCGGTACTGTTGGTTCTGTTGTCTCCTGCTGGTCGTTTATTTCCCTATTTTACATCTGATTGCATTTATTTGTTGTGAGTTGAGCATATCAAACTATATGTTAATGACATCATCATAAAGTCGTTGCACTCTGAACAGTAATGGTGTCGGTTATGTGAATCGAACTACACGTGATTTTTTTGTAATACTAGGACGAATAATAAGTAAGGGAAATTGCAATTCTAAGTCCTGTAAATTGTGCAGCATAGTTGTAAACTAATCTCCATGACGCGATTCCACACAATATTTGTAACCTTCTTGTAGACTACGACTACGAACACGACAAGAGATCCTTAATTTCGGTCACATCGCTATTCATAAACTCTTAAGTGCGATTTTTCGTCAGAACGGCGACGCTATTTTATTGTTTTTTTATTTTATTTATGTTAATGTTTAAAGTGTTGAGTTTGATTTCAAAATAAAGCACATTTCTAAATGATTTTCACATTTTTTTTATTACATACTAAATGACCCGTTGTACCACCTAAAATGATTTCACTGTAACTTTCATAAGAGATTATTAAGATTATTAATACTTATCAAACTTCCAACTGAGAAACTCCCAAATCTTCACTGAGATCGTTAATATTGAAAGCATCATGCACTGTTAGAGCCTCACCGGGTGCAATTGGTATCAATTGTGTGCGACTTGTATTTTCGCTGTTATTCTATATTAAAGATTTTAGTTGTATGGGCGGTACCACGCTCTTTGTCCAATGCCCATCCCATTCTTCCAGTCGAATTGTGCGACTAAATGTTAAGTTCGGACAAAGTTTTATGTGTGCGACTTACAGTTTCAAAGTTACGCGAAAGATTTGGGTTACGAAAAATGTGACACACCATAAAATGTTCAATGTCCATCAAATTTTACCAATGGAACGATACCTAGATAGAACGACGGTTTACCAAGTTTTAATGCTGTGTGACTTATAATTTTGATGTTATTCCATATTAAAATTTGAGTTGTATGGACGGTGCCAGGCCTTCTTGTCCAATGCTCACCCCATTCTTCAAATCGAAAGGCACAACTAAATCGTAAGCTCGGATCAAGTTTCATTTATGTGTGATCCAAAGTAACGCGGAAAATTTGGGTCACAAAATAAATGCCACGTCCCCTGTCCAATGTCCGTCAAATTCAATTTTTGATTCAAGGCAAACAAAACCCAATTAAAACTATTCAAATCGGTCCAGCCGTTTTCGAGTTTTTAGCGAGACTACCGCTAGATATAGATGAATCGGTAACTGACCAAACAACATTAGTTAGAAAACCTAATTGATTTTTATATACGACGAAGACAAACGTTTGAAAATAAGGTTTGTAAACTTGCCCAAGTCCATCTGCTGTGCTATCCGTTCCTCATGAGAGCAATTTACATACACGGCTCTGTTGTTTTCGCTGACTATGCCAATATATCAGAGACAAATACTACACAACCACTTTTTAATTACTCTTTTCCTTCTGAAATCCATGCTTTCTTTTACAAAAAAAAATAATTAAAAATCAACCTATAGACCTAACTAAATGTCATAGCTTAAGTCTAGTTTCTAGTAAGACAAATACGAAATATTAGCTAACCTCCAATTCATTTCCCATTTCGCATCATTTTTCATTGTTTTTGAACATGTTTACACTGCATACATATCTTTGTTTATGAATCAAAGCTTTATAGCTTGACTAGTAGTTAGTTTTAGATTAGTGATTGATTTTGTATTTTAGCACTCGAGAATATTGTCCAACAATAAAAGAATCATTCAATCGGTTAGGTAGATTCTGAAATATTATATTTCCTTGTAAACAAAACTACAGCATACTTAGGTTAGGTTAGGTACAGCATACTTAATTGGGAACCTATTTCGTGAAAGTGGTAACTTTTGCATGGAGGACCTCTGAGGTATTGAAGAGTAAGTAATTATAGAAAAAAAAAACATTTAAAAATTATAAATAAGTGGATATCGGTCTTATATTTGATCTCTTTAGGACTAACATGACAGCAGTTAGGAACTAATTGAGTGAAAATGCATACTTCGTATGGGAACCCGCTTACAAGATGTAGCCCGGGAGTTAATATGTTTGGAAGAAATGTTTAGTAGAAAATTGAGTAGCGATCGGTGTGCAAATGTAACACTATAAGAGCAATTTTTGAGTAGATGTAGGACAATTTTTTTTATTTTCCTAGCTCTTTTCTAATCCTTAGACACGATGCAACGCCATTTACCGTCACATTGTCTACCCAAAATTTTTGGCTAAGTTAGTTTATTATTAAACCATTCAAAATGAATAGTTATGTAGTATTACGAGCATATAATTAAGAATTTTTATAGAGCACTAAATCATATTTCTATGTACGTAATTTTGCTTAGTTCATAATTCTTTAAAAGGCAAATGCATACCTACATATGTACATATATAGATTTTTTCAAATTTTCAAATTTCCATGTGCAATTTCTCCATCGACATAATTGTGCTGAGCGTGCACAGTTGTTGTTCTTGACTACTTAACTTTAAAGAAGTAATTTTTTAATCGAGATATGAAAACATTTCTGAAACTACTATTCCCTGCAGACATCAGTGCGGCTAAATCTTATTGTAACAAAACCACCGACAGCGAACAACAATAACAACAGCAAACAAAAAATCAAAAACAAAAACAACAAAACAAATGCAATAGAAATGCGAACTCATTTGTGTGCCTTTATTTGCCTTAATTATTCAAATAATTCGCAGCAAATACTTTCGCTATAAATTCCTCAATTAAAAAAGTTTGCCGAAAAACCTAACACAATTAATGCCACAAAGCGCTGCGTTGCCGCTCAGCCAGGAGCAGACACTTAGACAGGAAGGCACTTAGCAGCAATCATCACGATATTTTGTAACCGATTCGGGAAAATTACCAAAGGAACCATGTAACGACCGCCAGCGAAAAGACGAACAGCAACGAGAATGCGAATGCGAATGGGAATGAAAATGAAAACGAAAAACAAAGCAACACAATCAGAGACAAAGGCGGCCGACAGTAGGAACAGCTGCAGCGTTTGGCGTTTTTGGCCAATTCGATGGCGGCGTTAGTGTCTTTCTAGCTGCTGCCACATTATCGTGATTAAAATTTAAAAATGTTCATGGAATGCCTCGCATTATCAGTGGCGACATTGGGCGAGGCGGAGCGGGTTGGGGTGTAATGGGGTGGGCTGAGATGTGGTGTGCGGTGTGAGGTGGGCGTGTTGGCGATGGTGTTGGGTTGGCTGGGGTTGGGGACGTATTGTGTTTAGATGATATTTATACGCTTATGTGGGTAATGAGCATTCGGTGCTCGTTGCTCGCTGACGATGCTCGGTGGGTGTGTATTTGTACGCTTGTCAAATTTATGTACATATAAAGCCGCCAGTTTGTTGTACGAAAAAGGATGTAGCCTCTCGCACACACATTAAAAAGCTGAAGTAAAAAACACAAACAAAAACAATAGCAGATGAAGAAAGAGTGCCGAAGAAGAACAGCGGAGAAAAGTGAAAATGAAAATCCTTATCATCGACCAACATTAAGGAAGGTAAACAGACGGCTAAAGTGGGAAGCCAACCGCTGGGTGGGTGGTCAGGACGAACGGGATAAACATGGCGTAACAGCGGCACATGTGCGCCCATTGCCAAGAGAGCGGCCCACACTCTGAACCGAACTCGGGCACAACGTCAATATGACAGCAAGTTGCTCTCTTCGCGGCACTTGTCGAATTGGGTCGAAGTTAAGAGAGACGACGAATCGTTCGGGCGTCGTTGGGGCCGATGGACAGGAAAAAAGCTCTTGTAACTGTCGGAAATTCTTCAACATGGATTAAACCGCAATCAGGATACTGGAGCACGTGGCGGGTGGGGGGTGGGGGTGGATTTCTCGGCACTCGATGCGATGCGGTCGCCGCAGCTGCGAAGGCAGCTGGCCAACATGCTACACGGCCACACGTCTCGTGCCGCTGTGCTGTGCAGTGCAGAAGTGAAATGAAATGAAATCTGGCGATGTCTCCGATGTTGTCGTTGGCAGTGTTGGCGACGTCTGTTTTTGTCGTTGTTTTGCTAATGTTGTTCTATTTGTTGTTGTAATATGTGCATGCGTGGCTGCGCGAGTGTTTGTGATTGTGTGTTTGTTTGTTTTGGGCGAGTGTGCTTCGCAGTTGTGAAGAGAGGAAAATCGCCCATTATCCGTTTTTTATTTTATCATCAAATTTATTACGTTGTATGTATGAATGTGTGTGTGTGTGTGTAGGTCGTTGGGTATGTGCACGTGTGCGTGTGTGTTTGTGTTTGTGTGCGCGGCAGTGCACAGACAGGATGGTCAGACGAACCAGCAACACAGGAAGATGAACGAAAAAAACTACAACAACAACCACATCTGGCATCCGCGTACGCACACGCTGAAAGACAACACGCCCTTTTGGACTTTTTTTTTGCCTGCGGCTGTGGCTGCCGCTGTGACTGTCACTGTGACTGTTACATGAATTATTTTGGCTTTTTGCTTTTATGTCATTTCGCTTGTCGCTCGCCATTTGTGCTACATCTTCTAATTATTTAAGAAACCATATTTACTCATGCATATACTTATACAGTTATATATATGATAAATAAAATGTTGACATAATCCTTCTACTTACATCAAAAATGGAGGAAACGTTTTCGATTAGTCCTGCTGCTTCAAGCCCTGTTCGTTTGCATTTCATTTCATTTCATTTCACTTCATTTCATTTTTTATTGCACTGCATTTCATCCGGCTTTCATTTGTCAGTTGCCTTTCACAATTTACACTGTGCACTCGCACACTCGGCTCGCTTGAAACGCATTCCTTGAAGTTACGGCTTGTCCTGGCCTTGAGTTTAAGTCCTTCTCACTGCGCGCACACAAAACAAAGGAGAATTCAATTAGGATTTTTCACTCAATGGCACTGTTGTCGGCTAATCCTGGCCGCGCCTGCACTCCACCGCTTAATACCCACTTTACATTTTCACTTCATCGCTACACGCTGGACACACGTAAATGCACCACTCACGCGGCTCACTCCCCTCGACTGCATGCACTTTTAAGCGGCTGCCTCACAGTTACTGGCTCGCGATGCGTTCAACGCTCAGCACAACGTCTCGCGCAGCTGGAGGTTTTACAACTAAATCCCCAGCCGAGTCCGACGAGTCGCAGCATCTGCAGCCTTCGCATGTCCCTCAGTCTCCCCCCGCCCTCCCCGCATTAAGCGAGCCACTGCGCTACGTGGCGTCTTAATGGAATTTGCGCTGGCTGCGGCTTCGACTGCTGTATTCAGTCGCATCACCTCATCCTATGGCAACTTCAAACTGTTGCTGCAATTGCTGCTCACTGGCTCAATGCTCGCAATTGCTTAAGTAATCAAATAAATTGTAGCGGTTTCTTCCATTAAACTGATTGAATGAAACCGAATGAGTAAACAAATTGTCGAGATTAGCAATAATCATAATAATAGTAATATGTGCGCCTAAGTGTGTGTGGGTGTGTGCCACTATTGTAAACACTTGTGCCACCCAGTGGTATGTACAACGACATTGTAAATATGTATAAGCATTTCAACATGTGTGTGGGGTATTGTGCGAAATCGAGTGCGCCTTCGAGTAACTAGACACCGAAATGCGCAAAAACGTTGGCACACATGCGCAATGCGGTCAAAACGTGCTATAACGATCTCTGCTTTTGGACTAAAGCGTCCATTGGATGTGGCGCAGGTCTCTGAACAAAAGTTCGTCACAGAAGTGCACACAGCTATCTAAACGCTTTGGCCTCCCCGGTTGAATGATTCACCGAAGGTGCTACGGGGTTGTTGCTGCCTGGTGGCAGGAGCAACGGTCCTTATTGGAATATTGAAAAATTTACAAAGGGCTGTTCAACCTGATTGCTTGAATCACTTGAAAGGTTAGTTCTTCGGTTCAACTGGTCTCTATGAGCGAGTTCCCTGGCCAAAATAGGTTTATAAGTTTCGATTTCTTATTTGTTTAACCATTACAGTAAAAACTTCATATTGTAACGATGAGGCTTTCTGTTGCTGTGCATGAATGCTTTTACGGACATACTTTTAGGCATGCACTTTGGCTTGCTATAATTCCGATATGGCAAGGATGGTTCGCGATGGTAATGGGCTGTGTGAGAACGATCGAGAGAGAGAGTGGAATGTGCACGAACAATCGGCGCGATACGCAAACAAGTATAAAAGGCAGCAGTGTGCAGCGCAGAGGGACGAGTCTGATTTGAGCAAGCAAAGGGGAAACATGCAATAGTAGTAGTGTAAAGACAAACAAGTGTAAATTTGTAAATAAAGTGATTGCTAGTTTTGGAATGCATTTTGCGTTGAGTAATTGAAGTGGTTTTATTTTCAAGCACAATCCAGTATACGAACTTAGAGAAGTCATTTTCGTAACAATATCATACTTTTTTCATTTTAAAATATCAAACTGTACCTTGACACTTGACTATTGAATTCGAACTAGACTTTATAAATACTCCAGAGATTCTAATCAAACTAAGAAACTCTTCGTTATATTTAGAGTTTTGTTACAGTTTGACTAGGATGGTATCTTCTAGTGCGATATGTGCTTCTTTCTATAAAAAGTCCCTTATTTTTGGCTGAAGCCTGCCCTTTTTTGAAAATTTTTCTTTATAGGTACCTATTGTTGAAGTTAACAAATTGCAAATCTACATAGAAATGTGTTCTTGTAAATGATGGATACCTGAACTTGTCGCTTCTTTTGCTTAAAATTCAAGTTTTTAAGGCAATTTGTCTTAAAAGAACTCGTCGTGGCACCCAATATAGACCCCAAGCTCAATCGCATCGCATTGCAAAGCGAAAACGTGGCGTAGTTCTATTCTGTTCTCATTGGAAGTCTCCACCTAATGCTATTTAATTTATAAATATGCACTAATATGCCGTACTTCTTAGTTTGAACTAACGATTTCTGAGACAAGAATATTTGAAAGTGTAGAATAGGTTTTGAAAAGCAGATTAGTACTTTAAGATGCTCATCCGAGTTTTATCAAACAAATTCACCTCGTGATGTAACAAATCATTAAATAAAACTTAAAAAATGGGGTTATTCATTTTTATATCAAACTCTTTTGAAAACGTAACGCAATATTCTGATTCTGCCGAGATCTGTGAAAATCTGAGAAGTTTCATCTGAGAAAGAATTTTTGTCTGGTTTCGGGTTTGGCGGGTTTCGCCATGATGTACTAGCAAACCAGAGAAAGTTTCGCGAAAATTTTTGTTTAGTTTCAAAGTTATGGAAGAAAGATCGAGAACAGATACAATATTTAGAATACTTTTGCTTCAAAATTCCTAAATTTTTTTTGTTGCATATACATTTCAAGCGGTTAAAATTGTGGTATCAAAATGTGCGATATAGTCCTAACTGTGTTTTATATAGAGGCAGCTACTCTAACCGAACCGAACCGAACCTAATCAATTTTATTCATATTAATAATAATAATTAATAATAATATAAAATAAAATAATTAATAATATTAAAAAAATAAAGTAGTCTAATAAAAAATCTGTCTAAAACAAATTTTGTCAAAAAGTCGTCAGCAGAGTCTTCAAATTTTATCTATGAGTTATTTTTCCATTTTGTTTTTACTGCAATTTGGTTTGAATGAAACTGTGGTTTCTGACATCAAAATTCACATAATTTCAAAAAATTTTGTTTGCTCAGGGAGGGAGAGTTTTTCTAAACTAGATACTTAATTGTTTTACTATGACCTATAGTGAACTTATTCAAGTGAACCATAGTGAACTTATTCAAGTGAACCAGGTAGAACGACTGCCACTTTTTTGTATGACAAAAAGAGAGAAATTTGAAAAATTATTTGTAATTTATCTCGCAATGCTAAAAAAATTAACCCTGAATAATACACAATAGTATCAAACTTGGTGAGGTTTCAAATAAAATTTAAAAAATATAAGAAAATTCTAGGAAATCTTTGCTGTTTTGGCTGCAGCTCATCTAACACGACAATTTTTGTAGTGTCCAATGTTGTAATGAATAGCAAAACAGTGATCGAGAGTGTGAGCTGCACTTCCATGAATCAGACAGCGATTTGAAGAGTTTTGGGTTAATGCAATAGAGAAACTATTTGACTAAATATTTGTCACATTTTTTTTTATGAAGATATATGAAGCCGTACCAAAATCTGGTCTACAATGCTATGATCCACACTATAGATTTGTAATGGTGTACATATAAAAATATTCACTTAAAAACTGTACAATATGTAGTTAAAGTTAGAAACCCCAAAATCAATGGCGGGGTTTCATAGAACCAATCATTGCTATAAGTACCATCAAAGTGACTCAAATGGGACTCAAGTGAACTCTTTTCAACTCATGCAATTTCTCGAGTTAACTTTGAGTCTTAGACGATTTTGAATTGCAATTTATTTTCGATATAATCATAAATCAATATAACACATCTCATGCGATTCGGGATTAGCTCTTTAATGCAAAACCTGGCCATTTTTGTAGCCACATATATGTGTTCAGTTTGTTTGTGTATATGGCTCTGAGGAGCAACCACTCAAAACCAACTCAATTCAGTTAAGTTTTTTTTGTCTCGTATTGTTGGTTTAATACATTCGTTGCATCTGTACTGAGCAAACAAGCTGATGTCGGCATCAATTGTGAATGTTTGACATGTTTCTTTATGTCTCTGTAAATACGTAATAATGGCGAAAAATCACAACAAGTAGAAAATGGAACGGGTAACGCACTAAATCAATTCCACTCAATTCCGTTGACAATTCGATAATCGTCTCAACACGAGTTTGCCAAATTCAATACATTCTGCAAATACACACAGCCCAAAGCTGAGCAAATACAAACAGACAAACTATGTCGAAATGTTGTGTGGAGCGCATTGAAAGATTCCGGCATGAAGGGCCAATAACAAATGTCAATGAAACCCCCACGAAACGGTTGAATTCCGTACGTTCAGTGCGTAGTGTAGCTGCACGAGATTTTGTTTTGAAAATTCTCCTTCATAGAGGCCTTCAAATGCCGCCAAACGAAGATTGTCAGCAACACCTTCCAACCTTCCATGTCGCATACAAAAACGTGCCAAAAAACACTTTTCCGATTAGCTTCAGCCAAGTAGTGGCATCAATTCAATTAGGTACGTGGCTCTAGTAAGCACTTAATTGAAATTTCAATTTGCATGGCATCGTCGTTCTGTTGTATAATTTCTGGACGACAAACAGCGGCGCACTGTGGAATAATATTGTACGTTCTAGGGCGATGTTAGGTGCTGGGAATGTTCGGAACTAACCACTTTGTGCGTGTGTTTAAGATTAAAGACCAAATACTCATAATAACGGCTGTCAAGGAAACCATGAAATCTTTGTCTTGCTCTACCTACACGTCACTGGTTTGCACGAGGATGAGCTCTTTGGTTTTATGTCATGTGATCATTATGACATAGAATATAAAAATATATATCAAAATATATAAATAGATATATAAAAAAAATAGATAAAAAATATAAATATATATATAAAATAAAAATATATAAATATATAAAAAAATAAATAACGAATGATGAGAGGTAGATATGCAAAAAGAATTCTGGGTTTGGCAAAGTAAGCACTATTGAAAAGGAAAACCCAATGCTCCTTGGTTATTTATGTTCTGATTTTTCGTGGCATCGTTTATAAACAAGTTTCAGTTTTGGAAAGTTAGGTCCAAGACCTGCATGCGGTTTACGCATTTATTTTCAGATATCTGAATTTTGTTGATATAATCTTTTGAATTTCGTTTGTCGAGCTTTTTTGAATGTGTTCAATCCAATATGTTCTACAAATTTGGCAAATCTACGTGAATTGGGTGAATGCCTTCCAGCACTTTACTAATTGTTAGTTAGAATAGTTAGTTAGAAATACAATATTAAATAAAGACGAATACACAACAGCTGCTCCAACGGGCTGGCAAAAACTATTAAGAAGTTGGAACAATGCACAGTGATTCAACTCCATACAACTGCGGGACAGAATTAGAAGGATTCTTAATAAAATTTGGTATGCTAGTTAATCATTGTCTGCTGAATTGAAATATCCATTTTTCTTAAACTTTTGTAGTTTGGCAATGCTCGAGACTTAAATTTTCAATTTTTGTAATTTTTGGTAAGCTATAGCACCAAGTGTGGTGGCTAGATTTTTCAGATTTTAGATTTTATCAGTTACATCAACATTGGTAATTGCAAAGAGTAACAGAAATTGTATTGGGACTCTTTAGTTTTGCAATAAAAAGTTTAATAATAGATGTATGTTTTGTATTTGTGCAGTTTTTTCATTTTTAATGCTGATTGCATACTTTCAGGGATAAATAAAATATATATAAGTATATATCGTTCACAAATAGGTTTTTAGACTACTTTTCATATGGAATTCTTTTTTTTTTGAGATCGGAAGATATCGTAGGATGTGATTAAATTTTTCGACAAAGAAAGAATGCTTCTTAAAATAAAAACTTCTAAAAACAAAAATCAAGGAACATACTTTCACATACAGTTTAGATATTTTCCTCTAAGTTATGGCAATTTTCAGGTATTTAATTTTGAAAAATATTTTAAATTAAAAGTGAAGTAGAAACCTCAGCTTTTGCAAATTTGAGAAAACATTAAAAGCAAAAATGCCTACATTAATTCTTTTTCTATATTGAAAGTTTTAGCAACTTCTTGCTAATCATGAATTCTTACGATTTTTTTTACTCAATAGACAAAAAAATAGAAAACTTGTGTTTAAATTTTTTTGTGAAAAATGTTCCGACTTTGAGCACCTCTTGAGCACACACTAATTAATTTTTCGCACAGATTTTTTGGGTTTTCTTAGTTGGAGTTTACCTTTCAAATGACATCAAAATCGTTAAATTCTGAAACTATAAGTTTTTTGAATCTTGTCTATGGAACGAATCACTGTGCAGTGGTTAAGCCCCCTTAATAGAAAGTTGTACGAGTACAGATGCAAATGAAAATATTAAACAAGGAAAATATTTCAAACTGCGAATACTGCAAGTTTCAAGAAATCCTTACGTGAAAATTATTAAAATTCTCTTGGATAGTTGAGAACACCATTCTAGAGTTTAGCAAAAATATAATGGATTTCTTGTTTTTTTAATTAAACAATACATTGAGTCCAAAAAGCATTCTAACAGGTTCAATTCTTGATTTTGCCAAGACGCCCTGGAGCAGGCGCTGAGCGCTGGCAAAGCTTTATACGCTGTTTTCTCTAAACCACGAACACCACTAATCGATTAGCAATTTTTTACAGTAACTTCACAATTTATTTTCCTAAACAAAACTAATAACCCAAACATGGTTTTGATATCGGTTCCAAAGTAATTAAGGATCGCTGATTTCGAATCTGCAAACTGTTTTCGAAACTATGTTTGGGTTTTCTTTAATTTTGTGGGCGTCACTTTTGTGGATTATAATTTAAATTAATGTATGGCTTAATTTTTCTTTAACTGTAATTAAAAACGTGGTCCAATCGTTTCGCGCCCTTCCTAGCAGCCGCTCGCGCCATTCTAGATCTCTTCACCCCTGTTGTGTGTGGACACATGAGGCACGCTTCAGTGTAGGGTAGAAATCAGTCATTTAACACCTATCTAAGCATTTTCAAATGTTGCAACGGTCAAGTCTAAACACCGCAAATATTTTCTCTCTGCTCTCTGCTTTACTTTATAGGAGATCCTTTCGAACTGATTTCGAACCGAACAGCCAACTCAACGCCCCGAAAAGAGCCTTGAACCAAGCAGAATGAGCTCAGCTGTGCAGCACACAGTACCTCATCTGACTTTCATT
The DNA here is from genome assembly GCA_964056695.1 of Melieria picta. Classification (NCBI taxonomy): domain Eukaryota; kingdom Metazoa; phylum Arthropoda; class Insecta; order Diptera; family Ulidiidae; genus Melieria; species Melieria picta. The sequence continues at coordinate 102,778,643 of OZ057398.1, read as the reverse complement.
GGATTGTCGCAGTGTGCAGTCGCCACCACCAGGTGTCATTATTGTTTTTTAATCACTCTGCACCGACAGTTTGCAATTTATGAATGGAGTTTTGTGCATGCGAGGGGAAATTCGCCTATGCGATTTCGCCTAATCGCTTTTCTGCTTTGCCACTGTGCCAGCTTCACGCGTATCCTTTGCGCTTTTCATTCGTTGTTATCGTTGTTGTTGTTGCTGTTGCTTTTGCTAGTTTCGCAATTTGGGAGCGGCACCCTATTCCGCAAAGAAAAAAAAATGTGCTTTCTGCTTCCAACTTCATTCTTTTGCTGCTGCTGCTGCCAAGCTGATGGCAATTTTCTCGCCGTTGTAGTTGTTGTTGCTGTTGTTGTTATACTGCATGAGCCTTGATCCGTGTCTGATTGAAGATTTGCACAATTCCGCACAATTCTTCGCAATTATTCACTTTTCCTTGCGTGTACGTGGGAGTGGGCGTGTTTCTTTAGCTTTTTCTTTCTTTTCCTCTTCTACAGGGACTTTAGATTTCCCTTTTGTTGGGATTCGTGGGAGGCACACAAAACGTTGGCCAGCGGGTGGCGAGGGTCTTGCTGGTGCACACAGCCACTTACACACACACACACACATACAAAAACATACACACAATTACACACTCGCCATCTATATTGGCACATTCAGCTTTCTGATTCTAGTTGCAGTTATAATTTGGGGCACCAACACTTAATTTGCGAGCAATCCAGCATTTTCGGAAGCAATTTTCAATTTTCTAACACTTTTCACAGGCAAACTACAAATACAAATAAACAAAAATTGGAAATTGCACATAGATTAACCACAAAGCCAGCTGTAAACCTTCACCGTTGCTCTCGAGCGTCACACTGAATCGTGCAAATGGCTGCGAGTGGTGAGCAAGCAACGAGCCATCGCCATCGCCATTACCACCGCCATCGGAAAGCAGCTCGAGTGGATGCTGCTGCGTGCGCTCGTATGTGGTCCAAGGACTTAACGCAGCCCTAAGCTTTGCGCGGCATTGCCAGCCGTCAAATCAGCTGTGTGCTTTTCAAATGTTGCCATTGTAATCAAATGTTGCGAGTAACGCATTTGCATTGTTCGTTTAGATTCACACTCCTGTATGCAACGACAAAGTGAACAGCTCAAAGAAACTAATGCGTATACTATATGTTACGCATTAATCTCTTGAAGAATTTAAACCCAAGGGCTGTCTTGGAAACGCATCCGTTTCCGTATATCGGAAATTTCAAAAATAAACAGCTGTTGTCCCAATACAGTTTGAGGCTGACTGAATAGAAGTTATTATAAACGCCATTGTTCTCAGCTAAGGCGCCAACCATCACATCTTGTTCGAATACTTCACTCTATTACAATTTAAATCCATCTTTCGATAAATAGTGCCGGCTCTCTTCTCAACTATCGAAATTCATTGAATGAAGCAAGGTACAATAAACAAGGTAGTGGCACTAAAGCAGCAACAAAATTCACGTGTACAGTTGAACCTCGATTATCCGGGCCTCCATAAACTGGGAACATCTATTAACCGGGATGCTGAGTGGTTGATTTTATACCTCTATTAACCGTGATTTACCTCTATTATCCGTGAAGCACATGTACTTGTGTTTTTTTCCGTATAACACACATATAAATATACATATTTATTTTAAATAAATGCATTTTTTGAAATAGAATAAGATTTATTGATGCAAATGTACCTTTATAGAAGCAGTTTGACATGTTCTTATCAAAAATAAAAATAATACAGTACAATCTCGATAATTCGAATACTCGCTAATACGGACAACGCGGTAATCAGGACACCCAATTGTTTACTATTGTTGACTCTGTAATCCGGACACCACACCTTTTATTTACCTCAAATATCCGGACACTCATTTTTATCTGCTTTTTATAAATTATAAAAGTTTAATCTAACTGTGTAAACCAAATCAAATATTACCAATAGCACCTATGGTTAAGAAAACACGTACAATCTTAACGATGGAAAAAAATTCTGAACAAATTAGGTCAAGGAAAGTCACTTCGTCAACTGGCAGTGAAGTACAATGTAGGCAAATCTAGAATTTCTAAAAAAGATGAAACAAAACTTCGCCAAATGAAAATTACAAATTTCTTTTAAAATCACCAAAAATGTTCATAACATACCAAAAATTAAATTTTTAAGCAAAAATAATTTTAGTTCAATAGCAAATACGTTTCATTGGTGTTCAGTAGTATTTTAATCAATTTTTTTGCAATCTTGGTAATCCGGACTTTTCGATATTTCGGAAAGTGCTTGGTTTCTAATTGTCTCTCTCTCCAACCTCCCCAATTTTCTCTTTTACATTGAAACAACAACAATTTATCCGTGACCGACGATCATTTGACCGGCAGCATAACATCGGCCTAACCGGGTTTTTCAATTATCCGTGATGAGCCCTGTCCCGAGCAACCCGGATAATCGAGGTTCAACTGTATTTTGTTACTGTTTTCGTTCATTGTCAAAATCGGATGGATGGTTCACTTGCCAACAGTATTGCCAGCATCGAAAAAACTTATACATAATAATAACATTCAAATATGTTGTTATTTGTAGGTTATTGTGCACAAACAGGAGTTTCCAAATTCAAATGGTGAAATTTCACGAAACTATCAAGTGTCTACGGAGAAAAGGAAGCCGGTTATGGCGATAAATAATATAAATCGTTGGCTCTAGTTTGAGTTAATTGACAAAAAATAATATTATAAATCGGCAGAAAATGTTTGTTATTCATCTTTATATGCTCTTTATTACCTTAAGGTAGAATTTAATAACATCACAAACAAAATAAAACAATTAATTTTAATTTATATTTTTACACCGTTTTTTGTCTTTCCTGAAAAATGTGGAAAATTGGATTTAGCACCTTTTCACTCTAAGCCAACGAAATATTGGTAAAAGAATTACTTACGTTAAGCAGTCATTAACGGTTTAATTTAAGTTCACAATTGGAAAATGAAGCCAATGCCAGTCCTGCGATCACGCAGCGTTGCGCAACCATACAAATATTTACCTATGTTCCTCCTCCCTCCTCATCCTTTTTGGTTAATTGGGAGGAAGCATCAAAAGCCTTAAGCCCTAGCCGACAAATTCTCTTTTCATCATTGCAAAAATGCCCAAATTTCACAGAAAAACACTTGGCTGGCAATGCTGTTCGCCTAATGTAAACAAAACAACCAAAACTTTTTGACAACCTACCGAACTCTGACGAGAAAAAAATGAAAAGTTGCTTGTTCGTGACTCTACCTTTTTTATTGTACCATGGATTGAAGCACATTTAATAAAGCATATCGCAGTAGCTGCTTTCAATTGCTCGAAATGACAATGTCCTCTTTAGAAAAGTAGTTGTGTCATAATTATTTTAAGGGGTTTATTTCACTATCGGTGTTTTCAAAACGTTTCATACAATTCTTCTTACAGTCGCCGGTTAAACAATCATTCCGATTACCTCACAATACACCACCAACTATCGATTCTTCTGCGACTAAACAGAGTTCATATGTCCATCGCCAGCAGGTGGTGTGAGTGAGAAGTGTTTTTTCTGGTCTCTTTTCTACAACTAGAACCGCTACTATTGTCATTTACATAACGTGTCGAAGAAAAATCGTTTAGGTGAGATCTCTACGTAGTTTTGAACACGTTTCCTGGCACTAAAAGGTTCTAATGGTGCACTTGCAGAGTAAACTACAATTGGCGATTGCGTGTGTCGGTTGATTAGTAGTGACCAGAGAAGAGACTTGCACCGGGGCTTCAAACAATAGAGTGATTTTGGCTACTGTCAGCTTTTTATTTCTCGCTTTCTGCACGCGCATATCAGCACTTTAAGGTTGTCGACAACAAAAAGCGAAACAAGGCAGCATCATGGCAAGTAGAGGACCGTCCAGAGGCCTAGTGGGCAAACTGGTGGACAACCTGAAGAGCAAGGAGTTTCGCGACTATTTGATGAGGTGTCTATCGACGGTAGCAGTGACGAGCACTTGCATGCAATTCTAACGACAATTCCTTGTGCCCTTCTGCTCCCACCATTTAGCACACACTTCTGGGGACCGATGGCCAATTGGGGCATACCGCTGGCGGCCATTGCGGACATAAAGAAGGACCCCAAATTCATTTCGGGCAAAATGACGCTAGGTGAGCCGGCCATCTCACCTTTGCATCGCACTGCTAAATGAACAGTTCCATGATGATTAAGATCAGCTGATTTTTTGTTGCTTTGTGAATGCATAGAAAAATTTGATGTGAGGTGATCGCATTAGAACGTTATCGAGTGCATTTGCATGCTTACAACAACAAAATGTTCATTCAATCGCGCATTCAATACAGTGCCGTAGACTCGTTAATAGACGCGTTAATCTGTCTGCCGGAAGGAAAAGTGTACTTCCACAATCCGTTTGGAGGTTTGGTTGACAACACGAGGTAGAATGTGGAAAACAGCTCAAGAGTGTCCAGGGCTAATTTGAATAAGTCCTTAGCAGAACAGCCAGCAAGATTCTCAGTTCGAATCGGTAAATAGGCGAGCTGGGTAACTATATAGAAACTGCATACTAAATGCTTATGTCATAAAGCCCCGATCGAGCTAGAGCGCAATGTAGTTTTACTCGGAGCAAGAAAAGAACCTCTAAAATCTGCACAATAGATGCTCGAGAACCGCAATTCATAAAACCAATAAATAGTTAATATCGCATTTATCGCTCCTTATTAGCATTTCCACATTTGCACCGCTTTTATGTAATTAAAATGCATTTTTTAATTGAATTACAGCGCTGGTGCTTTACTCGGCCGTTTTTATGCGATTCGCTTGGAAGGTGCAACCGCGCAATCTGCTGCTTCTTGCCTGCCATTTAACCAACGCATCAGCGCAGTCGGTGCAGGGCATACGCTTCCTCCAGTACACCTATGGCTCGGATAAGCCCATGTCTGCGTAAAACATCGATCTCGATTTAGTGCCAACGTGAGAGAACAACCAGCTCAACTGCATAGCAAACAACAGCGCACAACATGAAAAGTAATCAATAACTAATAAACAACAACATTTAAATAAATTTGTGCGATTTTATTCGCATCTCTCCTTGCCCTGACTATGTGCATGCGTGCTCTCTGTACTGCCATCTAATTTCGCGTTTACGCCCGCCGGCCTGCTGGCGGTCAAGCGGAACGAGCAGTCGAGGTGTCGTACGTGTGCAGGTACAGCCTGTAAATATTTAACCGAATAATACTCTGAATTGCATGTCGCCGGTTACAGCGCACACATACATCCACACACCCTAATGCCAACATTCGTTGTCTAAATTGGCAAATATTTGAGTGCAAATAACCGCTCACCCAAACAGGGATAATTGGCCACTGCATTGCTGTGCGAATTTAAAATTCATCAAAAGACGTCACGTTATAGTAATTTTAGTTTGATCTTCATGTATAATTCGTTTTACTACTTTAGTTAATTGGAATTTTCAAGGATTCTGTATAGACGGAAAAATATAAACTTTGTCAACTGTAGTGCGACTACTGTTAGTTCAAGAAGTACTCCAACGTATGACAATGTTTGCTGGAGAATGCGTTTGAATAAAGGAATAACATCAAAGTAGAAAGTGACTTTCATTGGAATGAGTGAGCACTGCTTGTGTGTGTTACAGTTAGCTGGGGCGGATATTGGCGACGCAATGTTGCGACCTCATGCAACGATGAAGCGATACAAGTGCGCAACGTTGTGCGGTGGGCTGACAAATTACAAACGGTTGAGGCCAGACAGCGATAAGCATGCTTCTACATGCATACATATAAGTGTGCAGTGGTTTAATTTAAAAAGAGTGCGGGGCAATATTTCTACTTAAGATTTCTGAATAGATGTCTGAATGAAAGTTTTGCACTATCATTCGAGGCTGCTTATCAAGAAAAGTGCGACTAAAGGCTGCTCTCGAATTTTGCGGAATGTTCATATTGACTGAAAAAATATGTATTAACCTAAGCAAATCGTTTGATCATTCGATATTACAGTTTATGAAAACATAGAACAGGATATTCCAATAGATTCTGTGGAGAAGCGCAGAAGATATTCCAAACTCAAATACAACGCGCCTCGTAACTCAATGCAAGTAACGTGTCATATGCAGATGTGAATGGGAACATCTCTGGCTTCGTCAAACTAACCTCAGTGGACCGCGCTATGATCAGTTGGAGTAATCAATATTGTAAAACATTACGTTTACATCTAATCTTTGCGAGTATTTTTATTAAGTAAATCACCGCGAATCTTGCCGAAATTTATTCTCGTCTTAAAAGAATTTTTAAGAGAATGTGGAAAGCTTCATAGATGTTTAACCTCTTTCTATCAGCATGCCTTATGATGCATTTTTCAGAATTTATTCTTTATGTTTGTTCCATTTTCCATATATGTATCAAGTGTACAACTTTGCTTCCGCCGTTTTTTTCCAAAATTAAAAGCTTTATTGCGAAAAGTGCTTACAGATGTATTATTCAATGTATTGTCCGTCGCTAGCGACAACTTTCTCCCATCTTTCCGGCAATTTTCGGATCCCGGCTCGAAAAAAGGAGTCCTCTTTTGACGCTATCCATGAAGCAATCCATTTTTCCAATTCTTCGAAGGATTGAAAATGTTGATCTGCCAGGCCGTGTGCCATCGAACGGAATAGGTGGAAGTCAGAAGGGGCGACATCTGGGGAATACGGCGGGGGGGGGGCAAGACTTCCCATTTCAGCGTTTCCAGGTACTTTTTGACCACTTTTGCGACGTGAGGCCGAGCATTGTCGTGTTGGAGGATGACTTTGGCCGCTTTTCTTTTAGCGCGCGACTAAGGCGCATCAGTTGCGTTCGGTAGCGATCTCCTGTGATGGTTTCACCCGGTTTTAAGAGCTCGTAGTAAATCACACCGAGCTGATCCCACCATTCCCCCACCATCCCACCATGATCGAAATCACCATTTCTAAAACGTTGAAACCACTCCCGACACGTTCTTTCACTCAGAGCAGCATCACCGTAAGTTTCTGAGAGCATTCGATGCGCTTCAGCTGCATTTTTTTGCGAATTGTAACAGAAAAGTAAAACTTCCCGCAAATGGCGAGAATTGGGCACATAAACGGACATTTTCGAGCGTGAATAATACGAAAACAAGAACAACTGTCACTGAAACGGCGATGACAATTCGTTAGGCACTGTCCACACTCACTTTAAAGGCATTACCATCTATGTATTTCAACCAGCCTCAGCCGGTACAGCCACCTATCGGAAAACGGCGGAAGCAAAGTTGTACACCTGATACTTAGTACACATTGTCTTATTTCCCAATGGCAAACACTCACAATAAGTATGTGTGGCCTGCCTCATCGTCTTCTGAGCACAGGTTTCTTTCACAGCAGAGCTAAGCCGTTTTTGGCCTGATCTGAAATTAACCATATCCTGTTATTAAAGCGGTCAGCCTTTCTGACTTCTTTGGAGTTGTTCTGATAATTTGTGATCCCATTTTTGAGGTTTTTCATCGAGCATCGACCGTCGAAATTCTTGGCTCTGGTCTAAGAAAGTCTTCTTTCGAGCCCGTCTTAATGAAGACATCTTCATCTGCTGATATCTTTCTCATTTCATTTACCATAGAATTTGCTTTAATTCGGCATTTATTTCTTTCAATAATAGTCGACAAAGTAATGAAATTGATTACAAAATAAGGCTTTATAAGAGAGCACAAAATCGTTTTTAACTTAATGGTCAAATAACAAGTATGATGCAAGTGTGTGATTAAATTAAATGTGGTCAAGTTCAGAAAAGTAATAATGTCAATGAAAGGAGCGCACGAAACTGAACCCAAAAAAAATGTTTTATTAATTTCATATTGCAAATACATGAAATATGTACAATTACAGCATGGAATTTTTTCATTTCATTTCATTTTTTTTAATAGTCATAAAGCATCTACCATGACTTTGTTACCAAAAATGCTAAATTTTCATTATTTGATGTTTCATTGTTTTTTTATTCGTTGTTTTTATATGTATATATTTTTTTTATTAAAATAAAACTTAAGAATATTTCTAAAGCAACCTGCATAACTTTAAAGCCACAATGCAAAATTGTTTATTACTTTGAGCGCTTGTTTTTGTTCAAAGTTGACTGTATCTGTTACAAGTTTTACTGTCTACTGCTGTAATTAAAATCATTCTGCTTACAATACAACAACGCTATGAATGCACTCCGCACATGTTGCAATTTTATAAGCGAAGTGCAAAGTTTTGCAGAAAACGTTCAAGACCTGGGTTTTCTCTCACGATGGAGTTAAGATTCGGTCAACAGTTATGCTTTTTTAATGAATTTTTTGGCTTATTATTTGTTGGCTATTCCAGTATGGTTCAGTTTCGTGTGTTTTCAGTATAATCATTAAGAGTTAATAAGCAAATAAAATACAAATTTAGCAAAACTAAAAAACAAAATGGAAACGAAATTCAAGTAAATTTATTGAATATGATTTTGAACTTCAGACTCGCACACGGCATGCACAAAATACTCGAATTCGACATACTTATGTTTCTAAAAAATAAAAAGACAATTTCTTTTCTTTTTTGTTTAACTATATACGATTTCCGTTTTATTATTATTACAATATTTCCGTTTTCTCGTTAGCAGCTTCAGTATGCATTTTGTGTATTTGAATGCTTCAGTTATTCACCGGTCTCTGTGTTCTATTATATGCTTGTTACATTCATATATATTTTTATTTTTATGTAAAAAAAAGAAAACGTGAGTGCAGCTCACTTTCAATTTACGTTTTCTAGCTTTTGTTTATGACGTTTTTTTGTTGTTTTTGTCCTTTAATTTCAATTTAACAAACTTCCAACTCGCTAAACAATACTAACTTTATTGCGCTCTTGCGTTCGTCTGCTCAGAGCGTTAATATTGTTGTTGTTGTTATTATAAGTTATTGTTGTTATATAAATTTGAAAGAGGTCATCCGAATGCCAGAATGCATTGCCCGGCTACAGTTCTGGCGCCTTTCGAATAAAGTCCAATTACTCATTATTACTGTAGGTATTGTGTGTAGGTGTGTGTGTGTTCGAGTATGTGTGTGTGAGCAGTTGCATCGGTCAATTCGACCCAGTGTCAACGCACTATTTAACTATGCAATTTTCAGTTGCTCCATTATATTCATTCAGTCAATTTACGCAATAGTAATAATAATTGTAATAATAATAATAATAGATAGTAATTGTAAATATGTGTACGTCGGCTGATAATTATTGGGCTTAGTGTAAATTTCGTCTGCTATTCGGACACTATACTTGTTGCTGATTATTGCTGAATACTGTGCACTGCGATCCTGGCTGCTAGCAGATGCGTGGATATTGAATTACGTGGTTGTGGTGCTATGTAATTTTTCTTCTGGCGTAAACTGCTTCAAAAACATTGGTAACTTAGTTATACTTTTGCTCAACCCAGATAAATCGGTTGTCGAAAGCAAAAGCAAGCTTACATACATAGATGTGAAATTACAAAAAAGGAATACATATATAAAACAAGCTAAAATTATATCACGTAAATTGTTTTCTAAGATGTCTGCTTCGATTTGTGCCACATTTGACTTGTGTTGTGTGTGGCATATATTGATTGGTATTGGTTGTGGCTGAGAATCGCAGCTGGGCGCCAAGCACTTCATTCACATGTGACAGAAATCAACTCATTTCAAACAAAATTGTTGTTGCTACTCAATGTTATTGCCGCCAGAGCGCCTTGTAATACAGAAAACCCATGTAAAGTCGAAAGAAATGCAAGCATATCTTCTGCTGTGCCTCTACATGGAGTTTTAATTCGATTGTAGCTAAAAATTTGAGTTTTTTACAATTGTCTGTGTGTTGGTGCTGTCAGAAAATTACATTGCTTCGTTTATTTGAATTTCATCTTTATTTATTTGTTGCTGTATTTCAATTTACATATTGGGGGAAAATTAATTCGAAGAAATAACAATTATGTGTTTTTATGTTTGTTTTATGTTGCTTTCTTCTGGTTTTGTAATGTTTCGGTTTTTTGTTTTATTTTTTTGCTGCTATAGTAGAAATTATTTGGCTACAAAATGTACGTATGTATTAATTATTAAAAACACATCTCAATTTAGTACACAATTAATTTTTAAGTTGTAGCGAACTGGCGAGCGATGTTACTTTTGCGGTCTTTGCGGTATTACTGTGGTTGCTTCCTACTTCTTATCTATTTGCTGCTTCCTGTCTTCTTTCCTCCTTTCCTCCTTTCCATTCATTGTCATTGGATCACTTGCATCCGTCTATTCGTAAGAGTTATTAAAGTAATTGCGCTGTTTCACCTGCCACCTTTGTGATTCTCAAGACGTTGGCTCTCGGCCCCAGTGCAATATTGCAAAGCCCCAGTCGTTAGTCTATTCGCATACCGTTGCCAATAGATGTTCAATGCCGAATCTATGTTTTCAGCGTATTTGCACAGACTGGAATGTCTACCAATTCCAATGGATTCGGAATAACAGACACCAACTGGCGCCTGCACTACTGCGTCCAGGGATTAGCCATTGTAAAAGTTAGTGTTGAAAAGCATGATGGTGCGTGAGGGGGTAGATTAAGGTGAGGAGGGGGAATGGGCAGAGTTTCGCTTTAAAGTCACAGCACAGTCTGGTAGATGGGAAGAGAAGAACCATGATCCACTTCCATGTGTAGAAATGTGACGCAGAGAGCAAAATGCTGTCTCAAGGTGGACGGCAACAACGCGCAAAGGTCAAAATCTGTGTCGATCTTTAGAATTATTAGTATTTAATATTTAAATAATTTCGAATTGCGATTGCTGTGGAATTTTATGAAAACGCCTTCTGAATGCAATAATTTCATAACTTAAATGCACCGAGGTTAGCCGAAACTTGAGGAATAGACACCCATTTTTAATGAAACAAAAATTCAAAAAATATAAAGAACATAAATTTCTTAACACTGACGATTTTTCAGAAGTTTGTTTTCCAATCATGCAAGTCAGTGATTGCAATCACTGTGAACACAGTAGCAAACATAGCATTGAAATACACATTCGATGAAGAAAAAAACCAAAGCCTTCTTTTAGGCGTTTCACTAATACTATCTTTCGATTTAAGCTTGAAATTTTTCAGTCCATTTTCAGTTTTCAAATCATACCTAAACAACTCGATTTAAATCAAATATGTAATTTGACCAAAATACAAATAAATTTAAAAACAAAAACAAATCAGCGGCTACCTTAATTCTTGAAATGAAATGTGTGAAATGCTTTGTTTGAAATGTTGTTCACATGAAAGTTCCGTTAGAAAAGATTACTAAATTTCGCCCAAGCCACATTCATTTTTATTCATTCTTTGTCCGCTTGACCGGTTTGCGTTCGGTGTGCGCGCGTCTTTTGAGCCGATTTCTAGCAAAGAAATTTTGTATCTGCTCTTTTAGTGAATTGCCAAATGACCGGGAAAGTGCCAAACGTGAACCCAAAAGTGAGTGAGTAGGTGAAATTTGGAAAAATGAATTTTGGTGTTTACGAAAAATTTTGTTTAATATTTTTTCTTTATTTATTTGCCAATTTAAACGTTAATCATTTACAAAAATTCTTACTCTCGCAGTCTGTTTTGGAAATTACTTTTTACCATTCGCTTCATTGTTTGCATTAGATTCTTCATTTCTTCGTTATATATGTTTTTCTGCACTAGCAATCACATTTCTTTTTCGTTTCATCCTTCTCATCATCATTAGTAATTTCTCTTCGTTCTCTTTTTTGTTTGTTTTTGTTTTTTGCTCCATCTTACACGTTTGCATTATTTATTTTACTCTAAAACTCGAAATCTAAAATATAAAACCTTTTCAACTTAACTTACACACACTGTATATATGCAAATATACATAACTTTAGGCGTTAATTTTACTTTAAGACTACATACAAACATTACAGTATCTCGTCGTCTCGTTAATCGTAGAAAATAGAAAATAAACGTTATATATCAATTAAAAATATATAAAAAATATTTTGCTAAATGAAACTTGAAAATACAAAAACACATTATTGTTAATATTGGTAAAATTTAAGGTCATATTAAAACTGAACAACTACGAGCTAATTTGCCAAACGTCTTGCTTTCCCGATTACAAATTAAAATATAGATGCAACTTTGCAAAAAGTCCGATAAAAATTTATAAAATAAAGTAATAATTACACGTATGCTTATAAATAAATAAATTTGCTTTTTCACATTACAAAACAGAAATTCAAAGGTTAACATTTCAATAAGCCAAAACAAGTGCGGCCACTGTGACAAATTTGCAATAAAAATGCTCTCGCCAAAATATCCGTGCGACGCGCAATGGGTCGAGCACATCGAGCTTGAAGCCAAACATCGATTTTCACAACGAACAGATCGAGTAACGAATTTTCTTGGAGAAAACATAATCGAGTTTGCGCATAATTTGGTAATTGGCCGTAAAATGGTATTTGAAAAACAGAATTTTAAATTAAATAATAGCACGAACATGTGTATGAATTTATTACGATTCATTTGCTGTCAACAAAAAATAAAATAAAAATAAAACTTAAAATTTAACGTAAACCATAAATCAGTACAATTTTATTTTAAGCGAATTTTTTTTATTAAAACAAATTAAAAACATTACAAAATTATAGCGTAAAATACAAAATATATGCAATTTGTTTTAAGTCACCAATGAAAATGAAACATTCAAAGAATTAAAAGTACAATTTGGAATCTAAAGCGGCGTTGGGCTGTTTCAACACATTACAAAATACACGTTCGCTGCTGTTTTGGAAAAGCGAGATTGTAGGCAAATTGCGCCACTATCTGTGTGGGTGTGTGCCGGTGGAAATTTTCGCGGGAGATTATCAATTGAAAATTGAAGTATGCATAAAAAGGTGTAAAAAATTAATAAAATGTCAAATATATGAATGAAAATTCATCATTACTGTTTAATAGTTTTTATAAAATGTTTTTGATTCTCGGAAATGGCATTTTTTCGCGGGAGCAACTTGCAGACGCGCAACGATTCGGGGGGGTGTTCAAAGACGTCAAATTGCAACAAAAGCGTGCTCGCAACAATGGGGCTCTGCAGAAGGCAAGAAGAAAGGGTTTAGGAAGCATTTTTAATTGTAATTTAATTAGTATTCTATGGTGCCTAACTCTGTCCGTTCAATTCTAATATCTTTGTTTTTTCAATTTTTTCTTGTCTCTTTATTTTGGAGTTGGGCTTAAAACTTTCTACGGTAGACTTCAGCGAAATTACTTAAATTTCTTAGTTCAGTGCAATTGAGTGTGAAACATATTTGGGAGGTGCTGAGTGGATCCACATGGATTTGTAGCTCTCCTCTGCTACTACCAGCCGTTGCTGTCAGTTGTTGTTGTTGTTGCTGTTAGTCTGAGGTCTTTTTCATGCGTTTACAACTATGAACGTATAAAAATGGTTATTGTAGTTGTGATTTATTCTTGCTCTAGGCGCGTTCTAAAATTACGTTTGTTCTCTCAATTTTATTAATAATAAATGTTCATTAATTAATAATACATATTTTATTAGATAGTTTTTAGTTATTTGTATGAGCGCTTATGATCATAAAATCTTAATTTCCTTCTCACTTGTATGCCGCGTCGGCTTTTTTACTTTCGCTCATTGGGTTTATTCTTTAATAAATTGGAAAAATCAAGAAAAACTACTATTGTGATGTGTAGTTCGTTGCTGAGTTGTTTTTACTCTTAATTCTTTTCTACGTTTGCCTTAGTATTATTTCATCATCCGCTATCGCTTTACTGCTGCAATTGAGTAGTTTATTATCAATGTTTATCATTTTTTTTTAATTCTTTCCTCAAATATTTGCATATATTATTACGTTTATTGCCAACACAAAATTTGAATTTCTTAACGAATTTGGAAAACAAACAAGAAAAATTTTAACAAACAAAAACAAAGTGTCAAAGTCTCTCACCTCATTCGCCTTGCCTATTCGCGCAAGGCGAAAAAAACCAAAGTCAAAGCCGAATACATCGTTTACTCACTTACTCTGACATGCCGAAGCATTGCAGAAATCAAATTTAATTACATACAATTGCCTAGTGAATTGCATTTCGCAGACGGTTTCAACATGCCGACATTATATAATAACTCCACATGCCGTTCGCCATCCATTAATATTCACTTACTTTCGCAAAATTTCGTTTCACTGTCAATTTAAAATGTTTAGCTTTTAATCTATAATCTTTATAATTGTTAATTGTTGGATTTTCAATTGTCAGTCGATCTTTCGCCAAGCTTTGCTTTTTGAATCTAATAATATAGTGTAATTTAAGATAATCATATATTATGTTTTTTGTTGTTGTTGTTGCAAATTTACTTGTTTTTGTTTTCTCATAATTTTGGATTTCTCTCCTCCTCGGTAACATATTTACAGAGTCACAGGTCGTTAATAGGGGGCCTTGGCGGTTTAATTATAAAATATTTATGTTGTTTCGTTTCCATTCTTGTATATAAGTGTATAAAAAGTGCGTATCGAAATAGTACTAAGTAATTAATTTATATAATTTTTATCATCATTATCATTAGTAATTCTTGCCCTTCGCTGTCGCTATCGTGCTGCACTAGTCGAAAGTTCTTTATTGTATGTTCAACGCCTGAAAATCATTCAGTTAAAATGTCTCGCTTATTTCGGTTACTAACGCGTCTAAAATCCTCAGGTTCTATAAAACGGAAAAGCAAAAACCAAAACCGAACACTTGTATGAGCTGCTGGAGAACAGCAACTGGACACCTCCGCGACTGTCGTCCGACGACGCGCCTCAAGGTTAAAAGTTAATTTTGCTTTGCTTAAATTTATGCTACACGATTAAAATGTTGCTTTAATTCCTATAATTATTCTTTGCTTATTGGCTTTAGTGATTTTGTGTCAATTCATTATTCTGTTGTGATCAAAAGGACGTCTCTCGTTTAAACGCATTTTCAACGGACTATGATCGAATTATAACTTTCTCTATTAAATCTGAATTGAATTTGTGGATTTGCGGCCATCTGTCACTGCTCTACTTGTATACTTGTAATTAATGCTATTTTTTATATTGTTAAATATTTATTGCTTTTCGCTCTTTGCTTCATCCTCTTGCTACATCCGTTCGCTCGGCTGTTTTCCGGCTGCAGCTCTCGGTGTTCTCTGCTGGTGTTTCTATTGATGTTGTTCTGGCATTACGTATCCATCTGGACTACTCGATATTATTGCTCGTTGCAGTAATGCTTGTATGTAGTTGTGGTAATTTGTTGTTGTTGTTGTAGTTTCTGATGATGTTGATGTTTCTTTCGTTTATGTATGTATGTATGTTGTATTGGTAGTAGTAGTGGTTGCTGTTGTGTTTGTTATTTTAACTCCATGAAAACGTGTCTGTATACCATTGTTCGCCATTAGTGCCCAAAGGTTGTTGCGGTAGTGGCAAACTGCCCCAACTGCCATTTCCGATTAAACCGCTCGGATAACGTCGCTTAACATCTGCTGGATTTTGGTGACCTCCATCAAATTTACGCTTACCGACTACTGTGCTCGCGATTTGTGTGTGTGTGGGTGTTGATTTAGTTTCGGTTTCAGTTTTTTGAGGAGGTGGGTAAGCACAGTTCAAAAAAGTAGAGTACCAAAGAGAGAAAGAGAAAAAAGAATTTCATTATTTTATGCATTAGTATCCGCTAAAATGAATGAGTTATGCAAAGTATTGCGTCTTATCTAAATATGCTTTTCATTCGCATGAGACTTTCTTGGTAACATTAGCTCGTTTTGCTTCAAAAGTTTAATGAAACCTTAGAAAACGTAAGGCGACTTCAAGCATGGCATTTCATTAATTTTCTTTGTAACCAGCTCCAATCTTAGTTTTCGAAAGTTTTTGAAGAATGTTGTGTTTTTGTTTCTGTCTCAATCGTTTCGTTGCCGTCCCTTGTGTCGTCCTTACATTTTCCAATTTTCTTGATTTCGATTTTGGTTTCCGATTGTAAAAATTATATGTAAAGCGGGAAGGACTAAAAATCGGGGGATACGTGATCGGAGTGAAAGTAAAGAACAAAATACAATACTCGTAATCCAGCAACAATTGGTTGTTTTTATTACACAAGAAGAAATTTATTTCCAGAGTTCGACAAAATTTAGCATTACACAAAAGAGTTTTCTCGTCGAAAGAAAATAATGATAAAAAATTTACAATATATTTAAAAAACAATCAACGAACATAGTAAATGACAAAAAACAAAATACAAAAATCATATATTATATATACATATTAAAATTATATGGTATATATATATATATATTATCAATCAATGCAAAGTATGCATAGTGGGGAAGATAAACAACGTCGACAGTTGAGGATAGAAACTAGAAGAAGCGATATCTTGAATCGATTTAATTCGATTTGAAATGATTCGATCGGATCTGAATTGAACCGAACGGGAATTGGTCTGGTCTGATCTGATCTGCATTGACTTGATGTGATGATGCGGTCTGAGTGACTCTATTGGATTCTCATCGCTCCTGCAATTCCATTGGAATCAACCGGAATGTTCGAGTCCAAAAATGCATATTCGCTATTGTGATATTCGACAAATTTTCCATTAACGGTACAAGTAGTAACAGTAGTATTGAATGCTTGATATCGAATTCAATACGTTAAGTGTATAGAAGGATGAAGATAGATTTGAAAAGTTGTTGCGGATTGTGCGTTAAAGCTCGACAGATCATAATTGAAATTCATTTCTTATGCGTGAACTCCGATGGATGCTAAAATTGTAGAACAACAAGAGGAAAATATTTGCAAAATTATGGAAACTGATGAAATAAGGTTTGTGAATTTTTCTAATCAACAAATTTTGCGCAAACTAAAAACAATAACAAATGTGCATCAACTAAACCTACTAAGCGATTGTTTGTAATGTTTTTAACCACACATACATTGGTATTTCGGATTGGCAACACAGCACGTCAAGCTTTTGAGTTATTATCAACAACTTGAAACAAAATACAATAATAATCATTGAAATAATGCATTGTTGCAGTTTTGCTTTATTGATTTTTCGACAAGTGAGAGCGTAGTAGAGCTTTGCGGCTCACAATACAGCAGGTCAGCGATTTTTCATGTGAAGGCATCGTTCAAGCATCGACGACCTAAGCATTTGATTGAAGCGACTGAGCGTCTACTTTGGACATTGCAATTTACAATGTCCGGTCTCTCTGACCAACTCCGTGTCGTACTAGCTCACTTCACCTTCAACTCAGTCGCATTGTTCTATGTTTGAAATATTCATTTTAATGATCAATTTTAATTTTTTACAACTAATATAAATACCATATTTCCACTACAATTGAATATTTAAGACAACGTACAACTTGTGTATGTGTGCACTTTCCTTTGAAATACAACAATGTTATGTGTGAAAAACGTTACAAGCACGTATTTTCCTTTGCGTTAAATCGAAAATAAATAAACGAAACTTCACTAGGATTGACTTGGTGGGCGCTGCTGTCCTTTTTTGAGCAAATAAAGGCGAAGAAAAATGCAAATAATTTCCACATGAAAAGTATATACGCAAATAATAGTTTCATTCTCAAGTGGCTTTATGACGAAATCATATATTCAATAATGCATTTAAAGTACAAAACGAAACGAATCGATTAGTATTTAAAATATAAAAAAGTATTCATACGGTATGTGTTTCTATACGAATACACTCATAAACTTAAAATTATGTATGAAATGCAAGATAGCACGATTATATTATAGTATTGAATTGATAAGAGGGGCTAGGTGGATACACGGTGGAGAAATAAGAATGTTAGCAAAGCGATGGAGTAAGTTCTTATGTTGTGTAAACATACAAACAAACACGTCTAAACACAAAAATTATTTTCTTTGCTTCCGAAATTCATAATCGTTAGGCACTGCTGCCGGTGCGGCCGATGTTAATTTAATTCATAATCATGTTAATTCATTTGTACAATCGCAATAATTTTTGTGTCGTTCACACTCGCTGCCCTGGTGGTTTCGATTCATACTATGCAATGCAAGTGAGGATCCTTATACTATAGTAAGTACACTGGATTACACTGGCATAGGCACGACTAGTTACAGTTCTGCCGTTCTGACTTTTCGTTTTACCTATGTACTTTAAGGTTACACATACATACATACGTACATATATAGCATACAGGTACACTAAACAATGACGTCCGAGCCATTTTTAGGAATAGAATAGTAAGTATAAGTAAGGCTAAATCGTTGTACTGTGTTATTGTTGCGATTTAGTTGTTGATTTTTATTGATTTATTTGATTTTGCTTTGCAATGGTAAACTTTTGCGTATGTCGAATATTTAAATAAAATGTCGATTCTTAAAAAAATTATATATACACGTCAGTGGAGGTGGAATTTTGTTCGGTGTTTAATTTATAATTTTCAAAGTTGCCATTTTGATGTTATTAAATTATCCGTTGAGTGTTTGAAGGGGCCGTCGTCAATTACTCAATACGTAAATTATAACTTTGAAGTTGGAAAATAGAGGCAAAGGAATCGGTAGTAAAAATATATAATATTGCTTTGAAAGAAAATGCCGCAAACGACGGGCAACATTGCGACATGATGCTCTTCTCTCAAATACATCCACAAAACAGTATACAATACATAGGCACAATTAAGTTGAGTCGGTGTTTACAGTGTTTTCACTTTCGTTTTTAAATACTAATCGATTCATAAGGCTCTCCATATACAAAGATATTCGATAGGAATTTTCGAAAAAATTCGCAATCGCAGTCTTTCATGTTGATTATTATACATTTTTCTTTACACTTAACATTATGATCTAAGAGAGACGCACTCGCACGGGGCGCCGCGTCTGGCTGGGTCTTGAACTGCTTCCGTGAAATGTATCGCAGTGTGTGGTGAAGGAACCATAATTAGTCTGCGTGAATGGAAAACACAAGCCGTGTGCCGAGTCATTGCAGAGATACGAGGACAATACTTATGCAGATAATGACGGCGATATGGCTACACAGCGAACAATCAACAATCAATAAACGCATGCAAAAGAAACGAAAAACATAAGCGCCAAAAATATTCTCTTGTACACGCAATCAAATTACAAAAATCATTGCTCAAAAACGTTCACTTGGTAGTATTTAGTTGGCTTGTGTTTGAATAATTTCACTTTCGAAGGGCAGATAGATCCCTGCAGCTGACGGAAGCAGCCAGAGCACCGTTTGTCTCAACCAGCGTTCAACGAAAGAAGCACAAGACGCAGGACGCACGCGGAAT
Source organism: Melieria picta (assembly GCA_964056695.1). Lineage (NCBI taxonomy): Eukaryota > Metazoa > Arthropoda > Insecta > Diptera > Ulidiidae > Melieria > Melieria picta. The sequence continues at coordinate 102,759,299 of OZ057398.1, read as the reverse complement.
GCGCCTCGTTGGGGTCATGCGCTCGTGCTTCTTCCGCCACCATTCGCCAAGTGCATCTCATGGTTGTACATCGAGCAAAAGTAGTACTAAGAGAAGGACACACTTTCTCGTTTCTATCGGTTACTTAAAAAGAGCATACAATCGATTCGGCATTAAGTCAAACAAATCAAGTCCTTTAGAGGTAATAGCAGTGGTTACAATTTGCAAACCAACGATTCAAAACGATTAAATTTAATTTACATTACTTTAACTAACAAAATTACAAAAACAGAGTGTGAAACAGTGAAAGAGTAATGGCAAGAAAACTCGTAGTCCTAGTAGTGTTACATAAAATAATCGGAAAACAATTGAGATACATACGTATAAAGTAGCAATAACGGTAATAATAATAGTAATAATAATATCTAGTAGCAGTAGAAGTAGTGGTAGTACAAAACAACGTAACGCAGTAGCATACTTTCACTAACTCTTGTAGTGGTTAAATCCGTTTACTTGTTTCTTTACTTTACTTGTTTGTTTGTTTGTTTGCTTTTAATTCTCACCTGGTAAATTTTGTAGCGGTTTGGCGTGCTGGGTGCCACGAGCGCTGGGACGCATTTGTCCCACCCCACGGACCCCCCCGGTTGCTGCCTGAGCCCCCTGAGCGGTGGCCCCCCGCTGAACTGCCACCGCCGCCGCCGCCACCACCGCCGCCGCCGCCGCTTGAGGGGCCCCCTGACGATTGATGTTGCCACGGAGCCCAACGGCTCGGCCACGCGTGGCCGTGATTCCACGCCCACGACCAACCCCCTGTTGTGTTGTTGTTGTGGTTGGTGTGGTGTGGAGTGGAGTGGTTGTAGTTGATTTTCGATTATTTCAATTGTTTATGGGTTCGGTTCGGTTCGGTGCAGTGCGGTGGTTGTGGAAAGTTGTGTTGTGGATTCGTCGGGTTGTATTCACAATTTGCGGGTTTCCGAATTTCAATTTCAATTTACATAGACACACGATGGTTGCGGTGCAGTTGTTAAACGTACACATACATTATGTATATAGAGCATATTATATATGTGTGTATATATATATTATAAATGTATATATGGATCGCCAAGAGTATCAATTAAATTTGACATACAATTTTCGATTAACGGGATGCGATTGAGTTTTCGAATCGTTTTCAAAATTTAAAAAAAAAAAAAGAACATTAAGAAAATTTTCGGGGTTCATAGGTTCAGTATGTTTTGGTTTTGGTTTTCATTTTGTTTTGAGGTGGCATATGGTATGTGGGAGTGATGGTGGTCGTAAAAGGGTCGAATTTCGAATTCCACAGACAAACAATACGAACGAGATCGTTTTCGTCGTAGTTGAGGTCGAGGTTGTGAATGCAGCATTCAGAATCGATAACGAGATTCGATTTTGTATTGGGTTATTGAAGAGATAATTGGCAATGGTTTTGGAAATTGCATGGATGGTATTTTGATCGTTATAATTTTCATATTTTTGTGATTGTGGTTGTTGTTTGTTTTGTGGTTTGACGAACATATATATAATTTTTTTAAGATGATTTTACCGAAACATAAAAAAGAAAAAGAAAGAAAAGAAAAAATCGAAATAAACGCGTTAGACTTTCATATTTAAAAATTAATTATGAATATTATAATAAAAACTAAATTCCTCTGTAAAATGTTGTGGAAAATATAAAAGCTTAAAGAAGATAATATCAAATTCAAAGCGACAATCTGTACTCGAAACAACTATTGCCAAATATTTATATGTACATAGTATACACATATTATGTTTTATATCAATGTTGAACTCATGAACACTTATGAAAATTTAACTAGGAATCGAATACTTATACAATATGTAACGAAGTAAATATAAATATTAGTGGTAGTAGGTAACAAAGTCTCTTTTAATTGTTCCTTCGTAACATGCATTTAACTTGGGCCGACGGGAAGCTCAAGTTGAATGCAGGATCATTGTTCTTTCTATCTTTCGATGGTCTCAAATTTTAATTGTCATTTAAACAAAATTTGCGATTGACACATTTCAGATCTTTCGATATTCATTGTAACATTTCGAAGTAAAGAAAATATTTTAATATAAGTTGTTAAAGCTATTTCCAATCAATGTTCAATTGAAATTATGCGCATATTAAGAAAAAAGCTTAATGTTAGTTTGCTTAGTTTAGTGATAGGCATTGGATACCTTAAAAATTATGCTCTAGTGAAGCGGGTCAGGTACGCAACTATTTTGGGAAGATAAAAAGTAATTGAGTGCAAACCAATAATGAAAACTCACTTCGAGCATCGAATGCACAATGCTTGACATTTAGCAATTCTTAATCTTTGGTTAAATTTCACATACATGAGCATATTTTTGCGATCTTGACATTTAATGATTTTAATGAGACTGTTGATTTTCATATCTATTAGCAAATTAACGAGTAAAACCGTCTCCCCATTTGTAGTTGAAATTGTTTCATATTCAACTTCACGAAAAGTAGAGTTTTGTGGTTTGCAATTATATCGCTTTGTATCTTCCGTCGATTGTCGAGTTAGTATAAATAAAAATAACTGCATAATTTTTACCAGCACTCAAAACATAATGAAGCATTTGCTGTAACATATAATAAAATAAGCGTAAACGATATGCATGAAATAAACAAAATGGCAGCACGTTACATAACTTTCACATGATATAATTAAGAAGGCGTGTGTTATAAATTAATATAAAGCAAAAGCAGCGATAAATGAGTCGTGTTAAGGGTATTTGACAAGTTTGGTGAGTAACAGAAAATTTCATAAGAAAATTAAAACAAACAAGTTATATAATAAAATTAGGAATGCCTTCCGAAACGCAACACGGTCAAGCAGCAGCTTCGCCCTTAAACGCCACGAAAGCGTAAATCAAATCGTCGCTCTGTGAATATGCCGCACAGAGAAGAACCATCTGCTCGCTGCTCGGCAGTGGTGCGTTGGGGAAGGCAGGCTGTCTTTCCAAAACACTTAATTTCTAATACATTTCCATGGTGTTTGGGTATTAATTCGGATGTGCGTTGCTGGTTCATAACGGAAAAATTAAAATTATACATGAAGACAAATGATACCGCGTCCTAGGCGACTAGTTTTAGTTCTAGACGATGGAAGATGAAAGCTCAAGCCTTAAAATAATCCCTGACAGCATGATAGTGAGGTCATAATTTTGGTACTGGCACGTGACGGTGTTGTTGTGGGTTTTGTTGTTCTGGTTGTTACTGTGTTTGCAATGCATTGTGTCGGCTTCCGTTTGCGTTTGAGTGTACTGTTTTGTATATATGCCGAAATTAGAAACAAACAAAAAATAAGAAATCATAGGAATAATTCGAAAAATCATATACAAAAATATCAAATGGAAAACGTTTAGCTCAAAGACTACAAGAAACTTGAACTAAAGACTTAAGTATGTGTAAAATCTTGGACGAATCTGCCGAGTATGGTCGGGTTTATGCAATATCACAATTTCAATTCGTTAAAATTGTGTTTATGTATGTATGTCTTGCTGGGTGCACGCCTCTAATCCCAATCAAAACGCAAATCACTAATAGTTGTATTACTAATAGTACAATGTGCTGTAGTAGAACAAAGTAGTATTCAACCCACCACATTATTTCTGGCTGTTCTCTGCAGTCCACCAGCGGGTCCACCAGTTTGCAATGGTGTCACACCGCTCGGCGGATAATCAAAGAAGTACTCTCCATCATAGGTGCGGTAAAATTCGTCATAATATGATTCATTGTAGCCACCACGATAATCCGAATAACCGTAAAAGTCGTAATCGTAATCTATAAATTGGGTTAAAAAAATTTTGTTGTGGTATTTGGTTTTTATTTGCACTTTACCATTAGTTCAAAATGTTTCCAAAATTTCGGGAAATGTACACGACGACCAATTCTCAAATACAGCAATAACAAATGCATTAGAAACAACTTCGCATTGACTATAGACAACAAAAATTTATAGCAATCTTTTCGAAACGTTTAGCTGGCCACTAGCGCGCAGCATGAAATGTAATAATGGCAAGTCGAGCGTTTTACAGCGAAAGATATCCCAACACACTATTCTTTGGTGCATAGGTGTACGCGATATGTTTTTAAACGAATCCACGTTGAGGTGTTTAGTTTAAAGACCGATGAAAAACTGAACACATATAATGACATCACGGTGCAATAAAAATGTAATCCTGGAAGTTCTAGTAAGTTTAATATTATTGTGTGAGATGCGCTTTTAGCGTCAGAAACAAAGTTGCCATCATTTGCAAGGATCAGAACACTGTGACTATGTGACAGTCTGTTCTTGTGTCCATGTTTAATATTTCATTAGAAAGTGTTTGACTCTTCTAAATGTGTGCATACCCCTAGTACTCGTATAATTCACATCTCGAGTGGGCAGTCGTAATGCTCATTACATATAGCGTGTGGGATCTACCGTTGCGCTTACCGTTGATTTGTCACGGGTTGCATTTTCAAAGTATTCAATGTTAGTTTTTGAAAATTTGCCAAAAATCTAGAGCCAAACGGAGGGAGGGAAACGCATTGCAGAATCGTATTCGGCTGCCGCAAATTATATCAAAATCGCTGCAATTACGAAAGACGAAGATGTAAATGTCGGTTGCACTGTGTTTCGACTACCATCATTAGCAAATTCAGTAGTGAATTGTTGAAAAGATTAGCTATAAACTTTTGTCCATTCAAAAATTTCGGTATGATACTTAAGAATTACATTTCTAGCTAATAGAATTGTCCAAAAGAAAGTCTTAAAACGCAAACGAGTAACCAATAGGACAAACTAAACAAAAACGTATACAAACAGAACTAAAGACGTGAAACGGAAAGTTATGTGATGTATGGTGGGCATTGGTAGAGTTGGCGGTTTTACTAATATCAAACAAAAAGACCTAATTGAAAATCTTCACTCAAAGTATGTTCGTTCTAGGCGGCTATTCGCATCTCACTACAGGCGTCAGTGATCGTTACATTCTGGGTCGCTAAGATCGCGAGGAGTAGAGTGAGTGACCGCACTTGAGACCGCATCCCATTCGCAGGGGATGCCTCGCGCTCACAGTATTACGGTACCAAAACTTTTCGGTAGAGGCGTGCATAAAGTGCCGAACGCCAACGGGTTAATTGGATTTTGTTTTTATTCCATTTTTGGGGTGTAGTTCTTGTTTTCGATTCGTATTACGTATCATGCTATTTTCAATTAATATAGGGACTCCATCTGCAAATAATTACTTACCGGTAATACATCAAATAGTATACGGGGTGCTTAAAATTCGCTACACGGAGAACAATTGTAACATTTAATGTAAAAAGAAATATCACTAAAATTACTAAACATCGAGTTTGAGGTTGGTTGTAAATTCTCTTCGAGAAACACACTTAGAAAATGTAAAATGGAATAAAAACAAAGTATTAAGTACTATATAAACATCAAAACATGCGTTCAAACTAAAAGTATTGAAAGACAGAAATCACACGTGAATTAGTGTAAAAAGATATGTAAAATAACAGTGAGAAGCAACGGCAAGGATCAGAAATAAATACAGAGTGCAAGTATATTTTCGCCTTTTCAAATGCGTTAGTAGGGAGTAACAACACACCGGAAATTTCCAGAACAAATTAAGCTAGAAAGGAAAATTGTATGTGACAACTAGTAAACAACGAAACATGATTTTTAGCTTGATATTATATGAAAATGATGAATTCATGTCGGAATCAAAGCTCAACGCAAAGATCAGGATCGGGATGAATTTAAGACGGAGTTTGGAGCAAATATGAAGAGTTATTGGTTAGTATCCACTTAAGTAAAGAAGGAAAGAAAAATACATAACTAAATGAACCTAAAGTACAAAATTATTGTTAAGCTATTGGCCTACGCAACTGCAAGTACACGTGATCTTAAATACATATACTTTGCCTAGCAATGCATATTATGCTTTCGGATTTTTTTGTTTTTGCTTCGTACTATTGACTTTGTTTCTTTTTTGTTTTACTTTTAGACTTTTGAAAATGTCTTCTTTGTATGTCAACTGCAAATCTAATTTAACGCCATTTATTGCGAGTTTATTAATTGAATACTTTTCTGTGGTTTCTTTCAATTCGCATTTCATCAATTATTAAGAAAATATAACCAAAGTATACGCTAAGGTGAATGGAGCTAGTGAGTCGGCGGCAAATCGACTTACCGTAATCGCGCGGCATCGGTGTACGTAGCGGTATTCTAGGACCGCCTGGCAGGCGCATTGGCGTAGTTATGGACATCATGCTGGGATGTGTGGGTGACAAGTTTCTGTATGGAGACAATTGTTCAAATCTTTAAAAATAACAAACGCACACGGCACGGCACCAAGAGAAAAGAAAAAGATAACGCATTAAAATGTGTAACGTTCTTAAGTGTAGCGGCTACGTGAAATACGGGAATCCAATTATCAATTGTTTTTGCGTGACCGAATCAGCGGCGACAGCGAATAGCCAATGTTCAATGTTCTTCTTGTTAGTAGAGATTGCTTTTGAATTTTGTCTTGCCAATGTGGTATTAAATTATGCTCGGATCCGAAAGAAGGCCAGCGGACTGGCGTACTACTTACCCAACAAGTCCCGGACGTCCTTGCATCATTTGCATCATTCTACGCTCACGAGCCCGAAGAATTTCCTCCTTTTTCTTCTTGTCTGAAGGCGGTTTGGCAAGTGAAACCTGTATATATGAAAACGATATTTACTTGAAACCACTTTCAGTGCACATGTATTCGAGTTAAATACTCACTTCGATGTTCGATGAGCCAACTTCTTTGCCGTTGAGGCCACGCATTGCAATCACGGCACTATCACGATCCTCGAAGTGTACGAAAGCGTAGTCTTTTATCTTCTTCACCCTTTCTACTTTGCCATAATGCTCAAACTGCTCCTGTATCCGGTAAAAGTCACACAAATTATTATTAGGTACAGTTTTTAAAATGGGACAAACGCAAACCTTCAGTTTTTCCTCACTAACATCCACATCCTGTGTTAGATTTCTTACATAAAGAACTTTAACTTTTGACATTGTTTGTTCGTCTGGCTCCTCCTGCGGATCAGCCCAATCGACAATAATATCACATCCCCACACCTGCAAGCCGAAACAAAGCCTCACGTATAATCAGCGCCAATCGCAGTCTACGCCACATCTCATACCTTAATTCTACCAGTGCCAAGTCTTCGTTTTGCCAGGGAGGCGGCTTTGTGTGATTCATATTCGAGAAAGCAGAAACCCCGATTTTTCTTCTTGTCATCCGGTGAACTGTATATGATCACCTCAATAAGGCCAGCTACATTTGAATGGACATTGGAAAGACGAGAGACATCATGGATTAAACAAGCTCAGCAGCATTAAACGATTGGCGTTTCAAATAAAAATACAACAAAAATGTATTATTAAAGTATGGAGTAGCATTTCCGGAAGTTAATAAGAACAAAACTAAGAAAAGTTCAAAATTTTACATTACAAGCTTAAGTTGCGTGCGTTGTCATGTAAAATAATGAAGATTTCCGCACGTCTTGCACTGTATGATCAATTTTGGAAACTTTCATTTTACAAAAATTACGTTTTCTGGTTTTCTTCTTTTTTCCGTTTTAAACTTTTGCTGCCATTTCATTCAGTCTTTTGAGGAAAAACCAATGCCAAAATTCCCTTTACTTCGAATTTCTTGAGAGTTGATACATACACCAACTATCCAAAATATTGAGTATGTTTTTCACTTATAGCATAGTAAATAAAAAGTTACAAATGCACATTGAATTTTTGACTGATTCGCTTTTATACAGTTGATAGTATTGAGTATCGTATTGTTATTAAACTATACAACGAAATCATAATGCAAGTAACACAAAATATCCATAATACTCTGTATATATAAATATTTAGTTGTATATGTAGGTATTGTATAAATAAAGAGAATGAAGTACATTTAGTATGTGAGATAGAGAAGTTCTGTTGAGACTTGAGTGTTATAAATATTGTCTATTCGAATTCGCCGCACATAGATTAGCTCCGTACTCAACTTTAATGAAAACAGTTCATTAATATTTGCGTTTTTGAGGAAAATGTCGTACATTTAAAAAGAAAATAGAGTAAATTGCAATAAATGTAGATATGTACGTATAATTCACCTGGTTTAATTTGGGGAACGAGGGGCATGGGAAATACAATGTTACAGTGTTTCTCCAGTCATTACCATTATTCAAGGAATCACAAAAATAATTCCATTGTTCATTGTCCAAATGAATTTGCATTGACTGATTGATCGAATGCCTGATTGGTTGTCTTATAGATTGACTGATTGATTGATCGATTAATTGATTACTTAATAAATGCTCTATTGTTAAACTTGTATTTTAAATACATATTATTATGCTTGTGGAAGAAAGCTCATTCAAGGCGGTCGCATGGAACATCACAGAGCTGTTCGAATCGCATCTACTGCAGATACATAATATAGCGTTGTCTGTCATGAGTTGCGCGTGTGTACTGGCATGTGCGTACACTAGCCTTAACTTCTGCGTTTGATGACAACAGACGGATGAGTAACGAAAGGATAAAGGAAAAATGAAATAAGTAGTAAGAGAATACTGGTTTTTAGACAATTTTGCAGCTGACAAAGACGATTATAGGGGGAACTGAGCGAGCAGTAGTCATCAAAGCGCAGACGACAATAACAATTCTTCTAAATTTTGATGGCAACCAATTGCAGTGGTTAGGAGCTTTGATAACTACCGCGCCGATTTCGTATTTTAGGTTGTGATGTGTCCGAAATTTAAAATTGTTCATATCTAAAAAGTATGTAATAGTAAATTTTGGCAATGATTTTTCGATTTTGGTTTTTGATTCGCCTCAGCGTTTCTGTTTGCTTGTGGTGTGAATGTAAGAAATTGTTAGCTACAGTGTTGTTTTTGTAGTTGAAAACGAGTACAACCACGTAATAGCACTAAGATTTTTAGTGAATAATATATTTTGTTGTATTTTTATGGAAACACTTCTTATTGCGATAGGAAGGTGCTTCAATTTGACTATACATCCATATGCAAAATTTCAGCTGCAACCCGCAACAACAGCAAAACAAACAGCCGCACACGTGGGTGTGCGCTTCGTACAAAATGGTACATCGACATCGTCGATTTTCGGGTGTTGCAGCTGAGGTTCTGCATACCATGTACAATGCCCGAAATTTCAAAGCATTTCAAAGCGAAAATTGCAAAACAAAAATCCAATTTGTTTAATTTTAAATGGCCCAATGGTGCACTCAGCGCACGCTGTGGCGCTCGTGCCTCCGTTATTTACCCAGCTTCGATAGTTTTTTATAAGATAACCAATTAAGAATTTTCCTCTACTGGCGCTTTGAATTCTGCAACTGTCGCTAAAAAAATGTTTCCGTTTGCATTTGACCAATTGTACTATTTACCAATTGTTCGATCAGATAATGTGAAGTGAGAGGGATGTCGTACGTGGGTAATTCGCCTACTCACTGTCAGCACACATCATCAATTTTGATTTTACTTAACTTTTGGAGTGGATGGGGAAAACGATATTCGGTTGGTTGGTGGTTGGTTTTTTGTTTGGTTTCATTTGGTTGCATATGATTTTGAAATGTACCACTTACGTGCATGTTTAGAAAATTCCTCAATTAATTCGTCGTGATCTCTATTCTTAGGAATATTGCCGACAAAAAGCCGGTGATTGTTAAATGATATCGTTACACCAATCTTTTTGCCTTTCCGAATTTCAAAATCATTCAGCTGGAATTGTCAAAAGTTCACACAAAATATTTTGATTTCGATTTGTTCTCATTCATGTCGTTTTCAATTTATCATATTTCACATGGTTGGGGTCTTTTTTAATTCGTGCCAAATATATTGTTTAGGTATAATTAAAGTAAAAACAGGACCAAATTCACTAATTTGTATTGTAGTAGCAGAAAGAATATTATGTTTATAATGATTTCATGAATAGATATGTAAAATTTTCAATTAATAAAACCAAGCCAATATTAAAATAAGTTTTCTACTTAAAATCTAAATTTTTGAAATGAAAAAGGTTGATTAAGCATACAATGAATTTCATAGATTCTGTTTGCATATTATTTTAAATCGAGAACCCTATACTTATGTAAGGCTGACTGAAAAAGGCGCAATCTCTTGTGGGATTGTACATATATGGGAATAATAGTTGAACTCAATAATTTATTAGGGAACGATCTGGACGATTTTTCAGGTTCATAAAAAGCTTACTTGTCTGTCTACTATATAGTAATAACATCTAACTTTATTTGGAATCGTTTTATGACGCTTTTCATGTTTGACGCTTTTCGTGTTAGAAAATTACTTTGAAACCACAATTTGGATAGCTTTTTTGCTGACATCATAAAAACAAACATTTTGCTCAGATGTAATTTATCGAGTTTAAATATATGAATAAGTTAAATTAGTTGCGAGCAAACTTAATATTCAGAACGTAAAATTTTTGTTCTGAACAAGTCTGATAGTGAACTGAATATGGACGTTCATTTTCATTGTTTTAATGTTATGTAAGAACTATGAAATTGAAATAATTGTGATACTCGTTTATTTCGAACTATCAGATGCCACTAATTTGTCGATAGCTTCGTTATGAATAATTAAAATGTGCTGATAAAACAAATTTCTTCACATCTCACATTTGTAAATAATCTTCTAAAGCAGGACTTTTTATGTAAAATCGAATGATAAAAATCGTTTGGATTTATTGCCGAATCCGCTACTTCAAGCTCCAACCTGCCTTTCCTCCCACTTAACACGTGAATGTCTACAAATTTACGTATGTATGTCGTTTACATTAAATAAAAATAAATGAAACGAAAAGTGGTGATTATAGATAAATATTTAGTATTAAATATCAAGTATATTGTTACGAGTATATTGTTAATTAAATAAGTCGAAAATAAATTTGATGCAAAAATTTTGTATATACTTTTTATATTGTTTTTGTACGCAGAGTTAATGACTGGAGATTTTTAAAATTTGTTTGCTTTAAATGCTTGGCAATAAATTAATAAAAACGGCTGTCTTAAGAACTGACTACGTTATAAGCAACATTGGTGTAGCCATTCACAGTGAATGTATGTACGAATGTGCGTGTTCGTGCATATGTGATTAGTGTTTGCGCGTCCGCTCTTATACGTTCGTCTATGGCTGGATATGCATATGTGTGGGTGTGTTTATGATAAAAATGTGTTTTCAGGGCTGCCGAATATTTCCCAATCATATTTAAGCTTTTTTTCGGCGGGATTGAGAAGATAGTCAACTGTTTGTCTCTTTGTAACTCTGAGTGAAACTAAAAAGTGTTTTCTAGCAACTTGCAAGTTTTACTAATATCGAGCAGATATGTATGTATGTAAAAATGAAAATTTAGAGGGCGGAATAACCCCTTTTTTATTGAGAATGAACATAGTGAAATCGCATTTCACATTTTGGAGTCGGTTCAACTTTATATATATCCAGCAGCCCTGAGTGCTTTCGGCTGTTGCTGCTGATAAGTGATATTCAGATATGGTCTTGTGAGTGATTAGTTAGACAAAATTATTATGTTTTTAGGAACGCATTTGAAAAGAGTCTCGATAGTGCTGGTGATGATATTTGGTGGTTCGAGTGTTATGTGCAAGGTATTTGTGGATGGTAGTAGAAAATCTGAGTCATATTTACAACACATTTGGTTGATGGATTAATATGTGGGTTTGAAGTTTAATTACACATAAATCAACACAATAATAAAAAAGGCACAAATGAAAAATGTTTTTAAAATAAGTACAAAATGAAAACGTAACAATAAATCAATCGGTAACAGGACCAGAACTTTTAAGGTCACATATGCAACGCTCGACAACAACGCAGATATGTGGTCGTTAACTTAACGCTGAAACTCGAATTCGTTGGATTTCATTGCGCTGAACCAACCACAGCAGGCGGCACAACTTTGACACACACTCCCATAATCACTTCTAATACCTACTATATTAGCCAATTCGGATATCGGGCCAATCAGGAAGCCAATTGGATTTTTGTATTTCTCACGGTGAGGCGCTCTGTCGCGCGCAATAGCCAATTTCCTACAACAACCACAGTGGAATAAGCTCGCCACGAGCTGATCATCCGCGACTCGCGACTGGTGCTCGTGTTCAATTTCAAGGCATATTCCACCATGATCGCTTAAACTTCAACATAATTTTACCTTTGTGATATTTAAATTTACCTGTTAATTTACCAAATTCGTCTAAAATCTCCTCTTTGCCTTTCGACTTGGGTATGTTGCCTACAAATAGGCGCAGGTTCGGTACGCTAATGTTAATTTTCAGACACTTGCCAGGTTTTATTTCGTGATTATCGAGCTGTTGATGGGGAATGTATACAATACGTTTGTTTTGTCATTTGTTTTGTTGGTTGGGAATAACGAAAATACAATTAAATAAGTAAATAGAAATAATAAAAATCAATAATAAAATGGATAAATGAAAACATGATCGAAATGTCAAAATTTCAAGGAAAAATAAAACAAAATATGATAAACGAACGATGATTTTTAAGGGAGTGACCAGGAGGGCGGGGACCGTGTTAAAGAAATGGTGGGGCCATGAGCAAATTGGTTGGGTACGGTGGAAGAGTTTGTAAAGTTAATAGGTAAAAGAAGAAACTGAAATGAAGTGGTTTGAAACAAAATTTACCAGACTGAATTCGGTTCGGTTTGTATAATTTTGAGTTTTGTTCATTTCCAAAAATCAATTGCGAGAATTTCAAGTCCGAAATTTATGGTTTGCAGTATAATGAAATGGGTTCGTGTGTGTGTGTGTGTGTTGGTTTGTGTGTGTGCATTTGTGTTTGTTCAGAAATGAAGGAAAGCGAGCGATACTTTGATATTCGCCTATATAGAAGAAAGCAAATTTGTTAGAAGAAGTCATGCTCGCAATTGAATAAAATAAAACCGGACAAATTTCTTCGCGTTGCGTTTGCGACTGACAAACCAGGCGCGCGCCTTCAAACACTACTCCTACAATGTGTAGTGATTAGTGTGTAGTCATTCAGAATACGAGTCTGTCGCTGAAAGAAATGCTTACACTATCTGCAGATGCACATATACTCAAACTTAAGAAAATAAAAACGCGCAGAGCATAAGGAGAGAAGTTTGTAGGTACGCAGTATTGCAAAGAGGAGAAACAGAAGATGCAAAACTACCTATAAACAACGTTTAGCTATGAACTTTCGCAACGAATTTTGGCTAGTGAATTTTGAATTTTGTGAAAATTTCGATGTTATTTCGAAGTCGAGTGTGTTCTTTCGGCTGTGTCCAAAACGAGAACGATCTTAAACGGTTCTAATTTTCATTAGCATACGAAAAAAATATGATTACATAATAAGTTAACATAAATAAAAGATAAGAAATAACCACAATGTACACTACCAGGGAAAATGATAAAGGGCAATAGTGCTACATAGAGGGAATAGTTTTTTTTGTTCTTGTTTTTGGGATCAAGACTTCTTTTCAAACCGTTTTACTTTTATTTATTTTCCGAGTGTATAGCTTTCTTCTATTCGAAAAAGGAATTTCGCGAATTTTGAATTTTAAGCAATTTCACTGTCATCCAACTCATAACTAAAACGAAAGGGGTTTGCAGGAACGACATGCAATGCGAGAAAAAAGCTACTATGTACGTAGATTTTAAAGAGTAAAAATTCAATAAAAACAACTTAACATTACGGGAAACTTGAAGGCTATTACAATATACTTAAAGTACGATAGTTAACTCAAAATAAATGGTGTTAAGAAATAAGAGAGTACGGATAGAGTCGAGAAAGACTTCCTGGTGGATAAAAATCAATCGTTCAAATTTGTTTCATTTCATTGCATTTAAATTTCGAAATGACTTAGGTATCGGTTAGTTTCTTTCTTCAACTTCATTGCCAAAAAATTTTCAAAGCATTCAAATCAAATTTGTATGCCTTCAGCTCAAAAAGCTTTTGTGCCTAAAATTATACTAATGGAGAAATTATAAATACTAATTTTTGTTTAGTTAAAGCGTATTTCAATGTTTTCGTTTTCCAAAGCCAAACAGCTAAATTAGAGTAGTTTACACTATCAGTAATAAGCACTTAATAACAGAAATACCTGTCGCACTGCATTTACAGCCGCTTCACGCGTTGTAAATGTTACAAATGCATATCCACGATTTGTACCCGTCATTGGATCCATCATTAATCGAAGGTCCCATATTGTACCGCAGTCCTCGAACAGCGGTATGAGTTCATCCTCGAACATATCTTTAGGTATTTTCCCGCAGAAAACTTCGCAACCGTTGCCTGGTGTCGGGCCATCCCAATTCGGCGGCGGCCCGCCGTATTTACGCTGACCTACAAACACAACAAGTGACACATTCTGTTAACAAAGTACTTCTATGTGGCGCTTGGCATAACTTCATGGTTACCAGTAGTCACGTCTAGAGAGTAACCAGTTCGCTCGAGAATCTTTTTGATTTTCTCCTCATCCGGTCCCTTGACTTGAACTGTGGTCGCCGGCGTTGGTACTCCCTGTTGACTGGCACGACTCTTTTGTCGATAGGTTTTCATAACACCACACAAATACGCAGACTTATTTGATACATGTTCCAAATTCGATTCAAGGAACTGACTCAAAACATTCAAGGCACCATCAACCGGAAACTCTTTTAGCGCATCCAAGGCGCGCTCGTCTAGTTCAACATGTGCTAGTTTACCTGTTTTGTAAATATCATCGAGCTTTCCGGCCACCTGCAAACATAATGAATAACGTATTAAGTGGAAAAATGATTTCGAAGAAAGTACGCACGCGTATTGACTACGCAAAATGACATGTTTTAAGTTATAACTTAATGTAATGCTTTTCATGCTAAGTATACTCCGTATTTTGAATGTTTTTATTAAAAGATTTGTTTAACTTGGTTGGTTGTAGTGGATGTGCCTCTGTATGAAACACACTCAGGACTTGTGATACCACAAAGTTTTTAAACTTACTTTCTTATCTAAGCCATATTCCAAGAGTTTTGGATAATCTTCTGTTCTTTCACCATCGCCGCGATCTTCTGACTTTTGATTGATGTCATCTACCAGTTCGCCATTGCCTTCCGCCATTTCTGTGGGGAGAAAAAAAATATGATTGTTTTATATGGACATTTTCACGTGCTTATTTATAAGAATGAGGGGAGAAAGTAATAAGACAATTTGTGCACATCACAATTAAAAAATTCGGTGAAAATTCTCAATTCAATCAATGGTAGCATGGTAATTTTTTTTTTTATTATTTGTCAACATTTGTAGAGCATTTTATTGCTTCTTCATCAAACACCACCATGAGTGTATAAAAACTAGCATCTGGGGTTACTGAACTGCGGCCCAAACAACCAAAACAAAATTTAAAAAAATAAACAAATAACAATAGACGCTCAAAACAATCTCTTACGAATTTGGCACATGCAAAAAGTGTGCGAATACATAAAAAAGGCTACATAAGCTACGCACATGTTAGTGCGCGAACCACTCACGCACCCGACACGCACAGCGTTCTACCGTCAAGCCCCCTCAATCGCCTGCCCAGGCACTCGCCGATTGCCAAAAGTCGAAAGTAGCGCAATCGCAACGAGCACATGTTCTGGGCCGCTCACTCCACTTTCTCGTCTCCATTCGCGAATTCTCGCTCCCGACTTGCCCTCTCCACAGCGCTCGTCATGCGTACCGATGCGCAAACGCACGAACGCACCGGCAAAAGATTGCGGAAGAGCAATGAATTCTACCTTGAGGCGAGTTCAGTGAACTCAATGTGGGTCGCGCACACCACCCGCCACATCGCGCACCGCTCCAACAAAGCCAACAGCGACAACAGCAACAACATCAAATATTCGCACATCAAATATTCGCTGCCGTTGTTTTGTTTTGCAATTTCTACTTTACAAGACCGCAAAAACGCGAACGAATTGGCGAATTTAAGTGCGTTGACACCGCAATTCGCCAATTGGTGCCGGTGACGATGACGGTGGCGATGGCCTTCGGTACTGGTGTTGATTATTGTGATCGTCGAGTGTAAAGTGCGTGCGAGCATTGTTTTGAGAAAGAGGCCGGCAAGAGAGAAAAGCTTTTGTGCAATGCGTGAAAGCGCTGAATGTAACCAAGTTGCGTGTTGCGTATACGCCAGCACAACCACCACCACCAACAACATCACAACCAATACTAATACCAACATCAGTGCCGGCGTTTTCTCGGCCGTCAACGTTGCTAACATCGACATCAAGCCAGAGCCTTAGCGGTTTGTGCGAGCGCATGAGTTTGATGTCAGTGATACCGAGTGCTGGTGTTGGATGGCGATGTCAACGGTGACGTCAGTGGAAACTGTGACGTCAACTAACACCAATGCTAATCAACCAAAGTGTAGAAAATTTGCGCGAATTTCGTTGGAGCTGGCTAATTTGTTGCTGTTTTCATGAATGGCGCCATTACGACGAAGACCGTCGAGTGGAAAAACAGAACACGACTTCGAATACTTGAGTCACGACGAATAGTGTGGAACCGCAGCTGGAGACTAAAATATGTTTGTTCAACAGACTTTGTGGCGCAATGACGAATGCTGGTGACTCTCTTTTGTGACATATGCAAATATGAAAAGCTCCAAAGTGTGCGGTTAACATTGATAAATGTTTGGTGGCCCCTTCTAGCTGCAATGAAAGCTACGTCCCTGCATGATCTATGAGTGATGGCGATAACAAAGACAATAAAACCAGCCAGCAGCTCGTATAAATATTATAGAAGCAATTTAGACAGTAAAACAGGTAATTTTTATTGTCACCCCAAACAAACAGCTGATATGAAACCAAAGAAACATTTTAGTACCAATTTTGAATAAGTACGAAATAAACATTTAAACACATTTTCAGTTTTGGCTTAATTCTGGCGTTCAAGTTAATTTCTGAGCTTTGATGTATTCAGAGACCTATAGTAGAATTAGTAGAATTTTATGGGGAATATTTTCGTGGTACATTTTGCCCTTAAAAAGTCCTGTTTTACAGGACATTTTTGGCATTTTAGAAAAAAGGGTCAAATTGACCCATACAAATAGGAGCTACAGGGTTAAAATGCTCCACAAAAATGTTCTTCGTAGTATTTTACATCAAATTGCTGAACACATCATATACCTAAAATGTGAGGTTACATGGTTTTCGTATGCCGATTCACCATAAGAATGTGCAAAAGGGGGAAAAGTTTGACCCCCCTAAAAAAAAATTCAAACGTAAACTTTCAAAACGCCGATACACGTATATTTTTTTTGGTCCCCTCTACCAGAATCCGTTGTCAGAAACTTGTTATTTTTTTTTGTGTTGTACAGTGTTATTAGGGGCCGCATAACATTTTCCAAGCTTAGCTTTTCTTAGCAAATAATTTGCGTTAGAAACGTTTTTATTGGTTTTTTTTTAGTTTTTAAAATGAAAAATACGCGACGTCATACACTGTTTCAGCTTGCTCAAGTCGTTCCACAGTGCCTGTACTTATCACTTATTCCTAATAATATTTCAAACCGCAAATGCTCTTCAAAATTTTAAGCTCATGAAAACTATGAAAAAAATGTATATGTATTGAATGTTTGCAAATTGCGTCTATTAAACAAATCATTTTCTAATTAAGTATTAAGAATTTTGATTTAAAATTTTGTATTTTTTATAAGAATTAAAATTGGCTTCATTTCAACTTTATCGCTTAATTGAAATTTAATAATTTAAAGGAATGCAAACTTTGGACCAAAAATGTATATAGTTAACTGAACACGTGTTTCTGTTTATTGAGATACACATACAAAGACAGTTTTGAGATATGCCAAATGTATTTGAATGTAAACATCTGTGAAACTGGAGATTTTAAATTGTTGTGAGTTCATTAAGCGAATGAGCAAATCTTCACAGTAAATTACTGACACACACATTTTACAATATATTCGTGTTTATGTTTGCTGTTATAACACAACGGTATTTTATTCGGTACTGCGCGATTTAGAGGACAAAAGTCGTATAATACCATAGATCGATAGAAGCGCCCTACAGCTTTATGCCGATCCCGGACTTTTAGGGGGTTATAGAGTGCTACTCTACACCTATAATGCTGATTGTGACGAATTTAAGAACCTTGTTCCTCGAAGTTGTGGCCCCACGCATTAAATATCCACTAAGCAACAGCGATCGCCAAGTATACTTAACGAATTGATTTGAATCATCCTAAAGAAATGTCATCTCCCCCTCATATTCGAACAGTTTTATATAGCATGCCTTCAAACAGACATGCTAAACACATATGCACATATATATCATGTATGTATGTACATAAGAACTCTTTGATCTTTATGGGATTTGTCAGTGACAACGAAAGCGCGCACGCCAAGCCTTACACACTTACAAACGGCCAAACAGATCAACGCGCACAAACAGATCAACCGAAAACTGGCCACCGCAACAACTGTAAAAATTTTTAAAGCGGTTTGGTGTTTGCTTTCGTTGTTTCTGTTTTCCGGCTGTCATGAGTAGTGGCAAACACGAACACTTGCCATTGTTGTGGCGTTTCTTTTTCAATTTAGATTTGCAATTCTCTATTTGTTGGACTTTTTTGTGTGCTGCCCACACAAATAGAATTCAAACTCGCTCGCAGCACTACGACCAACACAATAGATACCAAGCGGCAGTGCATGCGTGTGGCAACAACAAATCCCTTAGCTCGCACGATTGTGCGACGCGATAAGATTTTCGCAAACTCTGGAGCGCAAGGAATTCGCACAAAATCTCTGTTCTCTTAACGTGCGCCGTCGCCAAACCAGAGTTTGGCGCACAAAATGATAAAAACAGAAAAATACCGATTTCTCTTTCACCTCGCCACAGTTCTATACACATTGCTAATAATAACCGAAATGCAACATTCTAGAAAAAAGTTCGCACTCCCGGTCCAGCAATTAGCGCAGATACATTTTGACATTTCGCTTAATTCTTGTTTGGTGTTTATGTTTGTGTTTGTGCTGGTGTGGTGTGGTGTTTGCGCGTGGTTGCTGTTGCTATCAGTTTTTGGAGCGCTCGTTCGTCAAACAGAAACAAAATCGAGAAAGCAACATAGTAAAAAGTAGCTGCAGATTGCGTAATGGAGCTCGCAGAGGCGAAAAATAAAAATCAAATAAATATCACTGAAATAAAAAGCGTCTTAAACACTCGCAAAAAAGAAAAAGCCGACTGTGTTTGGTGGTTTTATTTGTTGCTGACATTGAATTTCGTTTGTATTTTTTTATTTTGTTTTGTTAAGCTTTTGCAATTTTATAGACTGAAAACTGAGGTAGCTGTAATAATTTTCACTGTGTGCATGAAGTTTATACATTTCGAGTAGGGAACATTAAACTAAATATTGGCAGAGGGGACAATGTTCTCATTTGACTGTAAACAATGTTTTTTGGTTTTCTGCAACGTCAACAACATTTTCTCTAACGAATTATTCGACAATGAGACACGTTGCCTGGTTCTTGATTGGAATTGTGACTGGCAAGAATTCTTTAACGTGCCTTTTAATACATTCAAGGTTTCCGTAATATAGGCTTGTTATCTAGTTGAGGTTTAAGCACTTTTATATTGTTGTAGTTGAAATATTTTTGTTTCAACAAATCTTTGTATATAAAATAAAGTGGATGTATGTGTGTAAGCGCATCACGCTCAAACGGACCGGCCAATTTCCATGAGGTTTTTTTTGTTGGATTCGCCTTGAGTCATTCCAGGCTTATACGAAAATTCCGGAAAATCTATTCTAATCTATTGGAAAAGTCGGAAAATCGTTGCCATCTTTGACCTTGAATTGTGAAAATTTTCAGACGATAACTTTAGAACCATAAGTCACACATAAATTAAATTCAATACGAACTTACTATTTAGTCATGTCCTTCAACAGAAGGATTGGGGCGGGTATTGGACGAGAGGGCGTGGCACCACCCATACAAGCCAAATCTTTAATATAGAATATCTTCGAAATTGTAAGTCGTACAATACTGAAATTTAGTACCCCGTCGTTCCATAGATGAGTCATTCTACTGGTGAGATTTAATGGGCGTTGGACAAGGGGAGTGGCACATTTTTTGTGACCCAAATATTCCGCTGAACTATAAGTCGCACAGCAATGAAACTCTATCTTTCGGCAGAGGGAATGGTTTGGGTATTGAACAAGGGGGCGTGGCACCGCTCATACAAGCCAAATCTTTAATATAGAATATCTTGGAAATTGTAAGTCGTACAATACTGAAATTTAGTACCCCGTCGTTCCATAGATGAGTCATTCTACTGGTGAGATTTAATGGGCGTTGGACAAGGGGAGTGGCACATTTTTTGTGACCCAAATATTCCGCTGAACTATAAGTCGCACAGCAATGAAACTCTATCTTTCGGCAGAGGGAATGGTTTGGGTATTGAACAAGGGGGCGTGGCACCGCTCATACAAGCCAAATCTTTAATAAAGAATATCTTGGAAATTGTAAGTCGCACAATACTGAAATTTAGTACCCCGTCGTTCCATAGATGAGTCATTCTACTGTTAAGATTTGATTAACATTGAAATTAAAAAAAAATGTTGTGCGAGACGAAGTTCGCCGGGTCAGCTAGTATGTTATAGAACTGGATGCAATGCAATAAACTTGCCTGCTTTTGAAAACTTCCTGAGTGTGGTAATTTATAACCAAATGAAAAAAAAGTACCTTGTTTAATATAATTCATAGTACAAAAATAATTTGTAAGTTTAAATCGGATTTTTTTAGCTCTGAATATTAACCACACCTGAGTACTTTCGGATTGGGTCATTAAATATAACCGATGTAGTAGCAAGAGAATACACATTCCATACACGTTGCAATAAAAAGGAAAATTTAATTATGCTTTGCGTTGTTGTGTATGCACTTTCCAAGCCTTTTAAAATTTATTACCGCCGCATTACCGGTATCGTTCAATGGTGTGCACATGTACACACACACCAATACACTTTAAGCCAGTCAAATCGTTGCCAATTGTGTATTGCAAGTACGCGCTGCTGTTAGCTTCCAAAACGTGCTGTGCTCAATGGCGCTGTCTGTGAATCGTTAAAGCAACGAAAGGCCAAAATAACATGCTGCGAACGCTTTGTGCGGATATCTACGGAGTGAGGTCGAATGATAACACTCTAGCCTGATTTGTTGAAGAATTGAAACTCTGCTGACCTTATCTTGCTTTTGCTCACTTTTTTAGATAACCCAAATTCGGAAAATTTCAATATTTAAGTCCAATAGCTCCCCCGTCATTTTCAATCCGCCACCATTTAACATCGCTAATACAGCAATTGTCAAAGATCGTGAATACCGCCAAAGTTGTTATGAGATTTTGGCCACATTCGTTTTTGGTACGATATGTTCTATTATTTCATTTATCACAATTCTCCGGTTTCCGAGCCTCGCTGACGCTTAAGTGGATTTTTTCACGTGGAATTCAACCACAAAATCGAAAATTTCGAAAATCTTTGTAGCATAATAATTTGGCAACCATGTTTGTCTGGTCGCATTGCGTTGCTATGAGTTGAAACTCAATTTTTGGCTGTTGCCAAAAGTCTGTTTGGGTTCGGCATTGTGTCGCGTGCAATTTAACAATGTCGTCGTAATTGGATCGATGCACTGGAGACCGTGGACAGTAAAACTGAGCGCAATGGGCCGATAGTGCTGGTTTTAATATCTCGGCTATATAAGCGAATTCGCTATGCCTCTCGGAACTGTACACCACTGCCGCACTGCCTATGTGTCCCTTTTATTAATTTGCATATTTTACGGTTGTTGTGTGGAAGTATTTCTCACAACAGCAACTACCTCAATAATTTTTGTGTTACTGCAAACATGCGACCGCCGCTATTGTTGTTTTTGCTGCTGATGAGCTTCAGGTTCATTGACGTTGCTGTTGCACTGCGGCAGTTCTCGATAGTAAAAACACACCCTCCACGCGGCGCCGGTTGAGGGTGGTTGTCTCTGCACCGGAGAGCAAGGACAAGGGCTCGATTTTAATATTTGCAGCTTATCACTTGCACACATTTGGTTTGTTGCAAAGCATTCACAACTTTTTTTTTCAATATTAAAGTTCTAAAACACTTTTTACGTCATTCAGAAACCATTCAGAACATGACATTTCCAGCACATGGGCTTTCAAAGGTAACAAGGCAGTAGCAGTGGAAGATGGCAACATTTCGTTTAAAATTTTTGTTGACGGCTGCCACTTTGGCTAGACAGAAATAAAACACAGAAATGCAGCAAACTCCGCGTGCCACGTTCTCCTTCGATGGGTGGTTTTGAGAAGTAAACGAAAACCGTAAACAATCCGTGCCAGAACTCAGTGCGCAAACGCCAACTGGCGACTTGAGTGCAGAATCTCAGCGAATTGAATTGCGGCCTTCTATTGGCGCCACAGCTTAGCTTATGCCACGTATACAAGCAACGTGCAGTCACACAAAAAATATTGCATTTGTATGCATGACAGAACGAAAGCGCCAGCTCTGGGTGGGAAGAGGCGTTTGTCCTTTGGACGCTAAGGCAACGAAACAAGCAAGGAGCAAGAGACTACTGCAAGCACCAATACAATAAAAACAAATTCAGCAGTTGCTGTAGCGCTGTTGTAAAAACATATTTGCGGCTACTGACATTGCCGGCTAAGCTGAAGTGAATGAACACAAGTGCAATATCCACAGATCCCTGAAAGCCACGTTGGGGTGTCGTGTGGGAGAGAAATAAGCCAACAACAATAGAAGGGAGACATTTTCAAGTGCTTCCGGCTTGAGGAAAACACTGCACTCTACAAAACAGAACAGAACGGACACACACCGATGCAGAACTCACAGACACTAAATGCTAAGAATACATAACAAACATGAAAATGCTGGCGGTAACAGTAGACATTTGCGATGGACGGAGTTGACTTTATTATCGATTTTAGTTGTTACTGCCGTTGCCATTCAACTCGTGTATGTTGCTGCAGATTTTTACACTAAAGGGTAGGCACAAGAATGTGGCACAACGCATTAATGAGGATCAATTCATTTGGAGTTGGACATATTGTTTGAACAACGAAGTACGACTCGGGTTAATAAAAAAAAAATTAGTTGAGTACAGTTTTTTTTTAGTCGGCCTCGATAGTCCAGCGGGTAGTGCGCTGGCTTCTCATACCGAGGCCCTAGGTTCGAGTCCTAGCTCGGGCTGGTGAAAAACTCGTCTACTTCTATCGCTATCCACATGAAGCAGATGAGAATTACAAGAATCGCACAAGTGCGCTCTTGGCAGGCAATGGCGAAACCTCCAAGTGTGAAAGAAAAAATTGCCAAAAACCGTCGTTCGGATTCGGCGTTAAACTGTAGGTCCCCTCCCTCCCTTCTCCTGTCCGTTTGAAATGTGTGTTGTAATACATGTTGAAAAAAACAGTGTTGCATACACATTTCAAACGGGTACAATTTGTGGTATCACAATGGGCCCATATAGAGGCCTAAGTGTGTCTCATACAGAGGCAGCCACTACAACCTACAACCTGAGTACAGTTATTTAAAGCAAAAACTTAGATATAGGATTTGATTACGGAAAGTTTTGTAGGTCTAACGGCGGTATAGAGCTTTTAGTGAAGTCTTTTACATCATTTTGTACTATTTATTGTAATTTGCAAAGCAAGAACAATATTAGACTGCTGGATAACTAAACGATAAATATCTTAGATGATAAAACACCGGCCAGTCACATCGCGTTTTAGACTAGATTAAATTATAAATCTAAGGGTGTTGTACATCACTGCCATTGCGACTTCTTTATGGTTCATAAGACGGTATTTATGAATATCCGAGAGATCCTGTTAAGAAGCATGGTTCTGTCCCTGATATGCATCCGATGCAATTTTACAATTTTTAGAATAGGCAGAGTATCCATGAGTATATTTTAAACAGTGGTACACTATGTCTACAGTGACAATAGTTCATTAGGTGCGTTTCATTTTATATATGCGTCCCTCCATACCTATGTAAGTTTAAAAACGTATGTGTAGCCTCGTAAATGATATACCTTATAAAAGTAGGAATAACAAACTACTTAAGGTTCCAATGGTTTTCAGAAACCCTTAAATGATAGTGCAGAAATTACGTACATATGTATGTATATATCCTCCCCCGTCTTTTGGTACCATGTAAGCCTTTTCACACGTTTGGCAGCTCACCCATGCACGTCAGCTACCTCGTACTTTTCTGCGCAACCCACACTTAAAAACCTACAAGAGTCCAGTTATTATTTAACTTCAGTGCGTATACATATCAGTATCATGATATGTATGTACTATAGCAACCATACATCTAACCCATAAATAATCTTGACATATTCACTCAAATTTCGTTTTTAGACATTTCAAGAAATTGAATTTCGATTAAAAATAGCCCGAACAATGCATGTTGTGTCTTCACACAGCAACGAACGTAACGTAAACATTCATTTTCCAATAGCGCAGTGCTGTGCCGCTTATATAACTTGTTTCCAAATGTTAAAAGCAACTGACATTCAAAGTTCGAAATTGCAAGCATTTAAATTTAGCTGCAAAATGTTTGCCTGCGACTTTTTGCCAGTGATTGACGCATGTTAGTGCGAAAGGCGCTGTCGTTTGCAAATGGGTCAAACACGTGGAGCTCTGCTTCCTACATAAATGTTTTCGCCTTAACATTCTGTTTTACTGATTCTACTGCATTGCGAAACTGTTTGGCCCCAACTCCGTTGCACAAAATGCCTCGCACAGTGACGAATACGTGTACGTGTCTGTGTTATTTGTGTTTGTTCCAGTAGGCATGTATGTGTATACAAACAACGACCCGGAGTCTACGGCCATGCTGCATAACGCAGAATGCAGTAATGGCGCAACGCGACATCCCGCATACTAAATTACTCGGCTGCCAGACAATGCTGACGTCTGGGGGGCGGTGCTGCCATTTTCGTTCGTGTGTAACGAGTAAATACCACCAAAAACGAGGCGGCGGATTGTACTGCAATGAGAATGAAAATTAAGAATATCCATACACACACACACTCACACAGAGTCGCGTGGAAGCGCAGGCACATACATAAGCAATGAACGTGGACGAATCCATGGGGGCAACGCTCCAAGCAAAGATTAAATAAAACACCAAACAAGTAAGCGTGTTTCCGTAGCTCTGTACTGGCTTTCCAATACGTTGCAGTTTAAAATATTTGCACCACATTCTTTTCATTTGCATACAAAATTGGACCTCTTTTTGAGTACGCGTCATGACGAAACCATTATAGGTTCATACAAGAATCGGCATAGTTAATAAATTAAGTAAATCATTTAATTAAAATATTTTGCTCTATAAACCGCGTTGTAATCTTTTTCCATTTCATTCATTTTGTAAGATGGCTCTTCATAGTACAGTAGAATCTCCCAAAACGCAACTCCGAAAAACGCAACTATTAAATAAATGCAACCGCCTTGTAGAGATAACGTATTACTCTAAAAAAGCAACTTTTTGGTTGCATTTTCAGGGCAGTTAAAATGTCTGATCATTTTAAAAACATACGTAGCCATGCATTTTAACGAAGTTCTTTGTCAATTTTTGTCGATTAGCCATCAAATTTGCCGCAAAAGCAAAACACTGTGTAGAGTTGACAAGCGACATTTTTTAAAATAGGTGCCATATATTACGGTAATTGAACAAATATAGAGTGAATAAATAGATACAAAAATAGATAAAAAGTAAAAAAATTGATATCTGGCGAAACATTGACAGTGGTGTGAACAAAAATAGGCTGGCTGCGGACTATGGTGTAAACAAGTCATCAATCACAAGAATTGACCAAAATCAGAAAACAATACTGTAGGCAGCTTCAAATAGTCTTGAAAAAACTCAAAGAAAATCTTTTCGTAATCCAGAGTATGTCGAACTTGAGAAAACTTTGTTTGATTGGTTTTTAAACCACAGAACACGGATTTGTTCAGAAACTGAGCCGATGATAAAACTCTGAGCAAAAGCAGTGTTTACACTTTAAAGCAACGCTTTACACACAATGGATTTTATTTTAAATAATATATATTTTTGTTTCTGAAATTATCTTTTAATGAAATATTTGTTTATGTTTGTGCTGATTTTATTTTAAATAAAATATATTTTTGTTGCTGAAATTATCCTAGTTTGATGCACCTTTTTCTCAATGAGATGTGATTGTACTGAATAATTGATGTTTTTCAAATCCGTCCAATAAATGCAACTTTCGCTATTTGCAACCACCCCTGGAACAATTTGGTTGCGTTTTGGGAGATTCTACTGTATCCGAAGCATTAATAAACCTCCCAAAAAGGAGTGTCTTGTCTTCTTACTTTATGATCCTTCCAGGCACTACAACTGGTACACACTGCAACTGACGTGAATTTTTGTTTTTTTTTACGCATCAAACAGTTCAAACATCGAATCGAAAATAAATCGAAAATATATTGCTTCTCTCTTTAAATAATGTACCCTAGAAACGTATAGAAAGGCATTAATTTGAATACCGCTATAGCGTTGCTCAAAAACATAACATATCAAAGTTAAGCGTTGATAAATGATCAGAGAGACAAGATCACGATACCAAATGTACATCACTCCTCCTAGGTACAAATCGAGATATATATGAACCTCTGCTGCGCTATGGAGTCGGCACCCATGCCGAGGCGAAGCTCTAGGGCCTCCTCCTCGAAGGGCAGTCCGTGCTGTTTATATGTAAGCTATTGAAACTGCAAGATAAAGTTGTATGATCGATCGTGTTGCTAATTCGAGTTTCAATAACTACATATCTTCAGTTCTATCAGTTCACTTGTCCAAACTTCCAATTAAAAATAAAAAATGTTCAAGAGGTTCAATGGATCGTTTACACATTCTGAATTCATTGGCATCAAAATACAAGGCACCAATCAAGTAAGAATATTAAATGAAACCTCCATAAGACGTAATTCTATGCGAATATCGCAAAGTGGCAACTCTGCATTCTACCTATATCTGTGTTGTCTCATGTATTGCACACCACTTGCACTTTATCTGCACGACATGCCGACATACTGCAAAAACGTGTTTGGCTCCGCGTCGGTTCTTGAGCCCACTTCACTGCGCCGCCTCAGCCGTCACTCCATGCCGCGATGCAGATATTCGCTCGTCCAATGCCTCGTTGGAGGAGCGTGTACTAAACGGAAATGGAAAAATGGCGAACCGCCGAAATATGCTCACACGCTGCACCAAAGCCACTGTCACCGTCGTAGGCATAATCCCAGAGTCGCACGCGCGAACGCCAGCACGCACACCAGCGCATGGCAGCAGTGCTGGGAGTGGATATGTGTGGCTCCATGCTTTCGTATTTGTGAGCTGTACACAGATGTCTGACAGCATTTGAAAGTACGAGTACGGATGCACGTATGGGTGGCAATGCAACGACGGCAGTAGCGGGAAAAGCTTTTAAAGACAATTTTAACATTTTCTCAAATGAACTGTCGCTCACACAAACCCACACAGCCGCAAAAAAGTATACGTGAATGAATCTTCACAAATACTTGCACGTAAAATGCATCGCTGCTACAACTACAAAAGAGCATTCGCAAATGCATTCACTTGGCAAGTGGGTGGGGTAGGCACGACTTCAGTTGAATTTGTAGGAACAGGAAGGGGCATCGAGACGGGGGGCGAGGCGATGAGTACCAGAGTAGCGGAGGAAATGGCGAGCACAAAAGGAATACAAAAAATGGCTGACTAAAAGAGAATATGAAAACACGATAAGGCGCGAATGCAGCCAATGCATTGAGGAGACAAAAGCGCCATTGTGCTTTTGCAGTTCGCTCGCCAGTTGGCTTCCTCCGTCTGGCCCCCACCACAAGCACGCATGGATAAAGAAAAAGGAGGAAAATACACAGACATAATATCGCCATTTATTGGGATTATGCAGCGCTTAATATCAAATTGCCTTATCATATTGCAATGAACGTTCTCTATCATTTTTTTAACACACACTATTTTTAAATACAAATTTTTAAAGTCCAGCCACAAATGAGAAAAGCTAATGGAATATGGAAAATTTAGTTCAAAATAGAACTGAGAAAATGTTGAAAAACAAAGCGATAATTGAAAATTATGGATAGCTTAACCCTGGAATGCTATATATTTCGTGATGCAACTTCACTCGACTAACATAATTACTCGGGTAGAGTAGAGGCAAATAAATAAGAGAGACTAATATTAGTGAGGACAGTCTATTCATTTTGAGTGGTTGATTAGTTGATCAATGTAGAACACAAGAAGCAACTTTAACATAAATATATAGCTGCAATAAGAGTCCGATTAAGAGACTAAGGCTTTAGCTTTCCACAACTATCCGTGTTGGATATGAGAGTTTGGTTTGTTTGAGACGGCAATCGATAAAATTAGTTTTTTCTTTTATTTTCGCAGTCAAATGAGTTGGTCCTCGAACACCGACTTCGAACTTATAGTCCAACGTAACCCACCACAGTAACTTAACCAGATGCATTATTTTTCTATAAATTCTTTGTTCTATATTTATGAATACATATATCTATATTAATACACTAACACATTTTTTGACTTCTTTTTACGCCCCCGTTTTTGAAACGATTTGAAAAATTGGTACAGTATGTATAGTCCTCTCATTGTGCAGAATCACGAAAGCGAACCTGTGAACAATCCACCGCCCCGCCCCCCTGCCTGGTTACAATTCGCGCGCGTTAATAGTCAGATTTCGACTACAGGACGACACGAGAATATAGAGATATAATTCAACAATCAATTCCTATTCATAGACACACCATCGAAGAATAGATACATCAAAATGGGTCTCAATTCAGTTCTGTTCATAGACATACCATCAAAGAATACATTATGTTATCATAATGGGTCTCAGCTTAAATGCAGCAAATATCGTTGGGTTGGTAACTCTACGTAACATAAAAAAATATTTAGTACCAAAAATCCATTTTACTTCAGCACATTGTACAACAATTAGGGACGACAGAACCGAAGCAAAACACAAAGACTGAAAACGTTTCTGGTAAAAAATGAAAAATTAAATAAGAAAAAATAAATACAACAGGGGAAACAAACGAGAGCACGGCGACCAAACACAACTAAAAAACCGGTCCGCTCCACTTCGCTCCCTTTGCACCGGCATACGCTTTTACATACTTTATTTGCAGTCTGTCTGTCAGCCAGTCTGTCTGTCTGTCTGTACCTTCTTCCGTTCGCCCGACCGTCTGTTTGTCCCCGTCCGCCCGTCCATCTCAATTATTTCCTTCTTTCCGTGCTCAAGTCAAAACTCAGCTCAAGTCGGTTGGTCGGTCGGGTTGCAGTGGCTTCGGTCGCCGCAATTTCATCAAATAACTTGGCGGAGCGAGCAAACGACAATGGAAACAAAAACAAAATGGTGGACAAAATGGTGCTCCCCACTGCGCGATAATGCGATTGTAACGTGAATTGCAGTCGCAACTCAACAAACGCAGAGGCGACAACAACAACAAAACACACTGCTCGCACTCAGACTAGTGCGCCCGTGCGCCAGTATCACCAATTCTCGTACTTGCACCCGTACTCGTGCATACATTCTCATTCGGCCAAGGCAAAAATGCACATTTCCACGACGAACAACAACCAAAGTCAGACAGGGAATCGAACACTCAGTATTTCGTACATTTTCGTAGGGTCCACAGTCCCGAAACTAGAATTACATTCACATCCATTCCTATATATTGCAGTCGTAGTCAACGCATGAGATGTGGGCGTCGATCACTTCTTAGCTATAATGTACGGATTCTGCGTTCTGCACTCGAAAACGAATACCTGCATTTCACTTAATTTCGAGGCTTTTCGTGTATAAAAATTTTTGAATTATTGGCGAAAATGCCAGCAGCAAGCGACTTGCGCGTTTTCGTTCTCGATATTTTCTTTTAAATATTTTTGTAAATTATTTTATCCCCGAGGTTAACGAGATGTGCTCGTCGGCATGCTTGCGAATGTGTGCGAGTGCTTGTCGCACATTGCAACGCCACAAACATGGCAAAAGCCACCGGCGCACCGCTGCACCCGCATCCCACCGGCCCATCTCTGTCCGCCTAAACGTTGCGCTCGCTTGCAAGGAGGCACAAGAGCCGGGGACGGCCGGAGAACAGCAGCTGTGGCAGCGGGAGTGAGAGCGACAATGGGGCAGCCGCGGCTGCGTTGGTAACAACGCCAAATACCAATACAGTCGAATGTGGGCAATTTATCCGTCGCACAATGCGGCGAACGACGTGAGAGCACCTCGAAGAATCGCAGGCAAAAGAAACGAAACGAACCGAAAAGATGAAGAAATGGAAATTAAACATTTCAACGACGGGACACGATACCGCACCTTTTTGCATTTGTATTTTCAGCAATCGGCAATGAATTCCAAGTGAAAACTTCAGAGTCAGTGTTCGCCTTGCGAGACTAGCTCTTAAAATCGTTTCTGTTTTCTTGCTCTAATTAGCAAAAGTAACCGCAAACTCACAGCACTGGCGCGTTCAAGCCGCCTCAATTTCTGCACTCCAACACCGAATTTTATAACTTTTCTATGCCCGACACGCGACTCGCTTTTCAATTCTCACATTCCGAGTCCGACTTCGATTTTCGCATGCACTCTGACAGCTGCAGTGAGTCCCAGTCGGGCGTTCCGCAATTGCCCGCACCGGCGTTGTCTAGCGGCTGTGCGTATCTATGTCGCTGACCGAGAGGGCTGCACTTGGCCGGTTAATTGTTGCGGCTGCAGTCGACTTGCAGATACGCTTGAATTTTAATTTCTCGTATTTGCACTTTCAATTGCACACAGTCAGCAGACGCGGAGTGAGGAGTGAAGTGAAGTGGAGCAAGTCACAGTGGAGTACAGCAGACTGATGCATGGCATGCCACGGAACACGCACACACACACACAATTGCATACGCGCACAGGCACACAGCGACAGCGACAAGCGGGACCCTCTTCAAATGCTTTTGTGCATACAAATTCCAATTTCTCTTCTGTCTTGCTTTATCGCCTCCTTTAATTCTCTCGTTTCTTGCTTTGCTTTGTTTTACTACTCGGCTTTGCTTTGCTCTAGTCGGCTTCTATTTTTTCATTTCCGATTTTTGATTTTAAAAATTGCAAATTTTCACCTTTTTTCATTACAACGCTTCACAATGCACACGTATATGTAAGCATATGCATATGCAGACACTCGCCGATTTTTACCTTCCGCTCTTGTTTTGTTTCTCTATCACTTTTCTATTAATTGTATCTTTATGCACTTTTTTTGTGAATATTAATTTTATTTTTTTTATTTATTATCTTTTGAACTTTTTTTTAACGTATCGCAGCGATTTTTTCTTTGACCAAACAACAACAAAAGTAAAAGAAAATTGAGATCACAAACAATTTTTGGGAGTAAGGAAAATTGTTAGGAAAAAACTTGCTAAATTATTGCTAATCGGTGCGAATCGAGAACTTGGATTATGGAAGAAAAACTGATCCGGAGCAATTTTTGCACCGCGGTGTAATATGGCGGATGCTACGTCACCGGTTCTTCTCGCTCGTCTGCTCGCACAGCACAGCACAGTCACAGTCGGTCTGCTCGGTCTTCACGCCGTCACTCTCGCCTCGCACAACACACAACAGAAATTGGCAGCAAGAGTCGCCAGGCATCGAAAGCACAGGGCATACCGCCGTCGCCGTTGCCGCCGCCACCCCAAGCTTCCACCATGGCAGCCAGACGAACGCTACCACTACCAGAATTCGCTTCACGGTTATGCACGCGGAATGCACACACATGCACGCAGCCCCCTTCCGCTTTCAGCGTTTCTTCCACTGCGCTGCGCTGCGATGCGATGCGCTGCGCTCTGTGCTGTGCTGTGCCGTTGCCGTTGCCATTGTAGCCGTAGCTAGACTTGTGGTTGTCGCCACCCCAGTCGCTGTAGTTGTGCCTTGTCGAACTCGCAATATGCAAGAAATATCTGAAAGCTACAGCGAGCTGGCGAGCGCACGCTACGCCGCAATCCTCCACATTCCCATCGAAGCTTGAACGCATACACTTGCATCTGGCCTCTCTCGCACACTTCGTACACACACATGGATACTGCTGTGGCGACAAATCAACATCTATATATAAAGCGTCGCGTCGCGTCTCCGCACGCCACAGCACCGCCCGGCCAGACAGTGCGGTGGTCAGGGAAGCAGCGTGTGCACGAATCTGCACATCAAAGCGGAATGCGAAAGCACAATTCGCACTGTCGCAGATACGCGCGCGCACACACCGATACCCGTGCGCACACACACACACTCATCAGCTCCGGCAAGCACCGAACAGTGGGCCCCATGCAAAAAAGAAAAGCCAAAAGTTTGTCGCGCGCGATCGCCGCCGCTCGCCGTCGTTCCCAAGTACTAGAATGCGCCGCACCGCGCTTCGGAAGCTCTGCTCGCATGTCGCTTGTGGATGCTAAGTATTCGCGCGTACATGTGGAACGAAGGACCGAATTCGCGAATGACCACCGAAAGCCAAATTCGCAAGTTAATTGACACTTGCGAATGTCAAAAACGAAAGCGAAGCGATAAACGTCTCAAAAGCAAGACTCGCGATGAAGCACGAAATCACATGGAGCGACGGCAACTTCAGCTCGGTAGCGAATTGTGTGTTGGCTAACGTGCGCCAAATAATGGGCTCGAGTGGGCTCTGGGCGGCGGGATACAGACACACCAATCGGACCGTACAGTGCAGAATTGGCGCCATAAACTTTGCTTAGAACTTGATTTATACTGCATTCAATTCTCGGTGGCTGGTCTATAGAATTTCGCACAATTCCGTTGACAAGTTCATCGTACTTTCGGTGAATTACATACAATAACAAAAAGTAAATGCAATCTCGTTGCGTCCGTGTGTGAATAATTACGATCGCCCAGTTATTAGCAAGCAACTCATAAGTGTGCACGAGAAACAGACTTGTTGAATGTGATTTCGTCGTGTATAAACAATTATTTGGCGCCATAAAAATATTTGAGTGATACAATTTTAGGAAACTCAAATGCCAACGAAATTCTTGTGACATATGGTATAACAAAACGCAAAGTGAAATTAAAGCAAAATATAATATCCAAATTTACTTTTCTTGAAACATTTTGCAAGTATTTCGTTCTTTTGCTCAGTATTTTCATGCTTAGTACAATGTACGAAATTCCATTTTGTATTTTGGAATCTGCTGATGTGCAATCACTTTGAATAATTTGTATCCGTAAATAAAGTATATCTTCAAATGCAATGTTGTCATGTCGCTACTCTGTATTAAAGTCAAATATCACAAAACAGGATAAGGGTTTATGTGCTGTGTGTAATCCTTTAGACGTTATACTAACTACGTTATACTATATGTAAGAACTCTCCAATAAATTTTTAAATGCCGTGCTGCCATTATTCTTTTTTTCTTGAGGGTGGGCAGGAAGACTACAAGCCTTCCATAGCACTCAGTCCATTTTGGATCATTGCAATATACCCATGGAGGTATATACATATATACAGTTGAACCTCGATTATCCGGGCCTCCATAAACCGGTAACATCTATTAACCGGGATGCTGAGTGGTTGATTTTATACCTCTATTAACCGTGATTTACCTCTATTATCCGTGAAGCACATGTACTTGTGTTTGTTTTTTTCCGTATAACACACATATAAATATACATATTTATTTGCAATAAATGCATTTTTTTAAATAGAATAAGATTTATTGATGCAAATGTACCTTTATAGAAGCAGTTTCACATGTTCTTATCAAAAATAAAAATAATACAATTTATAAACGATTATATGTAACCTCATGATGATGAGCCCAGTCCCGAGCAACCCGGATAATAGAGGTTCAACTGTATTTCATATTTCACCCGTTTTGAAATGTGTATGCAACACTGTTTGTTCCAACATACATTACAGCACACATTTCAAGCAGATGGTGAAAGGGCGGGGAGGAGGGGACCTACAGTTTAACACCGAATCCGAACGGCGATTGGCAGTTTTTGTTTCACACTTGGAGGTTTTGCCATTGCCTGCCAAGAGCGCACTTGTGCGATTCTTGTAATTCTCATCTGCTTCAAGTGGATAGCGATAGAAGTAGATGAGCGTTTCTCCAGCCCGAGCTAGGAATCGAACCTAGGGCCTCGGTATGAGAAGCCAGCGCGCTACCCGCTGGACTATCGAATTGAATTATTTTCTTGATTGCCAAATAAACCAAAACTGGTGGCCCATGGCCTGTCAGGTACAGATATAGCACTACTTCTTGCTGATAGCGGACAGTAGGTGGATAAATCTCTCCAGCAGCAGAATACCTTGACAGTTTGGTCACGCTACAACTTTCGTAGAACAAACCATTTGCCACTAAATTCTCGTAGGAATGTTTCTACACGCTGCGAGATTGAGGATTTTTTATCTTCTAAATTGTCTTTTAAACATAGTTGAAACACTTACTTTAAATAATTTGTACTAATCTGTTATTAGTCTGTAAGCTACTGAATGTACAATAGACTTATTAAATAAATAAATAAATAAATAATTCTTTTTGCAGAAGCTGCAGGGAAACATTCTAACACTTCCTACGCGGCTGAAAGGACTCAAGTCCTGAGGGATTAGTGTAATTAGCTCTCTCGCCTAGCATAACTAGTTTCTATTTTGCAACTAAATGAAATTTTTACTGGCCGTGAACGTGTTAATAAACCTAGCATTACAAGCAGAAAACCTCTATGAAAAATGTCTATTAAATACTCGTAGAAAGACTTTGGATTTTATTGACGCTTCAAAAAAGTTATAGCGAGTTTAAAGATATGTACTTTGTCGAACAATATAGTAACTGCCGGCGCTTCACATGGATTCTAACCAACAAGCGGCGGCTGAAATATTAAGAACGCTAACGAAGAAATATATGTGCAAGTCTAGCAGATTGTTTCAGAAGCCTGTACTTATTTACTCATTTATTTTAATGCCTGAAAAGGCACAATGTTTTCTAATTATATTACATGTGCGGTTACGTTCATACTGAACACTTTTGCTAATTGCAAATACCACTCGAATTTCCCTTAAACTGAACAAAGTATCAGAGCACAATGCGGCTCATCACATTCGAGCACGTGAATCATAAGTACATATGTATGTATGTACTTGTCCCCACCCATCTCAAATCCCTCTCCAAGCAAATGTAATTACTTGAAAAAGTTAAAAGTGGACTCCACTATGTTGCACGCTAATGTTAATTGTTGATATGACTGTCACCACGACATCATAATCGGATTTTTTCAGATTTTTACACTCATTCATATTGCCGCAAAATGGTGAACACGGTTCGCAGAAGCTGCATCGACGATAGAGGAAGCAGTGTTGGAATATTTGTTCACCCCTCGTCCACTGGTAATGAACTTGAGTGCGCGGCTATTTCACTGCCAACCACGCGTTTGTGCGTCCGACGCCCAACGGCTGCTATCTACTTTCCATCTATTTGTAGGTGAATAGCCTTGCCGTAGCCAACAAAGCGGCTGTTGAGGGTGGCTGTCTACTATAAGTGCGGCCAAACGATGAGCCAAGAGCGAGCAACAAGACAATGGGTATTCGTCATAGACAAATGGATAACAAGGAAAATTCACAAAGCTTGTCACAATTATTTTCGTTGGCAATTGAGCTGCATGAAGCTTATAGTTTCTAGAATGTGAAACAGTGAGAGCACGTAATGAGCAATCGCACAGGTGACCACGGCAAAATCCCTATTGGATCAACATAAGCCACCGGCAACCACATTGACGACCAGTAAATATGTGATCAGAGACGAAAAACCGATTATTTCACAAACACGCAAAATCTCATAGTTGCAGAAGATTATGAGAAA
The DNA here is from genome assembly GCA_964056695.1 of Melieria picta. Lineage (NCBI taxonomy): Eukaryota > Metazoa > Arthropoda > Insecta > Diptera > Ulidiidae > Melieria > Melieria picta. Next base: position 102,723,280 of record OZ057398.1, on the reverse strand, counting down.
TAAAAAATATATTTCTTATAAAATGAAAAACATCTTGAATTAAAATACTGTCCTATCCTGTCCTGTTAGAAATGTTTCAACTTTTAAGAAAATTTTAATTAGTAAGTGTAGTTCTACTCTAGAATCGGAAATTAAATTGTTTTGCAAAGAAGAATAACTTTTAATGAAATTCAGTCAGTGGTGGAAATTTGTGTGGTGAAAAATAAAGTTAAGATTTAAAAGTATGTAACTGCTTTTGTTTTTGATAATAATCAAAATTATTTATATTTTTAGAGTTATGGCAAGCATGTTGACAAACACAAGTCTCAAGTTCAAATATGTATATGAATCATGTGGTTTATTCGAAATTTAAACTGAAGAATTAGTAATTAGTAATCAGATACACTCACACAAGTGCTCTTCAATCTATCGAAGAATGTGAAAACCGGTCGGGACCAATTTTAATCGATGCCATCAAAACTGGTTTTAAGCTGGTTCTATTAGCTTATATATTGCCTATTTATTAGTGTCCGACCGAATATTCGGTTTCGGTTTCGGCCCAAATAAGTGGTTTCGGTTTCAGTTTCGGCCAAAAAATGGCCGAACGGCCGAAACCGAAACTTTATAGAACATTTTTTACATTTTATTGTGTAGCAGATATATAGTGAAAGGAGGAGTCATTTAGATGCCACCAATGTAAATAAACTTTTTTTAGCATATAATATTAAATTATTTAATTTTGAATATTAGCGAGTAAGGTACGAAAAGGTGATTTTTTCATGATTATGTTTTTAAAAAATGAATAAATTGTTTTTATTAATAAGTATTTATTTATTTATGTTATGTTTGTTTGTTCTTTATTTACTTAATGTAAAATTCGTTTGTTGAAAAAAAATGCTTGATATGGTGATTTTTATTTCAACTATAAAGTTTCGGGTTCGGGCCGAATATTAAAAAAAAACCGAAATTCGGTTTCGGCCCAAAAAAGATGTTTCGGTCGGACACTACTATTTATATACATATATAGATTATATATTTTAGATTTTTCCCCTTTGAATTGGTAAAAATTCAAATGGGAAATTGTATATTCCAAGTACAAATCCGCGATCTACTCACACATAAAAGCTATAAATTAGATGCTTACAATTTTCAAATTTACTCACTGTTCTAAAAGCCCACTTAATCACCAGCTGCACGAAACTAAATGAACCAACACGAATAAGATTAAAATAGATTTTACGTTAAACCAAGTCCAACTCATCCACACATGTGTGGTGACTAAATGTGACACTGAGCATCTGGGACCGTAAGACTTTCAACCAAATTGAAATGATTTACTAAATGCTATCGTAGCAAACATCATTCACATTTTGGGCATTACTGAGTACTTTATGCATATATCGTGGACACGGTTCAAATAGAATTGCTTGATATTTAACTTACTTAAATATATTCCTGGGAAATCCTAGAGGTGCAGTTTATTCCAGTGGTTGTAATCCAAACTAATGTCGTGAAGGGTATACCGCTTCCTGATGTATTTTCTGGGCTAATGCACAGCACACAAGTGTCGTTTGGTGTAACGATATGCACACGATTTTATTTATTTCACTAAAACACGTTGATTATGATTTTGCCGAAATGTACTGTGCGATGTGCTCTGTCAAAGAGAATTGGCGCTTTAGCTAATTTAGACAAGTGTAGAGAAAACGCGATCTGCGAGGCACGGGCGAGGTTCTGGTTACACGCGTCGCGAAGTGTTACACTTTCGACTGCTGTTGTCTGGCAACTTATCCGCCTGGCGTTGGACTTGGACGCAAGCACGCTGCAGCCCGATGCACTTTTCCGTTGACCAGTGTGTTTTCCTTATTGCCGGATCGATTTTGACGCCCAGCTGTTTCCTTTTAGTTATTGCAGTATTCCACGACTTTTATTCGTTTAGTGTCGGGTGATGCTAAATTCAAATGTGAGTCCGTTGTCTGCACTTTTCGCACTGACGAATCGCCGGAAAGAGAGGGAAGAATATTCCAAGTTGAGGCGGATGCTAGTGCAAGCACGCACACAGCGCTGCTCGTGCTGATGATGAGAGCACAATGCAAACGATTGCAACGCGCTCGCCGCTGCAATGGCCGATGCAGTTGCAATTGGCTGTACTGGCGGCAGTAATGGTGGTGATGGTGGTTGTTGTGGTGTTGGTGCAACGAGTGCTGCTATAACACGTCGACCGAGTGCAGAACCAAGTTTTCCGAACGTATCAACTCTCAAAGGCACGATCAAAGTGGCGAAGGTTTGCGAGCAAGTTGCGAAACAAGTTACGAATAATTCAGCGGACCGCAGTGCAATCCAGTCCGGTTCAATTCAATCTGATGTGATGCGATGCGATGTGATATTGGTTACAGGAGAGCGGGAGAGCTTGATCGACCGCTATTGCGAGTGTATGCGTGTTAGCGCACACACACGCACACTGACAGATTCGAGATCGGTTTAGAAATGCAGTTGCAATGCAACAATCACTTTTGTTGTTGCCAATTGGAGATTTGGTCTAGGAGTGCGCCTCGCATACTTTGCTTCTCGTTTCTTCTTCTAGCACTTTGGCGCTGTTCCTAAGCGCTTTGCCGGTTTCGGACAGCGGTAACAGAAAGTTTGAAGTTTATGCCACGTGTACAGAGCAGCTGTGGTGTTGGGCGGTGATGTGTGGGCGCGCGTGTGTGTGTGAAACTGTGCGATAGTGATAGATCGGCGAGTGGGGCCGATGCGTTGCGTGGATCTTTTTAAATTGGCGCAAAAGTTCGGCTCTGATCTTCTATTCTTATTTTCCAGTTGAATATCGGAATTTTTGTTTCAATGTCCTTAGCGTTTTATACGAATTACATCTAATTTTATGCAGTTAAATGCTTTTTTAGTTAAGCGTAATAGATAAAAGTTGAATTAAACTTATGAAAAGTACGTTTACGAGTTATTTAGGCACGATTTCTTATCATAAATAGCAACTATTACGGTTGAATGAGTTGCAGCGTCGCTAATTATATTTTGGGATTTTTGTTATAAATGTATGTGTTTTTCTGCCAACTGTGCAATTTCGAATCTGAAGAATCTGAGTTAAGTGCGTTTGTCTTTTTTGCCTCGGGACCAACGTCCACACTGTTACACGTCAGCCGGTATTACAATGCGGTGAAAGCGTCAGGTGCAGAGGGGGCGGCCAATTCAATGGTGCAGCAGCTTCTAATTTAGCCAAAGACGTTCTATTGCATTCGAAGTAATATGAAACGCCTCAACTGATTTTAGTGTGTTTGTTTGTTTTAAACGCAGTCAGTGTTGCCAATTTCTGGTTCAGTTATGTAATTTATGTGCTGGCGTTGTGTATTTTTCTAATTTTCGGAAAATTTTGCTCTACACTCTCAAGTAACAGACGTAATTCGATTTTTTTTCATTTGTAACGACTGCCCAGTTTTTGTTTTCGACATACAATGCGCAAGTATGAGTACATACATTCATGAGCGTACATTTAGCTAGCCTAAAGCGCACAGTATCTTTAAGTTTGTTTCGCTTGTGTCAAGGATCACTTTTTCCACCAACAACTTTTTGATTCGATACTTTGAGCTGCTGCAGAGTCGTAGTTCAAGTGCTGTTTATTTCACATTTCCGCGATTTATCGACATTACTTAAGTACATGATGCACTTTTCGGCAAGGCGCTGCATTTTTGCTTTGCCTCCACATGGGTCACAATGCCATTCGTTTAAAACTCACGAGCACTTATGTACCGTCCCGCACGTATTTAGACACGTTATACACGTTGTCTGGTTGACTGGTTTTTTTTAATATTGTTCGCCGTGCACACAGCTAGTGTCGTCTTTTGCGATTTAGATTTTTTAACTTCAATTATTTGTTTTTAATTTGAATTTTATTTTTTAGCCGATAACATGAAGAGCGTTTTCGTTCTTGCCAGCTCACTTGCGTATCTCGTTCGCCTTTGCTCGAATTCGCAGACGTCTGGGTTCGATTAGGATGCTGCGCTTACTTCGCTCATATCGAGTATCGACACTTTTTATGAAGGCGTTTTTATTCACTTTCGCTCTTTCTTAATCAGCACTTACGGAGTACTTATTCTAATGCAACAAAGGTTCAAAAAAGTAACTATAGTTAAAATTAACGCGCGTTAATATTAGAAAAAAAGCGTAATTATTTGCAGAAAATGTAAACAAAGAATTATTAGAAAAAATTAAATTAAATGTTTAAATTGACAAATTAAGCTTACACGAAGTCACTAATTCATATAATTGAGTTGTAAATGAAAAAGAAAAATGTATTTCACTGCAGTAGACGTTGGAGAAAAATTTCAGTAAGAATTTCTGAGAGTCCAGTAGCCGGCAATTTGGTTTTCCGATCTGATTATTAATTTATATGTTGAACAATTTTTATTGCAGTAGTTGATGTTGTCGGTGCGGTTGTGAAGTATGCGCGGACTTTACGGGCGTTGCGGTTCTTGCGTCGTTTTGTATTGCAATTTTCGATAGCAAATTTTGTGTGAATTTATTGCAAATTCTTTCCTTACGTGTTGTGTTTTTCCAAAGTGCACCGGGACTGTTTTTGATATCTGTGGTTATTTCGAGTGTTTAATTTGTGTCGTGTTTTTGTTTTGCAAACTGACGAGAAACGGTTGTCGTGTTTTATCCAATTGAAAATATGAAAATTTTTATAAATTTATTTCTGCGATATTTTCTCATCGTCGTCCGTCCGCGATACTGGCGAGTAGCGGTGATGATGTCTGGCGTTCGGCTAATGTCTCTCCACTTAGTCGCTGGTGCAACAAAGTATACAGTCTGGCCGACAGACCGTGGAAGTGCGACTGCTGCTTGGCGAGCGTGTAGCTGAAACGTGCTGGTGTTGGTGCAATTGCAGCTGTGGTTGTGTGTGCTCACAATTCTGCGCCACCTTTGCGACTGTGAGACGTGCTCAGCACTCAGCACCACTCACCGCTCCATCTTTGTCGCCGCTGTCAGTTTTTTCATCTTGTTGCTGTTGTTTTTTGCAACAATTTGTGCAAACGACAAAAAGCTTGCAGTGTCGCGTCGCGCTCACCGACACGACCACACTTTAGCGCATATGCATTCTGCATACGTGTGCCCATCGGCGTGGTGTTGGTGTTACCGGTCACAACACCAAATTCGCATTGTTCGCCGCTCCCATTACCCCCTCTTCAGGTCGTGCAAAACGGCTCGCACGCTCGCACCGCCGTCAGCTACCCTGTCGACCAAGCCGCCATACTTCCACCCAAAAGTGTTGTTTCATCTCCTTCGCCTGACTCTGCTGCCTTTTCCGTTTTTGTTTTGTTTTACTCTTCGTCTGCTTTTGCACTTGCATGCATACGCACACATTCGCGCGCTCTCCGACACATGCACATCCTGTGCAGAGTTGCATGCCCGGCGCACACCACTGCAGGCGGCACACGAGCGCGCGTTTTGTAGCTTTGCCTTTGCAGTTCAGAACTTATGCAGCGCGACAGTCGCAGCAACACAACACCAACGGCAACGCCACCAAGCGTGTCGTTCATCTCTTTGCAGCGCCTGCAGTGGTGCAGCTCGCGCTGAAGCCAACGTCGACAGTGGCTGAAGTTTTAGGGAATGTTTTCGTTGGTCTGCAGTGCAACTGGGAGTTTCAAACTTTCGTTCTTCTTCGTTGTTTTCTTGCGCCTTTGTTCGTTTCTTCTTAATTTCTTCCCTTCAATTTGGCTACATTGCACGAGTGTCGCCATCAGATATGCCCGAGGAACATTTCAATTAACTGCAGTGCACTTTTTCTACTTTGCTTCGTTCATCCCCATTTCATTCATTTTTTGCCTTAATTAACTTTCAGTTGCATGACAATGCCGCTCCGAACATAGATAAGAGATAACATCTTGAGCATGTTCACAGTGGCCTATAATCTCCCTCACGTCGCCCTAAGTACCGACAATTCCGCGACAACCCACCTGGTCCCGTCTTCGCTAGTAACAGGTGTCTAGTGCATAGCCCCAGTAATGAAACATAAACATGAATATGAAGAGAGTGACAACAAAACATGCAATTCTCCACACATATGTACATACAAATGTATTGCAAATCCAAATCCAGGATCTGTTCAATCAAGGATCTGGTGAATGATTAACAAAGTTCCCAAGATAGGAAGGAAGTTTTGGAAGTTTTTAAGCAACGTTTGTTTCTCGCTTAGGCTTAAATTTTAATCATTGCAGTGCTGGATAATTTGCATTTGATTACACCGTGCGACAAAAATTAAAAACATTTTTCAAACCGGAAAAACCCATATGGGCGCGAAACTAGAGACCAAACATAGTTATACTGCGGACTCAGTTTTTCATACCTACATCCTTTGTCCTTTTAAAAGGACTTCAAAATTTTGAAGGGGATAAAAAATAAAAAATATATAAAAAATACTTAACCTGGATAGAATATGGCGATATGTATATCAAATGAAAGAGGAAAGGATCAAGAATTTAAATAAAATTGATTTTTTATCTATTTGCAAAAAAAGGAAATGAAAAAATTCCTTTGAAAATCTTAATCCTTTATATCCTCGAAAATTTATATAAAATTTTCTTGAAAAGTAAGTATGTTAAAACACAAAATCTCCTTGATCACGTGTCAAAATTTCATTACTCTAGTTTTATTGGTTCGAAAGTTATTGAAAACAAGGCGGAAGCTGCAATTCTAATGAAGTACAAAAATTCTAATTTATTTGAGTATCAGTTTTTTAAATAATAAAAAGATGCAAAATCAATGGAGCGAGAATAATGAAATTTTGACACGTGATCAAGGAGATTTTGGGTTTGAACATAATTACTTTTCAAGAAAATTCTATATAAATTTTCGAGGATATAAAGGATTAAAATTTTCAAAGGACCTTTTTCATTTCCTTGTTTTGCAAATAGATAAAAAATCAATTTTATTTAAATTCTTGATCCTTTCCTCTTTCATTTGATATACATATCGCCATATTCTAACGAGGTTAAGTATTTTTTATATTTTTTTTAATTTTCCCCTTCAAAATTTTGAAGTAATTTTAAAAGGACAAAGAATGTAGAAATGAAAAACTGAGTACGCAGTATTACTATATTTGGTCTCTAGTTTCACGCATATATGGATTTTTTCCGGTGTGAAAAATGCTGTCGCACGGTGTTATAGAGTGATAATGCACCACGAGCCTAAATCATATATTTTTCCTCTACTTCTCTCTACAATTACTGAACTGTTGAAGGAGATATTTTCTCTATGTCGAGTAAATATCTGGCAGTTTAAAAAAAATCGTGGCTAATCAATTTAATATTTGAATGTCTAATACTTCCATGATTTTAAGCAATGATTTTTGAATTGATATTTTTAAATCCTTAATGTTAATTTTTTTATATTCGAATTAAAAAAACTTAGGAAAAAATGGAAGTTATACAGTGACGTAATATATAGTTTGACCAACATCGAATGGCAAAATATTTGATTGTATTATGAAAATATATAAATATCCTACAGAATATATATCATATTATATATATACTAAAATATACAATAAATACATATATAAAAATATACATTTTGAGCTAACTCCTATTTTTAATTTACAGTTACAATTGATGAAAAACTTGGTCAAAACAAAAAAAAATAAAAAGTGGAATTAGTTCTGAATCAAAGCTTACTTTCAAGACACACAGATTTTATTTTCTCCAACTCCTTTTCAATGATTGGTTTCATTAGAATACAGAAGATTTCATAGATCCACTACCTTTTAAATCCTTATACATCTTGTTAGTAAGAAGCCGATTGGAGTATTGCTCTCTAATATAAAATCCTTACAAGGGGGGGAGGGGGGATTTATCGTAAAATAAACTGTTTAGAGATAAGCAATATGTTCAATTGGTACATTTCTGCATGCAACTTAAAAAATAATCGTTTCTTCCTCACTTCATCGCATAAAACGAGTAACGCTTATAACGAACCTATAACAAAGTGTATCCGATTTACCAAATTTTTACGCTTTTTAGATTTTATAATAATATGAATCTTTTTGCTGTTTTAATTGTTCAATTGATCTTGTAAGATAATAATCTGTAGAATGAATAAATAAATAAATATTGTAACCAAGTTCAAACTCAAAATTCAAACTTTATCATACGTAATGTGTGCCTGGCACAAGTTTCGTTGCTATCACTGCCTGTCTATGGCTGAGCTAGTGACTGATGCTCAGGCTGACCACTGCGATTTTCAAAGGAATCCTGTTTTCATTCCCACAGTTTGCATTTGGTACACGAAACTGTGTTATAATCGAATGTGTGCCCAAGCCACTGTGTGTGGATGTCTGTCCTTCTGATATAATAAAATGACATCCAACACTTCTTTCCTATAGAACGTGAATCGTGAATCGAGCAACTGTCGCTCCGGTGAATTCGCCAAAATAAAAAACCTATAATACACTTTTTTTTGGTATGCAATAATTTTTGTTTATGAAGCAAGACGATGAAGAGGGCAGGCGAAGTGTGCAGAGATTATCACAAGGACTTGTCTGCATTCAGTTGGTACACATTGTTTGTATGTGTATGCGCGAGCAGTGCTCGCCGCAATAGGTAGCCGAATGTACATATGAGCGTATAGATCTTGTCCAGTGGTAAGGGTATTTTGTTGTTCTGATAATATTTTGTGAGATAGCCAAACGGTTACCTTAGACTTTTATACCGTAAAGCTGTTATTCTGGCGCAACCAATGTGTGTTGAAGAAGAAAGCATTCGTTGAAGGTACTTCATAAAAAATTAGCCAGTCAGCTAAATTGACTTTATATACTGAATGATTTAAAAATTGAAATTCTTTAAATGAATGTTAAAAATCTATCTCAATAATTTTTGCAGACTTATTGGTATTTTGAATTTTAGAATCACCATTTGCTGATGGAAGAATGAAGAAATCTTAATTTAGTACCGTTTAATTGTGGAAAGTGATGTTTTCGAAGCATTCGGATTGAATTCTTGTCAATATTTTTATATTTTACAATTAAAGACAAACTCCACAAAATCTCATATGTCAGTTTTGAGAAAACATTTATTATGAAAGTCACCTCTCCCTGAGCAGCTGAGAACAGCTTACGGTATATAGTAAGAAACTGACCGCTAGAGCCTTTTGTGAGCTCCGATTTGAAGAGTACGTATAAGCACGGAGCACCACGCGATTAAACAAGAGTCCTTTGAATTACCCTCAATTCCCTGCTGCAGCAAAAACACCGAGTACGGTTAAGTATACCATCGCACCGATTTCCAGGCGCATTGTGCGATTATGTACCCAAAAAACTACGCAAGGACAATGATTAATCGATTCCTCCTGGCAAAATGCAAAAAGCGAAAGACTTCATGCACTGTTGTTGCGTTACGACCTTCTCTCCTCGCATCGTCCCCACCACCGCGTTATCACTTTGGGGACACACCATTGCAAATAATGTTTACCTAAAATCTTAAATCCAGCGCAGAACAAAACCGTAAAAGCTAAGCGTAGCAATTCAGCGACATTTGCATTTTTAATGCAAAACTACATAGAACACACTTTTTCCCTTCAGCATTGCTTTCAATTTCCCTCTCATTATTTCGATTCGAAGGTATGATTTTTTGCGTTCGCCGCTGTCGCTGCGGCTGCGCTTCATCTGCACACATGCAGATGATGATGATGCGGTGCTCCTTCACGTGGTGTCACATTCAATTGCCGCTGATGGTCACCGCTGACCATCATCAAACAATCCATGGGCGTACATTATTACAGAGCCTCTGATAGGCAGCAACAGCAACAACAACAGCGGCAGCAGAAAAAATCAAGGCAAAAACTGGCAAAAGAAGCACCGAATAATAAGAAAGGCACACAGATATCCTTTTGTGATATATGAGTAAGTTGTACCTGAAGTTTCCAGCGAATGTCCCTGAATGCGCGTCTTGGTCTTCCCCTTTTTGCGCGGTGTGCCTCGCCATTGCCCTTCTTTTGTTCGGCTGCGGCTGAGCTTTTCTGTACACACGCGAAAGCGAGGCCTGCCGACGCGGTGTGGGGATGCGTCGAGCAGAGTGGTTGCATCGCTGCGCAGTAGGCAGGATATCATTTGATATCAAAGCACGACCCGCTGAGTGCGCGGCCAACTTTTGCTGAAATAATAAAATGACCACACAATTTCGTATCTGTTGTTTACGCAGGCGCAGAGCGCAGTAAACCGCCGCCACTGCCGTTGCCGCCGCGCAGAGGTCGCAAGGTTCGCCGTTTTTTGCACACGTATGTGCACGAAATAGGCTCCCTTTGCGATGGGTGTCGCTGCTGCCACTGTCGCAGCCGTTGTTTTTACCGCTTACGCTCATGTTGGTGGGAAAATTTATCTAAATTCTCGATGGTGCAATGAGGACGATTCGCCGCTGCCAATTTACTACTGCGCGTTCGACATCTTTTCCGTTCTTACTCGCTCCATTCGGCTTTATTTTTGATAGAATGCGCAGTTGTTGTCATATTGTGGAATGTTTTGTCGTCACTTTTTTAAATGAGAAAAACACTTAAAGCCCATAAATTAAACGGATGCGAAACAAACTCAAAAAACAAATGTCGAAATATGTAGAACAATGACGAAATTAAATGAAGGTGTTAAAGTATGAAAGGATTCATTTCGATATTGAAATGGCTCGTTGCATTCAAAATAACGGTTTTTGCACGCAGCGAGGTTGCCTCGAAGCAAACGATAAGACAGGTAGAAGTCGTCATGTAGTGTGGCGCTCGTACTTGGCGACAATTCTAATGCACATCTAGGCGAAAGTCATTGCTCCACAAATGTAATGCAACGCGAAAATGTGATTTGCCCATTGCAGCGCGAAACATCATTGGCTTCCCAACGGCACTAAGCCACGAGCAGTTCTTGCGTGCGTATCAGCTAGCAACCCCGCGTGGCAGCAGCGCGTTAGGCTCGAAGCTATGCACGTATGTAAATATGTATGGGTTAGTCGGCGAGCTGCTGCCGGCCCCGTTGCCGGTTGCTGTTGTTGGGTCAATGTCCCTAAAACTTTTACTTCGCACATTTGCACAAAGCACAGCAAAGAGACAAGCCAGCAAACATTCTAACGTCAAAGTGTTACACGTTTTACATTTTCTTTCTTTTATGGGAGACATACACAAAGGAACATTTGGGTTAATTGGAAACTGCTGAAACCTAGTAGCAAAAACTTGCAGGCTTCAAAAGCAGAAAAGGAAACTTTCGAAGTGCGCTTTTTCGTGCAACGACGTGCGCATACGTGCATCTCTAAATAGAATTTTAATATTGCAATTCAAGTTGTCTCTTTCACGTGCATAACACATGAGTGCCTTTAATTGAGTTAGGTAAGAGCAACGCGGGAAAGAGTTTAAAACTGAACGATCACAAAAATCACGCACAAGTACGAATTTCGAGAGAGGTCAATTCCAAAAAATGCCACAGTTTGAGAAGAAAGAAACATTCAGCCCTATCGGCAATCTCGGGGGAAATTTTTTTCCATGGAAAGGGAGGGAATCGAAGGGAGTTCCTCTAACGTGAATTTCCATCGGAAAATGTTTCAAATCGAAAAAAATTCTACCAAGTTCTGAGAAAAAATTCAGCTTTCGGAATTCATATTTTGACAGCCAACGGAAAAAATAATTTAAGTAAAATTGCAAAATGTTCCGAGCAGTATTTATTATAGCGGCTGAAGAAGAAATCTCAGCGCAAAAAAAGAAGTGAGATTAGTGCGAAGGAATATATGAGACAAATCCAATCCTTTGGAACTACCAGCTACGGTGTACGTATTAACATCTAAAATTTCAGAACAAATATGCTATTTGATTATTTGCTTTAGATTTGTGAAATACTTTCGCGTCAACAAACCCGCATTCAAATATTTGCTGGAAGTGCTCACAGAACTTTTGCCGCCAACACGAAACAATTTTGCGGTAACGCCAACTATAAAGTTATGCGCTTCGTTACGGTTCTTCGCTGAAGGCAGCTACCAAACCGGAGTGGGCAAAGACTTCGACATTGGGTTGGCGCAATCTTCATTTTCAGAAGTGCTTTCCGAAGTGTTGAGCGTTTTAGAGCGCAAATTGTGCCCGAAATGGATACAAATGCAGAAGACCACAGAGGAAAAAAGTGCTACTAAATTGCACATTTACAACAAATTTAAAATCCCAGGGGTGCTGGGCTGTATTTACGGAACGCACATTCGGATCATCAGTCCTCCGGAAAATAAGCATTTGTACTATAACCGGAAAGTGTTTTATAGTTGCGGTAAAATTAAAATAAATTTGAAATTAAACTTAAATTTTTCGGTATAACAATTCTTTCCCGCACAATTTATTGATGGAAATCACAGTGAAAAAATGAGCGAGTTTTTCTATCGAAATGCCTTTCACGATAGCAAAATTTCCTCCGGAATTTTTCGAACATGCTTCACAATTCCAAATTTCGGAGGAAGAGAAAAATTCCAAGGAAATTTTTGTTCGCAATGGGCTGATTATGTTTTCCAAATTTTACAAAAATATCTCCAATACGGCTAAATCTCCTTTCGATTTGGTAAAAATATTTGCGCTTTTGGATAAGGAAAACTGCGACTACAAATGGACACGATATTGAAAAGGTTCTATTGTCAGGTTCTTATGTTTTTGCTACAATGGAATAGACATCGATGGTAAATACACCTAAATATTTATAAAACAAAACAATGCCGAGCCCAAAATTCTATCCATTCATCAAATCTCAATTGGTTATGATTCGCCAAATCATAATCTGCCAACGAACAATTGGATGATAAAAAGTGAAAAAATGGCTACGAGTAAAAATGCATAGCGTTTTATAATTAAAACTAAACTATGAAACTTTAATTAAAACTGAGATCCGGCAACTAAATAGCAATAACCCAATAAAGATTTGTTTTTCCATTTAAGAATAGTTTTCCAATTGTCCTTTTATAAAATTCTTCAGTTTGATGAAAATGCGATGGGGTGAACCTTGACATAAATAATTTCTATTAAATAAATCCCATTTTAAAAGACGTAACTACACACACACAAAATAAATACACTAAAAAGTGTTCAACTGAGTCGATTGTCCAGCACTTTGGTTTTTATTACTTTACCACTTTCGGAATACCTGAATTAACATTCAATATTCAGGCTTATAATATTCAACTGGTCACAAAAAAGGGAAATGCTAAAGTTAACGTTGTGTTCGAGTGTTGCAGAAGAAACGCATAAATTAACAGCGACTCTCATAGATCAACTCGCCCTATACATCGACAATGTAAAGTGCTGTGCTGGTGACCCATTTCTGCTGAGGCGGGAGCACCACGAGAAACCCAGCAAGCAAGAGTGCGTTTCTCGTCGCCGTTGCCGAAGGCAAATACTATGAAAGCCGTGCCCCCTCCCCATATGGCAAAACTCATATTTTGAGCACTTCAACCAACCAACCAACACTTGTGGTGTTTCGGACTTTGACAAAAAATCAAATTCGTTACTCGCCCGATCGCAACACAAAAGCAAAGCTTCTGAATATAACAGTGCCAATGGGCCATGAAGTGTGAACTCGTTGTCTGTGACCAACATTTAAAAAATATTATCAGGTTATTAAATCAACTTTAACTTGGCCTACTTCTCGAATATTAAAACAAAGCATAAAAACGGCTCCTCTTGCAAAAATCAACATAATCCCGAAATGCAGCTTGCACCAATTTGCTTTGCTCTGTCCGCACGTCGGTCCTTCCTGCCCGTCCCGTTCTGCCTCGTATCTGAGGGCTGCATCGGCAACCACCAGCTATGCAGCCAGTCAATGAGCAAAACGTACTTCTACTTACGCCATGTGCATTGGACTGGCTGTGTTGCACTGCGTTTCGAAGAACCGATGTGCACACATCCGTTAATGCAGCCGTGCAGCGCGTCTGCGCGGAGTAGGGCGTGAAGGGCAGGATAGATCGCTGCCTATTCAAGCGTTACGGAGGCAAGAAAAAATAACATGCGCAAAAAATAAGCATACTATTTACTTAACCCATTATTTCAAAAAACCGAGAGGCTACCGCATGCTGGTGTATTATGTGCATTCATTAAGCAGCCTAAAACAAAGGAGAGGTGCGGTTGTGTGCTGCATGTGCTTAAAAACCGGACTGGACCTATGCCAACATGCGACTTTGAAAAGCAAAATGCGAGCCATACAATGAAAAGCCGATCACAATCGACGCCAACACCACAAAGCGCTCTGGCCTACCCCGTCGCGCGACCTGCCATTTACTCGCACGGCACGCACATATGTACATGCACAAGTATGTAAGTGTGTAGGCACATATGTACATAGGTACGAGCACGTCCCAGTAGTTATTGGCGTCGCTGCAGTGGCCACTCCACGCGCTCCGTGCACATTTTCGCAATGCAACTACGCATGGCCCACTGCAGCGGCGGCGTCGTCGACGGCGATACCGTTTCGCATTCGCTCACCGTTTGTTGTTTAAATGTGTGGAACGCATGTGCGAGCGTTCACAACTCAGATGCATGCCTTCGGCGTGAACCGCACGGAGCCGGCAAACACACCGGCATGGCAGGGGATCAGTTGGTCAGCGGCGCTGACGTGCAGATGCGACTGACACCCAACCATGCCAGCGGCAAGCGGACATATCGACCGGCGCATCGGCCGTTGCCATGTGCACATGTCGTTGCTTTTGCTCCACGCCTAACCGGCCCGTCACATTACCGCATTTGGGGGACTCTGCCGCCGTTTGCCATTGCGACAGCAACAGCAACAGCTCCTCGGGTCGTTCTCTATGTAATCCAACACCACTACCAGCAAATCCTGCACCACACTACTGAACTAGTAAACACAGGCAGCAACACCACGCCGCACGCCGCAGCACAACAGGCAACGTGTTTCGCAACGTTCGCTTATGCTCCAGCCGACCACATGACTTGCATTATTCGTTATGTGTGTCCCGTCAACGACCAGGCAGCACAAGTCCTTGAAATGCAATAAATGCTACATGACGGATTTTAACTATCCGAAGTAGAAAACTATATAATTGTATACCACCTATACGTACATATACGAAATGTTTGATGTTGTTGAAGTGTTGCTGCTTGACTGCCTGCTGTATGTCGGTGCGCCGCTTTCATTGCATGCGAAACATTTTTCTCCCGTCTTGTCTCTTTGCCATTCAACTAAACTCAACTCGACCCAGCGCAACTCAGCCGTCTTCGTTTCGGCTGCGCTCCAGTGCAGCAGGGTTAGATTGCCTAAGCACGGAATGGGTTGACCCCACTTCACTCCACTTAATTTACGTACAGTGTACTCAAAATGCAACGTTGCTGTGTGACAAATTGGATTCATACCTTTTGAAATGAAAAAAAAACGTATTGCTTTTCTAGCTAGTTTTTACAGACATATGTTCCATACTTTAAACGTAAAGAGCATTACTGATCAGAAGGCGACTGAATCGTCAAGCGGACCTGTGAATAATGCATACAACGTACACTCTTGAGGAAAACATAATCAATTTTAAGATTGCAAAAGCAAAAATCTTGATTTGTAGGAAGACAGCTGGAAGTTGAGTTCGCATTCAGTTAAGTTAGCATTCAATTAAGTCTTTAGTGCGAATTACGTAATTACGATACTAATTATATTTCTCTATAATAATTGGAAACTCTATCGTGAACTATGAATTTACAATTCGAATTCGCCTAACCAATTCATATTGGGTTTTTGAGAAAGCTGTTTCTCACATGGTTTCGGATGTATGAAAAAGTTTTGATTCCAGAGATCTTTCATCGCTAGCAGAGCCTTGGAAAGTGTTAAAGATAAGTCCTTATTTTCCCTTGAATATGCTTATTCAGTGGCGCTCAGAGGATTTCAACTTTTGAGCCCAATACCATCCGAAGCCATACTTGCTACCCAAAATTGTAGCAAATAGATAAGGACTGTATCGAAAAGTGCACACTTCGTAACGTAATTTTCTCGCAGCATATAATTTTTTTAAAAATTCTAAAAATGCCGTTAAATAGAGTAGGCCTTGAAATACTGATTTCATACAAATTTCGTTGCATATATTTTTCTATTACGAAAATGACGCGTATCGAGTTAGACGTCCGATAAAAAAATTGTGTAGTTGGTGCACTGAAACAGGTGCTTCGTACAGAAAATTAGCCAAACGACATCGCGTGTCCATAAACTCCGTTAAAAAGATTATTCTTAAGTATGGTAAACATTGCACTATCAACGACCTACAAAAAAGTGGCCGTAAAAAGGGTACTAAAGACCCAAAAATGGAAGAAAAACTGAAGCAATTGGTTGACGAAAACAAGTGCATGTTCATCAGAGCTTTAGCTAAACGGGCTAAAACGTGTGTGGCGATGGTGCATAGAGTGAAGCAGAGGAATAATTTAAAAACATATAAAAAACAAAAAATACCAAAAAAAAAAACGAAAAACAAAAAGCGGCTGGCAAAACACTCGTCTCTGCAAAGAAAACGTTTCGTGAATTAAAAAAAATTAAAAAAAATTAGAGAAAAGCAACAAAAACCATAACACAAGCATCTGTTAAAAATTTAATGAAGAGGCTCAAACAAAAAATTAGATATAAATTTATTTGAAAAAGAAATTAGTTATTAAAACAAAATTTTATAGTCCTTAAAGTATATGGAACAAATGTTAAAACAGAAAATCTGATCAAAAAAATTTCCATTTAAGTTATACTTCAAACAAAGCGTGCACTTTCTTTTCGATACAGTCCGTATTTGCGCTGTTATCTAAAATGTTAAGTACTCGCTTCATCAAGTCAGTACCTGGTTAGTTTCTTCGGTCCCAACGATATTTACGATATTTCAACTGCATGCATTTAAACAGTTTATATTCTACAGTCCTATACGGACAAAGTCGAACGGACAAGGCAAGTCGATTACCAAAATCGCCAATGCCCATGAGTTTGCTACTAATATTTTAGCAATGCTCAAGATAATGAGATTGTCAGTAATTAATATCTAGTTAACAGTGGATAGGTAAATTAAGCTCGAAGCTTTCCACCCGATAGGTTTTCCTAGTTCCAACTACCACAGTTTCGAGTAGTTCTAAGCATCGTAACACATCGGCTGATAAGTCTCCGGTCTAATGCAGAAAAAAAAACTTTTTTAGTGAAACTCGATTTTATTCATCAACACAGTTTTCTTCAAGAGCGATACATTCATTCCAGCGCTTCTCTAACATTTCGACAACCTTCTTGTAAAACGACTTATCTTTGTCCTCTAAATAATAGATTAGGTATTAATATATTAGGTATTTATATATATTATATATTAATATATGAAGTATTTTTTGAGCGATCACCTCTTCATTCGAGCCAAACTCCTTTCCTGCGAGCATTTTTTTTAAGTCTGCGAACAGATAAAGGTCACTGGGAGCCAAGTCTGGAGAATAGAGTTGGTTCAGAAGTAATTCGAAGTTTAGTTCTTGCAATTTTGTCATCGTAGCGAGAGACTTGTGGCACGGTGCATTGCCTTGTCCGTTAGCAAACGCGGCACCCATTTCGGAAACAGCTGTCTCATGGACAAGTGTAATGCAAAATAAAACCCGCACGCTCCTTTGAAATCTTGATAGTATCAGCTATCTCCTGCAATTTCACTTTACGGTTTTCAAAAACCATTTTGTGGACTTTTTACCGTTTTCCGTTGTAACCACCTCAATTGGCCGACCACAGCGCGGCGCATCGTCGGTGTTCGTACGACCACGTTTAAATTGAGCAAACCAATCAATAATGGTAGATTTTCCGGGTGCATAGTCCGGATAAGTGGAGCCAGGATTTTGTTTCAATGGTGTTTTCCCCATCAAAAAGCAATGTTTTATGAGAACACGAAATTCTTTTTTTTCCATTGTTCTGAACACGAATGAAGTTGTTAAAGTTATTTTACTAAAACAATTGTTACTTTTGAACCAAACGTCACATCATTTACAAGTACCTTTTGAAGGTTACTACTTAAAATAAAAAATATTATTTCTCGTTTTGTATCGCTTACTATGGGTCAGACCGGGGACTTATCAGCCGATGTGTTACATACATATGTACATGGACACGACATACAAATTAATTTTCTTGTAAAATCATTTCACACCTGGTTATACAGCGCTGCACTTCTTATACGAGTATTTGCATGCCTACGAGTAAGAAAATCGATATTTGCACAGAAGGTTAGCGGCAATAAAAACGTCCAACACCTTCTTCACGCCATGTCGTATCAAATGTACAATGCCTGTAAGTACATAAGTACGAGCACAGGAGTTAAATTACAAACAAAAGGATCCCCACAAGCAATTCAATTTGCCTACACGTACCAAGCACTAGGCGGAGGGGCATTGAATACGCAGACACACATATGCACACGCGCACTCGGTTCGCTTACGCAGATCTGCTCGTCAAAGGCTACACGTACTCCATTCCTTCGGCAAGGCAACTCATATTCACTTCAAATGCACTTTTAATGACGGTTTCCGGTTACACGCATACACATACAAGCCATCACATAAATGTATTTATGCTCACACAAAAACTGACGAAACAAAAAGGAGCTTGTGTCAGGAGCAGCGGCATACTGCTTGGAACATACTGTACTGCAGTAGGCCCGATCCCATCTTCTAAAGGGTTCCCTCTTCTTCTGCGGCGAAGTGTGCCCTCAGCAAGCGCCTTTTACTGGGTTTAGTTGTTGTTGATTTGTTGGCTTTGCTCTTTTACAATTAAATACAATTTATTAAAGGTAACATGCAACTAGTTTACGTAAACAACTCGTGCATTTATGCTAATGATTCGCTCGAAACTTTCAAACTAGAGCTAAGCGAGAGCAGCTATCTTAGCAGATAATTGCTCGAGTGCACCAACTGAAAAATGTAATTGCAAGGCAAAAAAACAAATTGTTACATTGAATAAATTTTACAACGACGTTTTTACGAGTTTCTATTTTATGTATTGTCTTACCCAGGTTATGTATTATGACAATAAAATTCGTCTGCTCAACACAAGACAGGGGCGGATTCAGAAAAATAGCTCGGGGGGGTTTCAAAAAGTAATTCTTTAATATTCATAAAATGCCAAAAAATGCCTTTTAATTTGTATGTACCTAGTTTTAAAGTCGATCCCAATATATCGGGGGGGGGAGGAGGGGTTCAACCCCCAAAACCCCCCTGAATCCACCACTGACACAAGAAGTTAAGTTGATCTCTAAGTTTAAGAGAACTACAGTTCCATTGGGCATTCTGAATGACTAGTTAACCCTTTCGCTATTTTGTTGCCATATGGCAACGTGCTACTTTGCGGACGTCTGCATCCTCTATGGTTGCAAGAATACATTTTTTGTCGGTCCTTAGAATAGTTTGAAGTTTAAGGAAAAATACGAAATTAATAAACTGAATATTTAAGTTTAAAGAAGAGAAATATACACGTTTTTTAATGGTATATCTTGAAATAGTAAAGGAAGAAGAAGCAGAAAAATTAGATAACTTTTTTCATATGACGTTCTTTCAATTTAGATACTTTTTTTTTAAATTTTGGCTGAAGTAAATGAAGAAATATTCAAATTTTCGTTATGCGTAAAAAGTTATGTTTAAGTAATTAATACAGCCACAACGATGTGGTTGCTCTCATAGAAAAACAATCTAAAAGACAGGGTCCGAGTATAAAAATAAAAAAATTGTTTATGGAATGTTGCTAATATAACCACATAGAAGCCTAAAACGTAAAATTTAAAATTTTAACTTTCCCCAGTAAAAACCTGTAGCGAAAGGGTTAAGACGCTTATAAGGCCATAATGCTATTCCAAAGGTTTTTCAGGTCTGGCTGCTGAGAGAAAAAAGACTCGAGCTTACAATTGTGTTAAACATCCAGTTCTATGCAGCTCTGATATAGTCAATCAGTTTTGGATGTACGCGGTAAAAGTTGTTTGGATGTTTGTTAGAGCAACGCAATCTTGCACTGTCTTCACAACTGTCCACACTTATCATGTATGTATGTAAATTAGTATGTACTTTAGGATCACTATTCACTACGAACCTGAATAAACTTTGGAACTTTGTAAGACTACTCAGATCTGGAGTAAAACTATTCACACGTTAGTCACATAGCTAGCAGCCGAATTTCTCATTATAATTAATATGTGCTTTAAAATAATAAAAAAATCGTTTGTTCTTCAGTGAAGAGTACAAAACAAACAAGAGTACAAAACAAACAAATTTGCAATCTAATAAAATCATCGTTTAGCATTGTCGAATTAGAAATGTTTCAACTCAGACATGAGTAAATTTTAATACAGATTCACTGAAGTACTTAAGGTATCATGGCACGTTAGAAATGGGAATTTTTAATGATTTACAAAATTATTTATTTTTCAGCTCCTTTTTTATCAATCTTTTTGAAAATTTTCTTACAATATATTGAAGGTTTAAGGAACACAAAAAAATTGGCTGGCTCGACCGATTTAAAAAAATTTTTTTTAGGTCTTTTTATTAACTTATTTTTTACAAGAATCCACCACAATATTGAAGAACAATTTTTAATTTAAAGTACTTTTTCTGGAAAAAAGGTGAAAAACGCAGTCAATTTTTGACACTTTTTTTCAAAAAGCTCCTATCCTTTTATTTTTAGCGTTTTTTTATTTTTCTGGTGAATTCCTGTGTCCGAAAGCTTAATAATTATGAATCTTTTTTGTTTTTTTGTTTCAGATTAGCAGATTCGGAGATTAAGTGTCCGCAATGAAGGATGTGTTTTTTTTTCTACGCGACTTCAGCTCCACCTATATAAGAGACAATATGCTAAAAAAAAAAATTTTTTTTGTGTTCCTTAAACCTTGATAATAAAAAAGATTGATAATAAAGGAGCTGAAAAATAAAAATAATTTTGTAAATCATTAAAAATTCCCCTTTCTAACGTGCCATGATACCTTAAGTCCAGTCAACTAAACTAAGAAACAAAAATAAACGAAAAAATATCAGCTGCACTTCGAGACGCCATCAATGTAAAAGGAAGAGAAACTCTTTATACTTCACACTTTAAATGAAAATCTTTTCTCACCATTTTGTATTATTTTCATAACCATGTCATGCCACACCACGTTGCAGCACACCAAGCCACACCATACCCAATATCCATAGGAATAGGTCAGTATTTGTTACATGCCTAAATTTGTACATAAGCCGTATACCGTACATATGTGTGTATATGCGTATTAAGTTTCGAGTGTTTTACTTAATGTTTTTTCTCACTAAAACCCAACAAAATATCATAAATAAAACAATCCCTCTGTTGCGTTGCACAGCGCTAGGTTCAATGACAGTACAGAAGGCCACTCGTAAACGCACAAACAAATATTCATAAAGCCAGCTGCAGTAACAGCAAACAACAACAACATTGGCAATAATTGCAAACAACAATAAACTCTATTGTGCGTATGTGTGAGTGTACGAGCATGTGTGTGTACCATTTTAAATGCATTTTTCCTTGTTGCCCGTGCAGTGGTGCCGCAACGCGTAGCAGTTCGTTCACCGGCGCATACAGGATATCGGCCGCAGGACATTCTAAGCATTCTCTCTACAATGCAACTAATGGTCACTGGCAAATGTTGCTGGTGCTGCCATGCAGTTGTCGATGCAGCAGGAAAACGCCGCCGCCTTCTTTATTCCCTGCAGCTCAATACAACTTGCAGCCACCACCATGCAAATGCAGATCAAATCAAACGCAGCAAAAGTACGCGCTTGGTCAAAATAGTGACAAGCGAGTCAGCGAGTTGCGCAGCGGGCAGCTGCGTCGAAATCTCCTACTACACACCGCGCAACACCACTCCACAAATCCTTCACATATACACACACACACACACACACACACATGCATCATTTTGCATTGGCGTTACGCATTTAAAAAGGGTTAAACATCTTTTGTGATTAATTTTTTTTGCAGTAAACAAATGCATCGTCAACGCGCTTCCGCATTGTCCGTCATCGACACTGCCGCCGGTGCCTACTGTGGTGGCTGCTTCATCCCTTAGTGCATGCAGTTCGAATGCAATGCTTCAAACAATGGCGGAAAATGCATTTCCGTGCGCGCCGCGTCCATTTCTCTGCTCGTGTGCGTGTGTGCATGTGTTGTCGTGGCCGTTTGCGAACCAACGCTTGTCTATATCACACCGGAATGCAACTCCTGTACAGCATCCTAGTCTCATCGGCGCTTGCGTCTGCACTTCAGTGTGCCGCGCTGAAGGCAACTGTAATTAGGGCGGCCTCATTGCACTCAGCGTCTTTGCGCTAAGTGAATTTATTTCGATGGACTTGCATGTAGAACGTACGTTATGTGCTTTTCTGCATCTCGCAAATAGCTTTATTTTTATATGTGTATTACTGGAGCAGATACACACACCGCGACTCGTTCACTCGTCTACGCGGAAAAGGTGAGTGCTGCAAGCGTACCTCCGCAACATGTGCGGTTGTAACGTTCATAATCAATTGAATAGCCACAAACGGCCGCTTCGGTATAACAACAGGGCCCATAATTCTGCGCTTTTATCCAGAAGCAACGCAGGAAGTAACACGTTGAACGCTAATATTTATAATAAGGATATTTACATTTAGACGGAAGCATATACCTGTATCAAAAATTAAACTATTCACATTAAAACATTCAGTTAGAATAATAGTTTAAACTAAAATAAAAAATTCTAAGTATGGCCTAAGTATTGGAAAAGCCTTCAAGTGATGTTGCTTTCCTTTTTGCTAAACATATTCCATCTCTACTGTTATCGATCTACATCGATCTCTACAATATCGGTAGAGACAATAGGTATGTTTGTGAATGAATAATTTGTACGAATTTGTACAAATTTTTACTTGATCCTGTTTGTGTACGCCAAATCTATTGCAACGAGAGAGAAACTGAGAGCGTAAAGTGACAGTTCATTTCGTGAGAACTTGCAAGTTTTTACTGGAGAAATTTTGTCCAGTAACTTTTAGCCAGTAAGAATAAGAACAAGAAAAACTTATGATCGACTGCATAGAAAAATATTTTTTGCAAAACATTTGGAGGCAAATGGAAACAGCAAAGAAATTGTGCGTTCGCAAGTCTGTTGACCCACAACCGTCTTGGTAAGCTTTTCCTGCTGCAGCTGAAAAGGGAAAATCGCAGTTTGAGCGCAACGAATTATTTGCCTTTTGCATTAAATGTCTGATTTAACTTAAGTTTCCCTTCAGCGTCAAATCTGAAACGAAACTTTTTAATCAGCTGTTTCTTCCTTTAACCCTCCTGTTTTCACCCTTTTTCATGTGTATTATGAATGTGCGAAGCCCCACTGGTTACCAAGAGTTAAAACATGCAAATTCTTACAAATTCCTTTTTTGGATAGTTTCATTTTTGGGAGCGTAAGCTGGCTTGGTTGGTTGGTTGGTTGGAGTGGTGATGCCCCAGGCATCCAATTAGCGCAGATGCGCCGTTTTGAAACCACTATCTTGATTCAACCTAGGTAAATGGTTGTTGCACTCCCGATGACTTATCCGCTACAGCCATTGCGAGAGGTTTAGAAAGGCAAGAAGCTGGCTTACTCTCCTGATATTTTTTAATGGATAATTTTTACTGGAAAAGATCCCAAACAGACCTAATGTAGGTAAGCGAAATATGAAACTAAAAAGACATTTGACATAAGAAAATAATTCATAGATATTTTGAGCGAATCGGTGGACACAATGGAGGAGCACAATGGAGCTTGATTGTAACGTATCCTATATCTCATTTTAATTGTAGATCGTGTGGAAAACGTGTCATTTAATTTTCTAATTCTACTCATTCATGAGTTCATCGAATTTGATTTTATAGGTGCTAAAAATGTACGTGAACCGCTCCTTGTACTCATGTTAACGGACGTTTATGCAATAAAAACCCTTCAACTTTAGACTGCAGCGTTCGCAGGGAACACGGTAAGGAAACACATACACTTATCCCTCTTTGGCCACAATATTGTTTCCGCTCATGATTGTTGAACGTTGATTCGAATGCAGAGCGCAAGACGCGCCTGCTACGTTATGCTGATTCGCGAGCATCAGTTGCATTGACCAAATGTATAGTACGGACTCATTCAATGGTCGAGCAACAACCTCGTTACGACATATTACAAACAATAGGGACGCCGTTGAAAAGTTGAGCCAGAATTAAACGCCGATTTTAATAATATTCAAAAAGAACTTTCGTACTTCGGTTGGACCCTCATTGCGGAGCGCTGAGTGTGCGGCGTATGCGTGACATTCGCAATGCAATGTAAGGCCCAAGAGCTAACAAGGAACGCTGGCAGGTTCAAATCAAACTTCAATTAAAGGCCCAGGAGTTGCGCGCATTTGCATAGTCAGTAAATAAATCAGAAGGCAGAGATTTTCTGCAAGGAGCAGTAAATCGTATGCATTTCTGCATACCGCGTTGTTTTCTTTCCGTTTCCTTTTTTTTGTATTTTTTTTATAAGTTTTTGTTCTGCGTTTTGTTGTTGGTCTAAAAAATTGGCACAATGCAAAGCCTGGTTGCTTTATCCGAAACATTTTCATACGGCAGCCTGGGCATAATTTGAAATGCATTCTTTTGCTAAAGTTGCAACAACACAAGGATTTAAAATATGTTTCCCCATTCAATGCGCGAAGTACAGAAAGTGGTGGTTTGCGAGTGAAATCAATACGTGGCTACAAAAACACATTTAAAAATATGTCACAGTCCACCGAAGTAGAATTTAGAAATACAACCTTTCTAATTGCAACCTAAAAATTATCTCTGCCAAAAATTATAGACACATTTTAATTGATGTTGTTTTTTGTTCATTGAGGTCGGTGCAAACAACAATTATGACGAAAAAGGTTCACTTAAATCTGATTTTTAAAAATGTACCAACAGTATTCGGACAGAACGAGTTTCCAAGTGCCGAAATTATATTTCAACAATTCCAGATCTAAATTCAATAAAAAAAATCGGTGGTACATCAAAAGAGGCGACTGTGATGCTTTGAGTAGGAAAGGGCCATGTGCGCGGAAATATGCAAACGATTGTTGAAGTAATAATCAAATTTCGCTACAAAAACATTCGAGTAGCCTCCCTGCTTATGTGCCTGTCTTTCTAATTAACGATTCAGATGCAAGTCACTGCGGAAAGCAAAACCATGTAAACAAATGCAGTTTAAATGTTATGTAGAGTAGATATGTAATAACTCTGGTACATACACATGTATGTACAAATGTTTAATGCAACCGTATCTTTAGTATACAAATTATGAACAACTCGAATGCCATTTAAATTAGTAAACACATAAATCAGCGAAATGGCATTCGTTGTCGCAAATCATCTTTTTCCCGATGCTTGCACACAGTACTGAGGGTAATGCCTTCCAAACCACATCAATTGCAAAAGTTCAAAAACCAAAAATGCACAACAGTCGAACACAAGCATTGGCAGCAACACAGCAACAACAAAACACCAACAACAACGACCGTAAACACTCCAACGTTTCAGAATTTAAGAAATCGCGCAAAATCAGCCAACAAATATTTTCAATACATACACCAGACCAGACGGACATAAAAAATTTAACAAAATCAAATAAAATTCGCAAAGAAAAATTAAAATGAACAGATAAAAAATGAAAATACAAGCAGAAGTCGCAAAAGGGGAACAATACCACCGCAAACAGCAGCCGAATAAAAGAAGGACGGACGGCAGACGACGGACAGATAAATTCAGCACGAATGTTTGACGACTGAGCCAACGAATGGACGAAATGGAGAGTTGGCGGTCACACGATTGGGGGGAAATACTTGCAAGCGGATAAAGGGATATAGCGACATGTACATTTTATTTTTCATTTTCATTTTCAAAAAGATATTCTTCATGTCGTACAGGCGAATCGAGAAATAATTTAGTCGAGAAATGAAACTGGGCAAGTGGACAGCGAAGTGCAATACACCAGCAGCCCACAAAAGAAGCAACAAAAGCGATCGCATCAACCGAAGAAAATCAAAAAATTCAATGCGCTCCATCCCGCCTTCGAACACATGAGCGGTCAACCAACCGCAAAAACAAACCATTTCACCATCCCGAAAAAGCGAAACCGAAACCCAACCCGAAGCCAAATGCTAAAACTGAAGTTGCGCATAAGCAAGGCCAGACAAGAGCCGACCAGAAGCAACATCACAAAGCCTAACAACAAAAATTTCGTCAAGGGTTAACGACCCAGAGTCGACGCCGTCGCTGCTGTCGGTTGGGTTGTTGTCATGATTGTCGTCGCTGCGGACGACGTCATGAGCTTTAGCAGCGCTGTAGTTGTTGCTCGCGATGGTGATGATTTTCACATTTGATGTTTGCAGCAGCAGAAGCGGCAGAATTTAAATGCGTTCGTTTCCTTGTGTTGCTCTGCTCTGCTCTTATGGCACACGGATGAAATTCTGAAATTAGATGCAGAATTGAATCATTGCTCTAACAGCACACTCACACACACACTTACATTGACACACCTGAATGTCAGCCAACAAGGGTTGCCTCCTCAGCCGGCACACGTCACTCCGTGTTTGTTTGTGGGTGGCTAGTCCACTAGGCAGGCAACCTCTCACACGTACATGTATGTACATATACTTAAACTACATATGTACATATGTATGTATACATTTGGGTGTATGTAGGTGGGAACATTGTGCAAATAAATGTCTGGCGAATGTCTAGAGCGTCTGCTTGTGTAGCACTCGAATGTGGAAGAGCAACGAATGCCCAGAGCAAAGAACAAAACAACACGAGACGAGACAGCGGAATACCGTGATGACGCGCTCTACGCCGCATACTTGTTTCCTGTAAAGAGAATCATTTCATTGCCGATTTGCTGGCATTGGGATTCTCTGTATGTATTATGGTAACGACCACTTGTAACAACGTGGTGTTCATGTCATACCCAGCCTTTATAAGCTACATATTTAAATGCCACATTTGAAGTAATTATAGCAACGGTCAGCATAATATGGATGAGAATCAGGGCACTTCCTATTTTGAACAGCAACAAATTGACATTCAAAACATTGTTTTGGTGTGTAAGTAAACCGCAAAATTTTGCTCTGGTTTGTCGCTGTTCTGTGAAATAAAGATCTATGTACATATAATACTCGTAAAAGCTGGTTAGGTCCTGTTATTGTATGAAAATCATGGCAGACAGAGATTGCTAAATTTATGCTGACAATTTTGCAGGAACGTACGAGGAATGTATGAAAATTTATGCGCATGTATAGCGCACATTTTGCCTAAATTGCAATCAGCATGAAATGTACAACTTCTGCTGCTAATTTCTTCAATGAAGAGTCACTTGTTCTTTAGATATATACACATACACACAAACCCAACACAAGTAAGTCTATCCCGCAATTGTTAAGAGCAACAAAGAACCACATAATACAGAACGAAACCAGTTTCCAGTCACCTAATTTCTGTTCAAATTTGTCGTTTGTGTCCTTTCGACAGCCAACAACAACTGCAATGTCCGTTTTAGCGAAATTATATCAGCAGCAACAGTATTTTCATATTGCAATAGGTGCCAACACATTCGGCCTCTTGTACGGACTACTCCATATGTTGCCGTCGCCGTTGTCGACGTGCCCATTTCCGTGTCTGCGTCCCTTGAGTTGTTAGCAGGTTCCTTCACGGCATCGTCGCATGTAGCCGACATTTGTTTCGTACACTCGGAGGGGTGAATTTCCATATACTCGTATTGTGTATCGCAAAACTGTTGCTAATATCGCAAACTGAAGAAGGAGCAACCGAAAAGCGTGTATGGTGCAGTGTACAAAGGAGCAAACGGAACAAGTGAACTTTGGCGAACCTAGGACAATAATGTGCTAGGTGCATGCAACCATGAAAAGGAGTGGTGGCCGGTTTGCGGAGGTATGAACACGAGGTCACAAGAACTGGTGCTGCATAAATTTTGACTCTTGGCTAGATAAATAACCCATATCGACAATGGCTGGTTGTTGTTGTGTTGTCTTTGTGTACGAATTTGTGCATTGCACCGAGGCGGTGATCACTAAATTGCTTGAAAAACCAGTTTCAAGTTGAGTTGCGATTGAATGAGGACACTGAACAATGATTTAACGAGGACATAACTGCTGCGATTTGTTAAAGAAATTTGCTTTCAAGAATTCGAAGATGTACGAATGCAAAACTAAATTTTATGTACTTTTGAATTTAATTCATTTTTCACTTTTATTAGAAATATAAGTCTAAGCGAGATTGCTGTAATTAAAACTTCGGACACCATACGATTAAATGTTAACCGTAACGGGTGTGCAGCGTGGATACAGAATTGAAAAATTGTGTGCTTAGTGGGTTTGATGGCAAGATAGATTTTGAGCTGAACATTAAATCGTTTGGCTTAGATAAGTATTATTTTTATTATTGATGGGGATGATGCACTGCGACCTGTAGATCTATTGTTACCCCTTCTTGGACTTCACAGACTGTCAGTGAGTCCGGTATCCAGGAGGAATTTTAGTATGCTTCCTACGCCTCTGGATACCCAGTCCGTACCTGGTATAAGATGGTCCCCCAGGTGTTTCTTTCTTTTATGCATGAGTACAGGGCACTCTCCTAGTATATGTAATGCAGTCTCGTTTTCCTGCAAGCAGAACCTGCAATACCCGTTTTCACGGATTCCTAGTTTGGCCAGATGATAATTCAATCTGCAGTGCCCTGTTAGCATTCCCGTGATAATCCTTAGATTATTCTTTGATAGGGTCATGCAATCCTCGAATCTTTCCCTATTGTAGGACCCGATAACCATCTTGGAATGCTCTAGACCTGGTAGCTTTTCCCAGTATTGAGTCCTTCTAGTTATCTCGTTAGGATAGAAGAAGCTCCTTTTCCCAAACCACAAAAGGGTTCAGGGCCGACAAAAGGTGTGGAAGCTCCCCTTCTTGCCAGTTCGTCGGCCCGTTCGTTTCCTGCAATGCCAGCGTGGCCCGGAACGCAATGTACCCAGACCTGGTTGTAACGGCCAATAGATAAGTAAATAAATGAAACACAATTTTTTGTTTTAGGTCACTTTTTGTGAAAAGGAATTCAGCAACATCTAGAACTGGTGCTACCAAAGCTTTGCCGCTCATTATTTCGAAACGTCTTGAGATGAATTTTCGTACATTAAAATTGTTCCAATACGACTACGACTGTTTCAACATTATTCGCTTTTGGTGGATTTCGAAATACAATTTTGCGGAATCAGATTCCCATATGTATATTGATTCCCTAATGACACGTTTATCCCATGTACCAATTTACATGTTTTTATTTCGTAAGAAATTTCGCAGCAGATCCAACGCCACGGCAGCAGCTGATGACCGCAATAAATGAAAAAGAGCGCATGTGCACGTGAATCTCCCCCATGTGGGAATTTGTAGTCCACATTATCCCTTAGCTTATAAAGTACAGTGTACTGTAAGCCGCTAGGACGCGGCTGTAGCACTGCCGCTAGCCGCTTTTGCTGCATTTGGGGCACTGACGATACCGCGGCGATATTGTCAGAGATTGACATTCGATGATAATGCCAGGAAACGATATTGCAGCCAGACCGCCATGGTAACAACTACCAACGCAACTGCAACCACTGCCAACATCGATAGCAACTATAACAATAACAACGGCCGATGTTATGTTGCTAAAATAATTGACCCCATTTTGGTTTTTGCGCCTTTTGTTGCGAGTGCCACGTTGCTGAGTATAGTGCAGCCTGTGGCGAAATTTTTTGCTGCCAGCACTGCGGTCAGCAGGCATAAATTTGACTTGATTTAAAGGCCCGAAGCCTGACGGCTGGCACAGCAGCGCCAGCACATTTGACACTTTGCAAATGCATTTATAATAGCACTGCAGTCGGTGCGGTTCGCTGCGGCGCCGTGCACAGGTACTTTTACATGGCGGGCACCATGCCAGCGTTGTGTGGAAACATTTTTCACATTTGTTGCTTGATAAATTGAAGTTCAAACACACAACCATGTGCGCTTTCGTGCACAGATTGCTGCATATAAGTATTTCATATATAAACGTACAAAATGTGCTCTTTAAAAAATATGTTTGAAGTACCACATTGAGTCAAATTGTTTAAATGTGACTTTTGGTATATACTGCGGGCGATTCCTTGTATAACTTTACAGAATGGCTAATTAATGCAATTTGTTCGATGAACTCGATGTTAGATATACAAAAACGAAACCGTGCTTCGTCTAACTTAAGTTATACGCTTGAAATGCGGTTTCCGAATTAAGAGGTCTTAGGCATCGGTAGGCAACTGCAAGTCAAATAGAGATGAGAAAAACCACAGTATACAGTAAACCAGATTTTGACACTGCTTCATCTTTCTTCATAAACATGACAAATACTCCTCAAATCGTTCTCTGATTCACTCGATCGCTTTTTCGTAGCTTACGTTACTGCGCTGGACACTACAAAAATGTCAATACAGCAACGATTTCATAGAACTTTTGTTTTAAAAATATGTTTGAAAGTCCACGTAGTTTGAAGCTAGTTGTGTTTTATGCAGAGCTAATTTTATGCATAATGACATGAATGGCAAATTTATGTTCAAAAAAAGGCCGCCATTCTACCTGGTTCACTTGTCTAATTGCACAATGAGAAACACTTTTTTGTACCAAACAAATCAACGCCCTGCCTGGACTCTTTGTCGCCGTGTATCTTCTAACATTCGAGACTTGGTCTGATTCATAAAAGAATCTAAATAGTTTTCCCTCTAATCTACGAGATATTGTCGTTAACCCTTTCGCTACAGCTTTTTAATGGGGAAAGTTACAATTTTAATCTTATCGATTTAATTAAGTATATACTATTTAAAAACGTGTATACTTTTTGTCTTTAAACTTAAATATGCAGTTTATTAATTTCGTATTATTCCTAAAACTTCAAACTATTCTAAGGACCAACAATAAAATGTATTCTTGGAATCATAGAGGGTTCAGACGTCTACAAAGTAGCGTGTTGGCATGTGACAACAAAATAGCGAAAGGGTTACAAAAAATTCTATTCTATGATATATATTATCCTTCCGCAATGCATTTGGTTTTGGTTATGGTCTTGTTCGTGTCATTTTGGTAAATGTAAGTTTACTCAAAGGTTGCAATTTCCTGCTGACAGCCGTCGAAATAAAATTGTTCTAAATTCAGCTGCGTGGGATTCGAACGCGCGGTTGAGCGCCACGGCGGCTGCTACGATTTGTAGACTTCACTTACGCCCCGTGGTTTTGTGATGGAGTATCGTTAAATGCGTTCGGGGAATAAGATAATCTTTGACCAAACAGAAAAAGGTTGCTATCGTCCTGTTTCTAAAAAAAATATCCACATCAAAATTCAACAGCGAACTTTGTCAGTTACGCCATGTTTCTTGCAATATACATTCAGTTCAATGTTTCAAGACTTCTACATTTTACCTATAATTTATCATTTCCCACCTCGAAGTGTTGAAGACAGGTATTTGAGCTTCTTCTGCATCCACTGAACTTCAGTTTTAGGCGTGAGAATGGCAAATTGATTCATTGCACACGACTTTTTAAATATTTGTAAATTCAAGTAAAATTGCCCAAATCTCTGTTAATTCCAAATTTGAAATTGAATGTGAATAGAAAGAAAATCCATGTAAAAAATTTCCCTTCCCAGAGATGTTTTTCTGGGTAGTTTCAATGCTATTAGTGTAGAGGGAGATTCAGAATGATTTCAGCATGCTTTATTTTGGACAATATAACTTCTGAAAATGCAATACTAAAATACTACAATGTCCGACAAAGATAAATTGTTAGTAATCAAGCTGTATGTATTGGATACGATCGTGTCGGGTGGGTTCGTAATCAGTGCATTTGTAATAATCAGAAAATATTAATACCCGTTCTCACTTATAATTGTTTCTTTGACAATGCAATAAGTTGATGCAAGTTGCCATGAATGATGTGGCCGTGACCCATACATACATACATATGTGACATGCGGAAAGTTTTTACTCAAAATTAGTTAAAAATCATGTAACTAGGTATTTATTTAACAAACAAGCAGAGAGCACCCGCGCGCACTAGTGCAGACACAAACCGTTACCTGTGGCAACACCGTTTGATACTATGCATACAAATAAATCGGGAGTGGCAGCACGACCAATTGTCACTTGGCTCATATTCTTGAATTTTGCTTTGTTCACGTCATTCTGTTTCGGTAGGGCGTAGCTCGACAAGTGCACAGATTAGTAATCGCCCGTGTTGGGTTTAAATTGTTTAAGTTGTTATTTTTATTTGTTAAACTGTCTGCAAAAAGTTTTTTGAAAACATAAGCAACGAGCTGCATTGGGAACACATCGACAGCATGTTCCGCACATCGATTCTGGGGCGGAGCTACGCGCTCTTTCTGCTGTTATTGGCAGTGGGTGTGTTCGCTCAATACGAATGGCAGGCCCGGGACGCATTCGACGAAATCAAAATAAAATATGACAAAGTGAACCCCGACAATTGTCCCATTCAGCATATCAGCGACCTGTATCTGCCCGAGGATACCGTGTCACACAAGCCCGACATTAAGGAGATCAACATTAATCCGATTTTCCCCAATCGCACTGCGTTGTTGCACCTGCACAATATGGCGCTAAGTCGCAGCTTCTTCTGGAGTTACATCCTGCAGTCACGCTTTATACGGCCCGCCATAAACGACACCTACGACCCTGGCATGATGTACTACTTCCTATCGACCGTTGCAGATGTGTCCGCGAATCCGTATATCAACGCCTCGGCTATTTACTTTGCCCCAAACAGCTCCTACACCTCTTCCTACCGCGGCTACTTCAACAAGACCTTTCCTCGTTTCGGGCCGCGCACATTCCGTTTGGACGATTTCAACGATCCCATTCACCTGCAAAAGATCTCCACGTGGAACACGTTCGACGTGACTGATCTGGGTGCGCATCCGCCCGACTCCAAGTCGAAGGACTACTCTTCGGATCTGTACAAAATAAACGAGTGGTACAAAACGTGGCTGCCTGACGACGTGGAAGGACGCCACGACACGAAGACCACCTACCAAGTGGAGATTCGCTACGCTAACAACACCAATGAAACGTTCACATTCCACGGTCCGCCGGGAGCCGACGAGGAACCAGGTCCGGTAAAATGGACACGCCCCTACTTCGATTGCGGCCGCTCCAACAAGTGGCTGGTGTCGGCAGTGGTGCCCATTTCAGACATTTACCCGCGTCACACTCAATTCAGACATATAGAATACCCCAAGTAAGTGCACAACCGAAAAGGAATATAGCCCTTTATTTAACCAGTTTTTACCGAATTTCGCAGATACACTGCCATTGCCGTGCTCGAGATGGACTTTGAAAGGATCGACATAAATCAGTGTCCGAAAGGAGAAGGCAACAAGGGTCCTAATCACTTTGCGGACACGGCGCGTTGCAAAAAGGAGACCACCGAATGCGAACCGCTGCACGGCTGGGGCTTCCGGCGCGGTGGCTACCAGTGTCGCTGTAAGCCGGGCTATCGATTGCCTAACGTGGTGCGGCGCCCATACTTGGGCGAAATAGTCGAACGAGCGTCGGCGGAGCAGTACTACAACGACTACGATTGTCTAAAGATTGGATGTAAGTGGACAGTGGTAAATTTGCAATCTGATTTTGATATTTTTGATTTTTCTCATAGGGGTGCAAAAGGTGCCAATACAGTGGGAAAAAGCGCCTTACCACGTGCGTGAAAAATATTTGGACTTGCATCCGGAGTATCGCAATTATTCGACGGGCTCGCGCGCCTTGCACGAGGAAAACTTGAACATTGATCAGGCACTAAAGTTCATACGTGATGTCAACTATCGCACATGCAAAAAGTGCGTGTTTCATCCTATCAACAGCAAATGAACAAATTTTAATTCGCACTAATTAATATTTATTTTCTGTCTTTAGTTTCCATCCGCAGGATTTGATTTTGCGCGGTGATGTAAGCTACGGTGCCAATGAGCAATTCGAAAACGAAGCAAAAATGGCAGTGCGATTAGCCAATTTCATCAGTGCTTTCCTACAGGTAATGGATAACCAAATAGTTGCCATTTGAACAAACCTAAACATAACAGCAAGAAATTTATATGTTTCATTTGCGAATCTATCGAGGCATAATTTGTCATACAGTCCATGATTGTCGTGTTTTCGAAAATTTCCGATTCATATGAACGCAAATCGTCTTGTCCATAGGAAATTGAACTGAAAAGGCGTTAAGCAAACAAGCAAATCTTGCCCTTAAATCGTGTGATTTTCAACTGAAAACCACTCTAAGAATTCATGAAGTGTAAATTATAATTTTCCACGCACAATTCAACTTGCTCAAGTTTCGCTTTCGTTCTCGACAAACTTGTATGATCTTGTGCGATCGCCACAGTCGAGTTCATAAAATTAAATATTCAGTGTCAAAGCAACGCCAAAGTGCTAAATTCATTAGTGTAAAAGGACTCGAAAAACAAGTTCGTCGCGATTTTATTTGCACAAGTTGTTAAATGCGTCGCTGAAACACTGCCAACACTCGCCAATGAATAATGAGCAGCACAAATGAGAATCCTAGATAGCAACACGTTATGCAAATAGCAAAACAGTACAAATCGTAGAAATTAGAATGTTAGTGGTGAGCGGTGAGCGCCGGTAGAACTAGTTTTGGCTTCATTGGATAGAAAATTAACCAGAACTTCTGTTTGAACTCTCCGCAGATCTCCGATCCCAATGAGGTGTACTCAGGCAAGCGTGTGGCCGACAAGCCGCTGACCGAGGATCAAATGATCGGCGAAACGCTGGCCATTGTGATGGGCGACACAAAGGTGTGGTCGGCTGCCACGTTCTGGGAACGCAACAAATTCACCAACCGCACTTACTTCGCACCCTATGCCTACAAGACGGAGCTGAACACGCGCAAATTCAAAGTGGAGGATCTCGCGCGCCTGAACAAGACACACGAGCTGTACACGGAGAAGAAGTACTTCAAGTTCCTGAAGCAGCGCTGGTCGACCAACTTCGACGACTTGGAGATGTTCTACATGAAAATGAAGATACGCCACAACGAGACAGGTGAATACCTGCAAAAGTACGAGCACTACCCCAACTCGTACCGTGCGGCAAGCCTGAAGCACGGCTACTGGACGCAGCCGCAGTTCGACTGTGACGGCTACGTGAAAAAGTGGCTTGTGACCTATGCGGCACCCTTCTTCGGCTGGGACAGCCTCAGAGTGAAACTGGAATTCAAGTGAGTAGCAAAATACAAAAGCGCCGATTTGTAGCCGAGTTAAATGCTCGAAAATTGGGCAATAAGCGACTGGGGTTGGTGTCGCCCTCGGTGGCTGTTGTGATCATTTATGCCAAAGTCAGTCATTCAGACGTGAGCCAGTATTAAGCGCATTGGCATAATAATGAATGTGACGGGTTATGAATGGAAGCAATGTGCTTGTGCAAAAACATTTGATGCACAGTGGTTTCGTCATACTAAATAGGCGCACAAACTAGAACTTAATTTGGAATATGGGACAAACATTTATTTTAATGCAATTTAAAGGGGTGTCTTGTCTTAGTATTAAATTAGAAACTCCAAATGGACGTCTTATTAAAGTCGATATTTTTTCCACGATCAAATTTACTGATGTGTAGTAAATACATTAAACTATTTCGACTGCCCCCAGTTGCGTTCCAAATTTACCTTGGAATTTGCCACTCTTGACGCACTATCATATTATGACCCAAATCTCATATCGATATCTCAACAATGTCATCTACGTACTCATGACTTTTGTTTGTGCTTTTGTTGCGAAAAGGGTTGATTTTGCTGAGCAGATTACAATTGCCTAATTAATTGCACTGATGATTTTTTGCAGAGGTATCGTTGCTGTTTCAATGGACATGCTGCAACTGGATATCAACCAGTGTCCCGATTGGTTTTATGAGCCGAACGCTTTCAAAAATACGCACAAGTGCGACGAGAAATCTTCATATGTAAGAAACTGAAGTAAATAGTCTTGAACTGTAATTTGTGAAATTTGGTACGTTTACTTGCAGTGCGTGCCCATTATGGGACGTGGCTACGAAACCGGTGGCTACAAGTGCGAGTGTCTGCAAGGCTACGAGTATCCCTTTGAAGATTTGATCACCTACTACGACGGCCAACTGGTTGAGGCTGAATATCAAAACATTGTCGCCGATAAAGAGACACGATACGACATGTTCCATTGCCGCTTGGCCGGCGCCACCGGCCTGCAGGCGGCTGCATCGTTGATTGTGTCCCTGCTGGGACTAGTTTTCATTGTAATCTATAAGCTAAGATGAGTGCAAGTGATGAGTGAATCTCACAAATACGTCCAATTACGCCTAGTTAAGTAATCCCGTCCAAAAGCATCCAAACATTCCAACAACAAAAAAAGCATATTCCATAATTAAACAAGAATCTCAAATAGATCGTCAAAGAGCGTCATATGTACGAGATGAAAAAGGCATGCAAAAATTATATCCTCTTCATTAACATCAGCACGGCAGTGGTAAGAGCAGCACCGGAGCAGCAACAAGCAGCAGCGACATGGTTTCATTGTTCGAACAGTGTCATCATTTATCCAAGGCGATTAAGTTGTAGACATAATCTATTACAATGAATCTAGTTATTTGTCATTATGTGCGTGCGAGCAGCAACGGCGAGGCGAGGCCAGACGGACAAGCAGCTCACGAAAAGCGCAAACAAAGCCAAGTAGACGCTGAAGAGTGGCGTTCGAAAAACGCCTCGGTGCTCGTATTACCGAACGGAATGAAAATGCAAAGCGGAAACTCCAGCAAAAAAGTTGCCAACGAAAAACAAAACTGTTTCATAGAAGCACATCGCATCACAACACAACAAGACGCAAAGCTCGCGTTTGAACAGCAATCTGCCTGTTGTGGTGGCTGCGTTCGCGACACCACGTATGTCGCTCGCATATCAAAGCTACAAAATTCAAGAAAGGAAAACCTGTTAAATCAAATGTTTATCATGCGGTGCTGCTTTCCCTGTTCGGTGTTGTGGCGTGCTGCTTGGCCGCGGCAACATTGAGCGAGAAGTTCTCGTCAGCTTGTGCGGTGTGCCGCCATCCACCAGGGCACTGTGCCACGTCTTGTTGTCCGCAAGGGTTGAAGTGTTGCGCTTCTTATTGCGCGCACTTCTTACTTTGAAATTGAATTTTTCCGGCCGGACTTTGCGCAGTATTGCTCAAGGTGGCGGCTGCGGGCACAACGCCACTGCTGCCGTTGCTACCACCGCTGCGACGGTGCCAGGCAGGAAGCACCCCTCCAACAGCCACAAGAGCGCAATATTAAATCGTCGCCCGTCGCTACATGGCGATTCACTTTTTTGCATGAATTACGTTTTTTCCAAGTTGATTATCATTGCGCCTGAATTTTTATTATCTTACCCTGAGAACCATTTTTTCTTCGCTGCAAAATTTGCGCGTCTTTGGCTACTTGCGCTGGTGACGTTATAGAAAAAACCAGTTCAACACTTGGTACAGCTAAAACATCGTTACGTGTTGCGTTCGTGTTGGCAGAATTCATACAGAAAAGTGAATTTGTCATGAGGAGCCCCTTCATCGATTTGTGACTGGCCGTTGTTTTTGCCAAGAAATATTTTCACACATTTTTCATAGTCAGAGTACAAAGTGACCACTAAAAACAACAGCCACAGACAGCGGCAGCGGCGATCGCGACAGCAACGGGAACGGCTGATCGTCAAATCGGCAGGCAGCGCTTGTGAGAGCAGACAAACAGGACGACGTGGCTTTGTGTTCTGCTGGCGAAGAACCTCCTCCTGCTGCTTTTCATTATTACACCCTTCCTTCTTTATATTAAACATATTTTGATTTTTTTTCATTTCCCTTAGTTTTTTGGTTGTGTAAAGGTGAGCGCCTCCTTTTGTGTGTGCCGCCGACGTTCGCGTTTTTCATTGAGCTTCAAGCTGATGTTGATGATGAGGAGCTTTGATTTTTTGCAATGCGAAGAGCGAAATTTATGACCACACTTTTATCAGTTCTTTTATATTTGAAATTTCCATTCGGCATTGTTTACGTGTCGGTTATTAAATTTGCATTTTCCATTCACGTTTTCGCGAGTAGTGCGTCGGCAAAAGGTCTAAGTGAAATTGTACCGCTTTTGCATGTACTCGTTTTCTGTGTAACACAAATGCGTAATTGTAACAAATCCGTCCAGAGGAATAGTAATATCCAACTCGAATAGTGTAGTACCATACGAGCCTTTCTATTGGACCACATTGTGCCTCTTCCAAATAACTATTTTCATATAAATAATATATATGTATATGTAAGTGTATACGTACATAATGTAAATTGAGATCGAATGTAATTTTTTACAGTACCATAAGATTTTATACATATGTCATTAGTTTACCACAATGACTTAAAATTTAGAGTAACAACTGAATCGACTACTTTATGTGACGATTATCACACATTCAAATATTTAATAACGAGCAATAGTATCCATTTGTATTCTATAAGCAGCCGATATATTGTTTATCGAAAAAGTTAATTTTATAGTAAACATTTATAAATACAACAAATAAAACCAATAAAGACAAACAATAAAAAATCCTCGGGAAGGCGAGTTTGATAAATAGAATTTAAAATATATTTTATTAATTAAACAAAAAATTGTTTACGCACATTTGGTGAGCATAAACTGAGAAGTTTGCTCAAGTAATTTTTTTGGCAGAATTAGAAATCTGTAGAAATCATTTTTAAGTAGTAGCCAACATGGGCTAACTCCAAAAAACATTCGAAACATTCAGCAATACATAGTGCGAGATTGTCCATTTTAGTTAAATACACTTCCCATTGATAGTGTTTTAATGATTGTGCTCTGATGGAAAATACACCTTTGGCTAAAAGTGTTGGCGCACATGGCGCAAATTGCAGATATGCAGACCAAAGCAGCAAGTCGACTATTCCACAAACATTCCTATAGCAGATATCGATTTGTTCAAAACGTTAATCTCCAAGAAAACTATCTGAGAAGTATCCAACGATACACATTCCATCAGCGGCCTCGTGATATTAATCGTTGCTCGAGTCTCATTTCAGCATTGTGGAACAAGAACTAATTTTCCGCATCATTATTCCAACTTATTAGCGAAAGCAAAGCGTTGAGCTTTTCGAATCGAATTTGAATTTGTTCAAAAATT
This sequence comes from Melieria picta, assembly GCA_964056695.1. Classification (NCBI taxonomy): domain Eukaryota; kingdom Metazoa; phylum Arthropoda; class Insecta; order Diptera; family Ulidiidae; genus Melieria; species Melieria picta. Next base: position 102,684,041 of record OZ057398.1, on the reverse strand, counting down.
TGTATCGTTACATTGTGATTGCTGCCTAGTTGCAAGCACTGCTTCGGATGCTGCACCTTTAGTGCGTCTCCACTTCTTCGAATGCCGACGAGAATGTTCCGCGCGCACAGCGAGTCGTTGGGGAAAGCGCAAAGGCAATTACGAAAATCAAATACACTCAGTTTGACTTACCGTACTTGTTCATTTTGTTGTTTGTTCTCGAAATAAATCTCTTCCAAAGCAGCAGTCTCGAAGTATCAAGGAAAAAATGATTAAGATTAAAGTTGTAGTTGAAATTGAAGTAAACTGAAAAATTCTCGGTTTGTTGATTTTCAGACAAAGCGTAGAGGATTTGAGAAGGATTAGAGTTTAGTTTAGAAGGGGGTTTTTAAAGGAAGATTTGCAATTTTTTTCTTTTAATTATTTTTGGTTTGAACAATTCTTAAACACAATACAGGAAAAAACGTTCAAAACAACAACACCAAAGAAACTGCACAAAAATCGTCTTAGTTTTTTTGCTCAATTCTCAAATTGGATATATGCTTCCTTATTCCTCTTTTATATCCATTTAATTTGTTTATGAATTTAGGTAAATTTTGATATATTTTTATATTTTTAAAGCGTTTTTGAATTTTAATAAAAAAATTTTTTTGCTTTTGAATTTATGAATAAATTTTTCTCAAATGAAAATTTTTTTTACATGTTTGCTTTGTTGCGTTTGGCACTTTGAAGTTATAGGAAAAGTTCGTGTTTTATTTTAATGGAAGAGTGTCGATGCGGCAAAGTGGGAGCCGTTCAAGGCAACTTACAAAATTACAAAAGGGGCCGTACTCTGGTTTTTGTTCGAATTATAAAGCGGACAAACAAATTTTGACGTGATGATATTTTTGAATTGTTTTACAACGTAAACAGTTGCAATCGACATATAAAACTCATCACTTAGGTGTAGTTGACTGCAAAAAAGGTCTGCTTCTAATATAAAAGTTTATTTCTATATATTTTTGAAGATAGTGGCACAAGAATTAAGTTGATGTTACACTTACAGCGCGACGCCAGCCTCATACTTACCTCTTTTGGCAGCGTACATAAGTGCAACTGCTCGATTATGAACTGAGATCGGGCTTTCCGTTACTATCTGGGTTGTGTTTACCGTATGGCCAATTCTAGGTATTGTTTAATTTTTCAATTTTATTTTGATACATTGGCACCAAGGTTAGGTACACATAGACCAGGCTTAGCCCGTTGTATTACAATAAAAAAAAAAGATGATGATGCATGATGAAAGACGTAGTATGAGCAATGCATCAGAACCTACCTGACCTACTGAATCTGTTAAACTTCATCACAAACTCGATTTGGTTCATTGATCGAAGTTGCTGGTAATAGACAGCTAAATACATTTCTATTTATATAAAGGAAGTCACAGTGGGGGTCTTTGGACTTCATGTGGAAGTGCGGCTAGTACTGTCAGACCACTTCGCAACCTAACCTCAAACGGAGACCATTTTAAATTAAAATGGTGACTTAAAATTTGTGTAAAAAACATCTGCTTGCATGTGTTAATATATACTTCCCTATCGACCCAATTGGGTCAATTACAAACTTGTAAGTCGACAAAGTGATTCGGATTATAGTGTTCAAAGTCAAAGCCTCGAGCATGTCTGGAGGTGGAAATTGTAACAGCAAAACTTTTCACTTGATTTTTTGACTCTTTAAGTTTGACCTAAGTACAAGTAGATATGTCTTTCGGTTCGAATAGTTAATAAAGTAATTTTGAATATTGTGCCCAAGAAAATTGTTGCCCTTCCGCACACCTTTTCTTACCTTGCTGGCTGTGTGTGAGGCAAATACCTCATTAATTTCTTATGTCTTTATCATGCCACAAAGTTAAGCAATGAAATCGTTGTACATTTATCTGGCATCAGACAAAAACCTTTACCTGGTATCGCTAAGGTCCTGACTGGTCTCTGCGTGGCCTTTGACAAGTCAGTGTAACCTTACCTAACTTTATGATTTCATACTTGAGCAATTTACTATTTCTTTCATTCAAAATATGCTTGTATGGACCTATAAATACTTAACCCTAATTCCCAGAATTTTAAAAGTAACGTAAACCCAGAAGTGAGACTGTCCGGCTTATGAGCTAAATTACTGAAAACATTTGTTTAAAAAGTACAAAAACTGTCTAAAATATTAAAAAATAAATGCAATATAATTCTAACATTCCATTAGAGGATTCATAAAATAATGGAATCGAAAATCTTTTGGATTTATCACCATTTGAAATCTTTAGTGAGACTGTGAGGCTCACTTCTGGGAATTCGGGTGAATTATGTTCTATAAGCCTTTTAGTGCACGTTGACATAATTCCAAGCTATAAATTTTCGATACAAATCTCGAATTACAAATCTTTTGTTTTTTTTCTCTTTAGTACTTACATCTCTAATTAATACCCTGAATTAATTCAGTTCTCCAAGTTAATGAGGGTTTGTGAACTATGAGGTGTCGTAAGAAAACTGCAAATTCGTTTCTTCATGCGCCTAACTTTATTAATTGTATTATTGATTCTTCAAATGCTCTATATTTGTATGATAAAAGTTCAGTTTGAATTTCAATTCAATTTCAAATTACATACTTGCACAAACATGAAACTATCACAAATGACTTCATTGAATTCTTTCCAATTGTGCAGTGTGATTAGTTAGACTTACTATACCTACTTGGGAGCCGCTTTTTAGCATTTCATGGCCGAATTTTGACAGCATTGCGCTGCCGACTGGAGCTACGCCTCCTCTAACCACTTCACTTGTTGCTTCTACGTTACTAATTACACTTCACAATTATGCTAAAGTTAAATTATGAAATTATCATACGTATAGTATATTTGGATTTGTATAAACACACAATACAACACAATTGTACGCTCTTGCAAATTATTTGATTTTTATCCTGACTTTTACCAGCTCACATTATAAAATAAATACTGCACGAGTTGATATAATAATTGAAAAATATACATAACGGTACATAAAAGACCACAACAATGTGAATATCCAAATTATTGTAGTTACTTCTGGAGTCGATTGTTTTAGAATCTGTTTCTGCTGCTTTTTCATTATTTTCTCATTTTCTTTTGCTGTTTCCCATTATTAAGCTACCGTTGCGATTTATATTCAATGCATTATGTATGTATGTATGTATACTGGTATTTGCATTTAATTAACTGTACGTGTAGTTAATTGTGATTATTTTGGTAAGTGTTGTTTGCTTTTGGTTTTTAAATTCGACAAGTTGAAATGCTCAAAACTGCAACAATCCAATCATTGTATTGACTGAGATCAGTCTTTAACGGCTTTTACATATTTTTCTCAGGGCAAGTTTTCAATGACAGGAACATTACTGCAAGTAAATAATTAATATTGGAATGCAAACTGAAACCTGCTCTCTTCTTTGCAATAAAAGACTCTACTCGAAAATATTAGCAATTTTCATTGATTACGTACAATTAAAAAATTGGCTCTCATCTTTAACACAAAACGCATTGATCACTGATATCGTATTACGTACAATAAAAACCCACAATTATTTGGCGAATATTTGTCCCCAATTTTCTAATAATGTCAATCAAGAAGGTAGACAAAGTTCGAGGAATTCATAGTAGGAAATTGTCTTACGAACGGCCGCAGCGAGTTCAAGAAAACCCAACCACACGAATGATATCGCTTTCAGATATCGAAAATGACGGCACTTGTTACTAAAATATTGTGTTGCATTGAGCTGCAGTTGAGTGCAACTGTGGACCGTATCCAAGACAATAACGAATATCAAATAAAAGTGCAGTGAGCACAGTGTACTGCAGAGTCAAGTGGGTCGTATAAAAATGCAATTTGAGCACAACTTCGGGAACAATTTAATTACACTTTGAACATCACAAAAGACACACCTTGATTGTATCTCTATCCAATACTAAATGAATTGACTTTAGATTTTAGGTCATGCAGGATTATGGGGAAAACAGACAAGTCTAAAGATTGTCCATACGTTTTCGAAAGACAATTACATTTGCACAGTGGCGTTTATCCTGTATCCAACTTTCTTTTCATCCAGAACCAATGCAATGCCTTGAATTATGCTGTAGGCGCTGGCTCATATATAAATTAAAAGACAAACGTCTCCAGTCAGTTGGCTAAAGCACGTTGTGCAATACTGAGAAATAACTGTCTGAAAATGTACACAAATTTGAAGAGATTTAAATATTAGTTATTTAAAGAGCACTTGAAAATCATTGCATTAGTTCGAGGGTAAATTTGGCCTTGGGTTCAGTGCCTTAAAATATACTAAAAATCACTCAAGAGAGAAACAATTGCACTAAAATATTGCAGCGATTGCCAGCTTACAACATATTCTATTGAATAGGTTAATGAATTGGGTTTAGATTCAGAATTTGGGTTAAGCATTAGTTTAGTTGGGGACAAGCTTAGACAGCTTAGAGTGTCAGTGTTCTATTATCGGACAATTTTTGAAGGTTGTGATGCGTTATAGGAAATATTTCGGGGCTTATTGGAATGAATGCTCGTTGGCGTCCGGAGCTCTGTATTTTATATACATTTCATATACATTTAATTTTTAATCCAAATACTTGATGCCCACTTTTGGCTTCCACACACAGGGAATCATAATACCGATCGAGCATTGCAGTGTAGCACCTAAGCACGACTGCAATACAACATTCGTAGCCCTCGTTCTTTAGTTTCCGTCACTCTCCAGCAGCTACTTTTGCAGTGTTGCATTAGAAAAGTGCCGTTTTGTCACATTCGCTTACATTCATCCTACACTTTAGTTAAAAGCTTGTACATATATATGTGTGTATGTGTGTCGTTAATACCATATGTCGTACTGCAATTACATATTCGTTAAGTAATGAGTATTTAAAAATATTGTATGTTGATTTTTAAGGTTTCCACTCCCCCTGGGATAACCAATTGAGCTTTGGTGGCAAAATGTTCAACACTAACATCGACTACATTGTTTTTTTACATTTGCGTCCACCTTGGAGGTGATATTGATTTTGCTTTGCAATATTCTGAATTTTTGTTTTTCCCCATCTACATACATATGTATTTAATTTTATAAATTGTTATACCCGTAGATTGAATTCTGCGAAATGGTTCATTTCCATGTATGTATGTATGTAGTATGTGCTCAGTGAATTTCTTAGATATTTATTGAATTACTTAAGTCCTATCAATTCGTTTGCTTCGGCTATTCGTATTCAGATAATGCTAAATTCAATGTGTGCATTTCAATCAACCCCCCCATCCAACGGCCGTCAAATGCACTGTCATCCAGCTACTCGTACACACTCGCTTAGGACATCACTAATCGGTGGCGGCATAGTACACAACCGTTGACTTGCGTCGAAAGCCTAGATTGAAAAATGATGTTTCGGACTTTTTGCGCTCGCGCTCTTGGTCGTTGCCGAAATACGAGAACAGGCGGCCGCCGCCGCTGCCAATGGGCGGGGCGCGTGTCGTGGTGCTGCTGCTGTGACTGTGACTGCTCGAGTGCGGTCCCGACGACGTCGAATAGTTCGAGTATTGCTGCTGCTGCGGCTGATGTTGTTGATGTGGCTGCTGATTGTTGTGTAGAAATCCAGTTGGCGACAGATCAGTCATCTCACACGGCCAGATGGTGATCGAAGATGGGACCTTATGTATCCCGTCCGATAGTCGATAATGGTGGGATGCTGACCGGCTAACGATCCGTGGCGAGGACCTCGACCCCATCTACAGTTGTTGTTGTTGTTGTTGTTTTATTTTTATTGAAAAATCGTGCAGAAATAGAAAAGTTGTTAGAGCGGACCAGAGTATTGTAATAAGAAATATTTGAAATCTACTTGAATGTGTATTCATGTAAAAAATGACATGAAATGTTGAAATTAGTCAAATTGACAGTTTTTGCTTGGTGCGCGACTATGAACGAGTTACACTCGATTTTGTAGTATTTAGACTTATGCTGGGTTATCCGGTTTATTAAATATGGCTTATAGGTTAAAAACGTTTCATATAATATAAATAATTTATGACGTGTTTTCCAATAGCGATGTTTGAACTTATTGCTCGTACTATTAATAACGTTTTGAACACAAGTCTGTGTTCTTTTACAGTCATAATTGGATTTTTGATCGTTAAATGTTTTAATAACGTCTTGAAACCTTTGGTATTTATAAAAGTTCGTGTTCTGTTCGCCAAATCCAAATAATTGTTCCAAATAATTGTTTAATCGACCAAAGCATTAAAGAATTATGACGAACTTCAAGCAAAGTAATGCGATTTCTGAACAATTCGACACAATATTCGGTCAACCATGCATATTGCTGCTGCTGCTGAAAGTATGCCTGAAGACCTCACCCTCCGCTTCTTCGTCGCTGACAATTTCGAAAAAAATCTGTATGTGGGCCAATTGACGCATAATGCGTCAACTTTTTTGTGAAAAACACATCTGCAAAGCTTCGGAAACCAAAGCAGTAATATGAATCACGAATTCATTTAGGTAATCTCACAGTTAAATGTAAATCTTGGTGAGGCAGTGATGAGAGTGACTATCAATCTATCAAGACGTGCGTTTTCAACACAACGATCAAACATACCACACAGCGAACGAGGCTTTGGACTTACTACTGTGTCCAAAAAATAAGGTGACATTGTATTTATTTTGAAAATTCTTTATTTATTCTTCCAAATCAATTTCATCCCCTTCAAAGTAATCCCCTCCCGATGCAATGCACTTGTGCCAACGGATTTTCCAATTTTCGAAACACTGATTGTAGTCACTTTCCGGGATGGCCTTCAGTTCCGTCTTCGCTGCGGCTTGAATCTCCTCTATCGTATCAAAACGGTGTCCCCGGAGCGGTCTTTTGAGCTTGCTGAACAGCCAGAAGTCGCACGGCGCCAGATCAAGTGAATACGGTGGTTGCGGAACGATATGGGTTGAGTTTTTGGCGAAATGATCACGAATTACGAGTGCAGTATGGGATGGTGCATTGTCGTGGTGTAAAAACCAAGAATTGTCTTTCCACAATTCCGGCCTTTTTAGGCGGATAGCGTTACGCAAACGACGCATAACGTTCAAATAATATTCCTTGTTGATTGTTGACTAAAAAAACAAAAAATTCTCCAAATCCTTCGACGCGCGCAGTTTAAATTCAAATGTCACCTTATTTTTTGGACACAGTAGTATGTGAAAAAGTTTTTATAACAAATTATTTTGAGGAGTTGGCTCCTTCGATATGAAGCTTTTCAACTTTCTTCGCTGATTTATGGCGGCAAATAGCCAAATGAAGAACTAATTACATAAATCAAACCTTTGCCACCACTCCGGTATCCAGAGGATCGTATAAAATCTGTGTGCCTTTGGGCAACGAGTCCTAAAAACGAGATTCCAAATTATATTGATATTATACTTATTCAAAGGAATATGAATTTTATCGATACGATTTTCTCCTAAGAGATTTCCATCTCTTGTGCAGACCTTTTTATATCCTGTAGGTCAGGTTAGGTTATGGCGACAGCGAATACGCCTCACATGGACACAATGGTTCATAGTACTACCGCATATGACTGACCTTTTTCTAAATTCTTGACTTAGTCCATTGTTATTGTATTTGTCTTACTCGCAAGGAATAGTAGATCTTCCAAAGGGGTTTCTGTCAAACCGTGTAGAGAACCCAAAAAGGCATTACCCAAGACTTTCATCCTACGTCTTGCTTAAGCTGGGCAATTCGACAGAACGTGATCTTTTGTTTCTTCCTCCTCGGGATCCGCACAGTGCTTACAGATATTTGATTCAGTCAGCCCTAACCTGTAGGCATGTGTACCTATTAGACAGTGCCCTGTTGTGATACCTATTAGCACTCGTGTGAACTTTCGAGAGAGGCTAAGAATGTTTTGTTTTTACAGAATTTGGGCCAAAAGAAATCTTTTACTAGTCCTACAAGTATTCAATTCCTCCCAATTTTTCACGCGATAGCCTGAAATTTATTTTCTATTTCTCCTCTATAATAGGGTAGCATAAGGAAAATGGTTCCTCATCTGAAGTTGCTCCCTTTTTAACCAGTTGGCTGAAATGCCCCAGTGTGCTGAAACCAAAGAGAGGGAGACTTTGTTTAGCTGTGTTAAAGATATTAGTGTTTCTCTCGTAGCACTCTTTCACTGTTCCAGAGTTTCTTGATAACCCTTTCAATTATATCCTATAAGTATATGTAGAAAAGTATATACTCGTATGATTAGGAGCGTCAGTTAGTCATCTGTCCATCGCTTCAACGGTCCGTCTGTCAGTCGACTGGTTTACAAACTCAGATCTTAAACGAGTAATACTGAGAGATACTATATTTTTATATATATATTTTTATAGATATTTTTAACCAAAAACTGATGATTTTTAAAATTATTTTTCATTTAAGCAGGATTATCATTTGAGACTTATGTACGAAACAGTCAAATTTACATAAATATTATGCAAAATTATCCAGAATAATCTGTTAATTTATGAATGTGTTTAACTATTTTTGTACAGTAACAAAAACACTTTGTTTCAGGACTTTGTACTTTGAGATCCTTAAGTTTGGTTTTACAAAAAATTTCATTCCTGAATAAAACGCTGATCCGACAACATAATGATTACGGCTGGAAACGGGTTTTAGTTAAACGGGGATTAGTTAATTGCTTTAACCCTTTCGCTATTTTGTTGCCATATGGCAACATTCTACTTTGTGGACGTCTGCATCCTCTATGGTTGCAAGAATACATTTTTTTGTTGGTCTTTAGAATAGTTTGAAGTTTTAGGAAAAATATGAAATTAATAAACTGAATATTTAAGTTTAAAGAAGAGAAGTATACACGTTTTTTTAATGGTATATCTTGACATAGTAAAGGAAGAAGAAGCAGGAACAATTAGAGAACTTTTTAATTTGACGTTTTCTTTCAATTTAAATACTTTTTTTTTTTAATTGTGGCTGAGGTAAATGAAGAACTATTCAAATTTTCGTTATGCGTAAAAAGTTTTATGTTTAAGTAATTATTACAGCAACAACGATGTGGTTGCTCTCATAGAAAAACACTCTAAAATACAGAGTTCGAGTATAAAAATAAAAAAATTTCTTTTGGAATGTTGCTTGTTGTTGTTTGTTCGAGATGTAGAGTTTGAATAAGTCGGCCGAAATTAACTGAAATGCTCAAACTTTCTTTTTATATATATAATTTCTTTATATATATAATTTTCTTCTTATATATAATTTATTTCATATTTTTTATTTTGTGTAAGTTCAGACACGCTTGTTGAAAAACTCTTTAAAAATACTTGACATTTCTTTATTCACTATTTAATATAAATTCAAATAAAAACCCTCTTTCATTGTCACACATTTATCTTTAATTTTTTACAGCAACAACTTTGGGGTAAATTTGTTAGTGAACAGCCGCACCGAAATATTATTTACATTGTGGTTTCGGAAACTGCGACGAGTCGTTTCGACTAATTTCAACATAGCGTCATTTATGGTTTTGCTGCTACTTTCTTTAATGAGGCTTCGTATATGGTTTTATTTATTTTTTCATAACTTTTCTATTTTGGAAAATATTTATTTTCCTTGCCAAGAAATTAGTCTAATAGAGTTTTTACTGATTTACTGATTTATGTAAAAAAATTTACAATACAAAATTGAATTGAATTGAATCGAATAAAAATAAGGTCATAAGAGCAGGTAAAAGCGTTGGAAATGGTTAAGATACGAGTAAATATTTAAGTGCGTAAGCCCAACTCATAAGAAAAATTTTATTATTTTGATGCGATAGAAGAAGCTGCATACGAAGTGAGATGACAGAATAGTTAGAGTTATCTATACAATACGAGAGTAGTTAGTTAGTACTGGCAACTGGCAGGTGGAAAGTGGCAAATACCAAACGTCAGAATTACAATAAGAGGCAATGGCAACAACTGTACGAGTGGTATTTAGTAGAGTGTATGCAATTCGTAAGTACAAAAATATCTACATGCACTTTGCGTTGGTCGTTTCATATTCGTTTCATAATTGTTCATATAAGTACTTAACATATCAAGTGGTGAGGTTTGTTTCTGTTTGTTGAGATACAAGTATGGTTGTAGCGGTAAGGTGGAGAAATTATGAAAAGCAGTGAGAAAGCATGTGACGGCGAACGGGTCCCGATATGGAGGGCCGGAAGCGATGCTGAAACGTATATCAAGTGATCATTACCTGTCCGATCTACGTACATACATAGTGAGAGTGGCTAACATAAAGTGCGGCCAATTGCAATCGGACGGTGCCGTGACCGTGGCGCCGTCCGAACGGGTGCTGAAATTTTTGGTGCCTAGATGCGGTATGAGAAGTGCGCAGCTTCTCAATGCGGCGTGCCTGAGTGCAGCGATTTGCGATTAACGGGTTTGACTTTCGAAATAGTTAGTGCAAACGAATCGGGTGGAATGCAGGAGAGAGCGAGAGAGTTTGGCTCGCTAGGCGGAAAAAGCATTTGTATTGACAGCATAGTACTTCTGCTTTAGTTTGTAATCAGCAGCGTAAATTTGCTGGTATCTGCGAAATGCGAAAAGAAAAGTCTTCGTATGAGTGGGGCACGGCGAAAAATTAGAAAACATAAGCTTGCACAGTTCAGAACGCAGTCACGAACGCGGCGCTACTGGATGTGAGTGTGTGTGCCGCACGCGGCTGGCGCCTGGCCCGCGTGCCGGCCGCGTTACACTGCGATGTTGTAATGACTAGTACGAGTACGAGTAGAAGTAGAAGTAGGAGTGAGTGTTCGAGTTGCATGGCGAACACGCTTGTATACTTACCACGTTGGAAGGAAGCGGGTGCGATGAAACTTTAAGGCGCGCTTAAAGTTTCAACATTCGGAAACAGTTTGTGAGTTTCTTATTTGGTTTGGATTTTTGTGTCCGTTTGTGGCCTACGTGTGCACTGGTGCGTTTCGGGGTTGGCGTTTCGCCTACCTCGTTGTGGGCGATGCGACCACAACGTCTCGTCTACAAAATGCTGGACGACTGCGGGTTCGGTTCGGTAAGAGTAGGTTTTACATTTTATAAAAAAGCGGTTTCATAAAATATCCAATTTATGTTATAGTACAATGTTGATAAAAGGAAAAATTTGGAAAGGAAATTGAGAGAGTAGGTCAATTTCAGAAGCGATAGTAAAGTTTAAACTTGATGTGAGTGTGTGTGTGTTGTTTTGGAAAGGTATTTAATGTAATTGTAAAAATAATTTTTCGAGTAAATTAATTGAGCTTTTTAAGTAAGTTTCGGTGGTGAAAAAAAATACTTTGAAACGTTTGCATAAAAATGCAATAAGTGGTGCTACTTAGTGTGTAGAACGACAAAAACCAAAACATTGAAAAACATAACTAAACATACGAAAGAGAATAGAAACAAAGGATATATTTGGCATAGAGTGTCATTGGAAGTTATACGAGTAGTTAAGTATTTTCGATACGATTCTTGACTACTACATAGATTTGGTACTGTATGTAGGTGTTTGTCTATGTGAACAGTGCGATGGCGTGTTTGAAAGTTTAGTTAAATGAATGTTTGAAGTGAGTGTACATAAAGTGCAGAAATCAAAGCACAGATAATACACAATTGGAGTCTGATAAAGTGTATGCGGCAAATCGAATAGAATTTAGACAGTTTTAGTATCTTTTCAATTGTCGCATAGATTGTGGCTGACATTTGTAGTGGATCAAAACTACAATTTATCACAAAGTATGATTTTATGGAATACTTTTAGTTGGCAAAGCCTTTTTTTACCATTTAAACTCATATTACTTTAATTAGGTGGATACAGTTTGCGGTGGCGGACAAAGTTTATATGCCGCCCGAGGCAAATCGCCAGAGTGTAGCCCCTATTTTTTTTTAAGTATTTATTAAAATACTTACGAAAATTAGCAACCACATGTGATATGTTTAAATTCAATTTTTTTCATACAAATCGATCGATACTCAAAATTATAATGAACATGTGGGAATATTTATGTAAATGCAACTTAAAGACAACATTTGTCGGAGATTTGGCGCCCATTCAAATATTTTTTTTCTTCAAGTACCGCCCCTACCAATATGCCGCCCTAGGCATATGCCTCATAAGCCTCGTGCTTTGACCGCCACCAACAGTTTGTATCAATTCAGTTATGCCTGTTCAAAAAATATATATTTTTTTAATTGTTTATTTGTTGCAAACAACTTAGTTACTTTTAGTATGCCTCGATTTACACACAAGTTATAAGACTAGGCACCAGTGGCGCATACAGGGGGGTTCAAACCCTCAAAAACAGTAGCTTTGCTAAATCCCCCAGGACATTGAAGAATTAGCTATCCAGTCGCACAGAAGGTGTGGAACGTTTTCGGTATTTTTTGAAATTGACCTAATCTAGTATGTGTTTTTTTGAGAGAGTGTTCTGTGAAGCCTCCAACAACGGTCAGTATTCGATTTCTTTGTAGAGAAATCAGTGGTTTTGAACGTGTCAGTTATATTCAATTTTATGCTAAGAATTTTGCATTAAAATCGGAGAATTCTGAGAAGGGTTAGGGTTATTTTGCACAAAATCTTTAAACAATTTTAAGTATATACAGTGGACGTCCAGTATAACGAACTTTCCATTTAACGAATTTTCGATTTAACGTACGGCCAAATTTTTTCCATTGATGGTTCTATATTACGAACAAAAGTGAAATTTGCTATTCGATATAACGAATATTTTTGTTGTTTTTCACCCTTCGAATTGTTTTTATTTGAACATTCTTTACAATAACAATGAATGTTTGGTTTCGTCAAGTGAACGGAACCTCAATTGTTTTTGTTTTTGTTACGTTAAAACTTTCAAATTTACATCAAGTTACCAACATTTTCAAATTCTGTTTGTATGCATTGCTGATAATTTTCACAGGATTTGTGTTGCGTTCGGTCGGCTTTTTTCTTTTAAAAATTAAAATTTCAATAATCAATCAAGAGAAATTGCCATACAGAAAAGTTTACTTGCAGTAAAGAGGCAATCGCGCATCGAAGACTTTTTCACTTTCTTTTTCATGAAACAAGATATTTGTTTAACCTTCTGTCTGTCCTTTGCTCAAAATTGTGTTCGCTGTCCTCTGGGGTCAGGATGACCCCAATCAAACGGTTATATAATTTACTGACAAAACATGAAGAAATGTTAGGTACACATAAATCACAAAAGAAAAGGGGAAAGCCCCGAAAAGTGTTTTTCTCAATTTGTTATTGGGTTGTAAGCGCGATTAACACTAAATAACACAAGTAGACGAGTGCACAAAACCGCTCAACCGTTTTTTTTAATTCCGCCTGGGGTCAAATAGACCAGTAGCGACAGGCAAAAGCTTAAAAACTGAATATGTGAGGCTTATTTCTTTAAGAAGGATGGTTGAAAACAAAAAAAATTTCGATCGATTTAACGAATTTTTCGATTTAACAAATTGGGGGTACAACATAAGATTCGTCATATTGGACGTCCACTGTATATGTCTAAATAAATCGTGTCTCTCGTGTGAAGCAATCATTGTGTAAATCGAGAGATAGGAGAACTTTATTTGTCTGTGTAACTTTTTCACATATTTTAAAATAGGAAAACGACAGCTAGACTTTAATCTGACTTTAGGCAGTACTGGTTTTGTTTTGAGTTACAGAGAGCATTTAAATATGCTTTCACAAACGTTATTTATCTAACATATATTTTTTATATATTTTATATTATATATTTTCTATTTATTTTTTCACTAATTATATTTTTTAATTAATTAATTTTTAAATAATTAATTTTTAATTTTTCATTATTTTTTAATTAATTTTTAATTAATTAATTATTTTTTTTTTAATTTTTAAAATTTTTTTTAAGTTTATGAACACATATCTTCATTTATAGTATGTTTATACATAGATAACTAGAATTCTTTCTTTAAATTTCATATTACCAACTTGCTTAGCCGATTACTTGCCGAATTCAAATACACGTTTTATCAGACTCAAACTTTCCCTCTAGACTTACCTGGCTCCCAGACATGTCACACTTGCTTACGATCACAATAAACTCTCGACGCCAATTTCCCCCACGACTGTTACCGATTTTTCTTAGATATAGTAGTATCGTATTTGTTTACGCTAAGTGCAATTGGCAAATCAAAAAACCCTAAACTACGTTCAAGACTTGTTTCGCTATATTCAAAGCAAGGCGTGTCTCGATTTGTACCATTAGCAAATGAACATACAAACAAATTAAAGTAGGATCAAAATTCTACGTTGCTAAGTTATCGGTTTTGCTACAAGTTTCAATAAAATACATAGGTTTGTACCAGGATAATAGTCTGTATATCTGCCGTTCCGGTTTTATTGTAAGGATGAGTACACACATATGAATATATAAAAGTAGAAAAAACACATAGTCAAAAAATGTAACTTGTTCATCACCACAATTCGTATAGCAAAGAGCAAAAACATCTAAAAAACTCGTTGGTTTGTCTGTAAGTGATAGGCTTTGAAATGCAATATATACGAGTATGTATGTTCGGTGGATATGTAAATATGTGTATGGGTATGTATTGTTGTTAGGTTACATTTTTACGCAAGTCCACAAATAACAACAATGACACTCTCACAGGATAGCTTGAGGGACAACAAAAAGATTTTGTAGAAGAGTAAACAGACACAAGGTTGAACGAAACGCAAATAAGACGACTTCCGGGAAACACGGGGATAACGAAATTCATCAAAATCATCAACTTACATAAAGTATTGTATATGTAGAAGCAAAGTTGTACTGAAATCTTGAAACTGAACTGAACATTTCGGAACAAATAAGGACGAAGGTGAAGTTGTCGTTAAAAATCTTTAGTAAAGTAATCGATAACCGTGTTGTAATCGTCCTATGTATGTTCCAAACAATAATTACTTCAATAACGGAAACAAGTGTGCTTTGCTTCAATCGAAACCATAAGGCGTTTTGTTCTTGAACGGAAACTGCAATGGATGGAGCTTAGCGCACTACAAAAAAAACTCACCTCGCGTTGTGACCCAACAAGATGATATTTCTGCAAATACAATGGAAATATCGATACCGTTTTTATATGAGGAGTAGAGAAATTTAAATAAATCATACAAATCAAATTCGAAAGCAATGAATTAGCGGTTCACAAACGTTGAGTTTAGTTTCCTTATTTAACAATTTGAAATTTCCTTTTAGTTAGTTAAAACTTAAACTTTCTTTTTTCTAATGAAATCATTAAAAATTTATTCGACATGCAAAATGAAAAAAAAACAATAATTTAAATAGAATGAAGTAATGAAACTTGACGTTGAAGTTTTCGGTGATGATGAAAGAATGAACGGACTGCTGCCAGGGTTCAGAATTTAAGGTGCTTTAAGGAAATGACGGCCCGTAATGATTTCTAGGTAAATGTGGCACCTAGCTCAACTCGAAGTGACACAGAATTACACCATTGAGAAGTATGAGAGGTTCGTGTCATGCTTATTAATTTATTTACAACAACTTTTGGCACATGTATGTTGGTTTAAGTTGACGATCATTGGCATTGGTTAGCGATATCTAAAGGAATTTCATTAATTTCGATTGTATGGACTGGAAGTCTCAGCAGTGAAAGGCGAAAAAAATTTACTTTGTTCCAAGGTTTTGACAGTAATTTGCTGTACCTTGCAGGGGAAGAAATCAAAACAAATCAGAAAACGACTGGCCAAAGCTTTCATTGCCATTGAAAGGAATTCAAACGTGGGAACAAATTTGAAGCTTTTTTGCTTTTCACCTGACACCTTTCCAGCGTTTCTGTTCAATTATGGTCAAGTAGAGTCTCACTTGCTGGATTAAAATGCAAAGTGTGTGACACTAAAGTAAGAACAGAGGTTTTATAAAAAATAGGTAGGAATTTGCTTAAGTTAAATACGTGTAGAATAATCTTACGAGTCTAATCAGTCTGTCAAAGGTCTACGATTACTTCTTCTCATTGATTTGAGCATTAGTAACATATAAACCTATTAAACTTTCAATAGATTTAATAACTTAATTTGTATCTCATAAGAAGATAAGTTGTTGTGCTGATTCGCCTTTTAGCGTTTGGTGAGCACACAACCCTATCACGGCAAATAAGATGTCCTCAGTATATTTATCACAAATACAAAAAATCAACAACAAAAAATCATAAACACAATCGCTGCAAATCGACCGATATTAAATAAACCAAAGCAATTTAATATATAAAAAAGTGTAGTTAATATTTGGATGTACAGCTCAGCCGCATGCACATTGTCAACGAATTTTATTTTGGGTTATTTTTGGTGCTCTCACAAAATCTTACAAAACAGGTGCAATTTGAACTAAAATCGCCTTCATTTATTTGTAAGCAGTATTCGGCCATAACGCAAAAAGAAACACAAAGTATGGTATAAGTAGAATACGAGTATTTGAAAGCATAGTCATGAACAATGAAAAGTTGCCAGTTTCCAGCGTCCCTACGCGGACATTGGAACACTCGAACACTTGGCATTTTTTCCAGTACACATAGATTTTCGAGGTTATTGTTTCCAGATCTATACAAGAAATTTTATATACAATGTCGATTCGACTGTAAATTGTAAAGTTGAAATTGTGGTGAGTTTGTTGGTGGTGGTTGCTGTAGCGGCGATATTCGTACGAGTACTTAGTATTAATTATCAGCAATACATGTAGTAACTATGCAGTAGTTTTTGTTGTAGCAGTATTAGTGCTATTATTGTAACTAATATAAAACCAAAAACGTCTATTGTGGCGGCTATTAACACTGTGTGTGTGTGTGTTCTTCAATTCAGCCAGCGAAATTACACTCAAACCAAATCAACCAACAACAATAACCAATCCAATCGACTACAGGTGTAAAGTATCAGACTTGCTTGGCAATTTAGTTGAAATTCTTAATCACAGCGATGGGCAACAGTGAGCATAGTTAGCGATTAATAAGAGTACTAGGCATAGAGTAGACTACATTCATATATGAGTTTTTCGTTCATGTTGCATCGCGCGGTAATGTCTTAAGGAAATAACAACACCGATATATTACAAGTTCAAAAAATAACCATATACATATTCAAGTTGAAGTGGATAATGCCGATAGGATACAAGAGCAGTCAGCGCCACAACAGCCTGCGGGAAGTATTCGGTATTTTAGTGGCTGAGAAAGTTTATAGGAGAGTGGGTGTCTGTGTGTGAGTGTGTATGAGAACAGGCAGCTGTTGAGGATACCAGAGGCAGGAGGAGGTACATAGTTGAAGTATTTAGATAGAAGAAGCCAACCAAAGGTGGAAATAAACGAACAAACCATAATCGCTCAGGAACTCAGTAAAAAGTCTCTGATGTGACAAGGACAAAGTTGCATCAGCAGTGTTCAACTGCTTTGTCGATGTTTCTGCAAAAGTGATTGTACACAAGTGACAGTTCAATTGCAAGGTGCTTCCCCGGCGACAGGGGATGTTCATAGTTTGTAAGAGATTGTGGTATGTTCTCTTGCAAACGAGCTGCTCGTCTCGGAAGCGTGGACGAGTTGTCTGGTGCGCTCAGGCGCAATGCGTAATCGCAGCTACTTAAGTCGAAAAATAAATAGTGCCTTTCACATAGCAATTTGTACAAACTAATAAGTAAAACTTGTTTTTGTTTTACTCAATTGTGTTTTTGTTTTCATTTTTATTGTACGCCTACCGAATGGGGATAGTGAATTTCGGCTAATTCACAACAACATTGGTAACGCAGTATAGCACGACCACTTTTTCTGAAATATTACGGGTACAAGAATATGGAAATAAATTATTGTATTAATTTTAATTGATTTCGTTTTAGCGTTTCAGATTAACAAACAACATAATTCTGTATCAAACAAATAAAAACATTTCAATAAAAAACGAATTGTACTAATTTTAAATACGCTTTTCATGTTTAGCATTAGTGTTATTAAATATGCGAAATGTTGACTTTAAATGAAATCGAAATAAAATTGTTTAATAATGTTCTATTTAGTATTTAAATTTATTAATTTGTTTAGCATGAATAAGAAACAATAACCGATATCTTGTTGAGAAATAATTTGAATTTAGCGTACTCACACAAATCATGATCGCATTGGAGGAGCGAGAATTTGTGCGGGGCTTACCTGAGAAGTCGTGTTATATAGTCGGGCCAATTTTCGGGGAACATAACCAAAAAGAATCCCACAGCGATGAGTATGACGCCGGCCAATTTCATGCCGGCAAATGTGGCACCGTAGAGCACAACATCCAATGCTGCAAGAGCGTACAAAACCATTACTGAGCTAACGCTAAGAATGAGTTGATTGCAACAAGTTGAGCATTGTTGACATTTTAATTCATTGGTTCTTTTCTTTGGACGCGTGCGTGAGAAAACGAACAGTATGCAACAGTGGCGCACGCAGGAGTTTGTTTCGGGGGGAGGGGGTTGTGTAACTTTTTTGAGAACTTCGAAATAAAAATAAAATTAAGATGTATGAATCTACAGACTGAGATCCAAAACATGTATGTTTTTCATACCTGACATATTTTGGTCCTGAACGTTCCAAATAGAAAATTTAGTTAAAAGGAGAAAATGTTTCTCTTTCAGTTGATACCCATATCTTCATCACTGCATAACCGCAAATATTTAAAAAAATATTTGAAATGTGTATGTCTTTAAAATTCTAAAGTCCTTTAAAAAGGACTTTGGGTCAAAAAATGAAAAACTGACTATGCCAGGTTACTATAAATGACCTCTAGTTTCACGTCTATATCAACATCAGGAAAACATTGTTTTTTCGCCAATGTAAAGTTGGTGTTTTCACTCAGTGAATCATAACTTTGTCATTTTTCTTTTGATTCTATTGATGTTAGGTTTAATATTTGCACAAATAATATATCTTTCATCTTAGATTTTAAAACCAACGGAGAAAATTTATCTTATCTATAAAAAAACATTCGAAAATTTATGATTTTTGAAAATGGTCAAAAAATTCACTTTTTACAACTTTCGCCGTCAGTAATTTCTCCAAATCTTATCTGATTTGGACAATCTGTATATCTCTGGAAAGGCTAAGGTATTATCTTCTGACCGACGGACAGCTTGTGTTAGTCGGATGATTCGTTTACGAGATATGTGTTCATAACTGAAACAACAGGGAAAAAGCTGGTTTTTCGAAGATTTTTCGAAAACGCTTCTTAAAAAAGTTTTTTGATCTCGGTTATAAATTACATTTCTGTACTAACTTAAAGATATTTCGGGGGGGCAGGGTTTAAACCCCAAAAACCCTCCCCTGTGTGCGCCACTGGTATGCAATTTTCTAGCATCCTTACACACATTTGATTGTATGTATGTATGGAATGCTGACATAATTTTTACTTTGGTTCACTTCTTCGTTCTTCCTATGCCAAAAATTGATAGTTTTACCTCCAGAAACTGGAACTGCGGTGATGAGACCCAGAGTAACAAACATATTGTAGGTAACAGCTGCGCTGAATTGCATTAGTATGTGAAAAACTGCAACAGAAATTTGTCAACTGTTTACTGGTTTCAAGCAATGCCTCGGCGCACTTACCCAGTAGCAAAATGCTGGCAATCAACAAGATCATCCAAGGCATCCGATCCGACGGCATACTCTCGGTTCCAGTCAAGTACAAAGCCACGCACACGGGCCACATGAGTAGCGCATTCAGAAAGCCGAGCGTCGTAAAGGCGAACGCAATCTGACCCACTGGCGGATCGCCCATTACTTTGCGAAACATAACCTAGACGAAAGAGTTAAGGACACGAAACGGCATTGTCATAGCTAGTGCACCAAAGTGTTGGCATGCGAACATTAAGGCCAAGGCATACCCGGAAAACTGCATAGCCCGCCGCGGCCAGTGTTGCCAGAACAACCCCACTTAGCGTCGGACTCTCGGTAATGCCGTCCATGTACGCGAGCAGCGCGATGCCCGTGTCGCACAGAATGACCGCCACAATCTGTCGGGATTAGAGTGTTGTTAGTTGAATTTATTGCAGCGACAAGTCAATGCGCCGCCGCGCATCCCCGCCCAATTACCCGCACGCCCACAAACTGCTCGTGCAGTATGACCCATGAGAGCAGGTAAACGCAGGCGACGTTGGTGGCGAACAGCGCCATCGCGTCGGTGGCGAAGAGCACACGCAGCGACAGGGTGTAGAGGTAAGTGGTGATGAGCCAGAGTATGCAGAACGATAGGCAGCGATTTAGGAAACGACCTGCAAGAAGTGAAACGTACAAGTGCAGTGTGAAATTATGTGGGCGTGGCGAGCACTCACCGATAGTGAAGCCGCGGTCGCGAAAGCCGCGCAGCACGTCGCCCAGAATTTCGCCGGGCTTGTCACATTTTCTCAGCGAAACCCTTCCCAGCACGTAGATGGGGAAGAATAGGAATGAGAAGTTTGTGAAAAACCAGGCGGCAAAGAAGGGCGCACTGAAGATGGTCGTCTGTAAGGTGGGCTTGGGCACGTGGAACATCTTGGAGGCGTCCTCCATCTCGGTCACGCCCAGCGACGTGTCGCTGATGGTCAGCGCCACATCGTCGTCGTTCATGTTGGTGACGAGCTCCAGCTCGATGGCACGACTCGACGTGCTGTCAATGTCGTCCGCCGCCATGCTGGCGTAGCTGCTGCGGTTCAAGTACAGAAACTTGATGCAGTGCGTGGCGCCCACCCATGAGGCGGTCACCAGTATCGTGACGCACACGCCGAAGTACATCTGATGGGAGCAGTATCGAATTATTCAAATTATTTGATTCCATTTGCATTTTACACGTGCGGCATTCGATGGGCGCAACTAACCTTGCGTGCCAGCTCGGAGCAACACGACTCCTTGCAAGCCTTCAGCCGACGGAAGTGCACCTGCGTAGCCTCCTGGCCGTGCTCTGTTGTCGGTGAGTCCGAGTCATTGCCGCCACCGCCACCGCCCCCGCCGACATAACTGGGCAGGCCGCTGACGCCAGCACCGCTTCCCCCACCGCCACTTCTGCGTCCTCCGACAGACCCGCTGATTTCGCGTGCGTCGGGGTGTATCGTGATTACCTCGTTGGGGTCCTGCTGGCTCGACGACACCGAGTCTTGGTGGGCA
This sequence comes from Melieria picta, assembly GCA_964056695.1. Classification (NCBI taxonomy): domain Eukaryota; kingdom Metazoa; phylum Arthropoda; class Insecta; order Diptera; family Ulidiidae; genus Melieria; species Melieria picta. The sequence continues at coordinate 102,662,885 of OZ057398.1, read as the reverse complement.
ATTTGCGGATTACTTGTGTTGAGTGCGTTGGTGAAGCCGCCATAGGGTCCATTGGGGGAGTCCCCAGTGACCACTACGGATGGCGTGCGCACCCGTTTCGGGTTGAAAATGGCGGGTATCTCTCCGTCGCGCGTCATGCTATCGGCTCCTCATGATCGTTGCAGAGAATTGGTACACAGAGAATTGACCACGGAGATTTCTGCACCGGAAAAAACAAAACAAACACATCAAATCACTTATTGGAACAGGAACACATAACCAGATGAAAGTTAAAAATGTGTTTTCGGTTGCGGCGGCAACCGCATTCGAAATTTGCGGCAATCAGTTAAAAATAGCTGCCACTTATCGGCGGCGTCCATCACACCGGGCGGTTACCGCCAAAAGCTTACGTGCTGAAATTAATTAAAACGCACGTTAACGTTTCCAGCGGCAAAGCCGACCGCTTCGATTGTCGGTTTCTCAAGCAGCCGCGCTGTAATAGCGCCATAATTCACCAGCGCGATTATGAAGAAATTCGCCCGCCATTCACCATGCCTTGCCACCGCCGACTTCACCAACTCGGGCCGCAGCTAACGGCCCAATGCCATGTGGCTAATTTCCACCAGCGTTGCGTCCAGCGCGTGCATGCGAACTTTTCGTTAGCCCTGAAGGATAGCGAAAGGCATGTTAGCATGAAGAGGTCAAGTGTTCGGGTGTTTTGTCGTGGCTGTTGTGTGTTTCGCACGTGCGTATATGTGTGAGTGTGTGTGTGTATGTGAATCAAAGCGTTGGACTTCGAGCCAAAAAACCTTCGGCAGTGTCAAGTGCACAGGCACACAAAGCTTCTACACTGATGAGCTGCAGAACTCTTCAATTACCGCGCTCACCTCTTCCGCCCGCAGTCGCTTCAGCACCACCCACTGCCCGCTGCCCTCTGCTCTCTGTATAGGCAGCCCCAGGCTTACAATGCTATCATTTACACATTTATGAAAAATGCTGTGTGTGCATGTTGGCAAAGTTTGGCAGTGTGCGTCATTCGGTGCATTCTTCAGCACAGTGCTTTCATTTTTTATAACTCAATACATGCGGACATACATGCACACACCCATACGCATAGGTGATGGCAATGTGTAGGCTATGGTAATTTCGAAATTGCCGCAAAATAAATTGAATATTTAATGGCGCTGTCCTAAAATATATCCACTTCAGCAGCGCATTAACGAATTAAATTTGCATTGGAAAGTGCTGCCAACTAAGGCTTTTGACTACCGATTTACGAATTAATAGTTCCGAAAGCTAATCAAGCTCCACGCAGATCCGAAAACTAGGCGAAATATAATTGTCTTCTATGTATATGAATGCCACATTAAAAAAAACTTTGCATAAGCCTTTAAATCCACTAAATTCAAAAATTCACAAATATTCAAAAACTAAAACAAAAACTTCACTTAACAAGCTTGTGGGATAATTGAGTTCTTAAAGAATCTAAGGGTTAAAGGCATTTTACGACGAGGGTTAACGACTTAGTTATTACTAGGGATCGGAATTATATGCACGTGCATATTTTTTTAGAGCTTCGGATTTGAACGATTTGCACTGCATATTTGCATATTTTTGCATATTCTTGCATATTTTGCATATTTTTGCATATTTTTTGCATGTTTTTTGTTTTAATTTTTACCCGTATTTGGCGTAAGTATGTATATAAACATACTCGTATAGACTTATGCTCTTCTATGCAAACGAACAAGAGTGAGGTTGGTGTGCTCCTGTGTGTAAGGGGTTGGGAGGGGGGTCAATTTGGACAAGTCCAGACTTTTGTTATTCCGAGAATGATGTTGTTACAATCATTATTGGAGGTGTTGTAGGTTGGCTCAGAAAGATATTTTCTGGGGCATTGCTGAGTAGAAAATACAAGAATAATGAACGTTTTCGTACTCAAGGAGCTGGTGTACGGCGTGGGCATTGCATATGCTGACCATAGAAAACTTGCAGCAAATTTTAGTTATTTACTGTAAAAAGTTAATTTTTTTACATTTGATTTTAAGTTTTGTTATTATTTGAGTTAAGGTTTTGTTTTGTGGACTTCAAATTAAGAAATTAATTCTATTTAAAACACAATGTTTTTTCACTTTTTCGAATTTCCCAAATTTCACTAAATTCCTGGAATATAACTTTCATGAAATACTACCAGTTACCCCCGGCTTTGCACGGAAGAATTTCATACTTTCATTTAAATAATTTGTATTCCCCAACTTGCAGGGTCCCGCGGCCTCAATAAATCAAGTTTCTCTTAATTCTTCGTTGACCCAGTCAGATTCTTATGAGAAAATAATTGTCTTATTACATCTAATTTAAAGGGCTTTCGCCATATTTTTAGTAATTTTACCTCTCAAATCATGTTTCCCTATACAAATTCTTAACCCATCGTTGACCCCGTCAGATTTCGATTTTCGAAGAAATAAAAAACGCGTGTCGCTTTATTTATCATTTGGTGCACTTTAACCAAGTTTGAAGTCAAAAACCCCATTAAATCATATTTCTCCATACAAACTTTTAACCCTTGATTTACCCTGATAGATTTCAATTTTTAAAAAGTAAAAAACACGTGTCGAATTTTTTCTCAGTAAGAGTGTTTTCACCAAGTTTGAAGTGAATAGGCCCATTAATTCATGCTTTTTCACAGTTTCTTCATACAAACTTTTAACCCTTAGTTTACTCTGTTTGATTTCGTTTTTAAAAAAACTAAAAAACACGTATTTAATTATTTCGCATTTGAAGTACTTTCAGAAAGTTTGAAGTCAAACGGGCCAAAAAATCTTGTTTCTCCATACAAACTTTTACCCCTTGGTTTACCTCGTTAAATTTAGATTTTCAAAAAAATAAAAAATGTATGCTTAATTATTTTTAATTTTATATGCTTTCACCAATTTTTAACTCAATAAGCCTATCGGTTCCTGTTTTTTCGTAGTCTTTCCGCATACGAACATTAACCCTTGGTTCCCTCCGTTAAGTTATGATTTTCGAAAAATTGAAAAAGACGTGTCGAATTATTTTTGATGTGGAGTATTTTCAAAAAGTTTGAAATCAATAGGCCCATTAAATCGCGTTTCGTCATACAACACCTTAACCCATGTTTTACCCTTTTAGACCCCGAATTTCAAAGAAACCCCTTCTTAACAAAGGTTCATTTTTCAAGATGTAAATACAGTTCAAATTTCATGTTTGTAGCTTCTGTGGTTTGATCTGGCTGAAAGCTTGAACAAATCTGGTGTGCATATTTTTTGCATATATTTTGCATATTTCGGGCATATTTTGTGTGCTTACAAAACTATTATCTAGTTATTACATATGAAAATAGTTTAAAATACGCTTTTCGGAGGATTTGTCATAATCTATGTGCTGATTACTGATAACTGAAAACTGAAATATTTCAGAAACGCTTATTTGAAAAAAACTATTTAAATTATCGCGTTCAGCGATTAGTTCAGATACAACTTTTTTTTTACGGGGTATGGTTTGTGCAGACTAGGTTATTTCCTATCATATAATTGCCACAGAGAAAGCAGTCGCCAAAAGAAAAGTTTCTTTATTTGATTTTATTTGAGTATTACCTAAAATCTACGACCCTTTCCCTCGAAGTATGCCACAAGTTACGGTGGAACATTGAGCTGTGTACTAAACTAAAGTTCTTTGTGCCATTTTCAAATTTTCATAAAATATTACAAAGAGTTGGTTGGCTACTTTTCGATTCTGCAGTAACATTTTACAGCAAATTTCATAGCACTCCCCTCTTCGCCCACTCTAATGCTCCTTTTTATTACACCATAAGTTGCACTGTGCTCTGTACATTTTCTCACTCCCAATTTTGAAGAACTTTCTAACGATAACGCAGTTTTACTTTTCTTTTCGCAGTAAATTCCAAATTCCCTCCTTATTTTTGTACACGCACTCAGCTAAGCTGCGCAGACTTTGTGTTTTCGCAACAGTCGTCAGACGTATTTTTGGCATCGATGGTGTTTTATACACATTTTAGCGGACTGTGCCGGCAAATCGATAACGATTATGAATCAAATGTACAAATAAGCTTCATAGTCCGGGCTGGAATTCTCCTTTCCTCGTCCTTTCATCCAGCTTAAGTTCATAAAATGAATAATCGATTTATACCATCAAATTTTGAATGCACATACAAATTCAATTAAAGTGTGTAATAAAGTGGGTGCACATTTTAATATATTTATTTAAGATTTTTATTGATTGATTGGAATTTTTCTGTGACCAAAAAGACATGGAATGCAAAGAAAATGCAAATTTACTAAAATGATTAAAGTCATCGACTATCAATGTCAATGTACATAGTAGTAGTAAATTGTAGTAGTACTTTAACTTCAAAAACAAAACTGTCGTTCTACAACCCATTCAACTTAGTAGTTTTACCTATCACAACAATCCAGATTAACGATTTAAAATTATACTGATTCATATCGCATACATTTCGTGTGCTGGTCTTGTAAAATGCTCATACAATACAATTTCACTCAACATTGTTGAAGCCGTCGTTGTGAGTTATTGATCGGAGCTGCTTGCTGCGGAAATTAGGTCAAGTGAAAATTACAAGTCATTAAAATTAAACTGATTTCAATGCAACACAGTAAAAAAGGAAAATAGGAATCCTTTCATAACATAAAACAATCAACTCAAGTGCCGTTGAGCAGCCAGCAAGCAACACACAAACAAAATGCGCCCTCAAGGCAAAACTGTCTGTGCACAGGCATCTCATTTCCTCTCTCGACTGTGCACGACCAACTACTTACTTGCACACACAGCTGGCGACGACGTTGATGGCGGCTGTGATGCCAGCGGCATAACAAACACATAAAAATGTCAAAACACAATCCCCCTTCCCCCGACACCGACACCGACACATCATTAGGCATTTTCCAGTGCGCAGCGACCGAGCCGAGGAGCACATTTCAGTGCCAACAGCATGAAGATTGCCCTACGCTTTTGTCCACTCGCCCGACCGCCATCCCCACCCCCCGGACTGACCCCCCACTGCCATTGCAGTGGTGTCGGAAAGCAATTCATGTGCGAATGCGTGTGTGCTGCGGTTGTCAAATGAAAGTTGCACTCTGCACAACAGGTGGACGTGGATACATCGGTAACTAGGACGACTGCAGCCGTCTTCCTTTTACTTTCCACTGGCGACTGTGCGGCAGTGTGAACGTGCACAACGTGCCGCCTGTGCTGGGTCTATGAATTTTGCATTGGCACTCAAAGTGCTACGGCAGCACGACAGGCTACACACTTACATACACAGACACACACCGACAAACCAGGCCTTAGCGTTCTGCTGTTTATAGTGTTTATTGCATTTTAATTACCCGCAAAGGCGGCCAGAACTGTACACTGTGCGTACATACAGTACACACAACCAGTATGTATATATGTACTTACATACATAAGTAGTCAGGTAAATTTGAAATCGCATAACAAAACGGCAAGGAAGTAAAGAGGCGGAAGACAGCAACTTTTATTTTATTTGAGTGGATGTGAGACACTTGATTTTATGGCCTTAGGTGTTGCCAAAATATTGTAATAACCTGTACACGAGTACATAATTTTGTATGCTTTTTGAACAGTAGTCACCACATTGAAATGTGACAGGTACTTTACTTAACAAATACATATGTACGAAATCTACTGGTGTCGGTTAGAGAATACTGCGACGCGTTATTAACCTTAAGTACTCAAAGGCTTTGACAATTTTTTAACCGGAAAGCAACACTAACATTGAATGAGTTCATCAATCATGTAGATGTAAATTAAAGCAGAAATGCAGCCAGATGTGAAAAAGGTCACCTATTTGCACTGCAGGTGGAAGGCAAAAGAAAGATGAAATACTCTTTCTACATGCAAGATATCGAAAACGATTTGGTTGATCTGCGATCTCCATAGAATGGAACATTTGTTATTTATAAATCGCATAGATGCATATATTGTGTACTAGCAGAACTCGGCAGCTTTGCATGCAAGTTTTAAGTCAATGGGCCCAATAAATCAAGTTTCTCTAAACCCTTTGTTCACTCCGTCAGATGTTTATAAAAAAATCTTGTCTGATTACACTGAGCAACAGCCAAAATTTTTCCGAGTTCTAGTAAACCTTTTCTAAAGGATTTTTGGACGCTGATCATAACTGCGTACTTAGTTTTTTGATTGTTTGAGCGGTTTGTAAGTTATTGGTGGTTTTTGCTAGGAGGTGTTTTCCACGATTTTTCATCTTTGAATTTTTATTGCATTTATAATATGTTGAAAAACACGATAATTTTTTTATGACACAATAACGAATCCTCAAGCTATAATTTTGACCATAGTTGATTTCGATTAGTCAAGAGTTAACATGGCTATGGCTCTTCAAAGTTCAATTTTCGCGAATTTTTTATAAAAATTCATTTAAATTCGGGGTTGAAATTTTCAACTAGGAGTTACTGTGCAATGTATAGTGTAAGGTTGTAACTTAAACTTATAGAACAGATTTTTTGTGTTGCATGTGCCATTCTCGGCCTATACTCATTAGAGTGTAAATGCGACTTCACCTTCTGAACACGTGTTTGTATTGAAATCTCCTAATCTAAATCTCTCTTCGCGTCGTTGATGAAAGTAGCTAAAGTATTTTCGCAAGCGTCAATATTTGTCTTTTTAAGGGCATTAACAAAATTTGAATTGGTTCATTACTGTAGGAGCTATTCTAAAAAGAGTTGCATCACACAAGTAAAAATTTCATCCACACACACTAAGCAAACTACTTGCTGTTTTTCCATATTTCATTGCGACATATTTTTAGGGCACAAAAAAATCAAATTCGAAAGCTGAAAATTTTATGAATTGAGGGCATTTTAATGAATTGAGCATTTTCATACTGCTGCCTAAAATTGTGCTCCGATATTATAGCTCAAAAGTAAATCCTTGCTTTTGTTGCTGAATTTATGAATGGAGAACTTACATATTTGTACACATTTTCTATTATGATACAAACATCGTATTTAAAAAATTTCTTTTTTAATTGAAAGCCCCAACATTCTTCTTTCACTAAATGACAATATATATTTTTTGGAGGCAAAATTCTTTTGTGTATTCGCAATCTTGCAAAGTAACTGAAAATTTGACTTTGCAAATGAATAACTCTTGCAAATTTGAACCGATTTTAATGTTTTAAATTTTAAATACATAGTTCGATTATTGTTAATTTATGTTCCAAAAATGGCTTCAGGTTTGTAGGAGCTACATGCATGTAATGGTCAAAAAACATGTAAAACGCCCTCCAAGGAAACCCATCAATATTTCCTAAGCCGCTCAAACAATCAAAAAACTAAGTACGCAGTTGTGATCAGCGTCCAAAAATCCTTTAGAAAAGTATAGTTTGATTTTAGAAAAAAAAAATGTCGATTTTGTTGCTCTGTGTTATTTCTCATTTTAAGTGCTTTCACCATATTTGAAGCCAATTGGCCCATTACATCATGTTTCCCATATAAACTGTTAAACAATTGTTGGCCCGAGAGACACGTGTTTTTAATTTTTAAAATATGTTTAATTATTTCTTACTTGGAGTGCTTTCACTAAGTTTGAAGTCAAAAAACCCATTGAATCATGTTTCTTCATACAAACCCGTCGTTTATCTTGTCAGATTTTGATTTTCGGAAAAATGAAAAACAGTAGAATTATTTCTCATTAAGGGTACTTTCACCAAGTTTTATGTCAACAGACCTATTAATTAATGTTTTTCACAGTTTATCCATAAAAACTGTTAACCCGGTATTGGCCCTATAAAACTGTAGACTATAAACCAATATTAATGGTTCAAAACTACCAACTGGTGGCCGAGGCGCAGCTGTTTAGTTCATAGGAACGTGAGTCTGAGGCCATGTTTGATCTCAGGATCGATTTTCCGCCGTAGTCAACACCAAACTATTGAAAAAAAGAATACTTTTTTCGACACCTACTCTTTTAGCAGAATTTGCAAATCTCTGAGAGTAAAATTACATACATATATATATAAAAAAGCTCATAACTCGCAGTTATGCATACAATTTTGAATTCTCTTCTAAAAATTTACGCGTTCAACACGTATTATTGCGGGGAGCTAGGATTTAGTTTTGTAATCAGGCTATTGATATGAGAACAATTCCGAAATGAAGCAAATATTATTTATTAGAAACACTCGCTCGATTACTTGGCCTGTTTGATTTAGCCAACATATCAGAGCAAATGAGTAAGTCGCTTTGTATCAAATTCTGTGAACCAACTTTAAAACACAACAAGAATATTTTTTATTATATGTAGTTAGGCGCACCTTCAACAAAAAATTGCTCATCAGTAAAATCTTGTAATTTAAGATAATATAGATTATTTTAAGGAATGGGCTACTAATTAAAAGTTAAATATTCGTTATTTTTCGTCAACAATGGTTGATATTAAAGCACAATTTAAATTCGCTATCTCAAGTTCAATGAAAGTAAGCTGTGTACCAGTCAGTTGACAAACAGACGATCACCTCAGGATCCGAAACAATAATATATAAACCTATCTTTAGCTCATTTCTAAACGAGATCTCCGAGCAGTACAACGTGCACCTTTGCTGGGTGCGTGGGCACACAGACAGAGGGTAACTAGCAGTGGCGCACGCAGGATTTTGTTTCGGGGGGTTTTGTGTAATTTTGTTTAGAAATTTGAAACAGAATAAAATTTAGATGTATGAATCTACAGACAAATCCAAAACATGTATCTATGTTTCGCCTCCCCCCTTTACAGATTTAAAGATATAAATAACCTCTAGTTTCACGCCTATATAAACATTTGGATGGGTCTCGGCAAAAAAAATGTTTTTCGCACGGTGTAATAAATGTAAAGTTGGTGTTTTTACTCAGTGCATCATAACTTTGTCATTTTTCTTTCAATTCTATTGCTGTTAGGCCTAATATTTGATCAAATAATATAAATTTCATCTTAGATTTTAAAACCAAATGAGATAATTTATTTTATCTATAAAACAATCATTTGAAAATTTATGATTTTTGAAAATGGTCGAAAAATTCACTTTTTTACAAATTTCACTGTCAGTAATTTCTTTAAATCTCATCTGATTTGGACAATTTGTATATCTCTGGAAAGGCTAAGGTATTATCTTCCGACAAACGGACAGCTTGTGTTAGTCAGGTGATTCGTTTACGAGATATGTGCTCATAACTGAAACAACACGGAAAAAAAAATTTTTCGAAAACGCTTCTTCGAAAATTTTTTGATCTACAGTTTCGTTTTCAGCGGCCCAAAGTTAGTCTAGAAAACACTTAAATTTTATGTGAATTTTTTGTGTCGAGTAGTGTTATTGATGATTGAATATATATGCGACGGTTATAAATTAAAATGCTGTACTAACTTAAAGAAATTTCGGGGGGGTTAACCCCCAAAACCCTCCCCATCGGTCAAAATGCCAAAAGACTGCGACTACTATATGACGATTTCTGCAGAAGCTGTAGGAACAAAGACTGCGAGGAATCTGTTGCGCTTGCGAGAACGCGCCTACGATTCTTGGAACAACACTTCTTCAGCTGCCTAGCGGATCTAGAGAAGATACCTCCAAGCAGTATCAACAAATTCACCAGAGCTACCAAGTGGCGCTCTCTCTCGGAAAGTGTATAGGCGGAGTCATCCCCCACGTGGCCACTTATCCTAAGTGGTGCCCCAGAGGTGGCCACTTAACCTGCCTATCTATCTTTAACGACCACGCCTCTTTAAGACTCCGAATTAAACTGTATGAACACTTATAACACCGTGCGACAAAAATAAAAAAAATTTTTTACACCGGAAAAAAATCCATATGGGCGTGAAACTAGAGACCAAACATAGTAATACTGCGTACTCAGTTTTTTATTTCTACATCCTTTGTCCTTTCAAAAGGACTTCAAAATTTTGAAGGGGATAAAAAATTAAAAAAATATAAAAAATACTTCACCTCTTTAGAATATGGCGATATGTATGTCAAATGAAAGAGGAAAGGCTCAAGAATTTAAATAAAATTGATATTTTATCTATTTGTAAAAAAGGGATATGAAAAAGGTCCTTTGAAAATTGTAATCCTTTATATCCTTGAAAATTTATATAGAATTTTCTTGAAAAGTAACTATGTTAAAACCCAAAATCTCCTTGATCACGTGTAAAAATTTAATTATTCTCGCTTCATTGATTTTGTATCTTTCTATTATTTAAAATACTGATACTCAAATAAATTAGAATTTTTGTACTTCATTAGACTTGCAGCTTCCGCCTTTTTTTTAATAACTTTCGAACTAATAAAGTTAGAGTAATGAAATTTTGACACGTGATCAGAGAGATTTGGGGTTTTAACATACTTACTTTTCAAAAAAATTCTATGTAAATTTTTAAGGATTAAAATTTTCAAAGGATTTTTTCATATCCTTCTTTTACAAATAGATACAAAATTAATTTTATTTAAATTCTTGAGCCTTTCCTCTTTCATTTGATATTCCATATTCTAACGATATTTGCCATATTCTAACGAGGTTAAGTATTTTTTATATTTTTTTATTTTTTATCCCCTTCAAAATTTTGAAGTCCTTTTAAAAGGACAAAGGATGTAGAAATGAAAAACTGAGTACGCAGTATTACTATATTTGGTCTCTAGTTTCACGCACATATGAATTTTTCTCGGTGTGAAAAATGCTGTCGCACGGTGTAATAACCCGTGCAGAACAAAGCCTTTCGCAACACCTTTTGAGATTGTACTAATTTTTATGCGTATATTTTGTTTATAATTTTGTCGATTTTTTTGCCTAAAAAAGCCCATTAAAAATTGCAAATTGCATTAGAAATGCTTTTTTGGTTACAAATGTATACATCTCACAACTGCGAAATGAAGAAACCATTAAGGTATCCACTTAAAGTGTACTTCGGCTCAAGTCTGCGCGGACAGTGCTCTTAACATTGAAATATTTGTTCGGAACATGCGAACGTTACAACGGTCGACGGTCGCATACACATATACACAGCAGCTGAGGCAAGCAGCCATTTCAATGCCCACAAAAGGGGTTTGCTTACAATAAAGAATGACAACAACAACAACAACAAAACATATTATCACTTGATGGTTTCAAAAGCTTCACGTGACAGCGATAACAATGAGCTCAAGGCAGATGCGGCAGCAGAATGCACAGCTGGTGGATTTCGGTGCGAGTGTACGCGAAAAGGACACATTTGAAAGCACAAGGTTGCAAATGAGCAGCAGAGAGCTGCTGCCAACACAACACGGCGTATGCGTAATTTGACGTTTTAATGGTTGTGGTCAAGCGTCACGGTTAATGCGCCGTCGAAAGTTGCGACGGAATAAAGCTGTCGCTGGTTGAAACAACAAAAGAAGCAACACACCAACCAGAGAACAATGTGACAGTGCCACCACCGCAGCGAAAACAAGTGCCGCGCAACACAAAAGTGAACTTAGGAAATGGTTGACGCGTTGGTGCAGAAGAACGCGGACAGCATTTGCAGTTTCATTCATATTTGTGTGTGACTATCTGACGCGCTGTACAGTGCCACGCAACGAGGCGTTTGTTGTTGTGCTGCCTTGTGGGTTTTGGGGGCCGAGCAGCAATATGAGCTGCCGCCGTTGGTGTTGTTAATCGTTGTGCGAGCGTTGACGCTCACGCTGACGCTGGCATTGGCGTGGGCCAGTCGATTGAACGCAGTCTGGGTCATTTCGCTTTGGACCCAGGTGGGCACTGGCGGCCCGCTTCGCGTCATTACTCAAGTGCACCCCCATCTTCACGTTCGCCGTGTCCGCCCGGCCCGCTCTTTCGTCGCTTGCGCGCTCTCAACAAATTACCGCTGCCATACAGCTGCACGACACGAAGCTCGCGCTGCCCGAGTGTGTGAAAATTCGGTATAAAATTTTCAATGTACTTATTTTTTACTTATACCTACACGATTTCACTTTTTCACAAAAATTGTTGCAGTCGCGAGCCTTTTCCTTGTTTGCTTTTCATCTTTTCTTTGCTATATAAAACACGTTTCAATTGCCCATGCTTTCCACAAATATTAGCACTATTCATGGGTGAATACCTTTTTGCTGCTGTTAATACAATTACAGCAACATTTCCGCCTTATGCAAGTTTCAACGGCTCAGTTTGCCACAATTAGCCCGAGGCATTCACTAATTTCGCATGAACTACGGCAGCGGCATAAACATTTCTGATAACACTTTCGAACTTTAATTAACGCCGCGGACAACACAAATTTTCAGTGGTGTTCCAGCCATATTTGGCACTTGCTGACTGCCGCCCCGCACCGCAATTAGCCTCAACAGTCACAATCGTGGTCCGCGCACTCACAGAGGCTCTTTCGGGACACGTTTCTTTCGGCGGATCTGAGCGTTGACTGAATTGACCAGTCGGTTCAATTCAATTCAGACTTTCTCAAGAAAATTGCGATTGTCAGTTGTGGTGGGCCATGGGGTCGGGCCAGGCCAACGAAAGCTCACTGGTGGAGAACGGTGAAAAGTTCACTCTTTACTTTTGCTCGAGGAGTGAAAACACTTGTTTGAGAAACTAACCCACAGCGAGTGTCTGGTTGTTTATGTTTCTGCTTGTGCTGTGGTGGTCGTTGTTGCTGTCATTGGTGAAAACAAAAATTGTAACGCATGCGTTACAGTGCGTGCATTGTTGACGGAACGGTGTCATTGCACTGGTTGGTGAGCTGGTGTCGGTAACGGTGGTGAGATGTTGGTGACTCTGCAACAACGTTCGAATATTTACATCGGAGCCAGCGTGGTGAGTATCGCAAATACTATAGTAGTGTGCGTAAGTATCTGTGGCGGTATCCTTTTCGCTGGAAAGTAAAAGCACTTTCAAATATTCGTTTGATAGTTTGGATGTTTGTTTTGAAGTACATTTATTATAATTATTTCTCTAATGTTGGAGTTGAACTATTATCTTTGTTATTTCTTACATACTATGTTATATTATTTTGTACTTTTATTATTATATTATTTTATCTATCGTATAGTGTTGCTGTATATCATTATTATTGAAAAGTTTGAAATTATAATTTTTAATAGATCTCATCTCATTTCATAGATAATCATCATAGATCCTGTCGCTACAGCTTTTACTGAGGAATGTTACAATTTCTATATGTTCGATTTAGTCCTCTATGTGCAACATTTCAAATGTTTTTGTGAACAACATTGGTTGTTCATAAAAATTGCTTTTTATACTTGAAATAAATTTTGCGGGCGCATAAGTGAAAATAAAATATTTCTATTTCTATATTTACTTTAGCTAAAATTATAAAAAAAAGGATTTGAATTATAAAAGAACAAATTAAAAATTCTACGAAAATTCATAGTTGCATGTTGCTATATGGAAACAAAAAAACGTAAAGGTTAAGGAGCGATTCAGAGTTTGTGTTGAACGTTAAACATAAATTGAAAAATAACTTTTAAATTGCGATTTTTTGATTTAAAAAAAAATATAATAAAAAAAATAAAAAATATAATATAATAATTCTAGTAAAACTAACAATATTAAGAATTTTCCTTAGTTTTTGCTGGCGATCAAGTTTCGGTACTTCACACCACACATCGTAAATTTCATGAATTTTGATCGCAGGTGCCAATACAAAAATAAACAAAGCAAAAAACGTACCAAATAGTGGCAAGTAAACTTTTTACATTTTCATTTCAGGTGCTTGTCGTATGTAAAATATTCAAAAATTGATACGGGATTTTGCAGGACTTTTTATTATAGTTGTTCTCTTTGAAACTTCTTTCACCGATTTATAGCTTCGTTAATTTTAAAGCATGCATAAGAACACCTAAAAGAATATAATAAAACAAACTCGTGGAATCCCTTTTAAAAAGACTCATAAAATATCCAAAATATTTCCCTCTCTCTCGACTATGTAGAACCCATTAACCTTAAAAACATTCGACCCGATGTGCTTTGACAGCTGCAGTGGTTTGGTTTTTTGTAGTTTTGTTGTTGCCTAAGACTCTTCTATCCTATGCAATTCTGAATAGTTTTACTATTTTACTGTTGTAATTGTTGGTCTTGTAAATTTCGTATTTGTACAGCACTGATACAATTCTCGTGGAGTTCATAAACTGACTTACCTTTATGGAAATGTAGGCTAATCGCACAATTCGATGAGCAAAATTTTATAAAAGCATCAAAAGCAAAACTCAACAATATAAAAGGCCGCAAACAATTCAAAATATTGATTCACTATACACTGGATGGGTGTGGGTGGTTCTTTGAAGACTTGAAGTGACCGATTAAGCATTGTTGAATATGAATGGTCATCGATTAGCTTCGCTGTCTTCTCCAATACAAATTGAGACTGATGGCTTGGAAGAATTTGTCTAAAAAACTAGGTTGCTTTGCTTTGGGTACGCATCTTTCGGGCATCGAGTCATCGAACACGAAATAAACGTCGACAGTAAATTATTGCCATAAAAAGTTGGCTGGCGTGGCGAAAGACGGTCGTTCGCTTGATTGCCGTCACCTCTGCGTGTCAATTTGACTTATCAAGTGGCAATTTGATTTAAATTGCCATTGTATAAACACTCCAGAACGCCAACAGCCATCTGCTTTATGCAAATAACAAACATAATTGTATGCTGTATTCGTGCGCTTTCGCGGCTGCGCACGATCGCCGACTTTCATTCATATTCATATTCAAATCGGTTTTGGCTGCGCGTGGCGTCGTCTACGGCGGAAATGTGCCAAATTGAGCGAGCTGAACAAAGCGTGTGGTGCAGTTTGTGGATGACGGCGGCTCTCTCGAACGGTACAAGATTATAAAATAAATAATAAAAACAAAATTAGGTTGCGGTGTGTTGATGGTCCAAGCGTCGAGGCTAAGTCGGATTTACACTTGAAGCGACTGAAGCCGCAGAATTTAGTCGTTTCGAGTAGTTCAGCGCAGTCGGTTTACAGGAATCAAAATACAAGTTAAGCCGCTGTCAGGCCGAGATGTGGCGACTACTGGTGGGTGTGGTCGTACAAAGTCTTGACTTTTGTAAACATAATTTTTAAAATCAATATTGTTGCAGATTTTAACTACACTATTCACAATTTGTGCTGGCGGTGTGTCGGCTTTGTCCAGCACGAAGCAGGACAGGCGGCAAAATGGGTGAGTTTGGCGGCTGCGGTGCAATGTTAGAAATCGCTGAGCTCAAGCCTTGTTCACAGTGTTTCGCCTACGTTTGTCGCCACTTCGTTCGACTACGACTTTGGGGTGCAGAGCAGAAGGGCGGCGTGGCGATACCAAAAGTCTAACCCGACCACCACCGAACGCCCGATCATCCGCTACTGGAACAACTTTGTGCGGAATGTGCGCCTGCCCATTCCGTCGATAACGTGGAACATGAGCACTCCATTGCTGAACCTGTTCAACGCTGGCGACACGAATGTCATTGAGTCTCCGGTAGTGCCTTACTACACAGACACGAAGCGCAGGCGCAAGAACACGCGGCGAAAGTCCGACATTGTGGTGAAGCGCACCAGGAAGCGCAAGCGTCCACAACAGCACTACGAAGAAGAGCGGGAGCCGCAAACTGCCGCCGCTGAAGAGGAGCAACCAACATACAGCACCGACTTCGACCCGAACGAACCTTTGTACTTCTATGACCCCGCTTCGAATCAATACTACGAAATGCAGCGACTACAGTCCGAGTACTCGGAATCAACCGAGCCGCCAGATCAAGTTTTGAACTCTGAAGAGGTGGAGGATAGCGCTGCAAAGGATGCGGACAACTCTAAGGAAAGGAACAGTTCGTATCCATCTGCTGAAGATGTAGAAGTAGTCTCGAAACTGGACGACGACGAAGCCAGCGAACAAAATAGCGCGGAGGACCACGTAAACAACGACGAATCGCTGCGCAATGTCATTGGATCTTATATGAGTGATGACCACTTGAACCGCAAGCGGCAACGCGCCAATCCAAAAGTCAAGGGCCCCCAGCGAAATGTGGGCCATTCGAGGCCCAGAAACAAGATAAAATACTACTATCTAGGAGCTGTGTGAAGTGCCTATTTGTGAGTTTATAACTCGAATTACTAATCAAGTAACAAATTCCATCACTAACCATACATACGTACTAATCATAAGTTATTCCCATTTATTCATTTTACACAAATCGACATACCTAAATAAAAGTTGCATATTTTCTACAAAAGTTAATAAATTTTTTTTTAATAAAGTTAAAACTAAGCAAGTTTACTGTATACAAAACTTTAAACATGAGAGTCTGATAGAGAATTAACTAAATACAATAAATAATTTAAACGGAATTACAACTAAATGAACAATGTTTACGTTTCATCGGGCAATTCTACGCAATTCACATGTTCCACGTCACTAAAATATGGATGCAGCATGGCGTTCTTAGCAGAGATGCGTTCATTCGGGTCGTAGATCATCATTTTCTGGCAAAAAGAAAGTCCACAAAATTACAATGGCTTTCAAAATTTCAACCTACAGCATAAATATACCTGGAAGAGATCATAGGCTTCGTGATTTACTATAACGTCGGGAATATTCGATTTTTCCCATTTGGGAAATTTCGCCTTATAGTCGGGCAGCTGAGAAACGCCGGGCCATATGTTTTCGTGGGGAGTACCTAATGTGCGGAAAATCCGATACAGCTGATCAATTTCACTATCACCGGGGAATAGAGAACGCCGCATAATCTGCGAAGAACAGAAAAACATCATCAGCTGCACAGTAAGAAAATGCAAAATCGGGCAGGACTACCATTTCTGCAAATATGCAACCGAGACTCCAAATGTCCATACCAGTCCCGTAGAACTTTGTGCCTAAGAGAATTTCTGGCGCACGATACCACAGAGTAACCACTTCGTGAGTGTAAACCCGCATGGGCATGTTGAAATTGCGCGCCAAACCGAAATCTGCCAACTTGGGAAGAAAACACGTCGAATTGGCGCACAAAATACCATAAAATAAATATTACCTTTATATTGCCGCTGGTATCGACAAGCAGATTTTGGGGTTTCAAATCACGATGCAAAATACGGTTTGTGTGACAAAATGCGATGGCATCGAACAGCTGATGCATGTAACTCTGGAAAATAGTTATAGAAGTTTGTTTTTAGAATAAATGTTCAGTTGGTTTCAGTTAATTTAGGCAATTAAGAATATAATTAATAACAATATAAGCAAAATATTTGTAGAGTGTCGCCCTTATTGCGTCTTTACACAAATCAGGTTAACATTCGAGGCATCCTTTTCTTAGGTATTTAATTTGTAATGCGCAAAAATTGCTTTGGTTAGGCGTACTTCAAATTCCATTTAATTTTTGTATATCTCAACGAAGTAACTGTAGGACATAATCTACATCTTATATGTATACGTGCTAAGCTATAGGCACATGTGGGTAATTGTGCGAAGGATAGACCAAACGCGCCGTCCACATAGTAAAATACAACCACAGCAATTACCCATCTAGATTGAAATAACGCGGAGAAAGTGGAAAGGATGGATGTGGATTGGTCACACCTTCCAAAAGGTAGTATAAGGAAAGGTCAGCCGAGGTAGAAGACGCTCAAGAAAGAAATCCTAGCATCCGGGAAAGCTTAAAAGAAATAAAGCCTATCGCTAAGAGTCGTGATGGAAGGAAAAGTTTTACAGAGGCTCTATATCCCACGCGGGCAACCGGACTTAACCCATTGCTGCCTAATGGGTAAAACTTTACCCATGAAAATTGATTTAAAAAAAAAAATCTAAAAAAGTAAATGTTTGAGATCTCTCAAAACCATTGATAGGGATAGTTAGGGTAAAGATGGAACTACCTTAACCTAGTGAAGGTCACCCTAAAATTTCGCCATCTAGCTAGAGTTACCAGACTCCAAAAATCGTGAATTTGTTTCTGATCATTTTGGGTCACTTCTAGGTCGTGTATGAAATTTTATCAAAATCGTATGGGCGGAACTGGTACCCGGCAGCAATGGGTTAAGCCAGAGAGAGAGATGATAAAATACGAACAATACCCTATCCTTTTGTAACAGTCTGTCCTAAATTAGATAAACGATGAGTGGGTTGATTACATATTTTGTGTTGCTACACGGAAATTGATTTAGTTCTAGTTAAATAGGAAGAAGGGGTGGGGGATACAAAATTGAAAGACAATTGGAAGAACAACTTTTTTCTCTATTAACAGACATTAATTGCACCTATTTGTGTGTAAACTTTCATACATTTCCGTCAACGAATTATTGGTTTTTGTGCTGTTCAGAGAAACTGTGGGTAGAAGTTGACGCTATTGCAACTTTAAATGAGAATATGCAAAATTATAAGCGTATCTTTTCATCAAAGATATTTGTGACTACAAAATAGATTCGCCGGAACTTTTAATACTGCCTGCCTGCCTTTTCATCATTAAGAGAAAAGTATATTTTTTATTGCGCGGTCCATAGAACTAAATATGGTGAAAATGAACCAATTCATAAGTTTACATCTCTGTGTGACAACGTTTGTAAATATATCGACCTGAGTATAGGTCGTGACCTTTTTAAAAAGGAGCTGAAGGAACTTTTTCTATTACACTAGGCTTAAGTTATTATGTAAGCCTGGTAGATGTAAATAAATAAATAAATAGATAATGTGAAAATTGAAAGAGAGAACTGTAAACTTATAGTAAGAAAGTACTAAACTTAATGAAAAACTCTTAAGTAGTATGGACACATGTAAATTAAAACTGAGAATCGTACATCTAATAAGAAAATACGTACACTTAACATATAAATATTTTGCATACCTATTTCCTATAATGAAAAAATATATTCTGAATTAAATTTCATTACAGACCGTACAATTTTATTTAAAGGCTTCCAAATTTAAATCCATTAAGAAAGTAGGTACTCATAATGGCATTATTTAATTGTATTGATGCTAAACATTTAAGTTAAATAAAGTTAAATAAATAAATTTAGAAATAACTGTGCAACTTGTAAGTTGTGGGGCCTAGTATTTGTAATTTATTTTCACATTATCATTATGAACTTTTATTTTTCAATGTAAATTTACATACGGTTAATATCTCATATTTCAGACATAACATTTTGATTATGAACATAGTGAAACTATATAGATTATTAAGATGTTATTATATTTCAATATATACGTTTTCATCATAAGTTTACGTGCTCATTTTAAGCTAAAAAGCTGTCGATCTTAAATCGTTGTCCAAAGAGCAGATACATCAATGGAATCTTTATAAGAACATTAAACCAAATCAGCCGATTTTATGTTCTGTTCATAGGGCAACCAATTTTGTTACGCTTTTAGAAAACTACGATTTCGTAGTAATTTCTTGTACACTTCACTGAAGCATTTTAAAACTTACGAACTTACTTTAACGAGCTTTGGCGTAAACACATCTTTCTTCTTGTCCATCAGCTTCTTCATGTCCATATTCAAGTACTCGAACACCATGTACAGACTCGAATTCGCCACAACGACATCAAACAGTTGCACAATGTTTTTGTGCGTCAAATCCTTCAACAGCGAAATTTCACGTATCGCAGTTGATGGCACCCCTTCCGTTTCACTGCAAGCACAAATAGCATTAAAGTCAAGCGGCCGCATAGTTTGCTAAAGTGCAAAACTGCTGAAAAGTACCTCGTCGGTGCCGGATTAAAAGGCTGCATGTAAACATTAAGAGAAATTAATAAGGCAACGAATCAATGCAGTGTAGATGATGCTTGAAGCCATTCCCGCCGATTTCAGCCGCCAGACGAAGCCGAATCATGTGGTGCTACGTGCTATAATTTCGCGCAGCACCCACACGACCCGGGCTCCATACAGCGACAGCCGTAACGCGTTTCTTTTTCCGATAGGCTTCTAAATTTAGCAGGACAAACTCGCCCGACCCATGCAATCCACAATTAGCGTTTTGTTGCCCGAGGCAAATGACATTCATCAAGGACAACGCACCTGCTGTCACTGCCTGCTGCCGCTGTTGTTGCGCTGCTGCTGCGTGCTTGTCTCTACACCTACAAAAGGATATGCAGCGCAGCAGCAGCGGTAGCGACCGCGGGAACTCCAGCCACTGCGTTCAAGCGGCTGCGGTCTTTCAAGCGCACTTCAAATTCACTGGGTTTTGCAAAGGCTGCAGTGACACTTCCCGGCGACTCACCTATCCAGTCGGATTTTCTTCAACGCCACATCCTTGCCAGTCTTCATGTCTTTCGCCTTGTAAACGATGCCGTACGTGCCTTCGCCAATTTTTATGATTTTATCGTAATCGTCCACCATGGTCGGCTTTCGGGTTTGTTCCGATCTTGTTTTCTTCTCCATTGCGCCTGCACTCATTTGCCACTTGAGATGTTTTTATTTACTATTGCCTACATTTAACGAACGCTTCGCAAGGATTAAAATGTTTGATGCGCAACGAAAACCGGAGAAGCCCAACAAAAGTGACAGCAGAGAAAAAGCGGCGCGCTTCTTGCGTTAGTTGCGCTATCAGCCGCTTGGTTGCGCTGCTGCAAATGGTGTTGCCACAGTGTGTGCTTATAATTTGAACGAAGCGATTAATAAACAACAAAGGCTGCCGCCACTGTACAGACATAATAGGTCTGTTTGGGTACGAATAATATTATTTTTTTTTACAATATTTATGAAATACTGAACCAAAATAGATAAGAAGAATTCGATTACATTTTTATTTTGTATGAAAATTGCAGTATGGACCAAGATTCGTAAGTTTTTTCTAACCTAAAAGCAGGGCTAAATACCAGAGTGAAACCGAAATATTTTATAATCTATGTTCAATGGAACATTTCTATGAATCAAATATTGTCGAAATAGTGCACTTTTGAAACCTATAAAAATTATTGGCCAAAAAGTAATCAATAAATTGTTAAAACGATCGACTGATAATCAGTAATCCATGCAACTAGTCCACCCAGTTTTCATAACATGGTTTCAAGAAAACTTATATACTACGAGTATTTTTCGAGCGATTTAAATATATTTTCGCACTATAAGTACGACCAACTGAATATTATTTGTATGACCCTTAAGTACTGTTAAAGCCAAAACAAAAAATCGATATTTGCCAAATCGCAGAGCTATGTTACTACTTAAAGCATCTTATCTCTGACCTAATAATCTAATCGACGAGTGGAAGACGGCATTAACCCTTTCCGGTCAATTTCCGCATTTCTTGAGATAAAAATTGTTCTTTCAAAACATTTTAGCAATAAAATACAACAAAATATCAAAAAATCATTTCGGTTGACAATTACAGCTCAATCAATTTTGTATGATATATCGTACAATGGTCCGCAAAGGAGTAAAATTGCATGAAATTTGTGTTTCGTTTTTTTAAGTTTTATGAACAATTCATTGCTTTTTTGATAGAAAACATAAATGATAACAACAAAAAATCAAAACGTGATTTCGTTTTGATCGAAACTTATATAAATTATATATATAAACAATTGAGTCACATTTATTCGGCCTTATATAACCGTTGTTGTTGTTGCAAAGCCCTTTTCACCTCAATAAAACCCAATTAAAATTAAAAATCAATTCAAATTCGTAGAGCTTTACAGAAAGATACTGAATATAGCCGATTCTTATTATAGTAGTGGGAGTGGCAAGTACGCATGTCTAACCTTACATAACCTGTGTCTGCCCAGTAAAACACAAAATCGTCTAGTAATTCTTATTTTTATTCGAATATTGCCGAATAGTCGATTTTTATTAGCCAAGTGGTTTACAGATGGGCGTGGCAGGCATGCAAACGCAAAAATTCTATTACCAAACCCATAACTTAAAAAAATGCAAACATAACTTGCAACCTCTGCTTTCCATTTGTACGATATGTATATCGTACATAACTTTGCAACCCTTGTAGTCATTTGTACGATAATCGAACAATTTTTTTAAAGACTCGGGAAAAATATTTAAATACAAAAACTGTTATATTTATTTAATTTTATAAATCAACTGTGATTCAAACTTTGAAATTGTTTAGCTTTTTCCTACCAAAAAGTATTACATATTTAAAAATTCCTCCGCAGAAGCATCGTCATTTGTTGGTTTTTCAAATTCTTGCAAAAAGGTGCTTACAAAACGCACTCATACTGTGTAGCCACGGCTATAATGATTTATATTTTTAAACAGAATGATACTTAATAAGAATTAAATATAAGTTCCATAAAAAATGCGTTCGCTGTTAAATAAACAATCTTAGAAAAAATTGTACGATATATCGTAAAAATTTCCGGAAAGGGTAAATTTCCCCAATCTATGAATCTGGACTTAGAAACGCAGTTGAAAACTTCAGACCGATCGCGAAGCTTTCCATTATCCCAAAACTATTCGATAATATTGTTAATGAAACGCTGTTACATGCTTTCAAGAACCATATCGCATCTCAACATGGGTTTTTCCCTGGTAGGTCCCACCTACACAAAGCTGGATATATTAACTAATTTTGTTACCAATAAAGTTGAAAATGGAGTCCAGGATGACGCTCTGTACACGGACTTCGTAAGGGCCTTCGATAGTTTGACTCATATTACTTTGGCTCATAGGTTAACCTAACGTAACCTGACTCATAATCTGTTTCTTACCAAGTTAGAAAGGCTTGGCATTCATGCTGGATTCCTACCTAACAAATAGGAAATTAAGTAATTGCTTAGATTGGGGGTTCCCCCGGGAAGTTACCTAGACTGCCTGATTTTCTCTATTTTTATCAATAATATACGTACTAGTCTTAAAATCTCGTCCGTGTTTAATGTACGCTGACGACTTAAAACTTTACTGCATTATTCAGAATCGTGTTACACTTCTCGTCGTACACTTCTTGATATTTTGGTGTGGCCGAAATGGTTTGCGACTAAATTTCGAATAGCACAATTTTCTTCTCTGCGGAATAACCGCCCATTAATCCATGATTACACATACAACGACTTTGACTTTTTTCTCGCAAGACCGTTGTTAAGGATTTAAGAGTTTATCTTGACTCTGAGTTCAAGTTTAGGGAATACTCAGCCAATTCTAAACTTGGTTCTCAAAAATGCAATTCCAAAGACTTCCTTGACGAGCTCACTTTGGAAAACCTGTTCTTGTGTCTGGTTAGTTCAGTATTGGAATACGCGAATATAGGACAAAAATTTAGATCAATCCAAAAGACTGGAAACATCGCCCTTCGACGTCTCATTTACGCCGCTTTATGGGCTCAGATGTAGGTTTCTCAATCTGCAGGACCTCACGAGTAGGAGAAGGATGTATGGGATCCTGTTCATTAAAGATATCTACGATAATAAGATTGACCCGCCAGAGCTATTGACGCTTTTACCTTTTTATGTGCCGGGACGGTGTTTAGAAGAAAGATATATTTTTTATAAAATGAATGAACCGCTAAACAAATTTAACGCTACTTGCGACAATATCGGTTTTGACTTAAGTCGAGAGAATTTTAAGAAAAAGCTTTGTGAATTTTTATATAAGATTTGAATTGTTACTTGTAGTTTGTGAGGGCTAAGCCCGGTAGACGAATAAATAAATAAATAAATATTGACTAATAATCTAATATTGATTTTTTGAATAATAAGCTTTACATACCAAAAACTGCATTAGTGAAAGAACGGCCTAAAATTTATGTTTATCATTACTTTTCGTTCAAATGCGCCAAGGAGCACACACGCATCTACAAACGTACATTTCATAGATACAATAATGATTTAAAATTGAATACATAAGCAGCTAATTATGAAAATTAATTTCGTTCGGTGCTCAAGTACTTGGCCACTTGTGCACTGTGACTAATTTTGTACAAACGCTTGCGAAATTTTTCTTAAGGAGAATAAAACATAGTCAATTTAAAGTTACTGTTGCATTTAAAGTTGCATTAAAAGTTTCTTTGACTAACAATAAAACTACGCAGCTACACTTGCAAAGTTCATTCTAATAAATAAATTAAAAAATTTGTTTTAAAAAAATGCGTTTTAAGGGGGAAACAGCTCTACAACTTGCTGACTTTTTAAGCGTGTACCGTCGCCTCAGCAGTGCTACAATTTTAGACCAATCAATGACTATGAGCGAATCACTTTTGCATGTCGCCTAATGAAATCACTTAAGATGTTATTTTAGCTCTTCAAAGTCATTCGAGTTTGACAAAGGACATTTTTCAAAAATAACTGAAATTATGTGCGCGAACTTAAAACGGTTGGCTGATGCGTAGCCGGCGTTTCTTCCAATTAAAGCAAGTTAATTCTGGGCTTTACTTGCATTTACTACATTTAGCCATGATTTAGTGTTGTTGCCAATGCTGGGCAAATTGCACGGCAAAAATTCGTATAAATTATTTATGCTATGCCCGCGCAACACCAACAAACAACCGCTCACATCTATTCGTACATATGTGCGTGTGTATGCGACAGTAATGCCAATGTTGCTGATAAACAAGCCTCGTTCGCTTTTCACACTCGAATGCGCGCATTTACACATCCTTACACACACAAACACAGTCGTATGCATCCTTATGTGTTTTGTGGCCATTATTAGGACAGCTTTGTCGTTTGCCTGCGACACTTTTCGCCACTGCTCCTGCTTGCCGTGCCAGAATCTTTCCTCTCTCTCTCAGTCATTTTCGGCATAAAGCGGAAAATTAATTTCAGAATTACGCCGCACTTCGCACAGAAAAAACTTGCTCAAACTTTCGACAAGCGTCTAATATTTCCGTTGTGTCCTATTGACACAAATGAGCTCAATATGTGCTTCAAAATCGTCTTTTAACTTACGCCCTGCCTTAAAGCTGCAATGAAATTGAAAAAGTAAATGTTAAGATTAACTTTTAAACGTTCAAGAATTTCGAATTTAAAAAAAATATATATAATGTGCAAAACATGTGAGATATCAAAGAGAGTTCCTTGAATATTTTTCAAAGTTTGCAATAAAGTGTTGACAAACAATTATATTTGTATTGGAATCGATTGTATTGGATATATGCCCCCATTCGAAAATTCGTTTAAGGTCACTATTTAGTCCCCGTACACTCTTAATCTCTGAAGAAGTCGAACGTTTGGCGTGATTCAATTTTATTTCTGAACCAAATCCATTATTAAAGCATGGTATGTATGGATTTGAAAAATGTCAGTAGATAACGTAATGAAAGTCCTACTTAATAGTATAAAGCAGTGGCGGATTCAGGGGGTTTTGGGGGTGGAACCCCGCCCCCCCCCGAAATATTAGGATCGACTTTAAAACTACACACAAATTGAAAGGCTTTTTATAAATATTAAAGAATTAAATTTTAAAAACCCCCCGACATATTTTTCTGAGTCCGTCCCTGGTATAAAGGGTTAGTGAAGGCTTTTCCCGAAAATGTTTAAGTATTCTGTCGGTTAATGGCTTGTCAGCATCTGACTGAGTAAAATGGAAAGTGTTCTACTTATTGTATTTTCTTCGGCCAGTTCTGTGCATTATCTGAACAGTGTTTTGTACAGTTATCATTACTTATTAGTGTTCGAGTACACCTAAATACGAGGAACTAGTAAAAGTTTTCCGCTTACACGAATTCCCCGCTTATAAGCAACACAATTTCTCAATTTATTCGTGCAAAGTCTATATTCAGAGAATACTGTATTCAATAGCAGTTTTGTTTTGAAAAAGAAGATTTTGTAGGTCTTGCAAGCCTTCATCTTCTTTAATTTAGTTTACAATTTCTAGAACTCCTTTTGAGTTCATTTCTGTGGTATTGAATTGAATGTATCAACTGATTTTAACTCAAATGCTGCATCTTTTTAGCCAATTGATCCATCACGATGTCACAGTGAACTTCAGGACAAACATACTTTATTTTGTTCCGAGTATACGAAAGGTCTCACAACACTCATTTGCCTTCCTTTTGACAGGAAGCCTGCACCTCTAAGCACAGGCCCCCTTTAGGCTTTTAACGTTTCTTCCTCTAGTCATCTGTTGAGCTGCCGTGTCAGTTGTAGTAGTACATGAAACCACCATTACCGAGTTCAAAAAGATATATCTACGTTCTTTGGTATTGCGTATCCTTGAATATTCATGAGCGAAATGTATTTTCTTATAAAATAAATAAACAAAAGTGACTATCAATAAAAGCTTAATTCATGAAAAATTCATAGAAGACACACACTCCAACTATTCGAAATTGTAAAGAAAACAGGAAAGTCAAACGAAAATCAAACAAATACCATCAACATCTGCAACACTTAAAGTGGTGTGTAAACGGTTTGTGCCAGCGAACGCCCCAATCCGCTTCGAAAAATTCAATAAAATGTAATGGGCCAAAATAATGTGAACTTGAAATGGAAAATTGCATGCAGATAAATTTGAATCAGCTGCAAAGTGGACTGCCAACAAGTAACATCACGGCCACTGTAGCGCATGAACAGCAACAGCAACAACAACAGCAGCAGCAATAACAATACCAATAACAATGACAACAATTCAAAACTTTAAAAGCAGACTTTTCACTTTTCGTTGACGATTACAATGGCTGACGTTGCGTTGCTGACGGCAGAGCAAAAGGCTCAAATCAAATGAAGAAGCAACGCACCGAAATAGAAAAGGAAAACTTTTGTACAGCCATTGTGTTCGCTGTCCTGACGTCTGATATGAAATTTTGTGAAAATTGTTGTACTTGTAATAAAAGCAATTTGCCTTGTTTAAGGAAACAGCCAACAAAATGGTCGCTTGCACTGCAACAAAAAATGATTTCTGCTCGAATATCGCTCGACAGTTGGCGACTTTTCATGGTGGCGACTCTGCGTCACTTTCCTACACACACATATATATGTACGTGCATACGTAAATACATGCATACAATATTATGTATGTACAAATGTTGGTATAAAGTTTGTACTTGCCAGCGATGCCAACTTGTGAGATACTTCTTGATTTGAGAAAATAAATATTTTACTTGAGGAAAAGTTGTAAAAAATGTTTAAGTTTAAAAATTAATATTAAACAAATGAATATTAACATTACATGTTCACACAGTCGAGCTTCTAGCAGAGTTGTGAATATGGGGAATGAATGTTCGGTTAATGGAATGTTCCCGGTTAATGAAATCAAAATTATTAAATATTTTACTTTTACTCGGTTAATGGAATGTTCGCGGTTAATGAAATCACGCCTTATCGAGGTTCGAAGGTATATAATGTTTCCTTTGTCGTTTTCGAAATTATTTGTTATGCTTCTGTGTTTTAAATTGTTGTGCCAAAATACTTTTTCGATCTCTTTTCTTTTCGCTTTGAGGTAAAATTATTATAAAAAATTATAAAAAATGATAAATGATGGCAAATGGCAAACACTGTTAAACAAAACACTAAAATTAAAAGAGTTGGGCATCCCTGACGGGAGCATCCGCAGCATCGCGATGTGGCTCTTTCCAATTTTGAAAAACTGTTAAAACTTTTCTTGACAGACAATGAAAATGAAGATTTTCAACTTGTTATCGTTGTTGTTGCTGCTGCTGCTGTGAGTGTCGCCGCTCTTGCTGTGGTTGTTGCTGTTGTCAGAGCTTTAGTGTACGCAAAGTGTAATCCTTGCATCATGCTTCTTGTCGTCGTGTTGTGGGCACCTCGCACCACTGTTGCTCGGTCTATTACGCACTCGCCCACATCACTGAGTTGGCCTTCTGCCAATGCACATCCTTTTGCCTACGCGTATGCAATGAACTGAGCGGTCGCTCGTCCTGGCACAAGCTCACTAAGCGTGCCCAAGTCCATAAAAGTTGTAAAAGTGTCATTAGCCAAATCGTAATCTATTGCAGAGCATGTGGCGGCATTTGCTGCCATCATCGTTGTTGTTATTGTGGCTTAAATCTGTATGTAAATGCATGTTTTTACAGCGCTGTTTGTAAATTGTTGCTCTTGAACATTTGGTAGCGGTGCGAAATTGACCCGAAGCTGCTGCTAATGTTTTGCACATTCTGGCTGGAGTGGAGTGTTTGCCCGGAGGGTTTTTGAATTAAAATGCACTCTGCGAAGACGAAGTGTCAAGTTTTAGCAGAATGCAAAGCGGGCATATTGGCGAACCCGGCCTTGGGAAAATCTATTTTTATTTTTCCAAGCAATATGCAGTATTTTCAGCATAAGTATTTTATATCGAGCAGTAATAGGATAAAAGTCGAAAAGTTTAATTTTAATATTGCGCTGAACTTTACTGCGTCGAAACTGTGAGTTTTTGCGTTGGTGGAGAACTTTTTATTGAAGTTTCGCTTTGCTGGAAGACGCCTAATACTTTCATCGTTTATCCTTTGCTGGTATTGCACGTGCGCCCAATTTCCGCGCGTTTCTTCTATCATTCAGAAGCTGACTAAAGTTTGTGCAAGTCACGAATATAGGCACAGCAAATAGGATTAAACAAAGATATATAATATAAAATATTGTTTTCTTAATTTTGAATCTTCATGCCTGGGCAACCAAAAGCTTGTTACCCCCGACCCCCCTATTGTGACCCTGTTGGGGTTCATAAGAGAAGCACGATCTCATCGTTGAAGCTAAAATGCTAGTTGAGTGAGTTTTCTTGTGTCAAAGATATGTTTTCCGATGCTTAACTATTTATTGTAGCTTGTGTGTTTTAAAGCTTCATAGTCTGTGATCAGGTGATGTCAGGTTTCACCACTTTTTACATAGAGCTAGATCCATCTAAAATGCCTGTTATGATTCTTAGTATACTCATAGAAATGAGTTTATGAGTTCTTTCGATTTTTGATAACACCATGCGACATTATTTTTCACACCGGGAAAAATTCATAAGTGCGTGAAACTAGAGACCAAATATAGTAATACTGCGTACTCAGTTTTTCATTTCTACATCCTTTGTCCTTTTAAAAGGACTTCAAAATTTTGAAGTGGATAAAAAATAAAAAAAATAAAAAAATACTTGGTCTAGTTAGAATATAGCGATATGTATGTCGAATGAAACAGGAAAGGCTCAAGAATTTAAATAAAATTTATTTGTTATCTATTTGTAAAAAAAAGGATATGAAAAAGGTCCTTTGAAAATTTTAATCCTTTATATCCTTGAAAATTTATAAAGAACTTTCTTGAAAAGTAAGTATGTTAAAACCCAAAATCTCCTTGATCACGTGTCAAAATTTCATTACTCTAACTTTATTGGTTCGAAAGTTATTAGAAAAAAGGCGGAAGCTGCAATTCTGGTGAAGTGCAAAAATTTTAATTTATTTGAGTACCTATCAGTATTTTAAATAATAAATAGATACAAAATCAATGAAGCGAGAATAATGAAATTTTGACACGTGATCAGGGGGATTTTGGGTTTTAACATACTTACGTTTCAAGAAAATTCGATGTAAACTTTCAAGGATATAAAGGATTAAAATTCTCAAAGGACCTTTTTCATATCCTTTTTTTACAAATAGATAAAAAAAATTAATTTATTTAAATTCTTGAGCCTTTCCTCTTTCATTCGATATACATATCGCCATATTCTAACGAGGTTAAGTATTTTTTATATTTTTTTACTTTTTTATCCCCTTCAAAATTTTGAAGTCCTTTTAAAAGGGCAAAGGATGTAGAAATGAAAAATTGAGTACGCAGTATTACTATGTTTGGACTCTAGTTTCATGCCCATATGAATTTTTTCCGGTGTGAAAAATTTTTTAATTTTTGTCGCACGGTATAATCTTAGTCCCGTAAGATTTTTCCAGCAGTAAATATCCGACCATATTGAAAGAGAGCAGAAAATGAAATTTCAAATATGAATCACTGTATACAAATAATGTCATTAACTGCCCCAAAACAAAAAAGACTGTATACGCTTCGGTGCATATCAACAATCATGTCTAACTTTCACAAAATTATAAATTCTGTCCAAGTTGTTAGCTACAAATTTACTAACGCAATTTTAACAAAAAACTAAAATACAAATAATTATAATTGAAAACCACTTAAGGCGAACAATCAAATCGTCAGTGTTCTGTTGCGCGGTGGTTGCATGTTGACGTCGGGGCGAGAGGAACTGCCACATGTTCGCTACGAGCAGGTTCCAAGCACAGGTTTTGCATTCACGGAGACACCTACGAGCCTTCGGCGAAATTAGCTGATTGCACAAATCGTACATTGCGGACACATCGAATAGGGGACACACGCACACACATACACGCAAACGTACGCACATATCAGCGTGTTACGCTGTCACCTTCTGCCACTCAGTGGGCCGCTCCGCTTGCCAGTCAAAAGTGCTGTTGTCGTCGTTGCTGTTCGAGTTGTTTTAGTCATGTTCGCATTTATATATAAATTTTGCATAAATACTCCAAAATTGATTGTGTTGTCAATGTCAAGAATTGTTGGCAAAGAATGAGTTTGCTGCCAGTGCCAATACAACACAACGCACGCAACGTGTGCATGTACGACCCAGTCGGAAATTCGATAAGATATCTGACAGGATTGGGACACAATGGCACTGCGCGGATGCGGATACGGATGTGAAAAGTTTTAACAAGCGAATGCTATTTAAAATGCGAAGCCGGATGTTGATCATTAAAAGATGTGAATGCTGCGCGGATGCAAATTTGTATCGCACCCACGCAGAATACCGCTTACGTTGCAAGTGAATTATGCAGTACTCGAAAGGATAAGTAAGCATGTGGTATGCATTATTTAAACACTCGTTTTCCTACTGGGCTGTGGATGCTAAGTGTGCATGCAATATTTACATAGAGAAAAGCAACGTAGTGGAGCGCGCGAAAGTGGCAGCCAAATGACATTTATCGCTCAAACTATGATGCTTGTCTGTCATTTGGGAATTCATTGTGTTGTACAACATTTTGTTTGTCACTTACAAGGACAAACTCGCAGAAAGCGGAATGAATGAAAATGTGTAGTAATGGAAAATTGTCGTAAATGCTAATATGTCTGCTGGAACTATCAATAAATAAAATTAGTGATAGCTGAAAATTCACTAAATTTGTTGTACTATAGTCCAGACATAGAAGTGTTGCACTATTTTTTTATAGTGCACTCTACTCTTAACTACCACTAAATACATGAATATTCTCCCACTAATCACCAATTTTATTTAGTGGTATGGAGAAGAATAGTGCACTACAAATTTAGTGCCAAACGCCCATGTCTGGCTGTAGGACGACAGCAAAATAATGTTACTTTTACGTTATTTCTTGATCGAATTTTTTTTGTCGGAACTGTCTACACAGCACTCAGACAGAAAAAGTCCATTGTACTGAAATTAGAGATTCCCCTATTAACTTTTATTTATCACTAGAAAGACTGCAAGTTTTCCATACCTACAAAGATTACATATTATATCCGCTGATATCACTGGCTAATTATAATTGTAGAACTCTAATTATACAACTAATTGTAGAACCCAATTCAAAAATAAAAGTCATCAAAGCAAAAGTTGATAGAAATACTAAAGAAAATACAGATATTTAAAAATGAAAAACCGTCAAAATGACCGCAATGGTCTTTCTAGTGTTGAATATACCCGAACTCCATAGAAATCTGAATTGTTGAATTGATTCCTGAATTGTTTATTCAAATTTGTAAAATATGGAATCCTTGCAGTCTCGTTAGTATCTAAATAAAACAGGTGTTGTTACAACAGTATAGTTTTATATATTTTATTTGTTGCAAAAAACTGACAAAAAACCCCAAAAATAACAGTTCATAGCAAAGTTTTTGTGCATTGCGAGTATTAAAAGGAAAATACAAAGTAAAATTATGTACATAAGTGAACCAGGGAGAATGATTTCCCTTTTTCTGTACGGCGAAAAGAGACAAATTTACAAAAATTCATGAGGAAGGTGCTTCGCAAAATCTTCGGCTCTCTTCGTATTGGCAACGATTATCGAATACGATTCAACAACAAGCTGTTTAAAGCCATGGACGTAGCGCAGAGAATTAACATCCAGCGACTACTAATTAACATGAAGCTCCGACAAAAAGTGTTCAACATGATAATTGTAGTCCTACGGAAAAAAACTCAATAATCCCACGTTAGTGTAGTTTTCTACACCATGGGTGTTTTGAGTAAGTAAAGTACTGAATTTACTTCTTTATTTTAGTTTTTCGTTTTTGTATAAATAAAATTTAACTAAACTTAAAAGTATTTCATTTTATAAAAAAAATTACATCAATAAAATGCACTCCATGCATACGGTCCGAGTGGTTTTTTGCATAGGCAGCAAGCAAATTCATGATTATATCTTTGTTTTACATTATTCTCCTTAATGCAAAGAAAATATTTGCCTTTTTTATCTGTCCTGGGATTGATTTTGATTCTAGCTGCTGGTCAGAAATACCGCTCAATGCGAATGGTGATCGGCCCTTTTTTCCGCACGGTTTAGCCAATTCTATACGCCATAAACCAGGCTCCACGCATGATCGGAGTACTGGGCTTGCCTTCATTTAACCTGATCATCTGTGTAGACAACCAGGCGGCAATCAAGGCACTGACCTCTAACACTATACGATCGAAGACAGTAATGGAATGTCGTCTCTGTGTGGTATTAGGGGCCTCAAAATCACACTCTGCTGGGTGCCTGGCCACAAAGGCATTCCTGGCAACGAAAGAACGGATGAACTGGCAGCATGGTGGCAGGGATCTACACGCCACTTCAAGACTTCTACACTGATCTTGACAGGAAGGCAATCCAGTGCACCAATGATCAATGGAACCTTCGGCCTGACTGGAGGATCTCACGCGTACTGTGGCCAAAACTGGGCCAAAAGAGAACTCTGCAACTCTTACGGTTTAGCAAAGCAACACTTCGTATTCTACGGGGGTCTTAACAGGGCACTGCGCCATCGGCATTTTTGAAACTACTGTCGAAACTACTGTCGCTGCGAAGATTAGGATGAAATTGAACCCGTGCAGCACCTCCTATGCGAATGCCCTGCGCTTCACAGCATACGCCACCGGTATCTAGGGGGCAGAGTGTTGGGCGATTTGGGCTTGGTTTGTACCACGCCACTGGAGGATATTGCCAGATTCATTCGACGCTCATGTTGGTTTCGGCCAGCACAGAATATGGATGACAGGGGCTTGTCACACTCTCATCGGGCATCACAATGGGCGTTTGGGGCCTCCGAGTGTACTTGCTGAGAACCAGCAAGCCTCCTGTCTTACCTAACCTAACCTTGCGTAGGAAAAGGCGAAGGGTCAGCATTTGTAAAACTAAAAACGGGTAAAATACAATTTTCATCGGCACTGAACTCATTGCTGCTCTCATCTGAACTTTCATAGTTAACTTCAGGTTCGAAATTGTCATCAGTTCCATCACTTGAGAAGTCACATTAACTTTCACATACCCTCTCAAATTGAAGTTAATATTTTTAACGGAAATGTTAATGATTTAAAAAACGAAACTAATATACATTTTCGTAGTATGTTTTGATGATTTAGGAAAAGTCACGAAAGCTCAGCTTCATATCTTGTGCAGTTCTTGAGAAATTGAAGAAAGACAATTTAAAAATGTAGTTTTCTACACTTTCGTAGGATTACGGTTAAAAATGGTCTTTGAAACCGCACTAAGTTTGAAACGATTATATGTTATATATGTATATGTATGTTATATATGTATATGTTATTCAGGGTTAAATTTGTTGAGCATTAAGACATAAATGACATAATTTTTCAAATTTCTCTCTTTCTGTCATACAAAAAAGAGGCCGTCATTCTACCTGGTTCACTTAAATTTCATTATTCTCGGTACTCACTATTCTCATAACTATCGAGTATCAAACTAACGATGTAACGAGATTGGTGTTAATACCTCTAATATAATTAATGGTGAACTAAAATAAATTATTTTTAAAATTCACCCAATCAGTGCGAAGTTCGAAAATGCTTTTAAACAGTTCATGCAACAAGTTGAAATATAGTTTTTCTAACAATATTTGAGTATTTTTGTTAATACAAATTCTGAGCATAAATCCATATGGATTAAATTTGTTTTCAATTCATTTCAATGATGGTCCGTTTGTAGTGCAACTGTTTATAATCAATCTTTATTTTGCTGTTAAGTAATTAAATAGTTGTCGTTAAAATGTGTCCACGTTTCTTTCTATTTCAGGCATCGATTACGCTTTTATTTGCAGAACAAATATTTGCACTCATCGCATGTTTAGTGGAATTGTTCTAGTTCAGTGTGGGAGATTTGTCAAAGTTACATACATACATATATGCATGTAGTTATATAGTACACATACAACACGTTACGCCCACCGACTGCCCTGTCGCCATTTCGTTGCGCACTCGGCTGCCCATTAATGGGAATACATTATGGTAAACGCGGTTGATTGAAATTTAGTGCAGGCGCAATTTTGTCTGTTTGCTCAACACAAAAACCAAACTCACTCGCAACCGATTCACTGAAGCGCACCGCGTCGGGGCGGAGTCACACTAAATGCTACACGGAGGCGAACATATGAGAAATTCGTAGGCATTTTCGCAGCGACAATCAATAAACCTAATAAATTTGCACCGGATGAACTCCACTGTCCAGGCGCGCCCCGTGCGCCGACAAGGCTTCCCACTGCGGTAGACAGGCGCATGAACGGGAGTTACGATTGTTGTGATTTTGGTCACAACTTTTGTATAAAATGAAAATGTTCCGATATAGTTTAGATTAACGGAAACTTTTTTACTATACTCGTTGAGATGAATCTTAAGACTAACTGGTCGATGGAGCGGCAGCTAACGTCGAAGGCAATCCAGTGTACCTCTCTTATCTTGAGATAAGTTTACTCAGGTCTTTGTGTATGATCTTGGGACCAAACAAAACCGTGAGCCGAACATTTGCAACTATTTACATTCGAATGCATTATCTTAAGATTTGTTTGTTCGGGTGTCTGTGTCTAATCTTCGGACTAAACAAAAACACCGAGCGAACCATCTGCATTCATCCGCATTCGGATGCACTTTCTTATCTTTTGACAAGGAGGTGCGAATTGTTGCTTATTCTGTTAGTTCGTATTTGCTTAGGATCGCCTGAGACGTTGCTGACGTAACTCCTCTACCACTTGTTTGAGAATTCTCCTGAATTCTGTTTACAATTCTATTTTTAATCCTAACATTTTTTGTTCTTAGACATATAAGTATAATTATAATTATTGCTAATACAATAAATATTGTTATATTAATTCCATACGATACATTTTTGTGAAATTTTAATTCTTTGATTTCCTCAATATTTTCGAAATGTTGTGTAACAATGTCGTTAAAATGTAAAGGTTTAATATCTATCTTTTGTAATGGTTTCTCGTTCGAGTAAAAATATTTGTCGTGAATAATTTTTTTATTATTAGCGTATGTTTCATTCCTTAATTTAAGTTCACAATTATTATACGTAATTAGTATATTCTTTTTCAAAATTACATCCCTATCATCGCAACTCTGTATTAGTTTTTCGGCTTTCGCGTTCTTTATCAATAATGTCCCGTCGTCAATCTCGTCAACTTGTGTTGCGTTATTAAATCTAAATTTACATGTGTTCGTCCATATGCAGTTTTTACTTTTCTTTAGATTCTTAAGTAGTGTATTATCCTCATATTTATATACCTTGTCTTCTAGTTCGATTATATATTCGTCATTTGTATCTGCTTCGAAGAACTCTGTATTTGGCAAAGGCGTTATTAGTTTGAGGTCTGTTCTAATATAGAATTGCGGTATTTGGATAGCTATTATTATTGAATTATTTTGATACGTCATGACCCCTACTTTTAACAATTTAATTTTAAAAAAGTCAATGTTAAATTCTTCGATTTCCTGAACTGTTAATATGTTCGGGTGTATTATATTATGTTTAGCTGCGACAATATCATCTTGGATTTGGTCAATCTTAGTTTCTATATTTTTTAATTTTGTCAATTGGTCTATTAAAAATAGTTGTTCTACAATTTCATCGTTTTTACCTCTAATTTGTTTCATGGCGGCCTCAACCTTCCTTCTGTCATCATCGACTGCACTTTTCAGTGTATTGAGTGCATCATTGAAATGGGAATTTATAATTATCTGTTTGTTTAAAGTTGCTATTGAGCGATGATTGTTCTCGTTTAGTGTCGCCAAATGTTGCAATATTTCTTCTCTGTCACTATCGTCCATTGTTCCAAAAAGCCATTTTTCTGCGGATCCCACAAAATTTATGAGCCCTCTCCTTTTCCTATTAGGCCTCGGAGTAAGTGTTTTTATTTTTGCTTTAATAATATTTATCTCAGTTTTAATTATTTCTCTATTCTTAACATTCAGTCTCTGGGAGTTTTGACTTATTTGGTCAATGATGCATAATATATCATTCGGATCGATTAGATGAACGATTGTATTAGTTTTGTTTGCTATGTGTACCTCATGGAGTTTTATTTTAACAAAGCCGGTTTCCTCGTGAATAGGGCTAATTCGTAGTGTTCCTTGTGCCGGTATAATTAGCAGCAGCAGTACCATCATCATTATGCTGGTTATCTGAAAATTTGAATGGTCTCTTTATATTTGTCGGGTGAATGTTTTCCAGCTGTTGTCTCCTAAACTTTGGTTTCTCCTTATGTCTTACGTTCCTGTAATTCCTTATAAATCCCTCCTTTCTTTCCTCTTCATAATTCTCCCTTTCCTTATTTAATTTTGATATAGAGTCATTTTTTGCTTTATCAATCCTGTTTCTTATAATTTGTTTATCAATTTTGCTGTGGTGAACCTCAAGCGGTGTAGCTTTTATAGAGGAGTGAAATGTGTTATTATAACTTTCTATAGCTTTCAAAACCTGTTCCTTTATTGGGATTTTTTGTTCTAAGTTTAACACACGAATTCTTTCTGTAAGAGTGTTATTTAGCCTTTCAATGTCGGAATTGCCCGTGTGGCTGTTCGGTTTAACAAAATGGATCTCAATGTTTTCATCCTGACAAAATTGTTTAATATTAATTCTGTTAAATTCGTTATCACAAACAATTTTTTCCATTTTTCCCTGTATTGATATATATAGTTTAATTTTCTCGATTATTGTCTGGCTATTTCTATCTTCGAGATAAAAGCTAGCGACATGTTTAGAAAATTTATCAATAAAATTTATAAACGAATATTTTGAGTTTACATACGTATCGATGTGGATTATTTCGTTGATATCTGAAGGCGTTTCTGTATTCTTAAATTTGGGTTTAATAGGGTTCCTATCATATTTTGCTGCAGTACATAAATCACAATTATTAACTACTTTATTGATTATAATTTTTAAATTCGGATAATATATTTTGTGCTTGAGCGCTTCGTAATTTGCAATTATGCCAGAATGGCCCGATTCCCTCTTGTGAAAAAGAGCTACTTGCTTTAATGCTTCTTCTTCTGTTTCCAAATCTCTTGCAAAGTGGCTACATTTTACGAATTTGAATCTTGTGCCGCTTGGAAACAACCTAATGAGTTCCTGTTGGAGCTTGTTATATGTCGTGTCGTCTAAAACGGAGTAAATGGCGACCTTCCCGCTCGATAAGTGTCTTCGGACAATATCGGCAAGATTTGTTGAGATATCATTCTTGTCGATATAAATTCTGTTATTACCCAACACTTTTTCGCACTCTCTTTCCTTCCTTTCTACTAGAATTAGCTGTGTTTTAAATCTATTCACTATCGTATCCAAAATAGGAATATGATCGTGCAAATCCTCTTCCTGTGAATGTGCAGTTTGCCCATCCGTTGAAATATTATCATTAATATTTGCTTCAGCAATATTAGTGTCCAATAAATTTATTTCATTTTTATCGACATTAATCCGACTGAGAAAGTCAGCAATTTTGTTGTCTTTTCCTTTAATGTAGTCTATTTTGGCATTATATTCACCCAGTTGAATTAGCCACCTCTGCAGCCTCGGATTGATATCCTTTCCGTTATTTTTAGCTTGAAGCCACTTAAGTGGTTGATGGTCCGTGTGTAAATCAAACTCTTTACCATATAGATACGGTCTGAAATATTTACAGCCCCATACTACTGCTAATAACTCTTTCTCTACAGTGGAGTAACATTTCTCGTGGTCATTTAAAGTTCGAGAGGCAAAGCATATTGGATGTCCTTCTTGAGTAAGGACGGCACCTAAAGCAAAATTGCTGGCATCAGTTATTAGTCTGAATCTTTTATTGAAGTTCGGATAATGTAAAATTGGTGAATCAGTAATAATTTCTTTTAATTTTTCAAAAGAGGATATGTAATTTGGATCATTAACATTGATTTTAGAATTCTTCTTTAAATATTTAACCATGGGAAATGCAACCTTTGCATAGTCCTTAATGAACTTCCTGTAGTAGCCAGTTATTCCCAAAAATGATTTGATTTGTTTTTGTGTCCTCGGCAAATTTAAATTTCTTATGCTTTCAATTTTCTGTGGGTTTGGTTTCACCCCTTTCTGTGTTAAAATATGCCCTAAATACTCAGTTTCCTTCTTTAAAAAATTACATTTATCTACTTGAATCTTTAATCCTGCCTTCTTAAGAGTTTCAAAAATTATCCTTAGATTTTCTATATGCTCCTGCAAAGATGTACTAAATATAAGAATGTCGTCCAAATATACTACGCAAATTTTATTAATGTATTGTTTCAATACAGAGTTCATTAACCTTTGGAAAGTGGCCGGAGAGTTCTTCAATCCGAATGGCATTCTCACATATTCGAAGTGGCCAAACGGAGTGGAAAAAGCAGTTTTCTTCCTATCCTCAGGATCTACCATTATCTGGTGGAACCCTTTGGCCAAATCGATTGTGGAGAAATATTGAGCTTTCCCCAATTTGTCCAATATATTATCTATATTCGGAATTGGATACTTGTCACTAATAGTGCATTCGTTTAGTTTCCTATAGTCTATCACTATCCTCCACTTTTTATTTCCCGAGTTATCTGATTTTTTGGGAACTATCCAAAGGGGACTATTGTAAGGTGAGTTGCTTTCCTTTATTATCCCTTGCTGCAACATTTCCTGTATCTGTCGTTCTATTTCCTCTTCGTGTGTCTTAGGATATCTATAAATTTTCGCATAAATCGGCCTATCGTTTTCTGTAATAATTTGATGCTGGATTTCGTGGGTAAAAGTAAGTGGGTCCCCTTCCATAAAAAATGTATTCTTATACTGTTTTAGTAAGCTAAGCACTTTCTGTTTTTCTTCACTATTAAGGTGATCCATATTTATCCGTTCAATTACATCGTTTTCCACAGGTTCAAGTGAACATACGTCGTTTATATAAGAAGGGAAATCATAATCCGTAAAATAAACTTTGGCTTCCCTTAGCATAACACATTTTTCCCCTAAATCGATCCTCGCATTAAATTGGGTCAAAAGGTTTTGCCCAATGATCGCATCATAATTTCTATTTGGCAAATCGACTACGTTCCATGATATCGTACCCACAGCACAAAATTCCTTTGGTATTGGGGTAATCACCCTTTCTGTGATTTTGTTGATACCAGTAATGGTAGAGAAAAACTTCGGTTCTTCTAAAGAAATTAGTGGATATCTGCAGGCTACCTTTGGGCTAATTATACAAATGCTTGAGCCAGTATCTATTAAGCCAGTAATGATATTATTACCTAAAGTGAATCTGATCAGTGGTAGTATGGATGTCGAGCCTGGTTGGTTAAAATTCATAACTTCCTCCTGTACATTCCCTATATCCATTGGCTCAGGACCCGTGTTTTGATTAAAATACCCTTGCCTTGTGTTAGTACTCCTGTTTTGAACCGTGTCTCTTCCTTGGCTAAAGTTATTCCTTACTTGCTCTGAATTTATATAATTATTACGGTATTGTCCCGTCCTTCTCTGTACCGAGTTCTGTTCTTGCCTTAAGTTATAGTTTCTAAATTGACCAGAATAATTATTTGAATATTGTCGTGGTGCGTTATATCTTGCACTGTCATTCACATGACCTTCATTATAATGGTCTTGATTTGACTTATTGAATTTTCGATTATTGAAACCATTTTGCATACGTTCATTATTATTAAAATAATTGTTTGTTTTCTTATGGCTGTGGCTTATTGCTCTATTGTCATCTAGTAATTTTAATTTAAAGTAACTATTATACATTTCCGTTAAGGTAAAGTTCTCGTTAAGATGGGTCCTAAAATTGCCATCAATTTTCTCTAACATTATATCTTTTAAGTCCCTATCTACATTTTTTGCCGAATAAATTTCGGGCTTTTTCTCGTCAAATTCATATATTTCATTTATCTCATAACTACTTCTAATAAATATATCAAATAATTCTCTAAGATTATTTACCCTTACTAAACGGCAGTAATTGTACACTTCAGCATACGTCCTTTGTGGCTGGAAACGCTGCTTCAAACGTATTTTCATCCTCTCCCAGCAGTTGTCGCTTCCCATTTGTTGGATGCATCTTCCTGCATCGCCGTTCAGCTTCTCGTTGGCCACGATTTGCGTAGCGAATTCTTCTAAAACTTGATTCCCTTGGCACAGCGAGAGCGCTCTGTCTACTGCTCTTATAAACGAGAGTAGATTCTCGTCCTTTCCTCCGCCATAAGGTTTCAGGTGCCGAAAATGGTTGATGATGCTGTCGTGGCTCATTGTTGGTTGTGGTTGTTGTGGTTGTTGCTGTTGTGGTTGTTGCTGCTGTTGAATCGGCCGGCTTGCCATCTGTTGTCGCTGCCTCTCTATAACCTCTTCTTGCTGGCACAGCGCCGCTTCCAGACGTTGAATTTTCATCTGCATCTCTTCCATATTGTTGGACTTGATTTTCCGGTTTCGATCAAATATATTTTTCCGGTTCATGCACTTTTATTATTTATTACACTTTAAAAATTTATTTATTATATAAACGACTTTGTTCTTTGCTGATTATTGTGTTGTATTAAGTGTCAGTTTCAGTTTTGCGGTTATTTTCGATTTACCGATAAAGACGGGTTTTTAAATTTCCTTTGGGAAATTGATACGTTTCACGTTTGCTTTAGCAACGGAAAAGATCGTATGTTCGATTTCGCGATTTCTTCAGAAACGGAAATGACCGACTGCGCCAGTTACGATTGTTGTGATTTTGGTCACAACTTTTGTATAAAATGAAAATGTTCCGATATAGTTTAGATTAACGGAAACTTTTTTACTATACTCGTTGAGATGAATCTTAAGACTAACTGGTCGATGGAGCGGCAGCTAACGTCGAAGGCAATCCAGTGTACCTCTCTTATCTTGAGATAAGTTTACTCAGGTCTTTGTGTATGATCTTGGGACCAAACAAAACCGTGAGCCGAACATTTGCAACTATTTACATTCGAATGCATTATCTTAAGATTTGTTTGTTCGGGTGTCTGTGTCTAATCTTCGGACTAAACAAAAACACCGAGCGAACCATCTGCATTCATCCGCATTCGGATGCACTTTCTTATCTTTTGACAAGGAGGTGCGAATTGTTGCTTATTCTGTTAGTTCGTATTTGCTTAGGATCGCCTGAGACGTTGCTGACGTAACTCGGGCGCCTTTGCCGAGCCGCGAAGGCACCGGGACGCACCGCCGCACCTCTGACGCTGCGCCGGAATTACGTGAGATTAAATGTTTCATGCTGATGTTTGACTGGCGCACTGCTGTTGTTGTTGCTGCCGTCGACAACATTAGTGTTGTTCTTGTTGCCCCGCTCGTGTATACCCGTTTTCGGTTGGGCGGGGGGCATTTTGTGATGGCTTTCATTGTGCGCTGGCATCTTTTATTCATGAGCCGTGTTTGCTTTGGTTTAGGTTCAAAATTTGCAATGATATTTGACGTTGCGAGTGTCGCGGTCGCTGCTGCTTTTGCTGCCGTTATTTCTCCCGGCTGACGAGGCACAGTGTGACGAGTGCGGCCAAAAATATGTTAAATCGATGTCGAGCTCTCTTGAGGAAAATCACTCTGCATTGCTGTTGTAATTTTTTTCGTATAAACAAATTGAAAAATGTATGCAACAGGTTGGGGATTTTAAATTCGAATAAATAAATTTGTAGTCTTATTATGGTAAATAATTTCTTTAAAATAAAATATAAATTACTTGTCATAAATTAAAAATGTTCATCAAAGTAAAGTAAGTTCTGATTACTTTTCTATTATGCACAGATTACACCGTGCGACAAAAATCAAATAATTTCAAAACACACGAAAAAATCGGTATACTCGAAAAACTCTCTTTTCTCTCTGACGTCAGGATTTTTTTTAAAGGACTTGGAAATTTTAAGGAAATTGAGCGCATTGTAGAATAACAATATGGATATCAAATGAAAGAGAAAAATCCTTAGAATCTTAGAAAATTTAATGTTTTGGTGCAAAAGAACGAAGAGGTATTGAAAATGTCCTTTTAAAACTTTATCCTTGAATATCCTTGGAAATTTCCAATCTTTTTTTTTGAAAAAAATATATCTTAAGGACTAATATGTACTCTACCACATCCTTGAATTTCGTCCTTGTCCTAGTTTCGCGAATATATCGATTTTTTAGTGTGTAAAATTTGTTGTCGCACGGTGTTATATGTATAAATATAACTTTATGATTAGTATTATGATAGGTCATTATTAGGTAAGTCATTATTAGGTAAGTAGGCATGGCAGCATGATCATATTCAACAAGTGCAACTGTTATTCTGTGTAAAGCTATTTTTCGCAAACTCTCTATATATTTTAAAGTAGGCGTGGCAGGCCGCCCATTTTCGGTGCCAGCTGTTAGATCGATATTCTAAGCTCAACTACCAAACTTAATCATTTTATCACTAATATTACGCAAATGATTCCAAAATTACTTTTCAATTCATATGGGAGGTGGGCGTGGCATTGGTCCTATTTTAATGATTTTTTGTAAATTTCCTAATTTTAACCACAAAAATATGCTCACCAACTTTTATCGAGATGGGACAACGTTAACTATTTTTGGCCACCGTTTATATGAAGTCGTTACACTGTGCGACGTTCTGTGTGATTGCCTTTTGCGGAGTCAATGTGGCCACAACGAGCGCGCAACAAGTGTCAATTAACAAGTTCGCCTCCGCGGAGTGGTGCGGCGTGCGCAATGAGTTCGAATGTTGTTGTTTTCCCGAATTTGCACCGCAACCGCCGTTGGAAATTCACTTTCTTGAGAGGTTTCCTTATTGATTTTACTTGTGAGCATTGAAATTGAAATGCAAAGTGCGCGATTTGCATTTCTCACTGAAAGATTGCGTTCATTGCCAAAGTAAATTGTTATGGATTTCCACAGTCCAAAAGTGTATTTCTTGCCACAAATCATATTAAAATTGTTGCATTTTAATTGAGGGTTAACGGAATGCTTTGTTTTTGCTGATTGCTTTGGTTGTGTATTAATTTTCCGTCATGTCATTCTATGTTTTAAATTGTTGTTGTAGATTTTCATAAAAAAGTAAACATTCGAGTTAGTTGTATATATTTGAATTTGATACAAATGAGGGTGTAACAGTTGATTTCGATTTGCGACCTTGCGCCGACAACAACCAATGATCGTATTAGAGTGCAAGAGGTGAAGACATTACATATACAAAAACAAAAATATGGGTACTCGCATTGAGTGTGTTACCTTGTTAGTTCGGTACTCGATGATTTTTCACGTGTACTTTGCTTTTATAAAGGAATCAGATTACCGAACTAACGAGTAACAAGTTGACAGGCCCGACAATCCGTTCGTAGGTAGATTACGGTGGCTGCCTGTGTTTGAGACACACTTAGCCCTTTTGAATATGGCCCGAAAATTCTACCTGTTTTTAAAACGGATGGGGCGAGGGGGTGACCTACAGTTAAACGCCGAATCTGAACGGCGGTTGGTAGTTAGAGGTTTTTCTTCCTTGGAGGTTTCGTCATTGCCTGCCAAGGGCGCACTGGTGCGATTCATATGATTCTAATTTACTTAATGTGGATAACGATGAAAGTTGACGAATGTAGAGTGGACTATCGAGGCCGACAATTCGTTCGTTAGTTGGTATCACGTTTATTCTGTTATTTATTTTTCATATACATATTTCATCTAGAAAAGAAGACAAGATATACTCGTATGTTACGGTTAAGTTATGCTTCTGTCAGGCTGCTTATTGGAGTCATCGCAGGACACTACACACTGCACACACCTCACTTACAATAATGTCTGCAGAATAACATGATCCTTGGGGTCTTGGCTGTAGTATCGAATCAAAGTTCAATTGGTTCATTGATTGAAATGGCTGACAAGAGACGGTTGGATATTGGTTCAGTTGGATATTGCTGTATTTGCAGGGACTACAGAGAGACCTCTACTGCACATATCCTCGCAACCTAATTTAATCTAATAAACCAATAATTTTGTTTATCAAATTTTTTGATTGTTTTCATAACATTTAATGTGATTTGATATAAAGCGCTTGTTTTGATAATATGTTCAGTGTTGCCAATTTTCAAAATTAAAAATCCACTAAATGTAGATATTATAAATTTGTGTAATTTTTGAAAAACGTTTATCAAACGTTAAAAGCAAATCATAATAAATAAAATATGAAAATCGTTTTAACAACAATTCTAGCGAATTTTGAATTTATATATAAACCATTTTGGTTAAAGCGGGGCTTACAAACAAAAACAAAGAAGTACATATAAATTAAAAATAAAATTCATAATAAATTAAAAATAAAATACATATAAATTAAAAATAATAAATGAAAACATACAAAAAATCATTCCACACATATTCAAATATTAACAAAAAAGCACTTCAAATAGCACAAAACACTAGGAATATGTTTGTTAGCATTTTAGTCCATCAGATCTAATCGAAAATGCACTAATTTGGCACCCCTGTACCTTTT
The DNA here is from genome assembly GCA_964056695.1 of Melieria picta. NCBI lineage: Eukaryota > Metazoa > Arthropoda > Insecta > Diptera > Ulidiidae > Melieria > Melieria picta. Next base: position 102,618,060 of record OZ057398.1, on the reverse strand, counting down.
ATTTTATTTAGATTTTGTAAGATAAAAATTATTTTTTAGCAGTGTTCTTACACATTTTTTTAACTATAAAACTTTGTCCAAACATTGATAAATTCATATTTAACAAAGCAAATTCTGGAACTTTTTATTTGAATATTTATATATTTACAAAAAAATCAAAATACTGTAATACATTTTTTTTGAGGATTTTCTAGAAAAAATTGAAATACAAACTGCGGTAACTTTTCACTTGATAATTTCCAAGTTGATGTTTATGTTTGTGTTTTGTCATTCGTCATTGAGTTGCACTGAGTTCGCATGAGATAAGCGACACAGCACTTGGGCTTCAGGGACGTCTGACTAGTCGCGCAATATTCAAGGGCGCCGGAAGCCGGCAAAACACACAAGAATCCTTCGTTTTCAGTTGCCGAAATCCATTTTCTATGCAACTTATTTTCCGTTAAAGCTTTGCGAACGTGAAAAAGCTTTCAAAGCAAAGCTCGTAGGCGATGTTTTCGCATCCACACAGCCACAGCCAAACGAAATCCGCACTGGCACAGTGAAAATTAGAATATGGCAGCAAGGTTGTCGCTGGCTTGTCAAGTGACAGCGACGCCAGTTTGTGTTGAAAATGCCGTCGATACGGTTCGTCGTTTAGCGGACGCGGACTAATGCATTTAACGGTAAAGGCAGCATTTTCGAGTGCTGGCCGAAGAGGTGGCGAGTGCGCAACAAATGAACGCGTCGGAAAACATCGCACAGCGACGACGACAACAGGACACTGAGGCAGGACCTCTGCGTGTGGTGTCCGTGGCGGCAGCGGCAGCAAACATTGGCAGTAATGTTCTTCACGTTCTTGCTGGCGGCAATTGTGTTGACCGCACGCAGTCGTCTCTGGTAGTTCGCGGCAAAAGGGTTGGCAGCGTTGGTAACGCACTCAGCCACAAAGCCAAATAATCGCTCGCATATGTCAGCCAGCGGATTAGGTCAATGTGAGTCAGTGTTGGTTCGGCAGGAGCCATCCGGAAGTGTGCGGCCCGACGGGCGGAGCGTTTCGCTTTCAAATTCAAATTTGCGACAGTGGACGGTGACGCTGTCGCGGAGGCGCATTACGTAAAAGTGCAGTGCGGTGCAGTGACTACTCGCAAGCTTGGCGTGTGCGGCGCGTGTTGCGCGTAGCGCGTTTCGCTGATAAGCGGCCGCCGCGAGAATGCAAACGAAAATGAAAAGGAATGCGACTCGCAGTTTTGTGCAGGTTGCAAACGTGTTTTTTGTTTACTACTTTTTGTTTGTTTGTGCGCTGCCGCTGCCGCTGCCGTTGTGTACGCCGCGCTCGATTTTCGATTTTTAATTTATATTTTCCAATTTAATTTACAAAGTGACTTTTAGTGTACGTCGAGCGCGCAAAACTCGTCACTGGAGGCAGCGCGTGTGGGTCTGCGAATGTGTGTGTGTGTGTGTGTGTGCGAGTGTGCGCTGGTCGCCGTCATCTGCCGCCCATTGTCGTCGATCGCCTACCGCAAGTCGCGCTGTTTTCGCTCTTTTCCCCGCCCCATTGGAAATTGAATCATTTTTCAAAAATTTTAACGTGTTTCATGGCAAAACAATTTGCAGTTTCGCGGCAATCACGAAAAAAAGCAAACTGCCAAAACGGCACAGCAGCAATTACGGCTACGTCGTAACACAACAACAATTCTCACGTGTGTCACGCCGCACGTTCCCCGCTCGCCGCGTGGCCGTGTTGTGTTGTGCTGTGCGGTCCGTCGTTCGCCGCCGCAATTGCGCTATTTTATTGCGCTTTGTGTTTTTGTGTTTGTTTGGATAAACATTTCGCCGCCGCAGCGCAGCCAGCGTCATCGATTGACTTTTGATTGACTCACAAAAGCAGTGCAAGAACAACAACTTAAAAGTGCAATTAAAGCAAATCTGCCATGACGATTTGGGGAATTTAATCGCATACAATCCGCGCCGCTCCCCCACTCACCCCCCGGTCGGCTGAGTGTGGCCACTCATGTCACAGCAACAGAAAGTGTAACTACAGCTGCTGAGGCAGTAAAATTGTTTGCAATTTTCGGAGATTAATTTTCATTCCGCTACAATTGCTTGAAGTTCCTACCTCTAACTTTTATGGCGCACATTAAAACGGCAAAATCATGTTTTGTTTACATGCGAATCGTTACATGGCGATTTTGAATTTTGGTATTTCATGCGATTTGCGTAGCGTCATGCTGAGGCACAGCGAACGGCTTTCGGTGATGCAAATTCGAATTCTGGCACATAGATGTCGAGAGTGGAATTGTTTTACATTTAGCGTCGCATAAAATGAGCTTAAGCCCAAAGAAAACGGTTCGTCAACAACGTCCAATGCTCTCGGAATTTGAGATATGATTCAACAAAATTAGCCAAATTAGTTAGGCTCAGGCTGATCACATCGCTCACTTGTCCGAGACTTTTGAATTTATTTATTAACTTCTCTATGGCTGTGCGAGAAGGTGTTAGATGATGACCGAAAGCAGTGTGAACATTATGAGATGCGTGAAATTTTCATCATTATTTGATATGATTGTGTGATATTTTACTATGTGAAAATATTGATTCATATCTGAACACCTCCTCATCTTGTCAAATGTCATCACTATGTTAACAGTTCAAAAATGGCGTCAAGTTTTAAATGAGACCTTTTTTTTATTAAAACCTTGCCAAAAAAAACGTAACTATAACCTCGAATATAGTCAGATATTGTAGAGACAGTAAATATTATTTTGTTTGGCAATGGCCACACATAGACTCCTATTGGGTCCTTAATGATACCAAATGGATATCCATTCAGCATTTATAAAGAATGAATAGGTAAATAGAGAAATACATTAAGAAACAAATTGCTAATAAAAGTAGGTAACTAATATTTCTTTCCTTGTTCTTTCCTTGTCCGTGTTCAGTATTTTCTGCACACACCTTAAAATGCAATTTATCAAAAATGTTTCAAACCAAGTAATTGAGTCTGGAACTTGCAAATCATCACTTAGGAAATGTGTGTTAAAAAAGCTCACTCTTGTTGTTGCTTTTTCAAGAGAGGTTATCAACATTTACTTTATGGCTTGAATTCTTGTTTTGTCCCCAGTGCTTACATAATTTAACAGTTATTCAATTTTGGCGTGTCTCACAACAACAATACACAAAACGTTGAAAAGGCTTCTTAAATTCGGTGTCTTCAGTGTTTGTATGCTTCCTTTTTGTCATAGTCCACTGACTACTCCTCTGACTTGTGCAAACATGGAAAAGCTTAAACTGTAGGAAGATAATTGGCCATGTTGTCAAAGATTTCGCATGTATACAGTTCCCGATTAACTCAGATATGCTGACCGTTTAAAGGTGCTGCCTTAACTGTGCTTTAAATTTGTAAACCGATGCCCTGAAATTTACGTGTAGTTACATATAGGATCTTCGGCATATCTGGGTTAACTGCTTTGTAAATATGGTTGACGATTTTGTAAGGCACTTATTTTCGAGCACTTTGTTTCATGGCATGTCATGCAATTTAGACACTTCCTGTACTCACAGAGTGAATGAGATTTGAAGGTAGAGAAGAAGAAGTATTTGCTCCTTATTTGTCCTATAAGACCAAAGTAGCAAGAATTATCCCGCATTTAATCGCCAGGCTGACATTGTTGTTAACCCTTTCGCTACAGGTTTTTACTGGGGAAAGTTAAAATAAAAAAAAATAAATAACAAAAAATAAAAAAAAAATAAAATAAATTTTTTAATTTTTATACTCGTACCCTGTATTTTAGAGTGTTTTTATATGACAGTAACCACATCGTTGTGGCTGTAATAATTGCTTAAACATAAAACTTTTTACGCATAACGAAAATTTGAATATTTCTTCATTTACTTCAGCCAAAATTAAAAAAAAAAGTATCTAAATTGAAAGAAAACGTCAAATTAAAAAGTTATCTAATTTTTCTGCTTCTTCTTCCTTTACTATGTCAAAATATACCATTAAAAAAGTGTATACTTCTCTTCTTTAAACTTAAATATTCAGTTTATTAATTTCGTATTTTTCCTAAAACTTCAAACTATTCTAAAGACCAACAAAAAATGTATTCTTGAAAGCACAGAGGGTTCAGACGTCCACAAAGTAGCATGTTGTCATATGGCAACAAAATAGCGAAAGGGTTAATTGACAGAATTATAGAGTATAAAGTTAGTTAGTTATTTCATACGGTGATAGATAAGAAATTGGAACTTTAGAGAAGCCCTTCTGAGAATTTAACGAGCTCATAAACGACTTCTTTGTGCAACGAACTTTCTCAATATTGACATCAACGGCGTAAATTTGATCTCCGGGTTATTTCAGGAAGAGTCCAAAGTTAAGGAATCAAATTGCAAACCTTCGCTGAAAAGGTTCGCAAAAAGTGCCCGTAAGGAAGAGTTACACAAGCGATTTTTTGTTTATTTTATCCTAAATTGCATTTACAGCAGTGACCTTTCTGTCCACCTGTCGATTTGTCGAACTACTGACAGATCAACTAAATCACTCGCTAACCCCTTCGTTCCTACTTGTCATTTCAGTGTAACAGCCAAATGTAAAAATTTATTATGTGGTCGAGATTGACACGCAACAGCAACAACAAATGCAAAATAGCAGCATAGTGAAAGTGTTTACGAGAATTACCCAACTGTCAACGTTCGTTAGTGTGACATGGGCGCCGCATACATTACAGTAGCGCAAATATGCAAACAACAACAAATTACGCGCAAAAACATAAATAAATCATAAAGAAAATAATTGCAATGGAAATCGCCAGCGTCGACTAAACACATTGCAACAACGAGGAGTCGTTTGTGCGTGAATTTGAGTTTCAAAAAAGTCCATAAAATATATTGAAAAGTGAAAAATAAATTACAAATAAATGCAAATACAAATAGTTGAAATAGATGTAAAGTTGAAAAGTGCCAAATAACAACTGCGGCGGCAGCAAAAAATGCAAAATTAATTAAAACGCTGAAGGAGAGGTGCGCCGGCGCATTGGAGTATTTATCAGCTTTCAGCCTTTTCTGCTGCGGTGCGCAGCGACGATTAGTGATAAATTGCTAGCAGCGACAGCAACAATAATAGCTGCAGCAGCAACAGCAAAATAGTGCGTTACAGCAGATTTGTGGAGGCTAAAATGCCAGTTAACGCCTCCTGTCACGCCGGCCCCGATTCGAGCGCAATTTGGCGGCAAACGCAACAACAATCGCTGCAATTGCAGGTGCGAGCGCCGAGTGCGGTGAGTAAGATTTTGGTTTGATTTGGTTCGGTGCGGTTTGGCTTTGATTTTGGCTGCGATTGGAAAATCGAAAACTCGAAACCGAATTTTTAAGGGAGCAACATTTGCATATGCAAATTTTCACACACCACACACATATTCACGTAGAATTTAATTGCATTTTGCCTTCTGCTCCCTGCCCCTGTAGCGAGGCGCATCAGGTGCGTACGTGCGTGTGCCCTGAGCGCTGCTCGTCGCGGCATTGGCAGCGAGTGCGAGTGTTGTTAGTATGTGCGGATGTGTGCCAGTACGCGAACCACCGCGAGCATCGCCGACGTATGATTTAATCATAACGCCTGCGTACCTGCACACCCAACGTACTCGTGCACCATGTAACGCGCCCGATATGGCAGCATTATGAGCAGCCGGGCGCCACAGTTTGATCTCGCGCCGTTGTGTTGACGTTGAGGTTAATTGCAAAAGCGAATTTGTCATGCTTCGTTAATTCGCTAATTTGCCTGCGTTTTGATTTTTGTGAACTTGCGGAGAGCAGCTCAGGTATTGTGCAATATTTGGCTGTGTGCGTAAATGAAATAAAAATTCAATTTGGCACTTTTGGCCAATTTAAAGCCGTTTCCACATGGCTGACGATCGACAATGTGGGTGGGGTCCATGGGGCTGGCAACGCTTCTCCCTTACGTACATACATACATATGTACATGTGTGACAAAATTGAACAGTTCTTTGCGATTTATTTCTCCGAAACTCATGCAAATATGTACGGAACATATGCTGTGACTTTTGCTTTGGTGTGAAGTTTTTAGCGAACAAAAAGTTTGCAAGTAAACTTGCAAGCAGGCACAAATATTAATATTTATATATTTGTATGTAACTGGCACGACAGCCCCATGGGGGCTATGCAACCTTGAGTATGATTTGAAGGAAGGAAAGTAGAAACTCATAATGTTATGCCGATTTCGCACAACGAGTTGGGAACTTTCTCTTTTCTTCTGAAATAAAAGTTAACTTTTTGTTGCTTATTGACTGTAAATTTAAACTGACAGCCCGTCAAGTTAGGGTCCAACGCACAAATTTACATTCTGAACTAAAAACACATTAAATTGACTATCCTTTTCAAGGTTAATATTTTCACACTGCGAAAAATCCACATGGACGTGGAACTAGAGACCAAACATAGTAATACTGCGTACTCAGTTTTTCATTTCTACATCCTTTGTCCTTTTAAAAAGACTTCAAAATTTTGAAGGGGATCCAAAATAAAAAAAAATATAAAAAATACTTAACCTCATTAGAATATGGCGATATGGATATCAAATGAAAGAGGAAAGGCTCAAGAATTTAAATAAAATTGATTTTTTTATCTATTTGTAAAAAAAGTATATGAAAAAGGTCCTTTGAAAATTTTAATCCTTTATATCCTTGAAAATTTACATCGAATTTTCTTGAAAATTAAATATGTTAAAACCCCAAATCTTCCTGATCACGTGACAAAATTTCATTATTCTCGCTTCATTGAAGTGAATTGTGAAATCATTATGAGAAAGTCGTGCATTTTTGGGAATAAAATAAAAAGGAAAACGATGTATTGAAAAATACTCGCATGTACGTGCATTGAACAAATTTTTGTTTTTCAAGGATGGTGCAAAAAACTGAACAATTCACGTTAAACATATCTTCTTATATGTTCTGAAATTAAAAAAGAATTGAATTTAAAAATTAAAATTGTAAGAGTTTGTTTTAAACATAAAAAACGTTTGATTGCTTGAAACGTGCTAATTGCTTGACCACCCACTGTATCTTTGAGTGCTCAGCGATTTTGTCGTTTGATTAAAAATTCAAAGCACCATGAAATCAACCAAACACCGCTTTAATTAACGGTCCAATAATCAATTAGTACGACCCAGTCTGATTTTTTTATTCTCGAAGCCAGAGCAATCATTTCGAGAACGGCGTTTTGAGTTGATTGAGGTTAGAAGAGAAAACTCGCTGAAAAAGAGAAAATCAAATTATTAAAGTAAATTTTCATGAAAACAGAAAATGTTTCTTCCGCATAAAAATGTTATATGCAACATTTACCTGCATTAACAACTTTCAGTTCTACATACAAATATTATCTATCATCTTCATTACCAAACACTTCCTGATACACATAACCTCAGGTTAAATATATAAATAAGCTAGATAGGTCAATAGAGCAAATGAAATATGCTGACATGCCATTTTCTGTTCATTCGCAAAAATGCTTTAGCAAAATTTTTCCCTTACTTACCTAATGCCCCGACTGCCGATACTCTGGAGACTCATTGGCATTTTGCCTTTCGGCATTTAAATGTGAGCAAAGAGTTTTTAAATGTGGCCTTTTCGTTTGCATTTAATGACAATAAAATCTCGTAATCCAGCTCAGAGATTTGGCAGACATTCGAATGAGGTGAAGAGGTTTTTTAAATTATTTTTGTTTGCAACTGGCACGAATTGCTAATTGAATTCGCATTCAATTAATCTGGTTTTGGCTTACTGTTTTTTTCGTTGTTTTTTCTGGTTTTTAATATTAACAAAGTGCTTGCAAATAGATTTTTGTAGGAATACATATATTCTCTGGTGTATAATTAGTGCATGGTGTTTCCTAGAAGACAATTTTTAGGCTAATTAGTTAACTGTTGTACATTTAATTCGCACATTCGTACGTAGTGTGGTTGGACATTTACATAGTTACAGCTGTAACAGTTACAGCCCAAAGTAATATTGACCGCAGGGGCGGACGATTGCGCGTTAAATTTCCTCCCTCATGGTCCTAAGGTTTTATTTTTATTGTTTCAAAACACGCAATTTTTTGAAGAATTACTTAAGAATGAATGAAAACAAGCTATGAAAAATAATGAACTTTTGTACGATTGAAAAAGTTTGCCTGCTACTGTTGGATTAAGAATTATGGTACGAATTTATTATTTGTTGCGTTTCTTTTAGTTATACATACTATATATAATTTTATTGATGTGTTGCTGAGAATGGGTGCTTTGGGTGAGGATGGACTCTATTAAACATTAATTCTAACCTTCAGTAACTTTTTAAACGAAAGCAAAAAATTCGTAGCTAGAGCGTTAAGTTACCTTCCTGATGGTACAATTGCCATTTTTATATATACCTTTGCATAGTATTTTAACCCTTTACACAGCAACAGCAAATTTTTTCATCAAATGTTGTTTTTAGATGTAAACCTAAATTAAAAAAAACACGTATTTTTTATTTTTTAATATACTTTAATTTTGTAAGGTTTTTTGTAAAAAACATTTGGTTCCACATATGCAACAAAGCAATAAAACTTTTTTTTTATTTTAATATGTTTAATTTTAAATACAAATTTTTAAAGCAATTAATGCGTTTGTTGTAGCATAGTCCTACTCCGCATTTTTCGCAAAGTGTTTGTGTGTTTTTTATTAATAAGATTTAATCACTTTTGTTTCACTAAAATAAATGCGTGCAACTTTTCGCAAAAACGGTCAAATAAGTGCTGTCAAGTAAAAATTTAGTTACTTTTTCCCCACTATTAATGCCAGTTTTTCAAAAAAGGAACGTTGCATGGTTGTAAAATAGCAAACAAGAGTCGATTTGATAATTACTTCCGAAATTACGGGCAATTTTACGGTTGGTTGCAGATATGCAACTGTACCGTGTAAAGGGTTAAGAAATTTTTAATTGACAGAATTTTTCACTGCTTTTCTGCCAGAGTAGTTGCCGCATATCGTGAATTTTGAAATTGTGTTCAGCACTTCGGTGTGAAAAAAGCCAACAAAATGTCAATGGAACAAGCAATGACATTAATTTTCCTGGCAATTTCATTCAATTTGTTCACACTAATCATAAAATGTTAACTGCCTAATGCATCTCGGAAACTAATTCGGCCGAGTTATTGTGCTTGCACATGCTCGCACCGCTCGCCCGGCTGCGCTCAAGTTCGCTATGCAGCTGAGCGCCTGTCGCCTCATACAATGACACGCGGTCGCGGCGTTGCGCTTGTAGAGTCATTCGAAATTATTTCACACCTTTCGGAATGAATGCAAACGTGCGAAAACCGCAAAATTAGCTTAAGCAAGTTGAGACTTCTCGCTACTGTTGCTGTCGTTGGTGTTTGTTGTTTTTGGTTTGTTGTTGTTGTGCCTTTGTTTTGACTATTGTTTTGGTTCCTATTGTTAACATTTACGAGTACCTGTGCCTGTTGATGCTGTAATTTGAGCAGCGCCGTAACGAAATTAAGACGAACGATTTTGCCCGCAAACAAAACACAAATTACGGAACATAAAGAATTAAATTTGCTGTTATTCGTAGAGTTGTAGCGCACCGTTGGAAAATCACTCATACGATACGCGGCTGACATGCAGCAGATGTGGGCACACTCAAGCGAAAATATTCGCAAGACCGCCTCCGAAATTGCGAGCGTAGCGCACGCAAAGCGACAGAAGCAATTTTGTGTGGTGAATGTTGTCAAGTGCTCTGCTGCGTTTCACGGCTGGCGACGCGCGCTCATATGTTTTGCTCCACTAACTTGCTGAGGAAAACAAAAACAAACGCATTTCCCACAGCTGCAGCAAAACAGCAGCATTTCGTACGGCACTAACAACACCTACAGTGACACTGACAACACACCGAGGCAAAGTGTGTTAGGTGGTGTTGCTTGGAAGAAAAATTGGCCACATTTTGAGAACGCTTGGTGTAGAAGCAACTGAATATATTGGCTCATTGGTTAGTGGGTTGCACTGCGAGTGAGAGGGGCTGCTGAGATGGGATCTCCAATAAGCACAAAAATTAGATCAAATTAGGAGGGGAGGGGAAAATCCTCGTAGATACTACTGATGAGTTTAAACCATCTCTGACTGCTAGAACCACACCCTATTCTTTCATATACGAGTATCAGTTAGGTTTCCATAATTAATTTTCTCTTCTAATAATTATGTCTTGCATTATATCAAACATGCTCCTTGTGGCTAATGTTCCTTAAATTTTTTTATTCGGATCTTCTTGTTTCGTCCAAATACGTTTCTTAACCCATTTGAGAATCACTCAGTGTTAAATAATCCGGTTTAACCCTTATTCACCAAGGATTTTTTGTGACTAATATATGTACTGCTTGTATGAGTACAACAGCCCCTTCAACACTTTACTAAGTTTGAAAGTGCTTAGGGGGTTACATCCTTCTAAGACAGCTCGTTGGAGTCATCACTGGACACTGCGCCATTGGATCTTTGCTTATCAAATGGCGCCTCTCGTCCAGTGATGTCTGCAGAAGCTGCGGAAATGAAGAAGAAATAGAAACGATTCAACACTTACTGTGACACTGCCCGGCTCTGCAGGAACGCCAACTCCATACCCTTATTTATTTATTTATTTATAATCCAGTCAAATAAAATATAAATTTAAACATACCATCGATAAAAAAAAACATAATATAGTTCAATTAAAAAATTCAGCAATAATTCTTAAGACTTTTATTCTGGCAAGAGAGAGATCTAAGTATGAAGAGGAGCGTTTTTAGCATATTCCGTTTTGCATAAACCAACATAGAAATAATTAAAATGCCGTAAGTGCTCGAGAAGGGACACTCAACTTTATTCTTTCCAAAAGCGCAGAACAATCCACAGTTCCGCTTATGACATTGACAATAAACGAACAAGACAAGTAAGAGCGCCTGGAATACAAAGATTTATGATTTATAAGCTGACAACGGGCACCATAGGAAGGGATGGGGTCTTTAAATTTGAGGGAACGAAGGGCAAAGCGAATAAAAACTTTTTGAATACGTTCGATAGGATTAATGAAGGACGCATCGTAGGGACGCCAAATAAATGCAGCATATTCTAATTTTGACCTAACGAATGTTGTGAAAAGTAGCTTAAGAGTATAAGGGTCGGAAAATGACGAACAGAAGCTAACAAGGAATAGGAATTTGAGACAATGAATTTAATGTGGGTAGAAAAAGACAATCTCGAAGTAAAAAAGACTCCCAGGTCTTTAATCTCACTGACAGTATTTAGAAAAGAAAGAAATTCCTAACGGACCTGGCTTGCGCGGCAAAAGTTGAAATTTCTGATTTGCTCTCCTTTATTAAGATGTTGAACTGGTTTGCCCCGGATTGAGACTGATTGGTTAGCTCCAGAACCATTTAAGAAGGGATTCATTATGGGCCAATTGGACCTCTGAGTTAAAGTGTGGTCTCTGTGCCACACACACGCTTCCTTACCTAACCTAACCTATCCTACATCCATCTAAGTATACAGCTCGATATTGATCAAGGTAGAGCCTGCTACCGCAATCCGGAGTTTCTTCCGCTTCACTGCACAATGGTGATTAGCCGTTTTAGTCCAAGGTTGGACATACCTATACTTGTGTTTAGTCGGCAATGATCAGTTAGAAGACCCGTGACCTGTTGCAACTGATTTTTGTCGACACTATTTGAAGTTATAGCCTTTTCATTTGGTCTTTAAGAGTTTATTTAGTCTAAAAACACAAGCTCAGTATTGAGAGCACTCTTCAATGAGTCGTAAAACCTTCATTAGAGGAAGTCAGAGCAGTCCAAGGAAGGGCGTGGAATCCCTGGCTTTGTGGAAACGGCAAAGTACTCGTTGTTCCAACCAAGTTATCTGCCTGTTCATTGTCATCAGAATATCTACAACTTGCCTGGAACTTGCAGGGTTTCGATCTGTAAAGATAACTTTCCTTGTGTTGGGACATGATTTCAGGAAATATGTTTTTGCCAAAAAATCAACTGAGAACTTGCTTAGAGGGCATTCGATTAGAATTATGATTGGTTAATTGTTACCATAGGCCATGTTTCGACATCTAATAACACTATTCCCGGTAGATGTTATACTCTGTGGCAGTGGCGCATTTAAGGGGGGTTTTGGGGGTTTAAACCGCTCCCGGAATATTAGGATCGACTTTAAAACTACATATAAACAAAGGCATTTTATAAATATTCAATAATTACTTTTTGAAACCCTCCCGAAATATTTGTCTGAATCCGCCCCTGCTCTGTGATATACTCTCTATCCAGTCCAAGAGGTTAATAAAGGGAACGAGTTAGATAAGAGTTATAATTCTTAAATTGTTTTTATTTTTATTTTTAGTACACAAATTTCAATCCCGCAAAGAGTCATTAATCGAAGTTAGCTCTGTATCCAGTCCAAGAGGTTAATAAAGGGAACGAGTTAGATAAGAGTTATATTTCTTAAATTGTTTTTTTTTTATTTTTAGTAAACACATTTCAATCCCGCAAAGAGTCATTAATCGAAGTTAGCGACATTTTTCAATTCCAACAGTCATTGAACACACTTCAGAGCAATAAAGTATTTTACAATTTTTTGAGCATAAATAATAAACAACAGTCATAAAACACACCTACTTACTTCCATAATGTAGCATGACATTAGACAATAAAACCATAAATGACATAAACATTACCTTAAATGGATGTTGCTTTGCTGCGGCAGTGCCCCAGTAAGCTCAATGCTTATTCATGCTTGCAACTCGTAAACAGTTAGACTTCCGCTTCTGGTGTTAAAAATTACTCGTATATTAGCAATGTTTGCTTTTCTTACTTATGCGTTACTTGATACATAAAGTCTTGTGCGTGGGTTGCAAAGTGTGAATAAAACGGGCACTATTTGTTTTTGTTGCTAAGACAAATATTTGACATGACTTTTTAAATCGATATGTTGAGTTTGTGAAATTGTGAAAGAGAACATAAAGAAAATAATACTTAGATATTTAAAAGTTTTACTTAACGTTTAAAATTAGGGTTTGTTATCTTTTTAAGTAAAATTTTTATTACAAAAATATAAATAAAAATAAAGAAAAATTGTTAGGAATTTATATATTTCAATATGTAAAGGTTCGGTATTTTTATTTGGTTTTTAAATGTTACTTGTATTTTTATTTGTACAGATATGCCTCATTGTGATGAAATGTACCACACAGCAATCTTTAGGTTAGATCCCATTTCCGCCTAGACGTTCCAACTTTTAATGTTCCTTACCCTTAACCCTTTTAGTGCCGGAGGCCGATATATCGGCTCTTGCTGCACTAGCGAGAAGTGCCAGAGCCGATATATCGGCCCGCGCCTTGTAGCGCTTTACTATTCGCATTGCAGGAGAACTCTACTCAAAATAATTTTGTAATACGTTATAAATGATCTAATTTCATTACGAGAGAATAAAAAAAAATAGTTTTTTGTTTTAACTCTTTGTGGACGTTTATGTTATCGGAACTTTTTGGCAGCGTGTTATGTAAACAACTGTTTGAAGACTCTTGCGAAATAACGTTGCATTGCCGCAGCGAGACGTAGGATCAGTTAGGGTCTCCTCGATCGTTGTTGTGAACAAAATATTTCGTCTCAGTTGCAGTTTGAAAGCGTCATTTTTGTTATTGCCGTTGTTTTCCGCTTGTGTCAAACATTGTTGTTTTTGACAAACCAACAATTAGCAATACAGGATTTCGAAAATTCTAGTCATTCTCTATTTCATCCTTAGTATACTGCTTTTTGAATCATGTAAATATTGTTTCTCGTTTGGTTTTTATGAGCATTTTCCCAAACCCTAGTAAAACTGTGAAATTCGGCCGGTTATTCTCGCATACGCACCTCTTTTTCGCCCGGCACTAAAAGGGTTAAACATTGCTGTGTCCAGAAACCACGCGAAGATCAGAGAAGGCAGCCCTCAATGAACAGTAGCAAGCACGATATTTCTCTGAAATCTCCAATTTCAACACTATCTATCCGAATGCCTTCAGGGCAGCCCGATTGTCAAAAGAGATATGAAATAATATTCGTCACTTCAACCGAAGTACTCTTACTTTATTGGTTCGAAAGTTATTAAAAAAAGGCGGAAGCTGCAATTCTAATGAAGTACAAAAATTCTAATTTATTTGAGTATCAGTATTTTAAATAATAAAAAGATACGAAATCAATGAAGCGAGAAAAATGAAATTTTGACACGTGATCAATGAGATTTTGGGTTTTAACATAGTTACTTTTCAAGAAAATTCTATATAAATTGTCAAGGATATAAAGGATTAAAATTTTCAAAGGACCTTTTTCATATCCTTTTTTACAAATATATAAAAAATGAATTTTATTTAAATTCTTGAGCCTTTCCTCTTTCATTTGATATACATATCGCCATATTCTAACGAGGTTAAGTATTTTTTATATTATTTTTCTTTTGTATCCCCCTCAAAATTTTGTAGATGTATAAATGAAAAACTGAGTACGCAGTATTACTATGTTTCGACTCTAGTTTCACGCCCATATGAATTTTTTTCGGTGTGAAAATTTTTTATTATTTTTGTCGCACGGTGTAACAAATAAAACAATCAATGCATAAATAAAATTAAATATTTCGAGTTTTCACTGTGCTAAAAAATGATTAAATCTGTTTTTTACTACATTGAAAAATGGTATAAAGTTCATAATAAAAAATAAAAATATCCTTAATTCTACTTAGTTTCTGTTTGAGGGCGACCGAGTTGCTAATACTTACAACACTTTTGTTTGCCTTATGTCGACAATGAACGCTCCCTCTCGGCTTCACCAAAGAGCACAATGCTCATACAATGTGTAAGGTATTATTAATTACAGAGTACAACTGCCGCGGCGTCTGCTTCGCCCGTTCCGTACCGAAAGTCTGTCAAGCGCCGCGGCGCGCATTGTCAACTGTCAAATTGCTACCAAACGGCATATCATGTTTTCTCTAATTAAACTTAAGCGCTGCGCAATATGCAAAACAAGCAAACAACTCGCCCACACACACACACACAGACACCCACACAGTCGCATAAGCATGCCCAGTTTTTCAGAGGAGCTTGTAGAGTAAAACATAACGTTAAACGTCAAACTTGAGAGTATTTCGGCAGCAATTTCGGCAGCATTGTACAACCATAAAAATACCGAAACAAGTTCAACCGGCAACCCCAAACATGCTGTGGAATAAAATTAAACCCATTTCAAAGTAATACAATTTCCTAATACCACAATTTCGTTGGGTGGCGTATGTCCCGGCCGCCTGATTGCGCCGCGACGGAGCCGTCACGCTGGCAACGCTAGCGAAATTCTCACCTTTGCGCCGTTTTTCCGGCCTCAATTTATTTCCTTCGGCATTTTCGTGTCTGCCAGGCACGCAGTGGCGCGCAACGTGGGGTGGCAACGTCAACGACTTGCCAAACTGCCGCCGTACAATGCGCTACCATTTTGCATTTTGACAGTCCGTGCGGGGCGGCGGCAGCGTGCAACAGCAATAACAACAACATGGGCAACAGCAATAATATTAACAAAAACAGCGCAAGAGCGACAATGCGAACGAGGCGAATGCTGCGCTTTGTTTGCTTCTGTGGCAAGAGAATTTGCGGCGGAGCTGACTCGGAGCGGGGGCTGCGGCGGTCGGAGGCTTGGCGCATAATAAAAGTTTGCGTTTTGCACAAAATTCCAGTAAATTACGAATACAAAACGCTACATCGATGGCAGCGCCCTGTTCGCGCGTCAGTTGCGCACGTGCGGAATGGTGGCAGGGGGCGGCAAACGATAAGTGCGCACCGTATGCGGGTAACAGTGGAATTGAACTTGTGCAGATTTGCGGAAAACTTTGTTCGTCGTGTCTCTTTAAGATTCCGCAGTGGTTGTGCTGCTGCTGCGGCTGCTGCTGCTTTTGCCGCCTGTGTGACAGCGACCGCTTTGCTTTTATTTCGCCGCATTGCATTATGCCATTTGCTCTTGTTTCGCTTTGAAATGCGAAAGTTGTGCTATGCCGTTTTGTTGTTCTTCGTCTTAAGTGCGTCTACTCGGATTTATCTTGTTTACCTTAAATTTTGCAAATTTTATTCCAAACTTTTAACTTTGTTCTAAATTGCCGTTGGGCTCTGGTTGTGGTTTTAGGTATTTATTGTTCACACATCGGGCAGAATGCATTCGACTGACGGATTTTGGGGCTTGATGCATTCAATGTTCTCTTTACTGAAATAACACACTTCTTCATAGGATTTAAAAAAAAATGTTTTTATTTGTGAGATCTTAGAAAATTTCACAGTTACTGTCTTATAATTTAACCAATTCCGGAAATTTGTACGATATATCGTACAATTTTTTCGAAGATTTTTTATTTGACAGCGAACGCACTTTTTATGAAACAACTTTCTAATTTTCATTAAGTAGGCTGTGTTGTATCATTCTGTTTAAAAATATAAATCATAATAGCCGCGGCTACACAGTATGAGTGAGTTTTGTAAGCAGCTCTTTGCAAGAATTTGAAAAACCAGCAAATGCTTCCGCGAAGAAATTTTTAAATATAGAATACCTTTGGGTAGCAAAAAACCAAATCATTTCAAAGTTGAAATGTTAGTTTAGTTATAAAACTTAATAAATTTAACTTTAACTTTAATTTAAATTTAACTTAACACTACGATAATAAGAATCGGCTATATTCAGTATCTTTCTGTAAAACTATATGAATTTTAGTTGATACTGTGTTTTATTGAGGGGAAAAGGGCTTTGCAACAACAACAACAGTTGCATAAAGCCGAATAAATGTGACTCCATTCTTTAAATATATATAATTTATATATGTTTCGATCAAAATTATATCACGTTTTGATTTTCTGTTGCTATAATTTATGTTTTCTATAAAAAAAAATGAATGAATTATTCATAAAACTTAAAAAAACGAAACAAAAAATTGCATGCATTTTTACTCCTTTGCGGACCATTGTACGATATATAGTACAAAATTGATTGAGCTGTCATTCTCAACCTAAATGATATTTCTGATATTTTGTTGTATTTTATTGCTCAAATGTTCAATGAGAGCCAATATTTTGAAGGAAAAATTATTATCTCAAGAAATGTGGAAGTTGACTGGAAAGGGTTAATATGGGACCATTAACGGCCTAGTACGAGTATAAATCAATGTTCCTGACCGGATCGGGGATCCTGCAAACAAATCGGAAACAGGCGATGGGAGACGTGTATTCGTTTTTAATATAAGTTAAAAAAAAACGAGTGTGCTTATGACCACACGACTGAAGTGAAACTTCTTTCGCTCCATCTGTATGTATATACAGGGTTTTCCAACAAGAGGTTATTATTATTTTGGTATTCAAAGAAAAATGCAATTTTTTGAGATAAATGATCGGATGTTTATTTCATAATGAAGAGGAAGGTATGCCGTTAATAATGAAAAACAACATCAGCCAAATGGCCACCACGACCACGCTTACAGGTTCATATCCTTTTCATGAAATTTTCCATAACCAAATCGCAAAGTGGCTGCCCTATGTCCTTGATAGCCTCACGAATTCTATCTTTGAGGTCTTGAATCGACGCTGGGCTGTTGGCGTACACCTTGTCCGGAAACTTTTCCCGTAAAAGAGCAATGGTTTCGTTGCTTGTGTGGCACGTAGCGCCGTCTTGTTGAAAGTAAACGTTGTCCAGATCAATACCATCCAACTCCGACCATAAAAAATCATTAATCATCTCTCGATAGCGCAATCCATTCACCGTAACTATTGATCCAACCTCATTTTCGAAAAAGTAAGCTCCAATGACCCCGCCGGACCATAAACCGCACCAAACAGTCACACGCTTCTCAACAATAACTCTTGGGTTTTCCGAGCCCCAGATGCGACAATTTTGCTGGAAATGGTCCTCATCAGTCAAGATGATTTTTCGATGGAATTCCGGATCATTTTCATGCATTGCAAGGACCCAATCAGCAAAGACACGACGTTGTTGATGATCGGTTGGCTTGAGCTCTTGTGTTAACTGAACTTTATAAGCCTTAAGACCCAAGTCTTTATGCAAAATACGGTGTAATGACGTTTTTGGAATGCTCAATTCCAAAGAACGACGAGGAATCGACAAACCTGGGTTTTCTTCAACACTTTGGGCTACAGCAGCAATATTCTCAGTTGTTCTTGAGCGACGTGCACGGGTTTTATTCTTCACATCACTAACTTGTCTCAACAGCTCGAATTTTTCCATCAATTTCTGTATTGCGGTCCGACAAGGTGCTTCACAACGACCCAAAAATGCTTTAGTTTTGCGAACTGTGACTGCAAGATTTTCACCATTTTTGTAGTGAATTTTAATAATTTCAATGCGTTGTTGAAGCGTGTATCGTTCCATTTTTAGTAATGGCGTAGTTTCTACTTGTCAAATGTCAAAGAATAAAAACTTCAAAAGTGACAGCTACCGAAATACTGGGTGATTCAAAATAACACCTCTTGTTGGAAAACCCTATATATATGTGTGTGCACAATATATACATGTATGTACATATACATATATTAATTTTCTACAAATATTTAAATTTATTTTATGTTTTTATGTAACGCTTACGTCACGCGTTCGCCAGCTTACTCCCCAAGTCAAGCGTGCGTAAAGAAGTTTAACTTCAATAACTCATACATAAACTTCAAGATTTAAGGAACTTTTAAAAGGCTTTTGACACATATGTATGTATGTGTGACATAAAATAAATAATTAACACGTTCACGCACAGTAAAAATTTCAGTGAGCTGCAAAAATAAGCGATATTCTTTTTAATTAGTTGTGTACGACCCCGAACGTGTTGTTGACTCTTTTTAAAACATAGTTATAAATTTAAACAATGCTGCTTACTTTTTTACTAGAAACAGTAATGGCTATGAGTCGCCGTTATGAAGCAATATTATTGCCACTTCCAATAATATTGTGCTCGTTGATATTTCAGATACATTTTGTATCAGTGTGCAATATTCTAAAAGATACATTTTGTATCACTGTGCTATTTTCTAAAAAATAACCAAATGGGATCAAAAGTCACCAAATAACCAAAACCCATTTTCAAAAATAAAAATAACTATTTTTGGTTAAAAATAACCAAAACGGCAACGCTGGTGCGCACGTGCCTATTGTGGAGCTTATTGTTAAGCTTCTGTGTGACAAAATTTAGATTGGAAAATGGCATCGGCAGTGAAGAAATTCCGCTGCAAATCTAATTCCAATTCGCTTCCAACTTGTTTGCTTCTTCAACCAACATAGAACGGCAGCAGGAACACGCTTTGAGCGCTTTGGTAGAGCTCTACTCAAAATTTGTCTACACCGGTGGCGGTGGAGTGGTAGAGTCTCAACGCTCTACACTCCAACGAAAAAACTCTATAGTGGACACTATAGTTTTCTGTTACGAACAGAGTATACAAACTGTAAGATAATTTCCACCTTTGATAAAATAGATGTAGGTGGCAACCCTACTGTAATCAGAAAACGCCCATTTGTTAATCAATTTATGTTTGGAGTTTTAGTACAATTGATGCTAAATAATAAATTTCAGGGCGATATATACTTTTACATCCCGCTGAGTTTCTTTTTGGGCGTGATAAAGCCCACAGCCCAGTGTATGAATTTAAAAGAAATATTGTCAAAAATCTGTAGAAAATTTTGAAATATTTCCTACAGGGATGCCCGTGTTTGCATTGAATAAACTTTCCTTACCATTTGTGTTTATGTGGTGTGCAATCAAATCGAATTGTTGTAAGAACTGCCAAAAGTTTGAATTTTAAGCATAAAATAGTGAACAGGTGCGACTGAGTATTTTTTCCATCCTCTCCCATGACCCCTCTGCACAAAACAAGCAGCATTTATTGTTGCATTATGCAAATGTGAAAAGCAAATTCCCGTTCTGATCGTTTTGCAAAAAAAAGGAAAAACATTGCTTTGAGCACTTGGTGCTGCGGCAACTCTGGCTGCACAAGTTGCTGCCGCTATTGTGTCACATGCGATAAGATGCTTACGAAACTTTAGTACACATCGCAATTTACGAGTGTGACTGCAGGCGAGGTGCTTTCCGCCGCTTTGCATTCCGTTGTCAGAGGTGGCTGCTGAGTTTCCATGGCTTGGCGGTCGGTGGCTGCAGCATGGCCAGCGGAAAGTCATATTTCACAGCTTGCTGCATGCGCTTTTTCGTCTTTTGTTGGTTGCATATAGAATCTGCATACCTACGATTTGGCTACACCCGAAGAAAAGTAGCCAAACTTTTTAGGTTTGAAAAAATAAAGGAAAAGCTTAAGAATTTCTTTCTATGATTAGTTAGTTTTGTATATCGTTAAATAAGGTTACGGTTACTCTTATATTTATATTACTCCGATAATCTTTTTCGATTTCTTAGTTTTTCTTTCCATTTCTTAAAATAGAATTATCATAGAAAACCATTGATAAAATCTAAATGCAACTCAAGGGCCAAAATTTAGCTGGCCTTTCTAAACACTCCTTACAACTTGTTGTATAATAAATACCTGCTTTGCAGTTCTGCACTTCTTCTGTGCTTGGAAACATTATCATCTTGGAAAATGTATCCCAGAGTTTGATTTAGTTTATTTGCGTAATGCTTTCTTGTCGGTTTGTCTTAAATTTGGATACATTTTCCTACACTACAACTAATAAATTTTATCAAAATGTGTGAAAAGTTTTGAAATGTCAATACACCTAATTACACGGTAGATTGGTTCCAGGAAAAACCGTGTAAAAAAACCCGTGTAAAAATAGACATTGATCGTATGCAAAAATAGGTGATTGGTTCCTTATCTTTAAAACCTATTAAAATTAGTGAAAAACAAGGATACATAAAATATTTAACAAAAATAAAAAAAATATAAATAACTGAATGAATATATTCGTAAAATATTTTTTGGCTTTCCTATTATCTTAATGCGTTAAAATTAAAATTAAAAAAAATTAAAAATTAAAAAAAAATTAAAAATTAAACTAAAAAATTTAAAATTAAAAATGCCTTTATCAAACACGTCTGATTGCACTGATAGTTCACAAAATATTAACACATTTCAATTGCTCTGACAAGTAAATTTGCTAGTATCCACAAAAAGGGAATTTCCCTAAATTTGTGATAAGAACATATTTCGCAAAAATTAAATTTGACAGAAAAATTTAAGCCCAAAAGATTTTGAATCGTGCTAAATGGAATAAAATCGTGTAAACAAATTTAAAATTTGTTTATTTTCAAACAGTGTAAAATAAGACCATGTAAAAACAATATTAGGTATATTTAGAAAGTCGTTAGGGAATCTTTTAACTCGAAGCAAATAAATACGATTTCAAAAAGTTCAAGGTATATTAGTGAATGGAAATGTACTCAGTTCTTTATAGCTTATATTTGATTTACGACCAATTTTTTCTGCAAAATTACTCTTTACTACTGTTTCACTTATGTATATTATCCGCAAAAATGCCTTTTTGATCTAATCTAATTGTTTTTCCCAGAAGCAGTCATGTAACAACAAGTTCATTGGTGTTTAACTCTTATGAGACATTTAAAATCGAATACATCAAATTCATCAAAATTACAAAAATTCATCTCTAAACTCAATAAAATATCTCCACATTGCACTTGGCAAATCAGGAAATTTTTATGACAGATTTGTGTGTAAATTTTTGTCGCAAAAAGTAAAAAAGTAAATGTTGTTTGCAACCAAAATGATTTATAGATTGAAGCAAAAATGCCAATGCATTTTTTTTTAAATACAAATCGAATTCCAAATTCTCATAATACGAATAATTTTCAAATTGAGTCTTAGTCGCTGCTGAATAAATATGTTTGTATAATTTTGCATGTATTCCATTTGTTTGGGCGTATTAAATCCACATGAAGCCCACGAGAGTGAACAACCAACCGCGGAGCAAATATCCGCCCAATGTTTCGCTTCAAGTCTGAAAGCACCGATGTGAGTTATTCGCATAGATATTGAATCTTTTCCTGCTGATAAGTTAAGCCTACATAAGTTTGTATGCATATTTTTTGCATTGTCTTGGATTATTTTATTCAATTCTATTTTATTTAATAAGTATAAAATTTGCATACAAAATCACAACCAACACAAAACAGAAAATAAACTGATTTGTATATAAAATGTTTTGAAAAGGGCAAAACTTATATGGGCACATTAATAGGTGAAAGCGAAAGCAAGCACACCATTGAGTCAGACAGGCAGACACACACACACACACATACATATCTACATACAAACATTTCTTCAAAACTTTGCATATGTGCGACTGGCTCTAAATGCAAATGAGATGCAGAAATGGCGCACAGCAGCGAGCGCAATCGAATGCTTTACAATCAAATACACACATATGTGTATGTATGTTTGGACATACTTTTGCACATATATGTACATATATGCTGATGCTTGAACATAGGAAAACGTTGTGATGGTAAATTTACATTTTCGTGGAGTTTTTTACGTTCATAAACACGGTTCATATGTTCGAACATTTGTATGTTATGGATATTTGTATGTATGTGTTTAAAAAAATGATTTTATGTCTATATGTCTGTCTGTCTGTCTAGTTAACTGTAAGAGTGTATTGTGTATATAGGTTAGGTTGGCTGACCCCAGGAGAGGTCTTAAATAGAGCAAATTAGTGGTCCATAGTGTTACCAGATCGTGGAGAGCAGATCTAGAAACGGTTTTTAATAAATTTTTTAGCGAATCTGAGAAGGTCGCCACCAAGGAGGGGAACGACGCGGATCTGCCCCGTGATCTATAGAGAGCAGGGCAGTGACACAACACCTGCTCCGGGACAGGGGTGTAGCTAAGGGAAGGGGCCGGGGGTTTGGGTGTCATAACCCACATAGCCACATTTTCAATCACTATGCATGCGATGCCACATTAGTAAAAAACAAATTTTTGTTTGCAAAATCTATTTGTTTTTTTCTTCTAAGTCTCTTTTTAGGCTCAATACAGCGATTTGCATGATCTAATGAGTGTTTTAGATTGTCGGCCAGGATGCCTTTCAGAATGTTGGTACAAGCCTTTTGAATGGCTTTTTTCATTGGGAATGGTTGATGGTTTAAATTCGACTTTTAGTAAAAAAATATAAAAAAATTAGCCACAAGTGTTTTTCGATGAGATGTGACTTAGTGTCTTCGATAGCCAAATATTCAGTTAAAATTCTATATATTTATGTTCTTGAGATGCTTAAATCCAATTTCAAGAATTTTAATGAAGATTTTGGCTGATAATCGCGGGTTTCTGTTGGCTAACACGTTGGTCATCATTTATGTCCTTGCAATAGTTTTTAAATCGCGAGTACCACTCATGAACTTTGCCACGGGAAAAACGATCATCACCATAAACTTGGTTCATCAATTGAAATACTTTGGTTAAGTTTTTAACAAGTTTAAACGAAAGTTAATATTGGCTCTTTGTTCGATGCTCATTGTTGTACCGATGACACAAAGATACTTTCACTTCAGACGCCAAAACTTCTCTTCCAGTGAACCAAATTTCATTAAATTGTTTCTAAAAATCTGGGAAAAATGTAAATTTCCATAGCACTAAGCCACATATAAGTTATGTAGGTGGTGCCACCACAAACATCGTCGAAACATGGCATGTGTGGCCTTATTCTACCGATACTTTTTCTGTAATTCTTCAGAGGATATGAGCAGTCTGATGCCATCACTCCGGGTATTCCCCCGGGATACCCGTTCGAACACTGGCGCTCATGAATCCCACGTTGAAACGATGTTCCAGCGCACTACGCATTACAGAGAGAGTTCGTTTGTGGCCCGCACTCTGCGCGATTGTGGAATGGTCTCCCTGCAGATATTTTTTCCAGCACTTATGATCTTGATGGGTTCAGGACTTCACTCTAAACCCTATATCCTAACCCATATATCCTTCCTAAACCAACGCAATGCCTCGCATTAATAGGTCACAATTTTTAAACCCCTCCCCCCATGACCAAGTTCTGGCTACGCCCCTGCTCCAGGATACCCTTGGCATTGTCTGCATTACATCTCGCGCAAGTGTCGCTTTATGTACCACGCCAGGTTTGGCAGCATAAAACGGTATGAGACAGTGTCCCGTAAGTACCCCAACTAGTAGCTTGCAATCCTCTCTTCGGAGTGATAGTACAAACTATGCATTTTTGTTGTTTCTGCGAAGTACAATTTTTGCGGTTCCGTAAGATGCAGATCTCTCCCACATGGATGCCGCTTCGTGAATCATTGCCTCTTCAATCGCCGTTTTGATCGTAGAGAGGGATGGGTGGATGACCACCGGCAGACGCGCCCCAGATTTGGCAAGCGCGCCAGCCCTCTCATTTCCCTCAATAGCTTTATGACCCGGTACCCAAAAAATAGTGACTAGTATATCGAGGCAGAGTTCATCTAATCTGGTTCTGCATTTCTGTTGCCGTCTTTATGGCCGTTTGGCTGTCGATATAGATGTTGATTCGATAGTTAAGAGGAGTGCGTTCCATTGTCAGCTTCGCCGCTCTCATGCCAGCGTATATCTCGGCTTGGAATATACTGTAGTAATCTGGGAGCCTGAAAGACTGCTGAAGGTTAAACCTCCGGATAGGAAAATGCAGATCCGACTCCTTCTGACATCTTCGACCGTCCTTGAAGAAGTTGTAGGATTGATAGCTGAACTCAAGACCCTTCCGCCAACCATCCTATTCTGTAACCACGTGGGGTCTAGTTTTAAAGTTATAGCGTAGTTGAGGTATAGCGTAGTCTAAGCTATCGCTTAACCCTACGTGTAACCTACTGTGACCGTAGGGCCATAGCATGAGCTGACCGGTTAACTTTGGTCTAAACGCAGCCTTCTTAGCGGAGCTTTTCGTTGCCAGACCAATTTGAAGAAAGCCCGGAATTTTGTCCAGTGCTGCTATTGGAGTGGAACGCATTGCTTTTCCTTTTCCAATCCTGCACATTCAATTTTCACGACAGTATTGTATACTTACTTACTTAACTGGCCATAACAACCCGTTACCGGGCTACGGCCTGTCGCAAAAGCTGTCTCCAGGCGCCTCTGCTTTGTGCGCGCCTCCTCCAGTTGGTCACACCGAGAGAAGATAGGGCCTTCTCAACTTGGTCCTTCCACTGGAGACACGGCCTCCCTTTTCGCCGTCGACATCCATCTACCGCATCGAACACCTTTTTCGCCGAAGCTTCATCGTTCATAAGGCAGACATGGCAAAGCCAGCGTATCCGCTGGATGTTCATTCGCTACCCTACGTCCATGTCCTTTTACAGTTGATAAAGCTCATTATTGGTCCGTATACGATACTCGTCGCTAATACGAACAGGACCGACGATTTTGCAAAGTACCTTCCTCTAGAACACCCGAAGGGCCGCTATGTGGTTACGCGACAGTGTCCATGCTTCTGCGCCATAGAGGAGCACGGGCAGAATAAGCGTCCTATAGAGTGTAAGTTTTGTCGGTCGGGAGAGTTCTCTGCTAGTCAGTTGCCTACCGAGACCACAGTAGCACCTAGTGGCAAGAGTAATCCTTCGCTTTATCTCCAAGCTGATATCATTGCTGCTGTTTATGGCGGTTCCAAGGTATACGAATTCCCGAGTCTCTGCGAGTTCCTGCGTGTAGACAGCATAAACTTCGTCTTGCCCTCATTTACCACCAGACCCATTTTGGCAGATTCTCTCTCAATGTCATCGGCGTAGGTAAGGAGCTGGACACTTTTGTTGAAGATTGTGCCATTACGATGTACGCCGGCCTTGCGCAGGACACTCTCCATGGTGAAGTTGAAGAGGACGCATGACAACGCATCGCCCTGTCTGAAGCTGCGAACGGTATCGCATGGGTCGGAGAGGTCACTTCCAACCTTGACGGATTGCATATAAGTGTTTTTATTATTATGTCTGCCTGGATGTGTGTGCTTGTATGAATTTTTATTACTATACCTATTCATCTATTTTTCTGTCTACATGTCAGACTATCTGTAAGCCGATCCGTCTATCTTTCTGCTCGTCTATGTGCTAGTATGTCTATATGTATATTTGTGTATAAACATGTTCAAATGTGTGCACAATGTTCGCACGTTATCACACACAGGTGCAATAAAAAAGCCATAAACAAATCCTTCATGCGCCTCATATTACGTGCTGCCGCTGACAACAAAAACATTATGAATCAACTCACAATTGACGCACGCACACATTCGCATTTAAACAGCAAATAAATAAAATATATTTTGCTGTAAACACATTTCTACTACAAGGCAACGTATGTACATACATACATATGTGTATAGTTAGTAGGAAAAAAAATACAATATGCTTCAAGGCTGCACAGAAGGGGGCAAACGTCTCGTTGCTGTCGAAAAAACGCAGCTGCCGGCAATGTCTGACGTTTCATGTCTGTCTTAGAATGTTGCCAATGGTGTTTTTTTTTAATGAGCCAACGCGCAAGCAATACTTGTGCGTCGATAATCCCAGTCACTATGACACTTTGCATGCAAAGCGAATCTATTTTAAGCGCAGACATTGAAGTGTGCAATAGGATCAGGGATGCTCATCAGCTCAATGTTTTGTACTACCCGACAACATTTCATTATCTCGTAGACTTGCAATACATTTTTGAAATCCTTGAATTGCATTTATTTATACACAGAGATGCATTTGCTACACTCTTGTAAATATGCAACACTTGGAACCCATAGTTTATATTTACTATGCAAATGCACCGAATTGCAAAACTGATCAGAATAAACCAAATAAAAAGTATAGTGATGAGGATATAAATAAAATAATTGTCTAAAAGAAGCTCTGGAAATAGAGGTTAAGTAAATCATTGGCAGCTTCTTAGCAAAAACTCTGCTTCGAATGCTGCTGCTGTAGGCGGCTGCTGTGAATTTTGTAATTTGCTACAAGTATTGCAAACTAAACCGAAAAAGATTGTTCACATGAAACATCATTTGACAAAAAATCATAAGCTTGTAACTTTCTATTAAACATGGCATTTGGTCTCATGTGGGGCTCGCCATTTCTCGCTGTACACTGCACTTGACGGCGACACACGCTGAGCTCGAAGGCCCCAGCGGTAGGTAGCCCCCCGCCACGCACCGCTGCGAAGCATAACCACTGCATTCAACATTTGAAGCTCTTGCTTTCAACTTTTTTCGCATTTGGAAATTCTTGCAAATTTCCGACTTTCCTTAAATGCCACTGTTGCAATATTCAGCACTTTTAATCCGCACGCATTCACAGCACTCTCGAGACTTATCGCATGCAACATTTTCGTTTGTTTCATTTATTTTGCTTGCCGTTTAAAAGAGTTTGCAATGTGAAAAGTTTCCAGCTTGCACTTTTCGAGCGGAA
Source organism: Melieria picta (assembly GCA_964056695.1). Classification (NCBI taxonomy): domain Eukaryota; kingdom Metazoa; phylum Arthropoda; class Insecta; order Diptera; family Ulidiidae; genus Melieria; species Melieria picta. The sequence continues at coordinate 102,590,651 of OZ057398.1, read as the reverse complement.
CATTTTTTCGTACCGAAAGGCAAAAGTTTGGCAGCGAAACTATTTTCACACTTTAGTGCACTTTTGGCAATGTAACAAAATAAGTAATGCCAAATAAAAAATAAGTTTAAGCTACAAGTTCGATATTTGTATTTGTTTTTGTGTTTTTCGAAGATTACTGAAATAAAGTGCAACATACGCAATCAAAGTTCGATGTTGCAAACTATGGAAACATGTGGTTAGCTGCGAAATGGTGTGTCGACTAGTGTGTCGGATGTTGTTGAAGCGAATCGCATGCGGATGGATGTAGTCTGTAGTTTGTAGCCAACATTTAATTGGGTATAACAAGTATGTGGACACGTGAACAATCCGTTGGTAGAATTTAATTTTTCTTTTTCTTCTATTTAAAAATCTAAAAATCAACATGACTCAGATTTGAAAGGATGAAACCCTTTAGAGTGTTCCCGGCAAATCTTGTTTTTCGAAATTGTTTCGTAGAAGTCTAATCAAATGTACGGCCAGATTTTATTTATGGTGCTTATGGCAGAACTCCACGTTGCTGGACTGAAACCGGACACACCTATATATATAAGCCGAGTTGAGAAATTACATAATGTCAGTAGCTTCCACAAAATCCGAGTTTAACCTGGTTACTTTTAACGCGTAAGCCCATATCGATGAGGTGAGCGAAAGGATCTACACAACAATAATTACATGGAGAAAAGTTCTCGAAAGAGATTGAAATGTATATCTCCACCCCATGCGATAAAATTTCATATGGGACTTAAAAAAGACGGTTGGCTGCTGTAGAATGTCGAATTGGGATTGGACTCATTAGCCATGCAACAACTTTGTTAGGATTGGATCTTCTAATAATTTTCCGGGCTCAGATGCTGGTTAGGTTTGTCCTCTACGCCCACATAAGATACTATCTCGGTAAGGTGATCAAAATCTCGATTTATATGTTAAGATCGATTTTCCTCTGTTTTGGACAGAAAAACGTATCAACTGTTAAAAACTATGTTCGACATTTAAAAATGTTAGGTATAGTAATTCAATAGATACATAAATACAGAAAGCAGAAGGTAAAGTTGTATGAAAGCTTTCCAGGCTTAAAGTTCTGTTTACTGTTTTCCTAGAGAGACGAAACATTACGTTGATTCGGTCTGTAGAACCTAAGCAGTTAAATAAGATAAGGAAATAAGGTAAGGAAATGGGGCCCAGTCGCAGTGGATTCTGCATGGAAAAGTTTTGCACTTTAATCTAGGATATTTACTTACCAAACAATTTGCTGTTCTATGCTGCTGGGCTCAATGTTGATTTTTGCTGATTGTGCAACAAGAGCAAACAAATTTATAACCGAATTGTTTTTTTTTTTTAATATTAACGAATGCGGTGGCAGGTGGCAGCTCATTTTTGACTTTGATTATTGGCTTCACTTTTTTTGCGGTTCATGAAGTGTAAGCAGAAAACGAAATCCTTTGCCCGTCGCTTTGTCAACGCAATTCGCAGCCAATAAAATTGATACTTAGGCCCAACGATTGTCCAATGCGACCCAACGATTGCACCATTGAAGCGTTCCAACGAAAACACCATAACCATTAAAACCTAATTACGCCTCGCTGCATTGCGAATTGCCGCCGCGCCATGGCCCACCAGTGCGACATTCATGACGCATTAGCGCACAAAGCACCGCCGGCCAGCAGCGACAGCCGATACGGCGCTCCGTCGAAATGGACAGACGACAAATCCCAAAGCGAAGAAGCCAGCGCGAAAATTCCGAAACGCGCTGCAACGGGCGCAAGAAGACGGAAACGTTGAAAAATCACTTAATTTATTTAAATAGTCACGAAGAGGCAGCGATGTGAAATGAAGTGTAGCACCTTCCAGCTGCACTGATAACGTCGCAGAGGGCCACCGTCCCACGTTTGTCGTCATCGTGGCCGCCATTAAGAGCGCACAAACGCGCACTTTTAAAGTCGCTCGAAGAGGAAAAAAGCTTCTTGTCCGGGCCGGCCGGCCCAAGGCAGTATGACCAGTGTTTAGGTGGTGGTGTGATACTTTTCTTGAAATTTAAACGCTCTGCTGTTTGCGTGAATTTTTCATTTTGGCGGTTTAAGTGCCTCCCTGGCCGTGTGACGGATATGAATGTCAGATGATATAAATCGTCAGTAAGCCGCTTGCTGTGGGTTTGTGGCCTTAAGTCGGTGTTGTTGATGGCGATTTACGGTGACGGCTACGGCTGCTTATGTGAGTTGCGCCGGCTGAACGGTGGCCAGGTAATAGCTGGACGATATGGGGGGGGGGGGGCTGGAATGAAAGCCAATGAAAAATCGCCTCCCTTTTCTTGAACAAATGTTTGTATTACCCTGCACTGGGTTTATCGGGAATATTTGCTTTGCTGTTGGAGTTTATAATGCAAGATGTATGTAGGTGTGGTCAGTATGGTAAAAATAAGAGGCAACAGGAGAATTGATTTAGATATGTCTAACCGTCTCTTTGTGTGTTTGTTGGTTAACTCTTTCGACCCCAAAGTTGCCTGAGAGCAACTTTACCTATTTGTCATCTTATAGAAAAAATTACGATTGATTTGTGGGTTTAATTTAAGTAGGCTCCAACAAATTAATATTTTTAGAAGTGAATTCAAAGCGAATTACAAAAATTTTACTGTTATCCCTAAAATAATTTCGAATAATTTGCAGCGATATCAGGGAAAGTTTGTGTTCTAATTGAAGTCTACGAATTGGGCGCGTTTGATCAAAACCCTGTTTCTTTTATAATGGTTAAATAAAATCAAAAAGTGATAATTTTGTATTTTTCCATAAATACTAAGTAATTTTTCCGTAATTAAAAAATATTGATACAAAATTTATTTAACCCGTTTTAACACGTTGAAGACCGCATTGAAAAATCTTATTTCTCACATAGGGACCGGCATTTTTTTTATTGTTAATTCCGTATATTACTTATTTTTTAAATATGTTTTTAGTGTACAATAATTTGAGGTAGACATTATTTAACCCCTAGATTTATTTCAATTAAAGTGCCCACGGGTGATCACCCGGTCCCAACATGTAAATTTACTCTCGTAAACCGAGTGACCCACCGGTGGGCATGCGGTCTTCAACGTTTTAAGCTGAAATTGTTCAAATGTAAACTAGCTCTAGAGCTTAAACAAAGAGGCGTGGCGACTTCAAATGCCGTGTGCACACTTCTTAGGCAACTGTTTCATGATTTAAATACCAAAAAGTAATATCGAGACACAGGGTAAAATTCGGGGTCGAAAGGGTAAATTTGTTCATCAATCGCATTATAACATACGAACAATAACTTAAACAGGAATTAATATATCGAAAGGAAAATTGGTATGAAATATACTGGCACTTCTTTTTATGACTCATTAAAAAAAGGACATAATTCGATAACTTAAAAGCAGAGTTGTCCTATAAGATAGCTAAAGAAATGTGCAAACAGTAAAGTAAGCCATAATAATTCGACGGTATATGGTTACGTCTTTGTAGCGTTGGGTGTGGCGTGCTCATTTAACCCATTGTGTGCCACAGTGGCGAAGTGGTTTTTAAGAAACAGATATTTAGGGAGGTCGAAGCCCCAAAACCCCCTTTGCGTATGACACATCTTTTTAATAATTTATTGAAATTGTAACATTTTTTACTTTTTAACAATTTTCATCATTGTTAGGGTACAAATAAGTCGGCCAAGACCAATAAGAACACACCTTCTGATTTTCCCTTCCTTGTTATTTTCAATAAGAGCATCAATTTTGTGACATTTCGATGGCGTGGGTGGAATTTGTGGTCATATTTATAATAAGCTGCGTCGATAGGTTAATGAAGGTGCGGCCGTTGACAACATTTTAATTCAAAATTTCCACCGGGGATCATTTGTATGATTAGTTAGGGTCAATTTGTTTGAGTTTTCTATCAGATTGATTCCTGCGTTACAGTTGGAAAAATAATTAAATGTCATTAGTTAAGCATATATTTGTTTTTACTCTCAAAGAAAAATATAAAGAAGAAGAAGACGTGGAAGAAACAGTGGTAGATTAACAAAATGTGTATTGAAGTCACCCGCCCCAGTCGTTGCCGACATTAGTCCACATTTATTTTCCTTTTCATGTAGAAATATTCAATTTCACGTTTTACGTAAAGTCCTATTTCGCCTCTGTGACACACGTAGTGCACATTTAATTTGTCTGATTTTGTTTTGGCTTTTTTCTGTGCGTTGTTGCTACCCAGTCGTGCGGCAAATTTTGACCTTCATAAACTTTCCACCGCTTAAGACACTGTCTTTAATTTAGCCCCCGCCCCCTCATGAAACCCCCGTTGTTATTTAGTTTCGCAACTGCCTGACGTTATGCCAAAAGTTTTGCTTCGTGCCAAATGAACACAACAATAAAAAACTTCCCTGCTGTTTCTTTATCTGGGGCCGGCGCATAAATAGCCAACAATCGTCGTGGTTGTCGTCGTCGTGTTGGGCGGGAATTGAAGACATAATTACTTAAGTTGCAACGCGGAAATTATGCTCCGTTTACCTGCGCAGCCCTGAAAATTAAATTAGAAAAATGCGGGGGACAAAAGTGATAGCAGGCGGACTGAGCGGCAGGGCAGAGCCCGCTGAACTGCTTGGGCGGAAAACCACCGCCCGAACGTTAAATGTTATTGCCTGGCGCTGTTGTTGCTGCTGCTGTTCAGCGAGCGCCGAATGTGAGGTTATACAAATAAAATTGTTAACATGATTCGTGCGAAATTCGTCCCGCATCTGATTACCGTAAATATTTCTGTACACAACAACTGCGTTTTCCCCAATAAAAACACAACACAACAACAAGAACACAACACAAATACAAAAACAGCAATAACAGCAATAATAAAATGCATAAATGTTTAGTCGCGCAGCGCGGGGCTGCGGCTGGCAGCTTCCGCGGAATTCTGGCTGCCAAACGCCAAGTGATCGCAGTGTAATTCGTGTTAAGCAGCCATCAAATGTTAACAATGCTATGAGAATTTGCCGCACATGCCCGCAAAGCCGCCTCGACTCGACTTCCTGCAGCCGCTAGAAGCGCATTATGGCCGCCCCATGCGCTGTCCGCCAGCACGACGGTCGTCCGGCTTTAATATGTGCCAACTGATAGCGCACAAAGCCGCTTTCGCTGGGCGCTGCTCGCTGTACTCGTACGTGCCGGCAGCCGACAAGCGATACGTGCGTGTCGGCTCTGTTGTGGGCCGTCGTTTGTCGGCTGTCTTCTTTCGCTGCGGCTGTGGTGTGATGCGGAGTGCTTTCGATTTTCGGCATTTGCCGCTTTTAAATTATAGAGCTGGCATTTGTTAGCTTTTTTATTTTCGTGCATTGAGCTCATGTGCAGCGAAAGAGTGCTTGCGCGCGCGTTCGCGTGTGACTTTTTACATCCGCAGCCGTCCGAACGGAGGGCGTCGTGTAATCCCGCTGCTTCAAGGAAGATATCAAATGTAAATCCCTTTTGCAGTTATTGCCTTTTTGCTGTTGTTGTCGCCGCTGTGTTTCTGCCATGTCAATGACTCAACTCAAAGGTGCGAATTGTGCGCTACGGGCCTTTGTCACGCGTTTTTTCTTCGCTTCCCCTTCGCGTTTGTGCGTTTGCTCGCTTCATAGGGCTTCGTTTGCGCGCCGTTTTTATGGCCATAATAGAGTTGCCCACACCACCGCCGTTATTCGGCTTTAATGCAATATTTGACTTTTGTCACATTCATTCCGGCCTTACCCTTTTACACAAATACAAACAAACACCCACACATATTTATGAAAGCATGTGTGGGCATAGCGCAAAGGCGACGCTGCGAGGGCGTTGCGAGTTTGCTGTGTGCGTTCTCTAAGCCAGTTGCCTTCGCTTTTGGCAGGATTTATTTAATGCTGATAAATTGCAGGCTCGAGCCGAACACGTGAGCCCGAATGCGAAAAAATTCACTTATCATTCGCGGTGCTGGTTGAAGCCATGGCAACGTGTGGCGAGTTTCAAATGCTTAACCGGGCGATTCTCATACAAGCTTCATTACAATTTTAGTCTAATTCCAGGTTCAAATTTTTTGGCGCTTTCCCATGTGGTACAACAATTTTCTTATTGTTCTCAGAAATTTATTTTATGCAAAATCTTGTTACCGACTTTGAATAAAACTTTAACATGGCCCAAGAATTTGTTTGAATAATCTGATTGGTTTTAGTACGATTCAGAGAAACATTAGGCGGACACCTGAATCGTACTAAAACCAATCAGATTATTCAAACCAGTACTTGGGTTTTTCTCTAAGAAACAAATACCTCCTATAAGATGTTGATGGAAACTCAAAGGGTTGGGGGTAGGGGGGATGAAAATACCTAACCCGTCGTCGATTACCCTTTTCTTCTTCCTCTCTTTGCTGTGGGCACAGTACAATGATTCCGAAGGCCAAGTAATATAGAAGGTTTTTGGCTTTCCGGCCTATCCTCACATCATCATCATCATTACTCTAGTAGATCTCTTATTTGAATTTTTTTCGGGATTTTATGACTAAATGATGATTGACAGATGCTTCAAGGCTTGTCAAATACTTAACTAAACCTTTTCTTATCACTGACAACTAAATTAAAACTGAAATTCGAACTGACACACACACATTTCACACACATTTCAACTACAGTTTAAATTGTAAAAACTTTAATTGACAGCATAAATTTTACCAGTTGAATTTTGTTCAATTTTGAAAATGTATAAATTTACTTACTTACAAATGTTGCTTAACCCTTACGAACCAAAATTGAAACTGCTGCAAACAGGTGTACAATATTTCAATTTTGGGAAATTTAATAATAACTCGGAATTTAAATTTTTTTCTTATCGCTGTTTTCGCTTACAAGATTGGATTACTTACACTGCGCATTCTTACAAAAACTTTGTCATACCAACTTGATCAAGTCACCTAATTTGATAAATGTTTTAAGAACTGGTAAGATGCTGCAAGGAGAGAATTGTGCCGATGGGTGTAGCAACCCATAAAAAATTTAAATCGAGTGACTGAGAGCTCTGCATGGTACTGATTCTGGGAAATTTTTAGTCACGGAACTAATATCGTATCTTTAACTGGTAAATTTCAATGGTTAACATTAAAACAACGTATCTCTGTAAAGCCATGCTTGTCGTGTCTTCATAATATTGTATAGAGCCCAAGGGTTAAACGACTGTATACCATTTGTTATGCCGACTCGGCGACGATGTTTGCAATTTATATTTAAATTTTTATTATAAATAGACGCAAATGCTAAAAGCCTCTTCTGACGATGACAAATCACAAATTGAACAATGAAACACAGAAAGAAATAAAATGGTTTTTACATATTTACACATACATACAAATGCTTATAATGGATACAATGGAATTGATGGATAGGATTGATTCTTCTTTGCGGCACCTAAGAATACTTATGGTGTTAGATAATTTACTGATAACATAAGATAATACATTTTCTTAGGCATTCATAATAATGAATACAAAGCCGCGGCGCGCAGCTAGTAATGAATACAAATTATACTTTATTAGATAATTCATGAATTTAACAATCACTACTTTGACCTATCACCTCTAAACTAACAAAACTATAACAATTTTCTGTTTGTACAATAAATAGTAAACTTTTACGATTACGAGAATTATTAAAGTTTTATTTGCCATTTAGGGCTTTGGTCTTTTAATATAAATACATTTTCTGTATCAATTTTAATTATTAATAGTTAAGCAAACTTTCGAAAGCCAAAGATGACAATTTTAGATCTGTTATTCCCAGTTCCAATTTATATTTGTGAATAAGCAAAATATTGATCAAACTATTCCGATTCCATAGAAATCTATTCTTAATGTACTATTGAATTAGTAAATTTCGTATTAACAAACAATAATTTAGGTCTTAATTCATAACAGCCGGGCAGATGCTTAAAATTAGTGTCCGACCGAAACATCTTTTTTGGGCCAAAACCGAAACCGAATTTCGGTTTTTTTTTAATATTCGGCCGAAACCGAAACATTCTAGTTTAAATAAAAATCACCATATCAAGAATTTTTTTCAACAAACGAATTTTACATTAAGTAAATAAAGAACAAACAAACAAATATAACATAAATAAATAAATAGGTACTTATTAATAAAAACAATTTATTAATTTTTTAAAAACATAATCATGAAAAAATCACCCTTTCTAATATAATATTCAAAATTAAATAATTCAATATTATATGCTAAAAAAAGAAGTTTATTTACATTGGTGGCATCTAAATTACTCCTCCTTTCACTATATATCTGCTACACAATAAAATGTAAAAAAATATTCTAGAAAGTTTCGGTTTCGGCCGTTCGGCCATTTTTTGGACGAAACTGAAACCGAAACCACTTATTTGGGCCGACGCCGAAACCGAATATTCGCTCGGACAGTACTTAAAATCCATATTTCCCCAAACTTCATAACTCGCATTGATTTTGTTTGGCTCAATTTTTAAGACAGAGCGAATGCCATGAATGAAGACGAAATTCCCTTGATTCCTATGGTATTTGTCAAGGTTCAAACTTGAAATGAAAAAAACAGCAACAAATTATCAAATAACAGATACAAAACCGAAGAATCATGCAATTTTTAATTTGGTCAGAATCGCATTTCGCTTACGAAAAGCAATTTGGCAGAATTCCACTATGTAATTTACAAATGAATAGCTGGCAAATTGCTGCACGGATCGATTCAAAACAAACCAATAATGTTGTCACTAAACAACAACAATCTTATATAAAGATTGATGCATAATAGTTATGCAGCATGCCACATGCGGCATGCACACAGATTTCACGTTGATGACAAATCGACAGCTGATTGATTTGCCGCCAGCAGCAAACCTGTGATTGACATTCACCGACAATGTTGAAGCTGCCGAAAATGCAAATCCATATTTGCCAATGTTTGCGAGCGCTCCGACTGCACATTTCAAACTTATGGACACATAGAAACGTGCTGGTACGCTTCGATGGCTGAGGTTGGCATCGCTGTTTGCCGCAACTCGTTTTGCCATTAAGTTTTTGCCGCAGCCGCAGTCTCTTGCATCGTGTAATTTCATAAAACTCTAAACTTTGTGATGAATTGAATTCTCGCCGCTCCAAAACCGAAGCTTGTCCACGCAATTAATTTAATTGCACTCATGAGTGCACGAAAGTGCGCCTATACGGCTACTTTTATGTAATGTCTACGTATGATGCACATTATTGGTTTGTTGTAGTAGCGACAGCTGTCATCTGCTAATAGATTTAATGGAAATTATGGGCTCGACATATTTTGACCACAAATGCTACCGATTTTTGCCATCGCAGCCAATTACTGACATGTGCCAATGTGCACATAAAAATACATGCACGTACTGTCGTGTGTCATAAACATTATATTTTACGCCTGGAATAAGCGATGTTCACGATGTAGAGAAGAAGTAAGAAAAATACCACATTTATTAAAAACCGGTAAACGTAAACGTAAATGCCTCTTTTGTTTGTCGAGCGCTCGTAATTTATCAACTAGTGACCAAAGAGATGCCAAATTGAACACAAAAATAGATAAAAATTGTTCAATTGGGTCCGAAAAATGTAGCGCCAAAAAATACAATATTTCGATTGCTCGACGAAGCTGCTGCCCAAAGTCTCCGAAAAAGTTCAAAACGATCTAAACTTCCTTGAAGTTCTCAAAATTGGGATCAAAACTTCTCGTAATTATGAAAGAGTATCTCAAAAGTTTTGGACTTATTTACATACTTTCATCCTTCAACCGTTTAGAGTTCTTAACCCTTTCCGGTCAATTTCCGCATTTCTTGAGATAGACATTTTTGCTTCAATCAATTTTGTACGATATATCGTACAATGGTCCGCAAAGGAGTAGAAATTTATGAGATTTTGGTTTCGTTTTTTTTTATGAACAATTCATTGATTTTTTTGATAGAAAACATAAATTATAACAACAATAAATCAAAACGTGATTTCATTTTGATCGAAACTTATATAAATTATATATATAAACAATTGATTCACATTTATTCGGCCTTTTATGACCGTTGCTGTTGTTGCAAAGCCCTTTTCCCCTCAATAAAACACAGAATCAATTAAAATTCATATAGTTTTACAAAAAATACTGAATACAACCGATTCTTATTATCGTATTGGGAGTGGCAAGTACGCTTGTTTAAGCTTACATAACCTGTGTCCGTCCAGTAAAACACAAACTCGTCTGTTAATTCTTATTTTTAATCGAAAATTTCCGAATAGTCGAATTTTATTAGTCACGTGGTTTACAGATGGGCGTGGCAGGCATGCAAGCCCAAAAATTCTATTACCAAACCCATAACTTAAAAAAATTTAAACATAACTTGCAACCGTTGCCTTCCATTTGTACGATATATCGTACAAAGCTTTGCAACCCTTGTGGTAATTTGTACGATATATCGTACAATTTTTTTAAAGACTTGGGAAAAATATTTAGACGCAAAAAATGTTAAATTTAGTAAGTTTTATAAGTCAACTGAGATTCAAACTATGAAATTGTTTCGCTTTTTGCTACCAAAAAGTATTACATATTAAAAAATTCCTACGCAGAAGTACCGTCATTTGCTGGTTTTTTAAATTCTTGCAAAGAGGTACTTAAAAAACTCACTCATACTGTGTAGCCACGGTTATTATAATTTATATTTAAAAAAAAGGTGCGTTCGCTGTCAAATAAAAAATCATCGAAAAAATTGTACGATATATCGTACAAATTTCCGGAAAGGGGTAAACTAAATCCACTTAAGAAATTCGAAATGTTCCAGGGACCGTACCGGTTATGGGTTTTATTAAAAAAGACAGATTTTAACTGTTATCTTTTAACTATTATTTTTTTTTTGTGACTTTTATTTTTCGGAATTTTTTTAAAGGCCGTTTGACCGAATACAAAACTATTGATACAATTTTTTTCGTCTCAGCAGACCGCACATTCTGAGCTATAAGACTTGTGCGATGAAAAAAAATGGTATCAATAGTTTTTTAGTCGGTCAAACGGCTTTTGAAAAAAATTCAAATTGCCTGATATATTTGACCGAAAAAGTAAAAGTCACACAATAACTTATTTTTGACCGATAAAATACAAGTGAAAAGTAACAGTTATTTTTGCCTGAAATGATAAAAGGCACAAAATAACTTTTATTCTTAACTTTTATAGTAAAAGTTAAAAATTTAAAAGGCGTTTAATATTCGTAAAGTTGAGGCCATTACGATCATAATGGTATATTTGAAAAAGTCGACCGGCAATTTTTTCGTTATGCCTTTTTGAACTGAAAATTGTAAAATAACTGTTATTTTCGGTCCCTGAAATGTTCTCATCTTAAATAAAACTAGGTATACGCCAATGATTTGCCAGAATTAAAGACGTTTCATCGCAACTCCAAATTTTACTCTATTCTAGACTGAACTCCAACTAGCACTTGGCCGTTTTGGCAACCAGTCTAATCTAAACCTAAACGTTACTTGCACTTTTACCAGCCCGACATGGAATATAAAATATTTTGTTAACTTCCACTTAACGCTTCTTGCCATATTTTCAAAGTTTCCAAATTAAAATCGAATTTACCTCTTAATGTGCCTCAATCTATGCAAAATTCTTTTAAACGATTTTTTCGTCGATGTCATTCATCGCTTCGCCGCAATAAATAAATGCTATTGAGGTTTTGCAAGTCTTGCTATCTAAAAATAAATCTGCAATCTGGGCGAATTGTGTGCGAGTATGTATGGGCCCACAGCCACAAAGCAGCGCCTCCGCATGTTGGGGAATACATGTATTTTTTTGTGTGGGTGTATGCGGACTTACATGCAAACGCACATGTTGCCGTCTTATCATTGTCGAAAATTTATTTAAATTTTACATGGCTAAATTGTCAATTGGAAGGACCTCAGGTGGTGCTCTGTCATTTAAACACTCGCCACGCTCCCGCCCCGCACTCGCCACTGCCACTGACAACGTTTGCCGCTCTCAGTTCGCTGTGACTTACAACTGCTGCTGTGTGCAGAGCTCCTGGCGTTGACAGGAAGTGTCTAAATTAAATAACGTTAACTTCATACTTGCGCGTCGTGTGCTGTGCCAAATGTCCTCTGTGTGGGTGTTTGACTTGCTGCGGGTGTGTGTTGTGTTGCTTCGTGCTATGTTTCTAGCCAACGTACACGGCATGTGTCAAATGTGCTCCGTACTACGTGCCACGTGCTTGTTGGCGCTGTCAGGATAAGCGTCCGCTGCCAACGAGCGCGTGAGTGCCCGTGAGTGTGTGTGCGTGTGTGTGACGTGTCTATGATGTTTTCAATAATAAAATTTGTCATAAGGGCATTTACGCTTACATAATTGAGAGCAGACAATTAAATTAAGATTGACATGCCAGCGCAGCCCTCAACGATTTGGCGCAACGCAACGATTTGGAAGGGGAGGGCCGATGAGCTGCTGGCATCAAAGTTGAACAACTTGTTTACAACATAAGTTTGATAAGCATGTGTAAATATGTGTTTTCCGGGAAATGTTTCGTAAATTACTGCAATAAAACAACTACACGAACACTGCAATGGATTTTCGCAATAAAGCATTTGAATTGATTAGGTAGTGGAATTGTTTTGAATTACACAGACAATATGGGACTTTTAGATTACTGATGCAAAGTGTCAATGGGATTGGGTTTTCCATTAGTAAACGAACCAAATCCGAATGTTACTCTAAGGACTGGGTCGGAAGAGATTCGTATCCTGGCTCAATTAATACGGTGTCAAGTTACACCCACTGGCGTAAGGTGTAAAAATACTTTACTTTTTTAACTTTAACTTACTTTGAAGATTTATTTCGCAAGTATAGAAAAAGGGAAAGAATTTCTTTGTCAGATGGTAAATTTAGTATATATCGATGTTTTGAAAAAACAATTAAACAGTTGAATCTCCCAAAACGCAGCCAAATTGTTGCAAACAAATACTTCATCAGAGTGACCATGTGCCTCGATTTCATTTGTATAGCAATGTTTTGGCATAATTTTTTTCTATTACGACGTATTTTCATACTACTTATAGGTCTGTTTGGCCAGATTTCCAGTAAAAATTATCCAGTAAAAAATATCAGGAGAGGAAGCGAGCTTACGCTCCCAAAAATGAAACTATCCAAAAATGTGAACAAACAGCAATTTGTAAGAATTTGCAAGTTTTAACTCTTGGGTACATCAGTGGTACTTCGCACACCCACAATACACAGTAAAAATGGTATAAACAGGAGGGTTAAGGAAAGAAACAACTGATTTAAAAGTTTCGTTTCAGATTTGAAGCTGTAGGGAAACTTAAGTTAAATCAGACATTTTATGCAAAAGGCAAATGCGATTCTTCTCTTCCAGCTGCAGCAAGTAAAGCTGAGCAAGACGGTTGTTGGTCGCAGACTCGCGAACGCACAATTTCTTTGCCGGATGCATTTTCCTCCAAATGTTTACAAAATTTATTTTTCTGCAGTCGATCATATGGCAACCAGTCATATGTTTTTCTTGTTCTTCTTCTTACTGGCAAAAAGTTACTGGACAAAATTTCTCCAGTAAAAACTTGCAAGTTCTCACGAAATGATTTGTCACTTTACGCTCTCAGTTTCTCTCTCGTTACTGGAGATTTGGCATCAACAAACAGGATCCAGTAAAAATTTGTACAAATTTGTACAAATTATTCTCTGCCAAACAGACCTTATTTGTGCTTCAAATGTGACTTTTAAATATTTAAAAAGAAAATTCTCTAATTAGAACTATTTATTAAGATCTTTAGTAACGACTCTTAACAAAACGCACACATGTGACATTTGTCTGAATAAAACAGAAAAACGTTATACAGTTGAATCTTCCAAAACACAACCAAATTGTTCCAGGGGTGGTTGCAAATAGCGAAAAGTTGCATTTAATGGACGAGTTTGAAAAACTTCAATTATTCAGTACAACCAAATTTTATTGCGATAGAGGTGAATTTTATATTCAAACTAGGATAACTTCAGAAACAAAAATATATGTATTTAATTTAAAAATAAATTAAATCAAAAACTAATCAATATAAAAATATATAAAAAAAAAATCAATTCAAATTCATATTAATTGGTTTGAAGTAGCTGGTTTTTTTTTTAGGTAAACAAATTTGATTTGCTAATGAGAAAAATTTACAAAGAAGTTCATTAAAATGCAAGGCTACTATGTAAGTTTTTTTAAGTGATCAGAAATTGTAACCATCCTGAAAACGCAACCATAAAGTTGATTTTTTAGAGTAATTTACGAAGCGGTTACGTTTATTGGATAGTTGCGTTTTGGAAGATTCAACTGTATTTGAATTTTAATTAAAAATTGTAGTGGCAGCACCAGTCCACATTTTTTTAAGGTAGGATTTCTCGTAAAGTACTCGTATGCGACTTTGAACAAGACACAATACTATTTATAGATTACACAAAGATGTGTGTAGAGGTTTTCCCCAAATCAAAGATGAACTTTAAAAAAAAGATACAATTTTTGGTCCAAAATATGCAGTCAATTATTTATTAAAGAAAAGTTTACATCAATTAAGAAGAGGGTACGTAGTCCATTAGAAAATATATTTATGAAGCAACCCAAATTAAGAACTGAAACTTTTTATATTTGTTTAAAGTTTAGTTTATTAAGTCTATGGAGATCAATAACAATAACAACAATAGATCCTTACAGACTAACATGACAATAAATTGGAATAAAAAAAAATTACTCAAGCACTACGAGCACAACAGTTAACCCTATCGCTACAGGTTTTTACTGGGGAAAGTTAAAATTTTAAATTTTACGTCTTAGGCTTCTATGTGCCTATATTACCAACATTCCATAAGACATTTTTTAATTTGTATACTCGGACCCTGTATTTTAGAGTGTTTTTCTATGAGAGCAACCACATCGTTGTGGCTGTAATAATTACTTAAACATAAAACCTTTTACGCATAACGAAAATTTGAATATTTCTTCATTTACTTCAGCCAAAATTAAAAAGAAAGTATCTAAATTGAAAAAATCGTCAAATTAAAAAGTTCTCGAATTTTTTCTGCTTCTTCTTCCTTTACGATGTCAAGATATATTCTTTAAACTTAAATATTCAGTTTATTAATTTCGTATTTTTCCTAAAACTTCAAACTATTCTAAAGACCAACAAAAAATGTATTCTTGCAACCATAGAGGATGCAGACGTCCACAAAGTAGCATGTTGC
This sequence comes from Melieria picta, assembly GCA_964056695.1. Lineage (NCBI taxonomy): Eukaryota > Metazoa > Arthropoda > Insecta > Diptera > Ulidiidae > Melieria > Melieria picta. The sequence continues at coordinate 102,575,383 of OZ057398.1, read as the reverse complement.
CATATGGCAACAAAATAGCGAAAGGGTTAAAGGGCTAAAGAAAAATTTAATAGTAAAAGGAAAATTTAATGAAAAGTACGAGTAAGCACGAAAGCTTCAATACGGCGCCCGAGATGTTAATATCATTGTTAATATTTTTTTGACAGTTTGGCTTCTCATGTTTTGCCTTTTAGATTTGCCAATTTTTAATAAAATAAATTTCATTGATTAACTTACATGGCAACTGTATTGGAATGTGCAAGGTACGGTTCCGATCGCTGTCTCTCTCATGCAAGCCAAAGTTATCGAACGGAGAGAAACTGAACGAAAAGAATGCATATGCTGAGCACTGTTGCCAACTTAGTGCGTTTCGCACTAAATTTAGTGCTTTTTGAAAATCAAAACGCGGAAAATATTAAGTTTGGTTTAGGTTTTTTTAAAACTGCAGTGTTATACAACACTATATTTCATTTAAGAACTACATAACACTGGAATGTTGGACTAAAACAATCATTCTTTTGATATTACATCATGTAATTTACATGAAATCTGAAGTGATCCTCTTTGCTTGAATTGCTACTTGGGTCACGGTTGCCACTGATCTGCAATAGTTTTCCTTGTATGTTACACGAAACATTGGGACAAGTACTCGTACCATGCTCTATTTTTGTTTTTTTTGCCCATCAGTGCTTTCTGACTGGAAAAGCGCGGGTTGTAGTGCTTTCTGAAAATGAAAAGTTGGCAACCGTGATGCTGAGCATAGTTGCCTCCACATGATGCCGTGCATTCGATGTTTTGCATGCGCTGGCATGTGCATGCCAGAGTTGAGTATGGTTGGGCCTTAAGACGATTTTGAAGCTTATTTTTTTGTGGCGATTTTGTTGAAATCAGTGCAAAAGCGGCGTGATTACACCGGTCCATCTTTACACAGAAAGGAAGAAAGATGGCAAATTTTTACGAGGGATTAGGAAGACAATAGACTCTAACAGCAAACCATATTTCAAACCTCATTTTGCACCAGGATTTTTTTTATTTAGTGTGTTTGAGCGTCATTAGATTTATCAAGAGACATCAAGCATTGTACGAAGGCAAAGATTCACGAAAACGAAAGGGAGACAGACCGAAACGAAGAAATTTTCATTGAATCCTTTCAACGCGTGCGGAGTGCGATTTATAAATGGGATCTCAGATTTTGGAGGTGTATTCTAGTTTCGAGCAAAGAAAGAAAGAAGAATGCAAAGTTTTTCGGGTATATGGGTTCTTAAAGACCACTCTATACTTACGCACAAAGCCAAAGTTGTCGTAGGCTTTCGAAATGATATAATTAAGATGATTAACATAGGTGTAGGATGCATCAAATAATACGCCAGTAGTCGTAGTAGTTGAATCTTTTCCGCTTACAGATAAGTATATAATTTTTCAAGTCAAAGGTGTAAATTTGTATGGCTTCTGAAATTCTTGTTTAACTTAATCAGACTATCCTAAAGTCTTGTAATGCTATTTAAAGCAATATGGAAATGTACACTTTAACTAGGATAATACAAAATTCATGATTATGCATATACAACTGGGAATGTGTTTTTAATTGGCTTAGCTACATAGTGGCTCATATTGACTTATTTTTTTGACAAAAAAGTTCGCCGTAAATAACTATTTTTTTTGTATAAGCAACCGAATCTGCAAGTAGGTTTTTGAAACTTTATTACATCTTTCAGTTATGTCTAAAGTTGCAATTTTGAATAACAACTTCTATAGCACTTAAAAATATAGCACTTGAGGTCGTTCGGAGCGTTGAGGAGGAATTTATCCAAAAGGCGGATGGAAAATGTCAGCTGCCCCATTAACAACCACTATGCTATTAATTAAATTAGGCATTTTCTCCCACGTTGAAATTGTATCCGAATGAAGCATCAATTACGAGCGTGTGAGTTTCATGCATTCCGCCGTGGGTGTATCTGTGTGTGTGTGTGTGTGTGTATCGGGTATCGACGCGCGCTGCAATCCGGCAACGGTATACCATTATGTACACACATAACAACATATAAATGTATGTATGTATGTATCAAATGTATTTACACAGTGGAACGAATTAAAACGCTACTTTATTAACGCTCACATTTATTGCCTGGCACGCCGACGCGCAGTGAGTGATTTAGCGGCCGCTTAAGCGACTGTCGAGCAGGTGAGTGGGTGGGTGAGAGAGTGGGGTCGGGTAGTAAAAACCATTTAATTACGCAGGAAAGTGCACACAAGTGTGCCGCATCGGTGGCTGCGTGCACAAGCATCAACTTCACGTGCGCGTTTATGTGTGCGCAATGGAGAGTTTCCCTGTGGGAAATCGGACTGGTCCAAGTCTACTTTTTCAACTGGTCGCTTGACAGTCATATATGACCTTAGAATCGACTCGTTTTCTTGTAGCAAACTTACCCTTTTAACATGGCGGTGGCCTGCATCCGTTTGCAACTAGTCCAAGGTTAGTCCGAAGTAAACTAGTTTGCAAACTAGTTGCAAAGCGACTAGTTTGCAAACTAGTTTATTCTGGATTAGTTTTCTAACCACTCGATTTTTATGGGGAAAATAAAACCGTGCATTTTTTAAAACATTAATTTATTTTAAACATATTTTAAAATTTTTTAAATTTTAAATTTTTTAAATAATTATTTTATTTTAAAAATATTTAAAAATAAAACAAAAAATCATCGCGAATAAAAAAATTGTTGGTGCATTTAAAGATGAACCACGATGAACTTCTACTTGTTGACACACTTCTGCCGGAACTGTTTGGGGCCTGATGCAATTCAATATCCTGACTTCGCCTGCAATAAATAAATAAATAAATGAATTAATAAATAATTACATAAATAAATAAATAAATATATTAATACACACCTTTCAGCTGCCGCTGCAATTCGTTGCTTTACGCAACCACGCAAAATTTTAACTGAAATCATTCAAGACAAAACGAGCAAACTTCGTGTCATAGAAACAGAAAGTTCGAAAAATGCAAACATTTCTACGTTGTTGTAGCAGAACAATCGCAAGATCAGCCTTAACAGTATTTTTTTGCTTCTCTCACCTCTGTTTCGTTTTTCTCATTTTTATGTGCTCTTCTCGCCTATGAACGCGCACACAGAACGTGAACGATTAGACGCGAAATGACTGACTTCTGCATCCGCTGACAGTCACTTGGACAACTAATTGTCCAATTGACTACAAAAAACCAGTTGAAAGACCAATGAATTTTGGGAACTAGTTGTCTCAGGTCCGACAGGGTTTGTTCGGCTGTGTGATGGTGTTTGTGTGTGCGATGGGCGTTTACGCACACACTGCCTGACAACTATACGAAATATGTACATATGGCGATATATGCCACACGCGTAAAGCACTTTGATGCAACGGTAATGGAAAAGATGAGCTGGTAACTTGAGTGCGCTTCAGCCGTGTGGAAATTTGTTTGGGCGGCATTAGCATTAAGTACGAAGCATGCTAACAATTAACAGCTATAACAAACGCAAACATGTGGTACAATTAATTAATTCGGCAGATGAGTGAAACCTGAAACTAAATCGTACTTCAGATTAACCCATTAATGCCTGATCATTGATCTCACGGAATCATTTTTATTTGAAAATCTAATCTATCAAGAATCTCATATAAACAGACTACAGAAATTGTTATGAAAAAATCCAGGTTTATCACTTTCGACAATTCTGATATTTGCAATGCGTATTTAAATACTCTACTCAAGTATTATACAAAAATTTATTTTTCTATGATGTCCTTTTTGTCACCAAAAATATGTTGATTCTAGCAACTTTACGAAATCAAGACAAAACAAACTCATTTACAGTTATACATATATCCATAAATTCTTGATTATCCGAGTAAATGAGAAACCCTTCACATCTCTTGAAATAACATACTTCAAATTTTAGAGATCACAACTATTTACTTAACAGGTCTTAGCCCATTAATAAGTAGACAAAACTTTGTTGCGATGTATCAACTCCTTTGAAATTCAAAAGAAATTGTCCGAAAGTTATCAACCATGCGAAGTGGACAAATGGACAGACCGATGTACAGAACACAGGAGCTCCAATCAGATGATCACGAATAGATGAAGAAACATGACTTCCATTTTTCAATAACAATTTCAAAAATTGTTATAGTTGTTACGCAAGACTTTATTTTTTACAAAAGCAATATTCACGAGCGTGGTGTCGATCGGACTTACTCAATATCCAAATTTGAAGCTTGACTTCTGAATCTCTAAGTGTGGACCGATTATAAATGTGTTTTTTAATGATTGAAGAAGCTGGCTTCGATAGTCGAGAGGGTAACACGCTGGCTTTTCATACCAGAGGCTCTAGGTTCGATTCCTAGTTCGGGCTGGTTGCACACTCGTCTACTTCTTGGCGCTGTTAGGGTTGCAGTTGCCTTAAAAAGGTTCCTATAGACTCTGGATTTCTGTTAGCCAAAGCGTTGCTTTCGCAAAGCTAAGCACGTCCGATAAAGAGCTCTTCCTCCCGAAGGATCATACTTCCGAGGCACATGTGACTGTAACGCTCGACCAGCGGACCATATGATGTAATTTTTTTGTCGTAGACAGCTTTATTGTTATCCATACGGCAGTAATGGGTTAAGGTTAATTCTATAGGCATGAAGAATAGCTCTAGTTTAAATACTTTTGTGTTGGCACTTATAAACTCTCCTATATGTCCTATGTCCTATAGTACGTCTAGGTTCATTGTGTCACTAGACAGAAGAGATTTTGGAAACATGATAGGGTTAATGATGATTTTATATGAGCAAAACACATGGACACTACTGATTAGCATAGGAAACACTGCTCTCTGCCAGTCCTGAAGGGAAAATATTGAGCCGACTGAGTAGTTTTTGAAGCGTTTGACCCGTTTTTGTTGGAATTAAATTGAGGTCCTTGATACTGATAATTTTAGAAGCGTAGAAGCTCCTTCTAAAATCATTATCTACTCAGATCTTTTCGCAGATCGAAGTAGTACAATGGATGTTCTTTGCGGAACTTTCTTTTCTCGATCAGGAGTTATGTTAGGTTAGGCTCGGAGTGCGTGTACGAAAAACCTGTACTCTTACCCGGAGGCATTACGCTCTCGTGAATGAATATTAGTGCCAGGCGAAGGCACACCCTCCAGAACCAAGAACCGGTGTTCCTGTCGAAAGTCAAGGCATTACCCCTCTGTTAAATTAATTGCTCTTCCAGCTAAAATTGAATAAGTCCAGTAATTTTACACCCCTGATTAGGTCCTCTGACTTCTCTCCTCAGACTAGTAATAATAATAAAAAAAATTAAATTATAAAATAATAAAAAAGTTGTATCTTTGGCGCGCAGCAACTTACTGGTTAATTGAATTTAAGCAACAATTTGAAATAGTTTAAAATTACACAATGAAATACAACCAAATGAATGTAAAGCAAATTAAATCGAATGAAAAAATATGTAATTACGAAAATTGTCTAAAAAATCGAATTAAATGTTGCTTTAAATTAATTAGTGAATCAAATTGATGATTGCAATTGTGGCATCAAAGCAACGTTGAGTCAACACTCGAAGGCTCGTCGACAACGCAACAATAAAATAGATTAATACCGCACGTATTTCGCCAAACTCTGTGTGCCGTAATTATATAACAAAGGAAAATGCTGACAATGCGTGCAAAATTTGAACCTCCAAAAGAACTGAAAAGCGCTTTTGATTTTCCACCTGGGAGGTGAAGTTTGAAAATAATTTACAAAGTAAAAGTCTAGGTATTCCTTATATATGTGTGTGCGTGTGTATGCGTGTAGCGCTTTGCCCTTGCAAACATATCACGGCTTCTCCGAAAATGTGCGAGTGTATGTGTTATGGTATGTGATTTGATTGTTCAAGGTTAAGAGTGCGTGAAGAAGTCCTTAACGAAGTCATTGCTCAAATATTCACGACGTTGGTTTGTATAGGTACATACATACAAGTTTTAGGGTGATTCAGCTTTGTGCGGGGAAGTAAATTTCTTGTATGGTTCACTTTAATTATTTCACTTAAAGTGCGCATCATTGGAAGAATTATGTCATATAAAATGATATTTATTATTCTTTATGTTGGTTGGTTGGATGGTTGTAGTGGCTGCCTCTGTATGAGACACTCTTAGACCTATATGACCCCTTGTGATACCACAAATTCCACCCGCTTAAAATGTGTATGCCACACTATTTTTTCCAACATGTGATACAACACACATGTCAAACGGATGGGGAAAGGAAGGGAGTGGACCTACAGTTTGACGCCGAATCCGAACGGCGGTTTTTTGGCAATTTTCCTTTCACACTTGGAGGTTTTGCCATTGCCTACCAAGAGCGCAGTTGTGCGATTCTTGTAATTCTCATCTGCTTCATGTGGATAGCGATAGAAGTAGACGAGCGTTTTACCAGCTCAAGCTGGGAATCGAACCTGGGGGCCTCGGTATGAGAAGCCAGCGCGCTACCCGCTGGACTATCGAGGCCGGCTACTCTTTATGTAAAAACACAAATTTTTCAGTTTCTTTGTTTTGAAAAAAAATTTGTGCATTCATCTTGATTGTTGCTATGAACTTCTTAACATTCTTTCTTGTGACGTACGCTGCATTCCAAATGTCAAAGAAACGTTGGTATACAAATAATAACTGTTATTAGTAACAAGTATATTTTTCGTTGTCGATAATTATTATTTTGGGATTTTTGTTTTTTACATTACTTCATAACTTTTATTTATGACTTTTTTAATTTACGTTATTGATAACTATTATTATAACTATAACTAACTGATAACTATTATTATCATAACTTTTATTTATGATTTTTCTTCATTTACGTTGCCGATAACTATTATTTTGAAAAAAAAAATTTTTACGTTGAATTACCACATTTTGGATATGAATTGATTTTTAATTGTTTTAAATTGACAAACGCAAATTAACTGCAGAAACCTAATTTCCACCAACAACTAAACAATTAAAAATCAATTCATACTCAATATGTGGTAAGGCAACGTAAAAAAAAATTTCTTTTAAATAATAGCACTGTGCGTGAAATTTGCCCTCACAAATTTAGACATGGGGGGGACCTACTGGGTGAGTTTTCTATAGGTATACTGAGTTGAGATCCACCAGCCGTTTGGTAAGATTGGCTATAGTTTAAGAGAAATCCGACTTTGAAGTTTGGTAATTTTCGTCAAGTTTGTCGCTTAAGTAGGTCCTAAATCGTTTCGAATATCGCTTTACTGTCTTCGGCAAGATGGTAGATATTTTAACGACCAACACATTTGCTTAAGACACCAATCCAAAAAAAGTACATTTAAACTGTGTAATTGCGATATGTGCATTTTTGAGCGCAGCGCAACGTGGCGTATGAGTGTCATTTAATTATAATTAACACTCATATAATTGATGCGCTCAAAAATGCACATATCGCAATTACACAGTTTAAATGTATTTTTTTTGGATTGGTGTCTTAAGCAAATGTGTTGGTCGTTAAAATATCTACAAACTTGCCGAAGACAGTAAAGCGATATTCGAAACGATTTAGGACCTACTTAAGCGACAAACTTGACGAAAATTACCAAACTTCAAAGTCGGATTTCTCTTAAACTAGAGCCAATCTTACCAAACGGCTGGTGGATCTCAACTCAGTATACCTATAGAAAACTCACCCAGTAGGTCCCCCCATGTCTAAATTTTGGACTTGCACAGTGTAGTTATCGGTAACGTAAATAAAAAAGTCATAAATAAAAGTTATGAAGCAACGAAAAAGAAATTTTCTCAAAATAATAGTTATCGGTAACGTAAATAAAAAAGTCATAAATAAAAGTTATAAAGCAACGTAAACAAAAAAAATACCAAAATAATAATTATCGAGAACGAAAAAAAAAATTTGTTTCTCATAACAGTTATTACGCAACGTAAAAATTAATTGTCGCAAATAATAATTATAATCAACAAATAAAATTTATGTTGCATTGTAATAGTTACATTGCAATTATTTTCTTAAAAAACTTATAATAGTTAAGTCCCTGGTTGTTATTCTTCAGTTAATTCAGTTATTATTCCCTTTTCTTATGAAATGTTTACAGAAACAATTTTAAATATTTTTTCATTTTGAATTTACGGGTCTGGACATTCGTAAACCTAAAAAAAGTCACAAACTTGGCTTTGTCTAACAATTTACAAAGACTTTCCTTCTGCTATTAACTGTAATTTAAAACAGAATATTAAAACTAGACCAAGGCGACTTGTAAAATAAAATTGTATTGGCATTACAAATTAGCACTCACAAAGCAAATCATCACATTGGCAGCGCTTAAGTCAACTAAAGAAACTGCAGTTGGATTTGAAACATCCTGACACGGCGTGTGTATGCGTGTATTACTGTAGGTGTGTGTGTGTGTGTCTTTATGACCGACATAAAGAGTGCCATAAAATTTGCACTCCATTTTCCAGTACAACAACATTTACCACACCAACCCAAACATAGTCAGCCGATGCAAAGGCAGACATTTTATTTCGCATTTATTGTGCCTCGCTTCAAGCCTGGTTGGTGTGTCATGAGTTGCAAAATACACACACACACATGAATGCAGATGTGGCCAAAGCCGTTTAGACACATTTACCGAATTGCTGTTGTGTGTGTGTGTGTGTGTTTGTGGGTATCTTAAGGTTAAGGCTGCTAGCTAATGCAAACACAACAGGATTTCTGTCATTCTTGCGACTGGCTGCCGTTGCGGCTGCGGCTGCTACCCGGTAACGAAACGCCAGCAGCTGTGAAAATATTTCACTTTGTGTTTACATGAGGTAAAGCAAAATACCGCACGAGAATCGACAACGGCAACGGCAGTCGCCAAACATGCAGTGCGCGACGAAGGACGTAAAAGAAATGCCAGAAAAGCAAAATGTAAAAAATTGTAAAGGAAAGAAAGACAGTGAATGGTGCGGAATGGAGGCAGCGGCTTAAGAAGCCATTGCGACGCGTCCATCAAATTAAAATTTCAAGTGGCAAATGCTTGCAGATAGACGCGCCCAGCTACATCGGCTTCAACCGGCCGACGCACGAGAATGGCAGTGGCCAATGCCGAAGCAGCAGCGCTGCAAGTAGCACTGACAGAGCGTACAAACGCCCTGCAATTAGGATGACGTTATAACGGGAAAAGTGTAAGAAGAGATGTAAGAATGAAAATATCACAGGGAAATGGCTTAGAAAAATTGCGCTGAAAGCAAATGCTGAGGCAACAACAAACCCGAATAGGTATGGCAGCAACAAAGCGAAAGGAATGTCGCAACGCTTTCGCTGGCGCACTGAATGGTGACAACAGCATTTTTTGTCAGGCATTCATGTGCACGCTTCGGCATTCAGTCAATGCGCGCGTCAGCACAGCCGCTTAAACAGCCGCTTGTGTATGCTACACAAGGAGAAAAAATATTGAAAAACAACAACAGTAGGGAAAGTAATTGTTTTTTTATATGAATGTGCAAACAGGCGTGCAATACGTATATTTTTAAAGCGCATTTTAGGCTGAGCATTGTGTACACTTGTGAGAAAATGTTTCACAGCAACCATTCTGTCGAGAATTGTGCGAGCGGCGCTACGACTTCCTAACCCTTTTTATCTCTAAGGGCTGAACTGAAGAAAAACTGCAAATTTTGAAGTGAAGAAAATTTGACTATGAATAATTTTATATTATACCTAGCAGAGTCCGGCGGCTTTGTACGCAAATTTGAAGTGGGCCCAATAAATCAAGTTTCTCTTAACCCTTTGTTGATGCGGTCCGATTTTTAAGACAAACTACTTGTCTAATTATTTCTCATTAGAAGTGCTTTCACCATATTTGAAGTCAATTGTTTCCCATACAAACTGTTAACCCATTGTTGTGTCATGCTGGTCGAAATTAATTTTCGTTGAAAAAACAGTAATACACAGTATGCAAGATTGTGAAGGAAAAATAAAATTTATTAATTCTTTTCAAAACTTAAGATACATGTAATATAATAATTGGCTTTGGTGGCTGAGAGCAGCCATACGACTGGAATGGTAAAAAAGCTTTGGTTGCTGAGAGCAGACATACGGTCGCAAAGGGTTAAAAACACGTGCCGGTTTATTTATCATTTGGAGCACTTTACCAAATTTGAAGTAAAAAAACCCATTAAATCATGTTTCTCTATACCAACTTTTGACCCATCGTTGACCCGTCTGATTTTTGATTTTCGAAAAAATTAAAAACACATGTTGAATTATTTCCCATTTCAAATGCTGTCACCATATTTAAGCTCAAAAAGCCTTTAAATCATGTTTCCCAAACTGTTAATCCATTGTTGACCCGTCAGATATTGATTTAAAAAAATTAAACACATGTGTCTAATTAGTTTTGCTTTCAAGTGTTGTCACCAAATTGGAAGTCAAAATGTCAAATGTTTTTTTCATAGTCTTCCGGTGTACGAACCTTAACCTATTGTGGACTCCGTTAAATTTTGGTCTTCGAGAAACTGAAAAATACTTGACGAATAATTTTTAATTAGAAGTATTTTCACAAAGTTTGAAATCGATGGGCCTATTACATTACGTTTCTTCATACAACACCTTATTCCATGTTTTGCGTATTTACAACTGAGCCGGAATTTCAAAAATATTTTTTTATAATTTTCACAAATTCACATTAATAATTTCCACACATTTGACAAGCCAAAAATAATGCATGATGAAATGGCAAACTTTATTAAATATTTTGACATTCAAACGTCATTGATATCTTTGACAGTTGCTGAGATATCGCTATTGGGAAAACCATCTTTACCATCGACGTCACCTTTTATCACTTTTATAGGAGTTGTTCTGTTCATGTTTCTATATACATACATACATATATATACACTCCGCGACACTTGATTACGATCATTTTAATTTTTTCGATAAATTTTTTTTTTGTGGGGTTATCGCAAAAATGTAAATGGGAATATGTTTTGTTAACACATTGGAATAATGTCCTACGGGGTCGTCAACAAACTCATGAAATCTACTTAGGACTCAAGCCCCTATTAAGTTTCGCCAGGAGCACCAATACACTAACGGATCTTTACTTTATCTTTGTACTCGTATCTCCAAGGACCCAACCAAGGTCTATACGTGGCCTATCGTCACGCCAATAACATCCACCTACCTTCATTAACTTTTCCTAAGTATGAGTAAGACCTGGTCTAATTGTCTATTCGGCTCCTAGCTGAATGTTTAAGCTGCGTGTGCAAAGCCGCCGTGATTAATGCACCATACACATTTTCTTTCAGTGCAATAACAATAAAAATGAAAATAACAATAGCAACACGAACACAACGAAAGGACGAGCACCAGCAGCGGAAACAACAATAAGAATAACAACAACAGCAAATCACTCAAATGCATTCCATTCATGGCCACTTAGGCGTTGTTTACATTTTGTAGAATGCGTGCATGTGTGTATGTGTGTAATTGTGTTTTGCTATCCGTTCAGAGCCATACAGCAACGCACATGCGCCAGCGGAAAATGTCAAACGCCTCTGCGGATGTGACACGCGTACATGTGTAGAACTTTTGAAGTGTTTTCATGGAAGTTGCGAAAGGGTTTTCCCGCTTTCTTCTCACACCCGCATGAGACGGCGGTGTGGCTGTCGCGCTCGCATGAAGCACCGCGCTCGCATTGTAGGTACGGCCCCGCATTTGCTGCTTCTTCCGCGAACATGAAAGCGTACACATGGCACTGTTATGTCTTTTGGCCGCTTTCAAGTCCATTGTTCGGCATTTACACTTGTGCGCGCCATTATTTACGTATGTACGCCGTCGCAACCGGAGAAGTGTGCTAGCGCGCGTCGAGCTTAGTTCGGTCGGGTTGGATTGCGGGGGGAGGTGGGGGCCGGCTGGCTGTAGACGGCCGCCAGCGCTTATGTGTAGTAGTTATATTTTTATAAGCATCGGCGTACCAAAAATAGTCGCAAGTAAAATGCGTTCTTAAAGCAAAGAGTCGTTTTTCAAGGTCTGCTTTTAGGCGAAACGAGGCAACAATTTTGAGTATGCGGAAGAATGCGAAGCGAAATTTTAAGCGCGTCATACTTTGCATTTGCCACTTTGTGGCAGTGGCAGCGGTAAATCCAAAATGGTGGTTTCGGTTTATAGGTCATCTATGTAGATAAATATGTAGATAAAAATTTACTGCCATAGATGGTTGCCCATTAAATGTTGAAAGCTTAAAAACTTTGAATATGAAAATGTTCGGCAAGAAACTTTAAACAGAAAGTGTTCCTTAAGAAGTTTTTAGTCTATGCGTATTCAGGGTCCACGTAGGTAAAAATTCAAGAGTTGGAAATATTTCAATAGAAAAAAATTCCAAATTTTTTCCGTGATAGAATCGTGATTTTTGTATTATAACATAACCTTTTCAATTTGCATTTTTTCAAATTTCGATTGCAGATTTCGTTTAGTTTAAGTACTTTTAAGTCGAAAAACATTTTGGCGGATTTTTTAGCGTTCAGTTCTATACCTATAAAAGTGAAAATAGTTTTAAAAAGGCGCCTTTTAGGCGCTAAAACCTAAACCGAATCTTCCAGTGTGGCTACTAAGTTTCAAGCGTTGACACCATCAACGGCGATAAACAAATTTATTATTAGACCTTAACCACTTTTAGTGCATTTTGAGTCCACTTCAGTCCACATTTGTTGCGTTGTTCTGCTTGTCTCTGAGGCCGTTCAGCCATGTGTTGTGACTAGTTGTCCTATAAACCACTTCCAAAGCTTCAGTTTTATCCAAGCTGATACAGCCCGGAAAGAGTTTCTTGGTCGTGCTGCGTCTGTCCCCAGTTCGTCGAGTTGCCTTTGCAATCAGCGATGCCATCGCTGCAAACATTTGTCAAAGGCGACTGTTCTGTTAAGGCACAACTCACCCGAGTGACGATTCTGTGTGCCATTAAAGCAGCGCGTCATGCCAACAAAGCGCAATGGGGTTAAAATTTGTTACCAAAAAACTTCACTGAAAATATTTGAAAGTTTTGATTGCACATTCACTATGCCACATTTCAGCGCAGTTACGCTTAAATAAATTTCATTTCATTAATTTGGTTGCGCGTTTTTTCTCACAACATGCGCCTTAAATGGAACAAACGCACAGAAAAATGCTCACATTTGTACGTACGAATGCGTTACGCGTCCTTTTGCGTCCTTGACTTGAGGCGCGCTGAATTTTTGCAATTAATTTGAGCCACTCTTTCAGTTGACTGACTGTTGGCGACGCTTTTGTCTATGGCATTGTTTCTTTTTTGTTGCTGTCGTTCCAGCATCGCATGTGTGTGTACGTAAGCGTGTGTTTGTGTATGGATCCATATGTAGGTATGTTTCTGTGATGAATCCTTCCATTTTGTTTTTTACGGAATGAATGTGGCACCTTACTTTGTAGTAGTGTGTGTGTTTGTTTGATTTTCGTAGATGCGTATAAGGCAACATGACCCAGTAGGAACAATTTACAGATTTTCCTTCAAATTCAATTGAAAGTTCTGTTTTCAATACTTAAGTTTTTTAGTTAGACATGAAATGGAGTCCTCATAAACTGTGATAATAAGATGACTGCAGGAGCTACGAGAAATAAAATAGATGTGAAATATAGATGGCTACATATAAATTTGCAGAGTCGGCGTTGCTGAATTACTTATCATCACACTTAATTACATTGCCTTAATAATATTGATCCTTCCTGCATATTTGGAATTTTTTACTTCCTACAGGGATTCGACTTCATTCAATGATTTTAGTATCTTTCCATGAAGGCACAGATATATGCGAACCAAGCGGATTGTTCGGAGACTTGCACTTGATAGCCGTTGGTTACATTTGAACGTATTCAGTACTAGTACAAAACTCCTCCATATGCCAATCAGTGGTTATGTTGGGTTTGCAAAAAACTAAGCTTCCTGCAAAAAATGTCTTTGACATCTAACGATACGTTTACTTCTTCCAATGTTCAAGAGCTGGTTGGGCGAAACAAAAAATGCTGCAATGAATCTATTTGTCAGTTACTACGCCGACACATTCACATTGACATCGTGGATGCACATCACACGCGCCATGTTTACGGCCTCATTCGTGCACATATTTACATATGTAAATATGGATTTGAAAGCATCAGTCGCAATGACAAAGGCGAAAACGACAATGCACATAATGTAGAATTTTTTTTACATTTTTGTAACTTACGGTTTGTCATATTATCGCATTCTATTTGCCTCAGTGTGGGTACAGATTGGTTGGCCTAAAAATACAAATATTACGTCAATTAACTGATTTTCTATTTTTTTCTGACAATGAGAGTTGGGTTTTGCCTATTTAGCAAAGATACTAAAGATATATTACAGTTGTATGTGTAGTGATTTTTACACATTTTTTTATTTAGCAGTGGAAGAATCATTTTTAGTTCGAGAATATAACAAACAATAAGTTTATTTATTTACTTGATATTTAGTTCAGACTCCTAACATGCGTTCGTAAAAATTTTACAGAACATAATTTTTATAGAATTATTACATGAAACACATACTTACATACTTTATTTGTAAATTAAAAATGTTAAGATTTACAATTACAAGGAAGTAAGTTTAAATTCATTCGAAATTAAATATAAATTCCATTAATTGTTTCAGCGAAACCGACATGAAAAATAACGAAATTCCAAAGAACTTTCATTGAAATATTACATTTCCTTTAGCAATAAAACTCAATCCACAACCCGGAAAATGTATCAAAACAAATTGCAATAAACTAAGAGGTCTTCTATTTTGCGATTTTAAGGTTAGAAAGATACAATTTCCCTGCATCCCTGGTGTAGGTACTAATTATTATCTGCCATAGGGTTGGAGGGTTCCAGACGAAATGCGGAGTTCTCGTTAAGAACTCCAGAGCAGCAATAAAAACACTCAGTGCAACTTGATAATTTTAATAAATTTAAATATTAATTGTAGTTATTTACTTTGCCTAAAACACATGAAAATCTTAAACGAATCCTAACAACTAACAACTAAGTAAATTAAAATACCACATTGATGAAGAGTACAAATGTTGCTTTAAATTCGAAATAAGTAATTGAATGAAAACAAAATTTAAATGTTATTTAAGCAATCAAATCTTTTTACACGCATGAAATGTATGAATGTATATTTCGAAATTATTATGACAATAACAAAAACAACCAATTAAAACTATCATTTAACGAACAGCAATGACGACAATGCGAACGATAATACGCATGAAATATTGATTTTTTACACTCAATTAAGCAAATCAGTGTAAAATTTATTTTTGCATTTAATTTGAATGCCTGACATGGTCTATGTTGGTCACTGAGTAATGAAATAATGAATAATTGTATAAATATTTAATGGCCCATAAAATAGACGATTTGGAGTTTTTCGGTTGCTATGGTTGTACCTATGTATTTAAAAATTTTTTATTGTTTTTTTCATTAACAAATTTTGAAGCAAAGGGAATAGTGTGTGGCAGGTGATGGAGAGCTTCAATACAGCATGTTTATGGAAGTATCCCAGTGAAAAATTTTCTCGATAGATTCAAGTCTCCACAAGTATCACAAAGTCTTCTCAAAAACGCTTGTTACGATGGTTTCGAGCAAGAAAGAAAGAAGAAGAAAAGGATTTCATTGGATTGCGGCATTGCTAATTTGACTGGCTGTCTCCTAACTTCGAGAGAAGGCAGCATTTTGTTTGCCGTAGTAACAGAACCAGCCGACTTTGACCTGTCTTCACCTGTCATCCTAACCACGCCTAAGGTTTAGATAAGCAAATATGGATTAATATGTCAGAGGTTGTGCTGCCTTTTCGAGTTCTCAGAGTCTAAAATTTCTTGAAAACGTGCTATATTCAACCCGTATCCAGTAATCGGCAGCATCCGGAAAATATGCAAGTGATGGTTTTGCTTAGACCTCACCGACTGAACACAGGATATCTCAAAATATTGTCGTGTGTTCACAAATGATTGTATTGTCATTCGATGCAACAACTATCTGGATGCAAAGCAGAAACCAATTTATGCTGTGTTCGTGTACAATGCAACACTGCTTTATTTGCACAAAGTGTAGCGGGAGTTGACTGCACTATCATCCATTGTGCCAGTGCAGAGTGTCAATGGTTTGCAATGCGTTTGTTGCGGTTAATTGTACTCAATTGTGAAAATGTGTTAAATCCTTGTGAGAAGGATAATTTGTTAATTACACTTATCAAGTGGTGCTGAGCATCCATCCAGCCAACGCAATAACCAGCACCACATCACGCCACAAATTGCATTGAGGCATTGCACAGTGATTCGACTCCATACAACCGAGGGACAAAATTGAAGTAAAATCTCCATTTTGTTTTTCTTTAACTTTTGTAGTTTGGCAATTTTCGTCATTTTTGGAAAGCTATAGCACCAAGTGTATTGGCTAGATTTTCCAGATTTTACATTTAATCAGTTACGTCAACATTGATAATTGCGAAAAGTAACAGAAATTGTATGAGGACCCCTTAGTTTTGCAATAAAAATGAAAATAATAGATGTATGCTTTGTATTTATGCAGATTTTTCATGCTAATTACATACTTTTAGGGATGAAAAAAATTAATTTTGTCGAAAAATTGGTGTTTAAACCACTTTTCAAATTGAATTATTTTCTGAGATCGGAAGATATCGGAGGATGTAATTACATTATCCGACAAAGAAAGAATGCGTCTTAAAATAAAAAAAATCCAGGAACATACTTTCACATACTTTTTAGATATTTTCCTCTAAGTTTTGCTAATTTTCAGATTTTTAATTTTGAAATATATTTTAAATTAAAAGTGAAGTAAAAGCTTCAGCTTTGCAAATTTTGAGAAAACATTAAAAGCGAAAATGGCCACATGATTTCTTAATCTATATTGAAAGTTTTAGCAATTTCTTGGTAACCATGTATTTAAATTTTTTTTTACTCAATAGACTAAAAAACATAAAATATGTGTTTACAATTTTTTGTGAAAAAAGTTCCGACTTTGAACCGCTTTTACACACACTAATTAATTTTTAGCACAGATTTTTTGGGTTTTCTTAGTTGGAGTTTTACCTATCAAATGACATCAAAATCATTAAATTGTGAGACTATAAATTCTTTGAATTTTGTCTATAGAACGAATCACTGTGCATTGGCGCAGTCAACAGGAATAAGCAATTTTCATAATTGACAGCAACACGTTGCAAATGTGCCGCACTCGCAGCAGGAGATAATTTCAGAAATTCGTGGCCAATATGTGCAGCACGGAGAGCATCCAGATGCGAGCATAATGAATTGTTGTGTAACAATTGTTTGCGGCTGATGAATAGCGTGTAAACAGGCGGAATTCCCTTGGATCGGCAAATTGGTCTCCAACATTGAGTGGTCAAAAAATCGCAAACACAACGAGCTGCACCAACCAACAAGCTGATGATGTCTGCTGTCTGCATTGTCCGGCGGCGCAACAGTCTGCTCACGACGTATTGCTTAGTAACTGCGTTTAACAACCGCCTTAGGAACCAAACTAAGGTAGAGAAGGAGAGTCATCCATTGTTGCCAAGCTAGCAACATACATGTGCGAGGGGCTCCCTCAGTGGGATGCCGTAAGCTCGGTCGCCATCAGAGTTATGTGGAAGATCCAACCGTGAACCTAAAACGAAGCGCATTTAAAAAAAGTGTGTCTAAACTTAAATTATAATTGAAAAATCAGTATTCAGATACCGATTGTACACCCAGGTAGAAAAATCATATGTGATCCATACATACGCAGTGAGTTTCAAAACAGGCGACGATAATCACATAAATCAAAATGAATGTCCGGCTTATGACTAGTTCGTCGTCACATTAAGCTAAAATGGCTAATAAGACAACCTTAGCACGCACCGACGACCGGCGCACACATCTACGGCTCACATTTAGAGACAACTGCACACACACACACACACACAGGTGAATACGGCAAAACTCACGCCTGCGAAAAAATCAATGGCCACTTGGAATGCTCGTGTGAGCGGAGGCATTCGCCTCGCCGGCGTTAATTAGTTGGGCTCAGCCGTCGCACATTTTATGGCTGCCTCGAGTGCGAGCCGGCATTCGCTTTTGATTTCTTCCTGTCGTCTTTATTTCCAATAAACGGCATTTTTTTTTGCATCAGTTTCCAGCTGTCAATATGATTTCACCAAGACGCATATTTTTGTTTTGGGGGAAAACGGCAGATTTTAATCAGACGTCCTTCTTTGGCCGCTCCTCGCCTTTGGCGTTTGCCATTCGTGCGTTGCACAAATTAAAGTTGGTGACTTTCTGTTATTAGTTGGGTGTGTTTGGTCGTTAGCGCAGTTGGTTTATGACAATTGACAAAAACGAAAAACTATACGCCAACCAGCTGTTGTCGTTTCGAAAATGTTGATCTCATTTGTAGGCAAATGTGGCACTCGGACGTTGGCTAATGGCTGTCAGTGTCGAAATGAATAGTGGCAGCGCGACACGACCGTGTCGCTTGACCCATTAAAACTTTAATGTGAGTGTGAGTGAATGTGTACTTTATGCTAACCATTCAGTAGTTGGTCAATTATACTTGTAATTGGTTCGATATTTCAAACAATTTAGCAGCACTCTACAACTAATTCACTTACAGTTACGATGTTGGTTACTGTGGTATTGCAATGATGGTTGACTTGCTACATTTTTCGTTTAAATCACCTCACAAAATGACTGATGCAACAACCAATTTGTGTTCGCTGTTGCACCGCTGTTGGTTGTATTCGTAATAGTTGCAACAGCCATTATATGAAATGCGTGAGTGAAATTTCTTTCTAAGCCACTCTTGCGTCAAATTCTACCGAACCTCGATTATGCAGAATTCAATCAACAGCAACATCAGTTTCGTATATTGGAAAATGCTTAAAAAAACATTGTTTTAATTTCAATTAACCGTGATTGCCTTTATTATTCGGAATATTCGTAGAAAAAGCAATTTAATTTGCCATTATTATTGGCGAATGTTAAGTAACCCAAAAATTCATAACATTAAGTAAACAATGCTATTGAATTGTACCTGAATTAACTGGAAAAATTATTTTTCCCAAATGCTTCCTTCCCACTCATCCAGTAGGGAGGTGTACAACATTCATATCCGCAACTGTTGAAAATTTGTGTATCTTTAAGTTTCGCATCCGTATTTGGCTCCGCATTAAAACCCGCATCTGCATTCGGATCTGCTTATATAAATAGGACTTTGTAAATATTTTTGCGTATGCGGCATTGTGGTCGTTTTGTATTTTAACCATTATGATGCCCAAAGACTGTGGCAAGCATCCTGTCATCCTTGTTCGGTGGTGGTCGAAGCCAGCCTGAGCTTTCCTATTAATGGGAAGCAGTGCGTTTCTTCCGAAAGGATACGAATGGTAGGACACAGTGTTTTAAAGGTAGAATATATGGACACTTGAATTGAAACTACAAAGGTAACACCGTGCGACAGCATTTTTCACACCAGGAAAAATCCATATGGGCGTGAAACTAGAGACCAAACATAGTAATACTGCATACTCAGTTTTTCATGTCCTTTTAAAAGGACAAAGGATATAGAAGGGGATAAAAGTTTTGAAGGGGATAAAAAAGAAAAAAAATGTAAAAAATACTTTACCTCGTTAGAGGTAAGGTCTTTCAAATGAAAGAGGAAAGGCTCAAGAATTTAAATAAAATTGATTTTTTACGAGAATTTTCTTGAAAAGTAAGTATGTTAAAACCTTAATCTCCTTGATCAGGTATTGAAATTTCATTACTCTAACTTTATTGGTTCGACAGTTATTTAAAAGAAGGCGGAAGCTGCAATTCTAATGAAGTACAAAAATTCTAATGTATTTGAGAATCAGTATTTTAAATCATAAAAAGATACAAAATCAATGTTTTAGTTGCTGGGAAAAATTTTCGCAGGAAGATTTGATTAGTTGGCTGCTGGGGGAATACGTAGAGTGATACGTCACGTTGCTCAGCTCCGCCAAAGATGTATCTTCGAAAATCTTACGCGGAGTCAATACAGCTGCATGCCCTTCTGTGTCCAATAAGTTTTATCGCTTTAAACACAGTCGAGAAGCTCCAATTGGGTATTGTAGCTCTTGTCCAGAGGTGCGGTGCAAATTATACAAAGATCTGCTTGGCTGTTTCTTTCGAACGCCAAACATATGATTGAGTTAAACGCGCTGTCGACCTCTTTAATGTTTGATATATCTGTCTCTGAACCCATGTCCATTCATTTCATTTCTTAACTCCCTTTCTTCTTTCCTGTTTAAGTTTAAGTTTTCCACATTGTAAGAATTGTATTCAAACACTGAATTTAAATAAATAAATAAACATCAAAACCGGTCGATTCCGTATTTCTCACACTACCCATAACGTATTAATTTTAGATGGACATATAGGTTAAGTGGGATAGAAAATTGCAGGAGAAACTTGTGTGCACTCCACAAATCCCCACTGGGATTTGGGGATATTTGGTTGTGAGACAACCGACAACATTGGGTCTTGTTCGCTTCAGCCCTACGACAAAAAAATATAAAACACAATGGAACAAATTTGCAAAACAAAAAAACAGATGGCAGAGTTTTTTTAAAGTCTACTGCGAGAGTGCGAGGACAAGGAGTGATATTTTGCTTGAGATAAGACAATGTTGTGCACTCAAAGAATTGAGTTCAGAAACTGATGGGTTTCCAGAAAGACTTTCGTTTTGACAACGCTCAGTGTTCAGTGCTTTATCCAGGGTTGCCTGACTGTCCACACATATAAACAAGCAAGTATATATACGGCCTGATTTATGGGTAAATCTCTGCTCAAAGCACACACACCAATCGAGTAGTAGAACGACCCGCTTACTGATAGCGTAGCAAAAGAAACACTCGCATCAGTTTCTTGGAAGTCAACACAATGCTCGCTTTCTGTGGTAGCGCACATCCTGCCTGTGGATTCAATTAAAAAAAATTATTAATATCAAAAGTAATTATTCAGCTAGCGCCAGCTCGATTTCCTCACTTTGACAGCCAACAGCCGTGAGCGCCAAAAATTTGTCGTGCTTTGTATTTCCATACTTCTCGTAGAGCTTTAAATATGCACGACGGCCACTACGACAAATAAATGAGCTAATATTGATTTATTATCGATTTACAGCTAGCGGCTATTTTTGTAGCTGTTAGTGAGGGGAATTTCGAAATGGCAAACTTTAAGCTAATGTGAGGGAAAATTGAATTTTCAGCTGTAATTTAATGCAAAAAGTTCGTAAAAACTCAACTCGACAACTCAAATTAAGTAAGAAGAGCAAATAAAATAGCGACGCAATTGAAGAGAATTTCTATTTGAAACCGAAGACTGTTCCAAGTAATATATTGAATTTCGCTAGTTCAATAAGCAATTCTGCAATTGTGTGGGCAAAGTGCTCGGTTTGAGGGCGAAATTGAGCGATTGCCGTTGATTTAAATTCACAGACCATACACGTTCTTGCGCGGCTGCACAGGACTTTTGAATTGGCAGAAAAGTGTCCAAAACGCACACAATAAACTTCACATTTCGCCCCGAGCAGACAGGGATGGCTTCGCTGATCGAATCGCATAGTCTTTGGCCTTCCGAACTCGTTTAATGAAATCAAAATTGACATTTTGATAAAATTGACATTCGGCGAAAACGCACAGTACGTGGTACGTGCGGGCTCTGTGGTGGGGGAAGGTGTCGCCAGTTGACATGTGGTGAGGTCGAACGGTGGGTGCTGCAATGCAAACAGTTCAACCAGCATACACACACACACACACACACGCACACACAAACACGCGTGTTTCCGTGCGCGCGTTGCTGCAGGATTGAAAAGTGATTTATATTTTAGATGCCCTGCGGCCAGTTGCCAATGCTTCTGCGATATATAAAATGATTCTTGTGTGCGGTGGTGTGGGTCGTGATGAACCCTCCAGCACCTCTTCAAACACGCACATGCCGACAGATGCACAAACGCAAACATACACATATGTCCGTGTTTATGTACGGTCGCTCTTGATTCCAGATAATTTCGTTTCGCCATTATTGACTTTTATTTCCTCGCACGCTGGCCGGAGCGCACCTTTTGTGCGCAGTTAGCACGCTGCATGTGTGTGTGTGTGTGTGCGTGCCACGCCAAGTCAACAAGACGCGCTACATTTGTGGGCTGTGTGTGTGTGCTTTGTGGGCGTTCATTGTTCCCTTTAAAGTGGCCATAGCAGCTGTCGCCGCAGATTTCGCCAATAAGTTTGGCATGAGGTGTTGATTGGATACGGCAGTGCGACCGCAGCGATGCTACCCAACAACTACCCAACAATTCGCTTGTGCCATTTGCAACAAAAACAACGTCAATCAAATGGAGCCTAGAATGGGAATACGAATTTTGCTGCCCAACAAATGCCGAATTGGCGATCGAGTTTAATTAAAAAGCACGTCAACGACAAATCCTCGGCCAATTTCTTCAATTACTACGCAACAACAATAGCATTGGCAGTGGCGATTGCGTCGACAAATGGCATTAGTTGACATTCTTTTATGTTGTCAATCCGATGTGACAACACCAACGCAAATATTTGCCAGAATACATGCCGAAGCAACAAATCATTAGCTTGAATGTCAAAATTGCTGCCCATCGCCAGCCCACTCGTACACCCAAACTCATCGTTCAACATGCAAATTGCCAGCAACAACAAAAGCGGCACGGCAGAAGATGACGAACGCGCCGGAAGACAACGCCAGCTGCATTGCCAACTCTCAGCACTCGACCGGCAATAATACACGCCTGACGAGCAACACGCCCGACAGCCGAACGTATCCGCTGCATTATTTGCATATTTCCGCACTGGGGCGCTCGGAGGCGCGCAGCATTCTCCATTTGTGTTTGTGTTGCAAATGAACTGCGGAACCGGGTCGCACGTCACGGCAGCGGCCAGCAGCCAGCAACGCCCAAAGGACCCGCAGTCCGCTGCCAATGAATATGCAAATATATTGCAACCGACTGCAGCGGCCAACCAACACAACAACGGCAACAAATGGCGGCAACAGTGGAGACCATTACACCGACAACAATAACGGCAACAGTCTTGCAATGCAACTAGCGGCTGTTGGTTGGTGTGCGTGTACACGTGAGTGTGTGTGTATACGTGTGTTTTGTAAATGACGATGCTTTTGTTATTTGTGGTATTTGGGGAATTTGAGCCATGTTTTGTTTATTTTATTTTAATTTAATTTATGAAATTTTTGGCTGCAACGCTTTGCTCATTTTAATTAAAAGTTTATTGTTCTAAATACAATTAAAAATAATCACAAACACGAGTATACATCACCGTCAGCTTGCTCAAAAAGTTCCTGAAATCACCAACGTGTGACAGTCTCAGTCACCGGATTTGACTTTTTGTGGGTTGTCAAAACACCTGTCACAAATATTCCCTTAAAATGTTGGCATCCTAGCTTGACATCTGTGAAAGCGACGCAGAGTTGAGTAAATTTGTTTTTTGTTTAGATTTTTGCAACGGAGCTAAATTTGAAACAACGAGAGTGTTTGGATATTTTGAAAATATTGGAAAAGCGTTTCAGCAATAAGGCTCTGACAAAACAGAGGTTTACCAGTGGTAAGAACGCTTTACATTTGGTCGCAAGTTCAAGATGATGCAATCGGTTGCAGACCGTTGATATCGAAAACCGACCACAAGATTGGTAAAGTGAATGAAGAAACCTTTAACAAACTGAAAATTAATAATCAGAAAACTGGCAGATGAGTAGAACTTTTCTTACGGATTCGTTCACGACATTGCGGTTAATGGTTTGGTTTGCCGCCCTGTTGTAGCAAATTAACGGCCGAAAGAGCTTAAGCGACCGACCCAACACATTCATCAAACACAATGAGTATCAAACGCAATCCAGACATTAGGCGAACAGGTGTCGAGCTCCCAACGAGCCAACACTGAAAAATCACGTTGTATTCAGTCGAAAAAGAAGTCGATGCTCACTGTTTTTATGGATTACAACGGTGTTGTGCGGCATGAATTCTCTGCCAAGAAGTCAGAAAGTCAACAAGGAGTATTATAAGAAGAATTATGAGGCGTTTGCGTGTAGTAACTTTTCTATAAATAAGGGCCTAAGGGCAAAAAATTCACGGAATTTGCTCTATGGCAATGCAATATCGTACAATCCGCCAGTTTCATATCACAAACGAAACGAATACCATTCCGCAGCCATCGAATTTACCTGATTTAGCTACTTGCGACAACCATTACGGGTAATGGGTTATAGCACCCGCGAGGAGTTAACACAAACATAGGAGACGACTGTTGGAAATACCGAAAATGGAATACTTACCACAAATGTTTTAAGAACCTGATCTGAGGAAGAAAACTATTTAGTTTGAATTTTTTCATTTCACTGTTTTCACTTTCACTCCACTCCGATTCTTTTCATCGTAATCACAGCCGTCTCTGGTCTTCACTCAACCCCAATTTTTTTGTAAGGAATGAAGAGGTGCTCGCTCCGGCCATGAGTAATCAACCGGAACAAGGTCGTCGGAAGGAGCAATGTCTGGTAAATAGTCGTGGTAGGACATCCCACAGAGCGCCTCCAAAGTTTTCTTGCCGGCTTGTGCAACGTGCAACAGAGTTTTTGTCGTTCAAAAAGATCAAGAAAGCTTTAAGCAACTTGTTCTTTTGTGGGCACAAAGGCTTACCTGGTTAGAACACAAAGAAAGTATGTTGTTTACACTTTAGTGAAATGACACATAAAGGGAAATGATGACGTTTTAACCCTTTGCTGCATGGCATTGCTTATGTGTAATGTGAACTTTTCATAGATTTGGGAACATCTGGAAACTTCGTCAGTTGCGTCTTTTATGTTAAAACATTTGATTGAATTTTTCGAATTACATTGAAAGTATGAGCAAAAGAGTCGATAAAACAACAAGTGTTTCAATTTGCTAAAATAATGTTGGTTATTAATGGCAAAGGTGATGTGGCGGTCGCCGTCGGTCAGCTGTTTAGTGCCTTAGATTAGTGCTCGACCTAGGTTTGACTCCCCGTAGAAGCCAGCACTAAAATATTATGAAAATTAGTTCTGCGGGCTTATTCGTCTCTCTGGATTGTGCGTCAAAATAAAACACACTACAATTCTTAAACGCAGTCAAAAACCAGCAATCACTTTATTTACAAATTCACACTTTACTGTCTTTACACTTGTTACTTATTGGACAACTCCGTGTTGCACCTTTGCTAGCTAAAACCAAACTCTTCTCTCTGCGCTGTACCCGACTGCCTTTTATACTTGTGTGCTTGTCGCGCAGATCGTTCTTGCACATTCCAATTGGACTCAAAATTTCCAGTATCATCGCGAGTCATCTTTGCGAATGTTCTAGCGAAATTATAGCAAGTCGGCCGTATTCTAAAAGTACGCGCCTAAAAGCATGCCAAGTAAAAGCACTCTAGTGACACAGATAACTCATCATGCCATGCCATGATGAGTTATCTGTGCTAGTGCCTTGCACAGCGACAAGGTGCCTTATCGTCACAATATAGATAAAACCGATTTTGCTTTCGACGGTAGCTTTCTCAGCAGGATAAGACAAATTTCCACAAAATTTGATCGATAGATACAGAACTCAACAAAATTTAATTTTTGGCATCAAAACTTAGCAAACAACAAGAATAATATGCCAAAAATATTCTTTTCGTCACGGTAGTTAAATAATGCAGAGAATGCACTTGTGACTGACTTGGCAACGTTCGACTTTCACCTTTTCAAAAAAATGCATTTGCCGATGAAAAAAAGCCATTGAGGTCGTAGAAGCCATCCAAAGGGCTTGACCGACATCCTACATGGCAACCCGGCCGGCAATCTAAAACACTCATTAGACAAGCTTTAGATCATGAAAATAGCTGTATAGCTCAAGAAAAAAATAGCTTAAGAAAAAACATATCGAGTTTACCCAAAAAATTTGTTTTATTTTTTTTAAATGTTTATAGGTGAAAATACCTTTTTACTAATAAGGCAACGTACATACTATGCTTAGTGATTGAAAATGTTGAATAATTATAGGCCATGGGGGCGCCCCTGTCCGATGAAACTCGCTATTCATTCGGATGCATTTCGTGCGGTAGAATATTTTTCCGAACTACTTTCCTCTCGTACACTTCCATATATTTTCGTGACAGCATTCATGTTTCGGCTCTATATGGGAGCTCCGAAAGGATGAGCGTTCCGCAGTGCACTTTTGCAGATTCTTTGGTCGAACCGGCCGCTGCTGCTCAAACATCCACCTATGTACCATGGTACAATAACAAGGTATGCCAGATAGGGAGAGTACTTTTCATGTATTATGGGATGTCAATGTCAAACGACAAAAATTAGAGGTGCTTATGAATGGGAGTCGTGCGCAGGGCTGCACAGAAAATACTGATAAGCATACAGTATTTACAATACACAGAAAAACTTTAAAAGGTATCTTGTTTTTTGCAAAAAGTATAAAAATGCTCATATTTCTGCATTTGAAAAGCAAAGAATCACAGCAAGGCGAACAGCCCCCGCGCTCATGCTTCTGATTGAAACAATAGAAAAAGCAAAAGTCTTGCTTTGTGAAAAAGTGCACAAAGCCCAAATTAAAAATAACGGCATAAAATGTCTTAAGTCACAAGTCGGCGGAACATTTTTTTTTTATTTCTTCACAATCTCTTCATTACTCCAAGGCAAAAATTAGCAACATTACTTAAAGAAATAAAACTATTAGGTATGTAAATAAACATAAATATAAATTATTTTTACTTAATTTTTTGTCTTTCCTGTAACATTTGAAAAAGTGGATTTAGCACCGTTTCACTCTAAGCCAGCTAGTGCATATTTCTTGTTTGTTTAGTATGAACATTTCCAAAACGTATGGTATGCATGGAAAAAGGTACACAATGTCTAGCGTACACGCAACTCTAGTATCTCTGTTTGACAGCATTTCCAAATGTAAACAAAGGAAAAAAGAGCGAGATTTTTCTAGTTGGCATACCTTGTTATTGTACCATGCTATGTACTATATGTATCGGCGCGCAGCTGTTTCGGCATCAAACATCAAGGCGCCCACACCGCTACTGGAAACATGCCGATCCCGCACATCTGTCTTAATTAAGGACACTGGCAGGCGGCCAAAAACACAGTCCCAAATTATGGCCGCACATAGGCAACTCTGCTGACTATTTCAAAGTTTCGTAATTACGCGCAGTGGCGCGGAAAATGTGTCAACGTGCAGCGTTTTCAATGCCAATTTGGCAAAAACAACAGGACGCATCAGTGGCGGCGGCTGACGGCTGGTAATGCCAAGAGGGCAAATTAAATTAAGGCAGCGCTGTCGCCACAAAATGCGGTGGGCGGCACTTCATCAGTGGGTAGCAGCGGCGGCGGCGTCAGCAGAGGCGGTGCGTATTTTAGCATCAATAAATCGTTCGCCATAAATCACGTGTCTCATTAGTTTGTTGCTGCTACTGCTGCTACTGTTATTGTTATTGTTCTTGTTGTTTGTACTGCTACTATAATGGTTAATGCTCATGATTGTCCTGTGGCATTGTTGCTTTTGTTTGCATTATTGTTTTCGTTGACATTAGCTGAATTGTTGTTGTTGCATTGCTGTCTTTCGACGCTTGGAAATTTTCGCAAATTTTAGCAACAACAATTTTTCATTGTTTTCTTCAGCCTGTTGATTGATATTTTAATTCGCCCTGCCGCCGTCGCGTGTGTTTCGCCGCCGAGTGCGAATTAATCAAATTTCAGTCACCGCCCTTTGCGATTTTTCCCGAACGCGTGATGCCGTGGCGCATCATTCACGACGTTGACATCGACAAATGTGCTCTAGTGCGTTGTGTCTGTATGTATTGCAAAGTGTCATGAGAAATGGGTAATTTGAGGCCGGTTAATGGCATTTTGATCTGGCAAACAACTCGACATTATAACAAAGACACCAAATGCACTTTCGACGTTCTGAAAAATGGAACAAACAAAATGTATACTAAATTAACCCATTCGAGACGACGATTTTTTTCGAACACGGTCCCCAGGAGCGAAATTTTTTTTCTTTGTATTGTTCATGTAAGAAAGGCTTCAGATAATGTTTAGATTTTTTGGTACACAGTAAAACCAGTGCCAAATTTTGTTTTCCTGTACTTTACAGATTTCATTAGTTCCAGAAAAATCTTATTTCGACGACTAGTTTCCTCAGAATAACTGATAATTGCACATTACTGTTATTGCACACACGGTGTGCAGGCTGTCTTATAGCCTTGGAAATCCATTGCACACACGGTGTGCAATCGGTCTCGAATGGGTTAAAGAGCTTTACTTATCGTCGCCATAGAAAAGGATTGTCGCATGTGCTATTAAATTCAATGGAACATACGACATTCGTTTTCTATGGCGACGTTATGTATGTAAGCATTTTATAATTCAGGAGGTTGAGTTACCGTCTGAAAGTGACGACTGTCGTTCTGTGTCAAAATTAATTAATTAATTTTTTTGCAAAACTAAATACAGTGAAATTTCTCATTACGGACAGTCCTTATAAACGGACAGCTTCAATAGCCGCACAAATTTCGCAGACACAGCAACTTCATCAAAGTTTTCGATACAAATATTATTGCAATAACTGGACGCGGACACTATATTTCCAACCATTTTGATTAAAACATCTCTCATAAACGGAGAAAATACAAAAATATGTCAAACCAGTTTTTTTTAAATCTGTACTACTGTACTAGATTTGTATTATAAATCTCACTCGTATTTGAAAACAAACATTTGAAAACAATCAGCGTTTAGGCAATTAAGGGGGTATAACACCTTGAAGCTTGAATTTCGGCTTCTTTTTTACGATTTTTTTTAATGAATAAGAAATCGAGCTATTGAAAAAAGGCTTTTAGTTATCTTTTTATTATACATTCAAGTTTTACAAAAAAATTTTTTTAAGTAGAAAATCAATAAACAAACACTGAATTCAGACCGTTTTAAGGGACCACTTGCGTCATGTGAGTCCGGGTGGTGTACACGATTTCGGCTAACTGGTGTGACCTACAACAAAAATCCAATATATTTATTAATTATTGATAGATTAACTGTGGAAGTACGTAGGATTTTTGAAAAATATTAATTTTTGTGAATTTGACACTCGTTTGAACAAAAAACGTAACATTTATACTCAAAAATCTTGCATTAAATGAGTTCCCGAAAAAAAACTAACAGTTCAATTAAAAAATGGCTACGTTCTTCCATGGAAAAGTCTATTGAGAGAAGAAAAAATTTTATTTCAAGTGAATCTGATAAAAATTGTGGGAGTTATGATGTACACCAGTTTGAAAAAAGGTGTTTTTCAGAAATCAAGTTTGAAGTTTTGGATTGATCTCCACGCGCATAGAAGCTACGTATAAATATGGCTATTTTCAACATGAAAAAGGTCTTCACCGACTAAATGTTCATGGAATTATATTCTGTATACATAAAAGTGTCATTTAAGCAAAAAAAAAAAAGCAATTTTTCGGACCCTCAAAGGTGTTATTCCCCCTTAATCATTACAAAATTTTTCAACCAAAGTAGTATTAAAATTTAACGACTTGTACTTTATTCAATATTCATAAATTCGTACAAAATATTAAATGAATAAACGAGAAACACTTGGATACAATTTGAACCAAGGACCGTACCGGTTATGGTTTATTCTAAAAATTCAGATTTTAACTGTTATCTTTTAACTTTTATTTTTCCCGACAAAAATAAAAGTTATTTTGTGCCTTTTATCATTTCAAGCAAAAATAACTGTTACTTTTGACTTTTATTTTATCGGTAAAAAATAACAGATATCGTCGCACAAGTTTATAGCTCAGAATGTGCGGTCTGCTGAGACGAAAAAAATGGTATCAATAGTTTTTTAGTCAGTCAAACGGCCTTTGAAAAAATTCAAATTGCCTGATATATTTGACCGAAAAAATAAAAGTCACAAAATATCTGTTATTTTTGACCAATAAAATAAAAGTCAAAAGTAACAGTTATTTTTGCCTGAACAGATAAATTGCACAAAATAACAGTTAATTTTAACTTTTATAGTAAAAATCAAAAATTTAAAAGGGGTTTAATATTCGTCCACCGGTAATTTTTTCCTTATGCTATTTGATTTGAAAATTGTAAAATAACAGTTATTTTCGGTCCCTGATTTAATCCTTTGCACTCCGCTGTCCCCTCTCAGGGAACATCGTAATTCTAGCATATCACTCGGATGTCCCCTCTCAGGGGAAACAATAAAGTATTGATTTTTTTGCAAATATACATTCTTCGATCTCAACCAATTCATATAAGACCAATATCATTATAATACGTTACTTAGTACCAAAATTATAAAATCGTTCGGAGTGCAAAGGGTTAAACGAATTTTTTGTACCCTTTCTTCCCCATAAGCGGACATCTCCCATAACCGGACAAAAACACTGCTTTGGTGAGTGTCCGGCTATGAGGTATCATATTTCACTGTACTCAAAATCTTATAACGTACAGTGTGTTCAACAAAAAACGGTTTTATTTTTGAGAAATAGATATTATTATAGGTTTCGACAGAATGCTTAATATGGGGTCCAATCTCCTGCAGTGTCTATAATAGCGTGACATCTTTGGCGACAAATGGCAGCCAAAACTTCAGCATATTCCACGGAAAGAGACCTCCACGTTCTTTTGAGTAATCGAATCAAATGTTTTGATGATTTTATATTCTTTTTTGATATCTTAGCTTTCATTATAGCCCAAACATTCTTTATGGGATTCGCATCTGGTGACTGTGAGGGCCAATCTAAAGTTGCAATATTGTGATCCTCTTACAACATAGCGCATAGTCTACTTTTGTGTTTCCGGTCGTTATCTTCTTGTAGTATCCAATCGGTGTTATTTTTCCAATATAATTTTTCAGCAGACTTCAATAAACAATCCTTGTACAATTTAAGCATTCTAACTGCATTTAAATTTCCGGTAAAAAACTTTAGAACGCCAAATCCTTGGACAGAGAAGCATCCATACACATGAGCCTTCTGGGGAGGCTTTTCACTTCGTTGAATACATTTTCCCCTGTTTTCAATCAAACATGTCTAATTGGATTAAACAACACAAAAGTTGATTCATCTGTAAATATTACTTTGGTCCATTCACGATCAATATTTGTGTAAGCCCACTGAAGACGCTTTTCAATATGCTTTTTTGAAAGCAACGGCTTCGACAAAGTACCGCTACGTTTTATGCCTGATTGCTGAAGCCTGTTGCGAATCGTATTTAAGGATATATCCAAGCGCTTCTCCGATAATATTTTTTTGGCTTCTCTCAGACTGACCGTTGGGTTTCTTTCAAAAAGTCCAACGATGACTTTATCCTGCCGCTTGCAAGTGGTGGGTTTTCGGACTCTTCCTGGTTCGACGTCAACGTTTCCTGTTTCTGCATAACGTTCAGACCACCTCTTAACAAATGTGGAAGTGGTTTAAGGTATTTTGCAGTTTTTTTAACTGACCTTTTAGACCTCTTAGGATGCTTCGTCAAAAAGCTCGCTTCGAAACGTTTCTTAAATAGAACACTCACTTTGGTTACATGTGTCGCAAACAACAACAATGTGCGCTTATGTAAAAACAGAACCGGTAAATGTTTACTTAAAACTTAACCGAATAAGCGAATTACGTTTATTGTTGAACACACTGTATTTGAAATTTCCATTTCTTATATTAAACACACTCAACCCACTCTGTCGTCAGCTTCATTTAGTATGAAAATTTCAATTAAATCAACTGCAATAAACCACGGAAAAGTTTTCTTCTGTTAGTCAAACCACCAGTGTTATTTTTTCATTTAGTTTAAAATGCTAAATGTTGTAGTCGTGGAGTGGCGTGGAGTTCAACACATAAAAGCCTCGTTTTCAAACGCCTTAAAAGTTCCTTATTTCGCTGCTATTCAATAGGAATGTAAACTTTGCATTCAAGTGTACATTTTGCAGCAACTTTGAGCGCGCACCGCTGGCAGCCGAGCACATTCCCCTCTGATTAAATAACACTTTTTCATTACACTTTTAGCAATGCTTAGTAATTTCGGCGCGTTTTTTGTGTGCGCCGAGTTTTGTTCATAAATTACAAATTGCCGCCTGCAAAAAGGTTGCATGATTTATGAAGCGATCGGCAAAGTGCCACGAAAGTTGCAAGTTTTCTCAACATAGTTTTTTGTTTTTGTATTTTCACTTGGCAGAGCTTGGAAAAGCTGCGAGCAACAAGTGCTAAAAACGAGTGGGCCGATATTCGTCAATCAATTAGGCCAATTCGGGCATTCATCAGCAATGCCACTTTGCATATCCGCCGAATTCATAATTTATAACAAATTCAAGCGAAACGGCGACCTGCTCATTTTCGCTTTTAAAGGGTTCAAGGCGCTTTCGCTTGACCGCTGCCGGCTGCCGTAATCACTCTGGCCGCCCATCAAATATTTAGAGTCAATCAAAATCGTGGTGAAACGAAAATTAAAAGCGAGATGCAAACGTCCGCAAAACAAAAATAAAAACTTTGCGAAAGAAGAAAATCATTGGCCGGTCACGCTGGCGTTTGTTGTTGGCTTCAATTTCAGCGGCAACAAGTGGCTGGCATGATTTTCCTTTTTGGCGTTGATGCTGTTTCCTGTGACACCGCCGCTTCACCTCACCACTCCGCTTCGCACGCACTTCGCAATTTGTTTTTCTTTTAATTTTCTTCGCTTTCCGGCTCACGCTGCAGAGGTCAGCTGACGTTTCGGATGCGCTGGGCGGGGTTTCCTCGTTGGTGTTTTTGCTTCGATGGCGTTTTTCGCCGCTTGCGTCAGGTGTCAATTGACGTTTCTTCGTGCTTTTTAGAGCTTAATAAATTTTCATGGACCCATTTTTAATTTAATCAAATAAGCATTGTAAATGTAAATAAATATTCATCATTTAATTATTTGATTAAACGAACATTGTCAGTAGAATTGATTGCAAGGAGATTTTAACAAAACTCTCTGTCCCCATGGGACGTTAAGACGTTTATGGGGCGCACTACAAGACTGGAGAGAAGCAAATGGCAAAGAACTTTTTAAAATTCAATTTGCTGAGTGAAAATAAAAAAGAGTTCAAAATATTATAAACAATTACCCGATGGTTGTAAATTGCTTAAGGCGCCCTGCAGCAAGAAGATGAGATGTGAAGAGATGAAGCAACTTCGTCTTTTCGGATCTGTAATTAAAATTTTTAGGAAAGTAAAGTACTTGAGGGAGACTACAGATACTGCGTTTTCAAGGAATTACCATATTGAAGACAAGAATCAAGAGGCCATACGTGCTCTCCTTCAGTCTGGGGAGTTGGTATTGTCTTCCAAGTTTCACAGTTAGACCACTGGCCACCAGTGGCGCACACAGGATTTCATTTTGGGGGGTTTGCTCGATGAGCCCGATTCCATTCGAAACCTATTTCGCACCAGACATTTTTGTATTTCGGGGTGTTTGGACCCCAAAACCTCCCTCTGTGCGCCACTGTGGCAATGAAGGTCCTCTTAAGGATTTTGTGCTTTACTGGAAGATACTGAAAACAGTGGTCCTAAGGGCACTACGTATGAACCGCTCCGGGGATTCCCATACTAATGCGAAGCATTTTGTTGGTACTGAAGGGATGCAAAAGTTAGGAGACAAGGTTTTGAGGGAAAATATTTATGGACGAAAATCTACACAGGCAGACCACTCCATACTCGTATGGTACAGAAACAACTCGGAACAAGTTTTGCGTAGTGTATAGACGGATTTTTGAACGGACTCGAGCCAGTATCAGAGATACACAAAAGCTCCCAAGAAGTTGATCTACATAACATACAATACACTAATTTCAGATGGCCCTATTTGTATTCTTACAGTTGGTTTCCTTATGAAGAAAATGGCTGCAACTGCTATTTTTTTAAAGAAAGAATCTAATCTAATCGATTCACCAAACACAGCTGCTGGATTGATTTATGTATTACATCACCTAGTTGAGAGTTCGATAGTTGCGTAAATTTAATGCAGTTGCGTAAATTTTAAAGATGCCAGTGGACAGTAAAGGTAAATAGTTCCTAATCTGCATCGGCGACCACCTATATCGTATATGGTTAATTATTCAGGAGACACTTGACACTGTTAAATCATTTTGAGGCAGTTTCCTGTAGGCAGTGCTTCATTGTGTGTAAGTGTCGGGTTCGGGCGGGTAAAAGGATGCAGGTGCATTCAGGGACAACCGTTCATAAACTGCAAAGAATAATCATTAGGAAATACAGATACAAATATCGGGTGCGCCATCTAAATGTGGTCGATGGAAATATTGAATAACTTGAATAATTCTCAATCGATTTTGGAAAACTATTTATTTTTATAAAATTTGAAGCTTTACAATTTTGTGCATTCATTTTCCAAAAACAACGTCGATCAGATGACCACCTTCATTGCGGATACAAAATTCAGCTCTTTTTCTGGCATTTGCCAGCATCTCGGGTGATATCGCAGTGATTTCGGCTCGAATATTGTCCTTAAGCTCGTCTAAAGTCTTTGGTTTGTTGGCATACACTTTGCTTTTTAAAAATCCCCACAAAAAAAAGTCCGGTGCCTTTAAATCTTTCTAGGCGCAGAACGACCGCGATACTTTTGACGATACGCACGCTGTGTTGCAACAACTGAACGATTACATTTAATGAACATTGTTACTATTTCCGCGCGTTCTTTGGGCGTGAATCGATTCATGGTTAAAATTGTAATGCAATAACCTTTCCGAAATGTGTTCGACGACGTCAATCGGTGTAAATCTGTGAAAGTTATTCAATATTTCCATCGACCACATTTAGATGGCGCACCCGATACAAATTTTGCAGTGCCGAAAAGGGATATGCTTCTCAGGTTGTATTGGTTGGAACTAGTGTCCTACCGAATATTCGGTTTCGGTTTCGGCCCAAATAAGTGGTTTCGGTTTCGGTTTCAGTTTCGGCCAAAAAATAGCCGAACGGCCGAAACCGAAACTTTCTGGAATATTTTTTACATTTTATTGTGTAGCGAGTGAACAGCTACTTAGTGCAGCCGAGCAGATATATAGTGAAAGGATGATGCACCAATGTAAATAAACTTCTTCTTTAGAATATAACAATAAATTATTTAATTTTGAATATTAGCGAGTACGGTACGAAAGGGTGATTTTTTGTATGTTTATGTTTTTAAAAAATTAATTAATTGTTTTTATTAATAAGTATATATTTATGTTATGTTATGTTTGTCTGTTCTTTATTTACTTTAAGTAAAATTCGTTTGTTGAAAAATTGTGATTTTGATGCTTGATGTGGTGATTTTTATTTCAACTAGAAAGTTTCGGTTTCGGTTTCGGCCGAAAAAAAGAGGTTTCGGTCGGACACTAGTTGGAACAAATTCGGCATACTGGTGAATAAATTTTCAGTACTATCTATAAAGGTATGATATGTTGAAACAATACCTTTGCTCACGTACTTTCTCAGTAAAAATGTGCAGGAATAGTGTAAGAACGAATTTGATAGAAATGCTCTCACAAAGAGAAGAATAAAGAGAACGTGAGAAGAGTAAATGAACAGGAAACCGGTACAAATTATCAAGAAAGCAACAACTGATTTATTTTACAGCTAACTTGTTCTCATAGTATAATAATACGAGTAAAGTAGTCTAATAAAACTCTCCCGCTCAAAGAAAAAAAATTTTTGGAATTGAAAAAATGTCGACCACAGTTGCAACTTTATTCAAATAAAATCGTACTAAAAGCAAAATGCTTAGGTATACTATAATACAAATTGGTTTACCCCGTCCACAATTTGAAGACTCTGCTGATGAGTTTTTTACGACTCAAATCTTTTAAATGGAATAGCTTCGGAATTGTAAGCAGCACAGCATAATAAATACATAGATTTGCTGTCCTGACTAACTGACTTGATTTAGCCGAAACCGCTGAAACCGCTGAAGCTACAAACATGAAATTTGAACTGTAGGTAGATCTTGAAATTCGGGGTCTAAAGGGGCAAAACATGTGTTATGTGTTGTTGATTTAATAGACATATTGATTTCAAACTTCCCGAAAATACTCTAGATCAAAAATAATTCGACACGTATGTATTTTATAATTTTTCGAAAATCAAAATTTAACTGGGCCAACATTGAGTTAAGGTTTGTTTACGGAAAGACTCCGAAAAAAAACATGAAGCGATTGGCCTATTGACATCAAAAATTGTAAAAATACTGGAAATAAAAAAAATGAGACACGTGTTTCTCATTATGTTCAAAATCGAAATCTAACTGGATCAACGACGGGTTAAAAGTATGTATGGGGAAACAAATTTGTTTGAACCTTTTGACTTCAAATTTGGTGAAAGTACTTCAAATGTAAAATAACTCGATACGTGTTTTTCATTTTTCCCAATATTAAAATTGAACGGGGTCAACGACGGGTTAAAAGTTTGTATGGAGAAACTGTGAAAAAACATGAATTAATGGGCCCTTTAACTTCAAACTTGGTGAAAGTACTCTTAGTGAGAAATAATTTGACACGTGTTTTTCACTTTTTTGTAGTGTCCGACCGAATATTCGGTTTCGGTTTCGGTTTCGGCCCAAATAAGTGGTTTCGGTTTCGGTTTCAGTTTCGGCCAAAAAATGGCCGAATAGCCGAAACCGAAACTTTCTAGAATATTTTTTACATTTTATTGTGTAGCAGATATATAATGAAAGGAGGAATAATTTAGATGCCACCAATGTAAATAAACTTCTTTTTTTAGCATATAATATTAAATTATTTAATTTTGAATATTAGCGGGTAAGGTACGAAAGGGTGATTTTTTCATGTTTACGTTTTTAAAAAATGAATAAATTGTTTTTTTTTTAATAAGTATTTATTTATTTATGCTATGTTTGTTTGTTTGTTCTCTATTTACTTAATGTAAAATTCGTTTGTTGAAAAAAGTGCTTGATATGGTGATTTTTATTTCAACTAGAAAGTTTCGGTTTCGGTTTCGGTTTCGGCCGAATATTAAAAAAAAACCGAATATTCGGTTTCGGTTTCGGCCCAAAAAAGTGGTTTCGGTCGGACACTACTTTTTTGAAAATCAAAATCTAACGAGGTCAACAAAGGGTTGACGGTTTGTATGGAGAAACAAGATTTATTGGGCCGTTTGACTTTAAACTTTGCAGAAGCACTTCAATCGGGAAATAATTCAAACGTGCTTTTCATTTTTCTTTTTTAAATCGAAATCTGCTGTGGTAATTTGGCACATCAAAAAAAGTATGTCTAACTCGTAAAATTATCAAAAGATTCAAGTGAATTCCAAAATGATTTTTTTTTAAAGTGGACATTTGCGCTGTGATCTGGATACAATTATTTCAAGTACTTTAATGATAGGAAATGCATTTGAAAAAAAACTATTTGATATGATACTATGGTACAAACTATTTGAACACACATAATTATAAAGTTCAATAATTTCAATGTTAAAAACATCGTTGAAATTGACATCGATGTATCGAACATTTTTCGATGTTAGCAAATTGTGAACATCGATGGATCGGATCCCGGACACATGGGGCGTCTTTAAATTGAAAGCCCAACTGAGCTGGGAGCCATCGGAGTAGCTGAAGACATTCGCGGACATCAGATTGTTCGGTTTAACAAATTGAAAAGAAATCGGCGCAAGCAAAGACCATCAAAATAACGGAATATATAACATTTATTTGTTTATATTTATTTATTTTAAATGATGAAAAAGGTCATCGGTATTAAAAGAAAAATTCTCACTTTTGTATCTTGAAAACGGTTGACCGATTTCTCTCTTCTTCTCTCAGAACTTTGAATTGTTCATCAGTATTTTTTTTATAAACATTTTCAAATGTTCAAATTACTTATTGTTGTTGTTTTTAACTGTCTTTTGTCTTATTGTGTGCAAATATGCGTTAACTGTTGTATTTACATTGCGAATTGCCGACTCTTAAAAAAGGACACTGAAAGAACAAAGTGCACTTTAAAGTCACAAAAAGTGACTCGTGGCGCAACTTGTTGGCAAAACCCGGCACTTTACATATTTTTGTGCTTTTGTATTTCTTTTACGTCTTGTTTTTTCAGCCACCCTTCATCGCATATACAAAGCTTTAGCCCTTGAAGCGGTTAACAAAAATTCAAATGCAGCACATTTGTCAGCCAAATCAAAATACCAGCGAAAAGGATAAATCAACAAAACGGAACTGCGATCAAAAAACAAGTGAAATCAAAAAAACTGAAAGTGCTTCGAAAATTTTTGTAGTGGCTATTGTGACAGACGCTCGCTCCCCCCCACACACACACACACACACACATCGATGTCGGAGTGTTAAAGATAACAAAAGTTAATGGCACTTTTAACACAACGCACGAACAATTGACGAGGGGCGAACAAATACAACAACAAATAACAGCTGCGATGGCCGCAGTAACTGCGCAAAACACGTACGCACACATTCACATAAACACACTTATATGTATGTAGGTGTGTGTGCATGGGGGCAAAATGGGGCGGAAAGGATTGAAAAGCAATCAGGCGACACATTGAAAATCATTCGCAACAGCCAGCAGCCATTCGTGCATTGTTGACTTGTTGGCGGTCGGGTCGCGTGGGGCTGATACCCACTGCGCTCCTGAACGCCTCCGCACAGAGCGCACAAACATTTATTTGCCTGTGCTGTGTGCAGTATTTATGAGTAACAATGATCGCGCAAAAGGACGAATTGAATTGGTTGTTCGGAGAAAGGAAACAACTCCAGTTGCGAGTGGAGCTAGCAAACTTCCTGTGAAAGAGTACTTTTCTTGCGTAAATCTTCAATACTCATTAAAAACCACAACGATACAAATTACGCTATCGTCAACGATACCAAGAATTTTTGAAATCTTATCGCTGTCAATTGACGGTGTAGAACGTATCGATTATAGTGCAATCATTGCTCAGTGAGAAGTTGGATTATTCAGAGTTAGATTTAGGGTACTTAGCTGGTACTTTCAGGGGGTGCGAAAGTTTTATAAACATTGTTTAAAAATTATCAGATTAAGATTACTGTAATAATTTATGGAAAAGCTTCGCATCAAAAGTAAAATACTAGACAATCAAATAAAAATATTTTATTGAAGTTCGCACGGTTGAAGTAGTTTTAAGACAAGTCTAGCTTTCGCCAATTCCCCCACTAGGCAGGGTCCTGTGAGCACAGACCGAGAGCGGCGACCGAGATGAGCCTTCATGCAGTGCATACTGAAGAGATGTCTTAACTATAGTTTCCTGGAAAATATCCCAATCCCCATCCAAATTAAATTGAACCCATCTGTGCAATTATTAAGTGAGCCATTATCTTGTTGATTATTATCTTATCTTCGAATCGTATTTCCGAACCAAGTCCTCTCCTCTAACGATATGAATGGTAAATTTAGTATTATCATAAATTCAGGGGAGGATTAGGTAGACCGCATTTGTTAGTATAAGCAAATTCAATTGAAATTCTTTCATAACCATTCTTTCATGTGAAGCTCACATCTGGATTGGAACTGTTCCTGATGTACCGCCGCATCCTTTGAAGTTTGTTGGGCACTATACTCATCTTCGAAAAATAAATCTATATTACTTATAATTTTCATACATTCATATGAAAAAAGCAGACAACATATTTTTATTTTAAAATGAGAAATGAGTGAGAGATGAAAGCTCTCTCTGCGACAATTTATTTCATATCGCAAATGAGTGCGTTCGCCAACCATACTTCTTATAGACAGGCGATTCGCTGCCTCTGTCGAGTCGCAAGATTTCAGCGACTCGCAAACCGTAATAGGGCCCTAAATTGGTTTGCAATAACTATTTTTAAACAATCGTTTATTCTTTCACCATTATATCAGAATACTGTAGAATTTCAGCTCGCATCAGTAATTCAGTTTAGCACTGTACGAGGAGTCGCAGTTGGAAAATTATTAAATACATCCGTAGAGCAGTGTATTTATCAAGTCGGGTTTGGCCAGAAGGAGTTTAATATTTTCCGTTGTGAATGCTAGATAACCCGAAGAGACCCTAATATATCACAAACGTCCCCCATACATGTATAAAAATTACACTGCACAACAGCATGTCCGTTGCCTGGAGTTTTTTACATGAATCTGAATCGTTTTTCCACGCTGTTTTCAAAACCATACTCCGTTTTTATGTAACAGCTCTAGTTTTCGCAAAAAATGGGCGTGTCACTTTTTCGAATTTTCCTCGGCTTCTTTCTCGTTTTCGACTGTAATTTCTGAACCAATAATCCTATCGACATGATTTTTATATAGTTGCACTTACAAAATTTCACGCCATTTTTTCTGACATTAATCAATTTTATGCGTTGTAAATTGGCGTAGTAATTAAGTTTAAAAGTAGGAAAATATTGAATTTCAAGGCGTTTTTTCTGATGGCGAAAATTGTACAGATGTTTCATAAATCAAGTTACGAAGTATATGAATATCTTAAGAAGAAACATCAAGCAATACAACACAGCCAAATTATTTGGCGGAATGCACATTCGCATCGAAATAATAGCAAAAATGTACCATAGCCATTTTCATCACTTTTCATACGTTTTCCTTAAAAAATTAGGAGCCTCAAAATATGCAAAGTTTTTAATTGTTTTTGTTGTAATTGTTTTGTTTTTGCTTGTATTTAAGACTATAGGTAGGTATGCAGCTCTCAAGAAAACGCTCAAGAAAAAATGAGCATATATTTCTTGAGCGTGAAAAAGTAGTAGTCAAGTAGTCAGCTGTCACTTTTCCTTTGAGAAATAAATAGGTACACATATGTTTCTTGCCGAAATCAGTGTTGTCATTTCACTTTTCAATGAAAAAAAGTATTAAAAAACCGAATCAGTTTTCTTGTGAGGTGCGTACACCTCAAGAAAATATGACTCAAGGAAATTTCCTTGAATATTTCTTGAGCTTTTTTTTATATGAAGTTTTCGCTTTTCTTGAGAGCTGCATACCGACCTTATAAATGGAACATTTAAAAGAGCATATTTTTAGGCCCCTAATTTTTTAAGGAAAAATTATGAAAAGTGATGAAAATGACTATGGTACATTTTTGGTATTATTTCGATGCGAATGTGCATTCCGCTAAATAATTTGGCTGTGTTGTATTGCTTGATGTGTCGGCTTTCATTATACACCTAACTCGTTAATTGATTTACAAAAAATGTGTATGTTTTTGACCATCAAAGAAAACGCCTTAAAATTCCATATTTTCCGACTTTGAGGTCCAATTACCGCGGCATTTTAAAGCTTATAAAAATAAGTTCCATCGGAAAAGAAGCCGTGCGGTGTTGTTAATGCGATAAAGTGAAAATCATGTCAATCGGTTTTTTGGTTTAGAAATTACGATCAAAAATATGGAAAAAGTAGAGGAAAAACTGAAAAAATGACATGGTACCTATATCTCACTAACTAGAGCTGCTAGAAAAAAATCTGAGGATAGATTCGAAATCAGCGCACCCAAATTAGTAAAAAACAGTAGAAAAACTCCATGCAACAGAAAAAAAGTGTTTTAGTTGTGCTGTGTTATCATTCCACGTAAGCAATCGTATGTTTTTTTACAGAATCATTTGTTGTACTATTTCATGACAGTTTCGTAAGTGATTGCTATCAGAAATTGTTTTATTTAAAATAAATTGTTTATACTTAAATTGTAAGAAATATCTTTTCTGGACTCCAAAGCAGGCAATGGACAGTATCACTTTAGATGCCCATTTCATGTCACTACTAATTTTTTCCCTTCAATTGTGGTTCAATTCATGATTGCCCCTGAAAGTATGCAGCGCATGCAGGGAAAATATAAAGTGGTAGCGTACTCGTATTTACTTGTGTACTTACTACGAAATGCAAATGAAAGTAAGCCAATCAAGCGATATACTTATGATGGCGCCTGCTGATGCAATGATGCATTTGTGACATTAGAAAAACAAAAAAAAAAAATTTGAGCGTCAACCGATATAGGGTCCCGCGCAATGTGAATGCATAAAAACATGTAACCGGAGCATTTCATAAAGTTAAACTTTAGACGTGGATGGTGGCAGCTGGCGCACTGCAGCTGAATTCCGTGGCGGTTCAAATTGGCTGGCAGCATTTTCTTTCGCTCCATCAACTCCTATTACTC
This sequence comes from Melieria picta, assembly GCA_964056695.1. NCBI lineage: Eukaryota > Metazoa > Arthropoda > Insecta > Diptera > Ulidiidae > Melieria > Melieria picta. Next base: position 102,533,127 of record OZ057398.1, on the reverse strand, counting down.
TCTGCTCACAAAAGCGCCGCGCTGGCCAACGTGCTGGCTGCAATTTTATGCTCGCCATTTGGCTAAAGTTACAAACAAGTAACAAGAACAACAACAAGTTACAGCAGCAAAGTATTCAGCAATGTCGTGTTTACCTGCGCAAAGCACTCAGCAGCGGCAATTGGCTGGTGGGGTGGCGTTGCTTAACCCTTTATCAGTAAAATGTTTGATTACTTTATTCGCGTTTTTACCAAGTTTGAGTGAAAATATATAATATTCAGCTTTTACATGGTGAAATACTGTCTGTAACATTTCTGTAACAAAGAAAATTTTTTTGAATAAACGATTTAAAATTCTGTAAACAAAATTTAAAAAGTGTTTTTTTTTAATTAAACAGGAGCTATAGGAAAAAAAACGTTTTGGTTTAAAATATTATATTGACCGATAAAGGGTTAAACTACAATCGGGAGTGAATATTGCGAGTTGGTGCACTGCTGTGCTGCAAGTGGCCGCTTGCATCTGCTAATGGAGACAGTAGGAACCTTGTCAGGTGATAGTCTTGTTAACAATTCAATTTCACTGCATGGAAAAGAATTTTCCTTGAAAAACTAAGGTCCAAGTCTTGCTTCGTACAATCTTTCTTAAAAATTGTCTTTACTAGAAGAGGGCGATTTAGTGGGTGAAGTCCATTGTCAACCTATTCTTTTGTACCAAATCTCATGGCCCGAACACATTCAAGACGGCAGCGACACGGCCACACAACATCAAGACGGTGTAGTCAACTACGTGGTTACAATAAAAGCGGCAGCAACGTTATCACATTCATATTTTTGAGCTCCTAAGAACAAATTTTAAAGTGCTTCGGCACTACCGCATTCGTCTATATCCATTTTACCGTTGTACAATCAATTTAAAACAAATGCCAATGTGTAATAATTTTTAGAACTAGTAAATTTTAACTGAAATAGTAACAAATTTGTAATTGTTGTTCAAAACACACCGAAAAAGTAGGAAAATTTCCATTAATTACACTGTGCGTGAAATTTGCCCTCAAAAATTTAGACATGGGGGGACCTACTGGGTGAGTTTTCTATAGGTATACTGAGTTGAGATCCACCAGCCGAAATCCGACTTTGAAGTTTGTCGAGTTCGTCGCTTAAGTTTTCGAACGTTTAAATTCTAATAGGTCCTAAATCATTCCGAATATCGTCTTCGGCAAGTTTGTAGATATTTTAACGACCAACAAATTTGCTTAAGACACCAATCCAAAAAAAGTACATTTAAACTGTGTAATTGCGATATGTGCATTTTTGAGCGCAGCGCAACGTGGCGTATGAGTATCAATTATATGAGTGTTAATTATAATTAAATGACACTCATACGCCACGTAGCGCTGCGCAAAAAAATGCACATATCGCAATTACACAGTTTAAATGTACTTTTTTTGGATTGGTGTCTTAAGCAAATTTGTTGGTCGTTAAAATATCTACAAACTTGCCGAAGACAGTAAAGCGATATTCAGAACGATTTAGGACTTACTTACGCGACAAACTGGACTAACATGAGCAAACTTCAAAGTCGGATTTCTCATAAACTAGAGCCAATCTTACCAAACGGCTGGTGGATCTCAACTCAGTATACCTATAGGAAACTCACCCAGAAGGTCCCCGCCATGTCTAAATTTTGGACTTGCACAGTGTTAATATTTGTTTTGATGTAGTGATGTCAATTGTTTGGTTTTGTTGCCTGCGAAATAGAGAATAGTTCTATGTTTGGCGAGATTGACTATTGTATTTGGTGTTCGTGTAGTCGTGCTGTCGTCAATATAACCATCCCCATACGAACGTTTATATTCTAAATTTTGACAAATGCAGTCGTGTCGCAACCGTCGTCTATGTGTCTGGGGCATTAATATTGCACTCTAAGTAGTTTTAAAAATGGAGTCAGTGCTTTGGTCATGTTGGATGATGTTGGATGTCATCTCAGATGATAGATCTTAGATTCGCAATTAAGGGTTAGACTAGTATGTAGTCGATCGAGAAGAATCGGCAATACATGCTCGATTCAGAAAAAAACTTAGTGTAAATATTTGCACTCATTGATGCACTATTGATGACTTTTATAAATAAAAGTCACTGAATGATTTTTATTGATGACTTAAAACATAAAAGTCACTGATTGATTTTTATTGATGACTTTTATGAATAAAAGTCACTGAATGACTTTTATTGATGACCTTAAAAATAAAAGTCATTGAAAGATTTTTATTGATGACTTAAAAAAGAAAAGTCGCTGACTGATTTTTATTGATGACTTTTATAAATAAAAGTCACTGAATGATTTTTATTGATGACTTAAAAAATAAAAGTCACTGATGATTTTTATTCATGACTTTTTTAAATAAAAGTCACCAATAATTGTTATCATAGGACAGATAAAATAAAAATCGAAAAAAATGTTATTTGTAGACTAATATGATAAAAATCAAAAATAATTGTTATTATAAGATTTTTAAAATATAAATAAAAAACAATTCTTATTTTTTAATTCTTCCATAAAAATTACAAAAAAAAAAGTTTATTACCCAGTTTGATTCTCGGTGCGAAAAGAAATGTATTGGTATATTTATTTCATTTACTTGTATGACATTTCCTTTATAGTAATTTTTTCAAATATAGTTTTCATAAAAAACTGTTATTTCCGGTACCTGCTTAAAACAACAATACTTCCCTCACTATTGCATTGTTTTCGAAAATTTGCTGTTAACAAATGTTCAATAAAATTGAATTTTCTTGCAACATTTAACAATGTTCTTTCGATTTGTTACAGATTATCAACCAGCTGGATCTTCATACATCAGCATAATTTCCACATATCCACACAAGTTAGGGCAGACTGAAGGCCCAACAGCGAGCAACTGTACGCACAGAGAATTCCCCAGTGGCGGCGCAGATTCCCCGCGCACACTGCGCGCCGCAAGTTTGGACTGTGCGCTTTTTGCGTTGAGTTGCGGCGACGTCGAGCGGGTAATTGTCACAAATTGATGGATTAATGTGCTCGCATCACCATTTTGAATGGCTTGCGAGTGTGTGTGCGCCAGCGAAGCATCAACATGGATTATAAGAGCAGAAGCGCAAATAGTATTTCATGGTTACCCGCGCTCTGCCAGCTGTTGCTGTTGGTAAGCGAAAAAGCCCATATTGTTGTATTATATGTAGCGAAATTTCCGGGCGTATTGAACTGCTTGGGTAAGAATGTGGCCAGAAAGGGGACTTTGTAGTTACTGAAGCGGCAGCTGCCAAAAGATTGTGCCATGAATACATTAAGTAGGAAATTGATAGAATAAACTCTTCAGAGTCGAGCATTTACTGCCGTTTGTTATGTTTAAAGGAAATTTAGAGGAAACAGAATACTTGTTTGTTTCTCTTTTTAACATCGTGCTTGGTCATAGCGGTCGAGCTTGAAAAATGGAACAACAAACAAATTTATTCAAGTATTTATTTTATTTTGGTGCCTTATACTTGGCTTTTTATTTGTTGCAACGTCCATAAAATAAATGTTGAAAAGCGTAAAAATTTAAAGAAAGCTGACAATAGTGCTTAACCCATTAAAGCCGGGTACCAGTTCCGCCCATACGATTTTGATAAAATTTCGTACACGACCTGGAATTGACCCAAAATGATCAGAAACAATTCAGCTTTCTATCTCTGCACGTTGCTGAGATATTCATTGGGAATTTTTACCCATTAGGCAGCAATGGTAGCTTTTTTCCATCCTTTTTAAAGTGATCAGCTAAACACGTGAACAAAAGTTGTATTGTTTACAGGTGAGTTAGGAGGCAGATTTTTGTGAAGTTCTAAGGCCACTACGTTTCGCCACATTTTCCACCTCCGGAAAATTAACAATTTTTGGAGTCTGGTAACTCTAGCTAGATGGCGGAATTTTAGGGTGACCTCCAATAGACTAAAGTAGTTCCATCTTTATCCCAACCATCCCTATCAATGATTTTGAGATATCTCTACCATGAACTTTTCTGTGATTTTTTTAAAAAGTCAATTTTCATGGGTAAATGTTCACCCATTAGGCAGCAATGAGTTAATTACGGTGCAGGGTATAAACAAATCGGTCAGGATCGACTTACTTTCTATCGAACAGTTGGTTTTCTTCTTTCGCTGTAATGCAGCAATCGTAGACTACACTGAAGCTTCTTGACCATTTTCACTTGTAATGTTTGTTTACCACTTTGACAGATTCGTTTTGTTGGCAAACTTCAGAACAGCAGAGAAGATGAGTTTGTGAGTAATTACTGGAAATCATGTGAGATTTATTAAAAGTCCAAATTTGATTGATTACAACTTTGTAGACGATTGAGCGAGCCGCAACTTCATAAATCAAAAACATCTCAAACCTGGCGCAATTCGATGCGCCAACAGTGCCCAGCATCTTTTGTGCTGGTTGACAAGTGGCCCCAATCAGATCTCGCACTCCCACACAAGTCCTGCGCAATCATTGCAATTTGCCGTGCCCATCTCCTCCTCCAGCAGCAGCACCCACCCACCCACCCACACATCGAGTCGAGTGAATGCGAAACGTTGACGCAGTATCGACACACCGCAGCTGCCCACACGACAGCGTTTCTAATTGACGCACCGAACACTTTCGACTGACTCAATTGCGCAAATTGAAAATTCTCGTTAAGGAATGCGAGTGGCCCTCGTCGCCATTCTGCGTTTCTGCCGCTCGATTTGTTTGTACAGTAACTTGGCAACTATGCGCCTTTGTGTTTTTTTTTGTTTTTGCTTTTCTCGTAGGAGGTGGAAATCTTCTTAGACACGCTTGAAGCTTGTTCAACCGCGTGCCAGATTTTTACCGGCTAAAACCAACCCCCTTTATATCGCCAGCCCGTTTATCTCCGCGGAACTGCCGCTAAGCATTTCATCGCAGGGCGGGCAACTGATCCAATTGGTCTAGCTCGGGTCTATTGCGTGGGATTTGAGCTCTACGCTCTTTGCGCCTTTGTATGTGTGTGTGCATGTGGGTTTTGTGTGAATCTGCCAGCAAGATTCACAGTCAACGATGGCCGAGTGTGCTTTTAATTCTGTTTTAATTACTCATCCACGCCCAGGTGTCACTTCCGGCCCCGCAATTCGCGCATCACGGCCACTGGGAATAATTTAATTGCGCACTTCAGCGCGTTTCTGCAGCTCTATTCAGTGTCGGCTGCCGCCACTGCCGCCACTTATTGTTGGCGTGCGAATGTTTTTGGCGTTGCGGCGCAAATTACCTGCCAGCCGCGAGTTAATTTCAAGTACGAGTCGAGCTGCCTTCAAGCCGGTGGTTGCAGAGTATTGGCGCTCTTTACTGGGGGGGCGGCCAAGGCGGAGCGGCATTTTAATGCAATGCGTTGCCGACAAACTGTACGGAACGAGCAACAGTTGCCTCGACAGCTGCGTGCCTTGAGATTTAACGCGGATTTCCCGTCGGCTGTGTGTGTACAATCAATTAATATGATTTTGTCTTGCTGTGCTCTCAAGTACCTACGCCTACTTTACAAATCCTTTGAGGTTCTTAATTACATTTAATAGCAAGTTCAAATATTTGCATTTATTAGCTCGAAGGCAAATGTCTTTGCCTTTTATTGCCAACTAATTTCATTTCGTTCATACATATTTACTATATATATTTTAAATATAACACAACATCTCTAAACGCGACTGACTATGGGAAGTCACTAGATCCCTTGACTGAACAGATTCAACCATTGTACTTGTACGAGAGTTGCCTTTTATATTTTTTCAAAAAGGATGCAAATGCATTTTGTTATCATCAAAAATGGTTTTATTGCTATTCAAAGAATTCTCCTTGAAGATTTATACACTTTTGCATGCGCTCAAACCAATTGTCGAAGCACTTTTTCCACTCCGATTGAGACACCTCCAAAACATGGATTTTGAATGCTTCAGCAGCATCTTCTGTCGATGAAAATGGTTGACCACGCAATTTTTTTTTTATGTGCGGGAATAAAAAGAAGTCATTGGGTGCTAGGTCAGAGCTGTATGGCAGATGACCCATTAAATCGATGCTTTGGTCGATCAAATAGGCGGTTGTTTGAGCCGATGTGTGAGAGCGCGCATTGTCCCGGTGAAGAATGATTCGGAGTCGGCGGTTGTTTTTCCGTATTTCATTCAACACTTCTGTCAAACAAATTGTTGTGTACCACTCAGAATTGACCGTTCTACGTTGCTCTAACGCACAGTAGCCACATGACCAGTTTTGCCGAAGAAACAGGCGACCATTTTCTTCGATGTGCTGCGTGCCCGAACAACTTTTGTTGGATTTGGCTTGTCTTGGAAGACCCGCACGGTCGATTGCTGTTTTGTTTCGGGCTCAGACGCATATATCCATGATTCGTCACCTGTCACGATCTTATAAACGTCTTTCGAAGTACCGCGATCGAATTTTTCCATCATTTCTTTGCACTAATCGACACGAGCCTTTTTTTGAGCGATTGCCAAATTATGCGGGATCCAACGAAAACAAATCTTTCTGGCAGCTAAATGTTCATGCAATATCGAATGCACGGCCGTGGAACTAATGCCCAAGGATGCCTCTATCTCACGGTATGTCACATGACGATCTTTCATTATCAGTTCACGCACAGCGTCGATTGTTTCTGGCACAATGACCGATTTTGGAAGACCTTCACGAAATTCGTCCTGGAGCGAACGGCGACTACGCTTGAATTCGTTAAACCAGTTATAAATTGTCTTGAGCATTGGTGCTTCATCACCAAATGCCAAATGAACGCGATCGAAGCACTGTTGTTGAGATAATTCACTTCGGAAATCGTAAAAACTCATTGCTCGAAAATGTTCACGAGTTAAAACCAGTTTTTGACCGAGATGAGTTTTTGAAGTCAGTGTAAACAACACAAATAGTGCTTGAACATCAAAATGTTCTTAGCACGTTAATGGGTAAAAAATTACAAACTTTTCAATGGCAATCTCAGATTTTTCGAAAACTTACTAGACCATCCCTATTGAAAAAATATAAAAGGCAGCCTACGTATGACAGACTGCGCTCCTCTTTGACACAACCACCAAGTACATTATTACAGTACGGGAAAAATATTCTTTAAAAGTCTTTAGCGCAGTTGTTTAAAATTTTAAATTTCCGGTACTTCATTAGCAGAAGATATGCTAAAAGGAACAGCCAGTCCATGGGGCCAAAGTCAATATTACCCAACCACTTTAGTTTAATCCCGAATGGTTTTAAGTTTTCGTGTTTCATTAATTTCTCTTTCACGTGCAACTTGGCAGCGATTACTTGCAGGAGCCGACGTCGCTTCACAACGACGACGTTCGTACGCAATCTGCTGACTTTTCACTTCAGATACCAGTGTCGACTTATTTATGTACGTATGTTTGTTTAAACCAGTTTGAGCTCATACGCGTGTACGTACATATGTATGTCTGTGTGTACATTTACGCGCTCACCTACACTCAGGTTGAGGCTGAATGCCGAGTGCTGAGCGCTCCTGCACTCAAAGCGGGTGAAAGGATTTCCTAATCGCGCGGTGCATATCCCATTCCGCTTTTCACTTCTATCCTTTTAGTGGGATTTCCTGTATTGCTGTTATTAATGGACGATTACTTCGGACGAAGCAGACGCAGGCTCCGCCACCTTCGCTCCCGTGCCGACAGTTTCTTTTATGAAAGAAAGCTGCAATTTATTATCGCGCCAACCGGGCGCCGAAGCTATTACTGCAGCAGCACAAAAAATAAGCGGAAATGCCAGCATGCAAACGAGGGGGTGGGGCAGAGAAAGAAAAGAGCAGACGTGAAAATGAAAAATATTGTACTCAAGGACTTGAAATATTAATCTGATGGGAGGCACGTCGATGCGGGCGCTAAGCGCTCAGATGAAAACCAAATGAAAAAACCATTCGCTGTGAATTTGTAAAAAAATCGAGTGCAAAACGTTTGCGATTTGTGGTCGCACACAAGCACCAACAAAAAAAGTAAAGGATGACGAAAAACCTTAAAGTCGAAACGCGTAATAACAACGTGAAAAAGACTGCAATTGGAGGGGGCGGCGTCGCGAACTAACGAAAGTTGCAGCCATATTAAACGTTCAGCAATGTTACTTGGTTGTTGTTGTTTTTTAACTTTTAATGTTTCTGTGCACGTTCGGCGGCTGCTGGCGGCATGGCGTTGTCGCTCTGCTCAGATTACAATTCCTGTGTAACAATTCATAAGCGAAACGTGATGCAGCCGCTGAAAAAAGAAACACCACCACATTTGCCACCACATCTGCACGTACACACACACACACACACACACGCACACATATGTAAATGCCCGCGCACCAATTTAGGGCTTCTGATATGCCAACAGCCATGGTTGCCAACTTTGGTCTATTTCAACCAAAAGTGGGCTTTTTTGTTGTACTTGGATCTTGGGACGGCTTTTGTTTAATTTGTTACTTTTTTGTGAAAATGAAACTAACTTTTTGAATGTTACTGTTACTGATAAACTGTTCAGAAATAGGAAAACTTTCGATATAAATTATGTTTTTGTGTTTAGCAAATTAAATTTTAAAACAAACCCAAATGGTCCTTCCTCTCCCATTTTGGGACTTTTCTGCAAAATTTTGGTACATAAAATTTCAATTGGGTGGCAACCGTGTCAGCGACCCGCTACTACCGACCGAAAAGGTCAGTCAGACGAGTATTATTGGGTCACGTTGGCATGTTGAATTTTGAAGAGTGACTCATGAGGGTTTTGCATGAAAATGCTGACTGCATAGTAAATCAATTTTTACTTACTGCATGAAATGTTCAAGTATGTAGATATTGCACAGACAATATTAGAGGTTTTTTGGTTTCGGGTAGTTTTTTTCAATTTGTACTTCTTTAAAATATTTTTATTGCCCATTTAAACTGTCAACAAAACCAAGTAAAAGTACTTCAATCAATTGGATCCAACTTCTTTATATGTAGTGTCCGACCGAATATTCGGTTTCGGCCCAAATAAGTGGTTTCGGTTTCGGTTTCAGTTTCGGCCAAAAAATGGCCGAAAAGCCGAAACCGAAACTTTCTACAAAATTTGTTTACATTTTATTGTGTAGCAGATATATAGTGAAAGGAGCAGTAATTTCGATGCCCCCAATGTAAATAAATTTTTTTTTAGCATATAATATTAAATTATTTAATTTTGAATATTAGCGAGTAAGGTATGAAAGGGTGATTTTTTCATGTTAATGTTTTTAAAAAATGAATAAATTGTTTTTATTAATAAGTATTTATTTATTTATGTTATGTTTGTTCTTTATTTACTTAATGTAAAATTCGTTTGTTGAAAAAAAGTGCTTGATATGGTGATTTTTATTTTAACTAGAAAGTTTCGGTTCGGTTTCGGTTTCGGCCGAATATTAAAAAAAAAACCGAAACTCGGTTTCGGTTTCGGTTTCGGCCCAAAAAAGTGGTTTCGGTCGGACACTATTTATATGATATGGCAATCTTTAAGGGTGCAATTGTACTACGAGCAGCTCTCAGAATCACATTTTGGCACTGATGCAACAGAAAAGCAAACACCTTGAAACTTGGACCACAGGTTCTATCATGGGTATGTTCTTGGAAGTAATGGTTCATAGATTCTCTTTATTATCCCTTTTCTTTTATAAATGATTATGTTGGCGTAATCTTTTTCTCATCTATACCTGACACTGTCATAGACTTCTCAGCCCAGTTCACAGGCAACTTGCTTAGAAAGTTTGAGCTGCGCTGAAGTGTCATGAAGCTTCCCTGCCCCTAATTAATAGAGTAAATCAAAGCGTAGTTCTCCGATTTAGACTAAGAACGCCTCGACTTGACTGCCTAATGGCTTCTCGACAATTGTCGAACATTCCTCGTTGAATTGCTGAATTCAATCTTACGTCCGGCTTCATAAAAGTCCAGCGCTGACCTCCTCTTGGCAAATATGCCGACAATCGCTCTTTCCCAACATGTCCACAACAAAATCACCTAATTTTAAGTTTGTTGTTTAGTTTAGTTAATTTATAATTTGTTTTTAACTATTTTCCAATTTTGTTTCAACACTTTCCTGACTGTTGTTTGAGTTGTTGCGTTATTGCCCACAAATTAAAACTCTTTTGAGTTTTGCACACATTTAATTGCATGCTATTCGTGTTCATTAAGTGAATTCGAATAGATTTTTATTATTTTGTCGCAAACTTTGCTACGAGCCACTTGCCGCACTTTGCCTCTCGAGCAGCAAAAAGTTGTCGGCTAATGGCGTAAACGTGAGCATGGCGCTTCCGCTTTCAGTCGTTGCCGTTGCCGTTGCAGATAATGATGATGTTGATGCTGCTGAAGCCGGAGATGATTGCACGCAGCTGACGAAACTTTGCATCAGAAGTTTTTCGCAGTCATGGCCCACTGCTGTGCTGCACACGTCCGACTGTTCCACTGCCTGTCGTCCACTTTATGCTTTTCTTAATTCATTTCATTCGGTGTTGCACCGAGGCGATAGTTGTATACATTTTGACCAGAACTTCGTAATACCTGCAAGAATGCATGGTATGGACTTAATTAGGGTCATTCGATTTAGGAAAGTCCGTCCGTCTGATTCGCACTATTGAATGAGTAAACATATCAAAATGAAATTTGTTTCCTAAGAATTTATATCTATGTGGGCATGTTTAACTCACTTTTAATTAGGGTCATTAGGTCATTAGGCCATATACCTGTTTTGTACGAAATAAAAAAAATGTTGCGATTAACCAAAATAATCAGTCACATTATGAATGTTTACAATTGAAAACGGGCATGGCACGCCCTTTGAACCCATTATGGACCATGTGAACCCATATTAAATGATTTTATTTGCATTTTCAATGTGCAGAGTTTGAAAAAGTCCATCGAAACAGACTGTTTTCATTTAGTTTTTCCTTCCTTTGCTCAGCTCTTCTTCTTAATGCTGAAATTTCAAACTTTTTTATTACGTTCAAGAGTCACTTCGCTTTATGGGCAAATCCACTTTATGACTTTATTATGCCATTCAAAGCGATGTAAATGAGATTCATTATTCTGTAAAATTACAACTTTTTGTCTCGTTGTGCGACTGCTGCCGTTGCTGTTAATATTGTTGCTGTTGCTGGCTAACCTGCAATCGTACTTCATACTTTGAAAGTTGTTGCTTGTTGCTGCGCTCATCGGCTGTCTACCAGCCGGTCGCCGGTTCGTCTTTCCGCTGACCTGCATTGCTGCTCGGCGCTCTCCGTCTTTTCGCCTGCAGTAATTTGTCCAGTTTTTACCTTGGCTCATCTGTTTACCGGATTGGCGCACTCTCTGACCGCCGCACAGTGTGACAAAAAACTTTTGAATAATTATACCATTTTACAGTGATTCGACTCCATACAACCGCGGGATAAAATTATAAGGAGTGGTCTGTTCTTCATAAAATTTGGTATGCTAGTTAATCTTAGTTTTCTGAATTGAAATCTAATTTTTATTTTTTACTTTATCGTTTTGTTTTGGTTAAACTCTCGTAGTTTGGCAATGCCTGAGACTTAAATTTGCAATTTTGGAAATTTTTGCTAAGCTATAGCAAGAAGTGTGTTGGTTAGATTTTTCAGATTTTACATTTACTCGGTTACGTCAACATTGATAACTGCAAAGAGTAACATAAATTGTCTTAAGATCCTTTAGTTTTGCAATAAAAATTATAATAATAGATGTATGTTTTGCATTTCTGCAGTTTTTTTAATTTTTCATGTTGATTGCATACTTTTAGGGATAAAAAAATATATGTTGTCGAAAAATACAATAGGTGTTTAAACCACTTTTTAAATTGAATTATTTTCGGATCGGTTAGGAGATCGGAAGATATCGGAGAATGTGTTTACATTATTCAACAAAGAAAGTATGCTTCTTAAAATACAAAAAAATCCAAGAGTATACAGGTGTCCCTCGTATAACGCGGTACTTCTACAACGCGTTTTCGATATAACGCGATTTAAAAAAAACAGTTTTTTTTTCATGTTTTTTAATTTTTTAAATAAAGTATGAATTTTGATTTTGAGTTGGAATGTACATACATCTTTAATTTAGTACCTATTTTATTTTGGAAAAAGCTTATTGGAACACCCTAAAATTTATATGAAAGTTAAGTCTTCTATAACGCGAATCACATAACGCGGAATTTTCCTGGAACGTAACCACCGCGTTATACGAGGGACACCTGTACTTTCACAAATTCTTAGATATTTCCCTCCAAGTTTTGCCAATTTTCAGATTTTTAATTTAAAAAAATATTTTAAATTAAAAGTGAAGTAGAAGCCTCAGCTTTGCAAATTTTGAGAAAACATTAAAAGCGAAAATGGACACATCAGTTCTTAACCTATATTGAAAGTTTTAGTAACGTCTTGTTAATCATATATTTTCATAATTTTGTTTACTTAGTACTCTAAAAACCAGAAAAGATATGCTTACATTTTTTTGTGAAAAAAGTTCTTACCCTGAGCAGCTTTTGCATACATACGAATTAAATTTTTGCACAAATTTTCTGGGGGTTTCTCAGTTGTAGTTTTACCTTTCGAATGACATCAAAATCGTTAAATGCTGAGACTATAAATTTTTTTAATTTTGTCTATGGAACGAATCACTGTGCATTTGTGTAATATAAGTTTTCTTCGTATGTTGAGTATACATAATGGGCACGGCATATGCAGCCCATTTTTGGATTAAGTTTTGTTTTTTTTTCGAAAATATCCGTTTATTTGGCACAGCTACTGAGACTTGAATACTACTTTTTTGGTTAATTTTTTCTCCAGACATGCATATATTTTCATAAAAAAATCATTTTGCCAAATTTCATTAACCTTAGAACTACTCCACATACTGCATATATTTTCATAAAAAAATCATTTTGCCAAATTTCATTAACCTTAGAACTACTCCTTCTAGTTTTGGCCACAGCTAGTACTGACTTGTCCCAGTGTGCGCTACTCCGGCAGCTTTTGGGTTTTTATGAGTTAAGTTTGTCATCGGTTGGCTTTGAGCTACCCGCAGGTTGCACTATGTCTTCGAGTTTACTCCGATATTTGCGCTGCCTAACCTCAGAAAGACCATCGCTTGTTATCCTTTTGTCTTTGCTTACGCAATGATGTCAATTTCCTGTGCTGCAGTTGACGCATTTCCTCTTTTCTCTTCTGTCCCTCTGTTTACTCTGGTTTGCTACACCTGGAGCAGGGTAGATTAAATCAGTTTTTTTTTAATTACTGAACAATGCTCATCAAAGTCAGTTGCATTGCAGATACATTTATGTCTTAATGGCAATCGAAAAGGTCGACGAGTGGCTGATGAATGCGGGAAGAAACTTTGTCAGTGCGGGCGATTTTTTTTTTAATTTGTTCAAACATTCAAACATCTCATTGTTCAATATTTTAATACATTAAAAATATGTCTCCGAATTATGGGAAACACGATAGCAACATACCTAATTAAACAAAGGTATGGATTGATTCCACTCACTGGTCCATCGACCAAGTTTAGGGCTTTTACTGGTCTAATAGTTCATCCAGCGATACCAGATAAATGTCCATGTTGCCACCTGGCGCAAAAGTTTTCACCCAGTGTTATTTGGCTCTAATTTGTTTATGAACTAAAACCTCGTTAAGTGCAAATGTCAAAGGTCAGTTGCTCCTTTTGCCTTTCATACTATATGCATTCCGAAAACTACTGATCGAATGGCTACCATAAGTATGCTCATCTTTGCATTTGTACGGCGTCCTTCTGCTGTCGTATGCTATTAATTAGCTTCACACAGCAGCTGATGCGTTTCAATATCTATGATAGTAAACCCTTGAAATGCTATTTAATACCCAGCTGCTGCCTATAATGGCGGTCACAATGTTGGCCATCGCAACTACGCAGTTGTCTTACGCACCAGAATATAAGTAAAGATTAATGTGACCATTCGCATAATAGCAGCGATCTATGTCCATTTTGCTACTCGAAAGTGCGTCGTACAGAATGATTACACCGTGCGACAACAAATTTTACACACGAACAAATTAATATACTTGCGAAAATAGGAGCCAAATGTAGTAAAACTGCGTTATAAGTTTTGCTCTCTGACGTCAGGATTTTTTTAAAAGGACTTTGACATTTTAAGGATTAAATTAAATTATTATTTTTGTTTATTTCAAAAATAATAATTTAATAAAAAAATAAAAATAAATGTTTGATATCTTAAACTAATAAAGTTAGAAGGACGAAATTCAAGGATGTGGTAGTGTACATATTAGTCCTTAAGATATATTTTTTCAAAAAAAACTATTGGAAATTTCCAAGGATATTGAAGGATAAAGTTTTAAATGGACAATTTTTAGGATTAAATTAAATTATTATTTTTGTTTATTTCAAAAATAATAATTTAATAAAAAAATAAAAATAAATTTTTTATATCTTAGACTAATAAAATTAGAAGGACGAAATTCAAGAACGTGGTAGTGTACATATTAGTCCTTAAGATATTTTTTCTTCAAAAAAAACTTTTGGAAATTTCCAAGGATATTGAAGGATAAAGTTTTAAAGGACATTTTCTGTACCTCTTCGTCCTTTTGCAACAAAACATTAAATTTTCTAAGATTCTTAGGATTGTTCTTTTTTATTTGATATCCAAATTGTTATTCTACAATGCGCTCAATTTTTAAAATAGTTTTTTGAAATAAACATGTCCTTGAAATTTCAAAGTCCTTTTAAAAAAAATCCTGACGTCAGAGAGAAAAACTAAAAACGCAGTTTTACTACATTTGGCCTCTAGTTTTGCGAGTATATAGATTTTTGTCGTGTGTTTTGAAATGTTTTGATTTTTGTTGCACGGTGTTATCACTATTTTACAGGCTTGGAACTGGAAACATTTCTTGAATTGCTTCTTAACTTATTAGAACCTGAAAAGACGTTGTTAAGACTTTTCCAGCGGCTCTTTTCGGCACAAAATCAAATGTAAACAAATTTGGCCAAAATGTTTCCGATGTAGAATTGCTTGAACTATTGAAATCATCAATAAATATTTAACAAAAATCATGATTTTTTTTTTAAAAAAGTAAGTTTTAATTTTTTGTTTCAGTTTTATTTAAAAAATATTTTAAACTATGTAGTCTTTACCTCTTAAAGTTTAGGATCCACAGACGCATTAATTTTACTTGTAATCGATATTTCTATACGATTTCAATACCAAAAACCAAAATTGCTTTCACAGAAAAAGTATTTTATTATTTCTCATAAGTTTGTCTTGCCCTCTGCAAAAATACTCACTAGAGTTAATTTTGGAGTTGGTTAAATGAAGATCTGAAGCTGCGGCAGTCCAACGCTGCTGACGCAATAAAATGTTTACTTTATGAAAAAAGTTATAAAGCTTCAAGCAGATATTTTAATATCACGATGGCAATTTTGCTAGTACAAACACAAAAATTTAAACTAACATTTTTTGTAAATTATTTGTTTACCCCAACTTGGTCACCTTAACATACCAGCACACAACACATAATGTGAATAACGCATAAAAACTTAATTGCGCTGACTGACGCAGTACGAACCCCAACCGTTAACGTCTGCACAGAGCCGGCAACGACCGCAGCACTGGCCGCATTCGTCAAGGATGCAGCTTTCGAAAATTCTTACCTATGTGTGTGTGTGAGTGTGTCGGTGAGTGAGCGCGTGCCCAGTGGCCATGTGAAACGCAAGGCGTGACGTTGTATGTGCTGCAGCATCTGACAGCCTGACAGGTTCGGTTGGCCGCCGTCATAGCCGCAAGTAAATGATTCAGATGCGGTGAATTCACTCAAATAAATTTAATCTGCAACGCTCGCGGCCAATGTTGTTTTTGTATGCAATGCACTGCCGTTTTTTGTTAAGCCGATTTTTTGGCTGGTCAGCGCAAACTTCAACATTGCAGCTGCACGTTGTAGAGTACCTCCGACTGGCCAGTGACATTTGAGATTTAGTGCTTTCTGCCTGAAGTGTTGCGCCCGCGGCTGTGCCCGGTTGGCCAATGCGGCGACCGTCGCTGTGGCTGCTGCTGTCAGCAATTGAAATTTTAATTTAAAGCTTATCAGACGCTCGCAGTCGACAGCAGAACGCGCCACACTTACATCTCGCCTATGTACTCAGTACCAGAGGCGCATATAGAATTTCATTTTGAGGGGAGGGGAGTTGCGTAGAAGTTTTGAGCCCCATAACACTTGAAACTATATTTTGTATCAGCAATTTTTGTGTTTGGGGGAGGTTTGATGCCCCTAAATCCTCCCTTCCTGTGTGCGCCACTGCTTAGTACCTACTCGTATTATATATTCAGAGAAATGTAATTTTCATACGACGCAGGCAAACTATTGCATATTCATTTGGGCTCAATTGGGCGCGTTCTGGAAATACAAATAAGGCACATATTGCATACTTCATATTAATTTAATACCGTTACTTAGTGTTGTGAGTCAGAGAGATTTGCTTATTTGAAATTGCAGGAATTTACTTTATTTAGTGCAAATGCAGTTCATGGCTAGCGAGCAAAGTTCAGAGTAACGTAAATGTTTGTGTGCGAGAACTTTTCCTTTAGCTACGTGCACGTAAATAAAACATTCAGCTTTGCGCTAAAACAACCTCCAACTCTGCCAAATACCAAAAGTCCAAAAGCCATCTTAACCGCTGTCTCAGCAATAGTTCAGCGCGCTCCACTTCATGATAACATCGTTGGCATTATTAACAACGTAACGTCATCGCCATTATCGTCGCCTCGAGCAGCTCGGGCGCCGCCAAAGACCACATCCTCATTCGGAATGGTACCATAATTAATTTATAATCAAATTCGCATTTCATGGAACAACAACAACAGCAACAATACAAACTGCAGCGAGCACATTCCCTGCAGTCCGCAGTAATGTCACTAATGTGAATTTAATAAATTGATAACCCACCAAGATTGGCCGCGCTTTGGCGTGTTGAAGCATCCCGTAAGTAGTTGCAAACATCTACAAGACATGCATACATACATATGTACATAAATTGGCATAACCACTGGCGAAAATATTAGTAAAGTTGGCAATGTTGTTGTAACTTTGGAATTTATGGCAACTGAATACTTATGAAATTTTACCCAGTTGGATATCTAAAGGAATCCATGTGCTACTGTGGTTCGATTGGTGCGTATGAGTATATATTTTATATCGTAGACAGGGTGTCAACATTAATGCGCTGAGTAAGATTTTAAGCCATGATTACACCGTGCGACAAAAATTAAAAAATGTTTCACACCGGAAAAAATCCATACGGGCGTGAAACTAGAGACCAAACATAGTAATACTGCGTACTCAGTGTTTTATTTCTACATCCTTTGTCTTTTTAACACGACTTCAAAATTTTGAAGGGGATAAAAAATAAAAAAAATAATATAAAAAATACTTAACGTCGTTAGAATATGGCGATATGTATATCAAATGAAAGAGGAAAGGCTCAAGAATTGAAATAAAATTAATTTTGTATCTACTTGTAAAAAAATGATATGAAAAAGGTCCTTTGAAAATTTTAATCCTTTATATCCTTGAAAATTTACATCGAATTTTCTTGAAAAGTAAGTATGTTAAAACCCAAAATCTCCTTGATCACGTGTCAAAATTTCATTTTTCTCGCTTCATTGATTTTGTATCTTTTTATTATTTAAAATACTGATACTCAAATAAATTAGAATTTTTGTACTTCATTAGAATTGCAGCTTCTGCCTTTTTTTTAATAACTTTCGAACTAATAAAGTTAGAGTAATGAAGCATGACTGAGAATTAGATTAAACTATTAATTAAACATTTTCGCGAACACGACGACGCCGTTTTATTGTTTTTTATGTTAATGCTTGAATGAAGAAGACGATGAAGTTCCGGCGAAGGAGTTGTTTGATGCGGTAGTTGGAGGTCAACCTCGAAGAGGGAGACCATGTTTCCGATGGAAGGATCAGATGGAAGGATAGAATTATGATCAGAATTATGTCCTGGAAATAAATATCTATGATTTACAATTTCTAAAGTTGGTCACTTATCATAATTAAAGCCCTTCATTCTTTGGGTTAAATTAACCCAGTTTTGTTGAAATAGTTTTCGATGTCGTTTTGTGATAGGCGCATTTAAGTCATATTGAGTATTGTTTGTATCCCAGACAATAAACAGAAAATTCGTTTAAAATTATTCATACACTTTCGTAATAATAAAACATTTCGTATGGTGCTTTTAATTAAAAATACTCAAAATGTTTTTCTTTTATATCAAACATGAAAAACATGAAAAAAATAGACTATTTCACGACATATGGAACTTTCATGTCTCATCGTCACTATTTACAGTCTTGAGCCCTTCACAGCCAATGGGAAATGAAAGTTTTACTGTCTCAGTTCCAAGTTTACCATCACATTCTTTCTATTTTGAAAAAGAAGTAAGCAAATCATGTGCGTTATCATCATGAACGGTTTAGTCACATTTTCAGAATAACGGTTTTGAATCATTAATACTTTTGTATTGGTTCTAATAGAGTTAATAAGGCAAATAAACCATAAATCTTCATAAGTAGAGTGTAATCGATCAATTAAATATGAACTGAATAGTAAACAATCCGCTTTGGGGGCTTTTAACTAACTTAATTTAATTACCTTTAATTTTCACCTTGGCTAAGCTGATACTTCACTCTCGAGTGACTGATCCAACGCCCCAGTGCGTAAGCCGATTGCGGCCAGTATTCTCTATTTGGTGCTGGAAACAATTTGGCATTTGGCAATGTTGCCATGGATGCTGGCCTCTGTGCCACATAATCTCGAGGCTTCAATTACGCAACGCGCACATTAATAAACACACACGCACACACATCTGCGTTTCAAGCACTCATTTCTCACATCGACAAGCGTTGCAAATAATTTCCAAACCAAGGCTCTGCTGTGGCTGTTGGCCACCGGCTGCCGGCATTGCTGCGAGCCTTTGCCGTGGCCGTCGGCCAAGCGGTCAGCGGCGAAAGCTGCTTTCGTCATGTTGAGCACTGGTCCGCCAAAGTGTTTTAGATTGCACGGACAGCATAAACAGAGCACGGCCCCTCCCACACACACACGCACACACATTCACACAAGTGTATATAACTAAGTAACAGCCATAAGTGAGCACACACGCACGTCCGATAATCACTTGCAGCGCAACTAGCACTCAAAGCCGCCCCGTATCACAGCTGTGACAGCGTCCAACACTTCACGGCTGTCCGTCGCAGCGCACTGTTCGAATGAGCTCCGGCAATGCTTCGCTTCTGGCTTGCTTTTCATTTGCGAGGCGCCTTTGAGTGCGGCGCGCAGTGGCTGCTGGTGCGTTTGCTCATTAATGAATTAGTGCCACCGGCACTGGCAGCCGCTGATGCCATCGCGTCTGGCGATTTGTGCGTTGTTGTTCGCCGGCGACTTGTGATGTGTGTGTGTTTGCAATGCGGTATTGGTGGCAGCTTGCCAACCGGCAGCTGTGCGCTGCCCACTTACCCGAACACGAGTATGTGGTTATGTTTGTGTGTGTATTTGTGTGTGCGCAAACTTTGTTAGTCGAAGCGTGTAATGAATGGCCCCTAATCAAAGAATGTGTACGTCGACTTCACACCTTTCGCTCAGCAAAATGTTGCAACTAGCCGCAGCAACTTTGTGTGAACAACGAATTAAAAGTAAACTTTACAACCTTTAAAGATCAACACACAAGTGGAAATGTGTTGAATTCAGTTTTTTTTTCATAGAAATGGTTTAAACATTAAAACGAATTCTATAAGATTCAGAAAACTTTTTTTTATTGAAACATTAAATACACGAGGAGACAAGCAATTGGATGCGAGCACTTAATTTCTAATTTGTCTCTATTGGTTTAGTTGGTTCCGTTCAAAAAAATCAATGTAACAATTTTATAATATTTTCTACAACATTACAAAAATGCATTCTAAAAATTGGTTTAGTTGGTTCAGTTGAAAAAAATCAATGTAACAATTTTATAATATTTTCTACAACATTACAAAAATGCATTCTAAAAATAAATGCATATCACTCATACGTCCCGTACTCCGTACAGTAATTTCATTTAAAAAATCAAATACACAAGGAGACAAGCAATTGGATGCGAGCAATTAATTTCTAATTTGTCTTTATTGGTTTAGTTGGTTCAGTTGAAAAAAATCAATGTTACAGTTTTATAATACTTTGTACATTACAAAAATGCATTATAAAAATGAATGAATATCACTCATACGTCCCGTACTCCGTACAGTAATTTCATTTAAAAAATTGTATACTTTATCATATTATTTATCTATCTTAAATCATGTTTGTCCATACAAAGTTAGGTTGGATTAGTTAACCCTTTCGCTGTTTTGTTGCCATATGGCAACATGCTACTTTGTGGACGTCTGAACCCTCAGTGGTCTCAAGAATACATTTTTTTGTTGGTCCTTAGAATAGTTTGAAGTTTTAGGAAAAATACGAAATTAATAAACTGAATATTTAAGTTTAAAGAAGAGAAGTATACACGTTTTTTTAATGGTATATCTTGACATAGTAAAGGAAGAAGAAGCAGAAAAATTATATAACTTTTTAATTTCACGAAATATTCAAATTTTCGTTATGCGTAAAAAGTTTTATGTTTAAGTAATTATTACAGCCACAACGATGTGGTTTCACTCATAGAAAAACACTCTAAAAAACAGGGTCCGAGTATAAAAATGAAAAAATTTTTTATGGAATGTTGCTAATATAACCACATAAAACGTAAAATTTAAAATTTTAACTTTCCCCAGTAAAAGTCTGTAGCGAAAGGGTTAAGGCAGTCGACTTTCTGACACAACATTAGTTCCGATAAGGCTTTGTCGTCCATACGGGAGACATGGCCAACCCAACGTAGCCGCTGGATGCTGATTCGTTGTGCTGTTTTGCGTGTTTAAAGCACTTTGATCCCAATTAATTATTATTGTGATTTATAAAAATTTAAATAACGTGTGCTGAAGTATTTCTGATTTGAAATAAAATACATTTCTTCATAGAAATTTGTATAAAATTAAAAAACACGTGCCGAAGTATTTCTTATTCAAGGTCCTTTCACCAAGTTTGAGGTCAATTGTTTCCCCATACAAACTCTTAAACCAATGTTGACAAAACTCTGAAAACTCCAGTTCGATTTAGTTCTCATTTGAAGTGATTTCACCAAGTTTCAAGTCGATTTAGGATTAGATCTTGTTTTTTCATAGTTTTCCGATAAACAAACTTTAACCCATTGCACAGTGATTCGTTCCATAGACAAAATTCAAAAAATTTATAGTTTCAGAATTTAACGATTTTCATGTCATTTGAAAGCTAAAACTCCAACTAAGAAAACCTAAAAAAATCTGTGCAAAAAATTTATTAGTATGTCTGCAAAAGCGGCTCAAAGTTGAAACTTTTTTCACATGTAAACACATATTTTCTGTTTTTTAGTCTATTGAGTAAAAAAATTTTAAAAATACATCGGTACCAAGAAGTTGCAATCAGCATGAAAAATTGAGAAAACTGCAAAAAAGCAAAACATACGTCTATTATTATCGTTTTTATTGCAAAATTAAAGGGTCCTAAGACAATTTCTGTTAGTCTTTGCAATTATCAATGTTGACGTTACCGATTAAATGTAAAATCTGAAAAATCTCTTCAACACACTTGGTGCTGTAGCTCACCAAAAATGACGAAAATTGCAAATTTAAGTCTCAGACATTGCCAAACTACAAAAGTTTAAGAAAAACAAAATGGAGATTTCAATTCAGCCGACCATGATTAACTAGTATACCAAATTTTATGAAGAACGGACCACTCCTGTGCATTGTGGACATCGACAAATTTAGATTTTCGAAAACTGAAAAATACGTGTCGTATTATTTTTGGATTTGGAATATTTTCACCAAGTTTAAAATTAAAAGGTCTACTCAATCACATTTCTAATACCCCCGTTTGAAAAAATCTAAATGTAAAAAACTCCCTTAGCAGTGATTCGTTTTAAAAAATAAGATTACGAATTTAATGTTTCCAGCTCAAATGGTTTGGGCTCGGCGTTGATAAACCGGTCAATCAGCCGGTCAGGACAAGTAATTAAGTGTCATAGATTAGAAAAAAATTGTTTATAAAAAACTTTGTTCGGAATCGTTGACGAGATCTTTAATACCCAAAGCTCTCTTCTGGACTAATGCCTGAAGTCCGATACTTTCTCTCTGTTTCAAGTGCGTGGGCTGAAAAAATGCGTGCTGTTTGTTGTGTTAAAAAATTTAAGAGACATTATATTTTCTGCGTGCAACTTTCTCCAATACGCATTTATCTATTTTACACAATAATTATGTAGAAATGTGTGCACACAATAGTGTGCTACTAAAAATATGTCGACATGCTTTGTGTGCTACGTTGACATGGCGTGACCCTGGAAAATGAAAGCAAACTCGCGCACAATTCGCTGTACGTCACCATTAATTGAACATGCGACTGTTCTGACGTGCTTCCTCAAAAAAGCATACCCATGCATACGTACCGACACATGCAGACACATGCAGCAAAAACAATAACAACTGCGATAACACGCAATCCACGTTGAAGTGCAAGACACAGTCGAAAGGATTCGTCGTGCACTGTTCAGTCCAAATGACGGAGTCGCGCAATCGATACTCGGCACTGGACGTAAGCAGCGCGCAATGTGTGTGTGTGTGTATGTGTGCTTGTACCTGTACAACTCGCTATTGGCGCGAGCCGAAAGCAAACCATTAATCAATCATTATTGACGTCACCGAAGACTGTTGTCGCTCTTGTATATATGTAAGTACATACATATATACAAAGCTGTTGATCCTTTTGTTTGCGTTCGTTCTGCCACCACTCAATTCTGATTGTTTCTGTTGTAACTGTGTGCTGCACAGTCATTGTCATTGTCACATTGTTGTTTTAGAGGTGCCGACGCTGTTACCCGACGGTTGGGTAACGCAAAACAGTTTGTATCCTTTTTTGTGTTTTTGTGCATTTTTTTCCTCTGCGCCATAATATTGTTTTCATTTTCTGTATTGTAAATTTCAATTTGCAGCGCACAAAAGCGCTCGTCCTTTGGCTGCTCGCTATTTATATTGGCAAATGAATCAATTGGCGAATGTTTATGTGTGATCCCCACCAGTACAAAAACACACCCACCCACCCACGCCTACTCGTATGCGTATGTGTGTGTGTGTGTGTGTGAGTTAGCTGCATTTATTAATATTTTATTTGTACTTCGTTTGTGTGCTGTTTGTCCTTGTTGGTTGGCTGGCATCGCTTGGTTCGTTCGGTTTTTTTATTTTGCCCTTCCGCCATTTTTCTCATCAATTTCATTTCATTCCCTTTCATTTTATTGTACGTTGAACTGTATTGGTTATTGGCGCCGTTGTTGCCATCGCTGTTGAACTGGTGTGTGGTGAGAGTTGTGAATGGGGTGGTGCGGGGTGCGGGGAGACGGGATGGATTGTCGAGGTATTGCTGAACGCAATGCCGTGGCATTTTGCTTATTCTGTGGATTTGTGTCGCGACCGTCGTTGTTGTTGTTGCTGTTACGATATTATTGTTGTTATTGTGGTTGTTAATTTTTCTTGTTATTGTTGCCGACATTTTCTGAATACTTTGCTTGCATATTGATTGAATAATTGAATTTATTCATGTTCTCAAATTGGTCGCTTTCGGTCGACGCGTTGAATGGCTGAGTTTAGGCTGATTGCTTTTGACGCCTTGGCTCCACAGCGCCGCCAGAGCATTCATCATCGGGAACACTTTGTTAGGTGTGTAAAATCATACAATTTTCAATCTACGAGTATATTGGTTGCTAATGCGTAAACTATGTACATACCAAGAATTGGTAAATATTAAATATTGTTAACAAAAATTTTGTCATGTTCAAAGTAAAGTGGTTTTCAATCGCAATGTCTGAACTTTGACATTCAGCAACGTTCTAAAGTGTTGTTACAGTTATCTTAATAAATCGCATTCTGTGTCCCAGAGTTTTCGCGAACTACTAGGAGAATTCTTTGTAAGGTGTCACTCTTTGTAATCTGCCACCCCTGCTCGATTTTGATGTTCCAGCATTCCAAGAAACAAAATTCCTACCGTCATTTAAGGTATATATGACAACAATTAAATTTTAATGTGGTTTTTATGGGAAAAGACGCAATAACATAGTCTGGGTAAAAAAAGTGTCAAATTTGGTTAAGAAAAAACATAAAAATAAAAACTGAAGGTTTTTTTGCGGTGAAAAAGACATCAAATACGTGTAAAGAACTATGGTAAATATCAGCGTCAGATTTAATTTTTAATGCTTTTTCATAATTCGAAATGATATCCGAGCATATCGTATCGTATCGTAAAAGGAGAAAATGTATTCAATGATTTCCAAAATGGCATAAAAATGTAAAGTGCCACCTTTTTTTCTTTGTAAAGTGTCACCCCTCTTCTTTCATTGTTTTGTGGTCCTATATCGGTAAAATGACTTTGTATTGCTCGAAATCGTCATTAAAATAAATTTAAAGTGTTCTTAGTCAATGTTTCTCTAATCCTATCATGAGGAATAAATGAGTTCAGTTATGTTTAATAATTTCCATACAATTATTCGTTTTATTCGTTACCATTCAATTTGCATTTTGCTTTCGGTCATTTTCTATTCAATTCAAATTAAATTCAATAATCTTTCGTAAATTTTCTAAATCATGCATTTTTACTTGAGTGTTTTACGTTTTTAGCGGTTTTTTTAGGGGGTGGCACTTTACCTTAAAAAATTTTAGGGTGTCGATTTTTAACACATTGGGAAATTGGCTGTAAAATTCGTATTTACGAAAAATTCAAATGAGGTGTTTCCTTGAATCATAGCTCTTTAAACCCTCTTTCCAACGGTTTATTAATATTGGCGATAAGTTAATTTTCTAACGAGTTATGCGCAAAAAAGCCATGGGGTGGCACATTACAAAGAATTCCCTTAAATATTTACAGTTGAAATGATCTTGGATCCAAAAACAATTTGAATGATATAATTTTCAAAACATAAAGGTATTCTATATAAAAAGGCATCAGTCATAATTGACGCATAACTCTTTTAGTTCAGTTTTAAAGTTCAGATTTTATATTTCAGATGTGCTCAATGAAAAACTCTTTAAAAAGTTAGGTGCCCATGCTCAAAGGGACACATTTGGACCTATATTGAAATATTCACTCAGCACCATGGAACATAAAAT
Source organism: Melieria picta (assembly GCA_964056695.1). Taxonomy (NCBI): domain Eukaryota; kingdom Metazoa; phylum Arthropoda; class Insecta; order Diptera; family Ulidiidae; genus Melieria; species Melieria picta. The sequence goes on along the minus strand of OZ057398.1, from coordinate 102,507,851 downwards.
TCCTTCTAGTCAGCCATAGTTCAAGAATAACTTATTTTAAACTGCTTTAAGGTTGGACGCATTTCCTGCAGGGTGGCCAGAGTGCGTGCGGCGACAGCCAAGTGTCACAATATGTTTGCCTTTGTTGTTGTTGTTGCATAAATTAGTGCTGCCATTTTATGCAATCCGTTCACCCATGACTGAACGGAACTTTTACGTGAAATTATACGCCACCGCATTCGTTTAGCACAGTCCACATCTTCGCATTCAGAGCGCCGCGCGTGCAGAGTGGCCGGCGCGTGTATGCGTGCGGCTGCACGACTGTGCTGGGAGGAAACGCGCATATTGCTGCAGAAAGAGTTTTGTTGTTTCAACACAAATTAGCATATTTATTTGAAATTTATTTACGAAAGGGATTTGCAAATTTGATTAGGCGAGATGTGACGCAAGCGCAATGTGCGTCGGTATCGGCCCGTGGCATTTGTTGACCAATGGCTGCATTTCAACTTACAAATACAGCTAATCGAATGTTAATGTGAACACTCACCCGTTCATATACTTATATGTAGATATGTATGTGTTGAGAGTTGTTATTTTACGCCCCGTTCCGCCCCAAAGCTAAGTAGTGAGCCAGTGGCTCGAAAATACATTTGAAGTGACAATAAAATTCCGAGTTTATCATATTTACGTCATATTTATGAACCCGCTCGAACATCGAAGGCCTTTCGACGTTGGCTGGCGTGCCACAAGAAGCAAACAACGCCATACATTTTCATTCGCCCTCTTACAACTTTATTAAAATTGTCCATCATTACAATAACAAGAATAACATGACATAAGAGGTAATACTATGTATCTCCATACATGTGAGCACACGGGCAAAGGCCGAATTCCCATCGTGGAATAAGCCGCAGCCGTATCTGCGCACACGCCTCTCCCCTTCTCGGCCTGCATCGCTTGTGAAAGTCGCGCCTAAGTGCGTGGGATCATTTACATATGTCAGAGGTTAGTTTGCCCAAATGTGGTTTGGCATTTTTTGTTATGAACAGTTATGACCTTCATAAATGTATGCCTACAAATTTCAAGTGTTTGCCAGTGAGGACACACAAATACGAGTATTTGCCAGGATTATCTGGGAAAATTCGAGCTGGAAAGAATTGGGAAAATTTAAACAAAATTATTATAACCTTGAAAAGGGAATCTTATTTTAAAACTCTTTGCGATATTAATTGAATCGACTATCATTCGTGTTCCATGGTTCATCTAGAGCGTGCACTGGATTCTGCATACAGAGTTTTATAAATTTTGTTATAAATTTTTGGGCCACTCATAGGGCATGAAAGCGACAACAAGGTTTACAACCGTAGTTACCTACCGAAATATTTTAGTCTCATGAATTTGACTTTGACTTATCTTCAGGTTCCATATTGTCACAACAACCACTATGGTGGTTTGGACAGACATTTTTGAACGACACCCCCACAAAAAGTGCTCGAAACCGGAGCATGTCCCGCCAAACTGTGACATATGGTAGCCGTAGCTATGACACAGTTTTCCATTTAGCGCTTTTTGACGCAGCTAAAACTCCCACATGAAGGGGAGTATGTCCTTTAGGTTAGGTTAGGTATGGTTAAAGTGGCTGCCTGGGCATGGCACTTGCCGAAGGACACACTTAGGCCGCAAAAAGGGCCCATTGTGTGAAGCCAATTTGTTTTGTGGATAAACTTAGCAAGTTATGTTGACTGATCTGAGGTCGTTCAAGTTGTAGAAGAAAGGAGAGCCTAAATATTTCACCCTTCGTGTAGAGAGAGCCGGGAGGGACAAAGGAGATGACTTATAGTTTCTTCCTCCTGACTAGTGGCGCACACAGGGGAAAGGATTTTGGGAGTTCAAACTCCCCAAATACAAAATTAGCTGGTTCAAAATATGGTTTCAAATGGTATTGAGCTCAAAAGTTGTACCCCCCCATAAAGTCCTTATGTATGTCCTTTACTTACATATGTGTGACGTTACCTCCTCTTTCTTGTATCATTGACCCAGTTTGAGGCTCTCGTTTTCTAAAAGTCTCATTGAATAAGCGACAATTACAACCAAAGCTCACTTCATTATTGAATCTTTGTGGTGCAATATAAGAAATTCTTTTATTTTATTTCACCGCAATAGCTTTATTTTTATTTCTTTTACTCGAACAAACGCGCAGGGGATGACCCCTATTAATGCGAGGCATTGCGTTGGTTCAGGAAGGACCTAAGCAAGCTCTACGAAGAGAACAAATTCTCTAACCTAATCTAACCTAAGAAACATTACTTAATGCTTTTTACATAAAAGTACGAAAGATAACAAAAACCTAATGGGGGAAAATTCCAACAGTAATAGAAGAGAGCATGGAATGAGCTGAATTCGTAAACGCATACGTGAACAAAAGATTAAATATTCAAAAAGTTCCACTTTAAAAATCAACTCAAAAAATCCACCAAATTCGCCACACATAAAAATGGAATATTATTTTGCTCCGAGCATTTGGTGCTGTCCACAGGTCAGCTTTACATAATTTTGTTTTTGTATTACACCGTGACGAAGGCATCTACGTAGTTGCAAAAAAAAATTTATATTCAAAGAAAACATAATAGCGGCCCTAATCGAATAAGCCGAAAGGAAGCCGCATTCGTGAACTTGGCTCTGTGTATTTTTGCGCGCCACTTCAAGTTGCAACTGTCCGCGGAATATGCGGAAGACAACGGAAGAAGCGCCATAATGACTTTTTGCCGCGGGCGCCGTTCTGTTTGAACTCGGCGCAGAGTAAAGGTTAAAGTGTCAGCTGCTTTAAAACGGTGCACTGTTGCAAATGCCAATGCCGTCGTTAACGAGCAACGCGCCAACATTCAATAGCTGCTCCGTGGCTTATTTCGCCACAAATACAGACACAGTCAAAGCCAAAGGACATCTCCAGCTTCAGCTTTAACCGAAGTTAATTAAGTAGAAATGGGATATTTTTACGGTTACGTTGGCGAGGAACGAGCGTTGCAAAAGTTTATGTACATCGGGCAGGAATTGCTGAAGAACTATGCCAAAGTGGAATGTGTGGTTTCGCCCAATCAACGAAACCTGCGTTCGGGTGCCGGCATTTAAAATGTGGCATACATATTTTTTGTTTTTGGCTCGCGACTTCCGTGGACTGGACCGCGACGCACTCTACTTAATTATGCTGCGGATGTCCTCTGCGTTCGTGGACAGCGCATTTTCCGTGGCCGGATTTCGTTCGCTGAGCAAAGTTGGCCAGATTAAAACGCCGCCAGCAAATTTATGGTAGGGCGCAGTGCTATAAGGACGCAGGACGCAGCGCGCTATAAAGCAGTTAGTGCCGGCAACAGCGCCAAGCGAGCGACTGACATTCAGCAACAGCTGAAAATATTGCGCCCAAATGGCGATGGTGAAAACGACACTAATGAATTGCAAGGAAAAGGGAAAAGGATTACAGGGTGAGCGAATGGTTTCGATTTAAGTCATTCGAAATGAGCACACAACATGTTTGGTGGAAGGGGATGTTGTGCTGGAGTTGTGGCCGCACTTGTTTCTGTGCTACTGTTGGCGGTTGCGGGCGTTAGGAATGAATTTGCCGGCAGCGCGACGTTGCGTGCGTAATTCAATTTAATTTTGTAATTAATTACAAGTGCTCCAGCCATTATCGATTAAGTGAGCGAGTGTGACGAGGTAGCGTCGCAACTAGTGTGGCCAGATGTCTCGTATTTTCCGCAACGCTCATTTGGTATACAAATTTAGGTTGAACACTTTCAGACCGCTGTGCTTTCATACCAGAAAAGTTTCAATAGTACATTGCAATATTTTAGACCATGAATAAAGTTGCCAAATAATTGATTTTAATTTTATTGGTTCAATGGGCTAGAACATCTGTGCTGAAGAGCGAAAAACTTTACTGTGTCCCCAGTTCGCCGACCTTTTCAAGGAACTTCACACATTTTTAACAACATTTGGAAACAAGACTGTCTTTGCTTTTAACAGCTTGCACGGCAATGCTGTCTCTGTTCATTCTGGTTTGAATTTAAGACATTTTGTTAATTTATTCCCAATTTAGCTCTAAATAGAGCTCAGTTTCTCATACAAAAATTTCAATTTATACAATTTCCATTCGCGCTAAATTGATCATAAATGAAGCTCGATTCGGCATGTAACTCTGTGTCGTGCTGTTATCGATAAATAAATTCATTCACAACTGACGGACCCAAAACCAAAATGAGAAACTGACAGCAGCTAAAAACATTTAATAAATATTAATAAATGTTCAATAAATAAATTTTTAAGCATAAACAGGAAAAACCTTACTTCCGTCAAAACAAAAACATGTTCGATACTATATTCGATAACAGATAAATTGAGGTATAAGCTAAATTGAGGTGTGTGAAGAGCAAATGCGATAAACTCAATTAGGAACTAAATTACCTCAATTTATTTGGCTGTCTGAACAGGACATAAATGTACTCTCATTCAATATTTTTCACTATCTAATGCAATCAGGGAATGCATTTTTTGTACTGTTGGTGTTTTAGTCCCTATTTTCACTGGCAACCATTTAGCATCAAAATAAAAGCTGCAAGTATAGAATATTCATATTAAGTAGTGTCCGACCGAATATTCGGTTTCGGTTTCGGCCCAAATAAGTGGTTTCGGTTTCGGTTTCAGTTTCGGCCAAAACATGGCCGAAAAGCCGAAACCGAAACTTTTTGGAAAATTTTTTGACATTTTATTGTGTAGCAGATATATAGTGAAAGGAGGTGTAATTTGGATGCCACCAATGTAAATACACTTTTTTTAGCATATAATATTAAATGATTTAATTTTGAATATTAGCGAGTAAGGTATAAAAGGGTGATTTTTTCAGGTTTATGTTTTTGAAAAATGAATAAATTGTTTTTATTAATAAGTATTTATTTATTTATGTTATGTTTGTTTGTTTGTTCTTTATTTACTTAATGTAAAATTCGTTTGTTGAAAAAAAAATGCTTGATATGGTGATTTTTATTTTAACTAGAAAGTTTCGGTTTCGGCCGAATATTAAAAAAACAACCGAAACTCGGTTTCGGTTTCGGCCCAAAAAAGTGGTTTCGGTCGGACACTAATATTAAGTAAATCTTAAAGGCTTTTAATCGTCTCTCAATTCTATAGGAGGTATACGAATAATGTCACAGCATAACCAAAAGGTTGTAAAAAATATCGTCCGAGTCGAATATATTCAGGGAAGTCGAAAGGACGTTTCAACTGCCGTCCTACTTTAACCATTTACAAATCTGGCAACATTACACAACACTTACAGTGATCTGTATGTATTTAAAGACTTTAGGACTTAAAGTGTTAATGCGCGGCTACTGAGTACCAAATGTCGAATGAATAGAGAAGCACGTAGAATGGGAATTAGGTTAATGATTAATGGAAATCCGATTGAATGAATGAGTGAATTGTTGCGTACATTTGTAGATAAATACGCGTGATGAATAAATAAATCAATGAACAAGTGAGTGAACGAATGAATGCTTATTCACGTGTAAATCATACATTATTATAAGCGAAATATTTGATTTACTGTTTATGTTTACGATAAAAGCTGCAGTTCAGAACCATAAAAAAAATAATTAGCTGAGCAGAAAGCATTGCGGAATATGTATCAATATGCCGGTAGAGTTTCGTAGAGTGTTAAGCTGATTTCGAAGGGAGGGCTGCATGGTTTTTTCTTAGAGTTTTGACATTACCTGCTGAAAGGGCAGCTGCTCCAAGGGAGGTTTACTTACTATTTGTTATAAACTAAGTGGGTTCTTAGGCCCACAAACTCCTGACTCGTAGATCAACGCACTAACCAGTGAGCAACGACAGCGGTTAAGGATTAGTCGGTGGTTGATGGCTGATCTTTACTGAGATTATGGCAGATAAACTACGTTTGAAGTGCAAGTCCTTTAGAAAAATACTCTTTCGTCACCTCTAGAAAGTTATCAAAAGACATAACGTTTGGCGAATGAAATCCAAGCAAGTAAAGAGAGAAGAAGAAAATTTCAGTAACAGTATAACAAACTTTATGACCTCTACAGACAGCCAACTAAATTGAGGCAATTTAGTTCTTAATTGAGTTTATCGCTTTTGCTGTTCACACACCTCAATTTAGCTTACACCTCAATTTAGCTGTTATCGAAAATGTTATCGAACATGTTTTTGTTTTGACGAAAGAAAGGTTATTTCTTTTATGCATGAAAAACGTTGCTAAAAACATTTATTGAACATTTAGTAATATTTATTCAACACACAAATTTTAAATGAAATTTCAAAGCAAATAATGTTAACAAACGTCTCTCGCTGTTGTCAGTTTCCCATTTTTGTTTTGGTTCCGTCAATTGTGAATGAATTTGTTTATCGATAACAGCACCACACAGAGTTGCATGGCAAATCGAGCTCAATTTATGGTCAATTTAGCGCTAATTGCAATTAGCTAAATTGAGATTTTTGTATGACGAATTGAGATCAATTTTAATTAAGGATAAATTGAGAACAAATAGAGAAAAGGTCGTAATTGCTCAATTTTGCTGGCTGTCTGAATAGGGTATTAATTCTTTTGGGACGGATTTTTGAAACCCAAAATACTCTTAGTAGAAATGCTTTCATGTTATGAAAGTTGAGGTTAGAAGATCATGTTGCATACTCATAAAACCTGAAAAAATCGTTTTATATAAATTTTATATCTATCATTCAAACTGAGTAAATATTTTTCGTGGGACGTAAGATCTGAATAATTGTTTTGAAGGGCATTAGAAACTTGGTCGAAAACATTATCCGTCGCGCCATTACATAAAAATCTGTGCAAGCTCTTTAAAGAAATTAAACAAACATTTAATTTAAAAATAATTTTAGAAAATATACAGTAGCAAATATCTTTTAGATAATCAATAAATATTATTGCACTAGCTGGGCCCCGCGGCTTTGCACGCAAGTTCTCTCTTCTTTCCCCCATACAAATTCTTAACTCATTGCTGACCCGTCAGCTTTTGATAAAAAAAAAAAATTTAAAATTATCTTTGATTTCAAGTGTTTTCACCCATTAAATCATGTGTTTTCACATTTCCTCTAAACAAATTCTTAACCCTTGGTTTACCACGATGGAATTCGATTTTCAAAAAAATTTAAGTGCTTCTGCAAAGCTTGAAGTCAAACGGCCCAATAAATCTTGCTTCTTCATACAAACTGTTAACCCATTTTTGACCTCGTTATTTTCAAAAAAGTGAAAAACATGTGTCAAATTATTTCTCACTAAGAGTACTTACACCAAGTTTGAAGTCAATGGGCTCATTAATTCATGTTTTTTCAAAGTTTCTTTTTAACTTTTAACCCGTCGTTGACCCCGTCCGATTTTAATATTGGGAAAAATGAAAAACTTCTTCTACTTTCACCAAGTTTGAAGTCAAAAGGCTCAGAAAATGTTGTTTCCCCATACATACTTTTAACCCGTCGTTGATCCAGTTAGATTTCGATTTTGAAAATAATGAGAAACACGTGTATAATTTTTTTTATTTCAAGTATTTTTAAAATTTTTGATATCAATAGGCCAATCGCTTCATGTTTTTTGCGGAGTCTTTCCGTAAACAAACCTTAATCCATTGTTGGCCCAGTTAAATTTTAATTTTCAAAAAATTATAAAATTCATACGTGTCGAATTAGTTCTGATTTGGAATATTTTCACCAACTTTGAAATAATAGACCCATTAAATCGCGTTTCTTCGCACAACACCTTAACACATGTTTTGCCCATTTAGACCCCCGAATTTCAAGAAATCCCGTCTTAGCGGAGGTTCATGCTTCAAGATGTACCTACAGTTCAAATTTCATGTTTGTAGCTTCAGCGGTTTGGGCCATAAAATTTTAACAGTTGAATGACACTTCTATGGGACGATGCCATACCAAATTTCAATGCTATGCGACTTACAATTCCGAAGCTATTCAATATAAAAAATTTGGGTTGTATGGGCGGTGCCACACCCCCTCGTTCAATACCCGCCCCATTCCTTCTATCGAAGGACATGGTTAAATTGTAAGTTTGTACCAAATTTAATTGATGTGTGACTTATGATTCTAAAGTTATGGTCTAAAAATGTATGCTGGTGATGCCACGCCCCGTTTTCCCAACTTTTCTTTTTTCCTGAACCTTTGCGTAGCAATTACGAACAAACCCGCCGAAGGAAGTATCCAATTTCGTCCAGTCCGTTAATCATCCGAACGGACCAAGATTAATTTTTATATATATAGATATAGATAAATAGATAAGCCTCCTTCCATCTCTTCATGGTTATTTCGTTTCCTTAATTTTCTGGCAAATTAATTACTGTTGCTTTTAATGGCCATTTCTTCTTCTCAAATAAGTCATCCATTAAATTTTGATTTTTCGACTACTCATTCCATATCAGATTCCAACTTGGCGCAATTTCTGTATGATGCATCAGTTTTCGCACATTGTCAGCAGCAGCTCGACCGCGGCCCACATCGGCCTACACAATGACGTAGAATAACAAAATTAATTACACTCATTCGTTAAGTCGCAGCCAGGTGTGGGTGGTGGTTAGTCGCCCACCATTATTGCGCACTTATGTACGATAATGTTGTGTGGCTGAAACCATTTCGCCCATTGTGCTTTAGGTATTACATACAACAACAACACTGCCGTTAATTTCTAGTCCTTTGCGTACACGTTGTAAATATTTGAATTTGTTTGTGTTTGTGCGTCTCGTTGCAGGTGGTAAACACGTACGTGCACGCAGCTCTCACCACTAAGCCACCGCCATGAATGAGACCGAATGCGAGAATCTCATTAAATCTGTAAAATGGACGGAACCAGCGAACCTGATCTCATTAGCCATACTCGAATTTATAAACGTTTTAGTGATAGGTGGAAATTGTCTAGTTATAGCCGCTGTTTTCTGTTCGAACAAATTACGTAGTGTTACGAATTTTTTTATTGTAAATTTAGCCGTAGCCGATTTATTGGTAGGTCTGGCGGTATTGCCGTTCTCAGCAACGTGGGAGGTATTCAAGGTGAGTATGCGCCCTCAAGTCTCTTCAACCACTTGTATGTACTTATGTACTGTGTGAGCGGGCCTGATGCAAATTCGTTGCCTGCAAGCGTTTAAATAACACGCGCGCTTCGATGCTTCCAACGGATTCGCGCGAGTGCAGAAAATAACCAAACTAAGCTTATTACCCCCGGCCGGGCCGTGGCGTGATTACGGCCGTCAGTAACGGATTTTCTGCGCTAATGTGGCTAATAACGAGGCTGAGCTCGCGCTTGAAATTGTTGTTTTTTTTCTTTTTCGGAGCGCAACGCCCAAACAGCGAAATGTTCGCATATTTCCGCGAAGTTTTTGCGAGGTGCACGGGGCGTATGAGTGATACGAAATTGAAACGCCAGAAAACGGGCGTTTGTTCAAATTGCCAGTGTTTACAAAGTAAAAGTGAGCAGTTTATGTTGGCGCATATTTGTTGCACTGCGTTCGCGGCCAGCGCAAAATAATTGAAAGAATGCGCTGCACATTTCGAGCTCACTTGCCCCCTTTGCTGTTGGCCAATTAAAAAACGCGATTTTAATTACTTTCAACGTACAAATCGATTTGCGCGTGTCACTAAATAAGTACATAAATCATAATCATTCTCACTTTGACTCGCGCCTGCCGGTCGCTCGATGCATGTATCTCACTTTAGTGTTTTTTTGGTGTTGCCTCCAGGTCTGGATCTTTGGCGATGTCTGGTGCCGCATATGGCTGGCTGTCGACGTTTGGATGTGCACCGCATCCATTCTGAATTTGTGCGCCATCTCGCTTGACAGATATGTGGCCGTGACGCGCCCCGTCACCTATCCCAGCATCATGTCGACGAAGAAAGCCAAATCGCTGATAGCTGGCATTTGGGTGCTGTCGTTTGTCATATGCTTTCCGCCGCTCGTCGGCTGGAAGGATCAGAAGGTAAGTGCACATCGGCATGTCGCAGGGGTGCATGTGAAATTGCGTGCGTGCGTATGAATGAAAAACGTGTCGTGCTGTTCGCGCGCTCAAAGCGACGTTGACAAATGGCGCTGCTTGCCTACTGGCTCAAGAGCCAACAAGAACACTAAATACTGCCGACAACTTATAAACAACAGCCAAATGAAAGCGGGCGGCGGCAGTAAACAAACTCGCACACACACACACACCCACGCATGCATCGACTCTGGCACGCACTCGCAGGATACGTGCGAGAAATTGTGTCGAGTGAGCTAAACGTTGGGCTTTTGGGCGCGGCGTGCGGTGCTGCTTTAGCCCGCAGCTTTGTTATGGCGCTGAATGCTTTCGGTCGCCGCCTACGTGTGCGCGGGTTGAGCGCGCCGATAGCCATCTGTGCGTTTCGACACATGTTTTTATCTAGGAATTTATCATATTCTTAAATTGTGCTCATACCGAGGCGTACTTGTTGTGGATTGAAAACATTTACCCTTGGAGCCATTATACCTTAAACCCTTTTCGAAGATGCTGCCTTAAAAATGGCAATTTAAGTTGTGTAAAGAAAAAATACAAACGAAAGCAAAATATGTTATGAGCAGTAAGTTGGAAGCATTTTAAAAGATTATGGCATAAGCGAGCCTTAAAAAGAAGAGATAAGTGAAGGATAAGTGAAGAATCACAATGTTTGCATTTAGGGAATATTGCGTGGCTTATGTTAGGGAAGCCGAAAAATTGTGAAAAACTACGATAATTTAAACATAACATTTTAATAAAAGAGCAAACCCCTTTTGCAGAGTTATTCAATAGTCTAAAAAAATTGGATTGGAAATTGTAAATTGGAAATGTAACTGCCGCGACTTATTGAAGGAAACATTTGATGATCGCGTTATTTCTCAAAGTGGGCTAGTCGATTGACCACCAAGGTCGTGCAATTTAACAAACTTAAGTAAATTATTTTATTCAGGGTTATGTGCAGCAATTGGTTTATGCAAACAAATCGGAAACTTTGGACGCCTTAGAAGATAACATTGCGCGAACCATTGTCGAGTTACGGCCCCCTTTGCTTGAAAAATTGGCAGAAAAGTGGACTGTAGATTACGTTATGTAAGCGCAAGCGGCCTTATGTTCGAAATTATATTCAATCAGTAATGGCATACAATTATCTAATCTTATTATTTCGTTTCAATTTAAAGTTGTATACCTCTAAAATCAAACACCCTATGACATAATATAATTTAATTCAACTCTTAAGAAGTTAACAACTAAAGAGTACGTCTTTAGTTGTTAACTTCAACATTTGCTGTTAACACTCTCATTTTCATAAATTATTTTACATATAAAAAACATATCGCACACCAACTTCAAAAGTGACACAACTCAAAATTTTTAATTTTCTGGTTTATGTGTTAACACTGTGCACAATGCATCTATCTACCAATAATAATAATCAGTATATTTTGTTGTTGTTAACTTTTGCCAAAATACAGTTAGGTCTCTCTTCATCTCGAAAAGTTTGATGCTATTTGCTCGCTGCAGCTCAATGCAAAAGAGTCCTAATTCAAATTGTGACACTTTTGACGAAATAAATTTTTGTTGAAGTTAATTTTAAGTAAAGTTGTGACAATTTTAGTATATATTTTTAAATAAAAAAATTAATTTCGAATTTTCAAAATTTTTCTTTCAACTTTTTAACTGTCATTTATAATTATTAAATTCAGCCAAAGTGACATAACTTAAAATAATTCGTTAATTCTTGAATTAAATATCATCAAAAAGGTCACAACTCAAAATTTTGGATTTTCTAGTGTAAAATAAAAAAAATCTTTGTAACTTATCCTAAAGCATAATCTGTAGGGATTTTCTACTAAACGGTCTATACGTTATTTAAAAAAAATGTTTATTCAGCCCTAAAGCAGTTTTTGGCGTTTCCTGAAAAATTAAAAATTTTGAGTTGTGTTACTTTTGTAGTGGGTGTGCGATATTACTGAAGGTTCTTCTCATACCGAGGCCCTAGGTGCGAGTCCTAGCTCGGGCTGGTGTTCATCTATTTCTATCGCTATCCACATGAAGCAGATGAGAATTACAAGAATCGCACAAGTGTGCTCTTGGCAGGCAATGGCAAAACCTTCAATTGTGAAAGAAAAACTACCAACCGCCGTTCGGATTCGGCGTTAAACTGTAGGTTCCCTCCCCCTTTCCCCAATCCGCTTGAAATGTGTGCTGTAATACATGTTGGAAAAAGCAGTGTTATTACTAGTGTCCGACCGAATATTCGGTTTCGGCCCAAATAAATAATAAATATCATTAGATATATAATAAAAGGATGAGACGGATAATTTAGATGCCACCAATGTAAATAAACTTCTTTTTTAGAGTATAATATTAATTTATTTAATTTTGAATATTTGCGAGTAAGGTACGAAAGAGTGATTTTTTATGTTTACATATATTTAAAAAAATGAATGAATTATTTTTATTAAAAAGTATTTATTTTTTTATGTTATGTTTGTTCTTTATTTACTTAAAGTAAAATTCGTTTGTTGAAAAATGGTGATTTTGATGTGGTGATTTTAATTTCAACTAGAAAGGTTCGGTTTCGGCTCAGGCCGAATATTAAAAACAAACCGAAATTCGGTTTCGGTTACGGCCCAAAAAAGTGGTTTCGGTCGGACACTAATTATTACACATTAAAAAAAACGGGTGAAATATGTGGTTCGCAATGAGCCTCTTAGGCCTCCGAGTGTGTCTCTTACAGAGGCAGCTACCATAATCCAACCCTCTTCTAAACTATTTACTTTTGAATGTTGGCATGATTTGTACAAAATACCAATTTTAAAGTCAACAAAAAGCATGTTAGAGGGTATAGAAGAGGGGCACTTGGAAACATTCTTATTAACGAAATTGCAAAAGTCACGACTCGAAATACGAAATTATCATTTAAGCTCACAGCATAGCCATTGTCATCTCAAGCTTGCAAAGCCTCTTTACGTAGCATGCTTCTTCTTTAAAAATTGCCACAAAAATATTATAAATGCTTATGTATGTATACTCATGTGCGTGTGTATCCTAAGCTTACCCTGTAGGAAATCGGACCGGTCCAAATGTAGTTTTTCAACTGGTTGCTTGACAGTCATAACTGACTTCAGAACCGACTCGTTTCCTTGGAGCAAACTCACCCATTTGCAACTAGTCCAAAGTCAGTCGTAAGTAAAACAGATTTCAAACCAGTTGCAAAGCGAGTAGTTTGGAAACTAGTTTGTTATGGGTTAGTTCTCTAACCAGTTCAATTTTATAAAGAAAAATAAAACGATGAAATTTTTAAATATTCATTTTATTTTAAAAATATTTTGAAAATAACAATATTTCATCGGGAATGAAAAACAAAATATACATACGAGCACCAAAAAAATGCAGCTTTACAAAAAGGTGAACTTGGACTTGACTTCTGCCGAAAATGTTTGGGGCCTGCCGCCAATATTCTCGTCATTATTGACTACGCCTGCAATATTTAAACAAATTAATGCATACAAATTAAAAGACAAACAAATTAATTAAGAAATACCTTTTTACTGCTGCATCAACTTGTTGCTTCACGCAAGCACGCAAAATTCTAACTGAAATCATTCAATGCAAAACGTGCAAGTCGAACGAGCTTCGAGTCATAGAAACAGACATGTTCGAAAAATGCAAACATTTATACGTTGTTGTTGTAACAAAAGTATCGTAAGATCAGCCTTAACAGTATTTTTTGCTTATCTCACCTCTGTTTCGTTTTTCTTATTTTCTGCTCTTCTCGCCTATGAACGCGCACACAGAACGTGAACGATTAGACGCGAACTGACTGACTTCTGCAGTCGCTGACAGCTACTTGGACAACTAGTTGTCCAATTGACTTACAAAAAACCAGTTGAAAAACCAATGAATTTTGGGAACCAGTTGTCTCAGGTCCGACAGGGTAGTGACTCATCCCACACACACACACACACACACACACACACACACACTATCGCCGCCGTTGACCTTCAAACTATGTATTTTTTTTATCAACAACCACACCACAACAGCGAGAAACAATGTTGCGGCAGGAATAAAACCGACACTTAGCCCTTCCGCTGGAATGCTCACACATTGGCCTACTTTAAGCGGCCATGGCTTCAACTGCATTACAGTTTTGGCGGCAATGAACCATTTCTCGTTGACCGTTTTCCCCGTTGCGTTGGGTGCCCATCAGATAAAGCCGGACCGCACAGGCATTCCTTTGACACATTCCCGGTCGCCGCATGTCATTTTGTACAACGTAATTTTCGGCGTAGTTGGCTTCAGCGCCGATTCCGCTTAAACGGCGGAACCACCCTGCGTGGGCGGCAGTCAATTTTGTTATTATGTGAAAAGATGAACGCTCAGCCAGCCAGAGCTGCAGGCAGTTTCGCGCCGTAATTTATCACACCATGTTGGATCGCTGCTGCGGCGCGGTCACAATGCACTTAAATGTGTAACTAATAGCTTGTGGCAGAATAAGTCTGCGTACGGACCTCTTTAAAGTCAGCCGATGTGCGGCAGCACAACGCGGCGCTCACTGGCCAAATGAGTCTGTGTGTGTGTGTGTGTGTTGATGCATGCGTTCTGCTTGCTGCCAGTAGAACGGAATTGCAGGGTTGCCATAAACAACATTGGCCACTCTCACTTGAGCCGATGTGCGGCAGCACAACGCGGCGCTCACTGGCCAAATGAGTCTGTGTGTGTGTGTGTGTGTTGATGCATGCGTTCTGCTTGCTGCCAGTAGAACGGAATTGCAGGGTTGCCATAAACAACATTGGCCACTCTCATTTCTTGCGATGGCCAACAATATGGCCGCAGCGGCTGCTCGTATATTTCAATCACATAATTTCAAATTTGTTACACTAAATTTAACTATAACAGTGGCACGTCACACTGTCGTTGTCGTAGTCGTTGACGCTATTGTCGTTATTGCGAGCGTTGTTGTTGTTGTTGCTGTTCTCGCTGCTGTGGCGGCCTGTCGTTGACACCGTTTGTGGTTGGCCGAAAATGGCCAGCGACGCAAAGGTGCGGTCGGGTTTGAAACTTCGGTCAAAGGTGCCGAAAGCGGATGTTAAAAAACATCAACAAATGCTACTTGTTCCGTGCGGCTGCGTTTGGCGCGCTGCCCCGCCTCGCTGTGAATTGTGCCAAAATTGCCGTGAAATAAGGTTTCGAAGTGTTGTTGACGCCTCTTGCAGCGTTGGCCAGCCGTGGCCCAAAGTGTGTGTTATGACATAGCCGTAAATTTGAAATTATGCCCAACAGACGTTATAAAGCCGTCAACAATATTTTTGCACGACAATGGGTCGGCGATTAAGAAGGAAAGAAAATTATAAACAGCCATGAACATAGATTATCAGATAGATTTGGAGCTTCATAGTTCTCACTAAACCCTTCACGGATTTATGGTCTGTGTGCAGAAGCGCTTTTCAGCCACTGGAAGAATCGCTTGATTTTTAATTGCTTGTCATAAATCAGAGATAAGTTCAGTAAATAAAATTTAGGACCATCCGCAAATACAAATAACGGGCGCACCAGAAGACTATACAACCACAATAACAGTAACAATAATAAATAATAACAAAAACAAACTTTGCTTTAGTCACAATCAGCAGTCGCAGCACAAATGGACTTTGCAATCATGAAATAGCACAGAGGTAAACAAACAAATACCTCGTCAGAGTGGCCATGTGCCTCGATTTCATTTGCATAGCAATGGTTTGGCATCATTTTTTTGTTTGAACGACGCATTTACAAACTATTTGTGCTTCAAATGTGACTTTTAAATATTTAAAAAGAAATTCTCTGATTATAATTCTTTTTTAATTATAATTATTTATACAAATTTTTTTTAATTTCAAAGAAATATCAATGACCATAAAATTAAGTTTTGAAATTCCAAATTAAAGAAAATTTTAGAAATTTCATTAGGACATTCGCAAATCAAGATCAAAAAATTCAAACATTTTTTTGAATGTGCAACTAAAATTAAAAGAATTCCAAACTAAAAAAGTTTAATTGATGGATACTTTGGAGAACAAAGTGGGTCATGTAGATTCATACTCCTATTTAAATTGACATTATCTGTTCTGAAAGCTTTTTTCCGCGAATTTTTTCAAGCATGTTATAAACTTCTAAGGTGCCCATAATATTTATAAATTGTCAAAACAATGTTCAAAGCACACCTGAGAATTTATTTAAGCCAAATATTCAATAGTTTTGGAATTATAGGCAATCAACAGTGAACAGGGTCTAATTGACCCAGAGTGTTCTCGATGATTGAAAAATATAGGAGAACACACCTCCAAAGATTAAATAAATATTCTCACATTTTATAACAATTCAAATTAAAGGACAGTTATTCAATTGAAACTTAAAAATGTTAAAACTAAATGTCAACAGTTCATGTTTAAACCAGAAAATTCTAAAAGAAAATTTAAATTTCCAATATTATTCAGAATTTCGGAACATAAGGTTTGGAAATTCTCAAGCAAGGTCAAACATTCTAAAAAAATCAGAAAATTTCAAAGAAATTACAAGGATGACAAATAAATATAAAAAATTTGTTAATGAGACATTCCAATCTCGTTTTGATTGAGAACTTTTGTTTTTTTAATTTTAATTTCTATTTTGTATTTTCTGATTTCAATTTTAACTTAAATGGAGCCGGACGGACAAATTTTTTTTATATTGATAAATTTTACCGAGACCAGCATTTTGATATGTATGCCTAATATGCGAATTTATAGTCGATTTCTGGTTTTTTTGAAAAGTGCCTTTGAAATTTTGCTGTAGTTGTATGCCGAAATTCAATGCTGTGCAACTTTTAATTCCGTAGCTATTCCTTACTACAAATTTGAGTTGTATAGGCGGCACCACGGCTCACGTTCAATGCCTGCCCCATTTTTCTGTCGAAGGGCACTACGATTCGCACGGAATGTCATTGATATGCGGCTTATACCTCCAACGTTATACTGAAGATATAGGTTGTAAAATATTGCCACGCCCCTTGCTCAATGCTCATAAAACTGCATCAGTCGAACGACAGATTCATTGGACGACTCAGTACCTAATTTCTATGCTTAATTCCGACGTAATTCAATATTATGGAATTGAGTTGTATGGATTGTTATTGTATATTGAGCCACGCCCCTTTACCCTTAAACAACAAATATTATCTAGCAAGCCTTCCATGGACATTTTACGTGTTGTGTTAAAATTTCAGTTCAGTCGGTCAAATAGTTTACGAGTCTATAAAGGACAAGCAGACATTAATATTTATTTATAAAAATGTTACATAATTTGATTTTTATATTTTATATGATTTTCAAATAAGTGTGATTTGTATGTCCTGTACAGCCAAATAAATTGAGGCAATTTAGCTCTTAATTGAGTTTATCGCTTTTGCTGTTCACAAACCTTAATTTAACTTTCACCTCAATTTAGCTGTTATTGAAAATGTTATCGAACATGTTTTTGTTTTGACGAATGAAGGGGTTTTTCGGTTTATGGTTAGAAACCGTTTTTAAAAGCATTAATTGAACATTTAACAATATTTACTCAACATCCCTACTGATGCACACAATTTTTAAACGAAATTTTAAATTAAACAAATGTCGCTTTCGCTGCTGTCAGCTCCTCATTTTTGTTTTGGTTCCGTTAATTGTGAATGAATTTGTTTATCGCTAACAGCACTACACAGGGTGGAATGGCAAATCGAGCTCAATTTATGGTCAATTTAGAGCTAATTCCAATGAGCTTAATTGCAATTTTTGTATGACAAATTGAGTTCAATTTAGAGCTAAATTGAGGATAAATTGAGAAAATGTTTTATACTACGTTTACATTGAGCCCAAATGCGTGATTTGGGCAAAAATTCTCAAATGCGAAGCCAAATCACGCATTTCCCCCATACAAATTCAAATCTACGAAATGACTCATTTCAACAAAACGACGAAGCAAATGCGATAAAACATGACCAATTTTATCGAACGCATCACAAAATGAAAGCGCTTTCAATAGCTCCAAAAGCTTTTGTTCTTTTTGACAGTTCAAAATCAAAACAAACGAAAATTATCAAAATGGAAAATTTGAATTGAAATTTTCGTCTGCTTTAAATATGTAGAATATTCTAAGCATGTAAGGTGTGTAATATACATGTATTGAAATATCGCAGTGTGTAGAACATAGAGGCAGCAAAAAAGAAACAAATGATTTAGTCAGAAGCCGGAAAAGAGCTGATCTATGAGCTGCAGCAAGAGGACATGAGCATTGAGCATTTGACATTAGCTGCCAAACAAAATGAAATGCAAATGAGGCAATGTAAACACTTTGAAATGACTCATTTGAAACTACGCATTTGGGTTCAATGTAAACCTAGTATTAGTTGCGCAATTTAACTGGCTGTCTGAATAGGCTCTTGGTTTATTTGCTCCTATGATGGTATCATGGCCACCGTATACCGAGCCCAACCCACCCCAAACCATAGCAACAACCCACTCATGTACAGAAATGCAAACATCCACCCACAACTACGCACAATGGTCGATACAAATACGACAAAACCACAGAAAATGCAAACATCAGCAGCAGCATCGCAAACAAATCTCGGCTGAAGACTGCAGTCAATAATTTGTCGGCTTTTGCTGCCTCAGCTGTTGGGCCCGTTCGCTTGCATTCCTCTTCCTTCCGGTTTTGCGGGTTTCTGCGACCTTTACGGATTTCGCTGCTGGCTGCTTATGCCAACGAGTCGCACACTTCGGCGCTGGATGCGCGTCGCAGCAGAAAAATTAATTTCATCATTAAAATGGCCATTGTGCGCGCGTTACTTTTAAGACCACCCACACGCCGACCGACCGGCCACCCAGTCACCTGCCGCCTAAGTACAAACACATTCGCGCATACTTTGTCTTTTATTCAATATTAAAAAAGTTCAAGTCGAAAAAACAAATAAACAAAAGACCGCAAATTAATAGCGTCAACTTGATTGCCGCGAGCGCATCCGCACGTCCCACCATAAATCACTCTACTTACGTACATATGAATGTGTGTGTGTGTGTGTGTGTGTCGTGCGGTGAGCGTAAATATTTGATTGTATATTTTGCTTGGTTTATTTCTTGTTTCGCATTTCAAGTCGGCCGTTGCTGCTCGAAACATGGCCATATGGTTGTTTTTGTTTATGTAATATTTTTTGTGTTGGATTATTGCTGTGGTGAGGGCTGCCACGCGGCTGTTTGTCTGTCTGTCTGCGAAGCACAATGCATACAATGTCATTGTCATAAATCATTTCTTAGACACACTGAGAAAAGTAATTGTATGCGTTACTGGCAGTCCGTGCGCCTGGCTATGCTCCGCGTATCGGTGTGGGTGGGGGTGTGTATGTGAATGCGAGTGTCAGTGAGTGTGTGTGGGAGGGGGGGCGGGGGGCTTGTTTTTGTGTCGCCGATATTTGTAAGTAGGTCACTATGCCAAGAAGTCTGCAAGTGCCGTCCTGTGTGAATGCCATTTTTTTGCAGGCCGCCACTTTGCCTTTCAGCTGCTCGAAACTTTATCGTTATCGTTGAGTGGGTTGATGGAATTTGACCTTTTCGCTGCGTTGTGGCTTTGATTTGCAATTTATTTTTATGTACATGCTTTGTGGCATAAAGCCGTTTGTTATTCTGGTATGTGAAAGTCGAATGGGAGGTTTGGGACGAACAGTTTACAGTAGTTTTAAATCAATTGTGAAATATTAATTAAATTAAAGCAAATTTAAGGTACACTGAAATCTGTTCTCACTCTGAAAATGTGCCCAATCGGCAGAATGATACATTTTCAGATAAACTCATTACAGCCTAAACGGACTTAATATGAATTGGGAATAGGCTTTATCCATCTCATATCGCACACCCACTACAAAAGTGATACAACTAAAAATTTTTAGTTATTCAGGAAACGCAAGAAACTGTTTTTGGGCTGATTAAAAATTTTTAAAATAACGTACAGACCGTTTAGTAGAAATTCCCTACAGATTATGCTTTAGGATAAGTTACAAAGATTATTTTTTTATTTTACACTAGAAAATCCAAAATTTTGAGTTGTGACTTTTTTGATGATATTTGAATTCAAGAATTACCGAATTATTTTAAGTTATGTCACTTTTGTTGAATTTAATAATTATAAATGACAGTTAAAAAGTTGAAAGAAAAATTTTGAAAATTCGAAATTAATTTTTTTATTTAAAAATATATACTAAAATTGTCACAAATTTACTTAAAATTAACTTCAAAAAAAATTTATTTCATAAAAAGTGTCACAATTTGAATTTGGACTCTTTTGCATTGAGCTGCAGCGATCAAATAGCATCAAAGTTCTCGAGATGAAGAGAGACCTAACTGTATTTTGGCAACAGTTAACAACAACAAAATATACTGAGCTTTTGCTTATTGGTAGATAGATGCATTGTGCACAGTATTAACACATAAACCCGAAAATAAAAAATTTTGAGTTGTGTCACTTTTGAAGTTGGTGTGCGATTTGTTGTATGTAGTCATAAAAAGTTCATACGGACCCGGAAATTGGGCAAATTGAAAGTCTGCAAAAGCTAGAATATCCAAACAAGTACAATTGAAGCTCTTTTGAGGGTGTTGTGAAAAGTCTCAACTCAGCTTTTTAACTGATACTTTATTGCGATAAGTTGAAAGATTTAATGGTCTAACCATCCTTTATATATGCGATATGCTGCGGAAAAATCAGAACATTAAAAAGGGTTGTGTTAAAAACTGAACTGAGGAATTGTTTAACCTGAGCTTAAACATCATTCACTATTCTCCACTGTATTTCATTGTTTGTTCAAGCAGTGTTGCCAGATACCTGAAATGGCTTTCTCATAAATCTAAAAATACATGAAATTTTCAAACATTTCTTTATAGGCATTGTCATTGTAAACTAAATCAATATATATACTTATATACTATATGTAAAACTATATGTAAAAAATTATATTTAACACGTTCGCGGACGTGAATGCTATAGCAGTCATTTTCATAGTGATGCAAAATGACGTGAATGCTATAGCATTCAAATTTTAAAGCCAATTTTTATTCATTTATATCTTTATAAACTTAAATTTTTGTAATGAATATACATTTCAAAGTAATTAGCAATTGATTCATTAAGTAGTTTCATATTATTTTATTTTTTTTTGCGATGTACAGTGAAATTCCTCATAACTGGACACTCACCATCGCAGTGGTTTTGTCCGGCTGAGAAATATGTCCGCTTATGGGGGAGGGGGGCACAAAAAATTAGTTCAAATTGTATCCAAGTGTTTCTCGTTTATTTATTTAATATTTTGTACGAATTTATGAATATTGAATATTTTATTAATATTTATTACATGTATAGGTAAAGTACACACATTGTACAAGTGTTTAAATTTTAGTACTACTTTGGTTGAAAAAAATTTTGTAATAGTTGATTGCCTACACCAGTGGCGCTCACAGGCGGGGTTTTTGGGGTTCAAACGCCTCCCTCCAAACACAATAAATGCTGGTACAAAATATAGTTTCAAGTGGTATTCGGCTCAAAAGTTGTACGTAAAATCTCCACCCCAAAATAAAATCCTGTGTGCGCCACTGGCCTAAACACTAATTGTTTTAATTTCAAATGTTCATTTCCAAATAAGAGAGAGATTTGTAGGTATTATAGGGTAGTACAGATTTTTAAAAACTGGTTGGGCATATTTCTGAATTTTGTCCGTTTATGAGAGATTTTTTAATCAAAATGGTTTAAAGTATAGTGTCCGCGTCCAGTTATTATATATACACGAAGAGAGAACAACTGTTGAATAAATAAAGTTATAAAAATATAATAAACCTCTTCTTCTCATGTTTTCTATGAATGAATGCAATAGCATTCATGTCACTCTAGTTGAAAAATTTGATCTATATCGTCGTGAATGCTATTCATTGTATTCGTCGTGAATGCATTCATTGTGTATAACGGTTAAAATATGATAATCTGGTAACTCTAACAATATATGTGTAATCAGATTTCAGATGGTGCTTATAGTTTCCACAAAAATAGCCTGTCAATTTTTGCAGCTCACTGAAATTTTTACTGTCCGCGAACGTGTTAAATCAGATATACCGAACGTATTGTTGTTAACACTAGAAATACCATTGCGGTCATTTTGAAGGTTTTTCATTTTTAAATATCTGTATTTTCTTTAATTTTTCTATCAATTTTTGCTTTGGTAACTTTTATTTTTTTATCGCGGAAAATGTTATATTTAAAAAAATTTTTTTTTTGAAAAATTCGAGATATCAGCGGGTACGAGTTGTCTTTGTAGGCATAAACAACTTACGGTCTTTCTAGTGTTAACTGTGCTTCAAATTTGCTAACCGATTTGTTGTTGTCCTACAGAACTGGAGTGTACTACCGGGTGGAAAAAAAGTTATTACCTCATCGGCAGATGCTATAACTTTTGCAAATGGCGGCAAAAGTATATTTGGCTTTGACATTCATTCTTTCATTCACTCATTCATTCATTCATTCATTCACTCATTCATTTATTCATTCATTCATAAACAAATTGGAGCCACAGAACACTGGGTGATAACTTTTACGCTACCCTGTACATACAGTACGTTCGGCATATCTGGGTTAAAAATTTTTGTAAAATGTTATTAAAATTAAACTAATAGCGATATAGCGAATAGCTAACGAATCGAACGATATAGAAACAAGACAACTAAATCGAAATAAGAAATTAAAATGTAATATTTAAAGCTTTCTAATGAAAGAGTTACTTACGAATTCCTTGCTTAAACTAGACGATTTGATGAAAAAACATCAAACATCAAACATTTTAAACATCCTTAATCTCTTAAAGTTTCATCATGTCCGATGTCGGTACAACTGATCTTCAATGATCTTCCAAAAATGTAAACACTAAAGACCCAAAAAACCGACCAACAAAAATGAAAATCTCCTAAATCTTTGACCTAAACAATTCTTTCACCTAGAATTCCAACTTAGAGGCCGAGGTTCTTTTAAATCTAAGTATAACGAAATCTCTTAATCATCTTTTATTTTATTTTATTTTATTTTATTTTATTTTATTTTATTTTATTTTATTGTATTTTATTTTATTTTATTTTATTTTATTTTATTTTATTTTATTTTATTTTATTTTAGTTTATTTTATTTTATTTTATTTTATTTTATTTTATTTTATTTTATTTTATTATATTTTATTTTATTTTATTTTATTTTATTTTATTTTATTTTATTTTATTTTATTTTATTTTATTTTATTTTATTTTATTTTATTTTATTTGATTTTATTTTATTTTTTTATTTTTTTTATTTTTTTTTTTAATTTTATTTTATTTTATTTTATTTTCTTTTTTTCATTTTATTTTATGAAAATATGACTAAGTTTATGCTGTTTTGTAGCTTTAAAACATGTGGCGTGTGATTTTTTACTAACATTATTGCACAAAATGTGGACAATGCAAACATTATAATTTCAGAGTTTTCCACTTTAGGAGATTCAGAATTGACCAGAGCTCTCATAATTACACTCGCGTACTAATAGCAACTCATTCAGATGCTAACGAGCGCCATTGAGACTCACTTTAAGCATATTACAACTCATCGCCTTGAAATAGCATCCCACTTCTACAGGGGCGGATTCAGAAAAATATTTTGGGTGGGGTTCAAAAAGTAATTCTTTAATATTCATCAAATGCCAAAAAATGCCTTTTAATTTGTATGTAGTCTTAAAGTCGATCCTAAAATTTAGGGGCGGGGGTTTTCAAACCCCAAAAACCCCCTGAATCCGCCACTGCACTTCTATGGGTGTGTTTGCATATTCACAATATTTTTTTGTTTTTAAACACTTTTTTTAAACACTCTGCTTGAAAAAAATCTCAGTTGATGCCATTTCCACTTATTTCCATTCCAGTAATTTGCATTTAGAGTACAAGAAACAACAAATTCCCTAATTAGACACGAAATTATAAATTTCGTATAGAATAGCCTGGTCACAGTGCTGGTTAAAATTGATATTTTCCGAGCAAATCCTTGGCATTGAAACTCAATTTGATCCTTTCAACAACACGTCCAGCCGCAGCCTCGGCCCCGCCGCACTTTGGCCCGAGCCAAGCACACTTTAATTTATTACACTACAATATGCACTGCTCCTGCGTACGTACGTATGTATGTAGGTAGTTGTGTGCCGCGCGCCGCAATGAAGGCTTACACTGTAAGGGTCCTCAGCATTGGCCGCAAAATGGCTCAGAGCGCCACATAAATGTTTGCCGCAACTATTGGCGTTGCACCGAGCATACAAAATGGGTCAATCCGACAGCAAATATTTCAACTGCCACTTGTTCAGTGAATGTGTGTGTGTGTGTGCGTGTGCGAGTCGGCATCGTTAACACAACAATAAACGAGCAATAGAGTCGATAGAATGAAACGGCGAAAATATGAAGTGGCCACTAGCAGCGCATCCCGCAGTAATGCAATTGCAGGACGATCGCAACTGTGGCACAGCAGCGGTGGCCGGCACTCGTAGAAATAACCGTTCAAGCGCTACAGCGGCGATAACGTTCAACGCTGGCCCGGAAATCAGAAAAGGTTACACGGCAAACGTGATGGGAATTTTACAAAAGGACAAAAGCACGGAAGTCGCTTTGCTGATGGCAGCAGTTGTATGGTTCGGAGCCAAACACGCATACATACAGGGACACTTGCACAGAAACAAATGCGTTGGTAATCGTAATCGAGTAAACGATGGGATAGCGCGTTGTTCGACTCATACATATTTATGTCGCATGTTGCGTTTAACCCATTTTTTACCGCCCCTAGATCCCGTGGACCGATTTTGAAAATTTTCATAACACAGCCTATTTAGAGCCTCCGTATGCCATTTCTGCTTTCAAAAAAATAAAAAATTTTTTTTTTTGGGTTGGAGCAGATATGACTTTTAAGACACGCTGGCAAAATACGTAAGCCAAATTCGGAAAATTACACATTTTTCAAGTTTAAGTTGCTGTTTCTTTTTAACTACGCATCGAAAGTAGTTGCAACCAAGGAGAAAGTTGAATATAATGCGATTCGCGTGTTTTTACGGACACACAAAAATATTTCAAGCTAGAACACGCTTAAAACTTTATAAAACTGAAAGTTTTATAATTTGTATGTCAACATTGTTTTTTTGGTAAGCAGTATTAAGTGTTTTATTAAAAACAAAAATTCATTTTGTATTAAAAAAAAAAACTTTTTAAAACCCTTAAAAAAGGTGGTCCTGTTTATACCAGTTTTACACTAAGTGAAACCCTAAAATTCGGAATAGTTATTCGCAGTTTGAAAGCCAATGAATGTAGCTTTCCGATAATGTAAAAATATTTAATATGCGTTAGAATCTGTTATTTTCAGAATTTTTCAAAGTTGCCGTGTCTTTAAAGACACGGCGGTAAAAAATGGGTTAATGCAATACAACAACACAAAGACAACGACTTTGAAGGCAAAAATGCCATATCCGCAGAAATGTGATGGATTGCTGTTTCAGGCAAAATAGACAAAATTGAACAGGGTTGGAGCAGGGTTCTACTCCAGGCATCTGATACTTAGTAGAAAAATGCCTTTTATCTTGCAGAATTCTGTGTCTTTAAAGTAGAGGTTTTGGCATTAAAGGAACGTTACAAGATTCTCGCACGCCAAATAAAAACACTCACCAAACCTTTAGTCAAATTCAAATTAGTAAGGTTGGTGGGCTGTCGGGTAGACCTGATCTTCTGCTGGGTACTCGGTCAAGCGGGATCCACAAGAATGAGTTGAGCTGGCCAGAGAACAGTCTACTACGGATTCACAACTTGAGCGGCGATGCCGCTTTTAAGTGCAAGGACTACTTCCTGCGGATAGAGGACATTAGGTGGCGAAATCTTTTCAGCTACAGAGTGGCTCGTCTGAATTACTCCCGATCCCACACCCCAGAATGTCTCCTGGTTGACGGCAGTGATAACAGGTCCCTGAGGATCCCCAAAACTCGTTTTGCAGACGCTGCAGGGAAGAAAACGAGAGTAAAAAACTCAAACACTTCCTACATACACGGCAGTCTTGCATTAGCGTTGAACATACCAAATTCCTTAGGGAACAATCTAATTGGCTCTCTACCAAGTCCTATCTTGACGATGCGGGTCGGCTCTAATGCTTACAATTCTCTCCCGTGTATGGAACACCTATACGAGGAAGCGAGGAAACCGCCGCTACATTCTAATCAGACACATGGGACATAGGTTGCCCGTTGGAAGTACTGTCCCCACCTCCTAGTCACTTGAATTTGAGATGAACCTAAGGAATTTGTATTGAATAAGCCTAGAGTAGTTTATGAGCTAGTTCCACAAAATCGTCAAGTTTTAAGACAAAAAGTGTGGTACCCAAGCAGTTGCGCACACAGAATTTCATTTTGGGAGGGGGGTTTGTGTACAACTTTTGAGCCAAATACCATTCGAAACCACATTTTGCAATTTTTGTATTTGGGGGTTGAACCCCCAAACCCCCTGTGTACGCCACTGTACCCAAGTTTGAGTGTGGAAAATAAAAATCACGAATTTCGAATCAATTTACAAAATCAACCATTTAGGCTCCAGATGTTGCAATTTTCGTGGATAATCAGGCAGCCCCAGCTCCATTAGACGGCTCATTGGAGTCATCACTGGACACTGCGCCCTTGGATTTTTGCTTATCAAATGGCGACTCTTGTCCAGTGATGTCTGCAAAAGCTGCGGAGATAAAGAAGAATCAGAAACGACACAACACTTCCTGTCCGCCGTACTCTGGGTTCAGGATTACTGATGGAGCTGGTTAGCGCGACGAAAGTTGAAATCTCGGATCTGCTCTCCTTTATTAATAGGTCGAACTGGTTTGCCTCGGATTGAAACCGTTGCTTAGCTTCAGAGCGATCTTAGAAGCGATTCACAATGGGAAGTGCGGTTTCATATCGCACACACCCTTCCCTACCTAACCTAACTTACACAAGCACAAACCCCCGAAATAGAAGCTTCTATACGTTAATTTCATTTATTTATTTCAGTCTATGAACACCAAATTTTTAAAGACTATGACAATAGCCTATCATGGACAATCAGCTACTAAATAAGATCTGGAAAGACCAGATCTTTGAAGTAGTAACCGGAGTAACGGGACTTTGAAGTGAATAGTAGAATAATAAATGAACTAGTTTGCAATATTTGAACACTAAGCATTTGGTTGAAATACTTCTAAGGAGTGTCTACGAAAAAGTATTTGGAAGTATTCACGCAAAATCGAAAATTGTTGGTATGAGGATGCTTCTATGTGTTAGTAATAGGATACAATGCAAAAAAAGCAAACTGATTTTTTTCTAAAAAAGACCCGAACTTTTCCCTTTACTCCTTCTATCATGTCTTGCACAGTTGATTCTGCGATCTTTTCAGCGGACTCCTTCCACTTTCTTTTGAACTGATTTTCATTTTTGACCACATTTTTTGTTTTTTTAACGTTCCGCTTTACTATTGCAAATAAATACTTACTATTGCAAATAGTTAGACGTTATTCTGGACAATTTGGTGGGTTGCATTCTTTGGGTACAATATTGACATTATTGTCATTATACCAGTTCAAGGCTGCTCTGGAATAGTGGGATGTTGCTAAATCTGGCCAAAAAAAAGTATAAACATTGTGGCTTCTTAAAAATGGCAAAAGCCGTTTCTTCAAGCATTCCTTGATGTAAATTTCTTGGTTGATTGAGCCTGTTGTAACAAACATTTCGCTTCTTCTTCCACAGGTACAAATTGCCTGCCATACAAGGAACTTTTTTGGGAATTTGGACATTTTTTGTGTTTTAAATTTTTTAGAAACAGCTCCTTTATCTGATTGATGATTTTTGATTATGATTTGTGATGATGATTTGACGTCTTTTAAGCAGGGTTGCCAAACTACAGAGTTGCATTTAATTTACGAAATTAGTAAAATTGTATGCTAACCAAAATAGTTTCTCTATTGCAAAATAGTTAACCGTATTCCCGCAAAGCACTCTGAAAGTTGACATTTATTTTCAGTTTTTGTGCGAACAGCGATAAACGCGTTTTTTCCTTTACTTCAAAAAGATTTCTTTTTGTGAATTTCAAAAATGATTTAAAAATTAATTATGCAACCTTCATGACCAGGTATTTCAGTAATGCAGTGTGTATTTTGTTTTGTTAAAAAATGTTTATAAGTATTTTATTCGATTTTTTGTTTAAAAGCTTAATAATTATTCAATTTTGGACCTTTTCATAGACATATAGTTGTGAGTCTTGTGAGATCAGGCAAAACTTTTTTCATTAGCGTATAGCTTAGATATTTCAGTAACATTTTATGAAAAAAAACGTTGCGCGAATATTGCGCACTTTTCCAGCATTTTAATTTTTGTGTGCGAACTCATGGGCCAAATGGGCCATGTGTGAGAACAAATAGA
This sequence comes from Melieria picta, assembly GCA_964056695.1. Taxonomy (NCBI): domain Eukaryota; kingdom Metazoa; phylum Arthropoda; class Insecta; order Diptera; family Ulidiidae; genus Melieria; species Melieria picta. Next base: position 102,479,327 of record OZ057398.1, on the reverse strand, counting down.
AATGTGCAAAATAAATTTTTTTAAAATTATTTATTTTTTAGATGAAAACAAATAAGCAAAAGGTTTTATTGTTGTTTTTATTGTTTTTTCAAAAAGCAGAAATATCTGCATCAATAATAGAAATCGATGTAGACTTGAATAAAAACATTCACATCATTTTATGGTTGTTTCTAGTGAACATCAAATCGAAATAGAAAAATTTCGCAGCTATGGATTAAAAACTGTAAAATATTTTTTAAAATGCTATTCCTGGTAAAATATGCCCACAATTTTCCACAAATAGTTTTTGTATCGACCGCAAATCATATCGCATGCTTTATTGCCAATCGGCCAACCTTCGGAAGAAGCACGGAATAACGATTTCAAGTGTTGCAGGGAGAATTTTTTACGAAAGTGGACTGAAAAAATACCATTGAAAACATTTGTAATAGATTTTTTTTTAATTCTGACCCCATTGTATCAAGTATGAAAAAATTGCCACAAAAAAGTGCATCGTATGTATATTATGCCCAAAGTTGCTAACTATGGAGTTGATACTAATGAGGAATGATGATAATGGTGATGGTGAGGCTAATAATGTTGATGATGAAGATTATAATAATGATAATCATCATCATAATGATGATATTGAACTGGCTGCAAGAGGTGGCGATGAAATGTTTCAATTAAACTGTTCTACTTAACTTTCATTAGAATAATGCAAGATTTATCTTTTGAAACTATTTTAGTTTTTTAACCTTTTTAAAAAAACTTTCCACTGAAGTATACCCAAAAAGATTTGTTCAACAATGTTTGATTAACTAAACCTAATAGTTATTTCATATCTAAATAGCCTAGGTGAATTAATCGGCATTTTCGGCATCAATTACCCCACTGTGCGACGAGTCGTTCTGATCTCAAAGCGAGTGTGGGGCTTATCGTCACGCACACATTTCAAATCCGCTCGTACGCAATCGATCTAAATGCGTATAAAAGTTATGACTCATTGAGCTTCGCTGTTAGTGTCCGCTTCCACATAGATGACATGACTCCGTAGACGTGGTTGTGCGTCGCATAAATGCAGTGGGCGGAAATGTGTTAATAGAGTAGTGTGGTTAGATTTATTGTGATGATGCTGTCGTAAACTGTGTGTGGTGTCTGCCTGTGTGTGTGTGTGTGTGCTGTAGCAATAAAATGTTGCGAGGGCATAAAATGTAGCAACGGCAGCAGAGAATGTATGCAGAGCGGCCGGAGCGAACGCTGCAAACCGCAACAAATGAACGAATTTTAAAACAGGTCGTTGCCGAGATCAATGTAAGCTTATCAAAAATCGAATTTCAATAAAACAGCCCTATGCGCATACAATGGGTGACGCCCCACGCTTGACGCTCAATGCCCGCACCGCCCACACTCCCTTCGCCGTTGCCGCATTCGCATGCACTGTCGATGTGCGTGCGTGTAGCTGGCGCGTTGCATACTTATAGGCGGTGGGGTAGCGCGCCTGCATATGAAACGGGCCGCAATCTGCACGAATGAACAAGTAGCTGAGTAGGTGTGCGCCAGCCATGCGCCATGAGATGTGCTGCATGAGATAAACGACGTAACGATGAGGGCGAGCGAATTTTCATAGAATTGAAAGCTTTTAGATTTATGAGAAATGGCAGTGCGCGATGCAAGTGTGTGTGTGTGTGTGTGTGTGTGAGTAGTGCACATGACAATGCCATTAGAAGTATTTGAATTGATTGAAAATAAGAGGATAACACTCAATCGATTGTGATCGAGTTGAGCGCAATGGAATTGAAATTATGACGTCGCATTTTCGGATAAAGGCACATGGAATGAGTGAGTGTACTTAGCAATTTAGGAAATTGCCAGAGACTGCTGACACTTGTACACATCCGTGCGGTCAGGACACCGATGTGTGTTTTAAGCGAATGTGATAAATTACTGTCACAACCACACAAATTTCTATACCTTTTGGGTCAATTTAATGATGCTCGAAATTGTATTCAAGTGATGAGTGATAGCCGTTGTTTGTTGTCTTTGTGTATGTTTGCTAGCTTTTGTCAATGGAAAGTGAAAATATACAAAAGACAACTGGTTACACCAGCTCACCACATGTGTGTGATCTCAAACTAGCAAACCCACTCTTTGGTTCTATTTAGAATTATTATAAACAGGGAGTACGGTAATGGCTCCATTCGATTAAGTGCTCAATGCTGCCACATGTGTTCGATAGATATAAGAATTTTCGGGTTTTTGGCCATTCGGGATTTCCAAAAAATCATTCAAGTATAACAATTCAATCAATAAACGTAACCAACATAAGGCAATAACCTTGTGTTAGTTAACATACGTGTGCTCCTCAGTACAATGAATAAAGAGAACAAATAGTGGAATTTAAAATATATATAAAGAATATTATTATACACCGTATTAGTTCTTAATAGGACGTGTGATTTCATGGCCTGAAAAATTTTGAAATATGCACATAAAATATCCATCTAAAATTCTGGAAAAAACCAGAGACCTAAAATAATTATTATACATATTCTTGGGAATAAAACAATTGCCCTAATTTAAGAAATTTCTATAGGTAATTATTGCTTTATTCTAATTATCCCCAATAAGAAATTTCTACGTCGCCTATAACCATTATCATGTAATAAATATTTTTGAGTTGCATAATAACTCTTATAAGTAACAAATATATTTTTCGTTGTCGATAATTATCAGGTGTACAACTTTGCTTCCGCCGTTTTCCGATAGGTGGCTGTACCGGCTGAGGCTGGTTGAAATACATAGATGGTAATGCCTTTAAAGTGAGTGTGGACAGTGCCTAACGAATTGTCATCGCCGTTTCAGTGACAGTTGTTCTTGTTTTCGTATTATTCACGCTCGAAAATGTCCGTTTATGTGCCCAATTCTCGCCATTTGCGGGAAGTTTTACTTTTCTGTTACAATTCGCAAAAAAATGCAGCTGAAGCGCATCGAATGCTCTCAGAAACTTACGGTGATGCTGCTCTGAGTGAAAGAACGTGTCGGGAGTGGTTTCAACGTTTTAAAAATGGTGATTTCGATGTCGAAGACAAACATGGTGGTGAAAGAGAAAAAACCTTCAAAGATTTACTACGAGCTCTTAAAACCGGGTGAAACCATCACAGGAGATCGCTACCGAACGCAACTGATGCGCCTTAGTCGCGCGCTAAAAGAAAAGCGGCCACAATATCAAGAGCGACATGACAAAGTCATCCTCCAACACGACAATGCTCGGCCTCACGTCGCAAAAGTGGTCAAAAAGTACCTGGAAACGCTGAAATGGGAAGTCTTGCCCCACCCGCCGTATTCCCCAGATGTCGCCCCTTCTGACTTCCACCTATTCCGTTCGATGGCACACGGCCTGGCAGATCAACATTTTCAATCCTTCGAAGAATTGGAAAAATGGATTGCTTCATGGATAGCGTCAAAAGAGGACTCCTTTTTTCGAGCCGGGATCCGAAAATTGCCGGAAAGATGGGAGAAAGTTGTCGCTAGCGACGGACAATACTTTGAATAATACATCTGTAAGCACTTTTTCGCAATAAAGCTTTTAATTTTGGAAAAAAAACGGCGGAAGCAAAGTTGTACACCTGATATTATTTTGTGATTTTTTTTTTACATTGCTTCATAACTTTTATGTATGACTTTTTTAATTTATGTTACCGATAACTATTATTTTGAGACATTTTTTTTACGTTGCTTCATAACTTTTATTTATGATTTTCTTTTCATTTACGTTGCCAATACCTATTATTTTGAAAAAAAATTTACGTTGAATTACTATGATACATTTTGGATATGAATTAATTTTTAATTGTTTTAAATTGACAAACGCAAATTAACTGCAGAAACCGAATTTCCACCAACAACTAAACAATTAAAAATCAAATCACATTCAAAATGTGGTAAGGCAACGTAAATAAAAAAAATTTCTTTCATAAAAGTTATAAGGTAACGTAAAAATAATTTTCTTTCAAATAATAGTTATCGGCAACGTAAATAACAAAAAAATCATAAATAAAAGTTATGAAGCAACGCAAAAACAAATTTTTCAAAATAATAGTTATCGGTAACGTAAATAAAAAAAGTCATAAATAAAAGTTATGAAGCAACGTAAACAAAAAAATCCCAAAATAATAATTATCGAGAATGAAAAAAAATATTTATTTCTCATAACAGTTATTATGCAACGTAAAAACTAATTGTCGCAAATAATAATTATAATCAACAAAATCAATAAAATTTATGTTGCATTGTAATAGTTATATTGCAATTAATTTCTTAAAAAACTTATAATAATTAAGTCCCAAAATATGCACTAAAAATAAAAAATAAAAAATAAACAAATGGTCCGCTTTAATAGAACAAAAAGACACAAAATAAAATGCTTGACTTACAACTTTTTTTACAGAACATCACTGAAGAAATTTTGGTCAGTATATTTAGATTTGTTTTAAGTTCTTGCAACATACAAAAATTAAAAAAAAACCTTTTACGAAAACTTATAGTGTAGTTTAATTTAATTTATTTAATTAGTAAGTTTTTGGTGTTTTTCTATTAATTAGAAATTCAAAAAATGTTTAAAGAAAGAAATTCAAAAAGGTCTATGAATTTTCAAAACAAAAATGGTCTAAAAATACGAACTATTAAAATAAGCAGTTTTTCCATTTTCATTGAAAACTGGAAAATTAAAGAAAACATTTTCAAACAGTTTGTCTATTGAACATGAAGGATTCACAATGGGTTTTTTGGGCTTTGAAGGGGAAGTGTGACTTGCGCTGCACACACCGCTCCCAATTTAGTCTAAGCTTGTTTCAGGTAATCCTTAATCATCTCTGCCGAAAGCATAAATTGAGAAAAGTGGGGCACTTTTATGGAGCAATAAATGATTGATGAATGTCAAACAATGAATTTTATAGCTGTTTATGGCTGTGATCAACTGTCATGTCGCAATTATGTATTCACAATAATGTATATTTGTTTCACTCTCACCTTCTGTGTTTTTCCTTTTCCCATGCACAGCCAATGATACAGTCGACCTATACACGGGGAAATTATACGCTTTATTATGCTACAACCACAACCTCAACCATTCACCGGAGACAACAGCAGCAGCAGCAGCAACAACAGACGCCGGCCCAGCCGTCGGCCCATCTGTCAACAACAACAACAATGGCCACATTGTCCTTGTCGGCTGCAGTTTACAATCCCTACAATCCATACGATCCCGCTTTCGCGCCATTGGAAAACGAAAACGCCAGCGACAGCTCAGCGGTGGCGGCCATCGCTGCGGTCACCACAGCAGCGACGGCGGCAACAGCGCCGCCAACTGCAATGTCGGCCGCCGGCGAGGACATGGCCGCGGTCACGGCCACGGCCACGTACCGCGGTCCGCCGCCGCCGTGTCCCTGGAAATGCGAGTTGACAAACGATCGCGGCTATGTGCTGTACTCGGCACTGGGCTCCTTCTACATTCCCATGTTCGTGATGCTCTTCTTCTACTGGCGCATCTACCGCGCGGCCGTGCGCACCACGCGCGCCATCAATCAGGGCTTCAAGACCACGAAAGGTGAGTGCGCCGACAACTTGCGACTTGTTCACGCTCTTTCTTTCTTGCATTTACTCTCGCCTTCTTTTCATAAGTAGACTTTTCTCCACGTACATACTCGTACTTTGCTAGTGATAAGAGGAGCTGTTGATTTTTCCAATTCACGCCGTCTGCATTTGCATAAATTACATAAATATGTACGAAACGTGCATTGCTACATTTATCAAAGTATCATGGATTTGTGTATGTGTGTGTGCGTGCGTATAAAGTCACTAGTTCCGTCATACATTCGTCATAATACATATTGTGCAAGTCGTAGTTTTAGTCCTGTCGTCGTTTTTCATACTTTTTCTCTTGCCGTGTAGATTTTGCAAATGTGTCATTTACCAATTAAAAAACACGCCTTTACACACACAACACATACACACATCGATACATGGTAACAGTCGTGGTGCATTGCGTGCGTTAAAAGCACAACAATAACATATACAAACACAAATTCATCCAATGCGCACAGAGCGAGTTGTGTGAAAACGAAGCGTTCAAGGCGTTTCAAGCGTTGCAGCGTTCAGCGCATTTTATTTTTTGTTCCGTTCGCCCTCTCCCTCCAAAACTCATCAAATGTGTTTCTCCTGTGCAAATTTCCAGCAAAAAGCATTAAATTTATTAAATACACAACTTTTATGTCGGTGCACTTTACATGTAATACATACACATAACTACATAAGTACATATACATATTTATATATGTACATAAATACATATATATACATATATATATATATAAATAAAAAAAAAAAACTCAAATACCTGCCAAGTAAATAAATACGTAGTTGACAACCCCGTAGTCTCGGCCACGGCCATAATGTACTAAATACGATTTCAAAGTCCTGTATTGTATTTTATTCAAAACGATTGGCTTAAGATTTTGTTCGAAATTTAAGAATTTTGTAAATCAAACCCGCTGCATTCACACCATTTCTCGACTTGCTACAACTTTGATTACTCTGTAGAGTTTAGCCTTTTAAGCCCCTAGTACATGGTAAGCTCTTTAGCACACTTCTGTCGATGAATATGCCAAGATTACATACTAACACATATGTACATCTGTGTATGTAGTGCAACGGCGTGCATGTGTCGGTAAGTATTACGGTTAAGCGTAAACCTTAAGTGATTTTGTGAAAAGCAAGCTTAGTGCTCAGAAATATTCTCTCATGTTTCTTAAAGAGACGTCAAGAGAACAACTTGACAGCTCAAGCAAAAGTAGTGTTATTGCAATATCGACACGTGCTGGGATAGAATACTTTAACATCATCGGTGGAAAGTATTAACTTTTAAAAATATCGCAGAAAAGTACGCGATGCTTGCTGATAATAAAATACTTACTGAATAAACGCAACTAATTTTGAAAAACAAAAATCTCACATATATAATATTTAATATTTGTACACATACAACGAAGGCATTTTATATAAACTAAAAATTGTTGTATTACTTGTATTTACTTATCTACACTACAGTAAATAACACAGTGCAACAAATTCAAAAAAAATTTCGAGGGACAAAGTCTCGTTCGATAGAGGACCTCAGTAGGTAAAAAAGTACCAAGGGATTTTTTCCGGGATGTTCGAGTTTTTTTTTTAAATCCAGTTTAACGATGGCGGCTTAGTGCCCCTTACTGAAACTTTTAAAACATCATATCTTCTGACTCAAATGTCAATTTTATGTAATTTTTACGTCAAGTGAAAGCTAATGATATGAAGTTGAAGAAACAATATCCTTTTTTGAAAAATTTTATGAAAAAGGACATAAAGGACCTCAACTAAATTTTTATCCTTGAATATCCTGGAAACCGTGAGAGCTAAATTTATATAAGTGACTTCTGGTAAAAAACCATTCAAAGATCTATACTGCATATTAATTTCATTTCAATCACTTTCACTGTTAAGCCACTACAGCGTTTAAAAAATGATACACTGCTACATTCATGTGTTTTTGTACAGAATTCCTCGTAGCTGCTTACTAAAAACATCGAATGTAGCAAAGCACATTTTTTTAATCGTTGTAGAGTCTTAACTGTAAAAGAGATTTACATGAAATTTATAAGCAGTATAGATGTTTGAATGTTTTTTTACCAGAAGCCACTTATATAAATTTAACTATCACGGTTTCCAGGATATTCAAGGATAAAAATTTATTTGAGGTCCTTCATATCCTTTTTCATAAAATTTTTCAAAAACGGATATTGTTTCTTCGACTTCATATCAGTAGCTTTCATTTGACGTAAAAATTTTTCCTTTCTGACATTTGCATCAAGAGATATGATGTTTTAAAAGTTTCAGTAAGGGGCACTAAGCCGCCATCTTTAAACTGCATTTAAAAAAAAACTGGAACATCCCGGGGAAAAATCCTTTGACACTTTTTCATCTACTGAGGTCCTCTATCGGATGAGACATGTTTGACCTTGTCCCTTTTTTTAGTGTTGCACTGTGTAATTATTCCAGCCAAGTTCAGAAAACTAGCTGCTGCTCATTACATTACAGAATTACGCACAAATTTAGTTGAAGAACAATGAATAGAATCGTTTATAGTATCAAAATGGAAAGGCGGTTCAGCATTTTAACAACTTAAATGTCCAAGCTGAAGCCAAGTCTTACCACTTGAATGCCCGAGGTATTCGTACAGACTTTAGTCTTTTATTATTTACTAGCAGAGCTCGGCGGCTGAATTTTATTTTTATTTTCATTGAAATAATCTTTGCTCAGAGTTACTTAAGATACTTTTTTAAATTATGTCTCCTTACATAAACTCCAAAAAAATGTTGACTCTTCAGATGCGGATTTCGAATACTAAAAGACATGGGCTGTGGATGGATGCAATAAATTAAGATTATTTTAACCCTTTGTCCACCACGTCAAATTTTGATCAAAAAAATTTTAAAAATTTGTCTACTTATTTCTGATTTAAAGTGCTTTCACCATATTTGATGTCAATATGGCCTACTAAATCAGATTTCTTCCTACAAACTGTTAACCCAATATTGACCCGTCAGATTTTGATTATCGAGCAAGTGATTAATTATTTTCCATTTCAATTTTGTCCACCAATTTGTAAGTTAATAGGCCTATGCATGTTTTTTTCATAGACATCCCGTTTAAATAAATTAACCCATCATTGACCCCTTAATTTTTTGATCTTTAAACAAGTGAAAAACGCATATCTAAATATTTTTGATTTGGGGAACTTTTACGACATTTTTGTTTTTATGTTTTTTCACACTGTCCATATAAACTGTTAATCCATCGTTGACCTCAAAATTCAAATCAAATTTTTATTAACCCTTATGTGTGTGCTGGGGTACCCGGGTACCGCAGCCCACTTTGATACTGAAATTTTATATTCTTGCGGATAACTTAGAAAGGTGAAACTTCATGACAACTCCCAAAACGGTATTAAGTATGTCTTTATTTTCGAGTGTTTGATTCCATTTTAGTTGCTGGGGCACCCGGGTAACCCAACACATTTTTTATGGAGTTGCATGGATTTCTTAGATATTTCTTGTAAGTAAAACTTTATAAGCAAATAATTTGTAATAGAACAATTTTATCAACAAAAAATGGCAGCCGCTTTATTTGTTTGGGCTCGTAAAGGTCTGCTAGCATCGTTATCGAAACCTATAAAACGTAAAAATTTTGTGAACCTGTCGAAAGACAGCTTTAAAACTTAGCAAAAACGGCAAAATGTCTTACAGTGCGAACAAAAAAAGTGAGACATTTTCATACAATTTGTACTGGGGTACCCCATCACATGAGTAAGAGTGTTCTTTTTTAACCACACACACTAGGGTTAAAAAAATTAAAATTACGTGTCCAGTTAATTTTTATTTTAGGTATTTTCACCAATTTTAAAGTTTATCGGTTAGTGTTCCTTTATAATCTTTCCGTATACGAATCTTAACCCATTGTTAACCCTGTTAAATTTGGATTTTCAAAAAATTGAAAAATAAGTGTCGAGTAGTTTTTGATTTGAAGTATTTTCACCAAGTTAGAAATCAATGGGCCCCTTAAATCACGTGCCTTCATACAACACCTTGATCCATGTTTTGCCCATTTAGACCCCTTCTCAGTAATACCAGAAATATTCTTGCCTTTGCGCGTTTGCTCTATCAACAACTGAACCACTGGACTCGAATTTCGCTATAATTCCTTGAATATCTGAACAACAATTCGTTGAGGGGAAATGAGCAAAACCAAATGTTCACTAGTCAAACCATCCGTTTGATGGTGTACTGATGCCATAGCAAACCTTTAACAAGTATCTGGATGACAGTATGAAAAGAAAGGCGAACGAGAGTAAGAACAACTTAGCTATGGAGCTGCAAAACTGCAAAAACCATGCTTAAGCAATACGATGAGAAAGACAACATAGTTTTTCTATAGTTTAGTCCTATGGTTTTAGTACCAAGTGTGGGATACCACTTGAGCATCTTTGGCCTACGTACATTTGCTTCTTTGCAACAGCCCAGTGAGTCCTAAGTATCTTAGTCCTGTGTTTGCAAAATTTTCTTACAGCTAAAATTAAAATTTAGCTCAAACTATTGTCGAAACTTGAAGCTCAATGCATTGGCTAAAATTAAATTCAATGAGCAATTTTAATATGTTAAAATTTTGTAGCTTCTAATGAACCAACTACTTGAACACCGTGCACAGCCAAAAGTTCCAATCCAATGAATTGTTTGAATGATTGATGTTAAAAAAAAAATCCACTGACCTAACTTGTTTCAAATCGTGCAACAATTTGCCACCATTCGATGAAAGCGATTTTTAATTTAGACCAAATCTTGCCAGTGACTGTTTGTGACAAATCTTTTCAGGCAAATTCAGCCCGAGTTTATATTTTTAATACGTTCGAGCTGTCACTATCGATTTCAGCCAAGTGTACACATCGACATAAATTCGGGATTATCGGCATTGTATGTAAATACTATCGGCCGCTGTTTGCAGCGAATGTACAAGATAAATGTTTGGCACAATAGCGACTGTTGCCCCGCGTCCGCGCTGCTGTGCTCCGCCAGCGTTCTAAACTGATGAACGCTTTTCAGTTCGCCAGTGCCACGGTGCCGCTTTCGGTCGTGTTTATCTCGCACTGCCGTCGAGTGAATTTGTTTTGTCTTTACGACATCGTTAAGTTTCAAGCTTGACTGACTCTGCGCAAATACACTCGCACTGCTGCACGCCCTCGTTCCGTCGTTTCGGCTGTTGGCGTGGCCTGGCCGCTGCTGATTTGGGACGCGTGCGAGTAAATTTAGTAAAGGAAATTGTTGACGAGTCGACTTAAACGCAGCGCTGTCTGCGAATGGGACCGCATCGATTGGGGTCGTCCTCGTACGCGTCTTCGCCATTGTCCTCGCACTCGTCCTGAATGTTAGGCCACAAGTGCTGGGCTGCGTGCGGCGCGGATGAAGGGTACGTTGTGGCGACGCGTGCTCATATTTGCGTATGCGAGCATGTTTGAGGATTTATTTTCGGCTCACGTCAAATCCAATTTGGCTGTGCAAATTGTAGAAAGTATTTGATGTAGAGTTCATTACAAGTGTGTGTTCAAATCGTATGTATATTTTATAATTTTTATTGCGCATGTAGCGCCGCGCGTCGCATTCGAGCGACACTTTAATACGCACTAATACATGCACACAGCAGCATGAATAAATTATAATGAAAGCGTCTATAATGCAAAATTGCTTGTATCTATGCCCAGCGAATGGCATTTAAACATTTTCAGCGGAAGGGGAAATTAAATTGAGAGAAAAATTGCTACAATTTCGGTTTGTAGACGTTCGGACCAAGAATTGCTCGAGCAATTCGATTACGGTTTGCGTCGCTTCCTGCATTTTCCACTCCGACTATGAATGAAAAGTTTTTAACGTTTCCTGTACTAGCCACTTTAACACTGGCGGCATTCACGATGTGAGGCACCACTACACTAAACAATAAAATGTGAAATATGCAAACACTTGTTCAGCTTTCCTTTCGTAGCAAATATTACGAAAGCGGTATTCACGATAATTACACTTAACATAGATTCGTAGCCATTTTTAGATACTCGTATGTAACAACTGCAATGGCAAAAGAACAAATTTACACTTAGAAGCCACTTTTACAGTAGCGGTATTCATATAATGTGACAATTGCAATGCCAAAAGAGCTAATTATAAAGGAACAACAACAACTAAGCGAATTATTTTAAAATGTTCCTTTTGTAGCAACTTTTACAATAGAGGTATTCACGATAAGTTAACACCACAATGACAAAAGAACAAATTTAAACTAAAAATCAAAAACTATATGCAGAAAAATTTACTTTCTCTTCAGTAGCCATTTTTAGAGTAGCGGCATTCACGATTTGGGAATGCCAAAAGAGCTCATTATAAAGGAACAACAACAACTAAGCGAATTATTTTAAAATGTTCCTTTTGTAGCAACTTTTACAATAGCTGTATTCACGATAAGTTAAAACTACAAAAGAACAAATTTAAACTAAAAATCAACAACTATATGCGACAAATTTTAACTTTCTCTTCAGTAGCAATTTTTAGAGTAGCGGCATTCACGATATGTGGTAGCTGGTCTGGGAAAAGAGAAAATTTAAGCTAAACAATAGCAACTACTTACTAAAAATATTTTATTTTCCTTTAATAACACTGGAAACATTGCCAAGAAATTTAAATAAACAACAAATTAGTTACGTTATCAATGTGCGTGCAACGCAAATGCCACGTTTTGTGAATGCCGCCACCTCATTTGATGATAGCATTTTGGAAAGTCATTTCCTGGCCTAGAATAGAATAATTTATGTTCGTTGAATGGCCATGACTGCGGCCGAAATTAAATTTCAGTGAATTCTTTATGAGCGGCCGCCATTAAAATATTTCACAGCCATTGTTGAATGTTTTATTACCCTTTTTTTTAAACAGAAGCACCACCACTCATAAATTACCCTTTCTTATTACTTGGTATCGACCTGAAATTGTCTGACACACGAGCGAACCCAAAGAGCCACTTGACGCCACGAGGCCAACGTTTTGGCCGTTCTTGCTGAGCGTTTACAATTCTTAGCCGCACGCGGCAATTAAATCACATATAAGTAAATTGAGTGAATCGCAATGAAACACAATTCCAATTCCACTTGTAATTGGCAACCTTGGCGCAGCAGTATTTGGCGCTTCGACGAGAAATTTCTTCACCTTGGTAATTGCTTTCAGTTCTAATTTACCATCCTTTGTGTGAACTGTGCCTTCACTTTTTTTAGTGATGTGTAAAATGTTCGCTGTTCGCGCTCGCTGTTCAAGCCCACTGCCCACCCAGTGCCGTGGCGGGCGTATCCTGTCGTTCATTTCATTTCATTTCGTTTCGTCTTGCTTTGTACGCGATTCCATTGAGGCTTAAAAATCGATACTAATTTTCTGGTACACGTCACTAGCGAGAAATTACTTGCTTTGCTTCGATAGCAAAGGCAAAAAATAAAAGCAACAATTTCCTTTCTTTCTTCTCAAAACTGCACAATACAGAAATTATTTATGGGGCTTATGGGGGTATTTAAAAATTTAAGTCCGCTTTGCCAGTTTCTATGCATTCTGACCTTACGACAATGCAAGGCGACAAGGTTGGCACATGAGTGTAAACAAAAATCTTAACCGTTATTTATGCACATGAAGTGTAGACTTGCATACACACAAAAAAACAAGGCTCGAAATCGGGTAAATCGGGTAAAGTTTTTAGAATAGTTTCTAGAATATTTGCAAAACAATTGAATGCAATTGAATTCCAGGCATTTTTGTACTCAGAACATAAATTTTCAGGAAATTTTTAAAGTTAAGTTGAATACAGTTTGCCTGAGCATGGAAGCTTGGTGTGTTCCACTTACTTGTTTGCGGCTTTTTTGTTCCCTTACTTCGTTATATAACTATTGATATTGATATAACTTTGAAATAGAATAAAATTTAGATGTATGAATTTACAGACTGAGATCCAAAACATTATGTTTATTATGTTTTCCATACCTGACATATTTTGGTCCTGAAAGTTCAAAATAGAAAAGTTAGTTAAAAGAATACAATTTTCTACTTTAATTTTTTTTTTATTTATTTATTTATTTTTTTTTTTTTTTTATTTATTTATAATTATAATTAGTCAAAGAACAATTGTTTTCTTACTGACTAATAAAGAACAACATAATGGATAAGTAACAATGTAAATATTACGTAACAAATCGATAACTTAATTAAAAACAGAGTTCAACAAGTTCATAAAAATTGCTTTAGAAGTAGTGAAATCCACCGAAAAGTTCATTGAGATCTTATTAAATTCTATTAGAGCTCGCAAGAGAGGAGCATTTAAAGCATAATTCGTTTTGACGAAACCAACATTGAAAAATTCAGAGTGCCGGAGAGATCTAGAAGGGATGTTGAAGTGAATCCTCCCTAGGAGGGAAGGGCAGTCAACCAACCCGCAAACAACATCAAAAACAAATGACAAAGATAGGATGGATCTTCTATCCTGCAAGGTTTTTAAATTTATGAGCTTACAACGCGAGAAGTAAGATGGAACAGGATCCTGAAGGTGTAGTGATTTTAGAGCGAAACGTAGAAAACCTTCTGAATACGTTCCAAGCGATTAACGTGGCAATAGTGATATGGCCTCCAGATAAACGAGGCGTACTCTAACTTCGAGCGGACAAGACAGGTGTAAAGCAGTTTGAGAATATAGGGATTGGAGAACTCGGAACTATTGCGTCTCACAAAAGCTAGCATGGCATAGGACTTGGCAATGGTGGAATTTATATGACTTATGAAGGAAAGCTTTGCATCAAAAACTACCCCCAGGTCCTTAGTCTCAGTAAGAGATTTCAAATAAGTATTTGAGATTCGGTAGGAAGTCTGAAGGACAGAGTTGCTTTTAGAGAATGACAACCCATATCCTCCTCTTCTTCTTGATACCCATATCCTCTTCATTGCACTACCACAAATATTAAAAAAAATATTTGAAATGTGTGTGTCCTTAAAATTTAAAGTCCTTTAAAAAGGACTTGGGTCAGAAAATGAAAAACTATCTTAGTCGGATGATTCGTTTACGAGATATGTGCTCATAACTGAAACAACAGGGAAAAAACTGGTTTTTCGAAGATTTTTCGAAAACGCTTCTTAAACAATTTTTTTGATTTTCAGTTTCGTGTTCAGCGGCCTAAAGTTAGTCTAGAAAACACTTTTTTTTTTAGGTGAATCTTGTCGAGTAGTGTTATTAGTCACCACTAACCACCTTACCGTATCACGTTTACTAATGAAGTGGGTCAACATTTGAGTCATGATGTCTACCGACCTTTGTATGTACTATTGTAAATGCGATTGATGTTAGGTTTCGGGTTGTCACCTGACACTGCTTTGCCGTGGTACATGGTTGAAAGAACCACCATAGCTTCATTTTTCTTTGGAAGGTACAACTCCACATTTGTTGTTGCTGTGAAATCGAATCTCAATGACTTCAAGGGGTGAGGGTTTTAAGCACCAAAATGCAGGGGCGGATTCAGAAAAATATTTTGGGGGGGAGGGGGTTTCAAGAAGTAATTCTTTAATATTCATAAAATATTAAAAAAAAAATTCCTTTTAATTTGTATGTAGTTTTAAAGTCGACCCTAATATTTCGGGGGGGGGGTTCAACCCCCAACCCCCTTTCCCCTGAATCCGCCACTGCCAAATTGAGATGTTTTTGCGAATAGCTATTCCGCCAGTATTGCGGCTTACGCCTTCAAAGCTGTGAATCCAAATTTGTAATACTTTTGGCTCCTACTTGTGGTCTTGCATACGAAGGCAATAGGCTAGTCTTCCGGAGAAAATGTCTCTTTTCAAAGGGCAAAACATCTTACCTTTTACTCAGATCTCAAATTTGGTTCACTACTTGTTTGAATATGCTTGCTTTGATTTAGATTTGAACGAGTAAGTTTCCACTGAAAAAGTATTGTTTGACTGTATTTTGTATGAAGGTACCCGGGTACCTTTCGTATAGAACAAAGGGGTAGTGTTCAAAAATCGGTTCTAAAAGTTATCCAGAAAAAGTTGTCTTTTTATATAAGATATCTAATAGATAGTAAATTGATTTTTAGGAAGATACTAAAAATATCAGCATAACGTTTCTTGGCCGAAAGTAGGATATTTTTACTTTAAAAATGCAAAAGGTACCCAGGTACCTTCGTATTGACAGAATGAATTGAATTCCTCTAATCCTGTAATGGCTGTTTTAAATTTCCGCTGAATAACTTCCAAATGGTTGTCTTATTCCACCTCTTTCGATGTCTGGAGGTAAGGCAATTGTTAGCTGTTCAATTGCTTGTCTCATCTGTAGGTTTAAGTTGACCAAAGTAATTCAATAACTACCGTTAAGCTAAGCCAACATGTCCTTTACCCAAATAAGGGTGACTCTGTTTTTGTTGAGCTGTTGAACACCTAAAGGCACTTCCGAAAATCACAACTGTGCCGAAACTTGAGACTGTAATTATTTTAGTAAGATATCGTTAATTGACATAATTAATTGATGATGAAGTTTTTTTACTTTTATGAAGTAAAGTTAATTATTATTTACTTCTTTAATACGGAAGTCTTTAATTAATAAGCAGCAAGTTATGTGAACTGAGGTGAAATGGACTTGAATTAAACTTTTCAAGGTTTTTAAGGGAACAGAAGAACACAGCCTTTGTTTAGTTCGTGACTAAATAATTAGTACAATAAATTTAAATTTGATCTAAAGAAAAATAAAGCTATACCAAAGCTGGTAAAAGAGTTCTAAAGGAAGAACTCAACCATCCATTTTTTAGAAATGTGAAGAAAGCACAGAAACCGTCAGTTTAAACACAGTGGTTGAGTTGGGATTTGAATCCCTAATCTTGTGACTTGACTCGACTCGACAATGCGCTAACCGCTGTCCTCGATGACCACTTGAAGTTTATAAAAAAAATTAAAAGCTATGAGTTTTCAAAGATATGAGTTTTGCCTGTTCAAATATTCAATTAGACAAAGAAATGTACATGTAATGTACAAACGTATATACAATACTAGCAGGGCTCCGCGGCTTTGCACGTAAGTTTGTAGTCAATGGGGCCAATAAATCAAAGTTCTATTGACCCTTTGTTGATCCCGTCAGATTTTTATGGAAAAATTTTTATCAAATTATTTCTCATTTAAAGTGCTTTCACCACATTTGCAGTCAATTGGCGCATTAAGTCATGTTTCCCCATAAACACTTTTAACCCATCGTTGACGCCGTCAGTTTTTCATTTTCGAAAAAATGAAAAACAAGTATCAAATTATTTCTCACGAAGAGTACTTTCAACAAATTTGAAGTCAAAAGGCCCATAAAATCTTGTTTCTCCATATAAACTTTTAACCCATTGTTGATTTTGTTGACCTTGTTAGATTTTGATTTTCGAAAAAATTAGAAACACATGTCGAATTATTTCTCACGAAGAGTACTTTCACCAAATTTAAAGTCAAAAGGCCCATAAAATCTTGTTTCTCCATACAAACTTTTAACCCATTGTTGACCTTGTTAGATTTTGATTTTCGAAAAAATGAGAAACACATGTCGAATTATTTCTAACTAAGAGCACTTTCACCAAGTTTGAAGACAAAAAGTGTAAAAAATTATGTTTTTTCATAAAAATTTTAACCCTTGGTTCACCCTGTTAGATTTTGATTTTCAAAAAAATAAAAAGAAGTGTCGAATTATTTCTCACTAAAAGTACTTTCACCAAGTTTGAAGTCAATAGGCCCATTAAAACAAGTTTTTTAGCAGTTTCTCCATACAAACTTTAACCCGTCGTATCAAATTTTTTCACGTTTAAAATACTTTCATCGCGTTTGAAGTCAAAAGGCCCACAAAATTTTGTTTCTCCATACAAACTTTTCCCCATTTGTTTACCCCTTTCTGTTTTAATAAAAAAAATGAAAACACGTCTTTAATTTTGAAGTCAATAGGCCCATCGGTTCATGTTTTTTTTCGGAGTCTTCCCGGAAAAAAACCTTAACCCATTGTTGAACCCGTTAAATTTTGATTTTCGAAAAAATAAAAAATACGTGCCGAATTATTTTTGATGTAGAGTATTTTCACGAAGTTTGAAATCAATAGGCATTTTATATCAAGTTTCTTCATACAACACCTTAACCCATGTTTTGTCACTTTAGACCCCGAATTTCAAAAAATCCCTTCTTAGGAGGTTCATTTTTCAAGATGTGCCTACAGTTCAAATTTCATATTTGAAGCTTTAGCGGTTTGGGCTGGGCAATGATCAATCAGTCAGTCAGTCAGGACAAACAATTATATGTATATAGATGTGTTATACGGATCAGCTGAGCGGTTCTTACATAACTTTTGCGGCCCAATACCTCTTCAGTCTGGCTAGGAGTACCGTCTAGGCATGTCTGGTCGTCTGCAAAACGGACGGTACACTCAATAGCACTTAACCCTCAAATGCATATTGATGCTTTTAGGTACACTAACATATTTGTGTATATCTTCAAATTAAACCCCGATATAATATTTTGAAACGACAACCACACTCGAACTCTGTTTGCTAATATTTAGTAGTTTATTAATATTTAATTCACTTTCCAGTGGTTTTCTGTGTTGAAAAGAAAAACCTATGTTTATTTAGCAAACGTGACAATAATGCATGCATTTGAGCAGGGGCGGATTCAGAAAGATAATTCCGGGGGGGGGGGTTCAAAAAGTAATTCTTTAATATTTATAAAATGCCTCTTAATTTGTATGTAGTTTTAAAGTCGATCCTAATATTTCTGAATCCGCCACTGCATTTGAGGGTTAAGTGAAGTGTGATGTATCGAAATGATACTTGGATAGTGGATATTGTTTTCATAATTGTAAATTGAATTCCTGTTCGATCTCGTTCCAGCACAATTTTGCTAAAATATTTATTGCAACAGATCGCTCCAAACTTTTCGCACTGTGTGCGCGTAGAGGCGTTCACACGCAAATATGCAACCACAAGCAACGCTGCATACGTCCAAGTTCGACTCGAGCACAGACGAACAATCGGGCAGCACACATGCAAACATATCTACACTCGAGTATGCATACCTGCTGCTGCTGCTGTCTTGTCCTTTGAGTGTGTAGTCGCAAATTGTCTGCTAAGCAAATAGAGCGAAAAATAACAAATACGCAAAAACACATAAAAGGATGGCCGAGCCGCGCCAGCCGGCCAGACAACACACGCCCACGCTCGGCTTCAAGTGTACTACACATTTGAGTGACATTGCAGGCGAGCGTGTGCTTTTGATTAAAAGTGGCATTTTTTTGTATGCCAACCCCATCGCATTTGTTCGTTTGCATTCTGTCATCGAAGTTTTTCTTAGCTGGAGAAGTTTGTGCAGATTTTTCAGGTTCAAGTTCAAAATTTATTACGAAGCCTTAATTTCGTGTGCCTTTGACATGAGGTTATTTATGCCACGGCGAATTGAAAAGCGACAGGCTCGGCCCTGTCTTTGTGTCAACACAACTTTGCAAAGTTGTCTTTCACCTTCGCACATACCCAGCCGCCAAGTGCAGACGTACCCGTACAGCACTGCGCCTACACTGGGGAAAGCAGACATTTGCTCGAATATATAGAAATGACTTGTCGCAAATCACGAGTCGTCTGTTAGCTTTTGTCAGCCATTTGCCAAGTTACCTGAAAATAAAATGCACATGCTAGAAGTGAGACAGAAGGGGGTTAATATATTTCTTCAGTAATGCCTTGATTACATGTAACGAGTAGAGTGGCGAGACATCAAAATGGTACTAGGCCGAGAGAGTTGGGTGAGCGAGCAAAAGCGACGAGTTGTTCAAACGTATTTTGACACGTGGCGAGTCAGTCGGTTTTATAATGCACAAAATGAATTAAGAAACTTGCGCAATTAAACTCAACCGAGCGAAAAGTGGCGTGTGACGCATTCCGCATGTGAGGAGCGATTCAGCGAATTGCTGCGAAAAGAAGAAAAATATAGCGGTAAAGTAGTACTCGGCCCAGTGTTGCCACTTTAAAAATTTTCTCCGACCAAATTGACTTGACCAAATCCGACCCAACCGACCAAATTAAAAATTTGCGATATCTTTAAATTCTTTTTTAAATTACAATTTTACTTTTTAAGTAAACCGAAATTCGTTTAAGCGGACCAGCGGACCAAAGTAAAAAAATCTGACCAATTTTGGTCCGAAGAGACCAAAAGCGGCAACTCTGACTCGGCCTAGTACACAAAATTTTATTCTAGTGAATCTCTCTCTGACTGTCTCGCCACTTTACTCGTTGCGTGTAATCAAGGCATAAGAGTCTCGTATATTTTGTTAACGCTGTCGTTGCGATCGCATTGCAGCCACTTCAATCCCAATGCAGACTTCTGTTTATTGGGTATCTACGGTTTCACAACAAAAGTGAAATTTAATTTTCAGCCCTTAATGCCAGTTGCCAAAAATGCAACTCTGTGTCTAGCACAGCTGTCAAACGCCAAAGGCTATCAACTGCGTCGAAGCAAAAAGCTCTAATGAAGATTGACTTAAGAGCGAGAATAGATGATTGATTGACGTTTGAGGACTAAACCTAACTTACCGCATTGCAAAGTGTTTTGGGTTAATGTACAATGCATACATACTCGTACATGTGTATGTCAGTGTTAGTGCTAAATGGAAGGATATGCTCGCTACGGTGTGTGAATAATTTAATAGTTGCTGCGTATTCAAATAATCTACTTAATATTATTGCTGTGAAGAGTTGCACTGTGTGCGTCTCACAGTGTTTTGCCTTCCTAGGAAAGCGTTCAATTCGCCTTCAAGCACTAACTTTTGTGCAGAAAATTGCTGTTCTATTTATGTCTATGTCCAGTATTACAAAAGAGGAGATAAAATAGCGAGTGTCTGTCTAGAATTTACTGGAATTAAATTTGTTTGCGCTGAAGTTAAAGCCAGATAGCGAAAACAAACACCAACATTTTTGAAAATTTGCAAGTTTACTGTCGTGAGGTCCGAAGTGGGAAGAATGGTTGGAATACTTCCAGGAGGAAGGGCAGGGGAGGACTATCCCCGGCTTACTCCAACAATCAAAACCGAAACGATTGAGAAGTTTAAAAAACTTTTCGCGAACGCAAACCGTACTCAGATCTGATTGTGAGCACTAACACAAACCAAACGATGCAAGCAAAGGACAAGGAAAACAAAACGAAATTAAATTCAGTGCTCGCGATACAATACCGAAAAACGAATCTTTCGCTATGAGAAAAATACAACTGCAGTCGTGCGTGGGAACGTGGGTTTTATTCAATTCAAGTTTAAGTCATACTTATTGTCAGTGTTGTCAACTTAAACCGACCACATCTAAACATAAACTGTACCAGTGAGCACTAAATGAACCGTTTAAGGTTCTCTGTTTTGTGTTTTGTTCGGTTTTCCATAACGATCACTAACGCTACAAGACTGACTGGGGATACATTAAATGCTAAAACACTACAAGTCAGTCAAATATGAAATCTGTTTATGGATAATCACCAGAACAAAACAAAAGCTCTTTATTCAATTTCGGGCCAATAAAAATAATTGTAAACTATTTTCTTCATTAGTTCAGGAGTCACAGCAGATAAGAATGAATACAAAAGTCGCAGAAAACATACATACAGACAGACTACCAGACAGTGGCGCACAGAGAATTTCGTTTGGGCGTGGCTTAGAAAAAACTTTAGAGCTCAATTCCATTTCAAATCATGTTTGCCACCCATTTTTTTGACAAACAGATTTTTATTAATTAATAAATTCTTAATAAATTCATATTATATTAATTACATTAGTAATTAATTAAGTTAATAATAAATATTATTATTATTATATTAATCAAGCTAATAATTATTTATAATTACTTTTCATTATTAATAACTGAGATTACTATAACTTATTATTTATTATGAATACTATCTTATTATCAGCATTTTTAATTCTTGATAAAATAATGCAATATTATAAATATATTTAACTAATAATTCATTAATTCTTTGAACTAAGTTATTCAGTTATTATTTAATAACAATTAACTAACAATAATTTACACTAAGTTAAAATTTATTTTAATCTTTATTTAACTTGACTTAGTTGAACTGAGTATTAAAAATTTAATTGAATTAATTTATTACTTATTAATTAGTTAATTGATTATTAATTTAGTTGTTAGTTTCTAATATCATTTTAAACATTATTTGGTCTAATTAAAAATCAACAGCACAAATAGCCAAATTAAAATCTTATTAATTAATAAAACTAAACTAAGTAAAAACAAATTTTATCCTCAGTTTTTAATTAATAACAACTAACTAACAATTACTTAAACCAAGTTTAAATCTTCATTTAACTTGACTTAGTTGAACTGAGTATTAAAAATTAAATTTAATTAATTTATTACTTATTAATTACTTTATTAATTATTAATTTAATTGTTAATTTATAATATCATTTTAAACATTATTTGGTTTAATTAGAAATCAAAAGGACAAATAGTCAAATTAAAATCTTATTAATTAATAAAACTAAACTAAGTAAAACCTAATTTTAACTTAGCTGAACATAGTTTTCTTCAAATGAGTAATTAAATAATCAAATTAAATAATCAAATTGAATAATCAAATCGATTATGTTAAGATATTCACACAGTACGGAAAATTGATCGCATAGTAATCATTTAAGTATAGTTTAGATAACTTTGGGCGTACATAACCTAAAAAATACAACTTCAACAACTTTTTTTGAACGATCGGTTTTGATTTGAAATTATTTAATCACTACGTTGTGATTTATGAATTAATTTTGGCAAATATTCAGATATTGAAATATAATAAAATAATCTATGAATTGGAAATGATTATATATTCACATGTTACATACATTTGAAAAACATAACCTCAATTGCCTAACGTAATCAACTGATTTGCACAGCTGTAGCACACAAAAATGTAAGTAGACAAATTTATTGAATCTCATTTAGAAATCCGACAAATTAAAAATAAACGCCAGCATAGTCTCCCGTACGCTAAACAAGTTAAATACTTACAAACATTTGCATATATGTACTTAAATTTTTTTTTCAAAGTTTTGTATGTACTTTTGTAATTAAGCATGTTTAAGCCAATAAGTAAACCCATTTTGTCCGCATTTCCAACTCTTGATACATTTTTGTATTTGTTTGTACGCATATAATGTAAACATACATACAAACATACGTACACATGCATACATAAAAAGGTCATTTAAAACTATACCGAACCTCATAAATCAATATTGTACAAAACAATTCAATTAGTACGAAACATTACCAATGTAAAATTCTGTAAATAAACTAACTGTGAATGAATGTGGCTCGGCGATTCGCCAAAACGACTGAACACATCCAAAGTACAAGCGGCAGCAGTGAATATTGAACAACAACACTGACAGTGAATAAATTCATTAAAACATAATAAACCGAAGTCCCAACATACAAAACCACGCACATATATATTTTGCACATTGAGCACGCACAGTGCAAAATTACTACCACATATGTATGTATGTATCGCTCCGATCGTGAGAAATGTGCATTGAATATTGTAAAACCAAACAGACACTGCGAATCACTGCGAATCGAACAAAGCCCACGTTGTCGTATTGCAATGAATCAGCAGAAATCAGAGAATAACTTTCAATCCACAACTATTATATTTGTATATATATGCGAATTTTTTCAATCGATTTCACTACAACAAAGTTGAACAAATACAATGTTTATGTGTGTGTGTGTGTGCAATTTAATGTAAAAACACTCAATTACTACAACAACCTACACACTACTCGTTAATACAGTACATTTTTTTACAAAAATCTCGATGTTGTTCTTGCAGTTTTCAATAAAATTCTTTGTAACTATTTAATGTTTTTCGCAAACTAAAACTTTCTACAATTTCTCACTCTATCATTTCTCTCTCTCTATCAACTAAACAATTCATGTGTTTAATGACAGCATTTAAATATGGCAATTGAAAACTTTTGTACAGGGTTTTCCAACAAGAGGTGTTATTTTGGTATTAAAAGAAAAATGCCATTTTTTGAGATAAATGATCGGATGTTTATTTCATAATAAAGAGGAAGGTATGCCGTTAATAATGAAAAACAACATCAGCCAAATGGCCACCACTGATCACCACGACCACGACCACGCTTACAGGACCATATCCTTTTCATGAAATTTTCCATAACCAAATCGCAAAGTGGCTGCCCTATGTCCTTGATAGCCTCACGAATTCTATCTTTGAGGTCTTGAATCGACGCTGGGCTGTTGGCGTACACCTTATCTTTCACGTGGTCCCAAAGGAAGAAGTCGCAAGGTGTTAAATCACAAGATCTCGGTGCCCAATTGTGATCACCTCTTCCAGAGATAACACGGTCCGGAAACTTTTCCCGTAAAAGAGCAATGGTTTCGTTGCTTGTGTGGCACGTAGCGCCGTCTTGTTGAAAGTAAACGTTGTCCAGATCAATACCATCCAACTCCGACCATAAAAAATCATTAATCATCTCTCGATAGCGCAATCCATTCACCGTAACTGTTGATCCAACCTCATTTTCGAAAAAGTAAGGTCCAATGACCCCGCCGGACCATAAATAGCACCAAACAGTCACACGTTGAGGATGGAGAGGCTTCTCAACAATAACTCTTGGGTTTTCCGAGCCCCAGACAATTTTGCTTGTTGACGTAGCCACCGAGGTGGAAATGGGCCTCATCAGTCAAGATGATTTTTCGATGGAATTCCGGATCATTTTCATGCATTTCAAGGACCCAATCAGCAAAGACACGACGTTGTTGATGATCGGTCGGCTTGAGTTCTTGTGTTAACTGAACTTTATAAGCCTTAAGACCCAAGTCTTTATGCAAAATACGGTGTAATGACATTTTTGGAATGCTCAATTCCAAAGAACGACGAGGAATCGACAAACCTGGGTTTTCTTCAACACTTTGGGCTACAGCAGCAATATTTTCAGTTGTTCTTGAGCGACGTGCACGGGTTTTATTCTTCACATCACTAACTTGTCCCAGCAGCTCGAATTTTTCCACCAATTTCTGTATTGCGGTCCGACAAGGTGCTTCACAACGACCCAAAAATGCTTTAGTTTTGCGAACTGTGACTGCAAGATTTTCACCATTTTTGTAGTGAATTTTAATAATTTCAATGCGTTGTTAAAGCGTGTATCGTTCCATTTTTAGTAGTGGCGTAGTTTCTACTTGTCAAATGTCAAAGAATAAAAACTTTAAAAGTGACAGCTACCGAAATACCGGGTGATTCAAAATAACACCTCTTGTTGGAAAACCCTATATAATCAAATGTTTGACCAATTTTTTTTTTAACAAATTAATAGCTGAATTAGGTGTAGCAACTACCCGCAGTGAGTTGAAGTCATGGAACTACACCACAAATTAGTTTTGACTCATACTTTTGCTTCTAACCACATGTGACCAAAACACGTCACAGAGTGAGTGAGTTTCCAAGCAGGCACTGTCAGTTTTCAGTGACCCAAATGTACATACGAATTCCTTCAACCTTTCACTCACAATTATGTAGCTCCCTCTCTCGCTCATAACAATTTTGTAGGCAGGTACTCAATTAAAATGAAAACCAGAAGCATTACTTCACTTCATACTTCGATTCGAAGCTCATTGGAGGCTGTACAAACAATCCACTGCCAGTTGATTTCAATTAGTTCCCTAAATAACTCAGTAGACCTAACGCCCCACAAGTTACCCAAACCAAATTCCTTAAGAATGCCCCTCTCCCCTTTGCATAGATTAGTAACTTCATATAACTTGTAATGAAAAGTAAAATTTATGCAATGAGTTATGATTGCATCCCGATATGCTTGCGTTCTTTGTACAATTTACCTTTAACTATTCCTCGACTTCTTTCATCTAAATTGTATCGCGTCCTTAACTCGCTCTCTTAGCCGCACCCGCTTTTCGTCTCTAACCCAACTTACACTGACACTGACCTCTGGCAACGCTGTTGTGCGCCTTCCCAATGTCTAATTGCAGGCAGCCCCCGGGAGTCCGGCCGCAATCGAGTGGACGACTCGCAGCTGATTCTGCGCATACACCGCGGCCGACCCTGCAGCACGCCGCAGCGCACGCCGCTCTCGGTGCACTCCATGTCCTCCACGCTGAGCGTCAACAGCAACGGCGACGAGGCGTCGCCGCTGCACCACCACACCTCCCAGCCGAACACGCCGAAGCGCGCCACCTCGATGCGCCTGCACCGGCAGCGCCACGAGAAGGTCGCCATCAAGGTGTCGTTTCCTTCGTCGGAGAACGTGCTCGACTCGAACACGCCGGTGGCCACGTCGCCGCCGCCCTACGTCGCAGTCACCAGCGTGCGCAGCAAGTCGGCGCTGACGAACGGCCGACGCGCCTCCTTCAAGACGAGTCTCTTCGAAATCGGCGAGACCACGTTCAATATAGACGGCGGCGCGCAGGTCGACACCCACAGCGGTCAGCGCGACATTGAAGCAGCCGGCGGCGGCGGCAGCGGGGGCGGCTCGTTGAGCAAGGAGAAGAAGCGCTCGGGCAAGCGCAGCGCCAAAATCCAGGTGAAGCGCTTCCGCATGGAGACGAAGGCGGCCAAGACGCTGGCCATCATCGTGGGCGGCTTCATCTTCTGCTGGCTGCCCTTCTTCACCATGTATCTGATACGCGCCTTTTGCGAGCAGTGCATCCAGCCGACCGTGTTCTCGGTGCTCTTCTGGCTCGGCTACTGCAACTCGGCCATCAATCCGGTCATCTACGCGCTCTTCTCCAACGAGTTTCGCATCGCGTTCAAGCGCATCGTGTGCCGGTGCGTGTGCACGCGCAGCGGCTTCCGCGCCTCCGAGAATTTCCAGATGATTGCGGCGCGCGCACTCATGGCACCCGCTACATTCCACAAGACCATCTCGGGCTGCTCCGACGACGGCGACGGCGTCGACTTCAGCTGACTAATGGGCGGCGACCTGGACAGTCCGCTGCAGCGCACCGCCTCGCTGCCGCCGCACTCTGCCGACACGGGCAGCCGGCGCGAGAGGCGCGGCGGCTTCTGCAAAAAACGCATCATCTGACGGGACAACGGGAACACTGCATCCAACCAACTTTCTTTCGCCGATGCATTTTTGATATTTTTATATGTGTCTGTGCGCCGGCACATCTCGTGTATGTATGCATGTGTGTGTGCGAACGATGCGGAGGGACGCGACTGGCTGAAGGAGCAATTCGTAGGTTGCTGTTGCTGTTGCTCGAGATCGGTGAACGACGTTGTAACTATGGCAATAATTTTAAAACATTAGCAGATACATTTATGAATAAATAAAACAACAACAAAAAACAGTATATACAAATAAGTGAATATCATATAGGAATCAACTTAAGTATATAATGTGCATTCAAATGTTTGCGTTGGTTTGGTGAGGCATGATTGATTGTTCCTTGAACCTTGGAGCAGGCTAACGCAGTCGCTTGCGGCGTTTCAGTACTGTTTGATTTTACTTAAGTAACTATTGAAGACAAAATGTATTTGCTTACTAGGCTAATGACATCTGTTCGACATGTGTATTTACATATATATATATGTATATATATACAAACGTATTGTACTCGATGTATTGTAAATGCTTCACAACTGCTGGGAATTTGTAATTAATGCTCAATGTGTGTGTAAAAATAAACAGAAACAAATACAAATAAAATAAAATTAAAGACATACAATGCCACAACGCAAAAATACTACCGCAACAAAAGCCTCAATTAGACATCAAAATGCTTCATTTGGAGTTTTGCAGCCGTGTTACTTATTGGGAAGCATCGCTGGTATTGCTCGAAGTAGAGAAACACGTTCGAAATTTGATTACCGAATGACTTTGTAACATCATACAAGTTAGCTTCAAAATCAGCTTACTTTCTCTTACGTTTCGTGCCGCGCATGCAACCCTGGGTCTGGCTGAAGTGAGTTTAAAATGTACCAAACAGCTTCAAAAACCAGGATAAAATATTGTATTACTTGATTTTATTTTGTTGTTGCAATATTGTTTGCGAAGGCGATTGCCACAGATCAAGAATGCCTTGAAGCGGTTTTCTGTAGGTAGTGGTGGGAGAAAAATAGAAGCAACATATTTACAACTATCACTTTCTCTTCTAAGTGTTTTGGTAGACAGAGAAATGGAGGAGATTCGTCGAATTTTTTAACTTTCTGTATTGCGAGTATACAACTTTATAAGATACATACATACCAATCAGCTTGAGTTTAGCATCATATGAGTAAAATTTTACACCCAAACTGCTGCTGCAGCTGTATGGTTTGATTAAGAATTGAAAAATTGCATTTCAGTCATATATTTAAACATTCTTTCTAGCAAATAGCCATCCCGGCTGTTCCTGGCATACTGCCATTTGTTGGTACATTTTTGCGCATTGTATATTCGAAAATATCGGGCTGCATCTCTGCTATAACCTGCTCAATGTTGTCTTGAAATTGAAGAACTTTTTTGTGGTTTGCTACCGTAACCAATGACGTAACATAACCTTACAAGCAGAAATTGAGACCCATGAGGCAATGTGCCTTGAACACATTGAAGACGGCAGCGACACGACCACATCTGTTAACATATAGAATCATAACGTTCCTATGAAGACTATTATTTTGACGACCACCGACCGCAGTTGCCGCTGTCACCAAAACATAGAACTAAGTATTCTCAATTTCGTAGACGAAAAAACCAAATTAATTGGTATGACTGCTTCAAAAAAGTACAAAGTTATATAATTATGTATAACAAAAAAATGGTGATTGAACCTAACATCTAACTAAACAAACAAAACAAACAAATTTTGAGGTTCTATTTTAACTGCATAAACAAATTTCGGAAAAGACAAGCAAACATTTGTTATTTACTTCAAAGTTCCACCAATTAGAATTTCAGTTCAAATTTTAAGTTATTACTCATTGCTACTTATTTCAAATTTATTGTAAATAAATAAAACGGATGTAGACGAATGCTTAACAGAGGAACTTAGTGATTAGGTGCCCAAACAATATTACACCGTGCGACAGCATTTTTCACACCGTGAAAATCCATATGTGCGTAAAACTAGAGACCAAGTATAGTAATACTGCGTACTCAGTTTTTTCATTTCTACATCCTTTGCCCTTTTAAAAGGACTTCAAAATTTTGAAGGGGATAAAAAATTAAAAAAATATAAAAAATACTTAACTTCGTTAGAATATGTATATCAAATGAAAGAGAAAAGGCTCATGAATTTAAATAAAATTGATTTTTTATCTATTTGTAAAAAAGGGATATAAAAAAGGTCCTTTGAAAATTGTAATCCTTTATATCCTTGAAAATTTGTAGTACAGTGCAAGCTCGATTTTCGCGACTAATTAAAAACCAAACATGTCGCGAAAACCGAATTTTTGCGATAACAGAACCCAAAATTTTGTTGAAAAACTGTATGTAATTTTTAAAATTACAATAGTTTTAACTGATATATTTACATTTTAAACATTTTTAAAGAAGTTGGAGATTTTGAGTTGCTTTTTTGGCAAATAATTTTTTAAAATAACAGCTGAATCACGTAGTTCATATAGTGCTGTTGTCGGCTTAAAAATCCAAAAAGGTTAATATACCAAAAGGCGGGGATTGCCCTTTTTTAGTTATAGACATTGTAATAAAATTAAAAAAAAAACAGATAAAAGTCGCGAAAATAGAACCTCGTTTTTCGTAAACTGTCGCGATTATAGAACCTGCAATGTTAAAAATTAAGCCGTCGCGATAACCGGGCCGTCGCGATAATGGGTAGTCGCGAATACCGAGCTTGCGCTGTATATAGAATTTTCTTGAAAAGTATGTTAAAACCCAAAATCTCCCTGATCATGTGTCAAAATTTCATTACTCTAACTTCATTAGTTTGAAAGTTATTAAAAAAAGGCGGAAGCTGCAATTCTAATGAAGTACAAAAATTCTAATTTATTTGGGTATCAGTATTTTAAATAATAAAAAGATACAAAATCAATGAAGCGAGAATAATGAAATTTTGACACGTGATCAAGGAGATTTGGGGTTTTAACATACTTACTTTTCATGAAAATTCTATATAAACTTTCAAGGATATAAAGGATTAAATATTCAAAGGACATTTTTCATATACTTTTTTAAGAAATAGATAAAAAATCAATTTTATTTAAATTCTTTAGCCTTCCCTCATTCGTTTGGTATACATATCGCCATATTTTAACAAGGTTAAGTATTTTTTATATTTTTTTATTTTGTATCCCCTTCAAAACTTTGAAGTCCTTTTAAAAGGACAAAGGACGTAGAAATGAAAAACTCATTACGCAGTATTACTATATTTGGTCTCTAGTTTCACGCCCGTATGGATTTTTCCCGGTGGGAAAAATTTTTTTAATTTTTGTCGCACGGTGTTATTGTGGCCGCTTTTATTGTAATCAAGTAGTTGACTACACGGCGACGTTTGAATCCGACGCCATCTTGTATTATGGCTGTTGTTATGTGGCCATAGAGAGAAGTTAATCCACTACTGGGAAATGTTTAATAAATCTCAAACAAATATTAAACATTTCCCAGTAAATGTTACTCGCATTGTACAAATTTCCGTAAAATCTGTTTTCCTAACCATGAACCCCATGCTTTCCATTTGCTGCGCGTATCCTTTCAGCCATGGCTCTTGATTCAAATATCAGCAGCTTTTGCGGATTATGCAGGCAAAGGGCAAATGCTTGAATATACTCACAGTGCGTATATATATGTAGGTACATAATTGTATGTGCGTCATATCATTCATGTAAGCAAACTGTGCGCCTCACTGCCAGCGCACAGGCAGACCGCAAATAGCTCGCCGTCGGACACTGGTCGAAATTGTGCCACAACAAAGCCCACATTCCAACGCCGCATAACACACTTAAGTATGTACATTTGTATGGACTATAACTTTCGTCAAATTGCGCTCGAACTTCAAATAGAAAACCAACAATAAATAACAAAGTAACAAAGTTAACCATAGACGAATCAACTACTTAACCGCCAGTCAAGTGCATTCACGTCGTACGAAAATAATAAACAATAAAGCGGGAAAATCAATAAACAATTCGTGCAGTTGAAGTCCACAAGACGCAAGACGCAGTCAACCAGCCAACAAACCAACAAAACGCCAACAAACTAACAAACAAATCAACGAATAACGCAAACACCCGCCACCACGTTGCTGACTGCTTCCGCACGACACACGACACACATCCACTCAAAGACACACACACACACACACGCACACGCACCTACGCCGCACATAAACGGAAAACAATCAACGTACACATGAGTGTTTAAGAGCTTATCAAGCACAGCCACACAGTAATTTATTTACGACTAATAAGCGCCGCGGCCAACTTTGAGTAACTTTGCCCAACGCAACTGCGCCGTTTTCCGCTCACCCGAAAAAGGCTGTGGCGGCATTTTCGGGACTTATTACAAATTTAACTTTGTTTCGATATTCTTTTCGTTTGCCAAACACACAACGGCGGCAGCGTTGCCCATTTCGGTTGGCATCCGATGGGTTGGTGGACCGATGCCATTTTGCGGTAAATATTTAGCAACAGAAAAACAATTTCTTTGATGGATTTCCCCAAAGCGTATTTAGGCCGACCGCACACACGCGCCGCCGTGTCTATTGTGATTGTGCGTGCGTCTATTGTGATGTATCTCTCGCATGGCACTCGGTCATTGATTAGTTCGTGTTCGCCTGTGCGTCCACAATATGTTGCGGCGTTGAAAAAACTAATACACAATCGCTGTTGCGGCTCGAAGTCGGCGCCCAGCACAATGGACACTTGAACGGATAATCGGTAAATGTGTACAATATCAGCAAAGCGCCTTAAGCCAGTGTGGTGGCCACTTAGATCGATTATTTACGAGTGTCAATACCAAGTAATCCCTTTGTAATTTTGTCGATAGCAATTTTTCATTGTGAGCATTTAACGTCTTGTGGCATTTATTGGGATGGATTTGAAATTATCAAATACAAATGTCGTACGCAGGACTTTTTACTTTCCTTTCCATTTTTGCAAACGATTTAGTTCAAATTAGTTAAGGTTCGGTTGGCTTGGGAGATAGCCAAGGCGTCATATATCCGATCAGAGGTATACCCGAGAAAATCAAAATATTGTTACGAAAATGACTTCTCTAAGTTCGTCTCGAGATTGTGCTTGAAAAATAAAACACACTTCAATTACTCAGCGCAAAACGTAGTCAAAAACCAACAATCACTTTATTTACAAATTTACACTTTGCTTGTCTTTACACTTGCTACTACTTTCCTTGTTCAAATAAGACTTGCCCTTCTGCGCTGCACTCGGCTGCCTTTTATACTTGTCTGCTTATCGCGCCGATTGTTCTCGCACATTCCAATTGGACTATCTCTCGACCGTTCTCGCACATCCCATTACCATCGCGAACCATCCTTGCCATATCGGAATTATAGCAAGTCGGCCGTACTCTAAAGTGCGTGCCTAAAAGTATGCCCTTAAAAACATTCACGCATAGCACAGCGACAGGGTGCCTCATCGTTACAATATATTTAAGGTTACTCATTGGAGTCAACACAGTACACTTTGCATTGGGTCTTTGCAACTATCAACTAGTCGTGTCTTTAGAAGCTGTGGTGATGAAGAAGAAAAAGGGATTATCGTCTCTATCGAACACCGTATATGGCACCGCCCAACTCTACAAAAACAGCTTTTCCATGTTTTTTGTTTAGTTTCTTGTCAAGTGTAATCAACGCAATACAAAGCAATTATTGGATTTGCTTGTCCTCATGAAGAAGTCAAATTGATTCATTGATTTAAATTTCTGATAAGAAATAGTTGGATATTCGTCCACTTACATTAAGAGACTCAATGGGCACTCCAAAACCAATGACGCGAAGTACATGTAGATAGCATTTACTTCTTATTCTAAATATGTACCATCAAACCCATTTTCATCAATTCTCCTTTTTCAGATTCAGTTAAACGAAATTATTTCAAGTTGAGCTAAAAATGTACTACAAAAGAGAAACCAGACAACAAACTAATTACTAGTGTCCGACCGAAACATCTTTTTTGGGCCGAAACCGAAACCGAATTTCGGTTTTTTTTTTTAATATTCGGCCGAAACCGAAACAATTTAGTTGAAATAAAAATCACCATTTCAAGCATTTTTTTAACAAACAAATTTTACATTAAGTAAATAAAGAACAAACAAACATAACATAAATAAATAAATACTTATTAATAAAAACAATTTACTCATTTTGCAAAAACATAAACATGAAAAAATCACCCTTTCGTACCTTACTCGCTAATATTCAAAATTAAATAATTTAATATTATATGCTAAAAAAAAATTTATTTACATTGGTGGCATCTAAAGTACTCAACCTTTCACTATATATCTGCTACATAATAAAATGTAAAAAAATATTCTACAAAGTTTCGGTTTCGGCCGTTCGGCCATTTTTTGGCGAAACTGAAACCGAAACCGAAACCACTTACACTGCACAACACAAAAAAAAATAACAAGGTTCTGACAACGGATTCTGGTAGAGGGGACCAAAAAAAAATATACGTGTATCGGCGTTTTGAAAGTTTACATCTGAATTTTTTTTTAGGGGGGGTCAAAGTTTTCCCCCTTTTGCACATTCTTATGGTGAAGCGGCATACGAAAACCATGTAACCTCACATTTTAGGTATATGATGGGTTCAGCAATTTGATGTAAAATACTACGAAGAATATTTTTGTGGAGCATTTTAACCCTGTAGCTACTATTTTTATGGGTCAATTTGACCCTTTTTTTCTAAAATGCCAAAAATGTCCTGTAAAACAGGACTTTTTAAGGAAAAAATGTACCACGAAAATATTCGCCATAAAATTCGACTATAGGTCTCTGAATACATCAAAGCTCAGAAATTAACTTCAACGCCAGAATTAGGCCGAAACTGAAAATGTGTTTAAGTCTTTATTTCGTACTTATTCAAAATTGGTACTAAAATGTCCTACAAAACTTGCACGTGGAATAGCAGATGGAAGCGCAACCAATATTCTCCATCCACCGCTTGTGCAAAAAAAAAAATTCTTTTACCACCATTACACATAAAACTTGGTGTGGTAAACAATTTTGTTAAGTGTTTGGATACAAATGGATCGGCATTTAACTTTCTGAAGACATTGTTTCCAAAACTAAACGAAGCAAAGATAAAAGAAGGTATGAATGCTAAAACTTTACTTTTTCGAACCTCCCCGAAATATTAGGATCGACTTTAAAACTACATACAAATTAAAATGCATTTTATAAATATTAAAGAATTACTTTTTGAAACCCCCCGAGATATTTTTCTGAATCCGCCCCTGATGAGGGCACATGTCTGATGAAATCGTTCCCCATGTTCGTCGGATTCTGTTGCCAACTGATGTTCGAAGTAATCCATATGAGAATTCAGAAAATGCATTTTTGGTGAAATACTAACACCTAGTTTTCCGAATGCACTCATCATGGTGTCGACGTGCATTCGAGCAGCAGGAGAACGATTTTTGCCTAGAACATTGTCAATGACTCCTTTAATGCTTTTCCATGCGACAAGCTCATTTGGTGAAAGCATTTCATCGAATTCGGCGCTACGCATAAGCCTTTTTATGTATCTCAGGACCAACAAAAACACCCGTTGTAATGAAAAAACCAAATTTTGTAAATTTATTGGTATGAAACCAATATGAAAAAGTAAAGTTTTAGCATTCATACCTTCTTTTATCTTTGCTTCGTTTAGTTTTGGAAACAATGTCTTCAGAAAGTTAAATGCCGATCCATTTGTATCCAAACACTTAACAAAATTGTTTACCACACCAAGTTTTATGTGTAATGGTGGTAAAAGAATTTTTTTTTTTGCACAAGCGGTGGATGGAGAATATTATGCTCGCCTAATGTCACTTCAGCTCTCGGCTCCCATTGTTTTTTGGAATATTGGTTGCGCTTCCATCTGCTATTCCACGTGCAAGTTTTGTAGGACATTTTAGTACCAATTTTGAATAAGTGCGAAATAAAGACTTAAATACATTTTCAGTTTTGGCCTAATTCTGGCGTTGAAGTTAATTTCTGAGCTTTGATGTATTCAGAGACCTATAGTCGAATTTTATGGCGAATATTTTCGTGGTACATTTTTTCCTTAAAAAGTCCTGTTTTACAGGACATTTTTGGCATTTTAGAAAAAAAGGGTCAAATTGACCCATAAAAATAGTAGCTACAGGGTTAAAATGCTCCACAAAAATATTCTTCGTAGTATTGTACATCAAATTGCTGAACACATCATATACCTAAAATGTAAGGTTACATGGTTTTCGTATGCCGATTCACCATAAGAATGTGCAAAAGGGGGAAAACTTTGACCCCCCTAAAAAAAAATTCAGATGTAAACTTTCAAAACGCCGATACACGTATATTTTTTTTTGGTCCCCTCTACCAGAATCCGTTGTCAGAACCTTGTTATTTTAAAAAAAATTTGATTTTGTTGTGCAGTGTTATTTGGGCCGAAACCGAACCCGAATATTCGGTCGGACACTACTAATTACTAAAAGTGTTAAATTCGAAAATGGCTTCACTGAGTCTTAGGCTGTTATCAGTAGCTCTCCTTGAACACTGCGAACCAAGGGACACCTTTACAATCTTCGAATAACACTGTACAGAATATGACACTTTTGGATTGCAGTGGGTGTCGCCTTTCTAAACTGCAAATTGCAACGAAAACTCCTGGCATACCTTCGTTCAATCATCGTAACGTACCCAAGTTGGGTCTCATACATCAAAATATGGAGACCCATCAAAGGCCGCCCATTAATCAAGGCGCAGGATTTGATTGCAGTTACGTTCTATACACATCTAACAAAGTCGCCCAACCAGAAACCCACTCGAACGTAGCATCCATCCAGCAGCAAAACCACAGCCAACCAACCAACCAGCCAACCAGTCTCCTATCCAACTAACTTGCCCCACTCAAAGCAGTTGCCACATTTTCGTCGCCGTGCTGCAAATAATAATGAATCGCCCCATGCCGCAGACACACTTCGTGCCCGCATCCCGTGGGAGCGTGGGTCTCGGGATCTCGTTTGTTGCCGTGTCCTTGTCGTTGTTCACAGCGCTGCGCGTCGCTAAAACCCCGGACAATTCGGTTAAAGCATTAACGGGCCGTTCGCTGCATTAGCGTGCAGACAACAAACAGTTGCAGACGGCGCATCTCTCCTGTTGCTTCAGCAAAGTGAATTCGCTGAATTTGCCACCTCTTTATGCTTTAATTAGATGAAACGACGCTGCCAGCCGCGCCGGTTCGCCTTCGCCGAAGCTTTTACGTTTTTGATGAGTGCGTTTGTGTTGTTGTCTTTTGTGTTGCTTTGTTTCGGCTGATTTAATAAGGCATCATGAAATTGGCACTTCCCCAGCCCGCCTGCCCGAACGTGCTTGTGCATTGCGGGCGGGCAATTAATTTCGCAATTCGCTATTCACAATTCATAATTTATGGCGATGGCAATTTAAGTGACATCAAACAAGAGGAAGAAGTTACACCGAAATTGGCAGCTCCGAAATTATTTACGTTTTTATTGACACCAAGCACATGAAAATATTAGGACCGTTGCGGGCCGCCTGGGCGTATACGTGACATTTTTCATTTGCCGCACGTGGCGCAAATCAACTAACAGAACATTCATCAGAGTGTTGGCATTTTAAATTCATTGGCCAACAGCATCGAAATCCTACGCCAAGTACCCGCGCAGCGAAATTGAATGTTTAACGCCTCTTCTTGGAATTTGGCGGAAAATTGCTGGTTTTCAAGTCGTTTTATTTGTGTGTGTTCTGCTGTTGGAGCTTACTGGGGCCCACAAAAAAAAAAAAACTGTCCTGCAGAGCGCCCGTAATGCGGGTAACACGCGCACACGCCAAGTGAGCAGCACAGCTGGCTGTGCGGCATTTTCCAAATAAAAATACCACAACAAAGTGAGAATTGCTTTGAAGCTTAAAATTCAAGTACCTGCAAATAAGCACAGCAATTTGGTTGCATTGTGCGGGCTTTTGTTTGTTGTCTGGACAGTTGTAGGCGAATGTGTATGTATGTGTGTGTGTGGGTGTGTGTGTATGACAGTGAACCAGCATGACAGCAGCAGTGATTACTGGGAAATGGTGAAATCAAATTGGAGTGTGCGCCATCGGAAGCAACGCGAACGTCCTTTTGAATTTTAGGTAATCTGCCTAAATGATCGGACTTGATACTAACTGAATGAACTTTAGACTTCCATAATACTTTAAGGCAGCAAATGTTATCAGCTCAATTAAATGGCATTTCACAATCATTGTTTATGCGTTTATCAGTTCAATTGCTTTGTAGCGATAGTAAAATGTTTCATTTATTCAGAGCAAAACAAAAATATAAACTAACAGATACAAGTGGCTGCTCCGAGAGGAGATCACTTGTGCCAAAAATGTCCTTTATGATGCCGCAGAAAATTCAAACGGGTTTAAAATGCATTTCTAAAAACCTAAAAAAACAACAAAACAACAATCAGTCTTTTTAAATGTTCAAACAGAACCGCTAAGTAAATGGTAAAATCTCAGTAGTCGTCTCGATAACATCATTTAGGCCAAGGGTCCCATTGTGATACCACACAAAGTTATCTTCTTAGTCGCTTCCGATATTTGATAACTAATTAGTGGCTCTCAGGAATCGCATTCAATGTTTTGTTGTCGTCGGACGGTAAAGGACTTGAAAATTTTGATAAGGATAAAAAAAAAAAAATTTATAAAAAATACTTAACCTGGATAGAATATGGTGATATGTATATCAAATGAAAGAGGAAAGGCTCAAGAATTTAAATAAAATTTATGTTTTATCTATTTATAAAAACAGGATATGAAAAAGGTCCTTTGAAAATTTTAATCCTTTATATCCTTGAAAATTTATATAGAATATTCTTGAAAAGTAAGTATGTTAAAACCCAAAATCTCTTTGATCACGTGTCAAAATTTCATTACTCTAGCTTTATTGGTTCGAAAGTTATTGAAAGAAAAGGCGGAAGCTGCAATTCTAATGAAGTACAAAAATTCTAATTTATTTCAGTATCAGTAATTTAAATAATAAAAAGATACAAAATCAATGAAGCGAGAATAATGAAATTTTGACACGTGATCAAGGAGATTTTGGGTTTGAACATATTAGGTGTACAACTTTGCTTCCGCCGTTTTTTTCCAAAATTAAAAGCTTTATTGCGAAAAAGTGCTTACAGATGTATTATTCAAAGTATTGTCCGTCGCTAGCGACAACTTTCTCCCATCGTTCCGGCAATTTTCGGATCCCGGCTCGAAAAAAGGAGTCCTCTTTTGACGCTATCCATGAAGCAATCCATTTTTCCAATTCTTCGAAGGATTGAAAAGGTTGATCTGCCAGGCCGTGTGCCATCGAACGGAATAGGTGGAAGTCAGAAGGGGCGACATCTGGGGAATACGGCGGGTGGGGCAAGACTTCCCATTTCAGCGTTTCCAGGTACTTTTTGACCACTTTTGCGACGTGAGGCCGAGCATTGTCGTGTTGGAGGATGACTTTGTCATGTCGCTCTTGATATTGTGGCCGCTTTTCTTTTAGCGCGCGACTAAGGCGTAAGTTTCTGAGAGCATTCGATGCGCTTCAGCTGCATTTTTTTGCGAATTGTAACAGAAAAGTAAAACTTCCCGCAAATGGCGAGAATTGGGCACATAAACGGACATTTTCGAGCGTGAATAATACGAAAACAAGAACAACTGTCACTGAAACGGCGATGACAATTCGTTAGGCACTGTCCACACTCACTTTAAAGGCATTACCATCTATGTATTTCAACCAGCCTCAGCCGGTACAGCCACCTATCGGAAAACGGCGGAAGCAAAGTTGTACACCTGATAATTACTTTTCAAGAATATTTTATTTAAATTTTCTAGGATATAAAGGATTACAAATTTCAAAGGACCTTTTTCATTTCCTTTTTTTACAAATAGATAAAAAATCAATTTTATTTAAATTTTTGACCCTTTCCTCTTTTATTTGATATATATATCGCCATATTCTAACGAGGTTAAGTATTTTTTATATATTTGTTATTTTTTATCCGAATTTTTAATCAAAATTTTGAAGTCCTTTTCAAAGTACAAAGGATGTAGAAATGAAAAACTGAGTACGCAGTATTACTATATTTGGTCTTTTGTTTCACGCACATATGGATTTTTCCCGGTGTGAAAAATGCTGTCGCACGGTGTTATTACTTCAATACCAGTCTTTTACAATACTGAGGACGCTGCCCCCACTGTCCACTTATCATTTTGACCGCTTGAACGGTTGCTTTGAACGGTTTCTTCAGTTGGATTTGTTTTTTGGATCAACTCTGGCTGACCATAAGCCAATTGTTTGGCTGCGTTGAATTTCCTGACCTATTTACTGTGGCTATCCAGAAGTCTGCAACCCTTAATTCAGAGGTATACAAGCACTGCCGAGTTCTTTACAACTTTGTCTCTTAGAACTGTATTCAGAGCATAGGAGAGCTTCGCGTTCGTTCTTGTTAGCCATAACTTAGCTTACGAATTCAATTATATTTAATAAAAGTCGACGCACAAGCCAGAGGGCTCTTAGATATATCGAATCCGATACTCACCGTTCAAACAAACTAATAAATCTTGTGGAGCATGTGTCTCTCAAGCACTCCGAGAACTCATAAACGGCAGTTAATTTTGTTTATACTTCTTCGCCATACAACGTAGTAAACACAATGCGAAGCTTTCTTTTTCGACCGAGTAAAGATTCTGATCACATGGCATATGGTGTCAACTCAACTTAATTTGTGTTGTTAATTGCAATTGAAGGATCTTGAGAATGGAGTATTTTCTGTTGTGCGACTTTCATTCCACATTCTGTTTATTAGCAATGTTTGCTAACTGAAACTCTGCTTTTCCTCACAACTTCCTTTGTTCTATCTCCCAGCTGCTTTAATTTTATAAACACATAAACAAACACACGCATCTATGTACACACACCCACTCACACTAATTATGTAAATGCGTTCATTTCCCACGCACCCTTCGTTTTCCTGGAAATGGTGTTGGGTTGAATATATAACCCAGCACCAACAGGCGCTGGTCTTTGTATGAATATTAGTATAGCAGTTTTAAATCAATTAATTAATTCACATCAATGGTGTGCGCATGAATAGTTAATTGAGCTCAAGCATTGAATTTGTTCTGGAGACATAAGTCATTCAGAGATTCAAAAATTTAACAGTTTTACTTTGTTTTAAGGCAGTAATTTGAACAAAAAAAAATAGTAGGATAGAGAAAAACTCGGGCAGATATTAATTCTTCGTTGATCAATAAATTTAAAATTTTTACATTGCTCAGCAAAAGGCTACAACAAAACGGTTAAAGTAAAATGTAAAAGAAATAATGTTGGTGGAAAAGTAGAAAATAACTATTTACTCGAATCCACTTTCCTCTTTTCGTTATTGGCAAATATACAAATCGTGTTCAGTTCAATGGATAAATGAAGAAATTAAAATTTAAAGCCACCGCTCTACGCAGTACGAACCCACGCACAGTGTTTCGATTCCATACAAAATTGGGACAAAAATAGAAGGAGTGCTCTAAATTCGCTGAAAATTTGCAATCTGAATTATTTGGAGCTACTGAATTTAAAAATTATGTTTTTCTCCAAAAAATATATAGTTTTAAAAAAATCGAATATATAACCAAGTATGCCATCACCACCGAGCCCAAACCGCTGGAACTATTATGATGAAATTTTGTCAATAGTTGTATTTTAAAAAGTCAACCTTTAAAAAGGAGCGACTTTAAAAAATTCGACCTTGACAGGCTGGAAACGGGGTGGTGAAGCTTATATATACGGATTTTGTGTTTTGGTCGGATTGTTTTAAAATTTTTTATATATCAGGTGTACAACTTTGCTTCCGCCGTTTTTTTCCAAAATTAAAAGCTTTATTGCGAAAAAGTGCTTACAGATGTATTATTCAAAGTATTGTCCGTCGCTAGCGACAACTTTCTCCCATCTTTCCGGCAATTTTCGGATCCCGGCTCGAAAAAAGGAGTCCTCTTTTGACGCTATCCATGAAGCAATCCATTTTTCCAATTCTTCGAAGGATTGAAAATGTTGATCTGCCAGGCCGTGTGCCATCGAACGGAATAGGTGGAAGTCAGAAGGGGCGACATCTGGGGAATACGGCGGGTGGGGCAAGACTTCCCATTTCAGCGTTTCCAGGTACTTTTTGACCACTTTTGCGACGTGAGGCCGAGCATTGTCGTGTTGGAGGATGACTTTGTCATGTCGCTCTTGATATTGTGGCCGCTTTTCTTTTAGCGCGCGACTAAGGCGCATCAGTTGCGTTCGGTAGCGATCTCCTGTGATGGTTTCACCCGGTTTTAAGAGCTCGTAGTAAATCACACCGAGCTGATCCCACCAAATACAAATCATAACCTTGGCGCCGTGAATATTCGAAATCACCATTTTTAAAACGTTGAAACCACTCCCGACACGTTCTTTCACTCAGAGCAGCATCACCGTAAGTTTCTGAGAGCATTCGATGCGCTTCAGCTGCATTTTTTTGCGAATTGTAACAGAAAAGTAAAACTTCCCGCAAATAGCGAGAATTGGGCACATAAACGGACATTTTCGAGCGTGAATAATACGAAAACAAGAACAACTGTCACTGAAACGGCGATGACAATTCGTTAGGCACTGTCCACACTCACTTTAAAGGCATTACCATCTATGTATTTCAACCAGCCTCAGCCGGTACAGCCACCTATCGGAAAACGGCGGAAGCAAAGTTGTACACCTTATATATACTTAAAGAAAAATAACGAAACACCTATTTCAGCGTTTTTCTACATTCGACCTTTAAAGGGTGGAAAGGGGGCGATGAAGTTGCTTGAAAGAACAATTTTTTGTTTTTATCTCCGTAGAACTCAACATAGAGATGACTCAACTATGAAGATGCAATGCTATAGTAAAATTTCCAGGATGAAAGAAAATAATTGCCATTTTTTAAAAAGTTCAGTTTATTCACTTTTACTACCATCAAGAGTGATGTTTTTAATCCCACACAAACAGTTCAATTGAAATACAACTATTTTACAAATAGTTTTCTCCCATAGTTTTCTTCTTTATTGTAAACAAGTGTAAATAATGCAACGTAATTTTAACAAAAT
This sequence comes from Melieria picta, assembly GCA_964056695.1. NCBI lineage: Eukaryota > Metazoa > Arthropoda > Insecta > Diptera > Ulidiidae > Melieria > Melieria picta. Next base: position 102,437,374 of record OZ057398.1, on the reverse strand, counting down.
TGCCTTCCTAAACTTTCCTTCTTATTCTCAGAAAATATTAGCATTAAATCACATTTTAACAAACAATTTCAAAATAATGAAAACAAAAGTAGAATAATATGGCTCTTAACGGGTTAAACGGGTAATCAAAACCCATTTTTTTATTAAACGTTAATAATTTGTGACATTGGCTTTGTTAATATAGAAGTTTTCATATTTTATGAAAGACTTCCGTATGGCAACTCTGCCTTTAGTGGGTGCTACTATACTATTTCTTTCCACTTACATCACTTTGTGGCCGATACAAGCTCCGTACCAAAGTGAATGTACCGGTGGGTACCTCAACGTAGGGTACAAAAATCCAATTTTTTTAGTTAGAGTAGTTTACAAAAATTCTAATATATTATTTTCCAAGATCGCAGGAAATCGCAGAATTTTTTTTTATTAATCCAAAAGAAGAACGTCCATTCCATAGGATTACGTAAAAAAGTAGGTGTAATAATGCGCAATTCGACATTTGCGATCTACAAAAATATATAGTTTTTATAGTTCTTAATAAAAAAAATGTTTTGTTTAAATAACGTACAACCCCGTTGATTTTTTTGACTCTTATAAGTGCATAGCAGTAACATTTTCTCCGATTGAAGCGAAAATAGTGTTTTTGTTACGTTTTCAATTGTTGACGCTCAAAACTGCATTTTATCATAAAACAATTTTTCTAGATTTTGATCAACTTGTAAATGCATAACTCTCTCAAAATTTACCCGATTAAAAAATAATTTAAGATATTGCTTAATGAAAGTATTATCTTTCTAATGACACCAATTTCTTTGAAATCGGTGACATAAATTTTTTTCTATTTTTGTCCCACTTCGGATCGCTCTGCCACGTTCCATATACAACAGTCATGACTTGCTATTTTATAAATTTTCATGAAGTAAATTTTTTTTAACAAACACAATGTTGCTTTGAAAAACACTGTTGCCAATCCAACAAAAAGGAATGAAAATGTTTGCTGGGCTTGGCACCAGAACACGCTGTCACTACGCTTCTACATACTTCTACTTCATACTACATCGCTTTCCGTCTTGCAACATGTACGCGCCACATGCGCCGCATTGTGAAGCACCGCTCGTTAAGTGCTCTTTACGATTATTTATAAATATTTGCATAAGAATGTTGTGAGTTGCGAGTAATGAAGTGCACTCGGCAGTTGTCTGCGCGTGTGTGGTTGTGTGTTCAGCGCATGCAGGAGAGTGGAAAGCAGGAGAAAACAGCTCAGCTGTGCAACGAAAGTAAACTTTAAGGATTAAAATCCGCAGGCGTAACGGTAATTAACGCAAAACGATGCCACGTTTAGGTCTGCCGCTCATGTGTGTGTGTGTGTGTGTGTTTCTTTTACTTATTTACAGCTGTTACAAAGCGCACTGCTGAACGCCGCTTTGAATAGAGAAATATATTGTAATAGAGAACACCAATGTCTTCTCATGTTTGTCTTAAAATGTTCCTTTGTTTGATTACTCCTCGACGCAGGTTCGAAGGGAATTGGCTCGCGCTTCGAGGAGCAGCGCCTGACGCTGCGCATACACCGCGGCCGCGGCTCCAACCAGCACGACTCGACGCACAGCAACGGCAGCACACAAAGCACCACCACCACACTCGGCACGCCGTCGCCGGAACGCCTGTCCAAGTACACGACGCGCCGCCTGCACCACCACGACAAAATCAAGATCTCCGTCTCGTACGCCTCCAGCGAGAACATCAACGAACTGACCGGCGACAGCCACGAGCGCACGCACGACCGCGAGCGCCGACCCTCGAGCGCCGGCAACATGCTCTACGCGGTGCACTACAACTCGGCGAACGGGCGCGACATCACCGAGACGCAGCTGTTCCGGCAGCACCACGGCAGCAACTGCTACCTGCAGGTGGGCAAAAGCATGCCGGAGATCGCGCGGCGCCAGTCGAACACCAGCGACATCAGCGGCCAGCACGCGGCGTCGTCGCACGCGCAGCAGCACCAGCTGCACCGGCCCAACAAGAAGATGGGCCGGCGCAACATCAAGGCGCAGGTGAAGCGCTTCCGCATGGAGACGAAGGCCGCCAAGACGCTGGCCATCATCGTCGGCCTGTTCATCTTCTGCTGGCTGCCGTTCTTCACCATTTACATCATACGGCCGTTCTGCCAGGACTGCATCGACCCGCTGCTCTTCTCCATTCTGTTCTGGCTGGGCTACTGCAACTCGGCCGTCAACCCGATGATCTACGCGCTCTTCTCCAAGGACTTCCGGTTCGCGTTCAAGCGCATCATCTGCCGCTGCTTCTGCTCGCGCGCAGCCGTCTCGCTGAAGAGCTCGCGGCGCGGCTCCGACATGTCGGCGATGCGCATTCGCGCGCGCACGCCCAGCATTACGCCCAGCGCGGCGGCGCACTCGTTCGACGAGAGCGAGATGCACCACTCCGAGATGAGCAGCGACCCCAGATGACGCTCGTTCGGACCCAGCTCGAGTTCGCAGAGCAGCTTGGGGGTCCGAAAGCCCAGCCTGAAGGTTCCTGTCTACGAGATTTGCCATCCGCTGGTGATGGAGTCGCCCGCCTACTCGTACGTCGACAACTGCGGCACGGCGCGCACGCAATTGTAGCCGCACCGCTTGGCCGTGCTGAAAGCGCGTCTCATGGGCAGGCGACGACTCGACGGCTACACGTAAAGCCTCGACGGCGCCGATGGGCCTCGACGCGCGCTCCAGTGCGGCAGCTTTGGCGGTGGGGGTGGGGCGCACATGTATTAAGGCCAAAAATAGGGGAATTTTGCAATTTGCGTTTGAATTTTTCGATTGCTGAATTTTTTCACAACACACCCATGTAATTGTAAGCACCCGTAACTGTAAATGTAACCGTAACTGTAAGTAAAATAGATGTAGGGAAAAACCAAAAGAGTTGAGAGTTGTACCTTGAACATTGACTAATTGTATTCAGCTGTAAATATTTGTACATTCTACTTAACTAAATAAAATCTACAAATAATGCAACACATAGAACTTAGGTGCTTGCGTGTTCCAAATGAAACTGATTAAATAAGCAAAGAGCCAAACAATACTTCAAATATATATAACAGTTACGTTGATCGATAGGAATTATTGCATTCAATCTCCATTACCATTTACTCAATTCGAATGTTCAATGTTGAAGTCCTTCTTTTTAATAGCAAATATTACCCGCTAATGCGTAGGTGTCTATCAGCCGTGCAGCGCACGGACATACACAAACACACATACAAACATTAACAGGAACAAGAACGCCCAGGCGCTTTATCCTCTCCAGCCGATACTAAATGCTTTCCAGTTTTTACATGCTTCACTTGTTGAATTCATTGTACGCAGAATGCGTGAAAAAATTATAGCAACAATTTATAAACAATAAACAGTACTGACAAAAAAATATTGTAAAAAACATATTTAACAAAATATATAAAAAAACCGAAAGGACATTTACCATAAATGCAATAATGTGAGGGGGAAAAACAGAAAACAAAACCAAATTGAATATACATACAAAAAAAATATAAAACTATTAAACTTTCCGTTTAAAATGCATAATCGTGTTTCATTTATGCGTGAGAACACAATTCATTACAACGCCCGCACAACAGGCCGCATGTCGCATGCCGCGTGCGGCATGTTGTACGGCACATCCCAGCAGCGAAAGCGATGCAGTCGAACGCCGATGGTGCAACGAAGCCAGAGCACGACAGATGGTCACGCAATGAAACCTGCATTACCAACAACACAAACATCGGTGTAAGGAACGCTCATGACTAGTTATTTCTTATTAGAATAAGCTAAAGCAAACCAGTTCTTAGTGAAGAAGAATAGATTCGAAATTACGGGCGAAGTCAGAAAGATAGAAGACTTGGAAGACGCTACAGAAATTTGGAAGACTCCTTCATAGGAGAAATTTCAAATATGTATTGAACCGTCTAACCTGCAGCCTCTTCCCGATCCAAGTTCCGCTTGTGACATATGTGGGTTGAGAATTCGGTGTCAAAGCTGATAAGTAAGCAGTAAGTATTAAGTACTGTAAGTACCTTTAAAAGGTGCCGATGAATAACAAAGTTTGGAATTACCATTGATGAGGTGTTCGATGTCTTGGAATTGATTACATTTCGTACTGCATTACTCGAGTCCGCATTACTTATGAATGGATCCTGGTAACGATGCTGCTGTTTGCCAGTTTAACTTTCACAGCAGGGATACTACACACACACACACATACATTCGCACTTTCATACACATGTTTGGCCGGCGACGCACAGTGTCGCGATCCCATATAAGCCGTGGCCAAAAATACTTAGCGTTGTCCTATCTCGATGAAACTTGGTGAGATTTTTTTCGTGGTGGAAATTAAGAAATTCACAAAAAATCATTAAAATTGGACCACTGCCACGCCCACCTCCCATACGAAAGGAACTGTAAAATTGAAATTACTTGCTTAATATTAGTGATAGGTTAGGTTAGGTTGAGGTGGCTGCCTCTGTATGAGACACACTTAGGCCTCTTAATGGGCCCGTTGTGATACCACAGATTCCACCCGTTTGAAATGCGTATGCAACACTGTTTTTTTTTTCAACATGTGATACACCACAAGTTTCAAACGGATGGGGAAAGGGAGGGGAGGGGAGCGGACCTACAGTTTAACGCCGAATCCGAACGGCGATGGGCAGTTTTTCTTTCACACTTGGAGGTTTTGCCATTGCCTGCCAAGAGCGCACTTGTGCGATTCTTGTAATTCTCATTCCCTTCATGTGGATAGCGACAGAAGTAGATGAGTGTTTTTTCCAGCCCAAGCCAGGAATCGAACCCGGGGCGCTCGGTATGAGAATAATATTAGTGATAGAATTATGAAATTTTGTATTTGAGCTTAAAATAATGACTGAAATGGGTGGCCTGCCACGCCCACATTCAAAAATATTCGTATTTTACTACAACTAAAACTGTATTTTTTGGAGGCTGTTTACGATATTCGTTCCACGATGTTATTTTAATTGGTAAGCTTTCTAAAACCCTAAAAGTGGGCATGGCAGCTGGACCATATTTATTAAGTGGCCAAAACTTTCCCCTTATGAATTCGTGTATTAATTTTTTCACCTTGTAATACCATATTTTGGTATACAAGTTTAGATTTTTAAAGTGGGCGTGGCATTTTGCCTACTTTTGATGATACGAACAATGTGCAAACCTTGTCCTTTATAGAGCTCATCATTGCAGCCGCTGCTTTGGCGCTACTTTCATTATGCGTCGGAAGCCATACTTTGAAAAAATCACAATTTTTTACTGTAGGTGCCACTACAAAAAGTAAATGTTTAGGTGGGGACGCAAACTTTGCTTTTGTTCATGATTAACATCAACGCCCGTCTTATCTTTAAGTAAATTTATAAGAAAATCAAGTTTTATTGTCCGCTTTCTGGATTCAGCTATACGCCACACTTCGAAGAAATCACGTATTTTTAGTGGAGGCGTCACTAGAAAAATTCAAATAACCACCAAATAGGCACTTATAAGCAAAAAATTACTCCGGATTATGTTAATACATACTTTTTTGAGTAATTTAGGGTTGGAACTAAAAAAGTGTTTTTTTACGTTTTTTAAACTTTTTTCCACCAACTTTTGGTTCTTTGTAAGTAAACCGAAAAACGTAATTTTTCAATGTAACGGAATTTCACAGTTATTCCAAAGCATAAACCAAAAGATAGTACTACCATACAGAAAAAATTCCAAAGTTGTATTTAATATATAACATGACTATATTATTACATAAATTATATTTTTATTTGATTTTTCATTCAGCACAAAGAATTACCCACAAACTTGGAACGAATGCGTATTTTTTAACATCAACTTTGAAGCGACATAAAAATGGAACTGAGTAGGATATTGAAGATCGGAAAACCGATGTTTCTTAGTTGAGATATTATCTGTCGACTGTCATATTCATTTTAATTATTTTGTAACATTGATTTTTATCATTTTTGGCCACACTCGCGACACTGTGCGACGGCTGCTCCGCTCCGGTTGGTACACCGGTACGGGCGCAACAATGACAATGGCGAAAAGGTAGGTACAACAACAGCAATAGCAACAACGACTGCAACTGTCGGCTTCCCTTTTACGCAATTAAGCAGCAGGTAATCCAGCGTAATGCCAGCAGCGTAATTAAAAAGTAATATTGCGCTCTGTTCCGTCCTACAGGAACTGCAAAATGGCAGAGGGTAAGCGGCATCGCAGACTCTTTGAACCGGCGCCAGCAACGAAGCAGGCAAACGAAGTGCTGCAAAAAAATCACAACATTTAATTTATTGCAACTCGTAATTATGTTCCTGTTCGGCCAACACCTTTCGCCAGTGTGCGACCCCACTGAAACAAGCTGATAGACTGGCAGCTAGCCACCCAGTTCGGTCAGGGAGAAGTGATAGTGGTACCATATGTACCTATTGTATTTGTTGCACTTATTTTGCATAATGGTTCTTTTAATGCTTTTCTTAAGTTGTGTAGGTGGTATTCAAGGTTTGAGGCAACATTGTTCGTTTATTCTGCAGTAAACTTTTTTTAGTTTACTTGTGTCAGACCCGAGTTTTAAGAAAAACTGCAGCTCATCAAGTGTTGTATACATCTTACTAAGTGCTATAAAAATTGCAGAAACGTATGCATAAGTTGGCTCTGATTGGCTGTAAATATTTTTCTGCAAAAATTTGTCAAAAAGTGTAAACAAATCCTGAAAAATAAGTTGCCAGATTTGATATTTATACCCCTTAAATAATTTTCCGCAGTAGTTCTTGCATTCTTGCACCGAGCACTAAATTTTAGGTTTAAAATTATTTTGAAAGTGTATGGAAAAAAAGCAAAGCATTATTTTAGGGATCTAAAATGTAGTTATAGTTGTCAATAAGTGGCACCTCGACTGTGGCCCCCGCCTACGTCATCAACATGGCCAGCGTTGGGAATGCGCAACCTTGCCAGAAACTCTTCCTTCGACTCTCGTACAACCTGCACCTAGAATGGACAAAAATTATTTTCAAATTGCCAAATTCTTCTTTTTTATTTAATTTTTATTGAATTAAACATTTTCTGAAATTTATTCACTTATATTTTTCTTCAAAATTGAAACTTCTTGTTGATGAGATAAAAGTCGAATTTAGGTTAGATTAGGTAAGACAGGCGGCTTGCTGGTTCTCAGCAAGTACACTCGGAGGCCTTAAAGGCCATTGTGATGCCCGATGAGAGTGTGACAAGCCCCTGTCATCTTTAAATTTAAGAAAAAATACAACCGTGGAAGCAACATTCGACCTTTTGGGTAAAAGAGCGAATGAGAACTTAATGAAACTTCATGGTCTGAAGGAATAAAAACGCGTACTTTGGAAGTTCGAATAAATGTAATTAATTGAACTTCGATTTGAAACATTGTGCTTTTAACTTTTTTGTTCAAGTGTGATTTCATTCTTTAATTTTCTCTTGTTTCGTATTATTGGGAGCAAAATGTGGCAATACAAACCGAATGAAATTATCCTCTGCTTCGTCAGTAGTTTAATGCAATACTAACAAAAGTGGCATCTGTTTTAACATATTTCAAAAATGCATACCCGCATGGCACAATAAATTGGTTTCCGCTTCCCGTAATACAAATTTCCATATCTCCATTCACGTTTCTTTTATAAGAAGTAAAACAATTCTAAGGGAATAACGAAGCATTTTGTTAAAATTCTGAGTCTCGTTGTGGGACACATTATGTTTTTACACACTGTAATTTTGATGAAATTTTTCGACACATCACAATAACAATTCCGAAAGCCCAAAAACTCTCCCAAACTGTTCCTGTCCCTGTTTGTGAGTTGGGGTTTTACAAGCCCAAGATGTGCTTTTGCTTGTTTTTGTACCCAGATAGATGAAATATAATATCAAAAAACCTTCTACTTTTTACTTGTCAAAAGTCGTTGACGTCAGTTGATGAACGTCAGCGTGTCTAAACGGAAATGGCATACCGTATCCACCATTTATCGGTGCGGCTCAAATAAATTTAACACCTGCACTACGGGTGGTATGAGTAACTTTAATTATGCCCACATTTATTGAAATTCATTCATTCGTGATGTATTTCGGCTTGTATTTTTGTATGTACGAAGGTCATCTAAAGAGTTTCCGACCTGACAAACATGCAAGAAACTCTTTGTAAATAATTAATCGGTGACAAAACTCTGATTTATTTACCAAATTTTATTTACGTATTTTTTTATTATTTAGAAATTTTTGTATTCTTCTTTCTTTTAATGGCATATGTTCCTCTTAGCTTTATTATAAAAGCTTAACTTTATTAAAATCGTTGCAATAGTTCAAGGATTTATTAACAAATTAACACTTCGCATTTCGAAGACAATTTAACTTATTGGTGGATAATTACACTTAAGCATTTCTTCATCTATCGCCCCGTTAATATATAAATACACATTCGAATATTTATATAGCACACTGTTTATTCAGGTCATTCAGGCAAATCAATAATTTAGTGCGACCATGGCAGCTACTTCCCATTTATGGCCAACACTACATTGCCACCATTGCATTTTCACCGAGCTAATGAGTTTTCGGAACTTGTTACGAAGGACAAAAATTACGTTTGCCCCGTATTGTGGAAGCATTTCATTATTTGCGTTTCAATTGATTGAAGCCACTTGATAAAGTTTCGTATGCGCAGAAAAATGGGAGCACACGCACACAACTTTGGCGGCACAACCAGCTCGGCTGTCGTCTGGGCGTAAGATAAATGCACCAAATAAGTGCGTAGCATTATTCCAGGCTTACTACATACATAACATGAAGATTTCCATAAGCGATATGCACCCGAATGCATTAAGGCGCTTGAGTAGGTTCGCTTTGTAATATTGCTTTTAACGCACTGCAAAAGGCGGAACGTAAATAAAAAAGTATGTACATTTGTCAACCGAATTTTAGGGGAAATGAATGCAGATATATTTATCTGACTGTCCGTGTGTCGAGCAGTTGAAACGCAAGTTAGCTTTCAAGGAAGTTGACTGCTTTTGGCGGCTCTTTAACAGCAGAACATCTAAGTAGGAGACCTAACTGCAAAAGCATACACCAGACGCTGAAGATTTATTTTTAGATCATTATTTCCAAAGTTGATTAAAATAAAACAAAAAGTCAAGTCTTTCCGAATGCAACTTGCGCGCGATTTCTCTTTAAGTTATATACTTATCTGTGCTCATATGGAAAAGTAGCTTAAGTCGACATAAGAGAAAAGTTGAGTTGTTGCATTGAGAGTTTTTTAGAAGTCAAGGCGCTTTAACGCCTTTAATTTTCGACTTAAGCTATTCTTCCATCTGAACACAGATACATAAAACTTAATCTTGGTCCGTTCGGATGCTTAAAACTTGAAAAGGACTGGACTAAATTGGATACTTTCTTCGGCGGGTTTGTTCGTAATTGCTACGCAAAGGTTTAAAAAGAAAGAAGAGTCAGGAAAACGGGGCGTGGTATCACCAGCATACATTTTTAAACAATAACTTTGGAACTGTTAGTCGCACATCAATGAAACTTAGTACGAACCTATCATTTGGTCATATCTTTCGTCAGAGGGAATAAGGCGGGTATTTAGCAAGGGGGGCGTGGCACCACCCATAGCAGCCAAATCTTTAATATAGAATATCTTCGCAATTGAAAGTTATACAACACTGAAATTTAGTATAGCGTCGTCCCATGAATGACACATCTATTCTACTGGTAAGATTTGATGGGCGTTGGACAAGGGGCGTGGCACCACGTGACCCAGAATACAATTTCTTTATTTCGTAAGTAAAAATCAAAATTGTTTTTTTTTAAATTGACATGATTCAAGCGCAGTCCATTTCTTTACTGAAACTTAGCAGCAACATTGCTGATTTGTGGGCCTCAATTGCGTTAATCAGTAGCTCTTCCTCTTCCTTTAGTTGGTTTTCTTCGTCAATTTGCATCGCCATAGATTCGCCATCTCGAGCATTTCATTATCAAAAAACAAAAATATTGTGCGAGACGTCAAGTTCGTGAAGTTCGCCGGGTCAGCTAGTTTCCTATAAATAAAGTTAAATCAATATTGTTGTTTTACATCTTCACACCCATTTGCTGGCTGCCTCAAGTTAAGTATTTAATGCCCACGTTGTTGTTGCAATTGCATTTTGTTCTCCAAATTCTCTGTCATGTCAGTTGTACTTAAGAGCTTTTCTCACTACTAGCTGCATACCGTATATTACAGTTAATCTATAATTTGCTGTTGTAATCTGTTGTCTGTTGTACGGTTTCCTTTCCTCTTCCAAGCAATTTGTGCTGACTTGGAACGAGCAATCTTTTAGTCGATAAGCGAGTGTTTGGCTTTTGGCAAACTCCAATTGTAGCCAATAAATTGTTTGGTGTTAAGTAGAATTTTCAGCTCAGTAAAAAGACAAAGTTAAAAAAATAATATTTATGTTTAATTTTGCACAACTAACAACGTTTCTGTACGATTATTCTTGAATCAGTTTCAAGTTCTGATCATTAAAAAACTGTTTTATAGTAACAACTGAAATTGCTTTCTACATTACTTTAAACTTATTTTGTGTTTCGGTAAATTTATTTCTTCTTTAAAGAAAGACTAATGTCTATCTAAAAATACGCGCCACACGTCAGCGTATTTTTAGATAGTAAACTGTGAACGCAATGCGAGCGTGTTTTTGCATTGATTGTTGTTTGACTTGAAAACATCAAATTTTATAGTCGAGTTAGTGTGTTGAGTGTCTTTACAGATGAGCTATGTAACTTTCCTAGCAGCGAAGAATTTGGTTCGTAACTACAATCGATGAGGTTGCCTAATGCTAACTGAAGTTGCAACTATTCCTGTGAACATGTTGAAAATTCTGTGTTCAAGTCTGATATTAACCTGAGCCTCAGTTTATTGATAAATTTCTACAATTTGTGTCGGCGTGACTGCTGTTACGAATGAACATGATAAAATCAATAAAATGTTATTGGCAAAAAATATATTTTTATTTTCAAAGATTTTCTTTTCGAACAACCTACTCACATTGGTTAATTGCATGAATGGTTTGAAATATACCATTTTGTTATTAGACGTTCACACATGGTTTCAGCAGGTTAACACTCGACACCCAACCAATCCAATCCTTCTTAAATGCCCCTTTGAAATCTTGCCACCGAAAAGGGTTTTAAAGAACTCTTTTAATTTTTAATACTTAATTTTTAAAGCCAAATTAAAGGCTTCAAAAATTATTAAAATTCACGAAAGATTTGTTTTCAGAAAGCGATGGAGTAAAATAATAAAAGATCTCAATGGAGTAATTTCGACTGCCTTGGGCATTCGAGTGTTAACTACGTTGCAATTTGCATTTTCTCCGGCATTTGTGCTGCAGCTAAGCCAAGTTAACCGAAACGCACTCGACGTCAAGCGCTCGCAACTTGCTTCCGAAAAGTAAACGAAGTGCACTTAAGAGCATTGCAATTAAAATCCGCCTAAAAATATGCACAACTTTAAAGTGGGTTGCAAGTTTCCAGCTGCCTCGAAACTTAATTTAGTGAATTACGTTACATTCGGCAAATAGGATCCAAACTTTTTGATGCAGTATTTCAGGCAATAAAATATTGCAGAGCATTAAATCCACCTTTCGTCTGAAGGCGTTCATGCAGCAGTTGTCGTAAATGTCCTACGAGTTGCTACAAACTGTGGGCATGCTTTCCACTCGACTGAGCGCGAAAACTCCGTTGCCAGCAGCAACAGCGGAGAGCAACAAATTTTGTTGGCAACGAATTGGCGCGACTGCAGCCCAACGAAAGCGTTCCAAAAACGCATTGAGCCATTTGCGCGTCGATTGTGTGCAGCTGTGTTGTTCGGTGCCCATTAGCTGCCGATGCGTTGCCATTGCGTCGCATGCGGAAGTTGTCGCCGTCACATAACGCTTCTAATTTATCAAATATTCCGCTTCGATGTCTACACTTCGCCCGTCTTGGCTTAAGACTTGGGCCGCAGGCGCTGTCGCAGCTGCACGCACATTTGCGAGTGAACAATGGACAATTTAGGAAGTGAACCCTACTCGACCATTTCAGTACCCGTATGTGCGTATGTGTGTGTGTGTGTGGTAGGTAATTTGCATACCAACAATGTGCTAGGCGCCCACAAATATCTCGTTTGCTGTCTATACAAATTTACCGTCATTTAAATTTGAAGCTGCCAACAGCGGCTGATGTAATATTTAAATGAATTCCATTTGCATGCAAAATTCCTAATCGATAAGCACCACCGCTGCCAAAAAATTCACACAAATTGAATCCTTTGACGAGTGACTACGCTCTCGCCACTAGATTTACTAGGGACAAAAAATTACTTTCTGAACACTAGGATGTGCGACTACCTGTGAGGAGGTATGTAAGTAAGCCTTCTGGGCCTCGCAAGGCCCATAAGCGATGGTCAGCTGTCGCTACGTTTTTCGCCCAGTTAGGGCTCACATAGACAACTGCTATTGGCCATAATTATTGTATGACACTATAACTGTATAGGGATATAATTATTTGGGAGGTTTCTGAAGAGGGTGTGGAGTTGGAATGCTTTAGAAAGTAAAATTGCTACTTGCATATGGTAAAACTTTTCATTTATGTATTCATTAAATTCAAATTATCAGAAACAGAAATAAATTATTCTGCACAGCAATGCCACCAGGACCGTGGGCAAGGAGGGTTTTGTGGTCAAAAACCCCCATAGACTTAATCAATATTTGCATTCTCTATGCATGTACATTGTCGCACTAACAAAGAGGGCTTTTCTTCTTTAGACAATTTAAAAAAACAAAATAACAACACATTTGTGTTGACAAAATCGATTTGTTTTATTCAAAATAATCCTCTTCGAACTCACTACAGCGATTTTCACGATCTAAAAGCATGTCGAATGAGTGTTTTAGGTCGTGGGCAGTAATGTCCTTAAGAATGTCGACAGAAGGCTTTTGGATGGCTTCTACGTCCCCAAAACGCTTTTCTTCCATCGAAAGATAAATCTAAAGAAATTGAAATGTGTCAGTCGAAGTTTTACCGAACTTGTAGCGATAACCCAAACATACTTTCACTTCAGACGCAATAACTCCGAGCCGTGTTCAAAGTACATGATTTTTTAACTGACATAAGAGCTTCACACAGTGGCGGCCACAGGAATATATTTTGAGGTGATATGTACACAACTTGTAAGCCTAAATAATACCATTTGAAACAACATTTGCCAGCCACCATTTTGGTAAAAACAGATATTTGATATACGCATATAAGGAGTGCGTCGTTTAAGATTGTGACATCGAAAAATTAAAACATCTCAGCAACCACTAGTCCAATTTTTGAAAAGTCTGGCTTTATATAACATATCTTTTATGTAGATTTTAGAATTTATTAGAAAAAAATTATAGTACATTTTCAAGGGTAAAGTTTCTAACTTTTTCTGGAATACCCCTCATGAGGGCTTTCATTTTTCCTTGTTAATTTTATAATTTTATCATTTATCATCATTTTATGATTACCATTTTATCATTAAATACTTATTCAATGCTATAAATGGGCATAAACTATTCAATGACAGAGTTTTCATGGCTCACCTGATCAAATAAAGTTTAATTTGAATTTGTATTAACGAAGTTATTAGCAAAATTGCATGTCACAATTTTTAACGACGCACTCCTTATCGTAATAAAGTCGCCAAATATGGTTGCTCGTGTTTGAAAATTTTTTGTTTGTTTTGGCTTACATACTGTAACGATGAGGCACTCTGTCGCTGTGCCATGCATGAATGAATGCTTTTACGGGTATACTTTTAGGCACTTTAGAGTACGGCCGACTTGCTATAATTTCGATATGGCAAGATGGCTCGCGATTGTAATGGGATGTGCGAGAACGATCGAGAGATAGTCCAACTGGAATATGCAAGAACAGTCGGCGCGATAACCAGACAATTATAAAAGGCAGCCGGCTGCAGCGCAGAGAGTCGAGTCTGATTCGAGCAAGCAAAGGGGAAACATGCAATAGTCCAATAAGTAGTAGCAAGTGTAAAGACAAACAAGTGTAAATCTGTAAATAAAGTTGTTGCTGGTTTTTGACTGCGTTTGCGCTGAATAATTGAAGTGGTTTTATTTTTCAAGCACAATCCAGAGACGAACTTAGAGAAGTCATTTTCGTAACAATACATTTTGCATAGGTTTGTCATAAATTTACGAACAGGCCTCGTCAGACCCAGTAGGTACACTTACCGCCTAGTTACATAAATTGGATGTTTGTTCTACGAAATCGATGCAAATCAACTTTTGTTAGATTCGTTAGGTTTAGAAAACATTTGCGGTAGTTGGCACACAATATTTCGCCAATCAGAGCTACAAAAAAAATGTGGCGACTACTGAAAGTCAAAATGGGCCTGGAAAAGCCCAGTGGCGCAGCCTAGTGTTAAATAAATCTACAACTCATATTTCAAGTTAGTAGCTTCAGTGATTTGGGTTCGACGATGATGAATCAGCCGGTCAGTTAGTCAATCAGTTAGACCAAGCAATTATAGATACATAGATGAAATACTTATGTTCTGCGCTTCGCTTTTACTTGTCAAATGTCATCATAATGCCAGGACTACTACGTATATGTATGTTAACAATTCATCACGCAACTTTCACCATTGCATTAAAAATGTCCTTCCGCATTCTCTTGCAAAAAATTTATCATCATCGTAGAAGCATCCACATCCGCGTAATGACATCCATCCCTGCAATTTACAGCCTGCACACTTTGGTTAACCTTGCGCGACCTTCGACGGCGCCGCGCCCAACTACAGCCAAGACAAATAAAACAAATGTGCGACATGGTCGAGCAGAAAAGCCTGTCTGCACATATGTGTGTAAATTTTGTAGACGCATGTGGACGTAATTTTTAACAATCATCGCCAACAGCACCACTAACTCAAACATTTGTTTCTTATTTCTTTCGATGTTGCGATTCGCCGCGCTGGCGCCGCTTATGAAGTTATTTTGTTGCGCACACTTTCCACCCGGCAACAATCGATTCGCCGCAATCATTTCCGTCTTATCTCGCAGAAATAGGCGTACGTGCCGGCCTGAGCATGTGCTCTCGTTCTCCCTGCCTCTCTTACTCCTACTTCCGTCATTTTTCATTTCTGTTGTCGTTGATATTTTTGCGAACTAACGAACAGCCGGCCGGTTCGTGGAAGCGCCCTGCCGGCGATGACGCCATGTTTACTTTTAACTAAAAATATTTGGCCCATAAAAATCCGCATAATGAACAGCCCCAGTGAGCAGCTGAGCAAAACAAAAACGTCATAAACTATCGACGCCACTCTGTAAATAAATAAAAGAAATATGGCAGACAAAGAAACTGTCAGAAGAAACTAGTCAACCACAATATTTTTGATTGGGAGAAAATTCTGAAGATTTATGAAAATTTGGCAATTGTGTAGCAGCAGTAATTAAACCAATACGAGAATTTCCAAATATAATATTTTCCATGAAAAGATATTCAATGACTTTGTTTTCACAATTAATAAAAATGAGATAAATAAACAGTGAACAAAGAAACCGAAGATTATAAATCAAAACTAAACCAAAAAAAAAATTAACAACATGAGAATTGTAGATACTCGTACAAGACATTTTTCTCAAGTAAGAATAAATATGGCATTGATTTGCTATCAATATTACTTTTGAAAACTTCCCCACTTGCGAATTTATTACACAAATTAGCTGGAAATTGATGAAATTAATAACTTAGCTTTCAGTATTTAAAGCTTTAATGCCACTAATGCGATTAAATGTTTCACTATAAATATTGCATTTGTAAAACTATTTACTCACTAAAAGTTTCATCTTTTCAAATCATGTCAGTTCAACTGATGTAAAGTACACTTTTTTTTAAAAATCTCAAACAATTTCACAAAAGTTCCGAAAAATCTTAAGAAGGAAATTATCACATGTACTCTTTCTAAAAATTTCTTTTAAGAGGCCGGGATTTTCGTAAATCTAGACGGTAATATCCTAATCTGGCAACGCTGCTATGTCGGGCTTCCAGACATTGCAATGTAGCCGATAATTATCTCGCAGATGAGTTGACAAGAGAGTGTTAAACCTTCTTACAGTGAAATATACTATTTTGCGTACTCTTCGATCTCTGTTCATAGAAGAACATGGAAAGACATTTAATCTTTCTGAAACAATACGGTCGATTTTTGCGCATGCTATGATATGTGGTCAAGGTTATCCATGGAAAAAACAAGATATGTCTTACAACTGAGTGGCATTTCTAGCTCATTGCGATCATAACAGGATACCGTACGCTCGTAAAATAGGAAGTCTCCTTCATTGATGACTGCAGTCTGCCAAAAATGTAGTGATGAAGAAGAATAGGGGACGACAATCACTGGGTCTATATTCGTATCTAGTCTGATCAATGCAGCTAAAGCTGTACCATCGGATTTACAGAAAAAGTTGAATTGAATTGGTTCATTGGCTGAAATTCAAGTAAGAGATAGTTTTATATTACTTTACCTACCTATATAAGGGATCTCTGAATGGGCATTTACCAGCACTACGAGTGGAAGTGGGCTTCGTACTGTACGCACTGTTCGCAACCTAACCTAAGTCTAGTCGCAAGGTACATTTCTTAGATATGGCGCTTCAAACCATAGTTGATGACTTCTTGTATTTGAGTTGACTCAAAACCTGCCAATAATTTTGATTATAGTGAGAAAGTTCCGGCACAAAGCCTCTGGACAAACTCACCGCATCACATAAAGAAACTCAACGTTGCCCAGCCATTATGCAGAGAGCTTTAACCCTCAAATGCATAAATTATTTTCTTATATGTAGTGTCCGACCGAAACAACTTTTTTGGGCCGAAACCGAAACCGAATTTCGGTTTTTTTTTTAATATTCGACGAAACCGAACCCGAAACCGAACCTTTCTAGTTGAAATAAAAATCACCATATCAAGCATTTTTTTTCAACAAACGAATTTTACTTTAAGTAAATAAAGAACAAACAAAAAAATCTAACACAAATAAATACATACTTATTAATAAAAACAATGTATTCATTTTTTAAAAACATAAACATAAAAAATTACCCTTTCGTACCTTACTCGCTAACATTCAAAATTATATAATTTAATAATATATGCTAAAAAGCATCTAAATTACTCCTTCGTTTCGGTTTCGGCTGTTCGGCCATTTTTTGGCCGAAACAGAAACCGAAACCGAAACACGAATATTCGGTCGGATACTACTTATATGTTTAATAGACATCGTTTTTCTTTTTAATGCATGTTACTAGCAGAAAAGTACTTTGAAAAAAATTTTACCCAGAAAGCAAAAAGACTTTGGATATAGTTGTCATTTCACAAAATTCAAACCCCGAAAGCTTAATTTTTGGATATGTACTAAAGATTGCAATTCAAATTCGGTGTGAGTAATAGCAATAATTCAAATTTCCCTATAGTTGTAAACTTAACATTCATCTATTATATCAGCTTTTTCTTTCTTTAACCCTCTTATCTATACCCTTTTCTCTGTGTATTTGTATTTTCATTGTATATTGTGACAAGTCAAACTGGTGTAAACAAGAGTTAAACTAGCAAGTTTTTACAAATGGTGGTTTCATTTTTAAAAGCTACTCTCCTAATTTTAGCTACTGTCAAATTTTTACTGGAAAAGCACCCAAACAGAGCTAGTTTTTAAACATTTGTTCAAAGTATCCATACACAAACAGAGTTATTGTTGCATTAAAACATATTCAAACGTCACAGACAGTATGCAATTTATTTTTTGTATCAAATAAAAATGTTTGCCTTGTTGAAAATGAAGGTGGCAAAAGCAAAAAGTAAGCTATTTTTATGTTTCGATCCCAGGATCGGATTTTGTCAAACCCGGAATTTTTCGGGAGTAAAATTTTACGGGATTTGAGGGTTAAGATAATTGTTAGTTATAATTCCCAGGACCCCCTGTGACTAAAACCATGTCAAAATTTAGTGAAGATCAAAATAAAACAGACAACTTCAAACTGTTATAAGTAAAATTGTAAAGGTATCCTAATTTCGTAAATTATAAAGTGCTCAACATTTTTGTTTTTTTTTTTAACACGAACAAACGCGCAGGGGATGACCCCTATTAGTGCGAAGCATTGCGTTGGTTCAGGAAGGATATAAAAGTTATAGGGTTAAGAGTGAAGTGGTTAAGGACTCTTGCCT
Organism: Melieria picta; assembly: GCA_964056695.1. NCBI lineage: Eukaryota > Metazoa > Arthropoda > Insecta > Diptera > Ulidiidae > Melieria > Melieria picta. The sequence continues at coordinate 102,419,096 of OZ057398.1, read as the reverse complement.
TGAACCCATCGAGATCATATGTGCTGGGGAAAATATCCGCAGGGAGACCATTCCACAACCGCGCTGTACGAGCCAGAAACGAACTTTCTCTGTAGTGCGTAGGGCGCTGGAACATCGTTTCGACGTGGAATGCATGGGCGCCAGTGTTCAAACGGGTTGCCCGGGGGAATACTCGGAGTGATGGCATTAAGCTGCTCATCTCCACTGAGCAATTACCGAAAAGTATCGGTAAAATAACACCACACATGCCACGTTTCGACGATGCTCCAAGGAGTCAATAGAGCTGGATGCCCTACTGTCCCCTATAAGTTTAATCGCACGGTTTTGCACCCGATCGAGGAGCTCCAAATGGGTTTTTGAGGCCCCCGCCCATAGGTGCGGGTTAAACTCCATTTTAGGTCGGATATAGGTAGTGTAAATAATGCGGAGATCAGACGGAGTGAAATATTTTTTGCACCGCTTTAGGAAGCCGAGACACTTGGCTGCTTCCTTCGACACGCCAAAAATAAGATCGTTTCAACGAAGATCGTTCTGAATGGACATGCCCAGAACATCAAAAGCTACCGATTCCGCAATACCTACACCACCCATAACCAGGGATGTGTTGGGATGTGGGGAGACTCGTTTGTGGGATAACAGGCAACATTGGGTCTTGCGGGGATTAGAAGTTTTGTATCAAGCCACATTGGCAACTCTTTACAATGCCAATGTAGTGCATTGTGGATTACCTCACATCAAAGTTATCACCGATTTTTCAGTGAAACAATTCTATCCACTTTCTCGCACGCTAAACGGAAATAAATTCTGTTAAGCTGTGGACTTTACGCATTACTCCAACGCCATTAAGCGGCAGGTGCCGACGTGTGCTGGGTCCTTCGCAGCTTCCTGCAAACATCATCCTTAAATTAGACATCAACTCGCCAGGTAATCTCCCCGGTATGCACCACTGCCCGCCAGTGGTTCCCTCAATTAGGCGCTCAATTAGCGCTCCACGCTCCCTGTCGCATTGCGGTTCGTTTATTCAATTCATTTACATGTAATTGTTATGAGGCGCCAGAGACGCAATCAATGCACGTTGTCGGACATTTCGCTAACCTGTTAAGGGCAGCAATTACGCGGCGTGGCGCTGTCCCTGTCGATTGCAGGTGTAACGAGTTCCTTGGAGGCGTTTATTTAGAAATGGCAATAACAATTAACGGACCCTTGCCACGTTCGCGTTATAAAATGCCATTTGCTGTCTACAAATGATGCTGCATTACCAACGTTACGACCAGTGGTGATCTTGTGCCCCACCCTCAAAAGGGTACTTGGCTGTTTTCCATTTTTGCTGCTATTGTTAATGCGCGCCGCTTCCGCGTCAGGGCCATCACATAAAATGTAACTCGTTCATACGAAACCACATGTTTGCCAGCACCACAAAACAAGCCGACAACGCCGACTCGCAAAAGTACACCGCCGCATCGTTGCTGGAAGCAGCCGCAACCTAATTTTCATTTATTACAATCAACAACCGATAGTCCCACGGCTGGCAGTGCGCCCGAAACCGCTAAGCGTCGCACCGAAACCGACTCCGCCTCCCCGTCCGACCGCAATGCAAAACAGGTTGAAGCGCTCGTCGAGGCGCATTTGTTTATGGCTTTATTTGTTTCTCCTCCAAAATGGCGCACCGCCGTTTGGCGCGCGGTTAAGACGGCAAGAGCCGTCGTCGCGTTGTCGGCTTTTGTAGTAATTCACAAGGAAGAAATTAGAATATAATGTGGTTGTCGTCGTGTGCCATTGGCGTTTTGTTTCGGGCAAACCTGAGCGCTTATGAGCCGACAAGACACCCCGGCCCGGCTCATGTCGTTAGGGGTTGTCGCGGTGCCAAGGGCCAAAGGACAAAGGACCAACGCGGCACGCCGGCAAACGCTCAAGTCGGCGCAACGGTAGTGCTCGCTTAATGGCAGCGAGCGTCTGCTAGTCTGGCTGCCGCTTTTGTGTTAGTTTTGTTCGGCTGTGCGTCCATAATTCGAATGTATACCAGCCGCCAATGAGTGAGCGACAATTGCGTTATATCATTTTGATCGAATTTGACGCTTGAATTTCCAACAAAACAGACACGCACAGCTTTACACAGCACAAAGTTGCGCGATGAGTTAAGTAAATACGACCTCGGGCCATAAGCTGTGGTGGAATTGGTTTTTAACGCAAATTCATTAAGTCAGCACGCAGAATGCACACAAAGGCGCTCGCGCAACTTTAAGTTCCAGCCCAACGTCACTTCACACGCACATTCGCCTGCGGCACATCAAAGTCAAAAACAACATTTATTTTTGTTTTTTTTTTTAATATAAGGAATACAAAAGCGCAAAGGATGAGGTTGCTTGTGATTTCACAACTGGGAAATCGTTGCGCTCTTTAAAGTGTCGACTTTCTCGGCTATTTGATTTTTGGGATTTTTCCGAAATTTATGTATATTATTCGGGGTAGGGGAAGAGGTTCGGTTGAGGGCACCCTTTTGTTTTTGACTCATAACTTTTCACCAAGTTCATATTAATCGGACATAGGGATATCTATGGAAAGCTAGAGACCTTAGCGAACAAGTAATGACGAAAATAAATCGATTTCGTGAAATAGAAAATTTTTTTTTTAATTTTGTAAAGTAGTACTTTTTATCCAAAATGTTTTTTTGGTTCGGTTGTGGGCATCCTTGGAAAATCTGCTGGAAACGGGGAAATATGAAGAAAAACCAACACGAATATAGAAAAATATTAAATTTTAATTATTTTAAGCACAGTGCACGCATGTGAAGTAGCTGGCACGCAAGTCGGCACACTTTAGATGGACGTGCATTTCAAAATGTAAGTGATCAAGTCGTTCTCCTGTGCTGTCGGGAAGACCTAAAGTAAAATGAAATTCAACCTAATTAATCAACACTCTTCAAGTGATGTGACATGAAGAAGGTGGAAAACACCAATTTACCTGATTTGATGGCACGCGCTTGTAACATCCACGAACAAAATCTAATAAAGCACCACCGTCGACGGCTTTGATGTCTCCGAAATTTTCTTCCACCTTCTTCATGTAGCGTTGAAGAGTGGTTCGGGAAATCGCATACACTGCGGCAGTCGATTTTGTGGGTAGCTTATCTGCAGCACAATGTTTAATAGCATCCAGCAGCACATTAAAAAAGATATCGGACGATTTTTTTTATTTATCCTCGCATGATATGGCTAAAACAATCAAAAAATGCGTAAAAACACCATCTCCGATGATATAACTTATCAAAACTTACCAAATCACAAAAAAAAACGGGTGCCCACAACCGAATTTGGCAGCCATTTTGAGAAGTAGTGAAAAATTTGTTTGGGGTAAACATATTGGTTGTAATCAATATTGGATCACAAAGTGTAATAAATTTACTAAATAAAAATGCATTTTATTCATATTCTCGATGGATTCACTTCGATTTATAACACTATTTAAAATGTTTAAAAAAAGTTTGTTTTATTTTTTAAGCACAGAAGATATACATGGTCCCAGCACAAAGCACACGCGTCTGTTCGACTCGGTATTTGGCACAAAAAGATCGTGCTTCCTTAATGAACAAATGGCATTAGTCAAAAAAACCTGGCCTGCTTTCTATCAAAAGATACGAAGGGGTGCCCACAACCGAACTATGCCCACAACCGAACCTATTACCCTACTATTTCTTTCTCTGCATTTCTTTCAGTTATGTGCATAGATAAATAAATCGATAAATATGCTGAGACATATTAAAGCAGTCGCGTCTTTTTGATGGAACTGCAAAATGGGTCCCCTAAATATAACAAAATGAGCCCCTAATGTGATCTGATTATGTTAAATATGGTAATATCACCTAAAAGTTCCTGCATTTTGATTTTTTATCCACACATTTTCTTGTCATAATCGTTGGTTATGGCTATGAAGGCACTAACTAAGCTGACTTCAATAGATTTAATCCAGGCACCTAAGTAGCTACACCCATGAATCGAGTCCAACTTTACTTATCGCTCACATCAACACTTAAAAGCCACTTCCGCAGTGCTCGCAAAACTTGCCAGCGCAGTCTCTTTAAAACCGAACGAGAACACAAACAGCGAATAGGAATAGAAAATGGCCAGACGTGGATTTGGCAAATGCTAAATTAAGTTTTGCTCAACATTGTAAAAGCGACTCGCCCGACATTCAAATCTATGCTATCGCCTTGTCCTTTGGCATTCGTACGAGCAGGCAGCCTAACTACACACACACACAAACAAACACACAAACGTACCCACCCACTCGCATTGCCGAGCAAGTGCGGCCGCGACTGCTTGTCGGCGCGGCTGCCTGGCTGCGTTTTATGCTAATTTTCATGTAACCTATTTTGAGGTTTGAATTTGATGTGCTCGGCAGTGCCACAAGTGTAGTCAAACTAACCGCAACGGCTGCAGGTATCATTTGTTACAAAACAAGTAACACTCAGTACGTCGACTGGGAAACATAGGCAAAAAATGAAAGAAAACCATTCCATTTTTTTCCGTTTGAACTGAGGACTCTGTGCGTGTGTATTGGCTAAGAAGTTTCAAACATGCCCAAAAAAGTTTCCAGTCTGTTTAGCACGAAATCTCAGCAGCCACAACTCATCGCCAGGGAGCACCCAACGTCGAATCGCAGCTGCGGCTCGGCTGAGGTTTCTTCGATTACGCGTGTTTATGGCCACACAATTGCTGCCAACCGCCTGTTGTGGCTGCGCACAGCCGCCACAGCGTTCGATTGCGGCAGCCAACACTTGAAGCCTTGTGCCAACCAGCTTTAAATTCTCGTCGGCTGTGCGAGTGCCGCGTGCACTTGGCCCCAGAGCAGTTAATTGACTGCGCCAATGTGCCAATTAGTTTTAATCACGTTAACTTTTAATTTAATTTAATTGAATTTAATTTAATTTAATATTTGCGTTGAATTGCTAAATCTCAGTTTTGATTTCCTTATTTGCACTTTGATTAAATTAAGTGAAGCGAATTTTGCATTTGGCACACGACTTCGACGGCAGACGGCGTTCTGCATATTTAGTTTACTGCGTCGTAACTGACTTTTGCTCACCAACAGCTCAACTTGCACACTGGTCAAGCGCCACCGCGCCCGCGCCACTATCCCTCGTCAACGTCCGCAGTCATATTCCAGTTTGCCAGCGCGACGCAGATACCTGCATCCATACATACGTTTGTAAGTACTTCTATAAATATAACTATGTATGTTTGTACATATTTTGCATTCACCGTCCATGGCCAGCAGTCGGAATAGTGCTTTGTGTTGTTTGGCTCCTGCTGTGTTCTTTTTTCCCGTTCGTAAACTTTTATTTTCTATAATTTCAAAGTTTCGCTTTTTTCCTGTCTTTTATTTTTTCATGCATACATTTCTTCATTTGTGGACCTAATTTTCATTCATTGCCAACAACGAAATATTCCAGGCACGTCGAACACCTCAGTCACAAATACCCGCTACGACCCAACCGAGCAAACAGTCGAGCAGTCGCAGGCGCGCAGTCACATCGATGCTTTTTTAAAGCCTCAACGCGCGGCAACTTGAAGCTGCAGATGAACTTTGCGGCTACTGCAATGGCTAATAAACACTTAAAAATCTACTGAGGCTCAGGCTGATGTCAAATTGAAATAACAGTCGAAATTTTCTGTTGGAAATGCCAAACATACTTTGCTAATAAATATAAAGTTGCGGTCGAGCGTGTTGACTGATGTTTGCTGTGTGTACGAATTCAGCCTAACGAACACAACTTTGCTTTGTTAAGCCTACAAAAGAAGTCAATAAAGAAATTTTGAAAAAATATAGCTAAATCCACAGAGAAAAGACGTTTGAAGCTTTCACCTGAAAATTTATATAAAAAGACGAGTAAATATTTTTGATGTTTGTGAAAGAAAGGAAATAACATAAAACTAAATAGATCGTAAGTTATATAAAAACGTTTTATAACTTTATTTGAATCGAGGTACTGTGAAAAGGATTCAGCTCCATAATTCATTCACGGCCATAATTTATTATTTTTTCAAAACTTTTATTTATAGAACATACAGTAAGAAGTAATAAGTATTTGAGACAGGTAACTTACTGAGCTGCTTTGATACAAACATCAAATCCTGGTATCTAGGACTGCCGAACCTACAATTTTCCCTTTCGACAGAGGGAATGGTGCGGGTATTGAACAAGGAGGCGCTCAGTGTTCCGAGTTCATATAGCGGAGTGACAAAAATAGAAGGAGTGGTCGTACATAAAAGAAATTTGGTATGCCGTTATTGTATAAGTGAAGAACTTGCTGTGCAAAATTTCAATGAAATCGGACCAAACCTTCAACCACCTCCCATACAACCGGATTTAAAAAAACTTGATATCAATCATGAAAATTATCTTAGTTCACAAAAGCTACATTTATAATATTTGTATTTTAATATAAATTTGTTTATAAATGTGTATATAGATAAAATGCGCTCATTTCAAAAGTGATTGAAAATAAAATCTCGATAAATTGCTCCACAGCTGCTCAGAAGTTATTCTTAGAGGGTTAAATTCCATGACTGACTCCCACTAATTTTTCCTTCTAAATATTTCTTTCAAACATACCTACCCGCTATCTCTAACCCTTAAAGAGGCTCCCATACAAAATCATCGTTTTTATAAAGTAGGCTCCCGCTGCTCTCAGCTTGGTTCCAGACGTACCATATGTAAGACTGACCCCCATTTATTTTCCCTTTCGAATGTTTTTTCTATACAGACCTAGCCGCTATATCCAACTCTTAAGGTGGCTGCCATACAAAACTAGTAATTTTCAATGGAACTGGCTCCACGCTTGTAAATGTAGTAAAGTAAGCGAGGAAATATCTTATCTTGGAAGCTGCTGAACCGATTTGAATGATTTATTCAACAATCGTCAACGTTCCTAAGTGCAAAAAATACAAAATTAAAAAATATTCAAAAATTCACCACCAGAGGGTGCCTCCCATACAAACGAGGTTGTTAGGCTGTCAACTTTTGGGTTTGTACGAAAAAAAATTAAAGTGTAATGTCGAAACTTCATTAAACTCTCTTTTTAAAATATATTAGTAATCGTAATTGATTTTCCGAAGCTATCTTCAACAAATTTTTCCACCAACAACAAAGAATTAGTTGACCGATTGCTATTGGCATTCAATCAAATGTTGAAAATATCACGAATTTGCTTTCAAGTCTTCACTGAAAAATGCCCATAACTTGTATTCGCGCAATAATGCGCAGATGAAAATTTTACAGCATAATGTACATACTTGGCAAAATAAACTTGCCAAAAAAAAAATTTCGAAAGTGATAAAAAATGTTTTTGTTTTAAATCACCTTTAAAGTTTTAACTCAATTTTTATTCAATTGTTTTCTTTGTTTCATTTTTTCATAATGGTACTGCTCAGAGGTGAGAAGAATCAGCGAAGTTTTGGTCTCCCTAGACTTTAAATATATGAAACTTACGACAGCAGTAAGTTTTAGGGAGTCGCTAATTCATTTTGAAATATTGAACCGCAAAGTGAAAGCAAAAATGTGCTGTTTGTACACAATTCTTTTTAGCGCTGTCAGAGCGTACTTTAAGAGCTCATAACTTCTATATTACCCAATATCCATCATAGTGGAATTTTTGTGACTACTCGCAATACTGTGGGGCGTGGCGTAAGTTAAAATGATAAAAATTGATTTTTGAAATTGGAATGGTTCAAGCGTAGTCCATTTCTTTACTGAAACTTAGCAGCAGCATTACTGATTTGTGGGCCTCAATTGCGTTAATCAGTAGCTCTTCCTCTTCCTTTAGTTGGTTTTCCTCCTCAATTTGCATATCCATGCATTCGCCATCTCGCGCATTTCATTATCAAAAAAAAAATAAAACAAATGTTGTGCGAGACGAAGTTCGCCGGGTCAGCTAGTTACTTTATACATAGGTATATTATTTTTTTTCTTTCCCCAAAAAATATAAAATCATATTACTTGCAGTGCAGTAAGTATTATAAATTTTAGTATTTTAAATTTTTGCTAGTTTCCATGCGATCGACTGCTAGTAGGCAACAAACTAAACTGTCTACTGATTAGAGCTGCCAACTGCTTAGGAGCAAAGCGAAATTGAAAGAAATAGCGGCATAAAGGAAAATGCGGAAATGTGAAAATGTGAAAAGCGACACAGCTAATCAAGAGCAAAAACGTGCAGATACACGCAATATGCTCATCCACACTCACACACACCGCCACGCAATAATACTACAAGCGCAATAATCAAGAAGCGAAATCGACTGTCGAGAACCTGTGCCGATCCATTTGGTTTCGTACACTCAAATTGAACAGTTCGGCGGCGGCTTGTAGCAGCGAACACATACCCAGAGCATGCTGCACGTGTATGTATGCGTTGCGGCAACGCCTTTGGCTGGCGCAATGGCCCGAACGCGTATACGCCCCGGCAGCCCGACGCTGTAATCGAACAACAATTCAAATGTGCCGCAGCAGCTGCCTTCATTCGACAGCAGCTGACAGCTCCGGCGGCAAGCAGTCAAAGCGGTGGCACCGGCCACGCCAACCGCACATTGCAGCGTGGCAGCAACAATGCACAGATGACAGAACGGCGGATAGGCAAACGCGCAGGATACGCCTTCCCTGCCGGCTAACAGCGAAGCTGCCTTATAAGCCAATGTTATGTGTGTGTGCTCGTGTTTGTTTGCCGACACACATTCACACATACACACGCACACACATACACATGTTTTTATGTCGCCTTTGTATTGTATATGCGGCTCGTACGCGCTGCAAACGGCTTCACGTTGCCAGCGTGGCAATTATGTCTTTTGAGTGCTTAGGAGGAACGGGTGGAAGGGGGCTGGGCCGTTGTGTTGCTCGTACGCGCATTTGTATGTACAGTGTGTGGTCAGGTCGCGCTGCCTGGCTGCAGCCATGGCTGCCATGAATGCGACTGTTTTAGGCAACTTTTGCGGAATTTTTAAGCAGTTAATTCACTGCAGGCTATTTGCGCGTTTTTGTTTGTTTTGATGCGAAAACAAGCAGACATGCCAGCATGTGCCGGCGCGCTCTCGTGTGCGTGTGCTTGTGTGCGTATTGCTGCGGTGCGCTGGTATGCGCGCGGAATATTAACCAAGCAGCGGCGCAGTTGTGCCGCTGCAAGTCATGTGTGAAAATTCAAGATACGGGCCCAAAGTGAATGGCAGCCAAAATTATGGCATATTATCGTGTTTTCGTTTTAGTTTGCCAAAAATGCGGGACAACCAAACGTGTGTGTGTGTGTGTGTGTGTGCAATTCGTGTACGTGGATAATTATTGCAAAAGTTGTGCAAATTCGCTTATATTTGGAAACTGACGGCGCCCTGCAGGGAATCCATGAACCACTGGGCGAACTAACAACATAAGCGGCCATTACTAAATGTATTAAATTTCTGTGCAAGCTAACAAAACAACTAAACAACACAATGGGCTATTGAGAGTCTTTACACGACCACAATACTAAGTCGTCAGTTTTGATTCTAGCAAGGTGGGTCGATAGTTAGGAGTGACGCTTCTGGAACGAGTGTACAACAACATATACGGATACATAAGTATCGTGCAGTGGCATCACAGGATAAATCCTTTTGTGGCATAGTTGTCTGTTTTTTTGGTCTTCAACAACCGGGCAGATATTTTTTATAATAAAAAAACCAGGAGACGGACAGGAGAGATGGACGCATTTTCTACGTAAAATATGAAATTGATTATTTATTGGTATTTAATGTTTCTCATAATATTTCAATTTTAATTTCAATTTAATTAGTCAAATATTGGAATTTAAATACCCAATTGCAACAAAACTTTAGCATTCTTCTTTTGGAGTAAGTAATGGCACATTAGTAGTCCCCGTTAACGAGGCGTATGAGTAACACAAATTCAAAGTGAGTTAGGTAGGAGCCTAAGTATTAGCAATTTTTGGATTTAAAACATATTTTTGGGGACTTACTTACTTTTGAAGACCAAAATCAACATCTAAAAGTTGAAACTCTACGAAAATGATCAGATAAGTGTTTAGTGAGAGAGAGAGAGATTGTTATATGTAAGTTATATGACTTACTTCATTACAGTGCACAGTGATTCGTTCCATAGACAAAATTCAAAAAATTTATAGACTCAGAATTTAACGATTTTGATGTCAACTTTCTGTTGACATCAAAATCGTTAAAATTGTTTTCTGTTTTTTAGTCTATTGAGTAAAAAAAATTATACAAATACATCGTTACCAAGAAGTTACTAAATCTTTCAATATAGATTAAGAAATTATGTGGCCATTTTCGGTTTTGACGTTTTCTCAAAATCTGCAAAACTGAGGCTTTTACTTCACTTTTAATTCCAAATTTTTCTCAATTAAAAATCTGAAAATTTGCAAAACTTAGAGGAAAATATCTAAAAAGTATGTGAAAGTATGTTCCTGGATTTTTCTTATTTTAAGAAGCGTTCTTTCTCTGTCGGATAATGTAATTATATCCTCCGATATCTTCCGATCTCAGAAAATAATTCTATTTGAAAAGTAATTTGAATAACTGAATAGCCCCCACAAAACGGTGCAGAATAAGTTTGCGTACAAAACTCAAAAAAATTCCGTTGCCAATGTTGCCAAATTGTTGCCAAATTGTTGCCATATTGTTAATCTGCTGCCTGAAAGTATGCAGCAATACCACACCTATTTTTCGACAAAATTTATTGTTTTCATCCCTAAAAGTATGCAATCAGCATGAAAAATTAAGAAAACGGCAAAAAAACAAAACATACGTCTATTATTATCGTTTTTATTGCAAAACCAGAGGGTCCTGAGACAATTTCTGTTACTCTTTGGAATTATCAAAGTTGACGTTACCGATTAAATGTAAAATCTGAAAAATCTAGCCAACACACTTTGTGCTATAGCTCTCCAAAAATGACGAAATTTGCAAATTTAAGTCTCAGGCATTGCCAAATTACAACAGTTTAAGAAAAACCAAATAAAGATTTAAATTCAGCAGACCATGGTTAACTAGTATACCAAATTTTATGAAGAACGGACCACTCCTTCTAATTTTGTCCCGCGGTTGTATGGAGTCGAATCACTGTGCAGTGAGCTGAAATTTTCTTTCTTTCCACATAAATCTTTAACCAAATACTTTACAATGGGTTTAAATACTGTGCAAAATATTTATTTGTTATAGGATTACAGGATTACTTTTGAACCAACCGCGATAATAAATACTTCAGATCTCGTTGTTGTCTCGTGTAGTCTTAACCCTTTCCGGTCAATTTCCACATTTCTTGAGATAAAAAGTTTTCCTTCAAAATATTGACTCTTATTGAATAGTTTAGCAATAAAATACAAAAAAATTTCAAAAAAATCATTTTGGTTGAGAATTACAGCTTCATCAATTTTGTACGATATATCGTACAATGGTCCGCAAAGGAGTAAAAATTCATGCATTTTTGGTTTCGGTTTTTTAAGTTTTATGAACAATTCATTGATTTTTTTTATTGAAAACAAAAATTATAACAACAAAAAATCAAAACGAGATTTCATTTTGATCGAAAGTTATATAAATTATATATAAAAACAATTGATGAACATTTATTCGGCCTTATATAATCGTTGTTGTTGTTGCAAAGCCCTTTCCTCTCGATAAAACACAGAATCAATTAAAATTCGTACAGTTTTACAGAAAGATACTGAATATAGCCGATTCCTTTTATCATAGTGGGAGTGGCAAGTACGCATGTCTAACCTTACATAACCCGTGTCTGCCCAGTAAAACACAAAATCGTCTAGTAATTCTTATTTTTAATCGAAAATTGCCGAATAGTCGAATTTTATTAGCCACGTGGTTTACAGATGGGCGTGGCAGGCCTACAAACGCAAAAAATCTGTTACCAAACCTATAACTTAAAAAATGCAAACATAACTTGCAACCTTTGCTTTCCATTTGTACGATATATCGTACAATTTTTTTAAAGACTCGGGAAAAATATGTAGACGCAAAAAATGTTAAATTTTGTACGAGTAAGTTCTATAAATCAACAGAGATTCAAACTTTGAAATTGTTTCGCTTTTTGGTACCAAAAAGTATTACATATTTAAAAATTCCTACGCAGAAGTACCGTCATATGCTGGTTTTTCAAATTCCTGCAAAGAGCTGCTTACAAAACTCACTCAAACTGTGTAGTCACGGCGATTATGATTTATATTTTTAAACAGAATGATACAACATAGCCTACTTAATGAAAATTAAAAAGCTGTTGCATAAAAAGTGCGTTCGCTGTCAAATAAAAAATCGTCGAAAAAATTGTACGATAATAATAATAATTGACGAATTGAGGACAAAATATAATCAAAGCTTATCGGTAATTTTAAGAAACGTTTAATGCCGTTTAATGTTAAATGTAAAAGCAGGATATTAGTCTGTAAAAGAAAAAAGGAGAAACAAGATCTTAGCTACTTGACTGCCATCACATGAGGGTCCTAACATTTTGTGCGTTTGCCAATTGTTTACAGCTTAAAAATATTTTATTCCGCAAAATGGGAAAAACCCAACTGACAATTTCAACTTATTTTGAACTAAAGTTTAAAAGCATCAAAATGTCCATAATGCAAATATAATTTTCCATCCATTAACGTTGATTAAATTTCATGCTACTAATTTTCACTTTAACTTTGCGCCGCACACTGTTGCCCAGCGCACAATTGAAAGTGTCGCTAAAAATTTGGCGAACAATGCCGCAGTTTGACAAAGTTTACGGGTCATTCAAGTCAATGAGATTATAAAAGCGCACATTATTATTATTTTCAACTTCAGCGTGCCGACGCGACGGGGGCGCGTGACTGCGGAATGAATGGTGTCGTCGCTACTTGACTGCGCCAAGTTAAAACCAACAATGTTGCAGTAATGGCCGACTGTGATTTTCGATAACATTTTAACTACTTCAAAACAATTACCGACTCTGGTTGAACGAGTATGGCAATGAAAATTTGAACTATGCATAAACCTGAGCTTGAGTTCAGGAAGCTAAAACTCAGGTAATAAACATTTAGGTGCTCACTCGCGCAAAATTATATATTTTATGTATAGGCATTCACATTAGTGTAGTACGAAAGGGGGGTTTTTAAGGCTTAAAATATCTGTTTGCTTCAAAAATTTTTGGGTACAAATATGTTTCTGGATTTTTTCCCAAACTTCCAGGCAGTGTACAGTCCCAGGCACAAACTTTCCTCGTAATACAACGAATCGACTTGTTAAAAAAATATTTAATTAAGTATACAAAATACTCCAAGAATCCAAGAACAAAAAATGTGTGTATTAAACAAAAATACGGTAGTTTAGGATTGAAAGGCCGTATAAAAGTATTCGTCTGACCAAGATATACCAACTACTTATAACACCGTGCGACAGCATTTTTCTCACCGGGAAAAATCCATATGTGCGTGAAACTAGAGACCAAATATAGTAATACTGCGAACTCAGTTTTTCATTTCTACATCTTTTGTCCTTTTAAAAGGACTTCAAAATTTTAAAGAGGATACAAAATAAAACAAATATAAAAAATACTTAACCTCGTTAGAATATGGCGATATGTATATCAAAGAGGAAAGGCTCAAGAATTTAAATAAAATTAATTTTTCATCTATTTGTAAAAGGATATGAAAAAGGTATGTTAAGTATGTTAAATCCCCAAATCTCCCTGATCTCGTGTCAAAATTTCATTACTCTAACTTTATTAGTTCGAAAGTTATTAAAGAAAAGGCGGAAGCTGCAATTCTAATGAAGTACAAAAATTCTAATTTATTTGAGTATCAGTATTTTAAATAAGAAAAAGATACAAAAGCAATGAAAAGAGAATAATGAAATTTTGACACGTGATCAAGGAGATTTGGGGTTTTAACATACTTACTTTTCAAGAAAATTCGATGTAAATTTTCAAGGATATAAAGGATTAAAATTTTCAAAGGACCTTTTTCATATCCTTATTTTACAAATAGATAAAAAATTAATTTTATTTCAATTCTTGAGCCTTTCCTCTTTCACTTGATATACATATCGCCATGTCCCAATGAGGTTAAGTATTTTTTAAATTTTTTTTTATCCCCTTCAAAATTTTGAAGTCCTTTTAAAAGGACAAAGAATGTAGAAATAAAAAACTGAGTACGCAGTATTACTATGTTTGGTCTCTAGTTTCACGCCCGTATGGATTTTTTCGGTGTGAAAATTTTTTTAATTTTTGTCGCACGGTGTAATCCTTTGAAATATTTTAAAATTACTAAAATTATTTTACGGCCGTGCTTTACAAGACATCACAGTCCCACAACTAAGCCCCAACTTACTCGAACATTCATAACAACAAATTGATTATGCTGTGCTCCAAGTAGTTAGACGCATTGCATGTTGTAATTGCCAACACGAGCGCATATCACAAACATAAACCTTCACATAAACCTCATTGTAATTTGCACAAAAATTTCACCTTTCGAGTTTTCATTGTTAACATAAACACAAACAATACAAAAGTCACCGAAAGGCCATTTGCGTTGCCAGAACCGCTAATTGTTTTGCCCTCGCTGCAACAGAGCAGAAGCATTTTTTTCCAAAAGCCGGTTAGCTTTAGCCGGGTCTGCGTTCCAAAAATACTCAGCATTTTACACAGCAACTAAAACCCCATTGGGCCATCCGCACATCCGCACACTGACAGGCCGCACGCAAATTTATGATCCAGCCCCAGCAAACCAGCAACACCGACATCACGTCTCCAGTCGTCGACAAGCGCCGACCACCGCCGCCGCCAATCGCGATCAGCGCCATGTTGATTGATTGCCGCAATCCGGTTGCTGCGAAATTAAAACGCAAATTGTGGCCCAACTTGCGCGCATAAATCACAATGGAACTTGTGCGTCGCGTGCGCCGCATTGACGCTGGGCATGAAAATGGTGAAAACTACAATTCATAAACATAGAAATGCGCGCATACACACTGTATGGACAAAAAGTAATTGGAATTAAAAAAAAATATTGACAATTTATTCACGAAAATATATTTGGTCGCCCAACAGTGAGCCGCATCGAGCTCTACACAACAACTATGCCTTGATCGAATTCTTGAAACACGTTTGTCTTGAATTCCCTTAAAGTTACGTGTGACCTAATCTTTTAACGAAGTTTTTTCTGTGCTTCAATCGACACGAAATGCCTTCCTTGAAGTTATTCGGACTGGGTCACACGATTTGTTAACCTTTTCCCTACAGGGAAAAGGTTAACAAAGGTTTTACTCACTTTTTGGCGACAATTTTTTTAAATAACATATAGACCATTTACTTAGTAGAAAATCCTTAAAAATTATGCTCTAGGATAAGTAACAACATTTTTGTAACATTAAATTTGTTATATCTTAAACTAATAAAGTTAGAAGGACGAAATTCAAGGATGTAGTAGTGTACATATTAGTCCTTAAGATATATTAAAGAAAAAAACTATTGGAAATTTCCAAGGATATTCAAGGATAAAGTTTAGTTTAAAGTTAAAAGGACATTTTCAATACCTCTTCGTCCTTTTGCACCAAAACATTAAATTTTCTAAGATTCTAAGGATTTTTCTTTCATTTGATACCAATATTGTTATTCTTCAATGCGCTCAATTTTTAAAATAATTCCTTGAAATAAACATATCCTTGAAATTTCAAAGTCCTTTAAAAAAAATCCTGACGTCAGAGAGAAAAACAAAAAACGCAGTTTTACTACATTTGGCCCCTAGTTTCGCGAGTATATCGATTTTTTCGTGTGTTTGGAAATTTTTTGATTTTTGTCGCACGGTGTAACCTTTAAAAGTAACAGGTATATTGTTGATTTTTGTTTGAGTTTTTACGCAAAATTTTACGTCGATCCGAAAAAAATTATTAAATAATTACTTATTTTTTTAGCTTTCTAAACCACTAAGCCCAAGAAACATAGCTTAAATATTGTGCAAGATGTGGCTATTTTCCCAATACAACTTTTTATTTCATATTTTTTTTCTTGGAATGAGATGCGCATAAACAAATGTTTATATTAAATAAATGAATTAACAAAATTAAATAATTTACTTTTGTTTTTACATGTTATGATGTTCTGATTACGAAAAAATTTTATTTTTGTTTATTTTACCTCAATGGATAAGTAAAACAGATAATCAAAAGTTGTGGGTGGATTACACCCATAGTTAGTAATGGCGTTAGTGTAATAGACGATAGTAATGCAGGGTTAAACATAAAACTTTTTACGCATGACGAAAATTTGAATATTTCTTCATTTACTTTAGCCAAAATTAAAACAAAGTATCTAAATTGAAAGAAAACGTCAAATTTTTTAATTTAATTTTTTCTGCTTATTCTTCCTTTACTATGTCAAGATATACCATTAAAAAAACGTATACACTTCTCTTCTTTAAACTTAAATATTCAGTTTATTAATTTCGTATTTATCCTAAAAATTCAAACTATTCTAAGGACCAACAAAAAAATGTATTCTTCCAACCATAGAGGATGCAGACGTCCACAAAGTAGCATGTTGCCATATGGGAACAAAATACCGAAAGGGTTTATAAAAAATTCCACTACCAAGTGGATGCCAGAATTTCACGCGCCTTGTGGCTGATGTTAGACCAAAAGGGGAAAGGATGTCTTCTGAAGTTAAAAAAAGGACACTTACTCGTTGGTGCTACATACTAAGTACATGAAGATGAATGGGAAATCCGAATCGTCAGATACATGTCGGAGCTAAGGAAAGTTTTTACGTTCGCCGTGTACACACTGACAAAGTAGCTTGCCACCCTTTAGCGGTCATCGTAATGTATCCTTAGGGTCACCCAGTGCCCCAGCCGATCATTCGATTGTTCAACATAATCTAACTTAACCGAGGGGCAAGAAAAATTGTTATTCCATTCACCCCAAAACCTGCTGAAGACAAGTTACGACCATAACTCGTATGCGACTCTTTGACAATTTCCTTTTACTTTTTAAACAGACTCTATGCAAGTCCAATTTTCGACAGCGGACCCATACACGACGTTTAGGCATTTGGGCCGTTTATTGATGACCGGTAATGATGATGATTTAGTAGTATTTCTAAGAGTATATTTTCATGTTGTGCGGCGCAAATCGCTGCCGTCGGCTCGATTACCCTTTAATGACCGGCGTGGTGGCGTGGTAATTTCTAAAATTAATTTTAACACACTTCTTGCGGCAAAGTCCCCAAGTACCACTGACCATATAGATGAACAAACGAATGAGCAGGACGCGCAATTGTTGTAACAACGGTGCAAATTGCGCACATGACGTCAATGCGCTCACGGCGCACAACTTTTGGTGTCAAAGCCAAAAACAACTCGACTAACTTTGAGCATAATTCATCCGACGCTTAAGCAAATGTTCGTAAAACGTGTAAACGTGTACTCCTCGTGTTGTTATTGCCATTGCGCTGTCGCTACACATATACACTGGCGCACATCCGCTTTAAGTGTTTTCCACTTCCGGCCAGGCCGCGACATGTTGCGCCTTGTGTGCGTAAGCAGCGCGTGATTAATGTCATCTAATAAGCGGCGATTTGTACGACACAACACAACACGCAGTGCCGCTCATACATACATACATACAATACATACTAGTGTAATGCCCAATAAAAACAATAACAATGGCGTCGCACACGAAATGCTTGTCGCGGGCAGACAAACACGAGACCGCACGCAGCACTGACCTCTGCGCCTTTGCGGCCGTATTTGTGACATTTTACGACACTTTTGCATTCGCCTCGCCGGGAGTGGCTCTTTACGCACACGCACACACTCAGTTGGGGCTCAGCACGGCCAATTTGTATTGACGCTTCAGACGCTGCACACTGCGCGATTTCGCAAAACAAGTCAATTAATGCTTAATGGCTTTTTAAGTGGCGAGCAAATTCAGGACAAGTAAACTCGGCGCGCTGCAAAAGCGCGTGAAGCTATTAAATAAGCGCACGCTTGTGGCCACTTGGCGAAATCTTCAACGTGCCGCATCCACTCTTCAGCGGGACACACCCACTCATGCACGCCCACACGCTTTCGATTCGATTGAAAGCGTTTCAAAGGCATTCGTTTCGCGCAGCAAATAAACAAATTTCGCATGACACACCGCCTACGCCGCAGCCGCTGCCATTGCTGCACTTGCACTTGGCGAACTTTGTTTACTTTTAATTTCACTAGCAGTAACTTTCAATCTTTGATGCAAGCCAGACTGCAGAAATGCACACACAAAGTGCTCGTCAAGAAACCGCAACCGCCAACGTTGACTTTGAGCTGCAGACAAAGTTCGCTGCTGCGCGGACAGTAATCGTTGTGGGCTGCTGCGGCTGCTGGGCACCTTACAACGAGTACATGCGTCTGTCTTATCCACGGCAGCTTTTAATTAATACCAGGCCGCCTTGCTTCGTGCGTAGCAGTGCGTCCGCCACGGTCACCGCACCACACGCCGTGCATAGTGATGGGACGATTAATCATTTGATACACAATAATCGATTTTTTGTTTTCAATTCACGATTTAATTGTATCGAAAAATGGGTTTCGATTAATCGAAACGTTAATCGATTAGATGCTAAAATAATCGAAAGAAAACGTATCACTACATTTTTTTCGCTCAAAATAAAAGCTTGAGACGGGCACTTTGATGCGATGTTGAATTTGATTTATGGGCCCACCACAAGTCGCTGGCTCACAAATGTCGCATAAAAGACAACGACCTAACCCAAGTTCAGGGCGAGCTTAGCTTTTTTTTGAATGCTCCCGTTTTTAGAAATGCGAACGGTGTACCCTAAGCTTTATATAATAACTCGTCGGTACGGTTATCTTTTAGGAACTTCGGTACCAGCAGAGCGCCTCTTTTCAAAGGCAGGTGCAACTGCCACTGAAAAGAGGAACAGGTTCACGATCTCGCGCCTGTCAAAACTACTATATCAAAACTTTGCAATGAACAAATAAAATACAAATATATATTTTTTCCTTTGATATGTACTTACTTTCATTTATTAATTAATTGTTATTGTTTTTATAAGGCAATTGGTAAAAATTTACATACTAACATACTTTAAAATTACACGGTTAAGTTAAAATATTAAAAAAATCATTCGATTATTCGATTATTTTCCATTTCTTTCGATTAATTGCAATTAATAATCGCTCTGTTTCAATTAATCATATGATTCATTAATCGATTAATGAATTTTTTTCCCATCACTAGCCGTGCACGCAAGCAGCGCTCAGATGTAATTAAAATGCAATTCAGCTGACATCGCCATCGCCACCGGTGCCGGTTGTCAGCCCAAACTATGCTGCGTTCAAATGCCAGCACTGCGAAACTAATTTAAGCCAAGAAAAATTATGAAGTGTTGCTGTCAGAGCGGTTTGTTTAGATTCGGCGAACAGTAATTTAAAGTTTAAGTGTTTTGTAGGCGTTAAACAAAGGTTTTACAGAAATTAAACTACAACTGTAGCATTGAATAAAAATGAAAAGAATAAAAGTAAATAAAAAAGTATGAATAAATTCAAATTGATTGTTATTTGAGAGACTTAACCAACAGTAGTAAAGGGTCTGTCAATAAGGACGCTAGAAATTCGTTGGGTTATAACAGCCATGTTGTTAAAGTGACAGATGGCAAATTTGTTGTAACCCAAATCACCATGGAAGGTTATAGCGTTGCACAACGTGTGCATATCATCACATTTTATTAAAAAACTCACTACTTCGTTGGAGAAACGTTACGCGCAAATCGTGATTTTGATCATCATTAGCAACGATGCCCATTTTTAGATGCATGAAATAGACTTGTTTGGTACGATAGCAATTCACACGAGATACACCAGCACCAAATGCTTTCCAAGAAAGTCACTGTTTGGTGCTGATTTCAGTCTATTAGAATCATTGGTGCGTACTTCTTCCAAAACGAAACTGTCATGACTGGTTGACAGCAACTTCTTGAGGCCTAAAATGAACACCGATATACAAAACATAGTATGTCACACAGTACATACATGTCCACAATGGACAGTCTACATAAGCCACTACAAATCACTCTTACGCCTTTAGACTTCCTTCTTCGGGGCTAACTTAAGTCGCAGATCAAAGTTAACATATGTAACTATTGCCATCTAGAAGATTCGATCAGATTTATGCGAGAAAGTCATTGAAAACTTTACTTCTCCAATACGCACCACCAACCAACGGTTCAGCGATAATTTGAACAACGTTATATTCCACACTTAATATCATAAAATTTACTTTAAAACAAAACAAAAATCATCTCACATATCATTTGTTTTATTTAAAAATACTTGTAGAGCGTCATTGACGAAAGACCCAGCCTGTAGAACCTTCAATATTTCTGGTTCTTTTCTAAACACTGTCAGTGAGATTAAAGACCTGGGAGTCTTTTTTGACTCGAGATTGTCTTTTTCCACCCATATTAACTTCATTCAAATTCCTATTCCATGTGAGCTTTTGTTTGTCGTAACTGTTCGTCATTTTCCGACCCTTTTACTCTTAAGCTACTTTTCATAACATTCGTTAGGTCAAAATTAGAATATGCTGCGTTTATTTGGCGTCCCTACCATGCGTCCTTCATTAATCGTATTGAACGTATTCAAAAAGTTTTTATTCGCTTTGCCTTTCGTTCCCTAAAATTTAAAGACCCCTTCCCTTCCTATGGTTCCCGTTGTCAGCAGGTTATAAATCTTATATCTTTGTATTCTAGGCGCTCTTACTTGTCCTGTTCGTTTATTGTCAATGTCATTAACGGAACTGTGGACTGTCCTGCGCTTTTGGAAAGAATAAAGTTTAATGTCCCTTCTCGAGCACTTAGGCATTTTAATTATTTCTATGTTGGTTTATGCAAAACGGAATTCGCTAAAAACGCTCCTCTTGCTAGGACGCTCTCAGAACTTAATCGCATTCCACACTTAGATCTCTCTCTTCCAAGATAAATAGTCTTAAGAATTATTGTTGAATTTTTTAATTGAACTTTATTATTTTGTAATATTCTAGTTTTATCGATGGTCTGTTAAAATTTCTTTTTTGTTTGACTTAATTATAAATAAATAAATAAATAAAATAGACTTAAAAATCTTTCCAAGAGTTAACTTGTCTGGAACAGTAACTCTTCAAAATCAGTAATAATAACTGCTATGATTGATGCTGTTGTAATTTATTATCGGTTGGTATTAACTAGTAAGTGTTATTTTGTAAGCTTTTTAACTACGCAACCATTTTTTCTACACCTACTCAATCTTCAATCGATATCTTGATGAAATCTTCGATTCGTCCTTCACATTTGTAGAACAACGTAATCTAATGTTAAAAAGAGAATAGCATGGAATTCAAAGACTTACATATAAAAAAATTATTGTATAGCGCCTTTCTGAGGTCTAAGCTTGAATAGCCTTTATAATGTAGAATCTTTATCATCAAGTCTATTATATTGTAGCTAAGCGCGTACAAAAGGAGTTACTGAAATTTTGTCTTTCAGCCCTGAACTTTGCATTGCCGATTCCATCATACACTTCCAGTCTCAAGCTAATTTGAATGCTTTGTAAAGTAGAAAGGCAATTGCCTCCGTGAGTTTCCTTTTTGATATAATTTGCAATTTCATTGATTTCCTCGCGTTATTGGAGCTTAATTAAGCGTTAATCTCTGAGAATTTATCTGATGTCTGGAGGCAGTAGTGATTTCTAGTGATTTTGTCACTAGAGCTGAAGATCCTTTGTGGTTTCATAGAGCTTGATTACAAAAATATAAATATTAATATTTCATATTAACGAGTATTGGAAACGAATACTGAAGGAGTACTCTCTGCAATGCTTTAAAATAACTCCCCATCAAGACTTCTGGGGATTTTAGTATAGTTTAAACTTCCGCAAAAGACATTCATCCATTAAATGTGTGTTGTACAATGAAATTTACCATTAAAGAAGCAGCTTCAAGAAAAGCTTTTTAAGTCGAATCAAGCATTAAATGAATGTCGCTAAAAGGCTTCAACTAAAGCTATTAGTTTACGTCTAGAGAAGTTGTATTGCAGTCGATTTAATAATATGTAAATTATTTTTTTGTATTTTATTTCACAATTTTTGATACTTTTCACTCAAACTTACAGTCAAAACAAAAACTAGTCAATTTAAAATTTTACTCTAAAAGTATTATATTAGTAAATAAATCAATATAGTAGGGGAATGTCGTCAGGGTTGGCCCGTAGTCTAGGTCGGCCCACTGTGATTTTTCAGTGTAGACAACTGGCGCCACCTATGTGCGGTTGTAGGAAAACTTCTCTCAATAACAGCGAACTTTTTGTGACATTACTCATTTCGGACCGTGAAGTTGAAACGTTTTGTGCACTTAGTGACTTGTCAATGACAAAAAAAGTTTTCCAGCATCAGTGAATAGAGCATCGAATTTTAAAGCGAAAACATGAATTCGTCAAGGTAAGCATCTAAAATATGTTGTGTGGTTAGCCTCCAAGAATAAATCGTGAGAGAAATTTAATTGCGTAACCGGTTTGTTTATGGTGTGACGCAATGCCACCATGGTGTATGTCGTCAAGGTTGGCCCACTTGTGTAGTCAGGGTTGGCCCGCCATGATTGTGTGCGTTAAGGCACGTACCCAATCGAAAAAAAAGATAATGGTAGTGTCTAATATCAGTGTCGACATCAGCTGACATTCGCCGATATCGGTAGTTGGTATCAGTCGACATCGACCGATATCGGTGTTGATATTAGCCGACATCAACTAATATCGGCCGACGCCGTACCTGATTTTTTTTCAATCCGGGTTATAACAACGCCGCGTTAAGTTTTTGTGCTCTGAAAGGTTAGCTTTAGTGAAATTTGATCGACTAAAGAGAAAATAACATGAAAAATCATGCACAAAAATTGTCGGAAAAAATATAAAAAATATTGCAGTAAATTTTGATAGAATGTAGAGGAATAAAAATGTAAAATCATGCAAAGTGGTTTTTTTTTATTTTAGCAGCACATCTCGGAACAAGCGAAAGACCGATCGGGGCAACGTCAATTTGGCGGATGTTGTTCAAGCCATTAGGGCTATTAAGTTAGGGAACGAGACAGTGAGAGCTGCGGCACTGTTGTACAACCTGCCACGTACTACCTTGCGACGATATTTAGATAAAGTGTCGACTGAATACGAGGACATTTCCACCGTCACTGACGAATTTAATTTTTTTTCTCATTCAGTAAATTTTTTCTAATCATTCTTCGAACATTTCAGCATACATTTTGTCGATTTTCAGGAGTGGGCCAACCTAAACAACATGGGCCAACCTTGACAGCATTTTTTTTTTTTTCGATTCTTATATAAATTTTTTATTTTTCACACAACTAATTTTCAATACTTCAAAAAGGTGTTCTTATACCCAGACCTTTTTGGCAATATGCTTTTATTGACGAAATTCTTCCTTACATGAAAGTTATGAACAAGAGTCAAAAGGGTGGCCAACCCTGACGACATTCCCTTACCTAATAGTTTGTGTGATAATATAAAATTAGTATACAAGTAGTCAAAGTAGTATTTCATGCACACTTTGGAAGTTTCTCTGTAACGCTGAGCCGAGATGGCGCGAATAACTAATCAATTTGTTGTTAATTAATTTTTGTTATGAACTAAAGCTGTGCTAAGACAAAAGCCATTTTGGGTCAAGTTGATTCGAAAGTGAATATTAAATCTTACGAAAATTTGTCATTGTGTGAGTCTCTACGACACAATTCGGTTACATATTTCAATATTTAATTGCTTCAATTGATGACTTCAAGATCCGTGCTGTGTCGCAATCGCGCACAAATTTCAATATTTAATTGCGGCAAATTAAAGTTACCCAAAAGGTCGTCTTTGTGCGGCACTAGTTGCCCTTTGTAGATGCCAGTGCCCTTCTGCACTCTTGTAACTGCCGCCAATTCGTTTCAAACAACCCGCACAAGAGTTGTTGGCTCTTTGTCGGATATTGTCCTGTAGATTGTCGCAGGCGAATCGAAGCACTCGCGGCTACTTTGTGCTTGCGGACGTTCATAAACTGAATCTCTGCTAATTCATTTAGCAAACTTTAATTCATCACCGCAATTTGTTTTGTATCCGAATCGCTCCTCCCACCCGCATTTGCATAAAATTCTAATTCAATTAGTGCCGTTTCCTTGCAAAGACGGCAAGTAATCGCAAGTACTTCCCCGGCAAATTAATCAAAACTCTTAACAATTTCCGCAACTGGCTCGCCCCGCTCTTGCGACGACGATACATACATATATTTATTCATCTACGGCAACTGCGTCATGTTTCGATGTGGTTGTGTGTAGTTGTGTGTGTTTGTGAAGGTTCGTGGATTTTGCGCCGGGTCAAGTGGATCTTTTTCGGGCTTCTGAGTGTGTCTCCCAATTGTCTGGCGTTTATGGCACCCAGCCGCTGGACGCTAGGCCAGAAGGCCCGCTCTTGACGCTCTTGCCGTCGCCCTAACCCGACGCACGGATAACTTTCGCTGTCGCGCTCGATACGAGAAATACGAGTGTGGCTGCGGCAGACACATGGCGCCGGCATTGTAATAAAAATTAAATGAGATTCATTTTCATTTCCATAAAATTCTTCACTCTACTCTGTAATTGTTTGTTGCTAGAGTTGTTATTGCTAGAGTTCACTTTAAGTACCTACATATTATTGTTGTTTTAATTTAAATCCGAAGTATTTCTTGCGCGCTACTTGGGCCGCCAGCGACTGAGTGTATTGTCTCTGCCCTGCGGGTGCGGGTGTCCCAAGTCGTTTGTTGTTATTGTTGTGCGAGCGATTCTGGTGCCAGTGCTGCCAGCCAGCACTTCACTGCCAGGTTGTGTGACGTTACTGCTGTTGCTGGCAGCGTACGATAATCGAAAGTTGCGTCAAAGGAGCAGCTGACAACCGACGTCGACTCGAGTCGTCGACGCGACTTTGTAGTTGGTGGTTAGTTGGCCATACTCGGTGCCAATTCGAATTTAAGTTATGATGTTTTTTTATAGCCGCTGTCTTTGAGATGTCATGAGGAATGTTGCGCCCGTTATTGAGCGTCACTTACGCAACCTTTGCTGCCGTCAATGTGGCTCCTGTCTTTTTATGCATTAACGTAATCATTTTCAAGTATTTCCAGATGATGTATAAAATAATCCTTTTTTTTGTAACTTCTCCCTTTCAAATGTTTCTATAATTTATATAGAAAAAATAAATAAGTTGTGCATTACAACCCCATATTTGATTTAAAATGTAAGAATTATTTCAGTCGGTTTTTGCCGATTTTCAATCTGTACTGTAAACTGTAGAACTGGCAATCCTGGCACGCCGGAACATTTCGGAATTTTTCAGGACGCATTGCATGTACATTTTTCATCTTCATGTGATGTGATGTGATGTGATGTGATGTGTTGTGATGTGATGTGATGTGATGTGATGTGATGTGATGTGATGTGATGTGATGTGAGTGATGTGATGTGATGTGATGTGATGTGATGTGATGTGATGTTATGTGATATGATATGATGTGATGTAATGTGATGTGATGTGATGTGATGTGATGTGATGTGATGTGATGTGATGTGATGTGATGTGATGTGATGTGATGTGATGTGATATGATGTGATGTGATGTGATGTGATGTGATGTGATGTGATGTGATGTGAATTTATATGATGTGATGTGATGTGATGTGTTGTGATGTGATGTGATGTGATGTGATGTGATGTGATGTGATTAATGTGATGTGATGTGATTAATGTGATGTGATAGGATATGATGTGATGCGATATGATATGATATGATGTGATGTGATGTGATGTGATGTGATGTGATGTGATGTGATGTGATGTGATGTGATGTGATGTGATGTGATGTGATGTGATGTGATGTGATGTGATGTGATGTGATGTGATGTGATGTGATGTGATGTGATGTGATGTGATGTGATGTGATGTGATATGTTGTGATGCAATATGATGTGATGTGATGAGTTGATAAGAGTTGGGTCGAGTTGTGATAATACGAGATGACATGAGATGAGATGAGGTAAGAGGTACAAGTACTTGCTATATACTAATATATAAAAAAGGATGTACTATACTCGTATATATTTAATGCACAATGCTTCGGAACCAGTAATATATACCACTGAAATGCCCAAAGAGTTCTCACTTCAAAATGTCTCAATTCGTGAAACAATAATTTTTTTAATTATCTTCAAAAATGGCTCCAGTTTGCCTTTCAACTGAAAGTGTTTATTATTTAGCAGCTACTGTGCACTTACGGTCTGAAGTTATCTCTTTTGAGGTTACATTGAAGTTGTTCGAGCGAAAAGTGGCGTTTTAAATAGTTGCCAATCGATTTTCTATTTTTATGGAAATGTGGCAATGGCACAAACACAAACGCACACACACGTCGACAAGCTGTAAATGCGAATACAAAAGCCGCATAAGCAGCCACCATTGGGGGCGGCACGTGGACTTAGCTGGTCAGCAACGCCAACCAACGCTAACGCGGACGTATACGGCTGCGGGCCATGTTGATGCGTTGTTATTGTCGGACTTGTACTTCTACCTTCCACTTTCAGATGCACGTCGTACGCTTCGCTGCTTGAACTATCGACAGTTTAGCCCAGTGACGAGACGCGGCCTGGACCGCTGCGAATACTGCCGGTATGGGGAAGTGGGAAGTGGAAGTAGTAGGTCGAGCGAAATATTCTGCATGCATTTGTAAGTATGTAATGTGTGTGCGCATTTATGGCGCACACATTTAATCACCCCGTCAGTCGGCCGTCAATTGTGCTGTTGAATTTGATTAATCTTCCAGCAGTCGCAGCAAGTCACTGTCCATCATGTCAGCTCAGTCGTCCGCATAGGCAATGAACAAATGCGCAAAGCATGCCAAAGGAATGTTCCATTGTTGTTGCAGTTGAACATACCAACTCAAATTTTGCTGTATTTCCGAGATTACTCTGTCGCCGTAGTCAAGAATGAAACGTGGTGGGGTGAAGTTATAAAGTGCTGATAAAACTATTCGGAAAATGTGCTCGAAAGAAAACGCAATAATATAAATCTGCCAGATAATTGTATGTGTGTTGCTATGTCCAAGGGATGAACGGCAATGTTTAACCTTCCAGTTCCCAAGCGGACCTACTGGCTCGCTACATTTTACATTCCTTAGCACACTTCCTATCGAAATTAATTTCCGAGCGACCACTACTTGTACACGTAATATCACATAAGAAACCAAACTTTTTAAGATTGACATATTTAAAGCGTTTAAAGTTATTTGTACGGGCGAGTTTATGGCATAATTTTTTCATAAATTTTGCAAACAAACACAAAACTCCCACTCAACGAATATTCCATCAGAATCTTTGTATTTGTATTTGTGTACAAAGTTGTTTTGTCGGAGTATCATTTTTGAGAAACTCAACGAGATTTCAATCATATCTCATATCGTATTCTTTACAATAAAATCTCGAGCATCAAAAGGGTGAAGTGGTTTCCTTCCCATCGGACGTGTCTCCAATTAGCGGATCGAAAAATGCTACAAAGATGTTGAGTGAGAGATAAATTTCCTAGTAGAAGAAATCACGCAAACACCCGACTGGAGGTCTGATTCTCATCAACCTGAAACCTTCTAACCCGAGTATTGTGAAATAAGAACACAACTCATTGATCGGGATAAGGAAACCTCATCATTAGATGAACCATAATCTTCCCAGAAACTGCGACACACAATTTCTATCGTTGCCAATTTAGAAAACTACAAAAGCATTTCTCTTTTTATCACACAACGGAAACGAATCAGTGCGCTTTATAGACCTAATGGTGATCTACATGTTGTAGTAAGGTAATGACCAACTAACTTCTTCACTAAACATAAATAAACTTCGATCGTTCCAGACTAAGTAAATGAGAAAATCACTTTGGAGACCCAGAAAAGACTTGTCCGTGTTCAAACATTTAATATTCATATTTTTCTAGAGTACATACTTAAGTAGTACTCATAGTGTTAATACTTAGCCAACTTTTATACTAAGATTTCTCCGTGTGTGTAGCTGCTGCAGAACTTCAAAAGTTCGCACTGCTGCCAATGGAACTTTGCTCTTTTGCATACTTGTAGCGACAACTTGGTGAAGGTGAACTTCCAAGCAGGAAGGAACAAGTTTCTCGGCCCCCGCCTTATCTGACGCCTTAAAGCTGACTTATGACTGGCCGATAAAGGCTTACACAATTCACTAATCCCCAGCAATCGGTGCAATTACGACAAAGGCGCTGTAAGCCGGCAGCATTACGGTGCGACTGCGACAAACAGGTTGTCGCTGCGCTGCGGCATGTCAGCCTCGACAAATCAATCCGACATCAGCGCGTCATTTGCCAGCGGTTGCTACTTTCCTCTTTTTTTGCGAACCAAAATTCAAAACTAAAAAAATGTCTTTACAATACAAAAACCAATGAAGAAATTATATAATTTTACTAAAATTTTACTAAAATGTAAGTTGTTTAGTTTTTATGCATTAAAAACCAAATAGTAAAAACAATACAATGTAACAAAACTAGAACAATCCACTTACATATAATTACACATAATAAATATAAAACAAAACTGTGGAATTAAAGTCATAATTTTACTGCACGTAAGATAGTAAAAACAAGTACCAAATTCGAAAGTTATGTAGCAATGTACTAAATCGAAAAACAATTACCAACTAAAAATTTACAAAAACAAAATTAACAATTACCAATTACCACGTACCAAATTTGATACATTTCGGCCGTGCATTTGCTAGCCCCAGATGCCATTCGTTCGGACCACATCTGCCACCCGACTGCACACCGCTCGGATAACTACTCGGCTGGGTGCCAATGCGCGAAGAAATGTACGCAGTTTTTGCAGCGCTGCTCATCTCGCAGGCGAAATCCTTATTGTGACATTCGCCGCCAAACATCATTTATCACATTCCGCCAGAGGCGTTAACGTTTTGGCTGCCAGTAAAAACGCAATCCATGCAGCCGCCCTCAGCACTGTTGCCTAGTGTGTGTGTGTGTATGTGTATGTGTGTGTGGGTGTGGGTGTGTCTCATTAGCCTAATTTATGCGCCTCAGCCATATATCATCGCCGTCCTAAATATTTTTCTGTTGATTTAAGCATTTAATTACCGCGCCGCAGTGCTTCGTCTCCGCTCGAGCGCCCGCTGCGCGTCAACTCGGACGCTGACAGCAGCCGCCAGCTGTGGCATGCAACACGGCCCACACGAGCACGCATGCAGCGACAACGCCCCCTCCTCGCGCTCCGGTCCAGCCGCACTTTGACTTGTGTTGACTTGCAATAATGATGCCTTAATTGATTTAGTTGACGCCATATTTACGTTTAAGTTGCTCATAATTTATGCTCGGCTAGCGCGAATGCGGCCGCAATATCGACTGAGCGGTGCCAGCGCGAACAGGCAACAAGCTACAACAAGGGAAATTACAACTCAAGTTGGCTTTGGTTTATGCAAAGACACAGCAACTGTTGCCACGCTGTGTACAGGACGTTGCATGCAGCGCTCCACTCGAACCCAGCACACAGCTGTTGTTGTTGTTGTTGCTGTTGTTGCCGGCAGCGGCCTTCGCCGTGCAACCTTTGTTTTTTGCTGTGCACGAGAACGTTGGAAAGAGCAATTAGGAAACGTGACTTTTGATACTAATGGGCGGACGGGTCCGTTTCAGCGTGGGCGGTGTGAGCGTTGTGCGCTGTGTAGGTGGCATGGACGGTGTAGGCGTGTGGGTGGCGAGGGCGGTGCAATGTGAATTTATAAAAAGGTATAATTAAGCAAACAAGTTTCAATTACCTAACCGACATGATTTTTAAAAAATGTGAGCACAATTTAATCATCCGCAATCACGGGAGAGCTTAAAGCGTATTAGGAAAATATTACAATATTTACTGCAAAACGTAGCGTATAAACATATCTTTGGCGGTATTTAGGTATTTAAAGGTATTTAGAGTTAATAGTGTAATGAAAATTTCAAACAAAGTCTGCAGCTTTGATCAAATGAATTTCGAAAGTCCAAGAGATTATCGGTTGGTGATGTTGGTACCCATCACTGCTTTGGAATAACCACTCTTTAAGGACCTAAGTTCTGAGAAGGTGAAAATGAAGATATCGCATTACGCACAAAACAATCACCAACATGTATTAAATGAAAAGGTGCCAAGCTGTTGGCAATAAAATGGTAAAATCTTTATGTCATTGTCAGAACAACGTAACTTTATTTAGACACCAAATCTAGCAAAAAAAAGGAACAAATGCAGTATAGCGAACACTCATAAAAAAAATGTAAAATTGGGCTATATAGAGCTTATTTACATAAATCTAATAAACTAAAAATGTTGCCTGGGAAACGACTTCAAAAGGCGTGGCCTGTGGTCAGAGTTCAAAGTTGGTATCAAAATAACTCAATCAATTCTCAATCGATTTACACGATATGGGTATCAAATGAAAGGCCTTTTTTATACCTGTACTAATAAGAAGGTTTAACACTAGAAAGCCCAAGGTAGTCATTTTGACTACCTTGAGGTCTTTTATTGTAAATAACTTTTGTTGCATCGTTTTTTAAAAAAATATCTTACGTGAGTTTTATTAATTTTTAAAGCTATAATATGTAATAAATATTATATATATTATATATGTAATAGTATATATGTAATAGTATATATGTAATAAATAAATGAAAAATATTGTAAAAAAAATTTTTACCCCAATTTTGCAAAATTTACCTTAAATGCCCAAAGGTAGTCATTTTGACTACCTACATATATACAATTTTCAGCAAATCTTACTGATAAATAGATAAATATGCATCTTCAATTGCGAAATATGAAAATTTCAAATAATTGCAAACATTTAAAAAAATAATATCATAGTAGACTTTGACAATTCCCAAGTTTTTCAAATTTAAATTCACTCATAAAATTCATTCACAAATTCCAAATTTCAAATTTCATTCCATTTTATCCCATTTATGTGTAAAGTGCGCTATTTTATTTAATTGAATTTACTTTGTAAACCATAAAAAATAAAAACTAAATGCTTATTTTAGTTTATTCTCGTGTACAATTATTCAGATTTGCTACTTAAAAAACAATAAAATAAAAAAAAGTCAGTAAACAATAATGTAGTCAAAATGACTACATATGAGCATTTTAGGTATGTCAGATTTTCGGGCATTCTAGTGTTAAGCAAGACATTTTTTTGTATATAAAAATTAAAAAAAACCGATTTTTTTTTCTTGAAAAAATTCACAATTAAGGTACAGTAAGTTTGTTACCATATTGTAGCCTGTAGAATTCTCTTTACAATGAAATATAAAAATGTATACTTATGTTTTTTATGAATATATTTTTTAATTATTTCTAACTTGACCCTGGGTCCAAAGCTATTTCATATTCACCTTCGCCTTCATCACTTTCGGGCAATGAGGGCTGAAGGGGGTTGTACAAAGTACCTGCCATACTAAAAAAAATTTTTAAAAGATCCAGATTTCTAGCTTTATATTATTTTAAAGCTTACATTTCGCCAAATAGCCATTAAAACCTTTTTTTGCTTTTATAGTATTGTGGCGTTTTCAAATAATCTTCGAAAACTAGTTTTTCCCTGTTATTTCAGTTATGAACACATATCTCGTAAACAAATCATCCGAATAACACAAGCGATCTGTCGTTCAGAAGATAATACCTTATCCTTTCCAGCGATAGATAGATTGTCCAAATCAGATGAGATTCGAGGAAGATAATGACGGTGAAAAAAGTGCATTTTTCTATCATTTTCAAAAATTATTAATTTCCAAATGATTTCTTATACATTAATTAAATAAATTTGCTCCTATTATTTGTAAAAATGTTAAGCGTAACATGGCATAGTCAGTTTTTCATTTTCTGGTCCGATGCCTTTTTAAAAGGACTTAAAAATGTTCACATTTTACATTTCAACACATTTCAAATATTTTTTTTTAGTATCTGCGGTTGTGCAATGATGAATATATGGATATCAAAAGAAAGAGGAGAATTGTCTCCTTTTAACTAAATTTTCTATTTTCAACTTTCAGGACCAAACTATGTCAGGTAAGGAAAAAATACATGTTTTGGATCTTAGCCTGTTGATTCATACATCTAAATTTTATTCCCTTTGGGTCCGCTTGTGTTTGTCGAATGATTTGTTTACGAGATATGTGCTTATAACTGAAATACCAGGGATTTTCCGAAAACGTTTCTTAAAAATTTTTTTTGATATTCAGTTTAGTATTCAGCGGCCCAAAGTTAGTCAAGACACCACTTGTAGTTTTTGATGCATTTTTCGTGTCGAGTAGTCAGTAACACAGTTCTATTCTAAGGGCAATTTTAGAAGAATTCTCAAAGGTTGGAGTTAAAAAGTAGTCCGGGAGCGACTTCTACCCCCAATAATGCGAACCATTACGTTGATTCTGAAAGGAAGAATTAGAAGACAGAGTTTTGAATAAATATTTATGAGCACTTGAGTTGACGTGTTACAATACACATTTCAAGCGGATTGGGGAAGGGTGTAGTGTACAGAGGTACTTTAGTTTATTTATGTTTAGTGTCACTCGGTTATTGAACAAACTGACTGCGGTAGTCTTGCCCAGCTTTTTTGATCTTGGTTTCATTTTGTCACAAAAACCCACTTGTTTAACCTGAACCAGTTTAAGGCTTAGTCATGATTAGGGTATCCCGAGCGCACTGATATGTAAAAAAATTCAAATTATTTTTTAACTAATTTCGAGATCTACCATCGGAATATATTCGTCATCAGAATGACGCTACATTGTTGTATCTGTGGCAAATTGAAATTGCGCTAATAGCTCAATTTTTTCTTGCTTACAATAGTTTACATTGCACCGAAACATTGTTTTGCATTTTTCAATTTGCTTTGATACAATAAACCGGTTTGTGGCTTAGTCAGACTGGCCATTAACAAGTTTGACGCCACACTCAGCCTCCAACCGCACACAAGCGGCCAAAACAAGCGAATGAAACAATATACCGTTGATTAACGATTTTGAAGTGCAAACAATATTATACAAT
The DNA here is from genome assembly GCA_964056695.1 of Melieria picta. NCBI lineage: Eukaryota > Metazoa > Arthropoda > Insecta > Diptera > Ulidiidae > Melieria > Melieria picta. The sequence goes on along the minus strand of OZ057398.1, from coordinate 102,385,940 downwards.
CTGCAAACACAATTAAAATGCAAACGCAATGCGGGCCACTTATGAAGTCAGCGCGTACCGAGCAACGCAACCGATCAGCTGTGAACATCTGCGCAATCCAGTTTGCCGCCGTTAAACGCAGCAAATCGGTAGCAACCTCACAATGACACCCTAACGTGTTCTGGTGACCAGGGCCCATATATGATAATTCGCATATTAACCTGTCGATAATTTATGCAAAGCAGCAAACATCGCCGACGTGCGGCACTTGCTCCACTAAGCCCACTTCAGTTGAACTGAGCTGAGTTGAGCTGGTGAAGCTGAGCTCACGTGCGGCCCGACGCGTCGCCGTGTTACACATTCCAAGTTCAAGTCGCAATGGTGTAATTAAAATGGCATTCATTAAAGCGGCAGCACTTGGAAAACAGCCCGTGGAACATGAGGCATTCCATTGATCGCGACTCAGAACGCCTCTCATTGCTAACAAAAGAAATAAACAACAAATCTTTGTTGTTGTTGTCTGCATGCATTAATCAATTTAATTGCGATTTCCATTGCGGTCTCTTGCAGCGGAATACATACATATGTACCTACGTATATAAAAACTCGGCCAAATCACTGCCGACAAGTCAGTGCAATTTGCCTCTGAACGGAGTAGAACGTGCTCGAGCGACCGCGATCGTGTTAGTGTTCCGTTTCGCACTTGTGCACTTCCGAAGATGAGGACCTCATCGGTAGGTCTGACGGCCGCCCATCGGCTGCCGATTTCAGTGCTCCTCTTGAATGCGACCTCAGTCTGACAACATTCGTTTTCGTTTAGGTTTTGCTATTAACCGTTGTTGGTGTTCTCGGCGCTGCGCACATCAAGGCTAGCGTCATACCCATAGCAGGATTACCACAAAATTCCTATGTGGTGGCCTACTCGGCTGCGCAACCGGCAACTGTGATTACAATTGTGAGAGCTGAGGACGACGGCTCATGGTCACCGCCACCTCCGGGCGTTGAAGATGGCTCGTACAAGCCGAGTCCCGGCGAGGAGGGCGAATATGTAGAGCCAGCAAGTGGCGGAGATGGATCTGAAGGAGGAAATGGAGCTGGAGCGAGTGGAGCTGTCGGCGATGGTGCCGCAGGCGCTGCCGGTGTCGGCGGGGGCAGTGATGGTGGAGCAAACGCTGAAGGAGCGGGTGGCACTGGAGGCGGCAACGGTGCTGGTGGAGCGAGTGGTGCGGGCGGGGACAGCGACGGAGCTAATGGAGGTAATGGTGGAGCTAATGGCAGTGACGCTTCAAGTGATGGCGCTTCAGGCGCTGGAGCTGCTGGCGGTGGAGATGACGGAGCTGGAGCTGCAGGTGCTGGAGCAGCAGGCAGTGGAGCAGCAGGAGCTGGAGCAGCAGGCGCTGGAGCAGCAGGCGCTGGTGCTGCAGGCGCTGGAGCTGCAGGCACTGGAGGTTCTGACGCAGGACCAGAAGGAGCTGGCGCTGGTGCTGGCACTCTTGGACTCGTTCTGAGTGCTGGAGCAGTCCCAGTTGTCGCAGCCGGTGGAGCAGGTGGTCCTGGTGGTGCTGGTGGCGCAGGATCACCCGGTATTGGTGGCGCTGGTGGTATTGGAGGTCTGGGCGGCGCCGGAGCACCGAATGGTGGCGGGGCAGGTGGCAACGGTGGAAGCGGCGGCGGTGGCAGTGCTGGCGGCGGTGGTGGTGGTGCTGGTGGCGGTGGCGCTACCGGTGCTGGTGGCGCAGGAGGTGGCGGTGGTGGCGGTGGAGCTGGAAGCGCAGCCGGCGGCCCGTCCGGCAGTAGTGGCAGCAATGGTAGTGATGGTGCAGAGGTTATTTCATGCATTTCTGGACCGGATGGTCTCGACGGTCAGAATGGCGCCAACGGTCCGGATGGCTCGACCGGTGGTAGAGGCGGCCAGGGCGGAAAAGGTGGCCGAGTGTGTGTTGGATCCGGTGGTGGTGGCGGAGGGGCTGGTGGCGGCGGTGGCGCAGCTCCAGTGCCAGGACCAGCACCTGCACCTGTCGTTGAGGTGGATTCCAGTGCAGTTGTAATTCCGACTTGGCCCGAACCACGTGTAGTGGTCAGCAATGATTTATTGCAGCACGTCATGTAAGTCTTTTCGAAGTCGCATACGCACTTGAAGAATTCTAATGTATTTTGCATTTCGTTGGCAGTGTCGGTTAGTTTTGTTTATCGTCGAGGAACACCAATGGGACACTTGCGGGAATATTGTGGTTTACATATTTGGTCAAATACTGTTTTCTCTCTCACAAGTTAAGTTAGATTAAGTCTAGTCGAACACTGTTTTATGTTGCAAGCGAATATAAAAATATTCCAACTCAACGGAGACTGTTTTTTTCGGATGTGGAATGCATTAAAGGGTAAGCAATGGCAGATGTTGGAAATATTGACTGATTGTTCGAATGCGATAGTCATCATACATCATATATATATATATGTACATATATCTCATCCAGGGGCGTAGCCAGAACTTGGTCATGGGGGGGGGGGTTCAAAAAATGTTTTGCCAGTTTAGTATTATATGTATTTTAAAGTAAAGCGCACTTTCCAAATAGGGCATTTTGTTGTGGCTTATGTGACTTAATGCATTAAAAACTAAATTTTTTCCCTGATTTTAAGTAAAAATTTCATGAAATTTGGTGGACTGAAAGCGAAGTTATTGCATCTGAAGTGGAAGTATGTTTGTGTCATCGTACAAAAATGTGCATCGAAGCATTTAAATTGATGGACCAAGTTTATGGGGATTTTTGTTTATACCATAGTGGAGTTCATAAGTGGCAAAAGCGATTTAAAAACGATTGTCAGAACATAAATGATGACCCAAGTGTTAGCCAACTGAATCCACCGTAGAACAAAACTGGGCGGTAATTCATAAAAGATAAGCCAAAATCTTGATTGAAATTCTTGAAATTGGATTTAACCTTCGCTTCACTTATACCCACCCGGGTGATATTTTTAATATTCATGTTTAATATCTGCACAAATTTTGAGGTAATTTTCAATAACATGAAAATATATTTTTTTGAACTTTTGTTCATGTTTAAACTTGAATTTTGTCATTTTTTATACAAATGTATCTGGGTGATCCCAGGCGGTTTCGCTACCATTTTGATTAAAACTCACGATACATTTTTTTTGCGTACCTCATTATGCGTTCAATAACACATAGAAAGAAATCTTCTAATATTTTCCATAGTCTCAAAATAAATCATTAAAGTTAGACCTTTTTTCGAAATACGAACTATCGCCAGAGGAAGATACCAAATACTGAAGTATGAAAAAAATTTATAAATTATTATATATTTATTGTGAGTTTTACTCAAAATAGCAGCGGAAGTGCCTGGGATCATCTTTAGTAAGGCGAAGGTTAAGCATCTCAATAGCATAAATTTATTGCATTTTAACTGAACATTTGGCTATCGAAGGATGCCATCCCATCTATTGACACTTGTTTTGACTGTTTTTTTGTTTTCACATGATGTGCCACCGTGCGAATTTCACCTTTTCAAAGAATGCATTTGCCGATGAAAAAAGCGTTTTGAGAACGTAGAAACCATCCAAAAGGCTTGTACCGACATCCTGAAGGACATTCCGGTCGACAAACTAAACTACTCTTTAGACATGTTTTTAGAACATGCAACTCGCCTAAACGTGACTATTACAAAAACAAATTAGTTTCGGTAAAAAAAAAGGGTTTTGTTAATATTCTTTTAAATATTTAAAGATGAAAAGACCTTTTTGCTAATGTGGGAACGTACATACGATGCATAGTGATTGGAAATGTTGACAAATTATAGGCTATGGGGGGGTTCTGGCACCCTAAACCCCCCCTTGGCTACGCCCCTGATCTCACCTATACCTATATATATATTCTGGCAACAAATTACCGTAAATTGTTGAATAATATTCGAAACACTTGAAACGCTTTTCGGTATGACCGACTTCTTCGCTCCGCACTGCGACATCAGCTCCAGTCTTTACGTCATGCAACACACCTGTGTTGCTTCTCACAGCTTCTTTAATTACCTTTAAATGGAATCTCAGCCCAAAACTTAAAATTGCCCTAAGCAATTCTGCTAAAGGCCTTGTCAAAGTTTCCACATCACAAGTTGACACACAAGTTTAGAGCACACAATCAAAAAACACTACGAAAAATTAAATGTCCCGCTAATTTGACGCCCAAAACCATGCCACAAAAACCGACACTAACAACTTATGAACACATTTATTTATGTGATATTGTCGGATATTTGAAAAGTGTGGTAATCGTTAAGGTGGCCACATTATGTCAAACAAATGAATTAAGTCGTCGGCCACGGGGCCGCCATGTGCTGTGCAGCTAAACAGCCCAACAGGAAGACGGCGACAATATTTATTGCATTTTACGAAAGTTTAAATTGCTTTTTCGGGCAACTGTAAGTATGGAAGTCTGTTTGTGTTTGTGTTTGTGTATTCGAGTGTGTGCGTAAGTGGTGCGAGCCGAAAAATGTCAAAGAGCGCAACATGAACTGGAGAACCGAAAGCCGCGCGCAGGCACCGATGCTGCCAGCAATCTGACAAGGCCTGCAGGACGCAGCGCCAGCACGCAGACAACGAAACAACAAATCACATTCCGTAGACCAGAACGAGATATGAGATTTGTTTTGTCGACAGCGTCAACCGAAATGAAACTTTAAGTGGCGAGCGTTGCGCGTTGCGTGTGGTGCGCTGTTAGCTGCAACTGCGCTGTTGCAAGTGGTGCGGTTGGATGACACGTGCATCCGAGGCAAAGTCATTAGTGGCGTTTTTCGCCAACATTGGCCGTTACTTGTAATTGTAGCTGCTGAAAATTATGCCCCGTTGCTGGACTTTGTGCGTCATTTGAATTCGGGATTTGTCAGAATGCAGAACATGTGACCGTTGGAAGATTATGGAAGCACTGGAATTGAATAACTTAAGGAACCCACGCTGATGATTTTCTTTATACTGTATTGTTACGAAAATGACTTCTCTGCACACTGCTGCCTTTTATACCTGTCTGGTTATCGCGCCGACTGTTCTAGCATATTCTAGTTGTACTCTCTATCTCGATTGTTCTAGCACAGCTCATCACCTTCGCGAACCATCCTTGCCATATCGGAATTATAGCAAGTTTGCCGTACTCCAAAGTTCATGCCTAAAAGTATGCTTGGAAAAGCATTCATGCATGGCACAGAGTGCCTCATCGTTACAATATTTATTTCTCGTTATTTCTTGTATAAATTTGATCGACCAAAACACAACGATAATGTGCCATCATATCGATCGACAGTTGTTACAAAACACAATCACGTTCAAAAACTCAATCAATACCATCGATTGGCCATTGTATATAATTCCAAAATCTAACTCCGTATGACTTCTCTATGTTCCTAAGCCTAGAATACCCGCTACGGGATAGTAGTTCTTTTTCGATTTAAGTCATGAAGGAAAAGCGTTATGTATTGCTGAAAGAAAAAAATCAGTAACATGTCCATATTGCGTACAATTTTGTTCATATTTGAGACTATTTCGAGACGATTAAATAAACCATTATCAATAATTGAAAATTGTGCCATTTACTTAACAATTTCTGGTCATTATTTAATAGACAACATGTACATTTGTCGTCTATTTTGTCTATACTAAAATGAACCTTTTGATAATGTTTGCTAATGTGCCTGTCTGTCAAGTTCAACGACTCTAAGTGGGCATCACCACTAAATTAAAGTGTATATTTACGTCCATATTCATACAAGTAGTTGATGAAAACTAACCCTTTCCAGTCAATTTCCGCATTTCTTGAGATACAAATTGTTTCTTCAATATTTACTCTTTTTTAATATTTTAGCAATAAAATTCAACAAAATATCAAAAACATAATTTAAGTTGAGAATTTCAGCTCAGCCAATTTTGTACGATATATACGTACATTGGACCGCAAGGAAGTAAAAATTCATGAAATTTTGGTCCTTGGTTTTTTTATTTTTATGAACAATTCATTAGTTTAATTGAAAGAAAATATCAATTATAACAACAAAAAATCAAAACGTTATTTTATTTTAATCGAAACTTGTATAAATTACATATAAGTATAAAAGTAGAATGACAAAACAACAAAGATATAATTTGTGATTTGAATATGGTTTTAATATACCTACTATATGTTCACATCTTTTTTCAATTTTATGTTACTTAAATCAATTGAGATTTCAACTTTGGAATTTTTAAGCTTCTTCTACAAAAAATATTCTATGAAAAGTGCCTTCCATAAAAAGTGCTTTGACTGTGAAATAAAAATTCTTGGAAAATTGAACAAATTTCCCGAAAGGGTTAATAATCAAAAAAAGGAGAAGCCCAACAACATGTCAAGCATTTAAATTTAAATGAGTCAATAACACCAACAATTTGTCTCTCATTCTTTGTTGCTAAGTATTGAGAAAGGCACAAGCGGGATAGCGGCGGGCAATGGCACTTGACGCCTAATTAACTCGCAGCCGAAAAAATGCCATGTAAGGGATCAGACGGTTGCCAAATCGATTTTCGGTAGAAGCGACAAACACATTTGTTGTGCTCTGAGGCACTGTTGGCCGTGTCGCTGTTTCGTTCCTGCACGTCTTCTTTCTGCATCAGGCCCCCAATCGCTGTTAGAATTGCTGTCAGAAAGGCCACAATGTTGCCGGCTTTGTTATTACAAATTGTCTCGTCTGCCGTTCGCTTCGCTCTCGTCCATTTCAATTACACATTTCCAACGTCAGCAGCGAAGCGGTTCGCCTACAATGTGCGTTCAGCTGCGCGAAAAGATCGCATAACAAGCTTCGACACAACAAAGGAACAATAACAATAGAAATGCCGTAATTCGAAAATGCTGCATCCACGATTTCACGCGCAGTGTAGATGCCAGCGGCGATTTGCAAATTTGGCGCACGGTTTTGCCAACTACGGGCCACATGCAATCACACGCACACACACATAAGTATTCTTGCAACATGCCACACACTGCGTTTTGTTGTTTGCTGCATGTTGCATGCAGCATGCCGAATTTGCCACATTGCGCTGGCGAATTACAGCGCCAACCAGCGCGGAGCTGGGAAAACACGAATTTGGTTGGCACCACTGCCCGGTGCAACCACAGTGGCGTAGTTTGAACCTAAAAAAACGATACAACCTTTAATTAATGAAATTCAAAATTTCATCTAAGTTTTTCGAACAAGTTTCAAACTCGGCCAAATTATTTGAGAATTTATCGGGAATTTTTATGTTTCGAATATTGCGGTGTATCCACTTTTATTTATTTGAGTACTAAAACACCTTCAGAAAAGAGAAAGAAAAGAAAATATAGATACATATATATATACATAGGTACAATCAATTGATGTTCTAAAACCCACTTCTCAGTTTTAAAGTCATAAATTTTTCGGTTTCCACCAAGAATGAATTCGACTGCTCAAAAATTTATATTCAATTGTTTATGGCCTGTAACTTATCTTTTTTCATTGATAACAAAATAAATTTCATGTATTTTTAGATGAAAGATACATTATTTTCGTAGAAATTATTTGTGTAGGTTCTAAATAGAATCGGATTGAGAATAACAAAGTTATTTACTAATGTTCGATCAAAGGTGGATTTTTGGCCGAAGCCGAAGCCCAAGCGGAATATTCGGTATCATAAAAAAACATATGAGCCCGAAGACCGAAGCCGAATACTTACTAAAAAAAATTCTTTTAAGGAAAAAACTGATCAAATTTAGCCGTTCTTTCTTTATTAATTTCTTTGTTCCCCTTTAGAATTAATAAAAGAATGTACATATATACATAGATATACTTACAAGTATATATATTTTAGTAACAAAATCCAAAACCAGTATTACAGTTTAGTTTCCAACAAAAACAAAAGACTTAAAAATTCAATTGACATATGTAAATAGCTGATTAGAGATAATTTTTATTATTCGCAATCTTGATGTCCAAAATATCGGATTTTTGATCAAATACAGGATGAATGAATGAATGAATAGGAAGGATTTATTCATTCATTCATTCATAAACAAATGAGAGCCAAAGAACACTGGGTGACAACTTTGGCGCCAGGTGACAACTTTTGCGCCACCCTGTACTTCGAAACAGAGCAAATTGACTTGCATTTCAGATTGATTAGATTCTCAGAAATCCAATTAGATTTGCCGAAATGATAAGTTTCGGTGAAATCCAATAAGAATGTTAAGAAGATTATTTGCAGAATTCTATAGACGATAGGTAAATAGGTATGTTCGGGTAAAATCCTAGCAAAAGAAAATTACTTTGATGATTTATATTTGACACTTCTAAGAAAACAACTCATTGGAAAAATCTTTTTATAAGGATCGTTAAAAAAATTATTGAAATTATAAATTATTATCTTCCAAGAACAACTTGTGAGCAGCTCGCAGGCCACTGTTGACAGATTTAAATGAATTTTATTATAGTACAAAATTAGTGTAGCATTTTTGCAATTATTCTGTATGGGTTTTGTACAAATTTGGTTATTTTTAGTATTTTCAAAAAATGTAAGAAGAAAGTCTATATATGAGGTTTTTTCAATACGCGCCCAGCTTTAATAGGGAAGGCGTGGCATGGTAAAAGAATATTTTATTAGAAATCCAATTGATCTAACGAAAACATAATCATAAACATAATCGAAAACATAAACTTTAGATTGCACAGGTTTATCGTAATAAGTATCACTAACTTATATGATTTGTTAACGAGCCAAATGTACGAAATGGGTTAAGAATTGACAAAAAATGATTCCCTACATTCACATATTTATATTTATAGAACAGCTTAGCTTCAACTAGCCAAAGACTTTTGTAGAAGCAAAAGGCATTGTTGCAAAAACCTAGAAGAAAAAACACGATTCTTCAGCTTCTATGCAAATTTCCACCAAGGATAGAGGATTTATCATGCACGCTTATGTCCAGATAATTTATTTCAAGTTGATATCAAACAGCTAAATTGGTTTAATGGGTTTGATTGATTGGTTTGAAGCCTTAGAGAGTGAACCGCTTGGTATTCTGAAGTATCACAACGGGCTCCATTGTGCTCAGTGCACTATCTACCTTCTATCTATCTTCTTCCACCCCGACACTTTTACCTCTCCAAGCAACAGCCTGGAACGAATGGACCATTTGAAGCAACAGCCACTGCAACCACAACATTTTTGTTGCAAAAGACAACGCAGTCAAAAAGAGCCGCAGGTCATCATACAACTGAAAATACTAAAATCAGCACAAGAATTCTTGCGCTGAGTTATGCAAAGCTCCGGAAGGAATTCAACTGACGGTTGTGCAGTGCGAACTTCAAACCATACAAATCGAAATGCAATCATATTTCTGTTCAATTGCCGGCAAAGCGATTTGACTGAATGCAACAAGTTGCATAGCTGCGAATGCGAACTGTGGCACCGGAGGCAACTTAGCGCTTGCTTGCTAGCATTTTTGTTACTGCAGAATGTCGCTCAACTGACACTCATTGATTGGTGGGGCGCGACGTGTGTGCTGTGGCACAATTTGCACGCAATTTGTCCCATCGGCCACGTCAGCAGCTTTTTAACAGTGCACGCCCAATTGCTAGCAGCGTGGCGCCAATTCGAACACTTCACATCATCGGCTGAACGCGCTTCACACTCTTCGCGTTTTGATGAAATTGAATTACTTCATAATTGGAGCAGCACAAACGGCCGCAGGTGGTAATTGCAATTGCAGCGCTGAAAAATTGCATTAAACTAATTGCGGCAGGCGGTCGCGCACACAGGTAGCTGCGTGCCGCCGCACGCTGCACACAGCGCACTTCCGCTCCATTCCGTGCGCCACACATTTGCAACACTCTCGATCGAGTGTGTGCATATCGAACCAACAATTTCCGGGCACAAAGTTCAAGAGCGGCGCTTGTGTGTGCTGCTGAGTGCCACTTGCCGCCTTTGACGTGGCGAAAATGCACACAACTTGGAACGTTCGGCGCTCGCTCTTCATTGGTTAATGTCGTGTCAAAGGTGGCAAGTGGCAAATGCCACATTTCGAGCTTTTGCCGCACTGACGCCAGTCAATGCCATCCAGACGATTTGCCAGCGAACACGTTTTGCATGCAGCTGACGCTTGCTGTTGAATCTAATTAAAGCGTGAATGAATTGGTGAATAGGCTGTACACAGTGGCAAAATGCAAATGAGTTTCTTTTGGATATTATTTAGTAGGTCGATCTTTTTTTAAACATTATTTAAAAAAATGAAATCTCAACATCTTCAACAAAATCATAAGATCTTTCTTTTTTGAAACATCAAAAAACTCAACGGAGGCGAGTTATCTAGATAGTTTAAAAAATCTCTATACATACGAGTATAATTGTTTGACCTGACTGACTGACTGGCTGACTGATTAATCATCGTTCAGCCAAGAAATTTAAACTATAGGTACATCTTGAAAAATCTATGAGGCCCCTAATTTTTTAAGGAAAAAGTATGAAAAATGATGAAAATGACTATGGTACATTTTTGGTATTATTTCGATGAGAATGGAAATCACACCAAATAATTTGGCTAAGACGGGATTTTGTTGAAATTCGGGGTCTAAAAGAGCAAAACATGGTTTAAGGTGTTGTATGAAGAATCGCGATTTAATGGGCCTATTAATTTCAAATTTGGTGAAAACACTTCAAATAAAAAATAATTTTACACCTATTTTTTATTTTTCGAAAATCAAAATTTAACAGGGTCAACAATGGGTTAAGGTGCGCCTAAGAGCAGACTATGAAAAAACCATGAACCGATGAACCTTACCAACCAACCTTAAAGTTGGTTAAAACACTGGGAATCAAAAATATTGTAACATGTGTTTCTAATTTTTTTGAGAATCAAAACTCAAAGGCGTGAACCAAGAGTTAAAGTTTGTACAAAGAAATATGATTTTTTTACGCTTTTTGACTTCAAACTTGGTGAATGTACTTTAAATTTGAAATAATTCGATAAGTGTTTTTTATTTTTTTCAATAATCAAAATCTAACGGGATCAACAATGGGTTAAGAGTTTGTATAGAGAAACAAGATTTTATAGACCTTTTGACTTCAAACTTGGGGAAAGTACTATCGGTGAGAAATAATTTGACACGTGTTTCTTATTTTTTGAAAATAAAAAGCAGACGGGTCAACGATGGGTTAAGAGATTGTATGGGGAAACATGATTTAATGCGCCAATTGACTTCAAATATGGTGAAAGCACTTACTTCAAATGAGAAATAAATAGATAAGTATTTTTTCATAAAAATCTACAAGATCAACAAAGGGTTAAGAAGGCCCCATTGACTTTAAACTTGCTTGCAAAGCCGTGGGGCCCTGCTAGTATAACATAAAAAATAAAACATACGAATATAAAAACACACAAAAAATCATAATCATATTTGTAGTGTCCGACCGAATATTCGGTTACGGTTTCGGCCCAAATAAGTGGTTTCGGTTGAAACTTTCTAGAATATTTTTTTACATTTTATTGTGTAGCAGATATATAGTGAAAGGAGGAGTAATTTGGATGCCACCAATGTAAATAAACTTTTTTTTAGAATATAATATTAAATTATTTAATTTTGAATATTAGCGAATAAGGTACGAAAGGGTGATTTTTTCATGTTTATATTTTACAAAAATGAATAAATTGTTTTTATTAATAAGTATTTATTTATTTATGTTTGTTTGTTCTTTATTTACTTAATGTAAAATTCGTTTGTTGAAAACAATGCTTGATATGGTGATTTTTATTTCAACTAGAATGTTTCGGTTTCGGCCGAATATTAAAAAAAAAAACCGAAATTCGGTTTCGGTATCGGCTCAAAAAAGATGTTTCGGTCGGACACTACATATTTGACACAACAACACAACAAAAAATAACAAAAGTTGGACAAATTTTAAAACTTAAAACAACCAAAAGTGGATGCGTTTGGATAGTTAAATATAAATAAATAAATAAATAAATAAATATATAAATTAATACATAAATAAATAGTGAAAATCAAAAATGGATGAATAATTATAGTGCATCTTAAATTAGGAAATACAGTGTAATCTGAGTGGAGTGAACCCCCGATGCTACGAACACCCCGATAGAGTGAACATCAAAATTTTTACATTGAGTACTCTATAGAGTGAACAATTCTGAATCTCTTTAGAGTGAACACAATTTAAAATAAATTACTTCTGTAACTTCAAGTTACTGCCAACCAGAATTTCGGGCTGTTGAAGAGAACAACACTTAAAAGAGGCATTGTACAATTGGTTTGTGCGGCAGCGCCAGAAAAATTTTCCTGTCAGTGGAGATATGTTAAAAGAAAAAGCAAAGAAATTACATATGATATTAATGAAAAGGAAGGCGGTTTTAACGCCAGTTGTGGATGGCTAGCCGGATTTAAATCACGCTGTGGAATTCGTCTGTTAAAAGTGTGCGGCGAGAAATTGTCTTCAGATAGCCCGGCTGAACCGTTTAAACAAAAGCTCAATAGTACGATTTGTGAGGTACAAATTTATAAAAGCCAAATTTACAATGCGGACGAGAGTGGACTATTTTTGAAGATGCTACCCGAAAGAACTTGTAACCAGTAACCAGTACAGAAAAACGGCTCCAGGCAGAAAATTAGAAAAAGCCAGAGTTACAATTCTTGCATGCGCAAACGCAACTGGACAAACCACGCTCTTTCAAATCTTTCAACATTCCGGTGGACTACCGATATTTAAAAAATGCATGGATGACAGCAGAAATTTTTAAAGAATGGTTTCAAAAGTGTTTTGTTCCACAGGGGAATTTAAAAAAAGGAAGGCAAAATTTCAATTTTTAATAAATTTATTTATTATCCCCTTAAAATACTCTCCTCCTGCGTCAATAAATGTATGCCAACGTTTGATCCAATTTTCCATAAATTTTTTATAGGCCGCCAAAGGTATGGCATTCAGCTTACGCAGCGAAATCTCTTTTATCGCTTCTATGGTCTCAAAACGCGTTCCCCGCAATGGCAATTTGAGTTTAGGAAATAGAAAAAGTCACACGGGGCCGTGTCTGGACTGTATGGTGCTTGGCTGATGACATTGGTCGAAATTCCGACATTGGCCAAAAATTCCGAAATAATCAAGGCTGTTTTTAAATGAAATTCAGCTTTTTTTGGAACCAGCCGAGAAGCGACGCGTTTCATGCCCAAAATATCAGTTAAAATGTGTTCAGCTGATCCAAATGAGATGCTCAACAACACAGCAATCTCTCTAATCGATACACAACGATTTTCCAACACGGTTTGCTTCGACGATTCGATTTTTTCTTCGGTAACAGACGTTGATGGCCGTCCAGGGATGTCATCGTGCTCTAGGCTCTCTGGGCCCCCTTTGAACCTTTTATACCATTCGTATGCTCGTGTTTTCGACATACACGCTTCACCATACGCCTTTTGTTACATTTTCAACGAATCGGCACACGAGAGTTAATTTTTAACACAAAATTTTTGGCACGCGTGTTGTTCCAATTCTTCATCCATTATAAAAATCGCCACACATCAATTTTTCGACTTCTTCGTATAGACGCCAATCGAATACTAATCTTACAATATGCGTCAAAATTTGACAGAACACCAATAAAAGTATTCCCAACGTTGAGAAAATAAATTCCAAATTACCGTTCTTTTTTGATCATAAAGTATACTCGTAAGTACGTAATGGTGAACAGAAAAACTCAATCTGGATATAGTGAACAATCTGGATTCTATGAACTGGCCTTGCATTAATTAGTTCACTCCACCCAGATTACACTGTAGTACCTACGACAAGGCTTTCAAAATAAATTCTCAACAAACAAGTATGATTTAAAAAAGAATTTTCTCCGAATTTAAATTGGAGCATTGGAAATAGCGACTTTGAAAGTAGTGAAAAGCGTTCGTACTTCATATGTTTGTGTCACTCACATTTCAATGATGAAAGGTTACATACTCTGTGTCCTTGTGTCGAGGTTGAGGTACAAACTTAGTATCAGTGTACAGTTATTACTCATAGTTAACAGTTTTCTACGAACTTGTTGATGGTTCCGCAAGAGCTAATTTTCCACTCTCTCGCCTCGCTACCACTGCTAAAGACGACACGAACGGGTTGCCATAATGTGCCGAACACCACCAGCGGTAAATCGAATTTCAAGCAGTTTTCCATATGTGAGCAGGAATCGATGACCTTCGCGTGTTAGGTCAGGCCATTACTCTTTAATGACTTTGAAGTTGAGTTTATGTGCGGCCATATGTTCGAGTGTTTTGCTACTACAAGGCAAAGACGTTCCGTGCATTAGGTACCTCAAGTTAGTTTAAAAAAATCAGTACGTAAGTGCCGCATATCAACGCAGTACTTACAATTTAAATTTGCATGAGTGAGCGTTGAAAATGTCAATATGCGAGATTGAAAGTGTGTAAAGTGCACCAGGAGAAAGCCACAGTTTTTCATTGCAACACAAGCTTCAGTTCGGCAATTTCGCTTTGATGCCCTGAAGTATGCTACTAATTTATGCGCCAACCGAAAATATGTTAATATTAATGTGAAAAATTTCTATGCAAAATAAGGAAAGGTTGGGTCAGCCCCAAACTGCTGTTCGTTCGTACGTATGGCCCGGTTGGGTGTGCTACCGCCGCTGTCCATCAACCCCTGAGTGCCGCTGTGGGCTGTGGGCTGTGCAGTCGCATATCAAAAGCACTTAAAATAACAGCAACAGTAAACGGCCAGTGTCCGACAGCAGCGAGGGATCCATTTCTAAATCGAAAAGTCTAGTGTTACTGCGGGTCGAATTTGGCTAGAGAGCAAAAGTGAGTTTTCCTTTCAGCTCCGTCCACATGCTGGAACGGAAACAAAAGCGGCATAAGAAAATTTGGGCAAAACCCCTCACGCCAACGCCAAAGTAATGGACATTCGAATATTTTAGAGAAAGTTTTTATGTGATTCGACGGTCGAATGACACTGCGACGGCTGTCCATTTTCTTATATTGCACAAATGTGACTGGCAGCCCGGGGCAAGAAAACAGCCTGGTCAAATGTCTATTGACCTTTGCGGCTTCTCACGCACACACGTACACGTACACCCACGCAGCCACAGAACGGACTACTTGAGTCGGCGACGCTGTCAACGAACTTCAGTGCCCGAAAATTCAATTTCAAGATTTAATGCTGCAATATAATTTCTTGCATTAAAATCTACATTTAGGTAATTACCGAAATTTCGTGCAAATTGAATGATGGACGTAGCCGAGTGAGCAGATCTCAACCCTTTCGGACGGAGCGCGTCTCCGCAATTCCATGTTGCCGCGCCTAAAGCAAAAAAGTGTAAATGTGAAGATACTTGCAACACAGCACTGCTAATGGCATTGAAGCAGGTGAGGGGGAGGGGAGTGTGTTTTTTGTCTTTAATGCATGCAACAAGTTTTTGTTGTTTTGCACATTTCCTTTTGAACAGCGCTGGCGTTTAATTTTTATGGTTGCGTGTCTGCACCCCGATTGATGAAATTGTCGCGAGGAAAATTTAATTAAAACAGCAAAGCTGTGCAGTGAACGCGACACATGCTCGTCGTTTATGTATGAAAGTAATTTTATATGCTTTTAGGCCACTTAGATCAAGCATACCACAATCGCCCATGTTGTGAATTTAAGCAATTTTTACCAAAATATCACATCAAACATAACTGAGAATTTGTTAAAAATATTTTAACAAATTATATTTATGCCTAAACAAGGCTTTAGATAGCTTAATGAAATGTCGATGTGCTTAACATTGAATTGGAAAACATTTAATATTATCAATCCGAAAAAAACAAACTGCTACAAATGGAATTAGTCCATAAACTTAAACTTAATAAACTTTAAGGTCACAATAACAATGATAATGTTTTTAAAACAAGACGTAAATCAAATCATCCACGGTAACACAAGTGACAATAGTCGAATTGTTACTGGAAGTATGATTGTATGACAATACAAGGGGATAGAAAAAAATTTAAGAAAATATTGATCAAAACGCGCACACGCCTCTTTCTGAGCTGCAGTTCAAATTCTAGAAACCCTTCGTGCTGATTTCTTCGTGTAGGGGAAACTGGGGTACATTTGACTTTGGGGCACATTTGACTATGGCCGTTTTGAAATCAAATCGGTGCAAGTAATGAAATTTCTCTATTGTCATGACGTTTGACAGTTTGTGCGCAAATTTTGGCGAAGCAGCACGTGCTTTTCTTTTTTTACGGGAGTTTCTGAGTGATACGTAAGGAATTTGTGAAGTGAGTTTAATAAATATCTCAAAGTGGTAAACTAATTTTACTTACATTATTTTCTATTATTTCGAAAAATGTTGTTAATTAAAGGTCATTAAAGTATTTTAGGTAAGAAAATTAAATCAAGTAAAATAAAGCATATGGGGTACATTTGACATAGAAGATGTGGCAGTAATTATGCGTAACGAAATCGAGTTAAAACTGCCAATTCCAGAAAATCCGGCTTCAACTTCACGTTGTCGTACAATATATATTTTTAAGATTAACTTGTCCAAATATTTTGTAAAATAAGTTTATTTTTCTTCAGTTTTATTTTTTTTTTTTGTGTTCAATTTTTGTTAACTAGATGCCTATAAATGAAAAGTCTATTATTTATTTTTTCCTTCGCGTAAAATTAAATATTAAAAAATATACAACGAAATTTTGCTTATTGTTAATCAGAAGCGATTTTATTTTCTTTCACAAATATAGATGTCAAATGTTCCCCTCCCAAAGTCAAATGTGCCCCTTGACTGGGGTACATTTGACAAAATGACTTTTTTCAAAAAATATTAAGTTATAACGAGCAACATCTTCTGTATAAAAAAATAACTTTAAATTTCTAAAATTTAATAATCACTTTCGAGAAGCAGCATTGATTTTTAAAATTAATCAATCACGTTTCAAGAAATATAGATTAAAAAAAAGGTGTCAAATGTACATCAGTTTCCCCTATATTTACAACCATGGCACATGGTCCAGTTCATCAACAATCATTTCCTGGATCAATCGTGGATCTTCATCAATTTTGAACATCACGAGAGCAACGCTTACATCATCAATTAAAGATTCGTTCTCCTCAAAGTAAAGAAAGTACTTTAAGACGACCACAACGGATGGCGTATTATTTGTTTTTGTTTTCTAGTTCACTCCTCTCGGGATCATAGGGCCTCCATAAGACTCTTCCATCTTACACGATTCTGGGCTGTTGTTGACCGCGGCTACTTCGCGAAGAGTCGACCTTCTCAAGATGTTCTTTGGACGACCGTGACTTCTGCTCCCTGGCGGGGTTCAGTCAAGCGCCATTCTCGTGATGCTGTCGGGTGGTTTTTTCAATGTGTGACCTATCCATCGCCATTTTCTGCGATTTATTTGCCTCAGGATGGATTCCTCCTGAGAAAGCCTCGATAGCGCATCGTTGCTAATTGTGTTGCTAATTGTGTTTTTGTTGTTTGTTACTCATTAAATATTTCCACAGATTTAATTTTACAGCGAAATGCGTAAAGAATGGCAAACTGAATCTCTTGCTGCGATAGCGATGGAATTTGCACCGACTTTTTGTTATCAATTTTGCGTTTTCTTGTTTCTATTTCAACTGATTAACTGAAATGAAACTTCAAATGAAGTATTACAATTTTATGCCAAATCAGCTGCCATTCTATGCTTCGTGAAAAATTTGTTCCGTTGCCAATCAAGCAAACTTTTGTTAGTTCCTCCGTAAATCACACCATTGTATTTTAGTAAAACTAACAAACAAAGCTAATGGAGAACTAAATGCTAAGTCTGTGTATGAAGAGAAAAAGTTTTGTGCAAAAAATGCAACGAATTAAATCTAAATGGTAGATAGTGTGTATATTACAAATTTGTTTAATGAATATGTAATCATTTTACATTTTTTTATATTGTACAATTTAATCAGGCGAGAACATCAACTTTTAGGTAAACATAAAGAAAATAACCTTGATTTTCGTTATCATTTTCATAAACTTGTATGAACTTTCGAAATCGGCAATCGAAATTTCATAAAAACGCAAATTGAAAAACTATTTAAATTTTGATATAAAAAAAAAATTGTCTTCCTTAAACATTTCCTCTTTCAATATTTCTGTATCGAAATCGTAAAAACATACTCGTACGCAGTCAAATGCCGATTTTTCAATAATTTTGAGTATTTTCACCTTAACCAATTTCCACCCTTTTAAAGGCTGGATTAACTAAAAACAAAAAACACCTTTTTAATGGGATATGTTTTCTTAAGTAAACCTACAGTTGCAATTTCATGTTTGCAGCTTAAGATGATGAATCAGTCAGTCAGTCGGCACAAGCACTTACATGTATATAGATTCAATGTACATTCATTGCATTTACATATTTATTGCAATTATTTGTTTTAACGGAATTATCATATCTGTTTGCAATTTGCCTGCTGCCCTAATTGCATTCGCACACGACGTACATGTTTCCATAAACGTATTCATGGATAAATTATTTACAAATAATTCTACGCAACAATTGGAAAATAAAATTGAAGCCATGCAAGCATACTTGTGTATGTGTGTACATATGTAGATGCTTGTGTGCGCCTTCTCGTAACTCATTTAGATCGAATTGAGTTGAGCGCAAGAAATGAAAGAAATCTTACAAAACTTAAAACAAGGAAGCACAAATGCGTAAACGCACACAAGCATAACACTTGCTTGTGTACTCAAATACACAAACACATATTCGACACACGGTTACCATACATTTTTAAATCAATTTCATCAATTCTAGTCAAATACTTAAAAAATTAAAAAAAAAACAGAAAAAACATTTTCTTTTTCATTTCCTACTTATTTACTCTCTACACAATAGGGACGACTTTATCCTTATAAAATTAACCATAATATTATTTTTTCAATTTGATTCGAATATCTAACAAGTAATAACAAAATGCAAATATGTGAATACCGATTATAATTAAAATTTTTTTCAATTCAATGAAGTTTTCTATTTTATTTGCTACTCATATAAATTTTCACTCAAATTTTTAAATATTTTCTAATTTTTTTTGTATCCCTATCCTTGAAATTTCAAAGTCCTTTTAAAAAAATCTTGATAGGAATCCATTTCAAGAAATAGGTTTTTAAATGTTCCTAGCCCTACTTTATCACGAATTATATACAACTTTTATATTTATTTCATCAAATACTTTTTTTAAATAACACTATTCCAACGCCCATTTCCTCATCAGTTCTTAGTTAAAGTTCTTGTAAAATCTACATGAAGTTTAATTACTCGTTTCTCTTTTTTAATCCCAACCCTGTTGTGAGACTTGCACAAAAGTCAGATGAACATTAGAAAAAAAGAGAAACAATTGTGAGGCTAGAGTGGGGCTAAATGGCGTCGCATCGAGGACAAAATTCACATAAACCCTGGGAAATTCTACAAATTGCTCCACAGCTGATCAGAAGTTCCTCTTAGAGGGTTAAAATCGATGACTGACCCCCACTAGTTTTCTCTACTGAACATTTCTTTCAAACATATTTATACCCCATCTCCAACCCTTAATGAGGCTCCCATACAAAATTGTCGTTTTTATAAAATAGGCGCCCACTGCTCCCAGGTTGTCCCCAGACGTGTCAAATGTATGACCGACACCCATTTATTTTTCCTTCCAAATGTTTCTTCCAAACATACCTACCCGCTATCTCCAAGTCTTAAGGGAGCTGCCATACAAAACTGGCCATTTTCTATGCAATTTGCTCCCCACTTGTAAATGTAGTAAAGTAAGCGAGAAAACATCGTATCTCGGAAACTACTGAACAGATTTAAATGATTTATTTAGCGATCTTCAACATTCTTTAGTGCAAAAAATACAAAATAAATTAAAGTTCAAAATTTCACCACCAGAGGGCGTCTCCCATACGATCGGAGTTGTGAGGTTGTCAACTTTTGGGTTTCTACAAAGCAAAAATCAAAATGTATTGTTGAAAGCCCATTAACCTCCCCATTTTCCGCACTTTTTCACTAAACCGCATAAAATGCGAGGTTGCGGAGCATCGAAACCGAAAAATCGTGCACTAAATCACGTCTAATGAACAATCGTGCCGGCATTGCCTAATCGGTTCCCATGGTAAATATAGATATAATTATTATATGTTATATATATATGTTGTATTTTATTTTACTTATGTTTTATATATACACTTATGTTATAGTAGTGCACAAGTGTGAAGAGTTAGTTAGAATGGTCACCGTACCTAGTCCTATCATAGCAGTTGGTACACAAGACTTTTGATTGATATGGCACCACCGCCACTTGAGTCTCTCTGCGGTGCTTTTGCCAACAACAACGCTATAGATAAATGGCAACGTTGACTAAGACGATGTGAATGGTCGCAAGAATGATGACTTACACATTTATTCAGCAACACAGTGCAGCCAACCTTGATTTTTCGCATTTTTAGCATTTGGCTCTTTTTCCTGAAATATAGAATAGTTTTTTATAAAAAAAAAATATTATTAGGTATTATTATAAATGAAATTATTCTAAGCAATTATTTTTAATATTTGTTAGGTAGTTATGTGTAACTGGCTGGTCACGAATGGCCTCACATAGACTCATATTGGGTCCTTGGCGATACCAGATGGTATGTCTGATGTCTCAAGTTCAATTTCCTCGCACATTCTGCAACTGTACTCTCTGTCAAATCCATCCCATGCACATGTGCCGCTGTGCTGCATTTCAAACTGCAAATGACATGATTTTTTTTATGCTGTTTTCTAAGTCTCCGTGAATAATGCAAAGTGGCGTCGGCACATTTATGATCTCTGGAGCTGGGAGGCTTATACCACTCTCGGCGACTGTGTACAATGTCTCGTTTGCCTCTATGTCCCAATGCCTCAGCACCGAAAGCTAAAAGGCGCACACCATTCTTGGTGATTGTGTCCGCTGACTCGTTTCCCTTTAAGCCTTTATGCCTCGGCACCCAAAAGATTTGAAGCCTGCGGGTTGCGGCTGACCTTTCCATTACATTTTTTTAATCATATGCAGTTGGATCCAGTAGCCTTAATTGCTGCCGGCTGTCTGTGTAAAAATATATTTTAGAATTGACTGTAGCAGTAGTAATTTCCTAGCGGCGAACACCTCTGCGACTCGGAACCAAGCTTACCAATGGATCAGCATTGGGTACAAAATTTTACACACAATTACCCTAACGTGCATAGAAAAACAATAACAATGTTTTATAAAATAATAAATTTAAAAAACAGTGTTTTTTTCCACCGACATGTTTCCAAACAAAAATCATATAGTGTCACTTAGTTGGCGTTGACTGTAGCTCGATCTGCCACTTAGCGTTCGTCGCGAAGGCTTGTGTGCTCATTCAAATGACTTCTTTGATGTGCGTTCAGCTTTGGCCTTCTTGACTTTGCTCGCTTCGATTGCGAGTGGCGCGGAGCGTGTGCCTTGTGCTGCTTTATATGCGGCAATTCGTTCCGTTGGTGCGCCCGCAGCAAGGGTTGTAATTAGCTGTTATAGAAATGCTCCAATTGCCAGCTCAATATTATATGTTTTCTTTTACTTAAAAAAAATGTAATATGATGCCGTATGCGTGGCACACGTAGTGCTTTTTCTTGAAAGTGAAAATGTTCTTTCTTGAAAATGTACTTCACTCCAATTCCTTTGATTCTTTATTTTAGGTGAAAAATCTGCAGTTTACATTTTTAAGTTCTCAGCATAGATTTTTCACGCTAATCACATCTGAAAATCGTGTTTGTTTGGCTCTACCGATATTTCCTTTAATTAAAAGTTTCCAATATAAAAACATTTTACCCACTAGTGGTGAAGTCGAGTGGTGATATCAAACTTTCAATTGTGCTGATTATTTGATCGCCGAACTTGTCCAGAAAGTTGACATAGCCACAGCCTTATAGAAGTGGTCGACCCAGCGTAGGCCGAATTTGAATGGGTCCAAGGCGCATTAATAAGGTGATAGCACTACAGCAACAACAAAAATTCAATGTATTTTATTAATGCTTTTGGGCATGCTCATTGTCAAAATCAAATCAGAACCCATAGCAAGTGGACGGCCATTTTGACAATCAGCATGCCCATTCGCCAATAACACTACTCGACAAAAAATGGGTTCATTGCGTGCTCCTAAAAACAAAAGGATTTTTTAGACTAATCTTCGGCTGCTGAACACGAAACTGAAAATCAAAACATTTTCTTAAGAAGCGTTTTCGAAAAATCTTCGAAAAACACTTTTTCCCCTCTTATTTCAGTTATGAGCACATATCTCGTAAACCAACCATCCGACTAACACAAGTGGCCCGTCGTTCAAAAGGTAATTAACTAACCTTTCCGATATATAGATTTCCAAATCAGATTTGGATTTGGGGAAGTTACTGACAATGAAAGTTGTAAAAAATTGAATTTTTCGACCAATTTCAAAAATCATAAATTTTCGAATACTTTTTTTTATAGATAAAATAAATTATCTCCTCTGGTTTTAAAATCTAAGATGAAAGATATATTATTTGATCAAATATTAAGCCTAACATCAATAGAATTGAAAGAAAAATAACAAAGTTATGATGCACGGAGTGAAAACACCAACTTTTCATTTATTACACCGTGCGAAACATTTTTTTATTTTTCCGAGACCCATCGAAATGTTGATATAGACGTGAAACTAGAGGTCATTTATAATATCCTGGCATAGTCAATTCTTCATTTTCTGACCCAAAAACCTTCTTAAAGGACTTTAAAATGTTAAGGATATACACATTTCAAAATTTTAAATATTTGCGATTGTGCAATGATGAAGATATGGGTATCAAATGACAGAGGAAAATTGTCTCCTCTTAACTAAATTTTCAATTTTGAACTTTCAGAACTTTGAAATAGAAAAAAATTTAGATGTATGAATCTACAGACTGAGATCCAAAACATTTATGTTTTGCATACCTGACATATTTTGGTACTGACTGGTACTAAACCGGTTTGGTTTGGTTGGTTTACGAGATATGTTCTCATAACTGAAATAAGAGGGGAAAAACGTGTTTTTCGAAGATTTTTCGAAAACGCTTCTTAAGAAAATTTTTTGATTTTCAGTTTCGTGTTCAGCAGCCTAAGATTAGTCTAAAAAATACTTTTCTTTTTAGGAGCATTTTTCGTGTCGAGTAGTGTAATCAAAAGAAAAAAGTTTAATCTGCTGCGATGCTGCCACTACGTATTGAATTTGCCTTGAATGGGTCTATGGCATTGAATTCGAAGCCAATATTTACACACAAAATCAATTGACAATCATACAAATTTTAACAATTCAACACTGTGAACTCAAAAACACATCTACACAAATTGACTAAGCCGCAACCATTGTAAACCCTCTGTGCCAATTTCGACTGGTACACTCCAGAACACACTCGACATTCTCTCGCTTCTTGTGTCCTCACTGTGACTGTCAGAAGCAAAAGCTAATTGAGACACTGAGCTCCATAGCCACTCAAACCACATACATAGTTCCGCTGATGATTGGGAACGCCAAAACACAGAGGGATATGTTATATGGTCACCGATGGCGTCCATCAACTACGCAACATCGAGCAGCCAAGTAAGATGTGAGCGGGAACAGCGCACACAATAATGCGACGGCTTAAGAGGTAACCGAATAGACAAAGCTTTGACCGTAACAACATACAAAAACAACAAACAACTGTGACAAACGAACTAATGCCCCGTTCTGACTATGTCATACATATATGGTGTCATTTGTAGTCAGTTAAATGAGAACGGGTTGTCATATGGCATAGTGAAATAAATAAAGTGAACCAGCTAGGGAGAGGCATGCTTAAAAAATTTCAATTGCTTTGAAAATTAGTTTCACGTCAATTCGTTTCGAATTTACCCGAATTTGCTGTTCCCGAAATGTTACCAAATCAATATGTATATACGCTGAATGTGAAAATTCGCTGGAATTTGCCTTTGTTCATACGAATTACAACATATTACAATATAAAAAATACAATTGCAAAATCTACCTGTTCAACTTTTTGATATGTATATTTTCCCGTTTTGCTTGCGTTTTGTTTGTTCAGCTGCTTTCAGCTTTTTTCACCATGAAAACAAAATTTTTAATAAAAAAAGTTAAGCATTTGACATGTTTTTTCATAGTGACATAAAATAAGCATGCCGATTCAAGAGAGTTGTCAGTATCTGGTTCACTTTATTTATTTCACTATGGATTCAAGAGAGTTGTCAGTATCTGGTTCACTTTATTTATTTCACTATGGTCATATGGTGTCATTTGCGTTTGCCTGCATGTATGACTACGATTTGCCATACGAAACGACAATCAAATGAGAACGATCGAATTTGTGTCGAACGAACGATTTGACTACGTTTGACGAGAAAACAAAAAATTTCAACATGCTGGCAAACCTTGAACGAGAATACCAAAATCTCAAGAATAACACCTCAGGCATGTCAAACTGTAACGATTCCAGTGCTTCTAAACGGGTATCATTGCACCTCAAACTGTACGGTTCCTGTATGGGATAACTTTCAAAGCTATTACTCACCACATCAACCAGTGTTGTTGCACTCTCGAAAATAAAAATTTTACCCTAAGAAGCACTGTTGCCAACTTAGTGCGTTTCGCACTAAATGCAGTGCCTTTTGAAAAGAAAAACACGGAAAATATTAAGTTTGGTGTTTGGTGTTTTTTTAATGCTTTTTTATTTGAAAGACACTAACACTAATTCTTGCTTAAAAAAATTTGTTTTCTAATAACTGCAGCATTAAACAACACTATTGAACTAAATGAACTATTTACTAACTATTCAACACTGGAACGTTTTTAAAAACAATTATTAAAAATCATTCTTTGGATATTACATGAAACTTGAAGTGATCCTCCTTGGTTGAATTGAAGTGATCCTACTTGGGTCACGGCTGCCACTAATCTGCAATAATTTTCCAAGTATGTTATGCGGAACATTGGGATAACTATCACCATTTGCTTTGTTTTTGCTCATCAGTACTTTTGAGTGAAAAAACGCGGGTTCTAGTGCGTTCTGAAAATAAAAAGTTGGCAACACTGCTGAAAAGTCGAAATACAGTCGCGTCTGGATATAGTGAACTAATTATTGCAAGGCCTGTTCGCAGTATTGAGGTTGTTCACTATATCAAGGTTAAATTTTTTGTTCAAAAACTCGTTTTATTTGCTCAAAATACACGTTGTGTATATAAATTCAAGAAATCATTAAAATAAAAATTAAAAACCCTACTTTCAACCACAATCGGTTTGCACTCGACAAAAAACATAACCACTAATGTCAATAAACAGCTGATTTTATAACAATCAACAGCAAAAATATAAATTAGGGGAATACCCTCTTTCATTTTGTATTCCTTCTTGTGTTTTTGTTGCTTTTTGCTTGAAATTGCTTTCAAAATTTTGTTCACTATTTAGAGGTTTTCGATTGTTCACTATTTAGAGTACTTCATGTAAAAATTTGGGTGTTCACTATATCGAGGTGTTCACTATATAGGGTGTTCACTATACCCAGACACGACTGTATATGAAAACTTTTCAAAGTTGATAGGTCTATACCTTATTTTGTGAACTTTAATGCATATAAATGAGGCTATAAACATAACTTACACATAAAACTCTAAGTAAAATCTGTTTAAAAGTAACCTTAACGTTTTCCTCGGGAACGCACGCCCTCTTTAAACTTCAATGTTCTGGAAAGCATACATTTTAATTCACTTTTATATAGCTAATTAAATTTTGAACCTCAATTTTTCAATATTTAATGCTGAACAATTTGTAGAAAAATTTAAACTAAATGAAAATAAATTATATATTTCTGCTTCTTCCATTTCAGAGCGCTCCTGCTTAGCCAATTTAGTGCTGCTTGAAATTTACGCCGGCTTGCTCGACGCCTCTATGATGTGTCCGTTCGTTCTAATTACCGGAGGCTGACTGTACGCCTGAAAGCGCGTGTACAGTTGACAGAGTTTTTAAGAAAGTGTAGCACACTTTCAGGGCACGTCGGTACAACGAAAAATGCAGTAGAAAACCAAACTGTAGTCTGCGCCTTGTAGGCACCTCACTAGCACTTCGTCACGGGGACCATTCTCGAAGCATTTCCTTGCAGTCATCGGATGCGCTGTTCAACTGGCGACATCTACTGGCAATGAGGTTTGTTTAGAAATTGAGTTGAATGGTGAATTTCAGCATTCGCTCTAAAACGAGTGGGCAGTAGTGCGGAGTGCAAAGAAGTGTTGCTCACTTTTAGGGGGTTGTCGACGAACGGAAACTGCGCAAGCAGCCCAATGGTTGTGCGCCAAACTGTAGTTTTCACTTAGGTTATGTTCCATGGCGACAGCAGCTCCTGGAGGATGAATCTGTTGCTGTTGTTGAAATGACTGCCAGTCTTTCTGCCCAAATTACACCAACGGAATACAGCACCAGCACCATCTTTAAGCTGCAGTGCGCTATCGCCGTCTCCTTCGGGCGGGCGGTTCCTTCAGCGGACCTTCTTACATTCTCAGTTCTGGCATTTATAAAGCTACCGCTACTATGGCAGAACAGTCTTAGGGCCAATGAATGTAGCCACAGAACCAATTCTGGCCAAGGGGTCAGAGGCTTCGTTACCCGCAATTCCTGCGTATCCCAGGACCCAGTGTCAGACTATTATGTTTTCCTTCAGTCTTAACATTGGGGTGTACTGCACCCCAAAAGCACTTTAGAACGAATTAATTCCATTATTCCGCATTGAAACTGTATTTTCAATGCATGTAATTTGAATAAGCTTGGGTACTCTGTATAGTACTCTAGTGTGAGGCTTACGTAACAAAAATAGGTAGAAACAGTAAAGTCCAAAAAAAAAAAAATTAGCGAAATTTACTTTTTTAATTTTAACGAGGAGGAAGCATCTAAAGCCTAACCCCGTCAGTGTATGGCTTTAATACACTAAACCTCCTCTTGTCACATACCGAAATCCCCTCCGGACACTAACGTTAAGTATTACGTCAAAGGGCGGTTTTGAGCACTTGGCTCACAAGATCGTTTCGGTCTCAGTGCAGTTAGTCGCTAGTTGCACTTACCAGATTCCCCCACCGTATGTCACAGGTCTCTCCCTGTACGGTTCTGCGACGTTGCAGCGCGGGCCTAGGGTAAGATTTCGTGCCCGAAGCGGTGCAGGTAGCTCCTGAATACGCCCGTCAGGAACTACGTCAAGTGGAAGTTTGCCTTTGGAGGAGGAATCCCAACCTTGCTGCCACAGTCGTAACGACTCCTCTTTCTCCTTCGTATTCACCCCCTTGTCGTGCTCGCCTCTCTTCTTCCTGACGTGAACTCGGCTGCACTCGTCCGCCATGATGCCGACCGGATTCATTCCAGCCAGCAGGAGCGCAGCATCCCACTATCATAATTTGGTGAGTAGAAAACGAAGCGAGACGCCTTCTACCTCTCAGCGTCGCTTCCACAGTTCGTCAGGATTTAAGTCGTGTCGAGTTTCTTTATATGAAATAGTTACAATTATACAAGCTACATAGCTACGTTGAAGGGCCCCAAGCGAAAGCAACGAATGGACTCTGGCCATTGCACAGTGATTCGACTCCATACAACCACGGGACAAAATTAGAAGGAGTCGTCCGTTCTTCATAAAATTTGGTATACTATTTAGTCA
Organism: Melieria picta; assembly: GCA_964056695.1. Classification (NCBI taxonomy): domain Eukaryota; kingdom Metazoa; phylum Arthropoda; class Insecta; order Diptera; family Ulidiidae; genus Melieria; species Melieria picta. The sequence continues at coordinate 102,358,206 of OZ057398.1, read as the reverse complement.
TGATCTGCTGAAGTGAAATCTCCATTTTGTTTAGTTTGGCAATGCCTGAGACTTAAATTTGCAATTTTCGTCATTTTTGGTGAGCTATAGCACAAAGTGTGTTGGCTAGATTTTTCAGATTTTACATTTAATCGGTAGCTTCAACATTGGTAATTGCTAAGAGTAACAGAAATTGTCTTAGGACCCTTTAGTTTTGCAATAAAATGATAATAATAGACGTAAGTTTTGCATTTGTGCAGTTTTCTCAATTTTTCATGCTGATTGCATACTTTTAGGGATAAATTAAATAAATTTTGTTGAAAAATAGGTGTTTAGACCACTTTTCAAATTGAATTATTTTCTGAGATCGGAAGATGTCGGAGGATGTAATTACATTATCCGACAAAGAAAGAATGCTTCTTAAAATACAAAAAAATTCAGGAACATACTTTCACATACTTTTTAGATATTTTCCTCTAAGTTTTGCTAATTTTCAGATTTTTAATTTTGAAAAATATTTTAAATTAAAAGTGAAGTAAAAGCTTCAGCTTTGTAAATTTTGAGCAAAAATTAAAAGCGAAAATGGCCACGTCATTTATTAATCTATATTGAAAGTTTTAGCAACTTCTTGATAACCATGTATTTTAAATCATGTATTTACTCAATAGACTAAAAAACAGAAAATATGTGTTTACAATTTTTTGTGAAAAAAGTTCCGACTTTTATCAGCTCTTGCAATTGCACTAATTATTTTTTCGCACTGATATTTTGGGGTTTTCTTAGTTGGAGTTTTACCTTTTAAATGACATCAAAATTGTTAAATTCTGAGACTATACATTTTTTGAATTTTGTCTATGGAACGAATCACTGTGCATTGGATGGATTGACACTCAAATTTTGAACATTACATCAGCGCACTCAAAATTTGAAATTCAAAGATGCAATGTTTAATAAAACAGACGTTCAAGATTGCTTGGTTTAACCCGCATCGGTGACACTGCGAATTCGAGTAAGTGGAGCATAATTGATTGTGTAAAAAATAATTAAAAATTTATATTTCCGAGTATTGACTGTTGGAATGGATTTTTCCGTACAATTGCCGCATGTAAAACTGGATACACGCTCATATATTAATACAGGAAACAATTTTTATTTATCCGATAGTATCGATATTTTTCACTCAAACCATCGAATGGGCCAACTATCGATAGTTTTCCAGCTCTACCAAAGTACTCGCTGCTCTGGCACGTCAGTCATATTTCATCAAATTACAAAATACGCAAATGTATTATTGGATTATGAGTGAAAAGTAGGGTAACATTATCGCCGCAGACACTTCATAAGCATTTCTAATCGAATTTCGAAGCGATTAAAATTCGAACAATTCCATTTTTCGTTTGTTTACATTCGGCAACGCAACGTTGCGCAGACCGCGCGATAGGGTGGAAAACGGGCCTGCGCCGCACCGTGCCGCGCCCGCATGGTTGCGCTAAAAACGCATTCGTATGAAAATGCGCTAAAGCGTATGCAACGCGCCGACAACTCGGACATTGAGTAATCATCGCCCATTAAGACAATTTCCATTATCAATTGACGAACGGGCGCGCCAACAAATTTTCAGCGATCACAGTCACAGTCACAGTGCGCCGGTGAAAAAATGCCGGTCGCCACTTGCATACAATACGTGAACTTATGTAAGCGATGTACGTTTGAATGCATGTATGTATGGATGGATGTATGTGTGTGGCCTGAGCGAAGCTGCGTCGAGCGTTGACTGATGAAAATGATGCCAAGGGAAACTGCAGCACACATTTGACGATTAAGTGTCATTGCGGGCTTAGAGCGAGCGACAACTGCGCGCCACTAAGCGAACAATACAATCGTTGATTGCGTCGTCGTTTGAAAGTGAAACGCCATTCATTTTGTGTGATTAGTGCTAAATCACGAAATGTGGGCGCGCTGTGCTGAAATCGAGGAAATCTGCTTGCGGGAATGACGCTCATTAGACGTGAATCGAAGTAAATAGTGTTAACCGGCAGTCGATTTCTTATCGCCTCTGGTCGAGAAATGCGCAAATGGTCGTGTGACCTGAAGTGGGGTGCGGGGACTGTAGATGTGCGTATATATATGTATAGAAAGTCCATTATTAATAGGAGATATTCCAAATCAACAGAAGAACGCAATATTTTCGTAAAATATGTCAGTGAATATGTTTTTATTTAAGCCTTTAAACCGAAAACATATTTACCACCCACAGCTCTTGTAACAAATAGGTTAGGTGCACCACTAACTGATTTCTTAGCTTATAATACGAATGTATTTGTCACTGGGATGAGTTTTTCAATCATGCAGCATGAAATGTTGGTCACTTTATACGTAATGATATTTTAAATAATTTCATTACGAAAGCGAACTGAACAAAGTCGCTGAGCTGGTATGAGATCTGTTATTTTATAGTAACCGGGTTGTTAAAGTGACATCTGTCAAATTTGCTGTCAATTCTTTAGTATTGTGCAACAAATTATTATTAAAAATAGTTTAACAACGTGCACAAATCATTAAATTTTATTATCAAAGTCACTACTCCGTTCGAGACACGTTTCGTGCAATACGTGATTTTGAGCGACGAGGTCCAGTTTTGTTTTTTTTTTTTGTTAGATGAATGGAGATGTGAACAAGCAAAATAGCCTGTTTTGGGGGCGGTATCAATTCACACGAAATATACTAGTATCTACCAAAAGCAGCCGAGAAAGTCACTATTTGATGGGAATTTCAGACAAGCGAAATCATCGGTCCGTAGATGTCTCAAAATTAAACTGGCATATCATCACCGTGAACGACGAGCACTATAGATCGATGATTAATAACTTCTTGTGGCCTAAGCTGGATCATATGAATACCGGTAATATGTGGGGTACACAGCACATGCCAGGATGGACATTTTGCACGAGCAACGTGAACTGACCATCAGAATCGTGTCATTTTTATGTCTTGAGAAAGAAGTCTTCTTAGGGACTAACTTAAATCATAGCTCTGTGCGAATGAACCGCAAGCAGTTGACGCGGTTAAGTTAACATAACAAACATTATCCAGTAAATTCGGGCAGTTTTATACAACAAAGTCAACACAACAACAACAAAGTCAGACTCAGTGCAGTGCAGAGGGCGGCGTGTGTCGGGATTACGGGGGCCTTGAGGTCCTGCCCTTCTGACGCTTTGAAAACGCTTCTCCATCTGCTGTCAATTGAATATTTTATAAGACGGACGGCCGCTTCGAGTGCATTAACACTGATAGAATTATCCCAATGGGCGGAAAGACCGTACGGACATAGTAATATCCTCAAGAAGGTTCCAATGGACCTAAGGAGGGATACGGACTACACCACAAATGGTGCCGACTTTGATGTTGGGTTTTCCACGCTCTTCCCTTCCAGAAGGGAATGGAAGCGTTACGCATCTTCTTTTACAAACGTAGGAACCTCACTGTACACAGACGGTTCAAAAATGGACTGTGGAGTTGGGGCAGGAATTTACTCCAGGGATTTGGTAGTGGAAAAAGCCTTTCACCTACCAGATATATGCAGTGTTTTTCAAGCGGAAGTCTTTGCAATAAGAGAAGCCTGCAGGATTCTCCAACAGCAAGAAGTCCAAGGTAGGGATGTTTACATCTTCTCAGACAGCCAAGCAGTCATTAAGGCACTCACCAAGCCCATAGTTAAATCCAAACTAGTCAGAGACTGTAAGGAATTGCTAAGGTTGGTGAGCGGCCGGGTGGATTTTACCATCTGTTGGATACTCGGTCACGCGGGAATCTGCGAAAACGAGTCGGCTGACGAGCTGGCCAAGGTGGGATCTGCCATGGACACACAGCCCGAAAGGGTGGCATCGCCTTTAAGTGCAAGGCTAAGACAGTTAAAGGACTATTTCCTTCGGAAAGCGGATAGTAGGTGGAGCAATCTTTCCAGCTGCAGAGTGGGTCGGCAGATCTGGCCACGCTACAATTCCCACAGAACCAACAACCTGCTGCTAAATTATCGTAGGAATGTTTCTAGGCTAACAGCCGTGATCACGGGTCACTGGCCAATTGGTCTACACGCGGCGAGATTGGGAATCCCCCACAACCCTTTTTGCAGAAGCTGCAGGGAAATCAACGAGAGTGAGACACTCGAACACTTCGTCTGCGGCTGCGCTGCCTTAGCATTTAAAAGACTAAATTCCTTGGGGAACAGTCTGATTAGCTCTCTAGCTGATCTGTCTGAGACAAGACTGAGATGCATCAAGTCCTATTTGGACGATGCGGGTTGGCTTTAAGGCACAGTATCTTCTCCCACGCAGGGAAGACCCAGTCGAGGAAGCTACAACAAAACGGCACAAAAGTGCTAATTGGGTGTACTCAGTGAACACGCAGACGCCGCTACCTACCTACATACCTATGCAACAAAGTAATTGCAAACTGGACCGCCCGAATACGTGTTACCAAGGAAGCCGTGGCGAACATTTGAACCGCGTTATGTTCCACACTGAATGCCATCAAATATAGGGACTTTGAAATTAAAAATGAATTGGATATATGAAACACAACTCGTTTTGTTTACATTTTAAAATCGAGCGTCCTTGCTGAAAGACCCTATAATTTTATATAAATGATTGTTTTAGAACTTATTTTTATACATACATATATAGGTTTGTTTTAAATCTTTCTCAGACCGAAAACTTTTAATTTTTTCTTTTTCTAAAAAAAAAATAATACAAAAACAGATACGCAAACTGAAACGCACAGCAAATACTAAGTGAACAAGCAAATTGTAAACATCAACAAAACCACAGCTTAACCTCAAAACACAATCAACAATCTGTGGACATATGTACATACATATGTACGTACATGTAGTACATTTGTACAGTACAATTTTAGTAATCTACACACATACATACACATTAACAGACACATTGACAAACGAGCTGCGTTTCTTACTTTCCCCTAAAACAATTGAAAAAGAAAAATGCTGTGCAAAAATATCGTTGTTCGAATTAAAGTCGCAATTATCGTAGGGAAGCGTAAAATAATAATCGTATCTAATAGCCAGCGCTGTCCCCGCCACTGCCGCGCGTGCTAGTGCGAGCCTCTCGCGTGCGACTGCGCTAAATGTACACATTAGCGCTTTCATTGAAAAGTAATCTATACATTTGTATCTATCGTATATTATGTATGTGTGTATGTTGGCCTGTGTTGCCACTGGCCGCCGCCGTTATCAGCCCGTTTGTGCATGCGTGTTTATACGTTGTAATTATTTTATTTTGTTGTATTTACGTTTCGGCAGTCGTTCGGTTTAATTGAAATGTTTTCACTAATGATTCACGGTGGTGCTGGCTGCCACAGCCGCTGGCTGGCTGAACGGTCAGCGGGCTCGATCAATGAAGATCGCTCTCATTGCGGGCCGGCACACTGTCAGACAAGCTGTCTGTTCGGGCTGTCTAGTCGGCGTGACGGCGGACGGCGGACGGTGCCATATGCTGGTCGCTGGCTAATTGAGCCAAATGTCCGTCCCTGTCAAATTAGGTTCCCTTCTTTATTTAAGTATTTGTTCATTGCTCGAATATGGCCGATCATTAGCACAAATATTGTGCATGATTGTGAACCATATCGAAAGACAATAAATATAAAAGGAGACTTGTGAAACGCCCAGCAGCAGCGACACATGCACTGCTTTCGAACGTAGTTTGTTAACCTTGAATTTAATTGAAATACGAAATGTTTTTAATCAAGCGATCGTAAAAATGCTCATGCCTTGAGCTGCAATCGAGAGCAACAATCAGTTGCATGTATCGCTTATGTAAATACGTACATATGATACATACATATGTACATACAAGGTAGGCCATTTAAAGTGGGAGCATCGGGCAACCCTATGACTTTTGACAGAGCTGTCAGATCGACCGCGCTTGAAACGTCAGTCGAAGGAAATTAAACCATAAAAGAGTACACTTCGAAAGAAGGCGCCGAATTTGTTCCCAGTTGTGAACACGAAATATGCATTTCGTAAAAATAATAAAATTTAAATTTACATGGTTTAAAGTGCTCCAGGTGATAACACTTTAAGTCGATTATACGACATTTTTTAAGCTCCGGTAGTCCTAGTAATGCCAACCACTCATCAAGACAAGGAACAAGGCGTTCCGATATCGAGTTAACGAGTTATCGAGTTCTCACGAATTTGTTATGCCCATTGTTCGTGAAAAGATATGGAAGGCTACTGATTTCAACAGGATAGCTTCACATGCAACACAGCTCAAGAAACGATCAATCAAAAATTAAGATTTGGACTGGTCACCTAGATCACCCGATTTAATGGCACTGGGCTTCAATTTATTTATTCATTTACTAAGTCTTATGTACATTAAAGTAACTGATGGACTAATAAAAGATTTGGTAGATATTAGATATATGAAGTCCATTAAAAGCGACGTGAAATCGCCGAAAATATCGATGTTGGCAATTGTAATGGAAAATGCTAAGAAAAGCACATTTGGCCGCCAAGTCAAAAGATTGACATTTAAATGATATAATTAAAAAAAAGTTGTTGTAACAAATCTCATTGAACTAAAATAAATGTTTATCCACATGAACAACAAAAATATGTTTTTATTATGTTTTATTTTAAAAACAAATGCCTCCACTTTAAATGACCTTCCTTGGACTTGCATGCAGATGGATGTATACTGGCCAGATAAAAAAAGTAAGAGATCTGAAACATCTTTGTTATTTTGTAATGATTTCTTCTATTTATTATTTGCATCAAAATGGTTTTTTTGTCTGTATGTTTTGTTAGAAGCTTAGCCCAGGGGCGTAGCCAGAACTTGGTAATGGGGGGGTTTTAAAAAAATTGTTTTGCCAGTTTAGTATTACATGTTTTTTAAAGTAAAGTGCACTTTCCAAATAGGGCATTTTGTTGTAACTTATGTGACTTAATGCATTAAAAACTAAATTTTTTCCTTGATTTTTAGTAAAAATTTCATGAAATTTGGTGCACTGGAAGCGAAGTTATTACTTCTGAAGTGAAAGTATGTTTGTGTCATCGTACAAAAATGAGCATCGAACAAAGATCCAATATTTACTTTTGTTTTAAAAATGTTTAAACTTTAACCGAAGCATTTGATGAACCAAGTTTATGGTGATGATTGTTTATACCGTGGTGGAGTTCATAAGTGGTAAACGCGATTTAAAAACGATTGTTTGGACATAAATGATAACCAACTGAAATTCGCCATCACCGTAGATCAAAACTGGGCGGTAATTCATAAAAGATTAGTAAAAATCTTCATTGAAATTCTTGAAATTGGATTTAACCTTCGCTTTACTTTTACCCACCCGGGTGATCTTTTTAATATTCATGTTTAATATCTGCACAAATTTAAAGGTAATTTTCAATAACATGAAAAAATATTTTTTTGAAATTTTGTTCATGTTTAAACTTAAATTTGGTCATTTTTTATACAAATGTATCTGGGTGATCCCAGGCGCTTTCGCTACCATTTTGATTAAAACGATAATTTTTTTGCGTACTTCATTATGTGTTCAATAAACCCTCTGGAAAGAAATCTTCTAGTATTTTCCATAGTCTCAAAATAAATCATTAAAGTTAGGCCTTTTTTCGAAATACGAACTATCGCCAGAGGAAGATACTAAATACTGAAGTATGAAAATCATTTATAAATTATTATATATTTATTGTGAGTTTTACTCAAAATAGCAGCGGAAGTGCCTGGGATCATCTTTAGTAAGGCGAAGGTTAAACATCTCAATAGCATAAATTTATTGCATTTTAACTGAACATTTGGCTATCGAAGGATGCCATCCCATCTATTGACACTTGTTTTGACTGTTTTTTTGTTTACTAAAAGTAGAATTTTAACCTCGTTTTCACATGATGTCGCACCGTGCGAATTTCACCTTTTCAAATAATGCACTTGCCGATGAAAAAAAGCGTTTTGAGAATGTAGAAACCATCCAAAAGGCTTGTACCGACATCCTGAAGGACATTCCGGTCGACGAACTAAACTACTCTTTAGACATGTTTTTAGAACATGCAAATCGCTGTATTAAGCCTAAACGTGACTATTAAAAAACAAATTAGTTTCGGTAAAAAAAAGGGGTTTGTTACTATTCTTTTAAATATTTAAAGATGAAAAGACCTTTTTGCTAATGTGGGAAATGTGATTGAAAATGTTGACAAATATAGGCTATGTTCTGACACCCTAAACCCCCTTGGCCACGCCCCTGGTTTAGCCGAAGCTAAGTCTAACTCGACTCCCTACTTCTTGACCTGACTTAACAGAATGATTGCCTAAGTTTTTATTTACATTTCACTTATATATATCTATATGTATGGACCGTTTTCAACCGTTCAGCCTCCAAACGCTCATAAGTAACAAACATGTCCTATCATACAACATGTCTATCCGAACTCCAAACCACGGTAATGTTTCCAAAGCGTAGGTTGCCACTATTCTCGAAGCTTTCAATCAGCTTAAAAATAACAAATTTATGGTCGGCAATTCTCGGAGGCTCAAGTCAATGAGACTCAACTTTATCAAAGACTGCTTTTAAGTACTACAGATATCTTAAGGAGTTTGCCAACCGGTGGCATTAGATACCAGAAGGTAGGAATATACCAGGGAACTGTAGAGCAGATGAGCCATCAATCCACATCGGACAAAGCTTGGTATAGTCCTCACTATTTACATACTACATCCAGCAGAGATGAGGAGAAGTTGGAGATTATTCTGCACTTTCACTGCGCATGTCCAACCTTTGCGGGCGGACTCAAAACCAACATAGGCCGCTATTCTTGTGATGTTCCTTTAACATCGTAAACAGCTCCAACTGGTTCACGCAGCACAAGAAACTGGGATCTAGGCTCTTAAAACTTTGGCATCACAAGACGTAAGTAAGTAAAAGGCACTTTTACCAGGTTTGAAGTCATTAGGCCCATGAAACACACTTTTGGCCAAGTAAGATGTTGATTTTAAAAAAACTGAAACATTCGTTTCGAATTAAATATTTTTCATTTTGAGTAGTTCCTTGCATCGAAATTTATGTTTTAGAGTACTTTCATCGAATTTCTCCATAAAAACCAATTTTTGACTCCTTTGAAAGGCTAAACTTTGAAAAATCCGTTCTTAGTGAAGCAGACACTGCAAAATCGACGTCGGCAAATCGCTGGCACCTGCCACAACTCGCGCGTAATTGCACAACCCATACATACATATAACAAGAGATGCATACATAAAGCAAAAATCTGATTCCGATTCCAAGGCACACACCTTATACGGAAAATGTTCGCAGTTAATTTCAAAACAGCGCAAAGATATTTGCTCGGTCGAAAAGTGCAAAGGTACATCCACACATATGTGCGTGTGTGTGAATGTGTGTGTTTGTGTATTTTTAGTTGTGCACTGCAGGCCTCCCCGTTGATGCAATAATAACATCAGACCATATCAAAGTGCACTCGCCTGCGCACTGCCACCTCAACGTCAGTGTCATTCCCGGCCGCCCCAACGGAGCAGCGAGCCACCAAAATAGATTCAAACTGTTTTGTGTGTATGAACGCGTCCGTGCGATACGTGTGCACTAGCGATTGCAATCCCGAAACATTTTAACAATAGTGGGATTTTCCCGAATGAAACTTGTGATGCCGGGATCGCGGGATTTTTTCATTACTGAATATATCTATAATTTTTAAGGCATTCAGCTGTACGTTCGTTTCAATGGAATACATTTTTTTCAATTAAATAAATTTCTTGCGTAACACCAATCAACGATAAATAATAATAAATAAAAATAAATAAAATAAAATAAATAAAATATATAAAATAAATAAAATAAATAAAATAAATACAATAAGTAAAATAAATAAAATAAATAAAATAAAATAAATTAAATAAATTAAATAAATTAAATAAAATAAAATAAAATAAAATAAAATAAAATAAAATAAAATAAAATAAAATAAAATAAAATAAAATGAAATAAAATGAAATAAAATGAAATGAAATCAAATAAAATAAAATAAAATAAAATAAAATAAAATAAAATAAAATAAAATAAAATAAAATAAAATAAAGTAAAATAAAATAAAAAAAAATAAAATAAAATAAAATAAAATAAAATAAAATAAAATAAAATAAAATAAAATAAAATGAAATGAAATGAAATGAAATGAAATAAAATAAAATAAAATAAAATAAAATAAAATAAAATAAAATAAAATAAAATAAAATAAAATAAAATGAAATGAAATGAAATAAAATAAAATAAAATAAACAAAATAAAATAAAATAAAATACAATACAATACAATACAATACAATACAATAAAATAAAATAAAATAAAATAAAATAAAATAAAATAAAATAAAATAAAATAAAAAAATAAAATAAATAATATAAAAAAAGTTCACAAAATTAAATAAGAAATAATAAATAAGATGAAATTATCATTAATTACATTTTACAATAAAATGTTTTTAATATAATGACAAAATAAGTCAAGTTCAACTTCAAGAGTCTTAACTGAATATTAAATCTGCTTGTATACGGAAAATAAGTACAAATTTATGCAAATTGTTATATCTTTTGATTTGATGGCGTTTCCGTACGCGAAAATCTTTGCAACGAGAGAAAATGAGAGCATTAAATTACGCTTTATTTTGCGAGAACTTGTAGAATTCAACTGGAAAATTTTACTTGCAATTTCAGCACGCAAGCCAAACATATGATTGTTGTTGTTTCATGATTCATTACCAAAATAATTCTGAAAATGTTTAAATGATTGGAATTTTCTGTACAAAGCGAATGAACGATGGAAGTAGTAAGTAAATATTATTCCAGCTGTGTTTCTAAAGTTAATTTGAAACATTCGAATGCAAATAGTACCAGCCACTAAAAACATCTCTAAAAACAATCTACAAGTCTACAAGTTCACGATCGTCTGACCAGTCTGACTCTATAATTTTTTGTTTCTAAGAACTTACAAGTTCTTGCAAAGTCCTGTTCCTACTTTTTGCATGGATATATTTCATTTTCGGAAGCCTAAGCTTGCTTACTTTTCTGCATTTGTTTGCTGTTCCATTGTAACTTACTCATAGAATGTTTGCAATTAATTTTTTCCACTAAAGAAGAATCGCGTTTTTCGAAATCAACGTGACAAAATCTTTCTATCTCTACTCATGTTTCGATCGTGATTTGTCAATTCTGGAATTTTTCGAGACTACAATTGTTTGAGATCTGGGAATACGGGATTTCGGGATTGCAACCGCTGATAAATACGCGTGTGAGCCGATATACTCGGTAAGCATCGGTGTTTACGTATATTCGTACATAAGTAGATGCAGTTTGCTGTGTGATCGGACGAGTGCGCGTGCAGGAAATGCAATTTGAAATGTGGAGAAAAATAACACACCAAACGCCAACGTGCACACACGCAACAACAATAATAATAACAACAGTAGCAGCAGCAGCAACAATAAAGCAAACTAAAACAAACGGCGTTGCGCAAATTGCTGCTGAGCTAAATACACTCGAATGGTAGAGGAAGCGGTGCATCATTACAATCATTGCCAACAGCGACAACAACATCAACACCGACACACAGCCGCAGTCGGAGCCACAGCCGCGCACTCACAGTTGCAGCCGTGCGGCCTAAGGGGGCGATGATGTCACTGTTGTTGTTGGTGCTGTTTTAAAACAAAAGCAGCAATTGCGCTGCCAGTGGCAACATCAACAGCAACCAAAACGGCTGCGGCAACGTACAAGGTGTGGCATTGAAAATTTTAGGCGAATTCTACGAACCGAAGCCGCATGCAAATCATTTAGCATTTCAACAAACAAAAATGCGAGCAGCACTGGTTATATGAACCAGAATATGTGAACTTTGCACACATACACAAATACGCGGACACACACATGCACAGCTGCATGCGTCACGACAGTATTGCACCGAGGAAAGGCAACAAACAGCTGTAAGTCGCACCAATGACTCACATTGATTCTCAGATGCCCCCAAATATTACTAAATGTACGTATGTATGGGTGTGTGTGTTTGTCTACAAAACGGCGCAAGCCATATAAAAAAAAAAACTAAATAAAAAAACCTAGATTAAATATTTGATTGTGGACATAGAAAAAGTTAATGTGACGGTACGACTTTGTCCTACGTCATGGAGAATGTAAAAAAAAAAATATATATTTGACCAGCTGAAGTTCAGCGAGTGCCCAGTCGACAGCTAGCCAAACAGACAGACGAACAGACAGAATGGCCGGACAAGCGGGAAAAATGTCATGACCATGCACACACACACACACACACGCACGCAATGTGAAATTCAATACCAAAAATGCAAGGCAAAAAATGCAAAAAATGAATGAAATGAAATCAATAGGCCAACCATATGAGGCCAAGACGGACCATATGCTCTGCGCCAACGCCAACGCCAACTCCAGCTAAGCGTTTGAGCTGCATTGCAACTCAGACGCGCAATGTTCAGTGTTCAATCAATCGTTAAGTTTTCTATCTATTTGCGCGCTTCGAGCTGTGCTAGCTGGCTCGTGTGTATGTGCATACTTATGAATGTTTGGATGTATGCATTAAAAACTGTGTCCGCCGCGCTGGTTGTCCGCCAGCCATGTAGCCAGACGCTGCGTTGTGCAATGATACCGTTGCAGTGAGACACCAGCCGCACACACACTCCATGTGCACATACATACGTACGTATGTACATAGATGCGTGCGTATGATTGTGCGCTTGGCAACTGATCGAATTACACGATAGCAGGCGTCATTCCCAATAGAGACAGTCACATTCTATTATGGACTAAATGCATTCAATTTTCTCGATCAGCAACGGCGCACAGTGATCTGTCAATGGGCATAAATATGAAAAATGCAAAGCTCCAAATTCAACGTTATTGGTTGCATTTCGAAAAACAAGTATAGATTTTATTATTTTTTATTTCTTAATTATTCAATCAATATTGATATTTTTAAAACTGTTTAAAGTTGCTGATGCCGATTTTGTAATCGTAAAGTCAGCATTTGACATTCAAAAGTAAAGATTTACCAAAAGACATGTGTAAATTAACATAATTTAGAATAAGCCAAGTATGCCGACCGTACTACATGTAGTACATCTGTTTGATCTCTTGGGTGCTGTGCTCACTGTGCTTTAAATTTGCCCTGAAATGTAGGTTTTTGTTACATATGGGGCCTTCGGCATATTTGGGTTAATATATTACTACATAGATGCGACTAGAGTGGTAATTTAGGGAGCTTACGTACGCTGGACTCGAGCCATTGTTAGACTATGTAGGAAACCTTTAATTACCCCGTGCGACAGCATTTTTCACGCCGGGGAAAATCCATATGTACGTGAAACTAGAGACCAAATATAGTAATACTGCGTACTCAGTTTTTCATTTCTACATCCTTTGTCCTTTTAAAAGAACTTCAAAATTTTGAAGGGGATAACAAATAAAAAAAATATAAAAAATACTTAACCTAGTTGGAATATGGCGATATGTATACCAAATGAAACAGGAAAGGCTCAAGAATTTAAATAAAGTTGATTTTTATCAATTTGTAAAAAAAGGATATGAAAAAGGTCCTTTGAAAATTTTAGTCGAAATCATCGAAAATCGAATTCGAACAACGCGCCAACGTTGCGTACACACAACACAGATTCGAGACTTATCTAGAACACGCATAATGACACCCAGATAATTCACAAACCAATTATAATTTTTCCTTGCCTTTATGTGAACGTATTTTCATGTCGACCAAAAAAAGAATTAACGTTTGACAATTTTTAGTGTGCGATTCAAAATTTGTCTGAAAAACATGTGTCTACATATACAAGTGTGTGTGTCAGTGTGTGTTTTGTAGGTGGTTGAGATATGGAGGAGAAGAAAGCCTAAGGATATACCTTCCGAACAAAAAAAAATTTATCGCAATACCTCACACACACTGCACATACGAATTTTTTAAATGGTAACGTTGCGTATACGCAACAGAGGAAGGAAATGGGTTAAATCACTTTTCTTCATACAACACCTTAACACATGTTTTACCCCTTTACACCCCGAATTTCAAGAAATCCCGTCTTAGCGGAGGTTCATTTTTCAAGATGTACATACAGTTCAAATTTCATGTTTGCAGCTTCAGCGCTTTCGGCTGAGCGATGATGAATCAATCAGTCAGTCAGTCAGGACAAACAATCTATGTATATAAAAATGGAGGCTGTACCACGCCCCCTTGTCATGCTCACAACTTCCTTCTATTCGAATTGTGCTACTAAGTGGAAAGTTCGTGCCAAGTTTCACTGATGTGTGTATGTGTACTGCATAACTGTTGGATCATAAAAAATGTGCCACGCCCCTTGACCAACGCCGATCAAATCTCATCAGTAGAATGACACATCTATAAAACAACGGTACACCAAATTTCAATGCTGTGCGGCTTACAACTCCGAAGCTATTCCATATAAATGATTTGAGTTGTATGGGCGGAGCCACGCCTTCTTGTTAAATACCCGCCCCATTCCCTCTGTCGAAAGATATGACTAAATGGTAAATTCGTACTAAGTTTCATTGATGTACGACGAACAGTTTCAAAATTATGCGGATAGTTTGGGTCAAATATATGTGCCACGCCCCTTGTTCAACGCCCATCAACATTTAACAGTAGAATGACACTTCTGTGGGAGGATGTCATACCAAATTTCAATGCTGTGCGACTTACAATTCCGAAGTTATTCCATATTAAAGAATTGAGTTGTATGGGCGGTGCCACGCCCCCTTGTTCAATACCCGCCTCATTCCCTCTGCCGAAAGATATGACTAAATGGTAGGTTCATACCAAGTTTCATTGATGTACGACTTACAGTTCTGCTGAAATATTGGGTCATAAAAAATGTGCCACGCCCCTTGTCCAAAGCCCATAACAGTAGAATGACACATCTATGAAACGACGGTGCACCAAATTTCAATGCTGTGCGACTAACAATTCGGAAGCTATTCCATTTAAAAGATTTGAGTTGTATGGGCGGTGCCACACCCCTTTGTTCAATACCCACCCCATTCTCTCGGGCGAAGGACATGATTAAATAGTAAATTTGTACCAAATTTAATTTATGTGTGACTTATGGTTCCAAAGTTATTGCCTAAAAATGTATTCTTGTGGTGCCACGCCCCGTTTTCCCGACTTTTCTTTTTTCCTAAACCTTTGCGTAGCAATTACAAACAAACCCGCCGAAGGAAGTATCCAATTTGGTCCAGTCGTTTTCAAGTTTTAAGCAGCCGAACGGACCACGATTCATTTTTATATATATAGATCAGATTTATTATAAATGATACCAAAGAATATAAGAAACACTTTATTGTATATAAGTACAAACTTCATTTTGTGCCGACCACACCTCTCTTATAACGCCCATAAACGCATTAGCAAAACGAATATATTTTGCAAAGGAGAATAAGATTCCGTAACAAACTGATTTCACTTTTGAACGACTGGTACCATAAGTCAATCAGAAACAACATTTTAGCTCATTCGAATCACTATGCTGTTTTTACACATTTAATATGTAATCTGAACACTGTGCACCTTTTTGGTCACGAAAACTGCTTTATTGTATTTTTTTATGTATACGAATTCATTTGAAAACAGAAGTTTCACAGTATTCCAAATACACATTTTGACGAACGCTGCAATGTTTTGTTTGATGTGTGTCTTCCCTCTTTTAATTCGGCTCACAACTGCAACTTTGCCATTGGGTCATAGCTTTCATTTGACATTTACTGTTGCTGTCATGTAACACATTTTACATTGCTTTCATACTTCACTACGCTAACTGAAACTTTCAGTCAAAAAGAAAAATCTCGTTTTGTTGCTTCTTCAAATTCACTTTTTTACTTTTCCCCCAATTCCTTATCATATTGATCTCAACCTCTCACACACATTTCATGAAATAATATAGAAAAAAATTAAGGAAAAAATGAGGAAATGTCAAAAATCTTGAAAGACCAGCATTCGAAAAGTGGAAGCCAACAAACCTCATGAACCGCAAGTACTCGTACGACGGGTCATTTGGCATAATCAGTGCTCTCATACGAGAGCAATCGCACGTCAATCAATGCAATTCCCCCAAGTGTGCCTTTCAGTTGATTTTTCATATACTTCTACACTCAGAAAAATGCATTTGCTGTTATTTGGGAGACGATTTCTGAAAAGTTTTACAGTTGTTTATGCTTTCAGTACCGGTTTTCCTTCTTTATAATTTAAAATTATATATAGCGATGATATTTTTCAAAAGTATGTTCAGACTAAAACTGATCCATTTATTAAATTCATAACAATCCTGCGCACTATTTCAGAAAAGAATCGGGTTTCGTAAACCGGATTTAAAGATTCCAACTGTCGGCTGCACTGCTGCCCCGCAAAAGAATTCCGTACGTGAACTTATAAACCGAATTGCGAAAAAGGAACATAGCCTCGTATGAGTTTTTAGACTAACAAAGCAAACACAAACATTTTGGTTTTTGCTCTGTAATGACGCGAACACATTCAAGACGGCGGCCGGCTTCGACCGTCGCCATGTAGTCAACTACGTGATAACAACGAAAGCGGCAGCAACGACATCACATTTTTGAGCTCCTAAACACAAATTTAAAAGTGCTGGCTCACTTCCTCTATTAACCCTATCGCTATTTTGTTGCCGTATGGCAACATGCTACTTTGTGGACGTCTGCAACCTCTATGGTTGCAAGAATACATTTTTTTGTTGGTCTTTAGAATAGTTTGAAGTTTCAGGAAAAATACGAAATTAATAAACTGAATATTTAAGTTTAAAGAAGAGAAGTATACACTTTTTTTAATGGTATATGTTGACATAGTAAAAGAAGAAGAAGCAGAAAAAATTAGAGAACTTTTTAATTTGACGTTTTCTTTTAATTTAGGTAAATTTTTTTTAATTTTGGCTGAAGTAAATGAAGAAATATTAAAATTTTCCTTATGCGTAAAAAGTTTAATGTTTAAGTAATTATTACAGCCACAACGATGTGGTTGCTCTCATAGAAAAACACTCTAAAATACAGGGTCCGAGTATAAAAATTAAAAAATTTCTTATTGAATATAACCACATAGAAGCCTAAGACGTAAAATTTAAAATTTTAACTTTCCCCAGTAAAAACCTGTAGCGGAAGGGTTAAGCATTCGTCTATATTAATTTCATATTTTATAATTTTTTTATGATAATTTTTTTCTACAATCAATTTAGTTATCAGTTGAAGAATTATTGTTCAAAGTATACCAGAAAAGTAAGGAAAATTGCATTAAAAATATCTATTTTGAGGCAGTGATGCCAATTATCTTGGTTTTGTCGCCTACGAAATGGAGAAAGGTTCTATATTTGGCGATAGCGACAACTGCGGTCGGTGGTCGTGTAGCAGTGCAGTCGTCAAAATAATCATCCACATACGAACGTTCTGATCCTATGTTTTGACAGATGCATTCGTGTCGCTGCCGTCATCAATGTGTTCGGGACATAAACCCTTACACCGCTCAAAATTATTTATCAGAAACTCTCGTAAACAACAAATGGCCAAAGGCAAAATTGCCAAAGTTAAATAAATGTTTTTTGTAGGGTTTGCATTTCGAAAATTCGCAATTCACACAATTTCCCAATTTTTGTACATATTCCTAACAAGTGACTTTTTTTTAGTGTAATATTACCCGTCAAATTGTGGCTAACCTTACCAGGCGCTACCGCAATTTTTATTGAACAACTCTCAACATGCATTTCCACTGCACTTTCGGAATGGACAGCGCAACAATTCATGAGGCCACCCCACAAGCCACGAGCACCGCTCCGGCCCAAAGAAAAGCCACAGCGCCGAAGAAGGAAACCCATGCATTGAATATGATATTTGATATGATACGATTCCATACATACATACATATATATGAGTGTATATTTGATGCTGCGCATAGGCACACGGGGAGGATACCCGCGGCCGCTTTCCAAACCAGTTGGCTCGAGTGCGTTCAACCTTTTTCTCTAAATATTCTGCACTACCGAAGCGCAGAGCCCATAACAAAAACAATAACGAAAAGACAAAAGGCACAAAACACACGCAATACTGACAGAATTTCCATCATAAAAAGGTGAAAAAACAATAGTGAAAATATAGGTAAATAATTCAATTACGAAAATGCTGGTCGAGCGACCACTTCGCTCCGCGCTGAGCCTTGTTCGGCGGCTCGCAGATGGGCGGCAATGCGCCGGCGCAGCAGGAGCGTCAGCGCCGCAATTGATGTATCGTTCTCTAGTCAGCGTTGCCTGGGGTGAGACGCCGCCGAACGTTGCTGACTGTTGGGGTGAACTTTGCACTTGAATCGCGATCGCGTAATTTGGCCGCTCAGCGCTGAGGCATGCACCTAGATTCGCTTGCATTGTTGTTGAGGTTGTGAATCAAGTTTTCGCTTCGTCCATTGTTGTAGTGGGTTCTGTGCATTTTCCAAACAATTGCAATGCCAACTTTTCGCTTTAAAATACCCAAAAAACGAGTTTCTTTTCAGCTTTTTCCACGGCATTTTCCAACTTGCATTGCTGTGTGTAGTTGGCTGACCCGATGTTTCGTTGTTGTTTTCGTGTTATGTTATGTCTGAGTCGCTATTTAATCAATTCCATAGTAACGGAAACGTTTTGTGTTGGTAATTGATGAACTGCGGCGCGACGGTGCAATGGCAGCGTCAACGCATAGCAAATGGCATTGGCAGTGGCTGTGGCCGGGGCCGAGGCATTGTTCGTGGCAAAGGAAGTCGGACACTGAAATGGCGTTCCGAATGGAATCGAAACAATGCGAGTCTATTGTGCAATTAACAATAGACACGCACACGAAATTATTACATTTTCATGTATGTTCCATAAATAAAGTCGGCGCTTTCGCTTCGCTGCTACAAAATACTCATTTGATATGGTAATTGTCAGTGACATAATAACACACAATTTATTGTGTGTGCTTGCCAATGAGTTACTACGTGCTGCGAGCACATGTGGGAAGTTTGATTTTATTCATACATTCATGTAAGTTAAATAATTGATCTGATTTGGTCCTATTAAGGTCCATACATCGTAACACTTTAATACAAAGCACAAAATACGTACAAAGCAACAACTGGCAAGCTGTTCAGCCCTGGTAAAGCTGCAACAAAAACTAAATATTTGTTTTAGATTTCCAATATTCTACTCTTATAGAACCTTTGAAAAGATTTTGAATGTATTTCAGACCAATATTCATGAGTCATGACCAAAAGAGAGAGTGTCAAAAGACAGGTTCCGGTACACGAACGTTTGCTGCGATTCCAAAACCAAGTTCAAGTTAGACTTACAATAAATATTATGAAAGACTAGCACGGCCCCGCGGCTTTCCACGCAAGTTTGAAGTCAATGGGTCCAATAAATCAAGTTTCTTCATACACTACTTTAACGCTTGTTTTGCCCCATTTAGAGCCCGAATTTCAAAAAATCCCGTCCTAGCGACAGTTTATTTTCAACTTCAAATTTCATGTTTGTAGCTTTAACGGTTTGGGCTGGACGGTGATGAATCACTCAGTCAATCAGTCAGGGAAATAATTATATTTTTATAGATTTGAGTTCTATGAGCGGTACCACACCTCTTTTATGCAATGCCCAACCCATTCTTCCAGTCGAAGGGTGCGACCCAGTTTCATTAATGTTCGACTTACAGTTCCAAAGTTACGCGGAAAATTTTAGTCAAAAAATGAAATCAATCAAATCCCATCAAATTCTACCAAGTAGAATGACACATCTATGGGACGACGCTATAAAAAATTGCAATGCTGTCCCATTTATAATTCCGAATCTAGTCCACATTAAAAATTTTAGTTGTATGGGCGGTGCCATGCCCCTCGTCCAATACCCATCGCATTCCCCCTATCGATGGGCACTAATATATCGTTTAGTTTGTGCTAAATGTCATTGTAATTTCAAAGTTATTCAAAACATTTTGGTCGCTTGTAAAGTGCCATGCCCCTTGTCCAACGCTTATGAAATTTTCCCAATGAAACCAACAAACCAACCAAATTTAAATGCTGTCCGACTTATAATTTCGAAGATATTCCATATTAAAAATTTGGGTTGTATGGTAGGTGCCACGCCCACCTGTCGGGTAGTATTTGCACCATTTGGTTTACCGATATTTAGTCAATACGAACATTCCGTGAAAGATTCAGCTCAATTGGCCGTCTAGTTTTTGAGTTTTAATGTCGTGTGACCAACAAACAAACAGACATTTATTTTTATACATATAAGATATACTTAGATATGTCGATGTGTTCATGCCTTTCATTGAGTGCAATTACCGAGCAACTAAACAACGGACTTTCTTCTTCGGCTGGAATGGAGAGATTTGCGCCGCTTTATCGAAGAAACGCAAGGCATAATTACGAGCTTCTCCCTTGAGTCAAATACTGAGCACAAATTTGTACCAACTGAATCGCCGTAGAGCAGTTACTATGAAAATGTCTGTCGAGTCGAGTACTTCAATCGTCGTTTGTAAGCTTCCCCGCGCGATTTCATTCGCGGCTCAGAAGTAGAGTCCGACCGATTAATCGGCATCGGCATCGGCTAGTATCGGCCAATAAAATTGGTATCGGCATCGGCTAGTATCGGCATCGGCCAAAAAAATAGGTATCGGCATCGGCCGTTTTTGGTCGGCCTATTTTTCTGTTTTCATTTTTTGTACCAACGGGTTCTTATACCCCTTTTCAGTAATGTATTTTTAGATACTGTTTAATATAAATGTTTCCTAGAAATGTTTTGTTTTTTAAACTAGGTATTCTTAAAAACACAGATTTTCTCGGAATATCATTTCTCGCATTTCGTCTCTTAATGTGGATATCAGAAGAAGGGGCATTTAATTTTTCAATCTTATCCTTCTTTTTTAATTGGAAGCATTTTTCTAACAGGCCTGTTATTTTTTCCAAATTTGTTTTCTGACTTCTTCCCACTGCATCTGTACAACGGGTCGCAATTTGAGAGTACACATTTTAATATAAAAATCGTGATTCTAAGTTGAATAAAAAACTGAATTTGTATGCAATATTTACGTCACTATTTTTGTTTCTCTCTCAGTAGATAAATGTGATATATTATTTTTGTTTAATACATGTTAGGTTAGGTAATCTAACCTAACCTAATACATGTTAATGTATTAGAATTCTGAATTCTCTTGTTATTTTATTTCGTTTTTAATTACAGTACTTTTCGTTTATAACGAACGCGTTTAAAACGATTTTCCGCCTAAAACGAACCAATTTCAAAAGTACGCACTTTATGTTTTCGCTTATGACGGACCCCTTTTAAAGCGAACTTTCGGTTAAAACGAACCATTTTGCCCAGTCCCTCGAAGTTCGCTTTAAGCGAAAAGTATTGTATTTCCTTTCTCGATGTTTTGTTATTTTGTAATGAATATTACAAACAATGTGTAATAGTTCCTTTTGTTATTTTATAAAATGTACTGTTTTTTTATTGAATTTGATTGAATTCATTCGTGTTATTTTTTCTATGTAATCGGCATCTGCATCGGCCGATTTTCGCTCTTTCGGCCGATTAATCGGCATCGGCGAAACTCGCCCTTCCGGCCGATTAATCGGCATCGGCCAAAAAATTTGGTATCGGTCGGACTCTACTCAGAAGTTCCAATCGAATTTGTGAAGCTCTCAATCGACATAAATACGAAAGTGATTAATAGTCTGCAATTTGGTAACTGTTCATGTGAGCAAAGATTTATATGTATAAAGCAATTTCACACTCACCCCTACAAAACGTGGCTGACCGAAACTCCACTACATTCATAACATTTTTTAAATTTACCAATACATTCGCATGAAATTTGGCCCATTGTGAACTTGTCAGCAAGCATTGTGAACTTGTCATCAGAGTGCTTTGAAATTGACCTGCTGAGATGATCGCTTATACACGCATGTGTAAGAAGAAGAAGCACCTGCTGACAAGAACTCGTCGCATCGGAGTTAATATAATTATTAAGAGCCGGAGGCTGCCGTAGCTACGTAGCTCAGCTGGCTAATGCGTGCGGCCGCGAGTCAAATGCGACGCGCGAATCGAAGTTCAATACTGGATTGCGTTGACACCGAAAAAAAAGGAAAAACAGATGAAGGTAAGAATTCGAATTAAAATTTACTTTAAATAATATTATTTGAATATTTAAATAATTCTGCACTTTTCAGTAGCTTCAATATTGGGCCATAGCAAGTACCGAAGCCAATGATGCTAAGCAAACGCCTTCGATTGCGACAATATGGGATCGTCCAAGCAGGACCGCAAATGAATTTTTTTAAATTCAATTTTTTTTTTATATTATTTCATTTAAATTAATTTAAAATAAATTCAGGCAGAAGTAAAAGCAAACGGTTTTTCCAAAAAATTTCAATAAAAACCTGCATTTTTTCAATATTGAGTATTGGTCATGAATGACCGATTTATACATCACATTGTGACCGATATTTGCATCAGCATTTCAGCTCGATTACGAGACATAGGCAATGTTGGGTTTGTCATTTCCTGCTGAGAGGACAGCCGCCGAAAGAAAAATTGAAAAAAAAAGTTGTTTTTCTTTTTTTTTCGGTGTTAACGCAATTTGTGTTAACGCAACTTGGATTCGCGCGGCGTTCTTGCTTCTTCTTATCACACGTACACGAGAGTTTCTATCAGTTTTTTCACACCGCCTGTACAAAAATGATAGAAACTTTGTTCGGAGAGCTGACCGAAACTTCGGTCAGGCATGTCGGTCATATGACCGGTCAAATGACCGTCACTGTTCTTGTAGGTACCTTTTTCGTTTTCTCGTCTCCAGTGCTTCCAACACAAATTCGCTCCATCGCATTTATTAGCGCACCTGCTGCAGCCGACTGAACTGTGTCCGTCATTAGTGGCGGCTAATTAATTCCCAAGTGCAGATTTAGCACCGATGCGTTGAGTGCCCAACCGCGGCAAATGTGTGTCAGTATACCACGGCGCGGCAGTTGGCGATAGTTGCCGCGACTACATGCTAACTTTCTATTTTCCGCAACTGTCCGGCCGCCGTCGATTGGCGTGCAACATGCAACGCGGCACGGCCGTGGCGTGCTACGTAAATTATGCACTCGCCAGTCACACTGCCAGTGGGCCAGTAAGAGGCGCGAGTGACGTTGCGACCCATTTCATTAGGTGTCATAAATGGCACCGCGTTCGCTGCGGACGCGAGACGCGCAAACAATTAAAATTTCCCACAGATTTCCACAGCGAACGGTGCAGTGCGGCCGTGTTGATTTATAGAAGTCCTAATGCGGTCATAAATTCAGAACTCTGATAACGCACACATGCACTGCAAGTAGATCAAGTCGTCGCAGTCGAAGAGCGCAACTTGAGCTCGCCAGCCGGGCGCGTTGTGTACGTGTTGGGCAAATGTTCCTATTTGTCAAACTTTTAAAGGGTTAATTGTGAGTTATGGGACAACAGCGACAGCGACAGTGGCAGTGGCGATAAGGCGTCGAGTGGTGGTCAGTAAAAAGCTGCGAGTGCAATGTGAGCGGTCAAGCGGTGTTAGCACCATTGAAAGGCGATGCCGCGCAACTGCGGCTGTGATTGCGCCTGAAATTGCATGCTCGCTTAACACGTCATCGCCTCGCCTCAATGCGCCTCGTCTAGCTGCCAGTAGGACTCACGGCGCTGGTCAGCGGTAATGTGTAATGCGAAGCGCGTGAGATTTGAATTAATGTCTCTAGGCGCGTTTGCTGGCCAAGATTTATTACTAACGGAAGTTTGAAGATAGCTCAATACGAGAAATGGAAACTAGTTCTCATAAACAACAATTAGAAAAAAAAAACAAAAACAACGGAAAAGGCTTTCAGTAGTCTTCACGTTACGTTGAATACAGTTGAATAGTAACGCAGATAAAACTTTACATATGCACGGATGGATGTGTGTGTGTGTGTGTGTGTGTGTGTGTGTGTGTGTGTGCATTGGGACTTGCCACAGTGGAAAAAGCCAATACCCGCAATTATCCAACCAAAAACGGTTTTAATTGCTAATAAGAATTTTTAACACCATGTTTTCAGTTCTTTTTTAATAACAAATAAACAAAAATAGCTAAACATAAACAGATTTGAATTTTACCTACGAGTGTTTAAACTTTTAGTTCAAACATCATAAATATAAAAATATAAAATAGATTACAACACTACAGAATGGATGTACATATGTGTGTGTGTGTGTGTGCATTGAGACTTGCCACAGTGGAAAAAGCCAATACCCGCAATTATCCAACCAAAAACGGTTTTAATTCCTAATAAGAATTTTTAGCACCATGTTTTCAGTTCTTTTTTAATAAAAAATAAACAAAAACAGCAAAATATAAACAGATTTGAATTTTTCGTACGAGTGTTTAAACTTTTAGTTCAAACATCATAAACATACAAATATTGTTTATTGTTTATTATTAGTTAAGTCTAATCAAATTGCAGACTTTGAGAAAATGAGGGGTGTAAATTCAAACAAATTCGAAAAAATATACTTAAAGATACTTATAACTAGATAACATGGTGCAAAATACATTTAAAGGTAACGCGAGATCAATGTCCAAAGAATTTGAGAGGCTATTAAATTCAGTCAGAATTCTTGTAATAGGAGCATTTTCGGCATAATTGGTCTTGTTAAAATATAAAATAGATAACAACACTACAGAATAATATTTGTAAAGACATAACAAATTTCTGCCAATTCTGAACATTTTAAAAATTTTACCTGGAATGCCAATGTTAGCAATTTGGATCAAATCACTAACGTTATGTGATACAGTTGCAAAATAAGACTAGTATTTCAGGGTTCAGGAAATATTATCTCGGATGAAAGAGCCTTTGAAGATATTTTCCTAAATGTCTTGGAATAATTAATAAAACATTTTTGTGTAAATTTCTGTAATTAATGCACTTAAATAAATATTTTAACATAGCACTTTAAAGTGCGTTCAGCCATAAGTTGAATTTTTATTGGCAATTTTTGAACAACAATTATAAAATACTTCAATACTGAATTATAAAATACTTCAAGACCCCCTTAATACATTTTATTAAAAGCACTTTCAACGAGCATCAATTGATTTTTCTTAATTTAATTTCCTCAAATTGCTCAATCGGCAAACATTTAAAACATCTTTTGCTCCCCAGTGTATAAGTTTTAAATTCAAATCACTGTTTCACTAAATCAATGAAAACCCCAAACAAATTTTGCATAAATCCTGAGCTCGAAACAATAATTTGAATCTCGTCTGAACAAATACCCAAACTGTGGCATGCCTTCTATTATAAGTCTATATGTACATATTTTATGTGTGTGTACGAATAATTGAATAAACAAAAATCAAGTCCAACAACAACAACATTTGCGGAAATATCAAAGTCCAGCCAGTCCCCAGCCATCAATGTACACATTCGAAATCGATGCCAACTGCTGACTCATACACAAAGTCAGTCGACTATTCGTTAAGTGTTATCAAGTTCTCTGTTCTTCCTCAAACCGGCCAAGCAACGCACCCAGCAACTCAGTCTACCAACAAATTTGCCAACACACCCAAAACATTTCAGTGCGGCGGCTGCATAAAATTGGTTTTTGAGCCAAACGCGTAAAAGTGTGCATTTTGAGCCAAACGCGTAAAATATTTAAGAAAATACAAAAATTGATAAAATAAAACGAAAAGCCTCAACAAGAACAACAACGACACTTTTGCACCGGTCACGCTGGCTGCTGGACTTCGGCAGCAGATGTTCTGTTGCTCCAAAACCTGAAGCCGAGCATGGCTCACAATCGCTGCTGTTCCTTTCGGGTTTCTTGCCTTTTCGCTGTGTTTTTCTTCTCTTATCGGCAAAAAGTTTCTTGAGCAAAGCAAGAGGCTGCGACTGCCGCTGCGATTGTTTTGTTGACCCCTCAACGTGATGTTTGTGTTTGTTGTTTGTGCTTTGGGTTTGTTTTTGGCGCTCAATGCCACCTGAAACGCTTCCATCAACACAATTCTCCATACATAGGCACACGTAAATATGTACATACATATGTACGTACATTGTGCATACGCGGGCACATGTATGTACATATGTTCAGTAGATTCACTTCGAGGGCAACAACAAGGCACGGACGTGCTCAAGAACGCGCTCGGCTTCGTTCGGCTTTTTTGGCGCAAAAATTGGCCACCTTTTTGAGCCCAAACCTCAACCAGCACTAGCGACAGTCCGACGATCGGCGAAACGGGATGACTATAGGCGAGGGGGAAAGCGGCGCAGTGCAGATGCATTTGTGCCCAGTGCTGTGGTTGGGGGAAGTGCTCAGGTACCTGCGGCCTCGAACAGCATCTTTTTGGCGGGCAGCAAACCACTTGAATTCAGTCAATATTTGCAGCCCCGACATGTGTTTTGCACCTTAAACAAGCGAACTGAAAACAAAAACCAACAACAAAATGAATGCATTCAATGTTAAGCTGAAAAGGGTGAAATGTGCTAAAGAGAGTGACGCACAATTCGAAGGCTGTGATGGGATTCAAAGATATTCTATTGGAGAGTGCAATTCTAGCGAATTTTCCGATATACTTTCGTTTTCTGAAAAGTAAACATCGAGGGAATTGAACTAAACAGAATGACAAATTCTAATGTTTCAAGATTTGAAGATATGTATTACTATCAAATTTTCTAAAACACTTTTATTTTCAGTAAATGATGCCCAGGATGATATTATATTGAAGTACATATGTACATATGTACATATATATATAGCAAAACGTTTATTCCTTAGCATAATTTTTAAGCAAATTCAAAATTCAAATATTTTGTTGTTTCTCTTTTACAATCATAAAATATTTATGTCTCTTGCATACATTCTCAGCAGATTGATCTAGAATAATTCTGTTTTAGGTTAGGTTGGGGAAAATGTGTGACGTTGGGCGGCAGTTCCATCGCAGACTAAACATGGAATAATGCCATTAGTCTCTTTTTCAAAGCAAACTATAACAAATGCTTTTATTCATGTTTGACTTATTGTTGATGTGTAAATTTCTAAAGAGGAGGAAATGTAAAGTGCCCTCATAACAGTAAAAAGTTTCTCGAAACTAACTGAAACACTCCTACCTGTTGTATCTTATATCGATTTTATATCAAGAAAAAATCTGAAAAATAATATGAAAAATTCATTTATTTATTTCTATTGTGCAAAGTAAGTAAGACTTGGTATTTTTGATGTACAACGATCTGCTTAAATATTAACATCACAAATCCATAAAACTTTAATCTAAAAGTTTTACAAAATAAATTTTAAAACTAACATTAACAAGAAGAAAATAGTTAGGAAATAGTAAGAAAATAAAGATGAAAGAAAAGAAATACGTATTAAAATTGTGTAGCCCTTAGATTCGTTGGATTTATGTTTGTAGATAATTTTGTAAAAGAAAATTCGTTCCTTTGTATAGAAAATTCGTTCCTATATTTAAATATGTACATAAAGGTGAAGTGAACTTCCGTGAAGAACTACGCACAATATGGAGCATTATATGCAACCATAAATTCGAACAATATTTTCTTTGTTCTTGCTAGTCGTTGGAGGGAGAAAACTACCAATGGAGGAAACGCAGAGCCAACCAAGCAGACGTTTTCTCACCTCATCGGGGTGCACTGGCTCCGCGGGCCACTCGAGTCGAATGCCAAAATAGACTCGCAACGCAGTGCGGATAGTTTCCAAAGTCAAGGAAATTGTGTGTCGTTGTACTTTCGTCGTTATCGCCGACATCATTGCCACCGCGCACAGCCGCTGCAACAACAACCAAAAGCAATAAGACGCATACAGCAGCAGCGGCGACGGCAACAGCATCGTGTCGGCAGTGTCATTTTCGCCAGCAACTGTGCTCCATCACTCGCCGTAGTGCATTTCCAAGTAAAAAGAAACCAGAAAATGCATTTATAGAGATAATAATGTACGCGCGTACTTACGGTATGTATGTACATACATATATGTACACGTGCGTGTGTCGGTGCAAACATGTGCCACGCGCTGCGTGTATGCACTCCCATTAGCAGCAATACGACAGATTGCAGCCACTGCAGGCGGCGAGCATTCGCGTCCGTTGGTTGCGGCCTGCCTGCCTGCCCAACCCTACTCTATTCTATTCTACCACATCCGCGCCGCTATGGTCGGCACAGTAGTGTCTACACTTTAGTTACATACACTCATCCATATGTCGTACGTACACATTTAGTTGTGCATACGACAAGCAAATCTATGGACTTTATTATGTACAAATATTCACATAAATTTATGTACATATCTTCATACATACATACCATTTACATAGCGTTTATGTTAGTGTACAATAAATGCTTAAAATACTAATTAGGCGTGTGCTGATACAAATGCAAATCGCCGCCCTTGCTGCCGTTGTTGCTGCTAGTCGCGACGGCAGTGGTGGCGGTGGCGGTAGATATCGAAATGTGTAGCCGACTGTGCGCCCCTGCCTGCACCCAATGCACGACTATGGGCGATTAATTTGTGCAGTTGCACCAGCTGTTTTCTCCGATTGAATTTTCCGGCTGCCCGTCGAGCGGCCGTCTGCAGGCTGCATTTCCCTCCAGCTTTGTCTCATTGTGCAATTCCGCTCGCTGACAGTATATACATATATTTTCGAAATGTTGCACATTCCGAGCAGCGCGTGACAAGCGAGTCAGCGCTTTGGAAGCGCGCACCGATTCCATGTCAAAGGCACAGCACGGCGCAGCCAATGTTCAGTCGTGGCACCGCCGCATGACTTGCGTCGCCGTGAATGCCTCAGGTTTGTGCCACTCTCATGCACCGAAAACCATGAATGATCATTTGGTTGCAGTTTTCTGCAGCTGAAAATGCCACAAAGCCGCAACTGTTTGCGGCCAGCACGTACAAAGCTGCAAAAATTCAGCAACATTTTCATTTGATTTCAAATAAAGACATCGTGTTGAGCCATTTTACAATGTCTTAGTGTACTTATTCATAAATTTGTTGGAATATTATGAAAATTGTAACAATGAAAAGTGCATCAGACAAGTCAGCGAACAGTATTTTAATGTAATAATTTAATTTATGCTCGACAAAACTGATTGTTTTGTTTAGGAACTGTTTTCAGTTCAGCTCAACATTCATTCATTCATTCAGTCATTTTTTTTATATCATCAAACACATTTCAGAATAGTTAAATGTAATTTGAAACTACAAAATTACTTTGTATTTGATATTTCTAGAAACCATAAATCTTTTTCGGAAAACATCAAATGAACTAACAAAAAGCATCAGCTGCATTTTAGAATAATAAGAATTACCTTCAAAATACTCGAAAGTGATTCAGAAAGCAACGTATGTACAAAACTTCAAGTATATTTTAATAAAAAAATTTTCAAAACAGTTAAATATGTTGCTGAAAGCGTCAAATATTTTTTTCAGAAGAGTTAAATTTTATTCATATAGTAACAAACATCAACAATCATTAAATTTGCTTTAGAAACTAAGAAGAATATTTCAAAAAGCATCAAATTTACTTCATATGCATCAAATTAGCTTCAGAAGCTAATGAGATGAATTTCTGAAAGCGTTAAATTTACATTAGAACAGTCAAATATTCCTTAGAAAGTCAGGAAGCATTTTTGTTTTGAAATACACCACAAAATATTCGAATGTGTTTCAGAAAGCATCAAAGAATTATTAGAATAATCAAATGTAGAATAATCAAATGTTAGAAGCATCAAATGAACTTCATCGACATCAAATTTGGTTCAGATATACAATTTGTTGCAAAATCAGTTCTGAAAGTGTTTAATTTATTTAGAAAAGACAAATATATGAAGGCTTTTTGTTTTTGTCTCTCAGAATCGTAAGTTTCCTTTAAATGGGGTTAAGTACGTTTCGGAAGGCATTACATTTTTCTTCATTTAAACTTTTTAACTCACCACAACTACTCAGCAAAAACTGATGCTCCACTACGCCACAGACACATTGACGTATTGCTTTAGTGTAAAATCGAAAAAATATAAAATCGGCGCTGTGCATATTGCGCGCCATTTTCTTGTGCTTAAGGGGAGGCTCTCCTCTTTTTTTTTTCAAAAAATCAATTTTTTTTTTTTGATGAAATGAAAGGTATGAATGTCGAGAATATGTGTGCAAAAAGATTTTTCGATCCGCAGCATATTTATCGCATAGGAGCGTCTCTGATGCGTCGAACTTTCGCGCGCGGAGGAACGCTCTGGTGCTATTTTACTGCGCGGCCAAAGACTTTAAACGCGTTTATCTCAAAACCATTTTTTTCATCCTAACGTCAAGCGTAACTCATGATCTACTTATCCGAGTTACTTCATCTATAGCATTTCTTAAAGGGTATGATTTTTTATATGACTTATACCTAAAACAAATATAAACAAATGTGTAATAATAGTCTTTTAACAAAAGAAAAGTCGAAAAAAAGATGGTAAAAATTGAACTTTTTCTATGATTATGCATAAATTAGATGATTTTTTATAAAAATTATTCAAAAATAGGTATAAGTCATAGGGAATTTAATATTCTTTACTATAAAAAAAAAATTTTTGATTTCAGTTCACTACAAGTGGCTACAGCCTTGACGTTTCCGAACAATGTCTCGCTTGCAGAGGTTGACAAGACCCGCCATTTTTGGGCCGCCATATTGGATTTTGTAAAAAAAAATTTTTTTCTTGTATTTTAGAAAGATGGCTTAATAAATCATCAAAACCGTCTATTCGTGAGTCGTTTCATTATCCGACAGTAAATGAAAGAATTTCGGTTTATTTTCGGCCGAAAAGAGGAGAACCTCCCCTTAATCAAAATGAGATTTGTTGGTGAGTTGACGCTCGATGCGCACTTTCGTATTTCGCAACTGCGTACTATACGATGTGACACATTTTTCGGCGCGGGGCTAAACCATTCGGGGTAGTGGTGGTGGTGGTGGTGGCGTTGCAACACAGCCAAGCGGCGCAAGCATTGCAGTGGCGATAATGTCTACCTGAATTCATAGTTCCAGCACTTTTGTACGCTGTGCACGTGCAGCGATTCGGCTGGTTACATGCGACCAGATAGCAAAATCGTCAAAAACGAAAGTAGCAACTCAGCGAAGGCGAGAGTCACAGGCAAAAACGTTTCTGCTACGCTCAAAGCTATACGCAGCGAAAGTGGGTAGTGACGAGAATGCAGGTATTTAGTGAGTTGTGAATTTCTGGCAAATGTGCGAAATTGCGAAATTCGTTTGTGTGGCAGCGCCAGTTGATAACGGATCGGAAAGACGCGAAATATGCGAACCAAAACAAACGAAAAATTGTTTACACGACGACAACGCCGCTGCTGGCGTCGTCATTGTCCGCGACTGCGGCATGTCAATAACAGCGCCAGCGTAAAGTTCGAATGCGAGAATCCAACGAGTCGAACGAACATGTTGCCATGCACCGCGAACATGTTCGAATAAGTAGTTGTTTGGTGTATGTTTTGAATAGGAATGGGTTGCGATGAATTTAGGGTTGGGGGTATGGAAATTTTAATATTTGCTTAAAAGAATACTGAAGCATTTTTGAATGCATATTGTTTTTTCTTTTTACTAATAAATTTTATTTGAAAATTATTTACAAATTTAAGTCAAAATTTAAGTCAAACTGCAGTAGGTAGTAAATACAGATATAAAAAAGAATAAGAACTCGGTTTGGTTATGCTCACTAATCTCTAGATTCTTAGTAACCGCTCCACAAATTATGTTCCATATTATTTGCTGCTACAACGCATCAAGTCAAAGTGTTTTCATAGTATACATTTAGTTTTTACACATTCATATTTCTCGTTTAACGATTTTTATTTACTGCCACACACAACGATCTGCAAACAAAATCAAATTATAAGAGAATTTGTCTTATAATTTGTCTTACATTGCCGAATTTTTCTGCATCATCTTCATCTTCAATATTTTTCAGTGTAATAAAGTGCAATCGTCACGACGATGTTGTTGGCTTGGCAACACTGATGCGAACAGTGTTGCGCCACTCAACTGGTTTCCCTCTGCGCTCGAACCGTTTCGCTCGCTGGTGTCTGTGGTTCGTGCTCGACTGAAGTTGTTGATTCGACTCATTCAAAATTCGCGTTCGAGCAGAGCGGTTGTGTTATTGGACTCTGATTGAACTGGTGGGGTCGCGCTGTCGTGCCCGCCGAATTTGTGTGCATTTTCTCACAAATCACTTTGATTTTAATTAAGAAACTCGCAGCGAACGTACTGTCGTATAAAACAGAAATGCTGCCGGAAAGTTGAATTTCGGTGACGCAAATTGCCGCGGAAATTGTTGTTATGACGAAAAGTCTGAAGCGCGCGTAAAAGGGACTAATTTCGCCAGTTTTGCGCATGTGAAGGAAAAGAAAATAAAGAAAAAAGTAAAAAAAATACTAGTGCGACTAAAATAGAAACGAAAGAGAAATCGTGAATATTGGTTTTGTGCATGTCTTATGAACGGAGCTGTGAACAAGTGGAGCGAAAAGTTTTGATTATGGCGCCGAACGGTGTTGACTTTGCCGCCTGCCAGGTGCAGGCCATAGGGGTGCGGGGCACAGTGCCGGCGGTTCAGGTCAGCCCTGTCCGCCCACGCCCAGACCGTTCGAGCGTGAAGCGTAACCTGTTTGGCTCGTCGCAGTCGGACGGAATCCAGGAGATGCTGGCCGCCGAGCACAAGCGCGTCTTCAAGCGTTTTCGAAAGCGCTACTCCCTAGACCCACCCTGTCACTCTGCCAAGAAGACGGACAATGAAAACGAAAAAAACTTGCCCAATTGCATTGCAACAACGAATGTGTCGTGCGCGGTCACGACCTCGCGGAATATGACAACGACGGAGAGCACCCCACCATCGACGGCATCCACGCCCAGCAACGGCCATTCGACGGCCAACGGCAGACCAGGCGCCAACAAGGGCGCCCTGCTGAAGGCGCCCACCAAGAACGGCGGCGTTGCGCGTCACCTGTCGTACACGCCACAACCACTCATGACCGGTGAGTACAACGACTTGAGACAAAGGCATCACATTCCATTCAATGTGCTTTCTTGAGCGCCATTCTGCCAGCAGCACCAAGCAATAAATCGATCGAAATCGTAATGCAAGAATGTGTTAATGCTTCGGCAGATTTCCAACACCATATGTGGTGTCCTTGCCCAGTGTCGTGTCAAGTGTCTGTAGTTAATATTTATTTTTTGCGCGCACAGCCATCCCGACATTTTCATCCCCCATTACGTAATCGAAGAACTGGTGTTACCAGGCGGGTTTTTTCTGTTTAGTTTAATTTTTTGTAGTTTTTTTGTTCTAGTTTTTAAGCACGAGAACGCCCTTTCTCCTACATAAAAAATGCATTCGTTTTTAGATCGTTTTGATTCGGGTGGCGGCACAAAAAAAACGAATGATGATTTGTATGAGGAAGTGAAGTACAATTTCTTAGATATTTTCAGCTTTTTATCTGAAAACCTATAGGGTTCAATATGACGATTGATAAGTTTCGGTACTGACTTTGTGTTCTTGGGAGAAAGGAAAATGTTCAGTTTAATGCAAACCCTTCGAATTTGGTGCAAAGCTATTCGAAAACTTCTAGCAGAAAATTTTTAGAAATGATTACGTCACTTCAGTTTAAGTACAATCTTATGTTTATGCTTGTAATCGGTAAAGCACGAACAAAAACATCGAACAAAAACATGATTTTAATATGCTATTTTTGACCGAATAATTACATAACCCCATCGCTAGTTTGTTGCCATTTGGCAATATGCAACTTTGTGAATGTTTTTTTTTTTTTGGTCTATAATTATTAGTTTGGAATTACATGAGATTTTTGAAATAAAAAGAACTGAATGTTTGAGTTTAAAATTTTGTATGTTTAAGTGTTTTGGAAAAAAAAGATTAAAAAAAAAAAATTATAAAAGCTATAACGAAAGGATGACCCAGTTTCATACGTCCGTCGAGTGTATAACGTATTCCGGTTTGACCTCTTCCTCGCGTGTATGTCGTTTGTGTCCAGTTGGTCTCAGACATCGAGATCTGTGCTCTCTCGAAAATACGTTTTTCTATTTCTATTCCGCTAAATAGCGCTAAAATCTTACAAAACATATTTCGGCTCGACTACATTTCTAAGAAATTACACATTATCGAGACAGTTGCCAATTGCTGTCACCTGCAAATGTTACAATTACAAAAGAAACAACTGTACAAGCAACTCTCGATACGAAATCGATATTGCATTTCGCTGATTTTTTTTCACGCTCGCGTCGCTGCACTCATCGACATGCATCCACGCACACATGTGCACGGCATGTGCATAGAAATGTACGTGCAGGTGTCGAGCGAAAAATCCTCGCCACCTTTACTACTGCAGATTGTCGAACGGAGCGGTATCTCAGTGCCCGAACACAATGAATGCGTTTTCTTTTGGGCGCCAAAAATTTTCCCAGCATCAAAGCAAAAACTAAAACAGGCGGCGCGGGAAAACTTGTTTGCCACGACAGTGTTTAGGTGCATTCTTTTTTTCGTTTTTGTCGTTAAGCATTTTCCTTTCGGTTGTTTGGTTTTTTTCACAAGTCTATCAGTGCATGCCAAAATTTGGCGCCTAAAAATATTTCCCGCCGAAATGTGGCCGAGCACATTCTGTGCTGCTTTTTGCTAATTCTGCTATTGATACCAAGGAAGACGTGGTCAACCAAGACGCTCTGAATACACTCGAATGTTGTTGGCACTTTTTTGTATTCGTTTGTATTTTGTATTTGGTTTTTTTGTTTCGGTAACAATTTGAAATTATTTGGTTAACTTTGTTGTTGTGGAACTGAAATGTTGTTACAAACATTGTGATGGCATGCGTGTACGTCACACGCGAGAACAAAACTGTCGGACAGTTCGAATTTAGTGCACCACTACGAATGGTTTTTGTTGCCACACAAAAAGGAATTCATTAGGTATGCAGGTTTATATGTTCAATTTTGACGAAATATTTAAAAATATTACAAGACCCTGTGAAATTTCAACGTCAAAACGAAATTATTTTAGTCCTCTTTTTTTGTATGTAAATCCTAATGAAAAAGAAAGGCAAGTTAGAGTAGTTGTAGAGTAAATTGACTGAGGCTCAAATCAAATCAGCTCGATTTTTCGTGGGAGTTGTGAACTTGGTTTTAGTTATTATTGACAACCTTTAACCCTAGTTAGATAACGTTATTTTTTGTACTGAAAAGATAACGATACGTCTGAGAGGCGTATGCTAGTTTATATCCTTTTAACAGTGTTGTTAGAAGGAATATTGATAATTTTCTTATTGAGATCATTTATTCAATAAATTTGTGTTAACATTAAATCATTTTTGAACTAAAATAATGTTTGTTTAGTAAAATAAAAACTAAATTAAAATTGACGATTGAGAGAGAGAGCAAAAAATTCAAAAGGCGTACGTCTCGCAGACGTACCTTATCTAAGCAGGGTTAAATACATTCAATCATTCATTGACATCGCTCAACTCAAACCATTCCCTTGTGAGGCTGCCGTCACACAATGGAAATCGAGTCGAAAGCTGCCAGGTGGCGTCTAGTCGTCTGCAGTGTCGCAGATATCGCATTCATTCCGATCGAATTCGGCATTATTTCTCACGAGCTATTGAGCTGGCCTTCAATAGTTCACAATCGCCGCAGAGCTGGATAGTTGCTCGGACAGCCAGCCGTTGCAATAAAGCCGTGCAATGCGATGACCTCTTCTTATCGTCAAGTCTACTTCCAACGCGCGCCAACTTGCAGTGCAAATCGAGCGCGTCGGGTGTGTGTAGCGCGTTCGCCAGCAAAAGCACAAAAATAAAAATTCGTAGAAAGTTTTATTTTGTATTTGCCGCCTGTTGTTCTTATTTGTATTTTTGCCATTGGCGATGCAGTTGTTTTTGCTCTGGCATTTCGTTCTTTCTGACTCTTGGGGATCATATCGGGAGCATAATGCTGGCGGTCGCTGTTGTCATATCTTCGATTTTGTCGTCGTTTTTGGCACGCATTCAACAGCACCGAATGCAAGGCTACACTCAAAAACAAGCAGAGCAAACAGAGCTCACGCGAGACGTCGTAAACAGAAAATGAATAGCGAAAAGGAACTTGGTAAACGACAACAGCAATAACAACCGTCGCAGATTGTCAATTGAGCGCCAAAAATTTGTTGCCACTGGCCATTCTAAAAATACGAAAATGGAAAAGCGTAAGAACTACTTCGTAAACAAGCGTAACGCTGGCAACAAAGGTGATAATCATATTCGCCACTCGGTCTTATCATGTCGAAAGTTTGGAGACTTTTTCGTGCGTAGCATGAAAAACAACTAAACAATCTTATCAGTCGCAAAACGCAGATGACACACCACCCGCCGTCGCCCCTGCTGGCGAGCGCGTATTTACGCGCTTCAAAACCGGTTTCGATTTTGTAACTAATTCAAAACAAAACAATTGCCGCTATTTACAACGACATCATTTCTCGTGTCTGACAGTTATATAATTTCGAAATAATCATTACGTATGCGATGGCGGCTTGGCGCAAAGTTAAATGCATTTAGAAACCCTGAGTGCGGATGTGAGCCCATCGACATCAACAAGATTCAAGCAGCGAGGTTAGAGACTCAGCTGGGAGACAGACTGAGTTGCGGGGCCTCAGTCGAAATCCGACTCGGTGTGTGCGAATAAACAGTCGTATTAGGTGTGGTGGCTCTCGCGTATCGGCACTCGTCACTGGTGTAAGCGAGCGGTGTACTGTACTACTAGCTGTCCGTCAGTTTGTCTGTTGCTTCGCTGTTGTTGTCGTCATCGCTTTGTAGTCGCAGTCGCCGTTGAAGAGACAGCCGCACCCACAAGTTGGCACAGCCAGCGTGAAAAGCTTGCATACGGCCCACACTGCAACTCATTCCACTCTCCTTTCGCCCTCTGGCCCAGACACATCCGCCCTGTGCGCCGCCTGCTCCCCGTTGTGCTGACAGTACGCAACAGCATAATCGTGTGATCATGTTTATGGCGACGTTTCGCCGAGTGTGTGTATTCTCATTCGTGTGATGAGTTCTTAAAAACTAATAAATGCCCACCAGAACTCTCCGCATCGGTGACAGTGTTGCCAGTGCGTAAGTTTTTCATTCTGGACGATTATTTACGGCATTCGCCGTAGTTAGAGGCATCATGACAACAACAATTTAGCCACCACTTTAACTTCTATACTGTAATCAACTAAATGTTCACAAGCAACTGTTTTTATAAATACTTTCACGTACTTTGAAACCCCTCTGTAGAAGTTTCGGCTTGTACGCGCTTTCTGCGTTGAGCTCATCCATCGGCAGCCTGGTCTTTCTTATCGTAGTTGTTCCCCGACTTTCGACTTTTGCTCGAATACTGTTTTGCTCATCCATATGAACGATGTAACAAAACCCACGACGCAGTCGCTAAGTGTTGATTCACTCATGCCGCCCATGATTCAGCCGGACCCGATAATTCCATTCCTTAGCTTTGTTATTCTCTGCAAGTTTGTCAATGTGCAGCAATTTTGCATACTAGAGGCATTTTTCTATCGTTAGTTGTTCAAGAAAATTCTGTAATTGCTTGTAAAGGCTAGTTGGGAATTGGAAGTTCTAAGAATCATAAAGCCTAATAGGCCCATGGGTCCTTAAATTTTTGGCTTATGGGCCAGTTACCCGAGAGGTTACTTAGTTTGACATGTCAGTTGACATGATCTGCCATACCTGAAAACTGTACAACTGGTTACCCAAGACATAGAACGTAAACTAAGAACTTAACCATCAACTTATTATAGAAATCTGTTTTGTTTTGGTTTCTAAAATTAAGTTTACGGAAAACACAATCAGCTGATGGTTTCGTTCAGGGAAATGTTACCACTCTGCTCTGAATGAATTGAAAAATGAAAGAATTGTTAAATATACAAAATTAAATTAAATTCTTATTATATTTGTAAATATATTAATATTGAAAGTGGCTACAGTCAATAATATTGAGTGAACAAATTTTGTGAAAGGATTTAATTTGCTTGTGCATGAGATGGATAAAAACTGAGTGGCAATATCTTTCTCTCTGTCAGCAAAGAAAATCAGCTGACTTCTAAGTTTATGTTTATGGAAACTAAGTTTTGGGGAATCGCTCAAATTTTCCAAGTTTACAGTTACGATTAAGTGTATGTTCTGCGTCTCGGGTAACTGGCCCATTACTACCTTAGAATCCCTGTTCTTGTTTTTTGCTGAAATCAATTCTACATCTTGAGGCAGCTTAGCAGATCTGATAACTCGACTGCACCTTGAGGGGTCAATGTGAGGAGTTGGGGTTGGCGTAGCATGTTTCGTCGTTTCGTCTCTTTAGCTGCGCACTTTTGTTAAGTTTGTCAAATTAAGACAACAAAATAGCATGCTTCAATTTATTTTCCTACTGGGTGCGCCGACAACCAGTTGTGAGCTCAGCCATAACAAAGAGTGTTGCTCATTTGCGTAAGCACAGACACACTCGCACGCGTTGTATTTCAATTTATTTTTTCAAGAAAAAGAGACACGGTGATTTCTCTGAGCGAAATTTTCTGTTTCGACTTTCTGTTTTTAGGCAATAACCAAAAAAAAGTAGGCACAAATGAAAATTGTTTCACTCACTAGTTGAATATAAATCAACAATGGTTGTTGTTGTTAACTATTCTTTAAATACTTTTTCACACTTGTGAGTATGAGTTAGTGTTCTTCTATTTAATTGAAACGAAGGGCTACAGCGCCAAATCACCAATTAATGAATTTGGGTCGCACTCTCGTTCATCTCGGTCGCTCTTTTGCAAATCTCTGGTTTTTGTTGTGAGGAGCGAAAAAAAATTCAACAATAATTGAATTTCTACATTTAAAATAATTTAAATTTGCACTCTAATTGCTTTGAACTATATTTAATAGCGCAAGAAAAATTAGAAAGTGTTAGTGAATTAAAATATTTAAATTTTTGGTTTTGTTAATTGTTTAATTTTTATTATTATATAATTTGTTGTAGTTTTTTTATGATAAAACATGGTCGTTTTCCAAAATATCACTGCTCTGGTCTCTCGACTTTTCTTCCGTAATTCGCTAACCTCTTCAGGGTTTTAGGAAAAACTTAAAACACAAACAACTCTGGGCAGCATTTCGATCACCTTCAGCAGCTCTTTTGGTAATTAAATGTTTTTAGTTTATTTCAGTTTTTCTTGATATGAATGTTTCAGTTTTAATGAAAATTTAGTTAAAATTGTTTATGTCAATAAAAGTAAAAACACGTGTGCTGGCCGAGTCTGGCCACACTGAGTGCCAACGCATACATATTTTCAATCTCATGGTATCCTCTCTCGCCTGCGGCTGCTGTTGTTGCTTCCACATGAAATCCTGCGCGTGTGTGCGTGAGTATCTGTGTGCTGTGCGTAAAGAGCGTTTTAGGGCAGGGAAATAAGGCAGGCAACTCTTGTTGTCGGCCTGTGATTTTGGCGGGAAATTGTGACTGCGTGTTACGCATAAAAAATCCTTTAGAAAATACCCCATTCAGTTGTCGGTCGTATTCTCGTTCGTCCGTATTCTGTTTACTTTTGCGTTCTGCGCTCTGTTCTGCTCCGTTGCTCCGCTGCGTTTTGAAGGCCGACTGGTGGTGATTGGGGATCTCACGAGTGCACTGAGCGCTCTGCATTGAATTGGTGGTGCGCTGTGTTTGTTTTGTGTGTGCGCGCGTGTGTTTGTGCGTTTGTAGATTCGGGTATATTGGGGGCCCATAGAGTGCGTAATTACAGTAGCATACAATGTAGGTGTTGTGTTGTTGTTGTTGTTGTTGTTGTCAGTGTTGCAAAGTAACAAATCAATTAAGCGCCGAATTCTAACTGACGGGCTGTCACTAAGCTTCTCAAAATGATCGCGGCCAGTAATGATGTCAATGTTGGTCGGTGCTTTGTCGAAACGGTGCGAAACGGCAAAATGATCCAACTGTACACACGCTTGCGGTGCTTTCGGTCAACGAATCATAAACCGAAACCTCAATTTCTTTATTTTTGCGTTCTCTGTTTTGATTTCGGTTTTACGTTTATACGCTTATTCGGGTTTTTGTCCATTTTGTTTGTAAATGTCTTGTGCAATTTTGTAAACAAAGCGTTGACCAATAATGTTGGCGATGGCCGGCGCTGTTAGCGGTGACTATGAAAAATGGCATTTGATTGCAAGAAGCAATCAACAAAGAAAGCCACAAGAAAGCCAGGCCGCGTAGCGCATGAAGAAAGCTCGGCCCGACTCTACTCGCTTCGGTCCGGCCAGTCGGACTGGAGTTTCTCTTTGCGGCTTACGGCGATTGTTGTGCGCGGTTTGCTTATTGTTGTTGCTGTTGTAAATAATTTATAACTGTAAAAGACCATAAAAATAAACTGTGCGGTGCTTTGCTGCCATGACGAGGCTTTTGTGCCAACAGCGAACAAAAAGCCGAACAGACGGCGATGGGGTAAGGAGAAGGCCAGAAAAGAGCACACAAAGCGAGAAGAAGACGAATTTGTTTACCTTCATGCCAGCACGTTCAAGCCAAATCGCGTCTTCGCCACAACTCTCTACGCCGTCTTTGTAGTACAGTGTCCTATTTATTTATTTATTTATTGGATGTTGGCAGTTGGCGGTGTATGCGGTCGGTTGGCCCGGGCCCAGTCAAGTATGGCAGGGCATATTGAGCTATGGGCTTTATAAGCGTTCGAACTAAGTACTCAAATTGCTTTTGGCTTGAAGGTCAAAAAAGAGAAATTACCATTTGACCAGACCAAAGTCTACAAATGGTACACAATTTTAGTACTCGTAAGTGCTACGTGCCCTTCCTTGCTTGCTCGCAAATTAATCGCAATCTCCAACTTATATCGATGCACACATGTGCCTATACTTCCACACTCATGCACACATACATATGTACATCCATAAATATGTATATATATTGAGCGAGTTGCAATCGGCTTTTGTTTTGCTCTTAGTCACCGCTGTTACAGCTGTTTACCGGCAATCGATTTCTAGTTTGAATTGTTGTAATTTTCATTTTCCTTTCCTGCTAATGAGCAAAGTTTCTCTTTGATTGTGTGCGGAAAAATGTCAGAGCTAAATATGGTGAAATCCGAATTTCAGTTCTTCGAAGTGCAGTTCGATATAGTTTGAAATAGTTTATAAACAAATATAAAATATTTTTTGGCTGGGAAAGAAAGTTTTTCAACTTCTGAAAATATCAGAAAATTAAAGCAAAGTATTTCACATACTTATGGGAAATTTAGGCTGCTTGTTATGGGGAAAATTGATTTTGTATCTATCAATTGTTTGGTTTATTGTTTGTGTAAGAACCATAGTGCATTGAGTGCACGTGTGTAGAGGTCTAGCCAGCTAGTTAAATAAATAAATAAATATGTATGTATGTATGTAGTTACGTATCTGCTTTGGGCAATGTTGATAAGCGTTCCATAGCCGACACTCTAAGGGCGATTGAATGGCTGTAAATAAGTAGGAAATAACGACTGAAGGTCGTCTGCACACATGACACATATCGCTCACACTTTGTGTTGCATTGACCCCACCAGCCCCTCGATTTATGTTTGCCTTGTGTGTTATGGTGCAACAGCTGATTTAAGAATTGTATTTGATTGATAATTTGTGTTTTTTCTGCTTCTTCCCATTCACAGATCATTACACTAAACGCAAATCAATACAAAGTCGTGCCGCCACCGCAGCCACGGAGAATAATGAGGCTGATGCTGAGGTAGATGCTAACAAGACCCCGACCGCTGCGACTGTGACTGTGACTGCGGCTGCCAAATCGACATCCACGAAATTGTAAATTCAAAGTTTTCGCTGCTGGAAAGCTGATACACGCGGAGTGTGCTATCAGAATGTCGGAGAGGCGGGCAGGACGGACGGGGCAATGTACTTGTGTTGGTTGTGGCACCAAGACGGTGGTGGGTGGTGAGAGCAGCGTGGCGAATACGGCGACGGCGCAGGAGGTCGGCGAAAGCGCCGCCAAGTTGCTGCTGCACTCGCAGCGCAATTTGCGGCTACTGAAGATTTGTTGTACGAGTTTGCCGGTGGCACTCAAATGTGGCGGCGCAAATGTGTACATCACGCTATCCGACGGACGGAAATTCAGTTGTGCCAATGCGGAACGCTTCCCGTCTGTTACCAGTGATAAATTTACGAAATTAGAAAATTCAAAGTAGTACGCTACCCATTTATCAGCAGCCAAATCATTAATGCAAAACTTTGAAATGATCTCACTAAATGTATTAGTGTAAGTATTATTTTTCGTTTGTATGTAAAATTAGCCAAAAATCACAGCAAATCAATTGAACATGTGAAATCGAATTTTTATGTATTTTAATTTTTTTAATCTGTTACGTCTATTGCTGACAAAATTCTTTTTAAAAATTATGCTTGTTTTATATTTTCTTCGACACTCGATGTACGCCACCAATTTCAAGAGTTTTACATGTGACATTAACCTTAAAGAATGCAAGTTCATACTAATATTTAGCGTGGCGCCAAAGCGTCCCCACGGAGACATCTTACGCGTAATATAAATAATTGTGTAACTTTTTCATTGCACTATGCTCCGAGCCTGTGTACATTATGTTGTTGGTATATTACAATGAAAAACAAATTTAAGCAAAAAAAGTCTGCGAAATTGAAGAGATTCTAAATAAGCTTGGAAATTCCATCACGTACGCGCACATCGATTTCTCGTATAAGTGTTTATTTTGCAATGCAATTTTCGGAGATTGAATGCAGAAAACAGCGCTAGTTGCTATAATTGGCGCATTGCCAAAGAATCTGTTTATCGCGAGATGCAATCGAAATTTGAAGCAATATCGAAGTGATTCAGGTTAAATAAATTTGCATTGGGTATTATGAAGACGCTAACCAACCAACCAACCAATCAACTAATTAACAATTGTGCAACTGTACATAGAGAATATTTTGCTAAAATTCATTGAAATTGTAAATGAGACAAAGATTTGTGTTAATTATTTGACATGAGGAGTATGTGCAGTACTTTGAGCATAAACTTATTAATCTTTTTAATATTTGTTATTATTGTAGATAAAACACTTTTTATTTAAAATTAGAATTGAGTTGTTTTATTTATGTATGTGAGCGTCGAAGACATGCGTCTTGAACGGGTGAGTACGGTGCGATGCGAAGGCGAGCTCGTATGAGAAGACTGGAGAGCTTTGCAAGAAATGCAGAGGTCAGCACAGGTCACGTCCATTGCAGTGTGCCGCACATGGCACTTTCTTCATGAGTGCCTTCTCAAACGTTGAAACGCGCGCGCACATAGAAACATACATATGTACATATGTATGTTTGTATGTTAATAGTTGTATGCATACGAAAGACTAATGAGTGGTGCGCCTTTTTACTTAGACGCTTCATTTTTCGCTGCGACTTCGAACAATTACTTGTACCTACATACATACATATGTAGGTACATACATATGTGCGTGCATGGGTATGTCAGTCGCATGTAGATGTGCTTTATTACCTTTACCGTTGAGGAAGCCTGGGTTCGACTCTTGGCACTACTACGAAATAGATGAAAAAGCATGCGCGCGGGAAAGTAGAAAATTTCAAGTTTTTTTTATGGCGCTGAGTTGCGCTTTTGTTTCTGCACGATACTGTTGCCCTGCTAGAGGCAAAGTCAACAGTTTCTGAGAGAGGATATTGCCGCTGTTTCGTACAGAAACGAAAGCTGCACGAACCAGCAGAGAAGAGTGTCTCGTAATCAAAACTGAACTTTGTTACTTGCACATACAAGGCGGCTGTGTACACTGGAAATTAACATTGCGCCAAATTGAAAGTCCACGTCTTTAGTTCAGTGCATTATATGCGAAAGACATTTAATCTGTGCGTTGTATTGAGCTTAAAAAAAAACCATCTAAAGGTAGGATAAGGAGCTAGAGGATTAATTGAAACCTTCATCCTTCATTTTCGACTTTTTCTATAATCCATAGAATGTAAGTATTTTTACTTAGAAACGAAAAAATTTCAGGATGGTGTACCGGATTCGCTAACGAAATGCTTTCTCTGG
Organism: Melieria picta; assembly: GCA_964056695.1. NCBI lineage: Eukaryota > Metazoa > Arthropoda > Insecta > Diptera > Ulidiidae > Melieria > Melieria picta. The sequence goes on along the minus strand of OZ057398.1, from coordinate 102,313,999 downwards.
AATGTTCAAAGATTTTCAAGATTTGCTGGGCTTATTAAAATGGAATGGACTCGGAAGGCTTATTGAATTTTTTTCTAGATTCTGATAGAGCAGAATATACTTATGTGTCGCATGGAGACATCATTGAGTTAATAGCATGTTCCCTTAAAACGTGGTGCTCAAAATACTACTTATTTATTTAAGCGGAGCCGATAGTGCTAGTGCTCTTATTTTAACTGTAAGATAATAATTTATTGTTATCCTACATATAATAAAATAAAGTAAAATAAAAGAAAATAAAATAAAATAAAATAAAATAAATAAAATAAAATATATAAAATAGAATAAAATAAAATAAAATCAAATCAAATAAACTAAAAAAAAATAAAATAAAAAAATTTTTAAGCAATTATTGCTTTTCACCACTTTTCCACTGCTTTTTTCAAGAACGTTGACATGAACGAAATGGTTAATTGAAATTTATGAGTTCAAAAATGTTCAGAGGTGGTTCTTAAAATCCGCTATGGGAAGACTTAACAAGAATATGGTTATAGATTCTTATAGAATCGCAAATATTCCTCCACAAGATTCGCTACATGAAGACTTCATTCAATTCTTCTGTGAATGTAGGCATTCGACTCTCAGATTAGTCTGATGAAGCTAATAAAGTTTACTTTTAACCCTAGAAAGGCCCATACCTACAAAGCATATTATATACGCTGATATCTAGAAAACTACACCTCGAATTTGGCTAATTGTAATTGTAGAACCCTAATTGTAGAACTAATTGTAGAACCCGATAAAAAATAAAACTCATCAAAGCAAAAGTTGATAGAAAGATACTAAAGAAAATACAGATACATATTTAAAAATTAAAAACTTTCAGAAAGACCGTTAAATGTTAATACAATTTTTTAAATAATGCATCGGAAAATCCAAAAAGTCCTTGAGGGTTTTGCGGAAAACTGGAAAAAAACCGTGAGTGGAGTATACGTTTATCTATATAAATATAAATATTCATCTAAATTTATGTAGGTATGTATACAATAGAAAAAAAATTCAACATGTTCACAGTGTAAAGAAATGCTGGGCTGCAAAATGTGTTGTCTTGTCTGATGTTCAGATCTCTTGTTCAACAATCAGCACATTTTGCTGTGAGAAATTTCTACCGGGTTTCTAATAGTTTCAGCTCTACGTTGTATTAAAAATGTTCGAGGAAAGAAACCCTCTTGTCCCAAGGCCATTCATTTTTTTTTTGGCAGTGAACTGTCGACCGAGCGACTAAACTATGCCAAATTCAATTGCCTATTCAAATAAAAAATAAACTTCATAGTGCAACAAATTCAAACAAATTTTCGAGTTCGGGTGTTCTTTTTTTAAATGCAATTTAGTGATGGCAGCTTAGCTATTTCGTACTGTTCTATTTTCTGAGTGTAGCTGTGCTGGCACCGCACTGTACTCAACGCTCGTCGCTGTCCGATGACGTGCGGTTCCGTTCGTACTTGCGCGCATTCTCGGTTTTCTGTTTGTGTTTTCTCTATTACTCTACGACATCAGCCTCACCTGCATTCAACCTTTCTGCCGTTGTTGTTGGTAAGTATTGTACAATGTAAGAAAATGAAGTGAATGGTCTTTTAATGCGATTTGTTGCGGTCAATAGCGACGAGAAAGGCGGCAGCAGCAGCAAAAGTGACAGCGGCGGCACTTGATTTCGTGAGGAAGACATGCGCACATACTCACTTATGTGAGCTATAAAGTTATGCATAGCTAAAGTGTCAATCGCGACTCTATATTTAGCTCACGAAAGTGAAATATTTAAGAGATCAGTTATGCCACGTGCGCAACGAAACCTGCGCGGCGTATTCAAATGCTCTCGTGCTGCCGAGGGTATCAAAAATACCTACCGCAAACTTCGAGTGTGCACTGTACAGCACATGAAATTAATGTATTTACAGTCCGTTTGACAAAAACGTGTACAGCTAAAAGGTTTGAAATTTAAATGCGGGTGTATGACGAAAGCCTTTCTTTACCCAAGATGCTCTGTGTACTCGAAGATGGCCGAAAGGGTTATAGGTTGTCCAGGTGCACCACCTGAAAAGTATCTGCGGTAATTACTAGAAGTCTACAAGTCTTCATTAGCCACTATCTTCGACACATCAAGCATCTTATTTTGCAGCTCTCGAATCAATTTACAGTAGTATTTCAGGGATCTTTTCCAATTTTATGTAACACATTTGCAGGCAACTCGGAGCAAATCGGTAACAGAATCAAAACAGAAATTAAATTAAATCAAATCATTTTTCGTATTTCTAACACCGAAGTCGTTGGATAGAAACATCCGTAAAATGCACGAAAGAAAAGAATATTTCAAAAAGAAAATTCAGGAATTTTGGCTTACATCGAAATTTTATTGGTAGGTAGGAGTCACGAGAGAAGTCACCTCGGTCATAAAAGTTGTGATTGTGATACCACATTTAAATAATCAACTAGACACAGATCTCTTTATTTACAGAACCAGTTTGAGCTTGAATCGCTGATAGCCTTCCAAGACTGAATGACTGCTCGCCCAAATGTCCTAACCGAATTTAACATACTCGCAAATTTTTTAGACATTTAGTTTGCTAGACATAGATTTTTGTGTCATTTTTTAAACATTTTCTCCAGTTATAAATACCTTCAAGCTTAATCTCAATGATTTTACTCATATTTATTATTTTAACCCTAGTCTGAAATCTTTTTTACACAAAAAAAAATTAATAAATAAGAAAAGATTGTGTTTTTGGAAAAAAAAATATACCCCTCAGACTCAATACAGTGATTTACACGATCTAAAAGCTTGTCTAACGAGTGCTTTAGATTGTCGATTGCGATGTCTTTTAGGTTGTCGATACAAGCCTTTTGAATGGCGTCTACGTCTTCAAAACGCTTTCTTCTCATCGGCAAATGCATTTTTTTTTCAAAAAGATGAAAATCGCACGGTGCCGCATCAGGCGGAAACGAAAAGTAGTTAAAGCTTAAAATGGGACTTTTAGTCAAAAAACAGTCACAAGTGTTGATCGATGAGATGGCGTCAGACAACTTGTGCAGAGCAAACCGGGTACACACTTTTTGATAGCTAATTATTCAGGTCACAGTTTGCCAAGTTTAAAACAAAACTTAATACTGGCTCTATGTTCGATGCTCATTTTTGTACCGATGCACAGTGATTCGACTCCATACAACCGCGGGACAAAATTAGAAGGAGTGATCCGTTCTTAATAAAACTTGGTATACTAGGTTTATCATGGTCTGCTGAATTGAAATCTCCATTTTTTTCTTAAACTTTTGTAGTTTGGCAATGCAATTTTCGTCATTTTTGGTGAGCTATAGCAACGATTGTGTTGGCTAGATTTTTCAGATTTTACATTTAATCGGTAACGTCAACATTGATAATTACGAAGAATAACATAAATTGTCTTAGGACCCTTTAGTTTTGCAATAAAAATTATAATAATAGACATATGTTTTGCATTTTTGCAGTTTTTTACATTTTTCATGCTGATTGCATACTTTTTGGGATGAATAAAATACATTTTGTCGAAAAATAAGTGTTTAGACCACTTTTCAAATTGAATTATTTTCTGAGATCGGAATATATCGGAGGATGTAATTACATTATCCGACATTATCCGAAAGAATGCTTCTTAAAATAAAAAAAAAAAATCCAGGAACATACTTTCACATACTTTTTAGATATTTTCCTCTAAGTTTTGCCAATTTTTTTTATTTTTTTTTATTTTACATCACATGTAGGTGGCGTCATCATTCCCTATTTGAAAAGTGCAGTTTACTTGAGAAAGCACGTAATATTAAATTGGCTAAACTTTTTTTAAAACGTCCCTATGACCAAGTTCACAGTTTATATGTTTTTTTGTTTTTTCATCTTACCTTAAATAATTTTCGAGATCCGTCGTACTTACTCTCTTAGCAAGCAAACTGTTCGCACATTCATACAAACATACCTACACACTGCATAATCGAAATCGCACAATACGTAGTCGCTTTATTTCATGATTGGGTGATAATTTCAAAATGACTATATACAAGTGACTGTGAATTGACGGGTAACTATAATGTGAGCTGCACAACGGATGTGCCCTGATAACGGACGCTATTTGACAAATTTTTATTAATTCACCTGTTGATAAACGAAGTTCACCGAGAGGCAATCATGACTTGGTGCTATCAACGCAGTCGAAAGCGAGCTTCGTTTATTCGTTTCGATTTTGCAAGAAAGCTTTTTTTAGGACTTATCTACTACTTTAATAGTTGCAATTTCATTGTCTTTGGCAGACTTTCATATTAATGTTTGTATTTCGATACGCTGAAAATCTGTTTGTCGCTCTCAACGTGCTGAGAACGAAACCATTTGCGGCCAGCACATTTACTCACTCGTAAAGTGTGGTGATAATTGTTTATTTATTTATTTATTTATTTAATGATCTTTCCGCTGTGCTTTCCCTACAACTTCCTTTGCCGGCGCGGCTGAGTGGTCGCGCTGCATTCTAATCGTCTCCCATATTTATGTGCAATGGAAATTTTAATCTTATCACATTCGTATGCAATTTTTTTCACTTTCAGTACTCGTCTTTTTTTATGGGCACATTGCAGTGGCTACTTGTAATGCCTGGAAAAGTTCTAGACCCCGTCAAGGTCGGCGCGCATACGGAAAAACTCGGAATTTTAGGGCAAATTGAAAGTGCAACGACTACAACGTACACGGGTCGTAGGGGGGCCCTCGATGAACGCCGGGTTTGAGTGTTGGTGTTAGGGTAGCAAAGTGCATTTCGGCAGCTTCGCATGTACCGCACTGCAGATGGTTGCTTTCTGTTGGCCACTTGGTTGCGTTTCCTGACTGATTATCTTCGATTGTTTGCGCAGCCATCGATGAGTGCGGCCGTCGCTTCGGCGTCTCAAGCACTTTTTGTTCGTTTGAAATTCGCTTTTATTGCGCCTTTTTTTAAGTTATTGTTTATTCAATTTTAATTGCACAAAAGCACACACACCAGCACACATACTCGTATACGCGCACGTTGCTGGGTGGTACTTCGTATGTATGACTCGTATTACGCAGCGCAAACGCTCGAAAATTGTTGTAATGCTACGGGCTGCATGTCAGACCAGTCATACGAAATGACGTATTGTGGCGTGAGCAATTTAATGTCAACAGGTAGTGGAATTATAACGTTGTCATATTGCTCTAATAACTTTATAATTCCCATACACGCTAATCTTATAAATATACATACGTATGTACAAATGTACATGCATATACCCACGTATCCACTTGTGTACTCGTATATCAGCGTGTGCGTGTCCAACGAAAAGCACCCAGACATTTTGTCGCCACACACGCGAAGCTACAAAAAAGCATACAAAATTGCTGCTGCCGGCCTTTGCAGTAATCATCTAATTATTAGTTCAAATGCTCTGGAAAAAAACAAATCATAGATAGTACAAAATGTATAGAACTTGCATATTCAAACTAATCTTTTAGATTTGAATTGTTGCAATAAAAATCAAAGGAATTTAAATTTCATAGAGAGGCTTCGGTTATTGTGGTATAGTCGGTTAATGTGGTATAGCATTTTTCTCGAAAACTACAGGCACTCAGACAACAGAATCACAATCAAATGTTGACTAGTTATGTACAAAAAAGTATAGATTAAATATATAAGTATAGAAGTATAGTGGTAGAAATAGTAGTGGTATAGAAATATGGTTTCGAATGGTATTCGGCACAAAAGTTGTACGCAAAACCCTCAAAATGAAGTCCTTTGTGTGCCACTACTTTGGACAGTTGCTGAAAAACTGCGTTGTCATGCATCCAACTTTTTTTAAACCTTGCGAAAAAATTTTTTATAGTACTAAAAGAATACATTTTATAATATTTTTTTAATAATAATTCCCATTGCGATTCTGTCACCAAGCACAGACCCGAATCTGTTTTATAACCGGAAAGGGTTATATAGTCTGAACGCAATGGTAGTAAGTATACTAAATAAAATCGATGTGTAAACTATGTAATACCACAGAACAAACAGTATACCTTTTATTCTGTGGTAATACTCTAACTAGATTTGTGACTGATTTGTTACTTTTAACTAAAACTATTACATTGAGTAATGATAGAACAAATATAAATTAATTTCCTAATAACAAGTACTTAAATACTGACCATTTTGCAAAAAAATCCCACAATCTTTCGCTTTCGACTGCCTGTCGTGAACAAAAATGCCTACGACTCAAATCAACGAATTTTCCTGTCGTATGTCGTTTTGAAACGACAACGGGAATCTCAAATCGTAATAGATTTAGTCGAAATTTGTGTCGAAACGACAACGAGAATGCGACTTGTCGAAATTTTCGACGAACGACTGTCGTTTCGACAACGGGAATAGGGCTGAATAATAATACATTTTTCTTGACTTAAATAAAAATCAATTGCTGAATGTTATTTAAAATATATCATATACGAATAATTGCTTTAATAGCCGTTAATTTATATTCTCATCATTATTTCAAAAGTAGTCAAGTTCGGGTAGTATGTTCCAGTACTAAATATGACAGAAAAAGAAGAATTTAGCAAATGGAACGCTGAAAACATATGAATTATAATTTTGACTGTAAGGAATAATAAAAAAAGGAATAACTTAAGCTTGCATTACTCTTTACGCCACGGCAAGTAGTAAAAAAAGCAGCAGGTGTGTATTTGCTAGTATCGGCTTCGATATTCGGCTTAATCGGCCAATTTTGAATCTTCTGCTTCGGCTTCGAAAAGCCGAATACTTTAGTCGAAAGTGATTGCCCTGTAATACAAGTCGATTTGCTCTGTTTCGAAGTATTGTATCGATATTTCCAACATAATTTTAGTGGAACTAAGAATGAGGAAAGAAAAAACGGCTACACTTGATCATTTTTTCTTAAAAGAATTTTTATTAGTATTATGGTTCGGCTTCGGCCTTCGTTATGCCGCATATTCTGCTTCGGCCAAAATCCACCTAGTATTTGTACTTGCTTAAAAATGTTTTCAAATCATATTTTCATACAAATCAATCGAATAAATTCAAGCACATAGGAAGTAAGTAGTATACCACATTACCGAAACATGCTATACCACATAAACCTCCAATTTTTTCAAAGGGTTTGGACAAACTTTCAAGAATCTCAGAACATTTTCATCAAAGGCAGTTATTTTGTTTAAAAGCCAATACTTAAAATATCTTAAAATTCATTTAGTTTTGGGCCGAATTTGACTTGATATAGAAAAAATTTGTTTGTGACATCTGAACGTTCCGTCGTCGGAGTTTTTTAAGTTTCAGAAACATCCTCAAGTCAAGTGATGAAATCATATGTTTTTTTTTTCTAATATTTGTTAGGTAAGTTTCCATATAGAGTAAACACCTTTTGGATCACATTTTCCAAACTCGGAGATTCAGAATGAATAAATTATTTTTAAAATATTTATTTTTTGTTTAACTGAACTGAACAATTGCAGTAGTTAATTTAAAAAGTCAAACACTCACAACATAGAGAAACAAAGATTATTGGAAAATATTTTAACGTATGTTTCTTTAGGGCAATCTTTAAACTGATTGAAATTAAAAGCATATGTAAGAATTTAAATATATTCTGGAACCCGGACATGTTTGCCAAACCCGAACCCCAGAGAATCGTCTAAATAATCGTCCTTAATCTCCAGATGAAATGGACGATCTGGCAAACTCACATACACATAAAAACTAACAACAACGCCCTTTGGCCATTTTCCTTTAAAGTATTTAAAAAAACTTATGATAAATAATAATTGTTTGAAAATGGTTCGAGTGATTAAAACTAACTTTTTTAATGATTGAAATTCTTTAAAATTAACTCTCTGTAGCAGCTGGTTTGGCACTTTGAATTTAGTTTAGTTTTTTTTAGTTTTATTTGTTTAAAGTTATGGGCTAAGTTGAACATAATTTAATGTAAAAGCCATTTTGAGAAAGCATAAGCTTAACTATTTATAAAAGAGGTTTAACGAATTCATAGAGCGATTTTTTGAAAATGAAAAATCAATCTCAACATAGTTATTTGGTGATTTTATTGAACTCAATAAGGGATCTGGTAATAGGTGCATTTCGAAGATATGGAGCCTTAAAAAGACCAACATGGAAAAACTCAGTGCAGCGGAGAGATCTGGCTGGTACATTAAGGAAAATCTTCCAACAATCAACACCACCACGGAGTATATCAAAAACAAAGGACAGAGACAGGATTATTCTCCTATTCTGCAATGATTTCAAATTAATTAACAGGCATCTTGATTCAAAGCGAGGAAGAGGATACGTAAAACGTTAATTGCGCAGAGCGAAGCGTAAGAAAATTTTCTGGATCCAGATGAAAGAGGAGTATTCGAGTCTGGATCGTACCAATGCCATATACAAAGCTACAAAGGCTTCAACGTATACGAGTCGGTAAAGTCTAAGCTATCACGCCTGATAAGGGCAAACAAAATTGACATGACTAACGAAAGTGAACTTAAGGTCAAAGACTACTCCCAGATCTTTAATTTCGTTAACTCGCAGCAGGGGCGATAAAGAGATTTGATAAGATGTGTCCAAGACTTTAGAAAAATTAGCTTGGAAACACTTGCTAATGTTCAGTGATAATAGATTTTTAATACACCAAGAGCTAACATTATCAATATCAAGTTACTGAGGGAGGAGAAGGAGAAAACTTCAGTAGTAGAGATATCATTTCATTTCATATCATTTTGATATCTGTAGTTTTCCTAGTTATTTTGTTTTTGAAAGTTTAACAAATTAACCAAAAATACACAATACAAGGCCAATTGCTTCATATTGCAAATATCCAGATTACAAGTTTTATAATCAACGGAAATAATAAAACGGGGATTTTGCATGATTTTCAGTTTCAAACTGACAATGGAAGAGATCTAAGAGAGCTAAGCATTGTGCTTTTCCGATAAACTCGAAAGCAATTTTTCCCCCTTTGAAAAGCAGAAACGTATGTTGCCGTATTTTTCCACGCTCATTCCGTCTTTGTACTTTCAGTTTCACTTTCCACAGATCTATCCGCTCGTCGGAGATCCGCCGTGCGAGTGCGAGTGCAGCCCAACAACTGCAGAGAGGAGAACAAAACCAATTGCAAATTTATGGCTACGTTGATTTATGGCCGCGATTATCACTATGAAAACAAGTACGAGTCCCTATCTCTTAGTTCGTTTTTTAATTGCATTTTGCCGTTTTCTATTTTCTTCGTTTTGTTGATTTACTTTAACGACCGATATCGGAATAACGTGAATTGTGAGCACTGCAAAAATACAAATAAAAAATATATATAAAACTTTAGATAAAAGTGCAACCATAAAAAGTGAAATGCGACTTTTTTTGCAGTCGCTGCATTTTGTTGTCGTTGTTTATTTTATTTTATTCCACACTCGATGCGCTTTTTTAATTGCGCCATCTTTCATTGACGGCCATTAATGTCAGCGGCACCGTCAGCAACGGCGACAGTGAGCGCGAATAGCGCGTAGAGGCGGCCTGCCAGCCTCATACATCATGCGCTGATTGCTACCAACTGCCGACTGTCACTGCCACTGCAAAGCGACAGACGGACAAATGGGCGACTGGCGACAGGAGTGAATCCGCTCGTGAAAGTTGATACCACACCGAGCGCGAGATCAGCTAATGTGCCAGACGCGCTTACCGCACCCCAACCGTGGAGTAGTTCCTGCGCAATCCAGAAGCGCAGCTAGACGCACAAACATACCGAGGCGTCACGCATACGCGACACTGGTGGCGACAACCGCAATCGCAACCACATCACATGGCACCGCAGCCGGTCGGGCGCTGACGCAGCTGCAGCCACAGAAGTAGCGGAGCAATCATCGCAGCCGCAGATGTGGCCGCATCGATCGATATGTCCGCGCCCGGCGCCGAAGCGTGAGGTCAGCCATGGCGGCCTTGTACGTACTTGCACCTTGCTCCCCCTCGCCCACACAACGCATACGAACGCAATAAAACAATGGTGAGCACGATGCATAGTCACTCGCACATTCGGTCTTCCTCACACTCGCCCGCCGCGGCCCGTTCACGGGCATTGTGGCTTACCGACACATCAGTCTACCTAATTTGCTTTGGCATAATTTTATTCAATTTGCTTTTGCACGACTTTACTGTTGATTATCGCCACTCACCCGCTTGCCGCTCGCCCTCTGCTGCATTTTTGCAGTGCTGCAAAACGATTTTCTGCAAAATATTCCCACAATTTTCATGCATTTGCGTGGCGCATAATGTCGGAAAATTGCCTTTACATCATGATCCCTGATCCTTGCGTCTCCGTCAACTGTAGCCGCAGTCGCAGCCGCAACCACTACGCTGTGATCGCTGGCTGTTGTTGTTTATTGTTTCTCGGCGCTGGTGCAGAGTTCATGTGGAACGTGCGCTGGCTGTCTGTGCTGATGTTGGCAATTGGAGCAATTGTTGCCAATTGGCGTGGTTGATGTGATACTTTGGCCTGAAATGAGCATAAGTGGCTGCAAAGAAAAATTCCGGGTAATTGCGTTGACGTGAATTCGTGATGTGTTTCTAACAACAAATCGTAACTACAAGAGGGGAAAAAGACTTGCGCAAAGCACTTTCCATTTGGCCGCTATGTGAGCGGTTAGAAAATATGTGGACCCTCGCTTCTCGACGACAGTGTTTTTCACGATCATAGGATATTTTCTTTAAACACTCTACACACATACATATGTATGAAGATAAGTAGGTACCCAGCAGCGAAGCTAGAGACAATTGTCGCACATTCATCTAGTTCTGCAGCTAGCTCTTGAAGAACTATATACACATCAATCCCCAAGTAGGCTAGAAACTCGACAGTTAGTGTCTAGTAATCTATCCCTAAGGGGTTGAAAACAGCACTAGTAACCCAGCAGTGTTTAAAGAGACAAAATAGAGTACTATTTACAGTACTAGCACCTAAAGGCCTAATAGTTACGTTTTAACGCTTATGAGACAGTTTGAGCGCCTTACTTACTTTATCGGCGAAGAACCGAATATAATGGAGAGTGAAAATGCCGACAAAAAGAAAATACAACAAAAATGAAATGGGTTTTTTTATTTTGAACTGTTCGCGCAGCGTGCCACATTGCGATCAGGGCTGCCAGAAAATTCTTACGCGCTATCGTCAAATTGAGAGAAAAAATCTTAATTTTGGGGAAAATCGTAAAATAAAATTGTTGATGGAAAAACAAGATCAAAATGTTTTTTTTAATCATTTTACATAATCTTGAGCGAAAGGAATACTATGCAATGTAGAGTTGTGTAACCTATTTCCGAACTTTTTTTTGCTTAAATTAACTTTTGAAAATAACCTCTCATCGTTGGCCAATAAATTAAGTTAGCTTAACAATATTGATAGGATTTCGACACAGTCTGCACGTTTTATTTTTCAAATTGTTTCCCAAAATTCCTTCGCTTCCTTCAGTGTATCAAAAAATTCATTAAAATCAACATTCCTGAGTACCTTGAATTCATTATTCATTATCGAACAATTAGTACAGCTCAGCTCAGAGTCGTTTTTTACCTACTTCTAGCCACGGGACTAAAAAGAAGTAATTTCGTCAAAAATATCGTCATATCATCATTTATTAAAAATATCTTTTTGTATTTTTTATAAGAATAAATCCATTGAAAAGAAGAAACTCAACTAAATTATAAAAAAATATTATTATTGTGTTGTGTTGATGATTTTGTATTAAAAATGTTAAATTGGAAAAATTAAATTGAAATCGTATCGTATTGTAAGGAACCTAGTTACTTTTCTGGGGCATTCCATCCATTTGGGAAACTAGTTACTTTTCTGGGGCATTGCATCCATTTGGGAAACTAGTTACTTTTCTGGGGCATTGCATCCATTTGGGAAACTAGTTACTTTTCTGGGGCATTGCATCCATTTGGGAAACTAGGGAAAATTTCGTCTACATAATGGCCACAAAGAAATGAGTAACTTTTGTGACGCTATATACCCAATTAGGTAGTCAATTGACCCCTTCCTAGGACATCCCCATGTTAAAAGCGACAGTAGAATGCATTGCTTAGGGATTTGCGCGGAACCAGTTACTGACTCAATAAGAGCTAGTACGGAGCTAGCCACGAACTAGTTCCTTTCGCTGCTGGGTATGTACTCTACATACATAAATAGGTATAGGTTTCAATAGTGGAACTTTAAAATCTATCAAAAGTAGTGAGTCGTCTTTCGTTTGCTCACATCGCCGCGAGATAATCGTTAAGCGTTGTATGTCCTATGTACTCATCGGAGTTTTAACTTTATGGTTTCGTTAGTCAAGACGTGACCGAAACTCAGGGCCGTGGAGACCCACAGACTTTTTCTTCTCCCCGAGAACCTCGAGCTCGGTTATAAACCGGCCCACTCACCTGCCTCTCGTTACGGCGTTTGAACTCAGATCCGCAGTGCATATGCGAAAAATTGCTGAGGTAATAGATGGCCTAAGCAAGTCGTTAGGTACGGTACGCCTTCCTTTTTTCCTGACCATTTCATAGCGCTTGACATCTACTCACGTCTATCCTTTTACTCAGAGCATATTGTTGTATTTTAAGTTCGTCCTTCTTTAGTTTTCCCTAATTGAGTCTTAAATGTCATCTGAAACGCTCCGAAATCAGTATAAATAGAAGCCATTTATATAAATAGAAGCCAACAAAGCTATGACTTAGGTACATTTATTTATTTATTTAATTCAGTCAAACAAAAATAAATTTTAACAGACCATCGATAAAACTAGAATATTACAAAATAATAAAGTTCAGTTAAAAAAATCCAACAATAATTCTTAAGACTATTACTCTTGGAAGAGAGAGATCTAAGTGTGGAATGCGATTAAGTTCTGAGAGCGTCCTAGCAAGGGGAGCGTTTTTAGCGTATTCCGTTTTGCATAAACCAACATAGAAATAATTAAAATGCCTAAGTGCTCGAGAAGGAACAGTAAACTTTATTCTTTCCAAAAGAGCAGGACAGTCCACAGTTCCGTTAATGACATTTACCTTAATGGGGATTACTTTTAAATATTATACACAAGAATCTCGACCAACGGTGCCACATATGCTGAGGCTGAGGACAGTACTTAGTTGGGGTTTACTGTATTTGGCATTTGAAGGCCACAGAATACAATAGAAATGCCAATAGCTCCCACTCCCGCTTGAATCCACATGTCAAACGATATGTTGGACCCGAATAAGTCATGTCTGTTATATCTTTTGACAAGTTGACAATATTTACACAGGCAAAAAGCCACATTTCGTGCCGCCACCACCGGCCGTCAGTTGTTCGAACTCGAGGTTCAGTTCAGTGAAGTTTCCAAAGTGGTTTCCACAGTTCGTTATGATGTTGCCCCATCGTATCGATTGGGTAGTGAAGACAGTTTTATTGCTGTATTACTGCTGCGGTTGTTGGTATGGCGTGCTGACCTTTGGCTGCAAGAGCATCACAAGGACGCCCGGCCGCCTCGTCCTGCCACTACGGCCACCGCCATCGACCGCCACCACTCCGGCGATTGGGCAGCGAATCTTCGTCGTGTTCCACTGTAAATGGTGGATGTGGGTTTGCGTTGCGGTGCGCTGTTGCATCGTTCTCTTCTACTACTACGGTACCTTCCTGTGGTGGTACACGGACGATTGGTTCTTTAACTGGCTCATTCTGATATCCACCAGCATCTCGGTGTTGTGCTCGTTGGGCATCATCAGTCTGCAGCTCTCGTCGAGCGGCCGTTTCGTGGCGGTGACGAATGGATTTCTACGCTTGTTTCGCAGGACGCGCCAGTTCGCGCCGCGACACAGGGGAATGGGCGCGTTACAGCTGTGGCTGTTGTCGGTGAAGCTGCTCTGCATCGGCTATGAGATCTTGAACGAGTTCCCACATGTTCGCTACTCTGTCGACTTCGCTGAGTTCCTGATGGTGCTGTGCGACATCTACGTAGAAAACGGTATTGGCTCGGTGCTGCACATCGGCTGCGTTGGCTACCTGAGCATCGGAGCGCTCTATGCGCACTTGAACAGCTTCATGCTGCATGAGTTCCAGCCGCGCATCAAGCGCTTGGACTTTGTGCTGAAACGCAACTTCAACTATCGTTCGAGGCGTTACACGAGAAAGCTGAGGCGCTTCATCGGGCAGCTGGACGAGTGCACCGCCATCTATGCGGACATCCACAAATTGGGACACGAGTTCCATCGGCTGCTGCAGGTGCACTTGCTGTACACGCTGTTCTTCCGATACAGCGGCTTCACCATGGTGCTCTACGAGCTGTTGTACGGCTTTCAGACGTGGCACCAGTTCTATTGGGACACTGCGTCTTTCGCGTTGAAGGCACTCACCGACATGATGTTGCTCACGCTGGCCGCGCACAGTGCCGTGCACAATGCGGAAATAACGAGAAAACTCAGCCTGGACAGCGTCTACATGAGGGGCGACGACGCGTGGGACAGGAGTGTAAGTTCGTAATGCATTCATTGATTTGGTGAACTGGACTGGAGGACAGGCTGGCGTCCATTTGAAACTAGCTAATTTCACGTATTTGCTTTTAATGATTTGAGACTGAAACTAAAACATACTTTAGTCATTAAAATCGAGAGAATCGGGAACGGCAGTATCGATACTTTTATGTATCGGCTATTTTTCGCAAGAATCGAATCACAGAAATCAAATCCGTTCAAATCCTTTCTACCAACTGATGCAATTCGAGTACTGAGTACTCGAGTACTGAGTAATTTTCGATACTGAGTACATGCAAAGCTACTTACACACTTGTAATCGATACTTCTAAGAATCGAGTACTAACAATTCTTATTTAAATTGCAGGTGCACATGTTTCTCAACCGCTTAAATCTTTACGAATTCAAGCCGCGCCTACTCGGACTCTTTGACGTCTCCAACGAGATGCTGCTCATGTTTATGTCCGGCATTGTCACCTACCTCACGTACATTCTTCAAAATGCAACAAAAACCCAACAATAACTTTATTGTTTGCACGACGCACTCAGGGACAGCCCGGACAGGTGGCCCGTTGATACCGTTGCACGGCTGGCCTCCGCAGTGCTTCGAATTCCGCTCGGTTGCACTTCCACCCCGGCATACACCATAACGCACATGCAACCCACCAACAACTTCGCCACAATTGCCATCGTCAACACAGAAAAAGTTTTGCGCATGTCCTCCACCTGTTCGTCCGACATGCAAACCCGTTGTTCGTTCACGTGACTTGTACGCGTATGCACGAGTGCTCCTACGACAACTGGCCGCATTGTCGAATCGCGACGTTACTAGTGTTACGACGCTTCGGCCAAGTAATCGGTTCAAGTACTCGTAAAAAGTATTGTTCTATCTAAAGTAGTCGCAAGAGAGAATTGGCGCTTTTTAGGATTGGGTGTTTAAAACCAAAATTTTATATTTGTTGCTTAAGTGTTTATTCCTGAATATATGTATTTTGTTCGAAAGTAAGCAAGAACTTATTTCTTAAAAACTTTGTTACTTGTGTTGTGGAATTGTGGACATAAGAAGGTAGCCATTTCATTTTAATGACTAGTCGATTTTTGATTTGTTGATATTTCAAGAAGACTACAGAAAAAATAAATTCGTATAGTTTCGTCAGAAACGAGAGTATTGAAAGATTTAATATGGGAAGAAGAAGAACAAAATTTTTATTAACAGAAACAAAGAATAAGAGTATCAGCAAATTGTTTACCTTAACACAGGCCAAGTCAGATACAGATGGGATTTGTTTAAGTCGGACTTTTCTTTCAGCTATGTGTAAAAATACCCGGTAGGTTTCCCTAGAATCTTGGGCCAGTTAAAAGTATTTATCGACATGGCTGCTACTTTTTCGCCTAATAAGTAAATTGTGCTAAGTTTAGTTAGGTTGGCTTAAAGAGGGCAATTCCACTCGAAGGCCTAAAACATTCATTGTGAGCCCCTTTATGATTCTGAAAGAATAACAAATATGTTAATCCGCTAACCAATTTGCCTTTATAATAAAGTTAGATAAGTCTGAAAGATTTAAAGAATTAAAGAACAGACTCATGAAAAGCCTTGGCCCCTAATTTAAAAAAGACACATGTTTTATAAACTCATTTTATAATATTTTTTTATAATTATAGCCAGTATTTTTTTGTTAGAAACACACCAGTTAGGCAAATTGTATTTATGCACTAAAATATTTTAATGTGTTATTCAGGACCTTCTGAGACCAAAGCATCCGCACAATATTGCATATACTGTCTGAAAGAAATGTTTTTCTGAACTAGTTTCAATCGAGTCGACATTCAAACTCATGACTTGTGGTCCAACGTATCAGCCACTGTCTAACTACGGCTGTTAGTAAAATTATCGAATACAAATAATACTCACCAACAACAAAAAGTATTTAGTCGCAGTCACTCGTACCGACGCAGCACTACGCAGAACACGAGCGTGTCTTACCCAAAATTGCGGTTAACCGGGATGTGGCCATAGCGAGTCGCCTGTGCATGTCGAACGGGCGGATACGTACTAACCTATAGGTACTTGTAGTGGAAATCCGGTGGGAAACAGTTGTGGCACGTTGCGCAATTTCATGCAACATGATATATTGTCATGCTACTGCCGCACGGTACCACCACCGCCGCCACCGCCGCCGCTGTTCGTGGCCATTGTTCGGTCGCATGTCTGGAATGTGGAGTGCAGCGACTGTTGCATGCACTGCGTTCTCATAATTACTAAATTTGGTCAAAGTTTTAATTATTTTTCATAACAACAACATCCGACAACAACTGCGTACAACTGATACGGCGTGTAAAAACGAAACCAAGAAAATCTCTCACACGCTGCGAGAATTGAAAGAAACTACTGCTACACAGTGGTGTGCCTGGCATGGAAAACTCAAGCGGAATGCAATGTTGAGCTATTTGTAAGTATTTCCATTGTGTGGCACAGCGGGGTGAACAGTTCGTACGGAAACTGAGATTCGAAAGGCACTCAGGCACATTGTGGAGTTGGTATTTTGAAAGATATTTGAAAGTGTGTTTTGCTTTTAAATCGCCATCATCGTTAGGTAAAATAAAAAAAACAGGAAACAAGAATATAGGAAATCAAGTCCGAGCAAATAAGCGAAGAGTAGTGGGTTTGGATGATCGACGGTTGTGTGTGGTGGAATGCGGTTAATGCGATGTTTCATTGCATTGATTGTTGAGATGTAGAGAGAAGATAACTTTTCTGGTTCTAAATACAAGGTTCTCGAGAAAGAATGTCTGGACTCTTGACTTGTACCCATGAAGTCCTGAGGAAAATTGCCAATCACAATCAGGTGACATAGGATCATGAAATTAATGTTTTGCGTATAAGTTTGACTTTCAAAATATTTTTTTTCTAATAATTAAAAAATGTTGCGAAAAATTACAAGAACTGGACTTTACTCCAAAATATTATAGAATGTTACTTTAAATGTTTGACCTTGAGACTTCATACTTATTTGATGTCACCTTTTTGACTAAAAAGGAAAGTGTATTTAGGTCCCATTGACGCATACATTTTACAAGTTCGAAATACTGTTTAAGATTTCGATATAAAAATATGGAAAGAAAAATTGTTTTCTTAAAGAAATTTCTATTTTTTGTTAAATAAATAAACAATACGCACTTAAATTTAAATTTCATTGCAGTTTTTGAAAGTTTAGAAAATTTTACATTGGAAAAGAAATGGGTTGATTTTTTTAACGTTCTGTTTTTTACTGAAAAGTATCGCTGAAAAATGTCGCTGAAAAGTATCGCTGAAAAATATCGCTGAAAAGTATGGCTGGGTTAAACAAAATGTGGGTAAATGACCAGAGATGATATATGTATTTGGAAAGTTGACTGAATGGTTTTAAAGAAAACTAATTACAAATGATCTCAAACGGACATTAGTAGATAACATACACGTATATCTACAAATGTTGATCGCTTTTAACTGGCAGTACAGAACCGCGAATTGAATTTGGAAGGACTGAACCTAACTCGCACTCTATTTCTTGGAGATTATGTTTTGGTATATGAAGCAGAAATTAACCCATTGCTGCCTAATGGGTAAAAATTTACCCATAAAAATTGACTTTTTAAAAAAATCACAGAAAAGTTCGTGGTAGAGATATCTCAAAATCATTGATAGGGATGGTTGGGTAAAGATGAAACTATCTTAGTCTAGTAGAGGTCACCCTAAAATTCCGCCATCTAGCTAGAGTTACCAGACTCCAAAAATTGTGAATTTTCCGGAGGTGGAAAATGTGGCGAAACGTAGTGGCCTTAGAACTTCACAAAAATCTGCCTCCTAACTCACCTGTAAACAATACAACTTTTGTTCACGTGTTTAGCTGATCACTTCAAAAAGTATGGAAAAAAGCTACCATTGCTGCCTAATGGGTAAAAAATACCCAATGAACATCTCAGCAACGTGCAGAGATAGAAAGCTGAAAGCTTGTTTCTGATCATTTTGGGTCAATTCCAGGTCGTGTATGAAATTTTATCAAAATCGGGTGGGCGGAA
This sequence comes from Melieria picta, assembly GCA_964056695.1. Taxonomy (NCBI): domain Eukaryota; kingdom Metazoa; phylum Arthropoda; class Insecta; order Diptera; family Ulidiidae; genus Melieria; species Melieria picta. The sequence continues at coordinate 102,295,415 of OZ057398.1, read as the reverse complement.
CTGGTACCCGGCTTTAATGGGTTAAACTGATTCATGGCCTGGATGACCTAACTGACGCTGAGAATGTTTAGCTGAGATGTTGGGACGATGCGATATGAGCTAGGAAGTCGTCTCCTAGTCATAAAAGTAAGAAGAAGAAAATCTTTGTGAAGCTGATCCATTTTATTTAACAATTCAATAGTCGAATGACTAGTCGACAACTGGATAATTTGTAGACACCATATAAAATAATGATTAAAGACACCAAATACGGACGATTCAGGGCAATTCTAAAGTGAAGGCAAGATTCTTTTGTTCTTTTGACACTTTGGGCAATAATATATTTTTATAGCTAGTTTTATACAAACATATTACGAAATTGCACCAAAAAAATACAAATAAAAAGAAATCTTTCTTTGGTCACAAAAAATGACTCACACCAGCAACACTAGAAATTTGAAATGATCTAGAACAACAACCCCGTTTTAGAAATTTATATGGAGGAAAAACTACGTTCCTGATCAAGCTACTAGTAGGCTCCAAGGTTGCAATTTTGTAATAATATTAGTAAAATTCTGTGCATGTAGTGGTACCGGCTCTCCCACTTTCCCATCGCTTAATCGTTGTCAGAAAATTTTGAGATGAATAACTGCGTTGATGACGAGTCATACAAAATTCAAGAGAAATCTCGCTTTTGTTACTGAAACACATAGCCCAGCTTTGATGGATAGAACAATGTTCACATTGGAACAACCACTCATAAAAGAGGATGAATTATGGAACATCAGTCACAAAGATCTGCTTCAGATAGTACAAAATATTGTAATTAGGATGGGAGAATGGATTCAATAGTAAATATGCAGATTAGTGTCTTCAATTGCTTCTTTCGACACGCCAAAATTGGGATTGTTCGAAGGAAAAGGAAGGAAAAGTCTGAGTTCATGACAGTTTAGGTCAAGGAACTTTACAGCTCAATTCTTCATTTGAGCTCTCGTTACTTGGGCGCGAAACATGCAGTTGAATACTAAAGACTTTTAAATGTAGTCTTGAAAACCCGTTGCATTTGAAGCCGCGCTTTTCTGAATCGTGTCCATTGTTGCAAGGCTTCCTCATTAGCGCGAATTCAAAAGACCCATTTTATGCAACACTTTTTTATGAGTTTTGCATATTTTTGAAAACGGGCCGAGAGCAAACGACTTGTTTGTATTTTCGCCAGTCGATGCGTGGTAATTGTACGGTTGGTAAATTTTCATAACGCTTTTTACGTGGTTTTTTCTCAGGCTCACATCCGAAAATTATTGTATACGCACACGAGTCTGTACGAGGCGCTGCTGTTTTTATGGTAGATTCATGGAGCATAAAATTTATGCATTTTACGGTTGCGGTGCGGTCCGGCTACTGCTGCTAGTCGGGCGCGCAATTGAACGTGCGGACGCGGACGGACGCAGGGGCGGACAGAGACACTTGTTACTGTGGAGCCGTTTTGCTACGACCTAGATTTGCATATAATTAGCATTTTAAGTAAGGGTCGTTCTATTGGTCTGTCGGCTGCGTCGTTGCTCCGCTGCTCTGGCGGACGCTTGGTGTTGGTCAGCTCTGCCTGGTCGGTTCAAAGAAGTGGATACAGCCGCGCTAGTGTGAACCGAACGCGCTGCGAGTACGACAAGTGCAGCAGCCGCAGCTGTGCGCGCTTATTGCGGCGAATCGGACTAGAAGCGAGTTCGAGTATCGAGTTGCAGCTGAGTCAAAAGCCAACATAGTCACTGAGAATACTTTTTACTGAGAATGTTGCAATTAAAGATTTTATGCGCTTATTCCATAATTTCCGTCGTCATCGCCACAAATGGACAGTTGCGTTGATTGGCAACGCGTTCAGCTGCCGGCATTGCGTAATGCCGGTTTGTGAGCTTTGAAGAGGACATTATGGTCAACTAACGGAAAGCGCCATAAATTTGAAAGTCATACACGACGAGAAGTTGCACGTTGCACTCGTGGATCTCTTCTTTACCCTGCGCCACTCGTTGCGCTGTTTCCAAAGCACAAGTCACGTATTCAGTGCCCGCGAACATGAGTAGGCGAAAATCACCTAAGCTGAGTAGAGGCGCACTTGCACTTGAATTAATCTACATATTGAACATACACACATACATACATACATATACATATGTATGTATCTGCAATCGTTCGGACAACAGAAATGCCTTCTCCTTGAGCAGGTTGTTGTTTTTAATGGCAACGAAGAGCTGACTAAGCGCCAAGTCTAAGTATAAATCTATGTTGAGTCTGGAATATGTTAACATTCGCAGATGAAATTCGACAGATATCGAATACAGTTGCTAGGTACATAACACAAGGCACCATTTCACCACTCGCATGCCTCGGGTTTGCAGATGGCATCTACATACATGGTGATCGCAGTGGCTCTATGCTTAGTAAATTAGGGTTTAGTTTCGGCAAATTTGGAACATTAAATAGAAAAATTAATAGAATTACACAGTTAATAACATTAAATATTAAAAAAAATATATATATATCTGAAATCATAATGTTATTATAAATGAAATATCTTTTCAGAACAATATACAAATTGCAATACTTGCAATATTTATAAAAGTAATTAATTTCAATTATTATTAATTTGGTTACGAATTTTTAAAGTTGTGTGTTTGTGTTTGTGTGTGTTTAAATATTAAAAGAAAAATTGAAGTCTTAAGTCTTTAGCACTGGAAGATTTTATACCAACTTTTAACTTCGAATTGAAGTCTTGTAAATTTCATTAGGTGAATCGAGAGCTTTTGCGTTTTTTAAATACTCGTAATAATTTCCATCTGACACACTGGTACTTTTTTATAAAATGAAATCGAAAATTGTTGTTGTTGTTATTGTCTGTGTAAAATGTTTGATTGAGACAAATGTTGAGATCGGCTGTAATAAGTCTCATAACCAGCAAGACTTATAAAGTACTGCTTTTGTACTGCGAAACTCAAAACAGCTCACTTATATCATATCGTACACTTTGTAACCACACAGAAGATTCATCTTTCAATTATACATAGCTTCTGTCTCTCGGATACTAGTGGAATAAAAAAAGCTAATGCAACTAAATTCGATTTGAATTTCTATTCTTTCAGCATTTTCTATTAGTTCTACATAAATTAGTATCAAATAAGAGGACACATTTTTACAATACTTTGGCTTTATTTTATTAGGTCTTATTTACTAGAAGATTACAAATGAATGGATACACCGCAAGTTTTCAATTATTTGACTCCCTAAAGAATATACAGGATTAAGCTAAACCTAAACAGGTTTTTGGGTGCCTCGGTGGCGGTGACTTCTATTGGGCACTGGGCTGGGCTGGGGTTGGGGTTGGGTGTTCCAATTACGTCCATTAAACTGGAAATTAAAAAACATTACATTGAGGATATTTGACAATCAAAAAGATTTTGAGAAGAACATATCTGCGGAATAGTTCGCCTTGGACCAGAGACTGCCTAGTGTTTAGATTTCCCTTTGACCAATGTGTATCAGTTGATAACTAAAGATTTATGACAACTTCAGCCTAGTTGTAACTCAATTAGGACAAATATAAATGCTTAACCCTTTCGCTATTTTGTTGCCATATGGCAACATGCTACTTTGTGGACGTCTGCATCCTCTATGGTTGCAAGAATAAATTTTTTTGTTGGTCTTAAGAATAGTTTGAAGTTTTAGGAAAAATACGAAATTAATAAACTGAATATTTAAGTTTAAAGAAGAGAAGTATACACGTTTTTTTAATGGTATATCTTGACATAGTAAAGGACGAAGAAGCAGACAAAATTAGAGAACTTTTTAATTCGACGTTTTATTTCAATTTAGATACTTTTTTTATTTTGGATGAAATAAATGAAGAAATATTAAAATTTTCGTTATGCGTAAGTAAGTAAATTTTCGTTAAGTAATTATCACAGCCACAACGATGTGGTTGCTCTCATAGAAAAACACTCTAAAATACAGGGTCCGAGTACACAAATTAAAAAATTTGCTTGTCACAGTTGTGGCTCTGAGGAAAAGGATGTTTCATCCTACCAAATGATTAATTCCGTGATTAAGTTCAGTTAATTTTCTTCTTCTCTGATCTGACTGAACTATTAAATCCCATGGTTCCATTTCAACATCGAATTGTTTAGCCGTTAATTGCAAGAGTTGCACCGTCTGATTGCGATATCGCATCGAGTCATCATCTATGCTCAAGTGAGCTTTTCATAATGTGTCTTCAATTCCAACGAAAGCTCCAGTAATGCGATTTTAATTACGCGCACTATGCAATATTCCACCTTCTCCATCTAATGTTGTACGCTCGTATTTGCCAGAGCCAGCGCCCAATTTGTAGCCATTAAGATTTAATGTATTTTTCTTCAGTGCCCCACTTGACTTCGAAGCAGCTCAAGTCCGAGCTCTGTCGACAAATCAAACAATAACTACAAATAACGGATGCCAGCCCATTTTTTCCTGCCAATAATTAAATAAATTAAATTTGTTCAGCCTTTAAACTACTACACGAAATCATTTTCGCCCATCATTAATACCAATGCTCCACTCTGTGATTGCATGCTTGTATGTGCGTGTTAGTGCGTGTGTGTTATTTAAAATTGTAAAGCTGAAAGATTAAAAAAGCTAAACCGCTTACACGTACACGCATCTACGCGACGCGTCTGAGCCAATTGAGCTCAGCAGAGCGGCGGTGCGAGGCGGAGTGAAACGCTGGCAAAAGGGAGGAAAAAAGTAATTTTTCTCATGATTGTTTTTTACAGAAGCTAAGGTAATTATAGGTCAGTCCCAGTTCCAGTACGTCAAGTGGCACCGGCACCGGCAACGGCCCTAGCACCACTGCCATTGCCATTGTCAGTCGCAGTGTAAACGCAATTATAATTATAAAACGACCAAGGCGACGATGACGCTGACGCTGACGCAGACGTTGACGCGGCCTCTGACGACAAGCATAAAGAAAATAAATGTGGTAACCAGTAGCCAGTGCCACTGTCCAGTGTTATTGCCAGTACGGCCGCTTTTCTTTCTACAGAAACACGCATCCACAACGACAGCAACAGCCACAGTCGCAGTTACAGCCACGACTACAGACTCGAACTTCCACTGGCTTAAAGCCGTCGTCATCATCATCGTCACCGTCGCCGTTCCGTTCGTTTTACGTCGTATTTGTATTTGTTCTCGATACAAAAAACAAAGCCAAAACACCTACCCAACTAACCGAAAAACAACATCAACAACAACAACCAAAACACACACTCAATGCGTTTGCACTGTGTGTGTGTGTGGAAAAAGGCGAAGATGAAAAATCTCATTTCTCAAATGTGAAACGAAAGATAATCATAATGATTGCACAGTAGCACAGTGGCCGTGGCACGCCGCATGCCCTACAACAACGCACACAATACATGCGCAAACACACACACAAACCCCATTAAAAAAATAAAATTATACAATAACTGAACAGACATTGGCGGTGACGTGGGGTGTTGGTGGGCGGGGTGGTCGACGAGTTGTGCGTTAAAAACGCGCCAGCGAATAAAACCGAAACGACCAGAGCAGCCAACAAGCAAAAGACAGCGGCGGCAGGCGGCAGCTAGACGACGCTCGCAAACAGAAGCCAAAGTCATTGGCTGCGTTCGCGTTATGACTCTCTGAATACTCTAATGGCTAATTTTACTAAATATAGAGTTCGACATTTGCCGGCAGCGCGCTCCGTCGCCACTAGAGGCCGCCATGCGGCTGCGCGCCGCGTCGATGCCACTCTGCTGCGTCCAACCCGCGGAGCAAACTGTTGAAGAGCAAAGTCCGCCGGGTGCTTTTTATGTGCGACTCCTTGTTGCACCAGACGAGGAGATGCGAAGCGTCGCGTCACAACGCATCGCGTTGCATTGTGCAGTGTTAATAGTTGTTGCTGGAGCAAATGGAGCCTGGCGAATATTGGCACGAGCGCAGCACACGCCGTGCCACAGGTACACAGGTACGGACACGGGGGCATTGGCAAGATGAAGCTTTGCGGCCATGTACGAACCGGCAGCCATATGGCGACGCGTGTTTGCGCTGTGGTGCATGGCGCGTTGGACGCGAAAATAAAAAAGGCGTAAAGGATGCCAAGACGAGACGAGACGAGAGGCTGGATGCTGTTGCGCGGCGTAGCGTTGCGGCTGTGCCAATAAAACTGGGACGGAGGTTGATGGCTGATGGTTGCCGATGGCGTAGGCGCATCCACAGCCTAGCTGCCATGCTTATACAATATCCACAACAACAACACCAACAACATTACAATGGCAATAAAATAAGCTAAAAGCAAATCCATTTACGCGCTCAACCTAAACGCGGCCGCATGTGGGCTGTGCAAATTTTGTTGTATTTATTGTTGGCTGCAATTTGTTGTTGCTGCTATTGCAGCGTAAAGTTGTGTTGGTTGATGCTCTTGTTGTAGCTATTCTCGAAATCAGTTGGCCTTTGCCCACTCCGTGGCTTTCACTGTGCGTTTTTGTTGTTTGTATTGTTGTTGTTGTTGTTTGTATTGTTGTTGTTGCTGTTGTTGTTGTTCACATAACCTCCGGCTAAACCGCGTCATCAACACCAAACACCCAAACCACAACTACAAATCTTCAGCCCAAACCTGTGGCACCGTAGCCAAGCACAACAACTGTACAATTGCCATAGCAATAACAACAACGACAACAACCCAGAATAATAAGAAGAACAAGAATAAGTGGAATAACAGCTACCACAAACGCCCCGAATGCAGCACCACAGCAACTCGGCGACTACCAACAGCGCAGTGCGCAGCGCAGAGCTGGCGACGATTTTTTGCGCGCAAAGGTTACAACGCGTTCAAATTACCGTCAAGTCATTTGGATAGTTGTCGTTTTGGTCTGAAGTCGGCTTGTGCCACGGCTGCTGTCTTCCTTCCTGCATGCACTGAGCGCATCTGGGTGTTGTGTGCGAGTGTGTGTGTGTGTCTTGTCTTTTTCTTCATTGTGGTATCAAACCAGAACACAACCGCCACAGTCGCAGTCGCAGCAGCCCCAAAGGAGTTTGGCAAACATTGGGCACACGTTGTGCGCCGCCGCCGCCGCTGCCGCACAGACCGCCCCACCCATGTCATGTGGGCACAGTGTGTGCAATCGGTCGCAGTTGCAACGCTTTTTTTGCTGCGCTCGCTCGGCTTCTGCGCGCACAGTAGCTGTTTGCGGTGTTCGGGCACGCAATGCAAATGGAAGCATAAAACAATAATAAATTTGCCTTTAAACCGAACACCAGAAAGAGCACGAAACAAAAAACAGACAAATGAGAACCAGCAGCAAAAAAATGCTCGTCGGAAAATGCAAAGCGAACGCCTCAAGAAAACCGGCAATTGTCGACTAGTCGCAAACACCAAATTTTTCGATTGCTATACTGAAATGGATAATTCCGAAAATTAGCGATTTGTTTTTACACAGTAAAAATGGCGAATATTATCGAAAGTCATTTCCGATTTGTCATGTGGTATTTAACACCCATAAACAATATCTGTGTATATAGAAAGTATGCGCACACCTACTTATCTATTAATCTGCACGTGTGGCGGCCGATTAATCGGCAGTGGCAACGGTGGGTATCGATCAACAATGTTTGGCAAAAATTATTGACAATCAATCGATTATTTGACAATCAAGGTCATCCACTAATATTCGAAACCAGGGACCGGAAATAACAGTTACTTATGAAAGTTATATGTTAAAAAATTCAGAGAATTACCCCATTTTGGATATGAATTGATTTTTAATTGTTTTAAATTGACAAACGCAAATTAACTGCAGAAACCTAATTTCCACCAACGACTAAACAATTAAAAATCAATTCATACTTAAAATGTGGTAAGGCAACGTAAAAAAACAAATTCTTTCATAAAAGTTATGAAGTAACGTAAAAAAAATGTTCTTTGAAATAATAGTTATCGGTAACGTAAATAAAAAAGTCAAAGTCCCAAAATAATAATTATCGAGAACGAAAAAAATATTTATTTCTCATAACAAATAATAATTATAATCAACAAAAAAATTTATGTTGCATCATAATAGTTACGTTGCAATTATTTTCTTAAAAAGCTCATAATAGTTAAGTCCCTGAAAAAATTACTATGAAGGGAATTTTATAAAACTAAATAAAATATACCAATACATACATTTCTTTTCGCACCGAGAATCATATTTGACACTAAACTTTTATTTTGTAATTTTTATGTAAAATTTGAAAATATAATAAAATTTTTTTTTATATTTGAAAAATCCTATAATAACAATTATTTTAGATTTTAGTTACTCCACAATTATTTCGCGATTTTTTTTGTCGAGCCGATTATTCATTTCGATCTTAAATGAATCCAGTACAGCGATTAATGAAAATGACTTTTATATACGACGAATAAAAGTCACTGAGTGATTTTTATTGATGGCTTTTATAAAACAGTCACTGAATGATTTTCTTTGATGACTTTTTTAAATAAAAGCCACCAATAATTGTTATCATACATCAGACAACTAAAATAGCAATACATCTAATTCTGTTCTTACACGGTAGATTGGTTCCGGGAAAACCCGTGTAAAAAAACACCGTCTAAAAAAAGACATTGATCGTATGCAAAAATAGGTGATTGGTTCCTTATCTCTAAAACCTATTAAAATTAGTGAAAAACAAGGATACATAAAATATTTAACAAAAATAAAAAAATATAAATAATTGAATGAATACAAAATATTTTTTGGCTTACCTTAAAATGCGTTAAAATTAAAATAAATGTAACGTTGGAAAACTAATTTGCCTATAAAAAATTTCTTTACCAAACACGTCTGATTTCATTGATAGTTCATAAAATGTTAACACATTTCAATTGCTCTGACAAGTAAATTTGCTTGTATCCACAAAAAGGGAATTTCCCAAAATTTGTGATATGAACATATTTCGCAAAAATGAAATTTGACAAACAAAATTTAAGCCCAAAAGATTTTTAATCGTGCTAAATGGAATAAAATTGTATAAAAAAATTTAAAATTTGTTTATTTTCAAACCGTGTTAAATCAAAACCGTGTAAAAAAAGACCGTGTAAAAACAGAATTAGGTGTATTTTAAAAATGTTTTTTGTAAAGTAATTAAATAAAAATTAAATTATTGTTATTATAGGAGTTTTAAAAAAATAATAAAAATTACTGTTTTTTGTTGAGTCATCAAACAAAAGTAAAAAAATAACTCTTAAACATTGATTTTTATAATAAAATTTATAACTGTTACAGTCCCTGTTTGAACCCACATTTGTTTGTATGATATTTTCTTAGATCCTATTTTTAGTTTGTCAATCGGCAATGACATCTGAATCGACAGAGTCTGCTCATGAAACCGATGAATCGGTCTCGGCTAAAGTCTGTTTATCGGTCGTGTCCCACTGTGCACACATACCTATGTATCTACTCACATGCAAGTGTACGTTTATAAATTGGTGCAATTGAATATTTCTTTCGTTTTGTTTTTCAATAATTGATTTTCCTATATCAACAGTCGCGTATTTCCATGGAATCGCAACCGAGAAATTGCTGTTATATAAACATACCATATGAATCGTCGTTGGACTATACGAATGACACCTAACAAATGTGCAACGTTACTAGACTATCGCTGATATAGGCAGTCAGCTATGTGGGTTTAATAATTATATTGCTGATAACATTATCGGGGCGTGATATAAGAGAAACAATAATTGCACTAAGCAACTTGGCGCGCTGCATTGGCGATCAATTGAACATAACGGAAGTTGATCTATAATACATTTTTAGTCAGAATTTCGCATGATGATTGCTAATCATTGATCATACATATGATCGATGGGAGCTCTTGGCTTTACCAAATGTGCGCAAAATATTTATTTTCCAATAGCTTCACTGGAGCTGTTATAAGTCCTCAGTCATACTCGTAGATCGGCATATATTGGTCAAGCAAAATACACAGAAAACGTAGGACGAGTCCAAAAACTAATGCAAAAAAATGTGTCTATCTCAATTTTAATTAATATAAAAAAGTCTAATAAACATTCACAAGCAAAAGAAAATTACATATTTGAAATACTTGGATAAACTTTTGAACTTTTTAATTCATAGTCACAGTGCTGGCCCTTTCATCGGTCGCTAAAGTTTTGATATATACATATGTATGATAAGTATAAAATATGACATAATTTTCGAAAGTTCTCTACGTTTGCTGCACCCATCGTTGTAATGGTTAACGATCCATGCTGTGTAGCGTTGCGAGATGAAAATTTGGCTTTGAAGAACAACAAACAGAGAAAAAAGAACACTTGCTTCAGGAAAGTTATAAAGGAGGACATACGGTTAGGCCCCCAAAAGTACTTCACCTGTGAATGCTTGCTGTGTAAGGTACTTAACCTGGTGGAGTGCTTAAGTGGGCTCAGTACCCACAACTGTCGTCTACACAAACGGGGTAGGTACTTGAGAGGCGAGGTACTAAAGCGGATTTCATTATATATATTTGAAACAAAATGTTTTACTTATTTTTAAATTCAAAAACAGGTTAGCTCAATTCATGCATTTGCGCAAAAAAAGTAAAACACAAAAGTGCAACAAAATAAAAATTATACTAGGGATACTAAATGTAGAAGAGAAGGATATTTTATTTTTGATGGAAAAAAATTACTTCTTTACTTATTACCAGGGAAAGGATTTTGAGGACCTAAAAACCTATAAAAAAGGCAAAATAAAATAGCAAAAAAGGCACGGAAAGGCACTAAAAACTGCCAACAAGACAGAAAAAGGCACTAAAAACTGCCTAAAAAGGCAAAATAGGGCATTAAAAACTGTTAAAAAGGCAAAAACAGGCATTTAAAAATATGAAAAAATACTAGAAAATCTAAAAAAAGGGGAACGGTATGTATTTTTTAATAATTTTATTCCATCTGACGTATGCAACATACAATATTTATACCTTGTTTTTTGTAAAACAAAAGGAACATCAAGGTTTTCAAGGTTTTATGTTTGCGCTAACCGAACTTTCTGATTTTGGCATGTTTTTTTCTTTAAATTTTCCACTTCACAACAAAAAATAACGGCTTAGGAATGATCAAATCAATGTAAAAACATCGATCAGTTAACGAAATTGCAATGTTGCCACTTAATATTTTTTTTAGTTTCAAGGTATTTTTGCGAAACAAAAGGGGGACAAAATTTAAAAAACGAAAGAAAAATAAAAAGCCGCTCGACAAATCTTGGAAAAGACATTTTGTGGCATTTATAGGTAAAATAGGCACTAAAAAATACATCTATGGGTGAAAAAGGCAAACTGTCTTTTTAAGGCAAAAAAAGGCAAAATAAAAGTGGTATATTTCTAATTAGGAGGACCTAATTCGTGCTCATTTTCAATCAGAAATGCTCTATCTAGCAGCAAACAAAAAAGGCAATTTCCACAAAATCCTTTCCCTTTCCTTGCTTATTACTTTCGAGTATTAGAAATAATATGAAATTACCCAACATTGAAGAAATTAGCAAAATAAATATATTTAGTAGAAGTATATAAAAGTAGTACAGGAAATATTAAAAAATATTTGTATAAATCAAAAATGTTCAAAATATTGGTAAGAAAATTTTGTTTTTAAGTGACAGCAGACACTTTGTTCTGCATCGGCCTGAACAAGTTAGATCATCATCTGGTAACCCTAATTCTGCGTGCATAGATCGCAACCAGGTAGTGCCCTGTCAATACACCATTGGCGTCTCGACATTTCTCCCCTGAAAGTTTCAATTGAAACGTGTGTTAATGTAAAAGAATACAAACTTAATTTTCGTTGATGATACTCAAAGTCTGGCAAACTTTGAAAGACTAAATTTTACTGTGAAAACAAGTTTCAAAATTAAAACAAAATTCCTAAAAATTAACCAAAATACCGAGATAAATAGCTAAAAATCGAGACGTATGACAACACTAACGAGTTCATATAAATGGCAACTTTCAGAGCTGGCTTTGGCTGGGCCAGTACTTGAGCACAGAACTTTGCCACCTGTCACTCTCCTAATCTTCTATTTGTTCATATGATTCGATTTGTTCATGTGAAAAGAGACATACAGATTAATCATGACATAAGTACATACATATGTACTTGTTCCGATTTTGTGGACATACGCCCCATATCGGAATCATCTGCGATGTTGTCATTCCGATGTCTGCTGAATGTTTCATTCGCCGCAGAAACTATTCGCGATTTGCATCGTGATGTCGCGATTGTGCAACTGTCCCAATTCAATTCAATCCAAAATTAGCCAAGTCCCAAAGACATATTCAGCGAGCGCACGTTCCAGTTCTTTTTCACGGTTGCATGTGTGAAGTGTGTGTTTGTGTGCGCGGATGTGACTTGATTTTTTACTGACGCTGCGAATCGGTCGCTTGACATTGCACATAAAGATCTCCGCGTATCGGGAATAGCAGAGCTGTGGAGATTTGCTGGAGGGAGACTGCTAATAGCTTCGTACGTGCAGCACGAGCGCAGCACACAGCAAAAACGACAAAAACGACAACAAGAACGAAATATGCATATCACAAACATGGAGATACTTAAGCGAACGCAAGTGTTAATTAAATCCAACTGTGCTTTGCTGCAGTTGCCTCGGCCGTGCGTCTCTCTTCGACGGCATTCAGTTCGCACTCGCGGGTACGTTCGAATGGATGTAGATATGTGCGTAATGTCACTATGCTGGCAGTATATACGATCTGCGCCTATGTACATACGTAAGTACGTAGCGTATGTATATGACAAGGTCAGTCATAATCGGTGGCCAGCTCTCACGTTCCCGCCTTAAATTTGTTCGTCACAGCGCGCGTACGCCGTACGAGCAAAACAAAAATCGAAAAGCCATCTCAAATCGGAATGCAAAATTCGAAAAGCCAAAGCAAAACCAAAATCAACACAAACGCCAATGTAAACGAAACGAGGCAAGACAACAAATCAAAGCCACCAACAAAAGTACAGTCGCAAAGCATGGCCCGAGCCGTTTGTGGCGTCCGAACCGTTGCTTTTGTCGACAAGCGGACAGCCGCACAGATGGAAAGCACAAAATGCAGAGAAAGACACACGTTCGTACATACACATGTATGTATGTATGAACGGACCGAGCGACAGACCATAAGCAAGCGAACGGATAGACTACGGCAGCCAAGTCGAAAGACTAAGAGACGGTGACGTGTTGCGGCAGCTGCCCAGCTGCAGCTTTAGCCTCGGCAACCGCCTCGCGGCCCCCCGAAAACGCCTAAAGATTCGCTTGGTTTTGTGAATATCTGCAGCCGGGTGTGTACGAGTTGTATAAATGATGGCAGGCGAGTGTGTGTGTGTGTGTGTGCGTGTGCATGTTGAAACATGTCGAAGCTTTGCAGTCGGCAAGCGAACGGCAACGCAGCAAAGCCCCAATATGCTGCATTGGCCCCACCGCAGCAACCCACAAAGCCGTACCCAGCGTTCGGACGATAGAAGCGCGCGGCAAGTGCGGACCGGCGGGCAGCAAAGCGGCAAAACGAGTTTTCCTTACCACCATCGTGCCTGGCCTGTTGTAGTTGTTGGCCGGCTTGGTTTGGCTTGTTGCTGGTTTTATTGCACGTTGGCAATTGTTGTTGTACTATGTTGAATGCATTTCAGTTGTATTTTCAAATGCTCCTTTACGAGGGCGTTAAATTACACTTAAAACTGACGTTTTTAAACTTTCAAAGTTAAAAAGTTGCCCAGGAAATGGCCGCGAAAGATGCACAGCCGCGAGAAGTGCAATAAGTGCCCATAGAATATGATTATTAATGGCGCCGGAGTTTCCGTGCCAGCCACGAACGAAGTCTTCCGCTGTCAAGTGCTGACTTCAAATCGGATAGACCCAAAGAAAGGAAATGCTATGAAGAACACAGTGTTGCTTAAATAAAATTTCAAGTATCCTTATTTATACATATTTCAAATCACTTGTTGAGACTTTTAAATACCAACACGATTAATCTAGTCGGAGTTGCCAAGTGCTTAATCATTCGAAAGCAATAAAATCAAGACAAATTTTATTTGTCCCTTAAAAACAAGACTGAAAAATAAACTCTACAATGTACCATGAATATGGCCCCTAATGGGTTAAAGGCGCATATCGCACCTAATTGTGAGCCTCTTTGAATCATTAGGTACACATACACTTTCATGAATAAGTATCCACTGCATAGGTATTGAAGCAAAACACAAAATCATAACAATTCAATCACATATTTAATAAATTGAATTAAATGAATACGTTCCATTTTACAAAAAAATTAAAAATGAAAATCATATTCAATAGGAAAAATAAGGATTTTAATTCAGTTAGACGTAATATGTATAATTAAAATATAAAGTCAAAACGACTCAAACGAAAATCGCATTCAATTTAGTTGGATTTAAATTGTGTACATAAAAGTTTAAATTTACATTTATGTAATTAAAATCAGGCTTAAAGTTCATGTCTGTTGATTAAATTCAATTTTGACCGATGCCGATAAGAAAAATATTGACCGATGGCGATTAATCGGCCGGACACTAGTAAAACACTAGTAAGAGCTATGCTCTAAGCTTCAACCTCGATAAATAGACAAATTATTGTGGTTATAATTTAATTTCTTTTTATTTTGTTCGAAATTAGTTTTAGTTGGCAAGCCTGCTTTAAAGTGAGAAGACTATGCCCACAATAGTTTTAGCTCAATTAGCTCATAGTTGGAACACCAACTATACCAAATCACATTCTGATATGTATCTTTAATTGTTTTGAACAAACCATTCGGTTGACAGACGGACGAATTGCTGGTACAAAAATAACCATAAAAAAGGCGCCACGCTGAGCTGTGCAAGGTGAAGCCTAACATACTAGACTCTATAGTACTTGTTCTATAACATCTTTATCTATATACAGTACTTTTCGTTTATAACGAACCCGTTTAAAACGATTTTCCGCCTAAAACGAACCAATTTCAAAAGTACGCGTTTTATGTTTTCGCTTATTACGGACCCCGTTCAAAGCGAACTTTCGGTTAAAACGAACCATTTTGCCCAGTCCCTCGAAGTTCGCTTTAAGCGAAAAGTACTGTACAGTACATTCCGTTCATAACAAACTCGTTTAAAACGATTTTCCGCCTAAAACGAACCAATTTCAAAAGTACGCGTTTTATGTTTTCGCTTATTACGGACCCCTTTCAAAGCGAACTTTCGGTTAAAACGAACCATTTTGCCCAGTCCCTCGAAGTTCGCTTTAAGCGAAAAGTACTGTACAGTACATTCCGTTCATAACAAACTCGTTTAAAACGATTTTCCGCCTAAAACGAACCAATTTCAAAAGTACGCGTTTTATGTTTTCGCTTATTACGGACCCCATTCAAAGCGAACTTTCGGTTAAAACGAACCATTTTGCCCAGTCCCTCGAAGTTCGCTTTAAGCGAAAAGTACTGTACAGTACGTTCCGTTCATAACAAACCCGTTTAAAACGATTTTCCGCCTAAAACGAACCAATTTCAAAAGTACGCGCTTTATGTTTTCGCTTATTACGGACCCCTTTTAAAGCGAACTTTCGGTTAAAACGAACCATTTTGCCCAGTCCCTCGAAGTTCGCTTTAAGCGAAAAGTACTGTACAGTACGTTCCGTTCATAACAAACCCGTTTAAAACGATTTTCCGCCTAAAACGAACCAATTTCAAAAGTACGCGTTTTATGTTTTCGCTTATTACGGACCCCTTTCAAAGCGAACTTTCGGTTAAAACGAACCATTTTGCCCAGTCCCTCGAAGTTCGCTTTAAGCGAAAAGTACTGTACAGTACATTCCGTTCATAACAAACTCGTTTAAAACGATTTTCCGCCTAAAACGAACCAATTTCAAAAGTACGCGTTTTATGTTTTCGCTTATTACGGACCCCATTCAAAGCGAACTTTCGGTTAAAACGAACCATTTTGCCCAGTCCCTCGAAGTTCGCTTTAAGCGAAAAGTACTGTACAGTACGTTCCGTTCATAACAAACCCGTTTAAAACGATTTTCCGCCTAAAACGAACCAATTTCAAAAGTACGCGCTTTATGTTTTCGCTTATTACAGACCCCTTTTAAAGCGAACTTTCGGTTAAAACGAACCATTTTGCCCAGTCCCTCGAAGTTCGCTTTAAGCGAAAAGTACTGTATATAAAAGAAAGTGGATGTATGTGTGTAAGCGCATCACACTCAAACAGACCGGCCGATTTCCATGCGGTTTTTTTTGTTGGATTCGTCTTGAGTCAGTTCAGGTTTATGCGAAGAGAAAATTCCGGAAAATCTATTGGAAAAGTCGGAAAATCCCTGCCATGTTTGACTGCGAATCCCTTGAGAACGGCTGAACTGATTTGGCTGTTTTTTTTTTGCTGTATTCGTAGTTGTGAGAACAAGGTTTGTATGAAAGAAAATTTTAGGAAAACGGGATGTGGCACTTTTTCACCAGCCCACATTTTCAATCTATTACTTTGGAACCATAAGTCACACATCAATTAAATTCACTACGAACTTACTATTTAGTCATGTCTTTCGACAGAGGGAATGGTGCGGGTATTGAACAAGGGGGCGTGGCACCACCCATACAAGCAAAATCTCTATAATGGAATATCTTCGAAATTGTGGCATTGAAATTTAGTATAGCGTCGTCCCATAGATGTGTCATTCTACTAGTAAGATTTTATGGGCGTTGGACAAGCGGCGTGGCACATTTTTTGTGACCCAAATATTTCGCTGAACTATAAGTCCCACAGCAATGAAAATAAGTACGAACCTACCATTTTCCTTTTCGATAGACGGCATTGTGCGGGTATTGAACAAGGGGGCGTGGCGTAAGTAAAAATGATAAAAATTGGTTTTTGAAATTGACATGGTTCAAGCGCAGTCCATTTCTTTACTGAAACTTAGCAGCAACATTGCTGATTTGTGGGCCTCAATTGCGTTAATCAGTAGCTCTTCCTCTTCCTTTAGTTGGTTTTCTTCGTCAATTTGCATCGCCATAGATTCGCCATCTCGCGCATTTCATTATCAACAAAATAAAAAAAAATGTTGTGTGGGCCAGCTAGTATTTACATATATAGAAGTATACAACTTTTACTATAGCAGCAGATAAGTAACATAACTAATAAGTTACTTAGTCTTTTATTATGGAAAGTTACAACAGGGACAGATATGTATGTAACTATGTACTTATATGTCCATTGTGCTCGATAGCGAAGAAGAATTAAAATTCTTGGTCCTCTAAATGACAACAATTTATTTGCCGTCATTACTGTCCAGGAAGCTCAACTATTAGTTGATGATTTAATCTAATTAAATTTTGTTCTCGCCTTGATTCTTGACTCAATCCTCAAGTGCAAGGTAACGATTTTTTAAAATTTTTTTTAACATTTCAGCTGACTTAAGCGACGTACAAGCAAGTATGACAAAGAGGCAAAGCAAAGCACACGTCGTACAATTCGTACATGCGAGAAAGCTTACAGTACAATGAACCACAAAAATTGACCTAAACACTTTAAGGTTTACATTTGCAAAGCAAAAATATAAGCAAATTTCATTTGCGATTGTATTTGATCAAAAATCTTTTTTAGAGACAATTAACAGTATTTCAAAAAGTGGTAGACTTTGCGTCAATTTCCTAGGCACTAAATTTTGTTCTGTCAGACTATTGGAGACACCCATTGGTATGGGTTCATTTGGAAGCTAAGTTTATTCAAAAGATTTGTAATCAGTGGAGTTACTGCCACATCTGACAAAACATAAAAATCTCTATTAGACACAGGTGGATAGTGGACCACCTCAAAAAGTTTTGGTGGAGATGGTTAAACGGTTAGAAGGTCATGGCTAAATAAAATCTCCTCTCTTGTTGGGCACTTCAATTCGGGGTTCTCAAATATGCGATTTTTCAACATCCCGCTTTCTTTTAACCCGATATTTTTTAGAGTGAAAAGTACCCGTAAAACGTCTATGTACTTCCGGTGTTCGTGATTGATTCGTTTATGCTTCGACTGCATGCAAGTGAAATTTATGAGTTAAAAGTGTGATTGTCTGATCGACGTTCTACTGGCCGGCGCTTTCACTCAATGGTTCCGACGTGATGCATGATACATAGGAAAGAGAAATTTGAAATTATATGACTTAACACAAAGCAGTAAACAACGTCTTGTGAGTGGCCCGAAAGAAGCGAAGCATGGGTAAAAATCCCATTGAATACTGGGGCAAGCTGCATTTCCTGCCCACAGCCAAATTGGGTTGTGGAATTTCCAATTATCTTCGCGTTAAATTGTCCAGCCGCGCTTGCCGCAATGCACTTGGCGCACATTGAATACGAGTCTGTGTATGTGTGTGTGTTGTTGGGAATTATAACAACAATTCATTAACCGAATAGAATTTGTTGAAAGTGGGTCACCCGCGAGCGCTGACTACATGTACACAATGTGCGCATACATAGAAATCGGCGGCAACCAGAGCCGCGAGTGCACAGGCGCAGACGGGCCCACTGACAACGCACAGACATTGAGCCATCTACGGGCCACACACATACATACATATATATTCTAAACCCACACAAACGAGTGCCACTTAGATATGAGCACAGACACCAGTGAGATGATGACAAATAAACCACGTAAATGAACGTTTCGATGTGAAGATCCGTAAGTCACGTTTGCGTAAAATATTTTGACGTTCTATTTTGCTTCTCATCATTCGTTAGTGAAAGTATTTGAGGGGCAATAACGGCATGAACAAAACAAAAATACAGAACATAACAGTATCTTTTTTTATTGACCGTAAGCCGGCTCGGAGTGCTAAATGCTGGTAGCAGCCAGCACGCGGCACGATTGGGGTGAAGTGGGCGGGCGGACGGGCGCAGGGGATTGAGCGAATACACTGGCTCACGTGAGCATTCGTAAACGATTGAAACTCAGTGAAAAACATAAAAACAATTAGTAATTAGCAGAGTTGAACTTTACACGTAATAAGAGGCGGTAAATGCTCGATGGATGTTGAACTATTAAGCGAGCCGTTCAACGAGTATTGTGTGGTGTTACTGCAAAATATGGTTTAAAAATGGAATTGAGCTCAAAAGTTGTACGCAAAATCTCCTCCCCCCCAAAATGAAATCCTGTGTGCGCCACTGGTACATACCTAAATAATTGGCATCACAAACAGAAAACGAAAGTCTGTGAACTTGCACACATATGGAAAGCACTTACAGTTATAATCCGATTCCGATCGTCGATTACAGAATGACAACTTTTCCATAGGTAATTTTAATCTCAGACCATATTTGTCACAAATGGTGATTTCTTATTTTATCCTAAAGTACAAACTGTGAGATTAATAGTGGAACACAAAAACGATCTCGACTCTTTTTACAAATGGTCATAGTTTTCAAGATTTAGTATGTACAGTAGCGGCTAAAATCAGCTAAAAAAGAATCTATTTGAAAAGCGGTCGCAAGAAGTTTTCTGTGGTTCGAGCGAAGAATTAAATTGAGCAATTAAAAACAAAAAAAAACTAAAATTTTTCTATCGGCGGCTGTCCTCTCAGCTGGAAATGGCAAACCTCTGAGAATAAAAATTGCCTATGAAAAAGCTCCCAACTCGCCGTTCGGAATCGGCATAAAACTGTAGGTCCCTTCCAACCCTGTACAAATTCGCACGCACAACACGGATGGTTGCGGGCAGCTAGGCCTTAGTCTCGTAATCGGGCTGTCGTGCCAGTCAATTATTAAAATTAATTCAACGGCGCTTGGGGTTTAGTCGACAATTGGGTATCTCAAGACACCACAATAGGTGGAATGGGATTACAAACTGCGGACTATTAAAGACGATTCTAAATATGCGACTGGGCCGCGAAATCAATAGGGCCTTTTCAGTTTGAATCGGAAAACTAAGTTTAGAAGATACTTGGCACGATTAAATCTTTGCTAAGCAAGAAACCCGTGATTGTTCTTAGACGACAACAAGCAGCAGTAGTGTGTCAGTGTCGGGCATTTGGGGAGTAAAAGAATGTATATTTTGGAACAACCATACATAAAACAGCACAAGTTAGGGGCTGTAGTTAGTAGGAGAAAGCAGATAATTACTTACTTTATACCTCAGAATGGCTAAATACGATTAAGGGGAGAAATCGGATACAATAGGTGGTTCGCTCTGGCAAATCCTGAATACGGGCTCAACAGTGTCCAAGTACCACTAAAAAAAAATTGTGGAAGAAAATTGCACTAGCACTAAATAAAAATCAGTGATTAGTGGAAAAAAATTCAGCTATCATTTAATTTATTTAGTGGTAGTGAAAAATGTCCCGCAGACCTCGTAGTTGTAGTGTTAGTGGAATTTTAGCGCAAAACCCCTCTGATACTTATGTATGTGTGTGTTCATCAATGCTTGATGAATCGAATAAATTGTACGAAATGAGCATATTTTTCAAGTAACTAATATCTTGTCATTATAAGTTGAAGATCCGCCGAAGAATAACCATTCTCAATACATTTGTATTACCACGGGTTCAGTGGGCAACTAAAATGCTCTCGACAGAAATTTTTACTTTTAATACGTCACTCATCAAATCTGTGCTTCTATATGACGCGGAAGCATGAACGATGACGCAAAATTATGGATAAAATTCTGGATTCAATTAAGAATAACTTACTAATATCCTTTGAGGTGTTTGAGTGAAAACTTCTTCACAAGCCCTTTGGTCGTCTACGGATTGGTGAGCTTTTCTGGAACTTGTTTTTTTTTGACTCGAACAAACGCGCAGGGGATGACCCCTATTAATGCGAGGCATTGCGTTGGTTCAGAAAGGATATAAAGGTTAGGAGATAGGGTTTTGAGAGAAGTGGCTATGGACTCTTGACTTGAACCCATCGAGATCATAAGTGCTGGGGAAAATATCCGCAGAGAGACCATTCCACAACCGCGATATACGGGCCAGAAACGAACCTTCTCTGTAGTGGGTAGTGCGCTGAAACATCATTTCAACGTGGAATGCATGGGCGCCAGTGTTCAAACGGGTTGCCCGGGGGAATACCCGGAGTGACGGCAGCAAGCTGCTCATCTCCACTGAGCAATTACCGAAAAAGTATCGGTAAAATAACACCACACATGCCACGTTTCGACAATGTTCTAAGGAGTCAATAGAGCTGGATGCCCTACTGTCCCCTTTGACGTCGTTCAGCGAATTAACATTCAACGGCTGCGCCGGCTCGGTCATGTCCAGCTTATAGCAAAACTTGAGGCCAACTTACTACTTGTATTTAAGTAAGCAATATAAATTTACCTATTCTCATTATGTTTTTACTTAGTGTAATTTCGAGTTTTAAAGTGACATTGCCAGACACTGACCAAAACAGTAACGATTTGCATTTGCAATTCAAAACCAATTAAACAAATAATTTAGCTAACACAAATTCATTAGTTGGATATCCATTAAGACACCCTTCGGAACGAGTTGTCCTGCTTTCTGATCTCAGAGAACCTGTTTGGGGTGTCCAACCGAACAGGTCCGTGAGTTCGCGTCGTGCAGCCGATTGTAAGTATGTACTATAATTGCGGTGGCGAAGGGTTATGGCATCATTTTAGAGTATTTATTTAAGAAATACATTTATTGTTATTGCTATTACAGAAGTCATTGCCGTGCTGACTGTCAGTGCAGTCATTGACTCAATTGCTGCGATGCCAATTAGATAAGATACAAAATGAAGGAGCCGTGTTGCTCTCTTGCGCGTGCTGCAGCGCAAATCTGCTGACTGTGCATGCGAAAGAGGGCGGTGGCGGGGGGACCGACACAGAAGCCGTCAATGTGTGGCAGAGTGTTGCGGCACCTTTCATCTCACTAAATATTTGCAGCGCAACTTTGAGGCTGAGCCGTTGTCAGCAAAGCAGCACCAGTGGCCAGATGGCCGGGCGATGTCCCTCCAGCAACAATTAACCGTGTGCAGCGCACTGGCCGAGGCCGGTGCACTACGAATTTTCTAAATATCTGCCGGCCACAGACTGCAGCTGTGGTGATTATTTTAAATGCGGCAAATTTCTTTGGCCTTTTGGTGTGGCTATGGCTGGCAGCGGCGGCGGCGGCTCCAGCAAGGAGGGCTGGTGAAATGGCGAAATGCCCGCTGCGGTTCGCTCCAGTCGGTCGGCCGTGTGCACAGTCATAGAATTCGGCGGTGCTACCTACGCGCGCACCCATAACGTCCGTGATTTTTTGCCAGCCGCCAATCGCCAACGGCCAACAGCCAACTGCCCCAACAGCCATGCCGGATGTTGTACATAAATTCCATTCCTTTGTTTTATGTGCCCCTTTTTTCTGTTAGTGTTATTGTTTTCGTTTTGGGACTTGCTCATTTTTTGCGCCTGTGATGTTGTTGCTTTGTGCAATTGTTGCTGTTACTCATGTCGTTGTTGTTATAGTTGTTGTTGTGCTTGTCTTTTGTTGTGAATCCGTTTCTACGGTTAAATCAGCAGAGCGCAGCAAAATAGAAATTAATTCGGTGCATTTTTTGCGCGCTCCCGCCCCACCGTGCCGCCACGCCGCCACGTCGTCATGTCGTCATGTCGCAGTGAGCGATTGCCACAACAACAGCGGCCAAACGCGCCGACAGCAATAAGAAGTACTTATCGGCGGTGCGGATCAGAGGTCACAGAACGTTGAGTTCATTTGCAAATAACAGGCGTGACAAGTGCGTTGCGCTTCGCTGAGCGCCGTAATCAGCGTCGCAGATGGATCGAGTGTGCTGAAGATAATTACAAGATTTTGCGCCATTGTTTTGGGTCTGTTGTGCTCGTCGTTGTTGTTATTAAGTATTTTTCGTAATTTTTGTCGCTACAGAAAGTCACAGGTTTAAATTTAGTGACTCTGTACAAATTCGACCGAGCGCGTTTTTGCCATTTGCAGCTCAGTCGCACGCACATCGCACGTCCCATGCCGCACGTCCCACGCCGCCCTGGACCGGGTCGGCGTGCCGTCTACGCGCTATTTAAGCCAAATTGTATCAGTACGAGCTGGTATGAGACAATGTCGGATAATATTGCGAGGATGAACTCGTTGTTCAGCTGAAAAAGTCCCAACACTTTGATTTCCAAATTTTCCACTTTTCGTTGACACACGAAGGTCTCCACCTACGGCGAAACAGGGTTTAGATAAGTGAAAGAAAAATCGAAGCAAATAAATAAATAAATAAACGCCAAGCGAACCTATGGTGAGAAAAGAAAATGAGAATGAAGAAATGTGCGAGAAGAAACAAGTGTGACATTTGTTATTTGAGAAATTGTTATCAGTATTTACACGGTCGTACAAGCTTTTCCCCGACACGCCATGACACAATTAATTGTTTCAAGGTTGCTTATATTTGACAGCGTCACTAACCGGAAGAGATACCGACTCGCATGCGCGCGGAATTATCTGGGAAACCGATGTAACTTGAAGCCTCCGAAGTACATTTATTTTGACAGGTACGACAACAATCGTTAAAGTGCTGTACATAGCTACACAGTTCGCGAGTTGGCGCCCGAAATGTGCAATCATTGTGATCTCCATTTTCGTTAAATGTACGAATAGTTGTGTGTAAGCCTTGAATTTGTTGTTCTTGTTGTTTTGGAGGGCAAAGTTGTCAAACTATGACTAACAAACAATTCAAAATAGGCGGTAAATTTGTTTAAATACAGTTTTAGAGGGAAAATCACATTCATTTTGTATGGGTTCGGTTTTTGAGTTGGAGTAAGGGGTCCAGAGTGGTTAGATGAAAATGTCTAGAAAGGGAATGAATATAGTGGAAATCAATTCTACATGTTAATCTTGCAATCGACATTTCTAGCAGCTTTTATCAACTATAGAACAGGTGATCAGCTGATTGAAGTACTTCACTCGCATATTTGATACCTACACCAGTAAATTAGGTTTAGGTCATCTGATGAATGATGTTTTTAGAAGAGGTCCAAAGAAGAAACTGCCAGAAGCTATCCAGCACGCTAAAAAAACACTGGTTTTCAATATGCTGGGAGTTTTGTTGATTTGTTAAAAGTCAACATTAATGACTCGATGAGTCTTAATGGGACTTTAAATTGTACCTTCTGTTTTCTCTATTTAAAAACAGACACTTAAATCAGTCTACTTACCTACGATTTACTTAGATGCAAATAGCACCGGTAAAATAAAGATTTATCATTGCAGAATAAAAATCGCCTGCATCTCTTGAGCTGTTTAGTATTTTTATCGCCATATAGCTTAATATTATATAAGGTTAGGAAACAAGACTTAGGAGAAAGAATTCGTGGGCTATAAGTAAGGTGACGAAATTTACAAAGCCTTCACTTATGACCATCCAAATGAATTAGTGCAGCAGCGTCACTATGAAGTTGTAGTAGATGGAGTAGAAAATTTGCCACTGGAAAATGCGGTAAAAGTGCTTGGTGAGCACGTACAGCTCCGTTTAGATAGCATTGCACTCGTCGATGCTGTCGGCGCAGTCACATAGCCGCTGAATCCGCTTGTACTTAGTGAGCTGCTGGCCGCTCCTCGAGTTTTCCACCTCCAGCGGCTCCATTTCGGTTAGCATTTCTTCAAGGTGTTTGCCCATTTCGTCGTACATCATGGCTATGACGAAAAAACCGACGAAGCACACGTCCAGCACCAGCATCGATCCCATCCAAATGTAAATGCCAGAAATGACCGACACCATTTCGGCCGGCGACTGATATTCCAGCAGCGCCGGAATCTCGAGGCGGCCTTAAGCAGTAATAGGAAGAGAAAGTTGCGGCCCAGTTTGATGGCGGCCTGCGTCTTGGCCACGATGTGCTGAAATATTTTGGTAAAACGTTGGAACACAGCAATGTTCTGGGTCTCGCTACGCAGCTGTATGACAAACGTGAAGGAGGCGAAAATCGATGTGGAGGCCGCAGGCACAATAATTTGTCGCCGGTGGCAATGAATTTCCGCAAGAGATTCGGCGTGATGCTCAAATATGTATGTAGCAGCAGGGCCCGTGCTCTGTTGCGGGACTTTATTGGCGATACGGTGACAAGGCGTTTGTTCAGCTGCCAACTGACCACGCCCAGTAGGCGTCCAAACGAGTACACATTGAGGAGCGCTTGATGTGAGTAGTGATTGAAACGACTGTACTTTGGCATTCTGAGGCAATTACTGAGCGGTCCGCTGTGTGCTGCGGCAACTAGGCGCACGACCAGAGCCATATTGACTTTATTAATTAAATAAAGTGGATAAGATATCAGCGATAGGACGTACCAATGACGATGTGTGTCCAACCTGCATTGTCCATTGTCCAGTGGCCGCCGTTTGCCTCTAGCCGCTCGTCATCCGCTGTCGTCCGTCGGGTGTCTGTTGTCTGTCGTTTGTCGTCCATTGAACATCGTCGATTGTTTGTGATGGCAGAAAAGGCCACAAGGAGGCACGTACGGGCGAGTATTCACACTCTGATGTGTGTGCTTCTGTGTTGACGGTAGCGTTTTTATTTTAAGTGAAAAGCAATTAAACTGTTTGTGCACGGACGCTCCGTACCAACGAACGAGCGGACGAGCAAACGCGCACATCCTTTGCATTTAAAAGTGTGTTGTTTGCATATGCAAAGGTGTGGAACGCATCGGACGGACAGCGAAGCAGACAAGCCAACCCAAAGCCAACTTTAATGTGGGGCCAAGAACCCACAGTGGGCAGCGATGGCGTTGCGATTTTTTTGTGCGCGGCAAATCGAACTTGATGGATGGAAAATTATGATTTGCCATTTACTCGTAAAGGGTCATAAATTGCAGAATTCAGTACCGAAACCCCAACAGTTTTTAGTAACAGCACAATTTGAGAATTAATGAAGTGGGACCCATTCTGGGCGAATTGTTAAAAATGGCGGAACTAAATATTTGGGTGCATTTTTAGTGCAACCATATCGCGGTTCACTATGAAACAAAAGTTAATTTCGAATTTTGTACACATATTACGAAGTGTTGGGAAAAATCAATAACTTCTATAAGTACAGTACAATCTCGATAATTCGGATACTCGCTAATACGGACAACGCGGTAATCTGGACACCCAATTGCTTTCTATTGTTGACTCTGTAATCCGGACACCACACATTTTAGTTACCTCAAACATCTGGGCACTCATTTTTATCTGCTTTTTATAAATTATAAAAGTTTAATCTAACTGTGTAAACTAGTTAAATCAAATATTAACAATGGCACCTATAGTTAAGAAAACACGTACAATCTTTACGATGGAAAAAAATTCTAAACAAATTAAGTCGAGGAAAGTCACTTCGTCAACTGACAGTGAAGTACAATGTAGGCAAATCTAGAATTTCTAAAAAAATGAAACAAAACTTCGCCAAATGAAAATTAAAAATGTCTTTCAAAATCACCAAAAATGTTCATAACATATGTATTAAAAATAAAATTTTTAAGCAAAAATAATTTTTAATTCAATAAAAATACGTTTCATTGGTGTTCAGTAGTATTTTTATCGATTTTTTTTTTTAATCTTGGTAATCCGGACTTTTCGATATTTTGGACAGTGCCTGGTTTTTAATTGTCCGGATTATCGAGATTATACTGTACTTGATTCACAATGGAATCGGTTGTAAACAATTCTTGAGAGCATGGATTCTGAGTAATTACATGTAATCAGTGTCGATACTTCAATCAGTAACTATAATCACTCATCGAAAAGTACTCGGTATGAAACGACTTTTGCACTTAGTATGAAATAGTACACAGTACTGATTCGATACATGTACTCAGTATCGAAAAATACCCAGTATCGAGTCAATTGCTATAGATTCTTAAGCATTAGCATATCAACCACAACTTCGAATTGAGTCACGTACTTGAACGCCCATTTAATTCGCCTCTATTTGACTCCTACAATAGTTCCATTAGTTGCCAATTTACAGATTAAAACTAAAATTGTAAACTAAAGTTTTTCGGTTTTCATTTGTAAACATTGAAGGCACGAAAGGGCCCAGTTTGAAGCACTTAGCGAGCGGTTGGCTTGTTTTGCGTGTAGTTCAAAGTGAATGATTGCTGTCCTAAATTCAGTTTACTTAATCTTCCAGATATTTGAGTTTCTAGCAGGCATGAATCCTGTTCACCAGGCTGCACGCACACATACATACGCACAAGCACTCACGTCGTATACAGATTTTGTGGAAGCGGAGCTGTATCTGCTGCCAGTGGCCGCGCGCTGTTCCTCTGATTTTCTAGTCATGCAGTGCAACGGCGTTCGCCCCAGTCCGCAATGAACATAGCAAATCTTGTCCGCATCTACTATGTACACCGGGTCTCCAATAACAGGTTTGCCACAGTGGAGTGGACTGGAGTAGAGTGGAGTGACAGCAGCGCTGGATGGAGCGGCGTGATGTGGCGTGTCGTGGAGTGAAGTGGTTAGAGTGTGTAAAGATTATCTGGTGTAGTGCAGTCGTTGCCAGTGCTGCTGCTGTTGCTGCTGCAGCATCTTTGGGCGAGTTGCCGCCAAATCGGCCACTTGCATGGTTTATGGGTGTATGTGTGTGTGTGTGTGTATCAGACCAGTTCTCTAGTTGTTGTCCGTATGCTACGGTGCCATGCCGCCCGGTGTTGTGTCGTACGCCGTCGCACCGCCGCCTCCGCCAGTCCAGTCGGCGCTGCCTTGCTGTGGATGCAACTGCAACAATGTACGTTCATATGTGTGTTATTACAGCTCAAGTACACGGAGTAATTGCATGCATTGCGGCAAGTACGAGCATGAGTACGACTACGCGTACTCGTTTGTAGCGCGTCGCTCTCCTGCTGACTGAAAAGAAAAAACCGAAAGCAAGAACGGGCTCGAGTGCTCCACTGTGCTGCGTCCAGCGATCGGCGATGGGCGATGGGCGATCAGTGCGCGGCGCTGACCCCTTCCGTGAGCACCAGCGCCAACGCCAGCAAGCGCGACAGGCTGCACTGCCTGCTGCACTGCTACGCCACGCAGCCAGCCTGCCAGCCTGCCAGTTCACCAGCCTGGCGCACCGGACCCAGCCAAGTCAAGCCAACCCAAGTCAGGCTGGGCTACGTCGAGCCGGCTCAGGCCAATGAACTGTGAATGTGGTGCCGAGTGGATGTGTTGTTTTTATTTTGTTTTTGTTGTAGTAGTAGCAATCGTTGTTTGTTGTGGTTGTTGTTGTTGTTGTTGCTTTTTGTTTTTGTAGTAGTGTAGCGTAGAGTAGGTAATTGCATGGGATGAGGAAAGTGCACGTGCGCGATCCAGCGTACAAGCAGCGGATCCAATGCCCGCGCCTGCAGACGCTGGCAAAGTGCGCTTGGAAACAGAGATTCGCGATGAAAGGCTGACGAGGAGCATAAGAAAAACACCGGAAAACTGAAATCGGCATCATCGACATCACCTGCGCCGCGGCTTCTCGAGGCTTTTGAAATGCGCATTGCTGGCGTGCAGTGCCGCACAGCCGATAGGGGCCAATTGCACGGAAGGTAGGCGTGGCTGTTGTACGTGGTAATCTACAGGCGATGACCGCACAAATGGCAGGAAATCAACTGCAGAAACGATTTAGCGCAATTTTCCAGCGATCGAGACCGATAATTAAGTCACAGGAAATGCATCAAGCATTGATGAGTGACATCTACATTTGCTCACACTTATATAAATATGTGCATACACACGTATAGAATATTAAGGCGAGAGGAGAGAAGCATTCTTTACCAGCAACTCGTGTAACGACACAGATTAGGAGTTATAACAGAGTGTTGACAGCAGCTACACTCGAATGCTCTACTTTGCCTAATTGACTGTTCGCTGAAGATACTCGTAAATTTCAATTACACTGTGTGACAAATTTTCGAAGCTGCAAGGATTAAAATCCATCCCATTACTACCGTATCGGTATTAAAGTACCCATAAACCGGTTTGTCATATATCGGCAACACGCAATTGTGCCCCTCTCTTATAATCTGGATCTCCTCGAGAATTAATATCCCTTAAAGAATTATGTCCGTCCAGCTGCCTGTTAAGTTCAAAAATGATATCTAACTTTCGAAAAGTTTAAATATTGTAATTAAAATTGGTATGGACTGTTACATAAACTAGCACAAGTGTTGGTTGGAATATTAATGTTGTTCGAACTCAGACAGAAAGTTTCAAACCAAAAATTAGACGCAGCCTACAGAGTCTACATAAGCTTCTCTATAAATTGACAAGCATAATAGGAGAGTTGCCTTTATTTAATTCGGCAAAAGGAGTACAGTACAGAGATTTAAGATTTAGAAGCCGGCAGCTGAATTCGTAGAAAGAGATGGTCGTTAAATTTTATGCAATGTTGATCGAAGCTAAACCAGTTTTTTATATGCGTCAGGTCTGCAAATAAATGATTGTCAGTATTATGCCCCGTTCTGACTATATCATATATGGTGTCATTTGTAGTCAGTAAATGAGAACGGGCTGACGAGAAAACAAAAAATTTCCACATGCTGGCAAACCTTGTCATATGTATTTTTCGTCAGTTTTTGCCGTGCAATGAAAACGCAATTGACGACATAGGACGAACATGACATATATGGCAGTGTTTGTCGTCAGTGAATATGACATCATATATGACATAGTCAGAACGGGGCATTAGTCAATTCATCCTTTCGCTCTTTTTTATACATGACACCATTTAAAAAACACATGCGTGCAGTGTTGCCGTTGTGCGACTAAAGTGTCAATTTGACCCTTTTTGGAGACCGATGCCACCTGACACCAACTTTTTAAAAATAGGCTTATTTTGACACTTTTCTTCAAAATCATGCGACGTTTGCCCCTTTTTCTTGATCAAAAAGTTTATATGTACATTTTGAAAGTTGTTTCGTAAAGTTAATTTTTTTTATTTTTTTTCGTGTTTAAAAATACTGAAAATATGCCTTCCTTTTAGTATTCACTTTTCAAAGGTAACACTTAAATACTTAAAAATTACACCTCTGGCAACATTTAAACTCAAAGTTTTTCCGCAAAAATGTACAAAATTAATCTGAAAAAAGAGCATTAAGCTTTTTTGTGGCATTGCCTAAGTTATTTGTGCTAAATTAGTTTTGATGGCTCCCGATGGATAAGTAAGTATATCACGCATATGCTTTGAAATGCAAATGTTTTCATAATAAATACAAAACATGCATATTGGGACTTTTTAATATCGTTTAGAAATTTAATAAAAATAATGAGTTTCGAAAGAAAAGAAAATGAAGGTATATATACAGTATAATCTCGATAATCCGGAAAATTAAAAACCAGGCACTGTCCGAAATATCGAAATGTCCAAGAGTACCAAGATGACAAAAAAAAAAATACAGTGTAATCTGGGTGGAGTGAACTAATTAATGCAAGGCCAGTTCATAGAATCAAGATTGTTCACTATATCCAGATTGAGGTTTTCTGTTCACCATTACTTACTTACGAGTATACCTTATGATCAAAAAAGAACGGTAATTTGGAATTTATTTTCTCAACGTTGGGAATACTTTTATTGGTGTTCTGTCAAATTTTGACGCATATTGTAAGATTACTATTCGATTGGCGTCTATACGAAGAAGTCGAAAAATTGATGTGTGGCGATTTTTATAATGGATGAAGAATTGGAACAACACGCGTGCCAAAAATTTTGTGTTAAAAATTAACTTTCGTGTGCCGATTCGTTGAAAATGTAACAAAAGGCGTATGGTGAAGCGTGTATGTCGAAAACACGAGCATACGAATGGTATAAAAGGTTCAAAGAGGGCCGAGAGAGCCTAGAGCACGATGACATCCCTGGACGGCCATCAACGTCTGTTACCGAAGAAAAAATCGAATCGGCGAAGCAAATCGTGTAGGAAAATCGTTGTGTATCGATTAGAGAGATTGCTGTGTTGTTGAGCATCTCATTTGGATCAGCGGAACACATTTTAACTGATATTTTGGGCATGAAACGCGTCGCTTCTCGGCTGGTGCCAAAAAAGCTGAATTTCATTTAAAAACAGCCTTGATTATTTCGGAATTTTTGGCCAATGTCGGAATTTCGACAAATGTCATCAGCCAAGCACCATACAGTCCAGACATGGCCCCGTGTGCCTTTTTTCTATTTCCTAAACTCAAATTGCCATTGAGGGGAACGCGTTTTGAGACCATAGAAGCGATAAAAGAGATTTCGCTGCGTGAGCTGAAGGCCATACCTTTGACGGCCTATAAAAAATGTATGGAAAATTGGATCAAACGTTGGCATATATTTATTGACGCAGGAGGAGAGTATTTTGAAGGGGATAATAAAGAAATTTATTAAAAATTGAAATTTTGCCTTTCTTTTTTTAAATTCCCCTGTGGAACAAACCACTTTTGAAACCATTCTTTAAAAATTTCTGCTGTCATCCATGCATTTTTTGAATGTCGGTAGTCCACCGGAATGTTGAAAGATTTGAAAGAGCGTGGTTTGTCCAGTTGCGTTTGCGCATGCAAGAATTGTAACTCTGGCTTTTTCTAATTTCCTGCCTGGAGCCGTTTTTCTGCACTGGTTACTGGTTACAAGTTCTTTCGGGTAGCATCTTCAAAAATAGTCCACTCTCGTCCGCGTTGTAAATTTGGCTTTTATAAAATTGTACCTCACAAATCGTACTATTGAGCTTTTGTTGAAACGGTTCAGCCGGGCTATCTGAAGACAATTTCTCGCCGCACACTTTTAACAGACGAATTCCACAGCGTGATTTAAATCCGGCTAGCTATCCACAACTGGCGTTAAAACCGCCTTCCTTTTCATTAATATCAGCATGTAATTTCTTTGCTTTTTCTTTTAACATATCTCCACTGACAGGAAAATTTTTCTGGCGCTGCCGCACAAACCAATTGTACAATGCCTTTTTTAAGAGTTGTTCTCTTCAACAGCCCGAAATTCTGGTTGGCAGTAACTTGAAGTTACTGAAGTAATTTATTTTAAATTGTGTTCACTCTAAAGAGATTCGGAATTGTTCACTCTATAGAGTACTCAATGTGAAAATTTTGATGTTCACTCTATCGGGGTGTTCGTAGCATCGGGGTTTCACTCCACCCAAATTACACTGTATATAAAAATACTGCTGAACACAAATGAAACTTATTTTTTATTGAATTAAAATTACTTTTGCTTCAAAATTTTATTTTTAATATGTTATAAACATTTTTGATGATTTTGAAAGAAATTTGTAATTTTCATTTAGCAAGTTTTCTTTCATCTCTGTAAAAATTGTCGATTTGCCTATATGACTCCACTGCCAGTTGACGAAGTGACTTTCCGCGACATAATTTGTTTAGAATTTCTTTTTTTCAACGATGAGAATGACATAGAAAACTGGGAGTCTCCGTAAAAAAAAGCAGATAAAAATGAGTGCCCGGATTATTGAGGTAAAAAAAAATGTGTGATGCCCGGATTACAGAGTCAACAATAGAAATAATTTATTGTTGAGCTAATAAATTGTTAATTAATATGTATCAACTTGTGGCATGCAAAAGATGTAATTCTTAAATGCCGATGTTTTATAATTAAATAAATAAATAAATAAAGCAATTGGGTCTCCGGATTATCGCGTTGTCCGTATTAGCGAGTATCCGAATTATCGAGACTGTACTGTACATAGTATAAAAAAATTGGATCACTTGATGACACTTTTTTTCGGCTGTGACACTTTTTTTGCGACTTTTTAAAATTTTTCAGCGGCAACACTGCATGCGTGCAATATATTTTCTTTAAAGTATTATTGTTTGTAAGTATTATTGTAGTGAACCAAGAATTGGCCAAATTAGAGATAAGTCAAATCCATAGTGTTCGTATGGATGGGATTTTGTGTCGATGTGTTGATGTTATGCATTGATATATGTATGTACATCTTTACATACATACATACATTCAAGACGCACACATACATATTACCAATGCCAAACCAAAGCCGAAATTGGAAAATTTAAAAACAGTTTCTAGTTTGTCAAAATAGTTTTTTTTCAGTTATTAAATATGATTTTTTGTATACCCAAAGCCCGCTAATAGCAACAGAATTAGCAATCATTTTGTTTTATGATTAAGTATTGAGTATTTTGATATACAACAAATTATTCCATCAATTTCTTTTATTTAGTTGTGTTACTAAGGTCGGGCTTATGTTGCATAGAGGTGCTTCATGTTTGTGTAAACTTGTGCGTCCGTATGTACCTACATACGTATTTATTTGTGAGCCTTTCCTTAGTGCACTTGCCACGCCTCCTCAAACTGGTTGCTCTAGAAATTACCGTTACTGCAACAGCAACAAAACCAACAACAACAAAACAATAACAACCAAACCCACTCATACCAGCGCAGCGGCACTGTTGTGCATCTTTTAGGTACGAAACGAACGCGTCGTAGTAAACACAAAATCAAGAGACACTCGGCTAGGTTCAACGACATTTCTTTCTAATCACGTTTCACAACAACAACGAGAACAACACCAACAAAAACAAATACAACAATAAAACAATAATAACAACAACAGCCACACACCGCAGAAGCAAAGGCAAAAACAAAAACAAAAACACTGCCAGCAAGCAGAAATACGCGACGACAGCGGCGACAGAACCACAGCAAAACAACGAACCTAGCGAAATTATTGAGCGGTGCGCGTACGCGTACGTTTTGATGAAACGAGGAGGGCATGGAGGGTGCAGCACCGTAGCATACGCGAAGCGTGTATTAGGCGCGAAGTGCGTGGGGAGGGGCCGGAGCGGGGGCCTGCTAGGAAAGCGGGTGAGCGGTACGGACGATTCAAAACGCCACCAATGCAACCGCACAACTACAACAACACAGCGCTCGGCGTGCGCAGCGGACAACAGATTTAAAGAGATCGAGCGATCGAGTGGGACGCGATCGCCTATGTTGCTGTGTCAGTCTGCATGCATTATATTGCCATATAGTTGCTGCTGCTGCTGGTTGGTTCGCTGTTGTTGCTGTCGCTGTTTTGGTGTTGCTGGTGTTTATGTTGGTACTTCTCGCAGGGACGTTGTCACCGCCGTAGTGCGTTTGTCAATTACATAAGAGGGCATGAAAAACACACAGCGGGCGAGTGACCGAGAGGAAAGAAAGCGCTCGCGTAAAATTTAATATGCAGCGAAAAGCCGAAACAACAACAAACACTATCGAAACAGGGAGGGCGGGAGGGCAATAAAACAAACGAAAAACAAACAAATAAGCATGCGAGCGGGCGCACAAGCAGACACACATCCATATGTAAATACATGCTCGTACATACATACATATGTACACAAATCCGAAATGAACAAATTGAAAAATCGTAGGAGTGAGTGCACAGCGAAGCAGGAAGAAAGCGCACCGCGGTCTGCGCGATATGTTTTGTTCTTGGTGCATTGATCCCGCAACGCGCTCCGAAGCTATCCTGCTTACTAGCCTCGGCTGCCTCGAGGTCGCGCGCCCCCACGGCGAGCGAGTACTGGGAGAAGAGAAAAGTGCGTTCAGGGCAGAGCAGCACAACTCCGACACAAAAACACTTTTGTTTCGTTGCAGGGATAGGGACATGGACAAAGGGAGACGAGCATTGCAGGTCGCTTGGCAGATTTATGATGTCATCTGATGCAGTTGGAACATAACCTAGTCGAGCGGCGGCTGAATGGCCCGATTTACTCGTTATCTAAGAGCGTCACCACTCTTTGCATAACTCAAGACGCCGCATGAATACCCAATTGACATGCAGTGCGCCCGGCTGACAGCAATAACTCAGTGCAGCACGTATACATTGTATATGTATGTATGTATGTATGAATGTAGCAGTGTCTCGATATAAGCCACTGCGTCTTAGGTCTTATGGCGACCGACGCGTGACATGATGGTGCGCACCGCTACACCCCGCACTGCACCGTCGTCGAATTTGCCAGAGTGAGTGATATATACGTTTCGATCAGAAAACTCTAACCAGTATGGAAAAGTATACAAATACGTATCTGTACCTCTGTGCACCACATGGGCAGCTCTTGAACGATTAGAGATATCGTGATAAAATTGAATGCAGATAGGGTTATTTCGGGTATTATGGTATACCTATTTGTTTTTTGTCTATATTGCAGTCAAATTCGGCCCGAATTGAATGAAATTTGACCGATGACATATTTCAAGCATTGACTTCTAAACGAACCAACTGGAAAGGGCTTCTGATGAACATTTTCAGATATATTCTTGAAAGTTTGCAACAACTCAAAATCAGCCCATTGAAAAAATAGGCGGGTAATGTGGTATAGCATGTTCGGGTAATGTGGTATCCTACTTTTTTTCCATGTGCTTGAATTTATTCCATTGATTTGTAAAACATTATGATTTTTAAACATTTCTAAGCATATGTAAATACAAACCCCGATTAAAATCAGTCCTCGGCTTACTGCAGTAGATAGAAGTTCTATAGCTGCTTTGTTTAATACTTGTAAGTTAAAGTTATTTCTATTTTCTTTATTCCTTACAGTCACAATTACATTTCTTGTGCTTTTAGCGTTCCATAAGCGATTTTTTTTTCGGCCTATTTAGTACTGGAAGATGTTATACCACATTACCCACCACAACCTATTCCACGTTACCCGAACTTGACTTCTTTTGAAATATTTATAAAAAAATTAATAAATGTCCATTAAAGTAATTATACGTCACTACTACATTTTCAACAACACCCAGTTATTGATTTTAATATACATATGTAACTCAAGAATCAAAATGTGTTCTTTTTGTGCGTTAAAAAACTTTCTCGCAAACTCTGAAAAAGTCTGTCGCATGCCAAAACCGTTTTTTAACAACTGATAAAAAGTAATAGTTGCTAGTTGATAAAAAGCATGTTGGTGCAAATTTCTTTACTTGTTTGTGCATTGTCAAAATTTCACTGTGGTTTTGTTGTCTGAATGCCTGTAGTTTCCGAGAAAAAGTGCTATACCACATTACCCGACCATACCACAATACCCGAACCCACCCAACTACTGGTGTTCCAACTTAGAACTGATAGTCTTATGGGCATGGTTTGATGCATGGTTGGTATATAAAAATTATTTTCGATATTGCTTACTGGAAAAGATCCTCAAAGCCACAGGATAGTGAGATATTTTAAATTTGACAAGCTTACCTAACCCTCAATTGAATGAATTACTTTCTTGTTTGTTTAAC
Source organism: Melieria picta (assembly GCA_964056695.1). Classification (NCBI taxonomy): domain Eukaryota; kingdom Metazoa; phylum Arthropoda; class Insecta; order Diptera; family Ulidiidae; genus Melieria; species Melieria picta. The sequence goes on along the minus strand of OZ057398.1, from coordinate 102,259,223 downwards.
CCTTTCGCTATTTTGTTCCCATATGGCAACATGCTACTTTGTAGACGTCTAAAAAAATTTTGTTGTTGGTCCTTAGAATAGTTTGAAGCTTTAGGAATACTACGAATTCAAGGCGAATTCAATACAGGTGACCTCGTTGAATCAGCTGATTTGTTTGTTGTGTCAAAATGGTTGTTTCTAGTTGGTTGGTTGTTTATGGCTTGAGTTTGATTAGCTGATTTTGACAATCAAGTCGCGTAAACCCAATAACAAAATACATGGGTATTTTTGTTGTTGCCCTTACGCGGCCACCTTTATTAATTCACCTTGTACGAAATTAATAAACTGAATATTTAAGTTTAACGAAGAGAAGTATGCACGTTTTTTGAATGCTATATCTTGACATCCATATATCTATGTATGTATATAAAAATGAATGTCTGTTTGTTTGTTTATTGGTCACACGATACTAAAACTCAAAAACTAGAAGACCGATTGAGCTGAATCTTTCACAGAATGTTCGCCTTGACTAAATATCGGTAAACCCTATAGTACGAATATGACCCAACAGGTAGGCGTGGCACCTCCCATACAACCGAAATTTTTAATATGGAATATCTTCGGAATTATAGGTCGGACAGCATTGAAATTTACAATGCTGGCTTAGTGTCATGGCTTAGACGTGTCGTTTCAGTGGTAAAATTGTATAGGCATTGGACACGCGGCGCGGCACTTTTTAAGCGTCCCCAATGTTTCGAATAACTTTATAACTACAGGTCACACATCAATGACATTTGGCACAGATTTCCGATTTAGACGTGTCCTTCGACAGGAGGAATGGGGGGTGGTATTGGACAATGGGGCATGACATACAACTTAAATCTATATATGATTGACTGACAAACCGATAAAGCTACTAACATGAAATTTGAACTGTAGGTACATTTAGGAAAATAAATTTCCTTTAAGACGGGATTCGGGGTTTAAAGGGGCAAAACATGGGGTAAAGTGTTATATGAAGAAACTTGATTTATTGGGCCCATTGACTTCAAACTTGCGTGCAAAGCTGCGGGGCTCTGCTAATAGTAAATAAAGAAGAAGCAGAAAAAAGAAGAGACATTTTTAATTTGACTTTTTACTTTAATTCAGATATATTTTTTTAAGTAAATGAAGAAATATTCAAATTTTAACACTTAACGGACGGTTCAAATCTGCTCTGTCCTTCAATTTTTCAGGAGAATTAAATAAACATGAATGTATGGACTTAAAGCTTTGTAGTTTTATTAAATCAATTATATAAGTACTAAAAATGCATGGAAAAACGTAGATCTTCGTGGCCCGTCCTAGGAAGTTACTACGGGAAAACGTAAATCTACGGGGCCCGTCCGTTAAATGTTAATTATTCGTAAAAAATTGTATGTTTAAGTATTACAGCCACACCGATATGTTTGCTCTCATATGACACCACTCTAGAAAACAGGTTCCCGGTATTAAAAAAATATATACCTATATATTATGGAATGTTCTTAAGAACCTAAATTTCAACGCAAGTAAAAAATGTCTACTAAGTACTAGCAAAGAGACGTTTGAAAAAATTATATCTGAGTTTAATGGAAGTTTGAGGTTTGAGGTCCCCCTTCAGGCGCACCTATTTGAGGGTTTAGTCACATTGAGCCAATATTCTTATAATTCTTCAATAAATTTTTTTTTAATTATCCCGACGAAAACACATCTAAGCATTGCCATAAAAGTCAGAGTGGAATTTTTGGTTATTTTGATTTCCTTTCCGAAATTTAAAAGTTCCGTGTATGTCGGTAAAGACCGACTGAAACGCCCTGATATGTCTTTAAATCTTGTTTTCATTCTTCTCCTCGTTTTTTTTTTGTATTTTCTCTTAGCGAGCATTTGTGTTGATTGTTGACTGTCCATCGGCATTTGTTTTTATTGCCTTTCGTTGTTGTTGTTGTGTGTTTCTGTTTTGTGATTTTTCCATAAGGATGTTAATTCTTGATTATGGCACTCCACTAACAAACCAACAACAACCAATCGGGTTCCACTTATTTTGAACTTGACGCGAGATAATAAACAAATCGTTTGCCTGTTTTTGATTTTTTAATTTCTTCTGTTCCCTTTTCTCGCTTTTCCCTTACTTGCGTCTCGACGATGCTTTATGGTTTTCATTAAGTGCTGGTACGCGTAAAGTGTTCTCTTGTTGTTTTTTTTTGGTGGCATTTTCATATTTATTCACATTTCATTTTGACTTATTGAGATTGATTAGGTTCGCCGCTGCGGTGCAGTCGAATTGATTCTGATTCGATTCGGCGCGACTCCGGCCGATACAAGCAGGTACCAACCACTGACCAAGCCAGTACCGCTTGCACCAGCACTCCGGGCCGTGGGACGAGTGCGGCGCTCTGTCCATTCCGGGCACAATTCCTATAAATATTTACTGGCGCAAGAAAACATACTGTGCACTGGACGGCACACTCGCCGCCGGCAGACGTGCGGCATTCGACACGCCGGCCACCGCATTCGCACGCACAATCAACAATCCGTTTCCGGAACTTGCGCAGATATGACTTTCAGTTGATTTCCACAAAAACCACAAACACCTAAACGTGAAGGAGCATTTCTTCAACACTGTAAAACAGTGGCGCGTGGCGTGGGAAGAATATAGTTGGGAGTCGACTGGCTCCAATATTTGGCGACCGCAGTAAATTAAGGTTGGTGCTTTGGATAGCAAGTTAGAGGGTAGTGGATTCGCATACTAATACAATTTAAATATTATAAAAGTCTTGCTTTAGTGATGGGGTTTCCAACAAGCAATGGCAAGCCCTTAAGAGTAGAATTGCCAATGAAAAACCTCACAACTCGGTTACACTAAGAGTTAGGCTCCAACTCCTTACTAACTATTATATTCTTGCAATCTCATATCTTTGACACATAATTCTTAACCCACAATGCTCACCAGTCAACTCTCTAAGCAACCCTCTCCATGCTGTCTCGATAAAATCGCTCGAGGGCTACTGTTCATATTTTTCCAGACTGCTACGCAGCAATCAAACCCTTCAAAAGGATTTTCATCGTATCAAAAGTGGTCTCTCTGCCGTTCTTTGTTTATCGAGCTGAGTACAATATCTTTATAGCATTCTATGACATTACTCTATAGGTATCACTACTTTCTTGCTACCTGTAAGGCCGATGTTATGCTGCCAGTCAAATCGTCGGGGTTATAAACCGCTTTCCTGGCGTTGTCCCGTGCTGTTGGTCCATTGCATTCTTGTGTGTGTCCTTTTGATAGTCCACAGAATGGTTCAGGGCCCACCAGTGACACAAGAATGGCTAAGGAAATGGGTAGACCAAATCTTTACCGAGCAATGGACCAACAGCACGGGACAACGCCAGGAAAGCGGTTTATAACCCCGGACAGAGGAGTATCCAGAAAACTTCTCATGCTAAAACAGGAGGACCACCGCACTGGATACCTAACTGGCCACTGCTCACTAAGGTATCATCTCAGCAAAATGGGAATTTCCTCTTCGGATGTCTGCAGGAAATGCAATCAAGAAACAGAAACCTCCATACACGTTCTCTGTGATTGTCCTGCACTCAGCAGAAAAACATTTATCCAGCTAGGGGCGACCACTATAGCCCCGGAAAAGATCTGGAACCTAGAACCCTAAAGAGTTCTTAAACTTATAAAAAGCCTCAACTTAGAGGGTTAAACCAGGCTTGCACAAAAGATCTACACTGGTCGCAGTGCCTAATAGCCTCAAATATTATTATTATTATTATCTATTTGGATGTCTGCAGACTGGATCTCGACAGTTGGGATTATTGCCGGGTGCCTCAATGAGGAAGTGAAGCAGACTGTAAGTCACCTTTTCTGCCACTGTGTGGGTCTCTCTAGGAAGGTCAGAGTTTTTTTTATAATGGATAACTCTATATCAGTCAATATTAGAGATTTACTTCATACACAAATCAAACTGACTTGAGTAGGCACTCTTCACTCTGTTCTCTGTGCTCTGATGCCACATCGGCCGTTTTTGGTCGATGATGCCATCGGCCTATTTTTCTGCTTTCATTTTTTTGTTTTCATTTCAGTAATGTATGTTTAGGTACTGTTTAATATGAATGTTTCCTAGAAATGTTTTTTTTAAAACTAGGTATTCTTAAAAACACAAATTTTCTCGAAATGTCTATGCATTTCGTCTCTTAATGTGGATATCAGAAGAAGGGGCATTTAATTTTTCAATCTTATCCTTCTTTTTTAATTGGAAACATTTTTTTAACAGGCCTTTTATTTTTTCTAAATTTGTTTTCTGACTTCTTCCCACTGCATCTGTACAACGGGTCGCAATTTGAGAGTACAAATTTTAATATAAAAATCGGAATTTTAAGTTGAATAAAAAACTGAATTTGTATGCAATATTTACGTCACTATTTTTGTTTCTCTCTCAGTAGATAAATGTGATATATTATTTTTTTTAATACATGTTAATGTATTAGAATTCTGAATTCTCTTGTTATTTTATTTAGTTTTTAATTATTTCTTTTATCGTTGTTTTGTTATTTTGTGATGAATATTACAAACAATGTGTAATAGTTCCTTTTGTTATTTTATAAAATAGACTTTTTTTTATTGAATTTGATTGAATTCATTCGTGTTATTTTTTTCTATGTAATCGGCATCAGCATCGGCCGATTTTCACCCTTTCGGCCGATTAATCGGCATCGGCCAAACTCGCCCTTTCGGCCGATTAATCGGCATCGGCCAAACAATTTGGTATCGGTTGGACTCTAGCCGATATATGTATGTATGTATGATTGTGACTTTAAAGTACATAGTAGAAACAAATCAAGAAAGTGTACACAGAATCGAACTCAATATCAGACCTTATGAACACTGATATTTGTGTTACCAGACTGACTGACAAAAACGATAATTTTTTAAAAGAGATTTGCTAATCCCAATAGAATTTGAAAGAAATGAAAACTGTGCCTTTGCCCAAAGTCTTTTAGATTTTTAAAGCTTCGGGCTTATCTAAAACGAGTTTGAATCCCAAAACTTCAATAAGTTCTATTGCCCACAAAAAAAATCTCTACAAGTAGAGTCAGCAACGCTGGGAAACTAAAATCTACTTTACATTTATTTAGTTACTTGCTAAGTCTAAGTACGAGCATGTGTACGTAAGTATACTCGTTTATGCAATGAGTGTGACTAATTTATGACCATACAATTGCCCGACTGATAAGTTCCGCACGGAAGGCGACGCGCACAAACTGAATCATTTGTGATGAGAGAAATTAAAACTGAAAACGGCAGTTTTATCCACAATTTGCAGCACATTTAATGGCATCAAATTTCAGCTCAAACCCGTACAAAGTTGACAATGTTAACATATACATATATATGTAAGTATTTATTTCGTACACTTAAAATTGATGTACTCGTTTTTTGACTTTTACTTTTTTCGAGCACAATTAAGCGCCGTTCCGCTGCATGTCATCGATGATGTGGAGTTTTTCGAGTTGAGTGATTCCTCGCCATGCAAGCATGACGCCAAACACAGCAAAATAAAAGCAAAATTACTAAACAACAACAATAATAAAAATATATGTGTGCACATGTATGTATGTGGGTTGTGTGTGTAAGCAACAAGTTAGACGACGCGGACGTTGGATGACTTGCGCGCTGACAGCGCAAAGAGGATGGTGCGAAACGGATGTCCTGACTGCAAACGCAACATGGACTTGTTTTTATTGCCATTGCTTCAAGCATAACATTTTCTCACCGCAACTGCGAGCTGCTCCGTTGCGTTGTGCGCCCGGCGTCGGTTTCAGGTGTGGCTCTGCTCAGCTCTGCTTTACCGCGACTGGGGGAAATAAGAGAACGCGGATGCATTTCAAAGGTTTCCACGTTCCGCAATGATTTTGCCGAAACGGCTGACTGTGAATGTGAACACAAAGTGTGAACGCAAAACTGTATATGGTAAGTTTGTGTTGCCTGTGTGTGCGCGAACATTAGGTGCAATAAATCGAAAGGGCTGCGCGGCAAGCCGGACGCGCTGAGTATCGGGGAAGAAGAACGGGCTTGAGTGGCAGCAGCAGGCAGCAACAACAGCAGCGACAACAAACACCATGTCTGCCATAAATTCAACAACAGATGTGATTATTCTAAACTCCCCTGCATATTAGTGAAATTTAATCAAGCGTTTAATTTCAGGGAAATACTATACAAACACACACACACGCACAACGCACTCTTGCTGCTGCACATCGATGACAGGCACAACGAACGGCTGGGCTGGGTTGGGCTGGGCTGGGGCGCAGCGATCGGTGGTTGATTGGTTTGGTCATATGCCACTCGCCTTACATACAACATTCACGGCTTTTTGTTGTTTCTGTTGAGGTTGACGATCATGCCAACAATGACGTTGATGTCGATGTTGATGTTGCTGATGACGATGACGCTCTTGGTGTTGCTGCTTGTTGTTGCCGTTTTTCAAGTTTTTTTTTGCTTTGCTGACATTATTCATACGGCTGGTTACGGCTCGCAACTGTTTGTCCGTGCCTTATGCAGGATAATGACACTCCTACGTAGTCGGCTGTGCGGCTGTTCCGAGCGGGGTGGAGCGGAGCGAACCGTTTCAAATTGTTTTGCCATATGGCACGAACAACTCAACGAGATGAGCAAAAACAGCCACTGCAACAGCAACAAGGATCTGATCGAGCATACTTACAAACATACATACAACGCCGTTAGGGTAATTTGACTACGAGATGCATTCATAAAAACGACGCTACAGCCGGGCGCATCATAACGACATCAGCTCATCATCAGCAACACAGCACTGACAGCAGCCAGAAGAACATCCACAATACCAATAACAACACCAACAACAACAGCAGCAGCAGCCGTTGGGTTGTCTCGTTCAGCTTTGCGCCCGAATTACTCGCACAGCGCCGCCAGTGGCAGCACGATAAATTAGTCGCAAGTTTTCTGCATTTCATTTCTTTTCTGCGCTTTTTATATTTCCACGACGCCTACATGCGTGCACGTACAGTTAGGCATGCAGCTACGATCGCCACGACCGTCAGCATCGCCATCGCCATCGCCACCGCCAGCATCACGACCGTCATCGATCATCACACCTGGGTGAGTCGGGTCGCTGGCGGACGCAAATTGAAAAGCGGACATTAACAAATTGTGCAGCGCGTGCGACTATTCACTGCGCAGCGGACCACGGGGTGACCGAAGAGGGATGAAAATTCTGCCTCATTTGTGCAATCGGAATTGGTTTTCCACCCTTTGAACATTTCAGTGTAGAACCAAAATCTATAGCTGCACCTCTTTTTGTAAAACAATGTGTATGTGTATAGAAAAAATTTCATCGCGGCACTTTTGAAATGTACATAGTTGAATGAAATATTTGGAATAACATTTAGCGCCCGTGTTATATATAAATTGTATGCTCTTCAAAAATGTTGAAAGAATTCGGTCTTCTAAATACTTTGCTGTCAGTTGGGACACTATGCAGCTTAAAAGTACAAGATTTAATGAGCGATCTACTTGAGTCCAACCAGTTAACAATAAAACAGGCGAAAAAGCTCTGTTTGGAGATCTTCAGAGTAACTTTTAATATTGAGATGTAAAAGTGCTTCAGCAGTTTCGGTGTTAAAAAGTATTCCACCGTTTGTAGACAGACGCTGAAGCTTTCTTTCCCTTTCAATGGCTACTGTCGATGCTAAGAATCAGTTCGTGAGGAGAAATACATGTGCACTTCAAGTGTCACTCCCCTGTTGTAGCTCGGAGGAGACTCTTTGGCTTTGGCTTTGACCTTACTGGCCTGTCATGCGATGCCATCTGTGACTTTTCACGATGTTTTAAGGAACCTAACTTATTTTTTCAAAGCCCTGCCGCACAGTGCTTCGAAGTGGGACAAAATAAAAAAACATTTTATGTCACCGATTTCAAAGAAATTGATGCCATTTGAAAGGTAATACCTTCATTAAGCAAAATCTCAAATTATTTCAAAATCGATTAAATTTTGAGAGATTTACAGCATTTACAAGTTGATCAAAATCAAGAAATATAGTTTTGGATAACCTGCAGTTTTGAGCGTCAGCAATTGAAATGTCACCAAAAGACTATTTTTGCTTCAATCGGAGAAAATGTTGCTGCTGCACACTTAACGGGTGATTTTTTAGCAACTTTCTTTTTGGCAACACTGTTTTTGGCAGCTCAGCTGTTTTCGTGTAACATGTTACTGTCAAACATGTTCAGTTTGGTCTATAATTTAACCATGAATCGACTTACAAACGAACAACGCTTGCGGATTATTGAATTTTATTATCAAAGTTCATGCCCGGTTAAGCAAGTGCATAGTGCACTTCTTCCATTTTATGGTCAGTTTGGCTATTCGGAATCTTGTGACTTAATTTCGCACCAAATTTACATTATTGGACATTAAACCACACATACATGTGGTTTCAACAAGACGGTGCCACATGCCACACAGCACGCGAAACAATGGCCCAATTGAGAGGCGAGTTCGGTGAACAGTTTACTCCAAGTTTGGGGCCGGTCAATAGGCCGCCTAGATCGTGCGATTTAACGCCTTTCGACTATTTTTTGTGGAGCTATGTTAAGGCTCATGTCTATAGTGACAAGCCCGCAACGGTTGACACGCTGGAAGCCAATATTGAAGAATTTATTCGTGAGATACCGGCCGATATGTGGGAGAGAGTATGCCAAAATTGGACCCAGCGTATGAACCATTTGAGGCGCAGCCGCGGTCAACATTTACATGAAATCATCTTTAAACATTGAATTATATAGATCGTTCTATCGACTCAAATAAAGATTTTATACATTTCTCTAAATTTTTTTTTAATCAAATCCGAAGGCTCTTAAAAAAATCACCCTTTAATACCCCCGAGATATTAGCGATTTTATGCCACTTTTTGACTATAATTCCTGAATGGAAGAAACTCATTGATTCGGCAATTTGAAGGAGTCATTTATACCAATTGAGCCTCGAAATACGTCTCCACCTCAAAGCTTCATTTATCTTGGAGCTATCGCTGAAGACCTGACATGAGTTACTTTTCGGTGGTACGAGCATGGTTGCGGATGGTGGTGCGAAATTTGAATGCGCTTTAAAGTCAGTGTCAGTCAGTGTGCTCTGATTTATTTACAAATCTGACTTTACTATAGTTTTTCTCGCCCTAAAATAACTGGGCATGCATGTTTTCGGTCAAAAATTGGACGTTTAGAGGGTTAAAGGCAATGCTGCAATGCTAAGGTTTAACATTATAAGAAACGAACTTAACTCCGCGGCGGTTGCCGGTATTCAGACTGCATTGTATTTGTAAGCATTACAGATCGCGTTATTTGTTATTATGTTCGAGTACAAGAAACATTTTGCACAATTAAAATTAAGTTGAATTGCGCCAACTTTTGTACTTGAGCTGACATTAGGAGCGTGTTAAGAAAAATCTCCAATCCCTCAAGTACATTCATTCAAATTCTTTGTACATACTTATGTGTATCTTTTATATGTATGTGCTACCGCCTATGTAATCACTTAATAATTCTTTCGGTTTCTGCTAATGAGAAAATAATTTAAAAAGCCCAACACCGGCCACCAAAAAAACAACAAAACGTTGCTTGGAAACCCATGTGTGTACCTGTCAGGCTGTCACTTGGGGTGCGCGGATTTGAGCTGTAATTACCGCATTCAACAGCCACACAAGTAATGTAAAGTTACTTGAGTACAAGCAAACAAATGGAAACGATTTCCTACGGCCCCATGCCGCGCGCTGTCTGGCTGCACGCAGTACCTGCGCATAGGTGCGCGCAGCGGCCGCGAGAGTGTCAATTCTGCTCGCCAGCCGGGAGAAAGGCGGGCATTGAAGCGATATTGACGATCAGACGCATTAGACAAGTTTAAATCCAAACAATAAATAAATACATCCAGGCGAGGGTTCGCGCGCAATCGCCTGACAGGCGGGCAGACTGGCAAACAGGTAGGACGTGCGGAGGACGTCGCCGAAGCAATCAAAACGTAACGCAACCATGTTCCAGCGCCTCATTGTCCCGTCTACGCAATGCATTGTCTGGAGTAGCAGCTACAAGTCGCGCGCATGGGCGGCGGCAGGAGCGTAGGCCAACTGTCTTGCGAGAGGGTTCCCGGCACACTTCGACGCAAACCGATTTCACCGGTAATTGCTGGTCGGGGATAAGCGCTCGTGCAGCACGGCACAGTTCACCCGCTCGAATCGCGCGCCTGCTGGTAGAAAACGATTGTTACGCACGTGTTTGTCTCTTGGCCGGTGCGCTCGTCAGCGCAGTCCGCCCGACAGCCAACGCACAAAATATTGCCAACCATTATTGATGGCGGCACTGGCTGTGGCCCATCACATCATATCAACTACCACGCGGGCACCGAATCAGGATCGAGACAAGTTCTGATGTGATTGTGACCCTTGTCGTCATCGTCGTCGTCGTGGTCGTTGTTGCTGTTGTTTCCCTTTCATATTCTTATTCCCTCTAGTGTACGTCGCCGTACGCACCGACGGACGGACGGAGGGCTGGATTCGCTCAACCGCAAAGCAGAGATTCGAGTTTTGTTTTCATTGCCTTCGTGCAGTGAGGAGTCGAATGCGAAGTGAATGTGAATTACGGGGCAAGTGTAAATTGTATGCAATACCTGCATTTCAATTCATTTCACTTCATTTCCATTTGGATACGGTTTTACGGCGTTAATGCGTATACGTGAATGTGCATTTGCGCGCCGGCGAGTGAGCGTGAGAGTGTGTGTGTGGGTACCGTACAGTTCACGTTCGCGTTCGCCTTTGATTGCTGACTACGTAAACAATACGAAAATTGGCTGATTACTCAGTCGCTGTAGGTGCTGGCAATAAAAGAAATGAATGTCCTTAGTGGGACACGATTGTAGGTTGCAGCTCCGATTGCAGCAAATAAACTACTCAAGGAGCAAAGTGTTGCCACATGAGCACAATGTAACAATGGATAAGGACATTATTTTAAGTATGAGAATATATTTTTATGAGAGAATATATTTTTGTATACGTTCGACAATTTTGTTTAATTTCAGAAGTGTCTATAATTGTTTTTTTAATATTTGAGAAAAGCATACGATGTTTTGTAAAGCATCGCACGATTATAGAGGTCAGGTAATTAACGTAATTATTGTATTATAACATAAACACATATAACACTTAAAAACATAAAAGACATGTATAACGTCCGCCTTGCCTATGATTGCCGTCTTGTACAGAAAGGATAGAATAATTTTGGCTTTGATTCTTTGCGCTGATTTTTAAAACTGTTTGCCGTTGAAATGGCACTACTGCTTTAGTTCATATTCAGTGCTTTCGCTAAACATTTCCACAGCATCTTTCCAACTGTGTGCTTCGAACCGCATGCCAATGCTTGTCAAACTACGGCCAAACTATTCTCACCACTCTCTCACGCAACTGGTCGAACGAATATTCACCGTAGACATGCGCACAACAAGATTTGGCAGCACTGATTGTCATTGGCCGTTTTGGAGATACATTCCGTGAGTGGAGCGTAAACAAAAAGGATTTTTAATTGAAGAAAAGTGCATTAAATATTGTTTACTCGTTTAAATAATGTGAGCTGTGCAGTGGCCAGTGCGTGTGAGTTGAAGTGGGAATTGTGGAAGTAGTTGTAGATGCAAACGGCACGCGAAAAGAATTCGATAGTGATTTTGCAGAGTTGGTGGAAGCTCGTGATGTCGGGTCCCAAACGGTTGCAGGAGCAAGATGCGCTGTGTTTGCCAAGTTTTTGTTCATGTGTGTGAGTCGGTGTGTGCAAAAGTGCTCGGCAAAGTGTTTGTTGTGTGTTTTGGGGCGGGGTGGAAATGTCAAGGAAATTAAAAAAATGCTCACATGAGCGCAAGGTGAACGGATTGAGTGAAGAAAAGCTGAGCGGCGGTGTGGAGGGCTGGGCTGTCTGAAAGTGTGAAATAGTACGGGCGGCGCACTGCAAGTGATCAACTGTTGTCACCGCCCTTTGCCTTTGCGCATAGTGTGAATAGTACTCGAGCGTAGATTTTGTTGTTTGCTCGTGTGAGTCCCTGGGCTGAGCGGGAGAGGGCAGAATGGAACGGCTGTCCATCAAGTAGGCGGCTGTTGGGTGGCAAATGCTGAACTTGCTGCTGTCATTGCCACTATGTACAGCGGCTGAAGTAGCAGTAACTAAATTATTAATTACGGTTTTAAATGGTTTTGTAATGTGCAGTGTGCGGTGTTGTTGGGTTGCTGGGTGTGGGCGACGGGTGAATTTCATGTGGATAATTTGTGCAGCGGCATCGAAAATATATGAGGAAAATACAGCAAAGTGTCAATGGGAATTTCCGATTACAAAATTTCTCTCCATTCTTTTGGAGAGCACTTTTGCCTGCACTCAGTCCCTCTCTGCTATAGGGCGAGACTACTAGCACAGGGTTGTATTCGCAGGATGGTGAATAACAATAGTTGTAAGGAATATGAAAATTGTGAAGTTCATAACTAAAGAAAAAACATGTTATACACTTACGATAAGAAGGTAATACGATTGCTTGCAAATATAGCTTGTTGCCGATCTTCCCAACACTGGAATAAAAAGCATTAACTATGAAATGGTTCACCTGCCCACCAAAGGTTTTCAAACACATATTTTTGTCATTCTAAAGTTTCTAAATCAAAAGGAAATCATTTAAAGTTATACAATTTTCTATTCAATGCAATATGCTTTATTTATAAAGTGACCCTCGTATAGTTGGTGATCTTAATACAATCTTTTTCAAAATCTTAATATTTTCAAAATTATTAACTCAATGTTTAGAATCGCGGTCCCAAGGTTCAAGACTACGAATTTTTCCGATACATTTTCAATATTTAACAGATACTTTTTAGCCGGTACTTTTTGCTTTATCAAAGTTATACAAAAATGAGCGCTCATTCGCTCGCTTGTTCGCAGTCAAGTCAAAGTCAAAAGCACCCATTCGCCTATGGCTGTCAGCCTGCATCAAATGTGACACAATCAACGCCAGCACATCAAATATCCAACAACAAACATTAACAGCGATAGGAACAGGCGACAGCAACATGCAAACAAAACCAAATGAAAATGATGAATTAGCTGGGTACATACACCTGCAGCAATGGTAAGGGTTCAGGTGCTGCAGCACCCGACAACCAACAGCAAACATTTGACGCAGCGACATCAACAGCGGCAACAATAACCGACAACACAACGCATCGTCGGTGGGCGATGCATATCGCCAGGAATCCATTTCCGATTGAAAATTCATTTCTTTCACAACCAAGTTCCTTCCGTCGCACTCATCCGGCAGCGAGAGACGTTGGGCACGGGTACAGGAGTAGACGTGAACAACAGCAGCCGAGCGAAACCTGGGAATAGATAAACAGTTTTTGTTCTTGTTGCTGCTGCTGTTATAGTGTTGTTGCTGATGTCGTTGTCATCAAGATGGGTTGTTTATCACCTGCAGCCAAATGTGTTGCAGATGGTTGGAAATGGGTAAATGGCAAGAAGTGACAGTAAGATAGCAGTAAGTGGAAGAACGAACGCAGCAACACTTTTAAAGAATGTTTGATTGGCACTTTCGTGTCCACCGGAAGGTGTGGCTCCTGGCGATGTCGCTCCGAGCACCCGGGGTGGGTGTTGACCATCGGTCTATGACACTCGAGTTTCCACTTATGCAGTCGCTGAGGTTGAAGAAAAATTTGCGCCACTTTGATTGAATTACAGTTTGATGACTTTTCTCTTTCTTTTTTATAACTCGCAATAATTTTCGTGTTACTTTCAGATTTACAATAGCGGTACGGTATGAATTTTTAATATACAATAACGGAAAAGCAGAAACATCGAAACACCGAAAAAGCTGGTAGCGTATGTAGGCGGTAGTCGGTGCTGGGTAGCAGCAGCAGTGGACCGTATCGGCGTAGTAGTTATTAGGCGCGTTAGTCTCCCGCCATCACCACATTCTAAGTCGGCATTTGTAACGAGAGGCAACATTGTGTTGGCGCCAGCAGAGACAACAGCAGCAGCAACAACAACCACGACAAAGAGTGTTCAATTTATCAATTATTGAAAATGGCAGAAGACGAAATTCTATTCGATGACGTTTATGAATTGTGCGAAGTTATTGGCAAGTAAGTGCTGCCTTGGCTTTCGTCGTTGCTTGTGCACCCTGTTAGTGTAGTGGTGTTGGCGGCGGCGGAGTGCGCTCTAAATGTCTAACCACTGCTTACCGGTTCGTGTGCTTGTGCGCTTTTGCTTTCGCTTTCATTTACAGGGGACCATTTTCCATTGTGCGGCGCTGCATTCACAGGGAATCGAATCAGCAGTTCGCTGTCAAAATTGTCGATGTGGCGAAATTCACAGCGAGTCCTGGCCTGAGCACAGCTGGTAAGCGGCGCTGTGTAGCGCAGCACAATGTTACACTGGATAATTGCTGCGTAAATAAATTATAATTAAGCAGCGCAATTATTCAAAATTATGAGCCGCACAGAGCGTGTATTAGAGGGGTGGGAAGCGGGGGATGGCGAGCGTTTCTGGTGACGACTTTTGCCGGCACAGGACGCACTGCTATACGCCGTACAACACCGCCAGTCGCACGCTGTTGATGATCATCATTATAGTGGTCCATTGCGCGCCACGTCATCATGAGCCGCAGCGCCACACGCAGGGCTCATGCTCTGAATCTGTTGATTCATGGCTACGCATATTTCACGTATTGCTAGTGCTTCGACAACAGGGGCTGCGCTAGCAGTCGCAGAGGTGATGGCAATGGCAGCGGCGACGGTGGCAGCAGCAGCTCTTAAGCCTATTACGAGGTACATTAGGCGCGGCCCATTCTTTAGGCGCCGCTAGCTGACAACGCAGATGGTGACGCGCGCTAATGACGCTCACTTTCATTTTTCAGTTTGAATGCCCATTTCGATTTCAATCAATTTAAGCTCTCACCAAATTTTTGAAATCTGCGAGTGGGGCACCCTGGTGTTGCACACCCAGCGCATTAGCGTGGTCGCTTCAAGAGATCAGACAAAATAAATGCGTTTGAAAAATGACTGCACTGAAACACACTTACACTGGGCGCGTTATTGCATAGGAATGAAATCGTTAAATTAATGTTAATTGAACGGGTTAGAAAAAAGAGATCTATGTGGCGACAACAGTATTTGTCCAGCTGGACCTCATAACGGACTTAATTGGTAAATTGAAAGAAAAATCGTAACAGCAAATTAATACTAAAACATTTTCATTGCCCTTTTTGAATCAGAAAATGTTTGCATATTTTTTCCATTTATAATTAAAATTGTAATAAAAATGAAACTGTCACATTCGTCTTAATAGGTTTAGTCAACATTCTGTATAAACTTTCATCGAATTGTCTTCATTACAAGGCCAAAAGTAGTTTTTTCTGTCAAATGAACTGAACATATTCAAGACTTGCCTAAAATTATGCTTATTGGTTATGAAAGTGACGACAACCAATTCAAATATTGGTACAGTGGACGTCCAGTATAACGAACTTTCCATTTAACGAATTTTCGATTTAACGTACGGCCAAATTTTTTCCATTGATGGTTCTATATTACGAACAAAAGTGAAATTTGCTATTCAATATAACGAATATTTATGTTGTTTTTCACCCTTCGAATTGTTTTTATTTGAGCATTCACATTCTTTACAATAACAATGAATGTTTGGTTTCGTGAAGTGAACGGTACCTCAATTGTTTTTGTTTTTGTTACGTTAAAACTTTCAAATTTACGTCAAGTTACCAACATTTTCAAATTCGGTTTTTATGCATTGCTGATCATTTTCACAGGATTTGTTTTGCGTTCGGTCGGCTTTTTTCTTTTAAAAATTAAAATTTCAATAATCAATGAAGAGAAATTGCCATACAGAAAAGTTTACTTGCGGTAAAGAGGCAATCGCGCATCGAAGACTTTTTCACTTTATTTTTCATAAAACAAGATATTTGTTTAACCTTCTGTTATTATACTTTGCTCAAAATTGCGTTCGCTGTCCTTTGGGGTAAATCACAAAAGAAAAGGGGAAAGCCCCGAAAAGTGTTTTTCTCGATTTGTTATTGGGTTGTAAGCGCGATTAACACTAAATAACACAAGTAGACGAGTGCACAAAACCGCTCAACCGTTTTTTTAATTCCGCCTGGTGTCAAATAGACCCCTAGGGACAGGCAGAAGGTTAAAAACTGAATATGTGAGACTTATTTCTTTAAGAAGGATGGTTTAAAACAAACAAAAATTTCGATCGATTTAACGAATTTTTCGTTTTAACAAAATGGGGGTACAACATAAGATTCGTTACATTGGACGTCCACTGTATATAATTTGTAACTTTGACAATGAACATGAAATTTGTAAAAACAACAAGTCGTCAGCTAAGGCCTCAAGTCAATTAGGTATAATCTTGCAAACTTTTGTAACCAATTGCATCCCACCCCTTTAACACGCAAAATAGCAATATTCGATAAAAAAAATCTGTGCCTTCCTGCCCTTTTTCATTTCGAGCATCAAAATGTTTTTGTAAATATATACGAGCGTATGTCCCCTCGGATGCGAACATTTTTAATATAATTAGAACAAAATATGCTCATTGCAGACTTGAAGCGCGAAGCGACAATTTGTCACATGCTGAAACATCCGCACATAGTCGAGCTGCTGGAGACGTACAGCTCGGAGGGGATGCTTTACATGGTGTTTGAATTGTATGTATACAATTGGAGGGGTAGCGTGCACACGTGCCTGTCGCCTGTCCTCTAAAAGTTTTTAATTTTAAATTTTGTTGTTATTATATTACGCGTGTTCGTGGCGCTAATATGGTTGTATGTTACAGCATGGAAGGTTCCGACCTGTGCTTTGAAGTGGTGCGGCGCGCTGTTGCCGGTTTCGTGTATAGCGAAGCGGTGGCCTGGTGAGTACGGGTACCTGTACCCCCTTAGTTCTTTCCACTAATTTTGTTGATTCACGTCGTAAGTGCCGAAACCAGAACAGAACGTTGAGAATTTAGCAAGCACACATTTTGCAAATAAAACAATCCCTCCCCACGGGGAAAATCTCTTTAAAGCCATTACATGCGGCAAATTTTGGAGGCGTTGCGCTACTGTCACGAGAACGACATCTTGCACAGGGACGTGAGGCCGGCGTGTGCGCTGCTGGCCACTGTGGACAATTCAGCGCCAGTGAAACTGGGTGGCTTCGGCTCGGCGATACAGCTGCCCGGTGCTAGGGAGACCATCGAAACACACGGTAAGTCCACGTACACTCACTTGCAAATGAATTGAGGTGTGCTCTAAGCTCGCCGGAAGCACATTTAATTGATTGTGAATTTTCTGTTTGAAGGTCGTGTTGGTTGCCCGCATTACATGGCACCGGAGGTTGTGACGCGTCGTTTGTACGGCAAAGGCTGTGATGTGTGGGGTGCGGGTGTGATGCTGCACGTACTGCTGTCGGGTCGTTTGCCGTTCCTGGGTTCCGGCGTAAGACTGCAAAATTCCATTGCGCGTGGGCGTTTATCGGTCAGTGGCTGTGCAGGATACGGTGAAGAATTATCATAAGTTGCTCTTGTCTTTGCATTTCAGTTTGAGGCCCCCGAATGGAAATCGATCTCAGCGACGGCCAAAGATTTGGTCATGAAAATGCTTGCCGCGAATCCACATCACAGACTGTCGATAACGGAGGTGCTAGAACATCCATGGATGAGGGTGGGTTACTGTTTTACAATAGTAACGCCAGTAACTAAAATATTTGAATGTTGCAGGATCGCGATAAATTGCAACGACAACATTTAGCGGATACGGTGGAAGAACTGAAGCGCTATAATGCTCGGCGCAAACTAAAGGGGGCGGTGCAGGCCATTGCTGGTGGCACAACACTGGACCCACTGTTCGGAACAGATACTGATTCGAGTAGGTCGACTGTTGCTGCGAAATGCACGCGCTTTATTTTGATTGTGAATTTTTCACAGTGCCCGTGGCATCTGCATCGGACATGTTAAACGAATGGGCCGATGAAGAGGCGGGTATTGAAGCGGTGCAGAGAATACTGGACTGCCTGGATGATATCTATGCGCTGCAGGATTCGCATGTAGATCCCGACGTGCTGCGTGATATGCTGCGCGATGGCCGCTTACATCAATTTTTGCAGGTTCGTCATTGTGCTCAATAAATAAGACATGATTAATGTATCTTGGATTTTGCTTACAGTTATTTGATCGCATTAGCTCGACGGTGATGTCTCCGTCACGTGCTCCCCCAGGTGATGCTGTGGCACGTAGCAGAGATGTGATTGAGTTGCTGGCATCGATGGGTGGCAACAAATACGTTAAAGACGAACTGATGCAGTTACTGGCCTCAGCACATTTGCAGGTAAGTGCTATACATCTACATAAGTATTATAATCTTAAATGAATGTGTGGCAAGAATCTTCTGAACTCTACCAAACTTTGACAGGTTGTGGCTTAAACTGTTGATAACGCTTAACAAATGCGAAAAGAAATATGTTAATCGCTAGATACAACAATTTCTTGTAGAAAGTGTCAATATTAATAGATCGTAAAATATTAATAACTTCCCAAGTACTTCGAATTAGTGCATTTTCTGATCCAGTCAATTTTAGATGGAAGTTCTTACACTTGCACTGACCTGTCAAAAACATACGGTACGACTATGCCGTCGTTTAAAATTGATGAAATGCATAAATCTATAAATTTATTAACCGTGGAATACTAATCGTATTATGCAACTGTATAACATAATGTTATTCGAATTGGCTAATAATAATGCTGTACTATTAATGTTTAAATGTGTAATATGTATTTTATCCGTAAAATCAATATCATCCATATTTATAATTTATGTGTCCAAATATCGTTGAAACAATTTTTTTTTAATCTTTCTTTGTGGGCAATAGTAAACGTATTACTATCACTTAAATCTCGAAATCATCTCTGTGCACCTTGCAAATAAATAACACCACTTTGTCTGCATCAGTGCTGCATGTGCTGACAAAAATGGCTCGGACACTCACAAGCGAATGCAACAGCAGTAATCGTAACGAGTAATTTCTCTCAGCACCTCGCAGTGAGTGTGTACACAGTGGGCAGCTGGGCAGCGTTGCCGTGCCTTTGCGTGCCTTCCCTAGACTATGCCACTCGGTTGCGCTGCGGAGTGAAGGTGTAGTTATTTGTTCGTATGTAAATGCAGTTGAATCGTAGTCGCTGGAGCGCTGTCACTACTGTTACTGCGGCTGTTTTCCTTTGCTGCAACCTTGCCTTTTGTCCCGCATCCCCATTTCGGGGTTTAGTTTGTTTTGTTCAGCTCTGTGGAACGGGTTGGGGGTGGGGAGGAGGGGTCGAGAAGGTGGAAGTAGCCTCATTTTCATAAATTTACATGGTGGCAGCGTTTGAGAGGAATGAAAAAATTTTAGGTGCAGTAGAATAAAAACAAAGCGGACGGCACCGAATTAGGAAAAAACGGTCGAATTGGGGAAAACGTTGGGCAGTGCAAACAGCAAAAAGGATACTGCCGCAAATTATGGTTGTGTCGCCGCTGTGATGCATTTGAGTGGGCTGTAGAGTAGGCAGGTTGCGGAGCGGGGAGGCTGAGCTACACACAAGCGCGCACCACATACCTACCGCAGGCCACCATGTTGCATGTGCGCTCAGCGCTCTCGCTGCAATGCACTGCTGGCTTGACGTGACGTAGCGAGTGTGCACGGCGAGTGGTGGCAGTGCTGATGCTGATGCTGGCGTTGATTGCATTGGAGCGGCAGGTGGAGGAGCTGCAGCTGAAAATGCTGGAGCTGATGGTGGGCTCAATTCTCTGCTGCGCCTATGTGGACGTTTTTATGCGCCATTGTGGATTATATGCGCGTATGTGTAACGATGTTAGTATGGGAGACAGTGTGAGAGTGTATGTGTATAGGCTTTTTTGAGGGTTGCGTGTGTGTGTTTTTCATGCCCAGCTTCCTTTCGTGGTGTATGCATTTCGAGATTTACAGTAACAAATCCGAAGCATTTAGTTCTCGCTCTATCCGCTAGGGGGGCGCAAGCTGAGTGCTTTAACGTTTTGTTATTTCTTTTTGTTTTGCTACACGCACTGGAGGCAGTAGTGGTGCGCGGGCTTAGCTCCTCCGTTTCGCCAACGTTATCGCCCTTCCTTCTCTGCGGCTGGAGCTGGAGACTGATCTAGCCACGCTTTTGCGGCTCAGCTAAGGACGCTTACGGATGCGGGCCGTTCGTTTGATTTATTTGACGGTGGCTAAGTCACGTGGAAAAATAAAAAGGCTGGTAATGATATTTATGTAGCATGTTTCGAAGTGGACACATTCAACGGCTCGCACGGTACGCGCGCGGCACACGCCATACCTCAGGACAAACAAGAGAGAACATAAAATGAAAGAAATACTGCCAAGGCAAGACACTTGCCGTCCGTCCTGCATCCGTCTTGTGGACATGTGCGCCTTGCGGTGAGCTTGTGCGACGCATGCTTCGTTAGCTCGTATTTTATGCAAAATTAAACCCTCGTCAAAGCAGCGCGCAAGACAATAATAAATACAACAATAAAAAATGTGAAGTGTTTGTCCCGCATTAATGCGCACTGTTTCCGCTGCGTCGCATTTATTTTGCCGTGGTCCGTAAGGAACTGGTCAATACTGTTGACCCAATTTAAATGAAATGAAATGAAAAAATAAAACCAAAAAAATCAAAGAACAGTGAAAACCATGAAAAGACACACCAAGTCACAGCATCACATAATACCAACGCGCCAATTACATGTGAAATGAGCGGTCTCCGCCTGTGTTGCGTGAACTATCACCTACTGTCCTGCGATTAGGTTCTAGTCTCTACCGCTGTGACTCTGAATTTTGGCGGCAAAAGTGCCCGTATGCCCACATTTGCGCTCGACAGCAAAGCTTTGCTTTTCTCTTATTTCGAGCAGTATTTGGAGCAGTGTTGTTGTTGTAGCTAAGTGTAATTAAGTGTGCAGTACACGTACTCGCATTGATTTAATGAGCTGATGATGGTGGCATTAGCCTCGACCATGGTGTCTGTCTGTGGCAATTATCGAAAATTCGCGTGCTTTCCAAAGTGTCCATGAACAAAAGCAGAGAACTTGCACAACTACCGCCACCATCACTGTCATCATTAACATATGGCACACTTTCCTGTCAGTGTTTTTGTGCAGTGCAACAACAACGCAATATTGCAAGCAGCATTGTCACCAATACCAGCCTCAACTGCCTTGTCAACGTCAGAAGCGTGCGCCTAGCCTGTGGATCCATTTGAATGGACGAGGAGGACGATTTTTATGATTCATCATCGTCAGCATCGATTGTTTTTCAGTGGATTGGCTTAGAGACGGCCGAGCAACTGCCACCCTACATAATGCGATACTACAACAACTTGCATCAGCAGGTACGTACGACTGCGAAACCGCTACGTGCGAGTGTACTGAAATGGCTTGTGCGAGTTGACATGCAAATTGCGGGCAAGAACATGAATAGCCGATTTGCCATCGCAAAAAGACGAATAAATGAGACTCATAAAAAAAACATTTGGTAATAACTTTGATTCGCTTTCCGTCATCGTCATCGTCATAATCATCATTATCTTCATCAGTAGCCGTATACCCTTAATTTGTTGAGCTTTTATTATGCTACAAGGGTTGCCATACAGTCTATGTGTGTTGTGCAAAAACATTCGACTTTACTCAAATGTCTGCGAATGAAATCTAAGAAGCTTGCAAAGATATTTTTTTGTTGGTTTGGCAAGATATAAATACACACTAGATTTGTTGCATTTACACTGTGGTCCTAGATTAGCCATGCACAGGTTTGTGTTGAAGTCAAAAGAAAACAACAAAACATCAAGAAGCACTGAATAATCATATTTTCGAAACTCATTGCTCATTGCTTCATTATCGTATTACAGTATTATTTATGTTGTTGAAGTGGGATTTGAGTGGAACAAAGTGGAAAACTAGCGGCAAACGAGGGCGCGCATTGGCAACACTGCTTGGCATCGAATCCTTCATCTTAATGATTCGCGACAAATTTGGGTGATTGCTGCTGTATTTGTATGTACAGTATGTATGTGTTTGTTTGTGTGCAGCTTTGCATATGCATGCCTACGACCCATACAAACATACTAATATTTGTATATGTGTGGTTATGTGCCGAGCATTATGGAGGCTTGGGCTTCTGTGTAGATGCTTCTGAATGCCACATGCGGTTATGTGTGTGTGTCCATGTGTGATGTTGGCGTTTTATTATTCAAATGCAGCATTGTGAATCCTTGACCTAGTACGACTATACCCCGTCGTCATAAGGTCCTTGGAATTAACAATGTTCGCTTGTAATCACTGCAAATCGTTCGTACCGCATTAATTAAATTTTCACAAAAGCTTCAATATTCAAATTGAGGTCTACTTGTATTCGGTTTCTCACGCCTGAATGTAAAAAATGACAATTGCTGTTGTAATGTTTTTTCTGTGTTGATTTCGCTGGGGATTTTAGCTTTGTCAGGAAGGATACTCGACTCAATGGTACTACGTGAAATTGCTCGGGCCTAGTGAGAAGCGACGGGCTAAGTACAAGTGTGGATTTTGGAAGGTTGACAAGGACAAATTTCAATTTAATTATAGAAATTACCTTCAAGAGTCGGCTGTGCGGGGAAATAGCGTAATGTGATAAGCTAAATGGATGAAACGGATGCAGTCTGTTATGACTAGTCTTTAGCAAGAATTATTTATATAAATGGCAGTAGAATATATGTTTTTTTTTTATTTTTGAATTTTAAATATGTAATTTTAATTTTAAATTATGCACTCAGCACTTGCTGCTACGTTAGGAGCTTAGTACGTGGCACTTGTGAGCTTCGTTGAGTGGACGTTGAGCAAAAAATGCTGCAGTTGGGAGATATTCAATGAACTGTCTGGAGTTTTTCGTCATTTGTTCAGATAATTGTATTTTAATATTTAATTTGAATTCCAAATGAAGCCAAAAGCATTTGCTGGTGGCGTTATTGGCTGAAATATTTTGACGAGTTGTTGCTAGTTTTTAACAAGAATAATTGAAATTAATAGACTTTCAACATCTATTTAAATTTATTTCTTGTACTTTTTTCTAAAGAATATTGCGAAGATGTTGGAGGTCGATAAAAATGCCTTGACTAAGCTATCGCAAAATGTTGTTGTTGCTATTGCAATTTGTCAAGTGTTGTTGATGCAATGAATATGAATTCGGACACACATGGGTTTCTATGAGCCTAAACTGGTACATCACGTTTAATGAAATTTCTTAAACATATTTACACTCATAAAAGACACGTTGGCTTATACCCTCCGTTAAGTCGGTAGTAAAACATTACGTCGCTTAAAGTAATAAATATCTTTATGTATTTTGCGGCACAAAGTGACCGTTGCTTGTGCCAAAAAAATGCTTTCACGTCTCCTTGTTCATCTCGTATTCAAGTTTTTGGCAGCGCAAGTTTTAATTTGTTTTCATTGTGAACAACTCCAATAACGAAAATAATATTAGGTGTGGTAGCAATTTTGCACCAGCATCGTAATTATTGGCAACATCATCCTCATCATCGTCAGCGGCGGCATCGACATCGACATCGACAACAGCCGAACCGTCACCGGCGACATCAGCAGCAGCGGCAGCACGTTTCGCCGAGCCAAGCCGTGCCCACTCAACCCAACTCAACCAGCTTGTTGGCGCTGCTTCGCCAGCGTCAATGGCGGCCTGTAATCACGTGCCTGTTTTTATGTTAACATTTAAACTGGAGCATATTTCATATTTACATGCACATACATACATACGAGCGAACACATACATACATTGGTATGGTGCAGCAAAGGCGGTGTTGCGGGGGCAGCTGACTGGAGGGTGGTGGTGACGACGTATGGCGTTACATCATACAAAATATGGGCAGTAAGCCCATGGGTCCCGGTCTATGTTTACGCAGGGCGTCCCTGCTTGTCGTTTGCTTCATTTTTGTGGCACATGCGGCACGGTGCGGCATGCGCTGAATGGGCTGCTTTGTGCGCGCATGCACACGCCATCGCATATAGTATGTGTGTCTGTCCATGCGGCCGTTCGGATCGTGCGCTTGTTGGGTTTCTGTGCTCACAGGCCCAGAGTTTCTCGCTAGGCAGTGTAAACTTGTTTACCACTCGTAATTAGGTTGCGGTTGTGGCAGCTAGCTGTCTTTCGGGCTCACTCGAATTTTTCTGGCAATGAATCCTAGTCACATATCCTTTTGAGCACCGCAAAAGGAAACTCCGTATCGAGCGAGCACAAGTGCCACCCAGCCAGCAGCGCGCCTGGCGGTTTCGACTGGCAGCTGTTTCGCGGCCGCTGGCTGGGAGGCAGCGTGTCGCTCGCAACACGGTGTGGCTCTTCATTTCTTCATTTCTTTGTCGTAAAGATGGACACATACTTATAAATACTAGAAAATATGCATGCCCACGAATATGTATGCGAAAGCCACCGACTGCTACGTAGCGGCAGCAATAGCAACAGCAACAGTGCCAGTGGCAGTCGAACAGTTGGTGACACTAATATGGGCTGGGCTGGCGGCGGAGTTTGCTTCAGTTTTGCTTCTTGGCTGCATCGCTTGGCAGTTGCATTTGTAAACAAGGCCAATGTGGAGGAGCAGCAGAGCAGGCAAAGGAGCAAACGGCGGACGAGCAAGTGGGCCGAACGTTGGACAGTTGACCATTGCGCAATAAAATGCCTAAACTGACCACGTATACCGATTCAAGATTATAAATTAAAAATTGTTGACATTAATAGTTGCTGGATACAACGGAAATAACCCTTTCGCTACAGGTTTTTACAGTGGAAAGTTAAAATTTTAAATTTTACGTCTTAGGCTTCTATGTGGTTATATTAGCAACATTCCATAAGACATTTTTTAATTTGTAAACTCGGACCCTGTATTTTAGAGTGTTTTTCTATGAGGGCAACCACATCGTTGTGGCTGTAATAATTACTTAAACATACAACTTTTTACGCATAACAAAAATTTGAATATTTCTTCATTTACTTCAGCCAAAATTAAAAAAAATAAAGTATCTAAGATGAAAGAAAACGTCAAATTAAAAAGTTATCTCAAATTGTCTGCTTCTTCTTCCTTTACTATGTCAAGATATACCATTAAAAAAACGTGTATACTTCTCTTCTTTAAATTTAAATATTCAGTTTATTAATTTCGTATTTTTCCTAAAACTTCAAACTATTCTAAGGACCAATAAAGAAATGTATTCCTGAAACCATAGAGGGTTCAGATGTCCACAAAGTAATATGTGCCATATGGCAACAAAATAGCGAAACGGTTAAAAGGAAACTACTTAAACATTTAACACGAAATCTCACGATTCGCAAACAACTACAAATGCAATGCAGATGTCAGATTTCCCACACTCTTTTTTTCTGTTAAACTTTCAAGTTGATTTTGAAGTTACTTTTCTGAGACTACAATGTGACAAAAGTAAACCAAAATCAGATTTGGTAGGTTACACCATAAAAATATTATTATCTGAGTGTTTAATATATTTTTCAATTGTCTATTTTAAAATGAAAGGGCAGCATGGTCACCTTAAATGGTTAGTGGGTCTAATGACGGTTGGGTGGGTTGTTAGGTCGATGAGTCGGTCATTTGCTCATTCGCGCTCTGCCATTGCTGCGGCTGTCGCGGCTGCTGCTGTTGCTCGTATTCAAGTTGTCGAGAGTGTTGGCTTTGCAATTGTTGTAGTTGTTATTGCAGTTGTCGCTTTCTCGTTGCCAATAATGAATTTGCCCATTTGAACGCTACACGCTTAATCTGCTGCCATCAGTTACCTCCCCCACACCCGTTCAGCGCGCGCGTTGCGCCTACCGCTGCCGATTGACGGCTGCTGTAGCTATTGTTGCAGCAACAGCAACCGCTTGTTTGCAGCAGCTGGCACTGCGCACGCGCTGGCCATAAATACTCGTACACAGGCCGAGATTGCTTCGCGCTTGCCAAGCAGCAGCAGAGCTGCCAATGAGCAGATTCAGCCATGTGTTCGCCACCAGAGCAACGAAACAGCATCCACCATCGGACAGCAGCAGCTGGAGCGGTGGCGAGCGCGGAGGCTGAGCATATAGTCATCTCGCTTTCGATTCGGCTCGGCAAAAGGATGCGAGGACTGCAAAAGTCTGCACCGGAAATTGATTGCAGCTGTAGCATTGTTGGAAAGGTGAAAATTTCACACTGCCCACAGAAGAGAAAGTGGCCCGCTCCATGCGCGCACTGAGCTGTTACAGTGGCAACAGCGTCGGCCGAAACCTGCATTCAGCAGCCATCCTCCTGGCATCTGGCCAAAAAATACGACGAATGCTCTCCGCGCTGACGCTGGCTGCTGTGCTGTGCTGCGCTGGTCTGCTTCTATAACTGTGCACCTTGGCCGTTCAGTTTGCAGCAGTATAACGCGAGCCCTTGGCTGGAGAGGGTACACAGCATTAGTGTGGCGCACGGGCACCAAAGCCAAAAAATTGAAAAAAAATAAATAAAAAAACCAGAGTTCATGCAGAAAATATACACACTTTAAAGCACAGACTGCGTAGAAAGACTTGAAAAACACCAAATTCGGAGTTGTCTTTTGAAGGGGAGAAAGCGAAAAGCGTAAGAAAAAGTGCAATTTTCAGCATTTGGAATAGAAGAGGCCGCAGCTCGGCTCACTGCTCGCATACAGACCACAGCAGCAAAACGGTTTAACACATTTCGGCTTTTCCTGCAGTGTGAAAATTCGCTTTGGAAAGGAATCCAACATTAACGTGATTTCGACTAAATTTTGACTGAAACAATCGGGACCGAAAATTAGAAATCGGCAGGAAGTGACAGAAATGTAGACAAAATTCGTCGGCTCTTCCCCGACCATTTGCGTGTGCTGTGTGCGTCTGGCTGGTGTGCTGTGTGTGTATGTAGCTGGAGCTGGCTACAACGACAATAGCTGCGGAAAATCGAGTTCTCCCCCCGATTGGTGCATTTCGCGTTTGCGATTGTGCTCGGTCGCTGCTGTCGACGTAGACGGCTGCGGCGCTGAGTGTGCGTGTGCGTACGTGGGAGTAGTAGTGGCTGCGCACACACATGCACACAAGTTTGCACATACCATCACACGCACACACAACACACAGGCGGAGCGTCTTGTGGTTGCTTGTGAAAAGCAACAATCAGCCTTAGACTTGGGCTCCGTGGGCAACAAATACACACAGCCAAACAGAAATTGCTGTAGCAGCAGCAGCAGCAGCAGCAAAAGGACTACAAAGCGAAGGAGTCGCCTGAGCAGGCGGCGCTGGCGAAGGGCGCAGTTGTTGCTGCAGAGCGAGTACCAACACGGGCAGCATCCAGAACATCCTTCGCTTCGTTTCGGTTCGTTGTTACTGTTGCTGTTGTTGTCATGTCGTGCGCAAACGCTCCGGCGGCGGCTGCAGCAGAATCAGTTCGCGTGCGCTCGGTCCGTGTGCTCCTTGGCTGCTTCGGTTCGGGCGCCTGCCTGTAGTCCGTTCGTTTGTGGGCTGGTCGGCCGACGGGCTGGCAGTCGACGTTCCGGCCCCCCTCCCGCCCCTCCCTTTCATTCGTTTTCCATTTCCGCGTGCTCGTCGTGGTGTTTGGCGTGTGTCGTTATTGTTGTTTTTGTTTGCTGCCACAACTTAATTAAAAAGAAAAATACAGCACAGCGAAAAAGGAACCGAACAAAGGCTTTGTTGTTGCACAGCACGGCGGACAAATGGTGGTTAGTGTGACGGTTTTTTAACTTTTCTACGCATCGCGCATACAAAATCAAAGGCGCACCGTTCGAGTGCGACAACGAGTGCAAGTGCGACTGTGACTGCGAGTACGAGTACACACTCCATTTGATGCCCTGCCGCTGCGTGTTGCTGCCTCCTTCGTCGTTGCGTACGTCCGTGGACGTAAGTGTGTGCGTGCGTTGAGATCCTGCTGCACAAACAGACACGCCGCCTTCCGCGCCGAAATCCATTATTGATTTTGGCTTCAGTGCGACTTCAGCGTCACAAACCCACCAGTGCACACACTCACGCACAAGCCGCCGACATTCAGCAGCAGCGCCAGAGAGCCAGAGAGTGAGCGGTTATACATTTGCCGTAAGTAGTGACTTTGCCATTTTTCCGTACACCTTTTCGGGTTTTCCACATATTTTCGTTTATACCCGCCATTCCATGTTTCTTTCAGTTTTCCACTTTTTGTTTTATTAAATATGTGTATACAGAGTTGCGTCTCCCCCCAACTGAGTTGCTTCCTCCTCGTTTCTCGACGGACATCGTTTCCATTTGCTTCATTTCTTTATGAGTTTGGGCTTTTGTTATTGAGTATCTTTTAAAGGTGTTGCTGCGTGAATTCATCCAATTCATCCGTCCGCCGTCGGCCACCGCGTGCGCAATGCCCGCGCGCCGAGCAGGCGTTCAGTCGCTTAATTTAATTAATTTTACTTTGCGGTTGTTATTTTCAACATCTGCTTTGCCAGCACTTGCCGTCGTCACACCAAAGGTTGCACAGCATCCAACGCTTTTCCCCAAGAGACGCCTAGCACCGTAGTTGTGTTGCTGTTGTTGTTGTTGCTGCTGTTGCTGTAGTTGAAATAGTTTGTGCGCAGCAGCGGCAGCAGTTGATTAATAGGAAATTACAATTAAATTAAAATGAAATGTTTAGCATCCGAAAAGCGTTTAAATCGCGCTCAGCAAAAAGAAGATCCTGTAAAAGAGGAAATGAATTGAAATTGAATTGGATGGATGTTGCTTGCCATTTATTTTTTAAGGTTATAATTAAATGATTGAGTGGAATTCGTGTTGCTGATGCAGTTTATTATATTTTAAAGATTTGAATCTGATCGAGATTGAGGTGGTGAAACTATTTTTTTGTAAAGAACAAACGCGGGTAGAACAAGGCGTAAAAATAGTTTCGTATATCTCTTCATCCCTTTACTTTCTCAACATAATTTCCATTAATTTCAATTCCAATAGTTTTGATCAACATATCACAACATCCGTTAAGATCGCCTTTTTGTATTCTTGTTAGCAACCAACATTTTTGTCGGCATTAAGTTCGCAAATAAGTATTTATGCTTGTGAACGATGCTTAGAATGACTGACAGTACGAAGTTGTTAATTTTTTTCAGCAGCATGAGCTGGCACACATCTCTGAAGTATCTACATACTTATTTATTTATTTGAAAGAGATGCGATGATAAATAATTATAATACCACTTAAAAGGCACAAAGTTTGTTTTTCAAGTAAAGTTGCTAGCAGCGACAACTTTTATTTGATTGCTGACATTTATTTGTTGCTTTTTCGACATGATTTTCACTAACTTGTTCCTACTTCTAAAGCCAAACCTCATCACTTAAAAACAGTAGACCCTCCGTTTCCGAATTCAGTAGGTAAATATTAGAACTAAACACACACTAGCCTCGTTTTGGTCTCAGTAAAATTTCGATGAATCAATTGAGTTGGTTTCTTTGTTTATTTAAGCTAATTTCAAAGATTCTAATTGGGTAAATCTTGGAAATTGTCATACACCTTTTTACGAGTACATCATTAGAGCCACATTGGCATCGTCGGCTGTAGATTTGAGAGTGTTTCACGAAATTTCTTCTGAACAGAAAAACTACCGGCTTAGAATCTTAAAAATCACTTTCAGACGATCAGAAATGAATATTTTATTTGAATACTTTCAAAGTTTTGAACTTTATTCAAAACGAGAAAATTTCTTTCGACAATATTTCAGAAAAGCAACCATTTGCAAATAATGAAATTACATCCAATAAGTATACATTTTATAATTTGTTAAACAAATTATACAACGCCGTGTTACAAGCGAACTATTGAAGAGGGAATATGGTTGGTTTTTAATTGTTAGTTTGAATAGTTTCACTAGTATTCACTGACCAACAAGTTGACACAAGCAGCATTGTCCGATGTCTGTCTCTGTGCTCTATGTTTGGACCGAGTCAGTAATTTAAAGGAATTTTATATTTTCAAGCTAATCATCATCGGTATAAGTTTAAACTGTAGCTTCCGTTATTGTAGATGAGATGTTTCACTTTTGCCTTTTAAGCGCTTTTATATCAATTAGAATCCGACCGATACCAAATCTTTTGGCCGATGCCGATTAATCGGTCGGAAGAGCGTGAATTGGCCGATGCCGATTAATCGGCCGAATGAGCGAGAATCGGCCGATGCCGATGCCGATTCCGATTCCATAGAAAAAATAACACGAATGAATTCAATCAAAAACACAAAGAAATTCAGTTTCATCTTCAACTTAAAATTACGATTCTTATATTAAAATTTTTACTCTGAAATTGCGTTGGAGCAAGGCGACCCGATGCACAGGTGTGGTGGAAAGAAATCAGAAAAAAAAATTTGGAAAAAATAAAAGGCCTGTTTAAAAAATGCTTCCAATTAAAACAGAAGAATAAGATTGTAAAAATAAATGGCCTTTCTTCTGATGCCCATATTAATAGACGAAATGCATAGACATTGCGAGAAAATCTGTGTTTTTAAGAATACCTAGTTTTTATAAAAAACATTTCTAGGAAACATTTATATTAAACAATATCTGAAAATACGTTACTAAAAGAGCAGAATAGAGATTCTTATACCCGTTTTCAGTAACGTATTTTCACATACTGTTTAATATAAAAGAAACACAATGCAATTCAGCTTCAAAAAAATACAAAATAAATAAAACAAATTAAAGCACAAAAATAGGCCGATATACCATCGACCAAAAAGGGCCGATGTGGCATCGGCCAAAAAAGGCCGATGCCGATACTTATTTGATTGGCCGATGCCGATACCTATTTTATTGGCCGATACTAGCCGATGCCGATTAATCGGTCGGACTCTAATATCAATTACGAAAAATAAGAAAGTACAATCTTTCTCTGCTAAGGCGATTGTCAAACTTTGTAGTTTTTCTTTCCACATGAGTTCCGATCTCTTAGGAGCTCAATCATCGCAACCCAAACAAAGCACAGTAAATTGATGTGAAAACATCTAAATAATTTTTCATCAGCAATTCTTAAATGCTTAAGTTTCCAACTTCTATCCTACTTAGTACCTTTGCATATTGCGTACATTTACATGGACAATTTCTTTCTCAAGCTCATTCTTCCGAAATTGCACAAATCTCCGCTCTGGAAAAGAAAATTTCTTTTTTGCTTCTAGTCGAAATTCGTTAGCAAAACAGCTTTGTAACGATGTGCGAGTCTATTGATAACTTGTCTGGCATTAAATGATTAAGGGACAGGGGGACAATTTTGCTTAAGTACTTTCAAGTGGGCGACTGCTATTTAGCCAATCGTTGCCCAGTCAATGTTTTGCTTGAGTGTCTTCCTAAAATTCTCAAAGTTTGAAAGTTAGTATTGGCCGCAATTGAAAAGACATTTTGACGGCAGCTTTTGCCGTAAATTAAAGCTACTCCTGGCATTTGGCTGGCATCGTCACGGCAGCGTACAAGGCGCAAGGCTTTTTCTTTGCAGTACGTGCGAGATGTCGTATCTGCTGCTGAAAATGTGCGAATAAAGTGATGAAGTGAAAATTTTTACTGCAAATCATAAAATTGAGGTCAGAAGAGGCTTGGTGTCAGCGACGACAGCCTACGCTGGCTCGTAAATGCGTGAATGCCATGACGACATAAAATGAAGATTTCGTGATTCCGCCGATCCCTTGATATTAGCATTAGGGATTTTTTATGACTGCCGAAGCGCAACAAATCCCCCGCTTGTGCGTGCATGTGCGGCGCAGCTAAGCACGAGGCGATAATTAAAAATGTCTACGAATCCGCAAACCGTAGCTGGGCTGTACGGCTGTGTGCGGCTAGTGCAAAAATCGTATCTGAATGAGAAATTTCTCAAATAGGATACAGGAACTTTAAAGGGGAAACATGATACAAGCGCGCAAGCAAAGGAAAGACAAGATATTTCAATTAAATGCATATAAGCAGGCACATTGGAAGCAGAGCAGGAAGACGGCAGGAAGGAAGGTGGTTGGGTGTGAGGCAAAACGAAGTGGAACAAAAGCTGCTATATTTTTGGAAGCGATATAAACGCACTTACCAGCACAAAGGTAGCGCATCACTTCGTGCTGGCAAAGCAAAGGCGGCCGCAGAGATGGCATGTTGTGAATTTTGTGCTGAATAGGCAAAGCTGCCGGCATAATTTCCTATTACAATTTATAAAATAATGAGCTTGGCAGATAGCGGGAAAAGTGGCCCATATTTTCGCAATAAATACTCTTACACAGAGCGGCATTAAGAAGATTGCAATTTTATTGAGAATGCCAAACATAAATAGAGCGAAGCGAAACTGCAGGAAATGAGCGGATATTTAATGCGGTTGGCATGAAGCATTAATGTCGTGCCAGGCCGTATTTTATTCGGTGCTTTCTGGAGCATTTTGCGCTCTGTTAATGATGGATGGCTGTCAAATATTTCATTTGTCAGTTTCACATTGGACCCAAGCAACTCGGTTCTTTGCATACGTACACACTTTTATACGCACGTGTACATACTTATATGTGCTTATACATGTCTTTAGTATAGTGTGTGGGTATATCAAGGGTATTTCAGTCCAGTTTTTCTGTTGTTCATATGGTAGATTGAATAGTTGAACAAGGAGTTGGATGTGGTAGGCTTCAGATGAATCGGGTTGAAATTCAATGAATACATTTATCATGTGGAAAGTGGCGAAAGTTGAAGGAAAACGATGTGCAAAATTTAGTATGTTAATCTGTGAATCCTAACGCGAATAACTTTAAATGCGTGAAAATGCTTGGATTGCCTTCGGAACTGTTAAAGTTGTGCTCTGACAATTTTTAGCCAGCCAGTTGCTTCCGTAACTTCAACTTTAATGTGACTAGAAAATAAAGGAACACACCAGTTATTTTAGTGATTTGAGAGAAGTTGCTTTCGTAATCATGCTACGGTAGTCGGAGAGCACACAATTTTTGTGGTTTTTTATAATAATTAATCATTTTAATAATTGACTGGCACCACAGTCCGATACCGCGACTAAGGCCTAGCTACCCGCAACCATCCTTGTTGTGCGTGCGAATTCGTACAAGGTTGGAAGGGACCTACAGTTTTATGCCGATTCCGAACGGCGAGTTGGGAGCTTTTTCAAGGCAATTTTACTCTCAGAGGTTTGCCATTTCCTGCTGAGAGGACAGCCGCCGAAAGAAAAATTGTTGTTTTTTCTTTTTTTCGGTGTTAGCAGCAACGGAGTATTGAACCTGGGATCAAGCGTCGCACTTGACTCGCGGCCCAACGCACTAGCCAGCTGAGCTACGGCGGCTGCCGTTTGTGGTGGTTTTTTATAGTCCAAACAATTCATATGCTTTCTGTATGTTAAAATTTTTGAAATTGTATTTTAAATATTTCAAATGCCCATGCCTTGTTATTTCCAAACCCATTAATCAACATTCATTCTTAAAACCAAGTAATGCCTTAAATCTATTTAAATTGTATATTTTAAAATATTACTAAAAGCTTTAGTACAAGTTTTATAGTAAACTAGCAGGGCCCCGCGGCTTTGAAGTCAATGGCCCAATAAATCAAGTTTCTCTTAATCCTTTGTTGACCCCGTTGGATTTTTATGAAAAAATGCTTGTTTAATTATTTCTCATTGAAGTGCTTTCACCGTATTAGAAGCCAATAGACCTATTAAATCATGTTTCCCCATACAAACTTATAACCTACGGTTGACTGCGTGAGATTTAAATTTTCGAAAAATTTAAAAACACGTGTCGGTTTATTTATCATTTTGAGCAGTTTCACCAAGTTTGAAATAAAAAAATCCATTAAATCATGTTTCCCCATACAAACTTTTAACCCTTGGTTTCCCTCGTTACTTCTCGTTTGAAGTGCTTTAACTTAGTTTGAAGTAAAAAACCCCATTAAATCTTGTTTTTCCATACAAACTTTTAACCCTTTTTTCCCCTCGTTACTTCTCGTTTGAAGTGCTTTAACTTAGTTTGAAGTAAAAAAACCCCATTAAATCATGTTTTTCCATACAAACTTTTAACCCTTGGTTTCCCCCTTTAGATTTCGATTTTCAAATTTTAAACAACAGCTTAGCTCATGTTTTGCTCCTTCAAAATCCGAATTGCAAAAACTCCCGTCTTAACGAAGGTTGATTTTGCTGGATGTACCCACAATTCAAATTTCATGTTTGTAGCTTCAGCGGTTTGGGCATGTCGATGATAAATCAGTTAGGACAAATAAGTATACTACTGTGTCCAAAAAATAAGGTGACATTTGAATTTAAACTGCGCGCGTCGAAGGATTTGGAGAATTATTTTTTTTTTTTAGTCAACAGTCAACAAGGAATATTATTTGAACGTTATGCGTCGTTTGCGTAACGCTATCCGCCTAAAAAGGCCATACTGCACTCGTAATTCGTGATCATTTCGCCAAAAACTCAACCCATACCGTTCCGCAACCACCATATTCACCTGATCTGGCGCCGTGCGACTTCTGGCTGTTCAGCAAGCTCAAAAGACCGCTCCGGGGACACCGTTTTGATACGATAGACGAGATTCAAGCCGCAGCGAAGACGGAACTGAAGGCCATCCCGGAAAGTGACTACAATCAGTGTTTCGAAGATTGGAAAACCCGTTGGCATAACTGCATTGCATCGGGAGGGGATTACTTTGAAGGGGATGAAATTGATTTGGAAGAATAAATAAAGAATTTTCAAAACAAATACAATGTCACCTTATGTTTTGGACACAGTAGTATGTGTATTGAAATAGATGTAACTATAATATGGTATGTGCAAATATTACTTTGGATTGTAAATAAAAAAAATCTAATATTTCTCGTGCATAACTCAGCGGGCGTTTGTACTCTAACAAGTGATAAAATAATCAAAGTAATTTCAAATAGAATGACTGGTTTCTTCATAATGAAATTCGTCTTTAGACTTTGTGGATACATCATGTGTTCAGTTTTTGCTTTCCTTACCTTGTAGGTGCTAGACTTTCTAAAAATATAAATGAAATTGACCCTTAGAACCTTTTGAGATTTTGTTTGTGTATAGTAGTTGTGGATAGTAGTAATGCGCACAGCAACACTGTCAAAATTTGGTGCAAAAGTAAAAAAAATGTATATATATATATATTGCAGTTTTTGTTGTAAAACAACAACTGGGTGCTTAAAAAAAGCCAATTTGCTAAAGTTGAAACATATTTATTCTTCCTGCAATATTTCATTTCATGCATTTGGTCTCGCTACTTTTCTCACCCCATCGCACGCTCCCTAACGACTTTCTTCTTTTTTCAAACCAATATTGTTTCTAGGCCTTAAAACTACCTCCAGTAATTTTCGAACACAAACAAATTGCAGTGCGTTAACCACAGCAGGCAAACATTTCTACTGCGCGAGCGCCTTCTTAGTCACACCAACAAATTTCCTAAAATCTTCCTTCAAGACCTTGTCTCCTAATCCTTACATCCTTTCTGAACCCTTAGGAGCGCATTAACAGGGGAAGTCACTTGCGCACTGTCCCTTAAAAAAATTGTCCAAAATGTCCATGCAAACGCAGCCGCTGAATACAGCTGCGCTATATTTTCATTTCATTTCATTTGTGTCATTAAATGCTCGTGCAGCTTACATTTCAATTCAAATTTTAAAATCATGACAATTCTTCACTAGCATTAGGATTTTCAATATTATGTAAATAAAATAAAAACCCTTCGCTGAAAATGGCATTTCAAGCAAACACGTCGGCTTATAATTTCATCTATCGTTAGAATCAAATGTTCCTTCCGTGTCATACGGTTCTCTAGCTTTGGTTTTTTGTAGCACTTCAGTATTTGTAGCGTTTTTGCAAGCTTTTTCAATCAATTGACGAGGGCTTAGAGCTTTTTTGGGGGAAAAAAATGCATACCTACTTTTTCGCACTCGAATTGTTTTTCTTGAAGTTATGATTTATTTTGTTACAACAAGAATTTCAGGGGTTTATACAAATATTGCAATGGCGTTGTACGCGGCGTATGAGTAACATTAGTTTAGTAGTAATAACCAATTTTTTTCCAAGTATGTAGCGTATAACATTTCCAATATTTCTCTCGCACTTTTCTGTGAGTTCCTGTCCAAACACGTTTCTCTTTTTAAGCATTTAGCTGGCATTGTTTCCAAATGAAAACGACAAACTCGGCGACGGTGTATAATAGCAACACTTGGTATAATTTGCATTGATACTCTTTTTAGTTACTAAAATTTGGTTGATTATCGTTTTGTGCATATGTTTGTTTTTGCCTTAATTCTTCCTTTATGTTTTGCTCTAATTCGTTTTTGCCTGTTTGAGTTTCGGAGATGCGACTTTGTTCAAACGTAGAGACTTGAATATGTAAGCTGAACTAATTGGGTTTTTGTTTCTGCATTTCTTACAGAAAACGCATGCTTACTAAGTAAACACTAATAACTAATTTGCCATAAATAAACGAAGTTAAAAGATTAAACAGTTGATGCGATGTGAATATGTGATGCCAATAAATCGAATTGAACTCCCAAATAACTAATTCCATACAAATTAAATCCAATCCATAATTTAAGCAGAACCACCAAGTATCGCACAAATCCGATATCAATTACAATGCCAAAAACATAAACAAACTGAATAACCAATACAATAATCTATGCGTAAAAACACCACTGCAAAGGCCTCAAACACTGAGGCACTTGTCCTCAAACCAGGTCGAAAGGGCGCAGAGTCTACTCGAGGCGCAATTCCAATTCCAAAGTAAACGAATTCCATGAAATAAAATAAGAAATGCCCAGTGCCCGTTCGTTCATTTGGCAACGCTAGTGCTCCTTTCAATTGTTGTATTATTAAGAATAGTTATTGTTGTTGTTAAATGCATATATACACACATATACATACATGACTATATATATACATGAATGCATATAAATTAGCAATTATTATTAAACACAAAATCGGGTGCACACTGGAACGCACCAAAGGAAAACAAAGTGAAATGGCAGCGGAAGCGGAAGCGTAAGTGGCAGTGCAGAGCGATCGAGCGAGCGAGGGGAAAGGAAATTGTGCTAAATCTTAACGAACAGACAGCCAGTCCGCACTACTGTGATTTGTGAAGACGCAAAAAATTAAAACAAAAAAATTTGGGTAGAACAAAAGCGGAAAATTCAACAAACCGAAGACGAAACCGAAAGCGGATTACGTTAATCCATTGGTGATGATGTTGCCATTTGCAGCGACCATCGGAAGCCAGAGCCCAACCGCCGCTAGCCAACTGCAAGCAGAATTGCACCAGCAGCAGCAGCAGCAGCAGCAACAGATAACGGAGGACGGCGCCGCAGCGCGGAAGCAACGCCGGGACTAGTCCGCTGCGACGGTGTGCGTGGATACGCGGTTGCGGTTTCGAACATATCAGTGGCAACGCATTGACCGGCGACGTGAGCGGCACGCGCAGTGCAGCGGAGCGGGCGACGCGACGTCAGACGTGCAGCACTACATAAATAAAAATTTACTCGAGGCAATCATCTCCACCGCCACCGCACAGATTACAATGCTCTGGTAGCCAAGATAGTTTTGCCGTGGATCACTACTGTGGCGGCGGTGATACACCACACGCAGGGAATAGCATTCTTGGGGTTGGGTCGGCGGCGGCGGCAGCGGCAGCGGCAGCAGCTGGAGTCGGAGGCGGCGGCGGAGGCGGAGGCGCAGGCGCAGGCGGCGGTGGTTGTGGTCAATGCTCATCAACAGCGTCGGGGCCAGCGTGCGGTGGCGGTGGCGGACTTGGAATCGGAGGCGGTGCTGGGGGCGGCTATTGCAGCGGAACGATGTGTCATCATGGATCCGGTGGTGGGCCGCTGGGCGTGCCACCACCGCCTCCACCGCAATCGATGATGTCCGGTGGCGGAGGCGGCGGCGTCGGCGGTACCGGCAGCCTGCTGGGCTCGCACATATCGCTGGGCGGCCTGATGAACATGAGCAGTGGCGGCGGCGGCGGCGTTGGATTTGGTGACACCATCATGTCAAGTGGCGGCCACTGTCGCAGCCTGAGCGGGCTGAGCAACCTGAGCATCGGCGGCACACCAGCGCCACCAGTGCCACCACCACCACTGTTTAACCCATGTAGTTCAAATAGTTTTAATTCGATACAGTCAATACAAGGCCCGGCGTCGTCGCGCTGGGGACCGCGAACTTCGTGCCCGGTGCACAGCCCATTTCGGGTGCGTGTGCCGAACGGCTCCATATGCTCTGGACATCAGGTAATTGCACTTCAATGGTCAAGCAAAACTTGAAAGTATGTGTCAGGGATGTCAATTTCGTCAATTTGTGTTCTTAAAAAAATATTTCGTGTCGCTCTTGAGGTTGGAAATTATATATGTACATAAATATATTTTATCATAAACGATTTTTTCTATTGTGACTGTCCCAGCACACGAAATGTCAAAGTGACACTAACGTATTGGGATGAGTTTAAATCCTTAAATCCGCCCTGCTAAAGCGGATTTACTCGTTGAAAATAGATTCGTTTTACAGGCATTGCGTTATGCCGGAATTGATGTCCTTGGAGTGTGAATGTAAACGTGCGATAAAGTGAATGCGTACAGCTGGTGGGCAGGAGGAGAGCGGGCGGGCATGTTCACGACGCCAACGTGCGGGCATCACTGAGCACAAGCCTCCAAATGCCGATTGCCAGAGACACAAACACACGAATACGCATCTATATAGATAGATTTTTGCATTTGTCTGTTATGGCTTAAATGTGTAAATACGTTGAATTAAACTCTTGTGTTGCTTTGTGTTGCGTTTTGCATTGTAGTCCATGCCCAAAAATCACAATTCGCCCACAAACAGTCCAGCGCCAAAGCAAACAAACAAACAAACAAGCCATGCAACAAATAAGCAGACCAAACACTGCTCATAAGCGACAGACACGAAAGATTCTTGCCACCACAAACCACATGAGCACACGCTCAATGTGTGCTGGCTCATGCATAGCTTCCATGATGTTTACTTTTGCTCTGATGTCCTTTTATCCTGCACTTTCAACATGTGCTTTTCTCTTCTGTCTTTTTTCTTTCTTTCAGGTAAGCAAATAAAGAGAAAATCCGCACTCATCGTCATCAGTGGCAGCTGAAAATGTGTCAACGACATGTAAGATTATTTCTTGTTGTAGAACCACTCGTCCAATCTAACCACACCACGCCACACCGCGCTCACAGCACATTATACCACACCTCACACACGGCATCCAGTCGCATCCCAATCGAATCGGGCCGAACCGAACAAAACCACACGATACCCAAACCGCAGCCATCCAGCTGGCCGCAAAAGGGCCGAAGTGAGCGAGCGAGCATGCATCGGTGGCCACGCCTGCTGTGCTGTAGTGCTACAGATTTCCGAATTATAAAGACTTGAATTCACATGATTGCCCGGCATTATTGCGGATAACTGTATTTGTGTGTCGGTTGCCACTACAAGTCGCTGCACGGTTGCCGCCGGTGCTGCCGCTGGCTGCGCTATCTGTATCTGCGTCCATTGTGTGGCTTTATCTGTGTGTGGGGTGCGACTGCAAGTGTGATGTACTAGTAACATGTTTAAATGGCTGCTACTCTGCAAGCGCCAAACGACAGCCAAAGTGTCATTTTCCTTGCCATGATGCCGGTGTCATTCATCGTTCATCATTGCGATGTTCACTGGCAAATTGAATGTGACTAATGCAATTAGTTACAAGTTTTCCACTTGATTTTGTTGTAATTTTTGGTTTGATAAATTTCTTACGTAGGTGACACACCAACTACAATGCACAATAACCTTCAGTTGACACAAGTTGCCAATTTCAAACTGACAATATGTCATTTGGCAGAAGAACCCACTCTATTTGCCAGCTGAAGATCATTAAAAGTATTTTACAAGCGTACACGAATAAAAGCCGGAAACATGTAATGCAAAAGGCCAAAAATCAATTTTATTATATTCCTTTTAAATGGCATTAATGCACTTGTCATATTTTCGGAAATTGCATTTTACGCTGTTGTGAATCAGTTTCAATGAGTGACGCTGTTTTCAACGAGTCAGAGCTTCTACATTTGAGCGTATAACGTCGAATTGAACGAACGTTATTTGCACAATTTCTGTCGCCAATGGGAATTTGAGCCCATTTCAAGGTCACCTACTATGTGCATACTCCCATTTTTATACATATGCGTAATTGTTTGTCATGACTGATTCATTTGAAGTATTTGCATTCAGTCACGAAGCACAAATAATTAGAAATAAAATAAACAAAAATGGATGAGCAAATTGTTGCTAATAATGTTTGAATATTATTATTAGTAGTAAGAAATACGAAATTTCGTTCAAACAACAACAAAAAAATTAACATAATGATTCATAATTAATTCAGAAAATAATAAATTATTCAGTTAACTAGAAATAGTATTCGAAATAGGAAATATTCAGGGATGTAAGTCGCTCTTAACCCTTAACCGAACTTGTGTCAAATTGATGCACTGCAAAATCCAAGTACTCGAAATCAAAATCCAATTGCCGAACATACAATAAGGCCATTGATATAATATTTTGAAGTAATGTTGAGTAGAATACATGCAGTATTAAGCATTGAATATTATCAAAATTTTTTTTATCAATTTTTTTATTTATTACGATTTGTAGTGTAGTCGTAGTTTACAGATCAAACCATTTCAAAAATTCCCAATACTTAGAAGTATAGATACTGCAGTACTGATTCCCAACCGTGTCAAAAATTTTAATTACTTTTGAGTATTTTGTCAATTCTTTAAAGCCTGGATATGATTTTCTCTACAAGTGTTACAAATAAAAAAGA
Organism: Melieria picta; assembly: GCA_964056695.1. Classification (NCBI taxonomy): domain Eukaryota; kingdom Metazoa; phylum Arthropoda; class Insecta; order Diptera; family Ulidiidae; genus Melieria; species Melieria picta. The sequence continues at coordinate 102,218,278 of OZ057398.1, read as the reverse complement.
AAACAATACATTTCGTCCCGGATATTTGGTTTTCGAAATATTCCACTTTTTGAATATGTATTTACATTAAAATTTATGACCTATTCAGCTCATGGAAGAATATATTGAAAACCCAAAAACAATGCACAGAGATATCATCTTATTGAAAGGTGTGGTATACGCGGTTGCTACAATTATTTTTTTATAAAATACTTTGCAACCGGCGCCGAAATTAAAAATATGTATTTTTTTACAACGCAAACATTTTTGCAATGTTTGAAAGTGTGTCTTTCTACTTTCATTCATGCATTTACTTTTCTCAATTAAGAAGTTTCCGCATGCTATAACGTTTATACACAATGCGATTTCCTATACACAAATAACTAATGACAATGTTTTACTTAACCCTTTCGCTACAGGTTTTTACTGGGGCAAGTTAAAATTTTAAATTTTACGTGTTAGGCTTCTATGTGGTTATATTAGCAACATTCCATAAGAAATTTTTTAATTTTTATACTCGGACCCTGTATTTTAGAGTGTTTTTCTATGAGAGCAACCACATCGCTGTGGCTGTAATAATTACTTAAACATAAAATTTTTTATGCATAACGAAAATTTGAATATTTCTTCATTTACTTCAGCCAAAATTAAAAAAAAGGAAGTATCTAAATTGAAAGAAAACGTCAAATTAAAAAGTTCTCTAATTTGTTCTGCTTCTTCTTCCTTTACTATGTCAAGATATACCATTAAAAAAACGTGTATACTTCTCTTCTTTAAACTTAAATATTCAGTTTATTAATTTCGTATTTTTCCTAGAACTTCAAACTATTCTAAAGACCAACAAAAAAGTATTCTTGCAACCATAGAGGATGCAGACGTCCACAAAGTAGCATATTTGCCATATGGCAACAAAATAGCGAAAGGGTTAATGCGCTCACTGGAGCTGAACAAATGTCTACTTCTATCTGTCACGCTTTCCTTTCTGGCGTACTCTACTATACTTACATACACTTACAGTACATTTACGAAAGTAAAGGGCGCCATAATTCTTTTGACTCAAATTCTTTCTGGAGCAGAATTTTCAATTTACCGAATTAAAGCGTACAAACATTCTGAAAGTGCAATCGAACACTGTACTGACAACCTGTACAGTACTGGCTCGCTCCTCGCGGAAAGCGGTTAGTGTTGGAGCAAAGTGATTTTGTGCGCGTTTCCGTCGCGCTTTGTGAAAGCTGGTTAATTATTTGAAAACAGTTGCAGGAAATTTGCAGTGTCACCAGCTCACTTGTCGCTCGGCCTGCCAAGGGCACAACGCCGAGTGGTTTAAATGGGACTCATTTGCGCAAAGGAAGCCCAAAAAAATGGATGCTGAAAGTGGGGAGAAAGAAAACGCATGTAGTGCCCTCAGTTCCTGAAATTCAGCTCGAATAGTAACGCACAAGAGTGCCAACAATGCCGCCATCATTAACAGCGAAGGCAGCTGCTGCAGCACCGGCAGCAAGAGCGTCGTTGTCGTCAACATTGTAGACATAGTCAACATCATCGTCGGCAACGTCAACATCAACAACGTCAACCAGCTTGGCACTTTTCACTTGGCAAAACTTGGTAATTGCTCAACACTTAAAAGGATTAGGCTGTGAGGAGGAGGGCGGCCGGCGTGTGCAGCGCTCCACACATGGAACAATTGACGGCGGGCATGCATTTTACATTTGCCGCGCGCACAAAAAGTCACGAAATAATTAGTTTACTTGTTTTGTGAGCGAGTTAGCGTCGCATAAACTTGTTTTTGCACTTATTGTCGCGATTGTTGCTGTTGTCGTTGCTGACACACTTTGTTTTGCTTTTGTTGTTGTAGCCGTTACAGTTGTATTCACATATTTGTTTTGTTAGCGAGAAATGAAATAAACAAACTTTGCAATAATGAAAAAATGCAAAGAGAAAACGAAATAAAACTAATGAATGAGAAATAAAAAGTACAAAGTGTCAACAAAAAAACGAAACGAATCCTGCACGGACGCTGTGTGCGCACAAATCAACCACATGCTCACACACACACACACACACACACAAACAAGGAGCTCTAATTGCGGAGGCAGCATTAGAGCGTCTATCAACTTTGACAATACACGAAAATGGCAACACATCATTGGCGGCTTCACCAGCGTCGACAGCCGCATCAGCCGAAGGTTGTGCATGCAGAGCGCAGCGGTTTGGCAGCCGCAGGAGCTCAGGCGCAGCGTGTTGTTGTGACACGCGTGTCAATATTGTTTGAGTGAGCTGTGACACGGCCCTCGCCAACGTCGTCGTTGTCGTCGTCGTCATGAGCGTCTTTTTTGCCCGTCGGAGTCCGGATAGTCGCAGATAGCAAGTGAGCTGGGCCAGCGGCAGATGGAAGGCGTTGATAAGTGATGTGCGCGCGGGCAGGAAGCCAACGCCGAACACGTCAGGAAGCCGTTTGTGTTGCTATCGTTTCTATGGTTGTTGCTGCTCTCGTTGTTGTTACTGTACAATGTTTTGTGGCGTTGAGTTCAGATCAGCCGCCACACGTTCGCCGCAACTGATATTAGGAAAAAGTTGTTGGTGCTGCGGTGATTGCTGTTGTTGTTGACGCTGGTTGCTGTGGCCTATTGTTGAATTTTGCACAACGTGTCCCTAGCTAAAAGAATGAATGCGTGTCACTTGCTTCATTGATATGGTGCAAGGCATTGTTGTCGCGTACAGGAGCGCTGCGCATGGAAGCCAGAAGAGCCGCGACAATACGCCCAGCGGCGTTCAGCTGAAAAAGAAAAAACGGCATCGCCGCACTGCGGCTAGTTGAGAAAGGCCGGTGCTGCCGGACGGGCGCGGACAACGTTTTTGTTATTTATGGCAGTTGCTAATGCTAAGCTAATAATGAGGAAGTGACTTTGATAGCGCTCAATTACTGCGACATAGTCATACAGCAAATGTTGTGTTATGAGCCAATGTTAACTGTAAGACTGTGTCTTGGTGCTTCGAGCCACCCAGCGTGTCCACGGCTCGGCGTTCGAGCGCAGATTTGATGAGTTTTGTTTTCACTCAACAAAAGCCGCACAGTGAGTAATGTGATATGGCGGCAGCTTCTTGTAAGATGCCGTCTCAGTGAAGTATTATACGAACAGTGAAAATAATGAGTTTTAATTAAAAGTGATGGTGCTGATAAAAATTAAAGCAGTTCAGCTGTCCTTTTTCATTATTCCACGGAATAAAGTGTGTCAATCTAAAATTGCAACTTGGTGAATGGCCAAATAACAAATAACACATCTTCGGGAAAAGGTTTCTAATTATTTGTTATGTGATGTGTTGTACGAGACGATAGGTTGTCGAAAAAATAAAGTCCAAGAATTAAATTCAAATTGCAGTTATTATTATTCGATACACAATCTGTCTAGCTCCCACAAATTTCGCATATCTCGCACTGAAGCGTTTTCAATTTATCTTGTACCAGTTTGTTGTCAGTGGGACCTTTTATTTTTTCCGAATCCGACTTCCCTTGAGTATTGAAATCCTTGTTGTACCCAGCAACATCGAAGCTTTTGTTAGCTATCTTGGAGTACCATGTCGACTTATTTTAGAAACAATTAACAATCGCATGACGCGACCGCATTTCACGACACAAATACTTTTTGACAAGTTTACAAGTAATTACGTGCTTTGACATATGTATGTATAAAAGAGTAAAGCAAGGTATACAACGACGATACAACATGTATGCCCATTTGTTGTGGTGCGAATCAAATTCGACCGCAGAAGAAAATTGAAAAATTTAATATGTTGGTTTAATTTAAAACATGTCAGCAAGTGTGCAGTCAAGTGTGCGCACTTTTCTTCATACTTGAAACATTTCATAGAGTGCGGACGTAGCAATCAAACAATGACAGTCGCAAGGTAGAGTCACAAGCGCTACAATAAAATCCACGTGTATTTTGTTAGTGTTTTCGTTCGGTTCATTGGCAAAATCGACTGACAGTCTTCTTGCCAATAGTATTTCCAGCATCAAATAAACGTCTACATAATAATAACAATAAAACATGTTGTTATTTGTGGATTATTGTGCACAAACAGGAGTTTCCAAATTCAAATGGTCACATTTCGCGTATCCATGAACTGTCTATGAAATAAGAGAAATAAGATAAGAAGTAATATAAACATTGCTAAAAGAAAACAATTACTTACGGTAAGCCATCACTAACGCTTTTATTTATGTCAATAATGGTAAAATGTAGTCGCTGCCTTTCCTGTGCGATGACACGTTGCGGCACCATGAATAAATAAATGTTTGCTTATGATAGAAATGTTCTGTCTGTACCAGTTCAGTTGTTCATAGTTCTCCTTTCGTTGGGCCGTCTGCACTTGTATGATCCCAGAAAAGAGGAAACCAGCATCACGCAAGTAAAATGTGTGCTATGTGCAAAGTTTTGTATATCGATGAAATCGCAACATGCAAAAATATTAAAATATTTTTTCCATTACATTTGCTTTCCGAATATAGTGATTCACGAAGTAGAAATTATTGATTCAAGATTCCTGTCCACTGCCAATCGATTCAAATCACTTTGCGATGTTCGCATAGCGTTCACCTTCTTCGCAACTGCTTAATGATCCTAGTAAACACATCTGTAATAGAGATGGAAAACCATAACAAAACTTGCAAAAATATTGTTTTCATCATTGCAAAAATCTACCAAATGCAGTAGAAAAGCATTAAGCTAGCAATGCTATTCCGCCTGATGTAAACAAAACAAACAAAAACTTTTGACAATGAACCGAACTCTGATGCGAAAAAAGTAAAAAAAAAAAAAATCAAAATCAGCAGGCAGGTGACTCTACCTGGTTAAATATACCTTGGACTGCCGTCAATTCTGATTTTTGGTGAGATTTTATAGATATTTTTAGAAAGGAGCCAGCTAAACAGGTATTGAAAAGCTGTTGTTTGATGAACAGCTAAAAAATCTGAATATGGAATCAACACGAATACATACGAAATTAAAAAAGGAATGGGCTCCTTCACTCAAGTCCTCACGCCAAGATTACCCGCGTCATATATGTACTTCTACACCGTTCGTTTCAATATCGTCCCCACAGGATACTTTGCTTTGTATGAAATAATTGCATTAACACAGAAGATGATAATACAAGAAGATGACGTGCAAACTGTTTCAACTTTAAGATGTGCCAATAATTTCCTATGTAAACTATGTAATTCTTGTTTTGTAAATAATGTACTTACATCTATATACTCTCTCAGTGGCTTCTCAAGTTTCCACAACTTAAACTGTGTGGCGATATTGCTGTTAAGATTTTCAAGTCTTCAAAAATTCCTAAAAAGCAAGAAATCTTTAAGTCGCTGAAAGTTTTTCATGTGATGAAATGACATCTCGCATACAAGTATTTTGCTTTTGAATAATTGGTTCTAATAACCACAGGAGCTCTTGGTAAGTAAGCACTAATGTCCATTCGCAAAAAATGTTGGAAAGTTGGTGACGAATTTGTTTGCTAGTCCTTTAAAAGTTTCGTATGAGAGTACTTTTTTCGCTTCTTCAGCCATTCTTTTGCCCAAATTCGTTTTCGCTTCTTGTTTTTATTCCTCTTCAATACAAATAGATATCATTAATAACGAAATTATGTCGCTCTCCGTTACGATGTGTTCTCTATGAAAATTAAGTGCGGACTGAACTGTGCGACATGTTTCAATAAGTCATGGCAAAACGAATTTCAGGTTTGGACATCAAGTGTGCGCACATGTTGTATCGTCTATACCCTCTCAGAGAGTATTGATGACTTTTATAAATAAAAGTCACTTACTGATTTTTATTGATGACTTTTAAAAATAAAAGTCACTGACTGATTTTTATTGATGACTTTTTTAAAAAAAAGTCACCAGTAATTGTTATCATAGGACAACTAAAATAAAAATCGAAAAAAATGTTATTTGTGGACTAATAAGAAAAAAATCAAAAATAATTGTTATTATAGGATTTTTAAAATATAAATAAAAATAACTGTTATTTGTTGAGTCATTAAATAAAAGTCAAAAAGTAACTCTTAAACATTGATTTTTATAACAAAACTTATAACTGTTACGGTCTCTGGATTATAAAACTGAATTTGAATTTGTTTTTCTTGTTATTTTTACTGGCTGGAAGTTACTGGCAAACATTTCTCCAGTGAAAACTTGCAAGTTCCCACAAAATGAACTGTCACTTTGTGCTCTCAGTTTCTCTCTCGTTGCAAGAGATTTAACGTACCAAACGACTTCCAGTGAAAATTTTTTCAAATTTGTACAAAATATTCGTACCCAAGGCGAATTCATACAGGTGATAGCGCTAGGGCAGCAACAAAATTTCAATGTATTTTGGTTTTTGTTTCCTGGGCTTAGATTGTCAAAATCAGCCAATCAAAACAAAGCTTGATTTTTTCATTTTTAAACTGTCACAGTTTTACACACGCATTTTGACAATCTAGACCTTTTCCACCACAGAAAAATCAAATCAGCTGATTCAACGAGGTCACCTGTATTAATTCGCCTTGATTCGTACCCAAACAAACTTATTGTGTTTTTAGTACCTTGATTATTAAAATCATTTTTTTTGCTCTCACTTTACAGTTATATTTATTTTTAAAAGAATTTCGAATTTTAAAAAATTCAATTATACATACAATTTTGACAATCAAGACTATTTAAAAAAAATCAAATCAGCAGGTTTAACGCTGTCGGTCATATTAATTCATCTTGTTCCCTAATTGTCGAAAAAAACTGCCCAACCCCAACTGAGCTGATTTGAAGGATTTCCATCAAATTTGAACTCAATCAGTCAAAAAATAAATAAATCCAATTGGTTGTCCCTTTAGACGCAGAATTTTTAAAATTTCCTTCTTAGCGAAGTTTTGTTCTCTAAAATGAAGTTTGAGTTTAGTGATGACGAATCAGCCAGTTAGGACAAACAATTATGTGTATATAGACTATGTTATAGGGGATCGATAATGTTTTGCTTGAATCAATAATCCGACACTCCTTATTTTGTAATTCTACATATAATATTACAAAAGAACGACAAATTGATCTATTCTACAACGCGAATCCTTGCACTTCATATTGGTTGCGTTAGCAAAAGTTAATCGCCACTGCCTTCCTCCCCCTCACAGCTGTGTTCGTTTATCAGTTTGCCGATAAGGAGGCTATAAGTCCGAGGAAAGACCAGGGAAGTCTAACACCATTCCGCTGCATGAATTCGACTTGCCAAAGGATTATCTCACACTTGTGTTGTTTTATAATTCCAACTCATCTCTTTTCTAAACACCAAATTCAAAACTGCCACCAACCCACACTTGCCCGCACACAGATTGAAATTGAAGCTGCAGGCCCGTCGAGCGGCGGGCAGTCGGGCGGTGCCGCTGTTTGCGAGAGCGAGTGCATGCATGTCTGTTGATAACAAAAGTGTCAAATCTCAGCCATAATGCTGCCGGCGAAATGAATACTTGGCCAATTTGCAGATAACTACCGAAGCGCTCTAATTAAAATTCAGCATTAATCCAGATGATTCAGCTGCTTGCTCGGTTAGTTGGTTGGCGGGTTGGAGGGCTGGTGGCGTCAGTGCTGGTGATGGTGATGCCGCTGATGCTGAATATTGGTGGCGAAAGTTAAAGCCAACAACACGGGTCGATAGCACGAATGGGTGACACGGGTATTGCATGCCACTATAGAACTTTGGCTTTCGCCAAATTTTCTCCGTCCGCCATCTGCCTGCTCCAGTAACTTGGAGTTTGTGGCAAAGCCCTTAATATTATTGCCATAATTATTAAGACCAACAAATGACGGTCTCGGATGCTGTTTCAGCAGATGACAACGAAACCAGAGTAAGCGCCAGCCAAGCAAAGCAGAGCTAAACGGCGAACGAGGTGACTTGGCGGCGCACGTAAACACTCGAGCACACTCGAGTAGTTAAGCGCCAAGTGGATGACCAACGAGCGGCTCGTCGGCACGTGAGTGAGTGTCAAAACAACAAGCAGCCATTATCTGCTCTCTAGCCGAATGCTGCCTCGTTTTCGTGCTGTTGTTCACGTTTTCCTCTTTTATTAATCATCAAAATCACAACTGAATGAAATGAAAATGAAGCGTCAAAGCTTTTAGGGATTGAAGCGCCAAGCGAGCATTCGAACGTCTGCTGAGGGGCGGCGACAGTTTGAAGACGATTATGGCCCCTTGTGTGCGGTGTCAGGGTTTCTCAAATTCGAAATTAATCCCCAGTGCTGCTGGACGTAAGCGTTGCAGCGTGCTGGATCTGAATCGGGTTGGCTGGATTCGGCGCGCGTTGGCCCGTCGGCTGGTCGTCTTCATTAGCGCATATCAATGTCAAAGGAGAGATTTGCGCGCAGATAATGTGGACTACTTAACTGAAATCGCTATCGTGCTATCTGTTCTGGTCGAGTTGGCCAAGTGGCGATGATGATGCCGAAGAGCGCTCTGCAGTGGTGCTAATTTAATTTATGTACTACTTTCATTTGTCCATTTTATAGACTCATCCCGGGGGCGGGGGCCGGGTATAACGCGCTTATGCAGTGTTTGCATGCGTTTTTTGGGTCGAAGCTTTTGCGGTGTGCGAATTGTTGGCAGTGTAAGCACTACACTTGGCTTAAGTAACGAGCGGGCGGTGGTGGCAGCAGGCCAAATAGTACGCCGCAATAATGCGCCAAGGGGTGAGGAGGGCCGTGGTCGGCGCAGTATTCACGGAGCATAAGATGAGATTATCGCGTTGCGTAGTTGCCGCGGTAAACATTTCCCTCGGCCCCGTCCACTGGATGCTGCCTGGGAAATTTTGCGCTTCCGCACCAGTTTCCTGTCTAGTTGCTGCGCGTATTTAAATAGTTTACAACTCTGTCGTCAGCAGATTTCATTCAGTGTAAGCGCGTTTTCCACATTTTATTACTTGATCAAATTATGTCAAAACGTCAATATTTCAATATTGGAAATCGCCTGTCATTATGCCTGCCAGTCAGCCAGTCTGCAGTGAAATGGAAAATGGTGGCTGTAATTTTTAATGGTGTTGCCAGCCATCGAGCTGTTGAATAACGAGGCTCACAGAGCGGACGGTGCGGGGTGGTGCTCGGATATTCACGTTAAGTGGACTAACGCGATGGACGGTGGGCATTGTACGTGCGAGACAACGTAGTGGCATGGCTAGCAATGAAGATTTGCGTGTTCGTTTTTCTAAAAGATTTTTGATATGCCATGGAATTGAGTAGAAATATTGATTCATTTATGAACATCTTTATGCTTTTACCCGACCTATGATTTTATGTCTGGATTTGGATAGTTATAGTTTTACGTGGGAAAACTTTCTTGAAATGAATTGAAAATACTTACGTTTAGTAAATTATTTAGTCAAAATATGATTCGTATGGAATAGCAGAATATGTATGAGTCCTTGAACGTCAGCCTTTTTCTACTTCGATAGCTATTCCTCCAGACATTGTTAAAATTGAGACAGTGTCAGATCTATATTCATATAATTCTTTCTCCTGACTGACTGATTCAGCCCAAAACCGCTGAAGCTACAAACATGAAATTTTAACTGTAAGTACATTTTACATTTATAAAAATGAATCTGCGCCGAGAAGGGATAATTAGACACGCGTTTTTTTAATCAAACTCTAACGGGGTCAACGACGAGTTCAGAGTTGGAATGGATAAACATGATTAAATGGGTCAATAATTCGACACGTGTTTTTAATTTTTTCGAAAATCGAAATCTGACGGGTAAACAATGTGTTAAGAGGTTGTATGGAGAATCTGCAAAACATGAATAATTATATAATTAGACAAGTATTTTAATTTTTTGTATCAAACTCTGACGGACCAAGAAAGGGTTAAGAAAAACGTAATTTATTGCGCCCATTGGCTTCAGACTTGCGTGCAAAAGACGCGGGGCCTTCCCAGGTGCTTATAAAAAAGCACACACAAATCGCCGTTTGGTTATTTGACAATAATAATAATAATTGACTGGCACGACAGCCCGATTACGAGACTAAGGCCTTGCTACCCGCAACCATCCGTGTTGTGCGTGCGAATTTTTACAAGGTTGGAAGGGACCTACAGTTTTATGCCGATTCCGAACGGCGAGTTGGGAGCTTTTCATAGGCAATTTTTACTCTCACAGGTTTGCCATTTCCTGCTGAGAGGACAGCCGCCGAAAGAAAAATATTTTTTTTCTCGGTGTTAGCAGCAACGGAGTCTTGAACCTGGGTTCGAGCTTCGCATATGACTCGCGGCCCAACGCACTAGCCAGCTGAGCTACGGCGGCTTTTGGTTTGGAATCGACATCCGTGTATAAATTGGCACTCCCAACATGTTTGAATACAAGCTCATTGGGCCTTACATCTCGTCATCGAGCTGTCCTGCCAGTTATGAATATACATTTGCTCCCGAACACACAAGTACATTGTACCATAGTTTCCCCCCTTAGCGGAGACAGGTTTAGCCTTCTATGAAGCTATGTAAACTATGGGAATTTCCCTCCCCAGATGTATAGAATAATACCATATACCATAAATGGTATTAATCAATGCTAAAGTATAACTCTGTTTAGTGGCTGAGGGGTTTTGTCTCTTAGATTATAACTTTTGTGATTTCTGTTGATCTGTGGTCAATATAAACATAGTTTAGCATGACTCTTATGTTTTTACTAACGAGTTTTTTGTAACCTATGGCCCACCGTACCTTTTGACTATTCCATACCTTCGAATTGAAACGTTCTGACCGATTTCATTAGTTTTTCCCGCTTTTTGCAAAGTATTTGAAAAGTTCAAGTACTTATCACAAATTTTATAATGCTCGTAACATTTTGCGTCCGCAATAACTTCAGTGAGAAGCAAATGTAAGACGTTTCAGTATAAAATCGCAGCACTTTAGAAGTTAATACATTAAAATGGGCCCCATTCAAACACTTTAATAGCTGAATCCGAGTAATATTTTCCATGCCCTCTCACTTTCAACCATGACGTTTCCACAGTGACCACCGGCAGAATGCCTTTGAGGCTTACGTGGGCTTCCGCGCCGTATGCGTGCATACCTTTTTCTGTGCGAATGTGGTTGGCGTTGTGGTGAGTGCCGCAGCTGATTGCTTTTTGAAAAATGAATAAAGTCCCCCTTCTTTGTGATTTCAACTATGTACATTTCAAATAACTCGCAAGATCACAACAACGACAAATGACAAAAGCAACAATAAGAGTGGAGGGGCGGGCGACGAGACGGTATGATGGAATGGCGGCAAGTCAGCACAACAGGAACAACAGCAATAATAATAATCATAATGAAATACGCCTGCGGCAGGATATGCTTGTTGTTGTCCTTTTGAGTGACGCACTGAAACCACAAATTAATTGCAAAGCATATTCAAAGTGTTATTGACCATAATTCATTAACCGAGCACCCACCGTCGCTCGGTGCGCAGCATCATTTGCTGAAGCGTCGACGGGCGCCGAGCAGCTGCTCGTCGGCCCGACCGAAGGACACAAATATAATTTGATATTAAACCGCAATGCAAAATGGTGGCCGTGGAGGAGCGGCTGGCATTCGCAAGGCTGCTTCGCGCGGCCTAAGCGAATGAGTAGGCGCCGAATGGCTGAATGGATGGTGGGGTCTGGTGAATGGCGGATGCGCGCCGCATTTGCTGTGGCTGTGTGGCGCTTTTATTAAATTAGAGTAACAAAGCTTAATGGAGGGCGCACGCGGCTGCTGTGGAATTTTTGAAATACCAAAATTGATACCGCAATGGGAAATGGCTTATTCCGTGCGCGTACTGCGCCGATGTTGCCGAAATATGAGCGCTGGCCACTACGAGCGCCATCACAAAGGACCTGCAATGGCGGGTGAACGCTTTCTTGGCCGCTTCAGTTTTGGCGTTTGTGTGGTGTGCTGTGAGAGGTGTGATCAGGCATCCAGTGGTTGTTGCACACTGGCCGAGTTGGTCAAATGGCCACCAGCGGCGTCAGCCGCAGCGGCAATAACGGCTGGAATGTTGGCGTGGTGTGCCGCAATGACGGATGGTTGGGGCGCATCGAGGCAGTGTGGACAATGTCTTGTGCAGGGATTTTGAGCGAGTGGGCGAATGGAAATTCAAAGCCATTTCGCAATCGTGCTTGACCGCAGCTCTGGCTGAAGGGTATTGCACAATGCCGCTACACATTGTGAGACATAATTTCGGAAATGAGCAATTTACAAATTTAATTTGCAGTGCAAATGACACTTTTATTGACGAAGTTAATTGCAGCGCGCACATGAGTTCGTACCTAAAGCGTACATTTGTTACTGTTTTTACAAGTTGTGTCGTTATATGCTTTAGGGGTTTCTGGCCAGCGCATGTGTCATGTTGGCGGCTAAAGTCATTGCTAATTGGTGCTTCTCCCCGCTTCTGTTGCATTACAGGCACTGCTGCACACGCACGACGTCGTCGCTCGGGATGTTTACGGCGAGGAGGCACTGCGCGTCACGCCGCCGCCGATGGCTCCCTACATTAACGGCGACGAAATCGATAATGTGGACAGCGGCGAGCTGCAGCATGTGACCAGAGTGCGCTTGGTACAGTTCCAGAAGAACACGGACGAGCCGATGGTGAGTGAGTGCGCCGACCGTGGGCGAATGAGTGGGTGCTGACGAAGCCGCCCGCTAATGGCACAATTGTTTCTCCCTTAGGGCATAACACTGAAAATGACCGAGGACGGACGTTGCATTGTGGCCAGAATAATGCACGGCGGTATGATACACCGTCAGGCCACGCTGCACGTCGGCGACGAGATTCGCGAGATTAACGGCCAGCCCGTGCAACATCAGTCGGTGGGACAGCTGCAGCGCATGCTGGTGTGTATCGATCCCAACGTTGCCCATATTTTGCAACCTCAGTACACACATAAAATGCTTTTTGGTTTTTTTTTTGCAGCGTGAAGCGCGCGGTTCTGTTACCTTCAAAATAGTTCCTTCTTATAGAAGTGCTCCGCCACCGTGTGAGGTGAGTGAAGCAACGGCTGCAGCAGCGCTGCAATGTAGTTTGATATTTGATTTGAGTTTTTGTAAGAGTTTGTAGAAGCACAGTATTTTGTATTTGTAAATTGAAAATGGCAAAAACATGGCAACAGCTCTGTTTAGAAATGCTGAACCCAAATGCGAAACACATTCGAAAGCCGTTGAGACTTGTTTGCGCACCGAGTCATACTTTTTGAGTTGTTGAAGTTATATTTTTTGTAGTGTATACGACCTATTTAACTTCAGTAGAATTTGTTTACATATATAGTCTTATTCTCACGTATCCCATTAACATTCCTTTTACATTTCTACACACTCACACAACCGCAGCTTTTCAGGATAAGACCAGCTCCAGTACTTGTAAGTAAATCCAATGACTAATCCGAACCATGCAAATACTGTAGGGAAACAACAGAGAACTGATCATTCAGGAAATTGAAAACACACAGACACTGTCATTGTATTCGTATTCAGCGATAATTTCAATACCAAATTGTTTTGTTGATTTGTATTTGAATTTGTTAATATATAAAGTAATTAATTATATAAATATTGTTATTGATTATATACTGATTGAAAATTGACTAAGGCTAACAAATTTAGTTATACTCTTTTGAAAGGCTGAAAAATCTATTATTAGAAAACAAAATTTTAATTTTTTTTTATCGTATAATGTTTTTATTATTAATTTTTTAACAGAACAACTTCAAAAAGTAACAACTAAAAGTGGTCACTAATAATTCGTACGACCGCCAATGAAAGAAAAATTAATATCGGGGTACATCTCCTTTTGCTGCGATTACAGCCTGGCATCGACTCTGCATTGAATAAATAAGTTTCTGACACTCTTCCGGTGTAATAGAGTCCCAAACCTCTTGAATTTTGTTTTCTAGTTCCAAGAGGGTTCGTGGGGGCTCATTCCTCAATCTTCTTTTCATTAGGGCTCTACTGGACTTAGATCTGAGCTAGATGAAGGCCAGACTAAAACTAAAACTTCAATATTATTGTTGTGGAACCGTTTTTGAAGAATTAATATGAGAAATTGATAAATTAATATGAGAAAAAGCATAGGGGTACGAATTAATAGTGGTTAGGGCTTGTACATCTTCTTTTCCTTCTACCCAACAAAAAAAATTCACTTCGAAAAATATTTATTAGCTGACATCGCATACTTTAAGGTAGTTTGTAAATATAGAACCTTCGCCGTTTTCTACTAATATCAAAGTTACAACTGAAGTTTATGTATATGTAGAACATAAAGCAAATAACAAACCCCGTTTTGTTCTAATTCAGTTATTATTCTATGCACAGACACACATATTGCAGTGCTGTCAAGCATATTTACTTGATTGCCGCATCTTGATATGCCGGAAAATGCGGACGGCTAATACAATAGCAGGTTTATGCGTAAATTAGCTACAGAGCAGGAATTATATATTCATAAATCGCATTAATTTTGATATAATGTCATCTCGTTGTACACCTCCACATCTCTCTGATTCTTCCTCCTTGACTCGCCAAACTATTTACCACTCACTTAAATGCGGCACGGTGCTTCTTTTGTGTGTGTGAACAGATGGAAGAATCGTAGTCATTAGTGAAGTGAAGCAAGCATGCTGGCAAACAGACCAGCCGCTGCCGAGATCAAAGTGACACGAAAACTCACCTTATGTCTTTTGGTGCTGCTGTTAGAGTGATGTATTCTCTTGCTTTTTTGCAGATATTTGTGCGCGCACAATTCGATTATAATCCTTTGGATGATGAGCTTATACCGTGCGCTCAGGCAGGCATCGCCTTCCAAGTTGGTGATATTTTACAGGTGAGCACACTCACACGCCGTCGGTAAACCAGCCGCTCCCGTGTTGGTCGCATCGAATTCAATTTAAGTTGCATTAATCGAATTTGAAATGAAATTGCGTTTGTGTTTTTTTGTTTGTGTAGATTATCAGCAAGGACGACCATCACTGGTGGCAGGCACGGCACGACACCGTTGGCGGCTCGGCCGGCCTGATTCCTTCGCCGGAGCTGCAGGAGTGGCGCATCGCTTGCCAGACGGTGGACAAGACCAAACAGGAACAAGGCAAGTGGCAGTGTTACTTTTCGTTAACTCACATGAGCGCGCTGTCTATCTCTCTGTCTGTCTATTGCTCTCTGATACCAATGCTAGCTGTAAACCGTATTCTCTTATGCTGCATATATGTATATGAAAATTATAATTGGTTGTTAATTGCATAATTTGACATATATGCAAAACAGAAATATATGTATAGATGTATAAAATATTACCCGTATTGACAGTGTATGTGCCGTAGCCATAGTGTAACAAAAACAACAATCTGATCAGTTTTATTTTTGTTTTTACCAATTTTGCGAGTCATAGAAACATGATTTGTTCCATCTTTCGTCGCATTCACATCATCTGAATTCATTGTGTCCTTGTCGTAGTGTGCGTACTCTTATCGATGTCCTAGATAATACCATGTCCTTTTGAATTGTCAGCTGCGTACGGTTTTAGTATGGCTTCGCATTTGCCCAGATGTGGGAGGAGTGAAGATTTGCATACTAAAACGAGTGAGAGTCTCATAATTCAAAATCGATATCATTTATCAGTGCATGCCAATCGAGCAATTATCATTGAGAGCATCAGCCGAAATTCTTGTAAAAATATTGCTTTTGTTGTACGTTTCAGTTGTGGTTTCGTTGCGTTCACTTTTGGTTTTATGTTTTGATTTCTCCTTGATTTGTATCCGTGTATGTATTCATATGAAGTAAATATTGCCAATTGCCTTGTGTTGTTGTGTTTGTCTTCCCCATTTACCCCCATACATTTTTGATGATGATGATGAAATAAAACGCGTATTAACCGTAATAAATGCAGGAGAACCTGGCGCTGGCTGTTCCGCCCACGCGGATGGGTGTGATGGATCGACAGGTAGCTATAGCAAACAACCATCCATACATTACTGCAACAGCAATCGTACACATTGTTTCTACTTTGATTCAGAAATCCGGCAAACGTGTCAAGTACTCTTAGTGTTTTGATGACCATATGCGTTGTTTCTTATTACTACTAGCATATACATAAATAAACTCTTGATTCTATTTCCTCCACACCTAATTTGTACCTGCGCTTGGTAATGAGAACACTTTTTTAAAGTCACCCAACGTAGTGTTAGCTTCACGCCCCACGTCCCACCACCAACGCCACCTTGCGCAATTTTGCTATACTCTCACACGTTCGTATAACCGAAATTATCACCAGATATTATGTTGTGTATATGCTTTCGATATTATGATTAGCCAGCTTTATCCACCCAACAGGCACACATTTATGTATGTATGTATGTTTGTCTGAACGTACCTTCACTCGATTTGTACACGTCCTCAGACAATTTTGCGTACATTTTTCACTTTTGAGTATGCGCTAACGCTTCTGTTATTACTTAGAATACTTGTAGTTTTCGGTGCTACGCTTTGTTATTCACGGCTAAGCTTAAAACCCACTACACACACGCAAACACAAACACAAACACATGTATGTATCTGCCCGTTTCTACTATATTTGTAATGTAAATATATTTGTCTGGCTTAAGCTGTCGCTTCAAGTTAAAACTTTGAGTTGTGCCGTGTCTATGCAACATTGTAAATAATTAAATATTGAGTAGGAGCTTCTGCAATATCCAATTAAATATGTTTACAAACGATACATAGATTATATATCTATGTGTATAAGAGACAAAGTAGATAAAGTTACGCTTGCATTAATAATTGTTAACGAAATGAAGCTAAGCGACCGCCAAAAAACGCCTACTTTGCTTTGGCGCGCTTATTATGGGAAATTTTGTAAGACATTTTTTAGTTTTAAAGCGTGAATTTGTGTGTTTTACTTGCGATATGACTTACTTGAATATTACTTTGATAGACGATCGTCAATATAGACAATCGTCGATATAGACAAATGGCTTACTCAGTTAATGAGGTCGATGTATGGATTTTAAACGATGCAAGAATCAAAAAGGACACCTCCTTTGATCCATTTTTAAAACTTTGTATTCTAGGGCGATCCAAAAAATTGTATGTTCTCTTTCTTCACTCGTCATTTACTTTCACAGACGGTTTAATTTTCCCATTTGTGAAAACAATGTACAAAAATTATTTAAATCTTTTAATTCTACATAAGAGTTACTAAACTCAATGCAGCAGATGTGATGCGATGAGAAAGATTTAAAACGTAAATTTAAATCGTTGCTAAATCATTGCCAACTCACACAGAGAGGCAGTTTTTTGCTTTACAACAATTTTTATTTGTATCCAAATATTTAATTTCGTCCAAATCATTTGCATTTAAGAGGTTATGAATTTCATTGAATTCGATTTCTTTAAATAAGTATTGGATTTTGTAAATGTAAATACTAGCATTTTATATCTTATCTATGTATGGTATTGTTTCAGCAGGATTAATAAAATATCCGTGTTGTCAGGACAATACTTTTTTGTATATTTGTGCGCAGATGTTTTCTATTGTTAATTCTGAGAGCTAAGTGGCCTCTTTTTTCACTGTACACTGATGCATCATGAATGCATTTAGAAATTGCCAGAATTATTTGTTTATTAAAACCTTGGTGTACAACTTTGATTGCGTAAAATGAATCGGCATGCGTTTGCATGTTGAGAGAATTGCGCAGCATGCGTGTTGCAAGGGAAGGTCCGTTTTCTGTGTTTATGCTTTTTGCCGGGACAAATCCCATAAATCGCAGTTGAATTAATTGCACTTTGTACGGTCTCACCCACAGTGAACTGTTCCATTTTCGGGCGAAAGAAGAAGCAATGTCGTGACAAGTACTTGGCCAAGCATAACGCCATATTCGACACTTTGGATGTGGTCACATACGAGGAGGTTGTAAAAGTGCCAGGTGCGTGCGAGTACAATGGGAATCTTGCTGTTGGTAAATTGAATACAGCACAGCACTAACGTGGAAATTTCATTTTCAGTTGGCGATCCGAACTTTCAGCGAAAAACGTTGGTGCTGCTGGGCGCACATGGAGTGGGCCGCCGTCATATTAAGAATACATTAATATCCAAGTATCCTGACAAATATGCTTACCCCATACCACGTGAGTAAAAGTTGAGCTATAGTGGTAGAATGCACACTAACGCTGTACGTTGCTCATTGGCAGATACAACGAGACCTGCAAAACCGGAGGAGGAGAACGGACGCAGCTACTACTTTGTCTCACACGACGAGATGATGGCCGACATTGCAGCGAACGAGTATTTGGAGTATGGTGAGTTAGCTCAACACACAGATATCACCGTGCAAAAACTACATGTCACTGCTTGGAATTTTAGGTACGCATGAGGATGCCATGTACGGCACCAAATTGGACACCATACGCCGCATACACACCGAAGGCAAAATGGCCATATTGGACGTGGAGCCGCAGGCGCTGAAAATCCTACGCACCGCTGAATTTACGCCGTATGTTGTCTTCATTGCTGCGCCCTCGCTGCAGAACATTGCAGACGTAAGTTTACAAAAGAGCCGGCTGGCTCACCGCCACCTGCTCTGTCATCCTTCCTAATGGGTTTGCTAATTTTTGATTGACAGTATGACGGAAGCTTGGAGCGCCTGGCCAAAGAGTCGGACATGCTGCGTCAGTTGTACGGACATTTCTTCGATTTGACGATCGTAAACAACGACATTAGCGAGACAATCGCTACGCTGGAGACGGCCATCGAGCGTGTGCACACAACACCACAATGGGTGCCAGTGTCGTGGTTGTACTGACAAGACAGTGAGCTCGAATGCCCCGACTGCCTGGAGGGTTGTGACTGCGAATGGGAGGCGTATGCTGCGAATGCCCAAAACAACAATGCGGGCTTTTTCTGAACGCCGACGGTCAACGTTGTCAGCCAAATAACCAACTAATCGACCAGGTCAGCAAAATCACTGGGAGCCGACACTCACTCACACTGAAAGCGAAATTGAACAACCGAAGACCAGGGCGCTGAAGAATAGGAGAGGAGGATAAATTAAAAACAAAAGTTATAAACACATTTACTTGGGCAGTGCACAAAACGACACAAAACACGAAATGAAACAAAAAGAAAGAAAACACTTTAGGAAGGATAGAATTTATAAAATGAAAGCATAGAATAGCTTAGCAAGAATGAATAAATGAGAAAAGTATACATTCCAAAAACACTACGTTAAACATAATAATGCCTAGGTACGTATGAAACCAATCAACTAGTTATTCCCGGTACTGAAACCTTCACAAACATGCAAAGTGACGGATTTGTTGTTAACGGTAGCGGTGAAGGATGTTTAAGAATTCTGAGCGGATTTCAAAAATCCAAACATTTTAGAATGCCAATAAATGAATTGTGTGGCTGATAAATTGGTCAGGGCGTATGTGTGACTTTTCATGCTTTGCACGTTTGTGGAAAATCGAAAAACGAAAAGACAAACAAGTTCGCAGACCTTATTTTATAATTTGTTAAGTTTAAAAATGAGCAATTGTTATTTTTTAATTTATTAAAGACGCTTATCTAATGAAACTATAAATGTATTGTATATTGTACACACACGAAAGCACTTGTTAAATTAATTTAATTTAACTTTTAATTACGTATAATTAAAGTCAAAGTTATTTATGGTTAAAGCAACGCCATGCAAGTGAAACCTTACAAACTGGTACACAACAATAAACTTAAAGTATTATTGGGAAAGTATTTAACAGATGCAATTAAAAGAGTTTCAAACAATAACAAGAACAACAAGAACTAAATTTGATTTTAAAATAAAACAGAAATGCGAAACCAAAATAACATAACTGCACTTTTTAATAAAAATCTAAATGACGACGAAGACAGCCGTAAAGGAAGAAGGAGGCAAAAGCATCCTATTCAAGTTCTCACAATAAAAAGGCAATGTTAAAATTTACGAGTGTATAAATAAATCGAAAATATGCGCAAGTAATTGAGTTACTTAAAAATGAATCAAGTGAGCACAAAATTACTTCAATACACTTTTCATTGGCAGGCAATGAATGAACACACTGGAAATGTGTGAACCCAACACACACACACACACACTCTCATAAACAAGCAATCAGTAGCAATCGGCTGATAAGTGGAAGCGGCCAAGAGGCAGACAGATAGTTCGGAATGCATGCATAGATAGGGAAAGAGCGGTGTTTAAGTCAAAATCACTCACAAAATGACACTCAGGTTGAATTCATTTAGGTGAAGCATAACAGTAACACAACAATAAAGTTTTAAGCTAACGACAACTAAATAGAACCGGCAAGACAAGCACACATAGCTCCAGGAACAGCAACCGAAATTTCTTTCACTTTACCAAACACTCCATCACCACTCCGAAAAGTGAAAGCAACAGAATATTTTTATCCTTAGAGGAGAATCCGGAAAAACTCCTCCTAAACAAACAGAGACTCTACGTAGCGTAGCTCATGCTGCAAATCAATCGAGTGAACTTCCACAAACATTAAGTAGGCAACACACGATTGAATATCAATAGACAAACAACGATAGTGTTGTGGGTGACTGTGAAATGAGAAAAGTGCTCAAACCATAGCGCGTACATACATAAATGAATCTCACGTGCTGCAAGTGCTCAGTTGCCAACTACAAAAGCGACATCTACCAATTATACGAACGAATTAGCAGAGCAATTTAATTAGGTTTTTACATAGAGTGCCAGCAACATTCGTTACATGTTGGAAACTATTTCGATACACCAGATTGAAAGCGGACGCGGAACTGAAACTGTTGCCAAAAGATAATTTATCAAATACGAAGTTGTCCACGTGAATGAGTTAATTTCCGTTCAATGAACGCAGAATAATTGTAAGAATGAAAAAATACAATTGAAATACCAATAAAGAAACGGACAAATTCTCAAATTTGGTGATTTTTGGCAAAGTGTTGCTTTTGTTGTACTGTGAAGTGCTAATTTAAATGTAATTATGAAGTTTTGATAATTTATGAGTTTCTTAAAAATTCCATTTGTTGAAAAACTCAGCATTTCATCAGACAAGCAATCAACCAAACTCTTCCACTCAACCACTCGCAGAAATTTTCTCCCCCGTTTTTCTCTCTGCACCGCACCGTACCGCACCGAACCAACTAAACAATAACGAACCGAAAAATCTCACACTATATTCCTGAGCTTATTTTGTATATTTCGAACAAGACAACATTGTATCCTTAAGATTCTATGGTTTCAAATGGTTGATGATTGTAATGGAATACTAATTAACAAAATCAAGAGCATAAACAAAACCGAAATGTGGTAGAACACAGCGTTATAGAGCGTTTTTCCACGTTTCCCTTAAAAATACTGAACATGTATACTTCGAACCATTATTCGATGCGTTTCTTTTTACACACGTTAAATTCAGTCTAAATAGAAATACTCGTACATGGAAAACGAACGAAAAATAAACTACTACACAATTAAGAAGCAGAAGAAGCGACGAAAAATCTAAAAGCAAATGAACACAGTTGCCAAACTATACTAGAAATCTACCATTATGATTAACTAAAACTGAACTAGACTAACTACGATTAGACTAAACACTATTTAGACTAGACTAGACTACATATAACAATAAGAACCATTCATGCTGCATGCAACCTGCTCGTGCAACGTAACAAACCGCTCCTCAATGCACGATGCGCTAGTTCCAGTGTGAAAGGAGTTCCCTTGCTACTTGCTGTCCTCCTATCCTTCCTGGCCTCGTTCTCGTTCTCGCCCTCGTAATACACCTGCTTCAGAGTAAGAAAAGTTGAGAATGGACAATGAATGGTAGCTCCTCGGCAGCGGCTACAGCTCGCAAGCGTGACTTTACAGGGTGTGCTAGTGTTATGGTTAGTTAATATTTGCGTAATTGCCGTAAGCGATCACAAGCCCCAAAATGCTGATGAATTAAATTTAAGGTCACAACTTCGCAACACATATTAAATAACTATACACACAGAGAAACGAGGAGCAACAGCACAAATGTGCCACACCAATTCTATCTATTCAATTTACTGCGTTGAGAATCAAAACTTAGCAAGTCGTACTCGCAGTTCTGACTCCTAGAAACTACGACTACGACTACCTATGCCGCCGCCGCGTTACCTTAGGTATGCGCAGCGTGCAGTGCGACGCGGCTCATGGCGCAGAAAATGCGATATACGAATATGACAAAAAGATGAAATTGGAGCGCGAAGAGTTTTATTTTCGAATTGTAGCATAATGAACAATTAAGGAAACTAAGAAAACCGAAAAGAAATTTAATTGAAATGAAATGAAAACATTAACAACTAAGTAATGAGAAAACTGAAATAAATACGAGTATTATCTAATGATTATTGTTGAAATTATAACATGATAATTCTGAATTAGAATTTTCTCGAATGCATCTGGTGTCAATGATGGAAAACTATTGAATTTCAGTACACGAAATATGTAAAACACAAGCAAATTCACAACAACAACAACAAAAGGTGTTATTTAAGCAGGCAAATACAAGAAATGCGAAACGATGGCAGTGCAAGAGCGTGAGTATAGGTAAATTGAGGTAGAAGTAGAAGGAGTAGAAGAACATGTCAAAGGCAAAGGTCAAAGTGGCCGCAGTGCCAGTTTGTAGGAGTTGTAGGACAAGGGTGAAAGAAAAAGCTAAACATTGAAACCGCATTAGTATATACATATATATACTTATATATTATATACATTTAGATTAATAAAATTAAAGAAATTCAGTAAAACCAAAAGTGAATAAAAATGTGAAAACAAAACAATAGCAGAGAAGCTGGAATGGTGTAGAATAAAAATTAAATAAGAATTTAATGCAAAACAAGCAAACCAAGAAAACAACAACAAATATAAAACACACCAAAATAACGAAAAGTCTTTTCTTCACGCCGAACCTGATTTTCAGTATGAATATAGACCACATATTACATTACACCAATGTGTATGTTTTTGTGTACAGTGGCTCATAGAAGTATGTTGGATTTTTATGTTTTTAAATAACACATTTGACACATATAGACCTATATTTTCACATAAATAGCCGCACACATTTTTAAATTAAAATAGTAACTGTTGTTTAATTTGAGCTTGGAATGAAATAAAAAAGTGGTCTGAATTCATAGCAGAAAAGTAAATTAATAGTGAATTATGTTTGGCTGCATGTTATGTATCAAATCATCCTAATTTGCATAGATTTCTGAAGTCATATATAACTGAGGGCAATGATCTGCAAGTTGCACAGTGATTCGACTTCATACAACCGCGGGACATAATTAGAAGGCGTAGTTTGTTTTTAATAAAATTTGAAATGCTAGCTAATTATGTTCGCTGAATTGAAATCTCCATTTTGTTTTTCTCAAACTTTTTTAATGTGACAATACCTGAGACTTAAATTTGCAATTTTCGTCATATTCGGTAAGCTATAGCATCAAGTGTGTTGGCTAGATTTTTCAGATTTTACATTTAATCAGTTACGTCAACATTGATAATTGCATAGAGTCACATAAATTGTGTCGGGACCCTTTAGTTTTACATTAAAAATGATAATAATATATCTACCTATGCTTTGCTTTTGTGCAGTCTTTTTATTTTTCATTTTGATTGCATACTTTCAGGGATGAATAAAATATATTTTCTCGAAAAATAGGTCTTTAGGGGTCGTCCATAAATTACGTAACGCAATTTTTAGTATTTTTTGACCCCCACCCCCCCCCTGTGTCACAAACTGTCACATTGGCTTGAACCCGGAACGGAGTCTTCAAAAGCATAATAAAAATACTAATAGCATTTTTTTGTACTTTTTAATAGAATACAAAATACAAAACATACAAAGATTTTTATAATATAATAAAAATTTTTATTTCGATCAAGATTATATGAATACGTTTAAAATTTGTTACGTCACATTCTGCTCGACCCCCTTCCCCCCCGGCGTCACAAACTGTCACATCGAGCAAGACCCCGCCCCCCCCCCCCCCCCCCAGGAGCGTTACGTAATTTATGGACGACCCCTTAGATCACTTTTCAAATTTAATTATTTTCTGAGATCGGAAGATATCGACAAAGAAATAATGCTTCTTAAAATACACAAAAATCCAGGAACATACTTTTTAGATATTTTCCTCTAAGTTTTGCCAATTTTCAGGTTTTCAATTTTGAAAAGTAGTTTTAACTAAATGTGAAGTAGAAGCCTCAGCTTTGGAAATTTTAAATACAACCTTAAAAGCGAAAATGCCCACATCAATTCTTAATCTATATTGAAAGTTTAAGCATGTTTTTGCTAACCATGTATTTTTACGATTCTTTTTGATATTTGATTTATTGTTAGCCAAATGTTTCACTGAATAGACTAAAAAAACAGGAAACATATGTTTACATTTTTTTGTAAAAAAAGTTTCGACTTTGATGTTTCCACTAATTAATGTTTTGGTCAGATTTTTTGGGGTTTTCTTAGTTGGAGTTTTACCTTTCAAATAACATCAAAATCGTTAAATTCTGAAACTATACATTTTTTGAATTTTGTCTAAGGAACGAATGGCTGTGAGTTGGGGCAAATAATGTTTCAATTTATTGTCATCAATTTTACACTTTCCTTAAAAACAGAGCCCACAATTTGTAATTTTGTCTAATACAGTAAATTATATTATTTTTGATTAATCTTTATCAAAAGAAAGTATAAAAATTATTTGTTTTTTTTTTAACTCGAACAAACGCGCAGGGGATGATCCTTATTAATGCGAGGCATTGCATTGGTTCAGGAATACAGTCACAGTTAGTGTTATGTTAGCCGATACTAAATCGGCTGAAGGATGCCATCGTGCGCAATCCAAACGATACTCTCCTTGATAGTGATTTCAACAAACATATGTTAAGGTGATTGTGATTTAGATTCAAGTCAGTTTTTGGTCTTATCGGACTTTGATCTATGTAAATACAAGTTTGCATTACAATCAAGTAATGGAGATGGTTGTATATTGAAAAATTAAAGTCTATACATACGACTTGTATGTGTTAAATATTATATTTATTGCAAAAACTTAAAAATGTTGATTACCTATATGAGGCATTGTACCTAAACTGCATACAAACAAACATATTTGTGTGAACTTGCTTCACACTTGTATGTATGTAGCTGCAATTTGAGTTGACTGCCGACAGATCATAATTCGCATGTGTCGTGTTCTAAGAAGGTGTTCTGAAACTTGCAGTCGAATTTGTCAACATTTTCGCGCCGTTGCACAAAAGTCGAAATTCTGCGAACGTCTAACAAAACGTAGATAAATGAACTTAAGTCTGCAACATGACAGCCAGCGGATACAATCATTGCACATTGGCAGAACCTTGACGGTAGACTGGCTGCCTTGCTTTGGTGCAGTAGCGAAGTGTTTAAGTATTTAGTATATAATCTTTAGGTATTGCTTTTTGTGTTATCTGAAGACACATACTATTGAATTTGATGAGGCATTTGAATGCAGTTAAAGCTAAATAAGCAAATGTTGAGGTTGGTAGTGTCAGTACCTTTTTTTAATAATCACTGTTAGCCAGTTACTTAGACTAAATTTATTTATTTATTTATTTATTTATTTAATAAGCCAATGAACATACAGCACTTACTGACTATGGGAACAAAAAAGATAACACAAATGAGGAAAAGAGCTTCAACTTAACCTATTCAGTAACAAATTTAACAATTATTATTATTGCTTTTTAATTTTTCACTTTGTGTTTTGGTATTTTGCAACTCAATGAGTGGGCACCTATTACTAAAAGCACATAATCACTGTTATTAAAATTTCAGAAATACTGGTAGTGCCGCACAGAGTTTTATTGAGTTTGAACCAGTTTTATTGAGTAGCAAGTAAAATACGTCAAAGCTGTTTCATCGTTTTATCATTTTCTTCATTTAATTCAATCTTAAAAATGCCTTTGAAGTCGGACTACAAATTCTATCAGTTTTTTTATTTTGCTTTTTTGTTATTTGGGTCATATTGTTGCTACATTAGAAAAAAAAACAAACATGAGGCTCAGATTAGATATGTATGCATTAAATAATAAATTACTAGAATATCATATAAGATAAGCGTTTATCTCTAAATTTACACGCACTTATGTACCGTTAAAGCCCCAATTAACTTAGAAATGCTTCTTCTTTTGGAGTACTCTACTTTTCTTTGCACTATGCTCCACATTTGCTTTCCACGCGCTTGAATAGCTGCATTTTAAAATTGTGAAAATCGTAAGCATTTATTTAATTTATTCATGTCATGCCGCATTCTGCATTGAAATGACAATTATAATTAAATATTGTTGAAAGCCGCGCTCAAAGTTCAAATACCCAAGAGCACCGCTGCTTCTAAGTCAGTGCCAAGTTGACTCTTCGCTTGGTACGTGTCCGGCTTTGTCGGCTCGCACACAAATAGTATTTCCATTTGAATAAGTAATTCGATTCGATGGCATATTCATTTGCTTCGACATTGAGTATCGGTTTTGATGCATATGCAGCAACGGTACTTGCGTGACAAATTTATGTACGCACACGTACACATATACATATGTAGATGGTTTCGACAATGAAAATGCCGCATATTCATAAGATCGATAATTATAATTAGGAGGTTTTTTGAGTGAAAGACACATGGGAAAAGCTTTAGAAATACGGGAAATTCTGTACTTTGAAGTGTACTTGTACGGAGATAGTAAAACCTAAAGAATACAATTTCAATGCGTTATTGTTTTTATGAAACTTTTTCAAATATGTTTTTATGACATGTTAATCCTTCTCGATTCAAATTGCTTTACGCTTGCTTTTGCTTTTCATTTCCCCAAAGTTATGTGTGCTTAGAATGTCGAATGAGTGCGCAATGTCTATTTGCCTATGCTCCCTCCAATGGTCACACACTCATTAATGCAAAAGCAAACACAAAAAATATTAATCAAGAAATTACAAAGAATACAAATTAAACAATTGTCCGCTGTCGCTGCATTTCTATTCGAGCATTCGTGCGCACATGGTTTCGGCCGTAGCTGCGCTGGCGTCAAGCAAAGCAGTCAACGAACCAGCTACAGAGACAGTCTTCAGTTTCAGCTACTGAAGCAGTGGCCGCTTCTGCGGAAATATTTTCAATAATCACACTAGAGATGAGCAAAATCGTGGATCACGCTGCCATTCGCTGCTGAACATGTTGTCTGTAATGGGTTATTTACGATATAAATACAGGTCTCTACAACGCGTTTTCGATATAACGCGATTTAAAAATACCAGTTTTTTTTTTCATGATGTTTTTTAATTTTTTAAATAAAGTATGAATTTTGATTTTGAGTTGGAATGTACATACATCTTTAATTTAGTACCTATTTTATTTTGGAAAAAGCTTATTGGAACATAACCCTAAAATTTATATGAAAGTTAAGTCTTCTATAACGCGAATCACATAACGCGGAATTTTCCTGGAACGTATCCAC
This sequence comes from Melieria picta, assembly GCA_964056695.1. Taxonomy (NCBI): domain Eukaryota; kingdom Metazoa; phylum Arthropoda; class Insecta; order Diptera; family Ulidiidae; genus Melieria; species Melieria picta. Next base: position 102,190,753 of record OZ057398.1, on the reverse strand, counting down.
CGCGTTATACGAGGGAGACCTGTATATGTAATTATTATAGTTCAATTAACTACAAGATTGCATCGATATACGTCACTGCCCAGGAAAAGACTTGAACATTGTAGGCATCTCATTCGTCAGAAAGACAGCAAGGATTATATATGTGGTTCCCATCACCATAATTGGAGAAATTGTTCCCCTTCTAATTTGGTATCACAATGAGCCATCTCTTTGTGCTTACGTGAGCTTTCATAAGAAGGCTACTACTCCAACTTAACCCAACTAAAATAGGAAGAAGCTACCACTCCAATCTACCCTGTCTACAAGATTAGGGGTTACGTACTCGTTGACCCTTTAAGATATTACAAGAGTGATTTACTCTCTTCTCTCACGAAGAGAAGTCAGCTAGCCAAGCTACCTATCTAGATTTCTAACAGTTAGCCAAATACCTTTCTCGATTTCTATTAGATCAGCGAGACGAATAACTAAAAACGGACCGGAAAATATGAAATCTCTTTCGAGGTTATGCAAAGCTATACCGCAAAAACGCGATACCATAAAACAGTTCTTCTTGCTAATTTGTAAGTTGACCTCATAAGTATCTAACTACTTCACTGTTTTCAATCAACATTCTTAACTTTTACAAATAACGGGAACATATTAGTGTCGTTATGGCTTTGAAGCACAGTATACATACATATATATAGAGTCTTTCGACAAGAGATGCCATTTGGATTTTGCGCTGGTTATGTAAATTTATATTATATAAAAAATTTGGATGAAGAGTGAAGAGAAAATCCGGGACCGAGGCCCGACACGCACGAGCCCCTCTTCCTATGAAAATTAAAAATAATTACATGAAACCATAAAAAGGTGAAAAACCTTCGAAACTTACCCCCTCCCGCTTCTCACCAGGGCTGCAAATTTTAGATTCTTTGAGCCTTCGGTCTTGACTGTAATTCGAAATAACGAATTATACGGTTTTTCTCTTTCTTGATAGACTCACGCAACCATCTCTAACTACGAGTGCAATTCGCATCAAATATCAATTTGTTGCTGTGACTTTTTTGTCTCACTACAATGTTGCGGCAACATGTACAGGAGCGTACTTCGGTTATTTCACACAAACCGAAAATCAAAATTTCCTGGATTAAAATATAAACACATGTAAGTATTTATTTACTTATTTACTCAAAATCAGTTTATAAACGGAAATGCCTCCTACACTACAACAGTAGTTTAAGTAATTGAATTAAGTACAACTAAGAGTTCTTCGCATTCTTTGTGAAAGAAACTAATATGAAATTGCATAAATTTTAGTAAAATTTTATATTCTAATAATATTCTAAATTTTCTGCTTCAAATACATGAAGCAGAAAATTTAAAGCAGTTCAATTTCTTTAACCCGCAGCATATTTAATTACAAATTTCAAGTACTCTTCTATTAAAAGCCTGGTTGTAATTTGCTTGACCAAATTGCGACCAATTAAATGTTTGCTATCGAGGCTTTCAAGTCAATTACGAGTGCAGAGCCATTCGCTTCGCTTGGCTCTTTCTGCCACCCCTCCATCAGTTCAACTCTCGTAAATGTTGCAGAAACATGTCTCATGCATTATGGCAGCAATATGAGTCCACAACCGCTGCGTTGCTCTCAGCGGCCCAGCTTATCGAAAGACCGCTGGCCCCAGTCGAAGCCGTCGCAGCAGTGTTTCAGCGCTTCAGCTTTTCGGCGCTTCAGTGTTGAAGTGGAGTTTGTGTTGATCTGGTCTGGTTTGGTCGGGTCTGCTGGTGGCGGACACCACAATAAACGGCGGATTCCTCTTTTCATTTCGGACAAAGCAGTGAGTGGACGGACGGTGTGAAGTGCGCGGGCACGGCACAGGCACGCATGAGCGTACGAACGAGAACGTGGGGACGCACTGCTGGAGTGCGGTGCGGGCTGTGGAAGGGTTCTAGAGTGGCTGGTGGAATGCCGCGGTATCGCTTATGTTATTGTTGCTTTGTGGTGCGCGTAAAGTGTAAATATTTTGAAAGGCAATGAAAAAATAGAATTGAAATCACGATCGAAGTGTCACAAGAGCAGCAGAGGCGCCTGTTTATCAAAAGTGTTTAATTGAAAACGAATGTGTTGTTGTTATTGTTGAGTGCCTGATTGCATGTGTGAATTGGTGGATTACGGCGCCCGGTTCACGCAGCAGCAGCAACGACAACTCGTCGCGAGTGATAGCAATCGTCGCTTGAGAATGCATTCGCATTCTCTGAAAGAAGTGTTCAGGTGTAGTATCAATGATCGTTGCGGCCACTCCTACCCAGCCCTCCTTCACCCACCGACGCACCGTGCGTCCCTTTTTCAACGCTGTATTTTACACACATTCGCCGCTGGCCAAAGCCCAAGTAACGCGTTTGCTGCGTGTGATGGCACTTTGGTGGTCACGCCAAAGCGAAACCTCCTCCCGGCTCACCTCTTAATTTGCGCAGCACGTTTGTTTGGCTCGGCCATTCGCGTCGCTCAGTGCGGCGTGGAGTGCTCATTGTCGCGCAGCGGTCGTTCCGTTGTGAATGTTTTTGTTGTAGCGGAAGTGGTGTCGGCGATCACTATCTGCGCGCACGCCGATAGTAGCGCACTAACCGCTTCGCTGCGAATCGCACATAATCGTTTCAGTGGCACCGAAACAAGCCAGCAAAAAAATTGGCGAGACTAACTGAAAGATATTAAAAGCGTAAAACAGTAAAAGCAAAAAACAAAAAAAGTAAATATTGACGAAAACAGCAGTTGCAACGAATACAACAACATTCCGTGGCAATCTGCTTCGTGCGTTTCGTATGCGGCGCGAGGAATCTTGGAATTTTAATCTTCAGTCTGCAGTCTTCTTCGCCTTCAGAACGTAAGTGACCTTTTAACGTCAAGTGTTGTTGCTGCTGCTTCTTTTCGCCTCGCTGCTTAATTGCGCTCACGCCGCCGCTGAACGCTGAGCACACGGCGTGCCTGAGCTGGCTGGTGCTGGTGCTGGTGTTGGTGCGGCTTGTGTGGTGGCAGAGGTGCTGCTGTTGACGGTCGGCGATTGGCAGCGGGCTGCGGCGCTAGAAACTAATCGTGATAAGGCAAACCAGTCAAAGTCAGTCGCATGCCTCGTTGAGCACTACACCGGCGCTGTGTCTGGCCGACTGTTCGTCAATCAATCTATCGGTTGGCTGTTGTCGCGTTTTCAACGATTTGGCGATTTTCGAGTTCGACTTGGGTTGCGTTCGTTTTGGATTTTTCTTCTATGAGTACTACAGGTAGACCTCGCTTAACACGGAGGTAACGTTCCTGGAAAATACTTGTTTAAAACATACATAGGTATGAATGATTAAAGCGAGGGCTTGCACTCTTTAAATTTGTTGCAAGGTATTTTGTCTACATATGTACTTAGGTACATGTATGTATATGCATGTGTAGATATACATACATATATCAGAAAAACATAACGCGGAATGTTATTTTTTGTTTCAATACCGTGTTGAACGAAGCTTTTTTACATGTTAATCGAAAATGAGTCGCAAAATGCGAAACGTGTGCGTGTTAAGCGAGGTCTACCTGTATCATGATATTTGTTTGATTCCGTTGAAATTGTGTTTGCTGTTGAACTTCGTGCTAGCTGCCATTCAATTGATCTGTAGTTTTATTTGCACAAAATTTCTATTTTGAAAAAACACCCCAGACAGTCAGAGGCGCCATATTGCGCCGGAATTTGGAGATTCCAAATATGTTTAAATTGTATTGGCTGTTAATTTATATGGCTGATAAGCACAATAATTAATTAAAATATTATTAGAATGTCTGCCGAACAAGAAAAAACTTTCATAAGGAAAATATTATTCTAACACATAGTGTCGGTAGGTAAGATAAGAGCACAGTGGGTTCTATTTTCGCTATTCAGGGACAGAGTGTTTAATTGATTTTTGGTTGTGATAAAGAGGTTTATTTTAGCAAAGAATCAACTTTGTTTAGTCCGGCTTCTTAGATAGGTTAGAGTCGAATCTAGAGTATACATAAAGTAGTACTTGGGAACAAAAGTTAGGCTTTATCTTAAAGGTGTCTCTCTCTACAACATCCTTCTCCTGCGTTGGGGTTTATGCGTATTAGACATGATTAAGTGTTTAATGTAGACTCTTAATAATAAGTTTTTGATACTATGGAGCTTCTTATATTATGAAGTTTGATAAAAAAAGCATGAGCCCAAAAATTGGGGGCTAGAGTAAATGGTGTATCTGTGATCTAAGTTTACAGAAGTGGCTATCCTAATTGGGGCTTCAATAAAAAATGCTTGTTTTTATAAAATCCGCTGCCATTGCTCCTAGGCTGGCCCCAGACGAATCAAATCTAAGACTGACTCCCAATTGAGGCTTTTTTTTTTTAAGTTGGGCAATATTGAGCAGACATTATCAAACAATTCTAAATTTTATGCATAAAAGACTAATTGATGTCGTTAAAGAAAAAAATATACACTAAAAATGTACTAAGGACTCTGTAAGTTATTATTTTATTTAACCTTGTACCAAGTGCTAACGATTTTGTTTCGGCCAAAAATTTACTGTGCAATGAATTTTTATTTTATTCTTTTTAACATTTATGTTAATTAGTTTTTTTATTTCCATCAAATGAACCGTGGCTGTGTGATTAAGTGAATTCAAATTGAATATATTTTCTATGACGTTACCATGAAATTTGTGGATTTATTTAAAAATGGCTGTGCTAATAATTTTATTTGTCATTGTATGACATGATTGGGCTATCCCACACAGAGAGCGAGTTTCGAGTTGTCCAGTTTAAAGGTTGACGCTGGGAAAATTTTGGTATGGAATTCTTCAATTTTAATTCAGAACTAAATTTTACTTAATTTGTCACATTACACTCTCTCGTCTTGCTCCGTTTATGGTGCTTTTTGTGATTACGCCGTTTTTCTCCAACAGTTTGATTCTTGCTACTCTTCTTCTGTCCCCAATGGCCAATCTGCATTCTGCGCCATACGTCTGCACGCGCACGCGCACCCTTCTCTGTCACCTTTCGAGTTGTGGTGTTGAATTTTTGATTTAGATTCGCACAAGGTTGCCGAGCCGCCACTGTGCGAACGCGTACGCGAACGCGACCGTGCGACCGCTGTTGCTTTTGGCTGATTTTATTGTGCATAGCCGTCATGCAGTGCGGTTCAGCCGGTTGCCTATCGAATCGAAATGCGATACCGCGTGAACGCAAGACCCGCCGTCGTTGCATTGGTGGGGCATTGAATTTCGAGCCCAAATTCAAGATGCGAGCGAGTGCGCGCTGCCGCCGCTCAGAAGTGTTGAGGCAGTGGTTTTCCGCAATCGTATACGTAATGTCTGCGCGTTGTGTGCGCCATAATTGATGAGGCACAATAGCTACAACGCGATGCGAAATACGAATGTTTGGCCCTGAGTGTGCATTTGTATGCGTCCAATTAGGAATTGTTGTTGTTATCGTTGTGATTGTTGACACACAAACGCGTGTTTGCTGATCTTCAGCGGTGGAAGCACTCGATGCAGCCATTGTCACTTCCTTCTCGTAGACGTTTGTCGTCAGGCCTCAACCAAAGTTGCGGTCGTTGCGGTGACAACTACAGTTGCGAGCTGTGCATAACTCGTCGGTTGACATACCCCATACACTGCAGGCAACGTTGTTGCTGTTTGCCGTGTGGTTAACGTGTTGACGAAAAAAGTTCTTGCTAGAACGACGTAAGGCCTCAAATCTCAGGGCACTGCTGCGACTTTTGTTTGTTTTGCCTTGTTTAACTGTTAACCAGTGATTAGTCAAATTGCGCTAAACATTTCGCACTTGCTGCGCTTAGCTGACGCACTTGCAATTATTTGCTGGAAAATCATTAGTTATTAGTAGTTAAAAACTATACACAACATTAAGCACAAAACCAACTGCGAAATCAAATACCTTCGAACGCAGATGTGCCCGCGCATTGCTCAGCCGCTGTTATCCACAGCGCACGGTTGAGGAGCAGTGGCCGGCCGGCCGGCGGGTCGGAGGCGTCCACTGCCGCTGACATAACGCTCGGGTAATCTTCGCTTCGTAACTTGTTCTAGTGTTTCCCAACACACTTATGCTCGTGCGTCAGACGCCATCGAGTGCGCGTCGAGCAGCGGTCGCAGATGCAAGTGCGGCGTCGAGTGAGCTACGATGGCATCGCATGCTGATCTTTCGTAAGCGGCAGATAGCGCAAATCAAACGGCAACTGACAAGGGGCGTGCGGTGAACGGCGTCGTTATGAGCAGCGATACCGATGCGAAGCGCTTGTCAGCGTATCACTTGCCGTGGGCTGGCGTTAGTGGGCCACTAGCAGTAGCGATCGGAACGTGTTCAGCATTGTTTACTTGTTGCCATTATCGCTTTGTTTTGTGTCTGAACTATTTGCCGTTGTCATATAGTACGAGCACATTTCAAAATAGAATTGAAGATTTGATTGTGCAGAAAAGTTCCTTGAGTGAGGCCGATTTGGTAAATATTGGTAAACAGTGATTTATAGACATATAGAAAGGAAATTTGATACCGCCAGCTGTGCTCATTCTATGCAATCAAAAACGATGACGTTGAAGAAAATGATTTTGGCTGTGGACAGATACTGATCAAATTTTATATTTGGTCAGTTAAATATCACATTTCCCAAATGGTTTGTTGTGAAAAAATTGTCCATGTGTAGCTATTGGAAGCTATTGGAATAAATATGTTCGCATCATTAGGTCTGTTTGGGAACTTTTCCAGTAAAAATTATCCAGTAAAAAATATCAGGCTTACGCTCCCAAAAATCAGACTTTCCAAAAAAGTAAACAAACAGGAATTTGTAAGAATTTGCAGGTTTTAACTCTTGGTTACACCACACAGTGATTCGTTCCATAGACAAAATTAAAAAAATGTATAGTCTCAGAATTTAACGACTTTGATGTCATTTGAAAGGTAAAACTCCAACTAAGAAAACCCCAAAAAATCTGTGCTACAAATTAATTAGTGTGTGTGCAAAACGGCTCAAAGCCAAAACTTTTTTCACAAAAAAAACCTAAACACATGTTTTCTGTTTTTTAGCCCATTGAGTAAAAAAAATCGTAAAAATATATCCTTAGCTACAAGTTGCTAAACCTTTCAATATAGATTAAGAAATGATGTGGCAATTTTCGCTTTTAATGTTTTCTCAAAATTTGCAAAGCTGAGGCTTTTAATTTAAAATATTTTTCTAAATTTGAAATCTGAAAATTGGCAAAACTTAGAGAAAAATATCTAAAAAGTATGTACAAGTACTTATGTTCCTGGATTTTCTTTTATTTTAAGAATCATTCTTTCTTTGTCGGATAATGTAATTATATCCTCCGATATCTTCCGATCTCAGAAAATAATTCAATTTGAAAAGTGTAGTAGACTTCAAGTAGAACACAAACTTTAGCTGACATTGCTGCAAATTATTGGAAATTATTTTGGAGATAACAGTAAAATGTTTGTAATTTGCTTTGAATTCACTTCTAAAAATATTAGGATGATGTCTTCCGGGTTGAATAACTGAATAGCCCCCACAAAACGGTGCAGAATAAGTTTGCGTACAAAACTCCGTCCGTACAAAACTCAAAATTCCGTTGCCAATGTTGCCAAATTGTTGCCATATTGTTGCCAAAGTTGTGTTGCCAAATTGTTGCCATATTGTTGCCAAAGTTGTGTTGCCAAATTGTTGCCATATTGTTACCAACGTTGTGTGTTTGAATGTGTTTGCCAAAAAAAAAATTGTGTTGCCAAATTGTTGCCAAATTGTTGCCATATTGTTAATCTGCTGCCTGAAAGTATGCAGCAATACCACACCTATTTTTCGTCAAAATTTATTTTATTTATGCCTAAAAGTATGCAATCAGCATGAAAAATTGATAAAACTGCAAAAATGCAAAACATACATCTATTATTATCATTTTTATTGCAAAACTAAAGGGTCCTAAGACAATTTCTGTTACTCTTTCCAATTATCAATGTTGACGTTACCGATTAAATGTAAAATCTGAAAAATCTAGCCAACCCACTCGTTGCTATAGCTCTCCAAAAATGACGATATTTGCAAATTTAAGTCTCAGGCATTGCCAAACTACAACAGTTTAAGGAAAACAAACTGAGATTTCAATTCAGCAGACCATGATTAACTAGTATACCTAATTTTATGAAGATCGGACCACTCCTTCTAATTTTGTCCCGCGGTTGTATGGAGTCGAATCACTGTGCACCAGTGGCACTTCGCACATTCACAATATACACAAAAAATTTGGTAAACAGAAGGGCTAAAGAAAGAAACAGCTGATCTAAAAGTTTCGTTTGAGGTTCGAAACCGTAGAGAAACTTAAGTTTAGTCAAACATTTAATGCAAAAGGCAAATAGTTTGTTGGGCATAATATGCGATTTTTTCCTTTTAGCTGCAGCAGGAAAAGCTGAGCAAGACGGTTGTGGGTCAGCAGACTTGCGAACGCACAAATTCTTTGCTGGTTCCATTTTCCTCAAAATGTTTGCAAAAATTATTTGTCTTTGCAGTCGATCATATGGCAGCCAGTCATATGTTTTTCTTGTTCTTCTTCTTACTGGCTAAACAAAATGATTTGATTTATGATGACAAATGGACAAAATTTCTCCAGTAAAAAATTGCAAGTTCTCACGAAATGAACTGTCACTTTACGCTCTCCGTTTCTTTCTCGTGGCAAGAGATTTGGTGTACACAAACAGTATCCAGTAAAAATTTGTACAAATTTGTACAAATTCGTACAAATTGTCGTACCCAAACAAACCTATTATTAGAAAAACATTTGTTATAAATGTATTTTTTAAAAATTGAGACAATTTGTCAGAAATTTATGTTCTACTTAGTTAAAAAAAAAGCTATACCAATCTAAATTTTTCAAAGTTAACAGCTCAAATTATTGTTGGAATGCAAGAGTTGGAAAAAGTTTTAGATGTTTAAACTCTTTCACGAGTTTGTGTTAGATTATATTATTGTTGCTTTATTGCTTATGTTTCAAACTAAGACCAACAAATTCTATATAGTAACAGCCTGCTCAATTAAAAGTCACATTAAAGAGTTAGGTTATGTTAGGTAAGAAAGTGGGGTGTGCAGCGGCTCATGGTGAATCCCTTACTGTGGTACAATTCCCAGGAAGAGGCCCAAAGTTTCATTCCGAAACATAAAGTTCAACCTCTTAATGGAGAAAAGTAGAACCGAAATTTTAACATCCACCAGGTCTGTCTGCTAGGTCTGCCAGGAATTCGACCCCAGGATGCGCAATTGGCGTTCCTGCAAAAATAAGCGTCTTGAAATTGTAACTTTATGGTTAAAAAACTGAAAAATTGCGCGATCTCGAGATAAGTTGTTTTGTCAAAATGTCACAGATATGTATTTCACATATTTTTTACTTTAATTTTTGTAGTTTTTCGATACAATAAATAATATTTTGCTTTTTCATAAAATCGTGTAAATAAGACTCGAATAAAAACAGATATTAAGGGAACTGAAGACGTATCTTTCACTTCATCTTTATTGGGTGAGTGAGTTTTAAAATAAATAAAAGAAATGTAAAGTACTATGTGGAAAGCAAATGGTGCGTTGGGTGGGTTTACTTTCGGGTATATAGACGACGAGACATATTATCCCTGATTATCCGGAATTCAGTTAACTAGGGACATTATTCATTCGGAAGCGAGCAAGAAAAGTAACTTTTTTAACCTCAAATTGTTTTCTCTTGATTGTGCTAAACGTGTTTCGTTTCGCTTATTTTCGAGTTTCCCTTAAGTTATGTGACGTTAGGGCACACTTAATCTCCTTGTCGAGTGTAATTTTCAAAAATAAGAAGACGAATTTTTCTGTTGTTCTAGAGTTAGATATATTTGATGAAAAAAACCATAAAAAAAACTTTTCCAAAATTTTAATTCGATCAAACGGGAAAATCGATTATCCGGGATACCTGCTGTTTCGACCTTCCCGGCTAATCGACATTCGACTGTAATTGGGTTCAGAATTTAAACTCACGACTCTTTGATGCGTTGATCACTTCGAACTTTAATCACTGACCTGCAACGGTAATTGAAAGTTCTGTTTATTTAATGTAAAATGAGACAGAATTTGTACCCATGGCCTTCGGACTCTTGAACGACTGCAGCAGCCGCCGTGAACCTAAAGTTTTTAAGTTTTTCAAATTTGTAGACAGCCTCGAGGCGTACGATTGAATGCAGTCGAGGGTTAATCTACTCAAAAGTGCTAAGAGTCTTGAAGCAACCTCTACAAATTGTGCTATTCGACTTAAACTTCAGTCTCTCGACTCTGGAGCGGCAACTTTTGTGCGAGCAAAACAGCGCTGCGCTGCGCTTCGCTGCGCTGCGCCGAGCAGCACCTTTCCACTGCCTGCATACGAGGTGCAACCGGTTTTTGCCAACTTTGTTTTTACTTACTATCGAATTTGCGATGTTTTTGCTTTGCATTTATTCATAAATTTATCGTTGGTTTGCTCATTTTGTTTTGTTAGGAAATAATTTGCATGTAACACTGTCTCACCGTCGGTATGTTGTCCATGCGACGCGATCGTTGTTGCTGTACAACGTTATTGCCGCATTATGCGGCGCTCTCTACACTTTGCGATACGTTAATTAAATTTAATTATTGCCGTATAAACAATAACAGCAACATTGTCCGTCAACAGCAGCGTTGCCTGCTAAATGAACAAATACAAATCTGCTCTTTCGTTGCTGTCCGTCTCATTAAGTTTGACATTATCAACACGGCAAATACCAAAATACCTAACAAAAAAAAAATACCAAAATACCTAACTTAAATCATTTTTGTTCATCTGCCGTGAGCACGCACACGCACACACACACGCACACATATATTTAAGTGTATTAGCCACTTTAAGTGAAGCTGCTGCTGGTAGCGATTTGACTATGCGGCCTCATGACGGTTGTTTGAATTATTGGCAGAGTTTATGTGACGACGTTAGGCCATGCGGATGACTCTTAATTGTGCTGCTAAACGGCGGTAATGGCAGTTCATCGGATGTCAAGTTCAGCATCGCACGATTCACGGTCGCTGCGATAATAACATTTTCAATTACAATGTGGCAAAAAGAAATTCCGACATAGCTACACACACATACAAATATATGCAATTTATGTGCATACTTTTTGATAAGACATACATATTTGAGCTGTTGGATGCAGTTTTGCAAAACATCTGTCGCATATTTATCTAACTGTATGTGTAAACATTGAAAGATGGCGTGGAGACGGAATGCAAATCATGGCAAATTCCACACCTTAGACTGGGAAATCGCAATATTTGCTGGCATAGATGATGTCACTATTTTAACATTTAAGCAATCAAGTTTCAGTACCTAAACTTAATACTAATGTTTGCGATGTCTAATCATTCAAAAATCGACCCACTTCTCATGAATTGCATCTCCTCAATTAAATCAATCTAAAACTCGTTGCAGTTGTTTGCCGGTCGCGCGTTTCTATGTGAACGTACACCCGAATGAGCGATGAACCTGAGCAATGGGTTATTCTGGCTGCTGGCACTGGTTTCGGTAGCGGGTAAGGTGCGCCTGGGCGGCGCGCGCGAGTCGCAACTGCGCATTGGCAAGGCAATCAACATTTTCGTGCGCTATGGCTACCTGGGCATATCGATGCGAGTCATTCCGTACAACGACAGTTACGAAACGGAAAAGTGGCTGTTCAAGGAGCCAACGAAAAACATCTACAAGGTATGTCCTCACACCTTTCTCAATCCGCACACCCACAGACGGCTTAATTGTAAATGTAAATTTCGCTTCCATAGAATGTGAGCGCGCTGAGCGAGAGCCGTGAAGAGAATGCGCCCGGCATATTCCACGGCGACTTCCACATGGAATTCTGCGACAATCGCCGCCAGCTGTACCAGGCCTATTTCCGCGACTTCACCATCGAGCGTCTGGACAAGCCGTGGGAGGCGTTCACGGGCGGCTGGTTCCCCGAGAATGCGGCCAAGAAACTGGGCATCAACACGTCCTTCATACAGGGCGACTACTCGTACGTGCTGGTGCGCGTAGTGCGCTTCCGCGAAGTGGGCAAATTCAAGGCGGACATTCCGCTGAACCAAACGCTGGAGAACGACGTACGCGAACGCATTAGCAAGCTGGCGGCGGGCAATGTCACCGGCGCCATTAAATTCATGGAATCCTTTGGCACGCACTACATCAACTCCTATACGACGGGCAATTCGCTGTATCAGGTGAGAGGAAGATGAAAATGAAATGTAAAGTGTTGGCGTTTTTATTCATTTCTCCGCCATTTGCAGGTGTTTGTGTACACGCGCAAAAGTTACCAGCTGATCAAGGATCGCATCAAATCAAAGGGACTCAACGGCCTGTCGAAGAAGGACCTGTACGACTTCTTTGCTCCGTGGCACGCCGTCCATCTGGGCCAGATACGCTCGGCCAGCGCCAATGCGACGGTGGAGCGTTGGGCGCGCCGCAAGCTGCAGTACGAGTACTACGTGGTGAAGTATGTGACGCTGCTGAAGCTGCACGGCAACGGCACGCTGCTCAAGACGCTGGACAACCTGCTAGGCAACGACGCCATACTGCAGCTGGACCTGAAGGCGCTCAACGTGATCTTTCGCAACGAGCCCGAGAAGGAGACCTGGTTCCACGAAGTGCTCGACAACCACATGAAGCTGTGGGAAGTCAACATGCCGCTGAACTGAAAACGCGCAAAGGATGCATTGTGCCTATTGAGCAGCGTATAGGTTGCAAAAGTTCCTAGGTTCGTTAGAGACAGCACGCACAATAGTTGTCTTTGCAATGTCACCGCAATGGCTTCGCATCTCAAGTGATGGTTGGTTGGTGTTGGTGGCATTTGCGATCGGGCGGTGCGCGCTGGTGGCCGCGACTTACGAATAGTGTCGTATGTTACGTGAGCACATCTTCATACATACATATGTATGTATGTTCATAAATGTATGTATGTACGTACGAGTAGTGCGAGCGAGTTAGTTTGTTAGAGTGCAATTGTTGTTATCGTAGCGGCGATTGCACTTCCGATGCCTGTGATAGCTCTTAATTGTGTTTGTAAATTAGATACAAATGAATGATGTGTAATTGTAAACTACTTTAGTATAGTGTTACGTAGGTATGTCAATAATGAGCAGAGTATGCCGAATTATCGGTTCTTAGAATAGTGTGGGTCATTTCACGTTCGTATTCGTGTAGCGCGGCAGACAGGGGATGGTTTGAATGCATTTCGAAATTGATTTAGGTTAATGCACTGCAGAAAATAGCGCAGCTGTTAGTTATTAGAATTAAAATCTGTAAATAAATGACAAAAAGCGGAATTGTTGGTTTGTTTTGCTTTGAATGCATCAACCTATAAGGTGAGGTAATGTGATTGAATGATGTCTCTGTGAAGTTAGTTATGTGACAGTTAATTATTTATTTATTTAAAACTGAGACAAAATTTAATATTTAAAAAAAAAATGCTTGTATTAATTAGAGTGCGTGTATTATAAACACATTTTTGAAGCGTAGTTTTGAAGAGAAATTCGACAGAAAATTTTAATTGCTTAATTTAATTTTAATCAAGTAATAATCGTTAATTTTTTAATTCAAATGAAATTTTTAGAAAATTTTAATTAAAAAAAATTATGAATTACATATCTGTATAAAATTTTTAATCAAATCAGTTTAATCCAACAAAAGCAAATAATTACAAATTCATAACTACGAAATACAATAAATAACATTTTTAAGTTTTCATTTCGCTTACCTGGCTTGTAGAAGATTTCTAATAAAAATTAATGTTCAACTAAATATTTGTGCGTTTTTTATTGCTTTCGAATAACTTTTGAAGCTTTTAAAGCTTTTCACCATGTTAGAACATCTAATTGAGTATTTAACAATATAGCGTGCATCTAGGGGCCAAATATTGTTGTTGCTTCCAATTTCCGGCCAGATTTTAAACAGCTGATGTGTTGTTCTCTCATTTTATTTCCGCTTGGTATGTTGGTTTTCGAACAATAACCCAACTGGGTGTGTAATTTCGAATATTCGATAAGTCGATACACGAACCATTTGTGTGCCGCACAGGGTGGTAGCTGAAGGGTTGCATTTGGTAGTGTTGATATTTTGTAGTAAATTTTAAATGATTGTGAGTTCAATTTGTAACATTAGGTCAAATAGTAAAACAACCATGTCGGTTGTCCAGGGACCAACGCAAAAAACCAAAAATATAAACTCCTGTTAATGTTTTCAATAGAGACCTGGAGAATATTGTTTTTGTGGTAAGCTACAGTTTATTTATTTATATTTTTTTTTAAATTTTTTTTATTCTAATTAACGAATAAGTCTTGTGGGGGTGATTTCACGATTTTTAACTTTAGCGCTGCCTGTGAGTTAGCTGTTGGAGGTTACACTAATTATTCATGCACCTCAATGAAGAGCACCCAACTAAAACTGTAGATCCCTTTCATTGACATACAAAATCACAAGCACGACATGGTTGGCTGCAAGATACCCGGCCTTGGTCCATACTTCGGGTTACTGTGTCACGTATAAAACCCCTTGTTATCGTCGTTTTCTTATCGTTGAACTCATAAAGCATGTTTATTTATTTAAATAAATCACAAAAATTTATAGAATTAATTGTATGCAATTATCCGCATTTTTGGAAATAAAAAAATTGCTCTAATTTAAGAAATTTTTATAATTATTGCTTTATAATAATTATTCCCAATAAGAAATTTTTTACGTCGTCTGTAACTATTATTTTGCAATAAATATTTTGGAGTTGCATAATAACTGTTATAAGAAACAAATCTTTTTTTCGTTATCGATAATTATTATTTTGGGATTTTTGTTTTTTACATTGCTTAATAACTTTTATTTATGATTTTTTTATTTACGTTATCTACCGATAACTATTATTTGAAAAAACAATTTTACGTTGAAGTAACACATTTTGGAATTGACTTTTAATTGTTTTAAATTGACAAACGCATATTAACAGCAGAAAACTAATTTTCACTAACAACTAAACAATTAAAAATCAATTCATACTCAAAATGTGGTAAGGCAACGTAAAAAAAAATTTCTTTCATAAAAGTTATGAAGCAACGTAAAAAAAATGTTCTCAAGATATTAGTTATCGGCAACGTAAATAACAAAAAATCATAAATAAAAGTTATGAAACAACGTAAACAAAAAAAATCCCAAAATTGTTTCTCATAACAGTTATTATGCAACGCAAAAATTAATTGTCGCAAATAATAATTATCATCAACAAATAAAATGTATGTTGCATTGTAATAGTTACATTGCAATTATTTTCTTAAAAAACTTATAATAGTTTAGTATTATATTTTTATATTGGTTTCTCCCGCCTGTTGGTTCATTGTCTTCTCTTCTAACTACTATTTAACATTTGTCAGGCGTTGTTTGAGTAAATCTTCGCGACTGATTTTGTTTTATAAATGGTTGTCCCAAAATGGATATTTTTCTACAGGTCAAAGCACAGTACTGATAGACTATGTGGGTGTAGCTCTCTTCATCTTCTAAGCACAGTCTACAGGTTTCTTCCTTATCTAGATTGACCTGTGGTAGGTGTCTTCTCAACTATCCAAGCCCTGTTATCAATGCAGTCATCTGTTTGACAGTTTTCAGATTTAAACTGAGAGTCCTCTGGCTTCGCTGCCCGCTGATATCTTTAAAACTGCCCCCATGGTTATACCATTCTACATGTTGTGCTACGTTGTGGGCATTCAAGTCTCGACTAGAAGTGCTTAATGCAATTCTTGGCTGGCGTCAAAAATCACACAAGTGTTTAACCTCTAGTTCCCAAGAAGGCCTGTAGACATCCTAAGCTTAAAAAAATTCTGTAAATTACACCTTATGATTTTTCTTGCTGATTTTACACGTATGGAAAGAGGAATCTCCATTTTATAAAATAAATGTAGTCAGTTAACGCTGCCACATGCACAACGGCAGTAATTGTCAGACAAAGTTGAAGTTTCGTGAGAAAGTAAGCAAAAATTATTTTTGAAATTGTGTGAGAAACAAAAATCGTTCAAAAATAATTTTGAGCATCAATAAAACTAAAAAAATTATTGGTGAGTAGCTGTTTATGTATTCTTTGAGAAAATAAAAAAAAATTATGAAAAAAAGTTGTTACACTCCTCCTACCTAACCCAAACGTGTCAGTAGGCCTGCTTGGGATGAAAAGCGTAAATAATTAACGGTCATTGATCATATTTTTTCGCTATTTAAGCATTATTTTTCTATTTGAACCGAAATTTTGATACACCGGAATGTAAAAAAGATCATGTCTCTGCAAAATGTAGACTAAGGCGTAGTCCGTGGGGGTAGATGAGAGAAGTAGTCTCCCGTAGTCCTTTATTTCATGGAGTAGATATGTCGACATCTGTGTGAAAAGATAACAAGGCATTAAAAAAAAAATAAGAAAATAAGAAAAAAAATTAAAAATTTAAATTAATTAAAAAAAAAACTCTTCATTTGGCTTTGTTTCCCAAGCAGGCCTGTAGGCCTTCTACTTTCTACACCCTCTATCATGCCTCCTATTGACTTGAAATTTTTTTCCCCGAACAAACATTACTTCTCCACCACAAAACTACCACTGGTAATTTTTTTAACAAGATTAAAAACTTGGGAACTAGAGGGTTAATTTTGCCAGCTCATTTTGCATAGTTTCAACAAGTTCTTCGGCCCGGATCAGAGTCACTTTGATTTCATAGTCACGACGGTGCAGTCAGCCATATAAAGTGAAACGTCACTAAGGCGACGAGTTGTATGTAGTTCCTCCAGATTGCATAACATTCGCCCATCTGTGACCTCTGTCTCTCTACATTTTTCTTTCACAGAGTTGAATCATTTCCTTGTTGGATCTTTGATAGCTGGACCTGAACTATTTTTCAATGGAAAATATTTTTTTTTTAATATTCATCGTTTTTCTCAACATCCCAAGCAGAGCAAGCAATTAATGAAAAAAGTATTAAATGAAGGTTTCGTGTTTAAGGCTTTTTATTTTTTTGGGGGAAGTTTTGAGAAAGTTTTGGTGTTTGAAGGCCCCCCACTATTTTTTAATGAGGAATATTTTCCCAAAAGACAATATGGTATTTGTATCAATATTTTACTCAATACAAGCTTTTTATGAAAAATTTTCCCGAAAAACATGAAAAGGGGGAGGGGGGTTCATGTGTACACAAAAACTATTCATACTTTTAATACAAACAACTTTGTCTTAGACATCAAAGCTCTAGCTCTTCAAGTTTTTATCCTTTCCGTGTAAAAGTCTATAGCGACCCTTTAACCTTTATGTGCAAATTACAAAAAACTCAGACGTGCTGGACTATTACTTTGTTTGGCAACAATGATCAGTACGACGTCCTCTTTCAGAAATATATGGTCGTTACTCTGTTGCAGAAATGCTGTTGTATCTACAGTGTAATTAGAGCAATGATCGCCTTCCATCTCGACGTGTATCGCACGCAACTAAGCCGAAATTTTCCTATTGGGCAGTCGCACGTACATTCGTCTGGCTGGTAATCAGTCATACGTAAAAAGTGAAACATAACGCGAATGGAAAGTAAACTGCTGAATTTTTGGCAGCATTAAATCACATTAGAGTAATTGGCAAATTGGCAAATACGTCAAACACGACAACAGCTTAGGTTAGGGCGAGAAAGAAGTCAACAAAAATGGCGGCGAAGAAATGAGAAAACATTCGTCAAATACCGCGCGAACAGCATTACAGCTCGAGCTTAGGATGGCTGACGACGGAGGCCGGATGCGGTGCCAGACGCCAATGCGACAATGATGGTAACGCTGCTGTTGTTCTTGTTGCTTGTTGGCGCGCCACATATGAAGAAGCAGCGCTCATTGATCGACCAGCATCAGCGCATCAATGGATGCGGTGCGGTTGGTGCCGTGTGTGCGGTGGCGGCGGTGGATAGTGATACGTTCATAATGATAACGACGAGGATGATGATGATGATGATGATGACGATGATGAGCTTTTGCTGAAACAAAGGAGCAGCAGCGGCGCATTGCATATACACACACACACGAGCATCCATGCTTGTGTGAGTGTGGTGCGCTGTGAGTACGGTTATGATAAACTCATCCATCTCCAATCCACTTACGAGCACAAATATTTGCACAATTTATGGGAAACGGTGGTATGAGCACACTACAATATTTCCTCCCTCCCGTGCGCCTGCCCAACGGCACGCCCGCGCCCTCATCTCCTACTCTGGCTGAAATGAGCACAGACCCACCAAACACACACACACACACACACATAGATACACCAGCGGGCTGTTATTGGAAACGGCTCAAGAAAGCCAAAATTCGAAATCGCAAATCACATGTGCCAACTGCCATTCGCCTTAAAACAACTGCAAAATTCACAAAAACAACTGCAACAACCACAGCACGACTGCAGCAATGAGCAAATCAATTGTGTACATAAATTCAGATTAGTCGAAGTGCGAGCGCCAGGGACGGCCACTCAAAAATGTATGTATCTCCGCAGCGGCTAATGTGTACGGCTGTATGTGTATGTGTATGTTTGAGTGTGTGTCCAGCATAGCCGAATGCAATGAGGGGGCTGCATTGGTGCCCGCGAGACCCGCGTGCTCATCGTTCATCGTTCGTCGTCCACTCGCTCACATGGACCCACTCAACGAAATTAGAAGCTGGACTGGCCCGGTTCGGTGCGGTGAGGAGCAACAGCGTCGCCCAATTGATGAAATCGGAAACCATCATAAGGTCAACGATAAGTACGGGGGACAGCGGTGGCGGCGTGCGCTAGGTGAGGGTGCTGGAGGAAACGTCAAGCCCATTGTTGGCAGGGGGAAGTGACATCGATAATTTCATAAATGGACGTTTACCAAAATGTGCTCGCTATAGTCTGATTGAGCGCTTAATTGCATAGCGAACGATATTAATCCGAAATGTGTTCATGCGCTTCGGTCGACATGGGCATTGCTCCTGGCCGGACGATGTCCATCGCACAATGTGCGTGTGACTGTATGTGTGGCGCGGATGTGGTATTGCTCATTGTCCATTTGTGATCTGAAGTTTTTGTTTGTGCCAAATCCGCAGACCAATTCATTAATGTTCTATAGCTAATGTTGCACTCCCCCTTCCTCTGTAGTCGACTTGGAGTCACTTCAAACATACAAATGTAACAAAAATATTAATTTCAGACTCTGCAAAATCTCCAGCGACCAATGGGCTTCTATTTGTGAGCAGTGGTATTTAGTGGCACATTGGATTTCAACAACAACAAGTTCCTGCCTCAATGCCTCAATCCATAAACCCATTGCGATATAAGACTAGGCCCATTGCGACTAATAATTTACTTAATTAGTTCACGTAGAGAAATATTGGGACAATAGACAGGAATCATGAAAAATAAGCCATGTCTAAAAAATAGTGCATATTGTTGGATTGTAAACTTGAAAAAAGAATGACTGTTACTATGGTGGTTATTTTTATCAACTGTAATCATTAAAATATTATTAAATTATTATAATAAATATTTAATAGTAATATATTAATCATTAGTAATTAATTAAAACATCCACTTAATTAGAAAGACTTCATGCCATTAGTGTTTGAATACAATTTCGGGCATGTGGCCGTCGCGGTTAATGTGAAATGAACCAGTCGACTGGCCACCGAGTTCGTTCGATTAAACGCCTCTAGATTATTTTTTCTATGTGAAGTCAGTGCTTTCAGCTAACAAAACAAAAATTGTGAACCATTGAGATACAACCTCCCATTGCTTAAAAAGTGGTAGAAAATTGTTATTGCAGATACGAGTATACAATGGAGATTGCAATCCTGGACGATTTAAACAAACTTGGGATATTTAATATTGAAAATCGCAAACGCAGGGTTTCGCAATTTTTTCGAAATTTAATATGTTATTCTAAAGATTTCTCAATTTCAATTAGATTTATTTTTCAATGAAATATATTTTACTTACTTTTTAATTAAATTCATGTCTTACCTAAAACTGAAAACAAAATAATCGTAACTAATTCAAATTAAAACTATTCAAATTAAAAAAGTGCATTCAATTGCCGTCCATTCTGAATTGGAAATTCAGAAATGATAGAACCTGAATCTGATAGAATCTATTTGAGCCTATTGAATCTACATATATCTATATACATACATATAATTGTTTGCCCTGACTGACTGATTCAACATTGCCCAGCCCAAACCGCTAAAGTTACAAACATGAAATTTAAATTGTAGTTACATCTTGAAAAATGGTTCTTCGTTAAGACGGGATTTTTTGAAATTCGGGGTCAAACATGGGTTAAAGTGTTATATAAAGAAACTTGAAACAAATGTGGTAAAAATGCTCCAAATCAAAAATAATTCGCCACTTATTTTTCATTTTTTCGAAACTAAAACTTTAACGTCAACTTTTAAAAAACAATTGGTAAAGGTTCGAAAAAACGTAAACCGATGGGCCTTTTGACTTCAAACTTCAAATGTGAAGTAATTCGATACGTGTTTTTCATTTTTTCGAAAATCAAAATCTGACGGGTCAACAATGGGTTAAGAATTTGTATGGGGTAAACATGATTTATAACAGGTCTATTGATTTAAAATATGGTGAAACCGCTTCAAATGAGAAATAATTAGACAAGTATTTGATCATACAAATCTAACGAGGTCAACAAAGGGTTAAGAGAAATTTGATTTATTGAGTCTATTGACTTCAAACTTGCGTGCAAAGTTGCAGAGCCCTGCTGGTTTGTCATAAAATGTTTGATAGAACTACAAATGAATTCTTAAAATTTGCTTACCTTTCTTCATCGTTACTGCAAAGTAATATTGTTGCATTGAAACAAACTCAAAAGTCGGGCGGATCGTTTGCAATTAATTTTTTTTTAATAAATTAAAAGGATCCCGAGATCGCAGTTGGTCAATCCGGGATTTATCGGGACTAAAATCGTTCGTGATCCTTATTATAAATATATATATTATATATTAATTCACACTCCCGATATATATATTATGAAGTTCATATACACACACACCACTTTGTACACAATTACAGTACTTTTCGTTTATAACGAACCCGTTTAAAACGAATGTCCGCCTAAAACGAACCAATTTCAAAAGTACGCGCTTATGTTTTCGCTTATTACGGACCCCTTTTAAAGCGAACTTTCGGTTAAAACTAGGCATCGCAATCCCGGGATCCCGGGATCCCGGGATCCGGGGACCCCGGGATCCC
This sequence comes from Melieria picta, assembly GCA_964056695.1. Classification (NCBI taxonomy): domain Eukaryota; kingdom Metazoa; phylum Arthropoda; class Insecta; order Diptera; family Ulidiidae; genus Melieria; species Melieria picta. The sequence continues at coordinate 102,169,452 of OZ057398.1, read as the reverse complement.
GGACTTTTTCCGGGATCCCGGAAGCCTTCTGCAAAAGACGCTCTCTATCCCCTCCCTCCTCTCTCAGATAAGGAATTGGGTTTTTGTGCTTTTAAATTTATTTCATTTGAACTTTGAGGCATCTTTTGCAATCCCGAAAATCCCGGGATTAAAGGATTTGAGTTCAAATGAAATAAATTTAAAAGCACAAAAACCCAATTCCTTATCTGAGAGAGGAGGGAGGGGATAGAGAGCGTCTTTTGCAAAAGGCTTATAATTATTTACTAAGCATTCAACCAACAAGTGTTGAATCTGAAAGATGTTTCTTTCAGCAGGGTTTATTTGCAATAAATTTCCCTCTAGATTAGAGAACAAAACACTTAATACCTTAGTATTTTTAAGATCTCAGTTTTTAGTTAATCAAAACGCTTAACTTTTTTATCGAAATAATCGAAGTAAAACTAAAAGTACAAACAAATTAACTAATTTATTTTTTATCAAACATGCATATACAGGGTTTACCATTTAAGATTTGGAATTTGAATCGGTTATTAAAAAAAACCTAATGAATATTTTTTGAAAATTCCAAAGCTTGGACTTTGTTATTTAAGAATGAAAAACGATATCGTTCATATGACTGCCACGACTGGCCGTATAGTACGCCATTCGGTCAACCCAATTTTCAAGTACTTTTTCGATTATTCCGGGTAGAATTTCCTGAATGGCAACTTCGATTTCATGTTTCAAAGCTTCAATCGTCTCTGGAGGGTTAGCGTAACACTTGTCCTTTACGGCTCCCCACAAAAAAAAGGTCCAACGGACTTAAATCGCAGCTCCGAGGCGGCCAATTGATTTCAGAATTTCGGCTGATTATTAGATTTTCGAAATCGGTGCCCAAAAGTTCGATTTTTACGTGCCGGATGGTCATGAGCCTTCAGTTCTTGGACCAATTGATTTTTGTAAGCCTTCATACCGAGATCTTTATGTAAAATTCTCATCAAAGAAGTGCGAGAAATGTTCAATTCCTGAGAGCGATGGCGAGTTGACGTTGATGGATGTTGGCGCACATTTTTGGCTACAAAAGCAATGCTTTCGGCTGTACGCACTGCATGAGAAGGGGAACGGGTTGTTTGGTCCATTAACGATTCAGTTTCACTAGCTCACTTCACAAATTGATCCACAAGCTGAGTTGAATGCCAATCTTTTTTAGAAATTTTACTTTTTTTTTACAGTTTTAGTTGAAAACTCTCCACTTTGAAAGTAAGTTTTCCATATTTCCCAATTTTGTTCAAGCATATAGTGTCCCATTTCGTAAATGTCAAACTTTTAACTAAATTACACAACTAAAAACACAAATTGAATGACATTTGGACTGTCATTCTCGAAATAAAGCGTAGTTCAAATTCCAAACGCTATATGGAACACCCTTTATATGGGTCATTCTTTTACAAACCGAACAACTTTTTTGACCCCATAATTTATATTCATCCCAAAATTTTTTTTTCACTTCTGGGCATAAAATTAACCGACACGTATATCAGAATTTATTCGAAAAAAATTTTTTTTTCTTTATATAATTATTTAAAATTTTGAAAGTTACGCGTATTTTGCTAGATTCTAACATGTTTAAAATTCAATATCTCCGGTTCGGCTTATCTTATCGACACAATTTCAAAACCGTTTTTTAGCTTATTGTATGCACTTTAGAGGAATATGTTTTAAAATTTTTTTTATTTTTAATAAAAAAAGTATATTAACAATTTGATTGTTTAAACAATTTTTTGATGATGTTCCCCAAAATCAATTTGATTGAAAAAAATACTGCTATTTTCGCAATGTTATTACCTACAAAACGCATATTTCAAAAAAGTGGAGACTTAATTAGATCATAAGATAGAAAAAAATTTCCACCGCAAGTCAAGCGTGACGAGTCCCATCAAGTCGCGCGCGCTCACTGTGTGAGTATCAAGGGAAACGGTGCGCGCGACTTGCTACCAACATCGTTTTCTATCTTATAATTCTGATATACGTGTCGGTTAATTTTATGCCCAGAAGTGAAAAAAAAATTTTGGGATGAATATAAATTATGGGGTCAAAAAAGTTGTTCGGTTTGTAAAAGAATGACCCATATGCACTTTATGATACATCTGTTGCAAAGCAATAAGTTATGTTTAAGTGTCATTTTTGGATAAAACAAAATGTTATCAAACTGAAGTTAAATGAAAAACTTTTAAGTTAAACAAAATGTGATTAAATTCAAGATACAAAATATTAAAACTACCCCAAATGTGATTAAATTGTGTCCATTTTTATGGTGAATATTTTATAAACAATTATTTATGCAATTTGGGAAAATTGTTTTATTTAAAAAATTTGTTATATGAATCCCGGGATTAAATCCCGGGATTTGACTTTTCAATCCCGAAAATCCCGGGATCGCAAAAAGGCAAAAAATTGCGATCCCTAGTTAAAATGAACCATTTTGCCCAGTCCCTCGAAGTTCGCTTTAAGCGAAAAGTACTGTATATTCAAAGTACATGTTTTGGCTCGTAAACGGCTCGAATGATTTTCATAGCTCGCGCAAATCTTGCACAAATTTATTACTAAAGTCAGACTTTACACTACACAATCATAACGATTTCCCAATGTTCGCATCGTTTGCTTGTTTGTTTGGAAAATTCTCAGCATTTTTTCTTAAAACTATGTATACCATACGTAAAGGGATAGGAAAACCCTAAGGATGATCTATGCGACTTTTTTAATGTCAAATTGAAAAGTTCATAATCCCTGACTGATCATCGCGCTTTGCTCGGGTCTGTTCAATTGTTTCCGCTTTTCTACTTTTGGCCTTTTCGCCATTTCATTATCTTATTTGTTTGCAATTTAAGCTGATAAATGTGACCATCAAATATGTGACAGCAAATTCCCACAATGTTTTTTTTTGCATTTTTTAATGCACATTTTAATCAACGGCGGCGCACAAGCGGAAAGGCACACATACACACACGCGCACAGCTCAAGTGGTTGCTCTGCCGGGACCGCTCTTCCGGGTGCGGATCGTTTCGGGTCGGAGCAGTTTCTTAGAAGCTCTGTCACTCGTGTGGGCCAAGAGCGGCGCAATTCGCTGAAGAGCACTTGAGGCGTGCGCGCCCGAATCGTTGGCCGTGTGGCAGTGGTGGGGCACCGCGAATGGTGGGTGGCATCATTCTGACTTGCGTATGCGCGTGTTGATTTAATTTTGTTGTTGTCTATATTGTCGGGCTTAATGTCCTTTAACGCATTTGCTGCGTTGATTGATGGCCGTTGCGCATAATTTGGGCAAAATGATAACGACTGAAAGGGGTGGTCGCTCGCTGCCGCTGCCGCTACTGTATCGGCGGCATAAGGTGTGCCGGACCACGCGCAGCCAGTCGACGATGAATATAGTGGCGGTGCTGGTGCGGCAAGGCCTGAGGGTGTGTGGCGTGTGCCTGTGTGGCGGGCAGAAAGTGTGCGCCTTGTGGCCGTTGTACATTATTAGAAAACAATTTAATTAAATACTCACTTGAGTGGATATAAATAAATATACCGAATGCATATTCGAGCCATGGCAAAACGATTCCCATGTTGTATAGTAAGCAAAGGTTTATGAAGCCGTCTCCTAATGTGGGAAACTGTGGTGGTGACCAGTCAAGCATTAATTGTGATATTTATTAAATTAATTTATAGTACTGAGTCGATTTTAGTGAGTAAATGGTTAACAAATAAAATTTGTTTGGTTTGTTTTTAGCTCCGACATCCAGACTCCCATTAAGGCCTCTAAATAGATGTCAGGGATGTTTATTATAATAATTATTACTTTGACTTGAATATGCAAATGATTTAAAGAAATGTTTCAAATGATTTTTTCGTTTGTTCAAATATCAAAATCGGAAGGAGAGGTGGTTAATTAGTTTTCTTTGTAAGACCACATTATTTTCTTTGAAGCTAAGCCAATTTGAAATATCTGGAGCAAACTGTTCGTCATTATATTGAAGGTCTCTCGGAAAGAGGTATCTTTTAAGATCAACAGAAAACGATATGTTTTCGTAAATAGTCAAGTAAACCCGATTAATTCAATTTCAGCAATTCAAAGTACAGTCTAAGTCTGAGATTATCGACATCGAATCTACTGGGTAGTGAGTTAGAGGTTCAATGTCCATGACCTTGGTTTATTTTGTTTCACAAGGTATCTGAACCTAGAGAATCATTTATATTTTCAAATTAATGAAATTAAATATTTGTAAAATTTTTTTCACCATCAGTTCGTAAAATGCTCACATCGGTGTTGTTGTCATGGCTTTAAATGCTCCCATTTTCATTCAAGCAAATTCCCTGGCCGATCCATCACTACAACTCAGCCCACCGCACTTCTAAGTGGCACATTATCGTCGGCCCTGGTCGGCGCCATTACACGAGCACAATGAGGGCAAACTGATGACTGCACGTCACAATGCACAATGGACACAACGAAGAAGTCATCAGTGGATGGCCAAAGCACTAACTACAAAGAACTTTGACTATGAGTGGTTGTGTCATCATTTTCCCACAATTGGCACCAACAACAACAGCAACAACATCGATGCAAGCGTCAATAACCAGTGGAAGAGGTGAATGTTGACTAATTGCATCAGTGGACGCACGCGCCCGGAAGCAATTCACCTGCAATTAAAGTGTCACATTATGCACGAAATACTGCAACAACAATTACAATTACAACTGAACCAAAAACAACAGCAACAACAATGGAAGCATGAATAAAACTTGGCTCAACACATAAAGGTCACGTGGCGTAGACGAGGTAAATTTTGCTGCACCATCACACCAGCACACCACCGACAATCGACAGCCAACAACTAACAACCAACAGCCGATAAGCAACCAACAACCAGCAACATATTCACGACGCGGCACTGCTGCTGACGCTTCGCAGGGTTCATGTACACATCAGCAGTTTATGTGCCGAAGAAAGCAGCAAACAATTTGTTGTTGTGTGTTGTAAGTTTGGTTTCGGGATTAGGCTGGCCGCTGATGTGCGCGGCCGGTGGCCACCCCATGCAGCAGTTGCTGTGCACAAAAAACGCGATGGTGTTGCTGATGCCGCCACCGTCGATGCTGCTCGATTGATGGTGGTTGATGGTCTGTGGATTTTGCAACTTTTTTTTGATTTTGATTTTCTTTGGCATTCCTCGGCGCCCGACAAAGCCGTCAACACGAATTCGTGTGCGACATTGGCGGCTTCAAGGCTAATGAAGGCAAATCTCGGTATTAATTTCAAACGAATTTATTTTGATCCCAAGATAAGCCGGCATTTCAACGGCTTTTAACAGCAATCACAATAGCGTTGGTGGTGGTGGCGGCTCAATTGAATTCGGCAGCACTGCGTCAGGTCACATCACGCAGCGCTAAGCTGAAGCTGCACTCCACTTCAGTGCACAGCGCGCAGTAGTGGCGAATGTCGAATGGCGAGTGGGTTGCTGCTGGTGGGTGGCGTTGGTGTGCCGAGTGCGGCAAGTGGCGGCCACTGGGGTGGAAAAACGCTTGCCATTTGTTGTTTTGATTTTAAGCATTTACCAGACGACCGCTCAGACGGTTTCGCGCGTCGGCTTAGTTGCCTGCGGGCGAGCGGCTGTGCGCCACGCCGCGATGTGCCACTTGTGCCTCATTCAATTCTGGTTATGTGCAGAGATCGCCGAAGGGTTGCTGGTGTTTTAAGGTGAAGACAATACGAATGCGAAGGCTGAGCGAGTGGAGGGATTCAGTGAAAAAGGCAACCTTTTTGTGATGACAAATTATTACTTGTTCTTACAACGAAAAGTTTAGAAAGTTTGCCGGTTTTGTGGGGCAGCGAGAAGACTTGTTGCGAGAGGAGGACATATTAGAATACCGATATATGGACGAGAGTTATATGTTGTTGTAGAGTGTTTAAGTAAAATCCCTAATAAGCTCATTCGAGCTCTGTTGAATATTTAAAATTATAAGGTGAACCAGAAAAATTTTAGAATTTTTACGCATCCAGAATACGAAAATGTCAAGAGTTAGGATCCTGGTATTTTCGAGTGAAAGTATCTATAAATATTGCAGTTTCTTGCTATATTAGTCAATTGCATCTTGGATCTACTTTAGTCAACATGTCCAGCCCGCAAGAGCGCTGCCGCAAATCAAGGATTAAGGATCTACAAACAGCAGAAAGTGCCTGACAGGTCGGAAGCAAAAGAAAAAATAGCGAAGACGCGAGCTCGAAAACTGTATGACGATTACGTACCCAAGTTCGATTGCGTGATGCTCGATGATGAAACCTACCGTAAGGCGGACTTCCAGCAGTTGCCTGGGAATGCCTATTTCACTACAAAGAATAAGAATGGAACACATAGAAAATACTCTGAAGTGAAATACACCAAATTTCCAAAACGCTTCATGGTTTTTCAAGCTATTTGCACCTGCGGTCTACGGAACAAGGCGTTCATTACGACAGGAACAATTAACTCTAGAATTGATATAGAAGAATGCCTGCAAAAACGCCTTCTACCATTTATTTATTTATTTATTTATTTATTTAAGTCTACGAATAAACAATTCTTACAGACTAGTAACAATAAGTATTCAAAAAATTCATTTAAAAAATTCAGCTAAGTTCCTTAAAACTAAGCTTTTAGGAAGCGCGAAATCGAGTTCAGGAATAGAATTTAAGTTGCATAGAGCTCTAGCAATTGGAGCATTTTTAATGTAATCAAATTTGCAGAACCCAACATTAAAATAACTAAAATGCCTGAGTGTGTGAGACGGTACAGTGAATGAGATCCTTTGCAACAGCTAGGGACACCGTTTATGACACCGAATATGAACGAGCAAGACAAATAGGAACGCCTGCCTGCATTTATTGAACAGCACAAAGGAACAGTTTTGTTTTGGGCAGACCTAGCGACAAGCCACTACTCCAGGTCAACTATGGAATGGTATGAAGAAAATTGTGTCACGGGGGTCCCAAAAGAGGCAAATCCTCCCAACCGCCCGGAACTTCGGCCTATTGAAAGATATTGGGCTATAATGAAGCAAATCCTAAGAAAAACAAAAAAGTTTGCAAAAATGATGTACAGTTCCGAAATCGATGCAGCCTGTGCAGTAGTCACCGAACGTACTGTCCAGTTTCTAAATAAGAACTTTTTTCAACCGCTAATTATATTTCATTAAATTTTTTTGTGAATCAGAGTTTAAGAAATATATAAGAAACTGCAGTTTATTTTAGTAAAATCAGACGATAACTTTTTTTTAATGTGTCCTTAAAAATTCTAAAATTTTTCTGGTTCACCTCATATTTAAAATGGGTGACGGCATAGAGCGTAACTGCGATTTCGGGGCAGGTAGGAATTGCGGCTGACGAGTTCTTTGAGTCTTTGGCTTGTAGGGTTCTTTTCTCCTGGGGCAGTAGCAACTCTTCTGAAGGGCTGTCGGCAACGGGCTAGTGCCACTTCGGTACCACTTTCTATGGACACGTGGAAATGGTTGACATAGCAGACACAGTCTTCATTCTAGTCACTTTGGTTACTTAACATCAAAAGGATCTACTCAGATTATAGCAAAAATCGCATTCACAATTAACGTGATAGTACCAATAAAAAAATATAAATAAAAACACTCAACCATTGGCTATAACACTGCAAATTGTTTATGCTTAAAACTGGTTGCAATCGTATATGTGTACTTAAGAATAAATCGAAATTATGTTTGAACTGAAATGATTGAATTGCGTGTTGAAATTAGGCAGGACACGCTGCACGTAATTGTCGCTTGCACGGACTTGCACCGGCTGATGAACCTGAGAAACTATTAGATACCCCGCAAGTGGTGGATGTGCCGATGCGCGCGCGCGATTTGTGGTTAAATGCACTTGTCGTGTCGCGTGGCCAGCACGCGCATCCTCACTGCCCGTAATGCGGCTGGATGCGTGTGGTGGCCTCTACTTATGCGGCACTCGAGTAGTGCATGTGTAATAAACAGACAAGTGTCGATAACCATCAAAAATCGCCCTCTTCCACAGGGTATGCGAATTAAAAAATGTGCTCTAAAATATTTTGATTTTACTTTCTCACACATTGCTCATTGTTGGATTTTAATTTCTTTACTGAGAAACGCTTTGTTGATATTTTACTTTTATTAAAAAAAAAATAAAATTGTTTTGACTTTCAATTGAACGTATTTCGATTCTTTAATTTTGTTTAATGATTTTGAATTTAAAGCACACAAACAACACACCTGTTTACCGTTCAATGTCAAGTTTGTATTACAGCTATGTTGGTTAGTGGTTGTGTATGCGTCTCGGTGTGGTGTGTCGTCATCGGCGGCAGCGCAAACAAAAGCAGCAACAACAGCAACTGCAATGGCATCATCGGTGTCAGCATTCGTGTCAACATCGACGACAATATGATGAATGTAATCATCATTGTCATTGTCATGTATAAGCCACAATTTTTCACCATGCCGCTCGTCCTATTCCCCTCCGGGCTGCCTCGAAGCGGCGCACTTGAGTACACCGCACCTCACTGCACGCCACTCTACTCCACTCCAGTGAATACCATGTCCAACTACAACAACAGCAACAACACCAGTCATTCAGTCTCAGTCAATTCGACTTCCCGCTACACCATTCCGCCGTTCAAAGTGAGCGCAATTCATCTTCACATTCGCCGGTTGTGAAGTGCCACTTGTTTCTGACTGGCTGTCCGTCCGTTCCAGCCAGCATTCCATGCAGCCGATCGGCCAAGCAACCTGTCTGCCCATTCAGCAGCGCACTGCCTGACACACTTGTCGTCAAGCGTCACGGTGATTTCCACTTTGTCAATTCAAGTGAAATTTTTATTAATTTCGTCTTTTTTCGCTCGATCTGCCATTTTCGTTTTCAATTTTCAACTTGTCCCAAACGCAGACGTGACATATGTATGTAGCTGCCAATTACACTATTCCACAATATTTTATAACTAAATAGAGGAAAACTATATTTTTGAATTCCAACAAAAACCAATTGCAACTTTTTTAAGGGCCATTCCGACCGCAGGGTGCAAGTTCTTATAACTAGAACACATTGCTTGACATTAGTTCCAGTATAGAAGCGAGGTTAGGTACTGCGACATTGAAAGCTAGGTTTAGGCTAATATGTTCACTAATATGTATCGGTTAATCTGGTAACCCCTCCAGTATATCGAGCTGTAACCGCGAAAAAGATGTAAGCAGCATTTTTATCAAATTTTGTTTTTTTTTTAGCGAAATCGATAACTTAGTACCTTACGCATCTTTAATCCAAATATGGAAGCTGTGGGAAGTACCGTTACAAAATTAAATAAAACAAATTTAACAAATTTAACAAAAAATGCAAAGTGATTTTTAGTGTAATGGCGTTTACAGAAGAAGAGGCATCCATTATTATCTGCAGTGGTGCACATAGGATTTCATTTTGGCAGAGGAGGGTGGGGGGGGGGGCGGGGGCGGTGAGTTTGCGTACAACTTTTGAGGCCAATACCATTTGAAACCATATTTGGTACCAGCAATTTTTGTATTTGGAAACGTTAAGACCCGATTTGCACACATCAATGAAACTTGGCCCGAACTTATGATTTAGGGAACAAGGGCCGCGGCACTTTTACTTGAGCCATTCGTTGCAAAAATTTGGCATTTGCGATAGAACGAATGTTTGACAGCTGTGCCATGCACTCGATTGTGCAATTGTGTAAAATTGTCATTAAATTATTACTAATTGTTATTATTGTTTAACAAGGTTTTAACAAGGTTTTCTTTAAATATCGTGGATTTTGAAAATAGATTTGACCAATTTGGATTTAGTTTGAGGATATTATAACGTTCTCAAGAAAAGTTCAACAGATTTGAGTGACCGTGAAAATAGTTTCCTATCATGACAGCGAAATTGATGTAAGTAGCAAAAACAGCAGTTATGTCACGCAAAAGTAAGAAAAAATAGTTGCTTTGGATATACATATAGCACTATATTAAGATTGTGTAAAAATATTCTCGTCAATGAAAACCTTGAGACAAAAGATAGTTTAAAAAAACTTTCTCCTGTAAAGTTTTGCTTTTGTTGGTTACATCTTTTTTGCGGTTACGGCTCGATATGTTAATGTCGAATGATTTAGAATGTTTCAGATATTTAAACTTTATTTATTTGGTGCATAATTCGTTAAGGAACCCTTCGAATTGTATTATTTTTCTTCCAATTAATATCATTTTCGCTTAGTAAAGTCCTGCTTGCAATTTGATAATTCAAACAGTTTTTGAGTCTACTACGGTCTACTTTTAGTTTGGTAGTTCGGCTCGAACATACATTTTTACCAAAAACTCGATATCAAGCAACGTCTGTAGCTACGTAAAGGTGGCGATAGACATCTCCGATAGATTTAATACGGTTCAGAGTTTCTGCCAAGGGTACCATTGGGCGCATATTCTGCCGGTGCTTGTTTATGACTTTGATACACGAATGCTTCGGCTTTGGGGTGTTCGAGAGAAAGATCTTCGGTTTGGACAACTACTATCGAATATGGATACAACATGAGCTCGTTAATGAGCTCGCAGGGCAGCGTTTCTTAAACTATCGGATATTCTACGTTTCATTAAAATACGATCTGCATTGTTGAGAGTCAATAGGAAACTGTTACTGTACTAAATATTCGCCTAGTGGGAGTTGAGTACTTAATACACATACAAGGAATAATTTCCCAATGAACAATAGAGTTGTTCTAAGTGTCTGTGTGCTTGGGCACTTTCACATTAATAATATAATCAGTACACAGGCTCAATGTTATAGTTGAAGATCACCAACCGAACGAGAGTTCGTGTCCTTGACTACTTGTGTGACTTCTTCAAGCACACTATCGATTACATCAAAAACTAAGTCTGTCTGTTTATAATATTACTTTAAGCTATTATTTTAAGAGTATCGTGGCATTGACCAACATTTATTAGGTGACATTTTCAGTTCAGTTGACAAGCGTAAAAATCAAAAAGGAACCAAAAAATTGATGGCTTAATTTGGACATAAAGCATGAGCCGTCAATCTGAGTCGATGATAAATACAATGCAATTTATAACCCAATTGTTATTGTACGGATGTTCGAAAAAATTTCGTCAAGTGTTTGAGCAAGTGGTATAAAAATGGAAAAATGATAAATGAGCCAATTTATAAGATTTTAAGAATTTATATGAGTAATTTGTAACTAATTGAATAAAGAGTTTTCAGAAATTATCAACTCTGCCTTAAAGAGTGAGATTTGAAGATTTGTATAACATGCGACAATAATACAATGTCAAATATGCATTTTGTTGACTTAGCTACTCTACCTGACGGCCGCCAATTTGATAAACTCATCTCATCTCATCAGGTGTCGATATTTCAAACATTAATTATAAAATACGCTTGTACGTTTCTTCGTCCTATGCGAACAAACATTTCACAGTGGCGGCATTTGTTGCACTCCGTGTTACTGATGGCCGCTGCGTCGTCGGCGCGTATGTGAACGCCAGTGTGGCAGTGGCAGTCTTTGTTAGTCATTGACAGTTGTAAATGTGCTTCAGAGGTGCTAATAGACTGCCATCAAATACGATGGCACGCCAGCAGCGCTCTTCGACAGCCGCAATCAAGCCGATGAGCAGCGGGCCGCACAGCCTGTGATCGTTGTTTGTGTCCAGTGCCGACGCAATAAAAAAATGTTCTGCCCAGAAGTGAGCGCTCAACTTTATGATCGCAATTGGCACTGCCACCGCCACCGCCAACCCCAGCGTCGACTTCGAGTTGCGGCAACTTTGATTTGGCGTGCGGAGGTTATATGACAACAATCCGGTGTCCAGTAGCCAAAGTGAGTACAAACTAATTTGGAATTTTAGCGATGGGAATGAGCGGCAACAGCGGCAGCAAAGGGCCTAAATGGGGGGTCGAGCGGGGAGCGCAATAAACTGATTTTGCTGCCGCCGCTGATCAGTGCCGCCGAAAGTGCGCAATAAGTGTGAATGTCCATTTTTATGGCAGCACTTCATTAACTAATCAAAATGTGCCGCTCAGCTATGCTTGGCGACTGGCAGAAGGAGCGCATTCGTCGTTTTTCAACTTCGATCCTGGTGTCCTTTGTGCGCGCACACGCACACGCACATGGCGCGCACACATTTAGACAGTTAGTGACTTTTGTTGCTATTGTTTTGTTTTGTTAGGTGTTGACGGCGCTGGTGACTTTTTAGCGTTAATGCTGTTTTCATTCTGCATAATTTAGTCATGTGTGACCGCTGCACGTACACTGTCGTTCAACGTTGCCGCATTGCCGGCAAACCCCAGACAGCAGACAGCAGCCAGCACACTCTCATATCCCATATTGTTCCTAAATATTATTCTTACCATATTTTGGCTTTTCAATTATCGGCACCGAATTCGCTGACTCATGCTGCGTGAGCGGCTGGTCGGCGCGTTGAACGAGGTGCAGGCTGTGTGTTGCACTTTTTGTGTTCATTGAATTTCCGTTAAGCGTTGACAAGGATGTGCGATGATTGCTGGAAATTTTCGGTTAACAAGGGTGCCCACTGACACACACCCACCCGACGCCGCGCGAGCACAATGTTTACGTGTATTTGTGGCATGTGGTCAGCGTCCAGCGACTGTCGGCCAAGGTGACTTGCCACTTTCAATGACACACTCGGCGAGTCGTTTCAAATAAAATAAAAATAAAATATTATACAAAAATGTGTGAACTAAATGCATGCAATAAACGAATTCGTTAATAAAAGACACAAATTATTGCTCGCTTCATATACATACATTCGTATATATATGTAGGTATGTATATGTTGATGCACACATGCATGTATTCGTAGATACACACATACATACATACGGATAAGAGATTTCACAGCGTTTATTTTGAGTTTTGCTTGGTTAAAAATTTTTTTAAGCTCACAGCTTCCCAAGAGGCTTTGGATAAAAATTTTTCAAAATTATTTTTGCGCTAAAATATTTTGTCAAACAGTAAAAAACTTTTTTTGAATCGAACAAGTAACTTACGATATATTCAACTTCGTACAGTCTCCATACACCAAGTGTGGAACCTAATAAATTTTGTAAGCCTAAGCCGTAGGATTGTTTTTGATCTCAAACAATTTTTGAAATAAAAGAACTCGAATCCATTCTATATTTAATCCCTCTCAGAGTAATCTGACAGCAGTGGGAATTCAAGTATTGCATAGAAATCTTTAATTTTATACATAGAAGCCCATTGGCGCACACAGGTTTTTGGGGGAAATTTGCGTACAACTTTTGAGCTCAATTCCATTCGTAACCATATTTTGCGCCTGTAATTTTTGCATTTGGGGGTTTGAATCCTCAAAACCCCCTGCGTGCGCCACTGTAGAAACCTTCTTAACGGTTTGGAGAAATACTTGAAATAAAATTATATTTAGCCTTACTTTTGGGCAATTTAAAAGAAATGAAAAAACAATCTTATTACAAATTGTTTATTTTGTGTCCGTCTGATTAAGTTGTACAAAAAGGAGGTAGTTTTGAAAATAAATTTACGAGAAAAAATTTGAATCAGTCTCATATTTGACTCAATCGTCAAACAGAAAAATTTTAAATCAAATTTAAAGTCGAATTTTACCCGCTTGAGCCAATCTGAAAGCAGTAGAATTTAATTTAATCATCCTAATGGTTAAAGATTTGTAGTATGGAGGTGGTTAGTATGTTCTGGTTGTCTAAAAGAGATGAGATGCTAACAAGGGCTGTCTGATTGAAGTCCGCGGTATCACCCAATAATTTAACTCGCCAGATCTACTTCAAGTTGTCAAAGCTAGTCAATTAGGGAGGCAAGAGCCCAGGTACAATGGACAACAACGTCTACATGCCTAAGAATAATAATTATGTTTGGGAGGAACCTTGTAAAAAAGAAAATGCATTTGAGTCTGTACCAGCTTTCACTTCTCTGTGGGCCACTTGAGAGAAGTGGTGGAGTTTAGTTAAGAAAAATGTCTTAAATTTTGTATGTAGATACAGCAAATTATATGGGGACAGTGGGAGCTCATTTTATGAAAAACTAGAAAATTTAGAAAAATAAAATGCAAAGGGTCAGAGTCTTAACTTGTACAAATATTGAACTTAATAAGACGAAATTTAATTCCAACTCACTTTCTGAAATGATTGCCACCCCTCTCTGCATTGCCTCATTAAACCTCGCAAAATGAATTCTGTAATTCTGGCATATCCAAACCCCATTACTAAGGATCTCCAATAAAACATTTAAACATGCCTAATGTACTCCTACATACGTCTTTTATATCCATTCTCAACGATTTCGGACATCTTATTTCGTCCTATGACGTTTCTATTGTGGATATTTTGTTTTATCTTCTTTTTACTTCATTCTTGGCAACCATCGATTTGTTTAAGTGATTTGGAAAACGTACAATATTGGCTTATTTCATGCACTCGCTGCGATTTTCACAAATATCCTCTAAAACAACTCGGTGGACCACACACGAAGTGTTGTCGTTGGCGGCATCACTTTGTCTATCAATCGGACAGCAGCCGAAAAAGTGTCGGCACACTTGAGCATTTTTCCAGCACTTTTCCACCTTTTTCACGTTTTGTCTTGTAACTTTTTCGAACCCTTCAGAACGTTTTCGAAACGGCGTTGGGCTACAAGCACTTCATATGGGTTCCAGCAGCGACTACGCCGGCGCACCGACACGCAGCTTGGAAAAACTGTTCGTTTTGCGCCAGCAGGTGTGGGTAAACTGTAGCACTCGCTCGCCAGTGATGCTCCTCGTACAACTGGCTAGCTGCGTGCAACTTGTGGCCACGTTTTGAGTAGGTTTGGGGTTGGAGCCGCGCGCGTGATGTCGGTGATGGCGCTCAAGCCACGGATGATGTTGTTGTTGGCGGCGCTGCCGATGCTGATGGCGGTGGTGATGATGATGTGCCACATTATGATGTGTTGCGCCGCGCTGAGAGCCGTCGAGTTGAATCGAATCCGTCGAGGAGCCAAGCTAAGCGCCACTTATGTCACTTTCAGTTGATGTAGTTGGCGTGTAGCCACTCATATCTGCTACACTAACTTGTTTTTTGTTCGCTCTGCAGCTTCTTCCACAAGCTGCACCGATTCGGCTCTTGGCTGTTGTTGTTGTGAATTGGACATGTAGTGCTTTCGGCTCAATGCGTTAATTCTCATACGGGACGACCTCTAAGAGCGGTGTGCCGGCAGTTAGCAACTCCTCAATAAGCCACAGCGGCGCAAGCATTGAGCGGCCCCAATGAATTGCAGGTTTTCTCACTGTGACCTGTTGGATTTTGTGATGTTTTCTTGATTTTATTACAACTTTTATTACGATTTCGTTTGGAGTTTAATGGGATTAACATGAGAGGGGGCCAACTGCAACACCTCATCTCAAGCGACTAGTACTATTTGTGCATACAAATGGGCAGCCATAAACTAACCATATATCTCCGATCCGTATACTAAAGACGTGAGTTTAATTTTGTTTCAAAAATAAAAAATTGTTTAATTATAAGAAATCATTATAAGAAATATAACATCCTAGAAATAGTGAGAAAGATTAATAATTTCTTATAGAGTAAGAAACATATTTTTTAGTATTTTTCTTTCTCAATAATTTTTGAAAGTTCTGAAAGTGTGAAAAATAATATTTTCATTATATTTTTTGTTTAGTTAATCTGAACATTTTTTTTTTCAAGAATAAAAATTAACAATTTCTGTGTGAGAACAAGATTTTGTTGCCCTGTTCATTTATAATTATTTTTTATAAATTCTGAAGGTATGGAAATTATGATGTTTTGCCAATATTTTGTTTATTTAGTATGAAATCTGAAAGAATTGAAAAGTAGATTTTGGGCTTTTTGGTTGTAATATTTGCTTAACTTTTGAAAGTACAGGTGTCCCTCGTATAACGCGGTGGTTACGTTCCAGAAAAATTCCGCGTTATGTGATTCGCGTTATAGAAGACTTAACTTTCATATAAATTTTAGGGTGTTCCAATAAGCTTTTTCCAAAATAAAATAGGTACTAAATTAAAGATGTATGTACATTCCAACTCAAAATCAAAATTCATACTTTATTTAAAAATTAAAAAACATAATGAAAAAAACTGTTTTTTTTTAAATCGCGTTATATCGAAAACGCGTTGTAGAAGTACCACGTTATACGAGGGACACCTGTACAGAAATGCAGAATTTTGACATTTTTTCACAACTTCTGAACGTATAAAGAGAAACCTTTTTAGTAATAATTCTCAATATTTTATTTTATTTTATTTTATTTTATTTTATTTTATTTTATTTATTACTAGCTGACCCGGCGAACTTCGTCCCGCACGACATTTGTTGTTTTCTTATAATAAATGAATGAATGGCGAATCTATGGCGATGCGAATTGACGAAGAAAACCAACTAAAGGAAGAGGAGGGAGCTACTGATTAACGCATTCGAGGCCCTCAAATAAGCAATGTTGCTGCTAAGTTTTAGTAAAGAAATGGATTGCGCTTGAACCAGATTTAAATTATATTGGCAGGGCCACGGCCCCTTATTCAATATCCGCACAATGCCCTCTGTCGAAGGAGAAAATGGTAGGTTCGTACTAAGTGTCATTGCTGAGCGACTTATAGTTCAGCGCAATATTTGGGTCACAAAAATGTGACACGCCCCTTGTCCAACACCCATCAAATCGACGGGGTACTAAATTTCAGTGTTGTACGACTTACAATTTCAAAGATATTCTATATTAAAGATTTGGCTTGTATGGGCAGTGCCACGCCCCCTTGATCAATACCCTCATCATTCCCTCTGTCGAAAGATATGAATAAATGGTAGGTTCGTACTTAATTTCATTGCTGTGCGACCTATAGTTCAGCAAAATATTTGGATCACAAAAAAAGTGCCACGCCCCTTGCCCAACGCCCATCAAATCCTACCAGTAGAATGACTCATCTATGGGACGACGGGGTACTCAATTTCAGTGTTGTACGACTTACAATTTCAAAGATATTCTATATTAAAGATTTGGCTTGTATGGGCGGTGCCACGCCCCCTTGTTCAATACCCGCACCATTCCCTCTGTCGAAAGGGAAAATGGTAGGTTCGTACATAGTTTCATTGTTGTGTGACTTATAGTTCAGCAAAATGTTTGGGTCACAACAAATGTGCCACGCCCCTTGTCCAACGACCATAAAATCCTACCAGTAGAGTCACCCATCTATGGGACGACGGGGTACTAAATTTCAGTGTTGTACGACTAACAATTTCAAAGATATTATCTATTAAAAATCTGGCTTGTATGAGCAGTGCCACGCCCCCTTGTTCAATACCCGCACCATTCCCTCTGTCGAAAGGGAAAATGGTAGTTTCGCACTTAGTTTCATTGATATGCGACTTAAGGTTCAGCAAAATGTTTGGGTCACAAAAAATGTGCCACGCCCCTTGTCCAACGCTCATCAATTCTTACCAGTAGAATGACTCATCTATGGGTCGACGCTATACCAAATTTCAATGCTGTGCACCTTACAATTTCAAAGATGTTCCATTATTAAGATTTGGCAGGTATGGGTGGTACCACACCCCCTCGTCCAATACCCACCCCATTCCCTCTGTCGCAGGACATGACTAAATAGTAAGTTCGTAGTGAAGTTAATTGATGTGTGACTTTTGGTTCCAATGTTATTATCTGAAAATGTGCAGAATTCACGGTCAAATATGGCATGGATTTTCCGACTTTTCCAATAGATTTTCCTGAATTTTCTTTTCGCACGAACCTGAACTGACTTAATACGAATCGAACAAAACAAACCCCATGAAAATCGGCCGTTCCGTTTGAGCGTGATGCGATCACACACATACTGCCACTCTCTTTTGTATATATAGATATTATATAGATATTATATTTTATTTATTTTATTTATTTTATTTTATTTATTTTATTTTATTTTATTTCATTTCATTTCATTTTATTTTATTTTATTTTATTTTATTTTATTTTATTTCATTTTATTTCATTTTATTTTATTTTATTTTATTTTATTTTATTTTATTTTATTTTATTTTATTTTATTTTATTTTATTTTATTTTATTTTATTTTATTTTATTTACGTATAGAAATATCGATTTTCCATTCGATTTTGAATATACTCAGGTGAAAAGCGACCGTCTCGAGCCGAACGAACTGTTAAAGGCGACAAAAGCTTTGGCCAGTGTTTTTCTAGTGTTTAAAGTTTTTGTAAATCTTAGAATAGGTAAGCGAATTGCTGACGAAACCTCACTACGATGTTTATGTTTTAGACCTTTCCAGCCGATACAATCAAAATTCAAAAATTTACACATGTGTATGCAATGTTTTTAGTTGAAATGTTATGGTCACCTCGCACAGGTGGTGCATCTTGTCGAGGTTTAGGCATCAACTTTCCAACTGCGCGATGAGTTGTGAATTGCCTGGGTGTACGTCGAGTGTGTGTACGTGGTAGTGTTTGCGTCTGCGCACACTCGGCGCTTGTCAGTGTCGGCTCGAGAGCTAATTTCCCCCGCACCACATCTGCGCTTCTCCTTTCCGAACCGAAGAAGCAACAAACTTGAAAGCCACAAACAAGTTTCGTACACATTTACATACACACACATGTAGGAATCTATCCGCACTTGGATAGTGCTCCGATGGCTCTTGTCCATGTTCAACTGTCTGTAGCTACCTTTGTATGTAGGTTTGTGAGTTTAGAACGCGGCACAGTCATTTTATTGAGCGTGGCCAACAATGAAGTTGTTCAAAATCTCAAAATGTGTATCTAAATAATAATAACAATGCAACGACCATTACACCAACAGTTATCGAAACGCGAATACAAATATTGATGTACAGGCTTGTGGTGAGTAGTGAGTGAGGCATCGGTAGTGCTGCTGGTAATCGACGTAATCAACGAAAAAATATTTGACAACCATTTAATTGTTCAAGAGATTTTTATTGTGCGGCATTTGGCGGGTATTCGGTTGGCCGGCAGTTGGGTGGGGGTGCGGAAAGGTGTGTTAAGCAGCCGGGCCGCTTATCGGCTCAAACGCACTTCAAATGTTTATTTGCGCTTTCGCGTATTAGTTCGGTGGTGTGGCAGCCGTCTGGAGCGGCCGCGCGGCGTCCACTTCGCACGCGAGATAAGCGCGCGTCGAGCGTTTTATTTTGCTCTTTAAAACACCACATCGCCCATAATCTACGCAATTAAGTCGCAATTAATTTAACGAAAACACAATTCGATTGTTTGCATTGCCTGATTGATTGTTGTAGTTGCCGGCTGATTGCGGCAGTCGTTGTCATTTGCACATTGCCGAAAATCACAACCGAACGCAATCGCGTATGGGAACCTGCCACTCGACGGCTCGTCGGCGCTCGATAACGCACCGTCGATATTTACACGCTCGCGCACTCGATTGCGCGCCGGCTCGCTGGCCCATAAATCAGCTAATCAATTCGAGTAATTACCGAAATTCCCATCGAATTGATCACTGCAATAAAAACTGGAGAGCACCGAAAAAGAGCCGATACCGAGTATCAGCGTACAACGTAATTGAATTGTTTTATCTGGCCGATATGGGCGGCGCTATAGTCGTACGGTGTCGGATCGCCGCCGATACGCTGCGGTAGTACCGTTGTTCAACATGTCGCAAAATCATGTTTTATTTATTGCTGGCATTGTTTTTATTATTGTTGTTGTTTATTATTGTTATTGCCACTTTTGTTTGGGGGGCTGGTTTTGGCGTTGGCGTTGGCATTCGTCACGATAATGTTGTGACGTATGTTAATCAAATCACAACAATTTCGACAGACATTTTGTTGCCGTTTCGGGTGTGTATTTTGACAATTTGACGTCAACTCGTTTGGCATGTTTCGGCGTAAGCAAGGCGTTGTTGTCATTGTTGTTTACATGCGATAAAATCGACGATACCAACGTCTTGAATGGACAGTTGCCTTAGTGTGTGTGACGCCGTCGCAATAGGGTTGGTGAGATGTTGTTTGTTGTTGTTTTTGCTTAAGTATGGCTGTGCGCAAATTTTTACATTGGCGATTGAATTTTTTAAATTTGATAAGAAAATAAGGGTGTCCGTAGCTCACTTTTTCTCTTCTTACATCGATTTCTTCATCTTGCCTGAAATTCCAGGTTTCCAATTTTGTTTAATTATTCAATATGTTTCCTATTACTATAATTTTATTAATACTCAATTTGAGCCCTAGGAAAGTCATATTAAGTGTTTCTTAAATAATAATATTGTTCATTTTAGAAGCTTCGTTCGTAGAGAATCGAATTTTTGCTTTTTAAAAGATAAAGTTGTTTTATTCAAAACGGGTTTACGCTAATTCGTTGTTCAGTATTTTACATGATACAATAATATTCAGGTAGTTTCAATCGGTCAAATTTAGAAGTCAGTTGCTTTTTTGACAAATAAGAAGAAAATTTTGATGTTGCAAAAAAAGTATGAATGGTAGAAAATTTATTAAGAAAGAGTAGTTGGTATTAGTTATAGTTAGTTTTAAAAATTGATGCGAGTAAATTTGGATAACTGTTGTGGTTTTGTTCAGCAAATTGAACATTACGACCGATGCGGCAAATTCCATGAATTTCGGTAATAATTCAAATTTTGTGATTTCATATTTGGGATTTTTAGAAGACTACACCACAAACTGTAAGTTTCAACTTTGAAACTTTGAGTGATTCGTTCAATAGACAAAATTCAAAAAATGTATAGTCTCAGAATTTGACGATTTTAATGTAATTTGAAAGGTGAAACGCCAACTAAGAAAACCCCAATAAATCTGTGCTAAAAATTAATTAGTGTCTGTGCAAAAGCCTCTCAAAGTTGAAACTTTTTTTACAAACAAATTTAAACACATATTTTTTGTTTTTTAGTCTATTGAGTAAAAAAAAATTGTAAAATGTAATTGTAATTGTTTAATTCAAAATATTTTTCCAAATTAAAAATCTGAAAATTGGCAAAACTTAGAGGAAAATATCTAAAAAGTATGTGAAAGTATGTTCCTGGATTTTTTTTATTTTAAGAAGCATTCTTTCTTTGTCGGATAATGTAATTACATCCTGCGATATCTTCCGATCTCAAAATAATTCAATTTGAAAACCTAACCTATTTTTCGACAAAATATATTTTATTCATCCCTGAAAGTATGTAATCAAAATCAAAAAGAAAAAGACTGCACAAATACAAAACATACATATATTATTATCATTTTTAATGTAAAACTAAAGGGTCCCGACACAATTTATGTGACTCTTTGCAACTATCAATGTTGACGTAACTGATTAAATGTAAACTCTGAAAAATCTGGCCAACACACTTGTTGCTATAGCTCACCAAAAATGACGAAATTTGCAAAATTTAAGTCTCAGGCATTGCCAAACTACAACAGTTTAAGGAAAACAAACTGAGATTTCAATTCAGCAGACAATGATTAACTAGTATACCAAATTTTATGAAGAACGGACCACTCCTTCTAATTTTGTCCCGCGGTTGTATGGAGTCGAATCACTGTGCATTGGTTCGAAAGTTATTAAAAAAAGGCGGAAGCTGCATTTCTAATGAAGTACAAAAATTCTAATTTATTTGAGTATCAGTGTTTTAAATAATAAAAAGATACAAAACCAATAAAACGGGAATAATGAAATTTTGACACGTGATCAAGGAGATTTTGGGTTTTTAACATACTAGTTTTCAAGAAAATTCTATATAAGTTTTCAAGGATATAAAGGATTAAAATTTTCAAAGGACCTTTTTCATATCCTTTTTTTTACAAATAGATAAAAAATAAATTATATTTAAATTCTTGAGCCTTCCCTTTTTCATTTGATATACATATCGCCATATTCTAACGAGGTTAAGTATTTTTTATATATTTTTTATTTTTTATCCCCTTCAAAATGTTTAAGTCCATTTCAAAGAACAAAGGATGTAGAAATAAAAAACTGAGTACGCAGTATTGGGCCGCCTGGCCTAAGTGTGCTCCTCCTGGGGCAGCCACACCTACCTACCTACCTAAGTCGGAATCGAATAAACCTAAACAGTCAATTGGTGGTCCAATTGTACGATAACTGAACCAAAGCTTGAACATATGGTCGGACAGTAGAATTAACCACTTTATAAGTGAATCACAATGTTTCTTACAACTTTTGGATATACGACTCGCATACAAAAAAATTAATCTGTTCAATTCTCGCTTAAACTTCAACGAATGCCTGAATCGATTGTGAGGGAAAATTCCTTTCTACGTGACTCCCGTGCATTGTTTTTTTGTTTTCATGACCGCATTCTGTTATGTTCATTGTTTGGTGGCTGGTCTGTTTTATTTTTGACTGACTTATAAGAATACCATTCAATTCTCAATTTTATGCAATTAACAACATATTCCGATGCGATAGCGGCCGCAGACGCGGGAGTTCTCTTAAATAAAGCCAACTCGAAAAGAACCACCAGAGCCAAGACGACGCTGGCGCGCTGCACCAGCCACAAGGCACTGGCTTAATTTATCAAGAAACGAATAAATAATTAGCGACCTGGTGCTAAGTTGCATGCGTATGTATTTTTAAGATACTCGTAGATACTCGCCGATGCTTAAGTGTGTTCTCAAAAAATAAAACACACTTCGTCGAACAAAAGGAAACGGCTGTGAAACGACGCAACAACAGCAGTAACAGCGCAACCGACAACAAAAGCAATACAAGTGGAAATTTTTGTTTTAATAAAATTCAGAATTTTTTATTTAAAATACTGAAAACAATCAAATACTACACTAAGAACGACGGCTAAGTACTTCAGAAAAAAATTACTCAAGCTTCCATTCAAAAATAGCAAATGGGTAGTTGAGGGTATAATTGATTTTTAGTGCGAATAAGCAAGGCGTGAAGTGGTGACCATCCATTCGTAGTACGAGTATCTATGGCCACTTGCGGCCACAGCTGCGCGTATTTTCGGAGTATTACCTGTTGCGGCTTTATAGCGGAGACGCGCATCATGATGGCAGCAGTTCTGGCATAGCTGATGTCTGGCTTATTATGCAAATATCATTAAATATATGCAGACATACATATACAAATGTGTGTGTAAATTTGTGTACATATATGTTTATATCTATTGGAATGTAGAAGATATGAAGATATGCTTTAGGTATTTTAGTTGTCATTGATGAAGTGCGCAGCGACGTTGATTAGTCACAACCGGCAATTGTACGTTTGTTGTTGTATTTGCACAGTTCAATGCATTCATCGTTCAATTATCGAGCGATTCCGCGATTTCATTGGAAATCGTTAGGTATTTATTGCACAGTTCTTTGGTACATTTCGCTGTTGAAATAGAGGTACCCTCCTTCGTTGAAATGCTTAAGCCGTCGGGGACGTTCGGCGCGACAAAAAAAATACATTAGTACTCGTATATAAATAGATATGTACTTGTGTGCATAATGACAGTTCTGATCGAGCTGGATTGCCTTCACCACTTTAATGTCCACATCGATCAACTGGTCGAAAAATGCCACTGTTATTAAAATTACTAAAAACTTACTTAGTATAATGAAATTAAGTAAAAGCCAACCAAAATATTTTGTGTTTGTTTTAAATCAGTTATTTATTCATACTCGTATATTTATTAAAAGTTAAGAATGATGAAGAATAGGTCTTAATAAAAATGTTTTATAAAAAAGTGAATTAGCATGAATTATTTTTTTATTTCAAAAGACAGTCTTAACTCTACTTAACTCATAAAAATAATTCAAAAGTAGTTGCAAAAGGTACAAGTTTAGAAGTTTAGAGATCTAAGCTGTGAGAACCAGAAATCTTGTCAAATTCTGAAAGCGTTCTCTGCAAAGGAGCATTCAAGGCGTAATTAGATCTACAGGGATAAATTATGAACAAGTCGTAGTGACATAGGAACAAGGACACAAGAAGGAATGTTAAAGTTAATTAGATTCAGAAGGCAAGGACAATCAGCAGTTCAACTAATAACATTATGGACAAACAAAAAGGACAGAATAGATATTCTGCGTAGCAGAATATCTATTGTTGCCATATGGCAACATGCTACTTTGTGGACGTCTGCATCCTCTATGGTTGCAAGAATATATTTTTTTGTTGATCGTTAAAATAGTTTGAAGTTTTAGGAAAAATACGAAATTAATAAACTGAATATTTAAGTTTAAAAAAGAGAAGTATACACGTTTTTTAATGGTATATCTTGACATAGTAAAGGAAGAAGAAGCAGAAAAAAATTAGAGAACTTATTAATTTGACGTTTTCTTTCAATTTAGATAATTTTTTTTTTTAATTTGGTTGAAGTAAATGAAAAAATATTCAAATTTTCGATATGCGTAAACAGTTTTATGTTTAAGTAATTATTATGGTTGCTCTCATAGATATTGTGGTTGCTCTCATAGAAGAACACTCTAAAATACAGGGTCCGAGTATAAAAATTAAAAAAGTTCTTATGGAATGTTGCTAATATAACCACATAGAAGCCTAAGACGTAAATTTTAAAATTGTAATTTTCCCCAGCAAAAACCTGTAGCGAAAGGGTTAAAGAACCATTTATTTGTTTTATTTTAATAGTAAATATGAACCAATGTGTAAATATGTATTGAATTTTTTGCACAATTTACAAACAGAAAATTGAGTATAATTAAATTAAATTAATTAAATTAAGTATAATGATGTACTTGAAATATTAATGCGAGAAAATAATGCTTACTAGTGAAAAGTTAAATTATTGGTGTTTTTTATTTCATTCACATATGTATTTACCAACCAAATTCATTTACTTTTCGCTGAACATTTTATATAGAGAGTTCAAATGAAGGGTTTGGGCGTTTGCTAGCTTAAAAAATTATTATAAGTCACTGAAGTTTTTATTTAAGAAAGCGATGCAATGAAAGTTATTTATAGAGATAAATACTTCAATCGAGTTAACATAAATTCCTAGACCATTCTAGTGTTATAGAGATAGAAGTCTATGCTTTTATAAATTGTGCCATAACATAAATTTTAGAAGGGATAATATTTTTCCTATAATGTTCATATAATAAGTAATATATGTATGATCTCAATTAAATATTCATCCATACTTACTTTAGTTCCTTTTAGTATAAAAAAGTTAAAAAAATTGACATTTTTATAAATTTTTTTTTTTTAAAACATTTCGGTTTTGTTTTATTTATGAATGGTTTTCACAATTCACAGTTTATGTTTAAAGTGAGAATTCTAATGGAGCTTGGAGGAACCAAGGCCGCCTTCGATCGAAATTCAGGGACACTGATTGGTTGCCGCTGTGGCAGCGTCTTGTGACATGTTTACAAACATGATTACCGACAAAAATATTTTGAGCAGAAGTGGAAAAGTGGAACTACCTTGTTTGTGTGTTAAATCACGGCTCCATGTGCTGGCGTCGTCTGCTTCCACTTTGTTCTCTCGACGCATTCTTGCTTTATAAATTAACACAAAATTGTAATGAAATAAAATGAAAAGCATGGCACAGCAAGAGGAATATTTGCGTTGTTTGCACAGTGATAAAGAAATGCTTTTTATAAGATAATTACGGCTGTGTCTTGGACGAGGTGAGTGGTATTAAAGACTCACACGTAGTATGCAGCTCGAGTTTGTCGTACATTTTGCCGTATTTACTTGTATCCATGGACAGAAATACTTACATACATATGTATATATATGTGTGTGTGTGTGTGCATGCAGGCATTGTCTGATATCGTATGTCTTTATATCTTTATGTCCGCCGTGCGATATATCAAAACTATATGACATTATCTGCTAGGCAGACGGCTTGAGGTGACTTGTCGTTGGCTTCCCTTGGCTTGCTTTAGATTCGCGGCCGCTGCCGGTTGCAGTGCACGCCGACGCTCGTATATCATGTGAAGCGGCGTTTCGGTGACACCGGTGTGCTTAATGGGCAATCTGCAGCGCCCAGCTGACAGTCACTTATCACTGGTTATCGCCGTCACAGCCGCAACGGTGCTTGCCGGTGGCAGTGGCGGGCATTGCTTTAAATCAGCGGAATTTAGGTGCTGTCCGCAAAATAATTTAAGAGGCTATCTACGAAATGCAGAAAACTTAAGGCGCCTCGAAAAACTGTGGCACTGTGGACAGTGGCCAAATGGCGCATTTACTACTAATTACATTTACTACTCATTGCGAACTAATTAAGCTCGCAATGATAGATTTGGTGGAGTTTCGCTTTGAGCACCGACTAAGTGCGGCGCTGAGGCGTTGAGGTGCAGAACAACGTCGTCAACGACTCAAGTGCGGTTAGCAGTAAGTGCGATGGGATTTCTCTGCGAAGGCTGCAACTTAGAGTTCATAGCATTTTAGAGGTTTAATTTTTAATTTACTTCTTTCGCCAGCACAGTTGTTGGCATTTTCGGATGTCGCAGTATTGGCAATTGCGACTGGCTTAGCGCCTAAGCAAACAGACGTTTCGAGACAACTTTAAAGCGCGCAAATTATAACCAAAACAGCAGAGTAAGCAACAAAAACGAATACAAAAATATGGCTACAGTTGGTGAAAAGGAAATGAAACACCTACGCAAACAACACGTAATATCCTAATTTAGATAAGAAACAATTTTAAGGTGTTTTTTTACTTGTCTGCTGTTGTTGGTGTTGCTTTTTGTTTTTCAGTTTTGTTGGTTTTCGATATGCATGTGGCAAATTTTTGTGGAACCAACCAAACTGCGCAATGCCGCCCTTATCGCCTCACACTAATTTGTGAAGCGTAACCGCAGCGCCGAAACGTGTGCGGCCAATGCAGAAAATGCCAAGCGGCCCAAGTGAAAAGCGCGAAATTTTCGTGCATTTGCCGTGCCGCCAGACCGCGCTGCGATTAATGCGCTCAAACGTAAACAAGCCAAACCATGCGAAATGCAAATAAGTTTGTTGGCCAAGTCGGCCGCACGACCAGTTGTTCGTCTCAAAGTGCGAATGCGTTCATTTTGGCTGACGCGTCGCCCGGCTGGCTGGCTGGCTGATTGCTCTAAATTTCTATTGTTTTGGTTTTTGGTGTGCATTTTGTTGCATCTGTTTGCGCGCTCGCTGCACCATAAAACGAGCGCACCAATTTCTGTAAGTATGCGTGTGTGTGTGTGTGTGCAACTGCGGTCATAAAACAAAAGACCGTTTTTATGAGGCTGCATTGTGCATAAAACTCATTATGGGACTTTGTTATTGTATTTGCACACACATACATACAAAGAAGCACCGGCGCACAGCGAGATAATTCCGGCCATTATGTGCTGCGAGATATCTTAAGTAGGCGCAATAAGCAATTTCAGGTGCCACATGTGTCGGCCGCCATTAGCTGCGGCCAAGCCTATTTTACCTTTGGCGCTGTTATTTATTGCGTTCAATTACAGCCAGCCGATGTTTGAGTTGGTGCATACGTACGAAAAAACCAAGCCATATAAGTAAATATAAACTCAGTCAGCTATTCATGCTTTTCGCAAATGAAAGTGTCGCCGTTTGATGTTGAAATACATGCAGGCACGCCCAACC
Source organism: Melieria picta (assembly GCA_964056695.1). Classification (NCBI taxonomy): domain Eukaryota; kingdom Metazoa; phylum Arthropoda; class Insecta; order Diptera; family Ulidiidae; genus Melieria; species Melieria picta. The sequence continues at coordinate 102,141,884 of OZ057398.1, read as the reverse complement.
CATTTCAACCTCCCTCCATGGCTGAGATCTCAATTTAACGGCAAAAGTCGATTGATGCCATCAGACCCGGATTTAGAAATTTGCCGCCGCTAGGCAGTTGCGAAAATTGCCACTTCCCCCATCAAAATTTCTTCAATCAGTCATTTTTGTATGGCAGTAGGAGTAAACAAAAACAGAGGAGTAAAAAACAGATGATTTTCGATATGGAAACTTATCGAATATTCGATATTAGGCCAACATCGAGATTTGCATAAGTCGACTCTTTTCTCGATTCAGGCATTTTTCACTTATAATGTTGGTACGCGAGCCAACGAAATAGGCGGGAAATTCAATTCCCACGAATAAAAAGTTTTCAAAGTTTCCGCCAAAATTTGCCGCCCTAGGCACGTGCCGACTCTGCCTGCGTGGTATATCCGTGCCTGAACGCCGTTAGGTGCGCTCAGTGCGCCGAGTTGCTGCATTTCAGAAGTAATATTTACAGGTTTTGCTCTGGTTGTGGTCGTCAAAGTTGTGGGTGGGGTCTACATGCTCGAGACGCTCTACTAACGTTCACGCTGCAATAGAACGCAGAAGCAAGGACCAGATACCTAAAATAATTATTATCCATATTTTTGGGAATATAAAAATTGCCCTAATTTAAGAAATTTCTATAATTATTGCTTTGTAATAATTATTCCCAATAAGAAATTTTTAACGTCGCCTATAACTATTATCATGTAATAAATATTTTTGAGTTGCATAATAACTCTTCGCATAAAAAAAATTTTCTTTCAAATAATAGTTATTGGCAACGTAAATAACAAAAAATACTAAATTAAAGTTATAAAGCAACGTAAAAAAATTTTCTCAAAATAATAGTTATCGGTAACGTAAATAAAAAAGTCATAAATAAAAGTTATGAAGCAATGTAAAAAAACAAAAATTCCAAAATAATAATTATCGAGAAAGAAAGAAAAATTTTTTTCTCATAACAGTTATTACGCCACGTAAAAATTAATTGTCGGAAATAATAATTATAATCAACAAATAAATTTTATGTTGCATTGTAATGGTTACATTTCAATTTTTTTATTAAAAAACTTAAGTCCCTGGCAAGGACGCTACTACGAAATAATTTGGCGAACTGAGCGTTTTCAAGAGCCAAGCAGTAGCAGTTATTCGCATGAACCTAGACAACAAGAAAGAGATTTAAAAGGCGCAATCAATGGAATAAATTGAATGAAAAACCATCATCATCATCACTTGGTGTGACCACAAAAAAATGTGTTAAAGTAGCTATTTATTTGTTTTAATTTGTTTGTTTTAATCATTCGATGACCTATATTCATGTCCACCATTGAAGGACTTTTTCACAGATCCAAGTAATAATGAATTAAATAAATCAGAAATATTTCTGTTGAACTATTTGGATGCACAATAAATAAAGCAATATAATTTTTACTTCCTACAAAAACATATCTTTAAACGGTTTCTAAGACTTCTTCAGTTCTCATTCGCTTCCTAGTGTCAGTTATAAATTCATTTGTCCTTTAAATTTCACTGTCATTTAATAAATTTAAAGTCTTCTTCGCAGCAGTGCAAATAAATACGAAAATCAATACTCGAACACGTCATCGCGTCGTATTCGTTGTCCTTATGAATTTTGCCTTTCCCACGTTTTTACGTTTCTCCACCAAATGTGCGTCTGTGTGCGTCAATACACGTATATACATATATACGAGTATTTGGCAATGCGCAGGAGCAAAGTATCTCAGGGATCCACCACGACGTCCCCCCTAAGAACTCTGTTACGAAGATAAAAAAACAAATGCGCTGACACCTACACAAACACACACACACACACATTTGAGCTTGTGTGCGAACTCGTAGTTTCTGCTGAGGAATAACTGCTGCTGAGTATTTCTACGTAACGTGAACAAATATCCGAGTAATGCAATATATATATTTCAATACATACATACGTACATATGTATATGTATAAGTACTTATGTATATGTTTGTATTTTTCTTAAGCGTTTATTTGTTGCCGTTGCTGTTTCAATGAACTTTATCCGTGTGGCCCTCACATCGCTGCCACTGCGAATCACGCTTGTACCGTGCACGAAAAGTGTTTTCTCAACCCACATTCATTGCATTACATACATATATACATTATTATATTGTATGTACATATATGTACGAATGTATGTAAATGCAAAGCGCTGTCCACCAGTGATGCCAGGCAGCACACATGGCAACAATTTATGCCGGCCGGAGTTGCGGCTTCGCTGAATAGCCCTGCGTTCCTTTGGAGTTGTGGTCAGCAACCTCAACATCCCAAGCATCATCCTTATCACACGCACACACACACTCACACACAAACGCTTTCTCCAACTCATCACCCAGCACATTTCCCACATTTCTGCGCCATCTCTCGTTTCACCTTTGCGGATTCCACACATTTCCATTGTGTTTATTTGCGCTTCGACTTTTGTCTTGCTTCGCCCATTTGGTTGGCTTGTTATTTTTGTTATTCTTGTTTTTTGTTTTTGTGCAATTGCTTTCAGTTTATGTAATTTTGTTTTGTTTCCGTTAGCATGTTTAGCGTTTATTTTCGTTTTTACCGCCACGCCACTAAGCCTAATAATTTAATAAATAGTAAAATAAATACTGCGCTTGCTTCTGCGGACGTTGTTTGTGTGTGCGTGTGTTTGCCTGAGTACCTTCCTAATGTACTTAAATGTTTTTTAAGTCAGCCCCGAGTGGATCATTATTGTTTGTTGGTGTAAACTGTTAGCTTTTTCTGTGGTATCTTTCTATAAATCGGTGTACACGCACTGGGCGCAGCGGCCATCCAAACATCAACAGCCGCGTTTCATGATTATTTATTTTGACTCTTCTGCGCACTGTGTCCACACAACCGGCGCGTCGTGCCGCCATTCCCCAAGTGGGGAATGGCGGGTGTGTATTGCCTTTACTACTGCCGAGTGGCTTGTTTTGTCTAATCCACTCTCAATTATTTAATTAGATGAGCCATACGGCGTCAGTGGCTACAGCGCCACTCCAAAATCTTCAATAAAAACGAAGAAGCAAGCCCGCCATCACAGTTTCTTCTCCGTCTCTCCCTTCGGCTCCATTTTATTGGCGCGCGCACGCGCACTCGCCATGACTTTACACTATTCGCCCCACCCGCCGTGTTGCGGCCGCGTTCAGTCGTGTTCAGGCCTCAACTTGATTTCATTGATGACATTTCGCTGGCTCTTGTTTTGTTGGTTTTGTTTGTTAATAATAATTTTAGTTGTTGTTGTTAGTAAAGCGTTTATTTAATATTTGTTCAATATTTTCACACAAATTAAAATATTTTATGAACAACAACAAGACTCACACACGCGAACACGCTTCTTCGCCTCTCTTCGACGAATTATCGATACTCATTAGTTATTATTTAATTATTGGCGAAATTTCGTTCTGTTCGCTACTCCTCAGTACTAATGCGTCGAATAAACAAAATAATTGCCTGTGTTGCAATTGACGGCCGGCCGTTGTCGGTGCGTAGTCCCGTCTCCGGGCCGGCACAGAGCCAGTATGAATTTGTGAGAAGCGACCGAATTTGACGAGCTGCGCGCTCAGGTGGTAAATGAGTCGGACAAATGAGTTCGGTAAATAGAAATAGAAGAGGGTAAACAATCACAATATCGAATATTGCAATCGAGAATGAAAATCAAACGACAGCTACACACTGTGTGTAAACACAATCAATCGGTTATGGCTATAATAAAATAATAAACATATCAATAATGTTAATTATAAGTTCGCGATTCCGCGGACATGCAGGTTTCGCACGGCGTGAAATGTTGCATTTGAATTGCGATTAGAACGCAACACTTTCATGTCACGTTCAGCGCAAATATGTTTAATCGATTATTTATGGGTACTGGTGTCAGGCCGATATCAATTTTTGGCCGAAGCCAGTATCGAATCTGCCTTCATTGATGCCCACACTTCATGTATTTTCGTACGGCGGCTTTGCACGCATGAATTTTATGATTTAATTGAAATAATCATTACTCGGTTTAAGATACTTTCTTAAATTATACTTTTTTACATAAACTTCTAACAAATTTCTTAGCCCGCGAAATGTTGATTTCGAATACTGAAAAATATGGGTTCTTAATGGGCCTAATAACCCGGTTAGATTTTGTTAAACTAATTTAAAATACTTGTCTACTTATTTCTAATTTGAAGTGCTTTCACCATATTTGAAGTCAATAAGCTTATTAACCCATTAGTGCATAACGTCCGATAAATCGGACGCCAATAAAATTGTTATTTTAGGAGTTATATATATTTTACTCAAGGTTTATCCTTTTAAAACAGTAGTTTAATATTTTAACTTTATGCACTAATGGGTTAAATCATATTTCTCCATACAAACTGTTAACCCTATGTTGACTCAAAAAAGTGAAAAACACGTGCCTAGTTATTTTCCACTTCAAATGTTTGTACTCATATTGAAGTCAATAGACCTATTAGTTCATGTTTTTACAATCCTTAACCCATTACACAGAGCAACAAAATCGACATTTTTTTTTTTTCTAAAATCAAACTATACTTTTCTAAAGGATTTTTGGACGCTGATCATAACTGCGTACTTAGTTTTTTGATTGTTTGAGCGGCTTAGGAAATATTGATGGTTTCCCTTGGAGGGCGTTTTACATGTTTTTTGACCATTACATGCATGTAGCTCCTACAAACCTGAAGTATTAAATGCCATTTTTTTAACATAGATTAACAATACTTCCACTATGTATTTAAAATTAAAAACATTAAAATCGGTTTAAATTTTCAAGAGTTATTCATTTGCAAAGTCAAATTTTCAGTTACTTTGCAAGATTGCGAATACACAAAAGAATTTTGCTTCCAAAAAATATATATTGTCATATAGTGAAAGAAGAATGTTGGGGCTTTCAATTAAAACAGAAATTTTTGAAATACGAGGTTTGTAATAGAAAATGTGTACAAATATGTAAGTTCTCCATTCATAAAATCAGCAACAAAAGCAAGGATTTACTTTTGAGCTATAATATCGGAGCACAATTTTAGGCAGCAGTATGAAAATGCTCGCATTCAACAAATACCCTCAATTCATAAAATTTTCAGCTTTCGAAATTTGAACTTTTTGTGCCCTAAAAATATATCGCAATGAAAAATGAAAAAACAGCAAGTAGTTTGCTTAGTGTGTGTGGTTGAAATTTTTACTTGTGTGATGCAACTCTTTTTAGTATAGCTCCTACAGTAATGAGCCAATTCAAATTTTGTTAATGCCCTTGAAAAGGCAAATATTGACGCTTGCGAAAATACTTTAGATACTTTCGTCAATGACGCGAAGAGCATTAGAAGATTTCAATACAAACACGTGTTCAGAAGGTGAAGTCGCATTTACACTCTAATGAGTATAGGCCGAGAATGGCACATGCAACACAAAAAATCTGTTCCATAAGTTTAAGTTACAACCTTACACTATACATTGCACACTAACTCCTAGTTGAAAATTGCAACCCCGAATTTAAATGAATTTTTATAAAAAATTCGCGAAAATTGAACTTTGAAGAGCCATAGCCGTGTTAACCCTTGACCAATCGAAATCGACTATGGTCAAAATTATAGCTTGAGGATTCGTTATTGTGTCATAAAAAAATTATCGTGTTTTTCAACATACTATAAATGCAATAAAAATTCAAAGATGAAAAATCGTGGAAAAAACCTCCTATCAAAAACCACCAATAACTTACAAACCGCTCAAACAATCAAAAAACTAAGTACGCAGTTGTGATCAGCGTCCAAAAATCCTTTAGAAAAGGTTTACTAGAACTCGGAAAAATTTTGGCTGTTGCTCAGTGTTATTGGCCCCTTCATATTTTGATTTTCAAAAAACTAAAAAATACTTGTCGAATTGTCTTGGATTTTTATTATTATTATTTTTTATTTCGACTGTTTGAAGTCTATAAGCCCATCGAGTCATGTTTTTCATAGTCTTCCCGAATACGAATCTTAATCTGTTGTTGACTCTGTTAAACTTTCGAAAAACTGAAAAATACGTGTCAAATTATTTTTGATTTGGAGCATTTTCACCAAGTTTGAAATCAATGGGCCTATTAAATCACGTTTCTTCATATTGTAGCCCATGTTTTGTCCGTTTAGACCGAGAATTAATAAAAAAATCGTCTTAGCGAAGGCTTATTTTCTTAAGTTCAGCAGTTTGGGTTGGGCGATGATGAATCAGTCTGACTGATTAGTCAATACATTATTAATCAAATTAGATTGGCCAGTCATTCAGTCAGTCAGTAAAAATAATTATATGTGTAACGTATATATAGATTAGCACCAGTGGCGCACACAGGATCTCATTTTGAGGGGGTGGGGGGCTTTTGCGTACAACCTTTGAGCCGAATACCATTCGAAACCATATTTTGTACCAGCAATTTTTGTTTGGGGGGTTTGAACTCCCAAACCCCCTCTGCGTGCGCCACTGGTGTAACATATATATAGAAAAATACTAAATATAGTAAAGGCTGAAAAACGCATTCGATTATATTTTCTTGATATAAATATATTTTTGTTTTATGAAAATCCTTTCACATAAATAAGTAGTGGTTTGGTTTTTTATTTCTGATATAGACATAGTAATCGTTAGTCTCTGGAATCACAAAGATCCTATCAGGATCAAGAAGTTATTCGGAATTATGAAAAATACTTCAACACTTTCAAATCATATTTCGGTATATAGAGTTAAAAATAACGTAATTGGGGGAAAAAATTAAGATAAATATTGACTTTGGTTTTTAAAAATATTCGGTCTAAGAATCGAACCGAAATCGAAGTTGAAAGCCTTCGTAATATAAAAAACATAAAACAAGAGAAAAACAATTGATATGTAAATGTGTATATTTTTGGTCAGCCCTGTAAAACATAAACCATATTAAACCATGATCAGCATATTTAACAAGACCTGACCAACGAAAGACAAGCAAGAATAAAGCGCGGAAAGTTTAGCATTGCCCGCTGAGGAAATAGATTTTGCTATGATTTCTTTGTCGGCTGGTTGTTGTGTTACGATTTGAACCAATGGCCGTTTCAAAAGTAATTCATGTAATGCAATTTTTAGCATTTGATGAGAACTCGATGTAAGACCCATTTGCGTGAACATTGGATAAATCTTCAATTATTGATAAATAATATGTAATGCCAAACTTATGTTTACAGTAATGGAAATTAAATCAATTATTTAGATATCGATCTTTGCATGAAAGCCAAAATTTTAGTTAGATTAATGTAGATTAATTAGTGCTTCAAAACAGATATAGACAAATGATTGAGTTTCCTGAAAGTATAAATCATTTTACTAATAATGCGGTAGTTTTTTATTAGCCGCTTACTCATTTTGTTGTTTTTTATTTTGTTTATGTTTATGTTTAGTAATTATAGTAAGTTTCCGGCAGCTTCCTTCGCAGTAGTCAAAAGGTTCAAACTTCCGAACTAAAGAATGAATACTTAAGTATTCGAAAACAAAAATTTAACACACTTCATAAATAAAGCTTATGAAATAAAAATGTTAATCGCTTTCTACAGAAAGATCTGAAAAACAACTCCAAATAGAGATGCATAGAAATACAGTTCTGTCGTTACTCTGTGAGTTATAGAGCGATGCAGTAATGAAAGGCTTTAAGTTTTAAAATGGCGCCATTATGTGTAAATCGTTCTTGCAAAATTCTTCATGACAAGAAGTTCAAAGTTTTGCTTTTCCGCCCTATTGCATTTCTAAGTAAATAAATTCCGTTTACCGCTATTTGTTAATTGTCTTTTAAAAGTCTTATATGAAATTAGTGATATTTAAATGAGAACGAAATGCGAAAGGACTCCAGGTAGACGCAGCGCGCGCGTTTCATGAAAGTGTCCGGACCAGTTGCGCAACAACGATGGACAATGAAATGCGTCAGGCTGTAAAAACGTTTGTAAGTTTTTACAATGTGGTAATTAAGAACGAGATTGCACAAGACGACGAAAGAGTTAAAAGGAAGCGCGCCAACACAAACACACACATAATTACACAAACAAACACGACCACACAGCTGTCTGCGCCCAGGAAGATCATAAAAACGCAAACGTAAGTAATCCACATTTATGGCTACAACATTTTCACGGAACTGTGTCAATAAGCGAGGTGAATGCGCTGGACTAATGGTCAGCGGGGAATGGATTCATTCAGAGGCCGACAGGTAGCGACAGGACATTTGGCCACAGCAGCGGTGTGTGGCGTGTTCTGCTGTTGCACCGAAGCACCAAAGAAATTTCAATCAAATCCAACTGGGGCACATTTTTTCAAGCATTCGCTGGGATGATTTGATATTTTACGCGCTCGGGTCAAACTGCGGGGCTGGGCCGCCCCGAGACAATTCGGTGCCCCGACACTTCACTTCAACTGCTTTGCAAAACTGTGGCATGTGCTGCAGTCGGGCAATGTTGGGTGTCCGAAATGCACTCGTCTCGTTAAGCACTGTTCACTTTTTCAATGTTCGCTTTATATCTAATTTTGTTTTTTGTTTTCTGTACTTTTGTACCAGTTATTCTAAACGAAACTTTTCATGCGGTCTTGCTTTTCTCGACGCTATCTTTTTCTTCGTCCACTTCTTTTAGTTGCAAACGTTGTTATTGTTGCTGGCTGCTTGTTCTTCTTGCGGCACCAAACGAGCAGTCCGCTTCTCAGCCAACCAGCCAGCAAGTAATATCCGGCAAGCACCTTCCAAGCGCCGTCCAGCACCAAAGTGCGCCACCAGCGCAGGCGACCGCCGACCGCCGACCAGCAGAAGCGAGAGCCACGAGACGCGCGTGTTGCTGCGGAATACGCGCCAGCACGTTTGTTCTTACGGCTGCGAATGTGACATTGGAATACCTACCTTAACCTCAAAAGTGAATTCGAAATTTTAACAAGGTTTGATATTAAAAATTAAAAAAGAAGGCAAAAACAGCACAACGACAGCAGTGACAGCAGCAACAACAAATGCGCGAACAGCGACACTAACCGCAGTAGCAATGGCAACAAAAATATCCATTCAGTTTTAGTTCAATTCCGCAGCAGTTTCGCTGGGCGTTGTTGTAATTTCTTTGTCAAAAATCGTTAGCGGCTGACGACGACGTCAAAGTCGGCGCCAGCGTCAACGTCGGTGCGAGCCGATTCGGTTTGGTTCTCTGCGCAAATAGTGGCGCACCAACGATTTGTTATTGTTGTTGTATCAGTGCCACCACCGCCACCATCGGCGAATTGTACAATGCGGCGAATTCGATTTGCAATAAAATTTAATTGAAATAGCTGGCGCTGAGGCGCAGAAAGTCGCCGAGAGAGCAAAGTATTGATTGGCATATTAAAGCGCACGGCAACCGAGGAGGGAGGGGGGGGGGGGCAGTGTGATATCGCGCAACTTTAAAATGCTGCCACAACGGCAAAGTGCAGGCTGCAAATACAGCAACACGCGGCGAACGCAGCGCGTCTCAACTGTCCACAACAGCCATAGCAGAGAGCAAAGTGCCTCTGCGTCTGTCCCGCCACCATCGACGGCGTCTTGTTGCTGCCTGAAGTGGTCGCAGCGGGCGTGGTGTGCTTTTGGCTCCACCCACGTCGTCTTGGCAACCGACTAGCCAAGCGACAGTGAGTCGGTGTTGCTGGAACGGCTACAACAACACTACCAACAACAGCGACAACGGCACCAGAGCAGCAGCAACAACAGCCAACCACCCATCCCGTTCAGCGGCCGATTGCGGCTGTTGCAGACCGACCAATACGCGTGCGCCCTGGCACACAGGTAAAAGTGCCAAAACTCGTCTTTCTCCCATTGCGGCGCGCAGTGAGCGAGTATCTGTGTGGCTGGCCGCTGCGCCTGTATGGGTGTTTGTATCTGCAAGACGCTATGTGTACGTAAGAGAGCGGACTGCGTGCGAGCCGCCCGGCGCGACTACTGTTGTCTCGTTTGGGCGCACGCCATTGTCGTTGATTGGTGGATGAAGGACGGGAGGCAGGAAGGTTGGCAAGAAGGTAGAGCTGTGGATGAAATCAAACCAAAGCAAACCAAACCAAACCCGAGCAGAGGTGGATTATGCACACACTCATATAAAAAAATACGATTTAACGCACACATAGCTGCGACTGCACTGGAAGAAATTTTTGATTTTTCTTTACCGCAAGCAAGAGACCTTTAACAGTCTTATATGGCTTCGAAAAAGCCACTGGCCTAAGTTTTCATTTTGCATTGCACCAATCCAATTCCAACCAATTCATTTGTAACTGATGTTTGGCAAAATATTAACCAACCAATTAACCAAGCAACCATGTTTTACCTAAAAGTATACCAATAAAAAAGTAACAAATTCTTAAAATTTAATTATAATTAAAGATAGAAATTAATTTTTTTTTTAAATAAAAAAATGCGCGTTTTATATGGTAAACAAGAAACTTGAATATAAATGGGTGTCCATAAAAGGCTTTATTGAGGTAAATGAGGCAATCAGTGATATTCCAAAAAATAATGGTAACTCCGAATTTTAAATAAGCGCCTCTAGACGGCGGGTTTTGAAATCTTTGTTTTCACTTTCAGTTGCTATTTGTAACTGTTAAAAGTACTGTACGTACCTATTTTTAGCTGTAAATAATAATGGCAATTTTAACTCCGATATTTTGTGTTTCAAGAAGTTAACCCTTTCGCTTCAGGTTTTTACTGGGGAAAGTTAAAACTTTTAATTTTAGGTTTTAGGCTTCTCTGTGCTTATATTAGCAACATTCCATAAGAAATTTTTTAATTGTTATACTCGGACCCTGTATTTTAGAGTGTTTTTCTATGAGAGCAACCACATCGTTGTGGCTGTAATAATTACTTACTCCTAAAACTTTTTACGCATAACGAAAACTTGAATATTTCTTCATTTACTTCAGCCAAAATTAACAAAAAAAGGTATCTAAATTTAAAGAAAACGTCAAATTAAAAAGTTATCTAATTTTTCTGCTTCTTCTTCCTTTACTATGCCAAGATATACCATTAAAAAACGTTTATACTTCTCTTCTTTAAACTTAAATATTCAGTTTATTAATTTCATATTTTTCCTAAAACTTCAAACTATTCTAAGGACCAACAAAAAATGTATTCTGGAAACCACAGAGGGTTCAGACGTCTACAAAGTAGCATGTTACCATATGGCTATAAAAAATGGCGAAAGGGTTAATGCGCGTTTTATATGGTAAAAAAGAGACTTGAATATAATTGGGTGTCCATAAAAGACTTTATTGAGGTAGATGAGGCAATCAGTGATATTCGAAAAAAGAATGGTACCTCCGAAAATTAGTTAAGCGCCTCTAGACGGCGGGTTTTCAAATCTTTGTTTTCACCTTTAGTTGCTATTTGTAACTGTTAAAAGTACTGTACGTACCAGTGGCGGATTCAGGGGGTGGAGGTTTGAAACCTACCCCCGAAATATTAGGATCGACTTTAAAACTACATACAAATTAAAAGACATTTTTTGCATTTTATGAATATTAAAGAATTACTTTTTGAAACCCCCCGAAATATTTTTCTGAATCCGCCCCTATTTTTAGCTGTAAATAATAATGACAAATTTAACTCAGATATTTTGTGTTACAACCAGTTACCGAACAGATATATGCACTGGCAGATAAGATTAATTTCATCGATTCTGTTCCGCACCGGAACCAACTCATTCCGTACGTCCAAAACTTCAGTGCAGGCATCAAAATAAGATTCGTTTCTAACACGTATTCTCACTACCAAACTTTACCGATTATTGTAATCGCCTATTGGAAAAGTCTGTATGAATTCTCATTCGATAATTTCATTTGAATTTATCCAGTCTGCTTTTTAGAGTGTCGCTACAAGTACGCCGAGCACACACGAGCACAGAGCAGCGGCCGTCTGCGTCGCACGTTGAATTTGTTGCACGGATCCGACCAGAACGGGCGAAGCCAAGCCGGGCCAAAGCCTGTTTTTCTACCACCAGCGCACTGTTGCCGCACACACACACACACACCTGCACAGCGCGCACAAACGCGCACGTACACAACTTGAAGCGTGCTGCATGTTGAAGCCGCTGCCGTTGCTGCTGCTGCTGCCGCTGCCGCTGCTGTTGCCGTTGTCGGTGTCGTTGCTGTTGCCGTTTAATATTTTTGTTAGTAAGCCAAATAGTAAGCAGGCATTCCCCTCTGCAAACAGTCACATTCAAGAGCTCAAGCCAAAGAGTACTCGAGCGCGCACAGCTGCCGAGAATCGAGCACCGAACCGAAACCCAAATTCAACCGTTTACCGTGCACCGTACCTTACCGGGGATACCGTACCGTACCGTATCGTACAGTGGCCTGACCGTAGCGTACGGCTGACGACTGGCTCGGCACCGATTCGCACATCCGCATCCGTTGGCCGTGTGCAGTGTGCTAGATAAATAGATACAAAGCAAAGAATATTTTCCTTTCAAATTTACACGCTGCTCCAAGCAAGAATTGCGAAAACAAATAAATTAATAATCTAATAACAATAAAAATAGAAATCGAAATAAAAAACACAATAGCCGCAGAAGCCGTGAAAGTGGCAGCAGCTGAAGCAGACGAGCACAACAACAAAAGCAACTCGCAGGAGGAGAAGAACAAGCAGAACGGATAAAAGTTTCGGCAGGAGTGCGGCGGGTGATTTGTTTGCGAATTTTTAAGTTAAACTGTTCGGCAAACATTCGAATTCGATTGCAGTGAATTGAGTTGAATTGATTATTTTTGTCAAATTGTCGCGCCAAAGCCAACGAACATAGCGAGCGCAGTGAAGTGTTTGGCCGAGTTGAAATTTACACACGAATTTCCGAATTTATTGCAGCCGAGCAAAAGTGCTGCGAGTGTCGCACATATGGGATTTAGTGCGTCGCGATTGAAGAAAAATATCGAAAGAAATAATCGCTACAGGAAATTTCCAATATAAGAAACTGAAGAGCGCGTCCGCGAACACGAATTTCGCGCTACACGGGCAGAGCATTGAAAGTCGCGCGCACGGTTCGCTTTCAGCGAATTCCGGTACACGCCGCGAATCAGCCGAAGCTTCGGTTGCGTTCCGTTAAATTCATTTCCCACACGCGTCCAGCACAGCCGCCAACATAACGGCGCAACTCTTGAACAGTTTTCTGAAGGGATCGCCCCACCAGGCCACGATCGACATCATGCAGAAGCTGTACGCGGAGGCGCCCGGCGGCGGCCCTCCGGTGAGCATGAGCAGTGGTGGTGGCGGCGGCTCCGCTGGTGCCGGCGGCGGCAACAACGCCGGTGGTGGCGGGAGCGGCGGAGGGGGAGGCGGTGGCGGCAGCGCCGGCAGTGGTGGTGCCGGCAACGCGACAAATCCGAACAGCAACAACGCCACCAGCAACGGCGGCACCATGAGCCCGCTCGCGCGCACCGCATACACAATGAACTCGATGGCGATGCCCGTCGGCGGCATGTCGTCGGTGTCGCCGCAGACAGCCGCCTTCGGCGCACTGGAATCGGCGGCGGCGGTGGCCAGCATGACCGGCAGCATGGGCGCCGCGGCGGCCATGAATTCGATGGCTGGCAACTGCATGACGCCCAGTTCGATGAGCTACGCGTCGATGGGATCGCCGCTGGGCAACATGGGCAACTGCATGGGCGGCGGCATGTCCACGATGGCCGCCATGGGTGGCTACTCCACAATGGCGCAAGCGGCGGGCGCGCGCGACCTGGACACCGGCTCGCCCAATTCGCTGAACAGGGCGCGCGTCGAGAAGCCGACCACCTATCGGCGCAGCTACACACACGCCAAGCCGCCCTACTCGTATATCTCGCTGATAACAATGGCGATACAGAACAACCCATCCCGCATGCTGACCCTCTCCGAGATCTACCAGTTCATCATGGACCTGTTCCCGTTCTATCGCCAGAACCAGCAACGCTGGCAGAACTCCATACGGCATTCGCTGTCGTTCAACGATTGCTTCGTGAAGATTCCGCGCACGCCCGACAAACCCGGCAAGGGCTCCTTTTGGACGCTGCACCCCGACTCGGGCAACATGTTCGAAAACGGCTGCTACCTGCGCCGGCAGAAGCGATTCAAAGACGAGAAGAAGGAGGCCATACGACAGCTGCACAAGAGTCCATCGCACAGCAGCTTGGAGGCGACTAGCCCCGGCAAGAAGGACCACGAGGACTCGCACCATTTGCATCATCATCATAGCCGCCTCGACAGTCACCAGCACCACCACGGCAAGGACTCGGGTGGAGCGGGCGTGGGTGTGGGTGGCGCTGGCAGCGTGCTCGGCACAACACACCGCGACTCGGAGGCGCTGGCGATGCTGCACGCCAACGCGGAGCTGTGCCTCCAGCAGGCCGGCCAGCACGCGCCCTCGCACCACCACCAACAGCATCACCAGCTGCAGCACGAGGAGCTGTCGGTAATGGTGAACCGATGCCATCCGTCGCTGATCAGCGACTACCACCCCTCCATGCACCACCTGAAGCAGGAACCCGCCGGCTACACACCATCCAGCCATCCGTTCTCCATCAACCGGCTGCTGCCGGAGTCGAAGGCTGACATCAAAATGTACGACATGAGCCAGTATCCCGGCTACAACGCGCTCAGCCCGCTGACGAACTCACACGCTGCCTTAGGACAGGACTCGTACTACCAGAGCTTGGGCTACCACGCGCCAGCCGGCACGACCAGCTTGTGACATCACCAGTACCCGTTGGCTTAAGGGCGAGCGGACCAGATGCTGCGCAACGTCAACGCCAGCGCCACCGCCACCGCCAACAGCAGCAGCATCTTTGGCAGCAGTGCCGCGGTGGCCGCTGCCGCCGCTGCCAGCCTCAATAGCCTGCACAGCAGCATCAGCGGCAGTGGCGGCAGCACCAGCAACAACAACAACAGCAACATCAGCACCGGAGCTAGTGGTGGCCCCCTGGAGTCGGCTCATCACCACCACCACCACCATCCGCACCATCACCACGCCCACGCCCACGCACACGCCCATCAGCAACATCTGGCACAGCAACAGCAACGAAAAGCCTATCTCAAGTCCATGCAGCAGCACTACCAGCAGCAACAGAGCGCCAGCACAGGCGGCGGCAGCGCCAGTCCGCCGAAGCTCAGCGCGCACCAGCAACACCAGCTGCTGCAGAACCAACTCACACCACCGGACCTGCAGGACGACAACTCCAACATCACCGCCGACTTGAGCGACGAGCAGCAGCTGCAGCTGCAGCAGGCACAGCAGCAGCAGCAGCTCTACAACAACTACCAGCAGTACGCGGCGGCGGCCACCTACCGCAATTGGAACCACAGCTTGACGCTGAACGGAGCAGCGGCGCTGCAGAATCTGCTCTAGCGCTGAGCGCTGTACGAGCAGCAGCCGTCGTTGCACAACGCCGCACCGCAGCAGCACCAACCGGCGACAGCAACGACAATGGAAAGCATTGTTGCTGCTGTTGCGGCCGTCGAGCCAAAGGTGGCGGAGACATGAGAGCGGGCGCAATTAGCGGGCTTGTGACGCAGCGCGTGCACAATGCGAGGACGAGGCCAGGCAGTTGGCGCGGCCTTTTAGCACCTGCGGACAGTGGCTGTGTGTGGGAGCAGCCAGCCGACCGAGGACGTCCTGTTGTGCCGGTCTAGAGGGCAGTAAGTAGTCAGTATAGGGCAAAGCAGGCAGTGGCGTGCGCCGCGCCGATCGCAGCGCCGAGTGCGCCTCTTGTGACGGCGTTAGGCGGCACAGTTAGCGCCTTCACGCGCGCGCTTGCCTTAACGCTTCAACGGCTGCCAGCTGAATGCATTGGCGCGCCTGGCCGCTGAAGATGAATGCCGGCAGCGGACTTGGATGTAGGCAAATCTTATTGATTGCGCGCGTTGAACTTGTAAATATTTTTCGATTTTATTGCCCCTTCCCCGATTGTTGCTTCTTCATTTTGCAAATGCTTGCATGGCATTTCAGTGTGTTTAATACTGCGTGGGCGGTTTGGCAACTCCGTCCTTCTGCGCGTTCCTTCCTCTCTTCTAACGTGGAGGTAGAGATCGGTCGACGCGATCGTTTCCCTAACTGCGCGTTCTTGTTGCAAACATTCCATTCGAAGCAGCTATCAAAAGTGATGTAGTTGTAGGTCAAAATGTTTTCCAATGAAAAACTTTACGTTAGCGCACTATGAATGCAAAATATTCCCCTCTCTCTCTCTCTATCCTTCTCTCTATGCAATAGTCAACAACGGTGATAAGGACTTGAGCATAAATGTAGTAACGGATTAGTTTGTTTTCCGGTTGGTGGTTTTCTACATGCGTGTTAAGTATGTAGAAAATTGAAAATAATGTTTTCCGATTGCTCCAATGTCGCATAAAGGTGCCCAGAACATTTTTTGTCCACTATCTGCTATTGCAATAGAAGTCGCTTTACGCGAGCAACGACTGTGAATGTTGTTGTACATTATCCTGGAATTTTATTAGATTTGTGTTTAATATTAAATTGCATTGAGATCAGCAATCCGGACTTGCCTCGTCTTTATGGCCGCGTCTGACTGTACTTATTCGGCTTGTGCGCCTGCGTTGATTCTCGATTCCGTTACTTTAGGGCCAGGCAATAACTGAACTTGTCGAAACTTCCGTGCCATTTATGCCACTTATGTAAATGTAAAGTCTTAATGCAGAGCCAGAGCAACTATAGAAATACGCAAGCAAGACATGCGAACGAGTGTCGTTGCACGACACAGCAAACAATCAATCAATCAACACGTTTTTATACTAATCCCTAAATTTTAAGTACTGTAAATTTGTTCGTCTTTATGCTTTGTGGTTACATTTGATTGCATCTGGATGCGTAGTTTTAGTTGTATGTACATTTAACTCCCTTATTGGATAATGCGTAGTTATAACGATGCAAGTGCAATTGAGAAAATGTTGAACGATTGAGTTGGCGCCGACGTGGGAGAACTCAACTCAACTCAAACAAACAATGTTAAAGAAAACGGAAAGAATCCATTCCATTGTAGATTGTCATACGAGAACCGAATTCGAATTGAAATGATCAAAAACCAAAAATGAATCTTCACAAACAATTTTTATACATATGTATACTTTTACACTCTATCTTTACTTTACACACGTTTGTTCGTATGAAGTCCGTTTAGTTTACTTACTTGAAAATGTATAAAAATGCGAAAAACAATTTCAATTGTTATTTCATTTTTTAATAATTTTATTTTTCTCATTTCGCATTGCTAAAAGTGTTTATAGCAGTTTGCACACACACACATACATATGTACACAAACACCCACACACTCGTACACAAACGCCTACAATAATGTAAATTTATGCGTAGAATTGTGTAAGATCGTGTCGTTTTTTAACTGTAATTAACTAATTAATTATCAGAAGTAATTAATGCAAGTAATTAGTGCTAATCAAGAGAAAACAATTAACGAATCGATCGATACCACACACAGACAGCAACTAGCATTAAGTATTGAAAAATCTTGCTGTAAGCCAGAGAATGTAAGAGACACATTGCAATCAACATGCAACACGGAAATCGCAATTAATTTTTCATAGAAATAATGGAAAAATGAAATTTTTACGCAAACAATTAATGAGAATAATGCAGAGCACAAGCAAAGCTAATTGAAAAACGAATTGAAGTGTGTGCATGGAAAATGCAAAGATGAAACAAACGAAAACTAAAAACTGCAGACTCATAACAGAAAATTAAGTAAATTTAGATTAGAATGATAGCAGAATGACGTTGCCGTTGTCGTTGTCGTCGCCATTGCAGCAGCCGCAGCAGCAGCGGTGGCAACATCGGCATCGGCATCGGCATCTAAGCAAATAAATGAAAAATCAACTTGTTAATTTTGCGATACAAAACACACGAAGCCACACACACACATACACACAGACATACGTACGTACTTAAGTCGTTTGTAAATGCATGCGCGAAATTGTGTATACATACTAGCAGTAAATATGCATAAATATATCTGTCAAGAAACACAAAAATTACAAAAGCAAAACAAAACAAAAACAACAACAAAAAAGAAAACGAAAAACAACCACAGCAACTGAAGCAGCAAGAAAATATGAGTAATAATAATTATAAATAGTAATGATAATAAATAACTTTAAACCTAGTTAAAATTTAATAAAATCTTATTTTAATGTTTTAAATACAAAAAATAAAACCATGGTCAGTTTTCTTTGGAAAATCAAATTGAAACAGAACTCAAATACATCAGTGTGAGGGAAAGACATCCGAAAAGAACAAAACATTTCAGATAGCAGAAATTTTATTAAAGATCCAACTATCGTAAAGAGTAGACGATAAAACAGCCAAGAAGAAACCAGACATTTGGTAAAACTGTAGAACTATCTAATGTATTTAAGAACAATGAAAGAACAGTCGCCTAACAGGTTTATTGAAGACATCATCACACAGGTCCTTTGCAACAGGTCCTTTCACAGAGACTATATATTCTTCTAATTAGTTCGAAAGGCCAAGAGACCCGAATAATCGTACACAGGCTACAACAAAACCACTAAGCTATATACTGGGTTCATAAAAAAATTGTTTCTTATTTTATAAAAATCGGTTAAAAAAATCAAATTAAATTTAGGCGTCTATAACATAAAACACCGGCCCTATAAAACTTTGTTTACCATTCGACTAAAGCAATATCGCGTTCTCGAAGGAACTCACAATGGACAAGTGTCACAAGTAAGAGGGATTTTAGGGGTTGAAACCCCCAAATATATGTATGTTAGAAATAGTTTAGGGAGCATTAATGATTTCAAATTATATTTGACTCAAAAGCTGTGCACAAAACGCTCCTAAAATGAAATCCTGTGTGCGC
This sequence comes from Melieria picta, assembly GCA_964056695.1. Classification (NCBI taxonomy): domain Eukaryota; kingdom Metazoa; phylum Arthropoda; class Insecta; order Diptera; family Ulidiidae; genus Melieria; species Melieria picta. The sequence goes on along the minus strand of OZ057398.1, from coordinate 102,122,976 downwards.
CACTGCAATGGATCTTACGATTTTTGTATGCTGAGACTATCTTGACAAGCACTTTTAACTCCCTAACCTCATTAATTCTCATTATTCTGTTTTTAGTTAGTTCTGTTTAATTTTACATATATTACTTACAGTACAATGGTTCAAATGGCTGGGTGCTATGTCTTACATCATAATAGTGAGTTAGACCACCAGTCAGAGTCAGTGGTTTCAAATCCAGTCTAATATACAGCAAGTGCTAGGTTAGGTTAGCTAAGAAGCTGGCTAGATCGGTATTAGGGCCAACAGTGAAACGAATCAGTTGGAAATTTTTTTGAAGCCCAATATGGCTCACTGAATCCTTTAGTTAATTTAGCTAACAAAAGTTTTTTCAGTACTTCAAATCACTTGAAAGTTAATTGTTTTGCAGTGCCAAATGCCAATTTCATTAAATTCTAGAATTAGAGTACTTAATTTTGTGCATTCATTTTGATTTGTAATTAAAGTGTGCTCGAGCGAATAGGCCAACTCGAAGCCTCTTCATTTGATTCTATTCAAGATTTCTCATATTGAAATTTTCCATTTTCGATTTATTCGTTGTCACTTTTATCGGTCGTGTGGGCATGGAAACGCTTCAATTGTGCAGATAAACGTTGAACAACTGACCTTTAACAATCGATTCTGCATTACTTGTTCTGTCTGGATGGAATAATGATGAATTTCTTGCTATCTTATCTAGTCAGAGCATTTGATAGCGACAAGCGACAATAACCAGCAATAAATTGCAATCAGAAAACAGTTCAATAAATGTGCATGGCGCGCGAGCCGTTCGAATCATTTGAACTGCGTCGGACCGAACCGTCCGCGCCATCGACAATGCACCGCAACTGCAGTGGCAGGCGATGCAGATGGTGGAAGGTAACATTGGCTGGGCCTTTCCGGTTTCGGAGAGTGTCACTGGCTGTAGGTGGCCGTAGGCAATCAGGCAGACAGGCCGACCGTTGGACTTATCTCTGGCTGGCAAATACACTGGCCGCACAAACAGAGTGCATTGAAGATACATTCACCGTATCTCGGACTGCACTCGGGAACGCTGCGGGCGGCAGCCAGAAGGGTGTTAGGGGGGGCTTATAAAAATACCGAAAAGTGCAGGCGCACTACGGAGAACAGCCGAGGAGTTGATATGTCAAAACGAAACGAAAACATTGATAAGTGCCCAACTACAATTTTATTAGCGCGTCGAACGGTTGAGGCACTCCGACAGCGAGTCGCGTTGAATTGATGACGATAAGGTTGTCATATGCCATAAGGCCCAACGATGACAATAATGGCGATAAGTAATTCCTACTTACAAATTTATTTAATAAGCTGTTGTCTTTCCAATTAACAATAACAAGCGATGCCGCTTCAGGTGGTCAGTTGAGCAGTGGACGGACGTGTGATTGGGGTTGATGCAGGCATTGGTCGATTCGTTTGATTCGGGAATGGTAAGTGTGAAAATTTGCATTTTATACAAGAAATTAATGTTAAACATAAATGAATTTGTGTTTTAAATATGAATACGTATGGCAGTTGTTGTGCTTTGCAAGACGCTACAAAATATCGATTGCATTGGTGTAGAACAATGATGACCATTCTGCTTGTCGAAAGAGCAGTATTCAAGTACAGTTGGAAGTTGGATTGATTATAATATTTAGCAAGGACTTTCAATACTAAATATTAGTCGGCTGTAGTGGCGCACATAGGGGGGAGGGAGTTTTGGGGGTCAAACCCCCACAAACACAAAAATTGCTGGTACAAAATGTGGTTTCGAACGGTATTCGACTCAAAAGCTCTACGCAAACCGTGCTCCCTCCCTATAACGTCCCTAGGCCCACTGTCTTAATTAGTCTTAACCCTTTCGATCCCGAATTTTACCCTGTGTCTCGATATGACTTTTTGGTATTTAAATCATGAATCACTTGCCTAAGAAGTGTGCACACGACATTTGAAGTCGCCACGCCTCTTTGTTAGAGTTCTAGAGCTAGTTTACTTTTGAACAATTTTAGCTTAAAACGGGCTAAATACATTTTGTATCAAAATTTTTTAACTACAGAAAAATTATTTTATATTTATGTATTTTGCCATAAATATAAAATAATTAAAAAAATTATCACTTTTTAATTTTATTTCATCATTATTAAAGAAACAGAGTTTTGATCAAACGCGCCCAATTCGTAGATTTCAATTAGAACACAAACTTTCCCTGATATCGCTGCAAATGATTGGAAATTATTTTGGGGATAACAGTAAAAATGTTGTCATTTGCTTTGAATTCACTTCTAAAAATATTAATTTGTTGGTGCATACTTAAATTAAACCCATAAATCAATCTTAGCTTTTGCTATAAGATAAAAAATAGGTGAAGTTGGCTCTCAGGCAACTTTGGGGTCGAAAGGGTTAAGAACTTTCATGGGATTAGAACCTTGTACTGGTCCAAGTGTCGTCTCCTACTATGAAATACAGCATCGCAGTGGAGGATTATGTGTTCTGGTGTTTTCTCCGCTACTCCACAGAACCTTCAAGTAGTGCCGGAATTCGCAGAAAACCGATATGCAATGAATAATGGTTTTACATGAAGAACAGCAAAAGTTTGTCATGAAAACGGCGCATACGTGGTTCAAAAAACTTTGTTGAAAATATAAAAATTATTGATTCTAACCTTTTACTGCCTGATATGTATTTTAATATCCATAAAGCAGTGTTTATGTGCATATAATATCGATTATACTAAAACTACCACTAAGAAATGACTTGATCTATTTGATTTGAAACAGAGTTACCATGTCGTAGTATTTAAAAGTGGTGAAAATGTGCGCATTAATTCGATAAAACAGGAATTTACAAACTATAACAACTGGAAATGGGTTAATGCTGTTTTAAATTCGTAAATCAGCTACTATTTATTTTAGTCTTTTTTGAAAAATCAGATTTGATTACATAAGAACCCACATCAGTCGGTAGGATACTCAAATACCCATTCAAAAGTCAAACATGCCGTAAGTTACACATCTGAAATTTGACACAGCTACTTCTGTGTCTATACGGCAAATATAAGTCCAAAAACTTTCAAAAAATCACAGAGCAATGAGATTTCATAGATATGGTTTTTTCTCATTCCGTTTGGGAGCATAGGACCTCAACAAGGCCCTTCTCTATGGCCCGATTTGAAGAGTATGCATTATTACACACTTCGCATAGAATCGATGTCCTTCAGGTATTTTGCGGTCGTCCGCTTCTTTTACTCCCTTGGGGGCTGGTGTAGCGTGTGACCTATTCAGCTATTTTCTTATCCGCTTAAAAAAGTGTTCTTCACTCATTAGTTTCCTGAGCACATCATTTCGGAATGTTTTCGTTACGGGTTACATGTTAAAAACAAAAATCGATTACCCTATAAATTTAAATGTTTGTGTTTCTTAAAGCGTATTGAGTACGAATTGTTGAAAATATTTGTGTCTACTTGAAGTTTTTGCCAGCAATGCCGAATGTCTCCGTTATGGTCCGTTGCAAATAAGAATTTTTGGCTAACGTTGGTAGATCAAGAAAAACAACCAAAACAAAACCAGCAACATACCAAAAAAGAACACCAAAAAAAACAACTGAAAAGGACGAAGCAAAAACAGCTTAGATACTCCAGGACAATATTTGCGTATATGATGTACTACAAACACATACAATGTGTACCCAACAAATACAGACAAGCGGAAGAACATCCACTTTTCTCTCTTCGGCCGTACGAATTATGTAGGTTTGTGTGTGTGTGTTCGTGTAGTGCTGGTAGTGGTGAATGTTGAATTTATCGAATAAGCAATACAGCACCGCAGCAGGCAGAATGAGGGCTATTGAAAAATTAAAATGGCGGCAAACACGCCAACAGACTTCGTCCTCGAGACGTTTCGCGGCTGAAGAGTGAGTGGCCGTATGGGCTACTCACCAGGCGGCACAAAAACATTCGAATACGCATTTTATGTTTTATATCAATACTGAAAATATTCGATAAGGATCCACTGCATGTGGCCAAATGTTGAAAGGACTTTTCGGAATGTCAGGAAGCGTGGCGTATTTCATAGAATGTGTTGTACCTACTTGAGATTTGGCGCTGGAGGGAGAAAGTGGGAACAAGTTGAAACAAGTGGGAGTGCAACGTGGAGGAGGGCGACGCGGTAGAGAGTGCGTTATCGGTGGCGGTGGTGGTGGTGGAATCGGTATCTGCAGACAGCCATCGCAGACATGCGCGTTGTCAGCCTGCGCATGTCCTGTCATTACGTGCGCTGCCTGTGTGCTGTGTATACACAAGGAACTACGTTTGTGTGTGTATATAGATATGTCTGTATATATGCGTATACATGCGCGTGTGTGACAGCTTGTGTGCGTGAGCCTACATTTATATGTAAATAGATAAATAATTATGAGATAGTTGCATGCGACCAAAATAAGAAGAAGAATAGGCATTTAAACGTTTGTAGCGAAAGCTGTGTCACCTTAATTAATTTATGAGCCAACATACGCGTACATAAGTCGCCAAAATTGTAGCCACTGCAATGTCGGATATGGGCTCAGTTGATTCCAGGAGCGATTTAGTGACAGCCAAATTCGAAATGATTTTTGATATCTGTTGACATTGGACACTTCGAGGTGTCGTCGCTGTTCGAAATGTCTTGCATGCAATTAGTAAGTATATACTATATGCATAATATTTATACATATGTGAATACTCATATGGGTTAATACGCACATATTTCGCTTTTAATTTTACCAGAGTATTCGCTGGGGAGTCTTTCTGGCCTGTCCTGGGTGAGGCATTAACATTCCGGCTTAATTGAGGCTAACCACTGATGGCCAGCAGAATAATGGCTGCAGGTCATGCATGCTCGTAATGGCGAAACGCTTAAAGGCCACCATTAGCCTATTCCGCTAATTGGCCTGAAAAGCACTTTGGTGTTCACCGAAACTGCTTCACGCTAATGCCTCATTGATTTATATTTTACCAACTCGGCTATAATCTAATTGGTGTTTGGATTTCGTAATAATTTTCATGACATACAATTTTCCCTTTCGAGTTTAAGTGTTACAACAAAAAAATAGTGCACATATATCCGCCCTTAACCATCTTTAAATTAGGATTTTCTAGATTCGAATCGAGGGTATTGGTCTTATTAAAAAAACTTCATTGCGAGTTAGTTACAATTAACAAAATAATTAGAAAATTTCATCCTTGAATTGACCTTTGCGGCTATGTTAACCCTTTCGCTATTTTGTTGCCATATGGCAACATGCTACTATGTGGACGTCTGCATCCTCTATGGTTGCCAGAATTCATTTTTTTTGGTCTTTAGAATAGTTTGAAGTTTTAGGAAAAATACGAAATTAATAAACTGAATATTTAAGTTTAAAGAAGAGAAGTATACACGTTTTTTTAATGGTATATCTTGACATAGTAAAGGAAGAAGAAGCAGAACAAATTATAAAACTTTATAATTTGACGTTTTCTTTCAATTTAGATACTTTTTTTTTTTAATTTTGGCTGAAGTAAATGAAGAAATATTCAAATTTTCGTTATGCGTCAAAAGTTTTATGATTAAGTAATTATTACAGCCACAACGATGTGGTTGCTCTCATAGAAAAACACTCTAAAATACAGGGTCCGAGTATAAAAATTAAAAAATTTCTTATGGAATGTTGCTAATATAACCACATAGAAGCCTAAGACGTAAAATTTAAAATTTTAACTTGCCCCAGTAAAAACCTGTAGCGAAAGGGTTAATAGGATTCGATCCGTGAGACGCTGTTTGGTGTGATTCTGTTGCGTAAGTTGAGCTGGATCTGATTACTGTTTGGAATGATGTTATTGTAATTAGTAAATTGTTTTCTTTTATCTATAAACCAGCAACTTAAAAAACAAAACCATTAAAGCCTTACCATAAATTCCGCAATAGCGCAACTACTGTAACTCATTATCTATCGAAAAATCACCAACAAATTTCAGTAAAAAACGCTGTTTAAACTGTTTTATCTAAATTGTTTTCAAAAACCGTTCCATAAGCCAATCTTCTTAAACATGCTGGATCTTGCCAATTCTGATGCCACATTTACAAAACGCATCATAACTAGTTAGAAAACATGAGTTCACGGGTTTCATGGGTGTTAGGGTGTTACTCATTGTATTTTTCAATATTTGTGGTTTGGTTCATGTTAAATTCGTTTCAGACAGACATAAACAATATTAAAAACATCCAGGACAACAGAAACGATTAGATTTGTAGAAAAACAAGTTGTGGATTTTAGATAAACATAATGTGCCATAGAGTGACAATTTTGACCGTATTCAAGTTCAAAAATGCAATAAATACCGATCCGAATATCGATCACCAGATCAAGCTTTGTGTGACTTTTTAATGTTCAGTTCTCGTTTTGACTCCAAAACCAAAATTCGTGAAAGCTGTAGAAGACCTCATTGGAAAGTATCTACCTACCTTTAAAAATTGGTTTAAAAACTGGAAAAAAACTGAAGCACAATTTTGTAATCGCCCCAATAGATCTTGGTACCACTTGATACACAGAGATAAAAGAGAATTCGTTTCTTAGTCATGCCATGCGTTTATGGAGTTCTTTCCGTCTTGCAGAAGTTTTTCCTGACGCGTAAAGCTCCGATAAATTTGAACAGAATGCTCCTTATATTTTGTATCCACCTTTAACACATCTGCGCATCTAGATTTCAGAACCACGTACCAGAAATGTTTTGCCCGAGGCATCCACTGTATATGAATACTTAGTCCTAATACCCCGAACACATAGACGACGGCAGCGACACGACTGCAGTGGTCAAAATATATAATCGGAACGTTACTAGGGAAACGATTATTTTGAGGACAGCAGGCTTACATGAACACAGAACTATTCTCTATTTCTTAGGCGACAAAATCAAAGCAATTGGCATCACTGCTTCAAAACATTTTCAAGGAAAATTTTCTTACATTCTCGGTGTGCTTTGAACAATAATTACAAATTTGTTAGTATTACAGTTAAAATTTAATAGTTCTAAAAAATATTACACATTGCCATTTGTTTTAAATTGATTGTACAACGGCAAATTTGTTAGTATTCCAGTTAAAATTTAATAGTTCTAAAAATTATTACACATTGCCATTTGTTTTAAATCGATTGTACAACGGTAAAATGGATATAGATTTTATCTGCTTCGTGTAGATAGCGATAGAAGTAGATGAGCGTTTCACCAGCCCGAGCTAGGAATCGAACCTAGGGCCTCGGTATGAGAAGCCAGCGCGCTACCTGCTGGACTATCGAGGCCGGCAATTGTTTCCCATTGTTTGTCTGTAAGTAATTCAATTGTAGACTGAATATATAATTAACAATAAAAAAATAATAACAATAAAAATAATTAACAATAAAAAAATTGTATCATGGTCCAAGTGAAAAAATGTCCTCTAAAGTAATGAAACACTGTACTATATGTCCAGTGTACAGTTTGGTATTTCAATGCGATTTAAGTAATGTTTTTTAGTTCCACGACAGATTTAAGATGGAAGTCAGCAGAGTTTCTCGCACAGTGTGTTCTCCCTAAATCCGTGTTTTGCTTTCTGCATTTTAACCAGCTACAAGCGAAATTAAAATTTCAACACTCAAATCAAACCGCTTCGTCAACTGGAAGACACCATTTCTATGCGGCGGCGGGTGGGCGCTTATCATTTTATGAGGCAGCCGTATAGTAAAATTTTAAAGTGATTATTAAATGTGAGTGTGGCTACGTCTGTGTGTGTGTGTGTGCGAAATGAAAATGCCGGAGCGTACAAAAACTGAATATTCCGCTACGTCTTTGCCTCGCCTTCGCCATCGTCTCCACACAGTTTTATTATTTTGTTGCTGTTTTGCGTTTTGTGCGGCTGGTGGCGCTGCTGTGGTACGCAAAAGGCCAATTACCATTACGCAGTCGCTGCAGCATGCGGCCGCAAAGAAGGAACACGGCCAGGCACGATTCGGCACGGCACGGCAACGCAGCCAAGCCGCAATCTTGTAGTAATTTTCTAATGGAATATTTAATTTTAACCCGAGCACCGACAGTGCATAAATACGCCCGAGCGCACATAGGCAGCCCGCACACAGCGGCACACGTACACGAACATGCGCTTGCTGTTATGAAAAAAAATCCTTTTGAACGCGGTACACACATACACATACACACAGTGGCACATGGGCAGGGACACAAAAGCCTTTCGCGTTTATGGCGGTTTTGGCGTTTGCCGCGGTGGCAATGAGCACTGGCAGAGCACCGAGCAGGCAGTTAGACGGCCATGTTGGCGCGGTGCGCCATTCCCTTCGGTGCTGCTCCTGTTGGCGCACTCTGGCCGCGGACGCAGTGTGCGGCGGAGGGCGAGCGTTGCTTAGGCAGCGGAGCGAAAAGGTTGCCTGGTTGGCTGGTTGGGAGCGCCTGGCGGGCAGAGATGGGGCGGAGGGCGGCTGGCGGCTGGCAGCGCTTTTCATTATAATAATAATACTTTGTAATTAGGTTTTCGAAAGTTAATTAAAATTCGGTTATGAAAGCGGAAACTTTCTCATGAACGCTTCCGGAAACAGGAAAACGGAGAATGCAAACGCAGAAGCGCCATAAAAGCGAAACAGCAGCCAGCACCAGCCACCAGGCAGCAGCAGCCGGACGGACGGGCAAAAAAGGATTTGCGCACTTGGCAAGCGAGCGCTGGTAAAGGATGCGAATGCGAATGCCAGCGCACGAGAGATGAATCTTTTTTGTTGCTGTAGTATTTTGGCTTTTTTGGTTGGTTGCCGTTTTTTAGCACTGCACGCTGGCAAATTGAGTCGGCTGCGGGCCAGCGGAGGGTTGCACCGGATATGGGCGGCCAGGCGGCGGAGGTAACTTTGTTTCGAGCAAAAATTTTTGAGTAAACATTTCAGTTAAATTAAAAAATACATATTATATTTTAATGAGGAACGTTGGCTGTTCGCGGCTGCCTGCTGCATGCCACCTCGCTTCCGCCGGCGCGGCGTTGCCAACTTTCGCGAGGCCGCCACCTATCACGCAGCATGGCAGCGCGCTTAAGGCGGCGTATGAGAAAATGAGCCAATGAGTGCGTTAACATTGGTGGGGAGGGAGGCGCGCATAGGGCTGTCTGGTAATGGCGCAGCAGGCGCAACGACCGACGACCTCGACGACGATACAACGAATGGGATAATTAAAATGATGACTTGGAAATAAATTCCCGTTATCTTTGACCAACAGCCGCCACCAATGTTCTTGTTGTTGTTGCTGTTGCCGCCGCTGTCATTGTCATCGCACGTACGCGTTGTTGTTATGGCGCATGATGATTTTTCGCACTGGCTGGCAGAATGCAATGTGCTGGAGGAGCTGCCGACTGCTGGCGACGAACTAAGCCAAGTGCGCACTAACGTGAACAGACAGCGCCAAAGTCACACAGCTTGGCGAACAGACAGAGAGACCGACAGCCGTGGCGCATATTGACAGCTCGAAGCCAGCGTACGGACGCGTATGACAGTAGCGCATTATTACTGACAGCGGTAATGGGTCCATTGGCCCCAAGCTGCTGGGATGTGCGCTCTCGCGCGCTCGTGCATGCGTGTGTGTGAGTGTGTGTGCGTGAAGGACGCATAAAATGTGCTCTATCAACACGTAGCGCTGCCAAGCGCCTCAACGCACTTGCCAACGCGCTAACGTCCTGCTGCGTGACTGTTGACGGCAGCTTCGGATTAAAACTGCCGCACGGACCGATGCCAGCGTGTGGACGGCTCAATGGGTGAGCTGAATGTGCGACGCTAGCCACCAGGCGGCCGGGACGTGTGTGTGTGTGTGCTTGTGTTTGGCACTGTTATTGTTGTTGTGTTAATTTTTATTGCAGTTTTTTTTCTCGTGCAGAGATTGATGAGTTCAGTGCAGATACTAAGCAGGGTTCTGCAGCTAAAGGTCAGGCTAAAAGTATATCACCGGCACTATACCAACAACGCAATGCGTAACGGCAAATTCTTGGGTAATTTCAGCTGTCGCAAAATATGATAAGTAGCACATACTTTTAGGCATATTTTAAATTGTAAACTTCTGGCTATAATCCTGCTTCACTCACACCAACCAACGAAACCAGTAAAACGTTGCACTCACCTTTGGCGTTGTCCATTTTGCGTTACGCGTTTCCTGTGCCCGCCCCCCTAGTCAAGTGTGCTCAGCAGGCCCACGTAATTACAACGAAATCCTGCTGGATTGCTGCAAGTTTCCACAGCATCGCTGCAAAATCAAAAATCTAATCTCCGAAACCTTACGGTTATTTGTGTTAAAATGCGGACACGTGACTGGCCGCATGCGCGTCGCTGCCGCACTGCCGCGAATACGCAACAAGGCGACGTGCGACGTGCGTCGACAAGTGCATAAATCAAAACATTACAAATTTGTGGCACGCAGAAGGGTCACGGAGATTTCGTCGGCATTATCTCAAAGTGGCACACAATGTGCGCCACTTTCGCACACACATGCAAACAGCCGACAAATGCGCCTGGAGTGTGCGCGCGTTGATTTTATTATCTTCAGATACGCAACTGGCTTTGTTTACTTTTGTCTAATGCAAAAATATAAAAACTCGCCATTTTCCCCAGCGAATAATTTTAATTTAATAATTCGTGCTGATGTTGCATGTTGTTGTTGTTGTTTTTGTTGGTTGTCGTCTGTGGCATGTTGTGTACGTCATCCTCATCAACCAAGCACCAGCACATCGCATGCCACCGTCACCGCCGTCGCCGCACAGTGTCGCGATCCCATATAAGCCGTGGCCAAAAATACTTAGCGTTGTTCTATTTCGATGAAACTTGGTGAGATTGTTTTCGTGGTGGAAATTAAGAAATTTACAAAAAATCATTAAAATTTGACCACTGCCACGCCTACCTCCCATACGAAAGGAACTGTAATATTGAAATAACTTTCTTAATATTAGTGATAGAATTATGAAATTGTATTTGAGCTTAAAATAATTACATAAAAGCTCACACTAAAAATGGGCAGTCTGCCACGCCCACTTTCAAAAATATTCGTATTTTACTACAACTAAAACTGTATTTTTAGAAGGCTGTTTACGATGCTCGTTCCACGATGTAATTTTAATTGGAAAGCTTTCTAAAACCTTAAAGTGGGCGTGGGAGCTGGAGCATATATATAAAGTTGCCAAAACTTTTCCTTTATGAATTCAAGTTTAATTTTTTCAGCTTGTGATACCATATTTTGGTATAAATGTTTAGATTTTTAAAGTGGGCGTGGCATTCTGCCTACTTTTGATGATACGAACAATGTGCCAACCTTTTCCTTTATACAGCTCATCATTTCAGCAGCTGCTTTGCCACTACTTTCATTGAACGTCGGAAGCCATACTTCGAAAAAATCACCATTTTTGACTGTAGGTGCCACTGCAAAAAGTAAATGTTTAGGTGGGGACGCAAACTTTGCTTTTGTTCATGATTACCATCAACGTCCGTCTTATATTTAAGTAAATTGATAAGAAAATCAAGTTTTATTGTCCGCTTTCTGGATTCAGCTTTACGCCACATTTCGAAGAAATCACGTATTTTTAGTGGATCACTATAAAAATGCGAATAACAACCAAATAAGCACTTATAAACAAAAAACTACTCCGTATTATGTTAATACATACTTTTTTGAGTAATTTAGGGTTGGAACTAAAAAAGTGTTTTTGACGTTTTTTAAACTTTTTTCCACCAAACTTTTGGTTCTTTGTTAGAAGCAAACCGAAAAACGTAATTTTTCAATGTAAGGTGATTTTACAGTTATTTCAAAGCACAAACCAATAAATAGTGCTGCCATACAGGAAAAATTCCAAAGTATTATTTAGTACAATATAACATGACTATACTAGTACATAAATTATATTTGTATTTGATTTTTCATTCAGCATAAAGAATTACCCACAAACTTGGAACGAATGCGTATTTTTTAACATCAACTTTGAAGCTACATAAAAATGGAACGGAGTAGGATATTGAAGATCGGAAAACGGATTTTTCTTAGTTGAGATATTATCTGTCGACTGTCATATTCATTTTAGTCATTTTGTAACATCGATTTTTACCATTTTTGGCCACACTCGCGACACTGTGCACCGTCGTCGTTTGCCTGCGCACACCTCGCAGATACTTTGGGAAACGCATTAATCACGTTCGGCATGCAGGCACCGCCAAAAGCGACAGCAACAGCAACAGCAACAATAACAACAACGAAAAAAACAACAGCTGTGGGTGTGGGTGAAATTGCTGGCGCATTGCTGATGGCATGCAATGCGCTGGCTGGCTACGACGGCAAGGTTGGTGGCGGGTGCGCGCGGGTGCGGTTAAAATTGAAAGGGTGTGACAATGACTGATGTGCCCAATGATGCCTGGTGCCGTCTTATCGATTGGCGAACATGCGCGTTCCCAGCAGCGCACACACCTCGACGTTATCATTGCCGTCCTTCGATTGGATGTAATTTCATACGAGCGCCCGTTCGACCGCTCAGCCGCTCGTCCGCTCCATCGACAACCGAGCGGTATTAATGTCCAAATTATGTGCATACATATATTTGACAAAGGTTTCCCCAGCCACGTTGACCCGAAGGGCGGTGTCGCTGGTATGCGAGTATAAGTGTTTGCTTGTGTGTGTGTGTGTGTGTGCGCGTGTGCGTGCTTCTGTTAAAATAGATCAATTATAATTTATGAAATATTATTAAAGTGAAAATTTAATTTTCGTTGAATACACCGTGCGACAAAAATGAAAAAATGTTTTCACACTGGGAAAAATCCATATGGGCGTGAAACTAGAGACCAAACATAGTAATGTTGCGTACTCAGTTTTTCATTTCTACATCCTTTGTCCTTTTAAAAGGACTTCAAAATTTTGAAAGGGATAAAAAATAAAAAAAATATAAAAAATACTTAACCTCGTTAGAATATGGCGATATGTATATCAAATGAAAGAAGAAAGGCTCAAGAATTTAAATAAAATTGATTTGTTATCTATTTGTACAAAAAGGATATCAAAAAGATCCTTTGAAAATTTTAATCCTTTATATCCTTGAAAATGTATATAGAATTTTCTTGAAAAGTAAGTATGTTAAACCCCAAAATTTCCTTGATCACGTGTCAAAATTTCATTATTCTCGTTTCATTGATTTTGTATCTTTTTATTATTTAAAATACTGATACTCAAATAAATTAGAATTTTTGTACTTCATTAGGCAGCTTCCGCCTTTTTTTTTGCTCGACAAATTTCAATACATATAGGCTCAGAGGCGCACCCGGGAGTTTTTGGGAGTTCAAGCCCCCCAAAAAAAAATGCTGGTGAAAATTATGGTTTCCAACAGTATTGGGCTCAAAAGTTGTACGCAAAACTTTATTAACACTTTGCTGACCGGTCACGAGTTAACTCGTGTTTTCGTGGTCACGAGTAAACATGTGATAAGCTTGATTGTTGATTTGTGATGGTGATTGTTATACTTTTTATCATACGAAAAAGACATATTAAGAGTTGAATAATAAATAAAATTTATTAAAGTTTATATTGTTTTACTTCCACATCCGCTTTCAAAACAATAGCCGGGCACATGAGGTAAATTTCAGAAAAGTTGCCGGTCAGCGATGTGTTAACTCAAAACGGAGCGTGAATTAAAATTTTATGAACAGAATGTGGAAGATAGCACCATGGATATCTATCAGCCTCTTAGCAGTATCGAGCGCAAAAATCCTAAATTTTTCAACATTTATTTTTTAACCTGAAAACACAGCTTTAGCTTTAACATAAAATTTTGCACTTGTATTAATCATATTTTAATTTTAATGCTCCAAATTTGGTTAGAAAAACTTTTCAATACGACACATTTTTAACTGATCGTTCCTATGGCAGATCGTTCCTATGATGCAGTTGGGCGATCTTGTTAAAATTTAGATATGCGATTCAGTATTACATATAAATCTCAAATACGAAATTTTGTGAGAATATCTTTAAATATGCACTTGTTATGACATGTATTTTGCCAGATTTACTAATTCGCCCACTTTGTGGGATGAAAGCCCCCTTTGCTCCCTTTTCCCCTTTCACATTTGGACCACAAACCTCTTTAACATTACCGGTTTAAAAAAATTAAAACTGTCCGCATTAAACCTATGAAAACAAAAATATTTACATAAGTAAATAATTTCAGTCACCGTATATAAAAATTCAAGGTGAAGGTTAAAATAAGGAAGTAAAAAAATTGCAAAACACATTATATTTACATCACTTTATTTAAAAACAACAACACAATAACATAAACAAACAACAACACCACCGCACAAAATGGCAAGCTTCTTTTGCACTTCTGGGTTTGCGCCCCATTTTTAGTACAGGCACTCACAGTCTGTAGAAGATTATAATCTTAAAACGTGACTTAGTATTAGGAAAAAAATATCAATGGGGGCAACGAGGGGGAACACAACTAAAACTTTAAGTGAAATTCTGGGAGTTAGACGAAAAACACAGAATATAATAGTTGTAATTTTTGATTTTTGTTTTTAAGTACACTTCAATTTAAATATATCTAATTAATTAAAATGAAGTTTAATACCTTTATGTTCAATATCCATTTTTTTATTTTAAATTTGGTGATTTTTTAATAAAGTTTTTAACATTTCAAAATTGATTATTGAAAAACGCTGTTTACACTGCACTAACCAAGTGAACAAATGTTCTCACTCCTGATACTATTTTCAGAAAGTACCGCAAGAATCAAACAAAAAAATGTACCGTTAGAAAGCTTGATTATATAGAAGACTATGTAGTTACTTTTAATTTTAAAATTTGGACTTCCTTTTTTATTTTATTTTTAATTTTTGGCCTATGGCAGCAACCACTGTGCATCGGCTGTCGGTAAATGAGTCGATTAAACATTGGTAGAGTGCTGCCAGCTAAAATCTTTATCACAAATCTGACGAAGAGTGAAGGATCGGGCGCTAAAAGGTACCGTTGTGTACTCCTATGCGTAAAGGTAGGAACAGTTTTCCAAATTGAAATTTATGTTAGTTTGAATGTTATGTGCGCTTCCCGGAATCACTATTACGTGGCGCTAGTACCTGTCAGCAATATTCCCTCCAAATTTTAGCATCCTATCTGGACATTTGTCAAAGTGTTGAGTAGACTGTTTTGTGCATGTTTCGAATTTTTCAATACACAACACACCGTCTCACAATGTTTTCATTATGCGCGAGTTTCTTGCAAAAACGTAACGATTACAATTCTAAAGCAACTGAATTCACTTGATTTACGTTGCTGGGAGTTTTTACTGTTTGATCGACTCAAAAAACCACTACGGGACACGCGTTTTAGCAGACGAAGAGAGATCAAAACAGTCACAGAATGCAATGCTTGTCGTCAAACCTTGTTTTGATAATGTGGATACACAAAAATAATTCATCTGTTCCGTTAAAACATTCGCAATTAGGAGAAGGTTCATACGAGTATATATTGAATACCGAAATACTGAGCTCCTGTTCTTCTTAGGTACCTTAGTGAATTTCGGAAAGAGAGAAGATCTGCAACCTTTTTTATATCTTCCTATTTTTCCAATACAAAGGCTGCAATTTTAACTACCGAAACCAATAAAGTTACATACATACATATGTGTGCAGCTAGCCAGGCTGCCAAGTCGCACAGTGCTTCGACTCCATACAAAATTGCGGCAAAAATAGAAGGAGTACGTGAAATTCGCTGAAAATTTGCAGTCTAAGTCATTTTGGGCTGCTGACTTCAAAAATTGTGTTTGTTTCCAAAAAACGTTTATGGTTTAAAAAAATCGAATATATATGGTTATATATTATTTTATCATCACCGAGCCCAAACCGCTGGAGCTATAATAATGAAATTTGGTCAAAAGTTTTATTTTAGAAAGTCAACCCTTATAAAGAAGCGATTTCAAAAACGTCGACCTTGAAAGGGGGAAAGGGGGTGGTGAAGCTTATATGGACGAACATTTTTTTTGGTCGGATTTTATAAAAATTTTGTATATGTATTTATATATACCAAAAAAACAATAACGAAATACGTATTTCAGCGTTTTTCTAAAGGCCTTTAAAAGGTGGAAAGAGGGCGGTGAAGTTGCTTAAAGGAAATAATTTTTTTGTTTGATATCCTTAGAGCTTAACATGGATATGGCACAGCCATGAAGATGCAATGCGGCTCAATTTATAACGGCGAAACTATTATAAAAATTATTCTTCAATAATTAGGCCTTCTTAGACATTCCTCCTTTTTTTTAGAATATATTAGCATTAAATCATTTTAGCAAACAAATTCCATAATAATGAAAAAATTGGATAATATGGCTCATAATGGGTTAAATAGGCGTGCCAAACCTATTTTTATAAAAAGCATTCATAATTCCCGGCATTGACTTGGTAACACATTTTGGTCGCAATTTTAACTCAAGCGACTCAAGGTTATAAAAAGATTTACGCCAGTTCACGCCATTCGATTTTAATTGCCTTTCTATTCTAATTTGCCATTTTTCATTTTCATTGATTAAAAAAAATTCATTTTAGAAAATTCATAAAAAAAAAAATTATTTATGCTAAAGAAAAAAACTGATCAGCGGTCCCGCTCCTATCAATGTAGTTTTAATATTAAAATAAATTAGTAGCCTATCTACAACAATACATTTTCCACAATTTTTTCTTATACAAGCACCTAAATTTCATTTTTCCGCTTCAAAAATTTTTGTAAAAATATATCCGACTTTGACAAGCTATATCTCCTAATCTCGACAATTTTTTGATAAAGTATTTCGGATCCAGCTTAATTAAACAATTACCTTTAACATGATACTACTTTCGTCTAAATCCGCGATAATTTTTTTTCTTATTTTTGTCCACTCTCGAAGCACTGTGCGTCGATTCGATCAAGAGCTGGCAACAATGAATGCGACGGTAGCCAACCTGAATGATTAGAACACAAATCCGACCAAGACAAGAGCATTTCATATGTTTGCCTTCTATCTTATTATTTAACAGTCTAGACTTTGCATACCTTTATTGGTTTTAAGAAAGCAATGTGCTATCTTCGACTTCTTCTTCTTCTTCGACTGATGGACCAATTCATCAGTCACTTCGACAATTCTAAATTGCATTATCGTTTCAAAATTGTCATCAATAGTATAGAACTGTGGAGCTTCAACTCTTGAAGCGTTCACAAAAATTGTTAGTGTACAGTTAAAAGTATACATTAATGTGATGCATACTTTTAGGATGAAACATTTTAATTGTGTTCAATTAATTTAATGTTGTGCCTCAAGTTGTAGTGTCCACCGTTGTCAATGAACAGTGACATGCGAGCAGCTGACTATAACTGCAGCTATCATCAGCACTAGCAACACTAACAACGTAAAATACCAGGTCGAATATCACATTTAAAGTGCTCAACAACGAAATCACATTAAAAACCAATTACGCGCGCAATTCATGCAAAATAATGAAAATTTTGTGTTGAAAAGTTTTTGTTTGGAAAAAAGCACATTTACTTAATGCGAATTGGTGGCAAAATAGCAAAGCGTATTTGCACACCAAACCGAAATTAATACATAAACCAACTAACCAACCGACCAACCAGCTGCCCATCCAGTCAGCTAGCCAAAAAATAATGCCGTCGAGGGGCACTGGCGATGCCGGAGGAGGTCATGTCAACAAGAGAGCTCGAGCGACGGAGGGGAGCGATGAAGCGAAGAGTTAAAGTGGAATTTGAATAACATTGCACTGAAAGCGAAACAAACACTCGAATGCGTGGACATGCACGCACACACAAAAACACAAACACACACACACAAGCAAACATTCCAATGTACATAGAGGCATTTGGACATTTTAACATTTTATCCTAATTCACAATTAATGGCCAGAGCCATCGACATTTGCAGCGGCGCTGCTGTTGGAGCCATGGTCGTGGTCGAGGTCGGCGCAGGAATGCCAAACTCGTGTGCGTGTGTGCGTGTGTGTGTTTGTGTGTGCGTGCGAAAATATTTGCACAATAATTAATTGAATAATGTCAATAAATTTTCAACACATATGATAGAAACTTCCTAAAATAACAACACACACGCATACGCATACCTACACAAATATAGAAATAAATACAACACATACACACACACACACATAGAGAACGCAATTAAGTGGCATTCAGCTTTGGCGCTAATGGCAACACCAACAACAACAACAACAACAAATTAAACACCAACACAAGTGGAATAGCACAGCCGAAGATTCTGTTGACGTTCATCAACATGCCGAGGCGGTACAACTGGAGCGGCAGCTGCCGGCGCCGAGCTTAGCGTGTGGCCCATCGTCGGACGACATCACTCAAGTGTGGTGCGATTAGGCGAAACGAATCAACAAATCAGCAAATTTAACAAATTCGACAATTTAATTTGCATTCCGCATGTCGCATCTACGCGCACGTCGACGCCGGCACACACGCCCACATACACATATACAGACACATGTGGGACACTTGCCGCACATTTGCCTCGCTGCGAAAACTCCTACGCCCAGTCGTCCACCCGGCGCGCTCGTTCGTCCGGGGACTGGCAGTGCGCCTTGTTTGCCCGTCTGAAGTCGAAAGTTTGTCTTTCAATTTCGAAAATGGTATTTGCTGAGCGACAGTTGGACAGCGGCGCGGACCGGCGAGCAGCGAAACACGGCGGCCAGAGCGCATAACATTTCATTTGTGTTTCCCATTGTCAACATGTTTGTTGTTGCAGCAGCTGCTGTCGCTACGGCGGCTGACCCGAGCCTCAAGAATTGCTCAGCTGGTACACGAGCGAACGCAAACAATCGCAGCAACAGTTGCAGCTAATGGCCGCAAATCAAGGAGGCAAAAAAGCGGTCGCAGCATCAATTGACACAGAAATCGCATTTTAGTCCGATGCCCTACATTTCATATTGCCCGTCTGCACCTTTCCGGTGCTATGCATGGGTGTGTGTATGTGTGTGTGGTGTATCTTCCGCAGCGTACACAAGCTGCTGCTGTCATCGCACGGAGCCAGCGCAAATGTTTGACTTTGGAAAACAGGAAGGCGGAAAGCAGCGCGACGTGGATCCAACACCCGACCGAACGAGACCGTTGTTGGCGCTTAGAAAACGTGGCGTGACGGTTGGAAAACGCCACCTTTGCATACGAATGTGTCTGTGTGTGTGTGTCGCAGCGTGGACAGCAAAGTCGTTGACGGTGACATTCACTGGCGGCTGTGTTGCTGGCTGTTGGAAGCGATGTCTCTTCGAAGTTCCAACTATTTATGTTGTTGTTATTGGAGAACGTTACAGAAGTCAGACCACACGTACTGTTACCTCTTTGAACTACAACTGCAACTGCATTATTATGCAAAACGGTTTCCTTTATTATCCAGATTGCTATAAAAAACAACAAAAACATAAACTTCCATGAGCAGGTGCGAGTGTTCACACTCGACGGCGTCTCTATTGCAGCATTCTAAATATCTGCAGAGCAACTTTCAAGAGTTTTCAAATAGTTAAACATTAAATTGTGTGACAGCTCCGTAGAAATTTATAGTAACCTACGAAACTTTCACTGAGGAATTAAAATTGGGTCAGACACTTTTTGTACGTGTGAGATTGGTTATGCTAGGTTATGCTGACGCCTCAGGGAAACTCACATAAGCCAGAATTAACCTCATGAATTACTACATAAAAAATGGTTAACCCTGAACTTAATGATTATAAAAGAACTCATATTGATTCCTTTAAGAAATTGGCAACGCTGTTAATACTAATCGGTCTCAATTAAAACTTGTGCTCCGAGTAGACAAAGCCTTCTCCTGGCCAGACTGGACAGTGGCATATGAGGTGCAAAACGTTCTCTTCTTTTTTTAGAGGTTAACAATTGCGGCATTCATCGTTTAAAATTAGAACATGTCAACCCAAGGCCTAATGACTAGTCAATACTGATATCTAAAAGGTGATTTATAGCGTCCCAGGTGGCGAAGTTGCCAAGTTTTTTCCGAGTATCAGACATGCCTAGAGATCGTCAAAAGTATTCCTCCCAATAAGTGTCTGCAAGGCGAATATATGTTTGTCTAAACAGACGCAAGAATTTTGATGATTATTTCAATGATATTCGGCTGCAGCGCCATTTCCGATCAGCTTGTCCAAAGAAGACGAAGATGAAGCTCCGATAGATTTGCTCCAACAAATACGTAATGAAGTAACATTACCTACTTAGCTAAGATTCTGATTATTTCAAGACTCTTCACTATCTTCCCTATAGATATTAAGCGATAACACTGTACAACACAAAAAAATAACAAGGTTCTGACAACGGATTCTGGTAGAGGGGGGCCAAAAAAAAATATACGTGTATCGGCGTTTGGAAATTTCTTCGATTCTTCCAATTTTGAATAAGTACGAAATAAACACTGAAACACATTTTCAGTTTTGGCTTAATTCTGGCGTTCAACTTAATTTCTGAGCTTTGGTGTATTCAGAGACCTATAGTAGAATTTTATGGCGAATATTTTCGTGGCACATTTTGTCCTTAAAAAGTCCTGTTTTACAGGACATTTTTGGCATTTTAGAAAAAAGGGTCAAATTGATCCATACAAATAGGAGCTACAGGGTTAAAATTCTCCACAAAAGTGTTCTCCGTAGTATTTTACATCAAATTTCTGAACACATCACATACCTAAAATGTGAGGTTACATGGTTTTCGTATGCCGATTCACCATAAGAATGTGCAAAAAGGGGAAAACTTTGACCCCCTAAAAAAAAATTCAGACGTAAACTTTCAAAACGCCGATACACGTATATTTTTTTTTGGCCCCCTCTACCAGAATCCGTTGTCAGAACCTTGTTATTTAAAAAAAAATGATTTTGTTGTGCAGTGTAATACTTTGTCGAAAATGAATATAAATATTTTCAATGGATCTCCATAGTTTTAGTTGAACTGCATAATGCTAAAACAAAGAAAGTGGTTTAAATAGATAAGGAATCTTTTCTGTTCTTGTTGCAGTATAACGCACTGTCAACAATTCAAAGCTAGTGTCACTAACAGCAATGTTCATTGTTGCCATTCGTTGCGGTTATGGTTGGTGTTTTCGTCATTGTCGTCATCTCATCAACACTTCTAAACACTTTATGCTTCAATTAAAAGTATTAAATGTAACGAAAGCATTACGTACGCACGAAAAAAGACAGCTCTTTCATTCTTTCGTTGCTTTCGGCACACCACAAGGACAACACTGGCGAGGAATAAGCTGACAACATTGTTAACCAATTTAACCACTGACAATCGAGTTGGCTGCTAATGAAGCTGGTCCATGTTCTTAGGAGAAACTTTAATAAGAATGCCGATAATAGCTGGAGTGACATAGTTCAAGTACTTGTCAAGTTTTGACTTCCAACTCTCTGCTTGATCGATCTTTGGAATTAATCATTTGATGAATTTACAAAAATTGTCTTTCCCCTCACTTTCACCTACTCATGCATGCAACTATTGCTTTCATTGCGAAACCATCAAATATTTTCACTGCATTTGTGTACACATATCTACATGTGTATGTATGTATAAATATGTGCAATACAAATTGTTCTACACCTTGAGGCCATTTGCCGGTTTCACTTTCATGAATGGTGTGCGGATTGGTTTCATGTTTGTTGTAATAGGGATTTTGCTGAGTTGTTTACCTCTGAAATCCAGCAAAACAATACAACAATTATAGAACTAAAAATTCTAACCAATAAAGCAAACGGATAATCCAGCATTTCCTACTGCAAGTCAAAAAGATTTAAGCATGCGGAATTCCCATCCACACCGCAATATGCACTGTGCTCCTTTTTGTGGCAACAGAGGAATTTCTAAAGTAAAATAAGACAGAAAGGAACGAGAAGAAACAACAGAGGGTAGATAGGAGGTAGTCGGAAGAGCAGCTGAGATGGATTGTACGACGGACATTCGAATTGGCGTGGATGGATTGAAGAAGTGATGCCAATTAATTGTGTGCAAAATGTTGCGCTTTTCTGATTGAAGACATGATTGCATTCGTGAAGTCGGTTAACAGATTATACAATTACATATGCACACTATGTGCTCAAACAGCTTTTATATACTTTTAAGATTAAGAGTTTTATTTATTGCTACTTCTAATTAATGCTAGTTATAGTTACATAAGTATTATTTCATATTGTTTGAAGTACTATAGTACCTTTAAGAATTGAAAAAAATTTATAATACATTTTAAAAAACTTTACACAAACAATTTTAAATTGTGAATTGTGAAGTACTTAATCTTCTTTAAGGGAAACGTCCTGTTTAAACCTTCAAGAATTGAAAAAAATGGAAAATAAATTTTTTAAATCTTAACAGTAGACCAATTTCAAATTGTGAATATGAAAATATACTTTATTTGGAAAGAAGTGAATTCCTTGACCTTTTTATTGGATTTTAGCGCGGAAGGTAAATTTCACAGATTCTAACCGACTTAAAACCACTCCCTGTTTGGAGATTTGCCGAAGCGAATCACATAGTGGGTCCCTTTTTGTACCCATGAAGTTCATGCCTAGTCATGCGGAGGTCTGCCATAATCATTGACCGTCCCCCTCATTACTATGTCACGCGTTACCTCTGGTAAATTTCTGTGACTAATGGTCCATAACTCATTCTCTTTTATGGAAGAATATCCCAGAATGCACATCCGTTTACCAACCAGAGCCGGACAGGAAACTACCTCAGTTATCAATGCAGTCAGCTCTCCGATCAAAACTAAGCACTCTTCCGGCTTCGTTGTCCTCTCTTCCGTTGGTACCTTGGCAGTTGGCCATCTGATTTCATCTATCATGGTGCATTGGGGTCACCCAACTGTTGACTAGACCCTCAACATTTGAATTACTTAGTCTAATTCTAGGCTCGGATCCACAAAAGTCTTGCTCTGACCCCTTCTTTGTTAGACCAACTAAACTTACATTTTATGATATAAAATTTCGCAAAACTGTTATCTAAAAATGTTCAGGATGCATTGCCTTAATTACGTGGTTTGAGAGGCGTCACATCTCTTAGGTTGCATACTACTGTGTCCAAAAAATAAGGTGACATTTGAATTTATGAATTATGAATGCATTATGAATTCTTTCCGCCGGGCCAAACAGTCAACAAGGAATATTATTTGAACGTTATGCGTCGTTTGCGTAACGCTATCCGCCTAAAAAGGCCGGAATTGTGGAAAGACAATTCTTGGTTTTTACACCACGATAATGCACCATCCCATACTGCACTCGTAATTCGTGATCATTTCGCCAAAAACTCAACCCATATCGTTCCTCAACCACCGTATTCACCTGATCTGGCGCCGTGCGACTTCTGGCTGTTCAGCAAGCTCAAAAGACCGCTCCGGGGACACCATTTTGATACGATAGAGGAGATTCAAGCCGCATCGAAGACGGAACTGAAGGCCATCCCGGAAAGTGACTACAATCAGTGTTTCGAAGATTGGAAAATCCGTTGGCATAAGTGCATTGCATCGGGAGGGGATTACTTTGAAGGGGATGAAATTGATTTGGAAGAATAAATAAAGAATTTTCAAAATAAATACCAAGTCACCTTATTTTTTGGACATAGTAGTATCTCCCATTTTAACCACGTCCCTAGATCGGCTACACCACCCAACACGAACCTGAATGCTGAAGGTAGTCTTTTTTTTTAATCAAAAACAAAAATTTTTTAACTAAATCCAATAATAACATTAATTTATTTGCTGTTTTCAATTAATTTTAGCTTCTGTCTACACGCAACGTTAATGCGACGAGACTATTCCGACTTTAGCTGGACGTTGAATTTTATGAAAACCCTTAACTGTACTCTCTGTCTGAATTATTACATCAGTGCGATAAATATGTGCCTAACATAAAATTTAAATTTGTATACACCTCCCAAATGTTGGAAATTTTGAACAGAAGAACAAAACAATTGCCAGACATGAGGGGTGAGCGCGCTGGTTGAGCACTAAGCTCATTGTCTCCATTGGAATTCCGACATTGTCAGTCGGCTTAGTGACCGCCTGAGCACGTTGAGCATGTAAATGACGTTTTCCTTAAGCCTTCAATTGATGGATTGTGAAGTGGAGCTTTGGAAACTAATGAAATGGCAACGGGGACGATCGCAATAGCGGCGCTACCGCGTCGCACGTGGTGCCGCAGTTGCCCGAAATTCGTACAACTGTGTGGGGGCGAACTGGAAAGCGCCGCGGGGCGCGCTAATAAAGACGGATCTTCAACATTCAACATAAGTACCGGCCCAGAGAGAGGCTGCAAAAAATGCAGCAGCGAAGCATTAATGAAATTCGTTGTTGTAAACGCTGCTGATAGGCAAACGTCAGAACGCGGCAATGCGGCAGAAATGTCAATCAAGCGGCGCGATGACTGGGCGAGCCTGACGGAAACGTAGTGAAGAGACTTCGATGGGTTGGCAGCTGGCTGGCAGAACGCGGTGAATGCTGACAGATGTTGGATTGCGCTTGGCGGGCCACACATGCAAATACCAACCACAGCAACGAGGTCGATCGCGGGCGCTGCGCACCAGGAACTGGCAGTAGCGAACGGCAGGTGTTTCGAGCGCTCTGGAGCGGTAAGTGCAAGTCGCGGCCCAAACGTCAAACCGCCGAATGTGAACAGCAGGTCAATGGCACAAGTGGCAATGCAATGTCAATTGGACAGGCGACAAGCCGCGTTGCCGAGTTGCTGTGCGCTCAATTCACCTCTAACCTGATTTCAGCTGACCTCACAACAACACCTCGCATATTCCGTTGTCACTCACGATACGCGCGACTCGGATTGCAGCCGTGTTGGCGGCCTCACTAAACGCCAATTGAATTATCTTTGGCTGTGTAAATTTGTTGTTTGACATTTTATGCGCCCATTATCGCTCAACATGCGATCCGTCCGCGCCCCCCCAAAAAACGCTAAACACCCAATACCAGCCACGAACACCATTCAAATAGTTGACAACTAAATTAAGCCATTTGTTCTGGCTTATTTTCACATATGCTTCCATTTGGCACGCCGACGCTTGCCGTCCGTATGTTGCACAGGTTTTCGCTCGCGTTTGCTTGCGCTTAAGGGCGCTCTGGATAGAGGAGTGGGAGAGGCAATGACGTCTTTTAGCTGTGGGTGTCACAAATTGTGCTCACGACCCTTTCTGTCCGCACGCAGCTTCAAACAGCAACAAAAACCACTGGTGCAGATATAAAACAAAAACAAATCCACCCATCAACACCCGCTGCACGAAATTGGCTGTTGCCAGCGCTTTGTAGTGCTTTTTGGTCCTTTTCACATCGATTTCGATTTTACGCGTTTGGTTATTGTTTTACTATTTTGTTGTTGTAGTTGATGTTGTTACTGTTATTATATGAGATGATGTTGCCATTGCGTTCAACTTTAATTGTGAGGCGAATTCAATTCAAAGCCACTCACCCTGCATCCCTTCAGTTCAGTCTCAGTTCGCGCCCCTTTTGCTGCCTGTACTCGCTCGCAAATTTTCATGCAGCATAAACTGTGAGGCGGTGAATTTGTTGTTTTTATTTTATCGTGTTATTATTCGGGCAAAGTGCTAATGCACTGTTGTTGTTTTTAGATTATTGTGCCGCATGTTGTAGCAAAATTTTTCATACAGATTGCACTGTGGGGCAAAAAACGCACCAATCGGTGGCAATCATATTTTGCAGAAAATATTTATCAAAAACGAAATTTGTGTGGTATCCTGTAAATATATGAATGCAGTTTAAGCTGTTTTTAATCCACTAACACTGGTAAAAATTATTAAAAAATTTTCTTATTTCTATAAGCACAGTTACCCGACAACACTGCTTCAAATTACATACTTACTGTAAATTTATTCATTTTAGAAATTAACTCACTTTTGAGATTGAGAAGGTCCATCTAGCTATCAGAAGTTTGCCTGTGCGGTTCTGTCTTTCCTCAACTACTGAAGCATACCTATGGTGTCAACTATAAATTCGCCAATGATAGCGGTTTTATGCCAGATCCCTCAACTTGTTCCAAGTGAGACTCAGTGAAGCCATTTATATATCAGTTTAAAGTCGCCAGATGATATAAATTTCTCAGTTAGAGTGTTGCAGTGGGTTCCACCGTTGTCATGGGATTTTCTTTTTTCCTTAAGATTGGGCGAAATAATCACTGTGAGGTCCTTTTTCTTTCCGAGATTTGGGCTTAAGCGTAAACAATGTGTTTTAGGAGAAAAAATTCGGACCTGGATGTTCGGAATGCATGGACTTTTTTTCCTTCTAAGGACCACTTCCTCGTAGGTTTTGCAAAAAATTACATATAACACCAAAACTAAAGCCGTCGCAAACATTGGGCTCGGATCAAAACATTCCCAACCTTCCCCCTTCACGTTCGTAATGCAAGTTTTATTGGCACTTTCTAACATAAAAATAACAAAATTAACTTTCTTGGTTTAATTGCAAATAAAACAAAACCTTTGATGTCTTATTAAACGAATTTCTTATCAAATATGTCGTTTTTTCAATTGTTTTCGAAAACCGAATTGAGTTGTTCATTCCAGCTAAATGTCCCTTAACCCTTTCGCGACGGAGTTTTTTCTCGAGAACGGCTTGTTTTTTTTTAACGGTAAAGATCTAAGCAAAGTCCTTGATCCTTGAACGTTATCTTGGGAGCTTATAATTTTCAGCAGATAAATGGACATGAAAAATCTGTCAAATATAAAAGTCACATTAATGCAACGAATAAGGGAAGCTAATTTTGTTATGCCTCTTTCACCATTGAGCAGTACAAAGTTATAAAAATATAAAAAAATATAAAGTATAAAAAATTAAAGTTAATATTTTGTTAAAGGAACAAAAAGTGTTAAAAACAAACTTAGAAACGGCTTTAGATAAAACAATTTGACGGCCCAATTACTTTTATTTTCGTGCCATGGAAAACTTATTCCAAATATTTGGATTCAGTATTATTTATTTTTCTATTAAAATTTAAATATAATTTCACCAAACTGTGCCACTGTGAAGTGTAGCACGAATCGTTCAACCCCCAAAATGAGCACCGCTCAACCAGGACTAACCAATTGTTAGGGTTTGTCTGTCCGTGCGATTGCCCGCTTAGCTTGTCTCGGTTAGGCCGGCTTCAATCTCCGCATAAACCCCCGTTTACGTGCCTTTTCATTGTTGCGGCAACATTTTGTGCTCGAAAAACTTCAAGTTCCCGGCGAAAACGTTTATTGCACACACACACACACACACACACACATATACACACAAACACAAGCGTCAATCGTCAGCCGTCAATTGCCGCAAACGCCCTTGTAAGCGCTCGGATAATGAGAAATTATTTATAGGGAAATGTGAGGAGGACGGGAGTGACGGGGTGCTGCCAATGTGTGCGTGTAGGTATATGAGGGCAATAAAATAATTGCGACAATAAGCATTTCATTATTAGTTGGCGAGAATTAATATGTTTCCTCCAGCGAAACCGTCAATGCAGCTGAGAGCAGCGCCGCCGCGCTGTCACCCTCACCCTCACCGCACCGCAGCCGCTGACGACTTGCGCACCGGCACAGGGGCGGTTGAGCGTACCTCGCTGCAACAATGTTCGCATTTTATTTGGCGTTAATGCGCGGCAAGTTGTCAGGGCTTTGATTTTTACGACAATGCGCATTGTCAGCATAAACGGCAATAAGCGGTCCAACCGAGCTGCTCTGCACTGTAAGCTGGGTGGTTGGGTGGGTGGGTGCGTGAGTGCGTGAGTGCGCGTTCAGAACTGATCTTGATTTGATTATGCGTCGTGTTTGCGCTAATGCAATCAACAATCAAGGAAAGAGCAATTTGCACTATTATAGACGCAGCATTGTTGTTGTTGCTGTTCGGTTATATTGTTTTGCTGTTATGGTGTTTTGTTGTGATTGCACTGTACGGATTATGGAAATGTGCATTTGAACGGAAAATTCACATGGAAGTGATTTTTTTATGGCTGCCCAGTGCTGGCGCGTTGGTCTGTGCGTTGTTGCTGTGACGTTGTTGTTTAGTGTGCAAGTGCTTTCAGTGAACTACGGAGTGCAAGTGAATCGTAGCATTTGTTTGAGGTTTCGTTGTTTTGCTGCTATTAGCTATAAGCTGCTCAACTAACAACAACAAAAAACAAACGAACCGTGTATCCATGAACCGAACTACACATTTGGATTACCTTAACATCAGCGTTGCCAGATGTCACACATTTACCTGGAATACCAAAGGTTTGCATTAAGGTTTAAATGTTTCGGGCTAGTTTCAGTAAGGTTGGCTGACCACAAAGACCTCATCTGACTTCATTGAGTCGATTGAAATATGTGACGAAGCTCCATTTAGGAGAGGGCTGCCAAAAATCTTCAATCAACGATCGAAGTACATTGGCCTGAAAAAAACACTTCATTAGAATTATCCTCATAATATTTTATAATGTACATAAAAAACCAAAAGTTAAAATGTGCCCCTATTAGAAACAAAAAAAAAGAAAATACTATTTACCAAAAAAAAGCATCCATTTCCAATTAGTTTTAAAAGCTAAAATGGATAACACAGAAAACCTGTCAGCCTTTTTATGGCTTTAACAAATATTTTGGGTTTTTTGTAAGAAATGTTACCTCAAGAATTTTATTCCTTTAACGAAGTTATAAATCTCATAAATATTAGTTTGTAATCCTTGGTTTAGTCGGGGCATTTTAGGAATTAACCAAAAAACTCGGACACTAGAATATGTTCAGAGAAGCAGGGACGTGGCAACCTTCCTGTAAGAATTTTTAAATAAAGCAATACGAGGGTTGCCTTTTATGTTTCGAGATTTGGCAACTCTGGTGGTGCAATCTGGAAACTGACAGCTGTATCGTAAAGTTGGACATTTTTGAGGTTATAAGTACTCAGAACATTTTGACATACGAGCGCTATTTATATTATTTACAGTGAGTTGAAAAATTCATCTCGGCCCAAAAATGGAATTAAATCGTGAACATTTTCGTGCGATTATTTTTTACAACTTTCGACGTGGATTAACTCAGCAACAGTGCATAGATGAACTTAATTTAATTTTTGGTGATGAAGCTCCATCAAGGACCAGTGTTTATCGATGGTATGGTGAATTCAATCGTGGTCCTAGTTCACTCCAAGACGAATTTCGTGAAGGTCGTCCAAAATCAGTTGTTGTTCCGAAAACCATTGATGCTGTGCGCGAACTGATATTGCAAGATCGTCATGTGACCTATCGTGAGATTGAGACAACTTTAGGCATTAGTGGGACCAGCATACATTCAATATTGCATGAACATTTGACTGTAAAAAAAATTTGTTCGCGTTGGATCCCACACAATTTGTCAACTGCTCAAAAAAAGACTCGTGTCGATTGAATTTTTCAACTCACTGTAAATAATATAAATAGCGCTCGTATGTCAAAATGTTATGAGTACTTATAACCTCAAAAATGTCCAACTTTACGATACAGCTGTCAGTTTCCAGATTGCACCACCAGAGTTGCCAAATCCCGAAACATAAAAGGCAACCCTCGTATTTAGTTCAGATGTCAGTATTTCTGACGAACTTCAGCACAGGCTTACTGTTCATAATTTTGTTTCGAGGCCTTCGTCAGCCCGGCGAAATAAGGCGACTAGTAAGTTAGATAGATTATTGGGATGGAGTGTCGAAATTTCAAAAATTCGTGTAGAGTCCGTTTCCTTCTCTCACAAATATATATAATATATATTCTTTGGTTATACACATCTTTTGTGCGAGAATCGTCACTATATCTATGTTTTCTGTCTGTATGTAAAATCTTTCATTTCATTTTTAATGCCATCAATTGCTGGTACGGTTTGCAATCAGCCACACAAAGCATAGTTAGAGTGACCCTATATCGTATTCGTTCAATACTCGTAGTCGTAAAAAAGCCCCTTGGATATATTGTTTCCATGAGTAGTCAATTCAACTATTTAGTGTCTGCTTTAAAGCTCAGAGTATTGAAATAATAAGAGTCTGAGAAAAATGTCTTCAATTTCTAGAATCTATGAAGAACTCTGCAGTAATCCCGATAGGACGGACCAAACTTTTCAGTTAGAATGTCAATGCTACGATGCTCCTTAATGATTCTCAGAAGAGTGTGTATAATTTTTTTAAGAGCACTAACAAGTTTTTGGTAATTTTTGGCCCAGAGACGACCACAATAATTTGGGGAACCAAGCTTTGCAGACCGTTACCAATTTGTTAAATATTGTCCTCAAATTCATTCCGCTCCATTACGAACTCTAATCCTTTCCATACAAGAGTTAACAAACATCTTTTCTGCATTGAAAAACTAGGAAAATCTCCTTCATCATCAGTGGCACTCAACTCCAACATCTACAATAAATCGTAATTAGTTCCTTCAACTGTGTCCGATTTAATTGCCGTCCGCGCAATTGCACTTTTGAATGAGCCCCTAATAAATGCACGAATGAATGGGAAGCGAGAAAAAGTGAAAGGCGAGAAACGGTATTCGATTGAAATAATTATAATTTAAAGTGTAAATACTGCATTAATATTCCGACCATTCGACCACTCATTGCGCTTTTTTGCTTTAGTTCCTGACTGTGGGCTGATGTCAACGAAGATGGAGTAATTTGGAGTTTGCGTCATTGCTTGCACATTTTTTCAGCTTCAGGAAACAGTATCTAATTGAAAGCAAAGAATAATTAAGGAAGAGTTTGAGAAAATGTTAAACATTCAACTTTTCAAAGTCGATACTTGAACTTGAATGGCAGTATTCGCGATCTGCGGGAACACTGAGGACAAAAGGAATTGATAAAATTACAGATTAAACCTCGATTATCCGAAATATTTGGGATTGGAATTTGGGGTTTGATTTTATTAATAGGGGTTAAATTTCATAAAATTTTTCTAAGTTTTGAAGTTTTTGGGTTACTCAACGTTTAATATTAATAAAGATAATAAAAAAAAACAGTGGATTACTTATTCACTTAACTGGATACCGGGTTGCGGCCTGTCGCCAGGCGCTTCTGTTTGCGCGCGCCTCCTCCAGTTGGTCACAGCAAGAGTTTCCAGTGGATTGAATGCGGATAATCAAGGATTAACTGCACATTCCTTTACACATATCCTTAGCGGCAATCTAAAGACCTATGGTTTAACACTAAATCCAAACGGGCATGAAGCAATAAGCCTTAGCCCCCTAAGGAAGGTCTTAATTCCCTAAGAACTTAGTCATCCAAAGAAATTAGGCGATGAATTCAGTAACTTTTTATATTGTATGCAAGTTTTTTGTGTAAGCTATGTTTGTAAGCAGAGTTTGAACTTCCAAACCTCTGACTTGTGGTCCAACTGACTGTTGGAAAACTTAATATCAGAGAATAACTTTTAAGTTTGCTAAAAAATCAAAAGTAAAAAAATTCTTTCGGAAATGGTCTTCTGTGGACCCGAGGGGCCTTGACCCAGCACGGCTCAATTTTGCACAAAAAGTTACTTGTAGACTATGCTTAGAGTACGATGAGACAGCGCCAGCAAGTGCATAGGCGTTGGCAAACGTGATTACAAGATTACACATACCGGGACAGTAATCCGTAGAAGAGGATGACCTATGGGCTATGAGTAATAAGAACATACTCGAAATAACCGCTGTCCTTTGGATAGCTAAACTTAAGCCGGTGGTCTGCTGCACCCAATTCTCCAACAGGATAGCAGGAGATGGTTTTAGCCGGTGAGAATTTGGCACGTCGGTAGACACGAAGATTTCCATCTCCTGCGAAAAAACCCGTTCTTTAGCAGTTGGCCTGCATTTTTTTATACTCGTTCTATTTGGAAATCATAGTTGCGAAATATAAAAAAATGCCACCACTTACATTGCCAAATCGCATTCCTTAGCGTTCATGTGCGCTGCTCGTGTCTCGCGCCTTGTTGCTTGTGCCAGCTGCACTCTGCTCCACGGCAAAATCAACAACATAGAAAGTAAGAGTAACCAATTAAGTTCTACGCTCAACGGAAGCATGCCAAAAAATATAACAACGCACCTCTACTGAAGGCAAATGGAAACGAAAAGTGAAAAAAGCACAGCAATATCGGAACGGAAAACAGAAAATCGCGACTGCAAACGGTAACACGGCGTTGTCGCACAGTGGCAAAAGCAACGGCAGTGGAACGGCTGCAGGTAAACGCTCTATTGGCAGCAACACCGGCATGCAGCGTTTACTGCTCAAATATTATGCGAACGCAAATATTTTTATTTAGTAAATGTCATTTATTATTTATGTTTATTCGAGCACTTATCTAGCGGGCGCGCGCGCGCCTTCTTCAACGCCTCCGCTGCCGCGCCGGCTCGCGCCCTATTGCGGCCACTTTGTCACGGTTCACCCAGCGCGCCCGTCAGGCAGTCGGCCAAGGAGCTGAGCGGAGAGCTCTGTGTGTCGGGGTCGGGCGGTGCAGTCGGCAACATTCACAATGTCATCGTTGCCATTGAGTGTGGCATCCCAGTCGTAACAACAAGCAACAGCAAGGACAACAAATTAAATGGAAATGGCATTGACAACAACAACAATATAAAATGTAAAAAAAATAGAAACAAGCAAAAGTGCGCACTGTGCCGAGAAGAAAGCAACACAGCAAAGCAAATCGTAAGCCAGCATTGAAGTCTCATCGATGAATTTATGCAGCACATGCGGCAGTTGGCCCGCCAGACTACAAACTGTGCGACCCCTTCGCACGACCCAGCAGCACGCCGGCGCGGGAGGAATAATTTTAAACTCAAACTAAACTGCAAGTACGAGTAAATAGGAGCAAAATAAAAAATAGGAATGAAAAGAGCAAATAAAATAAAAAACAATAACACTCAACGGGGCTGCCACCCCGATTGTCAGAGCGTTAGCGGTGCCGGAAAGTGCCCGCCGTAAGGAGAAGAACGTGGACGACGACAACGCTGAGGCAACAAAGTGGCGGCGGCAACAACACCCACTGCGCTGGCTCAGAGTACACAAGCAGCGTCTAGCGTACGTCTGCCAAGTCAAGTTCATGCCACGGCGAGCAGCGGCTGGCTGACGCGAGTCGGCAGCGGTGCAGGTTGGAGGCAAATCAATTGTGCGATTGTTTCGCACTCGATTGCATTGGCATTTGGTGGCATTTATGAGCAGCGGCTGCCGTGATGTGAGCGGATAACGGGTTATTAGCGCTGCACGGCGTTGGCTAATAAACGATTGGGCTGTAAGAATATGAGGCTTGAACTGTGGCACGCTCCACTGTTAATAAGTAAAATACAGAATGTGTACCTACTATTTTTCTGAGTGTACCCATGTAGACCTATTTTAGGATTGAGAGGATCCAAAAAGTATTCCTACGCTTTGCATTGCGTAACTTACGCTTTACTGATCCCAACTTTGCAAAGTAGGAGAACAATCCTGTCTTTGTCTTTCATCTTTGACGTCATCCGCGGTGTGGTTGACTGTCCAGCTAGATCTCTTCGTTGCTCAGAGCTCTTTCATGTAGGTGTTTTTAGGGCTTTGTATGCGCGAAATGCACCTATCTCCAGAGCCTTAATTGAGTTCAATAGAATCTCCAGAAATGTTGAGATTGATTTTTCAGTTTCAAAAAATCGATTCATGTATTCGTTAAAACTTTTTTATAAGTAGCTTCACTTTTATTTTCCTTAATTCTTACGTATGTACAATGTTCATTTAAAATGTGTTCAACTTAGCCTATAAGAATTGTTCTTGTATTCTATATACATATATTTCTATATTTATTTATTTAGCCAATAAACATTTAGATCTTACTGACTATAGGAAACAATAAAAGAACACAAGTATAAGAGCTTCAACTTAACCTAGCAATATTAAATTTAACAATGTCCCTTTGGGAAGCGAGATGTCAAAGTCGGTTACACAGTTACATTTAGTTCCGCAAGGGCTCTACTCACAGGCGCATTCCTCGCATAGTTCGACCTGTAAAAGCTGGGGTAGAAAGTCCCTATGTGCCGTAGGTTACGTATAGGGACATTGAAAGCCACTTTACTCAAAAGGGGCGCGCAATTAATAGACCCCTTTAACAACCCAACAATGAAGGAGCACGCAAGATAGGTTCGCCTAGCGTTTAGACTTAATAAGTTTATAAGGCGACAGCGGCTAATTTAAACTAAATAAATAAATAATGCCTTGGAGGACAAATTGTTTAAATATAAAGGAGGTAGTAGGAGGAAATCATTATTTTGACAAACAGCTACTTACAACAGTAGCGCATACAGGGAAGGGGCGAGGGTTTGGTGGTTCAAACTTCCGCTCCCTCCCCCCCCACACACAAAAATTGCTGGTACAAAATAAGGTTTCGAATGGTATTCGGCTCAAAAGTTGTACGCTAAACTCCGCCACCCCTCCTCCAAATGAAATTCTGTGTGCGCCACTGACTTACAAGTTACTCATAGAGCGAGCAAATGACGGACCGACCTACAATAATTTCTCCTTCTAAACATTTCTCTCAAAAATTAAGTATTTTGGCCCTCTGTCTTCGGTCCTTATGGGCGCCTCTGTACAAAAGGAACTTTTTAGTGAAATGGTCTACCATTAACTACTATCACAAAAACGAAAAATTGTACAGAAAATTTAAAAACAAATTTAAGAAAACACTGCTCGAGGTGCTCTTTGCTAATTAGCAAACAATGAAAGAATCAACTAAATCGGTTAAGTTGTTTCCGAAATAACTGTTTCCTTACAGATAATTAATTAATTAATATTTTTAAATAATTTTAATTAATTTTTAATTAATTTAATTAATTATATTGATTAATAATATTCTAAACTAACTTGGTGAGCGCATTTTATAAAATTTGTTATGGCAGTTCCCTTAAATGTTAAAAAAAAGCGATTGGGGAACCTAGGACTATTGGAGCTTATTTCATAGAGGGACATGGGACCCGCCTTACGCAATGGTACTAGGGTGCATTTCTATTCGGTATAAACTTTTGAAAGGAGAAATAAATGGGGGTCGGCCTTAAATTTTACACCTCTGGGGTGGACATGGGAGTAACAAGAAGACTTTTTATTAAAAGCAATTTCGTACAGCGAACTCCTTAAGTGTTAAATCAAATACCTGGATAGATATTGGGGTCTAGGTCCCACAATGTATACCTCCAGAAGCAACTTCTGACCGTCTGCGGGGTAGTTTACCGATTTTTCTCGCCAAGTTTTGAAAGTTGAATGCAAAACGACGCCTGTTACTCCATTTTAGTAAATTTTTGGTTTATGCATTTTCTTATCAAATCTAACAAAATAGTTTGTTTCAGTGCACAATATTAAACATTTTAAAATGGCTACTATTTAGCCAAATTTTAAACTGTTGGTCCCCTCCCCTCCCTTTCCCCATCCGCTTGAAATGTGTGCTGTAACATATGTATGTTGGAAAGACAGTGTTGCATACACATTTCAAAAACGGGTGAAATATGTTGTGATACCACGGGCCTCATAATAGGCCTCCGAGTGTGTCTCTTATAGAGGCAGCCACCATAACCTAACCTAACCTAGTCAAATTTTTCGACCGCGACATAAGTATTTATGTGATGTGTCGTTGCATTGTTGCTACTTATTCTTGTTTATGCCAATTTTTACAATAATTTCTCACATCCATGTTTCTTGCTCCTCTCGGGCATACTTTTCCTTCATCACTTTCACTTTCATTTTCGATTTCATTTCATTTCACGTGTGGTTTTTGTTGTTGTATTTGTATTGTGATTACGCGCATTGTTATTAGTCGTGCAAACAAATTGGTAAATAATAAATATTTTTCAGTTAAATATTGTTAGTGTGACTTTTCATGCCATTCCAGCCCCAGCCCCAGCCGCAGCCGCAGCCCGAGTCGCAACTTCTGCTCCAGCTCACTGTCGCGGTATGTGGCAGCCAGTGGCAATGGCAATGCCAACGCCGACATTGTGGGGCACCGGCACGCGTTCTGCTCGCATGTGACGGGCGCATTCGATTGCAGGAGGGGACCTGCGGGGGCGTCTGAAGTGTTGTGCGATCGACTTTTAGCGAACGGAATGCTTTGCAGTGACTTGACGCTTCTCGTCGAACGTTGCTGACGTTCGGCTGTGCGAGGGCCGGAGAGCCGACAAGAGTCGCGGCCGCGCAGGTATTAGTCTTGAACTGGTGGCGGTGTGAGGTGAGCGTTGTGATTGAGCAATCAATGAGGGAAATTGGGAGCCACGTCGGGAAGTGGTTGATTTGTATTTGCGTTTGGCAAACGAAACATTTAGATAAACATGTACAGTGTCGACGATGGCGTTGGTGCTGACTCTGCCTGCTGTAGTACGGTGCAGCGTGCACCTACCAGCACAGAAGTCGCAGTTCGACGCGACGAACTCACCCTCACCCACTTCCCACAAGTCGGCAGCCGTGGCGCTCTGTTTGACAGAGCATCGTTTGGGGAATTAGCATGGCAGCAAGACTTGCCGCGCCGCCATTGCAAGTGTCGCCGGCGTTGTTGACCGAACAATTTCCATAAGTAAAAGGCAGTGGATCCAGATAGTGTTGACAGTGCGCCAGTGCCGGTGCTGGTGCTGGTGCAGGGTGAGGTGGAAACTGGAAGTGAAAAGTGTTGCCGCTGATGGCAAAATCAAACGGCAGCAGTCACCTGTCTCAACGCGTGTACGGATGCGCACGCCGGCCAGGCGATATAAAAATCGCATGCAAATGACGACAAATAACGAATCGGCAAATCGAAATCGACTGAAGTCGCTTCAAGTTTGCCAGCAATTCGTATAATATGCGAAGTGGAAAGTTGTGTGTATGCAAATGTTGCCGAATTAATGAGAATGTTGATATATAATTATGCTTCTTCTTATCTAATATAATCATTCTTGTATAGTAAAATTGGTTTAGTATAGAAATTATAATAAAAGGACTAGCTTACCTTAATTCGCAATCGTTAAAGTTTTGTAGTAAGGTTTTTAATTATGCTAAAAAGATTTTGTAAATTTGTACGACATAGGAAAATAAAATTAAATAAATTGTATTTATCACAAAACATTGTTTAAGTATCCCCCATGAAATCATATTTTGCGTAAAATGTAAGTATTTCGCAATTTTTGCTTTTATGATCAGAAACGTATTGGGTCATACATACAAGAATTGTAAGCTGCTCTGTTCCTTGAATCCCACTTCGAGAAGGTGTTTTAGGTCGCTCCATCATTAATAATTCGTCGTTCCCTCTCGATGCCTAGAAGTAAGAATATTTAGTGAAGGCTATGAATGACCAATGCTTCTATCGGCTGCAAACTAGCGGATCGAATTTTTCGTTCGCGACAACATGCCATTAATGAAGATGAGGAAACAAATTGGGGAGAGGTCCGCTGAAATGGATTCCTAGTATTCCTACTGTCGTCATTACTTTCTCTTTTCGTCCAACGCTTCATTGGAAACGGTTTAGTAGAAATTAATGTCAACCGTTTAGGTGGTCGACCAATTTATAGTAATGGCCGTCTCGCTGGCCAATCCGAATTCAAATTTTTCGTTTGGAATTCCCCGCGTAATGCACGTTTCATGTTGCGGCGCACACGTTCGCACGCTCTTCCGAGAATTCGTCGTCGCCATCATCACAACGACGCGGCCAGCGAATTCGGTCTCAGACTCATCATCACCGTTGCCAGCCACTCAATTGTCCGTCCATCCGGCCTTCGGTTCGCATGTGTTGCAACGTTGCTTCATTTCGCTGCTTTCCGCTCCGTTTGGGTTGTTTGTTACCTTTTTCTTGTTGTTTTCGCTGATGGTGTTGTTGTTGTTGTTATTGTGGCTGGTGTTGGTAACGTAGTGGCTGGTGGTGCTGGTGTTGGTATTGTTGTTGCTGTTGCTGCGTTGCGTTGTATGTTTGCCTGCTACAAACAAGCAAACAAACAAAGAGCGTAAATGGATAATTCATGACTTAATACCCGGGAAATGTTTGGTTATATTTGCGCGTTGCTAATATTTTGAGATTGGATTCGGCTAAAAGTGGCTGATATTTTTTCTTGCTGTTGTTTTCGTTGCTGTTGTTGCTATTTCATTTATTTATTTTTATTTTTGTTGTTGCGTTTATTTACTATTTACATAAGCGTTCTCTGTCAGCAAGGTGAGTTGTTGGCAGTCACCGAAAAGACAAAAACCAAACAAAACAAACCAAACGCAAGAACACAGGCAACAACCACTCATGCACACACACAAACACACAAATTTAGAGTGAAGTGTTTAGCTTTCAATGCGATTAATCGTGGAGTGCACGGAGCGGCGGGTGTAAAACTGTGTGCACTGTACATAAACGAATTGTTGGATAATTAACTCATCATTTGAAGCAATAAGAAATCACCAACAAATACAAAAGCACACATTTAGTTACGAATGCAATGGAATACAGTTTCCGTAAAATATTTACATTTATATTTGAGTACATACGAAAATTTCTACATTTTTAAATGGGAGTGAAATAGAAAAGACTTAAAATCGTTGTAACCCAGAAGTGCTTTGAAAACGAAGTCCTCATTGCATCTGATCTTTGGCTTCAAGAAAGGCAGTGCATGATCATATTATTAGTCTCCTTAATAGATAGAAACAAAAATTATGTCAAGGAAAATTTGTTGGCAAATAATGCGTCGCTTACCATCATTGCTGTTTGAAAACTAAATCTAAATTAAACACACTTGAATTAAGATTTCGATACATTTTTTTTCATTATTCGGCCTTGTCGTTGTGTATGAAAACAACAAAATTTGAATGATCGCCACGAGACTTTTTGCACAATGCGATTTTCAATTACTTTTTTGCACTTTCGACATGAACATTTTTGTGGGCATTTTGTACAACCCCCGAATGCAACGATGTTGCAATAAATTCCGTTCAAATAAATATTTTACTCTTCACATACAAATTGTCAAATTGTATATCTACATATGCATTCTCCTTTTTAATTTATCTTAGAACAAATGCCTCTTTTCTATCCATTGTCCTTCTAGAGTAATTGTTATCTGGTGGGGTGGGGGTGTTTGAAAAATAATTTCCAAGGAATTAGTGTCTGGTGTGAAGGTTCCAGTCCATGACAGTGACGCAGGATAAGCGTTTTAGTCTGCTGCAGATACATTAGCCATTCTTTTTTTACCCTATAAGGCCCGGTTATGAAACCTAGAACTGTAATAAAGGGTGATTCACACATGCTAAGAGTAAATGTCGGTATCTATGAACACTTTTACAAAATCGATCGATCAATAAACCGTAGTTCAATGTGTGAAAATTGGCACTAATCAAGTAAAAAGTCGGATGTTTTGTATGACACTTTCCGAGACCGCATTGTTTCACGTTGTCTTGACGTCAACTGGCATAATTTGGCAGCCAGTTGACGTCATTATTATATTTGTGTGACGACTTCCTAAAAGTTGGTTCTACACAAAAAGATCTTTAAAGCTGGAGCTCCCCAAAATTAAAAAAAAAATTATTTCATTAAACAATTTTTGTGATTTTCTTAAATATTTTTATTTATTTAGAAAACTGAATGGCCGTTATGTAGCAGATTAACGGAAATACTAAACAGCAATGGGTCTTCAATGACGACAAGCAGTGACCAAGCGGTATTTTGCTTGGAAGCTGTGAAATGGAAATCAATTGATTAATTAAATAAACTCTGGTAGCTCCATAGGATTGAATGCATCCCTCATCCTTCGTGTAATAATAGAAGAATTTTTTGCACTAAAACCGTCCAAATTTAGTCGAAACACAAAAAGCAAAACCGTATCGTCGAGAGCTTGATATGGAATTGATGTGTCGAGCCGACGATTCTCGACTATCGAATTACGGAAAGCCACCCCTGATTGAGAGAATAGAGCCTGGCTTTCCCACAGGGACCCACAGTTTTATGACTACTCCAAACAGCCATATGAAAGTTTTTTTAGGCAAAATGTTAGTCTCATAAATTTGCCATTTCTGCCTAAGATGTCTGATTTTGCATATTTGTGGTATTAATATGGGCCACAATGGCTCCGCACACTTACCTGGAGCTGTAGTTCAAATTACATTTGAGTATTTTTCTACTTTTGTGGGACATGGAGCCTCAAACAATCACGCACTCTGTTGTCATTTTACAGTCTATCCTATAAATAACCACATGTGGCATGTAGCATTGCCACCTATGTATGAATATTAACCAAAATAGATAAGTTATTTTTAAATAACACCCAATAGTGGCATATCAACCCCACCTTAAACTTGCTTTCGAACCCAATGTATGTATGTGTGTGTGTACAAATTTATTATAAATGCAAACTTTTATGGGCACCCTCGCCGTGTTTTGCACACAATTAAATCAAAAGCTTTAATTTTATTTTTATACTTTGCGCCCTTTCAACACATTCGTTCATTGCCGGCGGAAAGGTAAGTAATTTATGACATTGTGAAGTTTCCTGGAAT
This sequence comes from Melieria picta, assembly GCA_964056695.1. NCBI lineage: Eukaryota > Metazoa > Arthropoda > Insecta > Diptera > Ulidiidae > Melieria > Melieria picta. The sequence goes on along the minus strand of OZ057398.1, from coordinate 102,082,475 downwards.
TTGGACGCAGTTTTGCCATGGAAATAATAAAGTCGAATGCATTCTACCCGGCGCGAAGTGAAATCTTTATGCGATTCATATGGACGCTTATCACGATTATGGGTCGATAAGCGCAAGCTGGCTGAGTCTTCCGCCTCGACCAGACTCGAGTGGCGCGGAGTGGAGTGGAGTTCAGTTGAGTTGTCTCTTACGGGCACTTGGGAGTGCGGCTTGACGCGATCGAGGCCAACTGGCCGAAGACTTCGAGGCTACGCCAAAGGAAAGGCTGAAGGCACAGGAAGACGTCAAACGGATCTTATCTAATCTTATCAGCGCGCAGAAATGCAAATAGTAAAAGATCAGCACAATGACAAAAAACAACGCAAGTAACAACGCATGTAACAGCAACAAACAGTGCAGAATACACTTAAAAAACTTGTCGATGAAAAGTGAAAATGGTTGCAAGCAACACAGAAAATATGTATATTTCAATTCAGAGGATATTAGTTGCAGGAAAGTAGGTTTTGATTTATGGGGTCTCAGGCCAATTAAAAATTAATTCACTGAGAAGAAAGCTTATTCATTGTGATATCGCAGTAAGGATTCACAAACTATCTATCTAGCGGATATTACTTGAATTGGAACCTGTTCGATTTCTTAGTGAGCCGAGCCAACTGGATTATTGTCGATCGAAAAAGTAGATAAGGACTGTTGTAATTAGGAATGTTTTCCTGATCAAAGGACCCGTAACTTTGACAGTTGTCATCAGAGAAGAAGTCAAATTTATCGCTTTGCCTATTAACGACTCTGCAAAGTTGTCGCAACTCACTTGTATAAGTTTGATTTTGCGCTTCCTTAACCCATTGCTGCCTAATGGGTAAAATTTTACCCATGAAAATTGATTTGTTAAAAAAATTATCATACAAAAAAGTTAATGTTTGAGATCTCTCAAAACCATTGATAGGGATAGTTAGGGTAAAGATGGAACTACCTTAACGTAGTGAAGGTCACCCTAAAATTTCGCCATCTAGCTAGAGTTATCAGACTCCAAAAATCGTGAATTTTCCGGAGGTGGAAAATGTGGTGAAACGTAGTGGCCTTAGAACTTCACAAAAATCTGCCTCCTAACTCACCTGTAAAAAATACAACTTTTGTTCACGTGTTTAGCTGATCACTTCACAAAGTATGGAAAAAAGCTACCATTGCTGCGTAATGGGTACAAAATACCTAATGAATATCTCAGCAACGTGCAGAGATATAAAGCTGAAATTTTGTTTCTGATCATTTTGGGTCACTTCTAGGCCGTGTATAACCCGGCAGCAATGGGTTAATCGGTCTTCCTTGAGTCACTCAACGTCGCCGTTAATTAATTGGTTAAATTTTTGTGGAAGCTTTTATCTTAGTTCATAGCGCCTTAGTATGTAAGGACATTCTATGTTTATAGTAATTTTTATAGTCTGTAAGAACTCTTGTTCATAGATCGAATCAAATAAATGGCTCACTTTTGAACACGTTTTAACGGACTAGAAGCTTTACAGAAAGACAACTCTTAGTGCATCCTATTCGCCTTTTGAAAAACGCATCGAAACTGTGTAAATCATCTAAAAATTTGTTTTGGAAGCATTGAAAAAATAATTCACACATTTTATATTTTGGAGTGTACCGTAGCATTTAACAGAGTGGAACGTTCGCACGTCCGCTCCGAATCCTGCTGCTCTGCAATGATAAGCGCACCGCGCACAGTCATCGTTTTTAGCGGGAAGAGTAAATAAAAACGGCAAATTCCACAAGTAAGCAAGCGATAAGTAATGGAGAAGCGACTACCCAGAGACACGCTATCAGTAGCTGCTGGGCCATATCTGCGCACAATCACGGCGAGATGAGCAAACAGCCACTAGTCCGATGTGCTTGTTCTTTCTCATATGAATACTTGTTGTTAAAGTAATTTTCTTTATTTAAATTGTGATATGACGCACTCGACAAAATGGCGTCGCCGATAGCCAGAACAAAGACGGAGTTGCGAGACAACGACCCGAATGGCCAGACAGACGTACAAATAGACAAACAATTGAGATTACTTTTAGGTCATTTTCACGCACACCAACAGGGAACGTGTGGAATATGCAATATGCTACTACAAGATGCCGATAAGAAAAAGGTCTGCCGCAGCACATTGTTGTATGAATAACAAACCAAAAATATATGTGCACTTAGAAATTAAGTAAAAATGAGCTCTAGACTTCAAAGTCTTTACCAACGTACAAAAGTCAATTGTCCTATAAATTGCGCAACTTTAAAATATCAGTTTAAATCCTCCACTACCTATCGGCTCGTGAGAAAGATTGCAGCACAGTCTGTCCTTGTTGTTGGTTCCACGAATTAGTTCAGGTTGGCTATTATTTACTTACTCAGAGAATTGTACGACGAAAGATAAATAGCTTTCGTCTTTCTAACTATTGTGGTTCTTAGAGGCAGCAGTACTAGCCACCTTCTGAGTCCATCTAAGCCCTCTCTGTTGAAACAACGCAACCCCAGAGATCCTATATCAATCTTTAAAGATTGCCACAGATTGCTTTGTTGCAATGTCTCTATCACATACAATGTGGTCTCTCTCTATCGCTCCTCGTTTAGCGAGCTGAGGCATCTATACAATGTTGTCCACATTGGGGTACCAGGTCATATCATAACTTCACAACTACAGCATTCTTTCCTTTTACAACTTGCCAACATACTTTCTGCTTTCTTAACAAAGTCCACAAAAGGAAACAGAGTATTATACTTGAACCATATCTTCGAATGGTAGCCAATAGGTAGGTGGAGCTACTGTGGCAGCTGGTCCCACCAGGTGACGAAGGAATGAACCGTACGTCACCTACTCCGTCACTAATTGGCTCCTTAACCCTGGGAGTACATCATTAGTCGAATCGACTAATAAATACCATAATTTTGCATACAGTGTCAAAATATCGATGCACCTCCAGGTTTAGACCTGCCTTAAAATTTTCTATTGTAATGATTTGAATTTTATTGAATCAGTCACTACAGAGGTTTGCTAAGGCTAACCCACAAATCTAAATGACTTGAATAAAATCTCCACAGATTATGCAAGAAGTAAATACAACTTTTCTTACGGTGTCCCAATTTGTTTTTTCATTGCTCCCTGACAGCCAATTTAACCTAACCTAATGTAATCGTTGTTTGACACAACAACAAATCTCATTACAGTTTATGCGTCACATTATAAGATAGAAAGCGACCAGTTAGGTACGGGAGAGAGATAGACTATATTAGGGAGAGTCGAGAAACCACCTTTCAACGAGTAACTACGGCTGAGTAAATAAGTAGTTCATTGGCCCCGAGAAAAGAGGATGTGCGTAAGCCAAAAAATCAAGAAATTGATAGAAGTGCAAAAGCTGAAAAGATTTAAATTTCGTGTGTGAAAATTTAGTTTTTATACACTTCTTGGAATTTTAGGAAATTTCAATAATTTCACCTACACCGAAAAAATGTTCTCTAAATTCCACTTACACAATGTACGATAAATTAAATCTTCTTTTAAAAAACACATTTTCAAAATATTTTAATATTCACTCACGCTACTTTTTCGCTATAATACAAATTACAAACTACAAACAATTAACTTGGCAATTACTTTTAATAATTTAAAAAACTAAAAAAAGATTAATAATAACGCGACGCCCAAGTATTGTTCGCAAGATAACCTTCTGATGTTTCAAATTGGACTGTATCCCACGACAAGTCTGACTACCAGGTGAAGGGGTTCCTCCCTAATTTCAGAAGCAAATAGAACACTTAGCTGCTCTACAATATCTCAGATTAAACCATTCACTGTGAGCGATGTTAAATATAAGAACTGCTTCAGTTTAAATCTGGCAGCACTTCACAAAGCACAACTTTGACATATATTGCGCGATAAGCTATTCCTTTAGTGTACCAACGTTTACCAACACTGTTCTCGATCATAGTTGAGTTGTATGTGTGTAGCTTCAAAAATATGGACGATAGAGTGCAATGAACTTCGGCAAAGCAAATGTTGAACCAATACCTGCAAAATTGAAGCAACTCTTAATGAAGCCAAAGAAGAATGTTGGAAGTTGGAAGATTGATGATATAAAACGTATTAGCAAATATGAAAAACAATGTCAGGGTTGAGAATAAAGTTAAATGTGGCAGAAAACCGGGCATGAACAAATTAAGAAACATGTGCTTAGGGCTTACAAGAGGAATCCAAATCTTCCTGTGCGTGTTGTTGCCGCTAAAGTTAAAATATCAACATCAACTGTGCACAGAATGAAAATTTAAGCAAACCTAAAAACATTTTAAGAGCAAAAAGTTCCCAATAGATATGGAACAAAAGAGTAGTTTTGTAAAACCAGCGCTTGAAAGTTGCAAAGTGACTTTTCGGCAAAAATGTATTACTGTGTCATGGATGATGGGACATATTGGTTTTTTTGGTTTTAATCAAATACCTGGTATTATTGCTGAGGATCAAGAAAAGTATATCCAAAGTTTAAAAACTCAAAAGCATAAAAAATCGAAAGCAGTAATTAAGTGGGAGGCAACGTGCATCTGTGGTTTAAAAAGTGAGGATTTACTTCTGAAGAGACAGCTGTTATGGCGTTATTATTTAAAACAATGCTTAGAGAAATGAATTCTGCCTATTAGCAAGAACTATGATATGTCTCTGATGTTATGGCCTCACTTGGCAAAAAACCACCATTACAAACAACCGCATTATTTTACGCAACAAATTTGGTCACCGTAGCGCCGAAAGAGATCAACTCTTGGAATTGCCTGGAGCTGCGCCCGTTTGAACGATATTGGACTCGTATGAAATTAAAGAAAACAAAATACACAGTTTCAAACATTACTCAGTTACGAAAATTGTGGCAATGGCAGTCTAAATCTAAAGAAAGAGGTTTCCAAGTACTGATGAAGAGCGTTAACTTCAAAATGCTGCAATTTGAGTGTGAAAACTAATTCAAATAATTTTGGTTTAAAAGTAAAATTTTAGTTTAAATGTAAATTAAACAATGTTCTGAAAAAGATTCCAGTTTTTAACTGAAGCAGTCCTTAATATATTTGCTTTATTGGGAACTGCGTGACCGATCCCGAACCTGATTTACACTTGAGCAACGCGTCGACAGGGGCGTTTTCTTGGACACCTCAATGCCACATTATTAGTGTCCTTTTTCGACAACTAATATGGGTTGGTCAATCGTCGCCTGTAGTTCATTACGTTAATTAAGAATAATTCAAATATGCGAGTGAGTGAGTGAGTGAAGTGCTTTATCTAAAGCTTCCAATCAGCACACAATCCAAGCACATATGTCAAATGACCGATGCATGTGGGGGTATTTATTAATCACACTGCATAAATTCCAGCACAAGCACCAAATGCCGCCAGTAACGGTCGCCCACGCCACTTTCTACGCCTCCCGCTGATGTCCATCGAATGTGTGTGAATAAGTCGGAATGACAAGTTTGCCGGCCGTGCGCTATTTAGGTATGCGCAGTGGAGCCGAAGTGGCCGGTGGCGAACGGTCATTGGCGCTGGTTCGAGGAGTCCTCAGTGCCATGTCATGCAGTGTCCTTATGACATTTTGATGATGACGTTATTTACGCGAATTAAAAGCCGCGCGCTCTCGCTGTTGTTGTTATCATGGTCAATAAAAAATATTACAGCAACAATAACGGTTGGCACATTCCATTGTTGTCGACATGTCCACGGGCCTATCCTCCCATTCTTGCTTGCCCGCCCTGGTCTGACAGCCTTACCGCGTGCCAGTCAGTTCGTCAGTCCACTTGTCGACCGCTATCCGTCCTTCCGCCTGACCAGCCCCTGGGCCCGGTTCCCCGCGCCAGCATAAATGCAATCAAGCGTTTTACAGCGCAATGCGAATAAGTCGTGTGGTCAACATTCGTTGATTACTGAAATGTTGCCGCTACAACTACTGCGCCAACGACAACGAAAACAACAAAAACAGCTATCGCAACAATGGCTCACAACAGTACGAATAACATCCCACACCATTAGCTATCGAAAGCCCTGGGACAGGCTCTCAGGCATTGGTATTTTCGACTACGAACATGCGTCGCGCAGTTCATGTGTGTACGCCCATGTTTCTGATTACGTGTGCGTTTGTGTGTGTGTGGGTGTGTGGTGGCTACGTTTTTATTTTTCCCGAATCAATATTAGTAATTTGAATTATTCAGTAGACAAATATGCAGCTTTAATGGCCAAACAGCGTGCAGTGGCCAAGTGCTTTCGTTGCGCTTCGCTGCCGCCGCCACCACTACGTGACGTCCTTTCACCGGCGACATATCCGCCGCTATGGGTTACGCTGCCAACGCCCAACGTTATGAGTGGGTGTGTTGCAAGTGCCAGAAGTGGCCCCTACACCATTTAAAGTTATCTCCCCAATTTCAAAACAAAAAAGGTCAAGAGATTTGAATGTGCAACACTTGGTGCCTAAGTACTGCAACTCGCATACATACGAATTGCAGTATCACAGTGATCACATTTAAATCTTTATATGGACTATTATTGAACGTTTTCATAGCTCCATGCCAGCTTGAACGGTACGTAGCTTTAATTATAAATTTTTGTTTGGAATATGCCAAGTCGGAAGAACCAACTAATATACCAAATTTGTATTAATATTGTTTCAGACGTTTTGTTAGTTGTATTCAGCGTTCGGCAAAAACCTGTCTCTTTCATTCGTTATTGATTTAACTGTAGTTGTGTTAAATTCCTGCCACTTTTGTTTTAAGAAAATCCAACGCGTATGGAATACCTATTTTAATGCAAAGCATTGCGTTGGTTTTGCAAAAATGTAAAGGTGTAAAATTTCATGGACACTTGAACACACCGCGGGCACAGGTGCTAAGGAAAATTTCACAACCGTGCAGTATGGACCATATGCCAAAGGAGAGTTTTATCGACACAAATGTGCCGACTCCTGGTTGTGGTACACAATTTCGTACTCAAGTGCAAGAGGCCGGCCTCGATAGTCCAGCGGGTAGCGCGCTGGCTTCTCATACCAAAGACCCCAGGTTCGATTCCTGGCTCGGGCTGGTGAAAAACTCGTCTACTTCTATCGCTATCCACATGAAGGAGATGAGAATTACAAGAATCGCACAAGTGCGCTCTTGGCAGGCTATGGCAAAACCTCCAAGTGTGAATGAAAAACTGACAATCGCCGTTCGGATTCGGCGTTAAACTGTAGGTCCCCTCCCCATGCCCTTTCCCCATCCGCTTGAAATGTGTGCTGTAACATATGTTGGAAAGACAGTGTTGCATACACATTTCAAAAACGGGTGAAATATGTGGTAACACAATGGGCCTCATAATAGGCCTCCGAGTGCGTCTCTTATAGAGGCAGCCACCGCAACCTAACCTAACCTAACCTAACCTAACCAAGAACTCAAACTTACTCGATTCCAAATACTTCGGTGATGGCCAAGTGCGGATTCAGAAAAATGCCTTTTAATTTGTATGTAGTTTTTAAGTCGATCCTAATATTTCGGGGGGGGGGGGGGCGTTTCAACCGCCACAACCCCCCTGAATCCGCCACTGGTGATGGCAGAATTTGCACTTAAGCAATCAGAACCTGCTTACATAACTTTTTTATTCAAAAATTCCAATGAAAGATTTGAAAGAAATTTGTATTCATACTTGCAAAGCAGTTACTCAAGACTGCGAATATCTTTTTAAGTATCGAATAAACTATGAAAATAAAGCTTCGAGTAATCAAGTACTCTATCAACCATAAGTATACAGTAGTATAGTAGTGATATCTTCTCAGTATTGATAATTCGAGTAATTCCTTCAAGCACATTTCGCATAGTGTTGATAGCCTTACTGGTTGATCTTTCTTAGCCCGAATTTATTGAAATTCTTTCTTCTCGAATTTTGCGAAAACATGTTTTGATCGATTTAATATGAAGCACAATTGAAAAAATAATTTTTTTTAGTACATGTGGTCATATGGTCACGCTATGCGCTACAGGATTAACATCAACATGCGCTACTATAACCCAATACCATATAATCAGATGATTTCATATGTTGTCTACTGCCTGATTTGACAGTGAGGCCTTGAGCTCCGTGAGAAGACACTATCGCAGAGTGATGCGCATTAGCTGCTCGAATGCCGACAGCTGCCGGATTCGGTGCATTCACGCACCTTGTACACGCGAATGTGACATTGTGGCGTCCGCGCTCCGCCCAGCTGGCCGCCGCGTGTTGCGCTGGGCCAGCAGGTAAATACACGCCAATTTAAATTGCGCTGCCTGTTCGCGAGTCAATGTTTGACTTTCGCTCTGATTGACTGACTGATTGATTGTTTGATTGATTGATTGCGCAATAAAATTGCAAATAGTTGACAAGTCGTCGTCGTCGTCGTCATTGGCATCGTCGTCGGCGCTAAAGGGCTGATGTGGCGCGCCGCTCGCAGCTAGGCGTGAATTTGTCCACAAACATGGCGGCGCTTCCGTGTAGCGCGAAGCGCATTGCGTGTTGCCGCGTCTCGTTTTTTGCTTTGTCGGCCAGCGACTTTAACTACGTCGAACAATAGTTTTGTTTGTGCATATGCGCGGCTGAATGCTGCAGACCGGCCATTTATATTGAATTTTTGCAAAAAGTCAAAAATTGCGGCGTTGCAGGTGCAGCGACGACGTCAACACGGTTTGCCGTCGCTATTTGCGAATTTTTAACGCTCGAAATTCTCTGCAGCCGCATTGCACATGAATGCGCGTGCATGGGAATGTGAGTGAGATATGTGTATATGTGTGTGTTGCTCACACTTGCAACAGTCAGAAGGCCGGAATAGCTGGTTGGCTGCAGCCGCCTAAAGTGGGATGTGAAAGGGATAATGCCAAAACTTTGCAACGGTTATTGTCGGCTGAGGCGCCGGACCCGTTGCATGCAGCACGCCATGCGGATAGCGCCGTGTGGCATGCAACAGTATGGATGGCGCGCGCACACACTGTGGGGGATATAGTTGCTGATTCTGTGCTCTGTTGGCGGCTTTAAGTGGAAAATCAACAAATTATAATGTGTCTTATGTTGGCCGAGTTGAGTTGCAAATGTGGCGCCGTTGTTGCCTGCCTGCATGTTGTTGATGCTGCGGCTGTGGTTGCAGCTGCGGCTGTTGTTGTTTTTGTTGTTGTTGTTTGTTAAAACGGGCAGAGTGGCGCTCCCGGACGCCCGCAACCAAAGTGCTGCAGCAATTCCATTGCTGCATCGGCTCCGGCACTGAAGTTTGCTTTATTTAACTTTAGATTTTGGTGGGGACACACACACACACGCACATAACATTAGCAACAATTAACACACAGCGCCACACATAGCTGACTAATGTGCGCACGTGTTTGTTTGTTGGTTGGTTTCCGGCGCAGTCCTGCAGTGTTTTCGGCATTGACCCGGCCCCCGGCCCGCGGCTCTGCCACCACCCTGCTCCCCTAGAAATGCATTCCATTTCGGTGTTTCAAAATTCATGAGCTGCCATATTGGCTACTTGCCGTGCCCCCACACCCACTCTTCCCGCCCGACCGGCCACACCACATGCGAGCGTAGCCGCGTTTACCTGCACTTGCCGAGCGGTAATGATGCTGGTTGCAGGCACTGTTGCACTGTTGCCGTGCTGTGCGGTGCGTGTCTGCTGTCCTTGCAACAAATTTTCGATGATAATGGACGTCGGCAGTCCTGTCGTTATAGTGTACCGTTTTATATTATAAACGCAAATTAATTTCATTGCAGCGCTAGCAGAGGCGGCGGCGGTAGGCAGCAGCTTTGCCATTTGCATAAAATATTTGCACAATGCGAGCACTTGCTGGCTGTCGGCTGCTGGCTGCCGCTGCGGCAGTGTGCGGGCGTGTGGCTTAGGCTGCTTGTTGCACCGCAGCGTGCGGCTGCTGCGGTGCGGGTGGCAGGCGGTAGGCTGTTCGGAGCGAGGCGCAGTTGCACTTGGCGTCGCTCCAATAAACCAAACTTCAACATAAAGTTTTAGATTAAATTAATGATTCAGCATTTGCGGCCGTTGCAGATAGCGGAGCGCAGCGTTTGAAGTGAAACTATGCGGGCGGCACTGCAAAGGAACGATTCCGATGAAACTTTGAAAGCTGTGTCAAAATGCAACGGTGTGCAGCTGACATTATGAGTGGGTGGGTCGAATTGCATTAAATTCAAGACGCAAAGTTTTGCTAAAGGGATTAATCGAACATTGTTTCGAAGGAGGCCTTAAGATTGGAAAGTGAAACATTGAAGGAGGGGGCACAGTTTAGATGTAAGAATATCTATAAGAAAATCTTTGTGAGTTGCAACTCGACTAAGACTCGAGACAAAGTCTTAGAGCCTTTCACTAGAGTAAATTTACATATTTTGCTCTCAGAATTAAGTATTTGTACGAGTATTTAGTACAACATCACTGCATATAACTATGTAAATTTTAATGCAATGGGCCAATAACAAATTCTAAGATATACAAATTTAGGCATAGAGAATATAACCCCCCGAAATATTAGGGTCGACTTTAAAACTACATACAAATTAAAAGACATTTTTTGGCATTTTATGAATATTAAAGAATTACTTCTTGAAACCCCTCAAAATATTTTTCTGAATCCACCCCTGCTGTAGACTGTTACTTTCACAACACGATTGCACTAACACATATGCAAATATAGGTCTGTTTGGCAGAGAATAATTTGTTCGAATTTGTACAAATTTGTACAAATTTTTACTGGATCCTGCTTGTTGACGCCAAATCTCCAGTAACGAAAGAGAAACTGAGAGCGTAAAGTGACAGTTCATTTCGTGAGAACTTGCAAGTTTTTACTGGAGAAATTTTGTCCAGTAACTTTTTGCCAGTAAGAAGAAGAACAAGAAAAACATATGACTGGTTGCCATATGATCGGCTGCAGAAAAATAAATTTTGTAAACATTGGGAGGAAAATGCAACCGGCAAAGAAATTGTGCGTTCGCGAGTCTGCTGACCAACAACCGTCTTGCTCAGCTTTACCTGCTGCAGCTGAAAGGGAAGAATCGTAGATTGAGCCCAACGAACCATTTGCCTTTTGCATTAAATTTCTATTTGAACTGAATTTTCCCTACCGCTTCAAACCTCAAATGAAACTTTTAGATCAGCTGTTTCGTTCTTTAACCCTCCTGTTTAGACCCTTTTTACTGTGTATTGTGAGTGGGCCAAGTCCCAGTGGTGTAACCAAGAGTTAAAACTTGCAAATTCTTACAAATTGCTGTTTGTTCACATTTTTGGATAGTTTCTTTTTTGGGAGCGTAAGCTCGCTTACTCTCCTGATATTTTTTACTGGATAATTTTTACTGGAAATCTGGCCAAACAGACCTTATGTAACTAAATATATAAAAAACATTGTTACTAACATATGCAAATATACCGAAATTTTTGTTTAAAAATACGCGGAACTAAAATATTTGTGGCTCGAAAATAAGAATAATAAAATTTAAAAACTGTTACAATTCAATACCATACATTAAATTCTTTATCGAAGAGCAACATGAAATGTCTGGACAAGCCTCTTCTGTAGATCTGCATGATAAATGTAATCTTTTAAACAAAACATAAAACAAATTATTTACTACTATTTATTTATTTGCTGCCGTCAAAGTTAGTTTCATTGCATACAAAATAACTAACCCGTCGCTTCTATAGACCGATTGCGGTTTTAGGCCTTGTTTGTGTGGAATTTGTTATTATGGCTTCAATAGACAACTTGTTCAAAGTGGCAATTTTATCAACAAACATAGAAAAAAAAACAGCAGGGGTCAAATTAATGATTTTTGTTCAGTTTTTGTTCAAAACTTTGCGGCATGAAGAGAGAGACATGATTCAGTGCAATAAATAAATAATCATGCAACCCACATAACCAAAGTGAAACATTTTGGTTCCGTGCGCAAAATGTCATCATTTTGGTTATAAGGGTTGGCAAATTAAAAGTGAAAAGCGAAAACTTCACTTTGTGCCGACTTATCAAAAGAGCTGCCGAATGTGGCGGAAGTGATTTCACTTCTTGTAAACTACTAAAGTTTTTTCTAAAGAGGTCAGCAGATTGCTGAAGAAATGTCGAGACAAAGTGAAGCTTTCGCTCTGCACATTTGACTTTCTATTAAACTACTTATGCCTTGAAAGAGCAAAACGTAAGGGCTATGGCTGTGATTAATTTTATCTGCCATAATAAATCTATAGATTTGTAATTAAGTCGCGTTGATTTCAAAAAGTTCGTATTTTATTCTAAAGTCTTCATGAAATGAGATATGAATGCTTATCATGATTACTGAGAATTATTTTTAACACCGGCTTCAAGTCTATCAGCAGTTAAGAGTTAAAACCGCAGAGCACTCAAAGTTGAATAGCTGATGTGAACGCAATGAGTAACAGATGACATTCAGAGTTGCAATTTGCGATATCTTTCAAGTATGCGGAAGTTGTCGTATACTTTTTGCACAAACTGTGCGTTTGTACTTCGTTGTGATGAAATCGCAAACAAGATACAATGTTCAAGAATTTTGGTTGCCTGATCTGATACGGGTCTGACATTGAGATCAGCGACATTTTTTCTCAACTTAATCATGTTTAAAGTACAAATACCCAACTCAACAATTCTGAGTCACAATGAACAAATCGCAGACAGATAAGAGTGACAAGAAGATTTCGTTTCCTGCGTTGCATGATTTGATTTCCGTGAAGAAAAATATTGTTATCATATCACTCTTGTTGATTCTTAAGTTTTGATGGTAAAAATGAAATTTTGATGAGTTCCTGTATCTGTGGAAGATGTTTTGCCGAAATTTACCATATCCTGATGAGAACGCTACCGCTGAAAGAAAAATCGGTTTTATCTATATTTTAGTGTTGGCTACTACGGGGAATCGAACCTAGGTCGGTCATCACGTAACCCATCGTACTAGACAGTTGAGTGACGTCGACATCACCATTGCCATCAATAACCAACATTATTTTATCGAGGTTAACATTTTTGTTCAAAAACTCGTTTTATTTGCTCAAAATACCAGGGACCGAAAATAACTGTTATTTTACAAGTTTCAAATCAAAAAGGAAAAAATTGTCGGTGGACTTTTTCATATATACCATTATGATCGTAATGGCCTCAGCTTCGGGAATATTAAACGCCTTTTAAATTTTAGACTTTTACTATAAAAGTTAAAATTAACTGTTATTTTGTGCCTTTTATTATTTTAGGCAAAAATAACTGTTACTTTTGACTTTTATTTTATCAGTCAAAAATAACAGTGCCTGATATATTTGACCGAAAAAATAAATGTCACAAAATAACTGTTACTTTTGACTTTTATTTTATCGGTAAAAAATAACAGTTATTTTGTGACTTTTATTTTTTCGGTCAAATATATCAGGCAATTTTAATTTTTTCTAAGGCCGTTTGACCGACTAAAAAACTATAAATACCATTTTTTCTTCGCACAAGTCTTATAGCTCAGAATGTGCGGTGTGCTGAGACGAAAAAAATGTTATCAATAGTTTTTTAATAAAAGTCACAAAATAACTGTTATTTTTGACCGATAAAATAAAAGTTAAAAGTAACAGTTATTTTTGCCTGATATGATAAAATGCACAAAATAACTTTTATTTTTGTCGGTAAAAGTACAAGTTAAAAGATAACAGTTAAAATGTGACTTTTTCGATAAAAACCATAACCGGTACGGTCCCTTTACACCAAATACACTTTTTGCTTGAAATTGCTCCATGTCAAAATTTGGGTGTTCACTATATCGAGGGTGTTCACTATACCCAGACACGACTGTACTTGCAATGTTATTTGCAAAATTCCTTTAGTAATAAAATTTGTTAACCTTAAAGACACAACTGAAGACTGAACGACTGTAAAATACTGAATGGAATAGTTCCCAAACCTATGAAAAGTAAACATTGCATGTATTCATTATGGGGAACAATCGTGAGTTCTTGGCAGCAGGCGGACGAAAGACGAACACGAGCCGCTCAGCTTTCTATGGCTTCCATGGATGACATATTCACGTTGCTGCAATTTCGATCAATGTCGGCCGCATCGCACTTGCAATTCGATACATCCGTAACACCGATCGCCCAGCAGCAACGAAATATAACACACCCAGCGCTGTAACGAGTGTGCACACCTTGTAAACGAAAGTAGTTACAGCCGCACATATGACGACTATTTAGCACGTAATTAACCTAAAAATGTAAATTCAACTTGCTCGCTGCGGCGCAAGAAAAAATTCATCGAGTGAAAAATAAAACCGACACGAAGAAATCCGCCAAATAAAAGACGCGCATCTCATTATCACTGGGACGTGAACATCGCGGCGATATGACGATGCGATGTGCACTGGCAGCAATGTTGTTGTTACTGTAGCCGCCTCGTTGCTGTTGTTGTGTGCGTTGTTGTTGCCAACTTAAAGTGAATTTTTTGTGCTCACATCGTTAAAATAAGCGTCAAAAAGTTGTGCAAACACCAGTGCCGACGACGTGTATTTAAATTGAAAGAAAAAATGTGTTTTGTATACAGCATAGAAGAAGGTGAGAGAAAAAAGTTAAGTAAAATTGAAAATGACGCCGACGACGACGACAACGACAACGTCTTCAACGCGCCCATTTTGGATGGCTCTGCTCGGCTCAGTGCAGGTGCAATTGCCACACAACTACACGCACGGGAGAGCACAGTTTTATCGGCGGCTCGAGGTGCCGCTCGGCTGGAAGCTCGGCTCGCGATGCGGCCGAACCGTTGCGTCGAGTTAGGAATCTAGCGTTTTATTTTGGTCAACGAAATTTTCAGTGTGTGTAATCGATTTGTGTTTGCTGAAGAAATTAAAGACCAGCCTGTAGACGCGATAAATCGGCGCGAAATCACGAAAACGAGACGAAAAATCGTGACCGTTTAGTGTGGCCGATTTGGCGGCATCGCACCAACTGTTGGCAGTGCCCATTACGGTGAGTTAATGTTGGCGTCGGCGGCGTCGTTATTATCCGGTTGGTAGCCCAAACTTAGAAAAGCGAGAAATGCGGCGCATGGCTGATTTTTAATGGTCTACACCCGTGTCGGCGTCGGCGTCTGCCGCCCAGCGCACAGCATCTCGCAACAGCAATTTTCGATAGCGTCCATTTTCTGTTTAGGTGCCTATCTTCTCGGCGCGTAACCATGGAACCAATTTCGGAAGCGCAGAGCTTCCGAGGCAGCCTGAGAAAGAGTTGAAGGTGTGGTGTGATAGCAAACCGCTGCGCATTGCTCGCATGGTAGTCATACATAATTAGGAATTTTATTACATTTTCCACTTCAGTGCGTCCGCCTTCTGCCTACTTTTTGTCGCCTTTCTTTTTTTTTTGGCCCGACTTGTGGCTTGACATTCGGCAAGCGCACTCGTAATGCGACGTATGCAAATACGAGTACATAGGTTGGGGCATTCCGTTGCGCATGCTCGCTTGCATCATTCACTGCACATTGCGCGCATGCGCAAAACACCTCTGGCCGATGCGAACGCTGACGCGTGCATTTCGCAATGCCTCAATGTTGACAGTCAACAATGGGAATCGGCAAACAGCACGCGAAAAACCGTTCACGAGTGGCCAGCTCGTCGGCTGGGCGCGGTGTGTCGCTGTCGCTGCTGCTGCTGCCACAACGGCCGTCGGTCGATGGGCTGGGGTCAAGTGGTGATCGTCAGCGCTGCACGTCGATCATGCTGTACACACTCCAAACCTGGTTGTCTCACTTTATTTGCATATTTTTTTCATTTTCTGCCTCGTGGTTTTGCCTTGTTGCTGTTGTTGTTTTGTGGGTTTTCGCAAGTGCAGCAGCTGCTAATTGAAATAGTGTCGCACGTTGCGCGCACACACACACGCACAGACCGATCGCCGTAACGTTTGCGCAACTGAATGGCGTGCAGTGTTGCTTAAACTTTTTGCGTATGGATCTACTCGTATTTGCGCATGCGCCACATGAAAATTCCCTTAATGCATAAATGTTATTTCAATACTATACACTCTCACTTTGGGTATTTGTAAGCGGTGAAAAGTGATGGTGAATTGCCTGAAATTCGCAATGGGTTGGCTCAATGACGAAGGAAAGAAAACAAATTAACATCAAATCAAAAACAGAGTTTTATATCTGTTCTTTTTTTGCAACCAGACATTCAATCCAGGATCCATACAAATTTTAAAGCAAATATTTTTTCATTTAATTTTTTAAAAATAGTGCGCACCGATAGTAATCAACAATGTAAGGCTTCCGCCTACTTAGCGGCTGTGGGTTGTTATGCCGCGAAAATAGGGGTCCAACTTTCAAATTTGTCCTCGCTTTCTAATTGGTTCCTAACCATATATTCTGCCAATTTACTGTCATTGTCATTGTCATTGCTGGAAAAGCACCAATAGCAGCACCAGCAAGGGGATGCGGGCAAATCGCATACCAAATGGTAGCCTGAGCATCAACCACACCTTAACGAAAGCTCTACTGACTCCTTGGAACATCATCGAAATATAACATGTGTCGCCTTATTTTACTGATACCTTTTCGGCAATTGTTCAGAGGAGATGAACTGATGCCATCCGGGTATTGCGAACAACCCGTTCGCACACTAACGCCCATGCATTCCATGTTGAAATGATGTTCTAGCGCCCTTCGCAATACAAAAACGATTCGTTTCTGGCCCATACTGCGCGATTGTGGAATGATCTCCCTGCAGATATTTTCCCCAGCACCTATGAGCTTGATGGGTTCAAGACAAGAGTCCATAACTTCTTCGCTCTAAACCCTGTCATCTAACTTCTAGGTCCTTCCTGAAACAACGCATTAATAGGGGCCATCTCCCGCGCCTTTGCTCGTAATTTAAACTACGCGGATAATTACATATTTTAGCCGAAATATTTTTTCTTGGATTGGCATCACTGTTACAGACATCCATGTCAAGTTTCAAGTCATAAATGACATTACTGTTTGAGTTACGTTTGGTTTTGTACGACACAAAAAGTGAATTTTTTTATTTTTACAACTCTTGGTTTTTGCACCACTAAAATGCGCCATCTCGCACTGCAATCGTTCTTCGTGATCATTTCGCTAAAAATTCGACCCATATCGTTCTGCAACACCCTTATTTGCCTGATTTAGCTCCGTGCGACTTCTGGCTTCGCTAAACTCAAAAGACCGCTCAGGGGACATCGCTTAGAGTCGATTGGGGATATATGTAAAAGCCGAATCGAAGAAGGTGTTGAAGGCCATTCCGGAAAATGACTATGTGGGATGCTTCGAGGACTGAAAAAAACGCTAGCATATGAAATAGATTCAGAAGAATAAATAACGATTTTTCATTTTATAACACAATTCCGGGTATTTTTTTTTTGGTACACAGCAGTGTGTATTGTACTTTCGATTTCATGTTATAAAAATCAGTGTGTATCAATGCAACATTGCAGACATTTAAAAGGTCGACATCAGCAGCCTGAAACCCTCATATTAAGTTGTGGACGGCTCGAAAGATAATTATTTAGGACTATACGAGACTGACTGAACTGACAAGACCAGACCTGACATCAGACATGGAATAGAGCGAACGGAATCACACCTGAAGTTTCAGTAGAAACGTCATGACTTCTATCGACAATTTGACATCATGAGCAGTCAATTGGCCACATTGCTTTCTTATAATGCACAGAAATCTGCGCTGAGACACGTACCGAATTGCGAAACCACTACCAACAACAACAACAAGAATAATAAGAGGAACAACGCAACCTTTTCCGCATAAT
This sequence comes from Melieria picta, assembly GCA_964056695.1. Lineage (NCBI taxonomy): Eukaryota > Metazoa > Arthropoda > Insecta > Diptera > Ulidiidae > Melieria > Melieria picta. The sequence continues at coordinate 102,064,680 of OZ057398.1, read as the reverse complement.
CTTCGGCGTTAAGTGGAATCGGTTTTCGGCTGCGAGTTCTTGATTGATCCAAAGCGCACACAGCACAGTTGCCGCCTTGGCGCTTTGCATCGCCCCGCCTGCAGCTCGTCATTGTGCCGCAACGTCTTTCCCTGCGCGTGCGTTTTTAATAAAAATTGTATTGCTTCCTGCGTCTGCCAGCACACCTCGCAGCACTTTTCCGCCGCGTGTATTTTCATATTTATAAGATAATTGAAAGCGGGCATTGCCAAATTAACGTTGTTGTGCAAACAATTCTTGCAGCGGCGGCAGCAACAAACGCAATAACAACAACAATGGCATTGCTATCGTGGACGAGCGCAGAAGCGTGCAATACCAGTTTCGATGCGAGCTAAACGGGCAGCCAGGTATGGAGCGTTCCGCGGCCAACAGCCAATCCTCCAGTCATCCGACGGTCCGTCTGTCCACCAGTCCGTCCGTCGGTGTGCTTTGCTTCCTTTCATCCTTTTGGCGAGTGTGCCATGTGTGGGTGTGCTGGAACTGGAGTAAGACGAGCACGCCAAGAGCGACACAAGAGCGGCGTGCGGAAAGCACGACGACGCCGTCGAGGATGACGGCCATGGGAAGCATATCCTTTGTGTACACACAAGCGCGCTTTATTGTTTTTTCGACGCGTGTTCGTTGGTACTACGTGTGTGCACAGGCGGACAGACTATTCGACGGACGGATGGGCGAGCGTTGTACTGTGTGTGTGTGTGTGTGTGTGCGTGGCAGATAGTAGTGGCAGTTCAGCTTGTTAGGGAGAACTTTCATGCTTAAATTGCGCAGATTTTATTAAATTGCATTCGCCGAAGTTGTTTTTTAAATTGGGTATCAAGCGCATTGCCTGCAGCGGCGAATTCATTTCGCTACGTTTCATTCGTTTCATTTTTTTTAATTTCCGGAGCTGCTCAAATGTGCCTTCCCTTGTTTTCTTATTGCTTGCTAGATGCGATGTTGCACTGTAATTTGCCACTCATGTTGTGTCTTGACTCGATTCTTCCGTCATGTAATGTTCGCTCATAACATAACTTAAAGGGTGATTTCGAGAGTGGATGCTGCTGTTCATACGAAAAAAATCGCGACCATTTTGTTTCAACAACGTAAGAAAGAAAGAAAGAAAATTGTTAAGAAATTACCTCCCAACTAGTTTTAATCCAGTATGATTTACAGGGCGAAAGTCTTATCACATTTCATGTCAATATGTCCAACGTCTGTCTCTTTGTTGCCGTAGATATAAATGACTAATAGACACCGAGTTTCTACACTCATAGGTTCCATATCCATTTGACCAACTACTCTTTTACGTACTGGGAACAACTCACCATGACCATCGCAACACTCTGCCGAAAATTTATTTGTTTTCGCTTAGCCGCTTGAGGGTCTACAAGGTAGGAAAGCATCGATAGATAGACTGATAGACATTCACAACTAACTTCATCGTATGCAGATTACAATATGACGAAGCTAAATGTTCATAAATATTCAGTTCTTAACTATTGTAAATATTAAACAAATTCAAATAAAATGTTCTTATGATGAAATGAACCAGCACACAATGTATGTATATTTCTTTTTTTTATTTTAATTAAAACTGTCCACTTGAATATGCAACAATGTGACATAATTTAGCATTTGTGGCAAAATTAATTTATTTCTATTCAAATGGATTTTCAATAATGAAAATGTTTTTAATTGAAATGGATGTCTAACGAGTATAACGTATTTTTTTTTTTATTATTAAAATATTTTAGAACGTGAGATACGCAGAACTTTCAGCTTCTCGTTAGTATTTATGTGTGTGAGTAGACGAGCGTGGGGGAAGAATAAAGGGAAATCCATGTCATGTGCTGTTGATATGAGAAAACATGCTCTGGCAGATATTAAAGAGTACACACACACACACATTCAAGGAAGCTCAGACTTTCACACAAACACATGCAAACACTCCTACAAGCTACACAAATATATTGAAAAGTAGTCGAACTAAAAGGAAGCGAGCAGACAAAAGGATATTATAAAAGATTTAGAATTTGTTTGCCGACGGATGATGTATGAATGTCATCGAGAAGAGCTTAAATTTATGATGGATTTGGTCATAACAATTTGCATGGCAAATCTTCAACGTAGCGAGCGGATATGTAAAACGTGTGCTTGTGCGTGGGTGTATGTGTGTGTGTGCCAATGGGGGTTTGGGGCCAAAATTCCAGTTTAAATTCCATTTAGTTGCAGCATTTTCCGCGCTCAATTTTAAAATCAATTACAGCATGTACCCATATTTTGCATATTGTATACGTATGGCTAGTTCATATGTGTGTGTATGTATTTATGTGTGTGTGTGTGTGTGTGATTACGAATGAGTAAAAAGCTAGTGGCGCGCGGTAAATACATAAATCAGAAAAATGTTGTGCAATAATTTTACATAAAATATGCTCATAAATTATGGCCATATTAAATGGCCAAAAGGCGCAAATCATCGACGGCGGCAGCAGCAGTTGGAACCACTACACACTCGTCACCAACACGCTGGCGTGTCGTATCGCATCGCGTGGCTGGGTGTGTGTTTAGTGTGCGACACGGCCAACTAAACCGGCTAAGCACTTTAAATTTAGTCGTTTTTGTTGGTATTTCGCTTTTCGTTCACTTTTTGCCGTTTTCATTGGATGTTGTATTTTTTTGATGCAACACTTTGGCTTTCGTAATATGCGAACGGTCAATATTTGAAAAGGATTTTGTTTGTTTATTGTTTGCACACACACACCTAGTGCGGTGTTAGTTGGTGTTAGCTTTTTAATTATAAAATATTAAACTATGCACACTCCACGCGCGTGCACACACACACAAACAGACATTCAACCGAATCTGTTAGGCCAAGCCATGCCACTCCCCTGCGCGGCTTTCGGCGCGTTCACACCTGAGCGCACCGTACGCCCAGCGCCAAGCGGCAAGTAGTGTTGCGACCCTCGCACCAGTGAGCTGAAGTGACTAAAATTGTTGCATACAAGCAACAAAAACCCGAAACCGAAATACCGTTTTATTTGCAGCTTTTTCAAAAACGCCAAGCGAAATGACTGGCATGCAATCGTAATGAAGCCAGCGGCAGCGATCAGCGTTCATTACACACACACTTCGAACTTCGAATTATGGCTTCCAGATGAATTATTTGAAGAACAAACGTTCGATACAAGACGATACTTATTTCTTAATAGTGTCTGATGTTTTTTGTAAATATTTACAAAAAATTATAAATCCGCTCCAGTTCCAACAATAGTCATCAAGAAATATAGTAGCCCGAACGGTTAGTCTTTATTGAATTGACCAACACCTCAAACTTTTTTTACATACATTTTGTGACGAAAATTAGTTTTTCTGGCCAAAGCAAGGCAGTTCGTATCGCTGCATGGTGACAAAATAAAACAATTAGGAATTCTTTAACGCAGTTCACCACTGTAGTCACTTTATTTACAATCTCCTAAAGTCACTTTACTTTCACTTCACTTTTTTATCCATGTTACATTGTTGATTGTCAAAATCAAACTGATTCGCTGCTCTCGTTCTTGAACGTTCCAGCATCACCTCGAACCGTCTCTGCGATAATTCCCGCAAAATTACCATGCGCCCTAAAAGTAAAAGAAGAAAATCAATGAGATTCTAATTTTCTTGTGCGGTTTTTCTTGTGTGGTTATGTAAATGATTTATTTCCTTAAATTTTTGTCCCTGAAGTACGTAAACTTTCATCCGTTGTTAAGGAATTAATATCTGACAATAGATTAAGCTGTAAAATTTTTTGCTGTTAAAAATGTAGCCTTAAACTTTTACATGCTCTATAAGTTTATTGCTTGTTTAAATTTGTAAGTGTATTTTGTTTATTTCAGTCTGACTCTGAGTTACGCAATGAGTATTTGAATACCTAAACGACAGATCCGGTTTCCTATATAAAACAAAATTTAATAGCAGACGTCTCTGCGTCCTACTTTACAGAGTTAAGTTTGACCGAAACCTATTTTCGTTTTCCAGTCGTATGTGTCCATAAATGGGGTATTTAAATACACAAATTAAGATAATAATTATGGAATCCTTGTGAGTGAGGCGATTGTTAATCTGTGTTATAATTAGCAGATACTAGAAAACTCATTGCCGGCAAATAATTTTCTCGATATTATATTATTTTGATTTTCACCCAAATTTTATTTTTATAAATGCATTCGGCATTTCATTCATACATCGAATTAACCCACCTTTAACATTTGTTTATTGGAATTTCGTCTTAACGCCTTAAGACAGTTAGTTATCCCATAATTCTTAATGCTGCCCAAAAAAATCAGTGGATATTTCTTACTAGTTTCGCGACAGTTTCGTGGGTAGTTACTTAAATAACCATCCGACGACAAAATATAAGTCTTTACGTACATATGGTTATATTTAATTAAAATATGGTTAAACGTTTTGGGTTAACGTACCCAAAGTGGAGAATCATAAAACGTTGATTCTTAGTGGCAGAACTTGCAACCCTGTTGCCGTTCCGCTTATCCAATAAGTGCGCTCAATAAAGTTTCATTGTATGCGCTTTTGTGTGTTTGTGTTTGTGTATTCCGCAAACAACGAGAAGAATTCTCAAATATTAACAAAACAATCGTATTGATGGCGACAAAATGCTTGGCGTGACGTGGCAGCAACGACAACGTGCGCAGACGACTATCCAACATTAGACCGCAAAGAGCAAAGTGTCAACTTGTTGTGTGACAACAATAAAACATTGTCAATAGCAGCAACAGCAACAACAACAACAAGAACGCCAGCAACAGAAACAAGAAAAACAAAAGTACATATAAATTAGAACACAACAATTTTATTCGAGACACCATCAAGTGCAATAACAAAAGCAACACCAGCACCAGCACCACCAACAACAACAACCAACCAAATGCCATCAAAATAAAAATTGAGAAAACACGGGAATAAAATAAAACGGAATTTGTTGACAAATACGCCGCAGTTAGAGGCGGCCCGAGGTTGGTGCGGAGCAGTAGTGGATTAAGGATGGCTGGGTGCGCGCTCGGGCGGGCGACAGTGCGGCAGGTGCGAGTGAGCGGCAGTGCTCCATTGTCCTTTTTTATTAACTCAATCTTATGGAGTTTTGGGAGGGATGTTGGGTAAATATTTGCACCGTACAGTCAAATGGCAGGAACATCCCGACACACGCACACAGACATCAACCGCGCCTCCACTAGGCGACATAATTCTTCTGATTTGGCAAGAATTTAAATGCGCATAGCTTTTGGAAATGTAATGAATAACTAGAAAGTCATAAAATCAGGAAAAGCCCATCCTTAATTGTAAGATTTTAGTTGTTGTTAAAATGTACATGTTGTACTTAGCGCTTGGCGCGGCTTAGATTATCCGTGTCAAAATCTTCGAACGCATAAGAAATGGTTAACCATTTCATCATCGGCCATTTTCCTATCACGCATCATTTCCGTGAGTTTTGCCCACGTCCACGGTTCCTTCTAACGAGTGGCATATGAAACTTATGTTCGATATAACAGGTACATACCTATAGCCTGAATCTCTACAAGTCTCTCCATCAATATTGGTACAATGCTCAATGAATTAACTCTTCGAATAAGCCTTATTCGTTTCTGCTGTAAACTAAGCCAAGTAAAATTACCACTTCAAGGAAGGCCTGTAAGTTTGCTGAGGTCATGAGAAAAATGCACTTAAAATACAGAATGCAATTAAGACTCCTATCAGTATTTAACTGTTTGGGTCAAGTTGGATGGCTACAATATTTATGTATACAATTTTTGAATAAATATTTTTTCATTTTTAGTTCAACAACAATCCGTGGTACTTTTTATAGCTTGCAGTCATATTTTAATCTTCATGAAATTTCATAATTTATTTGATTAATTAAAGTGTTTTAGTGCAACGCTGGTTTCGCAGCAAATTCGGTTTAAAAGTTCCGTCACTTTTGGAATGAAAAAGAACTCTGCAGAACACTGCAGCTACAGCAAGTCAATTCTTCTTTTTCAACATTTGTTTTGCTTGGCAAAGAGATTTTTGGGTGTTCATTTTTGCTGCCGTTTAATTGCCAACTGGCGCCTGAAATACGTGAACAACGAAAACGCACCAACCAGAACGCTGTTTTGGATTTGATTTGAAAACAGCAACGTTTCCTATTTACACAAAACACACCGACGAAACCGAAACTGCGGATGCAGCATTTCGGCCAGGCAGCACTCGTTGTAGTTGACGCTACACCGAAGTGTGTTCATGCTGCTCATTAGGGAGTGCTGAAATTAATATGTTGTCATAATATTTGAACATGAATTGAATTGAGTTGAATTTGGGTTTAATCAATTTTCAGAATTTATTTATCCATGAGCGAGCATTTTCCAGCGAACTTGACTGCTTTTATTCGATATTTTCAGAACTAAACTAATTGGTCAAAGTTTAAGTCGCATTCAAAACAATTAAACGTATGGGTTGCCTCTCTGTGCCATAGCGCTGCTTTTAGCCGTTACAAAGTATGGGCAAAAGTATGGCGCCCTAACATCCGGCTGCAGGGCGTAAAAAGAACAATTCACTCCGCAATAAGAAAGCGCAATCAACGCGCGCATTTCCGAAAATAAACGCCAAACGCCTGAAAACTGGTCATAACTGGCCAACTGAATTTGTAGTTTGTACGCGCGGAAAACACACACACAATCGCACACATGTACAAAATAGAAGTGTTTGTGTATGAAGAGTTTGGAGTGTGGCCTGAAGGTAAATGCTTCAGCGCAACTTCTACTTAAAATGCTATGTGAAAAAACACGGAAGGAAAAAACAAGAGGTCAACCACAGCTCGGTGGAAATAGAATCGGGGCTTGGGAATTGTAGAGACATACTCACTTACTTAACTATTTAATTCATTCTGCAAGTCGAAAGCTGTTTCTGGAGTGTTGTCCGAGATTACATTTTACCTTCCTTGGCGTGTTCCAAGTGGCACAGATTCAAACACAGCACGAGTAGAAGTAGTTTCGTCCATTCGTCCAATAGGGCGAAGTCAGCGGTGTCGCAGAACTATGTCCATGCTGTCGAAGAGTAGAAGTCTCCTCATTTTCCTTTCATTCATTCATTTTGCTTTGTCCTAACTGGTTGTTTAGTCCACATCAGAGAAACCTTGTCTTATCAGACGTATCTGCTGAGTTCCCAAACGTATTCGTAAGTCAGTTGGTTGCCCAGCGCTATACGAATTGTATCATCTGACAACTGTGTATGAGGTGCCCGAATCAGTGAAAGTTTTACTGCTCAGAACATTTGCTCTAAAAAATTAAAATTATCACTATATACATTACGATGATAGCCGTCATTATAGAGTCCAATGGGCTCGATACTCCACTGTCTCCCACTAATTTAAACGCATAATTCTGAATAGGATCCAGAAGCGTTAAAGTAAGGCAACGGTGGTTGTAAGTATTTTTATATGCGCATTCAATACAAATACAATGGTGAGGAAAGAATCTTTCTATATTCATTACTAGTTATTGAACGTGTCCGTATCCTGTCTGAAAAAGTATTCATTATAATTACTGGGAATATAGGAGAACTGCATTGTATCTACCCAGCAAACCAAACGATATCGAAACGATGTAGAAACGATATCGTTAACGCGAGAATTTTTATCGTTCTCGAGCATTGCTAAAGTGTGTAAAATGGTATCGAAAATGATGTCTAAAATGATATGAAATGACACTATCGTAACAATGTCGAGAATTTCGAAAATCTCAATATCGTTGCAATATTGAAATTATCTTATCCGAGATATCGTAACGATGTTGAAACTTTTGAAAATTTCGATATCGTTTCGACAGCGTCATTTTTCTTGTTCTCAATGTCGAGAACGAGAAAAATTACTCTATCGTAACGATATCGAAATATTCAAAAATCTCGATATCGTTGCAATATTGAAATTTTCTTATCCGAGATATCGTAACGACGTCGAAAATTTTGAAAATTTCGATATCGTTTCGACAGCGCCATTCTTCTTGTTCTCAATAAAATTTTCGATACTATAACGAAAACTTATTTTCTTTCTAAAAATTGAAATAAAACGCATATTTTACAGTACTGTCGCATGGCCAGTTTTAATTAATAAAATTAATATAATTGAATAATGGATAATTGAATAATTGATAATTGAATGGATATTGAATAATAATAATGGATATAATTGAATAATAATAATTAAAATTAATTATTAATTAAAATTAATAAAACGATTATAAGTAAAACATAACAATGCACATGTAACAACAAATTACAATATATGTATAAGTAAAGATCGATAGAGAAAAATATTTATATTATTTATATTATCCTTTGCTTTTTTATATTTAGCAATCTTCGATTTTCTGTCCTTTCAATAGAGAAAAAACTTTTTCGTTTTGCCTCCGAAAGTGTTTAGGGAATCGTTAGGAAATTTTATTTTGAATGCACCTGAAATAAATTGAAATACATTTAAATGCAGATTTAGCTGGTTTTACTTGAATCTAGTATAACTGCTGATTTGCTTATTTTGCATAGCTGCCATCACTGCCAATTTTTGAACGCTGGTTTTCACGACTGTACCGTTCCACGAAAAATTTTTTGCAACGAAATCCTTAAATATTGTCCTCCACCCTTTATATACAAATTCTTTTGCATCTTGTGTTCTTAAATTGCAAAAGTCATTAACCTAATAAGAATGAAAAAAAATAACATACATTTGCTAGATTACAATTCATAACTACTTAATTACCAAAAGGAGCATGTTCCACCAGCAAAATCAACCTCATCGTTTTCAATAAATTCGTTATCAATATCTTCGTCTTTCTGTACAGCAATTGTTTACTGATTACATGGTCTTTTTGTCATGTAGAGTTCCAAAATTGCTTGCGCTTCTCTTTTCGCACTCCTGCTAGTCATTTTAGATACCTGCAGTAATAATGATAGCTGTGGTCAGCGTTAACAAAATTAGGGAAAGTGTTGGTGTTACCACTGTTAATTATCAGAACCGCCGACATTATTGTTGGTGTATTCTTTATTTTAATTACATATACCTTGTCTTGCAATAAATATCACAACTCACAAACTCGGTTTTGAATGCGCGCACGTTCACGTAATGGCAAATTTTTGTTTGACAAAAAAATAATTCATTTGATTGGAAAATTTTCAAATTCTTCAAGGCAAAAAACTGAAGCAGCTGCCTGAATCAGGCAGGTGCCACATTTCACTTTCACTCGAAATCGAAATTGCATTCGATCGAAGTAAATTTTTGAGGTGCTGCAATTCACTTTTGTGGATTTCATGTTCGAAAATGAATTCATGTGAAATGCTATGTGCCACATTTCGATTTCACAATTTTATATGTGATTTGAATCCGATCAAAGTTGCTGAAGTGAAATTAAAAGAAAAAATCGAAAAAGGAAAGAAAATGTAAGTAGATTGCAATTATTCGCGATAATAAAGTTATTTTAAGTGCATTAAGTGAAGTGAATGAATGCATAAAAACTCTGCGCAAGAAGCTACTTTGATAGCTGAATGTTTTTCGTTGAATGTGTGTTTATAAGTTCCCGCTTCTGGATCTCTGTATGGTGTTAAGGGGTTATATACGTTTTGGTACAGGAAACTTAGGGCATATTTGTGATTTTTTTTGGGCTATTTGAAATAATTTATTAGAAACTCGCATAACAGGTATACATAGTACATATTCTTACGAAAAAAAAGAGTGGTCGAATATGAAAAAATATTGAAAATTGTAAAAGTTGTAGCTCTTGTCCTGATGCGCGTTTTTTCTGCAGAGTCTGGCGGTGACCACGTTTGAATGCCAACAACTCAACTGTAATCAAGAAAACAAAAAATTTACAGTTGTTTACTACAGCGCCGAGTACTTGAACGAAAAATTTCGAAAAAAAACAACTTTTTTTTCATACGGAAACCATAATGCAAAAAAAAAGGCGATTTTTTTAGTCTCGAAAAAGTATTTTAAAAAAATTATTAGTTAAGACAAATACTGCAAATGAAAAAATTATCGTTCAAGTACTCCGTATTGTAACTAGGAAAAGGATAAAAAAATTAGATGAATTGGTCAAGTAGTTTTTGAGATATCGTGGTCACCGCAAAGGCATGTTTCAAAAAACATCATTTGGAGAAAATCACGTTTAAAGTTTTGCGAGATGCCTATCGCAAGGCAGATAGCGCGCTACAAATCGAGTTGCTACTTATGATCTACTGCTCGGATTGACTTGAAATTTTGAACATAAACTCTTGAAAGTATGTTTCATAAAATTTTTTTCGATTTTTTGACTCATGAAAACGTATATAACCGCTTAAAACGAATGGCTCCAGAGTATAACCAGCATCCCCTAGAAGCAAAGAATTGCGCTCCCCACTTTCATATTTCCGTAGAAGATATTCTCGAGCCCTGCTCATACTCCAAATAAACGCATCGTGAATCGATCCCGGACGACGCGCATCGACCCCTTTGATAAACATATTTGAATCGCATATCTATTTAAAATAACGACCATTAGTAAATATGTACGTATATCGTTTCGTATCTGCATATGTATATGAACTTACAATCATAGCATTAATGCTGAAATATCCTTTTCTATTGTAAAACAAGGATTCATCATGATGTGGTTTTGTTATTTTGATGTGTGTGCCGTCGATGCATCCTAAACACCAGGGATGTGAAAATTTTCAAGGAAATGCCGTTTCAATTTTCGACGCTCGTCTTCAGACATTTCTAATTTGATCCACCATGCACAAAATTTTCTTTCCAAAATGATGAGAATTCGCGTCAAGACTTTGGAAACAGTGCTTCGGCTTAACGCTATATCGGCATCTTTTCCAACGGATTTTTGGAAACTGCCTTCTGCCAAGAACAGCAGAGTAGCAGCTAGTTGCAGTTGGGCGGGAATTGAAGATTTTCTTATATGTGGCGTATTAACACTTAGCAACATATTGAATGCATCTTTGTTCACTCGATAATATGATATGAACCTTAAAATGTATAGATTTTATTTAGAATTTTAGAAATTCTTAGTAAAAAAAATTCCTCGCAACTTACACTGCACCCGCTATTTCCAAAAGTGTTTGAAATGTCTCTCAATGCACGCCGCTTTATGTTTTCTTCTGCAATTTTCTCTTTTTAAATATTCAACACCGCAGCAATAAATACAGCACTAATTTTTGCACAAATATAGAAAAAAATTTTAATTTTCAATTTCAACTGACAGCTAATTCTACCCAATCAGCTGTTTCGAAGTTCATTCGAAGTGGATTGCAAATCGAATCAGATTTCATGAAAACGAATGGAATGTAGCACACCAAAAATGAATCCACTCGATTTGTAATTCCGATTTCGATCCGATTTCGATCGAATTCTGGCAGCTGCCTGATTATCGATATTATTTCGAGAAACTGTCGCTAAAAATGTATATCGAGAAATTGTTTGCAGGGTATTATATGTAACGTTCTGGGGTACTAAGGCCCAATTTCTACTCATGTTACGCGTGCAACTTTACGAAGAAAGGAGGACTATGTATATTATAAAAAAAAAAACTGCCAGCTCGACGTTTGGCACCGGCAAATAATTTGTCGGTTCGAACTTTCTACCAGGTAAAAGTATCGAATTGGCAGTTTTGCATAACATATTCATCAAACACAAAGGTTCCTTTATTTATTATTGCATGAATCGAGGCTCAAACCCATCACTTGATAATTAAAGGTCCACTGCATTGCTTCGTTTTTAATTCCTTCTGACGAATGCTGCGTATGTTTGCAATTGAAAAATTGAAACCCATATAAATTCATTGAAGAAACTGATAAATCAAGAGGGATGCATTTCGCTACATTTCCTGCTTCTCTCGGCAAATCCCCTTTTTCCACTTTTGTGCCACGTTCACGTCGTTAGGGAGCGCTGCGGCATGTTGCACTGGGAGTGCTCGCAGCGCTGCGTAGTCCACAGTCTGTGTGCCTTTGTGTTGCAATAAAATGTGATTGCTTTAATTTTGCACTCAACGCCAGCGGCAGCTACTAATCCTTTCATCAAGCAGCGACGGCGCGGGCACTTTTTAAATGCCGCCGCGCCTGTCAGTCGACCAAATCACAGCTGGTGCATTTTTCGTGGCATGACTTTTGCCATGTCGGATTACATTTCTTCGCAGTGCAGCGCAAAGGTTGTCAGCGCCGCGGCCAGCGGCACTGGAACGTTGCGAGCATGAAAATGAGAATGAGAATAAAAGTGGGAGCTGCAACAGCGGCAGCTTTTGCTGCCAGCTATTTGCCCGCACTTGTCGTTGATGTTATTGCGATGCGCCTGGTGGTTGTTGCTGGCTATTGTTGATGTTGTCGTTGTTGTTGCTACTGCCGCTGGTAGTGGCCGCTTTAAATTGCGTTATGGTAGCATAAGCGGCTTGAACTTCTTTTGGATTTGCATTGTTTGCGCACGACGAACAGGAACTAGAGCAAGAAGAAGAAGAAGCAACAGCAGATGCCACAGATTGCGCCGCGCGGCACGGTTGACTGCTCGGAACTGCTGCTGCTTGGCCGGTTCGCTGGTTCACGGGTTGGTTGGTCGGTTGAATTGCACGCCGCGAGCAATTGTTGCTGCCGCTCCAATAAGCACTGCAGTAAACTTGGCCCGCTTCGTGGCAGCGGCGCGCGCCAGCAGGCGGGCAGCTGGAGAGTTCCGCAGCACTTCCGAGCGGTGGCCATTGTTATTGCTGTTGTTGTCGCACTGTCAGGTTTATTGTTGCCGCAGGCAGCGCCTTGCAATTTCAATTGCTCGAGCCAGTGCTTGTTGTTGCCGCTTTAATATTTGTTGCAGTGCTGGCTGCCGCCATGTCGTGCGCCGCTTTCAACTTTGTCGCAGGCGCAGATGCGAACGCATACCTGCAACAATGCAAGGTATCCGTTTGTGCTCGTATCTTTGCATCCACCAGATAAGCACAGCCACACACGCACATGCGATATCGGCCATTATTGCGCCTTGGCAGTTGCAACTGCTGCAGCCAGCATGGCCTGCTCGAAGCCGTCGTGCAAACAAAACCCGGGCGCCATTTGCCAGAAAGCGTTGCGCAGTTGTTGCACACGCACACGCGCAGCCCCGCCGCTGTCGTTGCTGCTGATGATGTTTGCTTAGCTGCCTTTCTTTTCTGCCGCTTCTTCTTTCTTGCTTGCTCGGCCCCCTTTAAGACGCTCCTTTATTTTTGCTTCTTCTTTTACTGCCTCTTGACTCGCTCGCCTCGCCGGGTCGCAGCGGAAATGACGTGGCTGCTGCCGCGCTGTTTGTGTTGCAGGCACTGGGCAAGCTGTGTTTACCCACAGCCTCCTGCAGTCGCCGCTGCAGTTGTCCGCCTGCAGCAGGGCCAATACTCGTCTTGCAATAAAGCGGTTGCTCGAGCATGTCCCGAAACCATTCCGTGTCATCCCGCACTCTGGCCGCCGAGTGCACTTCTGGCTCCTTCGCAGTTTTGCACATGTGGAGGCCGCAGCGGCAGGTGTGTGCGCATAGACTTGGCAGTCACATTTGCTGAGGCCACAAAACGCCGTAAATAAGTAAATAGCTCAGGATGAAAAACAACAAGAAAAAACAAAACTCTGCAACAAAGGAAAAACGCCCGAAACACGGCAACGAAACACAAAAATTCAATTAAAGTATTGGAAATTATGAAATTCATTAGTGCGCTGCCGAAATGCGACACATACACACACCCGCGCACAGCAAAAAGTTTGCCATAAAACACATTAAAAGCGCAAATCAATGTCGCATTACGTCGCTGCTGCATTTGGCTCAACGTTTTATTAATTTTATTGGCCGAGTGCATTGAGGCAGCTTAATGGCCATTACGCCTGATCGGCTCCACGGTCAACTGGCCAAGCGACAATGCGTATTGGCGGATGTCGCGCGCCGGGCGCTGCTGCTATTTGCATTGCGACGCACTCGCGCACACGCACACGTGCACTACACCAACGGCGCGGTGTTGTTGTGTTTGTGCCGCGCATTTGTGATAATTTTAAAAATTAATTACATAAATATTGTACGCGAATCGCAATGAAATCCGTAAAATAAATTTTTTAATAATTTATTTATAGCCGCTGCTGTTGACGCAGCCGCTGCTCTTGTTGTTGCTTTCGACCCACTACATACAACAATACAACGCGCATTTTGTAGTGCGTGATGCCGTATTTAAAATTAACATTAAATTAATGCAAACACGCCTTTCATATGCATGAACGTGTTTTTGTGTGTGCGTGTGTCCTATGATTGCGTGTGTATGTGTACGTACACTTTGAAGTATTATTTGTTGAAGAACCAATGAAACAGTCTGAAGTAAGTTCATATTGAAGCAACGGTTGGGCGATTTTTCATATGTAATAAGTTACGTTAGGTTGCTCGGGAGATGACTAGTTCATCATAAGAGACAACGTGGCGCCTGTCATATATGTAAAAACATAACTGAATTATTTATAACACTAAGCCTGCCGCCTGCTCCATGTCCATTTGATTTGTTGAGCAACTTTACGTAAAAATAACAAGGGTTTACGAAAAATATTTAATAATAATTTACATTTCCATATCGAATTTGCAATACCTAGACTTCTTGAAAAATCAGCGCATACCAGCCTTTTAACAGATTGATGCACGAATACACAGTGCGACAATTATGTATTAAGACTGCCTCTAGAAAACACAATTAAAACACGATATCTGCTAATTTTTCGGTATATTTATTCGAAATATTCTCCTCCTGATTCAATACACTTGTTACATCGATTTAATAGTGATTCAAACGCGTGTTCCAGCTCATTTTTCGGAATTTCCTCCAGTGCCCTCGTGGAAGCCCGTTGTATTGTCTGAATGTCATCAAAAAAGCATCCTTTCAACTTCAATTTCAGTTTCGGGAACAAAGAGAAGCCGCACGGTGCCAAATCAGGTAAATACGGCGGATGATTCAACACACAGACCTGATTCCGAGCCAAAAATTGACGAACAATGAGTGCTTCGTGACTCGGTGCATTATTGTGCAACAGAGACCAACTTTTTGGATTGCGGTATTCTGGTCGAATACGACGGATTCTGGCGATCAAACGCTTCAAAACTTCGAGGTAATATGCGGCAGTAACTGTTTGACCAGGAACAAATTCTTTGTGGATAATTTCTTTGCTATCGAAGAATGTGATGAGCATTGTTTTGATTTTTGATGGAACTTTTCGTGTTTTTTTTGGCTTGTGGTGAGTTTTTTTTATTTCCATTCCGCACTTTGACGCTTGGTTTCTGGATCGTATTGGAAACACCATGTTTCATCACCCGTAACAATTGTTTTCAGGAAGTTTGGATCATTTTCTGCGGCTGCAATGATGTCTCTAGAATGACTGACTCTCATTAATTTTTGCTCAACATTTCAACATCAAACGAAAACGTGTTTTGCAAAATAAATTTTAATAAATATTAAATGTCAACCAAATGTCGTGAAATTTTGACAGTTAGTAGAGGAAGGTTGAAGCTTCAAAACGCATGTGCTCGCACATAGATGGCGCGCTTGGTTGCTGAGATATGGTTCGAGTCTTAATACATAATTGCCGCACTGTGTATACTCGTAGCAACCATAGTTGAGCATCAAACTGTAGTTCGATCGCGACCACAGAAAATACTTTTCTGAACTGGTACTTTTCCAAACTCCATGGCGAAATGACAACCCAGTGCAGTCTATAAAACGATTCTCAATGTCTCCTAATTGCAACATAGAAAATTTCTTCCGCTGTACGTTTCAATGCAATCGCAACGTATTCAAAAGACTTACATTCAATAATTTATCAAAGAATCCTACGTTTCGATTCTTTCTTTCCTGTAATTCTTTTCGAAATTGCATTAAATAGAGAATGAATTGCGCTCCGAAAAAGGCCAAACACCAAATACCGACCGACAAGAGACAACAGGCAACAGAAGTCAGCAAAATCGGTCAATCGATAATGTCCTTTCTGCAATGACAACACAAACAATAATGCACCTCAACAATATACAAATATTTACGCAGCCGCCTCAGTGCGTTGCTTCGGCGCGTCTTCCTTTTTCTTTGTCAACTGTTGTTGTTGCTTCATTGAACTTCCTCAAAGAAAAGGAAGAGGGGCGAACAAAATCGCAAACCAAAGGAAATGAGCTGAGCATGTTTCATGCACAAAAACCAAAACAAATTTCCCATTCAGTGCCCGAGAGAGGCCGCCGAACAGAAGGCCAAGCGAACCCAGAAGGCAAATGCAGCCGACAATGGGCAGAAATTCGGGCAGGCACGCATGCGCAGACGCCGGTGTGCTGCTGCTGGGCGCTGCTCGTAAATTTGCAACAAACGCCTTATTTGTCAATATTAACGTCGTTCGGTGCGTGCGCCCGAGCCAGCGGACGGACGGACAGCTGTTATTGATGATGCGTGATGGTGTGAAAAACACAAATGTCCTGCTGTGCGCGGCGAAATGAACAAACCCCGCTTACAAATCGATTTACACGCCTTTTCAAATTGATTGCGACAACGAACGGCAACAACACCGACTTCTGGCCGTGTCCCCGGTGCCATTACACAAATGGCGTAAATGTGATCTCGCTGCTGGCTACCCGCTTGCCGCTTGACGCTGCCGGTTGTGCTGCTGGTTGCGCAGCGGGCGGTCGGTCGGTCGGTCGGCTGGTGTAATTGGTGTGTTTAGTGTTATCACGCCGGGTTCAATGTAATAATCTGACCTTTTTCAATGCGATTTCCATTATGCAAGATTGACTTAATCGTTTGCGTTGTGTTCGTATTTGGTGAGGGCGGGAGGTGAAAGTTAATTATGCCCCACACAATAATTTCCGTGAGAGAAGACAAATGAATGTGAAATGATGAACATTTCGAAAATGACAGCAAAGTGGCTAATTGGCTCCGGTAGCCAGCTCGTGCTTTCCAAGCAATTTCACAATTTTATATTTCCATATTTATCGTTGATTAATTGTTGGATAGGTAACGAAATTCAACGACTTGCGAAAATATAAATTAGCTTTTTCTCCTCACAACGAAAGAAGGACTGTAGGACAGTTTTGCTGAGAAAAAAATAAGAAGTACGATGCAATTAAAAATCAGAACGAAGAACAAACATCAGATGCAGTAGTAAATAATTCAAAGATCCGTACATTAACGAAAAAACATGTTGCATAAAAGTTTGTTAAATTAAAGCTTACAAAAAAACAGTGAAAGTTTAAAGCTTAATACTTGCACCGAGAAGGCTTGTGTACCGTATGGTCCTTAGGAAATATTCATAGTAGGCTGAAACTCTTTGAAGAGCAGTTACTGCTAATAACTTTTTCTTGTTAAGTATTTTCATATTTTCAAAAATGTGGTGGCAAAACTCTTACAAATGCAGTTTTCACTCCAAAGATTCGAACCAGGATTCGAAAGGTATGTACATTACATGACTTCATTGCTAAACCAGCAGATCCACTGAAGATTGCAAGCTGTGCCAAAGGGGCTTAGTTTTCAATATTTTTATTTCATTTATAATTTTTAAGCAACTGTATATAGAAAATGTAATGTAATTGTTCTTGTCAAAGTGTGTAAGTTTGGTGTAATCTACAAAATTTTCAGTGTTCCGATCAAGGCAGAATCTGTTTGTTACAAAAATCTCAGGTGGAAAATATGATTTCAAATGTATGTATTTGGTTCCAAAGTTGGTTCTCCCAAATGAAATCCTGTATGCGTTAATAGGCAGTTTTATATAAGTTCATTAATTTCTTCTAAAAGTTCTTTTGAATCCCCTAGTCTGAGTACCTCGAACAGCGGCAACATTCTTCTCAACTGAACAACTTCAGCACACATCGCTGGACAGGAGGAGCTAATTTGATTTGATTTGATTTATTATTATTAGCCACAAATATTATTCGCCGCAAATGTATATGCATAGTCTCAACACAGTATCTAGTGGTGACCCCAATCAGCTGTTCGAGTAATGGAACACAGATTCACGATTAATTACAACTATCAACACCTGCATGTAAGTATGCACCAACAACACTAATTGCAGTCTCCCTCTGGGTGCGAGTGGACGCACTATCAACTATTTGTGTACAAAATTCATCACGGTTATATAAATAACATAGAGTAGCGTACTATTTGTTACAGACATATTAGTTCAACAATAACTTTTATTATTGTACAACGAATTTCAGTTTTCTTGCCACCAAAAATTTGACATTTATTTATTTGCGTCTTTGTTGTTTCGATTGTCGTCACATTAACAAAGGAACAACTGCTGTTGCTGCTGCTCCAGTCTACGTTCTATGATTATGTTGTGGGTGTTGTTGTTCTTGTTATTGTTGTTTTTCGTGGCTGTTGTAGAGCAAATATTTAACGCGTGCTAAACGAACACTTCAGCTAAGTATACAAAATTAGAGGCAACAAAACAACAGTATCAATAATAATAATAAAAATATTAATAACAACAACAATAGCAACAACGAAAACGAAAACAGAAACACAAATCTTAGTAGAAAAAATAATTGAATTTGGAATACATATGTATGTATGTACGTGCGACACGCCGACACAATTCAATTTTGCCAACAATCAACGGCGCACGGACCGACGGGACATAACGATCTGGCGCCTTTTCAGTTTCACATTTGATTGTACGTTTGTTTGCACAGTTGTCGATTAAACGAATTTCATTTCGTTGTTTGCTCCCGTCGATCTGGTGCGATGGAATTTTCTTCGTTTCTTGTCATTATCAATTTTTGTCTTTTACTTACTTTAATTTGTTTAACTTTGCTGCTCCAAAGGGCAAACGGGCATCACGATCAGGGGCAAATGCTGCTGCGAACGAAGTAGCATATACCAACAATGCCAACAACAATATTTTTCATAGCCACAGCAATGACTGCCCTTTCACTCCCGCACACGGCAGCCGCTCACTACACTGTCAATGCTACGATTTTGGCCATGTGATGCGCCAAGTTGTGCTGGCAACGACAATCGTCAATGTCGTGAGTCAAAACACACGTCAAATGTTTACACAAACGGTCCAGCACAACAGCAACTTCCGCATGTTGTGTCAACCAGCCCCAAGAGGTGCCTCTGCCAGGGTCCGCATCTGTGCCGACACGCACGCACCTCTTCACGTCTTTAGGTGTTGTACAATGCTTGGCCGCGCCAACTGTTCGCCTTAAACGACAACACAGCCAACTTACAATGGAACTAAAGAATTAGAGAAAGCATAGAACTTGTAGGCGACTCAATTCATGTGTGAAAGCAAAATTTTCTAATAGACTTCCAAACAACGCCGAACGGTTTGTTGTGTTGTGCGGCAATGTTATGACATATGAATACGGTGACCATAGTTGTTAAAGACCAATGACCAATTTGCATCAATATTCAATTGGGTCAGGAGTTGATTCAGAAAGCTATACACCTATGTATACAAATTTTTATATAACACTGTGCGACAGCTTTTTCTAACCCGGAACCGACCCAGACTAATCGATAGTACTCTTATAGAGTAACAAAACCCTAGCTGGGTTTTGCTAAGTTAGTTGCCTTTTGAAAGTTACAGCCGTGTAAAGTTTGTGTGTATTAGGGTTTTTATAACCAGTTTTTTCTTTATAAGTCTTAAGATATTCAAAATTTTGTATTGCTGTCTTCAGCAAACTTGCTGCTAATGCTTAGATGAACAAATTCTCTGAACACTGTGTAACAAAATTATCACACCTTATCGAAATTTTGGGGGCCCATGTTAAAAAAAAATTTACTTTTTTTGATTGCTACCATTACCTCACTCTGATAGCATCCCTCAACCAACATGCCCAAGCCCTGATCTTGTAACGGAATATACACGAAGGGAGAGTACGACCGTAATCTCCGAATATGTTCCTCCACAATCATCGTCGGGCCAGCCAATTCTAATTACACAAGAGAAATTGAATCAAATTGTGGTCAAATTGTTGGTGTAGTCAGCAAACGCAACCGGTGGATTTTAAGGAGAAAACGACGCTTAAACTGAATGCACAAAACTTTTCAAACAGACTGAAATATGTGGGTATACAATAAAAATTCATATTTAGACTTGAACATTTTTTCACTTTATTTTGCAAAAAAACATGTCCTTGTGACGTTAGAGGGTTTAGCATAGAGGGCTTAGCATATATTTTTTTATTTTTGGCAATACAAATGCGTTTTTGCATTAATATTAATAGAATAAAAAACAAGTTTTTTTATTACAATCAAAAAAGTCAATTTTTTTAACATTGGCCCCCAAAATTTCGATAAGGTGTAATAATTTTGTTACACAGTGTTCAGAGAATTTGTTCATCTAAGCATTAGCAGAAAGTTTGCTGAAGACAGCAATACAAAATTTTGAATATCTTAAGACTTATAAAGAAAAAACTGGTTATAAAAACCCTAATACACACAAACTTTACACGGCTGTAACTTTTAAAAGGCAACTAACTTAGCAAAACCCAGCTAGGGTTTTGTTACTCTATAAGAGTACTATCGATTAGTCTTGGTCGGTTCCGGGTTAGATTCCATGACCCCAAAATTGTCGCACAGTGTAATGGATAAATATCTCAACACTCTAGTTTCGAAAGTTTTGTTTTCTTTCTACATGGTTACTGAAGGTACATATTTAGCCCTTATATGTAGGTGTAGGAGCAATGTTTGTTCGAAAACACTTTTGAAGTCAACAGAGTATTATGGGATGGAGTAGCAAGTGGATTAAAGGCCCACCAAAGCACTCAGTGAGGAAACACATTATACGACGCAATGTAGAAAAAGGAAAGGAATAGAGAGAGGAATGGAAGTGCGAATATTTTGCAGGATATTAGGATTTTTTACTTTCTTAATTTTTTCTCAAAGCATCTTGTCTTAAAAATAAAGAAGAAAAACACCAATTCATGCTTAAAGCGCGGTCCCTGCTTTTTTCATGATGGACAGTAGAAAATCAAGGACCAAAGACGTCAGTACACAAGGGTCCCTTCTTCTATTGTATTTAATTTAAAAAAAATGTGTACAGCGATAAAATCCAAGCCCCCGAAAACCCCGCGGCCCAAGTAAAAACCTATCCGACCACTTCTAGGTGTTTGGACTTTCAGAGCGATTTGGCTAACACTTCAGTTATTTCCACTCTACAATAAAAAGCGGTTGGTGATATGTATTAATATAAAATTACAAAAAAATTAAATGCAATAAAAAGTTTCATTATTAGAAATAGTTATGACAGTGCTCTGAGTATAACGCAAGAAATGGTCACCGTGCGAATGAAAAACATGTTGTCGGTAATAGCACATCCGGTCGATACAACAGGTTAACGAGTATGGCTGAAATGTCAAATTCCACAGAAAACAGTAAATGAATTTTGTAGCGGACCGCAGCACAGAGTTGCTCTCCATCTTTGGCGATGGAGCCAAAGACGAACTTGAAATGCCAAGAGGGCCAGTTTTCATGAGATGAGAT
This sequence comes from Melieria picta, assembly GCA_964056695.1. Taxonomy (NCBI): domain Eukaryota; kingdom Metazoa; phylum Arthropoda; class Insecta; order Diptera; family Ulidiidae; genus Melieria; species Melieria picta. Next base: position 102,043,162 of record OZ057398.1, on the reverse strand, counting down.
GTGCAATTGTCGCGCAACCAGACGCTGTTTCCGTTCTTGGCTCATTACGCCTCATGAGTTCAGTTATGGAATTGGGCTTGTTTCTGCACAATGGCCGCGGAGTGCTTAAAATGCTGGACAGGCGGCGTCTGACGTGCACGCAATAATTTTTTGAAAAACCGCACCGCCTTTGAGCAGCGGATGCTGCGCGGTTTTTCCAAGTGGCCCACAAAAGACCAGTAGCCGCACTTGCATAAAACACTGCCAACAACCCGTTGAGTCGGCATCGGCAGACGACGATTTCATCAATGGGGCGCACTTTAGCGCTGTCAGTGATGTTGAATTTAAATGAGATTACTTAACCGGCGCGGCAACAGTGAGTCGTTGTGCTGCTGTACTGAACACGTCTACACGTACGCGGGACCAATGTTGCGCGCGGAATTTCAAGTGGAGTTTATGCGCTGACACCTTGCGGCATTTGTGAATGAATTGGACGTGCCGAAAATAAGCCGGCAAGCTCTCAAACGCTAACGAGGTGCATGTGAGATACCTGGAGATGTTCATTGATACCAATTACAAAGAAATTTAGCCGAAATTCCCATTTTAGGCAAAATCGAACACTAGTTCAACAATTCGGTTAGACTAATTAGAATTCGCTTCCAGTTTAGTTCGCAAACTATTGTACGTCTCAGTGCTTAGTGCGCTGGACCACAAGTCTCAGTGTATGTTAATTGGTTCGAATATCGGCTTTGCAATTGCCGCGAGCTTAGCACAAATGGTGGGAAACTCGACCTGGACCTTATATAGTTCAGTAACAAATACACTAATTTCCAGTTATTTGTACCTACTAATTATATACTCAACACTTATTAACGAAGGAAGTATTGTACAGTTTCTGAAATATTGAAATATATTTATAATTGATCACATTAACCCTTTTCACTCGAGCGGCGCCCGGCCGATTTGAAGTGTCAACTCGAGCGGCGCTGCTTCGGCGCCCGGCCGATTTGAATTGTCAACTCGCGCGGCGCGGTAATATTTATCAAAGTTTGTTGTTTTCGACATATAAATGAATAAACTGGTGAAATTTTATTATTTGTATACGTTTGTTTATAAATGTTTTTAAAGTACTTGTAATGTGTTTACCGAATTTGGCCGAAATCGTCTCGAGTTGCTGGTTCGCGCAAGCGAAAAAGGCCTTAAGTGCAAAGGGTTAATAAGTATTTTATATTATATTAAACATGTTTACATACATATTTGATTTTATACATATCAGTATTCGTACTTTTAATTTTTATATGTTCAATCAAATTTAAATAAACTTTTTCAACTTATTCCTGCAACTTATTTTATTTACAATAGGTCGAGCTACAACTTCTCATAAAGAAAGAAGAAAGGCTGACAATTTTGTTTTTGTGGTATAACCGACAAAATCTGTGCTTCCCTCCGAAGAATCGACTTATTTTTTATTTAATCTGTCAAGTTGGTTATTGTGAACACAGAAGTACCTAGGTGTGATTTTTCGTTAGTTATAAGTCATTTTAATTTCACCACATCGAAAATTTACTTACTTATAGCTTCTGTACGTCGTAGTTGTTCTGTATTTCCTCACACCTATATTTGCAAGTTTTTAAGCACTTATTTTGTAAAATCGAGCTGGCATACTCCAAGTCTTTTATCTAATATCCATTATACATACACGTGTAAGTGAAACCTTTAAAAAGGATCTGAATAACTCTTCTTAATTTTTAATGTTTTGCAATCTTATTCCTGCGTGTATTTCATGTTTTTCTCTAAGAAATCATAAATAACTTGAAAACAGAAGAATTATCCAGTCTCTGTTGTACAATACTCTCTGTTGTAAATAATACAATTAGAGGTTCTGTTGACTTTCTTTTCCTTTTGGGTCTGATTGTCTTCTATGTTCGCTATTGGGCTACGTTTTATGGTGACTATTCATTCTATTCAATCATACATTCAAAAAGATGTCAGTTTCTATTATTCATATTGTTATATTCCTATCCTCTAAACAGGAGAAAACAAATTTACTGAACTCACATTATAAAACAAAATATATCAATTTCGGTGCATCTACATTTTTAAGTCACATGATTAAATATTTGCTTAAAAAAAGTTTTTGTTTTCATAAGTAAACTGGACTTATGAAATTGAGAAATAAATCTAAGTATGAAAATATAATGCAATTTTTAATTTGTGACTTCAATTTTGGTTTTTGGTTTTTCATTTAACCCTAATCCGTCGTTCGGGTGATTTTTCACCCATTTTCAACTTTGAGATGCTATAACTTTCCTATAAATTTATCAAAATGATTAAGGTTTCTTGTATTTGTAGCAAACCAATATAAGTTTTAGGAATTATCTACAACATATTGATTATTTCATTATAACGGTGATTATAAAATAAGTTACGTGGGCGACGCGTCGCGACGTTCGGGTGAAATTTCACCCATATACAAATTGTATACAAATTCAACACAACACATACAGAAAATGCCATAAAATTACCTCACTGGATTGAAAGTTTTGAAGTGCTTTTATAGGCAAAACCTTTTTATGGATCAATAGGCCTCCTGAACTTAACGGAAAAGTAAGAGACAATTATATTATTTCAACTAAAGTTGGTATAATTTGCTATGCTTGTTGTCGTGTGTCAGCAATACAAGATGCCAATGAAGACCAATGTTCAAGATAGTAACTGACAAAACTAATGTTGAAGGTTTGCGAGTTTTTGGCAGTGCATGGATCAGCGTTGGTGATATTCAGGCATATTTTGGTATTTCAATTTTGAGTGGTGTTTATAAGTCGAATGGGAAATCTCTTGATAATCTGTAGAGTTACACAACAGGCAGACCATTTTTCGTTCTGTCGGTGACAAAACCACTCGCCAAGAACGTAACGATTGTAATGACTGATTGTAAAATGACACCCATAAGAGATATATGAGAAAAGTGGGTTTAGCGACAACTGCTAAATACGTCCTATGAAAAGAACACACTAGTAAACAATTGCTGGCTTTTCGCAGAAGATGCCCCTTTGAGCACTTTTCATCATTACCAGGATATTTGGGTGAAAAAAAATTACCCGAAATTATATCGTTTTACAATAAGTCAAAAGCAGTAGTTGACACTTTAGACCAATTGATTGTTCACTAACTATACTCTCAAGCGAAAAACCAATCGCTGTCGATCCCAGCTGGAATCACAACAAAAAGTACAAGCGGCGAATTTTTCATGAAGACTTAGATTTGAGTTTAGTAAAGCTTTAGATTTTGCGTAGAGCAACGTTACCAAAAAGAAAATCTTTATGCTGACTTCTTATCTCAATACAGCCATTTTTCCAAACTTTGTCAGAAAATGAGAGCGTAAAAAAGTAAAAGAACAATTGGAAGATAGCCAATTTGGTATCAAAAACGATCGAAAGGCATATTCTGCTTGCAATTCTTGAAAAAAGTATACTTGTGGTGAACACAAAGTTTTAGTTAACTACTGCCCTTCCTTGCCCCCTTTCCCAATCCGCTTGAAATGAGTGCTGTAGCATATGTTGGAAAAGACAGTGTTACACATACATTTAAAAACAGGTGAAATTTGTGGTATATCACAACGGGTCTCATAATAGGCCTCCGAGTGTGTCTCTTACAGAGGCAGCCACAATAACCTAATCTAACCTAGTTGCCCTAATTGCAAATAAATACATACAAATTTGTTGACTTATGTATCTGTAAGATAACGAAGATAATAAAGATTAAAGATAACAAATTATTTTTTATTATAATTGGTCAGAAAAATTCATTAAAACAATACAAAGTACCATATGGGTGAAATTTCACCCGAATATCTTATGTGTGAGTTTTTTTGAACGTCAGATGAGGGTTACACATTTTTTGTTTTTTTTATTTTTTAATGTTTTGTAAATTGTATACAATTTTTACACAAACACTAGAAAAACTAAAATCGGAAGCCATCAGTTAGCAACCTTTTTAATTTTATTTATTTTTAAAAACCTTACAAAGGAATATTAATAATTACAAATTTTCATACCTAATTTTGTAAACCTTACAAATGTCAAATGTCAAAAATACTTGCGCGTCATTTTTCAGCAAACAAAACACATCCACAAGTATGCGGCAGCCACATGCAGTAAGCATTCAAGTGTCATCAAACTGAAAACTGCAGCGACAACTGCCACCACCCAACTATGGGCGATACGCCGTCTGCCACTCGATAACGTCATCTCAAACAAAATGTTTCACCTGCACAGCTAACAAGCAGCAACTACATCAACATCAATATCAACAACATCCAAATATCGGAACATCAAAAACATCGGGTAAACGGTGGTACGACAAAAGTTTTTTAATTGATTCGCATTTGAGATTCGAGAATCGGGAATCGTGCTGAAAGTGATCCAATTGAGTGAATGATTTTTTCCACACTTTGCTAATTAATGCTTATATCGACGCACACATGCACACGTACAATCGAAATGCGCACTCACATACGCCGTCGTGTGCACACTATGTAGACACACAGATAAATAACACAAGCAGACGAACGGACGGACGGACGGGCCAACGGACAGACTGCAATTGCAGTGCCGCGCTGATGCGCGCCGAGCCAGCCAACGAGTTCGTATAAGTGTTTGTGCGGGTACATATTTGTGCAGTTATGTTCACATTTGCACTGATCATACACAAATACACTCATAAACAGACACTCACACATACCACACACAGCCACACTCCAGCAGGCACAGACAAATTCTATTTGCAAACATTTCACTTGATTTGCAAGCGAGTAGCGAGTGACGCAAAAAGGACGGCGGGTTGTTTTGCGCCGAGGCACGACCGCACCAGCGACAGGACCCACCAAGTGCTGACGCGCGCGTAGGGGCGCACACAAGGTGATGCGAGTTGTACGCCTCCTCCGGCACGCTCACCAAACAGTGCAAAGTCAGTGGGCGCGTCGTTGACATTCGAGTTGGCAGCGGCAGTCAAAGTGGGTGGCATATGGCGGGATGGCGGGAGAAGCACAACATGGTGTCAGCGCCACTAGGGATGCCGTTATCTTTGACGTCAAGGACGCGGGACGAACATTGACAGAGTGGAGCACATAAAAAGGAGAAGTGGAGCGAACAGCAAACCGTGGCGGCGGCATCAGTTCGGAGTAAGCGATGAGTGCAGGTGACGATGATGGATGGGTGCGGTAGAACGGGAGGAGAGAGATGCCTGCTACTCGACAAATCGAAATTGTGTGCTTTGCGAAAATATTGGCACAAGAAATCATTCCTTCCTGTTGGTTGCCGACATCCAGCAAGGTGTGGTGCTGTGCTGTGCGGTGAGGTAAGGTATGTGAGAGTAAAGTGTAACGAATGCGAAGGAAGAGAACGAGCAGTGGCAGAAGGAGTAAACCTTAAAAATGCGAAAGCAGTTGCTTTCTTTTCATAATTGAGTTGCGCGCTCGAATTGCAGTTCGACAACGTTGTTAAGCCGGAAATCGGAAATCGCTTTTGGCTTGGCAGCCGCCGTGCAGCCTGTGATCGCATCCAGACAACTGCCACTATATCCTGCACTAATTTCATTTGAGTTGGCTCCGAAGCAAGTAAACAGTCACGCGCACGCTGCAAAGTCACCAGCGCGAAGCTTCTTTTATTTCGAAAGTGAGAAGAGAGCGCAATTTACTCTACTCGGAATTAGTTTTTCTGTTAGTTTACTTGTCTGTTATGTTTGCCGGTTTTGGAGCAGAGATTTTTGTTGTTTTTTTGGGGTCAGCATCGGCGGCAGCTCTTGGAGTTGTGCTGCTTCCTTTTTGTTGTGTGTTGTTAATAAAGTACAGAGTGCTTTATATTTCAAGGTGATTGGACCACAACTCAAAGTGTCGTTGTTTTGAATGCCAATACAAACAAAATAAATTAAACTTTCTTTCAACGCATGGATTAACTTCCATCAAGTCTGTAGGAGTAAAATATTTGCATATAGAAACCTGAGTCCTCAATCTGGAAATGGCATAAAGCTGTAAGTTCTTTGCGTCCATTTATAGTTAAAGTTCCACATACAACATCGGTGCTCGCAGCAATCGCTCAATCCTCAAACTGTCTCCTTGTCAAACAAACAGTTTTTCTCGCGCTTTGGCCACTTTAAATTGTAGAATAGCTGATACTGAACTGTACAGAATGGAACTTATGCAATTTCTATGCTTCACTTCGAGCTTGATTTTTCTCATTAGCGGCCGGGAATGTTCGCTTAGCGGAGTTTCATTTAAGCCCTTTTAGCGCGTAGCCTGCGCGGCTGTTGGCCGGCTTTATAATTCTGTTGGTTTCTACTGCTCGCTGGCTGCATCCATTGTCTCCGTTGACTTCTTCTCCCCAACCTCTGTCCGCTTAGTGCATGCCCCTCGCATTCTGTTTACTTGTCTAACTTGACACTGACGCGTTGTCGCTGCCGTCGCTTATGCTGCCATTCGTTGCACCCAGCAGTGTTGCGCCATGTCGTATCGCCGCGTCGTAATGTGGCTTGGCTGGGCTGTGTGTGTTGGGCTGGGTTGGGCTGGGTGTGCTTGGGTAAGGTCGAATGTGGCACGGCACCGCATGGAACGACGCGGCCGGGCTGGGCATGGCGTAGCGTGGCGTGGCGTGGCGTGTCGACTCGAGTCTCGTGTCGTGCTCCTTCTGTTTATTCGCTCATTTGTGTTTGTCTGTTTGAACTTTCTCCTGTTTCGTTTGCATTTGCAAATATTCCTGCTGACTGGCTGGCTGGCTGACTGACTGAGGAGGTGCTCCACTGTTACTCGTACTGTTGCCGTTGCCGTTGCTGCTGCCATTCATGGTGCGATTATTATCGTTGTTGTTGCTAGTACACATAGTGCCAATACCAACACCACGAGCAGCGTCGGCACCACTGTTGCACACTTTTCGATTTTGGCATGTCGATTGCTGCTTCTCGCCTTACTTTGCAGATTTCGCATTTTGTGCCTTCGCTTCAGTTCGTTGGTTGTTGGTTGTTGGCTAAAGCATCTGCAAAGCTGACACAGAGGCGAACAGGCGTGTCGTCGCCGTCATTCGTTGACGCCGTTCACGCTTTCTGCTGACATTCCGCACGCTGCACGCTACACGCTCCACTCTGAATTCATTCCACATACTGCACCGCGGCGCTCCATCCGTCAAGCGTTCCTGTCCGGAATTGTGAAGTGGATCGAACAAATATGTTTACAGTTAGCACATGTGCAATTATTTGATTAAACTGTAAAGAGCACACAAAATCAGGCTAGCTTTACATACCACCCGTGCATACAATACTCGCACTCACACACACTACCACAAACATATGAATTTGCAGTGTATGTATGTAGGTGATATAGGTAAACGGAAGAAGGAAGTGGCAGCGGAACGAATAAATCCACAGCAGCAAGACGTATGGCCGGGTCGCTGGCTGGTGAGGTAGCCGGACGGACTGGTACGGCAGTAACGCCGTTGTGTACACTCAAACAATCACACTTAATGCAAAAGGAAAACAAATTATAATCAAACTTCGGCATCACTTCGTCACATTTGGAGGCGAGCAATGAAAATCGAAAAAGAAACATGGAAAAGCGATTTCTGTTGTCCTAAGATTGTGCCGCGTTTTTTCTCTTGCAGTTGGTACATTTATTTGGCATTTAGATGCGGCAGAATATGATTGTACAAATAAAACACAACAAATGTACCATCAATTGACAGCTGCACTGTCTTGAAATAAAATTAAAATAAATATTTGGTTGTTTGAATAAATTTATTGAGCCGATACATATTCATACTTTGCGTTTTGTCAACATTTTGAAACTCGAAACTCTTGTTACATGGAAGTCTTTCTATTTAATAAAAGCTGGGGAATTAAAAATTCTCCAAAATATACGTAAAGGAAGGCTATTAAAGTTTCATATATAATGAAAATGTATGTAATGTAATGATTTTAAGGTGTTTATCGAATTCTATCTGAGTTCATAACTACTGACTTTTACACAAATCGCCTTCTCAAGCGCAAACATCTTTCAAATCTAGGCTGTAATTATTCAAGCATTTTGTTTTCTTGTCGACGGATGTTTTCCTCGTAATTTATATGGCATATCATCTAATATCCATCAAATCAATCTGAAATGTATCAATAAACTATTGTTGGAACTGATTGACAGCATTAATTTTATTCTGCACTGATATCATAAGCTTTGAATGTTTAATATTTGAAGATGTACGAAAAGGACAGAGGAAAACAATATTAATATTATTATTTGTTTAAGAAACATCGTCGTAGACATCAAAGCTTTATTTATATAGGAACTGGCGATAAAAAAGTTGCTACTGATTTTCATAAAACAGTGCAAGACGCAGTCCAATGGCGCACTTGGGAAAAAGAATTGTATTTTCATAGTTGATGTGAGGAGAGTTTAGCATAAACATTTCGCTGAAATATCGTTAAATCATTTATTAAACTGTTGATTGCCAGTGCCAAGAATGTCGCATCTGGTACGACGTACAAATATCTATTTTAAGCGAAAATGGTTATTTCATTACTTCGAGGAAACACTGTACTTGGGCGCTGAACACTTAAACTTTGTTATTAAAACAGCTACTGCCTACTCGTATTAAAATGCGTTGGTTTGTGAATTTCGGTGAAAGGTAAATCAGAAAAGTAAACTCTGCTAGTGGCAAATCTTTCAACCCGCTGCTCACTCACTCAACGGTGTCAGATGCAATTATCCGCATCAATTGTAACGACTTGGCGGAAATCCGACCAAATTCAGCCCAGCAACGCCCGGCCAGCTCGTAAGTGCTCGTGTGTAGAGCTGTGTGGGCATGTGGTGAGGACAATGCTGTCGTCGCTTGTAGGGCACTCGATCAAGTGCCAGCCCGACGGTGACATGCACAGCAGCCACAACAGGAGCGGCAACACAGCCCAGAACATGAGATTGTTTATAAATATTACAAACTAGCAAAATATTGCGGTTACTTTGTCAAAGCGCAACACAAAGTACTTGTGCTGGACTGGGTTGAGTCGCGCTGGAGTGGCACGAAGTGAGGTGGGGCGGGACGGGGTGGACTGATGTTGGCCGCTAAGCACTCAGCACGAGGGTGCGTGTGAGCTCGCGACTTCATTCAAACAAACATTCGACTGACGCGCGCTCGCTGGCTGGGTGGGTTTGCTGTATTGTGCCGTTTTGTTGTTGTTGTTGTTGTTGCTGTTGCTGTTGCTGTTATATGGAATCGCTTGTTACTCAAGTGCCATCGAGATAAATTGTTTGTCCGTTGCGATGACGAGAATACAAAGCGTCAATCAAAGAGGAAGAAAATAAATTGAAGAAAGCAAAAATGGAAAATGCACGGAAATGCGAAAATTAAACACATAAACAACACAACAGAGCACCACACAACACAACGCCCAACGACAAAAGCGCACTTGAGATTCATTTGCGGTGGCGAAACGCGCCGTGGTGCGCGTGCTTTGGGCTGGAGGGGGTTGGCCACGAGCGCTGCTGTGAGTGCTATGGCAGTGGCGCTTGTTGTTGTTGTGGTCGGAGCACATAATGAAAATAATAATAATTCATAATAGCGAAAATGTGCGACACTGTGCACACTAATGAGAAGTGGCGGCGGGTCCCGCGTTGTTACAATTAACAAGCACCGGCCGCAGCAGCAGCAGGAAAAATGGGTATAGCCCTAATTTAATCAACATGGCGTTGCTGCCGTCAACGTGGGCTGCCGAGTTCATCTTGTATGCCAGTTTAATATTGGATGAAACTTAATTAGGTTTAGATGCAACCGGTTGGCCTAACGTACTGCGGCTACAATGCCGAAATTCATAATTATGCAGTCGAACTTCTCTATACCAAACAATCCTAACTATATTGATTGCAAAAAATCAAATCAACAATTTTTAAAATAAATTGTAAATATATAAAATAAAGTGGATATATAAAAGTAAGCACATCACATTCAAACGGACCGGCCGATTTCCATGAGGTTTGTTTTGTTGGATTCGTCTTGAGTCAGTTCAGATTTATGCGAAAGGAAAATTCCGGAAAATCTATTGGAAAAGTCGGAAAATCCCTGCCGTGTTTGACCGCGAATCACTTGGGAACGGCTGGACCGATTTGGCTGGTTCGTGTTGGTTGTATTCGTAGTTTGTGCAAGGTTTGTATAAAAAAAATCGTAGGAAAACGGGGCGTGGCACTTTTTCACCAGCCCAAATTTTCATTGCTGATTTGTGAGCCTCAATTGCGTTAATCAGTACTTATTCATCTTCCTTTAATTGGTTTTCTTCATCAATTTGCATCGCCATAGATTCGCCATCTCGCGTATTTCATTGTAAAAAAAAACAAATGTTGTGCGAGACGAAGTTCGCCGGGTCAGCTAGTTGTGAATATTTAACTTAGCTAATTTGTACTTTGTTCTACTTTTGAGTGTTTCAGTGAAACGGTGTACTACAACAAAAAATAGACACATATTAAGAGCAACCCCGGCCAAATTTCAATCGGAAAATGTCTGCACTAAAAAATTAAAGACCAGCCCGTTAGTGACAAAAAGCAGAGATTTAAAAACTGTGAAAGACGAAAAATTGCTCAAGCACTACACGCAAAAGACTTTGAAGTAAAATTGTTTTCAAATCTATGTGTTTCGAATTGTTGGCAAACTGATGGCAGAAGTTTGAAACTACAACTTCTGTTCATAGTAGAGTAACGCAAAAATTATTCCGTAAATATTAAATTCAACTTGTATATTCAATGTGTAGAACTTATTACTGAGAGTCTTATGATTTTATACCTAATGCAAACTTGCTTCGGTTCCAGCAAAGTCCTCCTGCACCTGTGTGGTCCATCCTCTTTAAAGTCGATGCACAATAAAAACACCTTTTCATATGCCGCCAAATGCATTTGGCACTTCGCATCCGCCTTTGTATCTGCCGTCGCCCCACTCAACGCAACACACTTTTACTCAAGCGTTGCGTTTCTTGTTCGGTGCGGTGCTGTTTTTATTTAAAGTGGCCAGCAACATTTTCCAATTTTCGAATTTTCACAGGTGAAATTCAGCACTTGGACACCGAAAAGCGACTGCGACAGCGACAGCAACAACAACCACAGCAACGATAGCGACCGCAGTCGTCGTTGTTGACGGATTTTCGACGACGGATGTCGGGACGGGTCTTGGCAGCGGCACTTTAAAGGTGTGTAAACACTGATTCCAAGTGAAACATTACCTGCCGTCGCTCCTAGTGCCGAGTGGCTGCGGTGTTGTTGTTGCCGCATAAGCACTTAGGACCGCCAATAGTGCACGTATGGGCAGAGCGTCGGCTCCGTCGACACCGGGTCCACCGGTCGCTGTCTATATGCATATGCATATTTTCACCTTTCCGGCGCGGCTGCCTTGCATCTTCGCCGCCGCTTGAGTCAATATTTTTCTTTCATTGCCGATCTCGAGATGCGTTGATGATTACCTGCGATCGCAACGCCAAACAGCGGTGCAACAGTGCAGTACACAATGCGGTAGGTGCCCCATTGCTTGGCCGCTTGAATTGGGCCTCCGCCGCCGCCTGCTGCACGAACGCTGTCGATAAACGGCCAATGATGACTGCATTGATGAATTAGGATGTTAGTCGATTGTTGTTGCTGCTGTATTAGTTGGCGGTTATGATTTCTCAAGTGTTTTCGCAGCGGCATCAAAGAGCGGCATTGGCGACTCGCTCGCCGCGCGTCGCAGGCAATTTCCATTTCAAAGCTGAAGAAAGGTGAAAAAACATGCCGAGGAGTATGTCTGGCGTCTGTCGAGCGCAGAAAATGGCAGCGTAGCACGACACATATTCCGCCACTTTATCATTTTGACATTTGTGCGGCCATTTTCCCAAAACGGTGACAATGCCGCGAATTAAGCTGGCAAACAAGCCGATGCCGCTTGCGCCTTCATTAGGCTCCACTAGGCAGAGCACCGCACAGCGCTACAATAAAATGCCGGGCAATGCAGGCAACTAACTAACGGCATCGGCGTTGCGTGTTAAAAGCACTTAAGTGTCGCTCATGCACTACGCACACAGTCCGGACGAGCGCAACTTTTCCTAATGAGGACAGCGCACTTGAGTTGGCCGCGCTGCCGAGTAGTCACTGTCGGCCCGTGCGCGGCCGTCCATTCACAAAGTTTCGTCCTCGCCGTCACACAATCTGAATAACGCACAACGATGCTGTCAGTCAGACGGCGCAACGATGCACTTGAATTGTGTGTGTGTGTGATATGTGTAAATTAATAATTGAAAAACTTTCTACCAATTAAAAATGTTGGAGTGGCGGCACATTTGTCGGCACTGCAAATGGAGACAACTGTCAACATGCCGCCACAGCAGATGGGTACTTTTAAAGTTTCTACGTGATGCTCGTCGCTTAGTGTGAATGTGTTTTCAAGATACATCATGCAGCATGCAAAACACATCTACTTAGGACACTCTCGCTTCAAGAAACTGAGAAACTTTTCCGTAATAAGTATGTAGAAGGCAGCATTAAGAAACATGAAGAGTTCGCGGATATGTCAAATTGCAGGAAGTCGAATCTTGCATAAGCATCGTTCACTTAAAATTTGTACGCATTGAGGAATCGTCATATAGTTATTTTTTAAATGTACCTACTAAAAAAACCAAGGCGAATTAATACAGGTGACCTCGGTGAACCAGCTGATTTTCTATTTTTAAGGTTGGAAGAGGTCTATATTGTCAAAATCGTTGATTTTGGCAAAAAACAAAATACATGGGAATTTTGTTGTTGCCCTTACGCGGCCACCGTTATTAATTCGCCTTGAAAAAAAACTTAGTAGGCACGAATACACAATTCTGCTGCTGTTGTTAATTTGTCGCCAATTTCCAATAATCTGGCACGTTAAAGTGTTAGAGATGGGAATTCGTTGGCAGTGTCAAATGCGGCGCGAATTTCCTTATATTTCGTTGATAAGCCGTCCAACATTAAAACTGTTAATAAATCCTGGTCAACTTCGACGCCCATCTCCGTCAAACAAGAAACGCACATGTCAAATTCGATGAGATAGTCTTTTATTAGTTGACCTTCACTCATTTTCAAATTTACCAACTTACGGTAGCACTCAGCCTTCCGCCTTGTGGACTTTCTATCATACGTATCTTGTAGGTAAAGCCACAGCTCTTTTGCAGTCTTGAGCGTGCTGCTGTGGGTGCTGCCGGCAGATCTACTACTGTGTACAAAGAATACCCGGAATTCGATTTCTTCGATTATCGTGGTGTTGTGCATTATGAGTTCCTTCCGCCGGGCCAAACTGTCAACAAGGAATATTACTTGAGCGTTATGCGTCGTTTGCGTGAAGCTATTCGCAAAAAGAGGCCGGATTTATGGAGAGACAACTCTTGGTTTTTGCATCACGATAATGCACCATCTCACACGGCATTGGTTCTTTGTGAGCATTTCGCCAACTCATATCGTTCCACAGCCACCGTATTCGCCTGATTTAGCTCCTTGTGACTTCTGGCTATTCTCCAAACTCAAAAGACCACTTCGAGGACACCGTTTTGAATCGATTGAAGAGATTCAACGTGAATCGCCGCGCGCATTGAAGGCCATACCGGAAGGTGACTATTTGGCATGCTTCGAAGATTGGAAAGTCCGTTGGCATAAGTGCATTGCATCGGGGGGGGACTACTTTGAAGGCGATGAAATTGATTTGGAAGAATAAATAAAGATTTTTTTAATTATAAACAAATTCCGGGTATTCCTTGTACACAGTAGTATGTCCTTCGGCCGTTCTTTCAGCCCACGGACGATGCGCAGCAATCTGCTTCTATGTAATACCGCCTCCATTTGCACCTTCCACGTTTGATAGTTGTTTCCATTTAGTAATGAAATTCTTAAAGTTGATCCTGCCATTGCGAGCGTTCTGATTCTTGACTCCTTGTCCAATGAATTCAATTATCCTCCAGGTTTGGGTCTGGGCCCATAACCAATTGATGTTGCGCGTCTTTGAATATATGACCTCACTCAATGAATTGTGGAAGCGAAGTGAAAATTTTATTTTTTCTAAACTTCAAATGTACAATAGAATTAGTTTGGAATGTAGAATTAGTTCAATAGCATTCAAAGTTGAACAAGTATAATAAGGTACAGTTATTATCAACAATTGCTTATCAGTTCTCGTTTTTATATGCAATGGAATACGCAATCGGAAATTAATTTTGAATGAATTCGTTGCAAATCCTGCGAAGTCAGTTTTAAAAATTGCAAAAACTGTGCAAAAATACTTTGAGTGTGGGAAGAGCTAAAGAAAGTTTGTAAAGAGAGGAACACGTGACTTCAAACTGAAATCAAAGATATTAGCCTCAGTCAAAAATAATCTCGGGTTGTCAGACCCAGAAAATTCGGTACAAGTATTCGTATAAGTACGGCTAGACAAATACGTTTAAACGCGGTACTGAAGTCATATGGTACCATAAAGTATCCAAACAGATCTGACAAACCGATCCTTCTGGCAAAAAACCCCATTCGGCTGCTGTACAATACAATTTTAACAAACTTTAAGGGTTTTATTATAATGGACGATGTACGTCAAACTCGACTGCAATCAGCTTCCTGGACACAAATTTTACATCGCAAATAGGCGTGGAAATGTTGGCTCAAAATTTAAATACAAAAAGACAGATAAATGTGCAAAAAAAAAGGTTATGATCTGGCAGGCAATATGGACCTGTGGCCTTAAAAGCCATACGTCACATCGTCTACAATGGAATCCGCTTTTTATATAAAGAAATTCCTCCAAAAGCTATTACTTTCTTTTATTCGACATCACTGATCTCCTGTTGAGTTTTGGCCAGATTTAGCCAGCATACATTACTCTGTTGCCACCATGAAGTGGTATCAAAAGAACAAAGTGGATGTCATGTGGAACAAAAATGCAGCAAAAGTTACAAGATAAATGGTTCAGAGGTTAATGATATCCATAAATAAAAATGCTCAAAATTTCTTGCATGGCAAAGAATTTTAAATTTTTGTTTTACTTAAATTAAAAGCTTAATAATCTTTCGGTTAATACATAACTTTTTAGTATCTGAGTTTTTTTTCGAAACGTAGTAACACTCTTTGTGCGTACAGATTTTAAGTGAACGATACTTATATGTCTGAATGAATTTCTAAAAGATATTTGGAAGATGGTTATTTAGTTGCTATGTTTACTTTCAATTTTAAATTAAGTATAATATTTTTTACTGTTGTATTGTTTACTTGCAATGCTTAAAACTTGAATATTTTCATCTTCAACGATATTTTTAATGATATAGAGACAGTAGTATGTACTTAACAACGAAATGACTACTTAATAATGAAAAGCAAAAACTTTTCGGTGTTTCAATAAATAAGAAAGTATTGTATGAGCGACTAGTTAACGTTATTAAATATTTTAAGAAAATATTAACTCTTCAAAATATCCAAATTTTTATTATTATTATTTAGAAGTACATGTATTCGTATGTAGCAGCAGATTAGCCAAGCCAATACTTTGTTTGACCCCCTGAAGATTTGCGCAACATCCCGTCCAATAAGTGCATCAACTGTCTAAGACTTCTTTGCTCCAATTATAATATGTTAACGATGCGATATAAAGATGTGTGAACAACGAATGTTGTATAAATTTGGATAAAGAAAAGGCGATGTCGTCTAGTTGCGACAGCCTTAGGAATTCGCAAATGTGTTTCCTTTAATAAATAATGTGGATCAAACTGTGAAAATCTACGATTGCTAAACGATGGGCAACTGACCCCTGCGTCGTGTTTTCGTTTTTATACTCTGATCTATTCCGTAGGACATTAATTATACAGTGAAATAAAATGTAAACTATTTTCCTTTGAATTAATGTTTAATTTAACAAGATTTTCAAAGTTCTATAACGATTTTCATAACTTAAAGTTGACGTTCTAGTGCTCCCATGGGATGTCTTTGGGAAATCATATAAACATTTCATGAAATAGAATATGAAAAAGGACATTAAACAGGACGAGAACAGAAACAGGATCATTAAATAAAAGTAACTTCGTATAGCTTATCACGGAAAATTACGATTGAAGATTTTTGTAACATTTCTGTGAGGATAAAGTCAAGTTTCGGTGATAAATTCAACGAGATGGTGTTTTATAGTTGTTGCTTAGGAGCACTGGATCGTAAACAACTTAAAATAAAACAATTTAACATCTTTGAGCATTTCATCATTAATTCCCTTGGCCATCGTCTATAGATGCACCTGTTTTCTTGATGAGCTCCAGTTTTAGAAATAATCAATATTAAAGTTTTAACGAGTTTCTACAAAAATTAACTTAGTCATTTGTGTTATTATGCGGGGGATTCTTTTAATGCATGAATACCCAACAAGTCGTTCCAAAATATTTGGCAGGACTTTTAGAAACATATAAATTGAGAGAGTACAAAGTTTGTAGCAACGAAAAGGACAACAATACATTAAATATTTATAAAATAAGTCAGTGTAGCAGATAAAATACAAATTACAGTTGGCATTTGCCGACTCATTTACACCCTGCATTGTAGCCACACCTTACTGTTAATACAGGCACAAATACCCACAAAGTAGTGCTGGAAAAATTTTAGCAAACATTTTGTTGTTACCACTGATCTAAAGTGAATTTTCGCATAACTATGTACGAGGCATAACGTCAGGCAAACGGCGAAAAGCCGTGCCTGAAATGAAATTATAAATACTTTTTAAAATACACTTCTTGCCACCATATATTTTTTATATCACATCATACATAATATATATACCCTAGCTTTTAGTAATCTATTTGAGTTGTACTCTAATTGATAAATTTAAATAAATAAATAAATCATCATTTATCCTTCTATGACTGAATGCGTTACTTAACAATAAAGCAGTTAGTGGGCAATTAAACGTGATCTCTTCGTGTCTAATGGTTGTCCTTTCAATTTTCTTTTTTTTAACAAAAAATTATTATTATTTTTCAACTCCCATAATTCACGAAGAATTCAATCCCAGAACCAGCTGGTTAGCAAAGAATTTAAAATGTGAAATTGAATTTATTAAATCGTACATGCGCTGAATAGTTTTTGAGCAAACTTTCATCTAAATTTGACAAGTGGGATCGTCGACCCGCCATACACAAATTATCAACTTTTAATATTGTCAAACGCTCCAGTGAGCTTTTTCAAGCTCGGCGCTTTGCGTCTTCTCCTGCAGTCGCAGCACAGCATGTGGAATAATTACGTAACTCGCGTCTGCGAGTATTAAAGGTGAACTACGGCACGGCGCGTTGTGCTTAAAGTGTTTGCGTCATGTGCGCGAAAGTTGCAAAGATGCAAAAAGTGTCTCCAGTGTTTGTGTGCTTTACAGTCAATGCAAAAATACAAATAAAGCGAGAGACTGGCAGCACACGGCGCGCCATAGAGTGCAGCAAGACGGGAAAGGGAAGGGCTGTGGGCGCAGCTGGGCTGAGTAGTCCAGATGGAAAGCCATGCGGCACCGGCACTGCTCATATGAAATGTGAGTCAAGTTGCTGCAGCGTGTATGTGTGTGTGTGTGTGCGTGTGTGTGCATTTGTGTCTGTTGATTATGAGTAACAAACATTTTCGGCCATGTTTGTTTACTTTGCTCCGCCTCGTTGTCGTCGTCGTTGGCGGCGGCTGCTGCTGTTGTCTCTGCCTCTCGTGCAACTATCGGTGCGCGTGTGTGTTTGTGTGAGTGTGTGTTTGTGTGAGTGTGTGTGTAGTATCTGGTTTCATACTCGCATCTGCTCTCGCTCTGACTCGCACGGCTTGCGTACGCCGGCGCTGCGCCACCACGCTCTGGGCTGCTTCGATGTGGTGTGATGCCGCAGACGGCCTCACAGCCCGCATCATCCGGCCGTGCACACAGAAACCCGCACACACACGCACAGACAGACAGACAGCAAATTCGTGCTGCGCGCCAACTTCAGTTTCAGCTTTCGCCATTGCGGAGCGCTGCAGCGTGCAACGAGTGATGAACGGCGAACGATCAAAACGGAATTTACGCTACTAGGAGCTGTCCACGGCAGCTGTCCGCCTGCCTCCCAGACAGACAGATACGCTGCGCCGCACGGTTGTCCCTCTGGCAAACAAACTCGGCGCACTCTCCGACGCGTTTGCGTGCAGCATTTGCTGAAATTGAATTGAATTGAATTGAATTAAATTACATTACAAATTACAATCGCTTTCACTCGCTGCCGAGGCGCAGCGGCCGCGGCCAAGGCGGCAAAGTGGACGCATGTAGCATGAAGGAGTGGAAAGACGTATCCTAATTACATTTTCCTAGATAAATTGTAAAGTTTCGGTGCGTTTCCGTACACTGTGCGCTGTTTGAGTTTGAGTTGAATTCGGGCGCCCCGCTCCGCTCATTTGCTGCAAGTGTAAACAGCAAGCAGTGACTGGGTGGCCAAAACGTTGTCGCTTCTGCAGCGCGTTGTCCACGGATGTCGCGACGGTGGGCGGGGAAATTGCTCTCGTAAACCATAAATTTCTCGTACGCAAGAAACTGCAATCGCGGACAAGAGGCTCCGGCTGCCAATGGAGTTTACAGGGTGCGGCGCGAGAGTGAGCAGGAAAGCGGAGCCCAAATCAGTTAGTGAGACCTAAGTTCGAATGCAGACCCATACATTAGTGCTATAGGTATCTATGAATGTGTCTGCGCGTTGATATCAGCAAAACTTGATAGATATAACCCATGAGTGAGAAAAGGTCTTAGGTAGCATTCTGAAAATAATTATGATGGGTTATGGGTTTTCATGAATTCAACTTTGGCATGTAATGCGAGGACCTTACGGGGAGTAAACATAATTTTAACAATTTTATTTTTCACGAGTGCTTAGAGTAACCCACCATCTCTTATGATGCCCAGACACGAAGATTCCAAATAAAAAATTATTTATTAAAGTTGTTTTAAATGTGTTAAACATTCTATAACATAACAAATCTTTAACTTAACCCTTTCGCTATTTTGTTGCCATATGGCAACATGCTACTTTGTAGACGTCTGAACTCTGTATTGTTTCAACAATAAATTTTGTTGTTGGTCCTTGGAATAGTTTGAAGTTCTAGAAATAACACGAAATTAATAAACTGAATATTTAAGTTTAAAGAAGAGAAGTATAGTTATACGGTTTTGAGTGTTATATCTTTACATATTTAGTAAAGAAAGAAATAGAAAAAATTACATAAATGTTTTATATGACTTATTACTTTAATTCAGATAAATTTGTTAAATAATGTTAACTGAAGTAAGTGAAGAAATATTCGTTCTCTAATTATGCGTAAACAATTTTATGTTCATTACTGCCCCAACAGTATGGTTGCTCTCATATGACAACACTCTAAAAACCAGGGTTCGGTAATAGAAATTACTACGATAAACCGATAAATTCAAATTTTCAACTTTTCCATGTAAAAACCTGTAGCGATGGTTAGCAAACAAAAGCAATTAACTATCATAATTAACATACATACATAAAAAACACAGATTTCTTTCTAAGTACTCGGTGCTAGCAAAAAGATGGAGGTAGAAAATATGTTTTTTTTTATTATTTCACAGCTCGGCGATCGCAAGTATTTTTTTCTTCATTGAATCACATAGGGCCAAACGTAATTTCTTATATTTTAGTATTTTTAAGTTGTTTTTGTCAGTTTTCAAATTGAATAAAATTGAACAGACACACACACATCCAGCATACTCGTTCGAGTACTTTTGTTGTCTAAATTATCTCAGTTAGCTCGTTGCCTACGAATTGAATGAATTCACATTGCACTTCATGCAACAACGGGTTAAGAACGTCTTTAATAGAAATTGTACACTCTGCTGACGCCACATCGAGGCGCCAAGCAACTCCAAGCAACGCCAACTGACCTCCTCGGCCGTGCGCGGCAATTCGTGGGATCCCGTCTCTGGCCTGTTTGCCGCTTCGTCCTTTCCATCGGCGTTGTTGCTGGCTGATAGCTTCCGCTGACAGAAAAGTCAGTCATTCGTGTACACAGCGCCATTGAACAAATGCTGGCACTCAAAGTCAGCTGCATGCGTGCGCCCTCAGTGCACAAACACCCACACGCACACAGATTTCCCCACTTCAACG
The DNA here is from genome assembly GCA_964056695.1 of Melieria picta. NCBI lineage: Eukaryota > Metazoa > Arthropoda > Insecta > Diptera > Ulidiidae > Melieria > Melieria picta. Next base: position 102,023,041 of record OZ057398.1, on the reverse strand, counting down.
GGATGTATGTGCACTTCCGGCTGCGCTCCGAGCCGTTCCCCTCGCCCCCTGTCCTCATTCGTCCGTCACACCACCCGCACTCCCTTCCTCACCTTCTGCGCCGTTGTCCTTAACCAGCGGGCCCTCATATCAGACGCATCCTCATCCTTGGCAGCGCGCTTGTCGTCGTCGTTTGGCCACTGCACTCGAGTGCAACACGCTGCTGCTGCTTCAGTTGCAGCAGCTTCTGTGTGTGCGTATTTCTAACGGCATGTACAGTTAGGTTGCCAGCAAATATTTGCATCTGGAATATTTGCGCGCTCCATTATCATTCAAACAGATGCGCTGCTTGACTGGCAGTCAGTCAGTCAGTCAGCCATTCGCATTTCATCGCACTCTCCAATAGTTCAATTTTCATTTCTCCACTTGCCCCTAATAGTGTACAGATTTCAGAGCTACTTCTTTCAAACAGATTTGACGAAAAACGTTGTGCTCAGTACGTTGTTATGCGGTCAATGCGGTATACAATAAGGCAAAGAGGTCTGAGTTTCCGGTCAGTTGAACAACACTCGATCCTCTTAAAAAATGGATTTAAATACTAAAGTCAAATATTTTATGAATAATACTAGAATATTAATTACGAGTTAAACGGTTGAACGGTCTGCACATTAGAAAGATTATTTGATCCATTTCCTGCTCTTGAATAAAATGTCCATTCCGAATTGTAATAGATTTCTTTACAACTTAGCCAAGACATGCTTCTTTATTATCTCTACAAATTCCTATAGCTAAGACATATTTCGGAATATAGCCAAGACACATAATAAGAGCACTTCGTCGACAGAAAATTTCCTAGGAACCGGAAGAAGGAATAAGCCAAGACACCAGAAAAACCGAAACGGCTGAAATCAACATACCCCTATGTAGGCACAACGGGAAATTTATATTGGTTTCCGAACAGCTATAGTTGGCAACGCCTCCAATTAACTAGACTTGGCTTCACTTTTTATACAACGGGCAGCATTGGTTGAAAACAAAAACATTCGAACATCTGTTAAAACCAAAAGTTAATATTTAAGATTTACAAAATGTCGTTATGTTAAACTGAATTTTAAAAATAACAAGAACTTAATCGGTAGTTGTTGACACACATTCTTTTACACATTCATTAGCAAAAAACCACAAAACTGTTTTTGAACGTTGCGCTTTTTAATCAGCTGATTTCTGTTATTAAAACTCTGCTTCGTGCTGCCACCGCGAACATTCTATAAGTTCAAACATAAAGTTTAGTATATATAATAGGTTTGTTCATTATCAATTAGTTTGCACAAATTGTTGTTCAGGAACGCAAAAAACTTGCAAGAGAGAGCAGAAACGAGAGCAAAAAAATGTCAAAGTGAAAAAAACAGCTAAAAGTGTCTGCTGGTAAAATATTTACTTGCAGGAATTTTCAGATCGTGAAAAAAAGAGTTAGCAGTAAAATTGTCACACAGAAAAAACACTTTTGTGTGTTTAGTTATTTCGTTGCAATTCTTCATACAAAATATGACGGGAAAAATAACATTTTCGAAATTCTAACAAATGTAAGTATTTGCCAATGCCGGTGCCATAGGCGGGTGCCCAGTTAAATGTTTTATGACCATGTTATATGAACAAACGAACGACGAACAATCGAGAAGACCAATTGAAGTGCAACTGGGATGCTGTTAATTTTACAATTGTATAATTTTTAGCAAAGCTAGCTCTCAAATAAGTCAATTGTTGCTTACTTTATAATTTGTAATCATTTTCTGTTAATTAACTATTTTCTCTATCCGTTTTCTTTATTAAGGCATTCCTATGAAGTTGTTTCTTACGCTCTTCCTGCAAGCTTTTAGTGACTTGACCACCATATACTTATGTACAAAATGTATGTTAAAAACATTGAAACATTCAAAATGAAATTAGCATTTAATCCACTTGTGAATCGTATTTGAATACAATATCTTCCTATCTTAGATTTACTTGATATTTATAACGTTTATTAATATTTATTATGAAAAACATTACAAGACAGTAGAGTTTATTTGAAATTCAATGCGTGGTAATATGTGTGTCTTCATTTAACTCGTAGCTCAAATGAAATGGAAAGAATGCACAAAATACTGATAAGCCTTTACATCAATTCCAATAATGAAAATCTCTACTTGCGAAGAATTACTATGTGCTCGGTCTGGCAGCACGGAATGCTTCACATGCAGTGCCGGGCTTTACGTAAAAAATGTTGCTTCGTTCGTTTTTGCGGTAAGAAAAATTGAATTTTTAATTTTCTTAAATAAAAAAACGGTGCTAAAATCGTAGCGACGAAGTTAGCTGCCAGTGGCGGTAACTGTGATCACTGCAGACATCGGAGTTCTAATTCGTTCTCACTTGCAGTGTCGTAGGCAGCGGCGGCAATGTGGGCACATGTCAAGTGCGTTTGCTGGGACTGCGCTGCCCACCAGTTGCAGCAGCGGCTGTTGGAACGACATCCAACCGGCATCTGTATACTTGCGAAGTGCTGATGAAGCGTCGTAAGACCGCCGAGGAGAAGGTGGCTTAAATTATACATTAAATGTTGAATAGAAACTGAAATGGTTGTTGACACTTGCAGAAATCACCTCGGATTATTGAGTACTCGCCGAAGAAGCTAAAGAATACACCCACACTGAACGGCGTTGTTGATATTTGGCGGCACATGACAGTGAAAGAGTTGGCCAACTCCATGGATCGTCCATTGGGTATTTCATTAAACACTGTCCTCCAACAAGGTTTCATTGCCATGCATTTCAGAGGTCGTGCAAGAGGCTATGCTCTATGTTAAGGGCGCCGATAACATTGAGCCCAACGCTCGCCTCGATGACGTGAAGGTCATGCAGGACATTGTGAACAAATGTGGGTGCAAATCGCGCATTGTTGCCGCGCCGGAGAGCGCGACGTCGGAGCATGAGAGCAAGGATCGCGATGTGACACCACGACCGCCGGCGCCGGCCGAACTGCTGAAGCCTCGTCCGCCCGTAGTCACAGTCATGGGACACGTCGACCATGGCAAGACGACGTTGCTGGACTCGTTGCGTGGCGCAGCGGTGGCAGCTGGAGAAGCCGGCGGCATCACACAGCATATTGGTGCTTTCACGGTGACACTCGAAAACGGGGAGCGGGTGACGTTCTTGGACACGCCGGGCCATGCGGCGTTCAGTGCTATGCGTGCACGCGGCGCCCATGTGACAGACATCATTGTACTGGTGGTTGCTGCCGAGGATGGAGTGATGGCACAGACGCGTGAGGTCATCAAGTTGGCGCAGGAGTCCAATGGTTAGAATAAGATATTGTTTTTAATACTTGGATTTAAAAGTTTCCTTTTTGTTTGGCTCTAATTCACAGTGCCCATTATTGTGGCAATCAACAAGATCGACAAACCGGAAGCAGATATTGTAAGTCAGGCCCAGGGTAATCAGTATTTATATATTTATAAACGTTTCGCTGCAGGAAAAAACGAAACGCGATTTAATGCAAATGGGTTTGGTGCTGGAGGAGCATGGCGGCGACACACAAGCCATACCCATTTCAGCGCTGAAGGGCACAAATTTACAACTGTTGGCTGAAGCAGTGAGCACGCAGGCCACATTGATGGGCTTGAAAGCTGACTACACTGGTCTGGTAGAGGGTATGGTGGTTGAGTCTAAAACGGATGCACACAGAGGGTAGGTAATCGTAGACGGTATTCATCGAATTTGTGATGTAAAAACAGAATGTCTCGGCACTTGTTTCAAGAAAGCTCTCTACGGCAATTGTGACACGTGGTACACTCCGTAAGGGAGCGGTGCTTGTGAGCGGTTTGGCGCATGCCAAAGTGCGTGGACTCTTCGACCACAATGGTCAGCCACTGACACAAGCAGTACCGGGTACACCTGTGGAGATTCTGGGATGGCGCGAGCTGCCACTTTCTGGTGATCTCATACTCGAAGTTGAAACCGAGGTAAGTTTGGCATTAATAAAAATCGTTTTTTAGAAACACATTAACAGTGTTTTATTAGACTGTTATACTATGACTATGATTAGGAAATACTATAAATTCTTCCAAACATAAATCGCAAAAGTGTGTATTAATTGTTGGAAATGTTGTCGTTCCTTGATTTAGAAAAAAGCTCACTCTGTCTTACGTTGGCGCGAACATGAATCGAAGCAGGAAAAAGCGGAATTGGCCATTGAAGACATACGTAAGAAGGAAGAGGAGCATTTGCTCAAATACCGCGCTGAACGTAACGCCCGCCGGTTGGCCGGACGCTTTCGGATGCGTTACGGCCAGCGCACTAAGGACATCGTCGAAGACGATGGTGTGCCACGCGTCAGCGTAATCGTGAAGGGAGATGTGCACGGGTCCGTAGAAGCGCTGCTTGATGTGTTGGAGACTTACACTAGCAACGATCGTTGCCGATTGGACGTTGTGCATTACGGTGTGGGCAACGTTGCCGAGGGTGACATTGAGTTGGCGAAGACTTTCAACGCCATAATTTATGCATTTTCCGTGGATGCTCCTGTGAATGCACCAAAAGATGTTTCCATACGAAGCTACAATGTAATCTATAGATTGATTGATGATTTGAAGGAGGAGCTGAATAGTAAATTGCCCATGCGGGAGGTGGAAGATGTGACGGGCGAGGCTAGTGTACTACAGGAGTTCTTCATCAATGAGGGAAGAAAAGAGGTGCCAGTGGCGGGCTGTCGTTGTGTAAAAGGTGTGCTGAAGAAGGCACACAAATTCCGTTTAATACGGAACGATGAAGTCATCTACGATGGTGAGAGTGCAGTTAGAAGAGCATCGGTTCAGTAGTAATTCTGTATATTACAAATTTAGGCACCCTGGAATCAATGCGTCACCTGAAAAACGAAGTGGATAGCATCAAGAAAGATGTTGAATGTGGCCTGCGACTGAAAGACACAAAAGTGGTGCCACAGGTGAGCGATACAATCGTTTGTTACTCAACGCACATGGAGAAACAAAAGACTGATTGGGATCCAGGCTTTTAGTTGTTAGCTGTTTCTCAATCAAAAGTCATTACTGGTAGACATACTGGTAAATACGATTGTATTGTAACATAGTGTAAAATATTTTAATGATAGACGAGATTGTACGTCGTTTATGGCAAACTCTGCCCTAAATTCTTGCTAAAGTAATTGACATCTTACTATATTTGTTACGAAACATTCTAAAGTGATTGAATAAAAAAGGATAAAATGTAGCATAGAAAACTGCTCTATGCTTAATTATGTGATGCATGGATGTAAGCGTGTGCTTAGCTTGCCGCTATCGTTGCAAAAGTAACATGAAAACTCTATTTCCTGTTGTTATTCTTTCAGTACGCTAGTCATTACACTCAAATCAAAGAGAACAAAAAATCGTGTATGGAGAAAAAATTCGTTGCATGCAGCGCGTGAAGCAGCGCAATGTCACCCTTCACCCATATGTCCATTACAAATGCTGTCGCTGGGCCGTTGTGAGCTTAGGATAAAAAAATTCAGTGAAATGAGATCATTGCGAGCGGAACGGAACTGAACGCTGATAAGGCGCCACGAAATTGAAATACATAGTTGAAATATTCTACTTCCCGTGTCGCGGCTGTATCCAATGCCATTTGCTGTCTATGATAACTCATATGCGAGCATCTGACTGACGAACATACAGCTGCCACTCTCAATATAGAATACTCAAAATAGTATTGGTCGGAAAATAAGAAAGTTGAACTTTAAATTTTTTATATATATTTGTCTATGGGCAAATTCAATGTTTTTCCGAAGAAGGCAATGACACAAATGTTCTTTTATAATTTGAAAACATGAAAATAATGCACAACATTTATTAAGAGAAATATCAGTTGGTAACGATTTTCACTTGAGAAGTAAAAAAAAATCGACATTTTCAGTTGCACGCGCCGGTGGTTTTCTATATCTTTGAGTTGTGTTACTGCTAACATATTTAATATCGCATAATAGGCCGTTTTTGCCATAAAAAAAATTAATTTTTGCCGATAGGAACTTCCGTTACAAAAACTTTATTCCTACGCGGAGGTTGGGCTGCGCCAGTTTGTGGTTCATGCGGCCTCATACACATTCCGATTCGCAACATAGTTTCCACACTCGATTACATATTTTTTCTAGCATTTTAGTTTCAATTCAACGTTTTACTATTTTGCATGTTTGAAGGGCATGCATTAAAAAAACGCCAACAACAATAACGATTATTGCCACAGCTTCGTGTTTCAAGTTGCGTTGATTTTTATTTTTAACTCTAAGATGCGATAATAATTCAACTAAACAATCCTAAACACTCGAGCGCGGTAGGTGCTTTCAAACGGAAATATATGTATAGTATATATTTTGGCGTTTTTTCCCCCTTCAACTTCCCGTTGCAAGTTGGTTTGTACTGCAGGGCTCGGGCCAGTGTGTAGGCCACCGCTCGAGCGCTCGTTATCGAATGAACGCAAAAGCAACATCATTGTTTGGGCTTGTTGGTTTTAAATAAAACACAATTGTTTCTATTCCATATCATTTTGTTTTGTTTTTTACTCGCAAAAAAACTGAATTGCGGAACTATTAAATTCACTTTTAATTAAATTCTTCGGCGTCATGAGAAGCAGGGCAGTGGGGAGAACGGCGGCACGTAATCGTTCATACGAAAGCAGTGGGGCATACAATCGGCCGTTGTGCACATAACCCATAATTGTGACACACAAACACCACCAGCCATGGTATCGGCTCTTTCCTACGCTTCAATGGCACTGCGAAAGTGTTGATTAATCTGGAATTGCGTTCTTGGTGTGCGATTTTGTTGTGCCTTCCACACCAAACACGCAGCTGCAATTTCACATTTTTATGAATGAAATGTAATTTGAACTGAATCTGCTAGTTAAACATTGTTTGTTCGTTACTTTCGAATTCGTATTTGAAATTTCAAATTTCACTGCTAATTGGTGTGTGAGGTTTTGGTTTTTAGAACTTGAAATGCAAACGCATTGACAGGGTTTGCGCTGACATCGATCATGTGTGAATGTGGATGTTTGCGAAAATCAAGGTCCTTGTTGTATGGTATGAGAAATGTGTCGTAAAAATAACTATAAAAAAATTACTGCACATACTTAAATTCTTCAAGTACAGATTTTCAAATTTCTTGATTAGTGTGAACCGTTTTACTTCTTTTTACTTTGCGCATACAACATTAGAAACAGACCGTTGAAATAATTTGTCTGATTCTTCTTGATTCTGATTTTCTTTCAATCGTTCTTAATGGTGATTCACAGGTTTTCCGTTGCTACTTTACAAATTTCATCAACCTCATTAAATTTCACTTCTTTGCATTCTCAGAAAGTGCAGTTCATGCTTGTAGACATATTTATGGTTCTTAGAAATGTCAGAAGTCGCTGCTATGAAAATTCACTGCAGGACCGCAGATAAACAGCTGCAAAATTCAATCGAACTTGCATTCGAGCTGCCGCATGGGTACACGACAAGGCACAGATCGCGCACAAAAGGGTGAAAATCGTAAAACGCTTGCTCCCACAACCGACAACGGTGCGTTGAGATAAGTTCAAACATGCTTTCCGCTCCTAAGAAAACAACCGCCTGCGACATATTCCAAAAAGAAGACGATACAGCAGGATGCAGATTCGAGTTGGTTCGGCAGTTGAACTCCATTCAAGCGGCCACTGTGACAGACCAGCGCTGCATCGCCGCTAATTGTGCACACATGTGACACGCTGCCGCTGCGCTTCATTCGTTAAAGGGCACCGCCTCGGCAATTAATGCTAAAAATAAGTGCAACACAACATGTTCAAATTGAGTTTTTGAACATTTTATGAAACGGGCACAATGCGCTCTCCAGTGGCCACCGAGCAGCAAGTGAGACGGTGCCGAAGTATCGCAGTCAAAGGCGTGATGACAACAGCGCTGCTGTCAAAGGATTCCCATTGACAAGGCAGCAACATGTGAGCCGAGATGCAACATACATAAATCAAACACAGAAAGAAGGCAGTGTTTGCGTTAAACGCTAGGCCACACCGCGCCACAGCAAGTCCTTTAATAAACTACCGCCTACATTTAGGGATTCTTTGAAAAACGATCGCACAGTGTGAAGTGTGCATGTGTCAAAAGGCAGCAGCGCCATGCGGGAGAGCAATAAGAAATGTCACTGTAGAGACATCAAATTGTAGTGATTTGCTGAGTAGAAGATTGCTGATGAATAAAGTTTGGATTGCGTCCGCTTAGCAATCACCAGCAGCGCGCGGCTGAGATGATCGCGTGCACTTCACATCGCTTGTACGATCGTGGCCATTGTCATGATCATATCATCACATCATATAATCACATCATATAATCACATCATATCATATCTCGAAAGACGAACAAACACGATTGTGACGAGATCACCAGATCGGCCCGCGGTCGTGTGCGGCTTTTGCGGCACGCTCGATCCGCCGAAACCGGCTATTCATTCTCAGTGCGGCGCAGCTGCAGCACGTGACGTACGCGCGGATCACTCAGTCAGTCGGTGGTTAATTGCTCTGTTTTGTGCGCAGGATTTGCGCGCGATTTATTCGTGTGGTGTGACTGTTGTCGTTGTGCGCTGCAGCTACAAAAGCAACGAGGACCCAAACGAAACTGGAGCAATGGTGCGTGCGATAGTGCTGCATGTGATGGGGTTGTGATTGCAAGCTGCAACTTGTACGTGTGTTTGTTGTTGTAGTTGTGTATGTGAGACAGAATTGCGCCGACAGTGTGCAGCATATTTTCAGAAATATTTGCAACAATAGCCACAGTTGAACGCATAAATATTACATAGTAAGAAAAGAAATGATCTGTAGAAAAAAGTACAAGAGTTGGATAACGACAACACAACAACAAAATGTTATCCCGCTACGCCATGCAGCACAGCAGCATTGCGATAAGTGCGCGATCGCCATATCCGTCCGGCATACATAGCAGGCAGCGGCAGTAGCGGCAGCAGCAGCTGGCAGGGGAGGAAGAAGTGGCTGTAGCGCTGGTGGGTGTTGGGTGGCCAAGTGTCGCTGGTGGATTGCTTTTGTTGGTGTGGGTGATCGTGTTGCCTCCTAGTATGCGCCGGCGGTGGTGTTGGTGGTCGTGGCACTAGAATATAACAAGCGGAAGCGTTGGAGATCGTTGCTGGAGATTGACTGCTGCCACTTGCACTGCCGTTGCTACTGCTGGATCGTGCGCGCTGTGAGCTACATTCGCTGCGATCGTTTGCTTCTGCGGTCAGTTGTGTACTGGCGCTCCTGCCCAACGGGTGTGTTTCTCTCTATCTTTCGGTCTGTGATCGCTGGCTATCAAGGCGGACGGAGTCCTGGCCACTTAACTTGGGCTGGTGACTATCTGAGTGATTTCATTTGATCCTTGTTCGAATTAGTTGGCTTTTTGATTTTATTATTTCAAATACCGTACATACATACACTGAAGGATATACAAGTGCAAGCTACAACGATATCCTTGGATTAAGTGTAACCGTTGAGTATGAAACTGTGTGATAAAGCTTTAAATGATCGCTAGTGAAGATATCAAAGAAAAACCGTTTTTGCTGATTTGCTAAATAATAAAGGATTTTGTTGACTAACGCGCATAGTGTACTGAATTGCAAACTGCTTTTATGGACATTTAGTTTCTTAAGTCCGTTCAATTAACTAAGCAAGGATAAGAAGGTGCTTGGAGGCGTTATCGCGCATATCGACGCTAAAATGGATTTATCGAGGCGGTTGCGGTAAGAACACTTGAAACTATAAATACGATAAAAAATAAATGTGGTATAATGTGAAAATGTCCTTTGCCTGCTGTTGCACTCTCCAATGTGTTTTGCGTGTGTTTGTGTGCGTGATTGTGTGGCTGATTGAAACCTTTTGTACGCTATGCAAATTAATGTATCAATTGGAGATTTTAATTTGATTTCAAAATGTTTGCAAACACACTTTCAACTTTCTCTCCCCTGTCATCCTGCATCCTTACGCTCTCTTGACGCAAATGAGTACTTGAACAACAACAACAATCATGTCGAGCCATGACCAATTGCGCTGTAGCCACGTTGCCTGTCAGCTCTTTATGATGCGTGCGAGTGTGCAGTCGTGTGCGAGCGGTGCGGTGGGACGCGGGCGCAAGGACGTTGTTTTGATATACGAATATGTGCTGCAACTATTTCACTTGCTGCTCCCGGCCAGTGGCGCTCGTTGGCTCTGCGTGAGTGTGTGTGCAGCGTAAGCATTGCCAATGAACTATTAAATTCCCACCATTGGTACTGGTTGTGCTGTTGCCGCCGTAGCACCCGATGCCACATCCCACTCCGTTCAACGTTGTTGAATGTTGTTGACGGGCGCACTGACTGCGCCACTTGAGTTTATTATCCTTGTGGTGTTGTGATTGCGCACAAAAATTGCAAATTGAATTTAAATGCTTCAGCGGAACGCATTGTGGCAGCATTAATGAAACGTAATGCCGGCCACCCGCCGTTGCTCAATGAAAATGCCAGCAAACGAAGTGCAGTTGGACGAGTAGTTGGTGGGTTAATGAAAAGATCCTTAATTAAATTTTTGTAATACGAATAGTTGCGTTTCGATTGCGTCTTCAACTGCCAGTCGGAAAGAGAGTTAAATATAAACAGAAAATATAAGAGAAAATATAAACAATTGTTTGCATTTAATTTTACTGTTGAGCTAAGATCCGAATATTTTCAAGAATTATTCATATATTTATGTATGTAGGTAATTCTCTACGTTGCATTTCAGCAAAATTGTTTTCTTTCTTTTAAATACACATGCAAAACTATATTTTTCAGTATTTAAGAATCCTAGAAATATAAAAAGGTGGCTTGGCAAATGTTAAGCATTTTTTATACTTCCGGTGGTTTACCAATGTTCACGGAAAAGAATGCCGTCGAAAAGAATATTCTTTATCTGGTCATGGTTAAGCTAGAACTCGAACCCAAAGTCCTCTGTTTAGTGATCAACTTCATTTATCACTGCCACACCATGGTTACTAAGTGTAGCCGAACCACTGTATGATTGCATTAGTTCGACCCTGTCTCCTAACCTTATCTGTTCAAGCTAACCTAAACTAATGCAAACAAATCGAACCAATCGATTAGAATAATACTATCTAAAAAATTTCTTAAAGCATCCATCCGGCGGCGATACATATAAATCCTGAAACGGCCAAAATATTTAAGGTATTCACAGTTTGATGTATTTGTGATAAATATTTACAAAATGAACAACGTTTTACAATACATCGTGAACGGCCCACTTGTGAATTTTAGCATATGGAGACTCAGCTGATTCTGTTTACATTTTGGTTAGGTAGGGATGCACATAAATAAAAATATCGATAGGTTGTGTTGCAAATATCGATTTGGTTTGATGTTATAACAAGCATTTAAAACTTAAAAACTTAAAGACTTAAGACTTAAAAAAAACTAATGAAAAAATTTCGAAAATTTCGAAAATGGTTCGAACGATACAATTTAACGCTTTTGAATAACAGCTGGTTCAGATAACACAGAGCAACAAAATCGACATTTTTTTTTTCTAATATCAAACTATACTTTTCTAAAGGATTTTTGGACGCTGATCACAACTGCGTACTTAGTTTTTTGATTGTTTGAGCGACTTAAGAAATATTGATGGTTTTCCTTGGAGGGCGTTTTACATGTTTTTTGACCATTACATGCATGTAGCTCCTACAAACCTGAAGTCTTAAATGCCATTTTTTTAACATAGATTAACAATACTTTAACTATGTATTTAAAATTTAAAACATTAAAATCTATTCAAATTTGCAAGAGTTATTCATTTGCAAAGTCAAATTTTCAGTTACTTTGCAAGATTGCGAATACACAAAAGAATTTTGCTTCAAAAAAATATATATTGTCATATAGTGAAAGAAGAATGTTGGGGCTTTCAATTAAAAAAGAAATTTTTGAAATACGATGTTTGTAATAGAAAATGTGTACAAATATGTAAGTTCTCCATTCATAAATTCAGCAACAAAAGCAAGGATTTACTTTTGAGCTATAATATCGGAGCACAATTTTAGGCAGCAGTATGAAAATGCTCACATTCAACAAATGCCCTCAATTCATAAAATTTTCAGCTTTCGAATTTTGAATTTTTTGTGCCCTAAAAATATGTCGCAATGAAATATGGAAAAACAGCAAGTAGTTTGCTTAGTGTGTGTGGTTGAAATTTTTACTTGTGTGATCCAACTCTTTTTAGAATAGCTCCTACAGTAATGAACCAATTCAAATTTTGTTAATGCCCTTGAAAAGACAAATATTGACGCTTGCGAAAATACTTTAGATACTTTCATCAACGACGCGAAGAGCATTAGGAGGTTTCAATACAAACACGTGTTCAGAAGGTGAAGTCGCATTTACACTCTAATGAGTATAGGCCGAGAATGGCACATGCAACACAAAACATCTGTTCTATAAGTTTAAGTTACAACCTTACACTATACATTGCACACTAACTCCTAGTTGAAAATTGCAACCCCGAATTTAAATGAATTTTTATAAAAAATTCGCGAAAATTGAACTTTGAAGAGCCATAGCCGCGTTAACCCTTGACCAATCGAAATCGACTATGGTCAAAATTATAGCTTGAGGATTCGTTATTGTGTCATAAAATAATTATCGTGTTTTTCAACATATTATAAATGCAATAAAAATTCAAAGATGAAAAATCGTGGAAAACACCTCCTAGCAAAAACCACAAATAACTTACAAACCGCTCAAACAATCAAAAAACTAAGTACGCAGTTGTGATCAGCGTCCAAAAATCCTTTAGAAAAGGTTTACTAGAACTCGGAAAAATTTTGGCTGTTGCTCAGTGTAATTGAAAACATGTATAAAACAATCGCCACTTTGAATTAAGCACCCATCGCCACAAAAAAAAAATACACAATACAACATGAAATGCATAATAGGGTTGTATTTTTGATAATTGTAGCATTTCAGAACTGCATGTGTTTTGTTTTTGTAGATTTGTCAAATTTGTTTAAGTTTATCAAAAATACGCAATAAAATACCAAATACAACACATCGTGAATACCCTGATTAATTCAAACATTCTATTATAGTTCCAACAGGTTTATCCAAATCAAATGGACTCAACATTAATTTTAATTTGCTGTTAAATTTAGAATATTTCGTAACATAAATTTGAAATAAATATAAATATTTTATTTTTTAACAAATGGCAGTAATATTAAAATTTAAGCAAAAATGTTATCATAATGTATATAACACCGTGCGACAGCATTTTTCACACCGGGAAAAATCCATATGTGCGTGAAACAAGAGATCAAATATAGTAATACTGCGTACTCAGTTTCTCATTTCTACATCCTTTGTCCTTTTAAAAGGACTTCAAAATTTTGGAGGGGATACAAATTTTAATCCTTTATATCCTTGAAAATTTAAATAGAATATTCTTGAAAAGTAATTATGTTCAAACCCAAAATCTCCTTGATCACGTGTCAAAATTTCATTATTCTCGCTTCATTGATTTTGTATCTTTTTATTATTTAAAATACTGATACTCAAATAAATTAGAATTTTTGTACTTCATTAGAGTTGCAGCTTCCGCCTTTTTTTTCAATCACTTTCGAACCAATAAAGCTAGAGTAATGAAATTTTGGCACGTGATCAAGGAGATTTTGGGTTTTAACATATTTACTTTTCAAGAAAATGCTATATAAATTTTCGATGAATAAAGGATTAACATTTTCAAAGGACCTTTTTCATTTCCTTTTTTTACAAATAGATAAAAAATAAATTTTATTTGAATTCTTGAGCCTTTCCTCTTTCATTTGATATACATATCGCCATATTCTATCCATTTTAAGTATTTTTTATATATTTTTTATTTTTTATGCCCTTCAAAATTTTGAAGTCCTTTTAAAAGGACAAAGGATGTAGAAATGAAGAACTGAGTACGCAGTATTACTATATTTGGTCTCTAGTTTCACGCCCATATGGATTTTTTCCGGTGTGAAAAATTTGTTTAGTTTTTGTCGCACCGTGTAATATAATACAAATAAATTTCGAAATGATTTACTTCAATTTAATATTACACAAGCCTAGAATTTTTTTAGTTTATTTTTTCTAATGTTCCTGAGTTTGGAGTTTCTAGTTATTGCCTCATTAAACAGATCAAGTTTTAGAATTCATCATAAAACATTGCCTTATCTGATACACAAATGCAAATTGCTATCTTAAATAACATGTAACAGTTCAAGCTAAAAAAAAATTCTGAATCTGATTTTTGCAATTATTGTATTTCCTAACGAAAGTCTACATTTTTATTGACTACAATTTAATATTGCACATCAAGCTCAAAAAATGATGTATCTGATTGTAGAACTTGTTCTATTTATCTCTCAATTGTACATAAGAAACCATTTTAGTACTGATCGATCGTAAATCAGCTGCATCGGCTATCAGCCTCTATTCTATCTAAAGAATGCACTGATTCTTTAGATGGTTATACTTTTGAAGCTCAAACATTTCTAGGAGCATACTACATTGCAGCTTATTTATAGACATTATTACTGAGCATTATTTATAGAAGTGCTGAGCATTTATTTCGCAGAAATATGCGAATATTCTTAAAAATCTGAGAATCAAAAGTAATCACATAATTTCCTGCTTGGTGTGTGTACGTGACTTAAATTCACGAAAGCACACCATATTTTGGTAAGGAAATTAAATATTTTGAAATGGAATATCACATCGCTTAAAAGTCCGTGCAACATTGCTGCGTGTGTCCAGCGCGTGTAAATTAGCCAACGATATTTCAAGTGTTCAGCTGTTTAGGGTGTGAGTGAGTAATGGTGGTGGTGGTGGCAATAGTTTGAGCTCACCTAAATTCCACATCGAGTTTGGCGGCAAGCATGAGCCGGCGCTGTGCACAGCTGAAGTCATTTCTTGGGCGCATTTCGGCTGTGCGACCGAAAGCATCTGCCGGCAATATTTGAAATATTTGCACACGCATTACACCCCACCTGTGGCCGTGCGGCTTCATGCTGTGTGCAAAATCCGTGCATACGGGTGGTTGAGGAGGGTAGCCGCGTGGCGGGAACAGCGCCGCGAGTAGCCTCGCCACTTCATCGCACTTCAATGTACTCAAAATGTACATTTAAATAGTTCAGTTCGATCGGTTGGCGAGGCAGTTGGCTACAGTTTGTCTATTTCCGAGCTAGATACCTTGGCCAAGCGCGAGATCGCCGACGACGCGCACGGCGAGGGGCAGCGGCGCAAAATCAAAGCAATCATGTTGCCAGTCAACGGTTTAACGTAAATATTTATACTAGCAAGAAAACGAACATGAAAACGAGATAAGTTGGGGCAAAATAAAAAATGCAAAGCGGCATTACGCACACAAGGCAACGCTCTGCACTCCGCGACCCCGCAGCAGACTCAACTGTGCACGACAAATTCTCCAGCATTCGAAATTCACTTTGAAGTGCGTGCGAAAGTTGGTTCGTGGGAGGCAGTGCGTGCCGGCCTGCGACCTCCCTTGCCGCCCCCTGCAGCATTCAGTCAATCAGGCGATTTCTACAGCTGGGGAACAGCTGAATCGACCAGCCATTCAGGCCATGTCAGCGCGCACGAGAAGTTCAAAGTTAATGAGCACTGATTGACACGCCCTCTAAACGCTCGTCTGATCATTGGCATTTCTTGCTTGCAAAATGTAGTTGCAACTATTCATCGCAATGTACTGCACGTAAATTAGTGCAGGCTCACTCTGAGTGGGCTGCGTTGGTGTGCGTCCGCGCACTTGTCTCACCTGCTTGTCATACTCGTATCTGGCAGCCAGACGCTGGTCTGGGATGTTGATAAATGCGCTGGTTCAACGCCACCGCAAAGTTTTTACGTTTTCTGCCTATGCGTATTTTTGGCAAAGTCGTAAAAATCTTTTTGCCGCGTCGCGCATGCCGCACATGTTGTATGCGTGGATAGCAAAACGCGCGTTTGGAGCGTGTAGACGCGTCCAGAACACCAAACGACATAAAAAGTACGCCGCTGCCCATGTCCACAATTAGCAGGAAATTCATCGAGATTTGGTCTGCCGCGTTGCTGCGCGTTGTCTGTGCGTTGTCTGTGCGACGTCGCTTGCCACTTGAAGTCATCGTCGCGAATTTGTGACCGCCTATGCCAAAAACAGCAGCCAAGCAGCAGCGACCAAATAAGCTCCGACAATGGCATTTGGTGAACTTTTAATGCAAAATGATTTTTCAATTCTCTTTGGAATTGGTAGAAATGAAATGTTTGTTTGCTGATTGTTTGTTTGTTTGTTTGTCAGTCTGTCCGTTTGATTTGAATACGGAAATGAGTTGGAGCAAATGCGGCCAGCATATGCCACTGCCGATAGTGGATAGTCTTCGGTCGCTGGTCGCCTGTCGAGAATGCGACAACGCAGCAACGGCAACCGAATGCCGCCGCACGTCGCGACGGTTTCGAATTGGCTGCGTTTCTCGCGGCTGCCACATTCGTCATTGACAGCGAATGCACGTGGGAATTGCAAACATGTCGGTGGCTCGGCTGGCCGTTGTAGTCGCTATTCTCGCTGTCTGCCACTCGGCGAATTTCGTAATACTCGTTGTGCTGACGCACTCCAGGCGGTCGGTCATTCGTCTGTACGTCTTTATTCTTGTTTATGTGCACCGAGTTTTGCGGGTCAAGTGTTTATGACACCAACAATATGCTTTGTTTCTTATGCTGTTTTTACTCTCGCATTTTTGGCGGTACTATAGAATACGCAATGAAAACGTACCCTCAAGCTAAGCTTATTTAACACCATGCGGCAAAGAATTGTGGCGACTCAGTAGGGTCGGTAACCTTTTCAAGACTGGACTAAGAAGATATGGCGTCAAGTTCAGAAATTGTGCAACCCATTTTAGAAGCAATGCACAGTATTACAACAACAATAAAATTATATGTCAGAGCTGGGGGCCGAAAAGGTTATGAGAGATGTTGGAAAAGACGAAATTTCATAATTAAATAGAAGCATATTATTTAGCACAAAAATGCATCAAAAGAGTATGTAAGTAATAAGGGCTCACGCTGTAATTTAAGTTTAAGGTCTACATCTACCATGGGATCGTGAACTTATAATCTGATAGTTATACTATTATTAAGAAAATTCAGAAAATTATTAAAAATTATCTAAAATTTAAAAAATGTTGATTTTGTAAAGAAAATTATTGTCATGCTTCAAGTAAATATTATATACACTCGATCGCATGTGTAACTTTATAACTTTTTATATTTCGGAGTTACACTTTAAAATAAATTTGTGCTTGTAATGTAAGATTTTCGAGATTTTCTTACTCTTACTTACTTATGTTACACGGTGTAAGTTGTTGCCAGAGACCACTTTATGCCATAATTTTTGATCTTGACATTTAAACGTTTTTGCTTTAAATAAAACATTTTTTAATTGTTATGCGCGCTTGACATAAAAGCGCTCAATCCACAGAGCCCAAAAAAATAATAATAATTCTGAGTTAACTGTTAAACTCTTTTATCAGATGATCCCCCAAATTCGTCGGCGTGGCGCACAGTGAGCACAAAAAAAAACAATCACTCCATTTACTCAAACACTTGCTTACATTTTAATTGAAAAAGTATTATGATTTCTGGCGTTGATATTTTGTCTTTCGCCTTTTGGGGCGTACTTTTTGAGCGTCGGCCAGAGCCAACGCCAGAGCCGGTGCCATACCCATGGAACTATGCTAATCAAATAAATTATAAGTTGTGCGGTGTGGAGGGAGGCACAGTGGCGCAATGTGATTTTCATGCTTACTGTATTTGAAGTAGTTGGGGCGGACGAGCGGCAGAGCCGGCTGTGGGGCAAGGCGGGGCATTGTTTGATATGTAAACACTTAAAATTATGAGCAATGTGTATGAGTACAGGCGTGTGGCTGGAATTGTAGCCGCGGCGGCGTGGTGAAGCCCCATGACACACTGTTCTGTGCTGTGCTGTGCTGTGGTGGCGCCACTGTGTTTTTTAGTTTCTCAGCCAGTTAATAATCCCATTAAATTTTGCATACTTTACGATTGCAAACATTAAGAGTTTATACAAAACGAGTGCACAGTGCAATGAAAATTTGTGTGTTCTTTGAACTGTTCGTCTTCATGAGGTTGTTGAAGCTTTCGAGTGACTCAGGCACGCGGCACAGGCATCAGTTTTCACGCCGAACAGAGTTTACACTACACGCGTGTGCTCGTCGTATGAGTGATTGTTGCCGGTGGATGCTTGTGGCCACCGACGGGTGTTTAATGGGCGCGCAACTGCCGGAATTATGATTGCGCTAAAGAAAACAGTAGGGAAAAAATATTGCATAATTAATTAAATAAACTTTGTATTTCGGCGGAAATGAACACACTCAGGGTGAATGCTGGAGTGGCGTTTGGTATCAGAGAGGAAAAGTGCGTGTGACGCACACAACATTTGATATTATTATGAAAAATAGTGTCAGGAAAATTTTCGTCTCTGATCCTTCGGCATCAATTGATCTGTTTCAGGTAATTTTTAAAAGATGCAAACTTTGCGAACGCCGACGACTCGGTAATTCCGCATCAACCGTTTCTCCTATCTCCAATGGTTCCAGTCTCTTCATATGTTTTTATTTCCTGGCAAATTATTCGCTCAGTAGAACGATTAATACCGACCATAATCTTTTCGTAGACAGCGATAAATATTTCGCACAGAAATATTTTATAAAAAAAATAGTTTAACATTAGATTGCCCGGCCAATCCAACCTTCATGAAATGTTCATATGAAATCATGCCACAAAAAATGAAGAAAACATTTTGAAAATAATAATTTTATTTTTTTATTTTATTTGGCTATAAAATAATTACGAGACTAACAGAAAACGATGCAATAAAAAATACTAAAATGAAATAATTTTAACTTCTTTGGGCATTGTAGTGTTAAATACTCATTTTTCCGGCTAATTTCATGTATGCCATACATTAAAATTTGCACATTCCGTTGATTTCATTTTGTCCGCAAATGCCTTCTTTTGACTGCTCAATTTGTCATAAGCGGAACATTAAATGTTCCGCAACGTTGCACTTAATTTGTGCCAATAATTATCACAAGTCGCAAATACAGCACCGAACAAATCGCAATCAACATTTCCAGCGGCTCCGTGGTTCAAACATTAACGGACAATATTTTGATTTCGTTTTTCAGGCTTTTTGTTTCTTCCTTTCTAATTTCGAGCATTTATCTTTGCTGTCGCCGTTTGACACTTTGCTAATGATGCAACAAATTAACGCTTAACAATCCCAACACAAACAACAGAAACCGCCTTTGTGCTCGGATCCTGCCAGCAGAGCGTTGAGCTCTTTGCACTGTGGATCAATTTCAATTGAGCAAACGTTTCAAGTTCAAACGTTACGCATCTGCGCCTTCCCTATTAATGTTCCCATTGTCGTCGATGTTGTTATTGTTGGTGCTATAGTAGTTCTTAGTTGTTAGTTCTCGACGGCAACTACTTCGACTTGAGTTGCGTCTTCATGCCGGCTGCATTTGACGCATGTGTGACTGTTGGGCTTCCAGCGCTTGGCGTACTGTGTTCATTGAACTTTAAATTTTGCAGGAATGCGAAGCGGACAGACGCGGCGACAGACAGTGGAGCGACCGACATTTGTCGCCTATCCCATTCAACATGCCGCAGCCTGCTTTCATTCACCGCCAAACGACAAAGCATTTGCGTATCAGCGGCAACACATATGCGTGCGGCAGCGAGGCGTCAAATGAAGATGTGGGAGCCCAATGCCCGTGCTCGCATTTCGCATTAAATTCGAGTTTCTTTTAATTAACTCTTACTGTGATGTTGCTATTTATTGCAAGCACACCAATATCGGCAGCAGTTTATAATTGCACACACGCACTCACATATAGGCGCCCATTCGCGTGGTGATGCGTCACTTGTATTTAGCGCTTCATTGATCAATTTTCATCATCGCCGCAGAGCGCTGGAGAGGAGCCGATGCGGCGCAGCGCGCTCGTGGAAGAAGGAACTGTGAATTATTCATTAGGCGCACACTGAATGGCTGTGTTAATTTTATGCCTTCTTCTTGGGCTTGGGCTGTCACCGCCTTCTGTGCGGTGCCGGCCGCTCTTCATCGGGCACCGTTTCCACTTCTTGTACATACTTTGCGCTTTGTGCGATGCTGCTTGTGCTGTTTGCGCTCAGATTGCGCTACAAAAAATTCCACCTGACTTCACTTGAAATTACTTGGAAGCCGTACGGCATACGTAGCGCCTGCATTGCACACCGGCTTCAATGCGGCCGGCACCAGCTGGGATGTATCATCCGCATGCGTCGTGTGGCATACCCTTCCCTATGTTGCAACATGAATGAGTGTATGCGGCGTCGCTACTAACAAATTGATTGAATTTGTTCTGCCATTGAGGGCTTCCAAATGCGCGCCCGTTCACATCGCATACATACTTATTATGTAAATTTGCTGTTTTTCCATATCGGTGGAACATAAAATTAATGTTGCTTACTTAATTAAATTGATACCGATAGTGGAATTTATTATTCCACGATTACTTTGAGCACAACAATGTGATACTCGTGTGACAGCGAAGGGAAATTCGTGGCCTTCATAATTGAGGAAATGTTTGATTTCGTTCAAATCATAGTCCATATGAACCCTTGGTCTCCACAATTGACTAACTGAGTAAATAACAACAGCTATTCAGGTTTAGATATAACTTTACTGCAGTTAAGAAGTGGCCGTATT
This sequence comes from Melieria picta, assembly GCA_964056695.1. Classification (NCBI taxonomy): domain Eukaryota; kingdom Metazoa; phylum Arthropoda; class Insecta; order Diptera; family Ulidiidae; genus Melieria; species Melieria picta. The sequence goes on along the minus strand of OZ057398.1, from coordinate 102,002,216 downwards.
TATGCGCATTCCCCCTAACAAATTCGTTGAAGACGGGGTCGCTGAACCGTACCAGTGCCGCACGCATGCGGCCACGCCAGGATCAAAGCTATCAAAGCTGGCGGCAGAGGCATTTAAAAATGTTAAAATCCACGAGAAACAAAAGTAAAGCAAAACATGAGGCACAAAGCAGCAGCAGCAACAAGAACACCAACATGAACAAAGCACGAAGAGGTTTGGCTCTTTTCGCGCCTGGTATCAACAAAGATACCACAGCGTTAGTAAATTGCGGTCGCCGCGCATCGTAAAGAATGAATTGCGGCTGCCTCGCCGCTGCTTCTGCTGCTCGTACTGCAGACATCTCTTGTCATGTATGATAGATGCTGCACGGAGCAGCGATCACATTTGCAGTAAAATGTTAAATGCACACTTTGCACAAAGGGCGAGCAACAACAAGTGAAATGTCCAAATATTTCGACGGCTGCGGCTGCTGTGCGGCTGCAAAGATGCGCATTGTTTTCAGCTTACGACACCGGAATATTTGAAATTCACTTTCTGTTGGTGGAAGAGACGTCAGCAGAGACGGCCACTCGTACGTGCGCCAAATTTTAATGATTATGCAGACGGGCAGGCGAGAAGCCCCAACAACAGTGACGTTGGCTGAAAGCTGAGAAACCCTTTTTATTGCGACTGAGAAGCCCTGCTTGACCGCAGCGGAGGTCACTTGTGCGCATGCACACGGCCTGACAGCGCACTGACGGCCGCATGTAGAAGTGGTTAGCTATTTCGCTGAGGCTGTGTACGTGGAGCGCGTCCGTCGGTTGCCGAAGCCTTAACGAGGTTTTTAACCTTTTGCCAAAGTGGCGAAATCGAAGCATATTTGTGGCAAGTGTTGGCATTGGCGCCGTCTGAGAAGGATGCGCTTGTTACGTGAGGTAGGAACTTTCATAGAACCGGTTCGCAAGAGAAGCGCATTGGAACAGTTTGCTGTTGAGTCTCGACGATTAAAAGGGAATATATTTGACAGCGGTTAGGCTGGAAATTAAACGGCTTGTAATTGAAATTTTATGAAATATGTCGGACTCACTTATTTTCGACCAAAACGCTAATTTTAATTTTATTTTTTAACCCGGTAGCGCCTAGCGTGACCATATGGTCACACTAAACATGCACTCAAAAAATGTAATTTTTCAATTATGCTTCATATTAAATTGTTCGAAAAGGGTTTTCGCAAAATTTGAAGGAAAAAGAATTCCGGCATATTCGGGTTAACTGTTTTCTGGTTCCAAAACGGCTTTAATTTTCGTAATTCCATAATGTATATATGGCTATGTATGTGTGAATTACTCCGATTTATAGGTTTTAAAAAATAAATAATTATGACAGCAAATTGTTTGGTTAAACATTGTCGAATGCATTGAAACGTGCACACATATTAATGCATTTTGACAGCATTTGACTACCTGCCGTTTAAGGTTAATTGTGACACGCAGTCGTGGCATCAACATCACTAATAAAGATTTCACTGACACTTTTTCATTCGTCTCGACCAAAGATTCTTGTAGTCCTATGCACTAATCACTGAACTACATAGGACGGTTCGCTCGAAATGTCGTCGAATTTGCCAATATCGAGTTTACAGAGTAGGCGGTTGATGCATAAGTTATATCAATCAATTGTAGGTAACAATGAGCTGCGGTGGCAGTTTATTTTGATCTATGTGCTGTGTAGCTGCGCAAGTGGCTGCAGGTGCGGACTTAGTCATCTTCTTAGCGAATCTTTGCATTGCTCGGATTCGCGTTGGCTGGCAGCAACCGCTAGAAGGATATTATGTCGTAAATCAATGTCGCAATAGAGACGCCCGGCGTTGTGGTTGGAGTGCATTACAGCACGTGTCAGAGTCGCGGTCTGCCGCCAGGTTGAGTTGTGCAATTTTTGAGCACCACGCGTGCAGCTGCTTCCAGCATATCTTGAAAAAAGAGGAAAGAAAAAATGCTGCAAAAAATCGTTTAAAAGTACTGAGTTATATACATATGCAATTTGTTTACTTTAAAAATATATTTACTTACGGGAACACACCTTTGTTAAGGTATCATGGCACGTTAGAAAGGGGAATTTTTAATGATTTACAAAATTATTTATTTTTCAGCTCCTTTATTATCAATCGTTTTGAAATTTTTTTTACAATATATTGAAGGTTTAAGGAACACAAAAAAATCTAATCTAATCTAAGCTAATCTGAAACAAAAAAGCAAACAAGATTCATAATTATTATGCTTTCGGACACAGGAATTCACCAGAAAAATAAAAAAACGCAAAAAATAAAGGGATAGGAGCATTTTGAAAAAAAAAGTGTCAAAAATTGACTGCGTTTTTCACCTTTTTTCCCAGAAAAAGTACTTTAATTTAAAAATTTTTCTTCAATATTGTGGTGGATTCTTGTAAAAACTAAGTTAATAAAAAGAACTCAAAAATTTTGTTGTAATCGGTCGAGCCAATCCGGAGAATAAGTGTCCGCAATGGAGGATGTGTTTTTTTTTCTACGCGACTTCAGCTCCACCTATATAAGAGACAATATGCTAAAAAAAAGGAGCTGAAAAATAAATAATTTTGTAAATCATTAAAAAATCCCCTTTCTAACGTGCCATGATACCTAAATATGATCGCACATTGCCTTTGGGGGAAAAATCGAAATAATTGGATTCGATAGTTCGACTTTTATTGAGTTATAGCTTTATGGTCCATGTGCAAAATAATGAATAATAATAAAAAAGTTGTAAACTTTCCAAATCCTCACCATTGCTTCTTCAGATATCGCTAAATTAGATGAGTAATTTAAAGAGCATCGACCAAATGTCACAGGAAACGACCACACTTAGAGACGTCACTTATCGCGTTTTCTTCATGATGAGAACCTTGGTTTCATTACGGTTCTATCCAGAGTTGCCGCAACTATCAAGGACAAGTTTCTTCTATTTCGTTTAGTTATTTACTCGCGAAACTTGTGCATTAGTGTAGCGCTAGTCTGAATCATGGCCAGGCAAAGTAATCACACGTAAACACCTGCGGGAGATTTTTCATCTTAGCCCAATTAGTTTTACGGAAAATTGCCATGAAGGTCATACAACCAATTTACGAAAATTAGCGAGCATGACCTCAAAATCCAAATATATGCACATATATTCAGAAGTTTGCAACTAACAGCGAAACTAAATTCACTGCATTCAATGAGCTTCGCCATTGCAAGTGAGCAGAGGTGCGATTGAAGCACAGTAGGTGGGCACATATTCGCTAAACTTTGAAGCATATATAAAAATTCCCTCAAAGCGGATGGAGAACAACATAAAAAGAAAACATAAATAAAGTAGACGTTTCGGGGTTTTTCCCGTTACCCCTGTCTATTCAAAGCGAAAAGTCGTATTAACCCATTTTCGGCCGCTACCATAAATAGCCAATATTTTTTTAATTCCTTTTAAGGACTTACATGTAGGACCTTAATCAAGAATATTTTTGGATTTTTTTTGTGTTTTTTTTTTTACAAATTTTTTTTATAAATTAATACAAATTTAATTTCAAATAAAAACAAATATGTATGTATATAATTTTGGTCAAATCATAATCAAGCATGAAAACAAACAATTGTTGGCATACATATGTACATACATGACGACTTCTGGCCAATGGTCGATTTTTCGACCACTGAAAAGTACGCGGTGCTGAGAGGTAAAAATATTTTCATAATCTTATGGATATCAATTGATTGTGGTAATTTGGTCTTTAGGCTTCGTAAATAATCAATAATAAATCAATAATTTGAAAAGGTTATATATTTTTCAGAATATTCAAAATATGACTAAAAAATGCTTTTTTTCGTGCCTTCGCCAACATCTCTAAATGTATCTTTTTTAAAAAAAATTATTATTTCGAGGGGTTACCAAAAGACCAAAGCTATTTTATGCATCAAAAGTTCACAGATATAATGTCTAAGTGCAGAGCTACTCTTCTTCAAAGTGGCTGGTCGAAAAATCGACCAGCGGCCGAAAATGGGTTAAACGGCGGCTGCAAGCATGATCCAACCCTGCTTCGGCTAAAATAGCAAAATCCACATTCCCAATAAAATGATTATGTGGCAGGCAATTTATCTTCGAGCAACGGAGCAATGTTAATTATGTGTTGAAATATGTTGCTGACGCTTATAGCAGCCAAAGAATTGAACTTTGTAGCTTTGTTGCGAATCCGGAGGCAGGGGTGCAGGGATGTGGCTGATGGAAAGGCGGCGGAAGGGCGGGCCAGCGGGTTGGACGTTCCGGCACGAGGTGCTGGCAATAAATTCGCAATATACATATTCAATACGTTATGCTTGACGGCTGTAGCTGCTACTGTAGCAGTTTTGCGCGTACCGCATCACCCACGCGGCCGCCGTCAGTTAAGCGAGCAAACAAAGTTTGTTTAATTGAGCATTCACCTGCAAGTTTATAAAAGTGATAAATTGCTAAACATCTAAACATCTAAACAGGGAGTGTCTTAAAACTTAAACATTAAACAATTTTATGCTTTTGCAGCGAAAAGGCGGCGGCGAAAGGGGCCGAAAAGAAATGCGAACATATGTGCAACAGTAACGATTTCGCGGAATTTGCACAGTTTGGCATGAGATCACAAATAAGTACTACCTGCACAACAACCAAAACAACAACAATAAAAACTATTTGCAAAAATTAAAACAACAGAAGAGTTTGTTTATAGTGTGGGATGACGCACTCATTGGATTTGTTGTTGTTTAGCTTTTTTGCCGGCCGCATTTCATTTAGCAGAATCAGGCCGTTTGAGTGGCACGTGGCACTCACATTCACACTTCAATTCACCGCGTTCCTCCCTACGATGTGCGTACGATTTGCAGCAAGTGCAGCAATCTTGCAGTGCCATTGCAAGGCAAACAATGCACTGTGGTTGCTCTTGTTGTTGTTTGCTATTGGCCAACAAAATTAGAGGTGCTAATTGCCGTGGCGCAACGACGGACGCAGCACTCACCGCAGCAGTACCGCACGGTAAGCACGCCGCGCTAATCCAAGTGGGCCAGTAGGTAGTGCCGATCGGTATTTGCATGGCACATGTGAAGAGACAGCAATAACGGCCTTTTCAGGCATCAGATGCTTGATGCAAAGAGGAAATTGGAAAGATTTCGTTTCCTTGCTGACAATACTCCCGTTCGGTTGCACAGATGTTGCGGTATTTCATTTCAAGGCAGGCGCCGTTGTTAAGTGACTTACGCGTTGGGTCGCAACTCTGAGCGCCGTCCTTGAAGCCTTCACTCGGCTAGTACTAAATATGTATAAAAAAACAAAACTTGCTTATTTCGGCAGCTGCAATCTTAGCAGAGGCAATCTTAGCTGCGGCAGGCCAATCACCTACCCTACCCAACACAAGGCAATGTCTTGTGGAGGCCCTATGCTCCAGAGAGGAGTGAACAAGGAAAAAAAATCTTGGCAGAAATTAACCCTCTGAGGATTGAACAATTGATTAAAAATAAATATTCCATCAAGTCGTTCGGAATTGGCATTAAACTGTAGTTCCCTTTCATCCATATACAAACAAAGGGCCTCAAAATATGCTATTTTATATGTTCCATTTATAATCTGTAATACAAGCAAAAAACAAAAAAATTTTGATTTGCTCAAAACAAAAAAATTAAAAACTTTGCATATTTTGAGGCCCCTAATTTTTTAAGGAAAAATTATGAAAAATGATGAAAAGGACTATGGTACATTTTTGCTATTATTTCGATGAGAATGGGAATCACACCAAATAATTTGGTTGTGTTGTATTACTTGATGTTTCCGCTTTCGTGTTATACATAACTCGATAATTGATTTACGAAAAAGGTGCATGTTTTTTAACATCAAAGAAAACGCCATGAACTTCCATATTTTCCGACTTTGAGGTCCAATTACTGCGGAATTGTAAAACTTATAAAAATAAATTACATAGGAAAAGAAGCCGGAGGGTGTTGTAAATTCCACAAAGTGAAAATTATGTCAACCGGTTTATTGGTTTCGAAATTACAATCGGAAACGTGAAAAAAGTCAAGGAAAATCCGAAAAAGTGACAAGCCCATTTTTTGTGAAAACGGAAACTAAGTTTTAAAAACGGGTTGCGGACTCGAAATCAGCGCTCCCTAATTACCCTAGAACTGATGTCAAAACCAGAAAAGCCGACAAAAAGTCGAAATGTGTTGCCCTGTGTAATCTGAACCAATTGCTCTGTAGTCTTAACACTAGACAGATCGCAAGTTTTCCATACCTACAAAGACTACATATTATATCCGCTGATATCTCGAAATACACTTCGGATTTGGCTAATTGTAATTGTAGAACCATAATTGTAGAACCAATTGTAGAACCCGATAAAAAAATAAAAGTCATCAAAGCAAAAAGCTGATAGAAATACTAAAAAGAATACAGATATTTAGAAATGTAAACCCGGCAAAATTACCGCAATAGTCTTTCTAGTCTTAACAGATGCGACAGCTTTGCTTGTTTACATACAAAAAACAGTTGAAGTGTGAGATATCATCTCCGGAATAGGTTCTCTATTTTTGTAGTGAAATTTCACTATTTCAGTGAGTTGAGCGAGGGTCTATCAATGCATATCAGAAAACCTCCTAGCTTTAACTTCTCAAATGTCATCGCAATGGCAGAAGTTTAGTGACAAGAAGTTTATTGACTTTAAACAAAAAGTTCTCCCTCACTCGAGCTTTCGGCTAACTTACAACAATGATAAAACTTTTTTCTCATATTTCAATATGATTTCATTCATCTTAATTACATACTTTTACATTGAAGTATATAGACTTGTTTGCCACAAAATGGTTTTACGCATATTTATGAAAAAACCTATGCACAATTTTAACCCTCTACTGCCCCATACGGCCTTAAGGCACGGTCCACAAAAATCTAGAAAAGTCCACATAAATATTAATTTTTTTTAATGACATTTTTAGGGCATGTTTTAGATAAATTAAGTTGTCATTTCTTTAATGTTGCACGGCTGTAAGCATCACATGTTTCCCAATATTATCAGTTGAAAGTTGAACTTCGTGGAAATTAGACCGTGCCTTAAGGCCGTATGGGACAGTAGAGGGTTAATGGTGTGTCTATTATTACATTTACGAGTACACTTTTACTTTGTAGATACAATATCCCCTTTTTATGCAAACAAATTAAATAATTTTGTAAAAAAACCTTAAATTATTCATAATCAGTTTAAAGCAATGTATGAGCGCAAAATGCATGCAACAATGTGTTGTTGCACGTTTCAGCATAGAAAGATAATTGCAGCAACAAAAGCGCTGCAGCAGAATAGTGGTCTGCAAGCGCGTTCCTGCCGTGCCAACTAAACAAAAGCGTTTCACGCACACCCACACGCATCAGATTATGTCCTTATGTGTCGCCTGCACTCATACTGCACACACACGCACGCACGCGCGTTTGTGTGTGTGCGCTTGTTTTTGTTCTTCAATTAAGTTTAATTAATTTCGAAATTGATGGGTGCGAATGTGCGTTTGGCAGGATGTTTACTTATGCAGCGCAACCGAGCGCACAACAGACACACACTCATGCAGGCATGCAGCTACACCCGCACCTGCTGCGCTCCAACACGCATACACGCACAGCGGTATGCAAATGCAATTAAAATTTTCAACAATGCCAACATTTACATCCGTCAACGCTGCCTGATCGTAAAACGGCTTACAATGACGATTTGCAAGTGGCTGTGGCTGCGGATGTGGCGCAGCCGAGCATCCTTCGATGCTGAGAGTGTGGGGTGACTTTGTTGCCGCATTATCGTACACATGCAGCAGCAGCACAAGCCGCGACAGTGGCATTCATCTAATGAGGAAGAAGCGGCAGCTCATAATTGCATGCTGGCACGTTCTCCTACGTCCTTCGTGTGCGCGCGGGGCGTATTTATTCGTTCAGTGGCGTTGATATGCAGTACGACTGCCCAGCCGCAGCCGTTGCCGCTGCCGCCACAGGTGTCGCCGTTTAAGCTTAGCTGTGCCTTACAGCGTGTTGGCGGCGACGTTGGCCGGTAATCTGCCTCGGTTGTTGCGGTGGCTCGGGCCCAGTTAGTCAGCAACATTGTGAAGCCGTTTGGCGTGCTGCCGCGTACGTATTTTTCATTTTTCATTGCAGTTCGCCTCGTTGTTGTTGATGTAGCCATTTTAAGCGTTTAATTGTTGCAAGTAAATGTGTAAAAATCTCATTTCAATGACTGCTAGTGTTGCCAGCCCTATCTCTGGCTGCAGCGAGCGGCGCTCGTAGAATTTTCTAGAATTTAAAATGCCATAAAATTGTTCGCTGCAAAGTTTGTGGAACAACGCTGATTTTAATGATCCCTCCACCCAGCTGCTACTGAATGTGCTTAATGAAACTTATGTCTCAATACTGCGGTGTATGAAGTGAGGAAAATAACGAATAGTATCTAAAAAATTATTGCTTTTCGTTTCGCGCGTCGTGCCAAGCTGCTGTCAATTTTGTACAGAGGGTGAAGAGACGTCGCGAAATTGTGTTAGCACTATGTCCTGTGCTCACGTAATTACTTTCCAGAGCCAAACTCTATTCGTACATATGCATGTATGTCTATGCTGAAAATAAAGTACCAAATATAGATATAGAGTGCCAAAGAGAACCACTGAAGAGTACCACTGTAGAACATAATTTAGTTTATAGTCTAACGAATAGAATGTATTACTTGGTGTTTTGTTACTGAGGAAAGCTGAGCCTTAATCACTCTTAGGCTTCTTTGGGTTTTCCTATCATTACTATCAATGATAAGTTAAGTACCAAAAGATGTGCCTTACCTTCACTGCAATGATTTTGAGTCTTGCCAAGCAATTGAGACACTACCAAGCTGTATAAAATTATATTAGCTTAAATCGGAATTCCCACACTTTAATTTTCAAACTCGACAAGCAACATTCCACTGACGAAACATTTGCAAACTCCGATCTGCATCCTTAGTTCGGCTCGTGAACAATAAACATTTGCTAAAAGGTTTAGCAGAGCTGGAACGTTTTCTACATCAATTTTATTTGCTTTTGCAAACGCTGCCAGAGATAGTGAAAATAAAATTGGGTGCAGTGGATGGCCGACAGTCGTCAATGTGCATAGCCGCTGTGAACGCTCACTGTAGGCCGTTTTCCTAGTTTGCGGCAGCATTTCAGATATGCAACACAACAGCCCCACGAACTGAACGGGTGTAATAAAAAAGTGCAGAACATTTGCAATCGCGGTCAGAGAAGTCAAACGATGTTTTTGCATTCCATCACTGTTGCGGAGCTCAAGTTACCGCAGCCAGCAGGCCGGCGCAAGCACCAAATCGCGCGAAGAGACGCGCTAATAAATTGTATTTTTACTACAATACAACTTGCAGGGAAGACCCCTTTTGACGGACACTGCAACAGAGCAGCACACCAATACGCGCGCCTCGCTCTGCTTGTGTGTGTGCGCGCGCGCGTTCCTGAAATAGCAAAGATGCAGAGAGGCGGAAAAAGCGCAGTAGCAGAAAAAGTCGTGGTCGTTGTGTCTTCGGACGCAATTCAATTGCGCATATAAATAGGCTGGGAATGGAGTACGCATTGCTCGAGGATTGCAATGAGTTGGGTCGGCACAGTTTGGGCCGCATTAGGCGCGGCCCGGCAGCGCTCATAATTCACAACGCGCTGTCAACACACGCGCCGACACAAATGCATTCCGACATTTGCTGTATGCCGCTTGCCGTATGCCAAATGCCACCCGAAGCAAGTCCGCACCGGCCTTTGGCAGGCAGCTCAACTGACATGAAGTGAGATTTGAGGGGCTACTGGGAGCCACCCTAATGTGCAGCCGGAGCGGCTGCAACTACATTTTCCATATTCGCCCCCCATCCACACGAAAGTACTCCACTCCGCGGTGCAGATCTTTGAAATCACAAGTGCACGCGTATTAGTGCTTAATTGTGGCACAAACGACGACACAGTCAGCCACAGCGCCCCGGCCTTCCCTTTTCCCTTCCGCAATTTACTTGGGAAAGTGTTGCGTTTATTTACAAGCAATCGACGATTGTTGCGTGCGTGCAGCAAGTGGCTCGTGCACTTCATGGACGCTTTTATAAATAAACAACAAGCACAGACGCGCTTCTAACTATCCCCCCACCCCTTCTTCGCTTCTAACTTTCCCCCGCCCCCACCCGATTTGCCGCGAGCAGGTGAAATTGGGGCTTGAATTGGTTTGCATGTGCACTGTAAGTGCATCGGGCGTGCTGCCTTCCCGCTTCGAGTGGCATGGAAACGCGTCGCTTGTTGGTGCAGTAAATTCTGTGGTTAATTTTAGAATTTGTATGTGTTTTTAAAATGCCGTACTGGCCGTACTGCTTCAGTGTGTGGCGACGCACAACGTGTCTGGCAAATGTTTTCGCTGTGCTCATACAATTACACACACATACCGGTTGACGCGCGTCGTCTAAGATCTCCGGTTTTGGGCTTTAATGTCCCACTGGAATTGAGCTGAATGGGAAGAGTTGCTCAACGCCATTAGAGAGTGTTCGAAAATCTGTGCAGTGCAGTGTGTTTTTGTGTTGCACGTAGTATGTAGTATGTGCGGCAAGTGAATGCTGCCTCCTTGTGGCGCAATTGAAAATCTGAAAGGGCACTCCAAAAGGAAATGCTCAGTTTCGCTTAATGAAATTGTAAAATGCCTCTTGCTAATTGTTTCTATTTCTGGGACGAGTTGTATGTGTGTTAGTAAGTCAGAATGTGTAGATAGGGACATGAGTCTTGTCAGGGCTTACATATCGAAGCGCTCAACCTCGCTGTAGAGTCGTCTTTGTGTGATGGATAAATATAAAATCAAAAACAACTACGAGTGTTTTAGTCGGTCTTGAATGAATGACTCTGCATTTGTCAGCGATCTTTAAAGTTTTTTCTTCTTTCAACGCACAAATAAGGGTTTCCGACAGACGTACACAAATATTTCACAAATAAAAAATTGAGTTTATATGTGGGATTTATTTGAAGGGGACAAAGGGGATATTGATGAATAAATAAATCTTTTCCAACAAAAATAATAAATACATTTTTTCCGAAAAATCAATTACCAATAGACGCCACTTTAAGCATTATATTTTCAAACACTTTTCTTAACTCTGTCCTTCTCTACTTTTTGCACTCTTTTTTTCCTTTTCTTTCTTCTCTTTTAAATATTAACATTCCACTGAATTCAAATATATTGTTAATAATCAATTATTGTTAATCAATTGTTATTTGTTGAGCTAATCAATTGTTAATTAATAAGTATCAACTTGTGGCATGCAAAAGAAGTAATTCTTAAATGCCGATGTTTTATAATTAAATAAATAAATAAATCCACAAAATTCAAATAGACCTGTGAACGTGGAATTTTTATTCGATAAAAATGAGAACCATCTTCATGTTTTTCCTCAATAAAATATGTATTTGAGACTAAGGCTTTCCCCCAACCAAATAGCTATAGTTTTATTTATTTACTTGGCGAGGAAATAAATAAAATATATGTATTTTATATCTACAAAGGTAAATGTAAATTATATTATAATATATAAATTATTTTATAAATATAAATTATAAATAAGTATTTAATATCTATTATAAAAAATAATTATATTAAATAATATATAAATTGCCATTATTTTGGTGTTAGCTTGGTCGAACATTATCTCTGGGACTCTGAATTTAACGCGCCGTCCAAAGTGACTCTTAACAAACGGTCTGTTGGATATTTTTATCCTTTTTTTTTAATCTATGCATATTTTGTATATTTATAATAAATGTTGTGGATGGATTTTCTCTAATCTTAACCTTAGTGTGGCTTTAACCCACACATTTATGCTTACATAATCTCAAACGCTTAATTAAATTGTTTTACTATTGGGAAGACTAAAATTTATTTACATTTTTATCAAGTAGGAGTATATTTTCAAAACTCTATATTCGAAATTTGTATAATTCTCACTAAATTTTTTTCATAAACAGTCCAATCGCGCAGCAACACAGCTCCATGCAGATGGAAGTTGAGTGATTTATTACTGCACAGAACTTGCTGCCGCACAAGGATCGCAGCGCGATCAAAGTGCCGCTTCTACTCATTCGCCGCTTCTATCCCCGCCCAACTCAGTCGCAGTCGGCTTTATGCAATGCAATAGGCAACTGTTCATTGCGTCACTAAGCCGCGCAACAATAGTCCTTTTGTATAGCAGTGCGGCCAGTGCCGGCGGTGGCAATAAAGTGACACTTGACAAAATTTAGTAGGTGTTGGTTACGTGGGTTAAACGACAGGGCAAAAAACGACGAGTACAACTACAAAGAGCGCAACAACGGTGCGCCGTTTGCGTTCGCGGAACAAAGCGCGCATTCTTATCGCGGTTTGTGGCAGCGTTGTTGGCTACAAAAACGGCGACTGCTAATGTTGTAGTTTTTGGCGTTACCTACTGTTGCTGCTGTGGCTGTTGTTAAGTGGCACTGTTGCATATGCCGTTGGCTGGTGCAAACCTTGACTTCTGCTCATTTGCAACAGGGTGTGAATTAATTTTGATAAATCGTGGCACTGGTAGTACGTTGTGCTATGCGCGGAAATAATTGAGGGCGTGTGTGTGTGTGTTCCAGATGTCTGCGGCTGGAACACAAGCAACATAAGAACCTGAACGTAATTTGACATAATTAATTTGATTACAAACACGCACTCGCCCATATGGTAAGCCCAGGCAACAGCGAATGTGAGCGGAATGTGGCTGCTAGCTAAGAGCCGGCCAACATGCGGCAATCTCCTGTGGTGAAGTTGACATCTTTTGCTGTGCTAAACACAACTTTTTAGATACATGTGTTACAATAATAATAAATGGCAAAACCGAACGTAACAACATTGAACAATATTTCTTAACTTTACTTAACTTAACTTTATGTAGAATTAAAGCGATACCTTTGGTAATAATTCGAGTAGAACTGAGTCATGTTGGGAGAACAATATGAACTTTGTGAAAATATTATTTCAAATCTGGAGACATCTTTTTAAGGCATCGGACAAAACTTTTTTAAAGTGTACGTCAACCGGACTTTTAGATTTCCAAATATTTCTATTTGACTTTGGCGCGCTATAAATTTGTCGTTACATGCTCGCACTTGCGAGCTTGTATGTGTCCATTCCATCTGTGGTTGTTTGGAGATTGTTGTCATTTGCTAGGAAAATGGGGCGACCACCAAATTTAAACACCGGATGTTTGCCTTCCGCCAAAGCAACGCCACAGCCACCGCCACAGCCCGTGTTGTCTCGTTTTTTTTACGAATATGAACGTGATTTTCTCTTTGTATTTTTTTTAGTAAACAAGAGGACGGTGGTGGCCTTTGGCGTTTTTGCGCCAACTCAGCACTGGCACAGCATGAACCGCAATTAATTCATGCCCTCGATTTCGATTTCAAAGACCGAATACAAGCGGCCGGAAAGAAGTGCGACATTTTCGCCGCGTAAGCAGACAATTGTAATTCATGATGCAGCGGTCGATCTGATGATTGTTCGCCTATATCAGACTATAGGGGACGCGTTGTTCATGTCATTGCTGTTGTTTACACATTAAACTTGTAATTGTAGCTTACTCGCACGAACTGTCCTTAATTGTCTCTGCCCTGTCAGTGAATGCAAAGGATTCCTGAATAACAAATCCCAGAGCACAACAACTCCCTTTCGCAGTTCGAAAAGTGTGTAGAGCCCAATTGGAGGATGGTGCTGCAATCCGTTCAAATTGCTACTGCCACATAATTCCCCACTTCAGGTCGCACCGCATGTGGCGAGCGCATTCACATCGCAGCTACTGAGATCAGCAGATAATCCTTGAGAAGATGCGCCGAACCGCTGACGAAAGGATAAGCAGCCAACACATGAATTGAAAATAATTATATGTGGCCATTGTTGGCGCTGGCTGCTGCCTTCGTCGCCGCAGCCAGTAGGTGATTTGGCGCAAGTGTGCCAGGAACTGCGTACGAATGTGGCGACTGCACCCCTTGCAACGTGCCCGTCGCACTCCTCATGACCGCTTCTGTGCTGCTGTGTGCGCTTATTCGCTTGGCAAGTCCCCGAATATTCCCACTGACCCGTCGACCGCCCGCTGGCCGTGCATCCGTGCCGAGGCGACAGAGTGTAACCGTTATTTCGGTTTAGATTTTGCGATTTTCGTTGTCGCGCGGCTCACGCAGTGACAAAGATTAAATTGGCAGTGCTCCAAAAACAAAAGCGCAAATACTATGCGGCATTGCGGCGGTGGGGAGGCGGAAAATTGCAGCAATTCCGTGGCAACATTGAACGCATTTGACATACGCGTCTACGCGCATGCAGCAGCGATGTGGCACCTCGGCCCGACGCGGTTCACTTTTTGCCGGGGCGTCGCGCTGTCTGCGCCATAACAATATTTTGTTGTCACTCCTCTCGGCGGAGGGGTACACAGTGGTGCTGGGTGTGCGAGAGGGGAAGCGCAGCACTGTGAAATATGCAGCAAACTGTTATTTGACTTTTATTGCGATTTGTTGTAATATTTTTTATATCTTTTAATAGGTCGTATAAATAATGTTGGCGCGTATTGCGAATTTGTTAAGTGCTCAGCATCACTTACATTTGTATATACAAAGGTACAAATGTGTTGGTTTATATGTGTGAAAGTCATTTAATCGATCGTGTTCATGCTGAAGACATACATATACATAGAGAAACTGTTGCTACAACTTTATTCGCGAAGAGATGGATCGGCGAATGTGATACTCTCATAGGCAATTATCTTACTTTCAGTGTTAACTTACTAACTACGGAACTAACACGATCGACTTTTTAAGTCCATTCATGTTCAAGCGACACCCATAATTTTGTAGATGCAGATCTGAATTTTTGGATGACAACGGATGGATGATGCTAATTAATCGGTCGAATGCTTATACATATGTATATCTACATATGTAAATAATGATAAATGGATAAGACTCTACACCGTGTTCCTAAGTATAATGTTTAGCTTTGCTGACTACTTTACCGCTATAGTAACGAGGGTTATGAACGAGGCGATAAATTAACCAGAAAGAAATCGGAGGTCATAGTTATTGTAGCACGTGAAGAAGTGAGGAGCACATACAGTGTACACCGTATTGCACACATTTTGTATATAACGAAGAATTTAACAGATCGGCGATAATTCAGAAGCAAATGAAAATGATAAACAACGCACGTAATGCGGTTTGTGCGGGCGAAACTATGTTATGCTCGTTCTGTTGGGATTACTGCAGAAGGTGTGTGCAGGAAGCAGGGGCGTAGCCAGAACTTGGTCATGGGGGGGTTTTAAAAAATTTTTTTGCCAGTTTAGTATTACATGTTTTTTAAAGTAAAGTGCACTTTCCAAATAGGGCATTTTGTTGTTGCTTATGTGACTTAATGCATTAAAAACTAAATTTTTTTCCCTGATTTTTAGTAAAAATTTCATGAAATTTGGTGGACCTATTTGGTGGAGTTATTGCATCTGAAGTGGAAGTATGTTTTTGTCATCGTACAAAAATGTGCATCGAACAAAGATCCAATATTAACTATTGTTTTAAAAATGTTTAAACTTTAACCGAAGCATTTAAATTGATGGACCAAGTTTATGGTGATTTTTGTTTATACCGTGGTGGAGTTCATAAGTGGTAAAAGCGATTTAAAAACGATTGTCAGAACATAAATGATGACCAAAGTGTTAGCCAACTGAATCCACGATCACCGTAGATCAAAACTGGGCGGTAATTCATAAAAGATAAGCCAAAATCTTTATTGAAATTCTTGAAATTGGATTTAACCTTCGCTTTACTTATACCCACCCGGGTGATTTTTTTAATATTCATGTTTAATATCTGCACAAATTTTAAGGTAATTTTCAATAACATGAAAAAATACTTTTTTAAAATTTTGTTTAAACATGACTTTTGTCATTTTTTATACAAATGTACCTGGGTGATCCCAGGCGCTTTCGCTACCATTTTGATTAAAACTCACGATAAATTTGTTGCGTACCTCATTATGTGTTCAATAAACCCTCTGGAAAGAAATCTTCTAATATTTTCCATAGTCTCAAAATAAATCATTAAAGTTAGGCCTTTTTCCGAAATACGAACTATCGCCAGAGGAAGATACTAAATACTGAAGTATGAAAAAAATTTATAAATTATTATATATTTATTGTGAGTTTTACTCAAAATAGCGGCGGAAGTGCCTGGGATCATCTTTAAGGCGAAGGTTAAGCATCTCAATAGCATACATTTATTGCATTTTAACTGAACATTTGGCTATCGAAGGATGCCATACCATCTATTGACACTTGTTTTGACTGTTTTTTTGTTTACTAAAAGTAGAATTTTAACCATCAACCACTCCTCGTTTTCACATGATGTGGCACCGTGCGAGTTTCACCTTTTCAAAGAATGCATTTGCCGATGAAAAAAAGCGTTTTGAGAACGTAGAAACCATCCAAAAGGCTTGTACCGACATCCTGAAGGACATTCCGGTCGACGAACTAAACTACTCTTTAGACATGTTTTTAGAACATGCAAATCGCTGTATTAAGCCAAACGTGACTATTAAAAAAACAAATTAGTTTCGGTAAAAAAGGGTTTTTTTTAATATTCTTTTAAATATTTAAAGATGAAAAGACCTTTTTGCTAATATGGGAAAGTACATACGATGCATAGTGATTGAAAATGTTGACAAATTATAGGCTATGGGGGGGTTCTGACACCCTAAACCCCCCCCTTGGCTACGCCCCTGGCAGGAAGAGTATGTAACTAGAATCTGTGCCTCTCCTATGTTCGTAATTCTTTTCTGGGTATAAAAACCTTTGATTATCTAGACATGGTGGCTAATGTTTTGATTTGTCCGAAACTCAGATTAAGTAGTTTTGGAAAAACAAAATGAATTAATATTAGATCCCAATTAGTTGGTTCGGTTTTTATAAATGTCGCTTATTCCGACGTTGAAAACTTTGCTTATTATGGTTATGTTTTCAATAATAATATGTTTTTAATAATTAAAATTGTTTAAATAGGGAAGTAAATTAGGACTTTTTTCAGTCAAAATTTTAGACTAAACTATCCTTAGCTTTAGAAACAGATTTTGGTTTCTATTTAAAAACAAGTGACATGTTTTATAAATATTGTTATCTTGTTTACCGATAAGTCGTTTTGTGAAATTGGTACAAGTGTTTATTTTCGCTTGAATTATTCAAAAAATGAGTTCAAAGATAAATCTTTGATATAATAATAATAATAATTATAATAATTCCGTGTTGTGCGTGCGAATTTTTACAAGGTTGGAGGGACCTACAGTTTTATGCCGATTCCGAACGGCGAGTTGGGAGCTTTTTCATAAGCAATTTTTACTCTCAGAGGTTTGCCATTTCCAGCTGAGAGGACAGCCGCCGAAAGAAAAATTGTAGTTTTTTGATATGGTTAATTTAAATTTGAGGTTTAAACATTATTGATTTAAAGTAGTTAGTAAGTATGAAGAGCTAAAAAATACTATGATAACTACAGGGAAAGTTGTACCCAATAATTCTGATTTATTGATGCGTCAGGCTGATTTAAAGCATACACCCAAAAAGAGTGCACCAAGAGTCCTCTGGAACATGGGCTCAAATGCATTGTCAATTGTGGTAAGTTATTTAAGATAGATGCATAATCTAATCCAACGTATGTATGTGGAGCCAAATACGAAATCACTTTTTTAATCAAATTAGGTATTAGGTATTAAATATGGTATCTGTTTATCGTAAACACAAACATTATTTTAAACAAATATTGGAATTGTGCCAATATTGCTACGAAAATAAACATTTATGTTTGTTTCACGTCATAAGTGTTTTAAATGATAAAAACTCACTTGGATGCAACCATGGAAATTATTCGATAGGCGGAATTTTTAATTTTGCTCACTCTTTTATTTGTATTGTAATAAGCGAAAATTCTTGACCTACCACAATCGGCAATGCAAAAAATGAAGCCAATAAAATCGAACCATAACATTTCACGATCACAGCGCTGTGCAGTTGTCCAGCTTTGTTGGTTGTTTGTTTTCTTTTCGCACACTTTTGCGAAGCCATACTAATTAATTAACCGCTTGCCACTTGGCACTTTGCGCATTGCACTTGACTGGGTGCGGCAGTGGCAGTGGCATGCAAGGAAAGTACGCCTTCGTCGCAGGCATGTTTGTGATTTCATTTATGACGCATTCCGCGCATATGACGGCACTTCCAACTCATCGATTGCCTTTAATAAGCCAAGTGCGCTCGAAAGCAAATCGAGTTGCTTAATCGTGTGTTTGTTGACTTTGTTTGCATTGTTGTTGTTGTTGTAACTGTCAATTGCCAGTGTCACAAAGTACACACAATTAAAAGGCGTTCGTGCGACCGTGTGTGTTATTGTTATTGCTGCATTTGGTGCGCACCGCCACAGCATCGTCTTCGACGCGCGGTGTTTGCGCAGCAAATTGAAAATTTCATTTTCGATTTTGTGCCTTTGTTTTCATAGCTCCCACAAGCCGGCTTTTAAAATAGACACTGTTTGTGATTGGATTTGCTTTTTGCTTTTGTTGGCCATAAATAAAAATCACGCATTGGAGGTGTGTGTGCTCGTCGTCTCCAGTTCTCGAAGGGGTGCTTGAAATGAGACTTTGAACAACGACTATGATTTGCTTACTTTGCGTTTGTTTCCAATAATGATTTTAAATCTTAACCGTTTCTCTATTTTACAGATCAACGGCCTTGATACTATTCATTCTACTCTTTTGTGTTCAAACCTCACACTCCAGATTTGTAAGTTCAATTTAAAGTTTTTCCATCCATCAGCAGTTTACTCCGCTGACATTGTTTTGTACTAGTTTATCGAATATTTGATGAAATATTTTGAACTCGACTTGTAGTACGGAACTCGGCAGAAAAGACAATATGGGGCCAACATGTATTTGCCCGCTACCTCCATTGTGCCAGGCGGTGAAGGAGAAGATCCGGCCGAGTGGACCGGCTGGAGTTCGCCGTCGGAGTGCTCGCGCTCATGCGGCGGCGGCGTCTCCTACCAGACCCGCGAGTGTTTGCGAATTGCGTAAGCCTTAGTGGCAGCGTTCGGTGCGAGTTTCGAATGTAACCTGTTTGTTTTCAGACCGAATGGCGCGCCCATGTGCCAGGGGGGCAACCGCAAGTACTTCTCCTGCAACACGCAAGACTGTCCCGAGGAGGAGCCCGACTTCCGATCGCAGCAGTGCGCCCGCTTCAATCACGTGCCTTTCGACGGCGTGCAGTACGAGTGGGTGCCGTACACGAAGGCGCCCAATCCATGCGAGCTGAACTGCATGCCGGTGGGCGAGCGGTTCTACTATCGCCAGAAAGCGAAAGTGATTGATGGCACCCGCTGCAACGACCGGGAACTGGACGTCTGCGTGGACGGCGAGTGTCAGCCGGTGGGCTGTGACATGATGCTGGGCTCGGACGCTAAGGAAGACAAGTGCCGAAAGTGTGGCGGCGACGGTAGCACCTGCAAAACCATTGCCGACACATTCACCACCAGTAATTTGGCCGCAGGTGGGTTTGACGTGCGATGTGTGCTCGATTCTACTTACAATGTGCATCCGTAGGCTACAACGACATCCTGTTGATACCGAGTGGAGCCACGAATATTCGTGTCGAGGAAACGGCGCCCTCAAACAACTACTTGGCGGGCCGCAATTTGACCAGTCACTACTACCTGAACGGCAATTGGCGCATCGACTTTCCCAGCCCCATGTTCTTTGCCGGCTGTTGGTGGAACTACCAAAGACGGCCGACGGGCTTCGCCGCTCCTGACCAACTGACTTGCAGCGGCCCAACCACGGAATCCATTTACATTGTGATGCTGGTGCAGGATAAGAACGTGAGCTTAGATTACGAGTATAGCATTCCAGAGTCAGTCAGTCAGAACACGCCGAATGTGTACACGTGGACGCACATGGAGTTCGAGCCGTGCAGTGCGCCATGCGGTGGGGGCACACAGTCACGGACGGTCACTTGCAATAACCGCATTACGCTGGAAGAAGTGGATCCCAGTCTATGTGACGCTAACAGCAAGCCCCCAGAGACTCAGGAGTGCGGGCAGGATCCGTGCGCACCACACTGGGTGGAGAATGAATGGGGAAAATGTTCGAAAGGCTGTGGCGAAGACGGCATGCAGAATAGGACGGTAACGTGTGAACGAATTTCGCCCAACGGGTAAGAATTGAGTAAAAAATGTGACGAAGACAGAGTATTCAGAGTATGTGTCTGTACGTTATTGCAGAGATCGCACGCTGGAACAGGACTCGGTGTGCTTGCAGGAAGTGGGAAACAAACCTGCTACAACACAAGAATGCAATAGGGATGTGAAAAACTGTCCCAAGTATCATTTGGGCCCATGGGCGCCGGTAATTTTATGATAAGAGACGTTTATCAAGTAATGTTTACAGAGATTTGTTAACCGTAGTGCGACAAGTTGTGCGGTGAAGGCAAGCAGAAGCGAAAAGTAACTTGTTACATTGAAGAAAATGGCAAGAAAAAAGTGTTACCCGAAGAAGAATGCACTGAGGAAAAGCCTGAGACCGAAAAAGACTGCATGCTGACGCCATGCGAAGGTGTCGACTGGATCGTTTCTCAATGGAGTGGTGTAAGCAATTTTTTCTTATTTTAATATACTTAATAATTACTTAATGCAAAATGATTTCAGTGTGAAGAATGTGGTCAAAAGACACAAACACGAACAGCAATTTGTGGATCAAAGGATGGAAAAGTATATGCGGATACATTTTGCAAGTCAGACGCGCCGGATCTAGCATTGCCGTGTGAACCGAAAAAGTGCAAGGCACAATGGTTCACGTCGGAGTGGAGTAAATGTTCCACCCCATGTGGGAAAGGCATTGAGTCTCGTGTTGTTATGTGTGGAGAATTCGATGGTAAAAGTGTTAAACCTGCCGATGAATCTCAATGCGATGCTTCCTCGAAACCCGAATCAGAGCAAGAATGCGAGGGTGAAGAGAAGGAATGTCCAGGTCAATGGTTTACCGGACCATGGGACGAATGCAGCAAACCTTGCGGTGGTGGAGAACGTGTTCGTGAAGTAATGTGCTTAGCTAATGGGACAAAATCGTTAAACTGTGATGAATCCAAGATTGAGTCGATTTCTGAGAAATGCAATACACACGCTTGCACAGAAGATGAACTTTTGCCCGTTGACAGCACAGCCAAACCAATCGAGGAAGACTCTGATGAAGATGAAGAGTGTGTGGAAGATGAAGAGGAAGATTTGACCAAGGATGATCTCAAGATATCTGATGGAATAGATCTAGATGAAGAGACTACAACTATTTCATCTCTTATTACTGATGAACTTATGTTGAGTGATTCGCCTTCTACTGGCGAATCTAGTGAAATATCCTCGACTGATATTCCACTCAGTACCCTTGAAGGATCTGGCGAAGACACAGATAGCACAGATGACACGAGTCTAGTAAGCGAAGGCAGTGGTGACGAATCCAGTTCCACTGTTGGATTATCAGAAAGCACCGAGTCATCAACTGAACACTCTGGTTCCACAGATATCTCTGAAGCGTCTTCAGAATCATCCGGCTCAACAGAATCTTCTGTGTCTCCCGAATCAACAGAAACTCCTGCATCTACTGATATGACAGCCTCAACTGAAGTATCTGGCACAACTGATGTGTCTGGATCAACTGATGCGTCAAGCTCTACCGATGTCTCTGGTTCTACTGAGGCATCCGAATCAACCGACGCTTCTACCTCTACTGATGCTTCACAATCTACAGAATCCACCGATGCATCAGCCTCCACTGATTCGACGGTATCCCCTGGTTCCACCGAATCGTCAGTATCGCCTGAATCCACAGATATTTCTGCATCAACAGATGTTTCCGCTTCCACTGATTCATCTGCTTCGCCCGAATCTACCGAATCCACAGTATCTGGTTCTACTGATGTATCTGATACAACGGAGTCACCTGCTTCTACAGATTCTTCTGTTTCACCGGACTCTACTGATGCCTCTGCCTCAACAGATGTTTCAGACTCTACAGAAACTACAGTTACGGACACTACTGAAACCTCTGACTCTACTGAATCGTCTATGTCAACGGAATCTGAGTCGACTGAATCATCAGTTTCCACCGAATCTTCATCCACTGACACAACGGAATCAACGACAGAATCGTCCACAGAATCTACTGAATCAACAGAATCTTCACTATCAACCGAATCTTCCCTTTCCACTGAATCTACAGACTCATCTGTTTCAACAGAGTCAACAACTGAAGGTTCAACGGAAAGCACAGTTGATTCTTCCGACACTACTCTTGATGTATCAACAGATTCCACAGTAACTAGTTCAGATTGGATAACTGACTCCTCAACAGATGTCAGCGGTTCCACTGATTCAGCCAGCGACTCGACCACTTCCTCGACAGACGTTTCTGAAAGCTCTTCAGATGTTACTGAAACGTCGGATTCCAGTAGCGAGACGTCGGGCTCAACAGATGTAACGACTGACTCAGGTATATCGGACACCTCAGATTTATCTACCGATGTTTCTGAAACCACATCTAGTAGTAGCGATACGACTGATGTGTCAGACACCAGTGAAGGTACAGGCTCCACGGAATCAACAGTATCAGAGCTAACCTCAGAGAGCAGCACCGATCTCAGTGGCGAAACAACAAGTGAATCAGGTGCAACCACTGAATCTGAAGTGTCTTCAGAATCTACTTCGGAGGGATTAACTGAGTCAACGACAGAAGGATTGTCATCTTCCGAGGGGTCATCGGAGAGTACAACCAACACTGCCGACTATGAGACAACATCTTCGTCTGATATTTCTGAAACCACCGGAACCGAGAGTTCTGACATAACATCTTCAACAGATATATCTGAAACTACTGAGAGTGGTACCACTGATGAGTCTACTCTTGAGAGCTCCGGCGAAACATCACTGTCAACAGAAACCGATATTTGGTCAACAACTGGAGTGAGCGATTCAGACGAAGAAACGAGTACTCCTAATACGCTTGAATCAGTTCTTACGAAAGAACCCAAACTTAAGAAATGTAAAAAGAGGGATTGCAGTATATCTAAATTTGGGTGCTGTCCAGACAATAGCACTCCAGCAAAAGGACCATTCGAAAAAGGCTGTCCAATACCCAAAACCTGTGCAGAGACCAAATTCGGATGCTGTCTCGATGGAGTTTCGCCCGCTGAAGGCAAAAATCACAAAGGT
This sequence comes from Melieria picta, assembly GCA_964056695.1. Taxonomy (NCBI): domain Eukaryota; kingdom Metazoa; phylum Arthropoda; class Insecta; order Diptera; family Ulidiidae; genus Melieria; species Melieria picta. The sequence continues at coordinate 101,978,887 of OZ057398.1, read as the reverse complement.
TGTCCTAAATCGCAGTGCGCCGAAACGTTGTTCGGTTGCTGTCCAGATAATTTCACGCCTGCAGAAGGTGAAGACAACGAAGGCTGTCCAGAGACGACAACAGCGCCGCCCACAACAACTACAGAAATGGTCACCGAACCGACAGACGTTACAACTGAAGCGCAAGAACAAACTGAAGTGCCCGAAAGTGTCATTGTGTTGTCATGTTCCTCCTCAGAATTTGGATGTTGTCCTGATGGCACAACTAAAGCTCAGGGTAAGGACTTCCAGGGTTGCGAACAAGTGCCTGATACAAGAGAATGTGCGAAATCTTCTCATGGCTGTTGTCCAGATGGCCGTACTCCTGCTGCCGGTCCAGGCGGTGAGGGTTGCGCGCCTTGCATGAGCGAACCATTTGGATGTTGCCCTGATAATCAAACACCTGCGCATGGTCCGCTTGGCGAGGGTTGTTGCTTGAACATGCAATACGGCTGCTGTCCAGACAACATTAACGCGGCACGTGGTCCCAACTTCGAAGACTGCGACTGTCGCTACACACCCTATGGCTGCTGTCCAGATCAAAAGACAGCCGCTCGTGGACCCAGCAATGAGGGTTGCAGCTGTGAGTCATCACCGCACGGATGCTGCCCCGACAAACTTACGCCAGCAATTGGACCGAAATTTGAAGGATGTGCCTGCCACACCATGCAATTCGGCTGTTGCCCAGATGGTATCACCATTGCACAAGGCCCGCATCACTATGGCTGCCATTGCTCACAGACGGAATTCAAATGCTGTCCCGACGACAAAACGCCAGCCAAGGGACCGGATGGGGAGGGCTGTACTTGTCTTGAGAGTAAATACGGTTGCTGTCCCGATGGCATTAGCTCCGCACAGGGCGACAAGTTCGAAGGCTGTGCAACGGTCAAGGAGCCACGACAGAAGGCATGTGGATTGCCCAAGATTACCGGCCCTTGCGCGAATTTCAGTATCAAATACTTCTTCGATACGTCTTACGGCGCGTGCGCACGATTCTGGTATGGAGGTTGTGAGGGCAACGATAATCGATTCGAAACGGAGGCCGAGTGCAAGGACACCTGTCAGGAGTACCAGGGCAAGGAGGCGTGCTTCCTGCCAAAGAGCTCAGGACCATGCGCCGGTTACAATAAGAAATGGTACTTTGATGCGGAACGTAATCGTTGCGAGGAGTTTAACTACGGCGGCTGCTATGGTACATCAAATCGATTCGACAGCAGGGAGGAGTGCCAGGCGCACTGCTCCGTTGTTGACAGCATACGTAAGTGGTTGAGGCGGCGATCAGTTGGTTGTGGAATAAATGTAATTTTCGAGAAATTTCAGCACCTTGCGATCAGCCCATGGACCAGGGACCTTGCGAGGGCAACTTTGAACGCTGGTTCTACGACAACGAAACCGATGTGTGTCGTCCATTCTCGTATGGCGGCTGCAAGGGCAACAAGAACAACTATCCGACGGAGCATGCCTGCAACTACAACTGCAGACAGCCAGGCGTACATAAAGGTTTGCGGCTGCTAATAAAAAATCTTGTTCGTACATTTTATGGTGTTTGCTATTCACTGTTATGCTGAAATTATAGTCCAGAGTTCGATGGTAAATTAGTTGATTAAGTTTGGAACTACTTAGCTCATACGTTGTTGTTATTTACGCATGCATTTGTTTGAAAGCATGAGCGATTCACAATTGTCTATTTAGTGTAATAAGTTTAACTCAGCAATGGTGATGGCATACACTGAACTTTTGAACTTTTAATTTTCGTTAATTATGGAATGTAATGTATTTGTCTGTGTTCCCATCTCTCCTTTCTTACTTTCGATCGCCAATTTGAATGCCTTTCTTGCTGCTTGCTTCCTTCCTTGCTTGCTAACATTTTATGACAACCACATGTTTCCCCAACTTTGTTATGTGTAACCCACACAAATCACCAACAACAAAACTAAACAAACACCACACCGCTGAACTGTGTAAACGTTAGACTATTGCTCGCTTCCTAAGCAAACCGGTGATTGCAGTGAACAACACGCGCGTTGGTACTATGACCCGAGCGAGAAGAAGTGCGAGCCATTCTATTACACTGGTTGTGGTGGCAACAAAAACAATTTCCCATCACTGGATTCGTGCGAGGACCACTGTCCGAAAGAAGTTGGTAAGGTCGATGTTGCGGGCGTCGCTTTCAGTGTCGTCACATTGTCGGTGGCTGACTGTGTTTATGTTCGCATAAATCACACTCTGCCCTCCCACACACACGCACGCACCCACACACCCAAACACAACCGTCCCTGGTCACACTTTCTTATTCACACTCTTCTAATTTCAAATTCAAAATAATCATCAACTGCAACAGCTAAGGATATTTGCGAGATACCCGCCGAAGTGGGCGAGTGCACCAACTACGCGTCCATGTGGTACTACGATACGAAGGACGCGCGCTGCCGACAATTCTACTACGGCGGCTGCGGCGGCAACGAAAACAAATTCCAAACGGAGGAGGAGTGCCAGCAGCGCTGCGAGAAGCCGCCAGAGCCCGAACCGGAGCCGCAACCGCAGAATCAATGCGCCCTCAATGCTGATGCGGGCGATTGCAGGGAATTCATTATGCAGTGGTACTACGACAACAACTACCAGACTTGCCGTCAATTCTACTATGGCGGCTGCGGCGGCAACGGCAATCGCTTCAACACGCAGGAGGAGTGCGCGCAACAGTGTGGTACAGCAGTCCCTGCTCCGGCTCCAGCACCTGAACCACAGCCGCGGCCAACAGCTGCTCCTGAGCCGGCGCCTGTGACAGAGTCCGAGTGCGGAGCCACGGCTGATCCGGGCGATTGTGACGATTACGTGCTAAAATGGTACTACGACACGAAGGAACAGCGCTGCATCCAGTTCTACTACGGCGGATGTGGCGGCAATGGCAACCGCTTCGAAACGGAAGACGACTGCAGCCGGCGTTGTCCGCAACCAGAAAGTTTCGATCCGCGTTTCGGTGGGTCAGAGCCAGAACCACAGCCGGCACCGCAACCCGTCCCAGAACCGGCACCCGAGCGCGAGTTTGAGGGCTGCACATTGTCGCCGGACTACGGCCAGTGCGCCGATAACAATCAGACACGCTGGTACTACAACTACGCCGAGGGACTGTGCGACGAGTTCGTGTACGGCGGCTGCGGTGGCAACGCGAACAACTTCAACAGCGAAGAACAGTGCCAGGATCAGTGCGACGAAGTGCAGCCGACGTGCTCGCTGCCACCGGTTGCAGGTCGTTGCAATGAACAGCTGACACGCTGGCACTATGACGAACGAGCACAGCGCTGCCTGGAGTTCGCGTTCACCGGCTGTCGCGGAAATAGGAATAACTTCTTCTCGGAGATGGAGTGTATGCAGTACTGCGCGAATCTACCACGCCAACCGGAACCTGTGCCGCCGGTAAGTTCCATTCCAGGTTATGAAAATGTAAGTCTAAAGGTTATGGGATATGCAGAAGAATTCGAATAGAGGACACAAGCCACGTTCACTATCTAAGACGCTGTGTAACATGCACTCAATATCTGTGAATTTTCGATTATTCTGTTTAATATATTCTTGACATCCCACCACGCAGTCCTATTCGGTTTGCGAGCTGCCAGTTGAACGCGGCGAGTGCGACAATAACACGGCAGCTTGGTTCTATGACAGTGAAACGATGACCTGCACCGCTTTCACGTACTCCGGCTGCGGTGGCAACGGCAACCGTTTCGCCACCAAGGAGCAATGCGATCGCCAGTGCGGCGAGTTCAAGGGAATTGGTAAGTAAAAGTGCAATTTGGATTTCCTCTAAATTTTTGTTGTTGTTTGAACTGACGATGATACGATTTGCAATGCGCACTGGCAGATGTGTGCAATGAGCCAGTGGTTTCTGGCCCGTGTCGCCAATGGCAAACGCGCTTCTACTACAAGACGGAAAGCCGCACCTGCGAGCCGTTCACATACGGCGGCTGCGAAGGCACCGGCAACAGATTCAGCGACCTTGCCGAGTGCGAGTCGGTGTGCATTGTGGGCCAGGAGCCACAAGTGCACCCTCACAAAGGTAAAATATGGCGCCGAGTCGCCACAGTTCCCCAAGCGCACACGCCAAGGCGACCTACTGAAACGATTCGTTTGCTTGTATGAGTAGATATCTGCAAGCTGCCGGTGGTCGTGGGCGCCTGCAACGGAACCTCTCTGGACGAGCGCCGCTGGTACTACGACGATGAACGCGGCAGCTGTGTGTCTTTCATTTACGCGGGTTGCTCGGGCAATCAGAATAATTTCCGTTCTTACGAAGCATGCTATGAGTACTGTGCAAGTAAGCCCAAGCCTGCGCCTTTAGTATGGGGCGCTCCTCACCGCACCATTTAGACTTCACTAGCCACACTCTAGTCAACGCACACTCGCACTTCGGACACGGCGCACTCGAACGACTTGCGCTCCCTGTCTGCACCCTCTCTGCACTTTTCTATGCACTACACTTGCACCTATCTCGCCAACACTTCTCACTGGAATGCTTAACTTAGATCGTAGAATGTAAATAGTTAATTTCTTTCAGCTTTGTTGCACGTTCATGCCGCATAATAATTTAATTAGTTTGCGCTGGTTACGGTTTTAGAATCATTCTAGAGTTATTAGTTACCACTTTCATCTAAATCTGTCAGAGGAATGTGCAATGCTTTGAAGAATAGCAGTTCCGATTAATGCACAGTTAATCAGAGCGCAAATTGATCAAATCGTTGCACAAGCCTGGTTTTGTAATACGTGTCATATCAATTCTCCATTCTTTCTTTACTTTTTGCGACGTGCCCCGCAGAACGCGAGGAGTCTCCCGAGATTATCGACAACGAAGTCGTGCCGAACAGATGCGAAAGTTATGAGGAGGAGTGCCGCCAGTTGCGGTGCCCATTCGGCACCCGACGTGAGGCCATCGATGGCGAGTGCTCGCGCTGCATTTGCGAAAATCCCTGCGAACAGTACAGCTGTCCGGAGGGTCAACAGTGCGCCGTCGAAGTATCCAGCGATGCTGTACGCCAATTTGTGCCCATCTGTCGTGATGTAGACAAGCCGGGCGTCTGTCCGCATTTGAGTGAGTCGGCGGAGGCGAATTGCGCCCGCGAATGCTACAACGATGCCGACTGTCGTGGCGACAACAAGTGCTGCAGTAATGGTTGCGGTTTCGTCTGTGTGCGACCAACACCGCCCACTTCTCAGCCGACGCGACCGACTACGCCGGCGCCGATTGTCGTCTATCCAGGGGATGTGAAGGCCGCATTGGAGCCGAAAAAACCGCAAGAGGTTGACGTGCAAGCGGCTGTGGGTGGAATAGCGGTACTACGTTGCTTCGCTACTGGCAGTCCGCCGCCGAATGTCACGTGGTCTCGCCAGAATGTCGTGGTAATTATATATTGGAATACATATTACATTTCAAAGTTTTGTGGTTAGGGAGATCTTAGTTGAAGGAAATTTTCAACGCGCTAAGAAATGCTGTGGATCATGCATCTCCCACATTTCTACCGTTAAAAGTGGAAGTCTGATCTTTCAACAACATATTAAATCATAAAAATTTCCTTTTTTAGATCGACACGAATCAAGGACGCTATGTGCTGACATCCTCCGGCGACTTAACGATTGTGCAAGTGCGCCAAACCGACACCGGCTCGTACGTGTGCGTGGCCAGCAACGGTCTGGGCGAGCCAGTGCGCCGAGAGGTGGAGCTGCAAGTGACAGGTTTGAAATTAATTGCATTCTCACATAATCGGTGTTGGCTGTACTAACTTGTGGCATGTTTACTTCACTTATTTTTGCATGGTGTTTGGTAACGCTTTTCAATTTTGCACTAAAAAAAATAAAACCTAAAAACTACTCACTGTCCCGGCGGCATGACATCCATCCCACTTGCCACAGAACCGCAAGAGATACCGGCTTACGTCTATGGTGACAAGAATGCCACACAAATTGTCACTCTTAATCGGCCGGCGCAAGTACGCTGTCCCGCTGGTGGCTATCCGGCGCCGCATGTGAGCTGGTGGCGCAATCGTAAACGTTTGGGTCTGGTCAGCGATCGTTTCGAGTTGACGCGAGATTACTCGCTCATGTTCCGCTCCATACAGCTGTCCGATCTCGGCCCGTACACGTGTGAAGTGTGGAACGGCCACGGTCGTCCAACCTCCAGAAAGGTCGTGCTGAAGGCCGTTGGGCCAGCACGCGCAGTCAACGCCGATGAGTCGCCCTATTTGCAATACATAATTGACCCGGCCAAGGCGCCCATAACGCCCAGACCCTCGTGGCCGTACCGGCCAGCGCGTCCCACAGCTCCGCCGCCACCAGTCTACATTGAGGTGCCACGGCCGCCGCAATTGGGTAAGTACGGTTTGCATGTGGTACGACGGAATGTAACAATCGTTGCTGGTTGCGCTTATTCGGAGTTGCCGATGTTTTTGTATTGTGTTGTGTTATACTCTCTGCCGAATTGATTAACTTTCGCCGTTGTATAAATGCTTTCGCAGTGAGCGCACAAGCGGTCCTCGCGCTGGATCCCAGAAACAACTACAGCCCGGGCGCTGCCATTGCGCTGAGCTGCGCCGTGCAGGGCTACCCAATGCCGAATGTGACCTGGACTAAAGACGGCATACCACTGCAACCGAACGACCACATACAGATCACAGGTGCGCGTCAATAATGAATGTTAATATTGCAAGGCTTTCTTTTTATGTGGTGCATCTTATCTATAGCTGAGCCACACCGTCTGGTAATAAACGACGCCACCAGTGACGACACCGGCGTCTACGGCTGCATCGCTAGGAATTCGGTGAGCTACAGCACCAGCGAAGAGAAGATCACAATTGAATGTAAGTAATCGCCAAAGTGAGGCACTTTTTGTGCTTATTCTAATGGGATTTGGCCACTTACAGCTTCCATACCCATCCATCCGGATTGCGTCGACAATCCCTACTTCGCCAACTGCAAGCTGATCGTGCACGGCCACTACTGCCGCAACCAATACTACGCCAAGTTCTGCTGCCGGTCGTGCACGCTGGCCGGGCAGATTTCGTACACACATCCCAATGCGCTGTAAAGTGCGGCAGCGAGCGCTGTACGTGAGCGGCACGAAAGTGCTCTTTCCCGTTACGCAATGCGGCCAGAGCCATCGACTCGAAATTCCACATTTGCACTTCGACGCACAAATTTAGCAACTTAGTATTTTATTTTTAAACTTGAAATAACGAAGCTAAACGTTTGCATGTTCATTTTTCCGTTTCTTTTTTATGTTTATTTTACGTCTTGCACTGGAGTATGAAATTCTCAGGCCGAGTTAACCTAGTGCTAACCTTAGGTTATGTATTTAAACTTTTGATCTTCGTGTATAACTCAAATTAATTGTAAACGATTTATCTGGAAAACAGTCAAACCGTTAATTGCAACACAGTTATATTCAGCCACCCGCACACCCGCTCACACTCGAACACATACAAAACGGAACGAAATAGTTTCTTTTTGTGGAAAATTAGCTTTTAATTTGTTCCTATTTATTACTTCCGATTGACGGAAGCGTGGCGTTGCTACGATATGCTGGCAAGGCAAATCACAAACACGCACACACACACAGAGACGCAAACCCGTTCACATCCATTACAAATGCAAAAGTATATTGAAAAGATCAAAGTCCACGTGCCTCAGAACTTAGAAGATTTGTGCATTGATTTAAGATTTCAAAGCAAAACGTTAAAATTTTGTAAATAAATTAATGATTAAAAAGAAAACCAATTATGTTTGTACTTTATTGTATGCTGTTACTTAAGTTTTTTTTTACATATGTCCTCACCACTTTTCCAGCGTTAGTTGCCACGAGCGTTGCCTTCTTGTGCAACGCCCATGATATTTTACCAGTGGAAAGACATAAATAAAGCTTGACTTTATACCGAATTTTGATACTGTGCTGTGAACAGTCACAGAGTTTATTTATATGGACTTCGTTAAAAAAATTTATGTAATGTCGGAGGTGCCACATCCCTTTATCTAATGCCTTCTTCTAGTTAAAAGAGTCGACTTAGTGCGATGGTACATCATCAAGTTTCATTGATGTGGAACTTACCTTATTTATTTTGTCTTAAACATTTGTGTTCAATCTCAAAGAAATAGAGCCTATAGCCGGTTGGTAAGCAGTAACACGCACTGCCATATTTAAGAAAATCAGTTAGCACTATTCGATACAAACAAATAGACAAACCAACAGACACACTTTCACTGTAAATTTTTTATATACATACTCATACAGATAAGTTATAACAAAAATACCCTATTTTTCATAATGGATTTACTTTCAATTTAATTATTTACAATATGTTCCGATTTTTATGAATTTTTTTGTTCATCTCGTGTTAGCAGATTTCACATTGTTTCATTTTAGAATATTTTCGATTATTAGATTTGACTTGATTTTTATTTCTTTTCTTTTACTTGTTTTATTTGACCATACTTGGTTTCACTTTTCATACATAAATTGTTTGGCCTGGCAATTCTGTGTTTTTTGAAAAATCGATACTAAAATTATCTGCGTGCGGTGCAGCTGACGACGGATAACGGTGTTGACGCATGAACGGGCGTGCGCAGTGCAAATTGCTGAACGTCAGTGCAGGAAAAGTGCAAACGCAACCAGTGAAATACAGCAAACTTGAAGGATTTTATTAAAATTGAAGGTTAGGGCAATGGCGGAAAAGCCAGTTCTAGAAGACAGCGGCATCGATAGTGAGGACAAACAATCAACGATTTTTGATGAGCCGCAAAAGGTGCACACAATAGCACAATCACACACACAGACACACTCCAAAACAATAGCAGAAGCATTGTTCATTGCATTTGCATTCCATTAGGTGCAAAAAAAGCAGCCCGCCAGACATATGGTTGATTTGGAGGTGGTCTTCCGTGGCGGTCTTCCAGACGCTGGTGCCGGTATCGACGTCTACAAAGCGTCCGAGTCGGCCACAGCGCCGTCCGAAAACGGCGCAACAACAACAGCTGGTGACAGTGATGACAGCACCGTGATAAGCAGTCAGCCTCCACCGAGTACTTGCCGCATATTGCAGCGCAAACTGGAACTGAAGGTGGAACGAGCGAAGCGCAACTACAGCCAGTACCAGCAGGAAAATGTGTGCACTTTTACATTCATAACTATAACATTTTTGATTTGAACTTTGACATTCGCAGTCACGAAAATCGCAATCCCAACATCTGATACCAATTAGTCGACTGCCCATACCTGGCGAGCCGGAAAAGAAGCCACTGGTCGACTACAAATCGGATAGCAGGTGGGAAAATGCTTAGCTCAACTGAGGCTCTATTTTAATTTTCTTTTGGTAACCTGAATTTTTGGTTTTGTAAAAGCGATGAACCCGAAGAAATTTCCTTCTTTCCGGCGAAAGTGAAACACGTACGGCGTCATCGGAAACCGGAGTTATCCGACACATTCAGCATACAAGAGATGACAATCGACTCGGACTTGGATTCGGATGACAGTGGCTCGCAGAATTTGGAACTTTTGCCTCCGATGATGAAATCAAATGTTTTCGATAGAGTTAAAAAGTGTTTCAGTTGCTGCGCTGAAGCGAGTTAGTGACGTGTGAATCGGAGTGTTCAAAGCGAACATTGCTGAAATTATACGCACTGTTTTAGCCAAATATTGTACCAAATAAATAATGCAGGAAACCAACAAAATCACTGTAATAAAGAGCAAAGTTTCTTTTTATTCATGGTATAATTTCATTACGGTTTTATCACAGATAACTCGCCAACTTCTCATCATTCAATGATTTGAGTTATCTGTGGTTTTAGTAAGGAAAGCAAAATAATTGAACTGACTACTAAGACGATTGTATTGTCTGATTCTGAATGTGATCAAAATATAACAGCTGGGATATACAATATTTAATAGCGTGATTTATTGTCTAACAATTTGTTGTCTCTTATCTCAAGAGCACCAAGTACTATTTATTTCCAGTTTTATAACTAAGTGCTCGCTCATTGAGATAGTTATTTTAAATATTTCATATCTTTACGACTGACAGAACAGAAAAGCGGTTTAAAATTTAAATTTATATTTGATACAAAATGAATGAAATATTTGGGATTGTAGTCCAGTCATTAGTGAAATAATACTAAAAAATTGCACTGATTTTCTTTTAACCAAGTTCACGTAAACTCAGCAAATTAACCCTCTAATTTCTAAGAATGCCTTTAGGCATAAAAAATGAACAACAAATCTAAAAATCGCACCTTTTTATTGTTTGAGCTGATTAGTTCTGTGTTTTAAAAAATTAAGTAAGTAATTTGTTGAAAGTTGATATTACGTGTGAATACGCGTAACTTCCATTTGAACCTGGCGAAGTTTTGTATACAAAAAGCGCGTCTTTCGATAATGCCCCGTTCTGACTATGTCATATATGGTGTCATTTGTAGTCAGTTAAATGAGAAAGGGTTGTCATATGGTGTCATTTGCGTTTGCCTGCACGTATGACTACGATTTGCCATACGAAACGACAATCAAATGATAACGATCGAATTTGTGTCGAACGAACGATTTGACTACTTTTGACGAGAAAACAAAAAATGTCAACATGCTGGCAAACCTTGTCATATGTATTTTTCGTCAGTTTTTGCCGTGCAATGAGAACGCATTTGACGACATAGGACGAACATGACATATATGGCAGTGTTTGTCGTCAGTGAATATGACATCATATACTATATGACATAGTCAGAACGGGGCATAAGAAAGAAGTAACAAGGCAGCTTGCAATATTAGGTCATTTGAATACAAAAATACTGAAATACTGAATACGCCTAGAAATCCGTCGTAGAAAATTACGTAAATTTATTATCGTATTGACTAAACAATCAATTCCAAGTTCTTATAACAGAGGCTTCTCCAAGGAGGGTTTTGGGTGTCAGACCTGCCCACCCCCCATAGACTATAATTATTCAACATTTTCAACCACTATGCGTGGTAGGTACGTTGCCAAATTAGCAAAAAGGTCTTTAAAAAATAATAAAACTTTTTTTTTGGCAAAACCGATTTCTTTTTTCCAAAGTCCTTTTCAGGCTTAATACAGCGATTTGTATGAAAGCATGTCTAATGAGTGTTTAGTTTGTCGGCCGGGATGTCCTTCGGAACATCGGTACAAGCCTTTTGGATGCCTTCTACGTCCTCAATGGCTTTTTTTTCATCGGCAAATGCATTTTCTTTTTAAAGGTAAATGCCGCACGGTGCCGCATCAAACAGACAAGCTCTTTGTTCGATGATCATTTTTGTACCGATGCACAGTGATTCGACTCCATACAACCGCGGGACAAAATTAGAAGGAGTGGTCCGTTCTTCATAAAATTTGGTATACTAGTTAACCATGATCTGCTGAATTGAAATCTCCATTTTGTTTTTCTTAAACTTTTGTAGTTTGGCAATGTCTGAGACTTAAATTTGCAATTTTCGTCATTTTTGGTGAGCTACAGCGCCAAGTGTGTTGAAGAGATTTTTCAGATTTTACATTTAATCGGTAACGTCAACATTGCTAATTCCAAAGAGTAACAGAAATTGTCTTAGAACCCTCTGGTTTTGCAATAAAAACGATAATAATAGACGTATGTTTTGCTTTTTTGCAGTTCGATCAATTTTTCATGCTGATTGCATACTTTTAGGGATAAATAAAATACATTTTGACGAAAAATAGGTGTGGTATTGCTGCATACTTTCAGGCAGCAGATTAACAATATGGCAACAATTTGGCAACAATTTGGCAACACAATTTTTTTTTTGGCAAACACATTCAAACACACAACGTTGGTAACAATATGGCAACAATTTGGCAACACAACTTTGGCAACAATATGGCAACAATTTGGCAACACAACTTTGGCAACAATATGGCAACAATTTGGCAACATTGGCAACGGAATTTTGAGTTTTGTACGGACGGAGTTTTGTACGCAAACTTATTCTGCACCGTTTTGTGGGGGCTATTCAGTTATTCAACCCGGAAGACATCATCCTAATATTTTTAGAAGTGAATTCAAAGCAAATTACAAACATTTTACTGTTATCTCCAAAATAATTTCCAATAATTTGCAGCAATGTCAGCTAAAGTTTGTGTTCTACTTGAAGTCTACTACACTTTTCAAATAGAATTATTTTCTGAGATCGGAAGATATCGGAGGATGTAATTACATTATCTCACAAAGAAAGAATGCTTCTTAAAATTAAAAAAAATCCAGGAACATATGTATGTACTTTCACATACTTTTTAGATATTTTCCTCTACGTTTTGCCAATTTTTAGATTTTTAATTTAGACAAATATTTTGAATTAAAAGTGATGTAAAGGCCTCAGGTTTGTAAATTTTGAGAAAACATTAAAAGCGAAAATGGCCACATCATTTATTAATCTATGTTGAAAGTTTTAGCAACTTCTTGGTAACCATGTATTTTTACAATTTTTTTTCCTCAATAGACTAAAAAACAGAAAATATGTGTTTCAATTTTTTTGTGAAAAAATTTTCAACTTTGAGCCGCTTTTGCACACACACTAATTAATTTTTTGCACAGGCTTTTTGGGGTTTTCTTAGTTGGAGTTTTAGCTTTCAAATGACATCAAAATCGTTAAATTCTGAAACTATAAATTTTTTGAATTTTGTCTACGGAACGACTATGCGATGACACAAACATATTGACACTTCAAACGCAATAACTTCGCTTCCAGTAAACCAAACTTTATGAAATTTTTACTAAAAATCCGGGAAAATTCCAATGCACTAAATCACATATAGGTGGCGTCACCACAAAATTACCCATTTGAAAAGTCACTCGGTTTACGAGAGTAAATTTACATGTTGGGACCGGGTGATCACCCGTGGACACTTTAATTGAAATAAATCTAGGGGTTAAATAATGTCTACCTCAAATTATTGTACACTAAAAACATATTTAAAAAGTAATATACGTAATTACGTAATTACTATGTGAGAAGTAAGATTTTTCAATGCGGTCTTCAACGTGTTAAAAAGCACGTAATACAAAATTGGCAAAAACAGTTTTTAAACCCCCCAATGACCAAGTTCTGGCTACGCGCCTTTCTTATAGTATAACATTGCTTAAGTTTTCATCCTTTAAAAACCAACCTTAGTAAATAAAAACAGATTAAAATTTAAATTTGAAGAAAAGATAATCTATCAATCTATCGTTTTCTTCCACATCTTAAAAACGTTTAGACCTTAAAATTGTTTTCTTGAACAAAACGTACTTCGATAATTCAAAAAACAGATTTGGTAACTCAATACAGCGTTAAGTTACATAGCCACAAATTCACAAATGTTACAAAATCATGCCTAATTTGTAGCCTAAATTAGAAAATAATTTTTTAAATTCATAAATAGCATCTGTGGAGCACAGCCAAATGATAAGTCACTACAGTTAGAGAATTTTAAATATTTTTTTCGACTAAAGCAGAACTAAAGGAGACTCCGTTCATCGCTTCTGGTCCATACAAAACCGCATTGCAAACCCAAGTCGCAAAGTAAAAAGTTTATTTAAAATTAACAACAAAAAACAATAAAAGGAAATGCCGAGCTAACAATGCAAATATTCGCTTCCAATTAAAATGTAAATAAATATTTCAGCGAGTACAGCGCAAGACTTCAGTCCTTGTTGAGTGTGAGGCAGACGCCCTGCAGCACCCAGTGGCTAATGTCCTCTGTGGTTGCCAGGTCAGCTTCGAAAACGAGACCGACGCCCATTGCATTGCGCCGCAGCGATGTCGTGTAGACCGGCGCGCGGAAGGTGTTCTGTACGTGCGAGTGAAACATAAATAAATTATATTGAGCAAATTCCAAAATGATGGCAATGTGCAAAATAAATAACATCAAAAAGCAACAACATTTCAACAATGTACTCGTAAAAAATGCCAACATTAGGAACAAAACAAAGCAAGGAGTTGGAGTGGCTGGTGGTGGTAATTTAGTGCTTCATTACGGCACAAACGGAGCAGACACTCACTAACATTAGTCCTTGTCACTTGCAGGTGGCCGCCAAGCGTCGGCCACCCCCGCCACCGAAAGTAAACAAAATGCGCGCAAAACCGCATTTGCAGTTTCTGCCACACAACTCCCACTCGCTTCTTCATGCCCCACGGCCCCACACCATCGACTGACCTGCAGCTTAAGTCGGTGCACTTCAATCGGCAGCACTGACAATATTGGCAGATCCTCGACCAGAATTTTGGGATGCGAGCGCGCCAGTTGATTAATCGTCAAGTCCCAGCGTGCACCCTCCAGGTAGAGGCCATGAATGTAGCAGCCCTGCAGCGGCGATTGTCAACATTCGTGCAGCAGTTGTCAACGTTGACCCAGCGTTGCGGTGACGGGCGAGGGCGATGAGCCATCAGTGCGGTCAGCGCAGGAATACCAGCGACCCAGCAACAAAAACCACATCACAGTGCACAGCCGGAGCAAGAGCGATGGCAGAGCGTAGAAAGAGCGCAATCGGGGGGAAATTTTAAATGCAAACAGAATTTTTAATTGCGAAATTAGTGCCGCCCACCTCGCTCACTACGTGGCTACGGTCAGGCGGAAATCAGTGAAGCGAATGGGCAAAAGCGCCAAAGGAGGAGTGGCTGGACCACAAGTTAACAGGCGGATTTGGCCGTTCGCTCACGGGTCGAATGCGTGTGGTTGTGCACGTTTTTTCATTACGTTCTTATATAAAAATGTTCCGAAATGATGCTTTTTGCATTCACACCTACCGTTGCGGGTCGCTCTTCCACATCGTCCGGATCGAGGTAGGTGCTGACGGCCGTGTATAGTGTGGATCTGTCAAGGGGCCAGATGTTCTTGCGGCAAGCCATCTGCGAGTGAAAAATAACTTAGTGCAGTGACAAAATAAGTGCGGATTTAAATATTCGACACAAGCAATTCCACATAATGGGATGTCTACTTTAGGCCCTTTTCTTTTGCATTCTCTTATGGAAAAGGTTTGCGGTGTTTTTTTAAATGATAAAGTTAAGTGATTTTGTGGAGGACAGCCACAACGGTTGTAGTAAGAACGTTGGACCGCGAGTCTGGGCTCTGACTCGGTGAATACCAAACACAGAAAAACTAAGCGACGGCGACTGCAAGGGCCAAACGTTTCAGTGTAAAGATGCTTAGTTTTCTAACCATTCCAATTTGAAGATCTCTCTGGAATTTATAAAATTTCCCTAGCTAAAGCATTCGGTATCTATCTGATAAATGACGGAAACATGACGTCATAGACAGCAATGGTGAATATTTCAACTAAATATACTAGCAAAAATATCGTTTTTGGGTCTGTCCAGATTTAATTCGAATTCTTTTTACCATAAATAACTAAAACTATACTTTATTTCTAAACTTCTCAGAAAACTGTGTGTTTCACCAAATAGATAGGCAGACTATTGTAACTACGTTGCATGAATTTATTTCTTCTTCTTAGATAAAACCGATTTTCCTTTCAACAGCAGCGCTCTTAGCAGAATATGGCAAATTTCCGCAAAACTTATTTCATATTTAGACACAATTTTGTTTACCATCAAACCTTAACAAGCAACAAAAATAATGCATATAACTAAAAGTTTTTTCGCTACGGAAATTAAATCGTGCAACGAAGGGTTGACAAGTATTGAAGTATAAAAAACAGTCTTATTATAATTTTGACGCAATGCGGCGGCTGCAGAGGCTGTTTTTGAAATCAGACTTTTTGTATCTTCTTGACGAGTTAACGGATTTCACGTAAAGTATAAGACAGTAAACTTTTTTGGCGCGCTGCACAGTGATTCGTTCCATAGACAAAATTCCAAAAATGTATAGTCTCAGAACTTAATGATTTTGATGTCATTTGAAAGGTAAAACTCCAACTAAGAAAACTCCAAAAATCTGTGAAAAAAATTAATTAGTGTGTGTGCAAAAGCGGCTCAAAGTTGAAACTTTTTTCACAAAAAAATTTAAACACATATTTTCTGTTTTTTAGTCTATTGAGTAAAAAAAATTGCAAAAATACATGGTTGCCAAGAAGTTGCCAAAACTTTCAATATAGATTAAGAATTTATGTAGGCATTTTCGCTTTTAATGTTTTCTCAAAATTTGCAAAGCTGAGGCTTTTACATCACTTTTATTTCAAAATATTTTTCTAAATTAAAAATCTGAAAATTGACAAAACTTAGAGAAAAATATCTAAACAGTATGTGAAAGTATGTTCCTGGATTTTATTTTTATTTTAAGAAGCATTCTTTCTTGGTTGTATAATGTAATTACATTCTCCGATATCCTCCGATCTCAGAAAATAACTCAATTTGAAAAGTGGTCTAAACACCTACTTTTCGGCAACATTTATTTTATCCATCCCTAAAGTATGCAATCAGCATGAAAAATTTAAAAAACTGCACAAATGCAAAACACACATCTATTATTACCATTTTTATTGCAAAACTAAAGGGTCCTAAGACAATTTCTGTTGCTCTTTGGAATTATCAATGTTGACGTTACCGATTAAATGTAAAATATGAGAGAGAGAGATTTCAATTCAGCAGACCATGATTAACTAGTATACCAAATTTTATGAAGAACGGACCACTCCTTCTTATTTTGTCCCGCGGTTATATGGAGTTGAATCACTGTGCGCTGTAGCAAAATCGAGAATAAAAAATTTTGACACTTGCTTTTCACTACCAACCAACCGCAAATATTTAGAAATTTGTTTGAAATGTGTATTTTCTCAAAATTTTAAAGTCTTTTAAAAGGACATCGGATCAGAAAATGAAAACTGTGTATGCCATGTTACTATGAATGACCTTTAGTTTTACGTCTATATAATCTTTTGGATGGGTCAAAAATACTTTTGCACGGTGTAATAATATGAACGACATGTCTTCAATTTTTTTTAGAAACAAATTAAAAATGTTTTCACTATCAATGGCAATACAATTCATTCAACTCTAGCTCAGAGTGCAATAAAATTGTTTACGAATAACTGTTCCGAAGACTGACGTACACAAAAGACCGCAAACACTTCAAGTCGGCGAGCGCTATTAAATTGTTTATGGTGTCTACAGCTTAACTTGGCTAACCTAAAGTGCCATTTGTTATTTGCTCTTCTTCTTTCTATCATAAAATGCGCCGATTGGGTGCGTACGATTGGGGCGGCATCATTACTCACCTGCACCAGGGCGGTTAGATAGCTCTGCGGTATGTGCAGGCCGGACAGCCACATCACCAGCGGCTCACCTGATAACGACCAATACTTGAATTGGGTGGCGCGCTTCTGCAAATACAAAACATTCACACCCACAATACAGAAGGCAGCGTTGTGCGGGGCAAAACCAAGAAATTATTAATATTGTGTTTATGTAGGTATTTGTCGCTCGAGCGCGCCTGAGCGCCGCGATTCGGCGATTGTGATTGATAGGTGAGCGGGCGTTGATGGCAATGCCATTTACCATTACCATGATTAATGGCCAATACTGGCACTTCACTCGGCTAAAGTGAAAGCCCTGCTTTTCTGACCGCAACAAGAGCCACAACTCGAAGGTGATGTGAAAATAAGTAAAATGAAATGAAAACACAAACGCCACCTGCAAATGCTCCATCCAGCCGCCGAGTTGCTTGCATGTGGCCGGCGCCAACTTGCGCCAGTCATTTGGCAGCAGTCCATTGAACAGCGAGTTGGAGATGTTGTCCAGCACATTGTCCATTCCGATCTCGCCGGCGATGGCCTGAAATTGAGCGAGATGCAAACGCGAAGATTCGTAAAATAGAATGTAAATATTTTAATTGCGAGCGCGGAATTTTGATGAGCGCGCAAACGGCGGATAAACGTATTGGCTGGTTTGCGGCTGCCGGCACCAGCCGGCATTAGCGCAACAGCAGCCATTTCAATCATTCTATCCCAACAACAGTGACTGCGACGCTGCTGGCATAGATGGCGAAATGGCCTCTGGACGATTATTTGTGCAAATAATTTGCATTTGCATTGGCAGCGTCGCAGCACAGACGCGTGCCAAGGCATAAAGGCGAGTGCCAGCAACAGCAGCAGCGGCAGCGGCCGCCGAGGAGCACTGACTGCCGCGCCAACACGAGATCAAAGTTTATTTGCAAATTTATTTCACAAAATGTTCCGCCGGTCTGCTCCACACCGCTCCGCTGCGACAGCGCGACACAAACGACACTTACACGCTGCGGCATGTGCGCTGCTTTCACTGCGAGTTTATTCAGTTTTTTGGTGTTTTGCCTCTTGCACGCGCGCAAGTTTTTCGCTTTGTCTTGGCTGCGGTTTGCAGCGCCAAGACGCGGAGTGAGTTTTATGATTGTGTACAAAAAATTATTAAAAGTGTCATTGTGGGCGTAACAAGTCGTCAGCGGGACAAGGCGCGCGGCACATGACTGTTGTTTTTGCCAGAATTGCCAATCCCATCCTTGCACCCGCTCCCCTCCGTTGTTTGTTTATGTCACCACTTTATTTTTCACTCTTCGCATTGGCAAAAATGCTTTGTGGTGCGGAGTTTTGATGACGGCTCATGGCCCAAAAGGCCACCACCCCCCATCGCCCAGCAATCTGGCTTAGCTGCTATTTCAACGTCTGCTGCTTCCACTGCTGCTGCTGCTGCTGATACATATTACGCGCGGTTCTTATTTATTTTCGCTGTCATTGACATCGTAGACAGAAAATCCTGTCCACCCCCGGCTGCGAGCAAAACGTCCCGTTCTGTGTTGTTTGCACTGTGCGGCATTTTATTCAATTTGCCGCTTCGTATTGTGCCGCCGTCGCTGTGTCGTCGCAGTAATTTGGCCCCGAAATGCAAATGCCAGCAGAATAGTGAGTAAGCTCCCACATCAAAATTGCTCGCCGGGTAGTAGCTGCACGGCCGTGTGTGTGCGCGCCTGAGTTGTCGATGTCATTGTCGTGATTCTGCACAAATAACTCTTAAGCACTTCACTCTTCAACTGATTTCGCTCACTGTGAATGCCACCGAATATACATCGCCATTTTTATAATGTGGCATTTGGCTACTTGCGGAGTAGCAACTGGCGTTTATTTAACCCATAAATGAAACAGGTTTTGCGTAGAACGAGATATTTAAATGTGAAAGGTTTAGGACGAGAAGTGCGTTTAAAATCAAACTATAAGTAAGCGATGTCGAGGTCCTGATTAAAGGCATTCCCAGGGCGATTGTTTAAGCACATTTGGCGTTGTTTAGGTATGCGACTAGAACTGCAGGGTTGCGCAAAAGGCATCACTCTATTGGCAGATGCTATAACTCTTGCAAATGGAGGCAAATGAAAATTCTGCTTTGACATTTTTTCATTCATACATTCATTCATTCATACGTTCTATCATTCATACATACATTCATTCATTCATACGTTCATTCATTCATTCATAAATTCATTCATAAACAAATTAGAGCCAAATTAAGAACACTGAGTGACAACTTTTGCACCACCCTGTACTAGGACAACTAGTGGCGGACACACGGGATGGGGTCCCGTATACAACGTTTGAGCCCAATACCATTTGAAACCATCTTTGCCATACACAATTTTTATAACAAAGAGATATTTGGGGCGAGGTTTGAACACCCAAAACCCCCTTGCGTGCGCCACTACAACTCGTTGATAACCAATGCAACAGTAAGATGCAGTAAACAACCAGACAGACGGCTACCCTACAAACTGATTCCAGGGAGTATGTTGCGACGACTGTAAATATTCGCCTCTCTCCTGAATATAAACCGCATTGATCCATTCCTTCGAAGAGGAATTTTTACAGAATATTTGTATGTTTGTGACTTCAAAATGTTATCTACCTTACAGTCACCATAGTCGTTAATATCTTTATTCCATGCAATTCGTCTAATATAGTACTCAGCTGATTTAAATTAGAGTTGTGCCTTATCAGAATTTGAACTTACAATCTGCACTGCAGTACAGAAGTATTGCATTCGATTTAATAATTTCCTAAAAAATTCCTAAAAACCAAAAAATTCTATTGATATTTCTAGATGGTATTAATTTCAGTTCGGTGAATCAAAACATGAAAGCCTAAATTATAATGAAATTGGAAAACAACGATTTCAACAAACCCACTATAACCTGGTTCATTTTAGATTTTAGAACTTAAAAAAGAACGTAAAAATTGGAACATGTTTGAAAATCTGAAGAATTTCTCTTTTGGAAAAAAAAATTGGTGCGATTGATTCAAATAAGGAGTGCGTCATTAAAAATTGTAACATCGAAAAATTAAAACATCTCAGCAACCACTAGTCCAATTTTTAAAAAGTTTGGTTTTATTTAACATGTCTTTTATGTAGATTTTGGAATTTATTTAAAAAAAATTATAATACATTTTCAAGGGTAATGTTTCTAACTTTTTATGGAATACCCCTCACGAGGGCTTTCATTGTTCCTTCGTTAATTTTCTGAGTCGAAGCCAGAAGACATTTTATCCATTCCTCTGAAGCCACTTTATCAATAAATACTCAATAAATGCTTTAAATGGGCATAAACTAATCAATGACAGAGTTTTCATGGCTCAACTGATCAAAGAAAGTTTGATTTGAATTTGTATTAACGAAGTTATTAGCAAAATTGCATGTCACAATTTTTAACGACGCACCTTATATCAATTTGTAGGTATTAAAAATCTGGAAAAAAGTCTGCGTTGTGGGTAGCAGCTCGATTCTGCGATGTGAAGTTTAAGTTGAGCACACTTTTAATTTACTCTTAATATTTGTTTACGTACTTTCATCATAATCTTACGTGTGCAAAAAATTGGATTTGATAAAAAAGTAAATTGTTATTTTTATTTTAAGGCAGCTGTTTAGAAAAACAATATCAGTTTGTCGCCAGCAATCATATTGCCAATGTAATGATGTTGTATTTATATACATACATATGCAGTAGCGCACACAGCGGTGCCGAAGGGGTTCAAACCCCTTCTCCACAAATACAAAAATTGCTGGTGAATATATGAAAAATATGATTTGATTGGGCTCAGAAGTTGTACACAAAAGCAAGCAAAGATTATGTGGCTGTCAAGATACAAAAAGTTGCCGGTAGATACGGTAAGGCCGCAACTGGGCCTGTTGTAAATTGGATATTTAATAATATGAGGTAATTTAAAACATTAGAGTCAGACAATCAAGCCAATTAATCAATCAGTGCAAAGACATCTCAAAAGTCAATATTATATATGTATATGGTCACCTGATTTTTCTGCTTAATTGCAGGCTAGGACATACATAAGCGATAATACATAAAGCGATCGTAAGTCACTTATTCCGCTTACTTCCTATATTGGGAAGATATCCTAGCAGGATATCTTCCGAAAGCAGTTTTCAGTATGTAAAGAGACGCACAGCTTTTGAATTTCTTTTTGGAAGTAACATAATTGATACCAAAAGTCAAACAAAAGGGGTTTCTGTAAAAAAAGTTGCCTCAAAAATTTTGTTAATAACTGTAAACAAATAATTTAACTTAATTAACTTTACAAAAGTTATTTCGTGCTTTATTGGCATTTGGCCGAGACATTTTAGGGAAACGTGCCAAAAGTTCTCGAAACCACGTAATATTTCGAAGAATCTGGTCAAAAGACTCAGTTTTATTTATGAGCAACTTGTGAGCAGCTGAATTGTCGATTTTGCTGGCATTTTTTTGAACCTTGAACACAATGCGATGTAATTTGTTTGCGTTTTAATGCGCCAAGTTTTTGCTCAAACAATTTGCCATCACACAGAACAGAACGATGAGTGCTGACAGTGTGACCAAACCTCATTATAAAGAATCTCTATGCAATACTAAAACATGCCTAATGTTCATATGTATGCATGTAATAAACAAATAAGTGATTTACATCAACGCGCGCCAAAAATTCTTAAAATTTCAGTCCCAAAATATTAAAATGTAATTGTTGATGCAGATTTTGAGCTGCAGTGTGAAAATGCGGCGCCACTTTCAACACCGCAATTCTCAAATGTGCTCAATTTTACTTTTCAGCGCCAACAGCAACAGTTTTCAACTGCGATTATTTAACTTTCGTACACCCAAAAAGTGTCAATTCATCATTCTACCAGCCCCCGCCCATCGCACCCACGCCACCCGCGCAGCTCACGCGCCTTGCTGTTCTCTTTGCGCTATTTCTGTTATGGCTTCATTGTTGTTGTTGCGCTGCGCACGTGAATGCTCTGTGCTGTGCTGCGGGCGGAGTGGCTGCGCTGTTGTAACAAAATCTTGCGAAAGTGTTTTTCGGGTTTTCCCATATTCCGCTTGTTCCAGTGTCAATTTGTGTTTAATTTGAAAAGTTTAATTAAAACATTCCAATTGCTTGTATGGCTTTTTTGCCGCTTCACTGCTTCGCCCAAGCCCATAGCCGTCTGTCATCTGCATCATTGTTGTCGACGCATGATTTCCCTCCCCTCCGCTCACTCGGATGACTTTGAAAGAAAAGGTGCTGCCGGCAATTTGGCACTAAAGGCGATGACATTAAAATTAATTCCACTTAGCAGGCGTTTCGGGAGCGTGCTCGCTGCTGCCTTCGCGCTTTCGCCACTCGTGAATCAACGCAAAATATCGCCGAAATAAATGGCGAAATTACATTTCACATCGCAAACGAGTACCCACCTTGCGCAGCAGCTCGAGAGTCTTCTTGATGCGCACCACCAGCAAGTTGAAGCGTTCCAGTTCCTGCAGCAGCACCACGCCCGTGGGCGTAATATTCATTTGAATTTGCTTCTTGACGCGCCAAACTTCAAAGGCGGCTGGCAGCTTCGCCAGAATGTCGGCAGCCACAGTGTCAATGAAGTCGTCACGACTGATGCCGCCCATCGCGTCACCTGCGTACGAATGAAGCCAACATAATTAGCACAATTTCGAATTAATGTCGAATCGAATTGCAATTTTAAATAAGTCAACACGCATTGGCGGCGTGCAGCGTTGGCCACGATCGACGCAACGGATCCGCAAGGCAGCCAGCACTTTAATTAGTTTCAGAATACCTAAATAAGCTAACATCGAGTCAGAGCAGACGCCAAAACTCGCTTCATTGCATTGCATACTTTGAGGCGTTCAATTCATTTTCGCTTTATAAATATGCAGAGTCAAGTTTCTATAAATCGATTTTAATTATGCAAATTAGTTTCGACAACCACAATACATAAAATTTATTCTATGATTTGTATTTTTTCTTGTTGGTGGTTGTACATTTTTTCACTAAAGAAAATAGAAAATTTTTTAATTTTTTCGAAATGTCAAACCACACATTGGGCACCGTTATGCTGTTATACGTCCAGCTGCACGGTCGTAACTCTGTTTGCGCCATTTATCATCGCACAAACACACTAACTCACTGACTGGCAAACAGCGCCGGACACTGTCGCGCAGTTGAGAACATAATTAAAATTTTGAATTATCGACCCGAAATTAAAATAGCGACAACGCCTAAACCTCTGCACGCATACATTTTCCGCACATTTGAATTTTCGCACTTGTTATTTACTATTTACTTATATGCTAGCGCATTGGCGGTATTCACGATCAGTAGCAACTGATATTACAAAAGCATTCAATTAACGCTGATCAACAAAGAAATGTTTTTTGCCAAACCCAGAATTCCATGGGTAATGGTGGAAGTAAACGAAAATCGACTAATTTGGTATCCACTGTCTGATGTCACAACTCCAAAAGCGTAGTTTTTGAATCCAGTATTGTTGTAATTGTAATTTACACCGTGAATTCAGCTATTGTACAAGTAGAACTTTACGAACCCAGGCCAACAAACAGGTAAAAAAAACATGTTACAAAATATATTTGTGTTTGCGTTTGACAAATGTAGGCCAATTCTTAAGACAATAACTACTTATACATCTAAAGACTTTTTCAAAGCTATTTTCTTGAAACTAACGTTAAAAGGAAAACTTATGTTTATTTAACAACCAAGAAAATAATTCATGCATTTGACAGTGAATGAATCGGAGATTTTATTAAGTTCGAAGTCCGCTCATTGTGATTACCGCCACTTTAAATTTATTTTATTTGATTTGTGAATGTTTAAAATTGGAAATTCCGTACAACATAATAATGCAACAAAAGTGTTACGGCTAATTAGCGGAAGTTTTCAACAATATTTTATGCAATACTCGTTGCACTGTTGCTACTGCGGCTGAATTACATAAAATGTGACACGTCACAAATTCAACTCTATTTTGATGATTAGTCATTGAAAAAATAACACTCTGCCTTATTGAATATAAGTAGCTACTCAATAAACTCAAATTCATTTTAGAAAAATTTTTTTGGTTTGGATTTTAACTCTTTGCATCAGGAACTTAACTATTATAAGTTTTTTAATAAAATAATTGCAATGTAACTATTACAATGCAACATAAATTTTATTTGTTGATTATAATTACACTGTGCGTGAAATTTGCCCTCAAAAATTTAGACATGGGGGGGACCTACTGGGTGAGTTTCCTATAGGTATACTGAGTTGAGATCCACCAGCCGTTTGGTAAGATTGGCTCTAGTTTATGAGAAATCCGACTTTGAAGTTTGTCGAGTTCGTCGCTAAAGTCTTCGAACATATAAATGCTAATAGGTCCTAAATCATTCCGAATATCGCTTTACTGTCTTCGGCAAGTTTGTAGATATTTTAACGACCAACAAATTTGCTTAAGACACCAATCCAAAAAAAGTACATTTAAACTGTGTAATTGCGATATGTGCATTTTTGAGCGCAGCGCAACGTGGCGTATGAGTGTCAATTATATGAGTGTTAATTATAATTAAATTTTGCTGGTGGAAATTAGGTTTCTGCAGTTAATTTGCGTTTGTCAATTTAAAACAATTAAAAATCAATTCATATCCAAAATGTGGTAATTCAACGTAAACATTTTTTTTTAATAATTATTATCGGCAACGTAAATGAAAAAAAAACACAAATAAAAATTATGAAGCAACGTAAAAAAAATTTCTCAAAATAATAGTTATCGGTAACGTGAATTAAAAAAGTCATCAATAAAAGTTATTAAGCAACGTAAAAAAAACAAATCCCAAAGTAATAATATCGACAACGAAAAATATGCTTGTTACTTATAAAAGTTATTATGCAACTCAAAAATATGTATTACATGATAATAGTTATAGGCGACGTATAAAATTTCTTATTGGGAATAATTATTACAAAGCAATAATTATAGAAATTTCTTAAATTAGGCCATTTTTTTTATTTCCAAAAATATGGATATTAATTATTTTAGGTCTCTGCTTTGCACACATATATTTGCATACATATACACTGGCAAAATAACCACACTTTAACTATTAAATAAGTAGAGCTCCTATTAAAATAAAATAAATAAAATATTAATAATACATATTAAAAAAAAATCAAATAAATAAAATATTTATTGTTAATATTTTATTTATTTCATTTTCCGTAATCTATTCGACTGCTAGAGAAATTATTGAGAAGCAATTCGACTGAAGGCATCATTTGAAAATTTTTAATAATTGTTGCATTGTTTCTAGTACTCAGCTCTTTCGTTAGTCGTTCTTTTGTAAATATGGTTAAAAACAAACAAATGACAAGTCGTGAGTCAAACACCGCAAATATGAGTATGAATAATTAAACACTTGGCCAGTCTCAATTAGCATCACTTCAACCAATCAAGAGTTTTAATATCCACTGTGGGCCGTTGAATGCACTTTTGCAGTCCGATTTTTGATATGCAAACATTTCAATTTCACTTTCCCCCAACTTTTTCAGTTGCTTAGGAGGCCTAAAAGGATTTTGAGCCTGCTGACCAGTTTGGCATTTGAAAATTTCAATTACTATTGTGCGCTGAGGCATGACCACAAATGCTGTCGTCACTAACTCAATCACTGGCTGGTATTTACGCCAGCAAACCCAAAAAAAGTGCATTGACATGGCAAGCAGACGGCAACAACAAAACAAACGCACAAATGCCATAGAATGCGTCAGGTTTTTGTTTCATCGAAATACTCTCGAATGGGCAAAAAGTCGAATTTTCAATGTCGCTGTGTGATTGAATTCAGTCGAATGTGCCACATGCAAAGCTATTTGAGATTTTTCCATGAGAATTGATAGGGCGATGGTTGGGGTTTATGTAAGGGCGTAAATTTCCACGACTTCCTAAGCAGCACTTCAAATTAACACACACACACACACACACATAAATGTTTTGCTATACTTTACCGTTAGGCGGCACTGTTGACTTCCATATTGTCACTGCATGTGCGCAGCGTGTGAATCCGTAAAGTAATAAAGAATGCATGAAAGTACATTGGCAAAATTTACAGACATATAGTGCAGTCATCGACACATTTTTCGAAATTATCGATCGGCCGCCAATTGTACGGTCGCACGCATTTACGCCCTTTCCGATGTTGGCCGCTTGCGAGGATGTGCCCAGCAATTGGGTGGCATTGAGTGTGCATGAAAAATTGTTAATATGTGTTGTTGGTGCTGGCGTTGGTAGCCATGGTGTGAGGCATGCAATAAAGTTAATTGCGTAACCGCAGCTAATTAATTCAATTAAATTAAATTAAAATGTGAGTTAAACCGAAGCACACAACTGGGTGTCGCTACAAGGGAAAAGGTGCACAAATATTGCCAATTAACGTGCAAAAGTGGCGTCAATGTGGGTGCGTAATTAGATACAGTTGCTGTAAAATAAATGCGCCAACAAAAAGTGTAAACCGGTTAAGTTTGAAATGCGAAGAGAATACGGAACAAATAAACCAGCGCTATTTTTGCTTGAGACTGTCGTCCGTGATAGAATCCAACTTGTTAGATTGTCCAATTTACCTGTTTGTGGCTGCAGCTCAATTAGATGCAGCCAAATGCTGCGCGTCGCCTGTGTGTAGTAACCAATTTCCGCATTTGGATGCAGTCCGAAGACGTCCGGCTTGTTGACCAGAGGCAATTTATCAACGTGCGCTATAAACAATATCACATCGTTTTAAAAATAATGAGCCGATCCATGTCACACATTTGACATACCAATGAAGTCTTCCTTCAAGATTACATCATCGTCTGGTATACAGTAGTCGACGTTCTCGTCCATGTAAAAGTGGAACGGATTGAAGGCATCGAAAAGGAAGTCGCCCATATATTCGTCCATGTAGATGCGAGTGATGCGACGGTCGAAATCGTCAATGACTCGCCCACCGTACATGACCTTGGAGGAAGAAAATACAACATTTTAGGTAAACGTAAGGAAATAAATATGGACAATGAACCACGTTGTTTGTTTAAAGTATTTAAAGTTAAAAAAAAAATCTCTCTATATTTGCTTACAAACACAAAAATGAAAAACAAATTGCAAATATTTACTGACCCAGAGGTCAGCTTTGTGCATTTTCACACTCACCTCTCCAATCAAATACTTGAGACTGTTCCACGGCACCTTGCCCGTCTCTTCGTTCACTCTGTTCAAATATGTGTTTAATATTTCGAGACATACATCAAAGTCGGATTCGTTGAAATCGTAGCAAATGTTCCAGCCCAACTTGTCGTACTTGCGACGTTCCTGTGTGGCAGTGAAAGCAGATAGAGAGAGAAAGCAATATATCATTATGTTCGAATGTCGGTATATCTGCCGTCAGCAAGAAGTGCTCCCAGCTGCAGTAACGTAAGACATGAGCCAAATTGCAGCACAGAAGAAAACGCAAAAGTCAATGCTTGTGCTGTGCTGACTGCAACTTGCGCACTTTTTTATTTTAGAAAATTAATAAATAACCAGTGAACGCGAGCAGACACATGCCATTTTTTAGATGGCTGCCTGTTGCAAGTCATGTTCTTGCCACAGAACAACAGATAAATGTTCATACAAACAAATGTGCCACGGCAAAGTACGAGTACTACCAACAGAAAAAATATGGAACGAAAACGAAACATTTTCCACAACACACCATAAAAATGTTTTCAAGTCTTGGTTCAGCCCAGAGCCTTCTACTTATATTACAAATTTTTAATTATATGTATGTACATCAATTGTAATGTCTCCCAAAACAAATGACCTTACTTTTTTATTTTGTTGTGCTACCAGTCTAATTTTTAATCTGTTAACCGCGACTTGAACCCATATATTTCTATAATTTTATGCATGGATCTCTTGTCCAAGGTTCATTTTTTGTATGATTTAACATTTGATTTGAAGTGGCAGAAAGGTTTAAAGGTGGTAGGATGCAGTAACAGGGAAGCTCTTGAGTTTCTCACAAACTGCGTCCGCAACCAAGGCGAGTTGTGGCCGGGTGCTCAACTCGACGTGGTGCCACTGAAGGACGCCCCTGTCAGAACGATCGTCAGGGTGTGGGTTCCCCCTCCAATGCTGGAGGATGAAGCCACACTCTCTCTGATCAAACTACAGAACAGGGATCTGAAGACGGACGACTGGACAATTGTCCGGGGCCGTGCAAGGGACAAGGATGCTGGGAAGGATCTCTGGATCAAAATTGGTCCGGAATCCTTGCAGCTTCTGCGTCGCTTGGACGGCAAAATTCGATACGGGGTAGGACAGTTGAGACTGATCCTACCGACGGACAACAGCAGTGAAACCGCAACGGCTGAAGGTGGTGCAGATTAATCTTCACCACTCTAAGGCTGCCAGCGAAGATCTGCTGCTGTTCATGGCCAAGGAGAACGTAGATGTGGCCCTAATCCAAGAGCCCTGGCTCGTAAGAGGCAGTGCTAGTGGATTGGGCTCAACCTTCTATACACTCCTTGTCCCACCGACTGAAGGTAAGTTGAGAACCTGCATACTTGCAAATAAGAGTATTGACGTTCTTCTCTTACCACAGGCTTGCGATCCCGATCTTACGGTGGCAGTATGTGAACGCGCAGGAGGCACTAGCTTTCTGATTGCATCCGCATATCTGCCATACGAGGAATTGGAGCCGCCTCCCCCTGCCTTCAAACATCTTGTACACAAGGCACACGTGAACGGGCAGGGGGTCCTGATAGGCTGTGATGCCAATGCCCACCACACCATATGGGGAAGCAAGGACATCAACAGCAGAGGTGAGTCATTTTTTGAATACATACTTAGCTCTAAACTTATTATATGCAATAGGGGCAGTCAGCCCACATTCTTTAATAAGAACAGGGAAGAGGTAATAGATCTGACATTAGTGTCGGACGCGGATTTAGTTAGGGTAACAAACTGGCGGGTATCCACAAAGTGTTCCTTCTCGGATCACCATCGAATACTCTTCAGTATTGATTTCTCTAGACCGAAACCATTGCCTTATAGGAATCCCAGAAAAGCTGATTGGGACAGATTTGAAATGTTGATTGACCAGCTGCCACCCTTCGCTGCAGAAGAACCGGTTGAGGTCGCACACATTGAAAAATCTGTCCAGCACCTTTCAGGGAGTCTCAGAAGAGCCTTTCTCAAATCTTGCCCAGTTAGTCGGCCCCGACGAGTACACGCAGCCCCGTGGTGGTCGTCGGAGTTAATGCAGCTACGGAAAGAAACGAGAAGACTATTCAACAGGGCAAAAAAGACTAGGGAGGACGCGGACTGGGCCATATATAAGCTAAGTTTCAACTCCTACAAGAAACAAATTTTAAGGGCAAAAAGAGACTCTTGGGCTAAATTCTGTGAGGATATTGCAGGTACAAACGAAGCCGCAAGGCTTCGAAAAGTACTGGCTAAGAATCCGGAGGTCCCAGGCCTATTGATTGGGCCAAATGGTGACCACACAGAAAACAGCCAAGGATCGCTGGAGTTATTAATGAGCACACACTTCCCAGGTTGTACAGATGTGGAAAGCACCATACAACAAGTTTTGGAGGCAAACCACTCTTACGGCACAGAAGAAGGTCTCGTGGACGACATAGTAACAAAGGAGAAAGTAACATGGGCAATTAGGTCGTTCAAGCCCTACAAATCGCCGGGAACGGACGGCATTTACCCAATTATGTTACAAAGAGTAGGCGATAGTATCATCTCTCGCATTGAATGGATTTTTAAGGGTTGCCTACTTTTAAGTTACATACCCGAGGAATGGAAGGAGGTACGAGTGGTTTTCATTCCCAAAGCAGGGAAATCTAGCCACACAGCACCCAAGGACTATAGACCGATAAGTCTCTCCTCGTTTCTGTTGAAAACCCTGGAGAAGCTTATTGATCTATATGTTAGGAGCAAACTCAGTGTCAACAACTTCAGTGATGCACAGCACGCCTACCGTAAGGGTAGATCGGTAGACACAGCATTACATGAGGTAGTTGGCACTATAGAGAAAGCTCTGGGCTTCAAGGAGTACGTGTTAGCCTCCTTTATGGATATAGAGGGGGCTTTCAACAATGTGAATACAGAGGCAATACACACTGGTCTGGTGAACATTGGCTCGAGCGACACAATTAACAAGTGGGTAAAGAATATGCTATCATCCAGAAACATTCAATCCTCTTTGGGCTCATCATCTGTCAGGAAACGGGTAACTAGGGGCACACCGCAAGGTGGAGTTATCTCGCCACTGCTTTGGAACCTAGTTATTAATCAAATCCTGATGGAAGCGAAGGCCAGGGGCTTCAAGATGATAGCATATGCCGACGATGTGGTGATACTAACTACAGGAAAGCATCTTCCAACGATTAGTGACCTCATGGAGACAGCACTAGCGGTAGTGCATAGGTGGGCAGAGAAGAACGGCTTGGGTGTGAATCCAAGCAAAACAGAACTTGTCTTGTTCACTCGAAGATATAAAGTCCCGAGCTTCAACATTCCAAAAATGAATGGAGCGGCTCTAAGGCTTTCAAAGGAAACAAAATACTTAGGAACTATACTGGACTCCAAACTAACCTGGAAAAGGAACGTGGAGGAAAGAACGAAGAAAGCGATGAACGCCCTGTACATCTGCAAAAGGATGCTGGGAAATAAATGGGGTCTGCAGCCTCGGATCATCCACTGGATGTACACCGCGGTTGTGCGCCCTGTACTTTCCCATGGGGCATTAGTGTGGTGGGAAGCAACTCGCAAGAAGAGCTATCTCTCCATTCTGAACAAGGTACAAAGGCTGGCATGCTTGGGCATCACGGGTGCTCTGAGGTCCACGCCGCGAGCTGGCCTCGAAGTCGTCCTATCTCTACAACCATTAGACGTCTTCCTACCAAACTTGGCTGCAAAAACTGCTCTAAGACTTAAGTTCTCAGACGTCTTTAAGCCATGCACGGTAGGGCACGCTTCAATACTTTCTGAAGCAGAACCAAATCACTCAGGTTTTAGATGCGACTATTTGGTACCAGAGATAGTTTTTGGACACACATACAAAACTCACACTCCCACAAGGGAAGAATGGGTAGCGGAGGCTGTCATCGGTAAAAATGATGTGACCATTTTTACCGATGGTTCGAAAATGGACATTGGAACTGGCTCTGGGGTCTACTCGGAAACGCTGGCACTGAACGGGTCATTCAAGCTACCTAACCAGGCCAGCGTTTTTCAGGCTGAGATTTTTGCCATCGAACAAGCCGCGCGTATGATTGAAACGAGGAGCCTAGCTCCCTCGAACCTGATCATATGTGTGGACAGTCAGGCAGCAATTAAAGCGCTAAGATCCCATTGCGTAAAATCGAAATGTGTCAAAAGATGTATGGACTCTCTACACCGCATTCGTCAGCACAACATCCGTCTTTACTGGGTGCCGGGCCACTATGGCATTGAGGGCAACGAAAAAGCGGATGAACTAGCCCGAAGAGGATCGGAGATGCCTGCGGAGGAAATGATAGGAGGGATATTCCCCCCCCTACAGGAATTCTACTCTAAATTAGAGAAAGCGGCGTTGAACCTAACAAACCGTAGGTGGTCGGAGACACCTGGTTGCCGAGTCTCAAAACTGCTGTGTCCATCAGTGGACAAAGGAAAAACGACAGAACTTCTGCAGTTCGACAAGAGAACAGTCCGCAGTCTGATAGGAGTTCTAACGGGGCACTGTGCCATCGGCGCCTTTGCCAACAGGCTAGGTCTGCCCTACCAGGATTACTGCAGAAGCTGTCAGGACGAGGAGGAAATAGAATCGGTCCAGCACCTCCTATGCGAGTGCCCTGCACTTCAAAGCAGACGTCACCGTTTTCTGGGTGACAGAACGTTTGAAGATCTGGGCCCTGTGGCTAACGTGCCACTAGGTGGGCTGGCGGCATTCATCAGAAGCACGGGCTGGTTCAAACCAGCCCTGGAGGGAACATGACAAGGGGGCTTTCCAAACACTGGGTATCGCAATGGGCCACGAAGGCCACCGAGTGAACTTGCCTGTGAACGGCAAGCTACCCGCTAACCTAACCTAACCTAACATTTGATTCGTCAACAATTGAAAAATGACACATTTTGCGGAAGTTTTGACAAATTAAAGTCGTACACTGACCACTCGAGAGATCGGTACAAACAAATTTTCAGATTGCGTATTGAAAATTATTAAACTCATTTAATATATTTAATTTTAAATTCTCTCCCCGTATACAAAGTAGTTGAACCTAAAATGGACACTGTTGGTACTTAAAGTGAGTAAATTTGGCGCAACTGACGTAGGCGATCTTTTTAGAAGTTGTAGAGATTTCAACATCGCAGAAACGATTTTTATGCAAGTAAGTCTTGTGAGTGTCTTCGATTCTTTAATTTGAGTATCTTTAACAATCTAATTACCATTAATTGGCCATCTTTGTTATGATCAAAAATCAAAAATCAAGCGAATCAAACTATAGTAAAATGTAAAAAAAGTAAAACTATAAAGTTGTGGTTATTTTAAAATTTTGTAAAAGAAAAATTCTATTCTTGCATTTTTTCCTTTATACAAATATTGCTTAAGCTCGCACGAACTCGGTTTGAGATTTTTAGTACTAAGTAGAAATTAAATCTGTGTGAATTTTTAAAATCAACCTAATATTCACAGACGTAGTTTGTGGTCGTCTCACTTACCTGCACGACTGCATGGAAAAAGGCCAAAACGTATATTAGCGGTCGAAACGCTGAGTGCGAACACGACTCCAATCGCTCCTGTCGCACCTTGAAGAAAGTGGAACGCAAATTCAACTTCAATCCATTCGGCGGCTCGGTGACAACTGAAAATGTTTAATCGTTTTACAATTTACAGCAAATTTGTTCGCTATAATTTATTCAGATGCTATGGCCAAACCTTTCAGTGATTTTTGCAAAATTCCTATGGGAAACGTGGGCGTTGGGTCGGTGGTTATCCACAGACGGAAGTCTGGATGTGGTGCCTCAATCTTCTCCAGATATTTCTCCAGCTGACGCACAAAGCTGATGAGCAAGTGGCCATTCTGCAACATCAGCCAGTACCCCTGCCGTATGGATTTGTCCAGCAAATTCAAGGCGGCCTGGAGTCAACAGAATGCCGCCGCGCAAACAACGCGCGGCCGCAGAGAAAAAAGTCCATCAGACACATGTAAGACATGGTGAAAACTACAGTCATAACAACGCAGTAGACAAAGCCTAACAGAGCAGCGCACGCACAACAGCAACAATAACAACAGCAGCTACAATGACGTCGTTGTAAATGCCGCCGTTGCGTAAGATGAGCGCGAAAAGCGCTGACTTTGTATAAATCCTTTGAGGATTTTCATGAAAAAACGGACGATGTTTTGTGCGTGCGCGGCAAGAATGCGAAAGCAGCCGCCAAAAGTAGTCAATGCGGCAGAAGCAACGGCCCCAGTAGCGAAATCCGGTGTTAAAATCCTGTCAATTGTGTTATTTATATGGATGTCAGTAGTGGATGTAGGGCACTTAAATTACGACACAACCCAGATGCGGCTGTACTTGGGCGATTGCAGAGCAGGGCGCAATTATGTACGTGCTCGACTTGGAGTGCAGCGTTGCTGTTTGCTGGTGAAGTTATAAAATGTTGTGTAACAGTCGTTGACGTATCGTAAGACTTTAAAATAAGAAAATGATGTAATAAAATCATTGAATACAATTCATTGAAAGCATAGCATAATTGAATAAAAAAGATTTGTGACTGACAAAACGACACTTTGTAAAGTAAATGTGACTTTAAATTTGTTAAAAGTCGATCAAAAGATGAGAAAAAGATTATAAAAAGCGCAATTTGACACTATTTTCGAAATATTTTTACTTTCCTTAGTAAACCGAAGAATTTTTTGCATTTTAGTTTTAGTCCTAAATAAGGATTTAATACAACGCTTTAATATGGAGTACCTTATAATTCCCAAGCTATGCTTTAATTGCATGGGAGATACCAAGCATACGTATCTAACATTCTCTAACATCTTCTCAAGAATTGGTCATGGGCTCGACGAAATCACGAAAGACCACATACAGAAAAACAGAACCAATACAAAACAAATTGCAAACAACAATTCCTTTCTCCCAACCTATATATCCTTCCTGAACCAGCGCAATGCCTCGCATTTATAGGGCTATCTCCTGCGCGTTGGCTCGTTTAAAAAAAAGAAAAAGACCAAATCCAGGCAAGTTAAAAACAAAAAATCTTCTTATCATTTCAAGGTTTTCTGAGGCCTCGTTATCCTTATAAGTAGAATTGTCGGCTAGGCAATCAACAGTATTTGTGCACTCAAATCATTGCTTGGATTAAGACTTGTCTGCAATTTGTTTTATCTGACCTTCTTCCGCCAGCATTATGGGTCCAATGACTATTGTGACGATACTGCTCGCTGACACTGTGCATGGCACTGGAAAGGAAGGAAAACTAGCATACTTGACATACTTTTAGGGGCATGAAAATTTCGCTAGAATATTCGCAAAGATGATTCGCGATGATACTGGACATTTTGAGCTCAATTAGAATGTGCGAGAATGCTCTGCGCGACAAGCAAACAAGTGTAAAAGGCAGCCGTGCGCAGCGCAGAGGGAAGAGGTTGGTATTAGCAAGCAAAGGTGCAACACTGGGTAGTCTAATAAGTAACACGTGTGAAGACAGCAAAGTATGAAATTGTAAGTAAAAAGACTACTGTTGTAGAGCTGCGTTAAAGAATGTAAGTGTGTTTTATTTTGAGCACAATCCAGAGAAACGAATACGCCTGCGTTGAGGTGGCCGAACTAATTTTTACTATTAATTCCGAAATTCAGACAAGACTTAATCCATGCAAAAATATAGTGCATCGATTTCAGGTTGCATCAATTCAATTGCATTGATTAGTGTTAGTTAGTTAGTGATTAGGGTTAGTTAGGCCGTTAAGACAAAACAAACCTTTTGTTTGAAATTTTCTTGCCTGTGTTTGGTATTGTCTACATTCTGTCTTTCTCCCAGTCAGTCTTCTCTGTCGTTATTTTGTCTGCGCTGCGTTTGCTTACATTTCGTTACACACCCAATATCCGTGATTTTACTATAACTGCAGCAAACATTTTTGTAAGCGACTTCATATCAAATTTCAATTTGGAAAGTAAAAAAATTATTCCTTTTTTGCACATGTCTATATACATCAGGCATGGGGGTTTTGCACTAAAATCCACTACCACTACCACTACGATACTAAATAAATTTAGTGGTAGCTGAATTTTTTCTACTAATCACTGATTTTTGAATTTTCTTGAATGAATTTTCTTCCACTAATTTTTTTAGTGGCACTTTTTACCACTGTCACTAAATAAAGTTAGTGATAGTTGAAAATTCCTCCACTGTCACTAATTCTCTTCCACTAAAGTTACATCACTAACGATTATAACCAAACATTTTAACATTTTTGTTCGTTTATTGTTGTTTATAAATTATGTAAGTCCTAATAACATTTATTCACAAAAGTCGACCTGAAGTACATTACTCTAAAATGATGTACGAACAGAGCTGGAATATTATTTAGCAGATGCAGACAAGTTTTATTTGTGTTTTGATAGATATCCTACAGTAAAATAGGTTTATTTTTAAATATAATACGTCGATTCCGTCCTCTGCCCCAGTAGAACGTTTGTTCTCATTTGCTGGCATGGTGAATGATCCTCGACATTTTCGAACGTCTGGTCTTAGTGAAAGCAAATAAGTTGTTTAAATAAAACATATAGTTTTGCACATATCGTTATTAGTGGTTTCTTTAATAGTAATGGATGTCCTTGTTTAGTGCAATATGCTTTTCACTACCACTAAATAAATTTAGTGATAGATGCATTTTTTCCACTAATCACTGATCTTTATTTAGTGGTAGTGCAATTGTCTTCCACTAATTTTTTTTAGTGGTCCTTTTTACCACTGTCACTAAATAAAGTTAGTGATTAGTGGTAAAAATTCAGCTATCAGTAAATGTATTTAGTGGTAGTGAAAAGCATAGTGCACTATGAATTTAGTGCAAAACCTCCATGTCTGATATACATACATACATACTCGTATGCCGAGGTTGAATTTTTTTACAGTCATTCATATTGAAGTACGACTTTCGACAAAGATTAAAGAGTAATACTGTTTTATACCGATTCCTAAGGGTGCGGTGGGTGATTTTTCGTAGGCAATTATTTAACTCTTAGTTTGCTGAGAACAGTCGCCGAAAGAAAGTGTTCTTTAATCTGTCGGTTGATAGAGTTGCAGATCTTCCAGACGTTAAAGGGTCTTGTGCGTCAATGAACAAAGTACACACCCACACCAGCCGCTTCGTAGATGTGCCAAAAAATTACGTCAGCTATTTTTTTCTGTAGGACCAACAAACACTGAATGTGAATTTACTAGCGACGCACACTCATTCGCCAATCGCATTGTTGCAGTTAGTCCATGTCCTGTTGACTTTTGTCGCCCGCAATTGACAGCATAAAGTGAGTGACATGTTCGCTTTAATAGAACGCGAACGTCAATTGACATTAGTTTGCTACTGCAACACGCTGCATTGTTGCACGACAATACAAATTTCACAACAATTTCGTTGTGTGCTTCCTTTTCTTTCGTGGCGCCACGGACAGTCGCTGCAGTGTACTCACCTTCTCCTGTCCCTGGCCCAGCGAGATGTGACAGAAGTTGCCGATGCCCACGCCAACCTGATCCGCCAGCTTCATTAAATCGTTTGTGGGGTCCGAGCCGGCGCTGAGGATGAAGCAAACGGGAATCAGGCAAGTCGTCTGCTCGAAGATGGCATGGAAACTAATCACCGGCGGCGTGATGTAGAACTCGTCCATTGTTTCGACGATGTACTCATTTATCGAACGGAAAATTCGATCGACGCGGAAACAGCGCAGGAACATTAATTTCTGTCGGCAGAAAGAAAGAGAGCAAGATAAAGTAATATGCGAAAAGTAAAATATTGAAATAATAAATAAAAAGCTGCTTGGCTAAGGCGTCTGTGGCTGTGGCAGCGGTGCCGACGACGGGCGGCGGCAATTGTGTGGTGCTGTGTTGTTGCTGCTGCTGGCTATTGTGCTATTCAGTGTTCGTTATGACAGGCTAACGAAGCGAATTGAATTTCAATGCGCGTTCAAAAGTCTCTGCGAGCTGTGGCGTCGCGCTGCGTCGCGTAGCATTTTCGCTTTGGCGGCGGCGCACAAGTGTGAATTGCATTTGGCGCAGCGTGTTTGCGTCACGGAGTCAATGTAATGGCTCGGAAAATTGCTGAATTATGGAAGTGTGCATTAACACAAACTCAAGAGTGCAACTGACTGGGCGGCGCACAGAAAGGGAAAGTGACTGCGGCGCGAGCGAGCTTAATAACTTGAGCGGAAAACTATGCAGCCGTGAATTATGAAGTGCGAAAAGGGAAAACTATAACACTTGCTGAGCTGTGCTGGACTTTAAGTATATAAAAGCTATTTTTTTAAGATCGACTGGTGTTTTGCTTAACCCTTTCGAAATTTGTTTAAAATGTAGTTACACTCAACTTTGTGGTCATATGAGTACTTTCAGACTGCCAAAACCATATTTTTCCAGTATAGGTCCAAATTCAGTTAAACGAACGCTCAGGCTGTGTACGTCCCAAAAAATTTCATTTTGAGTATATTTCAAATATTTCAGCCCACCTCCCAATAACACAGGGCAACAAATTTCGACTTTTGGTCGGCTTTTCTGGGTTGGACATCAGTTCTAGGGTAATTAGGGAGCACTGAGTTCGAATCCGCAAACCGTTTTTAAAACTTAGTTTCCGTTTTCGCATTCGATTTTTTTCGATTTTCCCTGACTTTTTTCACGTTTTGGATTGTAATTTCGAAACCAATAAACCGGTTGACATAATTTTCACGTTGCGGCATTTATAACTCCTCACGGCTTCTTTTCCTATGTAATTTATTTTTATAAGTTTTACAATTCCGCGGTAATTGGACCTCAAAGTCGGAAAATATGGAATTTCACGGCGTTTTCTTTGATGTTAAAAAACATGCAACTTTTTGGTAATCAATTAACGAGTTGATGTATAACCAAAGCAGAAACATCAATAAATACAACACAGCCAAATTATTTGGGGGAATACAAAATCGCATCAAAATAATAGCAAAAATGTACCATAGTCATTTTCAACACTTTTCAGCTTTTTTCCTTTAAAAACTAAGAGCCTCAAAATATGCAAAGTTTTAAATTTTTTTTGTTTTGAGCAATTCAAAATTTTTTGTTTGTTGCTTGTATTCCAGACTGCAAATGGAACATATATATAGAGCATATTTTGAAAATTCCTTATCTATTCTACCAAATCAATTTCATCCCCTTCAAAGTAATCCCCTCCCGATGCAATGCACTTATGCCAACGGATTTTCCAATCTTCGAAACACTGATTGTAGTCACTCTCCGGGATGGCCTTCAGTTCCGTCTTCGCTGCGGCTTGAATCTCCTCCATCGTATCAAAACGGTGTCCCCGGAGCGGTCTTTTGAGCTTGCTGAACAGCCCGAAGTCGCACGGCGCCAGATCAGGTGAATACGGTGGTTGCGGAACGATATGGGTTGAGTTTTTGGCGAAATGATCACGAATTACGAGTGCAGTATG
Organism: Melieria picta; assembly: GCA_964056695.1. Lineage (NCBI taxonomy): Eukaryota > Metazoa > Arthropoda > Insecta > Diptera > Ulidiidae > Melieria > Melieria picta. Next base: position 101,939,932 of record OZ057398.1, on the reverse strand, counting down.
GGATGGTGCATTATCGTGATGTAAAAACCAAGAATTGTCTTTCCACAATTCCGGCCTTTTTAGGCGGATAGCGTTACGCAAACGACGCATCACGTTCAAATAATATTCCTTGTTGACTGTTTGGCCCGGCGGAAGGAATTCATAATGCACAACACCACGATAATCGATAATTCAAATGTCACCTTATTTTTTGGACACAGTAGTATGCCAGCTAAAAGACCGTCTCCGGGCTTTCACTTAATGGGTTCAAGATAATATGTGAAGAGCTCAAAGTTGACCATTATTAATTTAACCATCTCTTAGATGCTCAAACATCGATGCACAGTTCGTGCAGATTTCTTATTTTTGTTAAGTAGCTCAAGCGTTATTCAAACTTACTGATCGAAAAATTTATCAACAGATGAAAATGGGTTAAGCAGAAAGCTGTTGGCAGAGGCTATAACTCGATAGAAGGCCGTTCTAGGCACACATACATCTCACTTGGGGTTGGGTTGTTGTGGTGATCTCAATTAAACTCTTACGGGTTAACGCCTTCCGGCCACAAGCTTTAAAGTGCAATATTTCAATTTCTCAGCACAACTTTTAAGCCGTGCAACGAGTTCTCCAACTTTCAATGTGCAAAGAACAAAATGAAGAAAAACAAGCTGAGAAACAGAATTCAACTGGAAAACGAAAATCGCAAACGGCGAAATAGTGTTCAGCAGCAAAAAAGAAGGCGAAAAACTATAAATGAAATTCAATATTAAACCGTGTGTGAGTGCGAGTATGCAGGCCAAGGCGAGTCCTTGCAAATGTATGCACTTGTACACGTGCAAGTGGGACGTGCGTGTGTGCGTTTGGAGGGTTTGTGTGTGTATGTGGGTGTGTGTGTGCAACAGCAAACGTCTGAAGCATTTTTAACAAGTTGCCAGTGTTACCCATCATCAAAACGCCATAATGGAGGAAATATTATATTTTGAGTTGTATGTGTTTGCATGCTGCAACAGCGGCGGCGGCGGCAGCAATGCTTCGCCTGTGGCTGGTACTTGCCTGGAATGCATTACATTTAACGTTGTAGTCGCCTGGACAAGGCACTTGTTCCGGATCCTCCAGATCAAACCACTGCAGCGCGCACGGTTTGAGTTGTGCAGCGTAGGATTCGGTTCGGTCGAGTCGGGTACGTGTCGACGATGTTGATGTGGGTGTTGTTTATTTTATCGAGTTGCCAACGACGCAGCAAAGTGACGCAATGGATATCGAAAGGAATGTAGGAAGTGCGCGCGGCACACAGCACAATACATGAAAATACAAAATATTAACTTTACTATTACAACGGATGCAGATATTTCTAGGAAAGAACTAAAACTCGAATGTAAAATAACAAAATTCAGCAGGTATTTTTGAGGCAGAGACTTTGTCTATGCCGAGGTGAAATTTATGGTAACCTTTTCGGGTGATTTATTTATAAAATATGTGCATTTAAGTCACATTATTACGTACATAAATATTTGGAAGAGGAAAAGATTGATTGATGCAACTTGCAAGCAAACAGGCTTTAAAAATCAATTTGTTTATGGCATTTAAGGGATTCATTGACTGAAAGGCTTGTCTAAAGGCATGAATTTATTTTATTTAAAATTAAATGAATCAAAGGAAACACTGTCTCGTAATTTTCTTGCTGTTCTTCGAATATTGCTTGACAATAGTAATAATATTGCATGACAAAAAATGTCTCGACAAAAGCGTCCTATTACAATTTATAACTATTTTTGTTTGGAAAATACTCGCACAGTCAATACACTCTAATTTCTACTACCCATACTGCAAATACTTTACTGAAACATCTTTGCTACAAATATTGCAATGCAATTTCCTCTCTTCTGTTGCATTACTAACACCAGCAAATACTGTGATTTGGCAACAGCCAAAGCAAAGCAAAGCAAAGCAAGAAATTCAAATTGTACCTCTTTCCATTCGGCTGTGTTCTTGGAGAAATGATCTGGCAGCGTCTCGAAAATGGCGGGAAAGTCGTTGGCCAGCTTCAAAACGTCGTCCCAGTTCTTGTCGGGCAGCCATTTGGCGGGACAGGCGCGCTCACTCTTGGTCAACACAATCGCGCCCTTGATGAAAAAGTCCAGCTCGACCTGCGACAGTTGGCCATCGCTCTGGCCCAGCTTGGTCGCTATCTGGAAGGAGAAGAGCAGCTTGTGCCGCTCGAAGATGCCTGTGCAGCCGTAGCAGTACACGTTCTCCGTGAGCGTCTTGATGATGTTGTTCAGTCGCTTGGCGAGCACCGTGTCCGGCACCGACTTTCGCAGCGAGAAGCTGAACACGTCCAAATAGGCGGCCAGCGCGTACTGGTACATGCTGTTCACAGTGGACATGTCGGAGAGTGCGAAAAATAGCACAGCGCCGCGCTTTGCCACCGGCCGGTAGCCGTTGCGCAGCTTCTCAATGTCCAAGCTCGTCTCCGCCGACAACTTCAGCTGCTCGCTCACGGCGGCTGCCTTCGTTTTCGTATTCTCCAGCGTCTCGATCAGCTCCACGTTGTCCAGCATGTTGCCCGTGGAGGTGGCCAGCTCGCGCAGCAGCGAATCCTCCAGTTGCTGCAGCAGCTGTTTGTTTTCGCTCGTCTGTGCAATGAGCATTTCGCGCTGCTGCTCCAGGTCGGGCCGTTCGGCGCGCACCACCACGCTGAGCAGCTGATCCTCCAGGCCGGACTGTGTCACCGTGTAGTTGATGACCATTGCTTTGGCGTAGACGGCCGGGTCGAATTTCGGATTGGCGAACTTGGTCGTGAGATACAGCCGGAAGTTCGGGTCGTAGTCGATATCCTTGTCGCCCAAAATTATAAACTTGCGCCCACTCACCAGCTGCACGTTCTTGGTGAGTATATTGTCAATGACGGGATCGATGTAGTCGTCGACATCTTCGAACAGCACCGGGTAGCCGTAGAGAATGGCCATCTCGAGCTGCTTCAGGAAGTCCGAGTCGTTGAAGGACAGTATTTTGAGGTTCTGACGAGCTTCGCGCTTCTTAATCCAGTGCAACGCCTGCAGTTGTGGATCGATGCACAGAGGGAAACGGGATGACCGCATCGTCAGAATTCCGTTCTGCACAGAGAGCTCGTCGGGTGGCAGGCCTTCCGAAGTCCAAGTGGACACCTCGACGTCGGTTGTGAGGCTCTCGTCGATGCGGAAAGGCTGTTGAATGGGTATTAGGCGATCGATGATATCCCTTAGCCAATCATTCATAACCATTGCTACGCGGAACTCCCACGAAAACGCGCCTGTGTACGCCAAGAACGACGCACACAGCAGGCACTGACCGACGATGGCAATCAGCTGTTCGGCGAAGTTGGCGAGATCGTTGGCCCAACGACTGCGCTCGGAGCTCAAACCACTGATCAGTTTGTTTGATGCAATCTATTAGCGGTTGAAGATAAACTCATATGTTTTCTTTTAGTAATTTTTTTTTAATAAATGCGCACTCACCAAACGTCGCTCTGCTTGCTGCATCATTTCGGTCAAAGCCTTCATTTGCTTCATGGATTCAGCGTATCTGTGGTTCAGATTATCCAGCGTTTCCTCTAGTTTCGCGATTTCAGCATTCAAATGATTGAGTAATTTGATCTGAATTTCTTGTTCCTGCACCAAAAATTCCACGCGCTCCTTCTTCGGTTTGACCTCTCTGTACACCTCGAAGAAGGCAATAACGGCACGCACGAACTTCAACAGACCAGCACCCGCAACCGAAATCTTCTCCATATCATCCAGATTCGAGCTCTTCATGTGCGCCCTGCAGGCGTTGATCTGCTTGGCCGTCAAAGCCTCGCAATCCATTTCCATCAAGCTCTTCAGGAAGTTCACGTCCGACATCATACCCTTGGCCGATTTCCAGTTGATCTCCCTGATGCCCTTCAAAATAGCCACGCACTCGCACACCACTTGCACCTGGGGCGGCGGAGTGGCGAACGAGCGAATCTCTGTGATTTGCGCCTTGTCCAAGTCGGCCAGCGCACGGCGGGCCTCCTCCAAGGCGGGCATGGCATCGGCGAGCGCGATTTCCGCGTCCTCCTTCTCGATGGCAATCTGCTTACCCTTAATCTCTACTTCAATGGACTTCTCCGACGCCTCGGCCTTCTTCACATTCGCCTTCTGCGTCGACGCCTCGATGTCCACCAACATGGCCTCGCACTCGGCAGACGCCAAGGCCACGTTCGCTTTCTGTTCGGTGACGATGATGCGCAGCTCGTCGATTTGCTTGGCCGCATCGTCGATTTTGTGAATGCCCTCCTTGAGGCGATCGCGCTGCATACTAATGAAAGCATTCTTCTCCTCTAAACGACAGAGTAGAGTTGGCAATGAATTGTAAGAGGCAACCCTCTCTTGAAATTGTGACCTACTTACCCAGGAGACGCAAATATGTGGCGATAAAGTCCAAGTAGTGCTTCGGTGTGACGTAGTTGTTGCGACGCAGTTTCAACAAGTAGTCGCGCGAGTACAGCTGCACCGAGCTATGCACGTGCACCACGTGCTCGACAATGGACTCGCGGTGTACAGCCGGAATCTGCAACAAGTTCACATAGAACACACGAATCGTTTACTACATGTGGCAACTGAATTGAATCGAGGAGCATATAACCAAAGAATATACAATGTTCCATACTTTTTGATATAACTCACCAGTGAGTGCTTAGTAAGGAAAAGTTTAGCGACTGCTGACAGAGCCTGCTCCGGCCAGGGAAACACCCAGTCGATGTAGGTGCTGCCGATGAGACCCGGGAAGCTGCGGCAACGATTACGCAGGGCGTCTCCAGACGGCGACATGCTTAGTGTCACGTGTAAATTCTCAGAACAGGTGCGCAAAAAGTATGCCCACACCGCGTCTCTGTTTCGAATAGAAGTGCAATTATGTAGTGTCTCTGTGCTTGTGATTCGGGTATTTAAAACACTGACTTTTAAGATTTTATAATGGTGATAATATGTAGCTAGAACATTTTGGTAGAAGCGAAATAACAGAAGATGAGCCATGATTTAGTTAGCCCGTTACGCTCGAACCTTAGAAATGGGAAAGATAGGACTAAAAAGTGGAAGCTTTAAAAGGAAAAACCAAAGGCTATTGGAATGATTTATTAGCAGATTTTGTGATTTTACGTGCGCTCTTTCCTCGTAAAGACTCGACACACATATGTAGAGACAATGCCCTGTCTCCCTGGCGGAAGGGTTTTCTCGTTTGAGGAGCACTTGTTTATAGTTCAAAATGTATTATTACCAATTTTCGTTCTTTTGTTACTAAATGGAATTGTGGAATGTTACTAAATTGAATTGTGAGAACTAGGTAGGTTATAGTGGCTGCCTTAGTTAAACGTCTATATTGACCCGTTATGATACCACGAATTTCATCCGTTTGAAATATGTATGCAACACTGTTTTTCAACATGTATTACAACACACATTTCAAACGGATGGGGAAAGGGGGGGGGGACCTAGAAGTAGACAACAGTTTCACTAGCCCGAGGTATCTGGTGTGAAAAATCAGCGCGCTACCCGCTGGACTATCGAGGCCGGCTTGTGTGAACCAAGGCTCTGCAAATTTTTAACCCGCTAAGCTAAGATGCTGTTGTCTAACTAGCTGACCCATTATCCCCGCATTCACCTAGTTCCGACTTTATTGTTCAACAGATATACAAGCGCTGTTGATGAACTTTAGTAAACAAAAAAGGATAACTTAAGAAAAAAAAGAGCGTTCTAAAATTATATCATAGAAACAGCGGAGATGTTCCAGGTTTCCTAGTACTTGTGTGTGTAATTTCCCTTAAGTAGACGATGTTCGTCAAGTACCTGGAAGCAGAGTAGCCCGCAGCTTCAGCAGCCGTACGGCAGGCCGATACTACAGCATCCTTTTCATCGTCGGGGAACAGTGCTGGCACCTGGCCAACGGTTAAGATGTTATTGATTAGCTCCAGAAAGCCTTCTTCCACTATCTGCAAGTACAGTTTCAATTGATTTACATCGCCGCATCTCATTGCGCATCTTCTGTGTCCTTACCTGTGCAGCGGTGAATAGGAAAACACTCTTCTTCCTCCTCACGCCCGCCATGTTGTAGAGTTTCTTGAGATCGTCCCGGAATGAGGATTCATTGTAGCCACGTGAAATTGTAATCTCGTAAACTTCGCACTCTGCGTGAGCGCAAATATTCAAAACAATTCAAGTAAAAATTAACTTTTCCTAAAAAAAAACAGCCAAATTATAGCGAACCTGCAGTGAATGCGGCCAGACGCGTGACGCTCTTCTTGCCACTGCCGCCCACACCAATCAGCAGCACATGACCGCGATTCATGCGCAATGTGCGGTGAACGCGCGTCAAGTGCGACAGACAGTCCTCGAACAGCACCAAACTCAGTTTGCCTTTGCGCTCGCCATACTCGTCCAATATCTGCAAGTGGAGGACGTGGGTCAAGAATGCTGCCACACGGCCGATGCGCTCCACCCACCTCTGAGAACAGCGCGTGAATGGCATCAAAGTCTAGCAAATCCTCGTACAAACGCGGCTCCGATTCGTTGAGCGTATTGCGGAAGTCGCCGTACAGCAGTGGATCGCGTAGAACGTGGTCCTTCAGTGTTATAGTGACCATAGGATTATCCGGATTCAGGAGATTGTACTGCTCCTCTGCCTCTTTTTCTGTTGAAGACATTAGCATGAGTTGAGTTGCGTTACGTTGCTCGATTTTAAACTTTTTTAATTAGCCGAAAGTGTGGCAAGTTTCAGGCCTCCCTCCTAATTATGTTTCATTTATGTATGCAAATCAGCCACCTGTCTGCTCCCCATACCCACGAGCACAATGCATTTGTGTAAGTTTAGAATTATAAATTAAAGGTTTTGCCAAAAAAAATCGATATGAAGTCATTAGCTGGAAGAGCTGCGATAAGAGAGCCTCACATCAGCTTTTGCGTGCGACTAGCGTTCCTCTCACTCGGATCGCCCGCTCCGCCACTGTTGCGACTTAAACACTTCAGAATTTTCATGCCTCACCATCCTCCGCTCACCTCGCCAACATTTCGGCGTCAGCCGAGTTAACTTACGTTGCGCCAGCTCTTCGGGATCGATGAAGCCGTACTCCACCTCGAAATCGGGCGGGAACGTCTCGTTAATCTCGCGCTCCAAGTGCTTCGTCATCAAGTTGATATCCTGCATAACGGTAAATGACGTTAACATCAGACACAAGTGCCGAATGGTGTTTACATGAATGGAAAACGTGTTTGTGTGAGTGACTGGCTGACTCCGCCGTATTCGGTGGATGGTTGTTGGGCGTGAGTGTACGTGTGTGTGCGCTGCTTAGAGTGTGTGCGTAATTGATTGTAATCTGCGGAGGTGCACTGCAGTCGTAGGTAGGTGCTGTGCTGTTTAATGGCGAATGCTTATATTTGAGTTTAGCCGTCGCGTCACTGCAGCCAGTCAAAGTGATACCAATCAATCTGCGTTGTCGTTCGCGCAATTTTAGCATCCGGGCGTGCGTGAACGCGCGGCCGGGTGTGTTTGTGTTTGTAATTTGTGCGAGTGTATGAGTGTGCGCTTTGTGCAGATGCTTGTGTGCGTCTTTATTTGTTTAAGCATTCACATTCAAATCGAATCCAAAGTTTTAAATTGCAGTCAATTTGGCAGCGACACATCAATCAGACGCGCCAAAGAATTACTGGCGTCAGCTGAAATGTGCGGCAGCGTGTAGCGTACAGTGGCATGTCAAAGTTTTGCATCAATACGGATGAAGGTTTTTGTAAATGTTTGAAGCGATTTTTGCAGTTGACCTTACCAAATCTATATATCTATATACATATGACTGACTGATTTATTATCGTCCAGCTCAAACCCCTAAAACTACAAACATGAAACTTGAACTATAGGTACATTTAAAAAAGTGAACCTCCCTAAGAAGGGATATTTTTAAATTCGGGGTCTAAAGGGGCAAAACATGGGTTAAGGTGTTGTATGAAGGAACTCCGAATTAAAAATAATTCGACACGTATTTTACGGTTTTTCGAAAATCTAAATATAACGGAAGTCAATCATAGGCTAAGGTTCGTATACGGGAAGACTATGAAAGAAAACATGAACCGATGGGCCTATTGACTTTAAAATTGATGAAATAAAAAAATTAAAACCATATTTTTAATTTTTGTGAACATCAAAATGCAAAGAGGTAAAGAAAGGCTTAAAAGTTTGGATAGAGAGACACGATTTTTTGGGCCTTTTGATTCGAAACTTGATGATAGCACTTAATATGTGAAATAATTCGATACGTGGTTTTAATTTTTTCGAAAATCAAAATCTGACGGGGCTAACGATGGGCTAAAAGTTTGTATGAGGAAATTGTGAAAAACATGAATTAATGCGCCTATTGTAAGTACACTTAGAGAGAAATAGTTCGAAACGTGTTTTCCACTTTTTTAAATTAACATATGACGGGGTCAGCAATGGAAAATGATGGGCCAATTTATTTCAAACCCCAAATGAGGAATAATTTGACAGGAACGCGTATCCTTTTAACTGTTTATTTTTGTTTCGAGAAACTGTTTTTTCTGCTTAATTTCCTTGAAACGGAGACGAGCACAGTCAACAAAACCATAGTAAAGTTTTTACCCTCTAAAATTAACTCATTATGTCAAAATTCAAGCCAGTTTCCTAGAAAGTCTAATATGTGATATTCGTTTTTGATGAAGAAGTGTATTTCATTGAAAATATATGTGCGCATATTTTAAGAAGATAAATTTACAGTATTGCTGAAATTTGTATAGTATTACAGAACAATGTGTGACCAAATTGGTTTAAGTAATTAAGATAACTATTTATATTTTGTACTCTTCTTCATTGCCGTTATTAAAGAAAAAATTAACTACAAACGTAATTGGTTTTATCTTCACGACGGGTGCACTCGACATTAACCCATTAGCGCCCGAACGGACGTTGTTTTAAGATTTTTTGGGCGACTTGATTTGGCATACAATCGAACGTCAAAAACTTCGGCCGAAATATTTTCCAATGAAAAATTATCTGAACTTTCGAACTTGCATAAAAATATAGTCTAAACACAAAGTTTACCATCCACGGACGTAGAATTTTTACACGTTAGAATTCTTTACGATTTCAACAAAATATTGAAAAAAAATTTATTTTCGAAAAAATCATGTTCCTTGTAAAATAAATGAATATAACCCTTTTAGTTTGAATTTATATAAAACTTCCTTTGCAGACAATTTTAAAACGAAAAACATCTGTCCGAATTTTTTGGCGTTAGATTTTGTACCGAAAAAATACCTAAAAAGTCTTAAAAATCATTCCTTCATGCACTAATGGATCAAGAGAAAAAAATTGTTTTGTCATGGTGAGTACACTCGACATAAACAATTAAAGCATTAATTTTTAACATATAGTCAACTTGCTTTTTGTACTAACAAGCAACTTGTACTAACAAGTAAGCAAATGAAGAGAACTACTCAAAAAAAAATAATTTCAAAATTTGACTGCAAGTGTACATTAACTTTTCGGATGCACTTTATTATTGCTCGCGCCAACCTGTTCGTGACTGAGTGCTTGTAAGTGTGTAACGGAAGTGTAAGTATATAGAAGGTGAAATGCGTGAGACGTCGACTGACTAACCTGTGTTGAAATTAATCGATCGCAAATGATTCGCGTGAACTCATTACGCCAGACGCGTATTATGTCGCGCGCGTCCTTGAAAAAGACGGCCCGTATTAGCAGCATGCCAGCGAATATCCTGGAGAGATCCTTCAGATTGAAGATGTAATGGAACTTGGACGGTGTCGGCGGCAGATCCACAATGACAACCTGCAAAGCGACAAAGTACAAACATCCGCATTGACAGCACATCATTAAAATTGTGTTTCATGCAAAATTACTACCATAAAACGTACTCGAAGAAAAATAATTCGTTTTGGCTGCCGTTCTACATAAATTCTAGTGCTGCATAAAATCAAGGCAGATTTATGAAGTGCCAGTTCGGTGGGTCAGCGAACCGAATGCAGTGCGGTAAATTAAATTTGTCTTAAAGCGTAAAATTGCATACAAATTAAAATTATCTCGTTTTCCAATATGCATTCAAATGTTCGCCCTGCGGTGCCCACATGGCTCCCCTCCACGCAGCTTGCCACCGCTCCCGGCGCAGTCCGAGCGCACACACACATTCGTCACAGCGCACATTTAATGCTATCATCATTACAATTTTTGACGTCGGCATTGCTGCGAGCCACCGGCAAGGCAGAGCAGAGCAGCGCAGCGGGAGCGGAGCGGCCGTGGTGCAGGGGAGCCAGTAAGAAACACTATAAGTAACGACGCTGTTATTCAAATAATTCACTTTACGCCATTGCGCCGTGCGTTCGAGGTGCGAGACAGCGGCGTACGAAGTGAGCCATGAGAACACGCAGACTGGTGTGCAGGTGCGAGTAAATCATTTTTGGCTGCAGCGCCGCCTCGCGTAGCAGCAGCCAGATGCCGAGCCAAACGAAATGAACACAAACCAAGCCAAACAGAAAGCCAAGTAGCAAGCGGCATGCTGTGCTACTTGGGCTTCCGTCAGCCCCGGCCCCAAAGCCCCACAACCTGCACCACAACAACGGCCGACAGCGCTGTTGCTGCGATTTATATACACAAAAGGGTTGTGAGAGTACAACGAGCGCCGCACCTAGAAGGAATACTCAGGTAATTAAGAATTCGATCAACTTTTGAATTTACGTAATTACACTGGTTAACAAATAAATATAAATTTGCTATCGCCGACATTTTACTGGAATTTTCTAGCTAATCACATCGAACCTAATTACGTCAAAGCTAATTACATCAATCGGAAAGTGAAATACAAAATTGGTAAAATTGCGTTATAAAACGGGTTTGGACATATTGCAGCATTCTCATAGTAAATGAGTTTTGTTATATAAGAAATGCTCTATCCATGTTAAAATTATGTTTATAACAACAACAACATTTGAGTTCGTCATACTAGATAAATGCAAAATTGAGAAAAATTGTAGACATAAGAACAGCTTACAACATTATGCAAAGTTTTCCTATTTAACGTTGTTGATTTCGAATTTTTTCGTTGGAGGAAAATTAATCGAATTACAGTAATTTTCAGTGATTTTTATATATATTCATAGTTTGAGCTATTTGAAAAGGGAAGTAAAACTGGTTTTGATAAACATCAAATGTTGCCAACTTCTAAGCCATGTCGTTCTGCAATACTTTTTTTTCTTGAAAGGGACCTGCTGAAAATCATGATCGGTTAATTTATTGACGGATCTCTGTTTAATTGGTCCCTACGTCAAAAAAGAAGTTAGGACTATTTGCCAATGATTTCTACAAGAGCCGCAAGGTTGAGTAAGAGGAGAAAAGAACTTTCAAAGAGAAGAAAGATTCAGCTGGGTGAATTGTTCTCTGCCAACCCGGGGAATCTATAAAACTATTTATTTTTATTTAGCTTTGTTGGTTTTGTCAGCAGGAGATATGAGTCCAACACATTGTGGTTTCATGATGGGACTCTTTGCCCTTCGAGTGCCCCTTTTGGAGTAGCTACGAATATCTGCTACAAGCCTATCTTCAGCTATTTGGTATATAAAACACTGTATTAATCCGAAAAAAGGAAAATAGTATAAAGTCTAATAATTTTCATGGTAACGTGAAACGTCTACGTTTTGCAATATGAGGAAAAGTGTTGTTTATTAACTGTTAGAAGCTCCATTTGCAAAAAAATTTTTCAACAATTGTCTACATAACACTTTCAAATTAGATTCTCGGCCCTGTCAATATTTTCGGATTTATCTATGTTTTTTCTTATTTTTTTCTTCTTCAGTGAATTTCTCAATTCACTCATTCAGCGATTTTAAACTTTAATGAAACAAATCAACAGAGTTAGAAATATTATAAAAGTGAGTTAAGTAAAGTTGTGTTTTTTTTTAATATAATCTACGCAAAACTGTATCTACCAGAATACACTTGAAATTTACTCAAAGAGCAAAAATTACATACAATCTCAAAAATCGGTGTAATCCCTTGCCTGGACAGTTGCTTACAAATACTACTCGTAGGTATATGATTTCTTAAATCAACGCATTCAATTCATTATTAATAAGAATTTAGCGCAATGTTATTGAAGACATTTCAGTTATTGTTTCTGCTTTGTTCCCGTATTGGAATTGAATCTTTTGTCGATTTTCCTCCAAAGAATTTATGTATCTGTGCACTGCCCTGCTTGGCGTTGTATTTCCTCAATCCTAGCACTGTGACTGCAGCAGCAGCACCAGCAGCCGTGAGAACGGGTGCGCGCGGCAGTGCGACGGTGCGGCAATCGCACACCGACCGACAAATGCATTTTTATCTGCAACGCAATGAAATGCGATAATATTTTAGTGTCAACAATTGTTAAAAGTACCATAAACTAATGCAATTCCAAAGCATCCAATTGGTGTGATACGCGCCGTGGTTGTTATTGCTGCTGCTGCTGCGAAAGAGAGAAGTGCAGTCAACTATAAATTCCGTAGTGCCGATGGCAACCACCGCCGCGACGAGGGCTTTCATGAGGAGGAACCACAGCAGCAGAGAGGAGAAATGTCGAGCGAAGTGAGCTGAGGTGACAGGAGACAACCAGGAGTGAAAGAAAATGCAAAAGTTCCTAATGCTGCGCGACCGGAAGTGCATAATCGAGTCTCCACATACAAACAGCTGTACGCGCACAGACACATACATACATATATACGCAACATGCATGCGACGCATAGTCACCGAACGGCGTAAAAGGAAAAAATCGCCGAGCACACACACACGCATTCGCACATTTACAGACAGAGGACAAATGCACACACACACACTTGTTTGTTGTGGAGGAGAAAGGGCAAACGTGGGAACTGCAATGAGGGCGAGACAGCTGCAGCAGCTTCAGCGACATCGGCATCGTTCAATTGGTACTTAAGGACACGGGTCGAAGAGCGGCACTGGACCGCACATTTATTACCCGCTACATGAACTACGACACGCTGTCCGTCCGATTGCTTGTGCACACAACCGAGTAAGCGTCAGGGCCGACAGTAGGACCATTTTTATTATATGAATTCGCACTCGAGCACCGCGCCGCGCCAAACGACGAATGCCAGCCGTCTGGTTATCACTTTGCGTACGCCCCTCGCCGCTCCGCATCCCACTGGCCCTCATTCATTGAATAATTTCGATTGTGCATAAACCATTTGGCAACAGCAAACAGAGAGCAGCGATGGGCGCTTATGAAAAATTGTCCTTATTTGCATATGTAAATCGATTACCATAAATTCTCAAGTGTAATGTGGCAGCTTACCCGCACAGTGCGCAGTGCACACGACAAAGAAATCCTCAAACAAAAAAGCGCAAACAAGCATTAAAGACAAATATGTACTACATACAAACAAATGTGTTGGGGTGAGATTTCGGGGCGTACCTTGAACAGTCGCAGCGTAATGTCGACCACAATGTCGGCCAACACGAAGAGTTTCTCATTGAAGTCGCCGGTCTGCAGATGCCCCTTGAATATGGAGACGTAGATTTGGTGTAGCGACTCGTCGTTGGGAAAGACAATGTTGTACACGGAGAACATGGATATAAAACGCGGGTCGACTTCGTTGCGTCCGCCGCCCGCACAGCCCATCGCAGCGTAGAACGTCAGATCCTTGAATTTCTTCCAGTTGAGGTCCTTGTCACGATCATACATGCCGCCGCGTTCGAAGAACAATTTCAACAGCGCTATGGGCTGTTGGGTGCCGTAGCTGCATTGGCAATGAAATTTTTGTATTAAAATAATCATTTTGCTATGCAGGCGGTTTTTATAACTGAGCAACACTAAGGGGATTCCGTTGAACAAAGGTGGGCATTATAAAATAGTAAGTTAGTAGTAGCCTACACACTGATGCCCACTGACGGAATCCCCATCTCTTATTGTATATGTAAATCCTCTGCAAACAGTAGCTTTGCTACGAATGAGGCAATGTCCTTGGGAAATCTGTTCATTAGACAGTGTGGTTTTGGGGAGCGTCTCATTGAATTGGAGTCCGGCCCCAGCAACGACACATGATGTGTTCTACTGCATGCTAACTATATGAAGTATCCCTATGGTTGACATGTGCTTGTTAACCCTACAGCGCCCGCTCAAGAAACTTCTGACAAGTCGGACACCAGTTCTTTTGAGCATCCACATGGGATTATATGATACTTCTTTGTTATTTGTATATATATAACTGTTTCGACAATTCTATTAGATCAAGATTTGCCCGTAAGTGAATTTAAGGAACCGTGGGAAAATTTTTTTTTTATTTTTCCGAGACCCATCCAAATGTTGATATAGACGTGAAACTTGAGGTGAGTGGTGTTTTCACTCCGTGCATCATGACTTTGTAATTTTTCTTTCAATTCTATTGATGTTAGGCTTAATATTTGCTCAAATAATATATATTTCATCTTAGATTTTAAAACCAGAGGAGATCATTTATTTTATCTATAAAAAAAGTATTCGAAAATTTATGATTTTTGAAAATGGTCGAAAAATTCACTTTTTTACAACTTTCATCGTCAGTAACTTCCCGAAATCTCATCTGATTTGGACAATCTATATATCGTTGGAAAGGTTAGTTAATTACCATCTGAACGACCGGCCGCTTGTGTTAGTCGGATGGTTGGTTTACGAGATATGTGAAATAACTAAAATAAGAGGGGACAAACATGTTTTTCGAAGATTTTTCGAAAACGCTTCTTAAGAAAATTTTTTGATTTTCAGTTTCGTGTTCAGTAGTCGAAGATTAGTCTAAAAAATACTTTTGTTTTTAGGACCACGCGATGAACCCATTTTTTGTCGAGTAGTGTAATAAAGTCCGTCTTGAAAACAATCAAATCTATCTTACTCGGAGACAGTTTTTACGAGCATATTTGAGCGGCTCCAGAGGCCGAGTAGCTACTAATAGTAAATTTTACTTTCATGTTGATTTATTTGAAACTCCAACCATGACTACCTGACTTGTTAGCAAAGGCACTGAGCTGTGGTGTCCGCCCCGCTGCTTCAACTCTAACCAAACGCTTACGGAATGTGCATCCAAAGATGGTAGGTGAAAGAGTGTAAAGTTCAGTCTCCTGGCAATAATCAGACTTCAGATTTACTTTTTCCCTAAACTATTTTCAAGCATGTTTTCATAGTCACACTGCAATATTGTTGGCATACATATTTCTAATAAAGCCAATGTGCTCTCTCTGAAATTTATATTCAAAGGGAGTGCAGCGGGCAGCTTGCGACCAGAGTATTTAATAATATATTCTGTAATGCGCTTTAGCAGCCGAAATGGCAAAGCGTTCGTTGAAAATTTGGCCAAAAATGTAATTTCGTTTGATCTTACTCGTCAACTTGTGGCATGTTCATGTCATCGATGAAGCAGGCAATTTTCTTGCCTATCGGTGGGCCGTACGTGTCCTTTGTGCGCTTCTCTACGGCCGCCTCGAGCGTGCGCTGCACATCCAGCGACGAGGTTCTCGATGAGAAATTAATATTCAGTATGATCTGCAAAAATCGAGCACAAAAACGCCATCGAGGGCAAATACCATCAGCACTAACACCGCCCGCACCGAAGGACACGAGTGTGTTAGTTTGTGTGTGTGTGTGTGCGGTAGCGCAACAGCAAAACGAGTGACACTGGCAACGCATTTAATCAAGTGCACAACGCAAACAAAGTGAAGCGCTTGTGCAATGCTCCTACACACTCACTCACACGCACACGCACACACACGTGTCGGTGCGCCTCTGCCATAATTGAGAACTCACATTCGAATCCGGATTTAGATTACGTAAATACTGTGAAATCATGGCGGTCTTTGATGTGCCGGCCTCGCCAACCAACAGTACCGGTCGCTTGATCTAAACAACGGACGCAATCAATGGCGATGGATGATGTGTGATGCACAGCCGCCAACATGCAAATAAGCAAATAATATTAAAATCTGCTGCCGCGGCACGGATGTCGCAGCAGCGCGCTGCCTGATCAGCCTCGGTCGGTCGTTCGACCGGTGCATTGTTGGGCGTCACACCGACCGGCCGACCAGTGCAGCGCAACCACAGCCCATCGCACTCACATCACTCATTAGCGCCAGAATATTGTCGGTGCGAGTGCTGTCGACAGTCGGCACCAGAATTTCGCTGAAGTTCATTGACGGATCGTGCACGTACTCGCGCACCACCCACTCCCAGGCTATCCAGCACCCCTGCTGCCGGCTGTAGTAGTACTCGTAGAGGGTTTCCTTCGAGTTGGGCAGCTGGCCGCCTGTGGCCGGCTTCTCGTGCGAGTCCGTCACCACGGGGAAGCCAGAGACGCGTTTCACGAACTCATCGAAAACGGGCTTGTCATGCTCGATGAGGCACGCACCCAGCGAGGCATAAACGCACTGCCGGCAAGAGGCAGAGACGAAGGCAAAAACAGACAGCAAAAAATGTTATCACTAAAATGGCATTTTAATTAACTTGTGAGGTGAGTGTCTGTGTGTGTGTGTGCGTTCTGCTATGCGTTGCAATTTGGATAATGAATACAGCTTACAGCTAAAGCAAAAAAGTAATAACTGCACAGGCCTATCGACGGCATGGGACGCGACACTGAGTGCTGTTGCGCTGGAATCAGCGGACGATGATATTACAGGTGCAGCTGTCCCACTCGAACCAGTGGGGGCACGACCTCAATTCAAATTCGATTCAACTTGTTCCACATTGCATGTCGAATATGTTTGATGCTTTATGGAATGATTGAACATGTTGAGTTCGAAGGTAAAAATTATAGAAAAAATACGGAAGCGAAAATGGTCCTTTGGAAGACGGCTGGAAAAATTTGCTTTCTTCAAAGTGTGTTTCTAAAAACATTAATGAGGTTTTCTTTCTTCCTTTTTTGATAAATTGCCGATTCATACATACATATATAATAAAAGGAAATGAGGAAATAATAAAAATAAAGGAAGGGAAAATAAAGCAAATAATGTAATAAGGAAAATATAACGTTAAGACTATCAGTATTAACAAAAAAAGTAAAACAACGATCGCAATTAGGGCATGTAAGGTTCGTAGTTAAGAATCACAGTTTAACTTGATGAAATTTAAATCTGAAAAATGTAAGCATTTCATTTGCAAACTTTTTTTACATCGCTTACACCGTGCGACAGCATTTTTTACCCCGGGAAAAATCCATATGGGCGTGAAACTAGAGACCAAATATAGTAATACTGCGTACTCAGTTTTTTATTTCTACATCCTTTGTCCTTTTAAAAGAGCTTCAAAATTTTGAAGGGGATAAACAATATAAAAAATATAAAAAATACTTAACCTCGTTGGAATATGGCGATATGTATATCAAATGAAAGAGGAAAGGCTCCAGAATTTAAATAAAATTAATTTTGTATATATTTGTGAAAAAAGGATATGAAAAAGGTCCTTTGAAAATTTTAATCCTTTATATCCTTGAAAGTTTACATAGCATTTACTTGAAAAGTAAGTATGTTAAAACCCCAAATCTCCCTGATCGTGACGTGTCAAAATTTCATTACTCTAACTTTATTAGTTCGAAAGTTATTAAAAAAAAGGCGGAAGCTGCAATTCTAATGAAATACAAAAATTCTAATTTATTTGAGTATCAGTATTTTCAATAAAAAAAATATACAAAATCAATGAAGCGAGAATAATAAAATTTTGACACGTGATCAAGGAGATCTTGGGTCTTAACATACTTACTTTTCAAGAAAATTCTATTTACATTTTCAAGGATATAAAGGATTAAAATTGTAGAAATAAAAAACTGAGTACGCAGTATTACTATGTTTGGTCTCTAGTTTCACGCCCATATGGATTTTTCCCGGTGTGAAAAATTTTTTTAATTTTTGTCGCACGGTGTTATCACTCATCACTTTCATCATTACTATTCAAGTGTGCCGCAAAGCACTCACGTGTTGTGTATCGAACATGCCCCATTCACCTCACCTGTATGAATCCGCACTCGATGGAATCGTTGTCGTAGACAATGGCCTGCGGCGCATCCGTCTTGTCCGACGTGGTGGCGTATATTGGCAGCAGAGCGTCGTAAGAGTTACAAAACTGCACCACCATATTCAGCTCGGTCTGCATAATGACCATTTTGAGCGGATTGCCCTGCGTGGAGCCGTCGACGCCCTCCAGTATGAAGCCGATGGATTGTATTATGAGCTTCTCGAAAAAGTCCTATAAACAACGCAACGCAACAAAGTGAGGTTGAGCTGAGTGCTAATGGAAAGCTACGCAAACAACTAACCTCCAATATTTCATGTTCGCCGGCGGGACGCGTTAATACCCAGCGCTGCCAGTACGGAGCGTAGCGCAGATTTTTCGGATCCACATACACCATGCCGGCACGCGATACGGTGGCGGGCGAGGCATACCACAGATTGCCCACCTGAAGAGTGCAAAAGGTGGTGGTGAACAATTTGAACTGAGTTGGGGCAGGGGCAGAGTGCATGGCGTGCAGGCTGCGGCTGCTTTTTCGTTTTTATTCCGCTTTTGCGCTTTTTTGTTGAAGACAACAAAGCTGCCGGGGCCAAGTCATCACAAAGCGATTTGTCTTTGCATCAACTAAGCAGCCACCGGTGAGCGCATGCTGCACGGATGTAGATTTGTGTCCTTGTACGGGCAGGTGACGCTGCGGCATCTGACACGTCGTTTTCACGCGAAAACGCCCCAAAAGCAAGCAGCCATTGGACCGTCGCGTTGCCTGTCAGCGAACGGAGCGTCCCAGTGCCCGCCATGGCTCGTGTCCCAGTTGCGACACACTCACCTCGAACAGCAGCGCACAGTAGTTTTCCAATCTGATGCGTTCGCCGTTCGCTAATGTCAACAGCTTATTATCGTCCATAACGGAGTTCATGTTCTCGATCCACAGCGCATCCACGTCGCCGTCGAAGCAGACGTAGCGGCGCTCCTGTTGGGGAACGAATGCATTAGGCCGATTGTATTAGTTCGCAGCCGCAAATGTGCGGGCGGCAGAGCGGTCGGTTGGCACTCGCAACGCTGCCACACTGCAAGGTCAGCGGGAGTGGCGGGCGCGCTGGCTGGCAGCTGGACGGGTGAAGGATGGATGCATTGCGTCGCATTGACTGCATTGACTGACAACGCAATCACACTCGCGACTTGTGGGCGAGACGAGCTGGCGCGGCGTGCCGCGTACCAGCGTGGATATTGTTTTGCGGTGTGGCAGGAGGCGCAGCTGCTGCGGTGTGCTGGGATTTATTAGCGCAGCTGGCAAGTGTGACTTCCGCTCGGATGGCTGCTCGCGCTGTTGCAGCGATGTGTGGCCGTTGAGTGTGGTGACGTCCTCTGCGCCACACTGACGCCAAACTCGCCAAATGCGGCGCCACATCAGTGCTGCTGACATTGAAAGCAGCGCTTTGCTGGCGGCGGAAGGAGGCGATAAGACTGACAGTTGGCAGGGCACGGGGTGCTATGTGAAATGACATTTGTGCCGTGTACCAGCAGTAACAAAGCGCGTTTGCAAACGTTTGCCCCCCGTGAGTCGAATGGTGTCGAGTTACATTCTCTCTTATTTCCTTTCAAATCATTCTTGGAATTTTCGTCGACAGATGCAGCAGTTGGCATTGACACGAAATCTGCATTGGTTTGAGTTATCTACAGTTGAGTTATCGACAATGCCGCTTAAAGAAAATGCGCTGAGGTCGTCAGAGATATCCGACTAGAAATTGAGAGAATATGCGGAATTTTTGCTCTGCAAAAGAAATTGCAATTTTAGAGAAAGTAGGTATGCACATCGAAGTACAGCTCGGCTGCTGGTAGTCGGACGGACTATTTGTTAGTTTGTCATCTTATCCAATGGTCACCGTGTTACAGTTGTTAGCGGGGAAGACCACAGGTTCGAGGGTCATGGGCTCAAATTAGCACATCAAACCGGCGCCCAATAGAGACAGGTTTTCTTATAATATAGGTTTTCTTTCTTACTCTCAGCAGACGGTAGGAAACCTCTAAAAATAAAAGTAGACCTTCTGTGTAAGTCCCTTGCATTCACGTAAGAAGGACTATTGTGCTAAACGCTCGATTTATTTCACCGAGACCAGTACACAAATTGCAATTTATTTATTTATTTATTTATTTGTTCGCTATTTTTAATTAGTCTGAAAGAATTCATTCTGTAGACCGAATAAATAAATAAATAAATAGATAAATAAATAAATAAATAAATTATTCTGAAGTAGCAGAATGGTCATCAATAATATAGATGAAAAAATACCCAGCACAATGGCTAATGCTCCACTGACTGGACTTGGTAGATGATCGCTCACTGTGTGATCTTTCTAGACCAGCAAGCCGGATGCTTACCTAACCTGACCCAGGTTAGGTTAAGTTAAAGAAGGGATGTGTGCACTTGCACTTCCCACTCTGAAGCCCTGTTAGTATCCATTGTGAAGCCCATTGTGTACTATTTAACAGTAATGTAAATGAATTATTATTTTAGAATTTTATTTTTTTTTAGGTTAGGTTAGGGTGGTTGCTTCTGTGTCTGTGCGGACTAACTATTTAATTATTTAGTTTAATGATTTCCTCAAGGCGGCTTATATAAACACTTTGTAAATATTTTTGCTTCGTAGCTATTTAAAGAAACATCTAAAACGTAGGAATTATTTTTTAATTGGGGTTTTCAATCTGTTAAACCCTAATTAGCCATCGTTGAGCTGTGCAGCTGAAAAGAGATAAAGTTGAGTAGGTGGCAATTGTAAAATTGTCACTTAACATTCGTAGTGACGCGCAAATTGCTGCCAGCAGCTTCGCGCCGCCAACACGCGCACCGCCACCGCAAACGCTCTCCGCACATTTGCGATGAAAAGCGAAAATTGCTCTGGTCACCAAATGAATATGCGTGTGTGTGAGTGTATATGCATGTGCGTGTATGTGCATATGTATGTGTTAGGGTGTGCATACGTCGCGCTCCGTTGGCCTATTCATCTCGCGGAATATATTCGAAAATAATCCATCAATCCAATCGCGTGTGTCCATGTCGAGGTAGCCGTATAATTCGATCACCGAGCAGGCCTATAATGCAAATTTTAAATTAAAATTAACAACAACAGCAACAACAACAAAATCCAACCAGATGTGAGTTGGATATGTGTTCATTTTGCAATAACAACAGCAGCAACAACAACAACAACAGTCATGGCACCAACAAAAAAGTGCCAAGCAATTGAGGTATTTTGATGAAATTCATGAAAAATTCGACGAGCACCGTAACCAAATTATTTAAACAAAAAACAGAAATATGTGTAAAATGAAAGAGCAGAAAGAGACAGGGGAAAGAGAAGGAACTCGCTCGAATGCAAATTAACAAAAATACCAAGCGGGCAGCGCAAAAAAGTGGGTAGAAATTTAAATGAATTTAAATGAAATGCGGTAAGTTGTGGTGGGGAGCGGACAATAAATACACACACACATGTACGTACATTTGTACGCATACATATGCATGTAGCGTGTGTGTGGATGGACGAATGGTAGGTGAAATGGTAAAAAGCAGTAAAACGTATGTTGAACTTAATTTTGCGCACACATTCGCCGGGCTTAATTTACTGACAGCTCGCATTTAGTCGAGTTCGGACTCGTTGCGGCAAAGGGTGATTTTGAATTAACTTGACCGGCAGTTTGAACGGGATGGAGCGAAAAATGTCTCATCAGATTATGAATTTTGTGTTTTTTTTTAATATTTTTATAGATCATTCACTCGAATAAAATGCTGATGAAAGCAGGAGTATTAACCCATTGCTGCCGGGTACCAGTTCCACCCATACGATTTTGATAAAATTTCATACACGACCTAAAAGTGACCCAAAATGACCAGAAACAAACAATTTCAGCTTTATATCTCTGCACGTTGCTGAGATATTCATTAGGTATTTTGTACCCATTACGCAGCAATGGTAGCTTTTTTCCATACTTTGTGAAGTGATCAGCTAAACACGTGCACAAAAGTTGTATTTTTTACAGGTGATTTAGGAGGCAGATTTTTGTGAAGTTCTAAGGCCACTACGTTTCGCCACATTTTCCACCTCCGGAAAAATCACGATTTTTGGAGTCTGGTAACTCTAGCTAGATGGCGAAATTTTAGGGTGACCTTCACTAGGTTAAGGTAGTTCCATCTTTACCCTAACTATCCCTATCAATGGTTTTGAGAGATCTCTAATATTGACTTTTTTGTGATTTAAAAAAAAAATCAATTTTCATGGGTAACATTTTACCCATTAGGCAGCAATGGGTTAACCAATCCCTGTTGTTTGTCTATGGTGTCATTAGTGGCTCTGTTAACGGTCCTTTGTTTTTAGGTGAAATTGTCTTCAATATTCCTGTTCCGGTACCGCGTCACTACGTTTTGTTTGTAGTATGTGTGTCTTTACATAGTGTCAATGAACCATCATCTCTTCCCTTTGAGAACGGAATAGAAATAGCAAGGTAGAATTCTCCCTGTATACGGACGTTTCAAAGATGCATTTTGGTATGGTAGCAGGGATGGGCTAATAGAAATTTATTCTTTCAGGTGCATTCCGCTTTTTTTGTTTAAGTGTCTCTAAAAAAAAGTGTTTAGTTTTCCTTTTTTGTCTTTTCGAAATATTTTCAATTAAATTCTAGAAATCTGCTACTAACACTGTTAAACTTTTTGTCAGTTGGTTCCATAAGTAATTAATTCAAGAAAACAATACATACTTCAAAATTTTAAACATTATACATAAATGCTTGAAATAGCTCGAGTCGCATCAGCTGATTTTCAAAACGCTTTGAGAATCTTTAACCGTTCATACGCAGTTTCGAAGCGACTAGAAAATTTAAGAACTCATATGAAATGTGCATTGACTCGATACGCTTAAAAAGTTCGAGGCGATTTTAAATCGTGTTTATATTGTATTGAGTCGATTCGTTACAAACGAGGTAATGGAATTAAAATAAAATACATTTTTACATAACTTGTCATGTCAGATGTGCTGTTGCCAACACCAGTATCAACATATTTTTTAAGTGAGATTTTTTTAATTAAAATTGTGAATAAGAATAAATTTCAAAAAGTCAATGTAACTTCTTCATTCGACGTTCTTGCAATATTAAATTTTTTTGCAATAAATAATCAAACTATGATTTGATATTGAAATGTTATTGATAACAAGAATGCCATATAGATAGCAATGCACTTTCACATTGTGTGCAACAAAGAATTATTTTGTATGCATATACCTTTATCAGTTTTTTCTGCTAATTCTTATAAACGAAATATTGAAACATAGAAATACCATAGCAAGGAATACAGAAATAGAAATTAAATTCACATCATGCCCATGGTGACTTTTGAATGATTGACAATTTCAATAAGACAATTTACAAAATCCACTACCGAAATAACCGGAAATACCTTACTGTGTGTGTTTCCGGTTTGTCATTTGCCCAAAGTCAGCTGCAGGATCGAGTTAGCCATGATGCCAGCTGCCACCAGCAACTAACAGCAAATACATACAGCGGCCATTGAAAAATGTTTAAGAAGCTGTTTTTGTAACACCAGCAACATCAACACCAACAACAACAACCACAACATCAACAAAGCCACAAGCGCTGGTTTTGATGGTGGTGTGTCGGTGGCACCGATGCCAGTGAGAATTGCAACAAAAGCTTTGCACTTTTTTCGTCGACTGTTGTTGCCGCTTGTTGGCGACTGCTGCTGCCGTGGACTCACCTTGGGGTTAAGTGTGGTGCACTTGGTGGGCAGGCCCATGTGGCACTGTGCCTTAATTAGTGTATTTATGACGACAGTCTTGCCGCCACCTGTTGGCCCAACAATCATGGTCGAGTGTCGGGTCATCATGGTCTCGTACATTTGCACCACTTTGTCCTCCTGCGGGGTGGCACGTTGGGCCCGGCATCGAGGCGATTACACCAACGGCAACAACGCAGTGCAGTGCAGTGTCCAGTTCAGCGACCAGTCAAGTGATGCCATTTTTGTTGAATATTTCATATATTATTTGCGGATGAACGGGGGGAGAGAGAAAACAGAATTTTAAAGTGTATGAGAAATTTGCAGTTTTTGTGCGTTGTGTCGTTTAGTTGGTTTATTTTTCTTTGCTGAAAGCTGCTGCAGCATTATTTCCTGCATAGCGCTCATTGTGTCCAGGACGGACGCAATTTGCGATGTGTCAAAGTGCCAGCTGTCGACGGTGATGCACAAAGAGAAAATTCCTTCTCATCAACAACGCATTTAGGGCATTCGGTTTTTTCTTACTGCTCGCATTTGAAATATGTGTGGCTGCGGGACTGATGGGAAATGTACAAAGCGTTTAGCCAGCTCAACGTAAATGGACGTGCTGACGAGCTTCTCTCGAGGAGCTTCTCACATTTTTCTTCTATTGAAAATACGAGTATATACTTAAAAGTGCTAAGGACTCATCAGGATGTGCATTGCTACAGTTGACCACAAGTTCGCTAGAGGAAATACTAAAAAGGTGTGGCGAGTAGTGATATACAAAAAGTATTAATCTTACACAAATTTTGATTTTAAAAAGGTCTCTGAATTCTATGAAATGTGAACTCCTTTTTTAAGGTTTTGCAACAATATAAAATTGTAGAATAAGGAATTAGAACAATAATGATTAAAATAATTTTGTAAGAAATCCTAAACATTTTTAGACTTGGCAACTCTGCTGGACTAATTAATCTGTCTGTTTAATGACAGATTAATAGGATTACAACTCGTTATTATTTAAAAACAAATAAAAAAAATTTATGTCATTAAAAAGTCTGTTTTATAAGTATTAATAAATGGAAATTACTCGTAAGGGTTTTCGTTGAAGGGTTTTTACTAATTGAATTAAAAACAGTGTTAGAAATTGCTTTAGCAGACTTTTGATAGTGAATATAATAATAAGGGACTTTCCACCATTGCTTACCAGATTTAAACCTTAAATAAGCTGATAAAAATAAAATTATTTGTTATTGTAGTATTATCGTACCTGATCCGCTAGCAAAATATAGCCATCATTGGTCAGTATATAGCGGACAGCCGCATTGAAGTCCGGATAACCAATACGTGGGCAGTCAATTCCCGGAAATAAGTCCTGTTAGCAAAAGTGAAACAAGAAGATAGAAGTTAGATTGCAGGGAATTAAGAACATACTATATATATTATATATATAGATTATATATGAGTGGAAACGATCATAAAACTATTTTAAACATGATAGCTATTCTAAAACATGGAATTATGCGGCTGACACTGTTTGTTAAGAAATTTCCGTCAAGAGTAATATTTATTTATTTTGATGTTGTTTTAACGGGGACTCAAACCCACAGCCTTTCGTCCAAAGCATTCCTTATCGATTTACAATAGCAGACACATAATACGATGCATAAGAGATACATTTTATATTCCCAACAACAACGAGCTGTTTAACCCTTTCAGTCACAATGTCCAATATATTGGACTACAGCCCATACAATTCATACAGAACGGGTTTATTTTCATGTCGGAAAGGGTTAAAGACATGGACGTAGCACAGCAAATTAACATCCATCGGCTACGCTGGCTTGGCCATGTCTGCCGTATGGACTATGAACCCTGCCGGCAACTCAGCTAACTTTTAACGCACTTTAATCTAACTAGTTGTGTTAATTCTCAACTAGTTGTGGTTGATATTTGGATTATTTTCAATGGAGCGAACTGACTATTTTAACATTGCAATGGCCTAGGCAGTAGTCAATTGTCCGATTCTTTAAAAGTTAGTTAAAAGTAGTGTCCGCCCGAACTTCGGTTTTTTTTTTAACATTCGGCCGAAACCGAAATCGAAACATTCTAGTTGAAATAAAAATACCCATATCAAGCATTTTTTTCAACAAACGAATTTTACATTAAGTAAATAAAGAACAAACAAACAAACATAACATAAATAAATAAATTCTTATTAATAAAAACAATTTATTCATTTTTTTAAAACATAGACATGAAAAAATCACCCTTTCGTACCTTACTCGCTAATATTCAAAATTAAATCATTTAATATTATATGTTAAAAAAAAGTTTATTTACATTGGTGGCATCTAAATTACTCCTCCTTTCACTATATATCTGCTACACAATAAAATGTAAAAAAATATTCTAGAAAGTTTCGGTTTCGGCCGTTCGGACATTTTTTGGCCGAAACTGAAACCGAAACCGAAACCACTTATTTGGGCCAAAACCGAATATTCGGTCGGACACTAGTTAAAAGTTATCTTATTTATGGTTAGCTTTAAACTAATTACATTTCAGTTAGCTACAAGTTGACTTTATTTAAATCAGCTATAACTCAACTATTAGTTAATACGTTGCAGTCAAATCTTTACCCATAAAAATGAATGTTTGTATGATTGTTTTTTAAATTGTAAATTTTTGTATTTCCTTTTTTATTTGAAAAATATGTAAATACGTAACAACTCTTCAAAATACTTGCGAGATGGCATATTTTTTAAATACCAATCACCGATTTTTTCTTTTAACCCTTTCGCTACAGGTTTTTACTGGGAAAGTTAAAATTTTAAATTTTACGTCTTAGGCTTCTATGTGGTTATATTAGCAACATTCCACAAGAAAATTTTTAATTTTTATGCTCGGACCCTGAATTTTAGAGTTTTTTTCTATGAGAGCAACCACATCGTTGTGGCTGTAATAATTACTTAAACATAAAACTTTTTACGCATAATGAAAATTTGAATATTTCTTCATTTACTTCAGCCAAAGTTTTTTTAAAAAAAGTATCTAAATTGAAAGAAAACGTCAAATTAAAAAGTTCTCTAATTTTTACTGCTTCTTCTTCCTTTACTAAGTCAAGATATACCTCTTCTCTTCTTTAAACTTAAATATTCAGTTTATTAATTTCGTATTTTTCCTAAAACTTCAAACTATTCCAAAGACCAACAAAAACAAAAAAATAGCGAAAGGGTTAATGTCTTTTTTGTTGGACATTGTTCTTGGAAAACATTGCTAACACTAATATTTTCAATATAAATTCCGTTTTGACTCTGCACATCAGCAGAGAAACAGGTGGCTTCTGATTCAGCAACATTACACGAATTAAATTTATTTGAATACAAATCCCTTTCCTTTTTTAAAAGCCTTCTTAAATTTCTTTTGCTTGCACCTCTCATTGTGGCTTAGCTTAAATAATTAAAATTAAAGCAATCACTTCAAAGAAATATCAAACATTTTTTAACAATTAACCTTTTTAATTTAGTTTTACACTTCGATTTCAATTGATTTTATTTCACTGGACTGCGACCGCACGCACGAGACTAAGCACTGATTATGATTTCATAATGCGCGAAAGAAAATGACAAATATGTAAAATGAAATTCCAAAGAGCAAAAAACAAACAGCAATTAACTGTTTTTTAAATAACTATGCCATAAACGCACGCATTAAATTTGGGGAAGTTCTGCATTACTTTGTAGTTAGCTTATAGTTATATAGTATAGTAGTTAGCTTATAGTTAGGTCATGAAAGTTAACTAGAAGTGAGTCATTTTCGTAGTCGACTACCGAATTGCTTGCAGGGAAGCTCCGGCGAAAAAGGTGTTCGATGCGTAGTTTGAGGTCAACGACAAAGGGGGAAGCCGTGTCTCCAGTGGAAGGACCAAGTTGAGGACGCCTTAACATCTCTTGGTGTGATCAACTGGGCCCGGTAACTGGTTGTTATGGCCACTTAAGTAAGAAGTGTCTTACAATCAGAACTTCAAATTGCCTTAAGAATAGAATGTGGACTGATGATATTCGAATTCTGTCAGACAGTACAGCCATTTCTAAGGCCTTGAACTTAGTTTCAATTATATCTGAGGCTGTTCTAAGCTCTGGTAAATTCTTTAATGAGATTGTCAACCATTTAAATATATGTGCTGCTATGTTGAATACAAAGGCATTGGGATATTCCAAGCAGCAGAAAAGATGAGCTCGCCCAGTGACGCACCCCGTTGTTGTTGTAGAAACAACAAAAGATAGAATAAGCCATGCAGCGTGTTAGATTTGATCAACAAGATAGATCACAAATCTTTCCCCAACTTATCTGAGATGATTATTTTTATTTTTTAATGAGACCCAATGCGCAAGAAATACCGCTATCAATGCGTTGTAACCGTTATAAGAGTTCCCTACGAGTCATTGTCAGATAAAACAAGAAAATGTTGGCCTCGTAGTTAGTCACTTTTGCAGCTGCTTTTCGATTCGATCAAAACAGAGACTTTACTGCGCCATACAAAATTGCGGCAAAAATAGGAGTACGTGAAATTCGCTGAAAATTTGCAGTCTAAGTCATTTTGGGCTGCTGACTTCAGAATTTGTGTTTGTTTCCAAAAAGTATATATAGTTTAAAAAAAAATCGAATATATATGATTATATATTATTTTATCATCACCGAGCCCAAACCGCTGGAGCTAGAATGATGAAATTTGGTCAAAAGTTGTATTTTAGAAAGTCAACCCTTAAAAAGAAGCGATTTCAAAAAGTCGACCTTGAAAGGGCGGAAAGGAGTGGTGAAGCTTGTATGGACGGACATTGTTTTTTGGTCAGATTGTTTAAAAATTGTGTATATGTATACTAAAAAAGCAATAACAAAAGACTTTTTTAGCGTTTTTCTAAATTCGTCATTTAAAGGGTGGAAAGAGGGCGGTAAAGTCACTTAAAGGACATATTTTTTGTTTATTTGATATCCGTAGAGCGTAGAACATGGAGATGAGACAGGTGAATATGCAATGCAGCTCAATTTATAACGGCGAGACTATCATAAAAATTATTCTTCAAAATTAGACCTTCTTCAAAATTAGACAATCCTCCTTTTTTTTAGAATATATTAGCGTTAAATCACTTTTTAGCAAACAAATTCCATAATAATGAAAACATTGGATAATATGGCTAATAATGGGTTAAATAGGCGCGCCAAACCTATTTTTATAAAAAACATTCATAGTTCGTAGCATTGACTTGGTTACACATTATGGTCGCAATTTTAACTCAAGCGATTTCTGTAAAAAATCAACATTAGTAGTTTCGAAAAAATTGAATATCTTCCAAAGAGCGCAAAAAGACGCAGAATTTTGTTTGCGGACTTAAGAGAAGAAAGTCCATCTAAAAAAGGTCATAAAAAGGATTTACGCCAGTTCACGCCATTCGATTTAAATTGCCTTTCTAAATTTGGTTATTTTTAATTTTCATTGGTTAAAAAACATTAATTTTTGAAAATTCGTACAAAAGAAATTATTTATGCTAAACAAAAAAAACCGATCAGCAGTCTCGCTCCTATCAATGTAGTTTTAATTTTAAATGAAATGAAATTAGTAGCCTATCTACAACAACACATTTTCTAAAATTTTTTTTATACAAGCACCTAAATTTCATTTTTTCTCTTCATAAATTTTTGTAAAAATATATCCGACTTTGAAAAGCTGTATCTCATAATTTCGACAATTTGTCGAGAAAGTATTTCGGATCCAGCTTAATTAAACAATTATCTTTAACATGATACTACTTTTGTCAAAATCCGCGATAATTTGTTTTCATATTTTTGTCCACTCTCGAAGCACTGTGCGCTTCCTCTGCAAATGTTCCGCACTGTCAGACACAGAACCCACTGGGGTTGCTACTTTTGGATGTTATGTAGCAATGAGCTGAAACATGTTTATAGTTTACTACATAAGATTCATAAACATTTGCAACTCGTTCCACTAGCAGGGAAACCTAGGGCCCAGCATAATAAAGCGTGGCATCACATTGTGTTCCCTTCCGGGGCCCTCCCTCCTAATATATCATAATCAATAGATTAACGAAATATATACATATGTGGTTATTTATATTCTATCAATGATTGATGCATTAAAAAAGTTCTTTTTTCATGTTTTCCTCTCAATGTTCTTACGTTTCTTACACAACTAAATAAATCACACCGAAATTAAATTCCAGCTTTCTAAGTTCAAAAGTGTTGCAAGAAAAAGTAAATACAAAGCAATATCAATAACAAAATACATTAGAAACTTCAAAGGCACAAGGAGCCGTCGAGCTGTTTCGGCGAATTTGCCTTCGAGGAGTTTATGCAGACGTAAAAGATAAAGTTAACATCGCTTTACAAATGCCCCAATACACATGCAATTAAATACTCGACGCATATACGCAAACATGGCAACATTAGCAATAAGCAACAACAGCAACGGCATATCCTTGGAAATTTCAATGCGTACAATAGCGTTCACATGATTTTAGGAGAAATTGAACTGGTGCTGTGTTGAGTTGCTCACTACCGCCACACTAATCGCACAATCTTACATTCAACCATCTACATATACAGGGTGACCAGATGTTTGTAAGGGTGTACAATTTTTTAATCCTTTCCGGAAATTTGTACGATATATCGTACCATTTTTTCGAAGATTTTTTATTTGCAAGCGAACGCACTTTTTATGAAACGGCTTCTTAATTTTAATTAAGTAGGCTGTGTTCTATCATTCTGTTTAAAAATATAAATCATAACAGCCATGGCTTCACAGTATGAGTAAGTTTTGTAAGCAGCTCTGCAAGAATTTGAAAAACCAGCAAGTGACGGTGTTTCCGCGAAGAAATTTTTGAATATAGAATACCTTTGGGTAGCAAAAAGCCAAATAATTTCAAAGTTGAAATGTTAGTTTAGTTATAAAAGTTAATATATTTAAAATTGTTTGCATCTAAATCGTTTTCTTGAGTCTTTAAAAGATTTGTACGATATATCGTACAAATGACCACTAGGGTTGCCAAGCTTTGTACGATATATCGTACAAATGGAAGGCAAAGTTGCAAGTTGCGCTTGAATTTTTTTAAGTAATGGGTTTGGTAACAGAATTTTTGCGTTTGTTTGAATGCCACGCCCATCAGTAAATCGTATGACTAATAAAATTCGACTATTCGGCAAATTTCGTTTAAGAAATAAATTTGCTAGGTGATTTTGTATTTTACTGGGCAATCACAGGTTGTGTAACGTTAGTCATGCATACTTGCCACTCCCACTACGATAATAAGAATCCGCTATATTCAGTATCTTTCTGTAAAACTATATGAATCTTAGATGATTCTTTATTGAGGCGAAAAGGGCTTTGGAACAACAACAACGGTTATATAAGGCCAAATAAATGTGACTCAATTGTTCAAATACATAATTTATATAAGTTTCGATCAAAATGATATCACGTCTTGATTTTCTGTTCTTATAATTTATGTTTTCTATAAAAAAAATCAATGAGTTATTGAACTTGAAACTTAAAAAAACGAAACAAAAATTACATGCATATTTACTCCTTTGCGGACCATTGTACGATATATCATACAAAATTGATCGAGCTGAAATTCTCAACCTAAAGGAGTTTTTTGATATTTTGTTGTATTTTATTGCTAAAATGTTTAATGAGAGCCAATATTTTGAAGGAAAAATTTTTATCTCAAGAAATGCGGAAATTGGCTGGAAAGGGTTAGGCACATAATTTTAATTAATGAGGTTAACTTGAAGCCAACAACACAAATTAAATTTTTAGTGTTGATGCAAGAATATCATTAATAAATGAAAACTTTCGGACGTAAATTTAGCTCATTGTTGTAAAAACTCTCGCATCAAAACCTTTAAACTTTTGGGTGACTCGGTAGACTATATTTTCTTGAACTGATTATACGCTGAAATCCATTGGACTTAGATGCTTATGGTTCCTGATATTCGAAATATAAGATTAACCGGATAGAAAATGATTTAATTACTACTGTCATAGGCATGGAAGTGGGCAGCAGGGAAACTCTGGAACAGCTTCTGTGCCAATGCCCCGCCATTTCTAGAACTCGCCTAACGTGCCTAGGAGCGCCGACCTTTGCAGGACTAGAACAGGTTTCGAAGCAAGGCGTCAAACCTCTCTGGAAGTTTGTGAGATCGACGAGTATCCTAAAAAATCATTACTTTTATCAAACCTAAACGAAACTCCGACTGGTATCGCTAAGGAAGTATAACCTAACCTACTGTCATATTCGTTCTTCCCTCAGTACGGTCATCTTCGTGATCAGCTTTCATGTGTAGCTGAATATTGTGAGAAACTACCAACCAGGCAAAGATATATTTGTGTATGCTGTTCATTCCGGTCACCCTGTCTTCTGTGTGTACATGCCTATAAACATTATGAATGATAAGCATTTTAAAGTGGACCACTTAAGAGAGAGAACAATAAAACGCTCGGGCCTAGCTTAAAACTCATTGTCTCGACTAACGTTTGTTTACATATCTTTGGCATGTAAAGCGCCATCACCCACATTATCTACATGACTTTATTACCTATTCGCAATTATGCCAACGCCAACGCGTACCGCACCGCTCAACAGTCGCTGCTCACCTTAATAAGGCCCAAAAATAACGGCACATCTTCAAAGACGAACTTTGGAAAGTTCATGTCACGCAGCACACGCATTAGAACAACAGCCTCGGGCAGATCCTCCGATTGTCGTTTCATCACGCCCGCCATACGCAACACCGAATTCAGCGAACGCAGGCCCCAGTCGTAGTGGCACTGCTTGGAGAGCTGCTCCTCTGCCAGCTTGTACAGCACCGTCATCTTCTTTGCGAGAACCTTTAAAAAATAATTACCGTTATTATTATGAAAATTTGGATACTGGAAATTGCTGTCGCGTGCGCCGGATGCGGCAGGGCTCACGGGTGAGGGTGCGGGTGCGAGTGGGTGTGCACTTGCGGCGCAAGTGCTGCGCTGCGGTTTCGGCTCAGCAAAACTTACCAAACTTAATAATCTTATTATTGTTATGATGACATTCGAGTGCAGGCATATGGAGACCATAAGGAAATTGCCAACTAGCGAGAACGGCAGCGCAACCGCTAACGGCAACCATAAACGAAGAGGTTAATGGAGCACATTTGCCGTTACTCTCCCCGCCCACCGCAGCGCAGCGCTGCGCTGTGCGCAGGATGTGTTATTTAAATTGTTGTGGGGCTGATGAGAGAGAGAGAGAAGGAGGGTTGATGCGTACTTACTTTGGCCGTAAGGAATCCATCGGAGAAAAGTGAAATTAAGCAAATCAATTCCAAATCCGGTTTAATGCAGGTCACCGGACGGAAGAGTGCCTTCACCGATTCGGGAAGTTCGGTGCGGCCGGCGTAGCCAGGATTCATGGTTACGAAGACGCCCACTTTGTGGTCGAGCTGGATGTCGTTGCCTTCGAACTGAATGGCAGAGAAATGAAATCGCATTAATCTTGCTCCACATTAACATTCGGATGCGAGCAAACGTTTGCAAGGGTTGCGACACAATTGAAAAATCTTGTGCGTCTATGCGCGGTCGTGTTGAAGTAATGAGAAAGGGCGGAAAGAGGAGTTGGGACCGAAATGGATGAAACTGTTAATTGTTTCTCTATTAAATGCGCCTCGGCCGTTTCCATTAATAACAACTCGGGTTGGCTGTTAAAGCAATCTGAGCGAAGGCGACAATGATTTGTTCTCATAACAACCTCGAAAATATGTTTGCCTATTAAATAGGATGGCAGCAAGGGAATTTATGGTCATTAATTTTGCTATAAATTGATAAGCAACCCATGGACCACAATGTGGTTTAAAAACAATATTTACAACTTTTGCATTGCGTTGAGAAACGAATGTCTTGGGGGCAATGTTTCACTCATCAGTTGAGGGCCGCAGCTGCTGGTACTGGTGCTCCTTAAATTTATATTATATACCTATTATAATGATATTTTTTAATACCAACCCTTTTATACATCCGAGAACATTGTGTTGATTTAAGGTGAAGTGATAGTTTAAGGAGGGAATCGAAATTGTAGAAAATAGAGAAATGGACCTTAATGTATTAACCCTTTCGATCCCGAATTTTACTCTGTGTCCCGATATTACTTTTTGGTATTTAAATCATGAAACATTTGCCTAAGAAGTGTGCACACGACATTTGAAGTCGCCACGCCTCTTTGTTAGAGTTCTAGAGCTAGTTCACTTTTGAACAATTTTAGCTTAAAACGGGTTAAATACATTTTGTATCAATATTTTTTAATTACAGAAAAATTATATAATATATGTGTAAAAATACAAAATTATCACTTTTTCAGTTTATTTAACCATTTTTAAGGAAACAGGGTTTTGATCAAACGCGCCCAATTCGTAGACTTCAATTAGAACACAAACTTTCCCTGTTTTTTTTGTCATTTGCTTTGAATTCACTTCTAAAAATATTAATTTGTTAGGCACCAACTAAAATTAACCACTTAAATTAAACCCATAAATCAATTGAACTTTTGCTATAAGATGACAAATAGGTGAAGTTGCTCTCAGGCAACTTTGGGGTCGAAAGGGTTAAGGAGGGTTCAAGGACTTTGAAGTGAACATTAGCAAAATTTCGAGCTTCTTTGACATCCCAAACTTGTTTACTTGCTGTTGTCTATTTCAATAATATTTGTATTGATATTATTGAATCTCTAATAAATATTCCTCCTATTCCTAAAATTCAAACCACCATCAACCACTTACAATGAATCGTTTCAATTTCCGTATGAGACCATTGCGTATTGTCTGTAGCTGAGTAGAAATCACACTGAGCACGGAGATGTCGATGCGATTGAATTCGTCGAAGCAGCCCCAGGCGCCGCATTGCGACAGCCCGGACAGAATGGTGCCGACGGCACGAAAGTCCATGCCCTCGCCACAGTTGGTGACGACACAGAGCAGCGCCATGGCTTTGGCCAAGTCCTTGACGGTTTCGGTTTTTCCTGTGCCCGCCGGGCCGGCCGGAGCACCGCCCAGGTTCATTAGCAGCGCCTGTGTAATGGTCAGGTAGATGCGATCCGTGAGCGGCGTGATGACCAGGCGCCCGTTCAGGCCCATGTACTCGTAGCCGTACTCGAACTGGCCAGAGCACTGAATCACGTACAGGTTGTCGTACAGTTTGAGCCAGTAGAAGCGCAGCTGGCTCTCCCAGCTGAATTCGCTGGCGTCCAGCACGTTGTCGCGCACGAAGCCCTCGATGATGTCGCGCGCGTGCACGTCGACAGTGGTGATGGCCTTGAACTTGAGGCGATCGTTGCGCGTCAGATTCGAGCGCACCTTTATCACCAGCTCCTCGATCTGGTAGTTTTGCTTCTCGAGAAAGTCCTTCATGGCGCGCATGTTGTTGTGGTTCTGCGCCTGGTCGAAGGCCTCCTCCACCTCGGCGGTCCACCAGACCAGGCCGGCGGCCAGGCCCACCATGCCTTGGTAGTTCAGCATCCAGTTGGGCCTAGGAGAGAGCGGACGAGGCAGGCGTGAAATTATATTAAAATGAAGCGGCGAATGAAGAGCAGAGCGGAGTAAATGAACTGCAATTGAAATAAACGGTCGTAAACGCGAAGCGGCAGCGCGCGGCCAATATGTGGCCAAGTGGTCGAATTCAATAAATGCGAGGCGGCATTTGTTGCAAGTGTGGCAGTGACAGTGAGAGTGACAGTGGTTGGGGCTGGCGGTCGTTGACTGGATATTGTGTTCTTGCAACATAATCGCTGGTAATAAAATGTAAATCGCACAAAACGACAAAATTATTCATTGCCGGCAATAAAATGTTGCGGCGCATTGTGGTCGTAACGGTCGCGCGGCGGCGGCAGCGACATGCTCAATTGGACAGTGTTTAAAAATATTTTTATACAGCACGCCCACAGCCGCAGCCACAGCCCACACCCCCACGCCACAGTGCAACTCAAATAACCCATCAGCGCCGAGTGGCCTCTCCGCGCTCACCGAGTTATTTCCAGATCAGTGCCAAAGTCGAAGACGGCACGCTTGGTGATGTAACGGTTCGAGCGTCGCATTTCGTCCAGCACGTCGCACATCCAGTTCTCAACGCGTCCCTTGGCGCGCACTGAAACGAAACGAGCAAAGTCATCAGCCAGCGCGAATGCGACGACGGCAGCGGCAGCGGCAACGGCCAATGCCATCAGCCACAATATTACAAAATCATAAATAATAACAGCAACAACAACAACAACAGCAGGAACTCCAACGATGCCAACAATGGCAACAATAATAAAGCAAAAGTGTAATAAGCGCAGCAGCAGTGCCGATAATCATCTTCAGAAATCGCCCCGAATCGAAGGCAATCGACGCAAGGACGACAAAGGACGTGGCACGTTGCGCTACTGGCACACGATTTGCATGGCGCTGAGCCCGGCGGCATTCGCATTCGCTTTCGGCCGCACCGTGGCCGAAATTAATTAAAAGAAATAAAAATATATGTAGGAAACTTTTTCGGAGATTTCATAAAAAGTTCAATTTTGATTTCAGGCGGACGCGGTGATGCGGCAGTGGAAGCAAATACAATGAAGTAGACGACTGCTTAGCCAATCGAACCGAATCGTTGGAAACGCAATAAAAGCGGAACACAAACTTGACACACGTCCACAAGGTTGCTAGACAAGAGTTGTTGTTGCTGCTGTTGTTCCTTCTAAATATTTCCCCTTATTATTGTTGCGGCATGTGCAGACGAGTGGCAGAGTAATTAAGCGTAACTGGCAGCGTTACTCACCGCTGTAGCGAAACTCCATGACCTCGCCCTCGCTGGAAATCATGGCCGTCACGATGGGCTGCTCGTTATTGTCCTTGGAGAAGCGAAGCGATTTTATGTTGTCGTACATCTGCAATAAACGAATGTATGGAAATTTAAGTAATCTCAGGCGATTTGGAACGCACAACAAAAACAGCCGAACATGTCACAACTTTGATCATTTACACGGCTTTTATGCAAAGTTGCAAAGCTGTGCTAAACGTGAAAATAATTGAGAAAAACTGTAGATGCCAAAGGCATAAGGAGGCAAGGACATGTGGCGACGATGACGTAACGACACATGTCGCACATAAATAGCAGCATTAACTTTTATCGAGCGCGGCGCTGGTGGAAATGCGAAAATGGCAATTCAATGCCAGCCTCCGCATGAAGCAGCCAGGACGAAACAAGGCGCGAGTGGAACCAATGTTGCCAATATTTTTGAAGTAACCAATAAAACTACCAAAACAAAACAAAACTAAAATTAAATTAAAAACTAATAATTTTAAAACATATCCAAACGATGATTGCGAGACCTTGGCAGAAATTCTTAATTTTGAACTCTGCGTACAGCTCAACCTGAACAGTAGTCCAACGAAATACATTGTGACAAAAAAGTACCCGGAAATTGTAAATAAAACGCAAAATATTTAATTATTCGCCTTCAAAGAAATCCCCATGAGATGCAATACACTTATGCCAACGATTTTTCCAGTCCTCGAAATACTTTTCATAAGCATTTTTTGGGATGGCCTTCAGCTCCTTCAGCGAATTTTGTTTTATCTCTTCGATCGACTGAAAACGTGTTCCACGGAGCGGCAATTTCAGTTTGGGGAACAAGAAAAAATCACACGGATCCAAATCTGTTGAACACGGTGGTTGATCGATGGTATTTATTGCGTTTTTGGCTTTGAATTCGGTCACAATCGTGGCTCGATGCGATGGTGCATTATCATCGTGTAAAATCCATGAATTGTTCTTCCACAATTCCGGTCATTTTCGACGGATGTTCAAACGCCTCAATACGGCCAAATAGAACTCCTTATTGACCGTCTGTCCCTCCGGAACAAATTCATGATGCACCAAACCACGAATATCGAAAAAAACAATGAGCATCACCTTGATTTTTGAGCGGTTTGGCGTGGTTTTCTCCGTTTCGGCTCGTTTTTTCCCCCTCCATTCCGATGATTGTTGATTTGTTTGCATGTCAAACTCATAGACCCATGTCTCATGGCCAGTTATAATGCTCTCCATGAATGTGGGATCAGAATTCGCACGATCAAGCATGTCCAAAGAGAGCTGTTCACGGTACTCTTTTTGAAGAAAATTCGCAACAAAATCGCAACGCACCACTGAGGTGTACCGACTTAAGCAGCTGCTGTAAACAAACTAGTTGACAGATCGCGCTCATATTTGGCATAGTAATTAAGGACAGTCCTACCAACTTAACAAAATACATTTTCTTTCAGATAATCCAGCAGCCATCAAGGCTTTGTCTTTCCACACAGTATCATCGATGATTGTCTGGCAATGGGTTGATAAATTAAACCGACAGTGTTGCCAACTTCGAAATAGATGGTAATCTGATAATGTAAATTCAGAGCTATATGGTGGATGATGATGATTGATGATTTTCTACCAGTCACTAAAGATGTATGAGACCTTGCATTGTCGTGGTGGAATACGACTTCCTTTGCGATTTAAAAATTCTGGTCATTTTCCCTTGATTGCTTTATTCAGTTTCATTAGTTGTTCAGATCAAATATCTGATCTTTTGGTTCCTTAGAAGCATTTCAAAATGCAAAAACCTTTGTAATTCCACTAAATTCACAGCATGCTATTTTTTTAATGTAATTTAGGTTTCGATGTGGTTTGTATTGATTCATCACGCTTGCACTATGATCTCTTTCATTCACTTTTCGTCACTAGTGATGGTTCGTTTCAGAAAAGGGTTTGAAATCTAAACGCAATAAACTCGTGCGGAACCGAAATATCGAGCTTCTTTACGGGTCCCAGATGTATTAAGGGGCCCGAACACTGTAAACTGCGATTTTTCATATGTTTTTTATTTTATTTATTAAAAAAAAACGGACGTTCCGATTTACATCGGAACATTTTTTTTTTTTTTTTCGATAATCTAGACATTTATTAACATATGTGTAAAGTTTCATGTAAATCGGAACGTCCGTTTTTTTTTAATAAATAAAATAAAAAACATATGAAAAATCGCAGTTTACAGTGTTCGGGCCCCTTAAGTGATTTTATAATTTTGTGTGTGATTAATTCATTTTCTCTGCAATCTCTCGGATGATTAAAGGACGATTCGACAATTATGGCCTTGATTTGGAAGGCAACAACTTCGATATGTCGTTTGGTCATCTTGGAGTGAAACATCTCCGGATCGGAAATGTGTAAACCCATTCTAACCGGTTCTGTTAAGTTATTTAAAGGTCATAAACTTTACGTATAACTTCATGTGTAGAAGAGCTAAATATATCGAAAATGATTGTTTCCGTACTTTATTTTAAAATTACACTAAAAAGCTGAAACCAAATTAAAAATTAGTTTGCTTCTAGAATAATCTAAAAGTGACAGCTATCAAATGTCAGAATGGTAATATTGACAGAAGTCCATCAAAATCTAAACCCATTTTTTCAATTACATTCTTGCCAACCCAATAGTTGGTCTTGATTAAAAAAACATTTATGAAATTAAATTGTTGAAAGACGTAAGGATAGATAGATATGGCTAAATCGTATCACTCATACATATAAACAGTTTTCCATACCGACCACGCCCAAAATAAAGGGCATTACAAGGAAAGTAATTTCAACCCAGATGCAACAAATTAAAACCAGAACTTCCTGTTAATTATAAACACTCATAAAGCCGATTTACCTTAATGATGTGATTTTGTACAGCGGCCGGATCACTGCTGCCCAATATCGACAGCAACTCGTCCGTGGATATAAAGTAGAAACGCGGAAATATGCGCCGCTTGGACTCCAGATACTCGTTCAACGATTTTTGACAGTTCTCAAGTCCGAAGCCGAGTCCCTGGATTTCGGGCAACCGTCCCGGAACAGTGCACAATGGCACCACCAGCGGATTCTTGGCACAGTCGACCATGAGCTGCAAATAATAAAGCGACAGCAGCCACACATCAATAAGCGGCGCAAATTCAGCGGGGAAAATGAAATGAAATCAAAGCAAAGCAGAGCAGAGCAAATAAATCAACTAAATGTGCACTGATTGTGGCAACTGCTGCAAATGGCAAATGGGGCACGCGAAATGAAATACCAAACGCGGCCGCAAGGTTAAATCTCAAGATTATTATTGTCCTTGTTGCTTTTGTTTTTGTTGCTGTGTTTGTTCGCAGCAAGTGCCCGCTAAAATGCGTCAGTGGTCGTCGTTCCCCAATACGCCGACAAGAACGCGTCCCCTCTGCATTTTCGCATTTACTTTGGCTTTGTACGTTTGTCTGTTTGTTTGTTTGTTTGTTTGCTTGTTTGTGGCAAAGCCAACTGCGCGTAATGCTGGCGTTGTTGTTGGTGTTATTACTGCTCGAATTTGCCACGGTCAGATGTCAACACACAAATGCGCCGCCGCCACATCACAGACACACACACACCCACACACACACACACACACAAAAGGAAGTTAATACGCTTGACTACGTTCTTCATTGTGCGCTGATGATGTTTTGCATGCGTATTAAATTTACCGTTAAGTAGCGAGACGCCATATTGGCGACACAACGGCAAACTACTGTTAACTTACAGCCGTACAACGACAACGTAACTGGCAAATGCTTTGCACACACACACACACACAGAGGCGAGCCAACTCACCCGACGGTATGCCTTGTCGATGTCATCGAATTTCTT
The DNA here is from genome assembly GCA_964056695.1 of Melieria picta. Taxonomy (NCBI): domain Eukaryota; kingdom Metazoa; phylum Arthropoda; class Insecta; order Diptera; family Ulidiidae; genus Melieria; species Melieria picta. The sequence goes on along the minus strand of OZ057398.1, from coordinate 101,899,415 downwards.
CGCCTCCTCGGGCAACTGTGCGCGTATATCGCCCCCGATGAAGATGCCTTCCAGGTAGAGCCACTTGCGCTGCACCACCAGCCACTCGTCGATGATTTCGCCGATCAGCGCCAGCGCGCGCTCCCACTTATTGACAGTCTCCAGGAACGGTCCAATGAACCTGAACAGAGGCAAACGAAACGATGAGCCGGTGCACGCACCAATCGACAGTCGAACTCAAAGCCGCCGCAGGACGGACAATCACCGTTGCAAACGTGCAAACTGCACATAAGCGAAACAGTGTTTTTTGCCGCCATTTTGTGCGCCGTTCGACTGCCGCATTCACTTACTGTGAGGCGCCCATGGACTGCAGATTCATGGCGTTGTCCTCCAGCACGACGACAATCTCCTCCACCGAGCCGAGCGTGAAGCCGCGATCCTCGGTGCCCTTGTAGTGTTTGTGCGTCTTGAAGGCCATCGTCGCCCACGTCTCCTCGACCGCCCGAACGCCGCGCTCGATGGCCAATTCCTTGATCGCATTGTTCAGAATTTGCTCGGCAATATCCTGAAAGAGAAAAATCGACGCGTGACCAGGGAATGGCGCTGCGGAGGCGGCCGGGACAACCATCACTCACCTGGTATTCGTGCAGCTTCATGGCAAACATGTTCTCGAGCGTGAATCGCGCTGGCGCCATGTCGAAGAACTGGCCGGTCTTCTCCATCAGCTGCAGCCAATGGCGCTCACGTAGCGCTTCGTTCTTCAAACTGACCATAAGCGGAACGGTGTTCTTGAATTGCTTCATTTGCAGCTCGAGCATTTGGCCTGTGGGCAGCATGCGCACCTGCGGGAGAAGAAGTGAAGAATACGATTAACGTTTTAAAAGATTTCGAATTTCGATAGAATATAGCCAGCTACACACGTCACACTTGGTTTCGAATGCGATTGCAAGTAAAAACCCTCGTTGGTAGACATGTTGATGACCGAATTTCAGGTTTGATGAACGGTGCGAGTGAAAGCAAAACTCTTTGATTTTACTCAAATCTTTCATCAGACCTGAAATTCGGATCTGGTTTTTGCGGTAATCTATTCATGTATTTGTTATTTTGACTCTAGCCCCTTGGACTTTAAAAATAAATATAGACTAATAACACTGGACAACAGCATGTCTGTTGCATGAAGTTTTTTACATGATTCGGAATATTTTTTTCACGCTGATTTCGAAACCATACTCCGTTTTTATGTAACAGCTCTAGTTTTCGCAAAAAATGGGCGTGTCACTTTTTCGAATTTTCCTCGGCTTTTTTCTCGTTTTCGACTGTAATTTCTGAACCAATAATCCTATCGACATGATTTTTATACAGTTGCACTAACAACATCTCACGCCATCTTAATCAATTTTATGCGTTCTAAATTGGCGTTGTAATAAGGGTTCAAAGTAGGAAAATATTGAATTTCAAGGCGTTTTTTCTGATGGCGAAAATTGTAGATACAGATGTTTCATAAATCAAGTTACGATGTATATGAATATCTTAAGAAGAAACATCAATTAATACAACACAGCCAAATTTTTTGGCGTAAGTCACATTCTCATCGAAATAATATCAAAAATTTACCATAGTCATTTTCAACACTTTTCAGCTTTTTTCCTTTAAAACCTAAGAGCCTCAAAATATGCAGTTTTTAATTTTTTTTGTTTCGAGCAATTCAAAATCTTTTTGTTTTTTGCTTGTATTTCAGACTATAAATGGAACATATAAAAGAGCATATTTTGAGGCCCCTAATTTTTTAAGGAAAAAGTATGAAAAGTGATTATTGCTATTATTTCGATGCGAATGCTTGATGTGTCGGCTTTCATTATACACCTAACTCGTTAATTGATTTACAAAAAATGTGTATGTTTTTGACCATCAAAGAAAACGCCTTAAAATTCCATATTTTCCGACTTTGAGGTCCAATTACCGCGGAATTTTAAAACTTATAAAAATAAGTTGCATCGGAAAAGAAGCCGTGCGGTGTTGTTAATGCAACAAGGTGAAAATTATGTCAACCGGTTTATTGGTTTCGAAATTACGATAAAAAATATGGAAAAAGTAGAGGAAAATCTGAAAAAGTGACACGGTACCTGTATCTCAGTAACTAGAGCTGCTACAAAAAATCTGAGGGTAGATTCGAAATCAGCGCACCCAAGTTAGTAAAAAACAGTAGAAAAACTCCATGCAACAGAAAAAAAGTGCGATTTTGTTGCCCTGTGTAATGAATGAATAAAAATAAAGTTGCCGGCATGTTTTTCAATTATAAAAATGGAACAGACTTTTGAAAGCTCTTCCTAACACTTTGGTTCGGACATACTCTAAGATAGCATTGGTCGTTCATCTCAGCCGGTCAGCAATTTGTTTCGTGCCGGACTGTAGTAGACGGCCGGCGGGCGGCTTGGGGCGACGCGTTTGAATTATGACAGCGCACGATATGATTGTCCGCAGCGTCGCGCACCAATGTCGCTTTATTTATGCGTTGCACTGCACATGTGATTGTGTGCGTATTGGTGGGCAATATGCAAAATTTCTGCCGGCCAGCAGTCGCCATAAATTACGTTGTGTGCATAGGGGGGCGGCACCGATAGACCGCCGCTACATGGCGGTCATGTTTTCAAATGTTAATTTAGGTGCACAGAGGAGCGGTGGGTGCGAGCGAAAAATGCCCCCATCGCCGCCGCATGTACAATGCCAATGCACGTCGGGCTGTGTAAACGTTGTGTGCGCGCGGATGCGTTCTGGCGTGGTGTTGCTGATAATGATGACGGCGACGGTTGGCGCGCGCAGCCGGCTCGCATTGCGCGCAGCGACACACAAAACAAACCGCAGCTTGTCACACGCTCCAAATGCGGTGGTGGTCGCGCGGCCGCGTCGGTCAACTGTCACACTGGTCGCTGGTGTGCGCGGCCGCCGGCGCTCGTTGCCATTTGATTATTTTAATTTTGATCAAATTGATTTACATTTTAGTTGCGGTTGATTTCTGCAAATGCAGCAGCTGCATTGTTGTTGGTCGTCTGACGCGGCGCAGCACAATGCCTCGCATTTGCAACGATAGCCGGCGAAATGCTGATTATTTATTGGCATGCAGTGGCCCAAATTAGCCGGGTGAGCCAAGTGCTGCACTCGGCGATTCGCTGGCGCAGGCCACATTTAATAAGCTGTGCGCGTCAGTCAGTCGTTTGGCCGGAGGGCGTTCGATTTTTAAAGCCTCGCATTTACATATTTACAAAATGGCGACTAAGGAAAATTACTGCAAATCCATTTGAAATTTGGTATTTAATTAGATTTAGTATGCGGGAGTGGGTAATTCGGAATTAAAATTAAATGCATTTTTAATTGCCCGCCGCACAGCGTGAGGCGAAGCATTTCGAATGGCCGCTTAGGCGCTTTACATAAATTACAGATTACTCATACGCCCCGAGCATTACACATAATTATTATTATGCAGGCGTGCGGAATGAGGCGGTTCGGGAAGCGTTTTGACGCCTAAAGCAACATTGGCACGCAGTAAATACAGCACTAAAGGCAATAAACCTTCCATTGTGTTTTGGATTTTTGCATATTTGTTGAAAATTAAGTTAAGGTATTCCAACTTTTTCTTTCACTTTCTACACAAGTCTACTTTCGAATGGTCCCATAAAGGTTTTTAATAATTTTTGGCAAAAATTTGCGTGTAATAGAGTTTTTATGACTTTAAAATTTGTTTTCCTTACAATTAGGAGCCTTTCTGCTGTTCAAGGTACACAGCAAGTTTGTGAAACTTTTTGCAAACGCGGCAAAACTTGTAGGGCAAGTAAATAAATCAATTTGTCATAATCAGTTCAAAGTGGAAATTGTCTCAGTACTACGCAGAGGCCAAAAAAAGGGTGGCGAAATATTCCAGCTACACCAGCAGAGCGCCGACTATTGTAAGTGTCGCTCACCGTAGCCGGACATGCAGCGCGCCTCACTACGCTGCATTCTGGCCGGAGCCAAGCAAACTTTTCGCACATCGACATCGGCGTCGCCATCAAGTTGAATGCAGTCAAGCAAACTAATTACGCAACTTTCAAGCATTTTGTTAGGTGTGGTGCGGCACTCACCGCCTTTGGCAGCTTGCGAAACTCCTTCAAGTAGCTTTCGACGCCGTCCGTTAGGATTTGCGGATCCAAATCAACCCATAACGTCTTGGACCACACTTCACGGCCGGCCTTTTGTGATTTGAACAGTTTGTAGATCTAGAGACGAGCAAATGTGCAGAAAATATAGCGTTAGAAAAGCAAAACTGAATGAGAAATGAGAATTTATGGCGCGCCCCGCCGGCAGCAGCTTCAGCTTCCACTTCAGCTGTGCGCACAAAACAAATTAATTAAAAAATTAAATTGTTTGCTAGTTGTGGGAGGGGGACGGGGCCGGCGGCGCTGGACACACTCACTATTTGCATGCCTTCGTATTCGGTCTTGATTCTTTGGAAGTCATTGTAATCGGCCATCGGCATATCGAAAAGTTTCTCCGCATTGGCTGGACGGCAGCACGTCAGGCAGCATCAGCAGGACCCATGGAAATTCACGTTTGCAGCGGCAGTGGCAGCAATGGAGACAAAAGCGGAGAATGCAGGGAAAAACTTTGTTAACTTAATAATAAAGCGCGCAGTAAACGCCGCCAATCGGCAGTGGCAACAACGGCCACCAAATATGCAAATTGATGAAAGCAAACAAATACAACAAAATTATACAACAATTTAAGAACAATTTACAAACGCAAAGCGATTTTCGCATTGAACCAAACACGACCAACCGACTTACACAACTCGAGACGTCGCTCCTCGTATTGATTCAGTTTGACACCATAAACGTCCATGAGCTTGCTGCCCCTATCCAGATCTGGCCCCACCGATCCAGGTCCGTTTTCGTCAAAGTCCTTGATGAATTCTTCCAACTGGTGAGAAATAAAAAAAGTGCATAAGAATAAACGAGCGTTTCAGTTAGGTGGCTAAGTGGGCATTGCAGTCGTGCAGTGTGAGAACGCGCGGTGGCAAATCCAACAAATCAAAATTCCAAATGAGCTGCAAAGCAAACACCTCACATTATTTGCTTTAGTGCAGCGTTCAATTTGGCTTTGCAAAAGAGGCGTGCAGCGGCGCAGGCAAAATTATTTTCCAAGAGTAACAACACGTGGCTGAGACATTAAAAGGAAAGTACGAGTACGAGAGATTTGGATATATTTGCAAATGATTGAACGATGTTCAAAGTGATAAGTTGGCACCTCAGCCACCTCGGCTTTGCTCAGTTGGCGTTGTTTGGGAGCAACGAGTCAGGCACTTAGGGACTCTGGGGTACAATAGATCACCTTTGCCCTCAGTGCAATAACCCCTATTAAATCTACCGACCTCGGAACTCTGTGGGTCAGAGCTGTTTCGTCGTAGTACAAGTGCTTTGCACCTGGCAGCTTTTATAGGCTTTGCTCAGGAAAGATGATTAACCTACAGTTAACAATTGAAAGAAATCAGATTGGAACAGTTATGGGATGTTTCCATAGGACACAGTTATATTGATAAACATACGTAAAGACTTGACCGATTCTCAAATGCCGAGTTTGAGGCACTGACTGTCACAGAATCTTCTCTGTCCTAACTATCAGACGTAAACCACGCCGGAGTGAAACCATATCTCTGATGTTCTAGGGAAAAAGCATCGAACAACTATTTTTAGATGTATCGTCCCAATGGGCTTTATGGGATAATATAACATATAAAATAATCGAATCTTTACTCTATCAACTCACATGAGCCCCGCCTTGTGTGCGCCTGTGGATGGCAGTAAATGTCAAGCAGTCGCTTGCAACGTTTGGCGCGCCTTTGAAGTGCGCAGAAGAAACGACGGCGCAGCAGCTAAACGGAGCTTCATATGAGAGTGCAGACAGAGCAGAGATTCCCACTTCCGCCCCATTTTAGCGACAGCAGTGTGCAAATTTGAATTTGAAACAATGGCAGCTGTAAGTTTTATGTGAGCGGCAGCAGCGGCAACACCGACTGATTGTCGCTTTTAATTCGTACAATAAACACTTCAACTTAATTCGTTTTCTTGGCAAACACACACGCACACATACTTACAACAGCTCCCGTTGAGAGCAATTGAAGGAGTGCGCAGGATGTGTTGGCATCGATGCGTGTAACGAATGAGGTGAAACGGATGCGACTGACAAAACGCACGTAGGAAGCGTACGAGACACTACAAAGGTAGTTGAATGGACAGACCGTCGAGTGTGTGCAAGAGCGAAATCGGTATCGCCGGCCGCCATTGTGAAGTGCTTACTGTAACATAATTGACAATAATGGTGGCAGCAAAGCTCGCGCGGAAATAGTCACGCCGGCTGCGCGGACGGCCAGACAGGCGACCGCCGACTGGCAGCGGGGAAAAATCCAATTAAATTCGCATTGAAAAAGAAAATAATAATGGAACAAAGCGAGAGTTGCATGAAATCAAATAATGAAAATCCAAGAGCGCGGCAACTACGAACTACGCCAAGTGGAATGGCTGCTGCTGGGAGGGCAGTGCAGACAGCTTGGCAACTTAGTTAATAAAAGCGCTAGAAATCAGCGCCGACAGCAGCAATAGAGGCAGCAGCAGCATTCCACCGCCGCGCATACACGAACAATAATACGCACACGCAGACAGCACTCGCAGCTATGTGTTTTTGTTGTTGCATTTACCTCATCCCAAAATGTGGAAATTTCAATGGATGTCATATCGGCGAACTTCTGCTTAATTGGCTGCACTTTATCGGAGCGATAGAGTGCGGAGCGGAAGAGCCGGTTCCAGCGTTTCTGCAGATGATGCGCCAGCAGCATGTCGTCGAAGTTGAACTGTTGCCACACACGCACAGCCGGAAGAGTGCACAGACGGCACGTCAGCGCAGCGATGAAGTCATACGCAGCGTCGTTAAAGCGATTAATGAGAAGGAGGGGAGCCGTGGTAATTTGAATTTTATCATTGCGGCAGCATTTTGACGGATGCGTATTTCCAGTCGTGAGCATGAAAAGAGGAGAAATAACACATAAACAATAAATAATGGAAGGCAAAAATGAAAATTAACTACTTAAATATCTTGAATGTAATATATGTATGCGTAAAATTTGCATATCCAACTCAACCGACTCTAAATCCGATTGCATTTACTCGTATCAAGGACACCTTTCGTGGCATACAACGAGCTAGTAAGTTCGTATAGGAGCTTCAAAGTACAGGGGCTGAGGAACAAAAGCTCTACAGCTGAATGTTGGCTAATGAGATTTATAGCTGGAGTTCTATATTTAAGACACAAAGGGGTTAACGCGTAGAGGATGACCTCTAATTGTGCGAGGCATTGCGTTGGTTCAGGAAGGATATATTGGTTAGGAGACAAGATCATAGATAGATCATGAACTCATCAAGATCATAGGTGCTGAGAAAAATATCTGCAGAGACCATTTCACAAAGGGGCAGTGCGGGCCAGAAACGAATTTTTTTTCTTGTAATGCGTGGCGCCCTGGAACATCGTTTCAACGAGGATTGCATGGGTGCCAGTGTTCGAACAGGTTGCCTGGGGAATACCCGGAATGATGGCATCAGGCTGCTCATCACTTTCGAACAATTATCGAAAAAGTATCAGTAGAATAAGGCCAAACATACTACGTTTCGACGATGTTCCAAGGAGTCAATAGAACTGGATACCCTGCTGACCACAATGAGTTCAATCGCAAGCTCCAAATAGGTTTTTGAAGCCCCCGCGCACAGGTGCGAGTTAAAGCCATTTTTGGTTGGCTATAGGTGATGTAAATTATGCGGAGATCAGACAAAGTAAAATATTTTTTGCACAGCTTTAGAAAACCTGCGTCTGCAGGTTGCAGGGTGGCTGCGTCTTTCGACACGCCAAAAATACGATCATTCCATCGAAGATCGTTCTTGACATGCTTGATCGGACATGCCCAGCACATCAAGAGCTGCCGATTTCGCAATATTCACACCACCCATAGCCAGGGATGTGTTAGGATGTGGGGGACTCGTTTGTGGGACAAGAGGCAACATTGGGTCTTGCGAAGATTAAAATCGACCCTGTTCACTTGACCACATTTGGAGATTGTTTGTAGGTCACTGTTAAGGGTGTCATTCATACAACGCCGCTCTGTCTCAATCTCCACAGAGCTGGGGCGCATTGTTAAAAGGACAAATGGTGCTGTCATCCGCAAACGAGTAGATGGGATTCTTCGTCGACGACAACAGGTCGTTGATAAAGATAAGGAAAATGGTTGGATACCAATTAAAAAAGAGCCTCCAGTACCGATTAACAAATCCTCTGCATTTTGTAAGAAAAGTTCAATAGGGGTATTCACGATGTGGTGTATTTGGTCTTGTATCGTGTATTTTTGATAAATTTGATATTTGTAGTAAATTTGATAAATTTACAAAAACAAAATACATGCATTTCTGAAATACTATAAATATCAGAAATACAACGGCAAAACCCTGTTGTACACTTCATGGTGTATTGTGTATTTTTTGGGTAGCGATGGGAATTTAATTCAAAGTGCCGATTGTTTTACCCATGTTTTCAATTATCTGAACTTCCTGTTATTCCAAAGTGCTATTTTGTGTCATGCTAACCATTTTACAACAATTTATATTTTTTATGATTTTTTTTTAATATGTTTAAGGAAAATGCCAAAAAAAACTTTGCTTGTTAGTATTTGCTGAAACCGATATTTTGTACACCAAAGTCGGCCTCGATAGCTCAGCGGGTAGCGCGCTGGCTTCTCATACCGAGCGCTCCAGGTTCGATTCCTGGCTTGGGCTGGAAAAAACACTCATCTACTTCTGTCGCTATCCACATGAAGGGAATGAGAATTACAAGAATCGCACAAGTGCGCTCTTGGCAGGCAATGGCAAAACCTCCAAGTGTGAACGAAAAACTGCCAATCGCCGTTCGGATTCGGCGTTAAACTGTAGGTCCCCTCCCTCCCTTTCCCCATCCGCTTGAAATGTGTGCTGTAACATATGTTGGCAAAAACAGTGTTGCATAACAGTTCAAAAACGGGTGAAATATGTGGTATCACAATGGGCCTTTCAGGCCTCCGAGTGTGTCTCTTATAGAGGCAGCCACCGCAACCTAACCTAACCTTGTACACCAAATATCGATATCTCTATTTATGTACATCACTCGCTTAGCTTCGGCATATTGACAGAAATATGCGGAACACAGCTGATTTTCCAGCTGATTTTCCAGCTACAGAAATTTGCTAGGGGGTCGTTCATGATCTGCTGTAAAAAGTTGTAATTTTTGTAAATATTTATCACAAATACACCACATCGTGAATACCTCTAATCATTTATTTTGAAATCGATGCAGCTGCTTGGTTTTTTGGGAGATGAACAGATTAATTGTCTACTTGCATTCCATGGGGGAAAAATCGAAATCTTTAATTGCGTAATAGTTAATTGTAAAAACAATCAGCATGTGTAAAATTTTGAAAACCGATTATTTTTGTAACTCGCCTCCGCTACTTTTTGTAGAGTTGGCGCAGGATTTGTACGGTGTTGTACAAGGAGCAGCATCTCCTTAACTGGTTATGGCAAAGCCAATTCGGCTTCATCTTGTTTGTATTTTGCCCACTAAAATCCTTCTTCTCTACAGGACTATGAGCCAAGGTTTCGATCTCAAGTCGTCATGCGGTCATATTTTATGCTATAAACATGTTATAAGGTGGAATTTTCTGAAACTTGTGTTTTTAAACCCTTTCGACCCCAAAGTTGCCTGAGAGCAACTTCACCTATTTGTCATCTTATAGCAAAAGCTACGATTGATTTATGGGTTTAATTTAAGTATGCACCAAGAAACTAATATTTTTAGAAGTGAATTCAAAGCAAATTACAAAAATTTTACTGTTATACCCAAAATAATTTCCAATAATTTGCAGCGATATCTGGGAAAGTTTGTGTTTTAATTGAAGTCTGCGAATTGGGCGCGTTTGATCAAAACCCTGTTTCTTTAATAATGGTTAAATAAAATCAAAAAATGATAATTTTGTATTTTTTCATAAATATTAAATAATTTTTCTGTAATTAAAAAATATTGATACAAAATTTATTTAACCCGTTTTAAGCTAAAATTGTTCAAAAGTGAACTAGCTCTAGAACTCTAACAAAGAGGCGTGGCGACTTCAAATGTCGTGTGAACACTTCTTAGGCAAGTCTTTCATGATTTAAATACCAAAAAGTAATATCGAGACACAGGGTAAAATTCGGGGTTAATATTTCCGGGTTAATATTTTCTATCATAAATAAAAATCTATACCTAAACATCTTACACCTAAAGTTGTGAGAGCAACTCGCTTACTTCTGATTGCTGGTACAAAATGCTAATGACTGAGACTTTCTCGTTACAAAAGACAACAACTAACCCATTTACGCATCACGCAATATTTCGACAAAAGCATAAATTCGAATTCATTCTAACCGCAGTTCATTTGTTCATTTATTCATTCATTTAATCAGTCGTAAGTCGGTGCATTCATTAATTTATAAAAAAAGCCAGTTAATGCCAGCGCATCGAATATTACTCCGACAATGCAGAGCGAGCTGCCATCAATAAGTGAATGAGTGCCGAAACTAAAAATGGACTTTGGTCGAAACGGCGAGATACGCCAGCGATTTTATGCAATTCACTCGCAGCAGCCCACCTCTGCCTGCCGCACACCAATTACGGCTACTTTACGCGAGCAGTGAGGGGGCAGTGATTGCGAAATTCCGCAAAATATTTGTCTGCCAACAGTGCGGTCGGTGCTGGTGTTGGTGGCGGCTCCCATCGTCGAAATGTGAGAGCCAGTGCAGCGCTGGAGAGGGACGCGAGTCTTTACATAAATGGGACCTGGTTGCTCTGTGTGTGTGCGTGGGTGTGTATGTGTGGGCGTTTGTGAATGCACTGTAAATACAGCAAAGGACTCTAAAAGGATTTTCGCAAAAATCCTCATTTGAATATACAAATGCGAGAGCTGCATTAATATTTGGCTGGCGCTAGTTGGACGACTGGCTGACTGGTTGGTTGGCTAGTCAGTTGCCTAAGAGCGGCGAGTGACTGGCCACTGGCCAGTTGGTGCTTGCGTCGCTGCTGCTGGTCTCGTCCGTTCAGCATGTGGCTACTACGAAATACCACACGCACACATACAAACCCAAAACACACACACACACACACATAACTAACAACTGGAACTAAACTATGCAAATTCATATTGGATAGCAGCGCTGCAGCGGTCGAAATGGTATGGCACATTCATTTTCATTTCGCTTAAATTCTCAACTGCTGCCATTGAAGCTGGGCACTCGTTTTACACAGCGATTCGCTGGCATCTGCTGTGGCTTTTAGCGCGACAAAATATGAACATTCCAGAGCGCAGTCCGCCGGAACGCGTACGGGGGACGTTTAGCTTTTCGGCGGCCATCAGCTGAAGATGCTTTCTAACACAGTCGCTGGCTGATGGCTGTTGTCGATACATAGGGATTGCGCAGCATGCTGAGCACCAAAGCGGACAGAAACACTTTGGCTAAGCGTTTGGGTTAATTTCTTCAGAAATTCAATTTCGATGGCTAGGAAAAAACGCATGAACCAACAAAAAACAAATAAAATAACACAAAAAAATAATAAAATATTTTTAAAACTTTATAAATTTACGTATTAAATCGGGCACTTTTTGGACCTGTTTTGTGAAAAATCTTTTAGAAAATCGCACCTTGATGTTGTGCTCGGATAGCACTGTGTAGGTTTCCTGCATCTCGTGAATCTTCAGCTCAACCGTTAGTGTGCTGGATTGTATGGTGGCAATTGTTTGCATTACCAGCTTAAAGTCGGCCAACTCCCTGGTGGTTTTGTCCAAGTTGCAACGGTGGTCCTGCAATACGTCAATTAGTAAATTGAGTGACTTTTGTTCGTCAGAACTTTAATACGGAATTCGATGAGAGACACGTTAGACTTTCCATAAGTGTGAAAATCAAATATTAATATAATAGATGCACAACTACAACATTTTACAACTAAATTAAAGGCTTTATGAAAAACAACACATCTAAAAAAAAATTAAAAAAAAAAAACTTTCCTCTGCTATGCCATCTGCATTTTGCGTAGAAGATGAGCAAAGTTCGGAGCATATTTTTTATGAGGTTTGCTTTCATTTGATAAATACGCAAATATATTTGATTCAATCTTGTTACAATAAGGTGACATTTAAACTTTTATCTTATGCGGTTGCGACTGACGAGCATTGCCGTCAAACCGTGGACAACTTGCAAAAATTCTAAATATGAAATCGTTCTATTGCTTGACTGTAGGATGTGCTGCAACAAAGTACCTTGAAATATTTAAGCACTGGGTCGTCTGCATTTTATTAAAAATCTCCTTTGCAAAATGGCCATAAAGAACAGCAAAGCAGCAACTAGACCGATATAACTTACAGCTGAGCTCTTAGTAATTCGCTACCCTACGATTACTGAAAACTCTGGCCTCTTGGTGTTTTAGCTGGCTGGTCAACTTACTCTGATTTCGTTGCGTAGCACCATCATGTTGTAGCTGGTCTTTTGCGCCAATATGTCGCCGAGCGTGTCGCGCCATTGCGCCGCATGCTGGCAGATGGAGTCCATCAACGGCTTCAAATTTATGCGCACACACTGCACATTACGAAACGGAGTCGTGTGCTGAATTTCCTCGATGATGTTGGAGAAGAATGTAAATTTCTCGTCGACCACGACCAGCGGATGGCCACGATTGACGAACTTTTCACAAATGTTCACTTTGTCGTACGCCCAAAGGTATACATATTTCTTATATCTGAAAGCAGCAACGTACAGCCGATATTAAATATGGCGGCGAACAGGATGTCGAAGTGAGGTGTGAGGTGGGAATTTGAAACAATGCAGCAGTGGTAAGAATACAAAATAAAAACATTCGAAAATGAAAATGCGAAAAATAACTAATACATGATAAGCATGCGGTTAAGTATAGCAGACAAGTGCCAAAGGGATCTGGCGATAATGGGCGGCTTCCGGCAATGGCCTTCGCTAGAATCGCTGGAATACGCATTATTTACATTGTACGTGTGAGTGCCGTACTCTGGTTTTATAGAAGCTTCATTCTAATATTAGCAACAAACACTTAATAAAAATAAAATAACGCTGCTTAGTTACAGTTACAGCAAACACAAATGTAGCTCACACACACATACGATTCAGAGCGCCGCCAGTGGCATCGGAGTGTTCACAATACCAACAAATGTAATACAAGATTTTTTCAAGCGAACAAAAACAAAGCGCATAGTAAACGCCAATAAAAGCGCCCACAAATGAAAAAAATTCGTTGGCTGGTAACAGGAAAAACACACAATTTCAATGGCTATTTTATGGAGAAATGCATCGTCGGTGTCTGCACCTAACGTTCACAAAATCAGCTCATTTGTACGCACCTTTGGACACAAGTATTCGTATCTTCGACCAATTTGTTTGCGAGCTCCTGCACCTTCACAACCAGTGAGCTGACATCGCGAGACTGCAAGAAAAAACCAATTCAATATTTAAGACAACACATTTTGTAAGCAATACGCAGTCACGCAGTCAGAAATGTTCTCTACTGCTTGACCACTAAAGCTGAAGCGGGGTTTTGAAATGACCTAAAAATGGTGCTTAGAAATGCTAACTGTGACTAGTTGATCTATTTTCCGCATCAATTTTGCAGTACAAATATGATTGCTTCTTAGTTCAATAGACTCAAAGAATTCAAACAAGGTTCCAGCGACAGAAGGACAGACTCACAAAAATCGGGGAACAAATGCAGTATAGCGAACCCTCATGAAAAAAGGGGTCAAAGTTCAAAGTTTTTATAAAAAAACTCAATTAATCTCTTATTGATTTACACGATATGGGTATCAAACGAAAGGTCCTTCTCATAATTTTCGATTAACCCATTTCCTTCCTCTGTTGCGTATACGCAACGTTACTATTTAAAAAATTCGTATGTGCAGTGTGTGTGAGGTATTGCGATAAATTTTTTTTTGTTCGGAAGGTATATCCTTAGGCTTTCTTCCCCTCCATATCTCAACCACCTACAAAACACACACTGACACACACACTTGTATATGTAGACACATGTTTTTCAGACAAATTTTGAATCGCACACTAAAAATTGTCAAACGTTAATTCTTTTTTTGGTCGACATGAAAATACGTTCACATAAAGGCAAGGAAAAATTATAATTGATTTGTGAATTATCTGGGTGTCATTATGCGTGTTCTAGATAAGTCTCGAATCTGTGTTGCGTGTACGCAACGTTGGCGCGTTGTTCGACAAATGAATTCGATTTTCCGTCGAATTATATAAAATAAGTTTTTTAAAAATAACTGATAGCATATATATCGATTTTACTTGAATAATAATTTTTTTCGCAAAAACGGCGAAAATGGGTTAATGTACAACATTACATACGTAGTATGTACTAATAAAAAGTTTTAAGCGAAAAAAAATGTTGTTTACAAATTTTTCAAAAACGGATTTGTTTTTCCAAAAAATCCATTATTAAGGTATAATAAGTTTGTAGCCTGTGAAATTTCCTTTACAACGAAATATAAAAATTTATACTTTTGTTTTTTCTGAAAATATTTTTTAAATTTTTTCTAACTTGACTCTGGGTCCAAAGCCATTTCATATTCACCTTCGCCACCACTTTCGGGTAATGAGGGCTGAAGGGGGTTGTACAAAGTACCTGCCATATTAAAAAAGATTTGAAAAGATCTAGATTTCTAGCTTTGCATTATTTTAAAAGCTTAAATTTCGCCAAATAGCCATTAAAACATTTTTTGCTTTTATGGTATTGTGGCATTGAATATTTTGCGTGAGACCACAAGCCTTCAATTGTATTTGTGTGCGGTTATATTTTTCCATTATATGGAGGGTGGTAGTAAACTGCAGTTTTTCTGTATTCAAATACTTTTTGTAGGGCCGGCCTTCGGCCTAACGCATCAGGAAAAAATAAAGTGTTTACAGTATTTTTGTATTCGAAACCTTGATGCACGGTCCTAAGCAATAACTTTTATAATCATAACTTCGGCTTCGCTGCCAAAAGTATTCCGGCATTCAAATACCTTTTGTGTGGCCGGCTTTCGGTCGGGCTTCAAAAAGATAACCTTCATGAGTAAAGTGCTTACAGTATTTTTGTATTCAAATCTTATGATTGTAAAAGATCGCGCCTAAGCAATAACTTTCATAAACGCCATTTCAATATTGCAGGTAGATGCTTTTAACTCAATTTAAATTTAAAATTAAGAGCGAAATCACAAAAATATCAAATGTTTTATATTTCATTGTAAAGGAATTTCACAGGTTACAATATGGTAACAAACTTATTGTACCTTAGTAATGGATTTTTTCGAGAAAAAAACCGTTCTTAAAAATTTGTATAAAAACAATGTTTTTCGCTTAAACCTTTTTATTAGTACATCTTAAGTACATATCTAATGTTGCCGGTTGATACCCATATCGTGTAAATCGGTTGGAGATTAATTGAGTTTTTTTGATAAAAACTTTGAACTTGACCCCGAGCCACGCCTTTTATGGGCGTTTCCCAGGCACAATTTTTAGTTTGTTAGATTCAGGAGCCAACCCTCTATATAAAAGCATACTCATTTATTTTTTTCACGAGGGTTCGCTATACTGCATTTATGCCAAAATCGGAAACATCAGCCAAGACTACACTTCCTAGTGTCCCAGAACAAAGGGAGTCGAAATCGTGGGTCTTATACGACAGTTAGTACACGTTTCATCCATGTCGCCTCGTCTCTTATGATCGCTTGTGATCCCATTTTCTAGCTGTGACCTCGATGGCTTCCCGAGTAGGTGGCGGTAAAATGTCTGCTAAAAGGCTGCTCTGCCTCCACACACCTATTCTGGCACACAACTTGGTTTCCCCCCATCCCATTCCAACTGCTTACTACCCACCTGAACGACGTCTTCGTAAAATGTAAACAAATAATTATTGCCATTCTCGTCGTATGCGTGCGGCGCCAGCAGGCAGGTACCATCCATCCAACGTGTGTACATTTTTATGCTGTCGCGAATAGATAAAAGCCACAAAGTCTACAATCGAATTACACTTGAATCGAGGCGACGTCAACACACCGTTCCAGGAAATCTTTGGCCGCTTGCACCATGACATTCTGAATCTCGGACGTGGTGGGCTCCAGCACAATCTCGGACATCAGCAGTACGGCATTCACCTCAAACATGGGCTCGTTGCTCATCATTCTGTCGATGTAGCATTTGAGGTTGCGATACGTGTTGCTGTGTGAAGCGAAACGAGACAAGAATTACACATTCATTCAGTCATTTGCTGTCGGCCGTCTGCCGCCGGGGCAGCTCTGAACATACTCTAAAATGCATTTGTACGTCTCCTGCTCCCAGTACACGTAGTACTCGCGCATTTTCTCCGACCGCCCGGTGAACGTGCCCAGCACGAGGCTCTCCAGCTTCACCAGCACCGGCCCAATCGAGTCGTACAGCTTTTTCATGTGCGCGCACTTTATGTTGCGCGAGTACTCCAGGCGCTCAAAGTAGCCCTGATAGTGATACGTGTCCGCGCCACACTCGATCTGGCGCCTGCTGGCCAACGTCTCCTCTTCCGGCATGCGTATGATTTCCACTGGTCTTTGGCCATCCTGGTCTATGTTGTAGGAGCTGGGCTCGAGGGGGTAGTCGAGCGCGTCCGAGTGGGTGTGGGGTGTGAACTGCACATCGGCGGACTTGTTATGCGGTTCCATACCCGTCCTGTCGTCGATGTCGAAGAGATTGAACTGCTTTATGTTTTCGATGCGATGTTTTATGTCCAGACGTATGAAATTGATTTGCGACACAATGGAAGTGAGTTTGCGCAGCAGCGTGTTGACCGAGTCGCAAAATTTGAGAATATTGAACGATTGCCAAGTGAAGCGTCCCACTCCAGCCTGTATGACCACCTCGGTTTCGTACAAATGGTCACGCAAGAAGTTTACCTGAAACAAACGAGCGAGTAAAAAGTTAACACGATGTGAGTGGCATTATTCAGACAACAAACAATTTTTGCACAATTCAAATATTTTAAATTTTTTGTTTTTTTTATTATTAGTAGCGGAAACATCAAGTAATACAACACAACCAAATTATTTGGTGTGATTCCCATTCTCATCGAAATAATAGCAAAAATGTACCATAGTCATTTTCATCATTTTTGAACTAAGAAATTTAATTATGTATTAATTACACAGGGCAACAAATTTCGACTTTTTGTTGGCTTTTCTGGTTTTGACATCACTTCTAGGGTAATTAGGAACCGCTGACTTCGAATCCGTAAACCGTTTTTAAAACTTAGTTTCCGTTTTCGCAAAAATTGGGCGTGTCACTTTTTCGGATTTTTCCTGACTTTTTTCACGTTTTCGATTATAATTTCTAAACCAATAAACCGGTTGACATAATTTTCACTTTGTGGCATTTACAACACCCTCCGGCTTCTTTTCCAATGTAATTTATTTTTATAAGTCTTACAATTCCGCGGTAATTGGACCTCAAAGTCGGAAAATATGGAATTTCAAGGCGTTTTCTTTGATGTTCAAAAACATGCACCTTTTTCGTAAATCAACTAATGAGTTAGGTATAACACGAAAGCGGAAACATCAAGTAATACAACACAGCCAAATTATTTGGTGCGATTTCCATTCTCATCGAAATATTAGCAAAAATGTACCATAGTCATTTTCATCATTTTTTATACTTTTTCCTTAAAAAATTAGGGCCCTCAAAATATGCAAAGTTTTTAATTTTTTTTTTTGTTTTGAGCAATTCAAAATCTTTTTGTTTTTTGCTTGTATTCCAGACTATAAATGGAACATATAAAAGAGCCATTTTGCTGTTGCTCAGTGTTATTATAGTAAAACTTTTGAATCTGGAGCTTTAAAAAAAATTATGTTTTTGTGTCGTAGATGTTACGATGAAATAAATAAATTAGTGAATTGCAATCGTGAGCGTAATCTGTCAATCATGTTGTGAAAACAGCTAATTGAAACGGTCTACTTTCAGTATGCATGAGACATGATTTAGGGCACAATAGGCAATAATGCCTCAGAATAAAATTACGTACACGCCCTCTGACCCTAATCTAGCCTAACACTCATCTAAAATTACAATAACATTCGAAATGTGGAAGGTAATGGGGTTTCGACAATACATTTCGATTATTGCTTCGTAGAATCCCAAAAGTTGACAACCTCACAACAACCTCGATTGTATGGAAAACGCCCTCTGGTAGTAAATTTCTGAACCTTAATTAATTTCGAATTTTTTTTCCTCAGGAATGTTGCCGATCACTGAATAAATCATTCAAATGAGTTCAGTTCAGAAGAAACATTCGAAAGAGAAATTAAATGAGTGTCGGTCTTACATTTGACACATCTGGGGCCAACCTGGGAGCAGTTGGAGCTTATTTTATAAAAACAATGATTTTGTATGGGAGCACCATTAAGGGTTAAAGATAAGGTATAAATATGTTCAGTAGGGAAAACTAGTTGGGGTCAGTCATAGATTTTAACCCTCTAAGAGCAACTTCTGAGCAGCTGCGGAGCAATTTGTCGAATTTCTCAGCTTTTTTGTGAACTTTGACCTCGATGCGACGCCATTTAACCCCACTAGAAAAATTTTCCAAAATTTTTTGGCTCATGTACTTTTTAACCAACCTGCATAAAATGAGAGGTGCTTAATCATCGAAATTGAAAAATCGTGCACTAAATCATGTCTAGTATGCATGCGGAAAACCATTGAACAAGATATTGGCATTAAATTTTGTGTTGGGAATAGATTTTCGTTAGAACATGTAGGACACTTTGTTAGAACATGTAGGACATTTTAAAAATGAATCAATTTTTCAAGTGCAAGAAAGCAGCCAAGGAGATCCACGAGTTTGTCATAGAGCTGCCCCCTTCTGAACGATCCTCGACATATTTAACCAACGAAAACGTTGCGAAAGTGAAGGTAATTGTAGTCGACAAACACCATTCCAGCTCTAAAAAATTATCTCGCGATCCTAATATCACACACGTGCCTGTTCGTTTGATTCTGGGAGATGCGGCACCGCAAGTCTTGTTTTAAAAAACATAAATTTTCTTAAAAAACCTTACCGCATGTTGATATCTGTAGACATACTGAAACAGTCCAATTCTGATACCATAGTCATAAAACTTATCATAACATGTAACAAAAAGATCAATGGACAAAATGTAGTTCACTGTTGTCAGCATAGGGGCCAAGAGATAAATTTGAGCCGAAGAAATCCGTTCCAAGTCACTACAAGTCGAGAGAATGTTCTGTTGGTGAATTCGTTTCAAAGTCAAACGTCTAATAAAGAATACAGAGAATACTGTTTGGCCATGTTTAAGTGTTGAAGTAGAGTGGAAAATTAATCAGAGGCGACCGGGTTTGTGAAGGAACGATTCGTTGATTTGAAACGCAGATAAATCGTTAATGCACATAGCGACAATTGTGTTTGAAATTAAGGCCAATAACTCTACAAACTAACTGGCTCCAAAAACTCTTTACGACTATTTCATGTTCGCGACACTTACATTGCCGTGCAAGTATTCTCATCTTGACTCGTTTGAAGTTATAAAGCAATGTTGCTTACTATATGCACCACACACACATACATAGAACTTCTTTGAAGTGGGTAAAATAAATATTTAAAAACAGAACAGATTGTGCGTTCTTGTACAGTTTTCAGTAATTTTATAAAGACCTCATGAATAAAAGTAAACCATATGTAAATACGTACAGACTGCAGACATAACCACCACATGATCAACAAGGATCTAGCTTTAGGAAGCCTCTATAGGTTCAGGGCATGAATGAAACCTCATTCTACCTGATCATAGAAAACCATAATACAAAGGCATCTGAAAGCACCAGAACCAAGTCCCTCACTTTGATAATCATAAATTTCTATAGGTCCTATATTTGTCCTATAGACCACAAGGGTATCCCAATATATCTAACAAGTAGCAATATATTTTATATTACCTTATCTTACATTTCGATCAACATATATGGTAGTGTTGTAGTTTTAACTACAACTTGGAATATTTTCATTATTTAAGGAAGGCTTGACAGTGTTGTATTTCACCCAATTTTTTACAGCTTAGTTTAATTAAGACTGTTTTGGCTATAATGAAGTAGTGCCACAAGTACTAAACATCACTTGTCAGAAAGAAAATAAATAAAAAACATGAACTTAAAACTTTCGATACCCCCAATTGGGGACATAAAATGAGATTCAAAGAAACAGTCTATACCAGCTAATTCTAAGTCCGACGCATACATAAATACATATAAATAATTGACTAGCAAACCTCAAGTCAATACTAAATGCCAGTAGTTGTATTCGAAGTCAGACGGCAGTAACGTTGCGAACTACTCACTTGCCGATTATTGAAAGTTAATAAATTTTAAAGCATGCTCACACCCAACAATGTGCCTCGTTGGTTTCGCCAGCACAGCATTCCCCAGAAGACGCCACATTTCATTCAGGTGGAAAATCGTGCAGCCAGCGCACAGCGTTCCCGTTTCCGACTCATTGCGGCGCACAGACGCATCGCACACGTACACGTGCGCAATAATATGAAACAGTGGCAGTGGTAGCGAGGGGAAACAATAAATCGAAAACAGAAGAAATGCCGAAATATTGCGCCGCCCTACCGCAATTCGTTCAGGTGTGCTGCGCAGATTACGCGGCGCGCTGCCACTGTGCCACCGGAGACCGGCCATTAAGTAAAATAATATTCGCATATGGTGGCGCGCAGAAAACACCGGAATACGGCAGGACAATGAGGCAACAATGGCTGCCTGGAAGCGATGCCAGCGCGGACAGGGGGCCGAAACGACTGCGGAGCGGCCCATCGCGCACAGAAACGGCAAATTCGAATTCCACTTCATGCCTCCACTTACTCAGGCAGAAATTGCGAAATACTTCCGGTTCATTTATTATGGCGCACGCAAGTGGCAACAACATCCAAGCTATGCTGCTGGTTATTTCTTTATTCGAGTGTAGGTATGTACATGTACAAGAGTGCGTGTGTGTGAGTGCGATTATGTTTGGTTTCTAATGGTTCTATGACGCATTGCGCACTTACCTCGGAAAGTGAAAGCCCGTCCATGATTGAGTTGTATTTGTTGATGACCGCGGTAACCGCCTCGTAGTCGCAAAAGAATATTTCCTTCTTCATGATGGCAGTGCGCAGAACGGTGGGCAGCATGTAGCCGTAATGCTCGAATTGCTGCCCCTCGAACATGATATCGAAAATGTCTGCAAATTACAGTTTCCCTCATTATTGAATTATTACAAAAATTGCAAACAAATGAAAATTGCGCAGAAATCGCATCAACACGGCCATTTCGCGTTCGCGTCTAGACGCATAAGCAAGCAATTACGGGCACCTCGGAGGCATGTGCCCAGCGGGGCGTATGCGTAACATTGCGTCTGTGAGGAGCCGCAAAAATCGCCTCGCCACTACGTCGAGGGCAACTTACCGCGCGAGAGATTCACCAAGAACTTCATCTCGTACTCAATTAAGACGCGGTCGCCAATCAATTCGCGCCACGTCGGCAAACCGTCCTGCGACTCGGCGCGCACAAGCACTGCAAACAAGCCAAAGAAATGCGTTAAAATACATTTGCATTTTTTTGAAAAGATTCGCCATCGGCGGGTGGACGCGGACGCGCTAATTTTTGGTCAATATGAATGTGTCGAATGCGCGACGTGGACGCGGCTTAAAAGCGCCACTCAGCGAGTCGACGCGAATTACACGCAAATCCACTTCTAAGTAATTTTCCCTTTCTATTTACACGGCCACTGCTGCATTTACTTGGCCAAATAACTTTTGTGAAGAAGCCGCGCACGCCAGCGGCGTCAACACCAAATTCGAGCAGTGCTGTTGTTGGCCCTTAATGGCACTTTTCGTTAGATGTTATTTACTGCACCAGCGATCAGGCTCACATTTTCGCAGTGTTTAATATATTTTATGGAAAGTGCTAAGCCTTGGGCCCGTTTGCCCTCCCCGCACGCAAAATGCCGCAGCAGCGCGCGAACATAAATGTTCATCATAAAAAAGTACAAAAAAACATTCAAAAAAACTCGCCAAATCAACGTAAAAAGAGTACGAACCCAAATTGAATTCATTTTTGAGGAACGGAGAGGCGGGATGACATAGCAAAAATGGCAAAATGGATGAGTGAAATGCTCTCGAACTGAAGGATAATTCAAATATAATTCTCATTACAATCCGCGCAATGGCTGTCCGCTATTTATGGCGTGAGTGATTGGATATATTAAGGTTATATATATATATAAAAGGAAAGCGATAAAAGAAAACAAATAGACGATGCGGCTAATAAACGCAATTGAAGCTCACTGAATGTCCGTTTGCGCTGTATGCTTTCTTTCTTTCGCTGCGTCCCTTTAGATTTGGCATATTTGTTATTTGATTTTAATGCAGAATTGATTGAAATTATGCAGCAGTGAATAAAACGAAGAGTGACATAAGTCTCAATTTAATGTGGCCAGAGGAAAGCAACAAAAATTTTTTTTTTTTCAAAAGAAAAAGAAATAAGCAAACAACTTTTAAATTAGGTTTAAATGCTAATGGAATTGGCACCAGAGCTCTCTTTGGGCCTAAAACTGCGCTTTCAACAACAATCTGCGTTGTGTTTAAGAAACACATTAAGCACATTGATCAAAATCCGGCAGTTCAGAGGCATTCCTTTATAACATTTTTGTATTCGACTCTAACAGATTTTCTAAAGAATTTTGTCGGCATTTGTAGAGCCGGCATTCGAAACCACGACCTTCGCATTTGTGGAACCAACCAAACTTGAAATTCGTTCGCATACGTACAGTCGCACTGCTTGACGCAGAATTTGTCGCGTTCGGCGAGAGTTTTTTTGGTCTTTGCCCAGCGTAAGTACGCCTTGGCGCGGCGTATGTGAACGCCTTCTTGCGAAGGCCGATTGACCAGCCATTGCACCAGCGTTGCGAACACGGTGAATTTGGTGATTTTCCTGCAGAAGCCACCCTCACTCGGGCCGCTCTCCTTCTTAACTTCAGCCTCGACCTCTTTGGCGTCTTCCAGCAATCCGCGCGACTGCAAGTGATAAAAGGCAGAAGAATCGGCATTAGGAAGTTCGTTAATTGCAATTTTACTTTGCGAGTGTGGCTCACCTTTCGAATTTTAAGATTCTCCATGGATTCCGCCATGTATTCCACTGAAAGACAAATAAATTTAAATGTAACGCAAGTTTAAATTTTCTTTTCTAAAGCTTTTACAAGAAATGAAAAACCGTCTAAGGAGCAAAAGTTTTCGTAAAAAACATCTCCAAGATGGATGATGAAATGTCGGCGAACAAGTTGTTCAAAGCGGTAAAATCCAGTAAGGAAGACTTATCAACTCTTACATAGTTTGTAAATTGAGGAAAGCTGGAAGGGTGGCGTCTATTTTGTCAGCCTAAGCCTCAATTTAGCCTTTCTGTACTTTCGGACCATTGCAGAGTCGTTCAGGCGAAGGTCTACAACTACACGTGTGCTGGGTACCGAAATACAGAAATGATTCAGGGAACTGCAGGGCAAACGGTAATACTATAGGAAACTATAGAGCAAATCAGTTAGGAAGCTGATTGCCGGTGCTAATTCCATTCGCAGCATAAACTGCAGATGACAAGAGAAAAACATTGATAACGCTTTATAGAGGAAATATTAAGAATATTACTTAATATAAATCTAGTTGGAACTGTTATTGCGGTTATCACAAGACATTTTGCTATAGGTAATCATGCCACAAGACTTGATCTACTTTTTAATCATTGAGAAGAGACCAAAAGCTGAGAGATGAGAAGGATATAAAATAGGATGTTGTCGGGCACCTCTTTCCGTAATGATGCGTCATCTAAAGGACTACTTCTTTGGCGCATATGATGACTTGGCGGAGAAAGGAATCTACAGTCTGTTACGTTTTATCAACAGCCGTAACTGGTTGGTTTAGATAGGGAAATGGAGCCCACCCTCGTCCAACTTGACATTGAAAAGGGCCTCACATGTCTAAATGTGGCCCTTTCGGTTTCTCAGTTCAGTTTCATTCGGAATAAAACAGTTTTCCTTGTCTATTGATACACTAACACTACTAAGGTTTACCCATCATCGAGTATGCATATAAAAAAATTGCCCTTATTGATATCGATTGACTTGCTATAAGCATATACGACGCATATGGATCTGAACCGATCATAGGTGTCAGCACATCTCATTTCAGACATTGCACAGTGATTCGTTCCATAGACAAAATTCAAAAAATTTATAGTCTCAGAATTTGACGATTTTGATATCATTTGAAAGGTGAAACTCCAACTAAGAAAACCCCAAAATTCGGTGCTAAAAATTAAATAGTGTATGTGCAAAAGTGGCTCAAAGTCGCTACTTTATAAACCAAATTTAAATACATCATATTTTCTGTTTTTTAGTCTGTTGAGTAAAATAAATCGTAAAAATCCATGATTAGCCAGAACTTACTAAAACTTTCAACATAAATTAAGCATTGATGTGGTCATTTAATGTTTTAATGTTTTCTCAAAATTTGCAAAGCTAAGACTTTTACTTCACTTTTAATCTACAATATTTTTCTAAATTAAAAATCTGAAAATTGGCGAAACTTAGAGGAAAATATCTAAAAAGTATGTGAACGTATGTTCCTGGATTTTTTTAATTTTAAGAAGCATTTTTTCTTGGTCGTATAATGTAATTACATCCTCCGATATCTTCCGATCTCAGAAAATAATCCAATTTGAAAAGTGGTCTAAACACCTACTTTTCGACAACATTTATTTTATCCATCCCTAAAAGTATGCAATCAGCATGAAAAATGTAAAAAACTGCACAAATGCAAAACACACATCTATTATTATCATTTTTATTGCAAAACTAAAGGGTCCTAAGACAATTTCTGTTACTCTTTGCAATTATCAATGTTGACGTTGATGTAAAATCTGAAAAATCTAGCCAACACACTTGGTGCTATAGCTCTCCAAAAATGACGAAATTTGAAAAATTAAGTCCCAGGAATTGCACAAACTACAAAAGTTTAAGAAAAACAAAATAGATTTCAATTTAGCAGACCATGATTAACTAGTATACCTAAGTAATTTTATGAAGAACGGACCACTCCTTCTAATTTTGTCCCGCGGTTGTATGGAGTCGATTCACTGTGCATTGCGTCAAACAGGAATTCACAAATCGAGCCAATCATAAATGGTCCAACACGGCGGGACAGCGCTGTTCCTATTCGGTAGGCAAATAAAAATATTTGCTGGACCTAAGCAGAAAGGAGCTCAAGTTCATGACGAGGATCCTGAGCGAGCACTGCCTGCTAAATATGCATAAAGCGCGACTGGGAATCACAGATAGCGAACTAAGCAGACTCTGCATGGAAAATGAAGAAGCATCCGTGCCCATCATAACCGAATGTGTCTTGCCCTTCTATATGCAAGAAAGCGTATATTGGGAAGGGAACTGATTCAGACGAAAGAGTTGTCTGGAATCTAGGAGGTCCTGGACAGCATTGGGGGAAATGAACTCCTCCAATAAGGAATAAGGATACGACACAATAGTTCTTTTTGGACGCAGTGTCTCGGGCAGTTGGTGCTCGACTCCCGTATCTATTCTATTCTATATACGACCCGCTGGTTTGACGTCCAACACCCTAACAAGGTCGACTATTCATGCAAAACTACAATTAGTTCACTTTTACTGTTCACTGGGATCTAAGAGTAGTAGTTAGATGCATAAAGTAACAACTCACATGTCTCCTCCTTGCAAATATGTATGGACAGTATATTGCGGCGCATTATTGCGTTCACCTGGTACGTGGCTCGACCGGTGAACTGGTTGAACATCTCCTTTTCGTAGTTGTACATTTTGTTGACCAGCTCGAAGTATTGCTTGAAGGCGCTGCGCTTAACGTAGCTGTTCTTGAGGCTGGGCTCGTTCTCCATCTGCGGGGTGCGCGAGGAGCGTGGCGAATGACGGTGAATGGCGGAGCGAAATGGCCAGAACAATGCGCGGCGGCCAATGGCGGCAGCAGCACCAACAATGCGAAAACGAGAACTTTTAATTCCTTTGCTCTTTGGCAACGAAACGGATATTAAAAAATGCACACTATTGGCAACGGCAACAAAACAATTACAACAACAACTACTACTACTACAACAATAACAACACTATGACTGCGTGCGGCAATAATAAGAAAATACTGGCACAGCAACAGTAGCAACAACAAGTTAAGAAAAAACAGCAATAATAACAACAACAACAACAATCGTAACAATTTGCAAAGCACAAAAGCACAGCAAATACAAATTGTCGGCAATAAATAACTGAAGCATTAAAGTGTATAAAATAAATGCAACAAAAGGCGGCAGTGCCGGGCACAGGGGATAAAAATGCAGACAGCAGCAAATTGCAACAACACACACACACATCCAGCAGCAGCCAGGCCAGTTGTGTTTACAATAAAAAAAAGGAAGCAAGCGGCAAATGCAAAGAATTTAAAATAACAACAGCTGAAATTGAAATTTCAATTAAATACAAAAATTTGTTGCTGGCAAATTGGCGCAATGTCGGCAACAATGAAATATGCGCAACGAAAAAATACAGTGCAAGCAAAAATTTAAAAAAACCCTTCGAGTAGGGAGAAGCAGACAATTACGAGCCGATTAGGGGGCGGACGAACGCGGAAAAACGAAAATATGAACGAAAGTGCGTTCCGAATCAGGATTTCATGGTCTACATATATAAATTATAGTTGACTGTGTGCACCTTTTTGAATGCCAGCACCGACACCTTCAGTTTGTTGGTCAAAAGTCGAGCCCACTGTATGCCGCCGATGCTTTGCGGTTGATGCTTGCCGAGCGGTGGATTTTTGCGGTTTTTCTAAGAGTTGAAGATTGTGTCAATTAGACATTGAAAATATATGGTGAGCAAAGATGAAGCTACTTTTATTATGGTGAATAAAAAATTGTGTTCTTCGCGAAGATATTTAATGACACAAGGATTTCTGAGAGAATGCTTATGGTACATTTTTTAAAACGTAATTGAATGTTAAACCATCGCAATAGTTCTCAATTTTTTTATCTCCTGCTTTGTATTTGAGCCGTTTTGCATTCGTTCTTGAAGAGATTGTGCCGCGTCTTTCTAGATGTCTAAAATGTAACCGTGTTGAAGAAATTCGAAATTGTCTCCTGCATTTCATTATTTTTGTTAGTGATTCATTTGTGGAAAATTTGACTTTTTTAACAAAACAATTCAAATCCATTACATGTAAATTACCTCGCTTGGGTTTAGTTTATTTGCGGGAATCGAATAAGTCAGATGTGAATTTATTTAATTGGAAGAAAACGACAAGAAAAGTATTCAAAAAGAACAAAAATGCTTGAATTTTGAAGGAAAACTTGTGTGACGATGTAAGGAAAGACATCTTTTAGAATGAGGGCGAAGAATTAAAGCCATTAGTTGAGGATATGAGAGACGAGAAGAGCGATGATGTACATATGTAATGTGTGAGTATACAGTGATAATGTACATATGTGTATGACATGAAATAAATCATGAATTAACCCCTCCAAATGTCGTCACATGCTCTTGTGACCGAAAAAATTCTTATAAATTAAGCCCATCCATTCTTTCTTCATAAAGAGAAAATCAGTATCTTTATCTGATCTTATCGCACAACTATCCCATGAACATCTTCTTCTCGAAGAATTTCCTGTTCGTTCCTCCCTTTTATCTGTTTTACGGCGATCTGAATTCCCAGCACAGTATTAAAAATTCTACCTTTCAAACGCCTAAGACAAATTAGTTAAGATAATGGAATCTCGAATTGTATGAACATAAACCTAAGTATCTAAAACCTAACACATATAATTTGAGCCTTAAACCTATTTGAGTTTGATTTCCACACTTCGATTCTAAGTAATTAGGGGAAAAAGGGTAATAGTCAGGCAGCTCGCACGTTATGTACCTCTGCGATACAGACTTGAGGTACCGCTAAGCGGGACATTGTATGTGGGACATTGTATAACTCACCGCATAATCAAATTGGACAGAGTTGATTTCCGTTTGAAAGAAGCGCAAAATATTCTCATGTTTAGTGGATATGAACTCAGCTAGATTTGGGCGCGTGTCAATATCATTGATGGTCTTAATCAGCTGCAGGCCCAAATCGGATGAGCGCAGCGAATTGATGCTCTTCTCGATGACCGCCTTTGCTTCGGTTTCAACATGTTCCAATCGGATGTTGAATGTCTTCAGCGTGTGCTCCCAGTTCTCCCAGTTGCCCGGTCGAAATATGTCAAAGTCCACGCCGCTCAACATGTCGTCCAGCAGACGGTAGACCTTCTTCATCAGCTCGTCCACAATGGAGGGATCGGTGATGAGCGATTTCAGCTCGTGCCCAAATAGATTTTCATACTGTATGAAAATACGTCCAATGTACGCGATGTCGTCGCTGATGCGGCAAATGTGATCGACCTCGCTAAAGAGCGTGGGGCGATCGAATTCCCAGCGCGAGCCGACGCCAGAGTTTTCGATATAAGCGCGACTGACCATGTACGCCTTTTTCCAGCAACGCAGCAAGTTCGCACAGTTGGTGGCCGTCTCGTAGGTGTACTTTGAGGAATGTCTGAGCAAAACAGCGGGAATTGCAAAGATGAAAAGTGTGCTGACTCACAGCCTGCCATATTTACAAACATATTAGCAACAAACTCAAAGATCCCACATATTAGCGAGATTTTCGAACAAAACCGCAATAAGCATGAAAAAACTGCAACAATGTCAATTGAGGATAAATCGAACATGCTGCAAACCGCATTTCCATGGACGCGCCTGCAAGGAATTTGCATGTGACGGCTGCCGGAATAGCATTGCTCATGCGTTCCACCCACTCGACGGGCGAGTGTGCTCGTGGAGAGAGCTCGATTGCACTTGTGGAAATGTCCTTAAGCAGCGCCAGACGTTTTTCCAGTAAATTGACTTGGAAATTGCGATCGACATTCAAGTCAAGTGCAGCGCGCATTGCAACCCAAGTTCAGAGTGAACGAATTGAACTTGCAACTTGCATTCGCGCCCATTGTTGTTGTTATGAGTATACTACGCTATGACTAAGCAACAAAGAAAATTTCCAAAAGATATAAAAAGAAAAATTCACTTACTGGAAAATTCGTTCGAAGCACATAATGCTCTTTGCCTTCTCAATGAAGACATTCGAAATTTGACACAGCAGCACTTGCATTTTGTCGTCGCGACAATAGTAGCCGGACATGGTCCAGATGTGGCGCAGACCCACCATCACATTTGGTATGAGCAGCGTGGTCATTTTGAAGCTATCGTACGAACGGATTTTCTGTGAAAAAAATTCGACCATCGCAGGTGTTAGTGTACACTTTTCTGTTCAACAAAATGTAAACGAAATTCTCGAATTCGTATTTCGACAGTAAAAGCCCTCATCTCCGTTAAAGTTGCAGTATGAACATTTACCTCTAAATATTCCGTAATTGTTGATATGTAATCCGAATTCTCTTTGGACATTCTATATTGCTCCTGTACCACCGACAAAACTTCGTCCCACGTAACAATCACCTCGGACCTGACGCGCCTCAGAATGCCTGTCGGTGATTCAAAGCATAGTAAGTCCACAATTTATTGTCTCTCTTATCGCTTTTCGATTGACAGCCTTACTTAGAACCGCCATCACAAACTCCGATTTCAACTGTTCCGTTACGGTGTATAGTTCGATTTCTCTGTGATGCCAGAGGCGATACTCAGCCATCGGCGTAAATTCATCCAGTTGCTATTAATTGTCGAAAATTCATTTACTGTTACTCAAGCAAAATCCAAGCACATTTATTCACCTTGTCCTTGAGTGTTTTAACCGTTTTCTGCATGTAAAAGATCCAGCCCCTGACAACGTCTTCCAGTATTGCGCGTGAGTAGGTGGGCAGCAGGTCTATCTTCTTCGGATCGATCGGTATCTTGACTTTGGACTCCTCGTATTCCACATCCTCTTGTCCGGGTGCCGTGTAGCCTGTCGGCATATCGAAGGCGCACACCATGTGACTCGTGGTCCAGTTAATTTCCGCCTCGAATTCACTCATCTCGTCGAGCAAGTTTTTCTGATTCGGTGGTATTTTCTCCACTGCCTGCTCCTCCTCGAGTCGGCTGCGTTCCACCGCCTCATTAGTCGCTTTCAGCAAGTTCTCCCAGCGCTCCTCTATCGTCAGCTTCTCCTTGGGCTCCTCATCTGATAATTGAATGTTGCTGATTGAAATGAGGCCATGCGGACCCGGCCGCCGAACCCGCGTCAGTGCGCTTTGACACCGTCAACGGCAACCGAGTTCCGGCCCATAATCAGATTCCCCCAGTAAACACACACACACACGCATCTCACACTTACCCAACTCTTCCGATGACGATTCAACTAATACCCTTGACGGTTGCGCTGCCAGTTCCTCCTCCTCTTCCTCGTCTTCATTGCCTTCTTTGGCCTGCTTGGCCTTGTGAATGGTTGCGCGTTGTTCGGCCAGTTTCTCTTGTTTTCTGTATTGTAGTTGTTTTAATTTTATAAAAGAGCCCAATAATAACACTGCACAACAAAATCAAATTTTTTTCAAAATAACAAGGTTCTGACAACGGATTCTGGTAGAGGGGACCAAACAAAAATATACGTGTATCGGCGTTTTGAAAGTTTACATCTGAATTTTTTTTTAGGGGGGGTCAAAGTTTCCCCTTTTTGCTCATTCTCATGGTGAATCGGCATACGAAAACCATGTAACCTCACATTTTAGGTATATGATGTGTTCAGCAATTTGATGTAAAATACTACAAAGAACATTTTTGTGGAGCATTTTAACACTGTAGCTCCTATTTATATGGGTCAATTTGACCCTTTTTTCTAAAATGCCAAAAATGTCCTGTAAAACAGGACTTTTTAAGGACAAAATGTACCACGAAAATATTCGCCATAAAATTCGACTATAGGTCTCTGAATATATCAAAGCTCAGAAATTAACTTCAACGCCAGAATTAAGCCAAAACTGAAAATGTGTTTAAGTGTTTATTTCGTACTTAATAAAAATTGGTTTGGAATCCGTTGTCAGAACCTTGTTATTTTTTTTTGTGTTGTACAGTGTAATTATTGTTAAAACCGGAAACACAGGCAAGAAAAGGGTTTACCGGCCGCAAAAAAAAAAACAAACAACTGAACAATGAACGCTAAACAGGAAGCTAAAACCGCGTCAACGAACGAATAAACAAACACAAATTAAAGGCGGCAAAATGTTCCAAATACAAACAAAAAATGAAAAACCTACAAAAAAAGTCGAAATTAACACAGAAATAATGAAAAGCTATAGATAAGCGAAAGGCGCAAAAAACCAAAACGAGCTCGTGTAGAGGGGGAGGCGGCGGTGAAGTCATGAAATGCACAACCAAAACCGTTTCGCATATATAGAAAATGCAAATTGCTGTGTAATTGTGCGTGTGGTAGCGGGAAACGAGTTTCTAAAGAAAGAATGAAAGAAAGATCAGAAGTATCTCAATTGTTTTTTTGCCATTGTCCAATTGTCTAATTCCTTGAGCCCCGAAGTACCAGCAACGCTACTCTTGAGTGGTACCAGAAGATTAAGATTGTATGTGATCCAAGAAGATCGACCATCTAACTCTGCAATCAACCAACTTTGAACCTTGAACCAGAACTGTTGTAAATTGAGAGATATTGAGGCACGCGTGTGAATTTCAACCCAAATGAAATTTTTATATCTTGCTGAAAGACATGTTTTTGGTGAGTTAAAACCCTGGGTCGGGCACAGCTTCAAGGTTGCCGCTCAACTCACCAATCGACTTCTGTGTGTTAGTTATTTTGTAGGTTAGTGGTAACAAAAATGATTCAGTTTTTAACCAATGTTTTCAAAGACGCACTCCTGCTATTTTGTACTTCATTTTACACTATTTAACAGATTTATAATTAAGGCAAACATCGAGGACCTAAGCACGCCATGTATTACTAACTCGAGTTCGACGAAAAACTTGTAAAAGTGGATCTCTATACGATAATGTATGTTGTGAGCTCATAATCTGCAGAGAAATGCCAGGTAAATTTAAGACAACTGATTTTTGTAACCCAAGTTGAATTATTGTGAGGTTATGTTATTGTTTTCAACGAGCCAGCGCACTGGGTACGCATCTATTATAGCGAAGCATTGCGTTGGTTCTAGAAGGACGCAAAGGTTTGGATATCGAATTCTGAGTAATGAATTTATGGACGCTTGACTTGCATCCATCAAGGTCAAAGTGCTGTGGAATACCATATCGACGTGGAATGCATGCGTTCCCGTGATTGAGCGGGCTGCTCGGGGGAATATTCCGAGTGTTGGAATCAATGGCGGATTCAGTGGGAGGTTTGGGGGTTGAACCCACCCCCCGAAATATTAGAGTCGAATTTAAAACTACATACAAATTAAAAGAAATTGTTTGGCATTTTATGGATATTAAAGAATTACTTCTTGAACCCCCCAAATATTTTTCTGAATCCGCCCCTGGTTGGAATCGTCTGCTCTAAATAGAGGAGTCACGCATGCCACGTTTTGACGATGTTCCAAAAGTCAGTAGAACCTAATTGCATGATTTGGAATAGGGCCGAGAAGCTTCAAACAGATTTCTGGAGCACAATGTTTATAACATGAAACTGTCTCAGAAATTGTCTATAACTTTGTTTCTTCCTGAGAAATATGCGAATTGCCAGACGGACAGTAAATATGCCCTACAAATTGTCTACATACCAACAGTAAATGGATATGGGGCGAATGCGATTAAAAATAAAAAACACAAAAAATATTCTTATCTGATGGGTTGTAATTTATGTGTAAAAAGGGTAAAGTACCGACAGCATCAAAAACCAGCAACAACACCAATCACCAGCTCAAGTCCAAGAGCGGCGACAGTAGCGGTGGCAGTGGCATTGGCTGCCGCGGCCACCGCGCCAACACGATGGCAGGCAGCGATAAAAATCACTACAAAGGCGGCAAACAAAAACATTCGCCTCCTACAGCATTCAGGAATGCAACCAATAAAAAACGAACAGAACACAGAACAGTGAATGGCGAATAGCAAAAACGCCGGCAACGCCTTCGCTTCGCTGGCTTAAAGTTAAATACTTTTTTTGTTTGAGCGCTTTCAAACGGAATTCCGATGGCTTGGATAGTTCGAGCAGGCCGGGCCCGGTCTCTTTGGCTTCGCGCGAGGCCCCGCCGGCGTCGCCGCCGCAAATACGCTCCTCGTTCTTGTGTTTGCCTTCGACCACTTTCGGCTCCCGAAATTGAAATTCAATCGCTCTCCTGTAGACCTAAAAAATGAGCAGAACGTAATGGCTGTAATAATGGGATGCTGCGGCACGTTGGGGGGAAAGGCTTGAGGTTGTTGTTGCTGTTGTCAGGTCGGGCGCGAACGGTTAGCACCGCAGTCGCAGCCGCAGCGTAACAATATTTTAATTTCTAATTGATTTGCTTCGATAATTTCCGACACAGCGCAGCGACTTTTGGAAATTTTAATTTATTTCGAAAGCGACAGAGGGCAAAGCGCCGCAGGCATAGGCTAGCGAACCGCGCCGTCTGGCCAAAGAGCAGATTGCAACCGCAAGATGCTGGCCCTGACGTTGGCGCTGACGCTTGCGACGAGGATGACGACGCAGCTTTGTAAGCCAAGCCAGCGCGAACTGGTGCGCCATTAACGCGTTCACAGCATGCGTAGCACACACACACACACACATACACATACACACATAACACAGATGAAAGGGCAAAAGGGCACGGCGCAAGGGCCTGCGGCATTGGCGGTGGCAAAAATGTGCTGTGCGCCGGAGTGGAAAAGTGGACCGCAGAGCGAACGGTCGGGATTTTGATAGATGGCTGCGTTACTATGGAATTAATTACAATTCGCCACTCCATTACATTTCGACATAATCGAAAATCTTGAAGCGGCACACAGGCCGCTTACAAACAGCGGTGGGTCATGGTCCCTCTCGCTTTATCTGCCCGTAACTGCTCTAGCTGCGGCTGTGATTAATTGAAAACTTGAGCGCAGTGCGTTGGCAAGCATTGAGTGGCAAGTGACGAGCGATGAGAGCGCAGCATCGAACAAAAATTAAAATCGCACCGATTCATTTTAGGCAGTGCGCTCTGGCCCTGCTTTGCGCCACATTTTCAAAACGAGTTTTGATCTCTTTTGCTGCCACTCGTAATAATAAATCCGCTGCGGTCGTATGCGGCTGATTGATTTCCTTTTCGAACCATGGAAGAGGAATCGCCAATTGTTATACGAAATTAATAACAATGCCGCTGATTTTCCAGCTGACTGCCGCGTAGACAGACGAGCGAGCGACATTTGCCCGTCGTGGTGCGCGCAATCGAATTTCTCACCTCATTAATGTCCGATTTCAGCGAGTCGACAAGGCTTCCTTTGATGGTGCCCATCACAAAATGGCGCGGCATTTCGGCGAAGCACTCGCTCCGTTCGTGGTAAACGCCTGTGCGGTAAGAAAAAAACACATATGTATTGAAATTGTGGCACGACTCATAAGAGCGGCTGCCCTCCATCAACACTGGTCAACAGTTACAGATTTTGTGATGAATGTTAATAAAAATACATAACGACACCGGTTTTCTGGCATACAAGGTGCGCTCCAAAGTAAACAGGACTAAAAAAAACAACAACAAAACAATTTTTTTTTGTCTTAAAATGTATGTAAGTATTTACCCAAAATAGTTATGAATTAATACAGCGATTTTCACAGTCTAAAAGCATGTCGAACTACTGTTTTATATCGTTGGGCGGGATGTAGTGGTTGGTGATTAAAATGCAATTTGTGATCAAAAAGTTGCTAACAAATGTCGAACGATGATAATTTGTTCCATTATCGTACAACAAATGAGATAGAATTAGGCATTAACGGTTTGGCCACTATTGGAGGATAATGGTATTGGAATCGCAAAACCAAATCAACATTGTCTTTTGGACTTAACTATTACATTTACGTTTTTTATTTTCATGGAAAATGGCCAATTTTGTATGCAGCTCCTTTAAGAGTTGGGGCTGAAGGGTAGGTAGCATGCTCAATTATCGTCGAGTAGGAACTATTTACCGATAACTTGAGTATATTTGAGCATGGTCTGGTCGAGTAAGTATTTCGAAATTCTTGGGCTTCAGTATGTGCTAAATTTCCGACTCGTGTAATTGCAAATATACTTATGGTCTCACTAGAAGTAACTATTTTAAAAGTTCTACTGGTTTTGGAACGCACCTCGAAAATTTTCTCTTTTAACCCGTTCACGCACAATTGAGAGAATGATTTAATAATGAAAGATCTGTACTAAGTTAGAATGAGTGGCTGTCATCGAAATGGGTACACTTCATTGTGATGCCGGAGAAGAAGCGAGTGTGCTGCGTTTCCTCTTTACATGAACCAGTTAGAACGATTAACGAAGCTGAGTATTTTGTATATCGCTTAAATAGTGTATTGGATTATTTAAAAAAAATCATAAAATATGTCTCATTAAAGTCTGGTTTTGAAGATATTTTTGAAAAAGAAAAAAGTTGGCGAAAGCCAAAAAGAATATTTTTATCTTATATATAAAATTCTCGTGTCACAGTGTTTGGTACCATACTCCTCCGAAAGGGCTCGACCGATTTTTATGAAATTTTATATGCATATTCAGTAGGTCTGAGAATCGGCTACTATCTATTTTTCAGGGGGCGTGGCACCACCCATACGAGCCAGATCTTAATAATGGAATATCTTCCAAATTGTAATTTGTACAACACTGAAATATAGTACCCCGTCGTCCCATTGTTGAGTCATTCTAATTATAAGATTTGATGGGCGTTGGACAAGGGGCGTGGATAGATAGATAGATAGATAGATAGATAGATAGATAGATAGATAGATAGATAGATAGATAGATAGATAGATAGATAGATAGATAGATAGATAGATAGATAGATAGATAGATAGATAGATAGATAGATAGATAGATAGATAGATAGATAGATAGATAGATAGATAGATAGATAGATAGATAGATAGATAGATAGATAGATAGATAGATAGATAGATAGATAGATAGATAGATAGATAGATAGATAGATAGATAGATAGATAGATAGATAGATAGATAGATAGATAGATAGATAGATAGATAGATAGATAGATAGATAGATAGATAGATAGATAGATAGATAGATAGATAGATAGATAGATAGATAGATAGATAGATAGATAGATAGATAGATAGATAGATAGATAGATAGATAGATAGATAGATAGATAGATAGATAGATAGATAGATAGATAGATAGATAGATAGATAGATAGATAGATAGATAGATAGATAGATAGATAGATAGATAGATAGATAGATAGATAGATAGATAGATAGATAGATAGATAGATAGATAGATAGATAGATAGATAGATAGATAGATAGATAGATAGATAGATAGATAGATAGATAGATAGATAGATAGATAGATAGATAGATAGATAGATAGATAGATAGATAGATAGATAGATAGATAGATAGATAGATAGATAGATAGATAGATAGATAGATAGATAGATAGATAGATAGATAGATAGATAGATAGATAGATAGATAGATAGATAGATAGATAGATAGATAGATAGATAGATAGATAGATAGATAGATAGATAGATAGATAGATAGATAGATAGATAGATAGATAGATAGATAGATAGATAGATAGATAGATAGATAGATAGATAGATAGATAGATAGATAGATAGATAGATAGATAGATAGATAGATAGATAGATAGATAGATAGATAGATAGATAGATAGATAGATAGATAGATAGATAGATAGATAGATAGATAGATAGATAGATAGATAGATAGATAGATAGATAGATAGATAGATAGATAGATAGATAGGTAGATAGATAGATAGATAGATAGATAGATAGATAGATAGATAGATAGATAGATAGATAGATAGATAGATAGATAGATAGATACCACATTCTTACACAATTACAATAAGTTAGTTATTTTTTTCTACACTAGAAATTCCCTAGAAATAATTTATATGGCAAAACAACGTTTGCTGGGTCAGCTAGTATATGTATATATTTAGTAGCAGTGATAACCAATCTGCTACTCGCGAATAGCACAATGGTCGTTACTGCCCTCAACTGAAGTGCTAAGTGCTTTCACTGGAAGTTTGTCACACCCAAACGAAGGCGTGGCGAATACGAAAAGTGTATATACACGACTTTTGTTATAAAAAACACTTTCTTTTAATATGATTCAACGTGCATTCTTCTATTGTCCTGTCAATACAACGGTCTATGTGACTGAAAAAGGCATCAATACGGGTTTGTAGTTGTTTGTTGCATTGCTGTTCATACTCGTATAACAAAATTAATGTTAACCAGTGTAATAGAGGGTGACCGCCACTTCTGTGCGTGGTTGCACAACCATTGATTTAGGCAAAGAAGCTATAAATATTAATGCATTGCACATAGCAATTTCGCGCGAACAAGTAGTGGTAAGCGTTTGTTGATAATACTTACGAACGCCGTACGGATGCTTGCGTATTATGTAGACATACTTGATTTTCGGATCGAAATATGCGGGATTCATCTGACCAAAGTGGCAGTGAAGTATGGGCGTCTTAACGAAAATTTGTATGATTTTCTGCAGAAATTAACAAAATGCAATTGCAATTCCAATTACAATTAGTAACCCATTATTATTGACAAATCGTATTTCTCTATGTGTTAACACTTTGATCAAATAAGTGTTAGAAACTTGAGCGCTTATCGTTTGTGATGGTTAAAATTTGTATGATGTTGTCATAAAAACTTTCAAGCTTACCTGCACTTCTATATAGACTGGTTCTGGTGGTGGTTTCTCCTTCTTCTTCTTCCCCTTTCCCTTACCCTTCTTGCCCTTTTTGGAACCTGTTCGTAAAATAAATTATTTAATAGACAAATTTCGAGCCAGGAATGTGCGAGCGAAGTGGTGCAGAAAACTAAATATTTCATGATGGCTTTTGTGTTGTACTTTCGCATTTTGGAAAGTTTGCAGTGTGCAAATGTCCATCACGGTGAGCGGCCCATTTCAATGAAAATCAAAAATGCGTTGATTTGAAAATGAGAAAAATTCGAGCTGGATACAACTTTTCACCGTACGAAATTATATATGCAGCTTATTTTAGCAGAAAAAGATTAGGCGAGGTTGGATTTCCAGGACAGAAATGTTAGGTTAGGTTAGTAAAGGCTTGCAGGCTAAATATTAAAAAATTATAATTATAAATTAATACTAGAATTCGATGAAGAATGACATTCAAAGAGGTCATAGTCTACTGTGAGGACCCTTAGGCGGCCCATTATAAAACGTTTATTTGCTTGGTTCTGCAGCAGGAAATAGTTTCACTTTTACATGTTCGTCGAGGTCAGAGATTTTCTTGCAAGATGATGAATTTTCAAAGCGCATATTTTTCTTGGACAAAAAAGCAGCGCAATAAGTTGATGAGCGGCGGTGAATACTAAAAAGAAACGTCAAGAGTGTTTGATCGAAACGAAAGTCGACTCAATCAGATTGCATAATCTTGAAGTATGACGCCGAGGTTGCCATCACTGAACACTGAATTCTTCATTGTGCACCGCAGAGACATTCAGGCAGACTGTAGGCCGCACATCTTTGCGTTTTTGCTGGTGTTTGAGTTTGAAAGTTTTCGTTGAATGAGTGATTTTGCGATTAGAAGGTGTGGCTGAACGGCGCGGAGAGCGCTGCGGCGGCGGCAATAATTACTTGCATTCTCTTTATGCACATCGAAATTTGCGTATTTATATGCAATGAGTTGCAGTTCCGGCGCAAAGGATAGACAAGTTTCGCCAGTACGTCCAGAAGCGCGTACAGCAACAAAAACAGCAGCAAAAAAACTTGCAACCCTACTCAAGAAAACTCAATTTGACTGGTGGGCCAAGTCGAAAGCGTGGCAGTTGCGGAGTGTGAACAATGCGGCCTTTAAATATTTATTGCGCTGCCGCCCGCACCGAAACCGACAAATTGAAAAAGGGGACCACGAGCGGCAGCAAGAAGCAACCGGGCGGTGTTGCGGCAGCTGCAATTAGCATGGCGGCAGCTATGCGCTGTGCAAACCTTACGATGAGTGAGCGGGCTGGGAAAAGTGCAAGGAGCGCCATAATTTAGCGAATCGAACAAACAAGACGAACGAATCAGCGAAAAGTGCACAAACGAGAAAACCACGCAATAAGATGAAACGCAAAATTGTTCGCGCCGCAATAAAAACAAAAATCAAATGAAACGCGAAAAAACACATCCTTAACAAATGAATTATGTGCGCATTGCAGTGCAGTAAATGCAAAACTTTTCTCATAATTACCAACTTCATCCTCGTCATCGCTGGCTGCACGTTTGTCGGTGGCCAGTTTGCATATTCGCAGTCGAAATTGCAGCACGAAAAGGGAGGAATGTAAATTTTGTTTTACTTTTGTGTGTTTGTCAATGAATGCAACCGTGTTAGTGTACGCGTAATTGCAAGTGTTGTGTTGTTGCTTTAGTGGAATTCGGCACATACCTGTGCGCGCCGAACTGGCCGCGCTGGTAGTCGCATCGCCTTCGCGCGGACTTTCGGCATCGGTGGTGCCGCCGTCAGTGGTTGCGGCCGCTGTGCTGGCATAGTCGGTGTCTGTGGCAGCACCATCGGCTCCACCCGTTGCTCGAGCCTTGGTCTTGCCCTTACCCTTGCCCTTGCCTTTACCTTTCAACAAAACAAAACAATATTAAAAATTGGATTTACATATATCATCGGTCTGTGTCGTATTCTAAACACAAGTGTGATATTTACCTCCTTTAGCTGGCTTTTCTTCTTCACCTACAAACAAAAAGACATTTACGTTTGCACAAAGCAATATTATCGGCCGACCGCTACCAAAACTGGCTATTGGTCGAACACTGGACACATTTATGATATTTACCTTCTTTGCCTGACGTATCACCTTCACCTATAAGCAAAAAAGGAAGCGATGACACATATTTTGTATGACACATTGATGATATTTACCTTCTTTGCCTGGCTTTGCTCCTGAACCAATAAGCAAAAAATAAATAATTTGCGGATACATTAAGTGGTATATAAATTATTTGACCAGATGTTGTGCTTACCTTTGCCGCCTTTGCCACCTTTTCCGCCTTTACCGCCCTTGCCGCCCTTGCCTCCCTTCCCCTTCTTGGGCTTCTTTTCAGGTGGTGGCGGTGGAGGTGGCGGCGGAACTGTAAAAAATCATATAAAAATTATAATTTGTTTATTTGATAATAAATAATAATATTTGATTTTTCAAATATCAACTAAAACAAAGTATAGCTTCCACATAAATAATGACATAATAAATGTTAGGGAATTATGATTATTCAAATCAATTTAAGTTAATGTGTTAATGTAAAAGCAGGAATAAAATAATTCAACTTAAAAAATATACAAATATAACAGCGCAAGTAAAATAATCGTATTCGGTATCATATTGAATTAGGCGTGTTAGAAAAAACTGAATCTTATGAATAATTGGGAGTACAAGGATGTCAAAAATGAAACGTGAAATAAAACTCATAAAAGATTAGTTCCGAAATATGTCAATCAAGCTTCGAATCAACGC
Source organism: Melieria picta (assembly GCA_964056695.1). NCBI lineage: Eukaryota > Metazoa > Arthropoda > Insecta > Diptera > Ulidiidae > Melieria > Melieria picta. Next base: position 101,858,554 of record OZ057398.1, on the reverse strand, counting down.
CTCATGGTGGTGGCCGCCATGATTCAATGTAAGTACATTAAATCTTAAGTTTAAAAGTGTAATTTCGAGCCTTGACTTATCCACAGCATTGTACTTATCCACAAAAAATTGCTGGTACAAAATATGGTTTCGAATGGTATTCGGTTTAAAAGTTGTACGCAAAGTCCTCCCCCACTGAGGTAGACGATCAAATTATGTCTACATAAAGAGTCACAATTGTGATTGTGCACTAGTCAGTTCCTTGCGCGATCATGATTTGGAGGATCGATGAATTGGTATTTATTCATATGATCATGGAAGGAGGCATGATACTCGTAACATAAGGACGTAAACAAATACACGGTGGACGGAAAGTTTCTGCATACATCGTTTCAATTGTAATATACTTAAAATTCTGATTGCTTGTTTTATTTGAAAACGAAATGGGGGAATCCCCAATAATGTGATGGTTTAAAAATCCTAAGCAGTTCCCTCGTAGATCTACAGCGATTTTAATGCAGGACGGTGCGCGATGTCATACGGCGAAACAGTCCATAAGTGTTGCTAAAAGTCTATTTAAGCTAGTATGGGAAGACTGGCCGGGAAATTCGCCAGATCTTAATCCTATTGAACATATCTGGTCCAGGATTCAAGACTTAGTATTTCGGAGTCCAAAACCTGCCAATAGACTTCAACTCATTGAGAGAGTAAAACAAGAGTGGGATGCCATATCATTGGCCGAAACGTCGGTCTTGTGCGATAGTTTTCGAAAGCAAGTCCTAGAGTGCTACGAAAAAATGGCACACATACACAATATTAACGATCAATTGAATTTTGCTTGGATATGATTTAGTGGTTTAAATAAAAAAAATTTTGAAAAGCAATACAAATGATCCTTAACGGTGTTTTGTTTGAATGCAGAAACTTTCCATCCACCGTGTATATGGAATGATTAATAAATGATGAAATATTTGAAATATTTTCCTTGATTTAATTTTTTCAGTAAAGATTTAAATTTTCACTTAAATTGTCAACTTTTTATTTTTGAAATGTGATTTTTTTATTGATGAAAGGGTTAAAGCAATTACAAAACACATGTCGAATAAGCGTAACGGAAAGTTAATATGTCAAATATTGATTTTATTGGTTTAATACACTTTGAAACTGCCTATGAAATAAGCTCGGAACCGGCATACGATTTTAGGTTGCTTAGTCCATGTCAAATTCATACCCACAGTGTGGAGACATATACCTACAGCAGGGGCGTAGCCAAGGGAGGGGTTTAGGGTGTCAGAACCCCCCCATAGCCTATAATTTGTCAACATTTTCAATCACTATGCATCGTATGTACATTCCCACATTAGCAAAAAGATCTTTTCATCTTTAACTATTTAAAAGAAATTAACAAAAATTAACAAAACCCTTTTTTACCGACACTAATTTGTTTTTTTAATAGTCACGTTTAGGCTTAATGCAGCGATTTGCATGTTCTAAAAACATGTCTAAAGAGTAGTTTAGTTCGTCGACCGGAATGTCTTTCAGGATGTCGGTACAAGCCTTTTGGATGGTTTCTACGTTCTCAAAACGCTTTTTTCATCGGCAAATGCATTCTTTGAAAAGGTGAAATTCGCACGGTGCCACATCATGTGAAAACAAAAAAACAGTCAAAACAAGTGTCAATAGATGGGATGGCATCCTTTGATAGCCAAATGTTCAGTTAAAATGCAATAAATTTATGCTATTGAGATGCTTAACCTTCGCCTTACTAAAGATGATCCCAGGCACGTCCGCCGCTATTTTGAGTAAAACTCACAATAAATATATAATAATTTATAAATGATTTTCATACTTCAGTATTTAGTATCTTCCTCTGGCGATAGTTCGTATTTCGAAAAAAGGCCTAACTTTAATGATTTATTTTGAGACTATGGAAAATATTAGAAGATTTCTTTCCAGAGGGTTTATTGAACACATAATGAGGTACGCCAAAAATAATTGATCGTGAGTTTTAATCAAAATGGTAGCGAAAGCGCCTGGGCTCACCCAGGTACATTTGTATAAAAAATGACAAAATTCAAGTTTCAACATGAACAAAATTTCAAAAAAATATATTTTCATGTTATTGAAAATTACCTTAAAATTTGTGCAGATATTAAACATGAATATTAAAAAGATCACCCGTGTGAGTATAAGTAAAGCGAAGGTTAAATCCAATTTCAAGAATTTCAATGAAGATTTTGACTTATCTTTTATGAATTACCGCCCAGTTTTGTTCTACGGTGATCGCGGATTCAGTTGGCTAACACTTTGGTCATCATTTATGTTCTGACAATCGTTTTTAAATCGCTTTTACCACTTATGAACTCCACCACGGCATAAACAAAAATCACCATAAACTTGGTCTATCAATTTAAATGCTTCTTTTAAAGTTTAAACATTTTTAAAACAATAGTTAATATTGGATCTTTGTTCGATGCACATTTTTGTACGATGACACAAAAATACTCCCACTTCAGATGCAATAACTTCGCTTTCAGTCCACCAAATTTCATGAAATTTTTACTAAAAATCAGGGAAAAAATTTAATTTTTAATGCATTAACCCTTAAATGCATGGCGTACCATATATGGTACAATCCTAAATCCTTCGTACATCTGTTGAATCAATTTAATTTGTTGTGCTTGCTCTAGATTGATTCGAAAATAATTGCCCCATGCATTTAAGGGTTAAGTCACATAAGCCACAACAAAATGCCCTATTTGGAAAGTGCACTTTACTTTAAAAAACATGTAACTAAATTGGCAAAAACATTTTTTTAAAACCCCCCCCCCCCATGCCCAAGTTCTGGCTACGCCCCTGACCTACAGTATTGTGCAAAACCTAAGCAACTTTTGTATTACTCAAGAATAAAACTCCATATTTGCTAATAGTTCAATACGAAGTGGGAATAATTTTATATTTGTATAATGCTTAGAACGTAATTACAACAAATATATAAAAAAATCAAACATATCAATTCGCAAACGGTAAAAACATTTACGAAAACGAAACAAACTCCAAAATTAGCTGTGCAAAACCTAAGCAACTTTGTATGACTGCAGCACATCTTTTAGGCATTGACTCAATTAGGTTTAAAATTGTGGTTTCAGGTATTTTCCCCATTCTTCTTTTAACTTAAAAAACAATTCGCCCCTATTACGAAAGCGTGTTACGCCCAGACGCCTTTTAAGAATGCCGAACAAATTTTCGATGGGATTCAAGTCCGGTGATTGGGCCGACCAATCAAGGACTGTAATCCCATTTGAAATGAGCCACTCTTTTACCAACTTCGATGTGTGTTTCGGATCATTGTCGTGTTGAAATACCCATCGAAGTGGCATATTGTCTTCGGCATATGGCAGCATCTGGTATTCTAAGATATCCTTATAGGCAAAGCGATCCATTTATGTCGAAATTTCGTGTACAGGGCCAAGACCAAACCCAGAGAAGCATGTCCAAATCATAACACTTTCGATAACTGAGTTGAATTCACTTCAAAATCACCGTTATGATAACCGTAATTCTAAAACAGTAGCTGAAGCTAACAGAGTTGCTTACGTTTCGCGCAGCGAATTTAGGTATCTATTTAAATTTTGTTGATTTATTTCTCATTAGTGGAGTTATATGTATTGCTTTATAATTACATTCTAAGCTTTAAAAAAATACCACATTTTTTCGACTCTATCTCAACTATTTGAAAATATTTTGTTCATAAGAAATTAAAAAGTTGCTTAGGTTTTGCACAATACTGTATCTGTGTGATTACAGCAGCCTTCTGGATAACAAAACACGAAATACAGTGATCCAAAATGACCTTTAGGTCAAAGCAAACCTTCTTCTGGATTTTGTTGGTAAGAAGCATGCAGATGGAAAAAGAGAAAACTGTGATTCTAGGACACGCAGTAATTGCAGATATCAAGACCGCACCTTTGTTCAACTTGATTAACGCTGATCTTATTTTACAACTCTCCCCTGCAGACATCAAAAATAACTCTAATCTAGAATTGACTTCGACCGTAATAGGCCGAGAAATGCGGCCACTGGACAAAGCTTACTCCTATACTACCAGTCATGTTGGGCCGATTGTTTTGCTTGCTTTTAAAATCTCATCCACTGCACCCATAGTACAGGTTTCTCCTTCACTATATCAATTTCCACAAAATCAAAGTGCAAATAATTTTCTCAGGTAGCCTATATAACGCTAACTTGTCGGTGTCGACGTGATGCAGCCGCACATTGACGACGCGTAGCAACAGCGGCATCAATGCAAACTGCAGTATCACCGACGAGTCGCTGGGCGCACACAAACCTACACATTACCGCAACAGGACCTCAGCTCAACTCGAAGTAAACGCTCCCCACAGACGGCTGCCTGTGACGCTGATAATGGCGGCGCGGTGTCTGCACGCCCGCCGCCGCTGCCCCTCCCCATCTTGAAGTGATGTCCGCAATATTTGTGCGCCCGCAACTTGCCACAACATCGACCGCCAACACCGAAGAACAAAACGACAAGACAGCGCCGGCTGCAGGCGGTGGTTGATGCGGCGGCAAGGAACGCAACCTAACCGGCTGGCGAACGAATTGTTGCACGTACTAACAGCATTTGTTGATGCTGCACCGCTACAACTTGCAATTTGAGTTGCTGTGGCATGTAGTGCAGCACCTCGCCGCGTACACCCTGCTTGGAGTCACACGACCCACTAAACGACCGCGTGACAGCAGCGACAGAAACTATGCAGTCGTTGGCGGGAAATGCGGCACTGTGTGTGTGTGTGTGTGTGTGAACGGGTCAGACCTGTGTAGAAGCTTTGATGCGTTGTTTGAGTTTTGCGGCACGCAAACGCTTTGCGCTCGCAGCCCGAACGTCATCTAATGGAGTCCAGTTGCGTCCCGTGTGGTGGGGACGTTGTTGGCGGCAATGAGTGCGCTGCCTCCCGTCGCTCTGCTGACCGACACGTCGCATCGATGGACGGGAACGTGTTGCGTGCAGTTTGAGCTGAGCTGGTGCATGATCTGCGCGTGCCGGCGTGTTGCAGTGTCGAAATGTTAATTTTTGATTTATGCAGCCAGGTCAACGTTCAACGTAATCACTACCCTTACACAAAACACACACCGAACAGGCAGCCGCTCGACTGGGCAACAAACGTTGCATACTGTCGGGAGCTGGGTTGGCAGTCGGTGACCGAGTAAATGAAGTTGTTGCTACTTGATGTCGCATCACACCCTATTCCTATCCTATCAGCCCACCAACCATTCGCACGCAGTGTAGAGTGAACCCATTTGCAGCGGGCGGCAGTGGAAAGCGCTCCGAAATTTGATTATGTGCCACCATAAACAACAACAATAACAACAAAAACAGATAAATACACATTCGAAGCAGGCCACTCACCCTCCTCCAGCACGGTAATCTCCTTTTCCACCATTTTGTCGTAGAAGGTGCGCCACACCAGCAACACAACATTCTTGAGGTCGTCGTTCTTGGCGAATTTATCGTTGAGGAAGCGATTGAAGGACTTCAAGTGCTTCTGCACCATAGTGTTTACATACTGCGGCTCGAAGACGCCCAGCAGATTGCAGATGATGCACCTGAACCACAGCAGTCGCAGATCATCGTCGATGGGTGTGGGCGGCAGTGCGACATCCTTAGCGCTGAGCTTCGGCGGTGGGGCTTCCGGCTCCCCTTCTGCAGCTGTTGGCTCCTTCGCGCTTGCAGGAGTCTCCATTCGGCGGCTGAGCCGAGGGTGGCGGCTGCGCTACAACGCAAATCGAATTCAAATCCGCCCAGCTGGCAGGCGACACTGAAATGCAAAGACGAGCGCTGACAACATGCAAATCAAAGTGCAATGCTCACATGTTGCAATAATATTGTTGTTGCCGCCGTTGTAGTTGTGCTCGGTTGCTGCGGATGCATTGTGTCGCCCGCATCAATGTGGGATTTCGCTGGGACATGTGTTGGCACAACGCAATTGATGCAGTTGTTGCTGTGGCAGGTGCGACTCAAAAAGTTGACACTTGTCGCATTTTGATTGAAACGGCTGACGATGTGCTGTCCGCATCACCTACGACCAGCATGCAATGGTTTCGGGGGGGGAGCAGAACAATTGCGTGCAGGCGTGTGGTGTTAAGTTTTGCAAAGTTAAACACAACACAAAACTTTGCTCATGAGAAACCCACCAATTGGCATTTTCTTCAAAATCGTTTATTGGGCAACGTTGCGGATGAAGGATTTGCCACCGAAATTGGCTATTTTTCGCAAATCGGGGACGAGTCGGAAAAGTCACGTACTGTTTACTGGGTGCCTGATCAATGTGATAACACAGGTAATGAATAAATCGATAAACTATGATAGTTATAGATATGATTGGATCAGCGATGATTCTGGAAATTATGTAGCAATGCATGCTATGCACAGAATTTTATAACGATCCTATAACGATAGCACATCGAGAGGCCTAACAGACTTGCGTTAGCCTCTTATGTTGAATGCCGAATCTCTAACTTCTCACGATCATTCGAACTCTTTGGTTTCTTTATATCCTGAACTGAGGTGTTCAGGCCTACACACTTTGACCAGAAGTTTGTAATGCTTAGAAGAATGCGTGATGAGGACCACCAGGAGAAAGGATTTAGCAATATCCGTCCACCCATTAGCCGATGACTCTTGAACGAGCAAAGATATTGAAATGAAACTTGCTATAGATACTGCGGGCATTACAAATACAAACCTGCAACTAAGAATATGGGCCTGATTAGCCCTATTTTAAGTAGGAATACCATTAAAGCTTTCGGGGAAAGTTTTACATTTTGATATCAATCAAAATATGTTATTAGTATATGGATCTCGGAGAGACCTCGAGACCTCGGATTCCTTAGCTAGAATGGGCTCTGAGGCTGCTTTTGTCGGCCCAGGAGCGAGCATGGCAGGCTGAGAGCGGCTGCAGGTGGACGAAACTTATGCTTCCCGCCATAACCGACAGATGCTCACATTTTCTTCTGTCACTAGGCAGAGGGGACTGCAGGCAGATGGTCAGGTTAATGACGGGCCATTTTCTATGGGCAAAGCACATGGAAATGGTAGGCATATCTGACAGTGCCCTATGTCCTGCCTGTGGGGAGGACGTTGAGACGGCGGAACACTTCCTGTGTCTCTGCCCCGCGTTCGCTCGTATCAGGTTTGAGACGCTTGGTACTGATGTGCTAAGAAGCGACCACCTTGGCTCCTTGGCACCCCAGGATCTATCAAGGTTTCTTCGGAAGTCGGGTAGATTTAAAGCATATTAACAGGGAACAACAAGTCGAAGTACAATGGACGTATAATTGTCTGAGTGCTGCGCTTGCTAGATCGTTCCGACAAGAAAAAAAATATGGATCTTTACTATAGGATACAGAGATTGGGAGACAAGATTTTAAAGAAAGGATTCATGTAGATTTGACTTGAGCCTACCAAGGACACAGGCGTTGGAGAATATACATACATATGTTATATTGGAATGAAATTTACTATGAACCATACGATGGATTTGATCCGTGCAGGAAGAAATTTGACAACGTGGTCTTTTCACCATTTCAGGCATCTTGGTGGGCTTTTACTTTTGTATCTGTTACATGCTGATTTAACGGTAGGTTGACCTAACCTAACTCTGGACGGAAAATTTGTATGGCCCGTGTAGATACTGAGTATGAATAAGTCAAAGTGAAAAGGATTTGAAATTCTCTGACTTGTTTTATATGAAATTCGACCTTGAAGGCTATAAAATGCTATGTGGGTTCCTTTGCAGCACTGAGACAGCAGCATTTTTTCTCAACGGCCTTTCAGCATCTTCATACATTCCCAAAAGTCGGAACCTGCACAGTTTGGGCAACACCACGTCCGTCTCGATAAACAACAACAATAACAATTACAACGGCAGCGACATTTCACTGTTGCAGCCAATTGCAGTCGGGCGATTGCTCGCATCAGTCGCGAGCAGCCACATGCAGTCGCGCCTCGAAGGAATCTGCGCTCGTGCGCTGGCAACAGTCGGGTGCAAGCGAAAGCCGCTCGCTGGCTTTGTTGATTGTGCGCAATACCGCCGCGCAGCTTTAGAACGCACACATGGCGGAGGGCCGCGCCTTCGAACCGCGACGCCTATTCAAACGGAATGCCGAATCGCTGGCGATGCGATGCCTTGTTGGTTTGACTCACCGCCCACAATGAGCCACCCGTGTGTGCCGGAGCGCTGCTTACCTACAGCTCCTGTGCCTGTTTTGTTGTTTTTCTTGTGTTGTTTGTTGTTATTATTTACGCAAATCCTTGTGTGTGTCGCGCACCAACAGCGTTGCGGGTGCGCACGTTTGCCTTTGGCTGTGTTGGCGTCGCCTTGTTCACTGACTCGCCGCAACGAATACCGCAATTTTCAACTGCTGCCCCCGGCTGCTGGCGCCAATTCGCGCTTCTGCGACGATGATGAATCGCGAGCGCGCCTCGTCTACTGCTGCTCGGTCGCTCGATTGCTCTGCGCGCTGTCGCGTTTTCCGCTCTTCCGTGCGGCTGTGTTTGTGGCCGTTTTTGTTATCTTCGAATTTATTTCTATTTATTTTTCGTCTTTTTATTTCTGTTGATTTTTTCCACTTCAATGCCTCTTTGATTCACTGCTTATGAATTTCAATTCCAAGTGTACTCGTCGCCGTACACTGAAAATTATTTTCTGCTCCGCTTGTTGTGGGCGTTGTTTGCCGTTGGCAAGCAACCGGCGCGGTCCTGGACGCGTCCTGAGAGGCGAATTGAGCGGGGCTCGCTGTGTTTGGTTTTGATTATTTTCCCTTCTGTACGTTTAAAGCAAACTCTGCTGGTTTTGTGGTTGTACAAACAACAACAACAAGAGAGCAGCTGCTAATAAATTGGTTGAGTGTGTTGCCAAAGTGATTTGCAATCGCCAAAGCGACGAGGAAATTGGTTTTGAGCTTTATTAAATTTTAGATTAGATGAAATGGAATTGGAGAAAGTGGATTGTTAAGACCGCGGAAAGACGATTATTTTGATTTGCCTATGTTCCGATTTTGCGGATCACGTCCTGGTTTCGTACACTTCGTCCGGGGTCCCAGTAAACTCTCAGTAATGCCCAATTCACGAAGGAGCACGGAACGACTTTTATCAGACCAAGGAATGTTTGCAGATGAACGACATTTATGGAGCAGCATGTTTTCTTAACACTAGAATGCCCAATCGCTTTTTAAAAAAAATATCTTACGTGACTTTTATTAATTTTTAAAGCTAAATGGAATAAATAAATTTAAAATATTGTAAAAAAAAATTTTTACCCCAATTTTGCAAAATTTACCTTAAATGCCCAAAGGTAGTCATTTTGACTACCTATATACAATTTTCAGCAAATCTTACTGATAAATAGATAAATATGCATCTTCAATTGCGAAATATGAAAATTTCAAATAATTGTAAATATTTAAAAAAATAATATCATAGTAGACTTTGACAATTCCCAAGTTTTTCAAATTAAAATTCACTCATAAAATTCATTCACAAATTTCAAATTTCATTCCATTTTATTGCGTTTATGTGTAAAGTCCGCTATTTTATTTAATTGAATTTACTTGGTAAACCATAAAAAATAAAAACTAAATGCTTATTTTAGTTTAATCTCGTGTACATTTATTCATATTTGCTACTTAAAAACAATAAAATAAACAAAAGTCAGTAAACAATAATGTAGTCAAAATGACTACATATGGGCATTTTAGGTATGCCAGATTTTCGGTCATTCTAGTGTTAAGGAAAACTCCGTATTTGTTGCAAAAATTATAAAAATATTGCCGGACTTTCAGTACTATTTATTTTATCTCCAAGAGGAAATTGAAAAACGTTTTGTTAAAACTGTAATTTGTTAGGTAGATAATTAGTATTCTTCACTGCTAGACACCTCCCGATATGAAATGCGAATTGGGTGATGACGCATATTTTTAAGGCTAAACAAGAATCAACCCACTTCTTGGAATCTAAGTTGGAATGAAAGTTTTGCTCAGTCAGATTAAAAAGTATCAACGATCGATACAAGTTACTATTAAAAGGACTAACGTTTCGTCTGGTAAGTACACCGAGCTTCTAAGAAGTTTTGAATATTGGTGCATCATCACTTTGCAATTTTCCCCTCGTATCGCAGCCATTTTCCGTCAAATAATCGGCTCAAACACATCAATTATAGTCGGTAGCGATCTCCCGCGGATTCATTAAAACTGAGCTGCTCGTAACTCACTATGCACAGCTGATTTTTCCAAATGCAGAGCATTCAGAACTTGGATCCATTGATATTTGAGCTAACCTTTCGAATTGTGGAGCTTGAACTTATAGTTGTTGTCTACAGGCTGCAATTCAAACAGCTCTGAGGCATTCTTAATGATTTGAAACATTTGGAACTGTTACACAATGGACGGCTGAAAAATCAACAAGTTCAGCTCGCATCTGATCCTTTGATCCTAAACTTTTTAAAAGCGCTGGATCGTCCTTTACAGCGCTTACATATTTCCAAAATATAACAGTAGTACATTATTTATAAATTGAAAGTTAAAGAGGCATTTTCCAAAAATTTTTATCACAAAATATACAAAAATTTTCTTCCCAAAAAAGTGTAATTCATTCCCCAAAAATCGTATTTTTCTGTTTCAATTTAAATGCCAACTTTTCAACACTATTTGGTTGGGAAAAAATTATGCATAAAAACAGGGACAGCTCAAATTCCAGTTGAATGTTGCCATACAGCAACAAAACAGAAATGCTTCGCAACTTTTTCTCGAAACTTATTTCTTGGGCAATGCATGCAACAAAAATTATTCCACAATCTGCTTATATTTACAATATTTTGATAATTTATTTGAAACACTTGTGGCTGTGGGATAGCCATGAACAAGTCAAAAAGATATACCAAGTGATTGCGTAAAAAATTTATGATTCCTACAAAAGCTTCAAACAAGAACTTGTCCGATGCAGTTCATCGTTTAACCAAGCACATTCCATCAAATTCCATGGTCTGAAAGTAAATGCTAATTTCTAATTTTTTTCAATTGTATATAAGTTTAATTGTATATAGTTTTGTTTGTGTTCCAGATTTTCACTGCAAGAAAAAGGAAAAAGGATTTTGTAAGCTGAACTCATTGCTGAGGACCATCTACCATTTTTTTTAAAGAATATGCTACGAACACGGTCTAAGCTCAATTTCTTGGAAATGCAATAATAATTTTATATACAAATAACAATAGATAATAATAAATAAAAGTAGATTTTGATAAAGGGTTGGTTGAATATGCTTTGTAGCGACGTCCAATAAGCGCCGTTTTAGTGCATCCTCATTCCCCCCCAGTCTGAGTGGTAAATTAATGCAAGAACCCATTGCTAAATTCATTGCTTTTTTTTAATTGAAAGTAAAACTTGACATAGGCTTAGATGAAATGATGAACGTTTTCTTTCTAGTTTACGAAAGAATTATAGATTCACAAATATTTCATAAATGCATTTTAAATTATTTAATGAAAAAAGCTGAGCACTTTTAAATTTTCCGCGAAAACTTACATTCTCGATTTCCACATCAATTAAAACTCCCCACATTAGCTACGTTAATTGTATATTTTGTAAGGTTTCGTGTTCACTTGTCGAATAAGATTTATTCACAAACAAACGCAAATGGTCTGAAACCTGTTTGTTGGTGTTAGTGAGTGTTTAAGCAAAATGTTGTGTAGCCAACTAAACAAATGGCAACATTTCGCAGTCAGAAATGTTGTTTGGCCACATTGTTGTTGGTGAAGCACAGCACAGTAGAACCGTGCAAGACGCTCACACGTTCCTCTCTGCGGATGTGCCGCAGCACATTAGCAGCGCGAATCTGTAGCAAAAATGCGAAAACTTAAAGCCAACAACAAAACATCAGGTTACACAGACACGCCGTCCAACGCGTGTGGGCGGTGCGGCATCGGGCGTTCCTAGCGGTGGCATACATTACAGATGATTTCAATTATTGTTATTCCATTGTGCACAAATGTTTGTATGTTTTTTATATTTAACATATGTATGTAAGTATGTGTATGTGTGTGTGTGTGTTGGTAGAATTGTAGCAGTGTCGAAAGTGAATGTCTTTGGCCGCATCGACAAGCGGCGTGTAGCAAGTTTCCTCCGTAGAAGGAAGCCTCGCCGCAACAAAGCGATAACAATCAACATAAAACAACAACAAAAATAGTAAAGTACACACCTACGGTTACATATACAGTGTGTAGACATGTCTGTCGACGTGCATGTGGAGTGATGCAGACGTGTCGACAGTGGGTGTGGCAATGGCAGCCCGCAGCGACGCGGCTCGTTTGTCTGCTTAGCAATTCATGAGTTCAGGCCGCTGCTGCCGGCGCGGGAGTGGCTGCTGCTTTTGTTGCTGTTGCTGATATTTGCTCGTGTCAACCACCTAATTCGCGCATCAACGTCGAGTTAGAAAAACACCAAAGCAGCGCATCATTTTTGTATCAAATTTGTGTTTTTATTTTAAATGCAATTCGTTCTTTTCGTACTTATCATAATTTATCCTTCACCGGAAGTCGAAACGACTGCCGTTTGGCTGACACAATTCTGCAAGCAGCGACGGTCGTTATGGGCGCAAGACTTATCGGGGACCGCCAGGAATGTTAATAAACACACACGTGGCAATCGCGCAACCAATTTCGAACATACTTAAATTAACTGATTCGCTTTGTAGATAAGCAGAACGTGACTTAATTGAATTTCCGCTTGTGTCGCCTTTAATGGGATTTTAGGTTATGGTTCGATGATTTTGACGGTAAACTTGACCTTTTTTTTAAGAGACAAAACACATATGTATGTATTTTTATTACAAAAATGTATTGGTCGTATAAAAATGGTATTGAAAAATATTACTTACATCTTTATCTCAGAAACAAACCTCCACTAAATACAAATACATTTTTTTAAATTCTAGACGGGTAAAAAATATTTGTATTATTACTTAACTCTACGTTAGTCAAGTGAAAATTGTAACCTATATAACGTCTGAACCAATGGGTGACATATGTCACCCACTTGACTAACGAAGCGTTAATGTGTTATATGCTTAAAAACTTTCAGCGTTCATTAGAGTAGCATAGCGCGTTCTGAGAATGGTAAATCACTTTTTTCAAACTTTCATATTGACTAAAAATGTGAATTTGAAACTAGCTAAAGAACATAAAATTGAAAAGAGGTACAACCGCCATCATGAATGACGGAAGGACGTCCTCATGCCGTGATGGTTAGGGACGACCGAAGATGCAGCGTTTCATCCACAAGACAAGCGAAACAACAAAAATATACTGAAAGAGAAACTCTAACTACTCTACTACTCTAACTTTATTGGATTAACCCTTCGATGGGCAGTAATTAGTTGCTACACATTTGCACTTTGTCGTCTGGCCAGACGAAATCTGGGTGAGGCTTTTGACAAAGGCAAAGCGCAATGACAGATGAAGTTTATTATGTTTATATTGTAGGCAACGTACGTATACAAATTATGTTCATATATACTTACTTAGTTACCCACAAATACACTGTAAAAAGGAGATTAATCTGTGATTTTTTTATTTTTTTGAACCATTTCGTCTGGCCAGACGACAAAGTCCATCCGAGGGTTAAAAAAAGGCGCAAGCTGCAATTCTAATGAAGTACAAAAATTCTAATTTATTTGAGTATCAGTATTTTAAATAATATAAAGATACAAAATCAACGGAGCGAGAATAATGAAATTGTGACACGTGATCAAGGAGATTTTGAGTTTTAACACACTTACTTTTCAAGAAAATTCTAAATAAATTTTCAAGGATATAAAGGATTAACATTTTCAAAGGACCTTTTTCATATCCTTGTTTTACAAATAGATAAAAAAATCAATTTTATTTCAATTCTTGGGCCTTTCCTCTTTCATTTGATATACATATCGCCATATTCTAATGAGGTTAACCTTCTGTCTGTCCCTTGGAGTCTATTTGACCCCAGGCGAATTTTAAATAACGGTTGAGTGGTTTTGTGCGCTCGTCTACTTGTGTTAATTAGTGTTAATCGCGCTTACAACCCAAAAACAAATCAAGAAAAACACTTTTCGGGGCTTTCCCCTTTTCTTTTGTGATTTATGTGTAACATTTCTTCATGTTTTGTCAGTAAATTATATAACCGTTTGGTTGGGGTCATCCTGACCTCAAAGGACAGCGAACGCAATTTTGAGCAAGGAACAGGCAGTAGGTTAAGTATTTTTTATATTTTTCTTATTTTTATCCCCTTTAAATTCTTGAAGTCCATTTAAAAGGACAAAGGATGTAGAAATGAAGAACTGAGTACTACAGTTCTCGGGCATTTTTTGGGTAGCAGCAGCATTGCATGCTTTTCGGGGGCAAGCTAATTTTACGGTAATTATCGCAGAGACAAACTACTGATGAAAATGCACATATTGCACAAACACGGATTATCTATTTTGTATCCAAAATAGGAATTGCATTTGACATCCCGACAGAAATTAAGAGTGAAGGGTTTCGACAATCAATATAATCACCAATACCAATACACAAAACAACCCGGGTAGAAAGGCCTGATTCGACAGATAAGGAGAATAGAATCCCCACAAAAAGAATAAATATCTACTTTGACGGAGAGGTTGTGGACTTCCAACAACTTGCACTGAAATAAAACCCTGGCTCACTTGTTCTACTTATGGCTGGCATTGGTTAGCCAGACTGCACTCGTTTGAATTACTATCCTCGAAAACATCAAAAGCATCTCGTGAGACTAGCCAATTGTTGCGTGGCTCACTTTCGATATAACACAACACTCAATCAACAACCCAAAGAGAGGATGTGACATAAAATCGGAAAAGTTCTTAGGATATTGAAGACCATTTAAGTCTTTCAACCCAACGATATTTCCAATTTCTTTTCTCAATTGAATCAACATCTATGTTGAAGATAAGAAACCACCGGCATCGAGTTGATTTCATATTTGCACTTGTCTTTGTGGTTTTAATCGGAAATTAATGGGAATTCTCAGCGCTGGCTGTGGGCGAACATTTCTATACATTCCTGCTTTTACGTATTTCCAATATTCACACACACACACACACACACACACATATATATATACAATCACGTCATTACAAACAGCTCATAACAAACAGCCAGCCGCAGCGAAGCACACGCACACACGCACAAGCGCGCATTCCTTCCGGCCACGACAGCTTTCCCTGCTTCGAGTGTATTGCGTTGTGTTTTGTGATTTGCTGCATGCAACATGCGGCATGGCATCGCAATTTCAATGTTATCATTCGAAATGTGGCAGCTTGTCTACTTTGTGATTTCAGTTGCCAGCCACGTGCTGCTGCGCTCCTCCGCCGGCGCTGTCTAGTTCTTTGTGCCGTGCTCCTGCCGCCGCGCCGTTTGCATTGCTGCAGCGCATGCCGCAGATTGTCTCTGTGCGCTGTTCCGCATGCGTGTGTGTCTAGTTCCGCGTTTGTAGCGCCACGCACATTCCAGCTGAAATGAAGCGGAATGCTGCGCGGTTTCTAATTTCGAACGCGTACATTGTACGTGTGTGTCTATGTTTCGATGTGCGTATGTGTGACTGAGTGGGTGGATGGGCGCAAAGTGCTGTTGCAGGGAGACGGTTGAGGCGGAGGCTGGCGCCCTGCAGCAGCTGCTCGATACTAATTGATATAAATGTGTCGCGCAGTTTGACGTTCGATGGCAAATTGACATCAGCCGCGCTGGCATCATTGAAATTCATTGCACAGACCCACACAACTGCGCGCTTGCGTCGCTGCACCTCATACCTGAGCGCGCACCTGTGCACGAGCGGGTGCGATTCGCTGTTCACATGTGTGCGAGTGTATGTATGAGTATTGGTGGGTATTGGTGTGTATCGGGGTGTATCTGTGTCAGCGTGCTTGGCTTTGTTGTGGTTTCTTGTTTTCATGTGAGTTGGCACAAGACGCTTTGATTGCCGATGAATATGTGCCACAAACGAGAATTTATTAGCAATGTCTATCGATTTACTTGCTGCAGGACTCTTCGTGGCGGCGCGCGTTGGGGGAGTGAAAGTGGTGAAAAGTAACTGACAGCAGCTGGAAATGTACACACGTCGAATGAAGATAAAGAACGCAGGAGCCCAGTGACGAAGTCGACGCTTGGAAGCGGGTAAACGGCGAAGCGGCGAATATGGAAATGAAGTAATGCTTTGGCGGGGGTAGGAGGGTGTTTGAATGTTGTTAGGGTAGGTAGGATAGCGGAGTGGTTGCTAAAGTAGGAAATTATTGAATCGTTCACGTTGAGGTATTGACGTAGATGAAGTGATTAGATTAACAATTAGGAATTAAAAGCAAAGCATATCAATTATGACAAAAAGGGAAGGAGAAATGTGAAAATGTGCAAATTTAAATATATTAAGGGTATTCAGAATTTGATACAGTGGCACACACAGGGGGGGTTTGGAGGTTCAAACCTCCCCTCAAATACAAAAATTGCTGGTGCAAAATATAATTTCAAATCGTATTGGGCTTTGAAAAGTTGTACGCAAAGCCGCCCCCAAAATAAAATTCTGTGTGCGCCACTGGTCCGGTATATCATTGGAAATGCATTGGTGCATCTGATTTATCAGATCATGAGTAACCCACGCTTTATTGCATTCCATTCTGAACGGTGCAAAATTTTCAGCTGATTTTTATACCAACACGAAAATTAAAATAGTCGATGGAAATATCAATGAATCAATAAAGCGGAATAAAATTGTGAATTATTTGATTGATTTGTTTGATCGCTTCGTCTTTATTTTTTCGTGCTCATTGCTCTGTAAATATGTGAAATGTCGTGTTTATTGCGAAATACCAACAATTTTAATTTTGACAAAAGTTAAATGCTCGGCACTTGGTGCCGACATATTTTCAATATGTTAGGGTTGCATTTGCAATTCCATGTATTTTGTTTTTGTTAATGAACCGAAATATGCATATGGAAGACCATAGGCTCTGGACTCCGAATATTATTATAATTTTAAGTTGATATGATTTACATAGAATACCCATTTGCCTGTCTAAAAAAGTGAAGCATACTATGATTTTTTGACCGTCCACACTTTGGAGCTTTTGGGATATTTAATTGAAATAGCATTAAACTGAATGGAATTCTTAAGTTTTCTTTTATGATTTTATTATCAACACTTTAAACTTGTTAACAAAAATACAAAGTAAATGTTTGTAAACAAATCAGATTCGTTTTCTTAATTTTCTTTTTCCAAATAGTATGAATATTTACTACATTATTTTTTATTTACTACATTATTTGAATATTTACTACAGTATATGTAGTAGTATAGTAGGTTATATCGATTCTCTTGGCGAATTTTTTTGTAAATATGTATAGTTTTGTATATGAGTCACGGCCAGTGGCGCACGCAGGGGAGCAGATCAAACCCCCCAAACACAAAAAAATTCTGATACAAAGTATGGTTTCGAAAGGTATTCAGCTGAAAAGTTGTACGCAAAACCCCCAAAAAACTGGTCACGGCTTATCTTGTAGCCAGCTTTTCCAACCAATCCAAAGTAACTTTTGACGGTATTGGGTATTTTTTTCGCTTTCAATTCGAGGCGCTATTGTGTAAAAGGGACATAGTATTACCAACACTGTTCGCTCAAATTTTGGTTCCCTAAAAAATGTGTGAAACATTTTAGACAACAAATTAGAGAACAATTGATCTCAAATATACAAAATAGAACGAGATTTACTTACTTTTTTGGAGCTCCAATTATTTGAAGTAAGTTTGAAGTCGAAAAACTCATTAAATCATGCTTCTCCATTCAAACTTTTAACCCTTGGCTAACCTTATTAGATTTTAATTTTCAAAAAAATTAAAAACACGTGCCGAATTATTTCTCACTAAGAGTACTTTCTCCAAGTTTGAAGTTAAAGGGCTCATTAATTCAAGTTTTTTTTGACAGTTTCTTTTAACCCATCGTTGACCCCGTCAGTTTTTTACTTTCGAAAAAATTAAAAACAGGTATCAAATTATTTCACATTTGAAGTACTTTTACCAAGTTTGAAGTCAAAAGGGGTAAAAAATCATGTTTCTTCATACGAACATTTAACTTTTGTTTCACCTCGTTAGATTTAGATTTTTAAAACAAATTAAAAACACGTTTTGAACTATTTTTGATTTCAAGTGTTTTAACCAATTTTCAGTTCATATATTTTTCGTAGTCTTCCCGTGTACGAAACCTTAACCCATTGTTGACCTCGTTAGATTTTGATTTTCGAAAAAATAAAAAATACGTGGCGAATTATTTTTAATTTGGAGTGCTTTCACCAAGTTTGAAAACAATAAGCCCGTTTAATCAAGATTCGTCTCACAACACTTGTCCCATGTTTTGCCCCTTTAGACCTCGAATTTGAAAAAATCCCGTCCTAACGAAGGTTAATTTTTCAAGATGTATCTACAGTTTGAATAAAGTGTGAAACTGGAGATCATTTATAGTAACATGGCATATTAAGTTATTCATTATCTGACCTCTTTTAAAAGGACGTTCAAATGTTAAGGACACATAGATTTCTAAAAAATATTTAAATATTAGTGCATTGATGTAGATATGGATGGATGGAGCCTAGGAATAAAATATGGGAGTAAAATCCTGTCAAAAATGTATCCTTTAACAACTTTGAAGTTTTTTATGAATTATTTGAAAAAAGGAAATGTTATCTGTGCGTATCTTACTTTTTAAATTTCTTGTTTCTTACTTCATTGATTCAATACATAGAAATAAAGTTCCATTTATAAACAAAATTTAACTATGGAATATGTCTTACTTTTTTCTACGAAAAATTTGTTGTTTTTCTGAGGAATACTTTCACTTTCCACAGTAGTTGGTGAGTAGTAGGCCGTAGTCACTTTTGATGTAAGTATATTACATATTCTTTAAGAATCTACTAATTATCGAACTTGTTCAAGAAACCGCAAACACTAATAAACACACAAATAAACAACCCACAAAAACAGTACGTTTGGGGTATTAGTATTATTCGTTTCTCCGTTAATTATAATTGTTTTTTTTTCAAAATATTGACAAAAGCCATATCTATCGAAAATAGATATCTAACTATGTCAGCGAATTCGTCAATCAATCAAACAATCACGCCTACGAATTTAAGTGACGAAATCTTGACTAAAACGACATCAAGAAATCGGCAGAATTGAGCTGTGAAAATGAAGCGTTAAGTGTATCTGTATTAGGTAAAGGCGACTTAGCCGAAGGAATTCGTGCATATCCACACCAGCGCCGGCCTTTCGCTGCGCCTATTGATGCCACTTCAAAGGCGGCCTAAAAGCATTGTTCGTGGTTTACGCACGCAGATCCATTCCCAGGGGGCAAGCACGTTGCATACTGCTTCGGCTGCTAGCTAATGAGTTCTTAGTGCGGCCTCAGACCGGCACGCACACATGCACAGAAACATACGCTTCCAAAAACGCCGTCACGCAAGGTCGTCCTAAGTACAGTTTGAGTATCTGTTACTGCATCTACATACATGCGCACATAAACCAGTCGGTGAGGATGTATGTGCTGCGAGTGTGTGTGAACGCAGCGTACCCACGTCTCGGTCCCATTGTATGAGGAGTTGTGTGTCCTTCCCATAAACTGTTGCTCGACTCGGGCGCTGCTACATGTTGATGCTCGAGCAGTTGTTGTTTTTGTCGTTATCGTTGTTTGCTCTGCAAACATTTTGTAATTATGTCTAAGATCAGGCACATTCAAATACGCAGACGTGGGTGTGTGTGTGTAAGGTTTGTGCGTTTGACAGAAGGCAAATGATATCAAGGATACCATACTTCAATTTAATTAGTTTGCGTTTGTCTGCCATTCAACAAACACACTCACAACTTGCATACACCGATGTACGTACATGTGTACGAGTATGTGGGTGAAGATGTGCACACTTCAATCTTTCACGCACATTGCTCGCATTTGGATGCACAGCCGTCGTGACTAATCCGTGTCGTGTTGTTGAGGCGCCGCCCTGCCGCCTTCCTAGTTGACAGCGTGGAAAAACCAACAAGTTCATCAAATCGCATCGCACAGCACTCGGCTTGTCGGATGTTCTTGTAGCTTGGAATGATCTTGTAGATTTTTAAGTCAACTGCAACTTCTTGGCGCTGTGGTTTTAACATTTTGCAGAAATTAATTATGATTAATTGTTTCACGTTTTTGTATTTTCCATTCAACCAGGTTTTGGAGATTTTGGGGTTGGAGTGCCTTGCTGCGTTCTTCATTAAAAGCGGATGACGTGTAAAATAGCCGCGTGCAAAACTGTTGTGCAATACCAGGACTAGAATGTGGAGATATTACTCTAGAAAAGAAAATATTTGTAACTGTTAAATTAATGTCCTTCTGTGATCCCTTTCAACCAAATATATTTTTTAAATTTCTAACTAGTAGAGTCCGACCGATAGACAATTTTTTGGCCGATGCCGATTAATCGGTCGGAAGAGCGAGAATTGGCCGATGCCAATTAATCGGCCGAAAGAGCGAGAATCGGCCGATGCCGATTCCGATTCCATAGAAAAAAATAACACGAATGAATTCAATGAAAAACACAAACAAATTCAGTTTCATCTTCAACTTAAAGTTACGATTCTTATATTAAAATTTGTACTCTGAAATTGCGTTGGAGCAACGCGACCCGATGTACAGGTGTGGTGGAAAGAAATCAGAAAACAAAATTTGGAAAAAATAAAACGCCTGTATAAAAAATGCTTCCAATTAAAAAAGAATAATAAGATTGTAAAAATAAATGGCCTTTATTTTGATGCCCATATTAATAGACGAAATGCATAGACATTTCGAAAAAATCTGTGTTTTTAAGAATACCTAGTTTTTATAAAAAACATTTCTAGGAAACATTTATATTAACCCTTTCGACCCCAAAGTTGCCTGAGAGCAACTTCACCTATTTGTCATCTTATAGCAAAAGCTACGATTGATTTATGGGTTTAATTTAAGTAGGCACCAACAAATTGATATTTTTAGAAGTGAATTCAAAGCAAATTAAAAATATTTTACTGTTATCCCCAAAATAATTTCCAATAATTTGCAGCGATATCAGGGAAAGTTTGTGTTCTAATTGAAGTCTACGAATTGGGCACGTTTGATCAAAATCCTGTTTCTTTAATAATGGTTAAATAAAATCAAAAAGTGATCATTTTGTATTTTTCCATAAATATTAAATAATTTTTCTGTAATTAAAAACTGTTGATATAAAATTTATTTAACCCGTTTTAAGCTAAAATTGTTCAAAAGTAAACTAGCTCTAGAACGGTAACAAAGAGGCGTGGCGACTTCAAATGTCGTGTGCACACTTCTTAGCCAAAAGTTTCATGATTTAAATACCAAAAAGTAATATCGAGAGACAGGGTAAAAATCGGGGTCGAAAGGGTTAAACAATATCTGAAAATGCGTTACTAAAAGAGCAGAGGGTTCTTATACCGCTTTTCAGTAACGTATTTTCAGATACTGTTTAATATAAAAGAAAGAAACACAGTGCGGTTCAGCTTAAAAAAAACATAAAAAAATAAAAAAAATTAAAGCAGGAAAATAGGCCGATATACCATCGACCAAAAATGGCCGATGCCGATGCCGAAGCCGATACCTATTTTATTGGCCGATGCCGATACCTATTTTATTGGCCGATACTAGCAGATGCCGATGACGATTAATCGGTCGGACTCTACTAACTAGTGCTCCGGTCGCCCGAAGCCTTCAGTTATAACATTCCTTATCTCCTAGTACGTACTTACGAACAATGTTCTTGTGATAAGCATTAACAGTGTTTAAATTTGGGTTGTATGGGCGGTGGCATGCCCCCTCGTCCAATACCCACCCCATTCCTCCTTGCGTAGTGTATCTAAATCGTAAGTCTGTGCCAAATGTCATTGATGTGCGACCTCTAGTTTCAAAGTTATTCAAAACATTTGGGTTGCTTGAAAAGTGCCACGCCCCTTGTCCAGCGCCCATAAAATTCTATCACTGGAACGACAAATCAGGCAAATACAAGGAGTCGTTGATGGTTAAATGTGATTTTTACGATTTGATGGTCAATTTGAGCAAAATGTTCATCTTAAATGCGATAAATTCAATTTCAGAATTTCAATAAAGATTTTGATCTGATCTCAGAAACAGTTTTATAATGGAATCTGCGGTGAACACGGATTTCGCTTAGCCAGCATTTTGATCATCATTTATGTCCTCAAGACCGTTTTTAAACCACGTACGCATGCAACTCTGAGCTCTGCCACGGTATAAACAATCATCACTATAAACTTGGTTCATCAATTGAAATATTTCGGTAAAAGTTTAAAACAAAACTTAATATTGGCTCTTTGTTGACAGTGACACAAACATAGACACAGTCAACCAAATACTTATTATGAAATTTTGACTGAAAATCGGGAAATGTAAATGCCACCAGAATATGCCCTACGCAAATTTCTGTCTACTTTCGAATTTAATTTACTTAAATTTAATGCAATTTATTCCAAAAAAAATTTTTAAATCGCTTTCATGACCAAGTTGAGGCTATACCTCTGCTCGTCAACTTAACAATTCGCATTAGTCTGTATCTTCAATTTTGTTGGATATTTTGGACATGAGATGCATCACCATGTTGCAAACACAAAGCACTCTTTTCTTCACAAATAAAGCTCTTGAGATAATAATGGTAGTTAGTGACGCGACCAAGGATCAGCCATCAGAATTAAGGGGCAAAAGACGAGCCGAAGCCAACACGCCGAAGTCGTTCAAAAGTCAAGGAAATATTATTGCTTTCGTCTATAATTTTTGGATTAAACGTTCAGACCTGTAAAAGCACGATTTGTGGATTTAAAAAGACAATAATTGATCATCGCATAGAGCAATAAATGTTTTCGAGTTTAAGGACAAAACCCCAACAAATACCATCAGAAAACCATTGTATTCACCACATCTGAAACCGTCTGACTTCAATATGTTTCGAATACTAAAATTGCTTTAGCAAGCCAGTCGTTTTCACTAAATTGAAGTCATAGAGCAAGACTTGAGTGCAATAATTAATTGAAAGTAATATTTAACTTAACTGAGACTAAATATCCGATGCAATACCTTCTCGCGTAATGCGACTATTTCTTTCCAACTTGAAAATTACTCTGTGCTTAGATGACTAGATTTTAGCTCAGAGTACACACAAATATTATGACGCATTTAGTAACCGATTTTCTGGGCTGTAAACGAGTACTACACACACTATCAATATCGATTGGGTGAGGATCAGTGTCAGGCGGTGTCTGAGCGCATTTTCACAAATAATGTCCAATGAAAATGTATGAAAATATGTGTACGAGTAATTCCTAATTAATATTGCGGTCTGGCCGGGCGGTCGGCCATGCGGACTTGACTGGCGCAGCGGCTGCTGTAGAGTATTGTTGCATGCGTATTGTGGCTAATTTGGAAATCTGCAATTACAATGCAGGCGAAATGCGGCGTAAATGCAATGCGGTTCGAAGAGGCAACAGGCGAAAGGATGCATTTCATATTTTATATCAAAAATAATTATATTCGAGTACATAGTTGGCGTATGCTGTGCCGCAGTGCATGTGTATGTGTGTGTGTGTGCGAGTGTATTTGCGTGTAAGTCTTAATCACGCTTTTGTTATAATTGAGACACAAACAGCAGCGGCAGCTACAATAATACGAATTACAGTGGCAGCAATAAGCGACACCAGGCAGACAATAACTGCAGCTACAAACAAAGACAGCAACAACAACACTAACAGCAATAAGCACTTAGCTATAACAAATAACTGCGTACACTAACAAATATTTACATACCTTCAGACGTACGCTTACACGCACATTAGACACACACACACACACGCCCCACGAACACGGCCACGGGTGCCATGCGAGGCAATCGCAGGCTGCCGAGGCAGGCGCACTCGGCATTTCCGTTTCCGCAATGCTTGCACAAATGCGGCTTTTGTTGTGCGATTACGACAAAATTTGCTGTTGCAACAAAGTCGATGCATGTCTGCTGCTGCTGCTGTTGTTGTTTGGCATTGTTGTTGTCGCAAAACAACAACTGCAATGGCAAAAGCAGCAGCTGCAGCCACAGTCGCGCCGCATACAAGAAGCCGGAATGTCAAGTGTTATTGAACTTCCTAATAGGATGTTGCACTCACACAGCCTCACACGGCGCCAACCCAACACACACACACCGACACTCACGCGCGCAAAATTAATTTTTATGCATTGGGGCAATAGAGTCTGAAGAAGCAAATTTGCCGCAGGCACAACTACAACGCGTCGCGTTGCATGTGTGTCTTTGCGTGGTGCTGTGCACGTGCGCGCGAGTGTGGCAACATTTTGCGGCACAAAAAGCAAACACTTTCGCAACGAGTGAAATTCAAAATTTCGCTGACTAATTCGACTTTATTCGGTGCGCTGGATTTACGCCACTGCACAGCAACAGTTGTTGCTGCGCAAAATCATTGCCAAGCAACCATTTATTGTGGCCCCACTCGAAAGGCGCGTGCGTCAAATCTGACATAATCCGTCGCGCCGCCGTCTCCCTCCGCCCCGCCCACCTGCTGCTGCACTTGCAATATGCAAAGCACGCAACATTTCAATCAACTGACAGCACCGATTCGATGCGCAACGCAAATGCTTCAGCGTGGCGCTGTTTTAGTGCACGCCGCTCCATTTGCTACGCAGCCCGTCGGCTGCCCTCCTGCCGGGTGCCGGCTGTGTACTCGTGTGCGCGGCGCACAGTGGCTGATTCTGCCGACGCAGGTTGCAAAAATCAATTTTGCCATGTTCGATTTGGGGGAAACTGTTTTTTTTGTCCGATAGATAAATGCTTGGACCTAAGAAATCCAAAAACCTTAACTAAATTGGACAAATAGTTTTGCTTGTAGAGCCCGTCAAAGTTAAGGCCAGCGCCTGGTTTAGAAATTTGAAATTTTTGAAAATTTTTTTTTTCCAGAATATGATAGTTTAATATGTTTGGAATATATATTTTGTCTCTACTCGAACTCCTTCACGTCCAAATTCAGGAACAAAGCACCGCGCTCCGCCTACAACTCCTCCGCCTCCGAAACTTTAAACTCGTTTCCTGAAAAGTTAGTGTTTTTCCATCGGTTCACATCATTACTCCTAAACTTATGAATCGAATTTAATAAAAATTAGCACACACACTCTTCAGATGGGTTCGCGTAAACTGGACCATTTTGAGGCACATCGTTACACAAACAAAAAAGTACGCTCATTGTGAGCGTACCCAAAAAGTACCATTTTCCGACTTATGCCACCATTTCCGGAATTTTCATTACTTTTCACTCAATTTAGGTTCAGTTTACAGACAAATTAGTTCTTAACAGAATGCCATTCGATTTTTTCAGATCTGACGAGATTTGCGAACTGCACGCTGGGAACCATGCAAAATGAACCCCAACTTCACGCTGCGATACGGCGGGCATTTTGTAACACAGCGGACAAAAAAAATTTTTTTTTACATGTTCAAACAATAAAACATTTATACCAAAAGAGTTTTTGACAGCCAATCTACTCCTTCCGTGAAAAAAAATAAACAAAAACACACTGTCTAAACCAGGCGCTGGCCTTAAGCAATTTTTAGAGTGTGAAATAATATCACCAATTTGCACTTTTTCGGTAAAGCTGATGTTTTAAAATACGCAAAGGAGCAAATAAATTGAAACTTTTTGCATCAGTATCGTAAAAGAAGGCATTTGTAGTAAATAATTAAATATTATATTGTTGTCTTTTCATAGGCACTCATTTGAAGCACTGTTTTTATCACACTTTTTGAAGGCCATACTTGCCAGAGTTCCGTCTTTGGGAAAATTTTTCACTAGTCTTCTGTGAGTGCTGCCCTAAAGAGATCGGGTGTCCGATTTTGACCGACTGGATTTTACAGCGATTTTTCTGTGGCCACCTCGAGCAATTTTGTGCTGTTGCGTGCGTGCGTTCGAACAAGTTCGTCAAGATTTTGATAGCGAATCAATTACACGCGATTATAATCGTTGCCAGGGCATGCAAATTTGGATTTTGGCTTTATTTAAGATGTGATACAAGCTTGCAACTCCATATTAAGTCGACTTTTTTTTGGCGTATATTGCTGTAAGCTCGAAGTAAAGAGTACTTTTGCTGGATGCGCAGTTCGCACGTACGAAAAACAAGTTGGCTTTCATTTTCGGCAATCAGCTATCATGTATCATTTGATGTAATGCTATTGTTTTTAACAAAATACTAACACTGTGTCTGGCAGTCCACTTCTGCATAAAATTTTTTTTAATTTGAGCAAAAGTCAGTCAGTCGCTATTAGTCTTTGAAAAACAAAAACCAGATTTATTGTTTAATAATCATATCTTCATATGAGTTCATGTGTCTGCAATCTTAAAAACTCCACATGTTCACAAATCCCAAAACGCGGGAAAACCTAACAACTATTTAGGTACCAGCTAGTGTTTTGTATTTGAATGCATATACAAATCATATTAATATTTAAAGGAGTTTGGAGCAACAAAGTTAGTTTCGAATTTAATTTGAACTAGACATCACTTCAACTCCGCCACTGCAACTAAACCAAAGAAGAAGCACAAAGGTGTTTTTGAAAAATTCCAAGCTGTTTGAAATATTTACTATTTCGAAGACAAAGGAGAAGTTCGTTCTGGCTGTCACTAAAGAAATTGGTTACATCGAAGGAAGTTTGCCTGCAGCCAACATACATATCTACGACTAAAAAGAAGATATCCAGGACTTATCGCACTAAAAAGTTGAAATGGATTGCGGCAAACCGTACCAAATTCAATTTTTTCCAGAGTAATGAGGAGTTGTTGGAAAAAATAATTTACTTCGAAGAAGGAGATGCATGTAGCATAAGCGATGACCAACCATCGACATAAAAGGCGGCAAAAGGAAGGCCGAAAAATAAAATATAAAATAAATCATAAAATAAAATAAGGATCAGGATAAAGTGAAAGGCGTTAT
Organism: Melieria picta; assembly: GCA_964056695.1. Classification (NCBI taxonomy): domain Eukaryota; kingdom Metazoa; phylum Arthropoda; class Insecta; order Diptera; family Ulidiidae; genus Melieria; species Melieria picta. Next base: position 101,831,453 of record OZ057398.1, on the reverse strand, counting down.
AGTGAAAGCAGTTTTACCAGCAAGCCCGGGTCGTGTTAAAAGAATAAAAAACAGTATTCCTACCCCACCCATTGTGCTACCGATCAAATATAGTCCTAATGAAGCTTTAACATTGTTTTTGAACTTAGGATTGCCCAAAGAAAAATTGACTTTTTACCAAAATTTTTCGAATTCTGGTTCTTGACTCTTTCAGCTTATTTCTTAAAATTCTTATTACTTTTCATCTTTTTTAATGAATTTTCATTAATTTTGCAACTAAAACTTAACATTATTACTCTCATTATTCTTATTTACAGTAAGCCGAACTTCATTAATTCATTAATTGTTCAGGTTGGTTTGAGACCTACTAATACGAAGGGGATAACGATCCAGTGGCATCACAATGGGCCTTATTTTGGCCTACGTGTGCTCTCGTGAGGGCCGCCACATCTACCTACCTACCTAAGCCGAACTTTGACAAAGTATTACGTAGCACCCTGTATCTCGATTGAATTTATTTTTTGGAATACAATCAACAGCTAAAATTTTCCAATTATCTCTATTCGTTCAGAAGTTATGATTTTCGCAACCTAAAATGCCAAATTGAGCCACTGTGCGGCGTTCGGCGTTCCGCGAACGCGTTGTATGCGCCGGCGCGAACGCAAGTGCCAGTGCCTAATTAGCTGATGCTGTGTTAGACGCTGTTGTTGTGGCATGAAAATGTGTGAGTTCGAAATTGCATTTTGGTTTCATTTGCAGCGCACTGCGCTGCGCGTTAATTGTTTTGTTCTTGTTGGCAGTGAAGAGCAGGGCGAAGTGTATGGTGGGTCTTGGGAAGTGGTTGGTATTTTTCAATAAAAGCCTAAGCGCTCGTGCAGTTTGTGGCTAATGTGTGATTTCATTATTTCGAGAAAGAAACATGAGCAAACGAGTAAATTAACAAATATGTGAGGGAGATTCGGATTCAGAGAACAGCTGTGAAAGCGATTTTTAGATGTTGGAATTGAATTAAAATATTTTCAAGTTTGATACCATGTTAGAGAAGGCGCTGATGGCAGCTTTGTGCGAGTGAATTTCATAATTTCATAGATATAATCATTTCATTACTAAGCTCTGATTGTAAAGTAAACCAACCCTCCAAAAAATATAGTCTAACCATTCATATTTCTGTACCTATCTCTACATAACTTTTCGATGAAATCGTCGACGGCTCGCATTTGGTGAATATATCATGTGTTTCCTACACGATTTGATTATAGTTGTTTCTATGAGACAGCACCGAATACATTTTTAAAGTTTAACATCAGACTGAGGTCAGTCCTTTGTTTTTTTTGTCAGGTTTTTGGCAGATTTTTGAAAACGTCGAGATATCGAAACCAACCAACCTCGTATTAAGTTAAATGTTTGTTGTTGTTGTTGTTTGTTTGTTGTTAACAAACGTTTTGTTAGAACTGTATTTTTTTTTCATTCACAATAAATTTATAAAATTTTGTTTTGCATATTTTTCCCACCTTGCAGATTTTCAAGAAAATTTTTGAAGCATATTGTATGCGCATATTTTTCATTTGTTAGTGCATGAAAATTCGCTCCCTATTAATCACAATGAAAGAATTTATTGAATATTTGTATCTATTAAAATACTGTTTGTTGTTTAAATTGTGCGAAATTTTTCATATACACAAAATCGTTCATGAATCTGAGTGAGTGTGAGTGCATCTTGGGCAGTTTTTAATTAAGCTAAAAAAAATACGGCATGCATCCCCGTTTCGATAATCACCGGTGCAGCGGCCGAACGCCTACGAAATGTCGCATAAAATTGAAAGAACACAAAGGACAACGCGCCGCCAGCCCAAAAGCGATTTCAAGCGCGCATGTTGTGTATACGCACTGCGGGACAATGACAGCGACTGCCATGGCAGAGAGGGAAAGGGAAAACACCACGAACGCAGGTAATTGATTGCATGCCGCGTGGTGCGCGTACGATTTTCATATTTTATCATCGTTCGCAATGCAACATCGAAAATAAACAGCGAGCGCAGGACGAGCAACCGTTGGTCCTTCTCTTTCGCGGACACTCTCCGCATACGCCAACTGTGACGGCGACAAATAAATGCGCACATTGTTGCAACATGCGGTGGCACTGTCCATCACGCGCAGCACAAAAACATTACGCGCCAATGTGGTGAAAAATTACCGGCCGTCGCTTTTGGCTGAATTTCTTTCTTTTGCTGACATATTGCCGCATGCCGGGCAGACGCACACCCGCGCGCACATGCACAAACGACCGCTGTGTGCATATGAAAATATGAAAATTTTCACAGGACGAAATTAAAAACGACCGGAAATTTTACTTGGCCGCCGCATTCAGGTTTTTGTTTGGAGAAACGCAGCGGCAACTCGTTGTTAATGTTTTTGTATTATTTCAGCGCTTTTTTTTTAATATTAATTAACGACACATCTTTTGCATATGCACAAATATTTTCTTTAAACGCAGGCGGCTGTTGTTGACCGTTTCGACTTGTTGCCCGGTGGAAGTTAGCGAAAAAACGCTTAAATGTTCGCCTCAACAACGTTACAAACTTGCAACGCGTACAACAGCAAAAGAAAACAACCGATTTTTTAATGCAGCCAGGTATCAGCGCAACTCTTACCGCATGCATCACGTTGCGTTGGGCCGTGCACGTGCCGCACATTTTGACGAGCGCCAAATAGAAATTTGTGCCGGCCACCGCGTCGCACCTCAACGTCGAACGCAAACTACTTGCATCATACAATAACAATAGCAACAATATCAATAAAACGTAGCTGCTGTAACTGTTAGTGGCAGCGGCAAGTTTGCGCTTCGTTCTTTTTGTTTGGCACATTCAAGCATGCTGCAAGATTTTAAATGCCACCATTGTGGGCTTTGGCTGGCAGTTGGACGCAGTGGTCATAGCACCCACATACGCCAAGCGAACCGCATCGGCGCTCGACATTTGCATTCATGGTCGCAGCCGCATTTGTCGATTATTTACACAAAGCTTCGTTATTTCCTGCTTCCTGCTTCCGCTGCGTCACTTTGACAGCCCAGTGTGCCGCTCACAGTTCTGCCGTCCTGCAGTGAGACATTGGCGGCTGCATGCTCGAAATAACCGCACCTTTTCGAATGACTTCACGTACGGCAATGTTCACGCGCCAATGCAAAGGAAACGAGCTGCCACTAACGGCGGAAAGAATTTTGTATGATGAAGTAGTAAAGCCGTCGCACAGTGTTCCGAAGTGGGACAAAAATAGAAAAATTTTATGTCACCGATTTCAAAGAAATTGATGTCATTTGAAAGATAATACTTTCATTAAGCAAGATCTCAAATTCTTAATCGGGTAAATTTTGAGAGAGTTATAGCATTTACAAGTTGATCAAAATCTAGAAAAATTGTTTTATGATAAAATGCAGTTTTGAGCGTCAACAATTGAAAACGTTATCAAAACACAATTTTCTCGTCAATCGGGGAAAATGTTACTGCTATGCACTTATAAGAGTCCAAAAAATCATTTCATGAGCTATTTTGAAAAAAAAGTTAAATAAAAAGGAGGTTGCACGTTATTTAAAGAAAACATTTTTTTTTATTAAAAACTATAAAAACTATATATTTTTGTAGACCGCAAATGTCGAATCGCGCATTATCACACCTACTTTTTTACGCAATCCTATAGAATGGACTTTCTTCTTTTAGATCAATAAAAAAAATTCTGCGATTTCCTGCGATCTTGGAAAATAATAGAATTTTTGTAAACTACTCTAACTAAAAAAATTGGATTTTTGTACCCAACGTTGAGGTGCCCACCGGTACATTCACTTTGGTACGGAGCTTGTAACGCCCAGAAAGTGTTGTAACTGGAAAGAAAAAGTATAGTAGTACTGTCGCTATTTAAAATGGGCATGGTCCGCCTACTAAAAGCAGAGTTGCCATACGGAAGTCTTTCATAAAATATGAAAACTTCTATATTAACAAAGCCAATGTCACAAATTATTAACGTGTTATAAAAAAATGGGGTTTGCTTACCCGTTTAACCCGTTAAGAGCCATAGTATCCTACTTTTGTTTTCATTATTATGGAATTTTTTGTTAAAATGTGATTTAATACTAATATTTTCTGAGAATAAGAAGGAAAGTTAAGGAAGGCAATTTTGTTAAAATTACGTTGCATTATTTACACTAGTTTACAATAAAGAAGAAAGCTATAGGAGAAAACTATTTGTAAAATAGTTGTATTTTAATTGAACTGTTTGTGTGGGACTAAAAACATCATTCTTGATGATAGTGAAACTGAATAAACTGAACTTTTTAAAAAATGGCAATTATTTTTTTTTCAGCCTGGAAATTTTACTATAGCATTCATTCATTCATAGCTGAGTCATCTCTATGTTAAGTTCTGCGGAAATAAAAACAAAAAAGCTTTCTTTCAAGCAACTTCATCGCCCTCTTTCCACCCTTTAAATGTCGAATATAGAAAGGTCGAATATTTCGTTATTTTTCTTTAAGTATATTTGTACAAAATTTTAAAACAATCCGATCAAAAACAATATCCGTCTATATAAGCTTCACCACCCCGTTTCCGGCCTGTCAAGGTCGCATTTTTTAAAATCGCTCCTTTTTAAAGGTTCACTTTTTAAAATACAACTATTGACCAAATTTCATCATTATAGTTCCAGCGGTTTGGGCTCGGTGGTGATGGCATACTTGGTTATATATATTCGATTTTTTTTAAAACTATATATTTTTTTAGAAAAAAATATCATTTTTGAAGTCAGTAGCCCCAAATAATTCAGATTGCAAATTTTCAGCGATTTCAGAGCACTCCTTCTATTTTTGTCCCAATTTTGGATGGAGTCGAAACACTGTGCGTCGCACCGATTGATCTGTCGTTGATGTTGCAATCAGCGCAGTCGTTGTGGTTTGAACTTGTCAGTGCACATTATGCATAAATCATTGTTGTTGCCGGCTGCAGAATATATTCATATGTCGCAATACTAAGCGAAGACGAGTTGATAAGTACAATATGGGAATTAAGTATTTTTGGGCAATTTTTTCTACTTATTAAGACGAACCGTTGAAAAAACTTAAATACAGCTACGTAGCTTAACTTAATAGCTATTAAAAACAGAAATAATGGGAGTCTAAAGGTCAAACACAACTCTTGTGAAAATGTGCGATTTTGATTTCAATAGGCAATCGAAAATCTAAGACCCTCACTACTGACACTCCAGGGGAAATTCATGTATTCGTGCTTCTATATGACGCAGAAGCACAGACAAGGCGTCGAAATGTTAAGCAGCAAAAGTATGCAAAATCTTTCACTACCACATGGGGAAGAACCACGTTTTATTCTGTACTTACTTACTTAACTGATAATAACAACTTGTTACCGGGATACGGCCTGCCGTAAAAGCTCTCTCCAGGCGCCTCTGCTTTGGGCGCGTCTTCTCCAGTTGGTCGCACAAAAAGATGATAGAGTGTGCTCAACTTGATCCTTCCACTGGATACACGGTCTCCCTCTTCGTCGTCGACCTCCAACTACCGCATCGAGCACCTTCTTCGATGGAGTTTCATCGTTTGTGCGGCAGACATGGCCAAGCCAGCGTAGCCGCTGGATGTTAATTCGCTGCGCTATTTCCATGTCTTTAAACTGCTCATACAACTCGTTGTTGGTTCGTATGCGATAGTCGCCGCCAATACGAACAGGATCAAGAATTTTGGGAAGTATTTGCCTCTCGAACACACCACAGGCCGTTATGTCATTACGCGACAGTGTCCATGCTTCAGCGCCATAGAGGAGCACAGACAGAATAAGCGTCCTATAGACTGCAAGTTTTGTCGGTCGAGAGAGATATCCACATACCACATACTGACGAGAGAAGTCCTTCGCTTTATCTCCAAGCTGACATCGTTGCTGCTGTTTATGGCCGAAGACGAATTCCTTGACAACTTCAAAAGTATACCTGTCAGCGTCGACGTTAGACCCCAGCCGCTGTGAGTCCCTTTTACCACCATCATCATTTGCCATTTTGGCAGATTCTCTTTCTCAACTCGCTTGTTACGCCCGACGAAGTCAGTGTAATCGGCGTATAGAAGGAGCTGGACATTCTTTTTGAAGAGTGTCTTCTATAGAACAGAAGACCTAAGAAGAAAATGCGATGAGAAAGAAACAAGTATTTGTTGCAAAAGAAAAAAGTGTCTATTGGTTGCGAAAGACGGAGAAAAGTATCAAAGAGAACTCCCTTTTGACTCTTGGCGGGACCAGATAAAGAAGGTGTACGCTATGCAGAAGCTCCAGGAGACAAGTTTTAAGCAAGCTGAAACTCAATGACGGGTTGTTATGGCCAGCTGAGTAAGAAAAGTCACACACGTGTATGTTATTTTTATACGATAACTTACAAACATTACAGCGTCGCAGCATATTTGCCGGTATTATTGAGAATAAAAACACTGGACCTACTCGTATTTAGTAGAAAAACTTCATACTCGTTGCATCTGTAGCCCAAAATGTGTGTTTATGTCTTTTTAAATGGCTTTTTCTTTACTTACGTTAAGTCACATTTGTAGGCGATAGAGTCATGAGTTTCTATATGAAATGAAAAGATACATATTTCGGTTACTTCATGAGATTTCTCTCTTGATGTCTTAAGAAGTCGAAATCTTTTTAATTAAATCTTAAATCTTTTAATTAAATCTTAAATATTTTTAATTTAATTTTCATAACGGCCCTCAAATATATTTTCATATATACCTACATAATATATGAAAGTGGGGTAACAAGTTTTTGGCCTGAACCAAAAATAGTGGTATCAGATATAATTTTGTACCCATATTCTTCAGCACTAACTCCGTCGAAAGAGCTTGTACAACAATTGCCGGGTCAGCTGCTCTATTAGTTAGTATACCTATGAGAGGTACACGTACAAGCGCTACATGGGCGATTCAAGCAGTCGCAGCAAACTTTAATAAGCGCGAAGGCATGCAGTCGCCTTCACCTCGGAGACTACGACGCACAAGTTCCAGTGCGCACCTGGAAGTTGCCAGTGGTATCAGACTCTTAACATTCCCTTACAGCCACAATCCAGCAGTGTGCGAGTGCGGGCTCAATTAAAAAAGGAGCAATTCATAGCTACGTAGCGCGCACCGCAAACTTGTGCAGACCTGCCACATGCAAAAACCCGAAAAACATTCGAACAAAAGCCACTGGAAAATAAAATGTTACTGCAAAATTAATCATTATTAAAAGCGAATTAACAATTCAGTGCGCTGTTGTTAGTTGGTTGAATGGCCAAGGGGCCAGAAACGCCAGCAACAACAAAGCAGCACAACACTTTGCTGCACTTTGAACATTTGCTCGCCGCGGCATTTGTTTATATTTTTAATAAGCACTCAGCATTGCTAGATTTTGTAGTGTCGGTTTTTTGCTTTAATTGCCATTGTTGCTTGTTGGCTGCTGCAGATTGCCAGCAATTATGTTTTAACGATAATGCAATGGCGAAGGCAGCATTCGCCGCAGCCCGCAGACCGCTGCCGTCATTGCCCCGTCCGGAGGCAGTTAACACCGCCGTTGGCTGTGCAGCGCTGCCGCCAACATGTGAAGTGCCGAGCGTTCGAGCAGTGCTTTCTTCATTGTTGCCCTGGCTGCGCTGCATAGACTGGATGGTGTTGCTGTTGTTGCATGCTGCAGATCTGCCATTGGGGAAGCGCTCACACGTTGCCACGTGGCAAACAAAAGTAATTCCAATGCGCGCACGATTATTGTCGAGTAAATAGAAGATGAGGACTAAAAAAGGTGAGGGGCAGCGATGGGGAACTCATGCAAAGCAGGCATTTGCGACAACAGCTTCAACTGCCGGTAAATGCAATACGAAAATATGGAAAATCAAGAATGCCGTTGAGCGAGAGAAAAATCAAAAATGCTGCTGATGGATTAAGGGAGGAGAGCAGTATGTAAGAATAAATATGCGTCAATTCGTGTTTGAAAAATTGTATGCAAACAGAGGCTGTCAAACGTGTGTTTCAAGCAAAGAAAATGCAGCAAGCAAACTGTTGGAAGTGAATTCGATGAGAAGTTTTTGACAGAGACGTAGAAAATAGGTATAAATCTCTTAATTGTGTAGAAAATACTATTATTTTGATTGAAATATACTAATAGTATTTTTATTCTTAAAAGTTATTATCAATGAGCTGCACTTGCACAAGTATGAAACATGAATACAAACGTGACAATACTATACACATTTATTAAAATGAACTTTGGAAGCCAGTACTTGAATACTGTTAAGGAACGATTTTCTTGTACAAAGTTTTGAATAATTTAGAAGGCACTGAATAAGCTAAAGAATTATTTAATGTATTTCATAGGAGAACCAATCTAAGTGTTTCAAACAATTATCAAAATGCGTTGAATGTATTTTGAAGTATTGCTGAAGACAAACATACTGCAGAAAATTCCAATATATATCAGAAGGCATAAAATCTATTCTAGACTAATAAAATCTACTTCAGGAAACATCCAATGCACTCCAGAAACCATCATATCTATTGCCAAGTAATCAAAATTTCTCCAGAAACTAGCAAATATATGTCAGAGGCATTTTGAAGGCATTAAGTCCTTTAAATAGTATATCGAGAAACTGGGGTCCTTTTCGTTTACGTGCAATTGCATGCCATCCGATTATTTTCGCTGGGGATATGTAAAGTCTTTGCCGATAAGCCAGAAACAGTTGAACAATTGTAAGTCAACATTCGACGTCAAAAGACAGCATGATTTATTGTGAAAAGTGACTTAGAATTGAACCTCTAGATTACGATAAAAAAATCATGTTTCCCCATACAAACTCTTAATCCATCGTTGAGATCATGAGATTTTCGAAAAATTAAAAACATGTACCTACATATTGAATTATTTTTGATTTCGAGTATTTTCATCACCTTTGAAATCAATAGGCCTATTAAATAATGTTTCTTCATACAACACCTTAACCCATCTTATACTCTTTTAGGCGCTCGAATTAAAAAAAAAATCCCGTCTTAGCGGATTTCATTTTTTAAGGATGTACCTACAGTTCAAATTGCACGTCTGTAGCTTCAGTGGTTTGGGCTGGGCAATGATGAATTAGTCAGTAAATCAATCAGTCAGTCAGTCAGGACAAACAAGTTTATGTACTTATATAGAACGTATTCAGAATAATTAAGCATCAAATATATTTTCATGTCGTCAATTTTACTTCAGTGAGCATTGGATTGTATTAGAAAAATTCAAATGAACTTCAAACTAATTAAATGTATTTCAAAGTATTTTAAAGAGTGTCAAATGTACGTGCAAATGTGAAGTCAAATGTATTTCAAAAAGCATCAAATGTGTTTTAGAATAATTAAATATATGGCAGAAGGTTTTAAGTATATTTCATTGTATTTAAATATACTTCACAGACATGGTGGAATTATACAGGTGGAGTAATAATTGACAGTTTGTATTTGACACTGACTTATTTAAAAGTTGCATTAAAAGGTAGCAAGCAAAGGGAAATAATTCGGCCTTTTCCACTAGATGGCGCTAATAATTATTTCAAATAGTTCTGAAATTCAAATTTTTTTTTTAGGCGCCTGCTACACGTTCAATATTTATTGACCGCGATCCAGTATCGCGATATTTATTGAACGTTTAGGATGCAATATTGATGGATCGTGATCCATATCGCAAAATATTTCAATATTTTGAAATCTGGATCGCGGATCACAAATCTGTCAATAAATATTGAACGTGTAGCATATTTCATGATATCAATACGCGATTCGGCAGTAAATAAAAAACAAATAAGAAATAAAGCATTTTACTTAATTTTTGTGTAGTTTGTGGCTATATAATGGAACAGGATATTGAAAGCGAGTGTATGCTGCCGGTAGAATCGGAGCTTACGACAGAAAAACAAATTTTGAATTCATTTTCAAGTTGGAAGAATTGCGAATTCTTTTAAACGACGAACCACTCAGAATAACAATTATGTGAATACTGACGCGATAAATATTCAACATGTAGCATTCGCGCGCGGTCTGTCAATCCATCAATATGGATCGCGATCCAAATATCACAATAAATATTGATCGTGTAGCAGGCGCCTTAAGGTTTAAGTTACTCGATGACGAGAATTATTTGGCCTATTCGTTGAGAATATAAAGCCATTCGTAAAGAATATTTCGTGCATTATCTATTCCATCAAAAAAGTTATCGATTGAGTGACTGAAGGCAGAGCAAACTCATTAGTGTGTACAACGAGCAAGCGCTTAGCAAATGAGCATAATACTAAAACGAACACCGAGTGTATTTCACGCTTCTGGCTTTCTCCCTCAGTTTTTTCCCTTCTCTTCCTTATTGTGTCGACTTGGCTTCGTGTTAGGATTCTTGCAGGATGTTGTTATTGTTGTTGCATTTTTTTTTTGTTTTCTGACGGAGGTGGAAAATCTTTGAAAGATACCGGAACATCAATTCCTCGGCATGCTGCGGTACGTGGAAAAGGGGTACCTTTTCCTCCGTCCAAGTGCGGTGGCAAAAACTGCAGCTCGACTTCGTCATAGTTCAAATAATTGAAAATCAAATATTCAAATTCAAAGTTCAAATATTGTAGTACAAGTTACTTAATAGTTCAGTTACGCACGGTTCAAATATATATTTGAAAAGTAACTGTAAACATGTCAATATATGCATGTTATATCAACGGTGTTGATCTCTTTATGTTTCTGAAATAAAGTAGTATCCTTCGATAAGTTTTTTTTTTTTTTCTTAGAACTAAAATCTTACTTTTGCAAAAAAACAACATTGTTTCTTCAAGGCAGCATGAACTGTCATAATCACAAAAACTGTCATCAGGTTACTCCACCTGTATAATTCCACCATGCTTCACAGAGTATTAATTGTATTTGAAAGTATTTCCGGAGGCATCAAGGACATTTTAGAAATCATCAAAGATTTGAGTATTTCTGGAGTTACTGTGTGTATTTCGGAAGGATTCATTACATTTCGAAATAGTTTATTGTTATTAAAGGATAGGATTACGTAAAAATATTGAAACTTAATAACTAACTGATAATTTTCTACTTAAGCAAAAATGTAGAAAATAAAAATCAACACCGAAAATTAGCAACATTTTCCAACTGCGTCGCGCTGTAGATTGTTTGCTTTGATTGCGGTGGCACGAAGACACGCCAGCGTGCAAAGTAAGCAAAGCGTGCTGCACAAACGCGCAGCCAAAATTCAAATGCACACAAACGACAACAAACAGGAGAGCAAATAAAGCGAGACAAGACAAACGTGACTGAAAATAAAAGAGTCAACAAATTGTCTGCGAAATATAAAAATGTTTTATTCTTTAAAAATTTGAATAAAATCTGCTTAGTCTAGCGACTGTAATTTCTCTACACTGCACAGTGATTCGTTCCATAGACTAAATTCAAAAAATTTATAGTCTCAGAATTTAACGATTTTGATGTCATTTGAAAGGTAAAACTCCAACTAAGAAAACCCAAAAAAATCTGGCGAACAAATAATTAGTGCAAGTGCAAGTGCTGCTCAAAGTCGGTACGTTTTTCACAAAAAATTTTAAACATATTATTTAGTGAGTAAAAAAATTGTTCAATATAGATTAAGAACTGATGTGTCCATTTTCGCTTTTAATGTTTTCTCCAAATTTGCAAAGCTTTTAATTTAAAATATTTTTCAAAATTAAATTAAAAATCTGAAAATTAGCAAAACTTAGAGGAAAATATCTAAAAAGTATGTGAAAGTATGGTATGTTCCTGGTTTTTTTTATTTTAAGAAGCATTCTTTCTTTGTCGAAAAATGTAATTACATCTTCCGATATCTTCCGATCTCAGAAAATAATTCAATTTGAAAAGTGGTCTAAACACCTATTTTTTTAAAAATTAATTTTTGTATCCCTAAAAGTATGCAATTAGCATGAAAAATTGAAAAATCTGCATAAATACAAAACATACATCTATTATTATCATTTTTATTGCAAAACTAACGTGTCCTCATACAATTTCTGTTACTTTTCGCAATTATCAATGTTGACGTAACTGATTAAATGTAAAATCTGGAAAATCTAGCCAATACACTTGTTGCTATAGCTTTCCAAAAATGACGAAAATTGCAAATTTAAGTCTCAGCCATTGCCAAACTACAAAAATTTAAGAAAAACAAAATTGAGATTTCAGCAGACCATGATTAACTAGTATACCATTTTATGAAGAACGGACCACTCTTTCTAATTTTGTCCCGCGGTTGTATGGAGTCGAATCACTGTGCACTGTATAAAATTAAACCTGAACAACGACTGATTGAAAGAGCGTAAGAATGCGTGTGCTGAGCGTACTGCTCAATCGAGTAAGCTTTGTCGACCACTGATCTAAAGCTTACGGGAGGCTTCAGACTTGCTATCGGGCTGTGATTTTTGGCTTTTACACATTTTTGTTAGGTTTGGCAGCTTCTGCCGAACCGCTCACATTTTCCTACACGTGTGACAATTAATTGCGTTCTGCCGGAAAAACTTTGCTGAATGCTGAAAAGCTTTAACAATTTTCATACTTTACAGTTTAGCTGGGCTTCCCGCCAGCCATTCGCTCAAACGCACTTCGTGTGATTGCGTTGTCGAAATTGCATGCGATTATTTTTTCCCTGACTGTGCAAATACGAGCGCTCACTAAACATTTCAAAATACACACCGAAAACTTTCTATCGCATCGCATTGTACTGTTCTGTATTCTTTCGGAATGTTCGCCACTTCGCAAAAGTTTATTTGATTTGATTTTTTTAAATCAGCCACATATGCAGCAATTTATCCCGCCCGCTGCTGCCCACATGCGCACACAACATCGCTCAGCGACGCGCCAGATACAACGATACAATTAGAATGTTGCTGTGTATCTTTTTGGCCAACAATACGTGCCACTCTTGTGTGCTGCTCAAATGGAATTTAAATGCTGTTTACTTTTGCCACTCCTCGGTCCTGCCGCCGTCGCTGCTGCTGCCGGCACAAAAGCGTTGAACAAGTTGGAGGATATTTGTCAAAAATTGGTTTGCTTTGCAAATTAAAAAATCTCGAGAAATGCAAATTGAATCTCTGCTACGACTGTCGCTGCTTCGTTTTTAAAGTTGTGCCGTCGCTCTGCGGCGCTCAGCGCGTGTCGTTGTTGCTGGCAAGTTTTTACGCCTCCGCACGCTGCCGCAATTGTTTGGCAGAGATTCGCACTTGAGAAGATTTTCAAGTGTCTTTCTGCGCTCCACACTCGTCATTCAGGCTTCCATTTCTTTGTTTGTGTTGTTGTGCTTAATGCTGTTGGTGTTGTTGGCGCTTCTGCCGGTCTACTTGGTCGACAGAAAGAGCTGCGCACACACAACCAACTGCTGCAATTCTCGCAGCAAATCCGTGCACCCCCTCGCCCGCCCCCCTCGCCACTTGATGTTTGTCTTCTGATGGCGCACAGTGGCGCAAGTCGGCAATTCTCGAGCTAAATGCAACAACAACAGTCCGAAGCATAGTGACTTGTGTACTGTCAATAAGTACGTTGTTGCACTGCCACTTATGCAACAACAACAATAAAAAATCCGCACAGAATTCAGCCACAAGCCACCACTAACAACAACTACAAAACAACCATCTCTTCCACTACTGATTTCACGAATTTTCAAGTGCCACCAAGATCCGTTTTGAATTTGTTTTTGTTGTATTTCGTTTTTCTATTTGTTTATTTGTAGTTCTTGTTGCTGCTTGCGGTAGTTTGTTGTAAGACTTTCAGGGCGCTGTTATTGTTTTTGTACGCTCACCCGACACCGCTTTAAACAAATGACGCAAATCTTTGCACTTTCAATACACACGAAGTGCAAAGCAAGAAACAAAAATGAAGTAAGACTATTTCAGTTGGTTCCGACCGACTTATTCATACCCTGCACATAGGCGCTCTATAACCACTTCCGTTCTCACGTTTTCTAAGCGGTGCATATTAGATTTCCTTTGATATTATAACAAAATTATTCCTGAATGACTCGAGGCTGAATCTGGCCTAAAGTGGGTTAAATTGTAATCGAAAACAACCTTAAAATTACAATAAAGACGCTATATCGTTCAAGCGATCCGGTCGACAGATTGTTTGTTTTATTGTTTGGTCAACAATCGATACATTTTTGGAAAAAAGAAATTTGTTTGCAAAACTTGTTTTATATCGCGTTTAAATTGATGAATTAAACATGTTTAATGAGCTAATATGGCGTTCAAACTGACGACTTAAACGTGTTTAATGTGCTTAAACAAGTTAAATGAACAAAACCAGTTCGAAAACTTGTTTATTCACATGCAATTGTTGTTGGAAATTAAACGTGTTAAACCATTTAACATGTTTTGAAACGATTTTAGCGAAGGGTTGTATTCAAAAGCTTTCTATGAAAAAGCTTTTTTACCAACTGAACACACTGCACACACACTGAACACACACTAGAAAAACATCCCTTAAAATTCAGCTGTCATTTCATCAAAACAAAACCAAACAAAATTGAAAATTTGAAAAATTTGAAATAAACGAAAATAATCGTTTTGCTCGCACTGCTTTCAAGGAATCTAATATTTGGACGAAGTTGAGTATGTTGCCGTGGATTGTGAAATATGCACCAATATTTCCCTCGAATCATGCTCCCAGCACATCAGTTCACAAAAATATTTATTTGTTGTTTGTAAACAAACAGCTGTCAAATTAAACCTCATTGAGCAGTGTGGACGGTCGTGTTTGACAAAAAGCTCTTTTCACTTAAACTAGTTTAAATTAGTCAGTTTGAACGCCATATTAGAAAACCCCCTACTTAGTGGGGATTAACCCTTAACCACCTAGCACCTGTTATTGTCACACAACCACCTAACATACGTCTGTGAGACTCCGGCACAAAATTATTCGCGTTTGTAAAATTTTGTGAATTACGTTTTAGTTTTTAATTAAAATCCGTTAAGGAACATATTAAATTATTTGTTAAAATAAGAAAAGCACAGGAAAATCAACATTTTCAATTTAAATTTCATTTAAGAAGTCAACATTTCTTATTTTATACTTATAAACTAACACGTTTGGAAAATGAGATTCATTATAATAATAACATAAAGTAGGTACTTCCTTGTTCCTTTTTTTATATATTCAGTCATCGAAAAACATAAATAAAAATAAATATTCTCAATAAAAACAAAACTTAAACAAAATTGCAAGACCTTAACTTGCAGTTTTTCGCGAAAGTCAAAACACAGATTGTGTGAGCATTCCAGGAGCTTTGCATTCGCAAAACATTGTGTTTTACGTTTCTTTCTCGAGTCGCAAATAGAGCAGTTCTTACACACTGCTAACCTTTCTTCAGCGCTACCACAAGATGGAGCTGCTGATGGAGTGGTTCCATTGTTACGCTGGAGGATGCGTTGAATAGCCATTCTGATATCACATTGTAATTTAAGGCCTACATCGGCCTCAACATCGCTGAAGTCATCGTTCGGTATATTTTCGTCGTCTGAAAAATCTTCTTCCAACCACCGCTGTATATTTGCGTCATTTAAAGCCATTATCAACTAAAACAATAAAAAACTACGAATGTAAAAAAGTCACGTAACCGCCTAACAGGGGTCTCCTAGACTCCTAGCAACAGTTTTTTACTCACTGGAGACAAACGCGACCACATCCGGCTGCGACATGGGGTTGCGCGGCACTGAGTGGCGCAAGGATAAGGTACATGAACTAACACATTTATACGAAGCTCGGGCGTAAAAATATTCACGCTTAAAAATTCCTGGGGGTCTGTGAGACGTATGCTAGGTGGTTAAGGGTTAAAATCCCGGACCAGTTTTAAAGTTAAGTTTTAAGTTTAGAAAATCGCAATCCCGCAATTCCGGAATTTTTTTCAGGATTGAATATATTATTTTGAGCAACTAAATCAGACATCTTTTTTAATCAAATTAAATTAATTTTTGCATTCATTACAATTCCGTGTTCTTACTTTAAAACTAAGAACAAAATATTCATGCCAAATAACATAAAATTGCATTTAATTGCCAAACCTACTGATTAAAGGCATCTATCTGGTTCAATACTAGTAGTTAGGTGAAATCGTATGTAATTCCTTAAATACTATTTAGAAGTTTTGGCCGCGGTTTCGAATATTTCAGAATAAGTCGAATTCGGAGTGAGTAACATCAATAATTCAAGTTTCCTTATAGCTTCAAACCTTAAAGGAAGCTTTTATATCAGCTGTTTCTTTTTTAACCCTCTTATTTACACTCATTTCCCTGTGTATTGTGAATGTTAAATGGTGTAAACGAGAGTTTAACTTGCAAGTTTTTACAAATTTCTCTTTGTTTACTTTTTTGGATGGTTTCATTTTTGCAAACGTTAGCTTGTTTACTGTCCTGATTTTCGCTACTGGCAAATTTAACTGGAAAAGGACACAAACAGATCTAACTAGTTTGGACAAATTTGTTCAAAGTATCTGTACACAGACAGAGCTATTGTTGTATTGAAACTCATTTAAACGTCTGCCTGTGACGTGCAATTAATTTTTATTTTTTTTTTAAATAAATTATAATTTTATATTAAATTTAATTTCTCGAAATAAAGGTGACAAAAGCAAATAGTGTACTATTTTTACGTTTCGATCCCGAGATCGGATTTTGTCAATCCCGGAGTTTTCAGGACTGACATTGTCCAGGATTCCGCGATTTCGGCACAGGTATTTGACATTCTCTACACGGGATGCATTAGTCCTGTGTTCAAGCTGCCGCGTACGCAATTACACTTGTTGAACGGCAACTTCACTCTAGTATAACGGGAAGCAGTCATCACAACTGTTGTCATCCTAAATCGTTAGTCTCTTCTTCGCCCCTTTGTGACTTGACGACCGTTCTTAAAAAGTGGAAATACACACTTTAAATGGGAAAATGTCCACTAGGCTGACCGTAGAGCAATGCTTACAGTTTTTTCGCTTTCATTCCGTCAGTTGCCGTGCGCGAAATAAACTATGCACAACAACAGCCACAGCAACAATCAAAGTTTTTCGAGATTTGTGTACTGCCACCGAAACTTCAAGTGTTATCGCAAAACTACAAACAACTGCCGAGCGCTGCGATGCGGCGCGCTGCACGCGGCACCACCGTTTCGCGTCTGTGACGCGGCAGTTGCTTTCCGCCACTCACTTTGCGGCCACTTACCGAGCAGGTAAATAAATGCCGGCTCACTGTTTGTCATGTTGCACTCGCTGCTCTATGAACTTCAACTTTGACATGCAAAAAACGAATAGAAAAAAACCACGAGAAAATGTCAACAACAAAAACACTATTCAGAGATTACGCTAAACACGCAGTAGGAAAATTCAAGCCAAACGTTAGAAGAGACAAAGAATGAGTGGCGGCAGAACGGCATAAATGAATGTCGCGGTGACACGTTCACTTGCCAGCGGATTGCTACGTCTAGCGGGAATTTCGATTTGATTCTTATGGAAGCTTACCTGTTGCCTGGAAGGACCTGCAGCTGAAGCACAAATCTCCACAGCATTTTACTGGAAGGAAATGCTGACGACTTCTGTGTTCTATTATTGAATATTTTGGAGAGTGCGGGTATGGAATTGTGATCAGTCCTGTCTCAACTATGTTTGTAAAAACAACAAATTTTAATTTGATCTTCTAGCAAAGAAACCATATTGGGTTTGATGTAGTGGTTCTTATGGGTCACTATCTGAGAGCTGACGCTGCCGTGGGCCAGAGTTGGTTGCCACAAGAAAGATGATGAAAAATAAAGTTTTTCTGATTCTCTAATGAATCACAATAATCAGTGACGATTCCGGTCAAATGGTCAAAAGGAATAAAGCTTAAAAGAATCTGCAAGTCAATCCGTTCGCTGTGTAAATGTTGAATGTGTAAAAGTGTTCTCGACTGTTCTGCACTGTTAGCCATTTTTTAGAGTGTACTTAGTGGTCCTTGAATGCGAACGGAAATTAATTTAGTTCTCAAGTGTTTTTTTTACAACTCTTTTTATTGCACTTTTCTTTTATTTGCGGTTTAATCAGGCGTTATCTGAAGGTGGCCGTCGGTGTACAGTTTTTGGTTGGAGCTCAAATTCATTCATTATCCGCTCCGGCATAACCGCACTTAATTACTTAATCAACTCAATGGAAAAACTAAAAGCGCAATTGAAAAGCATCAAAGTCAATAAAAAGGACCTTCGGGTGCGCGCGCCGAAAGCCTATTACGGCGGCGCTATCTTTCAGCCGGCGCAATATTGCAAACGGAGCGGGCAAAGGATGCGAGGGGGGCGAGCTGGGGCGTAAAACAATTGGCAATCCGCTGAAGAATATTCGCTCAACTTCAAGTGACTTGGTAACTTGATTATTTAGAGGCAGATTAAAACTTTTAATCCGTGCGCTGCAAATTGTTGCTAAAAGGATTTGCCAACAAGAGCAACAACAACAACAACAGTGCCCATAACAAAGACAACAACAGCAGGCAGCCGGTGCTCGCGCGACGTGCGCCAAGCTAAAATTATGTGCGATGGAAGGAAAGTGTGCGTGCACGACTGCCTTCAGGTATTCGCCCGCTCCCCAACCGCGTCGTTCCCCGGTGCCGATTCCCTGGCGCTTCTCTCCTCCCGCTCTGTGCCACGGCCATTGTTGCCTACAACAGCTGCCGTGACCTGCTGTGTTTACGATGTAAAACAATTAAGCGCACTCTCAGCAACAAACGCTACAGCAACAACAACAACAACAACAACGACGCCGCCGCCGCCAATGAGGAGGAGCATTAGGTGAAGCAGCAGCAACAACAAAAGTTAGAATGCCAACAAGCGTGAGCACAAAGATAACCAGCAGAACAACAGCAGCAGTAGCAACAGAAGAACAACAACAACCACAGTAACGACAACAACAACAACAATATTAATGTGCTGTAGAAGCAACAATAGCCGCACAGGCAGGCGGCCGCCAACAGCGCACTGCTTCATAATCCTCAATGTAAGCAGATTTTATCTTAATTCAACGCAAAATTAACAAATTGCCAAAAACGAAACAACAACAATGCCAGCAACGACGACAACAACAACAACAGCGGCAACACTCACAACGATATTATAGCAAATAACCACCAAATATGGCCAAAAATGAATATGGCCAGCAACGGCGGCCAGCAGCAAATATGTACAACAACCAATGCAAGAACAAAGCGTAGGCTACAAAGTCAATTTAATAAAATTATTGCTGCTTATTTTGCCGACAAACATGTTCGAGTGCCGTTAATATGCCTCGCCATCGTGGTTGTTGTTATTATTATTGTTTTTGTTTTGGTTGTTGCTATTGTTCTTGTTGTTCTTCTTATTATTATTGTTAAATAAAATTTTTCATTTAGCCGACGAGTACCACAGCAGAGGAGCGAGCGCACCTTTAAGTGGCTGCGCGATGCCACCAACCCTCCGCCCTCCGCTCCACTCTGGGCCAAATCAAATTTTAATGATTTTTCCGTTGGCAACCGAAAATATTGATTGGCGACTGTGAATGCTTAAGAAAAATATGTGCACTACTGCCAAGACGTCTGTGGCGAGGACAGCACGTTCAAGTGGCAGGCGGCCACTCAACCTCAGCTGGCCGTCGCTTCATTTTTCCATTTCAATTTCGACATTTATTTTTTAATTTCGCTTTTTTGTTGCGGTTATTTGAGTAATGAGCGCGTTGCGTCTAATTGGCTGCGTCCCCACTCTCTCTTGCAACGCTCTCTCTCCTACAACAACCCGCAACTATGCGTGATTTTATGGTAAATGCAGACATGGCGCAGCGTTTTATGTTGCAGCTTCTTTGGCGCACCATAACAACAACAACAAACCACATTGGCATGTACAAGTGGAACAAGTCTTCAAGCGGCGACAATGTCAACATTTACATCATTATCGGTAGCGTCAACAAGGTTTGTGTTGCTGTTGGCGATGTTGGTGCCGTCAGCGAGAGAGCACAAACAACAGATTGACGCTGTATGCGACGGTGCTCCGGCTCGAGCTGCGGCAGCTGTTGCCTGTTGCTTGTTGCTAACGCCGCGCGCTGTTGCCGTAAAAACTGTTTTATAGCCTAATCAAGCGCGCGCACTGCCCGTAATGACAACAACAATTTACGCCAATGTGTCTGTATGTGAGTGTTATGAGTAGTAGTTACGTGTGTGTGTGTGTGTAGTTCGTACATGTGCGACTGCAATCGTGGCCAATGCATTATCGCTACTCAGCGTTGGCAGAATCTCATTTTTGCAGACCAATTATGTGATTTGCTTCTTTAATGACGAATTTTTAAATATAAATTTGTATATTTTAAAGTGCTTTGAATTCAGCTGATGGTGATGCACAATTAGCAAGCTATACTGATATATATAACACACAGCACTTTGATCGCACCTTTCAATTTGTCGTCAGTCAATTTACTTCTGAAACCATTGTATAAAAAGCTGGCTCGATCGGAAGCGTACGAATCAAAGCGAATCGACTGGGATTGTCTTATAAACGTGAGAGTTTTCGAATATAGCCGGCCACAATTAAAATGCTTTGCAGCCAATTAGAAGTTTCAGCGACAACAGTAACCTCTGATATGAATGCTTTGATCCATAGGCCTTAAACATTGGTCCTGCCGACTAGTTATGGCTCGTCCGTGTATGTAAATCGCAAAAAACCTTCATTTCGAAGAGTGGTGTGCTTCGTAGCATCCAGTGCATTCATAGTGGAATGGCTGCTTTGTATCCTTTAACCCTAATTCCCAGAATTTTAAACGTAACGTAAACCCAGAAGTGAGACCGTCAGGCTCATATGAGCAAAACAACTGAAAACTCAATTTATTTTACTTTTCCCAATCCAATTACTACTTAAAGACGATTTTATTTAAGTTATATATTTTTAGTAAAGAACTTGTGAATACAGGATCCACTGGTAAACAATTGCTACTGTAAAAGTATAATTAACTAATCCAGATATTTACATCTTTGTCAAGTTTGCGTGTACCAGAATTTGGCGCCTGCGAACTGACCTTTTGCAGTAATACAGCATCTATTGTTGTCTGAGTTATCGCTCGTAGATATTCGTGGCTATACAAAAAAAATCCCCCAGTTATCGTAAAAACAACTATCTTCTGCTATCTGTACCCTCATTCCAGTAAGGACGTGTTTTGAGCCATATGACATATGTCGCAATGCCAGCAGCATCAATCAAATGTATAAAGAAAGCTAGAGGCCATTCATTAGGTTTGCGTTTTTTGAAGTACCCATCATACAAATTTTGTTTTTCTGAGTGTACGAACCCCGAATCCAATAAACTATCGGCTAATTCCTTACTGGTGAACTAGCTGGTCATTATTACATTTGTGTTTGTAAGTCTCAAACAGTTTTTCAACACCCTTTTTGCAGGACCCACAGCTCCTTGATTACCGTCTTTGCATGTGTATGGCATTTCAGGAGGTATTAGCACCATCGCACTTCCATATTCTGATTACATATTTATCGGGATTGGAAGACATAAACTGTATGAACTAACATCAACGTCGACAAGGCATAAATTCTTCATATTATGACGTAGATTGCAGTATTTTTAAAATTTTTAATGGACTAGACTAATTTACGACTAGATGAGTGCTAGGCTCAAAAACTTTGAACTTGATACGATAAAAATGCACCTAAACATGAAAAATACAAATATTCTTCCATATGGTGGACAAAAAGTCAAGGAATTCTGAGTAAATGTGAGGTTTTGTTCAAATGAGCTTCTGAGGCTCACTTCTGGGATTACGTTACATTTTAAAAAAATTGTACAAAAAAAGTAAAAAAAAAACTGTCTAAAATGTTAAATTTATAAATGAAATATAATTCTAACATTCCATTAGAGGATTACATAAAAAAATTTCAATCGAAAATCTTTTGGTATAGGATTTGTCACCATTTGAAATCTTTAGTGAGACTGTGAGGTTCACTTCTGGGAATTAGGGTTAACAGGCCTGATGTGAGATTTCGCGGTTTATTGACGCCAGCTTCGAAGGTACCCAAAATATGCCATTAGATGAGGTTTGATTTTGATTATTTGAAACTGACATTTTTTTGGGGTGCTAGAAAATAGTGTAACTTTTATACTTAGGACTTTGCTCATCGATATTGTGATAAGTTAATTTTTTAAATTTCTCTCACAGCTTTGACATGTTCTAAAAATTGAACGATGTAGTTGTCGGTGTGCCATTTATTTCTATTGTTTAACCCTAATTCCCAGAAGTGAGCCTCACAGTCTCACTAAAGATTTCCAATGGTGATAAATCCAAAAGATTTTCGATTCAATTATTGAATGTAATCCTCTAATGGAATGTTAGAATTATATTGCATTTATAAATTTAACATTTTAGACAGTTTTTGCACTTTTTAAACAAATGTTTTCAGTAATTCAGCGCATATAAGCCTGACAGTCTCACTTCTGGGTTTACGTTACTTTAAAAATTCTGGGAATTAGAGTTAAAAATTCTTGGGAACCCGTGCTTTGTACGTAGGTATAAAATCGGTTTTCATTTGCTATTATTCTTTATTTCATTTTACACACTTCTTGGTTTCTGTTGTGCCTTAGTGCAAAAATATTTTAATTTGCATCCATTTAAATGAATATGACTCGCATATATCAAATGCCTTTATACTTTGTGTATTTTTGGTGTGTATTTTTTTCAGTGCATGGCCCGTATTTGTCATGAATGATAAGTGTGGCATATGTACATACATATGGTAGTAATTTATGAGTTCAAGAGTGCGAGTGCAAGTATCTAAGAAATTGTACGAAAAGTTGAATACAAGTGTGCTGCAGCAAAAATTGGCAAGTAAAACATAAAGAAATAAATACATACGTTGGTGAAAAAAGAAGACATTTTATAGCACAAAAAGGTGATACCATGAATTCAGAGTGAAATTAGTAGTTTCTAAAATTGAATTGAAAATAAATGAATGACATTAAGAAATAGAATTACGAACAAATGTTTTCTAAAATTGAATTTAAGACAGATAAAAGTTGCATGCAGACGAGCGACGAAATGCATACAAATTCAAACGAAGAGGACATGAAATCTTCGAAGTTAGGTAAAGGTTGACCTAGTCTGGTTCGTAATGAACTGAGCAATGCTGCTGATATGTTGACTGCTGGTAGATCGGTTATTTAGATCATCCGATGTCGGAAACCTGCTGTAGAGAGCAGAGAGAACACAGATCTTCTAATCTTACTGTAGAAATCAAGCTGGTTTAATTATAAAGTCTTATAGAGTTACAATGAGCGTAATAGGCTTCCGATTGGAAGAGCGGCACGTACTGAACATATCCCTTCTTAATAAATATATCAAATCTTAATATAACTTAATTTAAAGTTCAAGAAGTCTACAGGCCTCTTTAGGAATAAAGGAGTTAAATATTGTTGCACTTTTTATGTCTTGTTTTCGTCAGAACAAAGAGACCTAAAACTGCTTGTCTATAGTACACAATGGGTGTCTTCATTGTATTACACAAATTTCTACGTCTGATAGTATTTGCTGCTTTTGAGAGCAAAATCGTATTAATTTAAGATTGCAAATCTGTGCAATATTTAGAAAATATTTGTAATCAATTGTGAGCAGTTCTTTTTGGTTTAGTTTGCAACACTTGTTGCAACAAACGAAATTCAGTGCTTTTAAAGGAAGCCTTCAGATGCCTTAACTTCTACCGAATCAGATCCCATGTTGCACCAATACCACTTCTTTCTACAAGTTATTTTATTTGGGCCGTTGATGCTCGAGATCGCGAATAGGTTAATTATCTCCTCGCTGGAGGAAATAAAATACAAACACCTAAAATACAAACACACTGACATTATGTTACAGTCGACTATGTTATGTTTAATCGACTGCTCCAAGGATCTTAGACATCCTGTCAGATATTACAGGTAACTTAAACTTAGTCAGTGCCTCCAACTTTTGCGCAGAAGTCGATCCTCAACCCAATCCCAAACAGTGACTTTGTCTCTGGTTTCTGTTTGCTGCGCTTAGTTGAGTGTTGCAACATAAAAATTTTCCACTGATAGTCTGTATACCACAGCAGCGATCGGGATGACAAGCGGATATAGTGATTCCTACCTCTTCGCAAAAAGCACAAACGATGCCAATAATCCTCGCTAGGCGCCCATACAGCGAACTTTTTTAATCTTGTTCGAAATAGCAAAATTTCTGTGGCAATGTTTTGCAGAATAGACTGCGTGCATATTCCAGCTTTATAAGCGTGCAGTATTTGTTCCAGCAAACCGCTTCGTAAGGTTAAATATTTAAAAACTTAAATGCAAACATTCCCGACTAGTGGGCAGCTGGCACGCATTTGGACAGTCAATCAATAAAAAGTTTAGTGCTACATAAAACTGCAAGCGTTTAATTGTTTCCGAAGAGATTTGGCCCAACTCGAAAAAGTGCATACGTCAAAAGCTATCGAAAACGGTGGGACACCGCAGCGTATGAGCAATCAAACCCATAAACCAGAAACTTACATTTACTGCTTCGATTTATGTTGACTGCATGCATTAAAGTTCGTCGACAAGCTGCAGGCTGCGAATGCAGTTTCCGATACGCCAACTTTTTATTCGTCCTTTCAGTGTTGCCACCTCCGTCAGCACGTTTTTGCATTTGCAACAATTGTCGCATAATTTCTTTATGGCGAGCGCATATTTTTGTGATTGTTGACTTGGCTGCTTAAATGTCTTTGCTGCATTTTCGATTCGATGATTCGTTTCGTGCATATTTTTATTATTGTTGTTGCTACTGTTGTTGTATTTCATACCCTGCACTGAGATGTTAGGGTATCTACACTTTGTTGAGGAGTTTGCTCGGCCCAGTAGGATGTGTAGTCGGTAAGGAAAATTGTGAATACTCATGATCAAGATTTCTTGAAGCAATCGTTTTGCAATATTCCTTTCTCTAATAGGCAACTGGTTCGTTTGAAAACTCTTAAATGGGTAAAGACATAGGCCTGAAATTCAGTACAGCTTTAGCATGTAGAACGATGATCCAAATATGGGTATAATTCATCCACTTTTGAGGAGGGTTGAATTATTTTGTTTATGAAATACCAAAGCTTTTATATGAACAAAAGAACTACTTAGCTTACTCGTACTTACGATAGCAAATAGGTGCAGGGGTGCCATAACCCCCTTATGGACCACATGCACACATGTTGTTCCAATATGAAAAAGTTGGGCCAAAAAATTACTTATTTTTATATGCACCGTTAGAGGACAAAATTACAGAAAATGGGTTTGCAGGGCTTAAAGAAGTCTTCCGAAACCAAAAGAAATACTCTTTGAAATTTTGGTAGCAGACACAAAAAAACAACGAACGATCCAAAGGCACCAAACACCACATTGGCAGCGCACTTTGGCAGCGTAGTGAAGCGGCGAGCGGATGGAATGGAGTGTGGCGTCGCGAGAGCGAAATGGTGACATCGTAAAAAGGGTGAAATTTACGAATATTAAAATTGCAAATGGGCGCACATAAATTCGCTTGTTTGCCGTGCTTGCAACATTTCCAGATTTATTGCACGCTAATCATTTCGAACAAAGCTGTGTGCGAGTGGCGAATTGCACGCTGCGCTCGCTGCAACGCAAAGTGATATGAAAATGCAAATGTAATTGTTATTGTTGTTATTTTTATTGTTGCTGATGTGATTGGTGCTGGCGCTGTTGCTGCCGTTTGCCAAAAAAGCAGCGACAACAACAAAGCGAACAGCCGCCGCTGCAGCTGAAATGAGACATGTCGATGCGACATAAACATTCGAATTCCGGGCCGCCCCGTCTCCTGTCGGCCTTCGGCCTTTGCTTTTCTATTTGCCAATATTTGTTGTTGCAGTTGTTGTTAATTTTTGCCGTTTCATATTTTATCGATGTGGGCGCGCATCGCTCGGCTGACGCCTGGCGGCAATAACGCTGGCGACATTCTTTCATTTGCAATTCATTCCGCTCGCGCCGCCGCCTCAACGCCGCCCACGTGGCCCGAACAATTTGAGCGCTGACAATTTTGAAACCGGCCCAAGAAACGTTTAGGAGATTTGTCCGCGAGCACCGTCCAACAAGGCCATTAAGTTTGGCTGGCGTGAGAACGGTGCCGGGCGAGAGGCGACAGGATTTGGGCTTCGGGCGGCGCGCAACACGCCTACAACATTTGCGGCTTGGTTTGCAATCTAGTTTGTTTTCGGCTAAGACGTCTGACAACGAGAAACTGGAACGTGCACAGGCAAACGCCACGAGAATAACAACGAAATAGCGCACAAATAGCAACAAAGCAGAAAATACAACAAACAAACGTTGCGCTTTTGGCTGTTGGCGACTAAACGATGGCAAATGAAAAGACATTTTGTTGTGTTGTTCAAGCCAAGAAATATGGCCGACGCCTTGTGCACGCAGACACTTCATATAGATTTAGTTTTATACAGGCAAAGGGCGGAGCGGGGGTTTGTCTTAAAAACTACGCTCGTATTTATTTAGAATTGGACATTTTAAAGTAGTTTTTGAAGTTATGTCCGCATTTACAGGCGTATTGGCGTTACTTGGTGTGGTTAAAAAAACGACGTAGTCCATGCTTCCGAGCTTTGAATATGGTTTAGTGGAAAGAATCTCGGGTCTCTGCTAGGGTCAAACGCTCAACACGACAAAATTCAAAAAATTTATATACTCAGAATTTAACGATTTTCATGTCATTTGAAAGGAAGAACTCCAAGAAAAGAAAATCACAAATATGCGAAATATTAATTAGTGTGTGTGCCAGAGCTGCTCAAAGTCGGAACTTTTTGCACAAAAAAATTTAAACACATGTTTTCTGTTTTTTAGTCTATTGAGTAAACTAATCGTAAAAATTCATGGTTAGCAAAAAGTTGCTAGAACTTTTAATACAGATTAAGAATTCATGTGGGCAATTTGGCTTTTAATATTTTCTCAAAATTTGTTAAGCTGAGGTTTCTACTTGACTTTTAATTTAAAATATTTTTCAAAATTTAAAACCTGCAAATTGGCAAACCTTAGAGGAAAATATCTAGAAAGTATGGGAAAGTATGTTCCTAGATTTTTTTTTATTTTAAGAGGCAATCTTTCTTTGTCGAATTATGTAAATAAATCATCCGAAATATTCCGATCTCAGAAAATAATTCAATTTTAAAAGTGGTCTAAACACATGTTTTTTGGCAAAATATATTTTTTTCATCCCTGAAAGTATGCAATCAATACGAAAAATGAAAGGAAATACTGCACAACTGCTATTATAATTTTTATTGCAAAACTTAAGGGTGCCTATAAAATTTCGGTTACTTTTATTAAGAACAGACCATTCCTTCTAATTTTGTGCCGTGGTTGTATGGAGTGGAATCACTGTGCGCTGTGCCTATCGGCTCAAAGTGCTACGATAGCGTTGGCTGTAGAGGAGACTTAAGTTTTTGTTCCTTCTGTACAGTGTTGCCGCTGCAAAATTTTAAAAAGTCGCAAAAAAAGTGTCACAGCCGAAAAAAAGTGTCAAGTGATCCAATTTTGTTATACCATGTATATACATATATAGTATACTTTCATTATTTTATCTTATGAAACTCATTATTTTTATTGAATTTCTAAAGGAGATAATTTTCTGTGAAAAAAACTGTTTCCCCCTTAAATTAATTGATGAGGGATATATTAAAAAGTCCCAATATGCATGTTTTGTATTTATTATGAAAACATTTGCATTTTAAAGCATATGCGTGATATACTTACTTATCCATTGGGAGCCATCAAAATAAATTTAACACAAATAACTTAGGCAATGCCACAAAAAAGCGCGTTAATTCAGATTAATTTTGTACATTTTTGCGGAAAAACTTTGACATAATAAAAGGGTTGCAAGTAGTTTAAGTGTTGCCAGAGGTGTAATTTTTAAGTACTTAAGTGCTACCTTTGAAAAGTGAATACTAAAAGGAAGGCATATTTTTAGTATTTTTGAACACGCAAAATAAAAAAAATTAACTTTACGAAACAACTTTCAAAATGTACATGTAAACTTTTTGAACAAGAAAAAGGGGCAAAAATCACATGATTTTGAAGAAAAGTGTCAAAATAAGCCTATTTTTAAAAAGTCGGTGTCAGGTGGCATCGGTCTTCTGAAAGGGTAAATTTGACACTTTAGTCGCAAAACGGCAACACTGCTTCTGTACCTATTGAGTGCTATGTACTCCCATATTTTCGTGTTGAATCTTCAAAAAGTTTGCAGAAATCATCGACTTTATTTCGAAGAAAAATGAATCGTTTCATCTCAAGTAGATCCCTGTGACTGATTCGTCCCCTTTATTGAATGGTTATACCGGAAAGCGCATTTTTCTATTTACTACTGAGGAACACTGATACAAAATGTGTGCAGTTGTTTCGTCATCTTCTAAGCATAGCCTACAAGTTACTTTCTCAGCCAAGGTAAACTGGGCGAAGTGCCTTCTGACATTTTCACGCCCATGTTATAAATGTAATTTGGCAACTGGGAAGAGTTCGATTTGAATTGAGAACCGTCTTGCTCCCAGTGCTCAATGACATCTTTGTAATTTCTTTCCATTGTCTACCATTGGTTATTCTGTCTAAGCAGTTGTGATTTAAATTTTCATTTAATTCGTAGTTTGGATCCACAGAAGCCTTTTTTATTTTCAGCTCAGTAATCTTTCGCGTTGCGCTTCAACTTAACATATCAGACTAATCTTAGATTACGAACTTCATGTTTACACTTGTTCTGACACTTGGTCGATTTGAAGTCTTCTCGCGTATAAAAAACCTTATGTGTAAAAAATAATAAACCTGTCTGGTGCGAAATACAAAGAAAGCTGAGCGTACACACAAAAAAAGGAGAAGAAAAGTGAAGTGGCGTCGCCGTTTTGACGGAGGTTCGTATTTTGAGTCTTGGCGTTGTCTATTGTAAGCATTAGATTATCGTTTGACGGTCGAGTGCTGTACAAATTTTCTTTCTCGACATCTGACAGTCAACTACTTAGTTCATCTACACAGAGCATCAATCAGTTTAAGAATTTCAATTTGATGTACTGGTCCTCCATGATGAATGGTGTATGTAATGATTATTTCTTCTGAATAAGTTCCATCTGCTGCCTTGCCATTCATTAAACATTCATTCGTAAAATACTAATGCCGCTCTCCTTGTGCGAGAGGCCATCAGCAAGTAGTATTCCAAAGGACTTTTCGATCAACATCAAACTCAAAAGTTGATTGTGTGTTTGCTCAAGAATCCATGTGTCCTTAGGAACTTTTTTCTTACTGGTTCTTGTTGGCCTTACTCAACGGTCAGCAATGCATAGCGATGAGTTGCTTAGAATCATTAAGAATTCGAATTAGTTTTCCCCTAACCTCTGTAAGTGTTACGGGGAAGGTTAAAGTTTAGATTTGTTCTTTTTTGTAATCTAACCCAACATAACCATTTGCATGTACTTTTCACAAAAGAACTCCTTACAGTGTACCCGGTTAGCTTTTCGCTCATTTCGGCCACAGGTCGCAAATGTTTCGCTGCGCTTGTTTGGGTTAAATAGCAATTTCGGCTGCCACACCTACCGCACATTATGAGCAGTGTCACAATGTTCCGAAATCCAACGAAAATTGTTTATTGCCACGAGGACCAAGCAGCGGCAGCACATGAGCAGCGCGTGTTGCGGCACGTAAAAGTTTCGGCGTATCATGACAGCGCAATTACGCGCCAACACCTAATGGTGTGTGAATTATTTCAAACTCCCATCGGCGCCGCCCACCGACAACGCCCCTTACAACGCCTTCGCAGCGCGCCCTGCTGCCTGCCGACTGGCGTAACGGATGGCGCTATGAGGGCACATGTGGGCACTTCGAGATGTTGAGGGCAGCGATGGCAAACGGTCGCCGCAGGTGAGCGGTGCCGAGGGCGCTTGTTAAACTTACAACGAGCAACGATGTCGCCGTGTTTGTTTGCATGACGCGCTCACACCCACACACACACACACACACACACACACACACACACAACCTCACACGTACAAATGTGTAAATATATGCGTCTTGTGCTTGGACAGCAGCAACTATAGTGGCGGCTTCAACTTGCAAGTGGCATTGCTGCTGTTGCTGAAGCTGCTGGAAGTTGGCGTGGCTCGTGGCTCGGCTGCAGCCGTTGCTGGCAATTGCCGCAACTAATTTAGACAGCACCTAGTCGCTGCCCGGCCCCGCCGGTGTGTTGCCGCGGCGCTCGGCACAACTTCGGGACGCATCTGGTGGAGTGCGGGACGCAGAGTTATGCTTGCGGCAGCAAGTGCGCAAAGTGCAGAGTGCAAACTGCTCAACTCTGGCAGTGCCAGGGCAGCGTTTTGCATGTGTTCGTGCGTGCGCGTGTTGCTGCAAATGTTAACATGCAGCAACAACAGCGACCGCCGCACAGCTGGAATGTCGGCAACAATAGCGGCGAATGCACTTAATTTGTTTGTTTTAATTTAGGAAACATGACTGAGACCACTTCCACTGCCATTTCCCCGCGCAACATTTCTTGCCATGCGCCACACGCTTATCCGCAGGCGCTGCCCCTGTGTCGGCCCGCTGTGTGGCAACGACGGACGTAAAACTTTGCTAAGTGCAAATTTCGCCCGTTTATGAAATTTTCGACTACA
Source organism: Melieria picta (assembly GCA_964056695.1). Taxonomy (NCBI): domain Eukaryota; kingdom Metazoa; phylum Arthropoda; class Insecta; order Diptera; family Ulidiidae; genus Melieria; species Melieria picta. Next base: position 101,800,766 of record OZ057398.1, on the reverse strand, counting down.
CGCTCGTGTGTCGGAAGTTTCTTGTACTTAATCTTCCATTTCTTCTGCAGCTACACACATGCACACATACACACATTTTTATTTGAGCTTAAGCTGAAATTTTTTGTGCTGCAGCCTCCGCATGCGTTGTTCTTAATGTTGTCAGAAATTTCCTGTTAGTTGTTGTTGGCTTGTTGTTTTCGGGCCCGAGTTCTCCAACATCCAATGCTGACAAGTGCACAAATTATGACATGACTGGCAAATAATTGAAAGCAAAATACACGCTGTGCAAAAAGTAACCGCACTGAAGCACTGAACTTTGGGCTTTTACTGCAAGGATAACTAATTGCCAGCCAGGCTACTCTTTAGGCAGTGGTGAAGTTCGCAGATGCCGCCGAGTGTTGCGATTTCTACTGCGACCAAAACTACTAAACGTGCTTTGATTTGAATAAAATTTGGTGTACTGAGTGCTGTATCTGAAATTAAGATTTATATGAAAAAATTATAAATACTTAGCTTGCGCAAAGGTGACGTGACTGCGTAGCATTAACCATTTTGATTGATAAATTGACTGATTTTGTTTGAATTGATTGAAGTTGCAATAAATTCATAGTTCGTCATGCTACAGAAGGGTGTGACCCTACATACTTACTTACTCAACTCTTGGGTTAAATTTCTCTCCAAGTGTCTCTGATAATAAAAATCTTTAAAGGAAACAGTATACACCTAATTCTGTTTTTACACGGTCTTTTTTTTACACGGGTTTGATTTAACACGGTTTGAAAATAAAAAAATTTTTAATTTTTTTACACGATTTATTCCATTTAGCACGATTCAAAATCTTTTGGGCTTACATTTTTTTGTCAAATTTAATTTTTGCGAAAAATGTTCAAAGAATTATACGAAAATATAAGGGGTAGCAACAATTGGCGAACAACGGCTCATAACAGAGTTCTTTGTTAAAAATGTAGATGCCGAACGGGCAAGAGAAAGTCTAGTTCAAAATTATTCCAGCGATGATAGTGATTTTATACGCATTCGAAGCAAGCGAATGCGAGTAACTGATGATGACAGCAATTAAATTTATAATCCTGTATTTATGATTATAATTTTAATCTTTTTTTTTAATTTTTTGTTACCTTAAAAATTTAATAACCTATTCTTTTTGTTAACAACATAGCTGTTTTACATAATTGTTTTTAGTTCCTGAACTTGTCATACATTTAATTTACATTACTTTTAAGCTTAGAGTGAATATCTTTTTTTCTTTAATAACTATAAACATTCTTAAAAAATCCTTGTTTTTCACTCATTTTAATAGGTTTTAGAGATAAGGAACCAATCACCTATTTTTGCATTCGATCAATGTCTTTTTACACGGTTTTTCCTGGAAGCAATCTACCGTTTTAGGTGTACTTGTTGTCAACTAAATGGTTATGTGTTGCCACTAGTGTCCGACCGAATATTTGTCTTCGGCTTCGGTAATCGGCCTATTCGGCCAATTTGAAGTCTTCGGCTTCGGCCAAAATGGCCGAATACTTTAACCGAAGATTTTCGCGGTTGTAATATCGTATTCAGACAGCCAGCTAAATTATGCAATTAAGAAATTTCTTCAATTTTATTTCTTCAATTTAACCTACAAAAATTTCCCATAAATTGAGCATCACAATAGACCGAATCAAAATGACAAAATGGCAAAAGCAAAAAAGTACAGTTGACATTTGCTTACTTTGAAGTTTCGTTTTCTGGTTTTATCGATATTTTGGACATCAAGATTGTGATTAACAAAAATAATATCTAATCAGCTATTTATGTCAATTGCATTCTTAAGTTTTTTGTTTTTGTTAGAAACTGAACTCTAAGATTATTTTTTGTACTAAAATTAGGTGAAACAAAGACTTGAATAAATAAAGAAGAGGAATTTGATCAGTTTTGTTTCCTTAAAAAAGGTTTTTATTAGCATTCGGCTTCGGCCTAATATTTTAGTAATGCCGAATATTCGACTTCGGCCTAATATTTTAGTAATGCCAATTATTCTGCTTCGGCGTCGGCCAAAAATTCACCTTCGGTCGGACACTAGTTGCCACCAATACTTTTCAAACAAAGCAAAACTTTAAGTCAGTTGTAAGTAAAATTTGAAATTTCATTCAGAACGCTATGGTCGACGAAACAAGCAGAAAATAAGACAGATTAGAACACATTAGGTGCCTTAAGCACGACATAAAATATTCCACGCTCCATTCTTCCGTGAACTGTTTCAAAATCTTATTTGGTTTTCAAAGGCCTGAAACTGCAAAAATTAAGCTAAAACCATGACTGATAAGCATTTTCTTTACTACTAACCAACACTTCGGCCACACTGACTTTGCACCCTGCTTTAAGGTTTTAGACAAGTCTGTTAATTCATAAGAATGTCGAATTGTTTCATAGATTAACCGTAGTCCTACGGAAAAAAAATCAATAATCCCACGTTAGTGTAGTTTTCGACACCATGGATGTTTTGAGTAAGTAAAGTACTTAATTTACTTCTTTATTTTATTTTTTCGTTTTTGTATAAATAAAATTTAATTAAACTTAAAAGTATTTCATTAAAAAAAAAAATGTACATCAATAAAATGCACTCCATGCATACGCTTCGAGTGTGATGTGCCTTGCAAATGGTTTTTTTGCATAGGCAGCAAGCAAATTCATGATTATATCTTTGCTTTACATTATTCTCCTTAATGCAAAGAAAATATTTGCCTCTTTTTTGATTTGCTCTGGGATTGATTTTGATTCGGTTGGCTGCTCGTCAGAAATACCGCTCAATACGAATGGCGATCGGCCCTTTTTTCCGCACGGTTTAGTCAATTCTATACCAAGATTGCTTAGGAAAAGGCGAAGGGTCAGCATTTGTAAAACTAGAACCGGATCAAATATCATTTTCATCGACACTGAACTCATGGCTGCTCTCATCTGAACTTTCATAATTAACTTCAGGTCCGAAGTTGTCATCAGTTCCATCACTTGAGAAGTCACATTCACTTTTTGTATCCTCATATAAAGAATTTTCAATTTCTTTCGCACACAAATTCCGTCCGGCCATTTCTTATATCAACTTTGTACAACCGTTTACGTTCACGTCCGACGTCCTACTGACGATTTCATTTCTTTTCAAACAAAAAATTGTAATATTAAAATATTTTTATCGTAGGAGTTATCGATTATTTCAAATATATAAAAAACTAACAGTAGCCATTGCTATGAATCAATAATTTCTATAATGGCTCATGGCTTACTATGGAAAATGGTACTAGGTGTAGAAAACTACACTTACCCTCTCAAATGGAAGTTCATATTTTTAACGGAAATGTTAATGATTTAAAAAACGAAACTACATGATCGTAGTATGTTTTGATGATTTAGGAAAAGTCACGAAAGCTCAACTTCATATCTTGTACAGTTCTTCAGGAATTTAAGAAAGAAAATTTAAAAATGTAGTTTTCTACACTTCCGTAGGACTACGGTTAATTAACTGTTTCAAAGCGTTCCACAATTGTGAGAAGACTCACAAGCGCACTTCGCATTCTAAAAGGATATATTTTTTTGGAAGCAACTAACCTTCCTTAACCTAATAGCATTTTACTTTGGTGCCACGTGGATTGTAAGCACCGTCTTCTTCCAATATTAACTGCAGCAGGACCAGCAACCTTCCAAAATTCAAAGTATTCATTTGACTTTTTCCTATGCTTGCAGCTAAAATTTCCACTTCAATAAAAGTGTTTCGAGTTGATGAAAAGGGAAATTCGCTGAAGGAGTTGGGGCCTATATGAGTATGAAAAGATTGTGCTTGATTTATCAAACACGGGTACTACTTATTCAGACTACACGAAGACAGTCAGTCGAAAGTCAACTGGAAATTTCTGTCTAACCGCTGCGCACTGCTGCAGTGCGTGGTTTTTAAGTATACTTCACATTCATCTCTTGCTCAGACTCTAACCCCAATGATCCCATTTTGAGCCGCGTTTTCTTTGTGCGCCTGTTTTCGCATACGTCCTATGCTCACTCGTACGACTTTTTGGATTATTTTTGGCTCTTCTCAATCTACGCACGGGGGCCTTTTAACCTTTCGCCAGCGAAGGGATTAGAGATTAGAGGTAGGCTGACTGTTTGCTGATAGTCGAAGACAGACGTGCGGTTATGGACAGACCGTTCGAATCTCAGGTCTAAATATTAATTTCACAATCTTTTCGCTTAACAGCACTTCTGCGGTTCAATAACCGCAGTGCGTGTGCCTGCGAATTGTGCCTTGGTTGTACAGATTGTTAAGACTGTTTGGTAAAAGCGAATTGTCGTCGACTTTTGGAAGAGCTATCGACAATCGAGGACTAGTGGCTATACAAAAAAGTGTACAAAGTTGATATTTTAACATAGCGGCAGTGTTCCCGGCTTATAAGTCAGAGGATTGTGGCTACAAATACCAACTCAACTTTCATAGAAAACAATTTCTCACTGATAAGCTAAGCAATTTGGCTTCGTAGAAATTAAGCAACTACTTAGATTTATCCGCAGATTAGTTAGATTGAAAGAGCAATAATGTAGGACAGCAAAATAGTATAATGGACATCCTGTGGTCTAAGTATTTTATTAGCCTTGCTAATTTCGACAAAAATAAGCACAGAAGAGCCTTTAGAGCTGCTTTAAGGTTGGAGACCTAACTATTCCTTAATTTTTCTAATTCTAATTCGATAGATGCCCACCCACCAGGCAGTGAAAATCCTCCCAGAATAAAATAACGGCTTGTGGAATAATTCCAGGCATTGCAACCTCACATTGTCAAATTAAAATGTGTTCTACTATGCCGTCGATATATACTTAACCCTTTCCGGTCAATTTCCGCATTTCTTGAGACAAAATTTCTTGAGAACATTTCAGCAATAAAATTCATCAAATAATCAAAAATATCATATCAGTTAAGAATTACAGCTGAATTAATTTTGTACGATATATCGTACAATAGTCCGCAAAGTAGTAAAAACTCATTAAATTTGTGTTTGTTTTTTAAGTTTTATGAACAATTCATTAGTTTTATTGAAAGAAAACATAAATTATGACAAAAAGATCAAAACGTGATTTCATTTTGATCGAAAATATATATAAATTATATATATTTAAACAATTGAGTCACATTTATTCGGCCTTATGTAACCGTTTTTGTTGTTGCAAAGTCCTTTTCCCCTCAATAAAACACAGAATCTCTTAATATTCCTATAGCTTCATAGAAAGATACTGAATATAGCCGATTTTTATTAGCCTAGTGGGAGTGGCAAGTACGCATGACTAACCTTACACAACCTGCAATTGCCCAGTAAAACACAAAATCGTCTAGTAACTCTATTTCTTACTCGAAATTTGCCGAATACTTGAATTTTATTAGTTGCGTGGTTTACAGATGGGCGTGGCAGACAAGCGAACGCAAAAATTCTGTTACCAAACCCATAACTTAAAAAAAATGCAAACACAACTTGCAACCTTTGCCTTCCATTCCCTTCCACGATGTACCGTACAATTTATTTAAAGACTCGGGAAAAATATTTAGTTGCAAAAATGTTAGATTTGATAAGTTTTATAAATCAACTGAGCTTCAAACTTCGAAATTTTTTAGCTTTTTGCTACAAAAAAGTATTAGGTACATATTTAAAAATTCCTCCGCAGAAGCACCGTCATTTGCTGGTTTTTCAAATTATTGCAAAAAGCTGCTTATAAAACTCACTCATACTGTGTAACCACGGCTATTATGATTTATATTTTTAAACAGAATGATGCAACACAGCCTACTTAATAAAAATTAAAAAGCATTTCCATAAAAAGTGCATTCGCTGTCATATAATCGTAGAATTTGTACGATATATCGTACACATTTCCGGAAAGGGTTAAGGGTTAAATCGAACGCAAAATACTCTGATGCGTGTCTGGTCATTGCTGCATTCCTCAACAAGAAAGAGCGAGTGGTGGCAAATATTCATATCACACACGTTTTGTGGCCAAATCTAGTCCTCATTTGATCTGTCTATCTATTTTCAACATGTGGGCTCTTCACATACGTTTTGGCGGCTTAATGGGTCACTGCCCTGTTTACCTGGTTTAGCTTTATGTAACTTTTATATCCCATGAAATCACCAACAGTTCTATCGTAAATAGATCTCCGTTGGATAAAAAGCTTTATTTGTGAGTCATTGTAAACGTGCAATCAATTCATCTGAATATTCTTTCCTTGACTTCTATACTTGTAGGTACATTTTTAAATCTCGAATAATTCTTTCATGGAAAACGGTTTTCATCAAGTAAAGGAATTATAGTTGTTGATTTTTGCAATCATCTATCCAATTCATCTGCTTTAGTTCTCAGTGGTTTCTATATATTTTGAAATTTGAAGCAATTCCATTATGGAACGCGATGTTGGACATAAGTATTAGAAAGTTATAGCTGCCGTAGGTGAGTTATTTAAGGAGCATTCACAATCGCTTTATAACTATGGAATACATTTACTAAAAAGACAATTAACTGTTTTTTGTAATTGTCAGTCGATTATGCCAATTTAAAACCCGAAATGCAAACCAAATCTATCGTTAGCTGAAAACTCTTGACGCAACCTGTAATTTGTTTATTCGTCCACACCAGTACTATTTCATGTTTTGTGTGTTTTTTAATAGCTTTCAGCGTATTTTTAATTATAAGTTTTATTATTATTTTCATTGGCACATCAATTTTAATTTGTTTGTTTTCCGTTGGTCATCCCGAGTGGCCATTAGCCGGCAATCGCCAGATAAGCGCTCTCGTCCTCCACTTGCCACAAGCATCAGCAGTCTTTGCGATTAATTTAAACAATTAACAGCAGCGAAAACATTATGAAAAACAACAACAATGTAGTATGCTCTGCAGTGGGCATCGGACGGACGGTGCGCGCTGCAAATCGGGTCAATTGCTGCACTATCCGTTCGGTTGTTTTCCGCAAATGTGCGCTTGTAAATTTCCATCGATATTTTTATGCATGTTTTTATGGTTAATAGTATAGTTGCTGCTATGGTTGTTGCTATTGTTTTTGTCTAAATATGTAAGTGCTCCTTGCTTCATGTGCATCTTTGGCATGCGATACGCACTGTAACTGTTATTAACTGTCATTTGTTTTGCTCGGGGAGCGACTCGACGCGGCTCGCGGTGCGGCTGATAAGCAGCCGGTTCCGTCTCTAATGAATTAATAAGTACTTACTTAGTTCCCTACCCCTCATACTTCAATTAAGGAAAACGACAAAATTTCTACTGTTCGCTGCCAAGCGCTCAATTTCTCCACTTTCACTCACTGCTGCTCAGTTCTGAGAGCGTCCGAACAAAATGCAGGCAATCTAGATGGAGCGTTAGCTTCGATTCTCACTAAACACCGGAATGAACGGCCCGCACTCGGCACTTTGTTGCCGCGCGCTGATAAGTGCCCCGTCGACACTATCGTTCGCCGCTCTGGGTCTCTCGGCGCGGAGTGATCTTGCGCCAGCTGTGCGGGATGCAATTGACGCGCAGCTGTTGCTCGATTTTTTATTTATGCTTCGGTCGCTTTCATTGCCGGCGCTTGGCGTGTTGGTTGTTGTTGGCTGCGCTATGTTTTCGGCTTGCCAGCAGGTAGGGTCAAGGCGAGGTCAGCGACGATGGCTTGTCAGCAGATTGCATAGCACACGTCGCTGCCGGCGATAATGAGCCGTTTGACGGCGTCGCACGCCTCATGCTGGCCGTATAAATACCGGAGTCCGGCAGTTATCCGGCATGATTTCGAAAGATGAAGTCGTTCACCGCAGTTGCAGTTGTGGCATTGGCGATCCTAGCCACCGCCTCCTCCAAGCACATCGAGTCGAAGACCGCCGACAAGGACTTCCTCATCAAGGAGAAGTTCTTCCTGGAGCTGTTCCAGCACATTTACCAGGACGATGTTTTCGTGACCAAGTACGACGCCAGCTACTATGAGTACAAGCCGTGGGAGCACACCGGCGACTACAGTAACTTGGAACTGCTGGAGCCCTTCTTCACGCTGTGGCAGCACAAGCCCATGCATGACGATGAGATCTTTAGCATTTTGAACGAACGCCATATCGAATACGCCGCTGGCTTGACGCGTCTGTTCCACTACGCCAAGGACTGGGACACGTTCACGCACGCCGTCTTCTGGGCGCGCACTCACGTCAACAAGCAACTGTTCGTCTACGCCATCACCGTGGCCGGCCTGCACCGCGAGGACCTCAAGGGTATCGTCTTCCCTGCCATCTACGAGATCAACCCATGGTTCTTCTACGATGTCGACACCTTGGAGCTGGCTGAGAAGTATAGGATGCATGGTTTCCACCACACCAAGAAGCTCGACAACGTCTACAACGTGGTCATCAAGTCCAACTACAGCAACGTATACGGTGACGTCAACTACGACCATGGACTGGCCTACTTCCTGGAGGATGTTGGTCTCAATGCCTTCTACTATTACTACAACATGGACTATCCGTTCTGGACCAAGGGACCCCAAGGCATTGAGCTGAACAAGGACCGTCGCGGTGAGTTATGGATCTACACGCACTGGCAGTTGCTCGCCCGTTACTACCTGGAGCGTCTGTCCAACGACCTTGGCGAAGTGCCAGTCTTCAACATGTACGATAACGTTGAAACGGGCTACTACAGCAACTTACACTACTATCAAGGCGTGTCTTTCCCTGATCGCGTGAACAACATGAATTTCTACTTCGGTGACAATATCGAGTACACCAAGTTGGCTGAGTTGTACGGTGGCCGCATCATGGACTTCATTCATAAGAACACCAAGGACTACACCGAAGCCGTCAACATTCTGGGCAACATCGTGCAAGGTAATGTCGACAGCATCGATCAGAAATACTATGGCAGCGTGAGCAAGTACTACCGCTACATTGTGAACGAGGGCCGCCCCTATGGCAAGTACCAGGAGACCCTGCCTAGCACTTTCATGCACTACCAGACCACCCTGCGTGATCCTCTCTTCTTCGAACTCTACAAAGACATCGTTCACTACTTCTGGCACTTGGCCGAAACCTACCCCGAATACACCACCAAGGACCTCACCTTCGACGGTGTCAAGATCGACAAAGTGCAGATGCCCGAGAGCCTGACCACCTACTTTGAGTACTTTGATGCCGACATCAGCAATGCCGTCAACGTTGAAGTGCCCAAGGAGAGTACCACCGATCCATTGGTGACCTTCGGCCGCAACTCGCACTACGAGGGCGACAGCTTCGTGATCAAGGCGCGCCAACTCCGTCTCAACCACAAACCCTTCGAGATCCAATTGGACGTTACCGCCGAAAAGGCACAAAAGTCCATTGTCAAGATCTTCCTTGGGCCCAAATACGACGTCAACGGCAAATGCATTACCCTGGAAAACAACTACATGAACTTCTTCGAGCTGGATCACTTCACGGTAGACTTGGTGGCCGGAACCAACAACATCAAGCGCAACTCGGTCGACTTCAGCTGGTACGTGGATGACAGAACCACCTACTTGGAACTGTACAAGAAGGTTCTGGATGCCACCACCACCGACTACAAATTCACGCTGAACCAGAAGGAGGCGCACTGCGGCATTCCACAGCGTCTGATGCTCCCCAAGGGCAAGAGGGGCGGTATGCCAGTCCAGGTCTTCTTCATGGTCTATCCCTTCCACGAGCCTACTGTCAAGCAATACACTGGCTTCGATCCCGTCATTTCGTGCGGAGTAGGAAGCGGTGCGCGCTACGTCGACTCGCTGCCATTGGGTTTCCCCTTCAACCGTCCCGTCAAGCACGACTACTACTTCAACGTGGACAACATCAAGTTCTACGACGTGAAGATCTACCACAAGGACGACACCACCAATGTGGTCTAAGAAGTACACAAGTCCCTGGCAAAGGTGACCATTCCTATTTTTCAGTTTTTTGTTGTAATTTTCCGTTTTGAAAATCATGTGTTCCTTAGCATCGCAACATCGTGTGCATCAACTGATTAACGAAATAAACGATTCCATCTTTTTTATACAAACATCATATAACAAAATGGTTTTCATTGCAACTTTTGGTTTATGTTAGGTGAACCTAAAGAAACTGAGTTATTGGGTTTATATAATGAAAAGCTCGCATAAGTATGAGTTCACATTCGAGAAGCAAAAGCACGATGAGTTGAAAGTAGAACTAAACCAACAACAATTGTATGAAGAACATTTTTCTCCTGACCGCTGCCGTTTCAGCAGCCAATGAAAAATATCCACGACTTCAATAATTGTTTGTGAAAAGCACTCAAGTTGTAATTTCGGAAGATCGTGTAGCTTCAGCCTGCCTGTTTGACGAGACGGTGTACTAAGAAACTTAAACTTAAACAAACTCAACTCTCAGAAAACGTCTAAACTTCTTTCTCTAATGTTAGCAAAATTTTCCCATTTTCAAGTCGAATTTACAAAGGGCACTTTGCTGTTTTGATTCATTAGCACGATTCACAATCTTTTACAAACGGTCCTGTATTCTAGCATTTGCAAAATGGTGTGGTATATTTTTACTCTACACCAGTGGCGCACACAGGCGGGAGTTGGGGGTTCAAACACAAAAATTGCTGGTACAAAATATGGTATGATCGAATGGTATTTGGCTCAAAAGTTGTTCGCAGGACTCCCCTCCAAAAAATGAAATCCTGTGTGCGCCACTGCACTACACTAACATAATACACAGTGATGCATTCGCTACACCCTTGCAAATATGCAACACTAGAACCCATAGTTTATATTTACTATGAAAATACTGTGAATCCTGAAGAACTCTGCTTGTCCTCCTGTTTTAGCTGGCTGCATTCACAATAGCTGGGAAGTTCATGAGTTGCAATAGGTATCGTAAACTAAACAGAAAAGGACCGCTCACAATTGATAGCAAATGTTTGCTATTGCACGGATTTGCCATCTCAAATGCACAAATATCAAATGTCCTCTTGCAGTAAGTATAATAGTAAATTTTGCTCAGTCATGTAAAATCATTTGAAGTACGAGTATATACAGTATGTACATCTCGATCATTTTGGTGAGGCTGAAATTTCCTCTTTCTTCTACTGGGACGACGTGACTCCACCATTTTCGGCGTTGAATTTCACGACAAAAGCTTGGTTACACTAGTAAAGAATGCTGACCAAGAAACCTTAGACGGACACTGACATATGAAGTCTAAAAGTGCTCGTTCTACCGCTCACTCATTGATCAGTTTAGGCTGCCCGTGCGAGTTTCTTGCTAGTATTGGAAGAGCTCGTTTTGATGTGATGGGTCTAAATAAATGTAGAAATTCAAATCGAATTTGTCTTTGTGATGAATCACTTTGGCCTCAAGGACCAATTACCAGCTTACAAAATTATTCTGTCCCCAACCTGGTTAACCCCCATTAAAGCCGGGTACCGGTTGTACCCATACGATTTTGATAAAATTTCATACACGACCTGGAATTTCAGCTTTCTATCTCAGATATTCATTGGGTATTTTGTACCCATTACGCAGCAATGGTAGCTTTTTTCCATACTTTTTAAAGTGATCAGCTAAACACGTGAACAAAAGATGTATTGTTTACAGGTGAGTTAGGAGGTAGATCTTTGTGAGGTTCTAGGGCCACTACGTTTCGCCACATTTTCCACCTCCGGAAAATTCACAATTTTTGGAGTCTGGTAACTCTAGCTAGATGGCGGAATTTTAGGGTGACCTCCACTAGACTAAGGTAGTTCCATCTTTACCCCAACCATCCCTTTCAATGATTTTTAAATATCTCTACCACGAACTTTTGTGTGATTTTTTTAAAAAGTCAGTTTTCATGGGTAAAATTTTATCCAGTAGGCAGCAATGAGTTAAAATTTCAACTCACCTAAATAAGTTCTATGACCCTTTGTACAGTAGTGCTTTGAAATTTTACGTCATGAGCCTGGAGGCCTCTTTTCATAGTACCACATGTATCTTTAGACGAGATATCCTACTTTCTTATTCGCTGCCTTCTGAAACAAAATTCCCATCTAGTAGATGTAATCTTGCAAGATGAACCCAGCTTAGAAAATTTTCATTTTACCTCCGTTAGAAAGTGTTTCTCAAACAAGTAAAAACTAACACATTTTCACATTTTTTTTTAGTATGCCTTTATTTAAATTTCCACTTGTTTTCACTTCTTTGTAAAACATATTCACCTGTGGCCAACCGAGTGGCAAAGTTGTGTCTTATTTTTGTTTGTGTTGTTTTGAGCGAGCCACCGGCCAGCAGCCGACAATTGGCCAGGCTGCAAAATCTGCTCGTATGACTTAGGTATAAATTTTATTTTATGTGGCAAGTGTTGGTTTGAAATGTGCAGTTTTCCATTTTCGGCTATCTGCTTGCTTTAATTTAAATTGTTGCCTGTCTGTTATCGTTAGTTAATTTCATTAATGTTATTATTATCTCTGTACTCGTGCCGCATAGCTGCGAAATTGCCAGTTTTGATTTCGTTTTGCATTTTTGCCTTTGGAAAAAAATTTTTGCTTTTTTTCAAAACGTTTGCTCTTTGTTTTGTGTCGCTTTCCATACTAATTTTTATTTATTTGAAATTTATTTATATGTATGTATATAGATAAATTTATATTCGTTTACATAAACTTTTTTCGTTCGGTTCGTTCGCGCGGCGATTTGTGTATCGTTTTTGCTCTATTGGCATTTTCCTGTAATTAAGTTTTTCCATATTTGATTTTGCCGGCTTTCGGTGCTTGGTTTTTGATTCTGTCGGATTTCTGATTTTACCCTCAATTGCTTTATGTGAGCACTGCTGCAGCGGCATTGTGTGCGTTTGGTTGTTATCGGCGCGCATTCCGTATCAGCGGAATTTTATGCCCGTCCGCGTTATTTTGCGCCATTTATTCCATTTTGATTCGCGCCGACACCAATCAAACGACATTTTCATTTATTTAAAGTTTCACTGTTGATTTTGTCACTGTGGCAGCTTTGGTATTTAATTTTTCTGTTTTCGCCTCATCTGCTCGCAGTATTTGTTGATGTTCTTTGCTGTTTTTTTGTTTGCTTGTTTGTTGCTCTTGATTTTGATTTCGTTACTACAACACAACAACGTCTGGTTTTTGATGTTGTTACTCGATCTGATTAGCAGGTTCTCCATTGGAATGGGGTCTAATTTTTAGTTTTTGACTGGCTCTTTAGTGTTTTGTGCACACTGGCGGTATTCACGATTTATGGCAACAGCTTTGGCAAAAAGAGGGCCGAGCCAATTTACCAGAAATAAAATCAAATTGAAACTAAAAACTCGACCTCATAGTTGATTGCATAGAAACATTTTTAAATGCATCCTATTTGTTTAACTTTGACACTAATGAACTACACGTTAAATGACAAAAAACTGCTGCTGAAGCTATAAGATTCAATCTCTTTCTTAATGGTTCGAGTTGAGTCAGCAGTTGAAGTGGTTTGTGTGATTTTGTACTGAAAAATATGATTCTTTCAAAACGGTTTACGAAAAAAAGATTTGAAGGCGAGGTAGAACTTAAAACTTCACTGAATCAAAACTCGCCAAAGCTTGCAGAGTAATTTACAAATAGCTCACCAAGCCATTCTAGTACGATTTCATTTAACCCTTTCGCTATTTTGTTGCCATATGGCAACATGCTACTATGTGGACGTCTATATCCTCTATGGTTGCACGAATACATTTTTTGTTGGTCTTTAGAATAGTTTGAAGTTTTAGAAAAAATACGAAATTAATAAACTGAATATTTAAGTTTAAAGAAGAGAAGTATACACGTTTTTTTAATGGTATATCTTGACATAGTAAAGGAAGAAGAAGCAGAAAAAATAGAGAACTTTTTCATTTGACGTTTTCTTTCAATTTAGATACCTTTTTTTTTAATTTTGGCTGAAGTAAATGAAGAAATATTCAAATTTTCGTTATGCGTAAAAAGTGTTATGTTTAAGTAATTATTACAGCCACAACGATAAGGTTGCTCTCATAGAAAAACACTCTAAAATACAGGGTCCGAGTATAAAAATTAAAAAATTTCTTATGGAATGTTGCCAATATAACCAAATAGAAGCCGAAGACGTAAAATTTAAAATTTTAACTTTCCCCAGTAAAAACCTGTAGCGAAAGGGTTAATAGATAAACATTGAAAGTGTTGCAGCTAAATATTACCGAGCACAAATGATCAAATTGTGATGCTGTGTGGGAAAGAAAAAACATTTCACGACAAAGGAACGCCAGAAGTGATTTTGCTACAAGACAACGTTTGTCCGCTTACAGCAAAAGTAATTCGGGATTTGATTTTCTGCTTCGTTTATAAAGTTCTCTATTCTCGTTCATATGGATGAGATCTCATTTAGCTTACCAGCAATTCTCGAAAGTTCATATCTTATAACGGTATTTCAATAATTAAAAATTATTTTTAATAAAGTAGAATATATGCAAAAATTTTGAATTTTTATTTTTTTTTTTTTTTTTTTTTTTTAAACACGAACAAACGCGCAGGGGATGACCCCTATTAATGCGAGGCATTGCGCTGGTTCAGGAAGGATATAAAGGTTAGGAGATAGGATGTTTTGACAATTAGCAAAGAATATGCAGATAAATTTAGGAGTCATTTCTTCACACCAAAGCTAACTAAAATCAGTTTACTTTCTAGCTGAAACCCAGAGTGATTCCGCATCGTTTAAAGCCTAATCACTATTTGAATTAAAACAGAATTTTTCTGTTTCTTGTCAAAGCAGTTCCTGCACATCGTGAATACCACCAACGATTTTCCACTTTAATCGTTCGTCTGTATTTTTCTACTTAAGCCTACAGCATTCGGTATTGTTCTGCTTATTGCTAATGCTAATTTTGCTTATTCGACGCGAAGGAGATCCTTTTACTCTGCTTTCACTCCGCTTGCGGCCGAGAGTCGAGTCTGCGGATTGCGCAATGTCGCCGATCTCTTCTGCCCCGCTGTATTTACATACAACACTTTAATGCTATTTAATTGAATCTAAATAATAAAATATATATATATTGTATTTATTTATAGGCATGTAAATATTTATATGATCACACAGTTGCAATGCGCGCGCGTGTGTGTGTGTGTACCTGCAACAAGGACCAGCAAACAATGCGCTCTGCTTCAATAAAAAATAACAAATCAAATGATTTTAAAACTCAAAACTCAACGCTGGAACAATTTCACTTAATTTATACAATTTTCCTGTTTTGCACATTTCATTCTAGTAGTTAATAATCTGTTAATATGTATTATGCTATTTTGTTGTTGTTGCTTATACTTATGTATCTCACTAGGTAATATAACATTCATATTTACGGTGTGTGTGTGTGTGTTTATGTGTAGGTTTGCATGTATTACTTAACGCTATTTATATAGCTGTGGTATTTACTAAAGTTTTCTTTTTTTGTATTTAGTTGTTGTTTTGGCTTTGTCAACACTGAGCACATTTTTTTTACAAATCGTATTTACATGTTTAAAACCTAATGGGAAGAAATGCGGAACTGAGCGAATGCGACGGGTGTGTGTGAAGGAGGACTAGGGGCGTGGCAGCAGCCTCCACCATATTAATTGCTAGTATCAGTATTTGTTGTAGTAGTTGACTTATGTAATTGTTATAGTTCGGGCGATTTCCGTTGTTGACTTTGGTAGGGTTCGAGGCGAGCCAACGCCGATTGGCCGGTGCGCTGGTGTGGGGGGAAAAGATGCAGCAATGCAATTGAATTCGAGCAATTTAACATTTTTTGGTCTTTGAAATAATCGGAATTTTAGAAAAATTTTGCAGTGATAATTTAGTTTTCCATAGCTTTTACGCTGTGTTGGAGAAATTGAAAACCTCCAAAAATACATACGTGAAATATTTTAGGTTTACGTTTTTTGCGAAACATTAAAAATGGATTTTTTTCAAAATCAAAGTACGCAGAATTTTGTAGAAAATTCAAGTGTGGAAAGATCACCACTACAAATCGAAAGCAGACGTATCGTACCTGTCTTGTCTCTAGTATTGCGGTGCATTTTCCATATGTACCTCCCGATTTTCCGAGACATGTACTGATGTCCGATGTGGGTGACAGCTGGTTCAATGTCACTTACAGTCCTCAGTTATACTGAAAGTTTTTCAATACAACTCTTGGTGGATTTATTACATTCAAGCGATACGTCGAGTCTTGTAAAATAAGCTCATAGACGTACATAGCATTCACAACTTTCTGCAACAATATATATGTAGTAGACTCTTGAAAAGTGGTAATGCAAGCAGTTTGCAAGCTTGGAATATACTGAGAGTTTATAATTTTCGAATTCAACTTTTAAAGATCAACTCAAAACAATTCGATGCCCTGTCGGAGGTATTGAAGTGCAGTAGTATCAAGTAAGAAATGTTCTTTGAAGCCCACAGAAAGGCCCATAATCAGTGTCAACTGCATAGAAATTCATGAATATTTTTCATCAAAAGACTGTAACCTCAAATCACCCTCACTTGGCCCAAAGTTTTCATCACATTCGGTCGCTTTCGTTCGCATCTATTCGCTTTAATTGAAGACTCAAAAACTCCGCACATTCACGCGATTCGCGTACAACCAAATGTAAACCTTTGCCTCGCATTTTTTGTTTTCTGTAAAAATGTATGTAGCATTTATGTATGTAGTAAATATATATTTAGCAACCTCGTCCGGAGCGCCGACGACAAGCGGCAGACACGCCCATTTCATGCACTTAAACACTAATACATTTAAAAGTGGCTGTTGGGAATGTTTGTGGTGTTGGGTTGTTGGCAATTTTAAAATGCAATTTGCATTTAATTATTAATTATTTACTATTTTGTTGCTGCATTTTGTTATTTCGTCCGTTCGTCCATTTATTTGTTTGCTTGTTGCTTTTGTCATATTTAAATTAATTTTATTATTTGTATTTGTATGTTTTTTCTTGGCATTACCTATTATTATTTTATTTTTTGGTTTTAATTTTTTGTTTTTTTTTTTTGTAAACATAAACAAATGCCATTATTTGTTGTTCTGTTTGCTGTTGTTGTTAGTACTTGAAATTTGTTCACCATTTGCTATATAATAGTTTTTTATGTTTAGTACTGCTGCTTTCGTATTTGCTGTTGTTGTTGTTTTTAGTGGTTGTATGTGTTACTGCCGCTGAGCGGGCATGTGGCCAATTTACGGCGCACTGGGTCACAGTTGGCGCTGGGGCGCTGGCGTTGTGGTCAACCGTGCGGCTGTCATGTAATTGCACACGCCCATCGCTAGCAACGCCAGTGCCGCGGCGCTGACCGCGCCTGCGGTTAGCCGCTGCCGACTGCTGCTGCCGCCGCTGCCAGCGACACCGCCGCCGGTCAGCGCCGAGTTGTCCGGGTCGCCGTTGGCGCGCTTCGAGCCCTCCAGCCCGAGCAGATTGGGCGAGATGGTGGTGGGCGGCGCTATGCTCAGCGTCAGGCGCTGCTGCACGCTCTTGTGGAAGACGTGCAGTATGGAGACCTCGCAGAGCAGCAGAATGGCGTTCGTCGGCTGGTACTTGTGCGACGGCTGGAAGAAGCCCTGCATCACCTGGCTGTGCGGGTAGATCTCGAGGGAGGAGTAGGTGGCCGAGCCCTCGTACGCGACGTGGCTGACGCGCTGGAAGGGTGTCTTGTAAACCTGCGTTGCGTTGCGTTGCGGTGACAATGCGCCAGCCCCGAGTGGAGAGCGCAAAGTTGGAGAGAAAAAAGAGCGGGAGAATTGCGAGTGTCAACAACGATGTTTTTGCAATTATTTGAGGTGCATGCAATGATAAATAAATAAATAATTATTTAATAAAAACAAATAATTTTAAATATGTGAATAAAAAGGTGAAGTAAAGTCAACAAGATTTAATGAAAAATTAGTTAAAATAAAATCAATCAATAGAACACAAATTCTAATTTTTTTAGAGCGCATTGGAATAGAATAAAATCAAAGTTAAATTATTTAAAAAAAATTCCAAAATTACTACAAATATTTGGGTTTTTATTAAAAAAAGTCAAACCAATTTAAATTCAATTAAGTAAAAGGAAACAAATGAACAAAAACAAATTAACTAAACAAACTAACAAAATTTTGAAACGTTTACAAATCGTTAACTAACCTTTCTGCCATTCACGTACCACGTGATGTTCGCCGGCGGATACGATGGCCCCACCGTGCACACGGCCTTGAAATTGTCGTTGGCCGTAATGACCTTCTTGTCCACCTGCATGGTGGGCTCGTCCTTTGGCAGTTCAATGACCTGCATGTGAGCGGCGCGTATCTCGGTGTGAAAGCGTGGCGCATCCTCGGACACCTCGCACTGGTAGTTGCCGGTCAATTCCCGGGTGACACCTTTCAATGTGACCGATGTGGCGTCTGAGTTGGTGAGCTGAAAGTGAGCAACAACAAACAAAGCTGGTGAGCAGAACTTTGTGAAAAATAAAAGCATAAATTGGACATTTTTTGTTGTTGTTGCGATAGTTAAATTATTCATTTTTAAGTATAGTTTGACTGACATGAAAACGAAAGGACAACGCACTTGCTTTCGGTTATGTTTTGATTGAGTTTTATTTATTCATTTGTTTTTTTTTATAATAATTATAATGTCCGGCTGAGGATATTTGCCAGAGTTTTAAGTTATAAAGTTTAAAGTTATAAAGTTTAAAGTTAAAGTAAAGCTAACTAATTAATTATAATAAGTAAGTATTGTGCTTAGTGTCTGACGTGCCTGACGTGCACGCTGGATTTTGGAGGATACTTACGGTATTTGTATTCTTGGATTGATTCACCTAATTGACCATCAGATACAATTCTTACAGCGCTAATTCGAAGCATTTAATTATCCTGTAATTAATTTGTATTTGAATGCTTGGAGTGGACGAAGCTGACCTCTGCACTAGTTTTCTATATAAATCTATTCAAACTGAAGAGTTGTACGGAGTGGCTCTGATTTAGGTTATGGCACATAATAGGAAGAAATTTAATAAACTAGCAGACAAACTAGCCGAAAATAAACTTCTGTGGACTCGAATCTAGGATTGGATAAAGTAATTCGATGATATTGAGGCTGGTGAAGGAACAGAAGCGTTTTTCGTTTTCCATTAAATTCAAATTTATTTAACTTAATATTTTATACGACAACTCCAACTTCAACTCCCCCAACCCCAAACAAGAGTCGGTCGAAGAATTTGCACTGCATTTTTGTTGTTGCGAACAAATGCAACTAGTGGTGACGTGTGTACTAATTCTTCTATTACAAATTAATTCCTACAGTCTCGGATTTAAATTTTAAGCATTCGATTTAGGTGCCATACAGCAATTTTGTATTTAAACAAACTGCATGAATGCAAATCGTGGCCTATTTAAGCATTTCGCAGAACTGATCCGGCCGTGGGGCATTCATTAGTACGCACGCGCCACATCGGTGGCGTGCGGCACAAAGGACTTTATTACCCGCTCGATGCCAACAACATGCGCACAAGTCCTTCCTCTTCGTTTGCAGTTTTATTTAATTTAATTTATTTTTATTTTTCACATTCAATAACTTTTCTTTTTGTGTCGTCATTGAGTATTGTGTTGTTGGGGCCAGTTAATGCATTTTATTGTTTTTCGTTTGTAATTAAAATTTTGTTAATTTGTTTTTATTTCTGTGTTGGTGCTGCGGTGCTCATTGTGCCTTCGGGGGGCGCAGCGTTCGACAAGCGCATTGTTGCTGTTGCGATAGTTGTTGTTATCACACGTGCGTAAAGCGCGCCCGGCCAGCCAACAACAACAACAACAATCAACAACGATCGCTGTGTTTGCCATAATAATAGCAATAATGTTATTAATGTACGCGCAAAGTGCTCTCGGCAACTTTTCACAATTAAAACAACTACCGCTCGACGCAGCGCCAGCGCAGCAGCAACAATGGCACCAGCACAATAAAACACAGAACAAAAGAAATGGCAGCCAAAAACCCGCAACTGAATTCGACTTCCCCCACAGATGTCGAAGCGAAGTGGATCAATGAAATTTAAACGTCATTAATGCTATTGACCTGCTCGCAGATATTAAAGGCTGTTCGAATTGTAACGGGACTAATTTCTAAGGTTGCCACTACAGTGATATATGTATAGGGTGTTTTTTTTAGAGGTTTGTTTTTCGAATAGAGATAAAACTGGCATTTTGTGGTCAAATCTGGCAACTCTAATGTCATTTATGTTCAGTTTGGTTTGCCATTTCATCATGAACAGGTTGACAAAAGAACAACGCTTGCAAATCGTGCAAATTTATTTCGAAAATAATGGTTCAGTTCGCGAAGTTTACCGCAAGCTCCGTCCATTTTATGGTCGACATAATCGTCCATCAGAGCAATTAATTCGGTTAACCATGGGTCGTTTTCGCACTACGTTTACTCTATGTGATAATACGCATCCGCAGAGACGTCGAACAGTGCGCACCGAAGAAACAATTGCCGCTGTAGAGCAAAATGTTGAAGAGGACCCGAATGAATCGATTCGCCACCGTGCACAGCAATTGGAGCTTTGTCCATCAACTTTATGGAAGATTTTGCGCAACATGAATGTGGATGAGTTGTGGTTCCAACAAGACGGCGCTACATGCCACACAGCGCACGTCACAATCGATTTATTGAAGGAAACATTCGATGAGCGCATAATTTCGCGGAATGGACCTGTCAATTGGCCACCAAGATCGTGTGATTTGACACCATTGGATTATTTTCTTTGGGGATATGTGAAGTCGCTCGTCTACGCCAACAAACCAGAAACGTTAGGGGACTTGGAAGCCAACATTCGTGGCGTTATTGCCGACATACGGCCCCAAATGCTCGAAAAAGTGGTTGAAAATTGGACCTGTAGAATTGGCTTTATTCGAGCCAGCCGCGGCGGCCACATGCCCGAAATCATATTTAAACATTAATGGCATAAAATTATCCTTCCAATAAAGCCAAATTGATGGACATTAAAACGATTTTCTTGTGTTTTATTTCAATTCGAAGTTCTATACCTCTAAAAAAAACACCCTATATATACAGTGTAATCTGGGTGGAGTGAACTAATTAATGCAAGGCCAGTTCATAGAATCCAGATTGTTCACTATATCCAGATGGAGTTTTTCTGTTCACCATTACGTACTTACGAGTATACCTTACGATCAAAAAAGAACGGTAATTTGGAATTTATTTTCTCAACGTTGGGAATACTTTTATTGGTGTTCTGTCAAATTTTGACGCATATTGTAAGATTAGTATTCGATTGGCGTCTATACGAAGAAGTCGAAAAATTGATGTGTGGCGATTTTTATAATGGATGAAGAATTGGAACAACACGCGAGCCAAAAATTTTGTGTTAAAAATTAACTTTCGTGTGCCGATTCGTTGAAAATGTAACAAAAGGCGTATGGTGAAGCGTGTATGTCGAAAACACGAGCATACGAATGGTATAAAAGGTTCAAAGGGGACCGAGAGAGCCTAGAGCACGATGACATCTCTGGACGGCCATCAACGTCTGTTACCGAAGAAAAAATCGAATCGGCGAAGCAAATCGTGTTGGAAAATCGTTGTGTATCGATTAGAGAGTTTGCTGTGTTGTTGAGCATCTCATTTGGATCAGCCGAACACATATTAACTGATATTTTGGGCATGAAACGCGTCGCTTCTCGGCTGGTGCCAAAAAAGCTGAATTTCATTTAAAAACAGCCTTGATTATTTCGGAATTTTTGGCCAATGTCGGAATTTCGACCAATGTCATCAACCAAGCACCATACAGTCCAGACATGGCCCCGTGTGACTTTTTTCTATTTCCTAAACTCAAATTGCCATTGCGGGGAACGCGTTTTGAGACCATAGAAGCGATAAAAGAGATTTCGCTGCGTAGTCTGAATGCCATACCTTTGGCGGCCTATAAAAAATGTATGGAAAATTGGATCAAACGTTGGCATACATTTATTGACGCAGGAGGAGAGTATTTTGAAGGGGATAATAAAGAAATTTATTAAAAATTTAAATTTAGCCTTTCTTTTTTTGAATTCCCCTGTGGAACAAAACACTTTTAAAACCATTCTTTAAAAATTTCTGCTGTCATCTATGCATTTTTTGAATGTCGGTAGTCCACCGGAATGTTGAAAGATTTGAAAGAGCGTGGTTTGTCCAGTTGCGTTTGCGCATGCAAGAATTGTAACTCTGGCTTTTTCTAATTTCCTGCCTGGAGCCGTTTTTCTGCACTGGTTACTGATTACAAGTTCTTTCGGGTAGCATCTTCCAAAATAGTCCACTCTTGTCCGCGTTGTAAATTTGGCTTTTATAAAGTTGTACCTCACAAATCGTAATATTGAGCTTTTGTTTAAACGGTTCAGCCGGGCTATCTGAAGACAATTTCTCGCCGCACACTTTTAACAGACGAATTCCACAGCGTGATTTAAATCCGGCTAGCCATCCACAACTGGCGTTAAAACCGCCTTCCTTTTCATTAATATCAGCATGTAATTTCTTTGCTTTTTCTTTTAACATATCTCCACTGACAGAAAAATTGTTCTGGCGCTGCCGCACAAACCAATTGTACAATACCTTTTTTAAGAGTTGTTCTCTTCAACAGCCCGAAATTCTGGTTGGCAGTAACGTGAAGTTACTGAAGTAATTTATTTTAATTTTAAATTGTGTTCACTCTAAAGAGATTCAGAATTGTTCACTCTATAGAGTACTCAATGTAAAAATTTTGATGTTCACTCTATCGGGGTGTTCGTAGCATCGGGGGTTCACTCCACCCAGATTACACTGTATATAACATTTATAATTATAATTATATATATAATATACTCAAATACATATTCATATAAATTACTAATATGACAGTTTTGGCCTAGGCGACTGAGATCGACCTGCAACTCTCCATTGTTGTTTGTGAGGCTTTCTACATATTGGACAAAAAAGCGCCTCAGACGAACCAGGCGAAGACATATGTAAGCCGAAGACATGTTTAACCCTAATCCGTCGTTCGGGTGATTTTTCACCCATTTTCAACTTTGGGATGCTATAACTTTCCTATATATTTATCAATATGATTAAGGTTTCTTGTATTTATAGCAAATCAATGTAAGTTTTAGAATTTATGGGTGAAATTTCACCCATATACGAATTGTATGGAAATTCAACGCAACACATACAGAAAATGCCATAAAATTACGTCACTGGATTGAAAGTTTTGAACTGCTTTTATAGGCAAAACCTTTTTATGGATCAGTGGGCTTCCTGAACTTAACGGAAAAGTAAGAGCCAATTAAATTATTTCAACTAAAGTTGGTATAACTCGCTATGCTTGAAGTCGTGTGTCAGCAATACAAGATGCCAATGAAGACCAATGTTAAAGATAGTAATTGACAAAACTAATGTTGAATGTTTGCGAGTTTTTGGCAGTGCATTGATCAGCGTTGGTGATATTCAGGCATATTTTGGTATTTCAATTTTGAGTGGTATTTATAACTCGAATGGATAATCTCTTGATAATCTGTAGAGTTACACAACAGGCAGACCAATTTTTCGTTCTGTCGGTGACAAAACCACTCGCCAAGAACGTAACGATTGTAATCAAGAATGAACCTCGCTAACACCCATAAGTGATATATGAGAAAAGTGGGTTTAGCGACAACTGCTATGTACGTCCTATGAAAAGGACACACTAAGTAAACAATTGCTGGCTTTTCGCAGAAGATGCCCCTTTGAGCGCTTTT
Source organism: Melieria picta (assembly GCA_964056695.1). Taxonomy (NCBI): domain Eukaryota; kingdom Metazoa; phylum Arthropoda; class Insecta; order Diptera; family Ulidiidae; genus Melieria; species Melieria picta. The sequence continues at coordinate 101,777,037 of OZ057398.1, read as the reverse complement.
CATCATAACCAGGGAATGTGGGTGAAAACAAAATTATCCGAAATTATATCGTTTTACAATAAGTCAAAAGCAGTAGTTGACACTTAAAACCAATTGATTGTTCACTAACTATACTCTCAAGCGAAAAACCAATCGGTATCGATCCCAGCTGGAATCACAATAAAAAATACAAGCCGCGAATTTTTCTTTCAGACTTAGATTTGAGTTTAGTAAAGCTTTAGATTTTGCGTAGAGCAACGTTACCGAAAGGAAAATCTTCATGTTGACTTCTTATCTCAATACAGCCATTTTTCCAAACCTTGTTAGAAAATCAGAGCGTAAAAAAGTAAAAGAACTATCGGAAGATAGAATTTGGTATCAAAAACGATCGAAAGGCATATTCTGCTTGCAATTCTTAAAAAAAGTATACTTGTGGTGAACACAAAGTTGTAGTTAACTACTGCCCTTCCTTGTCCCCTTTCCCCGTCCGCTTGAAATGTGTGCTGTAACATATGTTGGAACAGTGTTACATACACATTTAAAAACGGGTGAAATTTGTGGTATATCACAACGGGTCTCATAATAGGCCTCCGAGTGTGTCTCTTACAGAGGCAGCCACAATAAACTAACCTAACCTAGTTGCCCTAATTGCAAATAAATATAGACAAATTTGTTAACTTATTTAAATGTAAGATAACAAAAATAATAAAGATTAAAGATAACAAATGTTTTTTATTATAATTGGTCAAAAAATTCATTAAAACAACACAAAGTACCATATGGGTGAAATTTCACCCGAACATCGTATGTGTGAGTTTTTTTGAACGTGGGATGAGGGTTAAGCCGAAGACATGTTTCTCCCAAAAGAAACATGTTTCGCTTCTCGTTTCCGTTTTCGGGAATTTTACTAAAGCAGCAAGATTTGGGTACTTAGCTTTTAGTCTCCGCCTTTTTTGGAAAGACTAAAGCCAAACAGTCTTAAAGTACATCCATGTGAAGAGTGGACTAAAGAACATTAATTCCACGGTCACGATTCTGAATGACAATTTTCTCCTTCAGAGACGTGACTTTAACTGAACCATGCGAGGTGCCACGTTGTAAACGTATATGATGCAAATTACATAAATCTGAAAATCATATCTAATGGGGTAGTCAAACAATGAAGTTCGCTTCAATTTACTTGCTAGGGTATGTATAAACTGCTGAATTTAAATATTACAAGCAGTATTGCCACAGCACGGAAGTATAGCAATTTGCCATTTTTTACATTAACCGGGAAAATTGTTCGTTACTGGGGATTCAGACACTAAGGGTTCGAACACGATCATAGCACAAGAAAACGTAGAGTTTGTAACATAATTAAATACGTTGGTGTTAACTAAGGCTACCAGAGAAACACTAAGCTTGAGAGGATAACCATTTGTTGAGTACAGTAGGAGATTGCGCACAGAAACCATAGATCTACATATTGTTCCCCGTCTTCATGGGCTTACATTGATGCAGTATGGACCCCAGACTAGGAATAGACCCCTACTCCGTGTTATTGCTGCATATTGCAGGATGATATGCTCTGGTATTTCGTCTGCCCATTAATTATTGTTTCTTAAATAAATAAATACCTTTCTTACAACTCTTCAAAAGGATGTACATATAAATGTAGATTGTAAATAGGATTGAATATTGGGGCCAAAAAAGATGCCGCTGTATACGCCCGGAACACTCCATTTGGTTGTATCTGATTTTCGATTTTCAAAAGCATTTCTACGTAAATATTTACCATACAGCAATATGAAAAGTTATGCCGTTGTGATTGATTATGGCGGACCTCTGCCCACTGACTCGCTAGAACACTTCTACAATAAATCCCTGAGTTTGTTTACCGCATAGCATTTCGTTCGTTTAATCAAAATGGCAAAAATGCAATAATCATGAAATTGACTTTTATTTAGAGCACGCAGAAAATGACTCCGTCTGCAATTAGGTCGAAAGGACAAACGACAAATGTTGACCCAGCCGCATTGCATGCCAACAACACAACCGAAATCATTACCACAAACGGGTGATATCAATTTGCGATACCAGTTAATTAAAGGAAAATTGAAATTGAAATTCAGTTGTGGCAGCACGGGACGAATGCTCGAGTATGGAATTTGGCAGGCAACAGGATTTTGCGGCATGCGGCAACATTTATGGCGCGAAAACACATTAGCGTATTAAAATTCAGTTTACTCAAAATGTCTGAATGCAGTGAAACTGCGAGCATGTAAACGTGTGCAGTTGTTGCGATTGTTGTACTATTTGATGGCTGACGTCTGCTGTGTCAAGCGGTGCATGTCAACTGTTCGCAGTCGGTTTTGCTGACAGCAGACAACGGCTAGATTGCGCAACAGATTGTATAAGCCGCACAGCTGTCTCCGAGTGGCGCAACTGTGCATTTAGCAGCTGGGCGGACTAGGCTAACCACAGTCACGTAGCAGCGGGTCGGAGAAAATTTCAACAAGCTGTTTGCATCGCTTACTGACTGCCGCCCCCCCCCCTCGACGTCCTCATGCCCACCGCATCGAGCTGATAACACGCCCCGCATCTGTTTTTCGCTATTAATGAGCACTTTCTAATTGATTTTCACTACTTATCAGCGGATTAATTTTATTTAGTACATTTCGTATTTTTGTTTTTATTTTGTTGAGCATGATTTGGCACAATCTTTATGTTCGAGATTAAAATGGAAGTGAAAATGGACGGTCAAGTTTAAGGTCATTAAAAAGTTGCTGTCTTGGCTACAGCCAGACATATGAGTACAATATTTTAGGGCGGTGTCTTGAATTTCGATTAGAATTTTTTTCAAACGCTGAGCATATCAGCACTTTTGGCATTGAAAGTTTTTTGAACCGAATTTTGTGGGTATGTAGCAAACAACAACATAAAGTTATAAATAACTTTGAGATGCCTTTGAAACATTTTTACAGTCAAGGTTATTGCAGGCAACAAAACATCAATAAAATATTTCTAAATTTCCATGCGTAGTAGCTTAGCTTAGTTATTTGAACTGGAAGCAAGAAGGTTGGAATCTTGACTTGTGTTGAGTCAAGATTGTCTCTTTCGGTACCTGTCTGTCCAAGACTGATGGACAAACCTTTTGACAGTAAAATATTTAATTTCCTGAAAAAAAATGTTAAGCCCATCCATAAAGTCACACGTAAAATACGATTGATTGCAAGAACGAACGGCATCAATCCTCCATGAGCTGTCGTGCCAGTTATGTTTTTAACTATTCAACGTTCTATAACTCATGAAATGCAGTCCAAAGAAAAATATCAAAACTTGTCTATGTGCTTACTTTACCCCGAGTGTAAAAACTATTGAGCTACTGTGCCGTATGAGCTGTCAGCAAAAACCTTAGGGCTGGCGACGTTGGCAAATAGATCCATCCATTTATTAGATTGATGCTTTAGCAATGTTTGGCAAATGATTGGAACCGCAAAAAAGGCGTCCCAAACACATACACCAACCATAGAGATGTGAACCATATTTCTATATATCATGCAATTCCATACCACGGAGATGTGAACTCCTTCACTCAAATGAGACCTGCTACAATATATAAATGAAAGTCATTTGCCAGGGAACTGATTGGACTTGATCAGTACCACATCAGATGAAATAAGGCATCATATTCACATAAAGCCAAATTCTGTAAAATTACCACGAGAATTCAATTTGTATGCACCATTCTGCCGGGGCCCGATAACAGTTCACCTATATGTCACACTGTATGAGCTCACTTCTCTAGAGAAACTTGTTAGACTTTGCAGAGTATTGTTGAACAATAGATGCCGCATTAAGATTGTAAGTAACCTCTCTGAAGCTTGCGGACGCCTATTTCCGATACGTGTTCCTTTGAAAACAATGAACACCTTTGAACACACGTTAGATCACTTCCCAACGATACTCACGTCAAAACCAACGGCACACAGTTGACAGTGAACGGCGAAAAAGTAGGCCGTGTCTTTGTTGGTAGAATCGAGTAGCGGAAGTTTTTTACCTTAAGCTGTACATAGATGTGACTAACTAAAGAAGACGCGCGCGAAGCATAGCCTGACTGAAGCATTTAATTAAATTTCATTAAATTGCCTCCACGATCTTCTTGTTTGTTATTTAACATAATCACATTTCACAATTAGAATTTCAGCATAATTTGAAAAAATTGTCCATACCCCTATTTTTCTTATACTTATATTCGTTCTCATTCGACGCTCGATTTCGCATTCCTCAAATTTGTCTCTGTTCATTATTTTTCTTGACTCACACCGTTTCCGATGCACAGTGGTTGCTGCCAAAAGTAACTACATAGTCTCTTATATAATCAAGCTTACTAGCGGTAAATTTTTTTGGTTTGATTCTTGCGGTACTTTCTGAAAACAGCATCAGAAGTGAGAACATTTGTTCACTTGGTTAGTGCAGTCTGAGCAGCGTTTTACAATTATAAATTTTGAAGTGTTAAAAACTTTATTGAAAAATCACCAAATTTAAAATTAAAAAAATGAATATTGAACATACAGGTATTAAACTTAATTTTAATTAATGAGATATATTTAAATTGAAGTGTACTTAAAAACAAAAATCAAAAACTACAACTACTATATTCTGTGTCTTACGTCTGACTTTTAGAATTTCACTTAAAGTTTTAGTTTTGTTCCCCCTCGATGCCCCATTGATCTTTTTTTCTTAGTACTAAGTCACGTTTTAAGATTATAATGCGTTAGTTTCAGCTGCCAGAAATTGCCAGGTTTCGTGCAATTTTCCACAGACTGTGAGTGCCTGTACTAAAAATTGGGCGCAAACCCAGAAGTGCAAAAGAATTTTCGCATTTTGTGCAGTGGTGTTGTTGTTTGTTTGTGTTATTGTGTTGTTATTTTTAAATAAAGTGATGTAAATATAATGTGTTTTGCAATTTTTTTACTTCCCTATTTTGACCTTCACCTTGACACTAATTTTGATATACGGTGACTGAAATTATTTACTTATGTAAATATTTTTGTTTTCATAGGTTTTATGCGGACACTTTTAATTTTTTTAAACCAGTTGGTAATGTTGAAGAGGTTTGTGGTCCAAATGTGGAAGGGGAAAAGGGAGCAAAGGGGTTTTACACCCCACAAAGTGGGCGAATTAGTAAATCTGGCAAAAGAAATGTCCTAACAAGTGCATGTGTAAAGATATTCTCACAAAATTTCGTATTTGAGATTTCTATATAATACTGAATCGCATATCTAAATTTGAACAAGATCGCCCAACTGCATCATTTAGCTGCCATAGGAACGATCAGTTAAAAATGTGTCGTATTGAAAACTTTTCCTAACCAAATTTGGAGCATTCAAGTTAAAATATGATTAATACAAGTGCTAAATGTTATGTTAAAGCTAAAGCTTTGTTTTCAGGTTAAAAAATAAATGTTGAAAAAATTAGGAATTTTGCGCTCGATATTGCTAAGAGGCTGATAGAGATGTATCCATGGTACTACGAGTATATTCCAACTTCTGTTCATCAAATTTTAATTCACGCTCCGTTTTGAGTTAATAAAGTTTTGCGTACAACTTTTGAGCCCAATACGAGCAAAATCTTGAAAACAATTACTTTTTCATTTAAAAAAAGCAGGTAAAAATTGTTTACCATTTCCTAACAAGGGGCAGGCGTATAGATGTCCGACCACGCCCATTTTCACAAGAAATCATTGTCACATTTTCGGAAACAAGTGACCAAAATTGCAAGCTGATATCTCTGCTAGAAGTATTTTTGACCGCTATGCCCATATAAGTCCGACCACTGTGCGATGTAGGCAAACTCAACCGTGCTGAGCTTTAATTCACAGCCACAATAAACAAAACGGCAAATACTGCAAAAGTAGTGCAAAAAGCGACAAAATCGAGGCATGAACGATCGACGCAGACGGGGCTGCGGGCGGCAACGCTCCAGTGTCTCAATGATTCCGGCTTTATGAAGTAATAACTTAACTGAGAGCGTGCGCGTTATGCGACAGACACTCCACCAACAACAACAAAGCTACAACGACAAGCAACAATAACGCAACAACAAACCCAAGCAGTACCAGCGCCATAAATACCACAACAAAATGGCAAACAATGAATTACTACCAAATTGTAGTTGCAACTTGCAACATATCCTCGCTGCCTCGTTTCAAAAATACGGCCGCGCCGCGCGCCGCATACACGCTGAGCACTGCTGTATGTGTTTGTTTGTGTGTGTGCGTTTGCGTTTGCGGAGTAATTTTAATTTCAGGACCAGAAACTGCTCGACACAGCGTCACGCTTCGCCCGCCATCGCATACCCGCCCGGCGCTGTCGTCTCGCTCTGTTGCCACTGCCGCTGCCGTACGGTGGCTGCATGCAACACTTTATGAATTATTGTTGTACAGCGTAGATACTTTTGGTGCACGAGTGAGCGCACCACCCGGACAAAGGCCGGTGCTCGCAGGATGGCGACAGCAGCGCCCGGCACTGCCTAACTGCGCCGCATTATGTCCCGGCAGGTTTCCGCCACTCGCGTTCGTTTGCTGGACGTTAAAAGTACAAGTATGTGTGAATGCCAGAACACACACACACACACATACGTATATGTATTGTGTACACCCACACGTGCAGCGACAGCCGACAGTCGGACTGTGCCGCGATATGCGACCACGAATTTAGTCAATGACAGGTTTCCGGTGCGGCAGTTGCATGCCGTTGCCTCTCTTTTATCGCCCGAATCCAATTTTTGAGTAAATTTCTGTTGCGCCTTTTTGCCTTTCGCTGTTGCCGTAATTTGTAAAACTACTGTTTCCGCATCGAGCGAGTTGTTGTTGCAATTAATTAATATTTGCTTAATTACCAAGCAAAAAGTGGGCGAAAAACAGTGCAGCACAGTGTAATTAAAATCCAGAGTGCACGCACTACAAAATCATTCGCAAATATGCTAACGTTACAGTGTGTTTAATTGGTCCATAAAAAATTAATCCTGCTGGTGCTTTAATCACACACACACACACACACACATACACACTAAAAACGTCTGGTGAAACCTGGTTTTATTAATAATTTTTATAAATTTATTACTCCCTGACTCTCGAGCCAAGATAGCCACATCAATCTAACTTAACCTTAACTGAAGTAAACAAATTTCACATTTATATAAAATGTATTAATCGGTTTCAATAGAAAATTATCAACAGCTGTAAGTCGGTTATAATTATAAAATAATGCACGTACGCAAAGTACGTCAAGAAGAGAATACCTAACCTAACTTATGGGTCTGAAAAACGCGGGAAATGTTCTCGTCTAATTTATCAGGTGTCGGTTGGCACCATCTCCTACCTTCGAGGAAGATAAACTCCTTCCTTAAGGTGTCGTTTTGGTCCCAATAGGCAATTGAGCAGCAGATCCAGAAATCTCAATGCCAGCAGCGATCTTGACGGACAGTCTGGTTTGAAGGTATGACGGGATCCAATTTGGTTGGATATACAGCATAAAAAACTCTACTTCAGCGTAACTCGCAGTGGGTTTGGTGAAAGGAATTGTACAAATGGATAAGCAGCGAAATCTTGCTTCGTTCATCGTACTTTTCTCTTCCCTCTTCCTTACCCCCTAAATACGCATTTTTGCACCACAAATAAAACCTGTATTTTAAATTAAAAAAAAATCAGCCATTTCATTTGGCTTTTCACAATACCAACTACTAACCAACTACAAACCGACTGCAGCACTCTTGTTCTTTCCAGTGTTTTTTCCTTTTGTAAAAACTAGAAATCCGCACTTTTTTACAAACTCTCACTTCTCGACTTAATTTCACTGCGAAACAATTTAAAATGGCCGCAGGAAAAAAGGTTAGCTACTAAAACATTTAAGTTTATTTACCAGAAAGCGGAAAGCGCTGTGACAAAGTACAAAAACAATGAGACAAAAAAGCATGGACTAGAAGAGGCATTGCACGCTTTTTAATAGCAAATCCACCACAAAAGTGACTTTTACTTTAAATGTTTGCGGGCAGCTGCATGTCTGCACCCATGTCCGAGTGTGCGCGAGTGTGAGATTGTGTTTGTGTGTGTGAGTGTGACTTTTTTGTGGAGCAATTCCGAAATTGCGGCCATTAGATGGGAAATAATTTCAATTTGTGCTTTCCCACTACCACTACTATACACGCAGTCACACATACACACACGCACGTTCCACTACGTTGATGCTGCTGTGCAGCAAGCGGGGCAATGTTGCGGTAGGGTTACCGATTCTCAAGGAGAAAACATGCCTTTATTTTTCGTTAAACAATTTGTTGTCCTCTTCTTTGGTATGGAATGTTCTCTTCTAAATTCAAGTTTTACTTGTTACAATGGTTGAAAACTGATAAACCTTGTAATGTTTGGTGGTGTTTTATTTGTCGCGCGAATCATAAAATACAAGCCTGTCATTTGCTTTTTGCTTGATCGTTTCAATTTTAAAAAGATTTTAATTAATATTATAATGATATAGCAGCCTCGATAGCCTAGCGTGAGTGCACTAGACTCTCATCCCAGAGGTCGTCGGTTCAACTCCCACCTCGTGCACGGTCCCCGCACTTTTCCAACCAATTTTTCCGATTTTTCCTGTTCTCTAAATTTTCCTAAAAAACCATGCAACATATCCAAGTTCAATGATTCCCAACCCAAGTTAGTCCTATCCCACTCACTCCCACGCAATAGTACGCGCAATTATGCACTGTGCGGCTGTTAAAAAGAAAACAAATTTACAGCTACACGGTGCACTAGCGACGCCTGCAAGGGGAAGCAGAGAATTGCGAAAACAGCGCACCAAATTGATCTAGCGAGGTCCCCAACCATTCTGCTGTAACCTCCTCACACAACAGATGGAGCACAGCGTCGCGAGTAGGGACAAAAATAAAAAATTAATGTCGTAAATGTAGAAAAATAAGTTTGTAGTACTGAAGTAAATACCTCAATTTACTAAAATGTGAAAACGAATTTTAAAAATATCAATTTATGTACCGATGGCAGGCCACCAAACTTGCACTTTGTGAAGGTTGGTGACTTGGGTAGAAATTATTGCAATTTGTTGAATGTAAGTTCGAGGCCTCTTATTGAAAAATTTCCCATGGAACCTTATGTTAAGTAAATATATTCTATAAATATACTATTTTTGCAACTCTGTGGAAGCTTTCCCTCTTTTGTTTTGCTTTCCATATTCCGGCACGATTACGGTTTCCGTGGCACCGCCATTTGAGGGTTTCGATAGATGGACCAAAAATAAGTCGAAAATGATGAATAAAATTTTTCGATATCTCGCTTCGTTTTCGAGATATCGAGGTTCAAAGTTTAAAATTTCGAAACACGTATATTATAGGATACATATCTGGGCGGTCGAGGAGGGGGATACAATTTTGTGGGTGGGTAGGGGGGTTCCCCATATACCCCCCTTGAAAGGAAAACCGTCGGAAATGTATAGTAATTTTTAATGATTTTTTTAAATTTTACCTTCGAAACCAGAAAATTGTAATTACCTGCCAATAAGGTGGAGCGATTAGATGGAAAAAGAGGGATCATTTTCGATTTATTTTCGGTCAGTCTATCTAAAAACATCATCAAATGGCGGCGCCACGGAAACCGTAATATCCCCCATATTCCTTGTACCGCTACTTGAAGAAACGTAAATTCGTAGGAATAAAAGTGCAGTGTCATTAAACTTAAGATAAACTAAAAAAAAACTACTTTTTACTACTTCGAGATTCTACAGTTTAATATAGCTGAAAGTATGTACTACTCGTAATAGAAACCATGGACTTTAGCTCCACAAACTTGTACGTTTTTAAGAAATTTAGCATTTTCAGTTCCGTATGCAGTAAAAAATAGGGTCCTTTTTGCAGCATGGTTGGCAGGAAAACATAGCGACCACTGCTGCGCTTCGCTTGAGATATAAATTTTTGTTTGTAATAATATGCAAACACCACTTGATTTAGAAAAATTACAAAAAAAAGGTAGATTCGATGGAAGGCTTCGGTAATACTGGGTCGCTTGCCATGGAATTAAGGCAACTTTCGAAAAGAAGCAAAACTTGTTAATATCTTCAGAACCAATTATAGCAGTTAATAGGAAAATTAAAGTTAAACATGAAAACCGAAACTCTGATATACTGCAATATATAATATTTGAGGAAGTTGAAGAAAGGAGTTTTTAAATTTTGTCAAAAATAGATGTAGAGGGTTTAATTTCCAATAATTCATGATCGAAAACCGATTATCCAAGCAGTGCAAATTAACAAACTGTAATTTTTAATGGAAGTATATGCTCTACTGAGTTTAATAGGAGGTGTTATTATTTTTTATTTGGGTTTCAAATTACTTACTTACTTATAAGTATGCACAGATATTTGTAGTTTCTTCAATATTTCCTTTTTTATGACTAGCGTATTTGTAGGTTGATCGAAATATATATGTATATATCTTTATATTGATGATATGAGTTGCTGTACTAAATTTCATCAATATATCTTTTATTGTTTCCGAGATACTGCCAACTTAGTATTTGGTTTGTATGGGAGGTTGGCGTGTCCGTGGGGCGATTAAAGTAATTTTTGGCGTATTAACTTCTCTTTATAACAAAATCAAATGTACAAAATTTTATTGTCGTACGACTATTCCTTCTATTTTTATCCCTCGCTACTTTGGACTCGCGACACTGTGTGGCGCCACGAGCGGTAGCTCGAAATAACGGAGGCGATGTTCCTAAGCGGCGTTAGATGGCAGCCCCATCATTTAGGACTACCTGTGGCAGGCCAATCACCTACCCTGGCAGAACAACACAAGGCAATAGTCTTGTGGAGGCCCCATGCTCCAGAGAGGAGTAAACAAGAAAAAAAACATTAATAAAATACTCATGAAATAAACCAAATTTTCTTCCTTTTCTCAAGCCAACTGTTCATCTGGTAACCCTAAGCTGTAGTCAAATTTTAGCTCGCGCCAACTACCTGGCCCACACACATTGCCGCCAGCCCAATCGGTCGCCATTGTGTGAACACACACACGCACACACACGCGGACGACAGGAGGAGGAGAGTTGCGTCAGTTTTGAACATTTTGATGCGAAATTTTAATTTTTTAATGGATCGCATGGCAGCGAGAAATTCTAACATTTCATTTACACAGGAAGGAATTAAACCTGACAACGTTGCGCTGAAAGGATTAATTTGAATTCTGCGCTCCCGCTGTTGCTTCGCTTTTTCATTTCCACTACACATACTCACACACACATACGCCTCTTCATACAACAAAATTTATATGTTTTTTAATTTTCGAGTTTTTTCGTCACTTATATTTGTACGCGCGTGTTTGTATTTTTGTAGCTGCAGTTGCCGTTTTAATTTGTTGTTGCAAGTGAAATGCACAACACACTCGCACAACTGATAGCGGCATGCCGGTGGCCAGAACGGGGGATGAGGTGGGGCGTCAAGTGAGCGAAAGCGACAGTGTGACTGGGCCGACCGTGACGAGCGGAAGATTGCGGCAGCAACGGCATAACCGGCAATGGCAGCGGCACAGTAGAGCGATTTTACCACAACTGCCGCCACACACACACACACACACACACACAACTCATTGTTGGTGCGACATCGAGGGATGCAGCACGCGCTTTTTCATCTCCAGCGCGCTGCGGCGTACCCGGTGGCAGGGCACTTATAATATCCACAATTACCAACCGCACAGCAGCGACAACAAAAGTGAAAACAACAATAACAACCGAAACAGCAAGCTGCAACATTCCGTTTCGCATATGAACGACACACACACACACATGCACACAAATATACCAGAGCACTTACGGCCGCTCACATGTGCTCCATGACCCCTTTGCAGCCGCATGCACATACAAAAACAAACCTACTCGTACATACAATACAGCCATACATACATACATACATACGGCAGCAGCAAGGCAACAGCGCCGCGCAGCACCGTTCAACTTAATGCAAAATTCCTGCTGCATCCGGTGATGTCAACAACTTTAACAACAACAACACCAAACAACAGAAATAATAACAACCAAGTGTGGCTGCAACTGTGGCTGTGAAGTGCAGCGGGGAGCGGCGCAAAAAACGAACAATAAAGAAAAACCCAACGAATATTTTTCTTTTTAATATTTAATATTCGAAAGTTACGAAACAGGACAGAACGCAGGACTGCAGGACAGAATGTTGCAGCAGCGACACTTGAAATGACTTTTTGGTGCGCCCGCCCCGGCTGTCCGCAACAGGGGCGTCAAGCAGTCCAGCGCTGGGATCAGCAACGCAATTCGCCGCATATTTAGAAATTGCGTATGTCCGTCCGTGTGTTGTTCGTGTGCGACTGTGTTGGTTGGTTGGTTGTGTGGCATGTCTTCAATTCAAATTCAAATGGCCTGCGAAAATGTTCCAGTTCACAGACATCTGCAAATGCTCAATCCACACTTGACTCATCCGTCGTTGACAGCGCTGACATATGCTCAAAACACACACTTCCACATACACAGACAAACACGCAAAAGCGTAGAAAAATTTACGAAGAAAATTTGATTTTTCGTGCAGAGCATCGCCGCTGTTTTTTTTGGTAATTTTTTTATACCTTGGTGAACTACTCCGCGTACCGCTATTCGCCACAGAATTCCTTGCATGTTGAGCGTGTGTTGAGAGTGTGGAAGACTTATACAGATATAGCAGTCAGTTTAAAACTTTATGCAATGCTGTCACTTTACCTCGCACCACTGTAATTTGTGCCGAATAATACAGAAAATTCCTCACAAGTGTTACTAAAACTTGAGTGAGTAATTTCACTCAAGTTAGACTGTCACTCTCACTCGACATTGTCCCGACAATACAAACACTTTTCAGTTTAATCCGCATCGAAACATCTCTACAGAAATCCGCGACAGGACATGGCAATGCTGCATCCTTGCAGTAAACTAAAAATTCCAGCGCATGAATTTCCACTTGCAACCTATACAGTATTCAAATTCTTTTAAACATTTTACCCAATTAGCCAAAGAAGCAAAATTAAAAATTCGCTCTTTATTTACTTCATCAATTTGAAACCCTTTTCGACGGCCTTCCGCCGAACACATTTAAGCTAAAAATGTTTATGGTGAAACACACAAATGTGTCGAATGCCATCTAACCTTGTGTGGTTACGCGTAGCGTAGCCAGCGTTTCTTTTGACGATTTCATCAAAATTTTTCACCCACACAATCGAATGCGTTCGTATCCGCCCGTCAACCCAGCCCATTTTTGCATATTTCCATGCGACCGAAAATTCAAAAATCAGGCGCAAAGCACGGCCGCAATCTGATTGAATTTCGCACACTTTATGCGGCACACTGGCGTTGGCTTTCCGCCGTGCCATAAGTTCCATGTTTTTAATACTTTTTCGGTGCGCGTACCGAATCTGGTTAGGTGGGGCAGAGGGTAGCACGTAATATGTGAGGGCCTGTTTTCAATGAAATTTGCTCATTAAAAATAATTATGTAAAAGTGTCGAATGGCAACCGGCGCACCACCGCGCACTTACACATTTGCGTCGGCTTGAAGTCCCAGTCACGGGGGCGGGGACAGGGCCCACTCGTGCACCTTAGAAAGGTGGCGTAGAGCAAGTGATGAAAGCTGGCGCAGATTTTCATTAAATTGTCGCAATACCGCACTTTGTTCAAATTTAATTAATTTTACTTTTCAACCATAAATGAGAGTGGAATGAGTTCGGCAATTTATTTTCTTTCTCTGTCCCACTCTTGTGTTGTTTCATTTAAATTTAATTTCAATCTGAAGTGGCAAACGGTGAAGCGAAACGTGAGTTCCGCTTAAAATTAAGTCAATGGGGAGCGGCGAGGGGCCAAAGTGAACTCACACACACACACACACACACACGTTCAAGCGTTTCGTTAATGTACATGCAATTTGCATTGCATTGCAATGACGTTGCAAGTGGCAGTGCATATGCACTTGAATCTGAATATACAATGACAGCAACCAACAACAACAACAGGAGCCACCATGCGTACAACGAGCTACTGTCAGCGACAGGCATTGTGATTGCAGCGACCGCGTGTACGGGAATGGAAATGCAGAAACACACACACACACACACAGAATCAGTAGGACATTGACAGTGCTTGAGGTGTGTGTGTGTGTACATGTAAGTTTGCTGATTATTTGACATCTGTCCCATTGAGCACACACGCACAGTGGCATCAGCGGCGCACCGCCGATTTTACTATTGACGACGTCAGTGATCAGCGAGGTCCTTTGTTCGTTCCGTGGTATATATATCGCCAGCATGCACTTAGCGACGTTTAATGATGTAGTCTCATACATATAAACATGGACCTGGACATGAGCGAGTTCGCTTTCACCGAAATGTAATTGTTAAATATTTTACAATTAATGTTAAGATGCCAATGACAGTCTTTACAAATAATCCTTTCTTCACTTTCCTCTTTTTAATACATTTACCCTTTCCTTTTTTTGATACTTAAGCGGAGTTTTAACTCTGTGATATGACTACAACTCGTTTTCGTAATTAAGTTAACTCGTGATTAAGTTTTAGTTATATGTAAATATTTAAAATTCAAATGTAATTAAATTTAAATTGAAATGAATATAAATATGAAAATATATAATAATTGCTTTTAAATTAAAAATTAACATTCAAATATTTTTGAGTCAATTCAAATTTAAATGTAAAATTTGAATGAATTTAAAATTAAATTAAAATGATATAAAATCTTAATTTTAAATTCAAATTAAATAAAATAAAATAAAATAAAATAAAAAAAAATAAAATAAAATAAAATAAAATAAAAATAAAATAAATAAAATAAATTACATAAATTAAAACTAATTTAAAAATTAAACTAAATTTAAATCAAATTTTAAAATTCAATTAAATCTAATTGAAATAAAAAAATATAAAACTAATTTAAAAATTAAACTAAATTTAAATCAAATTTTAAAAATAAATTAAATCTAATTGAATGAAAAGCATAGGGGAGAGTGGGGAGTTTTGAAGCACGCTTTTTTTTGGGGTTCTCTCAAACAGAATCTCTAGAGCGTCTTAAAATACACTTCCTAGTTGATGGATATGCATAAAATCAAAAATAATCGACAATTTTTGTCTGTTGGCCCAAAAAACT
The DNA here is from genome assembly GCA_964056695.1 of Melieria picta. Classification (NCBI taxonomy): domain Eukaryota; kingdom Metazoa; phylum Arthropoda; class Insecta; order Diptera; family Ulidiidae; genus Melieria; species Melieria picta. Next base: position 101,761,869 of record OZ057398.1, on the reverse strand, counting down.
GGTTTTCGGAGTATTCAAAAATCGTGGGGAGTTGTGAAGCACGACTAAAAATCGCAGAAAATTAAATTTTTTGGAGAAAAATCTTTATTGGGATCGGAGAAAATGACAAATAATTAGGTTTCTTATGTATTCGAGTTGAGAAAATGGAACAAAAATTAAACTTTTGTTTAAAAAATGTGAAAAATGGCAAGTTGCTCAATCATTCCGATTCGCAATGATCGCAAGTATAACCGTCGGCCAATATACGAGCACACTTCAAATGGACTGCTCGGTCGCATCCATTGCAATGAATTGCGTTGTTTTTTGTCAATTTTTTCGGCATTAGACCTTTACAGATGGTGCAGAAGTCTTCTTCTTCAGAGTCAGATTCCATTTGCGGTGGGGCTGAAAATTTGCGACGACTACGCTTTGCTGCCGGTGGTTCGACTGTTTTTTCCATCTTCTTTTGATTCTTCTTTGCCTCTTTGCCTTGTTTTTCTTCAGCTTTCTGACGTAAGTTGGCCACATTTTTTGGCGAAGTCAATATGGTGGTTGTCATTGGCTTGCGACCTCGATTGGATTTCTTTGCCGGAGTGACACGCTTTATGGGGCTAACTTCTTTCAATGCACGGCGAATGGATGCGCCAAATGTGCTTGGCGTCGATGATGCACCTGATGTACTGGCTATTTCAGAAGCAGATATTGTCACTTCTTCTTATAACGGGGCATATTGACTGAAAAAACACAAAAATCGTTCGAAAACGCGATGCAAAAAACAATACGAGAAATGAAGATACTCAAAAATTTTGCGAAAAACAATACGAGAAATATAAATAACACAATTCGTTGAAAAAAATCCTTGGAATTGTACTAAACATTCGAATTTTTTTACAAATAATGCGCATACGCATGTAAAATAGATTTCAGGTCGACATCTGTAATATTTGACGTGCTTCACATCTCCCCACTAGATGTGCTTCAATTCTCCCCATTCGCTACTATTTTAAAAATGCCACCGCGTCAGTAACACATCGAATGTTTTTGCATAAATCCTTTTGAACGTTAAAAGCCTAATCATTGTTCATTATTTTGTTTGTACTCATCTTTTCGATTCGCTTGAAACTTTTACGAAAATTCCACTAACACGAATGCTCAAAAAAACTTTTCGAACAAAATGTTCAACACACTGTCTGGATAGATACAAAAAAAATGTGCTATCGAGACGAGTGCTAGTACAAAACTGAGATTTTAGGTTAAAAAATGTTGACAGTAGGTAAGAGCTATCAAAACCACTACTAAGCGACATCTATGGCCGTGCTTCGCAACTCCCCATGCTTCAAAACTCCCCACTGTCCCCTATATATATGTTTTTATTTGTGTTTATTTTATGTAATTTTAATTTAAAATAAATTTTAGTTCAATTCGAAATAAATTTTAATTAAATCTTAATTTAATTTTAATATAATTTCAATTTCAACTTCAGTTCTTAATTTTTAATTTAATGTGAATTTGGCGTAAATTCTTGGTTTATTTGTTATCCCTATTTTTATAAATTTTAGATTAAAAAATAGTTATAAATGCATTTTACATGAATTAAAATTTTTATAAAATTATTTTTAATTTAAGGTGTATTTTTTAGTTTGATTTTTATTTTAAGCTTTTTGTTGTATTTAATTTATTGAACTGCTTTTAATTTCTTTTCACTTTTAAATTTTATTTATTTTTTTTCATTTTATTGTAATTCATTGTAGCTTATTTAAGACGCTTCAAAACCTCCCATATTGACAACATTTAACTGTCGCCTGGTAAAGGCGGCAAGAAACGTTTCATTGATTTTACGCTACTCCATCAATACGCAGCTAATTCGTAGCTTCTCTCTGAAGGCATTTACACCAGCTGCCTGAACACTACGATCCAGTATCACCCGCTGTTGTTGCAGCCTATCAACACTTCTCCTTTCCAAAACACTCTTTTCCCCGCCCACATCAATTCTAATGAAATCGATGAGCGGAAAAGTTGGCATTGCCAGCTGCTCTCTCGATTGCTTCACTCCGTCAGCTTGACTGCACTTCATTGTGGCGAGAAATGAACGCGCCAAGTGCATGCCACATCTTCGATTATTCTTAATTACTAACTCGATAGCGTCGTCGCCGCAACGTCGGCGTTTTCTTTAATGGGCAACAACCAAGCGTCGCAGCCGAGTGCTGTAGCGCGGCCAAAAGCGGCAAAGCGGGCAGTTTACTTATTGCTGGCGTTTCCTTTCAACGTTCTCGTGCCGTCGTTAGCTTTCCAATTTGTCTTCTTTCGTTATTTTCGCTCAAAGTGAAAATTCCTTGGGTGCAGCTGGTGGCGTGCTGGCGCTTTCATTACTCACTACGCTTCAGTCGCTTTTTCTCCTTTTGCTGCGAACGCTGCTGTCAGGTCTCATTTCTTCGTTTTTACGCCACGTCTTTGCGTCGCTTTGTACGCTCGCGAAATGTGCCAGCCAGCCATTGTGGACAATTTAAATCATCCTCATCCGTTAGGGCCATCACGCGGCCCGGTGCCGCTACATCCTCCGCCACACCACATTCCTGTGCGCCTGAAATTCGCTGCAACTTTTCCGCTACGCTTCCATAATCAATCATGAATCCCATAAAATTTTCAATAAGTCTGCCGTCGTCGCTGCTGCGCCCTTTGCCATGTCCTTTGCACTTTTTAATTTGCTCCTTAAATGTTCTTCTTACGCAGCTGCATTGCGCTGCAGAGCAAAAGGAAAAACTTCCTTGCAATAAAATTCCATAATTAAAGTAAAACTGTGGAAAAAGTTCGACTAAGCGAGCGGAAAGACGTGAAATGTCAGCTTGTGTGGGGTGAGGGCAGCGGAAAGAAATTACGTCTGAGCGAATCCTTAGGAATTTCACTCAAAGGGTTCGCTTTTTAATAAAGGAAACACGCCGATAAAAAGTGCAATGTGCTCCGGGCTTGCGGCGAGCATTGATACAAGAAATGAGCGGAAAATGATAACAAAGGCAAATATGTCAGTGGACACGACTGCAGGTTTAACTCATCAACTCGGACACATATATACAGCGATATAAGCGAAATTGGTTTTAAACAATAAAAAATTAATTTAGCTCTAAGAATAGCAATCTTATAATATTTTTGGCAGTTTGGCCTCCACTATATGGATGTGTAGTGAGTCCTGTGTCTATGGTTGGTTATGATTTCAGTTCCTCCAAGCATCACAAACCTTCCACCTAGTTCATGGATGCAGTGTTTTCGCCAGTCAGTCGTTTTCGTTCCGTCAGTAATGGTTTCTTATAACGCCACACTTCAAGTTGTATTTTGCGCAGCGCCAAGAATAGCAGCTTCATTGAAATTCTTGGTAGTGTCTGTTGTAACGAACTACTCAGCTTTTTATTGCCCATACAAGCTGGTCGCTATGGTCAGAAATTCGAACAGCATGTGGCCTGTTATCTGAAGCTTTTAATTTAGTACCTGATGATGAAATCCAGCACCAGTTTGCAAGTCTTTTTGGGTGCCCAAACCGCAGCTAGAGTCAGAGTCTATGCAGACTCAGACAAAGTTCAATTGTATGCACTTCAGCCAGGATACCTTGTACCGAATACCATAAACTCCTGCTCTTCTCCACCGTCAGGGTTGGGTTCATCTGTATGTTCATATGTCCATATGTCATACCGCGTCCTGTAAGCTTTGGTTATTTGTTTTCTCGCACTTCCATTCCCGGCATGGACTTGGTAGATTAAGGACTGCGTCGAATAAAATTGTCCGTTACATTTTTTCCCCTACAGTGTTATTGGAAATTTCAAATAAAAAATTTTGTATCTTAGTAGCTCTGAATTAAATGTCAGAAAATATAATGCGTCCATTACAGCCAATAAAAATTTATTTAACGCGAAAATTGCAAGCGAAGTGGAAGAGCGAAAAAACATCATTACAATTTTTCCAAAGCAACCTCAGTGGTCTTTAAAAAAATGCCAAAGAGGTGTTATTAAACGCTTTAAGGAGGATATGCGCATTGATTGGAAGAAAGGTTCTGGTAAAAAGAAGGGGCCACGTGATCATGAAAAGGCGAAGAACGTTGTGACCATTCTGAAGAAGGATCCAAGCATTTTGGGAAGGAAATTGGCGATGAAGGCTGACTGCTCAGAATCTTTCGTGCGCAGAACTAAGAAGGAAGCTGGGCTGAAGACGTGCAAGATGCAGAAAGTTCCAAACCGAAACGCCGTCAAGAATGAAACCGCAAAACAACGAGCTAAAAAGCTGGCGCAAGATTTTGTAAAGAAATTCGAATGCTGCATAATGGATGACGAAACTTATGTTTTCGCGGACTTTTCCCAGCTACCTGGGCAGTAATTTTATACAGACGATTCTCGAGGAAATGTTCCTGAAAAATTCAAGTCCAAAAAAGTGACAAAATTCCCAGAGCAATTCCTTGTTTGGCAGGCTATCTGCAGTTGTGGCAAAAGGAGTAGCTCATACGTTACATTGGGTACAATCAACAGCGAAATATATATGAAGAAATGTTTGCAAAAGAGATTCCTCCCTTTTTTAAGTCAACATGAAGTGTCCACGTTTTTTTGGCCTGACCTCGCTTCATGTCACTTTAGAGTGGTTCCAATGGAATAAAGTGAATTTGGTACCTAGAGAAGCCAATCCACTTAACTGTCCATAACTAAGGCCGATCGAGAGATACTGGGCTTTAGTAAAAAGGGAGATGAAGGTAACCAAGAAAGTGACCAAAGACCTTTAAGAGAAAGTGGTCTTCATCAGCTATGAGGGTGTCGGACACTACCATGAAAACGTTAATGGACGGGGTTTCTGAAAAATTAAAACTTTTTATTAAAATAACATAATATCTGGTTTCTTACTTTGGTTTTGAAATATGTAGACAATATTTGAACAAAAATACTTTAATTCATAAAAATCGGACTACTGGTTCAAAAGATTTCATCATTTTTGTAACGGACAATTTTATTCGACGCCCTCCTTAGTAGCACTCCAAAAAGCAGATTATTTGATTGTCCAGTGTCTTAATGTCTGAACTTGTTTTAAGCCAAAATAAAAACAGCTTTTCATTATTTGAAAGTTTTTTTCAAAGACCCGCTGCTGAATACAACGGCAGCTATTGACCCGGCACTGCCTGATCGCCTTGCTGCACAGCACCCAATTCAACACTCGATGCGAGTATTTTAGCGAATTTATGGCCCAAACATAATTCAAGCGAATTTAATGTCTTCCTTTTTTTTGGTTAAATGTTTTCGTATTTATTAATTAAAAACATTTCAATTTGCTTTTGAGCAGTTCAACACAGAGGCCCTCGCTGGCTCGAACATACACACTACTACAACAAATAAACCGTTGTTTGGAAAATAAAAAAAATTTGTTATAAGTAAAATTTCAATAATTCCACTTCCTCCCTTTATGTTTTTCATTCTATTTCATTTTTATATTTGCGCTGCGAGGCGCGTTAAAGTTGGATAGTCATGCAGCGCGGCAGTCGGGGAGCGAGCGTTGGGCGCGCAATGATTGTGCATTGGTTTTTCACTCTCGTCATCCAGCGAAATGTTTAATTAGAGCGAAATTCCATTAATGTTAATTAGTTGCAAAGTTGTGAAAAGGGTTCGATATAACTGTGCCAGCGTCTCGACGGCGCAGTGGGGCGATGTGCAGCCGAGATTCACTAAAAGAATCGCAGAGTCGAAATGCTGCGAGGCAGCAATAGCGGTGATTATCCAATACCCCGAAAGAGAACTGAAGCTTGAAAGTTAATTATACTTAAAACTACATTAATTCCTTAACTAATAAAAATCAATAAAAAATTATTAAACATATTGAAACCAAATTCTGTTTCCAATTCCAACTCTAATTTAATTTTTTTTTAATTCGAATTCAAATTCAATTGAATTTCAACTGAATACAACAGAAATAATTAAAATCCAATTAAGCATAAATTATAGTTCCAATTCATTTGACTATGAATTGAAATCGGTTCAACACAATTGAATTTACAACAAGCAAAATCAACTTAATTCAAACCAATTCAATTCATTTCAAATCAATTCAATAAATTTCAATAAATTTCAAGTAAATTCAATTCAATTTAATTCAAATCAAATTAAAATTAAAACTTAAATATTTAGTACTCAATATTTAATATACACAATAATAAAAAATACTAAAAATATTAAAAAATACTAAAAATCAAAAACAACTGAAAGTACAAAAAATCGAATTTGCTTTGTTAGTGAAACATTTTCTGAATGAAAAGATTGCGCGAACACTTTTCTTCAGGTCACTCGGCATGGAATCATACATTTTTCTAGCGTAGCCACTTAACCGCACATGAAATAGCCTTCAACTTGAAATGGGCCAAATGGGCTTTGAAAAAATTATGGTACGCAAAGGAGGGCGCGAAAAACCGCTATTGCTCGTTATGATTAGTGAAAAAAATTCCACATTATGAGTGCGTGCTGCCCTCACACTTTTACGCGTTTTGTTTTTCGCAGCTTCGCTGTTTTTTCGAAGGATTCTCCAGTGTTTCAGTGCTGTCGGGGATCCACGTTCGTTTCGGTTTCGCTGATTTTCCACAAAATCGAATTTATTTGCCAAAAGTATCCAGTGAGTGGCCCATTGCGCAGTGGGCGCACGCGAACCATTGTGGCGCAATTCATGTTTTCAATGATGTAAATGAGAAAGCAATTATGCGCGGTCGAACGGTTTTCCAACTGCTGGCCTTTTCAGTGCGGCAGCCATTTGGCGCGTTCGGCCGCTTGTGTCGATTGTTGCGCACTGCCACGCAACAATGCGGCTGCAAGACACTGCAGCCGATGCAGCGGCGCACTGGAGGCGTCGAGTTTCGTATTTCCTTTTAAATATATTTTAAACTTGCTTTTGCTGCTGGTTATTTTGTTGTCAGTTGTTGGTGTTGGTGTTTTTGTCGTCATCGCTACTGCTTTCATTGCTGTCCTTACGCGTACAGTTTTGCAGTTCGTTGCGCCGCCACTCTGATTAAGGCCTTTTTTAATGGCAATTATTGCTTTCTTCCTTTCATTCTTTATTTGTTTCTTTGGCTTCTTTCGCCATTATTTTGGTATTTTAAAAATTATTTTCTGTTGCTTGCTGCAATGACAGTCGCTGTAGCTGCCAATGGGTCTGTGTGCGATGTGTTGGCGCGAAGTGAAAGCGAATTAATGAGTTTACAATTACTCATACGCCATGGTGAGCTTTAAGAATGCTAGTAATTCGCTTTAACGAAGGCAGCGTGAAAAAGCAGAAGCGACAGCGGAGAGGCGAATAATTCAATGAAATAACGAGGAAAGCTGCCGCGCGTGCACTTTGGCTATAAGAATACATTGCGCCTACAAGTGTTAAGACGGCAGACAGACGTCAAGTTACGGTACTAAGAAGTTATCACGAAATGAATTACAGAATAACGTACAAGATGGTGGGACGTGAAATTATATTACTTAATAACCTCTCTCAGGGCTGATTGATTATTCTTTCGCACATGGCTTAAGTAAAAACGGTTTAAAAGGACTCCATCGAGAAAAGTTTATCATAGCGAGAGTTTGAAGATGCGAGTGAGATACTGACTGTAGTTGTATGGTTCAAAGGAGAGTATCACGTCCTGTGAGCTCAGCGGCTATACAGTTGTATTTAATGTCGCTTTGGCCTGGAACTCAAATAAGGATCATATTTGAGAGGCGTCCAAGTAGAGAACGGCAGTGGAAGAAGACCACTTTTAATGTGCTAGAGAGTTTCATAAGGACTTTGATTGTAGTCTGAGTGTAATTACGAGAGATGGAGAAGATTATGTTGTTTTCTTGAAGTTGGCCAATACTTTTGTTTGGAAAATACTGCAATAGTTACGAAGACAGTCGCTGTCTTTTATGCCGAACCAATCAGCTTGAAGCAATGTGAGTAGAAAAATACTTCAGTAACGAATAGGACGTCTAACTCTCATCAAACTATGGGGTTGAAAATCTGGTTTCAAAAAAGTGTTTTCTGAAAGAGTTGTCGATGCTTTAGGGTACACCCTTTCGTTGTAAAGAAAGTTTCACAGGCTACAATATGGGAACAAACTAATTGTACCTTAGTAATGGATTTTTTCGGGAAAAAATCCGTTAAAAAAAATTTTTATAAAAAAATGTTTTTTCGCTTAACACTTTTTATTAGTACATCTGACGTATCTAATGTTACACATCAAAAGAAAGGTATGAAAAATACCTTTCGTTTGATACCCATATCGTGTAAATCAGTTGGAGATTAATTGAGTTTTTTTGATAAAAACTTTGAACTTTGACCCCGAGGCACGCCTTTTCGGGGCGTTTCCCAGGCAAAATTGTTTGTTTGTTAGATGCAGGAGCCAACCCTCTATACAAAAGCAAACTCATTCATTTTTTTCACGAGGGTTCGCTATGCCGCATTTATGCCTCGACGAAAGTCGGGGTTTTGGGACATTTTTGTCGAAAACAAAGTTTGAATGTATTTTTTTTTGGATTGGTGCCTTAAGCAAATTTGTTGGTCGTTAAAATATCTACAAACTTGCCGAAGCCAGTAAAGCGATATTCAGACCGATTTAGAACCAATTAGCATTTAAACGTTCGAAGACTTAAGCGCCGAACTCAAAATTCAAAGTCGGATTTCTCTTAAACTAGAGCCAATCCAGCCAAACGCCTGGTGGATCTCAACTCAGTATACCTATAGAAAAGTCGCTCAGTAGGTCCCTCGCTTGTTGCAATTTTTGAGGGTAAATTTCACGCACAGTGTTATTATTCTTGCGAGATCGATTCTTCGCCAACTGCTTTTTCGCAGAAGCTTAGTCTTGCAGTGGCTTTGCAGCGGCTTTCGTGGTCCTGCTTACTTTTGTTCAACACTAATTCAAAAAAGGTGGCCAACTGTTTGACACCTGAACTCATTTAATTAAGAATCGGTGATTTGAAAGTAGGAATTTGAGTAAAGACGACTTGGCCTTCGACTTTGATCGGTCTTCGACCCTTCCAAATGTACCACAGCTTGATCATGTTAAGGGCGTCCAGAAGAAGGTCAACTGCTGCCCTGATGTTGAACGTAACGTCACAGCATATTGTGATAAATATTTTTAAGTGCTGGCTGGTGTTGAGAAAAAGTGTGTTTTTAAGTTTAAATAAAACAGTTGGAATTCTCTGTATTCAATAAATGGCTCGACGTGCTGATGCGAGATCAAATCTTCATATCAAAACTGAATTATTCGCTGTTTTGCCTGGCATTAAAATCAATTCGCTGTTTCTTAAATTCAGCACTTTTCGTTTCATCTTACACACACACACACACACACTTACACCCGAATGCGTGCACATCAATTAAGCTGCAGGCTTTTGCAACATCTCGCGCGAGCACAAATAAATTCCCGTGACATATTTATGTGCACGTGTTGAAATTTGCTCTTCACTTTAATGTTTTGCCATTGCAATTACAATCAAAGACGAAATTCCCGAGCATACGACAAACAAATGTCACCGCCGCCCCAAACTGCAGTCAGCACGACAGAGCGACAGACAAATGAATGCAAAAATTTCACTTTTGCCACATGCCAACGCGTGTACAAACAAATTGAATGGCAGCAGCCACACGGCCAGCGAGTCCTTTGGTCCATTCAGCGGTCCATTGAGTCGTTCGTCTGGTTGTCTTTTCAGTCCTCTTTCCAGTCGTTTTTGTGAGCGCGTGTTTTGTTTGTGATTTGTTTTTGCATACCATCACACACAGCCACATACAAGCGCGCTTACACACACACTCACACACACACACACACACACACATAAGCAAACAAACAAGCACTCGCAGCCCACACGTAGGCACTCGGCGTGTGACGAGCTCATTTATATAATCGTCCCGGTCGGCTGTTGCCTGTTGGCTATCGCTTGTTCTGTTTGTTGGTTGTTCTTGTCGCTACACAGTGGAATGGAAATTTGTTGCAACTACAGCGGCAACAAGAGCAACGGCAATAATAAAAGTAATGGCGTTGGAAAATTGGCGCAACTTACGTCGACATTAATGCCAGACACGGGGAAGACCAGCGTGGGCGGCGTCTCCTTCGGCACGTAGCGATAGAATTCCTCCGAGTTGAAGTACCAACGCACCGAGTACAGGACCGCCTGTGCGGAAGGGGCGAGAAATACAAGTGGCAAGAATTAGAGACGAATTACCGTGCAATTATTTTAATTAAGAATCTCAACAACTTGGCGGCCAGCGCGCTGCAGCGAGCGCCAGTGACGGCAGCCAGCGCCGGGCAGAGCCGTTGATGCCGTTGCTCGCAGCCGGCACGCTGCAATTTATGGCGCTGTGCGACTGTGCTGGCACGCCATCGATACGACTGCGTACCTGCTCCAGGTCGTATTGGCAGGAAAGGGTGGCTGCGTTGCCCATGATGACCGCTTCCGGCACGAAAATCTTCAGATCCTTCAGGCAGTGTGCTGGACGAAAAAGTACAGAGGCGAGAAAATGCATGAAAACAGTGTTAGCAATGCAACAACAACTACAAAAACAACAACAATAATTAGAACAACAACAACAAGAATATGAGCTCGCGTTTTCGCATTTCGACTTAGCGCATTACTTCACATGCTGCGGCAACGAGTATGTGTGGCCATGTCGGAGTATGTAGTGCGGAATTTTTAATAATGTGGCAGCACTGTTTTGCACTATGCGCCATAGGAATTAAGCAAAATATTAATTAAATGGATATTATAAATATTAATTAAAAGCGAAAAATGCAAAAATGCAAAAAATACATAATATAGAAACAACAACAACAAATTAATGAAAATATGAAATGAGTGCCGCCGGCCTCACATTACCTTCAGGCGCGTCATTTGACACTTGCTATGTGTCAGATTTGTGGTCGAGTAGCAAATAAAAAATTAAAAACAAAAAAAACATATGCAAAATAAAATTGTTAAATACTGAAATAAAAACAACGTTCGCGTGTGCCGCATAATGAGAGAAAAAATATTACGGTTTAACATGATGCACATTAGCCACGTCTGCGTGCAGCTGACAGATAATTAAGTGCTATTAAGCACAGAAACGCCGACGCACTTACAAAACGGCTGGGCGGGTGAACAGAAGCCCGTGGAGGGTTTTGTAATTAAAAATTTAACGAATTTAATTCAATGAGGTCTCTACTACAAAGTACAGACTACAGTTTTTGATGTTATATGCAGATTCTTAACACATTGCTGACCGGCAACTTTTCTGAAATTTACCTCATGTGCCCGGCTATTGTTTTGAAAGCGGATGTGGAGGTAAAACAATAAGAACTTTAATAAATTTTATTTATTATTCAACTCTTAATATGTCTTTCTCGTATGATAAAAAGTATAACAATCACCATCACAAATCAACAATCAAGCTTATCACATGTTTACTCGTGACCACGAAAACACGAGTTAACTCGTGACCGGTCAGCAAAGTGTTAACAGTGTATTTTGGTATCGATGCCGTCGACGCTTATACTGTGAGACTTTATGGGGAAAATGCATAAGACAGAAAATAAGATACAAAGGCGTTGCTTCGAGTTCGAACTTCAAAAAAATTCTGAACACATTTTACACATTACCCGATCTTTTGTTCAAGCCTTAATTTAACTCTCTAAGCTGAGACTTTTCATTTGTTTAAGCACTCTTCTCTCTAAATTCTCTCTAAAGCCCCTACCTGGAGAAATATTTTTCCGCTGAATGCAGGGCAATCACAGAGAACGTGTATAGAAGTTTTTGGTTCATCGGTTCCTCCTAAAAAGAAAATTCCCATTTAATTGAGATGATACTCAAGGGGCGGCGAAAAGCGCTCCACGGATGGCCTAGGAAATGCTTCTTCACCTTCCTCCAGTGGACCTGTTTGTTAAGGCTAGTGCAGCAAACACAGTCCTCAGATTCACAGAACCTAACCTGCTAAAGCCATGGATATTCCGGCACACTAAAAGTAACATTAACTAGCGCTACCACTCAAGGCCTTCTAGATAAGACCACTGATTATTTGGTAAAGCGCAATGACTTCAAGTGGAACATTCCCATCGACAAGCCCTCCAGAGATAACTGGCAACAGCCTAAAGTTGAAGACTCATCAGCAGTCTACTTTACGGACGGTCCTAAGACAGAGGAGAGAACAGTAGCTGCGGAGACAAGGATGCAGTGGAATTAATCGAGCAGCTGTTATGCCACTGTCCATCACTGCAGGAACGACGGCACTAGACCAGGTTCTTCGATGGACTTACGGAAATACCTGATGCACATATTACTTATCTACACAATTTGCTCGCCAAGACCAAATGGATCCCAAATGATCCCGTCTGTATCTACAGAATACTCAACAGATAGGGAAGGACACCGGATTCAAGAATGAAGGGAGGAAGTGCATGCCGCACACGAAGGTCCTCCTTTTTAACATGAGGAGCTTTCTGGATACTCCTCTGTCTGGAGCTAAGAACGTTTTCGCCTGGCGTAGTCCCGTGCTGTTGATACATTGCTCGACAAAATTTCGGTCTACTCATTTCCTTTGGCCATTCTAGTATATATACCCTGGGAAATCCACAAAATGGTTCAGTTCTATATACGAGCTACACCATATACGGCCTCCCAGTTCATTTAGAAGATCACGGCAATCCTTGACAAGGTTTGAGGCGGCCGCATAGGCCTCAAGAGCCTTTAGGGCTGCTTGACTGTCGAATAGTTTATATAGATGTGTACCAGATGTTTTCCTTCATATGCACTTTCTGGTACATGCCTTAATACCTTAACACATTACCCCATAGTTCTTATTCCTAAAATTATTAAACGTTGAAGCAGTTGAAGCTCTCCATTGAAAGGCAACCAGATTTGGCAAAATCTTTGATTTATGTAATACATTGTGCCAAAAAAGTACCCGGAAATTGTAATTTAAATTCCCCGGGTAAATGATATTTTAAAAAAAAATGTATTTTGTTAAGTTGGTAGGACTGTCCTTAATTACTATGCCAAATATGAGCGCGATCTGTCAACCAGTTTGTTTACAGCAGCTGCTTAAGTCGGTACACCTCAGTAGTGCGTTGCGATTTTGTTGCGAATTTGCTTCAAAAAGAGTACCGTGAACAGGTCTCTTTGGCTATGCTTGATCGTGCGAATTCTGATCCCACATTCATGGAGAGCATTATAACTGGCGATGAGACATGGGTCTATGAGTTTGACATGCAAACAAGTCAACAATCGTCGGAATGGAGGGGGGAAAACGAGCCGAAACCGAAAAAACCACGCCAAAGCCGCTCAAAAATCAAGGTGATGCTCATTGTTTTTTCGATATTCATGGTTTGGTGCATCATGAATTTGTTCCGGAGGGACAGACGGTCAATAAGGAGTTCTATTTGGCCATATTGAAGCGTTTGCGTAAGAACATCCGTCGAAAACGACCGGAAATGTGGAAGAACAATTCATGGAGTTTACACGATGATAATGCACCATCGCATCGAACCACGATTGTGACCGAATTTAAAGCCAATAACGCAATCAATACCATCGATCAACCACCGTATTCACCAGATTTGGCTTCGTGCGATTTTTTCTTGATCCCCAAACTGAAATTGCCGCTCCGTGGAACCCGTTTTCAGTCGATCGAAAATATAAAACAAAATTCGCTGAAGGAGCTGAAGGCCATCCCAAAAAGTGCTTAGGAAAAGTGTTTCCAGGACTGGAAAAATCGTTCGCAGAAGTGTATTGCATCTCATGGGGTTTACTTTGAAGGCGACAAAACAAATAATGATGAATAACTACCTAATTAAAAATTGTGCGTTTTTTTTACAATTTCCGGGTACTTTTTTGTCACAATGTATATGCCGATGCTGTTGGCGAACCTTAAACTCCAATCGCTCTAGAGAACTTCTCTCACTAAGAAGAGTCGAGATGAGAACCATGATGGTTCTGACTGCTCGCTATGTAATTGGCACCCATCCAGAAAGTTGGGTTTGCCTTCTAATGACTTCTAGCGAAGCTGTATGGGTGAAGAAAAAAAAACCCACTACACCTGCTATGCACTCGTCCTGTATAATCTAGAAAAAAGAAGACTCATTGGGCAACCTCTTCAACAATATAGGAGATCTAGCCGATAGGTTTATTCACAGTATTTTAGGCTTCATAAAGAGCTACATAAAACTGGTTCAATGAATGAGCGGACCTAAGTTCGGTTGACAAAGTTCACCATTATCAGTTAGGCTCGTAGACGCAGATTTGCATGTTTCTTCAACCAAAAACACAGCCGATTCAATGCGTTGAAAATTACTAAAAAATATGTTTGCCTTATGGGGTTCAAATGCCATTCAAATTTGAATACACTGCTAACTATTTGAAAACGTAAAACATTCACTACCAATGGGACACATGTGCCTCATATAAACTTTCGATCGTCTCAATCAGATTTTAACTATCTTTAGATAGTCATAAAATTAAATACGGGACACATATTGGTGTTGACTTGTTGCGCTACGTTTCAATAAAAAAGCAAACATTTGTTTAATATTTTTATTAATTGTATTTAATTTGTAAAAATTGTTGAATATCGAACACTGAAACTTCTTACAGCTACTTTCGGTAAGTGCTTGTACCGGCAACACTTCCGCTCACACTTACCACAAAGCTCGCGCTTTAAACATTTTGCTGATAAAATTCAATTAGGTATCTTAAATTGAATTAAAATATTTGGACTAATTCTATTAATTGCGACCGATAAATGAGACATGCCCGACATTGCTGTCACACCGTGGCAAATTGAATATCAGCACTGGCCGCGTGCCACAACACGGCTGCAACGCACAAAAAACCAGAGCCGACTGATTGACACAATGCGCGCAAGTATCTGCAAATAGTGTGGCTGCGCTGCGCCACAAAAAGTATGCATTCCAAACGAAAACAATGCCAGTGCAAAGGCGACAATTTCCGCAAACATTTTTCCAGCAACATTAATTTTTTTGCTTGCGCTGCTTTGGTGAATTTATTTAAGCAGCGACAGAATTTTACGGCAAAAACGCGGAGCGTATGCGTTGTCAGGTTAACGCAATTGCGTTGCGTTTAATGCGCTTCAATTTGGTGTCCGCGCCGACGAGCACATGCTGCACGTTCTTGCCAATTCGATTGTGCAATCGCATTTCATGCGCGTAAAACTTAATTACTGAAAGGCGCAAAATTACAACAACAACCAACAAACCAAAAAATAAAAAAATTGGCTCTGAAATAAAAATGAGCACTGCAAGTAGGGAGCGAAAAAAAATGTCAGGCAGCGGACGCGCCACATAAAAACAAAATGTAGAATTGTACAAAAATAAAACGCGCTGCGGCAGCGGCGGTGACAGAGGCAAAGTGGCGGGAAAAATATTTAAAATGTCAATTTATGACAGTTGAGCACCTTCGCCACTGCGACACGCACTGCGACTGACGTGTGGCGCGCACCAACGCACGCGGCGACCTGCATACATACATGCAACATTAGAGATGGAATGGATGTAATTTGCGGATGCGGATACGAATACAGATACGGAAGCGAATATTTTTAATAAGCGGAAGCGGTGGCGGATTCTCTTTAACCCATTGCTGCCTAATGGGTAAAAATTTACTCATGGAAATTGATTTTTTTTTTAAATCACAGAAAAGTTCGTGGTAGAGATATCTCAAAATCATTGATAGGGATGGTTGGGGTAAAGATGGAACTACCTTAGTCTAGTGGAGGTCACGCTAAAATTTCGCCATCTAGCTAGAGTTACCAGACTCCAAAAATTGTTAATTTTCCGGAGGTGGAAAATGTGGCGAAACGTAGTGGCCTTAGAACTTCACAAAAATCTGCCTCCTAACTCACCTGTAAACAATACAACTTTTGTTCACGTGTTTAGCTGATCACTTCAAAAAGTATGGAAAAAAGTTACCATTGCTGCGTAATGGGTCCAAAATACCCAATGAATATCTCAGCAACGTGCAGAGATTGAAAGCTGAAATTTGTTTCTGATCATTTTGGGTCAATTCCAGGTCGTGTATGAAATTTTATCAAAATCGTATGGGCGGAACTGGTACCCGGCTTTAATGGGTTAACCAGTTAACTGCGAACGCTGTGCATAGACGTCATCGCTTGACTTAAGTTACGCAGCATAAATCGTGCAAATCAGTCGGTTGATAGACGAATATTGCTTAAAAGATTTTGATAATCCTGATCAACACACTTTCCACACCGGTCACACATCTCTCTGCGTTAATATGCCTGGCCAAAGTGGATCACGATCTAAGGATCGCAGGACCCTTTTTAGAAGTTTCATTTGGGATTAGACAGTACTATAGACTAGATGGGAAGAGTTCTGCCGTCATTGATGTACAGTTAAATATTTAAGACATTTGAGTGAATAGAGACGAAATCTGGAGTGGCAGTAGAAGGGTTCTGTCGGAACAAGGCATCAAACACAGAGTTGATATTAGGTTTGGATTTAGACTTGGTACAACTTTTACCAAAACTATAAATTTCAATCCCATTGCAGTTTATTAGTGTTAAACGTGGTTAAAAAATATCGTAAGGATATAATTAATAAGCACATGATGGCCTGAATTTTGCAAAGATAAGCCAAAGTCTTCATTGCAATTTGTGTAACTAGAACTGAGCATTTAAAAAAACACGGATTGAAAATTTGAAGAACCAAAAGTGTTCGCACGGTTTGATTCGTACAAGTTGACTGACGCCAACTTATGGTTTAAACTTTTGTGTCAACCTGCGATTTTTATCTTTTCGCAAAAGCGTATTTGCGAAGAAAGAAAAGCGCTTTGTGGATGTCGAAACTAATCGATAGAGCGGTACCAACATACTGAAGGACATCTCGGCCAACGATCAAAAACACTCATTTAAAACCTTTCAGAACGTACAAACCGCTGTATTTAATAAAAATTGAAATATTTCGAATAAAATAGATTTTGCTAAACAAGTTTCTGTTCTTCTTATTTTTGAAAAGTCCTGTTTATATTGGAATGCAACTTGTATGTTACAAGGCCGAATCTGCAATAAGATTCACGTCACTTGAGCGGATACGGATTTCCAGTACGGAGGCGGATGTCGAATGAGTAACACATCCCTACAACTATACACACATACACACACATATAGAGTGCATGTGTATGTGTGCATGCAGTCGGCGTCGCCGATATGCTTATCGGCGTGTGCGTCTGACGCTTAATAAAATTTATTTTATTGCCGTTTTTTAATCAGTGCGGCGGTTTAATTGAAATTTCAACCTATTATTGCCGCATGCGAGTGGCGCCGCCTCTATGCAACGACGCGCCGGTATGCCATTCGCCCGAGCAGGTCGTCCCACGGCGGTCTGGCGTACGCGAACGCGATAAATAATGCACAGCCCAGGCGTTCGTCCGCCGCATGGATGGAATTTGGTGGCGGCCCCCGCGTCAGTCGATTGCTGAAATTTACATACGCGGCGCATCACGCGTTGCAGTGGTTGATGCTCGTTTTTATTTTCATTTTGGTTTCTGAGCGAATTTTTTCCTTGCACTCTCCGAAGGCATGCAAATGCAAAAATGTTGCAGCAACAATGTGCAAAAATGAAATTTTACAATGTGATTAAAATTAAATTAACTGCCATTGCGGCTGTAGCTGCGACGCAATTCGATCATCGCTATGCTCTGCTGCGGCCGAATTATTGTTGTGTTTGGTGTTGTTGTTGTTATTATTATTATTATAATCATTATTGTTAATAAGGCGCAGAGCTATTGCCAGTGTTGCTGTAGTTGTTGTTGCTGTGGCAGTTATATTATAGCACATCAAATAATTATTGGCAACTTTAATTACCCAACATTAATTGGGCCAGTTGGGCGAGTGCAGCCAGCCACACAGTGTCAATAAGCGAGTAAGCAGACATTTTCCACTCAAGCAATTGCCATATGTGTGACTTAATGCTCAACTGCAGCAACAACTTCAATAACTTTAGCTGTCATAACAATTTGATTGAATTCGCAAATATTGGATTCATTAACGGTGGAATGTTTGAAGGACTTTTGTCCTTTGAAACACTGAAGTAGAAAATAGTTGTATATATTTACCATTGAAACAAACATCCATTATGATCATCCAGATCAGCGCAAACAGATTGAACCATTCGTGAAACAATTTTTGCCTTCTCGTCATTTTTGCAATGCGGTTTATAGACTTGTCCTTTTTTCGAGCTTAGTTACAGCACTTTTGCCTGCAACAATAAAGAAAATATTTAATATTCATAATAATAACAGTCAGGAGAAAATATTGAGAAATTTTACAATGTTACTCAGTTCCATAATGCAACTACTTCGAATTAGTTTCACATACAATACGCTGCAGTCGAGAAATATTGAAATTAAAGCAAGTATTGTATCTCAAAGCAAGAAATTATGTTCATCTATTTAGTTGGTGTTGAATGCAAATCGAATCGAGCTCGAATTGAATTGAACTTCTTAATTGACCTTAAACATTTTCTTCAGCAAGACCTGTCGACTTTGCTTTGACCTCCCTTACAAAGCATTCGCTTTCGACAGTTTATGACTCCAACGATTTCTATCTCCTGGATGTGACCTCCTTCCAACAGAGAAAGGTAAATAGATAAATGTAAGTATGTGGTTCAAAACGAAGCTGACTAGGACAATGAAAGCCGTTTTGTTATAACTAACTGAACTATTTACAGCTATTCACAAAATTGAGGAAACTAAAAGCTTAGTCAAATCTTATACATCCTCCAAATCGTCACAAAAATGTATCTTCTACTAGTAGATTATGTAAAGTAGATGGACACAAGATGAACAATTTTGTCTTCATCAACCTCGTTTCAAGAAGTATCATGTTCCATGAGTTTCCATGAAGCAATGGCAGCTACAAAGTACAAACTTATGTTTTTCTTATCGACACATTCTATAACACTATTCGACACGAAAAATGCTCCTAAAAATAAAAGTATTTTTTAGACTAATCTTAGGCTGCTGAACACGAAACTGAAAATCAAAACATTTTCTTAAGAAGCGTTTTCGAAAAATCTTCGAAAAACACTTTTTTCCCTCTTATTTCAGTTATGAGCACATATCTCGTAAACCAACCATCTGACTAACACAAGTGGCGTCGTTCAGAAGGTAATTAACTAACATTTCCAACGATATATACATAGATTGTCCAAATCAGATGAGATTTGGGGAAGTTACTGATGATGAAAGTTGAAAAAAATTGAATTTTTTGACCATTTTCAAAAATTATACATTTTCGAATAGTTTTTTTATAGATAAAATAAATGATCTCCTCTGGTTTTAAAATCTAAGATGAAAGATATATTATTGGAGCAAATATTAAGCCTAACATCAATGGAATTGACAGAAAAATTACAAAGTTATGATACACGGAGTGAAACACCAACTTTTCATTTATTACACCGTGCGAAAAAATTTTTTTATTTTTCCGAGACCCATCCAAATGTTGATATAGACGTGAAACTAGAGGTAATTTATAATATCCTGGCATAGTCAGTTTTTCATTTTCTGACCCAAAAACCTTCTTAAAGGACTTTAAAATTTTAAGGATATACACATTTCAAATATTTTTTTAAATATTTGCGATTGTGCAATGATGAAGATATGGGTATCAAATGAAAGAGGAAAATTGTCTCCTTTTAAGTAAATTTTCTATTTTTAACTTTCTGCCCAAAGCGAAGTCCAAGTCTTTGAACACCGACGCATTCTTCCGTTTCGTCATTTCTGAGTTTTATCTCCAACTTTGTACTGTAGATTTTTTAAAGATCCTTGAAATCTCAATGAATGCAATCTTCCAAAAAAATAATTTCAACATTTAAAGTCTTTGTAAGATTGCAAAGCAGGCATCAAATTAAGTATAATTATACATATGTGAAAGAATGAATCTTCAGAACTGTATTTATATGAATGAAAAAAATTTTCTTAAACCAGTAATCTCGTCTTCAACTGCTCAAAAATGTAGCAACATTGGTAGGATATAATGCATTTAAAATTACTTTGTTAGGAAATTTTTTTCGTAACTATTCAAAATTCCGGTTTGCTTACTTTGACATTTCGTGCCAATTGTTTATCACAACTTCTCTATATAAATATTTACGTTTCCTTCCTTTTTCTGCTTTTGCTTCGTAAATATTTTCAAGTGCTGACGCTCGAAACGTTGGTTTGCGGAGCATTTAAAGTCATTTATGTATGCAAAAGAGTTAGTGTTGAGACTTCCCGTGCACGAGAGGGCCGCCACGTCTGTGTGCGGGGCGCAGCAATTTCCCGGCTGCCGGCGCTTCAAGCGGACTTTGTGGCATTTGCATAAAGCTGAGCGCAGTTAAGACAAAAGCATTGCCGCCGCTGCAAAACACAAATTAGAAACGCTTCCAAAAGCGCTCAACCTAATTTCCATTTTATGCTGTTGCTGCTGTCATCGCAGCACAGCGACGGCCAACGTTGCATGTGACGTGCGAACGCGGCAAAGGGTCAACAGCAGCGCGCAGCGATCGTCCTGTCAAACTTGACCGCAAAAGAAATTTGAAATTTTAATGCAATCTTTCGGGCAAAGAAAGCGAGCAGCGCGCAACAAAGAAAGTGTACAAACAACAACAAAAACAATAGCAGCAACATACCGAAATTTGGTTGGAGAGATTAAAAGTCGCACA
The DNA here is from genome assembly GCA_964056695.1 of Melieria picta. Lineage (NCBI taxonomy): Eukaryota > Metazoa > Arthropoda > Insecta > Diptera > Ulidiidae > Melieria > Melieria picta. The sequence continues at coordinate 101,741,213 of OZ057398.1, read as the reverse complement.
GAATTTATGCAGCAGCGCAGGCAGCACTTGTAGCAAGTGGCGTACATAAAGGACGAAACAACGGCAACGACAGCAGAAACAAAAGCGCCAGCGTTGACAACACGGCACTTGCGTTTAATGGGAGCAACAAACAGCGACAACGCACCCCAATGAAAAGAATTAAATTGCCAAAACAAAGTAATCTAACACAACAAAACCAAACACGCCAAAGTGCGCGATAAAGCACTGCGCACCAAGGCAACTGTGCATCAACAACAACAAACATTACAATAAGCACCGCAACAGTGCAGTTATTGTGCCTTTCAATGGCAATGAAGTGACTGCAGCCGCAACTTGCTTATGGCACCAGTTCCAAAAACACAGCGACGCAGAGACGCGGCGACACACAAGACAACAAAACGTGAGCTACACACCTCACGCTTGACCCATTGTTAATCTTTCCTCGCTACGGAATGTCTTCGCCGGAGGTGCCGTGGGGAAATCAAAAGACAGCGATTTCTAGTGCAGTTGGTTTTCACAGGTAAAAATGCGGCATGTCTCGGAGCGGAGCGGAGCATCTTGATTGAAGATTCTTAACCTCCAAAAACGAAAGCGGCACATACAGTAAACAGTACAGTACAGTACTTTACAGTAGTAAAGTACCTCGGAATACTGCTTCATTCGAGACTTACGTCACATTCGGAAATCACCTCAAATACTCCAACGAAATATCCTCAAAATTCGGCTCTGTTCTTGTAGAAAGACATAGTTGCTAGCGAGGTTAGTAAAGAATATCCTTTGAAGAAAGAATTGGGTAAAAATACGTACGAGAAGAGCTCTATGCAAGATTTTCAGCTCCTACAAAAACCGACACCCATACACATGCATCTTAAATACAAAACGCAAGAAAAGAAAAGCAGAAAAACCAAATTTTAAACAAATTTGCGCTGCAATTGTGAGCGCGTGTTGCAAGCAGTTTTAGCTGGCAGCAACAAAGGGAATGCAAGGACGTCGTCAAATTGTCGCATTACGCACGTATACACGGAAAATGAATGAGAAGCAGAGACAACAGGATACGTTCGTGTTGATCCAATGACATTTCGATCGGCCATACTTGTGTGAGTGAATGTGTGTGGCGCTCCATTCGCCGAAAATGAAGATTTAGCAGCCGTGACCATTGTTTCTGCTGTTTCATTTCGCTGTTTTGTTCATTTTAAGCAGGGTGGCGTTATTTGATGTATGTCAACACGTGTAAATAGGTATGGCACTATTCCATTAACCCATTATGTACCACGTGAACTAGTTTTGTTCACGAATTTTGTACTTGAACATTGGCTTCCGAGCGATTTTTATGTTGGAAAGGCGGAAAGCATATCATGCAAAGTTGTCATATTATAGTAGTTCGACGAATATTAGCTACCGTGCATTTTACTAACTCAGACCCCTTCCAAACTGATGCTTAGCACTGGTCGACTTATCCTAATGCGCCTCATTCAACCTATCTTCGTCTTAAAATTGCTTTTAATGGACATGAACGATGAAAATAAAATTCCCTTCTCGTTTATTCTTTAAATTAAAAGCTTCGAAATTAACTGAATAGTTACCATAACCATCAAATATTAACGGTGTTATCTTTGAGTAGACAATCTATTCAACTTTAACCCTTTGGCTACAGGTTTTTACTGGGAAAAGTTAAAATTTTAAATTCTACGTTTTAGGCTTCTATGTGGTTATATTAGATACATTCCATAAGAAAATTTTTAATTTTTATACTCGGACCCTGCATTTTAGAGTGTTTTTCTATGAGAGCAACCACATCGTTGTGGCTGTAATAATTACTTAAACATAAAACTTTTTACGCATAACGAAAATTTGAATATTTCTTCATTCACTTTAGCCAAAATTAAAAAAAAAGGTATCTAAATTGAAAGAAAACGTCAAATTAAAAAGTTCTCTATTTTTTTCTGCTTCTTCTTCCTTTACTATTACCCCGTTTATACGACAGCTCAAGTCGCTATGAGTCAATACACATCGATTTAATACAGTCGTATAAACACGTTTTCAAAACGCTTTGAACATTTTAGGCGTATCGAGTCAAAGCGCTTTTCAAATGAGTTCTTAAATTTTCAAGTCGCTTCAAAAATTCGTATAAACGGTTAAACATTTTCAAAGTGCTTTGAAAATCAGCTGGTGGTGATGTACACTCAGTTTTTTGAGCATTTTCAAGTAAAAAGTAAGCAACACCAACAGCTTAAATTCATTAAACGTCAAAAAAATAGAAAAAAACCGAAAAAGAAAAGCATACTTTTGAAACCGTCTGCAGGCAATTCGCTTCTGAAATCAATGTATAGGGTGTTTTTTTAGAGGTATAGAACTTCGAATTGAAATAAAACACAAGAAAATCGTTTTAATGTCCATCAATTTGGCTTTATTGGAAGGATAATTTTATGCCATTAATGTTTAAATATGATTTCGGGCATGTGGCCGCCGCGGCTGGCTCGAATAAAGCCAATTCTACAGGTCCAATTTTCAACCACTTTTTCGAGCATTTGGGGCCGTATGTCGGCAATAACGCCACGAATGTTGGCTTCCAAGTCCCCTAACGTTTCTGGTTTGTTGGCGTAGACGAGCGACTTCACATATCCCCAAAGAAAATAATCCAATGGTGTCAAATCACACGATCTTGGTGGCCAATTGACAGGTCCATTCCGCGAAATTATGCGCTCATCGAATGTTTCCTTCAATAAATCGATTGTGACGTGCGCTGTGTGGCATGTAGCGCCGTCTTGTTGGAACCACAACTCATCCACATTCATGCCATCCAATTCGGGAACAAAATAGTCGGTTATCATGGCTCTATACCGGTCTCCATTAACGGTAACTGACTCTCCAGCATTATTTCGGAAGAAGTATGGCCCAATGACTCCACCAGCCCATAGAGCACACCAAACAGTCAGTTTTTGTGGATGTAATGGCGTCTCAAGGGTCTCATGTGGATTCTCTTCACTCCAAATGCGGCAATTTAGCTTGTTGACGTAGCCATTCAACCAAAAATGAGTCTCATCACTGAACAAAATTTTGCGATGAAAATCAGCATCGAGATCAATCTCATTTTCGGCCCATACACCAAAATCACGACGCATTGCATGGTTTCGCGGCTTTAATTCTTGCACAAGCTGGATCTTGTAAGGTCGCAAGCCAAGATCTTTGCGCAAAATCTTCCATAAAGTTGATGGACAAAGCTCCAATTGCTGTGCACGGTGGCGAATCGATTCATTCGGGTCCTCTTCAACATTTTGCTCTACAGCGGCAATTGTTTCTTCGGTGCGCACTGTTCGACGTCTCTGCGGATGCGTATTATCACATAGAGTAAACGTAGTGCGAAAACGACCCATGGTTAACCGAATTAATTGCTCTGATGGACGATTATGTCGACCATAAAATGGACGGAGCTTGCGGTAAACTTCGCGAACTGAACCATTATTTTCGAAATAAATTTGCACGATTTGAAAGCGTTGTTCTTTTGTCAACCTGTTCATGATGAAATGGCAAACCAAACTGAACATAAATGACATTAGAGTTGCCAGATTTGACCACAAAATGCCAGTTTTATCTCTATTCGAAAAACAAACCTCTAAAAAAAACACCCTATATAAACACTTGGCACGAGAGCGTATCGAGTCAATGCGAATCGACTGGGACCGTCGTATAAACATGGTATATGTCAAGATATACCATTAAAAAAACGTGTATACTTCTCTTCTTTAAACTTAAATATTCAGTTTATTAATTTCGTATTTTTCCTAAAACTTCAAACTATTCGAAAGACCAACAAAAAAATGTATTCTTGCAACCATAGAGGATGCAGACGTCCACAAAGTAGCATGTTGCCATATGGCAACAAAATATCGAAAGGGTTAAGTAGACAATAGCAAAATTTCTCAAGGACTTTTTTGACAACCCAATACGTATGTGTACGTGTGTGAGTGGTGTGTGTGTGTGTAAGTTTCCATGCACGTGCAAGCTAGTCATTAGTGGTACACGGAAACGGATTTGTTGTTTGTGTTGACTCGAGGCTACAGCGTGTTGACCACAGCATGATGCACTACTTTTGACAACAAACTAACAACGACAGCAACAGCAACAATTGTAGTGTTCGCATCAGCAAAAATGAAGGCATAACAACAGCAAACACAATAGCAACAACAAAAATCACAATGCCCGAAAACACACAATTACACACACACAAACACGTACACATGCACATCTTCTGGCCGCCAATCCAACCTCCCGCGATTGTGTTTCTACCACACGAAGTGTCGTCCGGCACTATGTCTGTCGCACCGTCACATTGTCCATCTATCTTTTCATCTATAAATCTGTCTGTTCTGTTGCCCTTCGCCTCGCCACGCTTGCCTCTCCCGCTGAGCTGTTGTTGCATAGTTCGTCTACTTTATTAGTGGTTTATCTTTGACATTCGTCTGCTTCGGCGTTGCCCGGCAATTGTCTTCATCAGCAAAAATTTGCCCTCATGTTTTACTCTTTCGATTTTATTTCCGCTCCCTCCGTGAATTAACTTAACTTCCATCCGCCACTGTTTGGCTTTCGTGTTATTTAATTTTGGTTGGTAATATTTATTTTATTGCTCTGGCTTTTAGCATTGTTGCTTTGATTACTGTTGTTATTGTCATTTTAGTGGCCATGGTTGTCAGCAAACATACAAAGTGCATAGCGTTGATTTTGCGAAATTGAAGTGGCGCTACAGTTGTTGGATTTGTTGGCTTAAAAATTGTACTCAAAATGAAATTTCAATTATTTCTCGAAATGTAATATTAGAACAAATTTGTATGACCACAGCACAAACTGTTAAATATTGTCGAAATTTGAAAGTCAATCAGAAAAAGTTGAATTTCTAGTTGGCTGAAATTTCCACAAATGGCAAATGACAGCAAATTGTTTGCTTTTATCTATAATGTTTAGCAGTGGCCAGGATCGTGTGTCAAAATAAAACGATTTTTAACCTTAAATTAAGATTTTAGTAAAGAATTTTATTAAATTATACAAAGTTTATGATCACAGATGAGTAGAGAGACACACATATACATAAGCAATATCGGTATCGCACGCAGGATTTTTGGAGGATTCTGTGTACAACTTTTGAGCCCAATACCATTTGAAGTCATATTTGTCGCCTACAGTGGCGCATACAGGATTTAATTTTGGGGTGAAGGAGGTTTGCGTACAACTTTAGAGCTCAATTCCATTTAAAACCATATTTTGCACCAGCAATTTTTGTATTTGGGTTGGAGGTTTAACCACCAAAACCCCCTGTGTGACCCACTGGTCACCTACAATGCTAGTAACAAACAGATATTTGGGGGTTTGAAGCCCCAAAACTGTGCTTGCGTTCGCTACTGGAAGGTAGCAACATTCTTCAGGGCTCTGATTGCAGCCTAACCCTCTATGAAGTCGTCAAAGATTTTTCTTTATTCCTACAAGGATTTAAAAACGGCTAGAGCCACCATTTGTGGACACGTCTGGTAGGCGAAAATAGTTTTTCATTTAATTTGGAACTCTCCGTCACCAATTAGTACAACATCCATGACTATCAGTGAGAAATACGTCGCGTACGATACAGTCGATGGCAAACAGTCGATTCGAGTAATGGATGTTTTCCGATATACAAAAGATTCAGTCTTATATTGACCAAACTCAAAATGTGTCTCATTATTGAAAGAAGTACGGCCTCTCGCGCTCTCAAATATTATACTCAGATCACATCAATTCATGAAAAGCGCCGAAAACTTTTGAATCTAGTCTAGAAGTTTCGAGTGAACACCAGTGATTTGAAATGCCGTTCTTCAGATCTATGCTACAAAGTCAGAGGTGGTCAAACAAATAAAGCTTTTCAAACAGGTTTTATTGTTTAAGTTATCTCTTGAAATTTACCAGAAAGTGAGTCCCTCAATTCAGTCAATCACCGTTGTTGAAGTCATTTTGCAGCAATGATTTGGCCAAATCTGTGCGATACGGCTTTATTCATCTAATTTTTTTTCATTAACTTGCTTCCCTTCTCACTGCTGTAAGTAAGCCACAAAACAACAATGTGAAATTTTTTTGAGGTTTGCCGTTTGAGGGCAACGATAGTGTCAACATATTAAATGCTCTTGTCGCAGTTGCTGCTTCGCCGTTCTCGTTACCGCGTCTGTGTCTGCTGGTATGGCGCTTAAGCTCTTGCTGGCTTTTGTTTGCCGACCGTAATTTTTGTTCATTCATTTAAAATTATCCTTAAATGGAATTTCAAAACAAATGGCACACAAGAGAAAATTCCGTCCAATGTCTCATGCAGCAGCAGTCGGTGTATAGTCGTTGTGATGCGATTGAAAGGAAACTCAGGCATGTGTGATAGGTAAATGACATTTATACATGTGCCATACTTCGATATATGTACGTATGTACGGCTGGCATTTACGGGCAGTTGCACTTGAATATCGAATGCTACAAGTATTTGAGCACCAAACCACGTACCAGAAAATTCAACAAAAACTATGTATTTTAATTTTGCTGATTGTTTCGTTTCGTTTCGGTCGAAATGCATGGCGCAAAGCTTCAGCAGCAACCCAATCCAGTCCGTCTGGTCGGGCATTCGGCATTTACGCCCTCCCACCCCGGCCGCAATGACAACATTCTACAGACACAAATCGTCCCAACTGAATAGTTTCATTGGGCGCATTTGTGCGTTTATGGCAGATCACACACCAGCTATCATTTTAGTTGGTGTTGAACCGATTAATCGGCATTGGTATCGGCTGGAATTTCACAATCGGCATCGGTACACAAAGAGCCAACTTTCTCCGATACTTTTTTAAAGCCCGAGTCCAAAAAAGTCATTGCAAATTCATTACTATAAATATTATTGCTCTGATGGAAGTGTCCTAGACTCAGGCACGTACAATGGTCCATCCTTTTTAATCTAAACCAAACAACTAAACCAAAAACAAGTACGGAAATTTCAATATACTTATTTACTTTCATATATTTCATGTTGACTCGGATCAGAACTTCCATGGTATCTAAAATGTCTGATTTGCAGAAATGAATCATTTCCTCATATGAAGTGAGAGTCTTTCAGTCGTAAAAAGAAATAAATATAGGTCGATCTTTATGAGGCCGATGTATCGGCATCGATATCGGTCAAAAACCGCTACCAATTGCAATTTCGCTCTAACTCTGTCTTGCACTCTGAGTGAGAGCATGTGCGTTTGTGTGTGTGTGTGTGTTTTGACAATAGTCTCGGCTGGCCGTGGAAGGAGTAGAGGCTGCCAGTTTGTTATGGTTTCTCGGTTTCAAGATGCTTCTCTGTGGTTTTGGGGCAAATTGTGCTGCCGGCTTGTAAGCAATGTGCAAGCTGCTGGCAAGTGTCTGCCCGACGGCAGTACAAATTGAGACATTTCGCACGCTCACCTCACTTACCTCGTCTGGCGTGCCGCACAGCCGTATCGGTTTATAGAAAATGTTCGCCTGGGTTGAGGCCACAAATGCCAAAACATTCCAACGACCAGCACAGCACAGGCGTTCAAATGATAAATACATAGACGTAAATTGCTGAAAATGTACTCGGAGTGTGGGGTGCAAAGGGTTAGTGCTTGCGGTGCTTGATAGAGCTCGAAGCCTTTCCCAAGTACGCTTCAATATTTGCAACTCGTCGGCGATTATCCCTGTTTCTGGTGGCTTCACTCGAAATTCGACATACACACACACGTAGCTCACATGTGTGAGTATTTACAGTGCGCCGGCTCAACCCTCGACATTTTGCTCCCCCAAAAAAATGTCTGTTGTTGATGTTTTTGTTGTTGTCATACGAACGAATTTCTGTAGGAAAATATTTTCATAGCCGTTGCGGGCGCTCTTGTGAACATTAAAATTAAATTTAAATATTATGGCTTGTGCAGCATGGGGCAGGCCAGGGGTGGGTTGAGGGCGGGCACATTGCGCAAAGTTGATTAAGTTTGAAGAAGCGAGCGGGCTCCGCCGTCCAGAATGCAATACACAAAATACACAATTAAAAATTGTGTGTCAATTTTATTATTGAATGTTGAGCGTGTGTGTGTGTGCGGGCCGAGTCGGAGGTGCCACAAAAATGAACACACGCACAGACTGAGAGGCAGTATGCGCGTTTCGGCAGATATTGCCAAGCACCCCATTATGCTTGCACACTCGCACACATTTTTGGCATTTTGCTAAAATTCCATCAGCATTGAAATGAAAAATACTCGTGTACAATTCGCCTGCTGAGGAGGCGGCAGGGGCAACAAGAATGGTGAAGCAAGAAGCACAGATTAATGCAAACAATTTCCAAATATTTTATGTCAATTTTAATTGAAAGTGTGACACAGAGCCAGAGGATCGGCCGGGTGCTTTGGGCTGTGGGCCGATGCGTACAATCGATTCTTTTATTGCTACCGCACTACTGAAACTCAGCTGGCTACTTGTATTTGTGGCGTGCTGGCAAAATAAAATTTTAAAAATATTGAAACTTGTGCCACAGATAGCAGCAGTTAATTTGGTTGCAGCTTTTGTTCATTTTCAAGTAGCAGTGGTGTAGCACAGTGCACAAAGAGGGTTTTGTGAAATTATTTGAAATATTTTCCTATTCGTTTTTTTATGTTTTATAAACGAGTTAACTTCATTTCTGATCTGATTGCTGTATTCTGATGGAGCTTTTAAGTGGGAATTTGTGGTCAATTGAAATATTGTTGACGCAGCATGATACCAAATTTGCCATTTGAGCTGAAAAACGTGGCTTTTTGTCGTTACATGCACACATAGATTCAAAAAGAAGATGTATGGAATATGAGTTTTTTCGATTTTCGTTCAGTGAATTGAGGCTAAGAAACAAATGCTGCAAAATGCCATTTGAACTTGCGACCATACAATTTACCAAGAAACCAAGAAACAAGTATAATTCTCATTTTTTAAGCGAGCAGAATAAAGGAGAGTTTCTATGTTGAATACAAAGATAAATAACTGACTGACTATTTGTTAAGGCGGTCAAAATACAACAACCCATCTACTGTGTTGAGTGCGTCATCGACGTCTTAATTGCGAAGCTTGGATGGTTTCCAAAAACTCTCAAAGGCATAAAGTTCTGTTTACCACACACCTTTGCCGGATTTAGTAACAACCCTTATGGAGCCCATTGAACTGTGCTCAGGAGCTCAGGAAGAGCTCAGTTGTATGTATGGACGAAGAAGGGGATCGTGGCGAAGAGGGAGACCGTATCTCCGGTCGAGTTGATAACGGGTTGTTATGACCAGTGAGGTAAGTAAGTAGAGTAAGTAAGTAAGTATTTACGTGTTAATGTGTAACATTAAAGCCAGATAGGTGTGGCTCAATCAATCAATCAATCAATCAATCAATCAATCAATCAATCAATCAATCAATCAATCAATCAATCAGTCAATCAATCAATCAATCAAGCAATGAATGAATGAATCAATCAATCAATCTATCTATCAATCAATCAATCAATCAATCAATCAATCACTCACTCAATCAATCAATCAGTCAATCAATCAGTCAATCAATCAATCAATGCCAAATAACAAAAGCTTTTACATCATCGAATCTTACAGCAGAAAATTGTAATGGTACAGGCCCGAAGGCCCCAACCCATACTCGGTGGGCGATTTTAAGCATATGAATGACGGAATACGCTGCTGTGGCCTCTGTGACCATTTGAGTTTTCGCAACGCACCATATTCTCAAGACTTTTGCCCCGTCGTGCAACAGAAGTCGAAGTACAGACTATCGCTGTATCTATCTCCTATCACACTCAGGAAAACGACTTGATGTCTAAGCGAGCTTGAGTTAGTTTAGTCCTCCCCATTATTGTTGTAGAGTGCTAATATGTGTTAATATATGTTAAGCACCTCCTGCTTTCATAACCTGTGCCAAGTTCCTAAACTTAACGATATCTTTGGTAACTATGAAGCCCACGTGCTGATTAAATGCGCTTCAAAATCACTGAGGAGTTTGCGTACCGGTTTCATCAATCAAAGGATATGCCACAAGGAATGTCAAAACAACCTTGACCGTCGCGCGAGCAGTTAAATCGTCTCACCAACCGGCATGACTTGCACAATTCAACCTGAAATTCTACGTTGAGAATTGTAGAATCATTATCCCAAGTTTTAATGGGACACAGCTAAGAGGCGACTCTTGCAACTAGACTACAGAATTTCGGAGAGCAGGATTCAAAGTAAACTACTATCTGTAGCTTCCCTCAATACTACAACCCAACTACACTGACGGCTGCACTGATCACGGCACTGTACACTAATCTTCCTTCCCTGTTCTTCACCGACTCCTAGACCGAATTTCATCTGGTACCGCTACGAAGCGAATGTGACCTATGTGCAACATCAGTGACAATCACCATTGAAGGCTTTGCTTGCTTACTGAAGTAAACGCAATAGTTTCATAAGCTTCATTTCATGTAAGCTTCTACTCAAATCAATGCTAACCTTATTTAGTAGTGAAATATTCATTCAACATTTAATGCATTAAAATTTTAGGAAACCATGCTTTGAATAATTGTTGCTGAGATTTTAATAGAAAAAACTATCAGAATATTTAAGTTAGTTTAACACTCGAACTTTATTTGCTCATAGAAAACCAATAACAAAGTTGAAGTTTAATAATTAAACAGATCTCTAAGCTCAGTTGATGTCTCGATGGTACGCAAGTCGCACACGGCCGAATGCAGCGTCCCCAATCTGATTTTTATTGCCATCACTTTGCACTCTCAAGCCAGGAATGCCATATCGGAAACCAAAAATAACAACAATTATAATAAACAAACAAAAAATGCAAAAGCAACAACAATGGCAAGAGCAGCTTAAGCGGTATAATTAAAAAAGTTGTTGAGCGTAATAAAAACTTTCAAAAATGTTTTGTTTCAACTCATCGTCAGTGCGTTGGGTGGCCGTGGGTTTGCATTCTAAAATGTAATAACACAGTTTATTATGGCATCATTAACGCTGCTTCACTCAAAATCACTCAGCAAATCTGCCGTTGAGTTCCGCTTGCCCTTATTATTGTTGCTTTTGTTGGTGTTATGGTTGTTGTACAGCCGAAAATGTAATGAAATTATTTTTATGCCCTCAAAACTTGTGTGGCAGCATTAAAACGTATTAACAGCCACACGGGCCGGGGAAATCATCCAAATCCTCGCCGCACCCAGAAGCGTTGGGTTCACTCGCAGCGACAGCAAAGTAAACACATCAGCATGGGTCGAATTGATGGAAGTTCTCCGAAGGGGTGGACGTGTGCCACCGTCGTCTAAGGCAGATATGCATAGATACGAAATTGATTTGTTCTTTTGCGTAGTGGCGGGAAACCGAAACAAGAAAACTAAGTTCACAGTTTGATGGCGCAGCAGATTCTCCCGAAAATATGCGTAGAGCGCTGCAGACTTTTGCGTTGAAATTTTTCAAGTGTCTCTATTTACATGTCCATAGCTGCGGGGAATATTAGCGTCAAGTAAATAAAAGCAAAAACAATAACAAAATGTCAGTGAAGAAATTAGAGACAGCCGGCTTTTTCACGGAGGAATGTCTGAAAAATGCGCATAACAGAAAAGTCGCATAAAGCAATTTGCAACAAATTGGGAAAAATATAATAAATAAATTGTAATTGAAAAACTTAATTAAGAAACCACTCTACGATTTGCTTGCCACAACGAGCATAAACCTTTTGATTGCGTATCTCGATTCAATATTTTGCGTATACGCCCCGAATGCCCGCGTGGCGTATGCGTAATTTTATATGGCCTCGAAATATTTCGCATACGCACCGTCGACCGCGAATGAGGCGAATCGAAGCGAAAACGGTCTGCTGGCATTAATTCGCATGAATTCGCAGCTTGATAAATATTCCAAATGCGAAAGGAAATTGTCTAAAATCAAAATATCAGCAACTGCAGCAGCAGCAATAACAACGCACGCCAAACAATCAAAACTTGTAATTGACAACATTTCGGAATTGCCGACAGTGTAAGCCGACGCTGAAATGGCCGAAATGACTGCGAATTTAGTGAATGCGCCGAACGGAGTGACTGGAGTCGTGCCGAGTCGAGATGAGTTGAATTGAGTTGAGTTGCGTTGCGTTGAGTCGGGGCAAGACGGGGCGCGTGGCGTGCTGGTATGCGATAGCACTGATTGGAGGCACAAATCTCATTGTCAGCGCGAGCTGAACTGACACAATCTGACACATCAGCACTTCGGGCGAGCAGGCCGACGCACGGGCAGACAGCAAACATTCGGCACATCAGCGCAAAATCCAAACTCAGCTCAATCAGACAATCGCACATGAAGCGCGCCGGCATCGATTTCACGAGACTTCATTTAACTTTGTTTGTATGTGTGCGCGCGTGTGTTTGTGTATTGTGGTGGCGGTGGCCCACCTAATGGTACAACAACAATGCGTCAATAATAACATAACAATTGTGCGATTTGTTGTACCCAATTTGCGAAAATCTATTTGCCATTTGGGAATAGGCAATGTCCGTTATTTATGTTGTTGCGACGAAAACAACTGACAATCCACGCATGCAGGCGACCCGGCAGCCATCATGTGCACCGTCAGTCAGTGTGACAGTCGTTGGGAGAGAGTTAATAAGCGGCGCCTTAGGAGATCCAAATATAATTTGGCGCGCGCGATATAATTTGAGTGTGGCAATCAAATGTGGCCAAAACAAGCGAATTATTGTGATTTGATGAGAAACAAACAGAAATACGCGTACATCGGTTTCGATAATGCGAGTTGGAGAGTGCCGCAGGAACAAAAATGACATTATATGTTCATAATGGTTGTTTGAGAATAATCGAAAATAATGACTGATCGACTTATTGATAAATTGTTTCATGGAGTAATTGATTGGCTAATTGATTGATTCATTCATTCGCAGATTAATTAATTGCTTCATTCGTTGAATGATTGGTCGATTGATTTAGTCACTCGTTTACTCATTAACTGATTGATGGATTCATTCATTCATAGATTTATTGGTTTATTGATGAATTAGTCGATTGATTGATTGATTTGTCGATTGCTGATTGACTGATTGATTGGTTGATTGATTTATTCATTCCCTTATCCATTGACTATTTGATTGATGGGTTGATTCATTGATTTATTCACTTATTCCATTATTGATTGCTAAAGAGATTTATTGATTAATTGATTTCGGCAATTAATTGATTTTTTACTCATTCATTGTTTTCTTGATTGATTGATTGTTGATTAGTTTATTAATTCGTTTGTTTGAATGATTTATCAGAGAACGTACCGGTTATGGTTTTTATCAAAAAAGTCAGATTTTAGCTGTTACACTGCACAACAGCATGTCTGTTGCATGGAGTTTTTTACATGAATCTGAATCGTTTTTGCACGCTGTTTTCAAACCCATACTCCGTTTTTATGTAACAGCTCTAGTTTTCGCAAAAAATGGGCGTGTCACTTTTTCGAATTTTCCTCGGCTTTTTTCTCGTTTTCGACTGTAATTTCTGAACCAATAATCCTATCGACATGATTTTCATATCGTTGCACTTACAACATCTCACGCCATCTTTTCTGACATTAATCAATTTTATGCGTTCTAAATTGACGTTGTAATAAGGTTTCAAAGTAGGAAAATATTGAATTTCAATGCGTTTTTTCTGATGGCGAAAATTGTACAGATGTTTCATAAATCAAGTTACGAAGTATAAGAATATCTTAAGAAAAAACATCAAGCAACACAACACAGCCAAATTATTTGGCGGAATACACATTCGCTTCGGAATAATAGCAAAAATATACCATAGCCATTTTCATCACTTTTCATACTTTTTCCTTAAAAAATAAGGTCCTCAAAATATGCTCTTTTATATGTTCCATTTATAGTCTGAAATACAAGCAAAAAACAAAAAAATTTTGAATTGCTCGGAACAAAAAAAAATTAAAAATGTTGCATATTTCTAGGCTCCTACATTTTCTGGCTATACAACATTTTCGCTATTATTTCGATACGAATGTGTATTCCGCCAAATAATTTGGCTGTGTTGTATTGCTTGATGTGTCGGGCTTTCATTATACACCTAACTCGTTAATTGATCTACGAAAATTGTGTATGTTTTTGACCATCAAAGAAAAAACCAATTACCGCGACATTTTAAAGCTTATAAAAATAAGTTGCATCGGAAAAGAAGCCGTGCGGTGTTGTTAATGCGATAAGGTGAAAACCATGTTAATCGGGTTTTTGGTTTAGAAATTACGATCAAAAATATGGAAAAAGTAGAGGAAATACTGAAAAAATGACACGGTAACTATATCTCACAAACTAGAGCTGCTAGAAAAAATCTGAGGGATCTGATAGATTCGAAATCAGCGCACCCAAATTAGTAAGAAACAGTAGAAAAACTCCATGCAACAGAAAAAAGTGTTTTTTGTTGTGCTGTGTTATTGATAAATACATTGTTTGATCGAATATTGATTCATCATTCATTGTTTGTTTAATTGATTGATTCATTCACTCACTGAATTGACTGAATTGAATTCTTATTTGGTATTTTACATAATTTGTTAGGCATAATGAATTCTCAAGGCGTTCATTAACTCATATTTAGATAACTCTTGGTTTTTTTAATCTTTTTGTTCAAAATTCTTTCGATCTTCAGAGGAAACTAACTTTATTCACGTTGCTTAAACACTAGAATGCCCAGCCAATCCAACCTTCCTTAAGTGTCCATATGGAAGAATGTTAAAAAATAGGGACTAATAATTTTTTAATAATATTTTCAGTTTTTGTTTTAATTTGGCTTAAAAAAATTGTAAAAGTTACGCACCACTTTCTCTCAGAAAGCCATGCATGTCATCAATGGAACAATTCTAATGTTTTTAATTTTTGCACAAATCTTCTTTTCGCATTCTTCTTCTCTACGAACCACATACGAGTATTCAACTGCCTTGTGTCAGCAACAAAAAGGGCTGCATTCAAATTTAATCTGCTGTCAAAATCGGAATTGAACGTCAATTCGGTTTGGACATTTCGATAAATGCCAACTCAGGCGTTTTGCGGCCACATATGGAAGCGCCGTAAGAGCTACACACTTTCATCCCAATATCGACAACAAGCAAAACAACAACATCCAGAACGACCACGCAAAGACGGAAAAAGTAAAGTAAAAATCAAAGAGGAGTCAAACGAATTATAAGTGAAATTGGCGCTAACAATAGTTGAGAGTTTTTTATGTGTTGACTGCTAATTGCAGGCCTATTATATCCAGTGTAGCGTACGCACATAATAACATCGAGGCGAAGCTAAGAGAAGGCGTTGGCGCAACAAATTCCACTTGAACGCTTCTGCTTGCGCTTTATTCACTTTGTGTGTGCGCAATTTTTTCTCGCTCGTTTTTCTATATAATTTTTGTGTATTTATTACGCTTGATTGACACGCTGTTAGTCGTCCTCACCGGAACTCTTCAGCCGCTCCCTCCGGCACCGCGGCCGCCCTCGAGCTCATCATCACTTTCACTTCCGCCTCTCACTGCTCGCTCGGCGCCAGTGCCAGCGGGTATTTCAATCAAAAATCCATTCCGCTGCAAATACACAGAACACACTCACATTCACACACAAATTATTTTCCGGCTGCTCCGCTGTCACTCGTGGGCACCGCACCACCCATACTGCCTTCGCCTCTAATCAATCAAACGTTGCAGCGCAAAAAAATAAAAGCGTTAAAGAAAAAACGAAATAAAATCGAAAAAAAAGTAGAAACAATCGTTTGACATGCTGCTCTGCAATGTTGTTGTTGCTGTTGTTGGCACTGTTGCTGCGGTGGCAAATCGTTTGATGAATGTGGCATGCCCCAAGCGGTAAGCAACGCGAAACGAAATCAAGACGAAGATGAATCAGGCGCGGCAAATGCAAAACCGAAAAAGGCAACAACCAAATCTAGCAACTGAAACTATTGGCGGGCCAACTGAAAGTCGTCTCTAGACGCAGTTAAAACGCACTGAGACACATTAATCGGCTCCATGCAACTGGCTGTCGCCTAACATCGAATAGCGCCACGCCTCGCAAATCAAGGCGAATGACAGCGCATAGCAAACCTGACGGGAAGCGGAAAGGGATAAGGGCAAGCAACCGTTACGGGGCGACAAGGAAAAATCGAAACAATGTAGCTTTCTGTGACAACATTGGCCGCACTATCCAACAGTTTGTCTCTTGCACTTCTTTTCTTCATCCGGAACTTCTCTTTGTCTTCTTCTTGTTCTTCGTCTCACTGTGCAATTATGTGTAGTTGCAGTTGCGATCGCGTATACTTCCCGGCGGCAGCAGTAATTCACGCACAAGAATCACTCAAAATCATTTATAACTAAAGAAAAAGCAATCACAATGACAATAACAACAACAACAACAATAATATCGAGCGCAGTAGAAAAAATAACAAAGGAGCTGCTCACACAAAATGGACTCACAAAAAATGGAAAGTTCAAAGCTTGATTGCCATACAGCCACAACAACAACAACACACACAACACATAAAACACACTCACACATGTGCGCATATCAAAATGCACCTCAACCACCCAACAGTTCGATTGGGATAGAAATTCAATACAGCCTCCTCGCTCTCGCTGCTTTCACTCGTTGCCGCCGGCGACACACATCAAAGTCAGCAGCGGAACGCGTGTGTGTGGCTGTGTGTTTGTGTGTGTAGGGATGAGTGTTGCCATTCTATTTCATTTCAATTCTTGCCCCCCAATTCTTGTATGCGATATTTTTGTGCTTATAATTCGGAAACGCTGTGTAATGACTCAAAGGAATCGCAAATTGGTTGAGTTCCTGACGCGCATCCCGGCGACTGTGTTCTCGCTCACTCTTCGTTCGCTGCAATTTTTGCTTATAACAAATAGCCGCCCAACAAGGCCGCTTGACACAAAGCAACCAAGTGCAGCAACAAAATACGAGGAATAAACGGATAAACGACACAATGTTGGAGAAAAAAACCAGCAAACCCAACCGACCAAAGACACAAACGAACTCGACCCCAGGCGCAGTAAAAGTCGATATGAAGTTTTCTTCCACCCACCCACAACACAGACACCACGTAGTGTGTCGCGCGTGGTCGATCTTCCGCAGCGTTGGCCAAGAATGAGGCAAGTGCAAATATTCCATTGTGCTGCAATTGACGTCCATTTGACATTTTTCGTCTACTCAAAGCGCCATTTTTTAGCCATCGAGCTGCAGTTTCCGACTGCTCGCTTGTGTGTCGGTTTGAGCCATTTGTGCTCTGCATGCACCAAGCTGTCGTGGCTTGTGTGTGTGTGTGTTTGTGTTTGAATAGTTTTCGATGCGCATATAAATGATTGTGGAAACTGTGGCGAATAGTTACCAGGCCGGAAGTGATATTCGAGCATGTCCCAAGGCGGACAATGCGATCTCAATGCAAAGTTGGCACGCTGTCATTGAAAGGACCTCATGCGCTGGCATAATTTTTATGCGATTTTTATGGGCTTCTTTAAGTGAATGTTTAAAATAGCGTGTTTGAGTTTTTGCGAACTGCTACAAAGTGGAAAGTGAGGCTTGGGTTCATTAGGTTCTATTGCTCGTCTATTTTAAAGTAACTTAGAAGAGAAGTGGATGTACATAATGATATTTGTCTCGTACAAGGAAATGAGTTCGATACGAAGTTTTTACAATTGGAGTTTTGTTCAAAAATTATTTCGTTCAACTAAGTTAGAAAATAATAAAATGGGCACCAAGAGGACATGTGCGATTTAGTAGTTATTCTTGAAAATTCTGTTCGAAAATTTGCGAGTTTAATAAGCAAAATGGCGACTCCAAGACCCAAAAATTCAAATTAATTACAATACTACTAAAATCATTTTATGTTATAGGTAATCACTTTCTAAGTAGGCACTCTCTATCCAGTCCAAAATGGAGTAAAATGTATACTGGGACAACTCACCAGGACTGAAACACTCTAAAACATTCACCGAGTCCTATGACGTGAGAATATTCAAGGAACGTATGAATCAAACGAAAAATAATCTCCGAATTATTGCAAGCATTTTAGTAAAGCATTGCTGTCTCCATTACAACCAACCAAAATTACGAATTTCTGCAAGCGAACGAAACTGCAAGACATTTATTACGCGCCTGCTATTTCGTTTTAACCCTTTCGACCCCGAATTTTACCCTGTGTCTCGATATTACTTTTTGGTATTTAAATCATGAAACACTTGTCTAAGAAGTGTGCACACGAAATTTGAAGTCGCCACGCCTCTTTGTTATAGTTCTAGAGCTAGTTTACTTTTGAACAATTTTAGCTTAAAACGGGTTTAATAAATTTTGTATCAATATTTTTTAATTACAGAAAAATTATTTAATATTTATGGAAAAATACAAAATTATCACATTTTGATTTTATTTAACCATTATTAAAGAAAGAGGGTTTTGATCAAACGCGCCCAATTCGTAGACTTCAATTAGAACACAAACTTTCCCTGATTGCTGCAAATTATTTTGGGGATAACAGTAAAATTTTTGTAATTTGCTTTGAATTCACTTCTAAAAAAATTAATTTGTTGGTGCCTACTTAAATTAAACCCATAAATCAATCGTAGCTTTTGCTATAAGATGACAAATAGGTGAAGTTGCTCTCAGGCAACTTTGGGGTCGACAGGATTAACATAAATCCTCTACATATTAAAAGTTCCCAAAGGGTGCACAATAAATCATTAAAGTCGCAGTAATCATAATTTTTGCACCGACCTTTCGCTAATTGAATGTTAAAGAGCGTTTTCGCTTAATCTCGTCACCAAAATGTCATTGGTTCTCTCATCAAATAACCAACTAATAACTAAAAGTCATTCAAGCAGTCTTACCAACAAATCGCCAGCTTCCGTTAATGACCTAAAGTGAATTGTCAAAGTTTGCCGCAAACAGCGTTCCACTCATTCCGCCGGCACTCGTGACGGGCCACTCAAAGTGCAAATTTGACCGCACACGTTCGAAATTCAAAGTGTCCTTGTAAATGCGCTGCAACGCGAGGCCACAATCGCCGAGAGCGCTGCCGCCGGGGGCCGCCACAAAATTAGCGGCGTTTAATGAATTTGGAGGCCAATGTGGAAATAGGAGCGACGACATTCCCGCACCAAACAACAACGAGCCATTGCGGTACAATAAATGTCTTCAATATCTCTCAATCTGACGTCCGCGTATGACGTCGCCGCTGTAGTGTTACGCTTCAAAAAACGTGGCTAATGAAATTTCTGAAAATTTGATGTGACGGCATTTCGACAAGGTTTGCATGTCGATGTGTAGGTGGAAGAAGTGGGGAGAAGTGGGGTGGCAATGATGGAATGCAGCTTCGACGTTGACGTCAGAGTGTTGCCGCGAGCATTCAGCTACACCAGGCAAACGGATGCAAAGCGAATCGCGTCAAATGTAGAGAAACCGTAAAGCGTGGCAGCTTTGTAACTCACCGACTGACTCCCTAACTGACTGTCGGAGTGACAGCTGAGGCGGTATGACATTTTCGAATGCTCTCAAGATTTAAGCGCGTTGATGACAGTTGAAGGGCTTTGCGGCGGCATTGCTTTTGATGACAGCACTACCGGCAACAACACAACGACAACAACAACACGCCCAGTACAAAAACTATAACAAGCGAGAAGCGGCGAAAGGCGTAGCAGCCAACGAAATGCTTCATGTGCACATATTTTGCGGCTGATAAGACCGCAGCAGCAACAACATTGGGAGAAATTGAAAAACGCCAACAATGGTGCGGGACGAGCATTGAACGAACGGCTGAAAGGGCCTAACGAAAAATCCATCAGATTAGAACATCAAAACAAGCAAACGAAGCAGAGAAGCGGAGAACCTGGCGGCGGTTGGACGGCGCGAACGAAAAACCGCGAACGCGTTGAAAGCGTGTGCCCAGAAAAAAGCTGCGACATGAGCGTCGAGTAAGACGGCAGCCATGCAGGGAATTCTCATAACGCTGTAATTGCTGTCGCAGAACAACAACAACAAGTGCAGCTGCAATGCACTGCACCCACAGAAAGTAAAACAGAAAGGATAACTTAAAGTTTTTAATACTTTTTCGTAGTAGTTGGCACTGGACTCTGCTCCTCTGGCTGCTAAAACACTTCGGCGCGCTTTCCAACTGAAATCCGACCGAACTGTGAAAAATGTTCTTTTCTTTTGGGTGAATTGAAACTGAAAGAAATAACTCGCCACCAACTGAAAAACAAACTTTGCAGCATTAGTTCTAAAAATAAAATACAAATAAAATAAAACTGAAATAAAAAAATAAAAAGTAAAAACTGCATCCAAAATGGCAAAAAAATAAAGTTGAAGCAAAAGTTTAAATTTGGCCAAAGAAAAAAGGAGCCGAAGTAAACCCGAAGAAAAGCCAACAACGAGTCAAAGTCTGAATCAGAGCGGACAAAGTCTGCAGTGCCCGAAAGCCGCACTGACCCAATCGCCCAACCACCCGCTGCACTTTTTGCCGTGCACCGAATGCATGCAAACAGCGCAGCGAGCGCTCGGGCCAGTGCCGCCAACGTTGCCACATGTCCGTACATGGAAAATGCATTTGCCGCACCAACCGATAAATCACAAAGTGAAAACTTGAATTACACACCGCAAGGATGCTCGGTGTCCTCGCCACTGCCAGCATCCACACCGAACCCGCTGTGCGGCGCGTGTGTGTGCGTGTGCGACTGTGGCTGGCAGCCGGACAGCGAGCTGCCGAAATGCCAGCATGGCAGCGATGTGATTGTCCGAATTCTTATTTGGATGCATTTTTTTGCCACTCCACTTCACTGCTTCACGGCATCTCAGCACAAGTTTGCCCGTTGCCCTTGCCACCGTTGCCATTCATTTAGCGCCTGTCAGCGTGGCCACAAAGACAAAGACATTTATGAAAATAACAACTTGATCCTGGCCAACCACTCACACTCACACTCGCACACACACATGCAGACAGAGGAATATTTAGATAATGCCAAGCAAATTCATGACGCATGAGATTCTTTTTGCTGATTGCACTGAAGGACGAAGACAGAGAGGCCCTGTAAATGCGGCCAACAATCAAAGGCGAAACGAACACGAAAGCGCGCTCGAATTTTGGTGTAATAAATGAAGTTGCACAGCCAAATATTCCAAAACTGAACAGAAAATCATTTTATAGTTTTACGAAAACTGTTGAAAAGATTTTCAAGAGAGTTTTGCTGACTGTACAGCAAACTGACTGTAATGGGACAGTTTTGATTTCAAAAAATGTGGAAAATTGTGTTTTCGGCTAAACAACTCTTTTAAAATAACTCTTTTAGAGCCTGTAGACTGTGAAAAGTTTGATCTCCCCACTATACACTTTCTTAACAATTTTTAATTTTGGCCTTCAGATGGTAAGTAGAATGCTTCAGTGCTGTTTGAACGTATGGACCAGTTTTATTATTTTTTTTTTTGCTAGATGTTCAGCATATTCGTTGTATTCGTATTCTTCGTGAGAGGGAACCTAATGAAACTAGTTGGAATTGCTTTTTCGGAAGGGATTCAGTTTTTTATTTCGTTAAATCATAAATCGAAAAATCATGAATTAGAATCTCAAATCAAACGCCCTTATAGTGACCCTTCCGGTAGACAACAGGAAGCCTGTAAGAGCAAAATAAATGGTTGAAAACAAATTCCAAAGCGCTGTAAAATTCTACACACAACTTATTCAATGTGATATTTGATATCTGTCGCTTAAATGAATAATGAAGATTTACCGAAAGGCGTCTTCCAGGCGTAAATCAGTACAAAATACGACGGCGAAGGTAAAAACTCTGTCAACGACTAAAGCTGGCGCCAGAAAAAGCTTTCTCAACGCTTGGTCTCAATGCAAAAGCCGCGCGCTCAAAGCAAAAGCGGCTGCAGACACATATTGAACATTGCAATTTCATTCCGAATCGGTACAAAATTCGAAGTGCTTTCTTTTTATGCTTAAAGTATGTTAAATTCAAATCAGAAAACATGATTTATTTATATTACTATTGCGTGTTAGACCAGCTTAGGTTAATATTCTTAATGCGATTCTAAGAACAATGACAATTCTGAGACGATCCAATGCTCTCACACAACTTTTGACAAGTAAAGACTTAAAATATATTGTATATTCAAACTTTTGTGCTCAAATGTATTTGAACTCTCTGTCATAGATTTGATAAGAAAATGCGTGAGTAATAAAATTGAGTGTGTGAGTTAGGGTTCTTCGTAAATCCCAAACGAAAACTGAACATTTACAGTGCTAAAATGTTACTGTTACTAAATGAAGAATCCTGTTTCCTGTTGAGAAAAAAAGGGTTTCACACTTCATCCTTCTGAGGGCATTGGGACAATTATTTTATTGAAATGGGAAGTACATATTCAGTACTTGATCTATCGATTTTCCCATTTTTTGTTTAAAATTGTGAATGTGATGTAACACTATTACGTATTTTCTCATCAATCTCGGTGTTTCGAAATCGAAATAGCATACACTAAAACATGTCTGGCAAATTCAATCGAAAAATCTTCCTCGGGCACATTATTTCAACTTTTGAAAAACAAAATTATTCCTTGCCATGAAGGCAACACGTCCGCCTGATAAATCGTTCTTCGCGAATAGTGCGCTGGTCATCAACACGTTCACGCCTGCCACATTCCATAGTCTTGTATGGTACATTTATGATAGTTGTTGCTGTTTTTATTGAAGTTATACACATATTGCCAACTGCAAACAACTACGAGGTCGCAGCAACAGAATGAGGCCATATTTACCTGGCGAAAATATTTTCGATTATTTTATTGCGTACACACTCAGCTATGAACCCACGTCTCGACACAAGATGAGCACAACCGCACCGCAGCTACAGCACGAAATGAGCGCACATATTGTTGGCAGCCAACCGAAAACCGAGCACAATAATAATTTTGATATTTTAAGTGCAAGAGCGCGTGCGGCCGCTTGACAGCGTTTTCACATTTCGAGCAGCATGTCGAGAGAGCACTTAGAGACATGCTCACCCACGGTTGCCACTCCACCAAAATTTTGTTAACCAGATGTTTCTGAAGAAGTACAAAAATGTTGAGAATGTAACCATGACTAAAGAAAAAACCAAGTTTCGGTTGTGGTTCTTTCCTGTAGCCGATCAAAAAGAAGAAAAATTGCATATAAATTTTTATATGTATTATTACGTCGATATGCAATCCTTCCCGCCTAACTACATTCGAGCAAACAACAAAAAGTCATCAAACACGAATAAAAGTAACCAAGTAAACAATCACAACAAAATTCATCTATTCTGGTTAAAAGTAACCAACTGTGGCAACCGTGCCTCCACCCTCCGCCTCACGAAAAGAATTGCAAAGCATAAATTATTCAAAATTATTACACAAGTTGCAGCAGCTACTTTCACACAAATGGCACGTGGAAATACTTTCATTTGCGCTAAACTCGATGACTTACGTCGTACAGATCAGCTGTCGGCAAACCGCTCTAACAGTGGCCGAAATCGGAAAGGAAAATTGGCAAAAATCGCAGATAAAAATCAGTGAACTCCCTCAGCGCCTTTTCGCACAACAACGGTGCCTCTGACACGAATACGCCCACATACACTCACCCAACGGACGTGTCCCACTGGAGCTCCAGGAAACTTACAAGAAAAATCGCGAAATCCACAGCATTCAGGGAAGTAGCCACGCCAGAGTGTACAGAGCAACTCGTGGAGAAGTGCGTATCGAATAGTGTTCTCGTAAATCAAAGGTGCATGCGGCAACGAACCGGTAAGAATGGTCATCATGGAGCGCATCGTTACCGGTCTTTTCCCACACAACCAGCAACTGTATGCTCAACGAGGTTTATCTATCGAAGCCAACTCCATTCCGGCAGTAACTCTGGATGAGCTGATGGAAGCGGCAAAGGCGGTGAAGCCGAACAAAACTCCAGAATTGGACGGCATACCGAACAAGTCGACGATCGGAGCCATTAGCAAAGTCTGCGAAATCGCACGCAACACGATGATGGGAAAGAGATGGCTGGAAGGGACCAAGCCAACTGGAACCGGATACTGAATGCACTCCGCCGACTAAGGGTTCCGCAAACCTGCTGCGGATAGTGGATAGTTACTTTGAAGACAGAACTCTACTGTACGACACAAACGAGGGTCCAAAAACATACAAAGTTACTGATGGGGTAACGCAAGGATCGGTGCTAGGGCCACTGTTATAAAACGTTATGTACGACGGAGTGCTGAGAATCCCAAAGCAACACGAAATACATATCGTCGGCTACGCGGACAACATAGCCATCGTGGTAATAGCAAAGAGGCTGGATAAGGTCGCTAAAATATGCAGCAAAACGATTGCGAATGTAAAATCTTGGCTGAGCGAAAAAAACGGAAGCGGTGCTAATGAGCAGCCGGATGAAGGTGGAAACCCTGGAAATATGTGTAGACGAGCACACGATAACGTCTAAGCCATACATCAAATACTTAGTAGTCTTGTTGGACAGTCGGCTAAACTTCAAGGCGCACTTGAAATATGCGGGCGAAAAAGCGAACAAAGCAGGTGCTTCGCTCACACGACTAATATCGAACGTAGAGGCCCTAGGCAGCATACGAGGAGATTGCCAGCAACCTTCAGCACATCTATTATCCAGTACGCGGCGCCGATCTGGGCACCAGCAACCGAGACACCTTCATATCTGAAGGATGCGACAGCACACCGGTTGGCATCGCTCAGAGTCTGCAGTGCCTTCCGAATGCTGTCGGATGACGCTGTCCACGTAATAGCGGGCAGAATGCCTGTCGATATAGCGGCACGCGAGGCAGCAGAACTTCGGGATGCAGGAAACAAAGAGAGACAGAAGACCGTCAAGGCAAACAAAGCAAGAGAGTGGCAAGAACGATGGGACTCTTCCACGAAAGGACATTGGGCGCACACGCTCATCCCAGACATCGAGACTTGGCTGAAAAGAAAGCACGGTGAAACCAACTTTCACCTAACATAGAACCTCACAGGCCATGGATGCTTTAAGGCCTATCTCCACCGATTCGGGTACGAGGTAAACCCTTACTGTGACTATTGCTATAACGCAAACGGAGATGCGAAACATGTTGTTTTCCACTGTCATTGATACCAGCAACAACGAAGTCGAAGTCAACACCACAGACGCTAATCCACAAGATGCTGGAAAGGTATACGAATTGGACTGCAGTCGACCATTTCGCATCGGAAGTGATGTCGTTACAGCGGCGACACGAATGGAGCGGACGCGCGACTACCAGACTGATATTTATCTGAGACTAAACCTGTCCCGAGACGTAATGCCGGGGGGGGGGGGGGGGGGGTGATTTTTAGCCGATAAGAATCCGGCATACTGGCTGGAGCGCCTTCCGAAGATTTTCCAACTCCGACAGAAACAAACACACACACACATACATACCGAAGTATATCATACGTGCAGCATTGGCCCCCGCGGCCTTTAAGTGCAGCAAACAAGCCGGCGGCTCGCCCACAAGGAGTTGTTAAGCGTTTAATCAAATATTAATGTGTCCCTTCGACACAGCGACCGCACCGACCACGTGCCGTACACAGCAAGTGGCTCACTCAATTCGCCTGCGGGCGGCGGCTGGTTGGCCCCGAGCAAGTTTGCTGCCCCAACAGCCGGCGGCCGAGAGTTGCTGCTGCTTTCTCCTCGTTTGGTGGCGGTGATAGTGAAGTCGGCGTTGGCGTTGGCGTTGGCGTTGTGGATGATGCATTTGCGGCAGTTAAAGTCGCCGCTGCCGCTGCGCTGTACTCGTTGCCCTCATGTGTGATGTTGTTTTTGTGTTCTATTTGCTGTTTGCGCTTTGTGGTCAAAGTGCCAATTGACATTTTGAATTGCGGCAAATAAAGTTTAAGCGACGTAGGAGCGTTCACTACTGGCGCCCGGTGATTGATTGAAAAGTGTGAAGGTCGGTGTGAGAGGGCGACGACACAAGTTGTGTCATTGCGTTTGTTGCATAGCCGCATTCAATATTGAACGATTTTCATTTTTGGAACACATTGAACAATTTAAGACCATTCATAAAATCTATCTTATTAATCGGTTCTTTCTAAGGTATTAGAAAACAATTTATACAATATTAGCAGAGACCTAAAATAATTATGATCCATATTTTTGGGAATAATAAAATTGCCCTAATTTAAGAAATTTATATAATTATCGCTTTATAATAATTATTCCCAATAAGAAATTTTTTACGTGGCCTGTAACTATTACCATGTAATAAATATTTTTTAGTTGCATAATAACTCTTAAAAGTAACAAGTAATATATATTTTTCGTTGTTGATAATTATTATTTTGGGATTTTTTTGTTTACGTTGCTTCATAACTTTTATTTATGACTTTTTTAATGTACGTTACCGATAACTATTATTTTGTGAAAAAATTTTTTTTTACGTTGCTTCATAACTTTTATTTATGATTTTTTTTCATTTACGTTGCCGATAGCCAATATTTTGAAAAAAATTTGTTTTACGTTGAATTACCACATTTTGGATATGAATTGATTTTTAATTGTTTTAAATTGACAAACGCAAACTAACTGCAGAAACCTAATTTGCACCAACAACTAAACAATTAAAAATCAATTCATACTCAAAATGTGGTAAGGCAACGTAAAAAAAATCTCTTTCATAAAAGTTATGAAGCAACGTAAAAAAAATTTTCTCAAAATAATAGTTCTGGGTAACGTAAATAAAAAAGTCATAAATAAAAGTTATGAAGCAACGTAAAAAAAAAATCCCAAATAATAATTATCGAGAACGAAAAAAAAATTTGTTTCTCATTACAGTTATTACGCAACGTAAAAATTAATTGTCGTAAATAATAATTATAATCAACAAATAAAATTGATGTTGCATTGTAATAGTGTAACATTGCAATTATTTTCTTAAAAAATTTATAATAGTTAAGTCCCTGAAAATGAGTGAAAAACGTTCTTTTAAAATGATGTATTTGTTAAACTGGGGCTTATACCACTAGGCGCTAAATTGACTGATGTGATGTGATGTGATGCGATGTGATATGATGTGATGTGATGTGATGTGATGTGATGCGATGCGATGCGATGTGATGTGATATGATGTGATGTGATGCGATGTGATATGATGTGATGTGATGCGATGTGATATGATATGATGTGATGTGATGTGATGTGATGTGATGTGATGTGATGCGATGTGATGTGATGTGATGTGATGTGATGTGATGTGATGTGATATGATATGATGCAAGATAAGCGTTTAGTCACTGCGGCTATTGTACTACGCCCAGAGGGGAAAGAATGGGATATAGGAACGGCTGGCAGAAGAATTGTGGATGGGATTCGGGATATTTTCTCCACTTTTAGCTATTTTTATAGAAACCCAAGTAAATTGGGAAAGTTAAAGTATGAGCTTCACGCAAACTCTGGATAATAACAGTAAAATTGCTTGGTTTTGTCCACATCTTCGAAGGATGATTTATAAATTGGTTGAGCAATGATGCAAATGTTCCTCAGATGTCCAATGGTGGATCCAATCAATAAACAGAAATCCTGTCCCTCTAACTTAACAAAATTGAGCCATTGAGTGCGTAGTTCTATATTAATTGTAGAGTTTCTGCAGCCCTCATGCCAATAATTGCGATTGATTTTGTCTAATTAAGTATTCAGCTATTTCGTTTTAATTGATCAGTTAGCTTGATGCCCAGAACACAGAGAGAACAGAGAGAAAAAACTTTTGTAGTAGTGGAAATTTTCTTGAGGACTTTGACTACAGCCTGACTGTTTCTGAAGATTCCAACGATCCCTCTAAGAGAACTGTAATGCTTCAACATAGAAAAGAAAACTTTTATTAATTCGCACACCTTGCAACACCCAACTTTCTAACAACACTTACAACACAATTCTACACAATTTCAATGGGCCGTATTTATTTCAATCTGACGTGAGTGGCTTAAATGCCTCAATTTGTTGTAAACAACTTGAACGCACTTTTACATGGCAGCAGGCTATTCACTGCCAAATCCATTTTCAATGGGCTCGCCGTTTCCGTTTTACCTCACAGAATCTTTCAATTTGAATATCGCTAATTAAGAAACGAAGCGCTCAAGTGTAACTAATACGCCCACACAAAAGCAAACCACTGCAAAATGAAATTAAATTCCTGCCCTCTGCCGCACTGCTGACACACACACACACACACACACACATATATAGTTTCGTGCCTAAAAGTATGCCATTCAAATGAAGTTAACATTTGTGGATGTGTTTGAGTAGAAATAAAAAGTCGGCTGTTGGTTTTGATAGAAGAAGAAATACAAGAAGGGAAAGAAGATATTGCAAAATTAAATTAAGCTTCCGGGCGCCATGTCACTGCCAGTGCGACCGAAACACGCGCCCAACTACAGCAACACGCTCGCCAACTTCATTGTTTGCCGAGTTGCTGATTTCGCCGCCGCAGCCGCTTGCGGTTGGGCTCCGGTCGGCGGGAGTGTGCTGAAATGTTGAATGTTAGATTTTCAGCTTGATTTAATTATTTGCATGAAACTGCCAAATAATTACAAGCGGCGCAACTATTATGCAGCGCACGAGAGCAAAGAGCAACGCGCCCATTTTTGATTGGTACGCGGCAAAGCGTCCGCGGCGGCAGTGGCTCACATGCCTTTTAACTTTTGCCACCGCAAGCGCGGAATAATGGCGGATTAGCACACCACACGCGGCGCCCATGTGGTCGTGGCAGGCCGGCCGAGTGGCGGCGAGTGGCGCTTTCTGCCAGACTGCCGGGGCGGCATAAATTAGATATTTAGCTGCCACACGTCGCCAAGGAGGTCGTCTGACGGCACGACCCCAGAAAGTTAGAAACGACGGCTGCCAAGTGAGCGGGGAGTGGCGTGTGTGGGGCGGAGTGCATCTGTGTGTGTGTGTTGATATCTGCTTGAATTTATTTACAAGCCCTCCGGCGCTACGGCACACTCGCACCACAATGGGGCATATCTGTTTGTGTGCTTCTGTCCGTGCGCGGGTTAATTTAGTTAAAGTTGTTTAATTAATTACGAGCTCGCTATTAAATGTGCCCTTTTAAATGATTTGTTAATTTCGGCATTTACAATATTTAATTGAAATTTAAGCATGCCCGCACAAGCACACATACCACACGTACCATCGACACACAATAACAACAACAACAACAACAACTTAGTGAAAAGCACTTTGCGCCACAAAAAAGGGTTAACGGGTTAGACGGGTCGTATGAGCGATCTCACGCTCTCATTCGCACGCACGCACACGGCCGCGCGGCGTATTGGGGCTTTCAATTTGCAGCCGCTTTAGGTGCCCACTGGCGCTGTTTTTGTATTGTTTAACATATTTTGTCATTATTTTAAAATAATTGCAAACGTTTTTGTTGGGCTCGTTTGTTTGTGCGGCACACTTTTTGTGTTTTGTTTATTGCAAAATTAATTTTTAACAATGAATTGAAATATTTGCGCTTTGTGAATGCAAACACACACACACACACGCACATGTGCGTGTGGGAATATTTGTGCTCGCAGCCGCGTAAATGAATTTGAATTCGCATAAACAAATTTGCGCCGCTCGGCAAATCAATTAAACGGTCGGCATTACGCGCTCGCCGACAAAAACCCCATTGATATGCGCGACCATTGATACGCATTGAGCGCATAAACACCGCAAATGTTGCAACAGCGCGAAGAGCAAAAACTGGCGCCCAAAAAAACGCTCAAAGTACACATAAATAATTACTTATTAGCAATTAATTATAGCTTAAACACTGGCGCCAGATGTAATCGAGTTCATTAGGTGGAATGCAATCGTTTTGCTGCACAATTAGACAGCAATAAAGCATTTATTACGCCGTAGCAAGAGCCATGGCCGCGGCCTGGGGCCGTGTCGAATTTGTGATGGCTTAGCGCAAATATTGGGATGGTATATGATTTGCTGAATAAGTATCAAATTCGGCATAACCAAGCGTGAGTGGCGCTTTTGTGCGCAGGCATCGAGCTGCAACTGATACGATACCAATTTGCGCTTCACCAACGAACGCGCTCGGGTTGCACTTGTCGGACGTTAATCGAAAATTTACACCGGAAGATTAGATGACTCGGAGCTTAACCACACATGGCTGACGTGTACGCTGGCTACAGCCAACTGCCTGCAGCGCTCTTCAGACTTAATTAATTTGTCTTCTGCCTGCGTGCGTCCGCTTTGTGCCGAGTTGTAACATCCAAGTTGTAACATTTGGCAGCTTTTGAATTTTGATTCGGTGCGCAAGGTTCATGACAGAACACACATAATCTGGCGAACGCTCAACTCGAAAATATTTTGCTACAAATACAACATGGCTGTTATCTCTACACATATAATTTGTTTTGTTTGTTCTGACTAAATGACTGACTGACAGATTCATCATCGCCCATCCCAAACCGCTGAAGCTACAAATAAATAAATACAAATATTAAATTTGAACTGTAGGTATAGCTTGAAGAATGTACCTCCGCTAAGACGGGATTTTTTGAAATTCGGGGTTAAAAGGGGCAAAACATGGGTTAAGGTGTTGTATGAAGAAACGCGATTTAATGGACCTATTGATTTTAAATTTGGTGAAGAAAATTCAAATAAAAAATAATTCAACACATATTTTTTATTTTATCGAAACTCACGAGGTCAACAATGGGTTAAGGTGCGTATGCGAAAAAACTACGAAAAACTTTAAAGTTAGTGAAAACACTCGAAATCAAAAATAATTTGACACATATTTCTCAAATATGAAAATCAAAACGTAAAGAGATGAACCAACGGTTAAAAGTTAGTATGAAGAAATATTATTTTTACGCCTTTTGACTTAAAACTTGGTGAAAGTACTCTCAGTGAGAAATAAAAAACTGACGGGGTCCACGATGGGTTAAGAGTTTATATGGAGAAACTGTCAAAAAACTTGAATAAATGGGCCTATTGACTTCAAATTGGGTGAAAGTACTTTAGTGAGAAAAAATTCGACACATGTTTTTCATTTTTTCGAAAATCAAAATATAACAGGGTCAACCATGGGTTAAAAGTTTGTATAGAAAAACAACATTTATGGGCCTTTTGCCTTCAAACTTAATGAAAGCACTTAACATGTGAAATATTTTTATACGTGTTTTAATTTTTTTCGAAAATCAAAATCTGACGGAGTCAACGACGGGTTAAGGGTTTGTATGAAGAAACTGTGAAAAACATGAATTAATGGGCGTATTGACTTCAAACTTGGTGAAAGTACTCTTAGTGAAAAATAATTGGACACATGTTTTCCATTTTTTCGAAAATCAAAATTTAACAGGGTCAACCATGGGTTAAGGGTTTGTATGGAAAAACAACATTTATGGGCCTTTTGACTTCAAACTTATTGAAAGCACTTAACATGTGAAATAATTCGATACGTGTTTTAATTTTTTTTCGAAAATCAAAATCTGACGGGTCAACGACGGGTTAAGGGTTTGTATGAAGAAACTGTGAAAAAACATGAATTACTGGTGAAAGTACTCTCAAAATTTAACAGGGTGAACCATGGGTTAAAAGTTTGTATGGAAAAACAAGATTTTATTGGCTTTTTGAATTCAAACTTAGTGAAAGTACTTCAAATGAAAAATAATTAGATAAGTATTTTTTTTTTAATCTGACCGGGTCAACAAGGGGTTAAGATAAACTTGATTTATTGGCCCCATTGACTTCAAACTTGCGTGCAAAGCCGCGGGACCTGCTAGTAAGCCATAAACCTTCAGCCATCGACCGGGGCAAAAGGAAAATCTCTTAAGAAATTCCAGCACGTTATAATTTAAAAATGTTTTAGGATTTGCAAAACTCATTACCAAAATAATACGAGCTCATTATAATTGTACAAAAAAAATATAAAAAAATTAAAATTAATATTTTAAAGCATTTAGAGGCAAAGTAATATAACATAGTAAATAGTTCTTAAAGCCTTTTTATGACTTTGAAACTAATAAGATTTTCTGTGATATAAAGAACATGTTGCCTCACAAATCATTTTAGAAACGTTACTATTCTCAAAAAAGTTATTTGATGCTTCGTTGAAGTTTGGATGGAGAACATTAGATATAGTCGCTAAACGGGACACCGACATGCCAGGACATGTCTCTGAAAACCTAAACGTATGGTTGTCAAAATTTATGGTAATGTTTACAAAGTTGCATCAGTTGTGTTGTAGACACATTCAGGCTTGAAGTAATCCACTTTAACAATTTCGGCAAATTGATAGCAAGTGGTTCTCTGATATTTTTGGGACATGATTAAAACTTTAGTATTAGAAAAATAGGAAGAAAGCGTTAAATTCTGTGGTAAAATAGTTTGTTAATTATATTAAAAAGTGAACAAAGTTTCGGTCGGTCTAAACACATAACACTCAACACTTTAACACCATTGCCAGTCATATATAGTACGTTCGTAAATACCAGATTATTTTGATTCATATCAACAATTTCGTATCTCGGAAAGTACATTTATATGGCAACCCCACTCAAAGTCGGCAGATGATATTCAGAAGTACAAGTCGTATCAAGTTTAACTGAAGGACATTTTCGAAATCGCGCCACGGCGTCATTGCCGATCTTTGGGAGAAAAGATCGAAAAGGAGTGGGATCCGAAATTGTCTTCTTTACGCGAAGTCAGAACTTGAATTGGAAAATCTCAGTGACAAAATAAATCACATAAATATAAATCACAATCTTAATGACAAAAAAGTTGCTTTCGCGCAGTTTTATCGCAACGTTGAAAAGCCGCTAACTAAGTAAATAATTCAACATAATTCCAAAGTTCCAAAGAGTTCATGTCGCTCATTTTCAGCATAAAGTCAGCCATTGCGCGAAGAAGAATTTCAGAAATATTGAATCTCAATTAATTGAAACCGCATTTACTGATAAAAGACCAAATGCAGCAGAATACTTAACCAAAGTGCCAAGCAAGAACAACCACATCCACATTGACTTCCTGACGCGTATTTTGCTCGGCGTGCATTATCGGCGCGACATGAAAGAATTTTACGAGCGCACTTTTATCTTTACGACGCGTCATTTAAAAAATGCCCATTTTTTTTTTAAATTACCGCCGCTTGGTGAGCGGGTTTTTTGTTTCACAGAAAAGTCTTGTTGGAAAATTTGCGTTGCGCTGCGTGTTGATTGTATCATTTAATAAAATTTTAGCGGCGTCTTCTGTTCATTCCTGGCGCTGCCGTTGTTGCTGCAAAGTGTTTTTTTTTTAATTTGGGTTTATATGCAGTGTTGCCAGTTTGGCGATTTTATAGCCAGTTTAAGCTTTTATTTGCAATGTTTTGTAATAAAAATTGTTGAAAAGCTATTAGCTATTTTTGGGGTTGAGAAGTCAAAGATGTCGCGCCTTACTGAGGATACAGCAGCACAACTTTGCTTTAGGCTGGGTTCCCGGACAAGCGCGAAGATGAGTTACCATGAAAGGGTGCAGAGCTGACTAACAGACTACAGGGAACTTTGTGCATTCTCCCATCTCTGCCTCGTATCTACACATTGATTGGAAAACATACAGGAACATTAAATCTTCCTGAAACAATATGGTCGCTTGTGACAAATGCTGTACTATGTGACCGAGGTCGCTAATTTGTTGTTCAAATGAGCAGCCTGATTGTAGTTATCACAGGACTCTAAACCACAATGTTTATGCTCATTACTTCTTGTACTTGGACACTTGTCGTCCAGCCACGATTTCAAGAACCAGAGACCATCGAACACTTCCCATGTCTTTACTCAACTCTATGCTGTCGCTTTTTGGGGTTTTGGTTCCAGTCTAGTCAGAGCAATGCATCAAAAGCTGATCTATCAAATGTACACAACTTCATCATAAAGTCGAATTGGTTAATAGACTAAAATTCAGGTAACAGATGGTTGCACATTCCTTCATCGAAGACACAATAAACCTTTTTTGGGGGTTCTGAGAATGGCACTTTGCAATCAAATAAACTTTTTTCTTTTTCATTAAAAAAATTATAAAACAAAGTTTTTTTTGTCATTGATGCAGCTAAAACTTTTACAATCTGGCAACCCGCGTCTGTCTCCTTTGTCTGAGTTGCCAGTTTCGAAAGAAACGAAAGAAAGAACAAATTGAGTTCGAGTTGGCAAATACAACAACAACAACTACGAAGCAAATAAAATGCCGGCGCCAAGTGTTTTTTATATGCGCGACACTAATTTCAGAAAAAAAGTTACAAAATTGACAATTAGACGCTAAAAATAACAACAACAGCAGCATAATAAGAATGGGTAAAGGTGCGAAAAATTGCAAAATTCCACCAACAGAAATGCGTCACGTTCCACGCGCATATAAACGCCACCCTGCCCGCCAGACCTAACTGCGTCCGGTTGACGCTGGCTTTGCACCGTTACGGCAGCGTTTTTACGCTTAATTAGTAGAAATGAAATTAGCGCGGGGGAGCGGCCATTGGCCGTGTTGCGGACGGCGGACGAGGGAACCTTCGGGCTGGCACTGTCGACGCCGCAAAACACAAATTACATTTCGGCAATTACTGCCAACGTGCTGACGTCGCGACGCGGCGAAACAGCAGCCGCATCTCGGCCGCAGCGATGCTCGGCGTAATTAAACTTACCCTGAAATGCGTGGGAGACGTTTCGGCGCGCCGCCAACCGGGCCAAACACGCGGCGGCGGAGGCGAACGGAGGAAATGCTGCTCGCCGCGCACAGCCGCTACGTGCCAGTTGCGCTTGCGACCAATCAGACGAAGAGGTGGCCGACCAGCTGGCAGTGCAGGCGTGCGTGCCGCGCCGCTCTCCTTTTGGCACGCGCCCCTACCTCGGATGTGCGTCGGGATGGCTGCAAATAGACAAACATAAATTTCGTGTGAGTTACTTGCAGCAAATTTAAATTTGCACTTCACTTGAGTTGTGCGCGCCGCCGCCCGACACGGACGCCGACAAATATTTAGCCAGCTTAGAGGCGAAGACGCCACCCGAGTCTGGCTGGCTATCAGCCGGCGCTTTTAATTTCAGCCGCGCACAGCCATTAAGCGATAAGCTCCGCACCAGCGCTGCGCCGCACCCCTCACCCACAAATGCCGCTTGCCGCCACTGGGACTGGCAGCTGGCGCGAAACATGTGCTGCGTTGTCGATAAAATTCGCACTCTGCCTGACTAAACGTGGCTGTGCTCGGCTGCGGTTTAGAATTCCGTCAAATGGCGCCACATTCAACACTTCTAGCGCCGCTGCCGCTGCCGCAACCGCATAGCGAAGCCGTTGTTGCATGCTCGACTAATAACAACAACGATCCCAGCGTTGATGGCGTATTGAGTGTGGAATCAGACACTCGCCATGCTCTGGCATGGTGCATGAGGCGAACAGAAGATGACATTGAATATTAAAGCACTCGAGTACACACTTAAGAAATTTTACTGGAAATTCGAGAAGCTTAACAAAACTGTACACGGCGAGTTAATGCAGTTCGCTCTTTCGTGGGAGACGCTTTTTTGGAAGCTCTGCATTTCGAGTTAACCCTTTCGCTACAGGTTTTTACTGGGGAAAGTTAAAATTTTAAATTTTTTTAGCAATATTCCATAAGAAATTTTTTAATTTTTATACTCGGACCCTGTATTTTAGAGTGTTTTTCTATGAGAGCAACCTTATCGTTGTGACTGTAATAATTACTTAAACATAAAACTTTTTACGCATAACGAAAAGTTGAATATTTCTTCATTTACTTCAGCCAAAATTAAAAAAAAAAGTATCTAAATTCAAAGAAAATGTCAAATTAAAAAGTTCTCTAATTTTTTCTGCTTCTTCTTCCTTTAGTATGTCAAGATATACCTTTAAAAAAGTGTATACTTCTCTTCTTTAAACTTAAATATTCAGTTTATTAATTTCGTATTTTTCCTAAAACTTCAAGCTATTCTAAAGACCAAGAAAAAAATGTATTCTTGCAACCATAGAGGATGCCGACGTCCACAAAGTAGCAAGTTGTCATATGGCAACAAAATAACGAAAGGGTTAAGAGATCAAACTTGAACGACTTCGATACTAAAGTGAGTTCGCTAAGAATTGCACAGTTTTGCTTACGTTCCGAATTACGCCTCAAAAAGTTTGAATTTGACACACGTGTCTCATAGGGCTAAAATCGTCGACTTGTTGCTTTATGTGCTAAAAACTATAACTAATGAAATCATGAAAAAAATAGAAAACAAAATAATGTTTTCTGTGGAATTACATTTCCTTGAAATTATTTGCAGGAATCTGATTCCCAACAGAATCTCATGCTAAACAATATTTTTAAAGCCTCCCAAGCAAATCCCAAATCGAGTTACACCAAATGTACCCAAAGCATAAAAATCGTTCATGTATGTAATTAATATTTTTCAGCGACTTAAATAGTTAAATAGTTTTACATAAATTATATTTAATATTTTTCATAACCGTATATGTAAAATTAACAGATTTAGCAAATTCATGATGAAGGCTTTGTCACCTCTTATCACACCCAAAAAAGTTGTATTCATTTATGCGCCACTCTAACACAATTTTACAGTTAATTTATTTGCTTTCTCGTTTGTATAGTGTCATTCAAAGGCAACAATAACAACAAAACATCAACAAACAGTCCGCATGCATAGCCAAGGCACGTACGGCGCTCTTGAAGTTGCAGGCAAACAAAAAAATTGGGTTAAGGTGCGGCTGTGAGCTGTGGCTGGAGCATGTAAAATGCAAATTCGCAGGGTAATTAAGATTTTCCGAACATGTTGGCTATGTATGTACGTGTGTGAGGTTGTGCGATAAAGACGTGCTTCATGTGGCGCCACAAACGCAAATAGCGGCGCAGATGAAAATTTCAAAGAAAGCAGACACTATGAAAAAATTGCGTTTATATTTTTTGTGAACACAAAATGTTGAAATTTAAAGTGTTAAAGTGATCTGATTTATATATCGAGTAAGTAGTATTAAGTTATTACCCCAAGAAGGCAATTTTTGGGCCCATAAAACCCAGTTGTGATGTCACAATTTAAAAGCGTTTTATCATGAAGCAGTTGGAGATATTTAAGAAGCTAAGAATCGACACTTCTTCGGTTCGTCAACGACCGCAGAAGGGATTGAACAGTGATATAGAGACTAGGGAGTCGTTCCTAGAGCTTTTTGCGAAAGTAATTTCAGAATAGACCGAGCCGTTTTGCATGGATACCAATTAAACAATGTA
The DNA here is from genome assembly GCA_964056695.1 of Melieria picta. Taxonomy (NCBI): domain Eukaryota; kingdom Metazoa; phylum Arthropoda; class Insecta; order Diptera; family Ulidiidae; genus Melieria; species Melieria picta. The sequence goes on along the minus strand of OZ057398.1, from coordinate 101,703,888 downwards.
CTCTGTTAACCTCTTAAAAGTTGCAAGTTCTCTGGAATGTCCCTGTTTCCTGGCATCCAAGTAAGACACTGGTAGCTGCAAGTAACTGGTCGACAGGCTCATGAAAAGATTTCCTGCAGTTGGGAACAGTTCGAGATTTAATGCAGACTGAATACAGAGCCTTAAGAACGACTTCCAGCTCAAACCAAAAGGTCCTTCGTAATAGTTTCAAACCAATAATGCCGCATGTTTTAGCGAAAAGATTTTTCTACTATCAGTACAAGACAGCTCAGATCTCTATGATGCGTGGCGATTTCTAACTAAGCAATTACCACAAAGAAAGACTGATGCATCTAAAATCTGTCTAATTCAGACAATCGATAATAACACCGTGCGGCAAAAATCAAACATAGTAATACCAAACATAGACCAAACATAGTAATACTGCGTACTCAGTTTTTCATTTCTACATTCTTTGTCCTTTTAAAAGGACTTCAAAATTTTGAAGGGGATAAAAAATACAAAAATATAGGTAATACCTCGTGAGAATATGGCGATATGTACATATAACAAATAAAAGAAAAAAGGCTCAAGAATTTAAATAAAATTGATTTTTTGTACTTCATTAGAATTGCAGCTTACATCTTTTTTTTAATAACTTTCGAGCCAATAAAGTTAGAGAAATGAAATTTAGAAAATTTGAAATTTTGGGTTTTAACATACTTACTTTTCAAGAAAATTCTATATAAATTTTCAAGGATATAAAGGATTAAAAAAAAAGGATTAAATTATTTCAAAGGACCTTTTTCATATCCCTTTTTTACAAATAGATAAAAATCAATTTTATTTAAATTGTTGAGCCTTTCTTCTTTCATTTGATATACATATCGCCATATTCGAGGTTAAGTATTTTTTATTTTTTTTTTTATTTTTTATCCCCTTCAAAATTTTAAAGTCCTTTTAAAAGGACAAAGGATGTAGAAATGAAAAACTAAGTACGCAGTATTACTATATTTGGTCTCTAGTTTCACGCACATATGGATTTTTCCGGGTGTGAAAAATGCTGTTGCACGGTGTAATGGCTACAAGCCAGGTTTTTGTCATTGTAAACATTTTCTCAGTGTAGCGTCTTGGCAATAGCCAACAGAGCAAGTTTGTTGCAACACTTGCAGTCACATGTCTGTCACCGGCAACAGTCTGTTTCCAGCCACATGTCAGACACAGCAAAGCTTGGAAAAACTATAATAGAAGCGCGTTTGATGCAGCCGACGCAGCCAGCACACACGTGCGGCATGCAAAGCCGATTTGCATAATTTCGAAGTTGCAACACCAAATGGGTGGATTTAATGAAGCGGTGTTGCGGCGAGCGAATGGTGGGGCTGGTGTAACGCCGCCAGCCTCTGCCGTCGTAAAGAAAATGTATGCAAAATCTAATTTTGGCGGCGACGGCGAACGTTTAGACGCCGTTTCTTTGATGTCAGCCGATGTCGCGGCGCGAACGAGCATATGGGCTGCAGGGCACCAATTCGGATTTAATTGCATTAAGTGCGGCATTTCATTAACTGGCGTTGAGTTGCTTTGTCGCCGGAGTTGCTTACACATAACCTCAACAATTGCCATCAAGCGGCGGTGTATGGCGCCCGCGGCCATCAACCAGCGCCTCATTATTTCGTGTCGTCGCTTTTAACTACTGAAATATATGGGTAAAGTTTTTTTACGCACGTACTATTTTTTTACGCGCCACATAACGGCGAGAAGCCAGCCGAAGAGACTACAAGATGCATTTCTCGGTAAACAGCAATTTCGTAGCCCATTTAACTTGCAGCACTGCACATAAATTCCCAATGGCAGACACGACACACACACACACACACACACTGGCTAACAAAACAATTTTTCCCATTTTACGGAGACGTCGAGGGAAAAAGTTTCCCCCTCTGACATTTGTTGTTTTTGTCTTGCTTTTGGACTGTTATTTTGCGCTGATGATTAATACCGGAAAATTTAAAAGTTTTCATTTCCAATTGCAGACGCTTCGAAGCAGAAAATAGCAGCGACGCCGAAGCGCCGATAGTTGGTTGCCATAGCCACAGCAGCGTCGTGCTCTGACGTCACACAATGGCGACGCGCTGCAGTGGATTTCCATATGGCCGCATGGGCGTGGCTCTTGCTGAATAACGCGCCTGGACCATAACTGAAAGCAGAAGCAGCCAAACACGGCGGGAAGGAAGTCTTTATAAAAATCTTAAACGCTGCTTGCATGAGTAGCAACTCTGGCGTTTATATCCACACGCAGATGGGGGAGTGTGTGTATGTATTTGTATAAATGTTTATGTATGCGTGTGTGTGTGTGTCAACTGGGTATATGTGAAATTTATGACTGCAGTTGTTGGTCAATAAAAATTCAAAGTTTTTCTTCTTGCAGCAAAAGTGGCGCTAGTTGTTTTTATTGTTGTTGTTTTTGGTGTCTAGTATATTTGCTTGTTGCGAGTTGCTGCTGCTGCTGGCGGTGTATGTAGTTATTTTGTTGTCGTCGCCGTCGCTGTTATCGTTGTCGCCGTGCAACACTTCGGACCGCACGTTGCAAATGAATTTCATTTTATTGCAAAGGAATTTATGATTTTGTTTTTCCCTTGGCAACAACAACTACATAATAATAAAATTCAAGCAGATAAAGACAACAACAGCAAGAGAAATTTTAACATTTGCGGTCGACATTAGCGACGAGCGGAAGCGACGCATACACTGGGACAAGTCTGACGAAAAAAATGATACAATAAGTTCTTTTCAAGTGTTTCTATTAGATTTTGCTTTTTAGAATATTAGTCAATATTGCAGATGGAGAAATATTAAAAAAGTTTTTAAAACGTAATTTGTTAAGATTGTGAAATGAGGCCCGGAGTTTTTGCACTACTCTACAAATATTGGACTCATTGGGTGCTCCTAAAAAAGTATATTCTGAACTAATTTTTGGTCACCGAATGCAAAAATAAAAATATTTTTTGTTTTAAAAACTTAAAAAAAAACCTGTTTTTAGGCGACTATTTCAGTTGTTAGCACTTATCTTGTGAACGTAATCGTCTCATAAATGTAAACGGTGCACCATCCAGAAGGAAATGTCTGGCCAATGCAATGCTGTGCAAATCAGATAAAATTTGGTGGAAAGTTGAAAGACTGAATGTCCAACATTTTAAAAAATAATCACTTTTTAATTGTTTCTATGCATAAAACAATGTTATTTCCTTTGTTTTTAAAATCTGAGGTAAAATAAGTTATTGGTGTAACAGTTGAAACATGAAACAATTTTAAAGCACTTTGTGAAACCACGGGACAAAATTAGAAGGACTGGTCCGTTCTTCATAAAATTTGGTATACTAGATAACCATGGTCTGCTGAATTGAAATCTCCATTATGTTTTTCTTAAACTTTTGTAGTTTGACAATGTTTGAGACTTAAATTTGCAATTTTCGTCATTTTTGGTGAGCTATAGCAACGAGTGTGTTGGCTAGATTTTTCAGATTTTACATTTAATCCGTAACGTCAACATTGATAATTGCAAAGAGTAACATAAATTGTCTAAGGACCCTTTAGTTTTTCAATAAAAACGATAATAATAGACGTATGTTTCGCTTTTTTGCAGTTTTCTAAATTTTTCATGCTGATTGCATACTTTTAGGGATGAAAAAAAAATTTTGTCGAAAAATAGGTGTTTAGACCACTTTTCAAATAGAATTATTTTCTGACATCGGAAGATATCGGAGGATGTAATTACATTATCCGACAAAGAAAGAATGCTTCTTAAAATTAAAAAAATCCAGGAACATACTTTCACATACTTTTTAGATATTTTCCTCTAAGTTTTGCCAATTTTTCGATTTTTAATTTAGAAAAATATTTTGAATTAAAAGTGATGTAAAAGAATCAGCTTTGCAAATTTTGAGAAAACATTAAAAGCGAAAATGGCCACATCATTTCTTAATATATATTGAAAGTTTTAGCAACTTCTTGGTAACCATGTATTTTAACAATTTTTTTTACTCAATAGACTAAAACACAGAAAATATGTGTTTACATTTTTTTGGGAAAAAAGTTTCAACTTTGAGCGCTTTTGCACACACACTAATTAATTTTTTGCACAGATCTTTCGGGGTTTTCTTAGTTGGAGTTTTACCTTTCAAATGACATCAAAATCATTAAATTCTGAGACTATAAATTTTTGGAATATTGTCTATGGAACGAATCACTGTGCCATGGCCCAGCGGCACCGTAAGATCGATCAGACCGGTTGTTTACTACATGCCCAATAAATTTCGATACAAATATAGTCTGAACGTTTGAAGTCAATCTGATAATTATAAATATAGTAAGATCGTAGGGTTCGTGGCCTTGGCTGCTAAAATATTTGGTAAAGTTTGGCTGCACCTGTCACTGACTTGTTCCACTGTCCAAACGCAGCGCCAAATAAACACGCAGCAAATACACACTCACGCACACGTTAACTCATACCGCCGCACTTGCTTAGGAACAGGTGAAGTTGCGCGCCGGTGAAGTCGCTCGGCGGCATTTATGGCGCGTACGCAAACTTTATGCGTTTTTCATCGCATAAAATCCGCTCATAAATACTTGCAACATGCCAACAATGACAACAACACCAACGACTGGAGACACATGAAGAAGAGAAGTGTGCACGAGCAACGCCATTTGGTCGCTTTTAGTTTTGGTGGCAGCGCGCATTTTTGGCAGACATGCAACAAAATGTGGCCCGAAGTTGCGCTGAGTGGGCACAGTGGCAGGTGGCAGGTATGAGCATGTGTGTGTGTGTGTGTGTATTTGGTTGCAGCCATGTGAGCTTGCGGATTTAAAGTTAAAGTGGCATTTGAAAGTTCCTCTCAACTCGACGCAGCAAAACTTCCGCTGTCGCTGCCGTTCTTTCACTCGCCTTCCCCTCGTACCGCGGCCGCTTTGTCGTCGCTGTCGACTGCATTTGGCACCGCCCCGCCGATCCGGCTGCCGTCACTCCCACCGCCTAAACTGTCGCTTCAACTCACTTGACTTCTTTCGTTACAGTTTTTTGCATTGCTCTTTTTCAACTCTCTTCTTTATCTTTGTGCTTTTTGTTCACATTTTTTCGCTTTCGCTTCGCCGCTTTTCTTTTCATGCGTCTTTCTGCACAGTTTCTACTTCCCCTCCCACCTAACACTTTTTTGTGCATTTTATGTATTTCAGCTGGCATAAAGTTTGCTCCTTTCTGCATTTCTGATTTAGTTCAAAAGTTTAACTTAAAAACATTTCTCTCCCTCATGCAGACACTCACACACTCGCACACATACACACACACAGTAAGCGGCCCCTCGTGGTGGCTGCTGTTGCCACGCCTGCCCCCTCCCCCCTACCATTTCCGTTGACTTTATAAATATATCAAGTGAAATGTTAACGGTTTTATCTCTCCGTGTTTGCGCAGTTAATACTCAACTTTTCTGTTTTTTCCCAAACCCCTCAACCCACCGCACCCGCCATCTTCCGAGCCGCCATGCCGCCGCGCTCTGTCATAATTTATTTCTGAAAATAATGCGCCATTAAAAAGTTGAGCTGCGTTGAGTCATGTAGCGCGCTCCTACGAAGCGCGGCTGGTGGCGCCCCCCGTTTGCAAAGCACAGGATGCGGCAAGGCGCGAGCTGCATTTCTAATTAAAAGCCACAGCGAATGGCGAATTACCAGCGGATCGCTTAACGCCGGTGGGGTGGGGAGCGAGTGGGCAATTCGATTTAGAAATTTTTCAATTTATCCCAAAGATTTGCGCTTAGATTTCGAGTGCATCGAACAAATAAACACGTACTTGACGAGCGCACTCCAAGCAAATACAAACACAGAAAAATTTGTTTTTATCAAAGAATTAATTAGATGGCGCCGTTTGTTGTTGGGAAGGGAAGGATCGCTGTCATGGAGAAATTAACTGAGATTTCGTTGGCCAAATGCTGGTGAGGATGATTACATTAGTGTAAGAGTGTCTCTGATGGAGATGAAGAGATCTGTTAGGACGTAGCAAAATGAGCGGTCAGATAACAAAGGAGGGCTGGGAAGAAGATTGTCGACATTTCGACTATTGAATAAGCGGGATAACACCACGAAATTGTGAAATAGATATACAAATCAGTAGCAGGCAATATTGATCAACTCTTTAGAAGGCATTTAGCCGTGATACCAATAAGGGTCTTATTTTACATTGGAAAACTCTCAGACGACTCATCGCACAGATAACGTGGCATAGAAATTGCAGCCGATATAGTGCAGGTCCCAAACCTGTTGAAAAAGAAAAAGTCAAGAAGAAAATGAGAAGAAGAGTTTAATAAGAGAAGAGTTGGGAATTGACCATATAGTTCTGACCTCAATGGTGCATCCATTATATTACTATTGCTTTCTTTCTATGCCATTCTTTCCAGATTTCCAGTAAAAATTATCCAGTAAAAAATATCAGGAGAGTAAGCGAGCTTACGCTCCCAAAAATGAAATATCCAAAAATGTGAACAAACAGCAATTTGTAAGAATTTGCAAGTTTTAACTCTTGGTTACACCAGTGGTACTTCGCACTCCCACAATACACAGTAAAAAGGGTGTAAACAGGAGGGTTAAAGAAAGAAACAGCTGATCTAACAGTTTCATTTGAGGTTTGAAGCGGTAGGGAAAATTAAGTTTAATTAGACATTTAATGCAAAAGACAAATATTTCGTTGGGCTCAGTCAGCGATTCAGACTCGCGAATGCAAAATTTCTTTGCCGGATGCATTTTCCTCCAAATGTTTACAAAATTTCTTTTTCTGCAGTCGATCATATGGCAACCACTCATATATTTTTCTTGTTCTTCTTTTTACTGGCAAAAAGTTACTGGAAAAAATTTCTCCAGTAAAAACTTGCAAGTTCTCACGAAATGAACTGTCACTTTACGCTCTCAGTTTCTCTCTCGTTACTGGAGATTTGGCGTCAACAAACAGGATCCAGTAAAAATTTGTACAAGTTTGTACAAATTCGTACAAATTATTCTCTGTCAAACAGACCTGATGTTTCACGGGCGTGGAATCATGAATTTTCCAAAATTATCATTGATTAAAGTTCATTCTATGCACAAGAACTGTCCCAGGAAAAAGAGCATATTCTACCAGCGCAATCTGTTGCTGGGTACATACATTTGAAAGGCCTAACCTTCTCTGACATGCTGTCAAAATTTTATGACATTTGGTTCAGTATAAACCAAGTTTTTGCGCCAAGAGTGGCAGTTTGTTTATAGCATCGGACGGAAAATGAGCTTCGAACAAGGAGTCAATATTAAGTTTTGTTTTAAACTTGGTAAAACTTTTCCCGAAACATTCAATTTGATGAAAAAAATGTATGATGACGATTGTTGATATCGTCCCAGAGTACATGAGTGGTTTGAGCGATTCAAGGACGGTCGTAAAGACATAAAGGGCGACGAACATCCAGGTCCTTCCAATACTGTGGTTACTCGAAGTAACATCGAAGAAGTGCGTGAATTCATAAAAAATGAGCCGAAAGCGTCATTGCGATACATGAAATTGGAATTGAAGATGTCCAATAATTCAAATTATCTGCGGAAAGTGTGCGCGCGCTTTATTCCACACAAATTGACTAATTAAAAAATTCGCCGATTTTTTGGTCAAAAATTCCATTTTTACCATCAATCAGTCGCCCTACTCACCTGACTTGGCTTCGTGTGACTTCTATCTGTTCGGTAAAATTGGTCGATGAAAGGACAATAATATCCTGATGTTGGAGCTATTCAAAAGGCCTAACACTGCCCAGCTCTTCACATACCCAAACACTTCCATGCTTTCATTTCTTCTTTGAACCAACGCACAGTGCTTCGAGGCCAAGTTTAGGGATGCATTCCTGATCTGACTCGCCCTACAAATTTAGCTTTGTCCACAGGCATCTTTAAATTGGATATACACTTGACAGATTCTTTAAACGGTTATGGATTATGCTACTTTTAATCTAACCTGACTCTCAACCCATAAAGAAGTTTGATCATCAATCACTTTAACAATGCTTTGCAAAATCATCTCCTAAGTAACTTGTGCTGAGCCTAATTGTGCCAGTATGAAATCACTCAAAATGGAGAAACAAAATTTTCGAAACATATCAACAGCTCGCAGCAAATTGTTTCAAGTCCCCTCAAAAGTGCCTCTCATTCAAATTTGCAGCATTTCGATAAGCTTACACAATTTAAACGTTATCCTTGATCTAATCTGCAAATCTGTGCTCGGCAAATATTTGCAGCGAAAATTTCTGATTAGAAAAAGTGGACATGGAAAAATGGCCGGAGGGCAGAAGAACAGCAAAAATGCAAACTTCTCAATAAAAGCAGCGAGAAAAGAGAATTGATAAAAATCTTGTAAATAACTCAAATGAATGCGCTTCATTGCCTCGGCGGGCGCCCAGCCGCGCACACTTGAACAAGGTGGCAAGTCCCTTGGCGCCACTCAGCATCAGCACCAGCACCAGCTGCAGCCACAACAGCACCCAACCCCTTCTACCCATTAATATTTTTGTGCTCATCAGCAGCACCGCACTCAACTTTCACATCTCTGTGACACAATTCCGTTTCGTTTTGAATTGGTTAAGCGAGGCAAGTTGAAGGGTTGGGGCCAAGGGGAGAAATGAAATGAAATCACTCTTCATGATAGATGAAATCTCGCCTGTGTTGCGCTGTAAGCCGTGCGCCGTCCTCCATGCTGAGTTGTTGCCATTTTTCTGCTATGTTGGTGTGCTTAAGCTGTTCTTGTTGTTGCTGTGGTTGTTGGTTTTTAATACATTTTTGATGAGAAGCAAACAACAACCAGTGATTTCACCACGATTGCAACGTGTGGAGCGCGAGCGATGCAAATAGACAAACAACCGCCAACCGCATGTTTGAAATTTGCGCTGAACGTTGTGCTTGTTGAATTTCTGAAAGTGCTGCTTTTTGTTTGTTTTTGATTTAATTTAAATAGCTTTTTGTGCCACACGTTTTTTTTTTTTGCAGCATTCATTTTTGCTACTCTTTTGGTTAATTTTTGATCAAATGATAAAACTTGTTACAATGCCAAAAGCGTTGTCGTAGCTTAAATCAATATTAGTTGTTTTGAATTAGTGTCAAAACACTCTGTTAAGTGATTCGAAGACAAAAACAATTACAGTGTTAGATATATGCAATATTAATGTGGCACTTCAATAAGAGATATTTACTTCAACTTTTAATTTTTTCTTTCTTACATGAACTTACAAGTACAACAATTTTTTGCCAATTTAGTATTACATGCTTTTTAGAGTGAACTCAATTTTTCAAAGAGGGCATTTTGTAATGATGCCACCCATATGTGACTTAGTGCATTGGAAATTTCATAAAATTTGGTACACTGGAAGCGAAGTAAAAGTCTGTTTTTGTCACTGGTACAAAAATTCGATGCTAATTTGCAAAGAGAAAATATTAAGTTTTGTTTTAAAGTTGGTAAAACTTTAACCGAAACATTTCAATTGATGAACCAAGTTTGTGGTGAAGATCGTTCATCCCGTGGCAGACTTCATGAGTGGTAGAGGCGATTTAAACACAACGTGTTAGCCAACTGAAATCCGCGATCACCGCAGATTCCATCAAAACTTGACGGTAATTCATCATAGATCAGCCAAAATCTACTTGAAATTGGATTTAACCTTCGCTTTCATTATATCCATCCGGGTGATCTTTTTAATATTCATGTTCAATATCTGCCAGAGTATTTATCCAATGAAGTTATGATTTCGACTTACTGAACAAATTCGAAAGTAGTTTTCAATAACATAAACAAATATTTTTTTGGAAATATTATTCTTTTTTTTTGTTATTTTTGTTATTTTGTATACCAAATACCCACACGGGTGATCGCAGGCGCTTCCGCCACCATTTTTTTTACGTACCTCAGTATGTGTTCAATATTGGAAAGAAATCTTCCAATATTTTCAATAGTCGCAAAATAAATCGTTAAAGTTAGGCCTTTTTTCGAAAAACGGACTATAACCAGAAGAACATACTAAATACTGAGGTATGGAAAAAATTATTTATTTATTGAGAGTTTTATTCAAAATAGCGACGGAAGCGCCCGGCGTCATCCGGGTGGGTATTGGTCAAGGAAGAAGGTTAAGCATCTCAATAACATAAAATTATTGAATTTTAACTGAACATTTGGCTATCGAAAGACGGCATCGCATCGATAGACACTTGTGACTGAGTTTTTGACTAAAAGTCGAATTTTAACTATCAACCACTCCTCGTTTGCACCTGATGCGGCATCGTTCGACTTTCTACTTATAAAAAAGAATGCATTTACCGGTGAAACAAAGGCGTTTTGAGGACGAAGAAGCCATCCAAAAGGCTTGCACCAACATCCTGAAGGACATTCCAGCCGACAATTTAAAACACTCATTAGACATGCTTTTAGATCATGCAAACAGCTGTACTGAGCCTGAAGGGGACTATTTAAAAAAAAAACATATCGGTTTTACCAGAAAAATGTATTGTTATTATTCTTTCAAATGTTTAAAAGTGAAAAGACCTTTTTGCTAATGTGGGAACGTACATACAATGCATAGTGATAGTGAACGTTTTGGATAATTATAGGCCACGGGGGGATTCTGGGTATCAGATACCCTTGGCTACGCCCCTGAAATAAGTTCATTTGCTCTACACTTCAGTCCGTATGTTTCCCTTCATATAGCAACTCTCTTCTTAAGTACGTTGATATTAGTCCCCTCATTTTGATATTAGTCCTTATTAGTCCTATTGGAATCGGTAAAGAATTTAATTGATTTATCTCAACTCGTTCAAAAACTATTTGGACGCACTTAGGAACATCCATACTGGCTAAATGAGTGCTGCCTCAAGTGATCTGTCGATCCCACCTCTAATCCCTTCCTTTCCTTCTCCTTTTGTACTCATGTTTCCCCCTATTTTCTGCTCCCCGGCTTCGGCCGTTTGTATCGTTTAATGTTTCATGTATTCTTTGTTACTCTTTATTCGACACCCGACCAATAAAGATTACCCACCTAACCCGAAAATAACCCGTGTATTTATTTCCCCCCGCTCCGCCGCGATACGTATAAACATGGTCCTTCGAGCCATCGCGAGCCCGCGAATCTGATAAAGTGAATACGAAAAACATTCAAACTAAACTAACTAAAACTAAACAAGTGATACAGTGACACAACAAATCAAAAAAATTACAATTAAACCAAAACCAAACACAAAGGTGAACAAAAACTTAAAGTGAAAAGACACTCAAAAATAAAACAAAAACACAAAACACGTAGTTACAACAAAACTAATTACAAGTCAAATACACATACATACATATGTACATAAACTCTACAAACTACAAACAAAATAAAACTGTGCAAAAGCAAGCCTAAAATTTAGCAAATGATAATAATAAACAAACAGTGACAACTCGCCAGAAACCAACGAAATACATTTAAAAAACAGTGCGCAAATCTAAGAAATTAAAAACAAAAAAGTGCAAAACATTGAACAGTGGAGTGACACAAAAGAAGAGCAGCAACGGCAAACAACAACAGCCAACACATATCAGCGCACAAACGGCGGACAACAACAGCAGCAACAGCAGCACAACATAGCAGCGCACAAACAGCGGACAGACGACACACACCACATAGAGGAGATCCCCATACTCGGGCACTGGGCCCCCCCAAGATAAGCCCAACAATTTGTATTAAAAATTAACACTCATTACACATACACTAACATAAATACATACACATATTTAAAAAAAAATATATATTATATACCCATTCCCAAAAACCCTTAAAAAATCCAGTCAACACATTACATACTGGTGCCCCGCCACTGTCCGGTTTTCGTGTACATTTCTCTGTACACATACAAAATAGCGCAGTGCAGTAAGCATTCCCGCTACTGCACATAATTTTGCGCTTTTTGTGTTCGCATTCTCTTGTGTGCGACCTACGCAGGCAAAGCAGCAAAAACTCCCGCTGCAGCCTGCATCCCACTAACTCGCTAATTGCACATTTCCCTTCTTTTTCTTTGCGCTTGTACACAAGATCAGCAGCGACAGCCCAGCTGCTGTGTACATTCTGCGCGCCCACTTTGCACATACTCCCGCATTTCTCTTTGTGCTATATTCGCACGCACTTGGCAGCACGCAATCCCGCTGCTTGGCCCAAGTGCATATACGTAAACAATAAAGCACAAAGCGGATACAGTGGGACAAGTTGCACATTTTCACGGCACATCGAAAATTTTCTTTAACTTAGAAAATTTTCAATCGTGCATATAGATACACATACATACACTCATATACAGCTTACACATACACTTTACATATATACAGGGGGACAAAGACATCCCACCTGTGCACAAAATTTAAAAAAAAAAAAAAAATTTGTTCTCTCCCTTATACAAATAATTTGACATACACGTATACACATACCCATACATATTTATTTTCTTTTTCACATACATTTATACTCATACACATACATATTTATTTTCCATTTAACAAAAATAATTACATACACATATTCAAATATATATATTTATACACAAATATATACACACATACACCTACGTATTCCCATACAAAAAAAAAAATTCACTTTTTCACAAATAAAGACATATTTTCACACACATTTGACTACACATTTATATTATATTTATATTCTAGTACATACATTCCCCAGTCTTTTATATACATTCCCCACTCACATTTACAAAAAATTTGCTTATTTCCCATATACACATTTATATTTATTACCCATACACATATATTTCCCCATACGTTTACACACACGGCTGTAAACTTTTTTGCTCGACTTAAATACAAATTCGTTTTAACGAATTGTCCCATTCCCAACTCTTCCCATTCTCAAATATCGTTCGCGCGGACGCGGTTAGACTACACGTCTATTTTACAATACCCTCCACATATATTTATTTAAACTTTTTACCCTTTGTCGAGCTTTTCAAATTAATATGCCGGTTGCGCGATCCCCTAAACGCCAACTAGTCACAATGGAGACTCCTTCCTCCAGAAACACAAAGTCAGCCAATGCACGTTTGACAGTTCCTGTCACTCGGGAGCCACCAAACACTCGCTCCAAACTTTCTAGTCCCAAAGCAACCGATCCCAGTGTTGCCAAATTCACTTTCGAGTCCGATAGACTCGTGCAATTATGCACAAAATTTTCATCGGCTCCCATTGAGGATTGGACCAAATCCCTGGTCCAAATTAAGCAAAAAAATGTGCAAGCCCAATGGGAGAGGCTTTTGTGCGCACATGAGGCAGTCTTCATTGCTGAAGACAACAGCCAGCCCGACGGTTTCAAAGAGTCGGCTAGGCAAAAGATTGACGCCTGCACAGACCAGTACGAGTTGTGCATGGCTCAGATGTTGGACATCATTGAGATGCTCCAAACTCAGTCCCCCCAGCCCGCTGCGCATATGGAACCGGTTCGACCCCTAGAACCAGCAAATACCCCCTACATTTGCCTACAAGTTCCACCTTGTGATACCGAAACCTTCTTCGGGGGCTATGAGCAGTGGCCGTCCTTCCGGGACATGTTTACGGCAGTATACATAAACCACCCCCAGCTCACTCCAGCCCAAAAATTGTATCACCTCCGATACAAGACGCAAGGTAAAGCCGGTGCTATTGTAAAGCAATATGCATTAACCGATGAGAATTTCGGACTCGCGTGGGAAGCCCTCAGATCCCGCTTCGAAAATAAACGCATACTCGTTGACACTCAAATTAAATCTCTTTTGAATATCGCTCCTGCCCACACTGAAAATAGTGAGGCGCTACAGCGGATCCAAAACACAATAAACAATTGTCTGTCTGTTCTCAATACTCAGGCCGTAGACACTGACAATTGGGATCCGCTACTGGTTTACATATGTTGTACCAAATTGCCCCAAGAGACACTTGCTCTATGGGAGCAATCTTTGACATCCCGGAAGGATCTGCAACCCTGGTCGCAAATGGACGAGTTCCTGACCGGCAGATACGAGGTACTTGAACGGCTGCAAAGCATTCGCCCCGCTAAGCCGAAACCTCAACCCTCTACTTCCAATGTCCTCCCAAATCGGCCACACAAATCCCTAAATTATCACACTCAAGTGAAAAGGGACTTCGCGTGCAAACTCTGCAACGCAAACCATCCCATACGGACTTGCCAGAGCTTCAAAGGACTCACCCCCCAGAGTCGATTAGAATACGTTAAGAAGCACAATCTCTGCGTAAATTGTCTTGCTACATCTCACCTTCTTGAGGATTGTACAAGCAATTTTACGTGCGTATATTGCCAAATGAAGCACCATTCCATGCTTCATTTCCCCAAAAGCAATGCGCAGCCCTCTAAATCTCCTAATCGGTCACATTCGACCATTTCACAAGTCGCAACAGCTCCAAAACCAACGAAAAACAACTCCACAACTCATTCCCCCCTTTCGGATGCGCAACCCCGCACATCTTCCAGGCAAAGTACGCCCCAAGTACAAGCCCTCCACTCCACTAATGGCACCCAATCCCTTCTGCCTACGGCACTGGTGTCTATTGAGCACGCAGGAAAGTTGTTCAAAGTTCGAGCGTTGATCGACCAAGCCTCTCAGCGTACCTTCATATCCTCGAAGGTCCAGAAACGCCTCAAATTGCCAATCGAGAAATCCCCCTTCCAAATCTCGGGCATGGGCGGTCAGATTGTGCAAAATGCCAATCATACATGCTTCTTGACATTGGCAGTCCCTCAAACGAGCACGAAACTCCCCGTGCAAGCTATCGTGCTCCAAGAGCTTACGAAATTGCTCCCACCTTCTCACATACACTCCCCTAATATGAAAAATTTCGCCATGCTAGATCTCGCTTATCCAAACCCCTTCGAGACAGCGCAGATCGATATAGTGATTGGCAGTGATCTCATCCCGCAGATCATGCTCGAAGGTATCCACCGAAATGTATGTGGCAGCTTACTTGCTCAGCATACAATATTCGGTTGGATATTAAGCGGTCCAGTACCCCCTTCTTCGCATTTGACATGTGCCACAGAGGTACCAAGTCGCCATATGCATACTGGAACCGCCCTTCGAAATAACTTTCCCGCCCTAAAGAAAGCCCTTTCGCAAGTGATTGCCGCCCTCAATCCCGTAGGGTTTCCACCCCAGGAAATAATGGAAAATCACTCTGCACCCACAAATCCTGCAAACTCATTCCCAAACCGGCAAATTCCCTCCGTTGTTGCCAACCATTTCGATCCCGCAGGATGGCTTTCGCCTCTAATGAGACAGAGAAAAAGGGTACGACAAGAGCGTTGGCTTGACGCCACTCGTTCCACGGTCACAGCAACTGACAGAAATTGCATTCCCCCGCAGTTCCTCATTGCACCTCCTCCATCCCGGGTCCGAAAAGAGGACAGTTGCCACTCCAGTGCGACTTGCTCCAAGCGCTGCAAATCCCGCAGACGTCGGACTGATCGGGTATAAACTCAAAGATCTATAAGATCTCCCTCTTGGGTGGAACGGCTCCAGCAATTCTTCGATGCTGAGCCAAACGGTCCTGCTCACACAGTTCCAATTCCGGATCAAAGAGCGGTTGACTGCCACCACCCTCTCGAAGAGCAAACCGACATTTTCGCTCGGTTCTCCTGCTTCTCTCGAGCCCTAAGAACATACGATTATAACATACAAAATAATCCCTCATAACCCTCTCGACGAGCAAACCGACATTCTCGGTCGGGTCTCCTGCTTCGTTCGAGCCCAACGAGCACATACTTATTCCGAGCGGAGTTGACCTTGTTTGTAAACAACCCCTCGAACCCCCTTATAACCCTCGCTCGAAATTCTCATTCCCTCTCGAAATTATTTTCACTTCCCCTAAAGAAATGAAATGGCAATGCAGCCAATTTATATATGTATTTTCCCATATTCTCCCGGCTGTAGCTTAAGCGAACCCCGCAGCTCAGCCACGTTTTCTCATTCCCATGATGTCAGCCTCAAAACCTTTATGTCCAAATAACTGACATCTCACTCTATTTGCAGGTCGGTAACTACCCTCAAACCGCTGCAGCAGCACTCCTCCGAGGATGAGACGTCGATGGACGGCACCCCCGCACCAGCAAAAGCTGCAACACATTGTCGCCCGACTGGCCCGCGGTTCATTAAATTGCAATATGCAATGGCGGCCGCGATGGCTAAATGAGTGCTGCCTCAAGTGATCTGTCGATCCCACCTCTAATCCCTTCCTTTCCTTCTCCTTTTGTACTCATGTTTCCCCCTATTTTCTGCTCCCCGGCTTCGGCCGTTTGTATCGTTTAATGTTTCATGTATTCTTTGTTACTCTTTATTCGACACCCGACCAATAAAGATTACCCACCTAACCCGAAAATAACCCGTGTATTTATTTCCCCCCGCTCCGCCGCGATACGTATAAACACATACAAAGATCATACGAAAGCGTCTTTACCCTGGCACACCAGCACAGAGTACATATACAATTTTTTGTTGTTCTCGGAAACTTTGGGAACTTCAATCTCCGTATTTTCACTTAGATCAACACCTTACATCGCACACATAAATATGAGTTGTAAATGTAAACACATTTAGTTATTTCAATACAAAAATTGTCTGTCTGGAAAAATTACCTTTTTCCTATCAGAAATTTTTCAACTTGTACGCGAACGTTGCGTCAACAATAACCGCAATACAACAACAGCAACTACAATGCAATAACACAAAAAGGCGCTGATATTAGGAGCAACTTCATTCCCCACAAGTGCCATTTTGGTCTATGGCGGTTTTTGCTGCCGTCCGAATTTTGTTTTTGCTTCATTTGGCCCGCATATGAGTGCGCTTGTGTGTGTGTGTGTGTGCATACTGTTTTTGCCGGCTTGTACGAGTATTATGACATAAGAGTATCTGATGGCTCGTTTTTGTTAGCTGCCGGTTGAGAGCCGCTACGTAATATGTGTTGGGTGTATTTTCCCCCTCGAAAAACTTTGCTTCCTCGGTTTTAACAACAACACAAAATGCTCTCGGTTATGCAAACTTTCAACACACTATTCCCCATCCCCATCGCCGCGCATGTGTCGGACGTGAGCTACTCAAATGGGTATTTTGCGGCATGCCGAATTATGAATTCATGTGTGTGTGTTTATGTGTGTGCGTGTGTGTGTATAACAAACATTGCAACTTTTCAATCTCATCGCTGTTGCCGCTCTTGATGTTTGGGCTGTTTTTTTTGTTGTTGTTGTTGTTGCTGTCCCAATCTCATTCATATTTATTGAGATTTGCATGTTGTACAAAAACTGCTAAAGTACAATAGGCCCCGCGAGGAAGAGGTTGGCGGGATGGGGACCAGGTGCATCGTTGCTGTCGGCTGCATGTCTGCAACGGCCAGAGCGAGCTTCGAATGCAAGCCGGCTTCGGTGTTCATTTATGAAAATCATAAATTTTTGGCCAAAACTCAGCGTGTATTCATCGTCCCCGCCTTCCCCGCTGCTGCAGCCGATGATAAATTACCAAAGTAAATTCCTCTTGAAAATTCTTTTAATAAACTCTCAATAATTCCCATCATAAATTTCAACACGCACACTCGTCCCGCCCGCCAGCGGCAATAACAATCAGAACAGCTGCAACAACAGCAACGAGAAAGCTGGAGTCATTAATTTCTGCTAACGCAGCGAATCCAGCCAAAGTTTCAAACACTCGAGCGAGCGTTGAGTGCGGCGCTCAGCAGCCGCCCGCTGGGCGCATTGCAGACGGCGGCCGGCGGGCGTACGGCGACGTTAGTTAGTTGTCTGCTCTCGGGCGCATCATAATTAGATGATTTACAGTTATCGATAGAAATTCCTCTTTCATACTTTTTGCTGCTTTGGTGTAATTTTCGCATTACTTGTTGTTGTTTTTGCAAGAGTTTTTATTAGTTTAAAAGCGAGCACACCGATTTTTTAACAGTCAACGCGCAGCTTTGCATGTCCCGCCTTTCCCCTTGGACCATTTCATCTGCGATGGAGGAGCAGCGGCGAAGTAATTTTCAATTTGAGTGTTGCCAGCTAATTGCAAAGTTGCGCGACAAGGGCGCTCCGGATATGCGACGTTGGCTTTTGATCCTTTTGCAGTGATTTGGCAGGAAGAGAAATCATAGTACAACAAAAACCAAAAAGAAAGCAGCAAGGACGAAAAAAGATAAACGCCGGCAGCAATGTGCTTGATGCTTGAAGCCGGGTTGTTGCTTTTGTTGACATGACACAAACCAAAAATGAAAATGTAGAACATAAATAAGTGAAGTTGAGCAAAAACCAAGCGACAAATGAAAAACAAACGAAAAAACCAAAATGAAAATGAAACACTAAAAAGTGAAGAAACGAGAAAATTTCGCATTAATGAAATTCCATTTGAGTGTGGAGCGAAAGTTTTCATGTGCCAAAGCAGCGAGCGGTGCTGGTTGCCCCTTCGTAGGTGTTGTTGTTGTATTTATTGAAGTGTTGGTAAACAGCTGAAGGGAATTGAAAACTGTGCAAGAAAACGAAAGCAACAGCAGAGGGACCGTCAGTGGAGCAGAAGGACTTCGAATTATGTAAAGCATCAAAATCGATGGAAATGTCGGAACACAGACTGAGGGTAGGGGAAATGTAAAATTAACTATCAACAACTGTTTTTCGATTAAGCTAGCAATGAATTAAGGATATATAAAAAACTAGCTGACCCGGCGAACTTCGTCTCGCACAGTATTTGTTTTTATTTTAATAATGAAATACGCGAGATGGCGAATCTATGGCAATGCAAACGGACGAAGAAAACCAACTAAAGGAAGAGGAAGAGCTACTTATAAACGCAATTGAGGCCCACAAATCAGCAATGTTGCTGCTAAGTTTCAGTAAAGAAATGCACTTGAACCAAGCCAATTTCAAAAACCAATGTTTAACATTTTTACTTCACGGAATATTTGTGTCACAAAAATGTGTCACGCCCCTTGTCCAACGCCCATGAAATCTTGCCAGTAGAATGACACATCTATGGGACGACGCTATACCACATTTCAATGCTGTACACCTTATAATTTCGAAGATATTCCATTATAAAGATTTTGCTTATATGGGTGGTGCCACGCCCCCTCGTCCAAAACCCGCCCCATTCCCTCTGTTGAAGGATGTGTGACTTATGGTTCCAAAGTTCTCGTCAGAAAATTTGGGCTGGTGAAAAAGTGCCTTGTTCTGACAACTACGAATACAACCAAAAAAAAACAGCCAAATCAGTCCAGCCCCGGCAGGGATTTTCCGACTTTTCCAATAGATTTTCCGGAATTTTCTTTTCGCATGAACCTGAACTGACTCAAGACGAACCCAACAAAAAAACCCCATGGAAATCGGCCGGTCCGTTTGAATGTGATGCGCATACACACATACTTACATCCATTTTCTTTTTTATATATAGAAGATAACATAAATACATACGTCAATTGTACTTTATCATGTGCAAGCTAAAAAGAGCGAAACAAAATAAAGATGAAAACACAAACAAACTAAGATAATATTAAAGAATAGTTGAAGTATCGAAGACAAACAGAAGTAGAACTAATGGTTCACAGTACGAAGTTTTATCTCTACACAGTTTTTTTACAGTAAAACCTGCTTCAGTTGTAAATGCAATCGTTTTGAGTTACTTAAGCATGTGGATTGAGTACTAAGCGTACATAGCGCATAGTGCCTTCAAATGTTGCTTAATTATAGGTGGTAGATACTTTAGAGAGATCAGATCAGCAGAGAGTAGGAATGCCTGAGGTAAGCAGTGTAAACAAAAAGGGAATGAAAATGAGATGGAAAACACCATCACCGAGAATGATTAAAAGATGACTTACTTAGGAGGAAAAAATGATGAATGAAATTGAATAGGAAAAATTCAAGAAACAAACGTCAAAAGTCAGTCGGAAAACAAATTATCGCGAAAGCAATGTTACTTATACCATAGCCACATTCCTTTTCATAGCAAAATCGCACGCAAAACTAAGGAAAAAACTATGTATGGACAACACGGTTCTACAAAGATTAAAAGAGTTATTTTGTAAAGCCTGAAAAGAATTCAAGTTTTTAAGCCCGGTGCATCTTCCAGCAGAGACGAAACGGAGATCTTGTTGCAGATGTGCAGGGTGTACTAAGGTTTGTGGAAGGAACACTTCATCAAGCTGCTCGCAGGCGACGAAGAGAACAATGCCGCTCGTGGTGAAGACGGAACCAATCCATGACGACGTTGTGGATATGACACCGCCGAGCTATGATCGGTCCGGGTCGCTAACCAGCGACTCAGGAACAATAAAGGTGCAGGGCCGGACGGGCTACCAACAGACTTGTTCAAGGCCGGTGGCGATGAGCTGTTTGGGTGCCCAGCGATTGGAACCTCAGTGTACTTTATTCTGTATCCATTACGTATAAGGTCCTAACAAGCGTATTTTATGAAAGATTGAAGCCACTCGCCAAAGCACGGATTGGACCCTATCAGTGCGGCTTTATACCTGGTAAACCTATACCTAGTAACCATCCATCAGATATTCACATTACGCCAAATCCTGGAGAAAACCCATGAGAGTCAAATCGATACATAACATATCTTTATCGATTGCAAGGTCAGGTTGCAGGTTTGTCATGTGACGCAAGGTCGGTGTAAATCGTAATGGCGCAATCTTCAACAATAGTCTCCAGCTCCTACGCCAATGACATTAACGTCATCGGGCGTAACAAGCGAAATATCCCAGCTACCTTTGCGACAATCGAAGGCGAATCTGCCAAAATGGGTCTGGTGGTAAATGAGGGCAAGACGAAGTATATGCTGTCTGCACGCAGAGACTCGCAGGTGGTACTACGGATCGACGCCGAAAATGAAGCCGTGTCTCCGGTGGAAGGGCCAAGTTGAGGGCGTCCTATCATCTCTTGGTGTGACCAACTAGAGAAAGCACGTGCGGGGAAGACATGCCTGAAGAGAACTTTTGCGGCAGGCCGTAACCCGGTAACGGGTTGTGATGGCCAGTTAAGTAAGTAAGTGGGAAGAAAACACATTTAGGCTAGTTTTACTCATTATCAGCAAAGAGCCTTGACAAAGCAAATGGTTTCCGTTGATTAGGTTATTCAATTGAAATTCTACAAGGGTGGTTGATTAGCATATCGCTAGCAGTCCGAGGTGATGTTATCTACAGTTCCCTAGGAGAGTTGCCTCTGTATGCTGAACATTTTTGGACGAAGTTATGTGAACGCTTTCAGCATCCGTTGCTGATAGGTAGGAGGTAGATAACGCAAAGGATTGGTGTCTTCGGTGAGTGCTGCGTAATTTTCTGTTAGTAATTTTCAGTAATGGATCGCTTTGAAACGGAGACAAGGTTATTGACGTTTCTGGTAAAGTACCCAGCAAATGGGGATAAAAGTTAGTTAGTTGTCGTAAATGTTCTTCAGTACTTTTAGATGCCAAGTTTGAGTATCTATACTGAGTACTCTCTCGATACTGAGTGAGAGTATCGATATCGAATCTTTTGGATACTGAGTACAAGTATTGGTATTACGTACTTCTCGATACCAGGTATAAGTAAGGATTCGATATTAAGTTCTTTTTGGTACTGGAAACTTTCGATATTGAGTGCCGATACTGAACTCTTTTTGAAATTGATTAAAAATATCGATACTCAACAGTTTTTGAATATGATTACAGGTATCAGTACTGAACACTGAGTACAGGCACCGATTCGATTCTGAATACTTTTCAATACTGAGGACAAGTATTAATGCTGAACACTTTGGAGTATGTAGAATCGGTAAAAGAAAAAAGTCAAGTATGAAATGCAGCAAACACCATGAGGAAGAAAGTGCAAGAAAAGTGAAAGAAGCTTAACAAAATTTAAAGTGATTAAAAGAAATTACGAGAGAAAGCAACATGATTAAGAAGCGTGCAAAGTGGAGGCAAAGTAATAATGATGAGCAAATAACTTTCAAACAAGAGAGAAGCGGGAAAAATCAACTTGAAAGTTGTAGCGATGTGAAGAGGAAAGCGAAAAGAGTCAAGTCAAACGCAATGATAAAGCACAACAAGCCGAAGAAATGGAATTAACGGAGGGGCTAGGGGCCAAGTGTAACTAAGCGATGCCAAAGTGCAAATACTGTTAGCGATAAAGAGAGACAAGAATGCCGGCTGTTGCCAGCGCTAATTTACCATGCAATATTCAAACACGCGCAAGCACAACAACAACAATTACGGTACATAAAGGGCACAGCTATCGCTCCTTTCATACGCACGCAAGCACACACATGAATATGTGTTGGTTTGTGTGTTTGTGTGTTTGCGGATTAAAAAGCTTTTGATTAACCTTATCAAACAGGGAAAAGGCAAATTCAGCCGCCAAAATGTCGCACGCGCGCTAACTGCCGCCACACGCCTGTCTCACTCGAAATTGTCGCCCACTGCCACTACTTACGCGTATCATTCTTTTTGCTTGTTTGATGAGCGAAACTTTTTCGCTGTTCATTTGGGTGTGGTGTTGTTTTTGTTGGCGTTGCCTTTTCGATGAGGCAGAAGAGTTTTTCAGCGCGCACACCGTCGAGTGCCGCAGCGGTGACAGTGCTGGCAGCGCGACCTCGTGTACTTTCAGCGATGCTGTCGCTTCTTCTGTTTCGTGTGTGTTTTTTTAACTTATGCGCGAAAATAATTTATGAATTTATTTGCCCTTTTTTCTGTCGAGTTAGCTGTCGTCTGTGCGTGCGTGTGTGTGTTTGAGTAAATGGGCCGTCACATTTAAATGTTGCAACCCACGGCACCCCACCGCCCAGCCAAAAAACTCTTCACATGCCGGGGGCAGGAAGTGGCGTTGCTAAATTTTTGAGTTAGTGCACAACGCAGCGGCGAATGTCGCCGCGGCTGCTGTTTGCATATCATTGACATCATCAAAAAAGCGGCGCGCTAAAAGGCAGCGGCAAATTTGGCAACACAAAAAATGGTTCGTTATTTGGTTTGTTGTTGGCACAAACACAAACGCACACACGCAGTGCGCTTATTTTGTAAAATTGTGCTTATCTCGACGTTGGCTGCTTTGCATTCTGCCGCATGCGAAAGTGTTGTTGGCATTTCGGTGTTTGTTATGGTTGTTGGTGTGTTGCCTTCATTTACGAATCAACATGACACATTTCGCGTTGACTTGTGCGATTGCTTGGCGGCGTGCACGGCAGGCGGTCGCGACTGTGGCGACAGGGCGGCCTCGTTCAGAGGTTGCGCGCTCGCGCTGCGACGGCGCCATGTCGCTGCCGCCTCTTCATAAATGAACATTTATCTTTCCTGATTACGCGTGATTGTCAAACAGATTTGTCGTCATTAACTGTGTGTGGCCTGGCAGGCAGCGCCGCCGACCCAGCAACATGACAGCGCCACACAGATCGCAGCCGACCTGCCGCCACGCGCCGCAGCCACCGCTGAATGTGCTGTGTGCGCGCGTATTTGGCGAGGTCCGCCTCGAAATGTGTCGCCGTTGCACTTTTTAACTTTTAATATTTCACATATTTTGCATTTGTTTTTGCTTGACGATTCGCCACAAAGCTGCATTTAATTGCGCAACATGCTGTCGCCGCAAATGGCTTCGTTAAAACAACAACAAAACTGCACCAGTCAGCGCTGTGGAAACTGAAGGGAAGAAACAGAGCGCGCGGCGCAAAAAGCGGTCAGTGCGCGGAGCCATTAAGCGCAACTTTACGCGTCCGTGTGCTCATTTCCAGGTGCAATAATAAACCCACAACACACACACACACACAGAAGGACATTGCAACTACTGGGACAAGAGCGACTAAAGAGAAGTGACTTGGAGCACAAAATAAAAAGTATTACAGAATGCGCATGTCGACCAGCGAAGCAAACTGAATTTAGGTGCCGGTGACAACAGAGTTTGATGAACAGAACTTTTTTCTCTGTTAATTGGTCTTGCGACTACGATCTCTGTTATTGTCAACTTCGGTAGGTGCCATCAGCATGGCGAGTTCGTGCGCTAAACGCAGGCCAGAGCATAGGAATTACTGTTATTTTCAATTAAGCGAATGACGGCCGATGTCGATGTTGAATTCTAATTCAAAATTTCATTTCCTAGCAACAACCATAGCTTATTGCTCTTTCCCCCGTGTAAGAAGCAAGCGGCACTTCGTTTTGTTGGCCAACAACAACCACAGTCTGTCGCTATTTTCCCTTAAAATTTAAGGCTTAAATGCTTTAAATAACCGCATGTGATCATCGCTTTCTTCTAATCTCTGTACTGTCTGTCATATAACAGAAACAAAGCGCTCCAGTACTGGTCGTAATGTTAATAGCAGAGGACGTAATGTTAAGTGAACAGTTTTTGCTTATGTACGAGATGCGCGTTCTCTAATACTGTTTATTTGGTGCTTGGAGTCATTAGATTTGTTGTTATATTTTTGTTATTTAAATATTTAGTGACTAGAGCTGAAATGCAGAATAAAAAAATTATTTTTTTCCTTTTATCGCAAAGAGGGGTATTTTCTTAGTCTAACAAACTTAAAATTTTGCTGCGTAAACATTCACAGAAGGCGTTTTCTGCATGTTTTATATTTCATTGTAAAAGGAAACTTATAATAGCAAACTTATAATAGCTTAATAATGGATTTTTTCGAAAAAAAATCCTTTTTAAAAAATGTTCGCTTATAACTCATTGTTGGTACATATTACATACCTAATGTTATACATCAATCGGAAGAGGAAGAAAATACCTTTCATATGACATCTATACTATAACGTTAGAATCGGTTAATAATTTCTTGAGAAATTGGATATATAACTGGGACTTTGGGGGTGGACCACGCCCTCTGTGAATGTTTCCACAGCAAAATTTTAAATTTGTTAGAATAAGAAATTTCCGATAAAAAAAAAATTTTTTTAAGAGGGTGTGGTATTCTGCACTTGTTCCGTGACGAGCAATTCTTTGCGGCTTTGTCCATGTAAACCTCTAACTAAATTTGTCCCCGTCAAATTTTGATTTAGAGTACTTTCATCAAGTCTAATAATACAGTCTTGTAGTCTTGGTTGAGCCAGTCAATGTTTCTGAATTTAAAAAACTGTCCCTGCAGCTCTATGCAAACGATATTCTGCTTCTAACATAAGGAATGTGATCAACGCAACACTAAAATTGTAATTATCTTAATGTCAATGTTGAAGGATTTAAGAACTTTAGCAAATTTGATTACCATTACTGACATTAATGTCAGTTTTGCCCATTTTTTTTTTTGAGGCATTAATTTAATTCTGCTACACATTTATCCATTTCAATTTCGACTTAATGCAACCACATTATCACATTAACTAAAAACAACAGTTGGTTTCGACCGTAACCAGTCCCGACTTCCTGTTCACACAAACTTCCATCCAACTCAATTCCCACACAACAAAATTTGCCTCAACTTCCGGTAAATTTCCGTCAGTTTTAAATTCTGATTTAATTTTCGCCCTTCGTTGTTGCTGTTGTTCTTCTTAATGTTTGCTCGCAATGTTTGCGCAGTGACCGAGATTTATGGCAACGGTTTGCTTAATTACCAAAAATATGGCAACAACATCGTATTGGCCCGCTTAACAACAACAAAAAAAAAAACCAACAACAACAACAACAAACCACGGTAAAACTGCAGAAAATTACATTCATGCGGCTAGTTATGAAGTGTGCGCTGAGCCCGAAAAATGCTGCTTAACCACAGCAGAGAGCGGAACAGCAGCAACGAGTTTCAAAAGTGGCATAGCTGGCGGCCATAATGCGCACCTGCAACGACAGCACTTAACGGCAACATCAACACTCAATTGCGCCGTGGCGGCTCAATGTGGACATTACGAGCACAAAGTGCACTGCCAACGTTTGGGAGAAATGGGGGTTGCGAGGGCGACTGGACAAATCAAAGCTGGGTTACAAGTCAATTTCGAGCAAATGTCCACACAAAGTTTTATGTTTATGCCTGCTATTGACCAGCAACAACAACAACAACGGCCACACCGCACTCCAGACACACACACACACACACACGCACACACGGAAGCACTCGTGTGCCGTGAGAAGTGAGCGGACGAAAACCACTTAAGTTGTCATTATGTGCTCAGCAGCCTGGCCGGACTGCAAATGACCTTCAATAGCAACAACAACAACAACAATCAACAACAAATAAGCACAACCACCAAAGCCATTTCGCAGATAAACATCATGTTAATCTCTACGAGTGCGCATTTATTTGTGTGTGGTGGCATGTGGCCGAGTGCCGGTGTGTTTGTGTCGGTGTTCGTGCGGATTTATTTGGTCAAGCCGAGCAAAGGTTCCCAAAGCTCCGGTGGCGTACTTTTAATCATCCATCGTTGCGGTGCAGGGGTGAACGAAAAAGTGGGTCGCGGAGCAGAGGCGGGAGAAAGTTGAAGTTGAAGAGATGAAAAAGTGGGCAAAGAAAAAGCATTTAGCCACACTAACGAGCAAAAAATTTGAAACAGTAGGGGAGAAAGTATTAGAAATTAAGAAGCAGGAGAGTACGAAGAAAATAAAAAGGAAAAAAGGTCGGGAAAGGAACCACAAAAAGCACAAAACGTCAAAGAATATTAACAAGAATAATAACAACAGCGCACAGCAGTACAACAACGTTGCAAATGAAAAAGGTGGCCATATCCTGGAACAGCACAATTCAGTCTTAACCCATTAATGCTAGCCCCAAGGTGCCGTAATACAGACTTTTGTTGGGCATTTTAAAGGATACTCATGTCGTGCAAGTTACTCCTTTACAAGTCATTAATTAGCTTACGGCCTTTATAACCTTTTCGGCATGAGAATGACCAATGTTGGTCCCCTTTTAGTGAGTAGAGTTTTCTAAAGTTGTTGCCTGTCGATGTATTTTCGTTTTTCGAATTAAAAGATCTTATGAAGTTTGTTATATCCAAAAATAGTCGAGTTCGGATCATCAGCATTATACATAGGTAAGAGGTAGTATCCAGCCGAATATTCGTTTTTGGCTTTGGTATTCGGCTTATTCGGCCAATTTCAAATCTTCTGCTTCGGCTTCAGCCAAAATAGCCGAATACCTTAGCCGCAAGATTTCGCCCTGAAATGCAAGTCAATCTGCTCTGTTTCGAAGTATTTTATCAAATATCGGGTTTTATCGTTTTTTTGGACATCAAGATTGCGATGAATAAAAATGATCTTTAATTAGCTATTTATGTCAATTGAATTGTTAAGTTTCTTGTTTTTGTTAGAAAGTGAACTCTAAGACTGTTTCTTTTTACTATGTTTATATGTTTATTTTTATATATTTTCTTTTATTAATTATTATGTGTAACAAAGAAATGAATAAAAAAAATATCGGCTAAATTTGATAAGTTTTTCCTTAAAAGAATTGGTATTCGGCTTCGGCTTTCGGCCGAATAATTTAGTCGAATATTCGGCTTCGGCAAAAAGTCCACCTTCGGTCGAACACTAGTATGAGGTAGAGATTCAGCAATATTTTCGTTGGATTGTTGGTGTGTTATCCCACTGCACGCATTCTAGGCTACTGCACATTCTGCATTCATGTTAAAAAAAAATATTAAAATTACATTCATCACTTCAATCCAGGAAGTTTGTGTATTTTTCATCGTATCAATCAATGTTTGGATTGCTTCACCAGACTTTCGCTCTTGACTTTGTAGAACATTTAATCTTTACACCGACACCAATTTTTATTGGAAACCGACACTATTAACATATGTTAATATTTTTCTTCTCATCCGTTTTACACTTTTCATTTTTTGAGCTAAGTTGGTAAGCAAAAACAGGAAATGGACTATTCTTAAGAGATTTCAGGTCCAAACGTGGAAGGGGGAAAAGGGATCAATGAGGTTTCAACCCCACAAAATGGGTAAATGAGTTGATTTTTCAAAAGAAATGTCATCAAAAGTGCATTTTCAAATATATTCTCACAAAATTTCGTATTTAAGACTTTTAGGTAATACGAGGGTTGCCTTTTATGTTTCGGGATTTGGCAACTCTGGTGGTGCAATCTGGAAACTGACAGCTGTATCGTAAAGTTGGACATTTTTGAGTTTATAAGTACTCAGAACATTTTGACATACGAGCGCTATTTATATTATTTACAGTGAGTAAATAATATCGTACCACATCACATATCCAAATTTGAACAATATTGGCCGACTATATCATATAGCTGCCATAGAACGATCGATCAAAAATGTGTTGCATGGAAAACTCTGTTTAACCAAATTTGGTGCATAAAGGTTGCCATATAATTTATACAAATGTTAAACTTGCAACGAGTGTTTATATTTGCAAACTGAATGGATCATGCTTTGATATGCCGATATGATATGCTATCTAACTATGATTTCGGATTTGCCACGACAATTTCAAACGATGATAGAAATTAATGTTTCTGAAGCTGTTGGAACGCGTCGGTCAACAGTTTTCTTAGTTGCAGTGGAAATTACGAATAGAAAAAGAATTCAGAGTTTTAAGTGTTTTAACGTTCTTTCGCTCAGAATCCACAAGTTGTGCCATTCTTCTAAACAAAAACGGCAAATGGGTGTTTGATTGACACTCCCCAAATTGATGGTTTTGTTGAATGAAGACGATTGTGGGTATTCCAAAGTTAAAGGTTGACTTGACTTATGCGTTAACAGGTAGAAAAAATAAAGCAAACAAGCAAAAAACCAAGTCTACTGTGAGCAAAATAGCAAAATTCGAACGGAGTGTTATAATTACTATAGAAATTGTAATAATTATATATTGTAAAATGAAGTCGTAATTGCTTCGTCGGTAATATTTTTACAATAAAACAGGGAAAAAAAATAAATTATTTAACAAAATTCATGAATCAGAGCAAATATTAACATAAGTTCAAAATAGGGGCAACATTTTCATTTGTAAAAAAAGATGGAAAAACTAAAAATTTCAGTTTTCTGATTACATATTTAGAAAGAGAAATTAGCCACTGAGGTAAAGTCGCATGAAAATCTGACTTAAAACTAAAAAGTTATAGCAAAATCAAAATTGAAATATTAACATATATGTTGAAGGTTAAAGGAAAACTATCGTTCGGTCGATAAACCTAACTTCCAGCGATAGCGCTGCAGTCTTGACTTGCCAGCAAAATTGCATCGTCTGGTCACTCTAGTGTATAAGTGCTTGAAGAGCTGGCTGGCAGTTTGGCAGCGCACATATGCGTCTCTGTTCGTACCTTCAAACTGAGACGCCTCCCATACAATTGCTGTCAGCTGCCGTCGTCGTCGACGAGCGCGGTGCCGCACAAATTTCGCCATCTCACAAGAGCGCATAATGAGTCGAGTTTTTCGCCTTTTTGCCGTTTTGCCATTTCATCGGCCGCTCCATGCCCTGTGGCCGCTTAGCACTGTTTCCAATAATATTGCCCCCGTTGTGCAATTGGCCGGCCAGCTCAGCGCCTGCGTCTCTTTCCCCTGTCGTCTGTCGCTTTGTCTGCACTTTCGCCTCTATTTTTCTGCCACTTACCGCCTCTTCATCAGCTAAAACCACTTCGGCTACTTAGACACCAAACCCCCCCGGGAGGTGTTGACTGGGCAACAATGGAGCGGCGGCCGGCTGCTCAGCAAGTGGACGGACGTGGAGGTCTAGGAAAGTGAATATGGTTTCGTTTATGGGCAAATAAAATAATGAAAATTGCCGAAAAACGAAAACCCTCGAAATGAAGTTCTTTGTTTGGCTTTTATTGGGACAGTAAAATGTTTATTGTTGCTACCCTGCTGTGGTTGTTGGCAGCATTTGTTGCCGTTGCTACTGTACTGCTGCCATTCTAACTCATCAGTAGGCATTTCGACGCGGCAACATGTTTCGCGCGGTTGTGATACTCTTTGAATACTTCGTGTTGCCACTTGCATTGCTGGTTGTTGTTGTTGTTATATGTATTGTGAACTGTCGTTGTTTTGGGCTGTAAGAGCTGTTGATTTCTTTGTAAGTGTGCATTGTGCCATTTTGTCGCATCGCGCCCATGACCCGCCCACTAGACAACGTGTCGCTACTCGGCTTCGAGTGCCTCTCCAGCGACCGTCAACTATGGCCGCAACTCGTCGTCGTTGATGTCCTGTGCTGCAATAAAAGAAGCGTTGCTCGAATACGTCGAGTAAATAAAAATGAACTAAAAATACGCGCAAAACGCGACCGCAACGCGCATAAACCGATACCAGTGTTGCCAGCCGACTGCATACTTCAGGCATCATTAAAATTAGAAAGCATAAACGAGCTCGAGTCGGCAACTTTTACGCGCTCACCTCACCTCACCTCACCTTGCTTTAGTACGCGCCGTGCCCAACCGACCCCACTTCCACCTGGCACACAGGGTCGTTCATTTAGCTCGCTCATTTCCGTGTTTTCATGTTTGCCTTTTGTTGTTGTTGTGTGGTTTTTTAGTGTTTTCTCTTCCGCACTGATTACCATAATTTTCTATGTTTTATGATTTTGTCCCAAACAACTTGTTTATGGCAACATAACCTGCAACTGCCCGTTTACCTTTGCACGCTGCGGCCAGTCAACCAACGAGCTGGCAGCTGGCCGCACCGTTAGGGAAATTGAGTCTTAGAAGCACCAATAGCCACGCATAAATTCCGAAAATATAAAAAACCAAATGCAAAATAGTCAGCGAGAAAGCGAAACGACCTCAAACGAAAATACAAAAGAGCAACAAAGCAATCCAACAACAAAATGCAAAAGCAGCAAATACAAAAGCAGCAAATCCGAAGTGTATGTTTGGTATCGACCGACCGACCAACGGACCGACGCACGGATGAACAGACACACCCACAATTTGAATAAAACCACATGGAAGAGCAACGGAACGCAGCGTTTGGCCGAGCAGGTGTTTCACTGCGCTGCGCTTTCAACGCTATTAACCACGAATGCAAAAATGTCTACATATATCGTGGCCGGGAAAACAAGAACACAAAAACATGTACAAGAACAAAAACCGAGAAATTCAACAGAAGACAGAACATAGATAACCACAACAACAACGGTCACTCGTGGCCAACGTGACGAACATTGGCTAAACATGACCGCGCCACATGCCGACAAATGCGAACATATTAAAATTCTCCCTTCAGCGCTGGAACAAATCCGTCCAGCAGCTTCAAAGCGAAGCACAGCCGCCGACCACAACGCCTGCCGAACGCAGCGCCATTGTGAGAGGTGTGCCGCCAGCCTCCCAAGCTCGACAGCTCCGCATGTGGACGGAAGGGAGAGGGACGGCAGGCAGGAAGCAGCGCCTGCTTCGGCGTTGCTTGAAGGAACGCAGACGATGCGAAAATTCGAAAGCCAAATGCGACTAAATCTCGCTCTGAGCTGACCAGCCTTTGAGCGCGGCCAATTGATTGTGAAATCTATTTTGCAAAATATCAGACAATAAATTGTGCGAAATCCTTTAATGCGCAGCGAAAGGTGGCCTGAGACGGCGAAATGTGGCGGTGACTGATCCAAGGGATAATCGAAGAAGAGAAACGGAAAACGGGGCATATGTAAATAGTGGGTTTGTTTGTGAGTATGCAAGTTGCGATGTTGGTAGTTGAACTCGAAACTGATTTCAAATTTATTTGTGAAAATATTATGGCAGGAGTTCAAATCCTTACTAGGTTGAAAATATTTATTAATGGATCGGGATCGTCACTTTTGAAATAGTGAAAAAAAATTATTTATTTCCCGAGATTTTCCACTAAATTATTGTATCCTTCCATAATTAAAACTGTTTTTTTTTTTATTAAATCCAAAGTTGTCAACAAGAAGGGTTAACTAGACATTTTTGTATTTAGGGGGTTTGAACCATCAACCGGCCCGCCCCCTGTGTGCGCCACCGATTCGGTATATGTTCTCACCCTGTTTGCAAATTTTTAATCACATTGCTTTACAGTTGCTTGGGATTCTGGGAACTAATCAGAATGGATTCAGACAGAATGTTCGCAGACTACTAAAAATATAAAAATCTAATTGAACTAAGCCAGGAAAGTGCAGAAAAGGCAGATAAATAAAATAAATAACTTCTAATTTTTATTAGATTACACTGCACAACAGCATGTCTGTTGCATGGAGTTTTTTACATGAATCTGAATCGTTTTTCCACGCTGTTTTCAAAACCATACTCCGTTTTTATGTAACAGCTCTAGTTTTCCAAAAAATTGGCATGTCACTTTTTCGAATTTTCCTCGGCTTTTTTCTCGTTTTCGACTGTAATTTCTGAACCAATAATCCTATCGAAATTTTTATATAGTTGCACTAACAACAGCTTCGCATCGAAATAATAGCAAAAATATACCATAGCCATTTTCATCACTTTTCATACTTTTTCCTTAAAAAATTAGGGCCTCAAAATATGCTCTTTTATATGTTCCATTTATAGTCTGAAATACAAGCAAAAAACAAAAATATTTTGAATTGCTCGAAACAAAAAAAAATTAAAAATGTTGCATATTTTTAGGCTCCTATTTTTTTTTTTAAATATTCCCATTTTTAATGCAAACAACTTTGTCTTAGACATCAAAGCTCTAGCTCTTCAAGTTTTTATACTTTCCGTGTAAAAGTTTATAGGGACCCTTTAACCTTTATGTGCAAATTACAAAAAACTCAGACGTGCTGGAATATTACTTTGTTCGGCAGAAATGATCAGTATGACGTCCTCTTTCAGAAATATATGGTCGTTACTCTGTTGCACACAAAAAGTTTAAAATTGTTGTACTGTGTTATTATAGTTTCATGTGTGGTAAGGGGTCGCGCATTATAGTGGAAAATTACATCTGCTATCTAGTTTTTCTGAATAGCTTATTTTAAATATGTAAGGTGTTCACAGGATAGTTTTTATTGATGGCTGTGCTTTTATTAAACATCTCATAGTGGAAGATCCATTCTACAAAATGCACAACATAACCATTTCTGGTTGCAGACCTGCTTTTGTAGATGGGATCTTGTCGCTGCGCACTCACTACCATTTTCTTCTATACAAATTCCACTTTTCATCATCTGTTACAATTCGATTGAATAAATATTTATTTTGCAGACTAGAATTATAAGAGGAGGAGAAAAGATGTTGCAAGTTCATTTTGTAAAATTATGTTAAACCCACTGTCCCAGTTTTGGCACTTCTTAATAGCGATCCCTACCTCTCAAACCAGATACATACAATCTTATTTTTAAGACAAAATTTTCAAGTTTTTCAAAAGAGCCTAGTTTGGTAAGTTACAATTAAGTTAAGTGGGGTTATTTAAAAAAATTTAAATTAAGTAAAAAAATATTCCTTTAAATTTATACAGCAATTCTTATTTCTGTTTCTCTCTAGAAATAAACACAAGAATGCCTTTCGGTTTAACAGACCAATAGGAGTAACAGAAAGTTAAGTATCGGGTCGATTGAAGTTGTTCACTTAGTTGCCGAATTGTTACTATGAAAAATTGCTCCACTTCTTCCCCCATTTCCCACATTTGTCATCATCGAATACCTGCAGCAGCTAAATTCTCGATTCCGGATCGTAAATGTTGGAGAAAGCTTAGATCTTTGACTTGACTCGTATTACGTCTTCACCATTTTGGCAAAGTTTTTTACCACTTCAGTTGTAGAGTTTTTCTGACTAAGCTGACATAATGAAACATATCATAAATGGTCTTTGGAAATATCCATCATAAATCTTAATTTTCCACATTCGAACGCACTTTTGAACACTTTGACTGATGGCAAATCAATAACAATACAACGCTGGCAAATCAATAACAATACAACGCAATACAAATGAGCATTTGGGAGAACTCAATATTTGATGGAAACTGGAATTACGGGACCAATTCCTATAAAAATTGAGAACCGCTTAAAATATTCATTCGAAAAAATTGCTTTTATTTTCAATCCCTCAATTAAGTTCCTGAATACGTTTTGTCCACTTACAACTATTTCTCTGTTTCTATTAAAATTAATCGCTCTATAAATGTTCATTAATGTTTTTTATCGCTGAAAATTCTTCCCAGCGCCAACTGTCTATGATTTTATTCAATCGAATCAGCAAAACACCGATGCACTGCATTCGAACCACTCAACCGGCAATTCGCCACGCAAGATCTCCAATCGTCAGGTTGTCCGCCCATTCATACAAACACCATCTCCCAAGCGGCGCTCGAACATCCGCTGCCCCACCTTTCCGGATGACGGCGAGTGCAGCACATACAGAAACGTGTTGCTTATTAAACTGGCAAAACGACAAATCACCTCTGATCCCTTTCAATTATCTCCACGTCAAAGGCATACACAACCCAACGCTGATTTGAATTAAATTTAACTCACCGCACACACACGCACCCTCGCCCTCGCACACACACACACACACATGCAAGCATGAAGTGGCACAGCGCATATTTTTCGCATGCAAATCGCTACTTTAGCAGCGCATTGAAAAGTGAATTGGAGTCTGCACCTAAAATCGAAACCTAAGCCTGGCCATGGGTTATTGCGGTCGCTCGCACAGTGCTGCCGCTGCTGTTGTTGTTACTGTAGTGCGCTGCAAATGAATATTTAAGGTGCTTTGCTCGTATTAGCCCCGTTCGCATTTGCATTGGCAGACGCTGGAGCATTAAGTTAAATTTACAAAATATTCAATTGGAAATTTCATCTATACAAATGGTCGGGCAAATGTGAGCGAAACGGTGAAATATGTGTACGTATCTGTGGCGCAATGGGCACTAAGCTCTAAGTGGCAAAAAGCAAGCAAGAGACCAGCTGCACAAGTTGAAGGCCCGAACCGAGGCACTGCCGAGGTGTGTGTGTGTGTGTGTGCGACAGTGAAGCTGTGAGAGAGTGATTGACTACAAACGGCAGCAGTGCGGCAACGGAAGCAGCAGCAGCAGCCGTTGTAGCCGACATTGCACATGTTGCCGCCACCATTTGCTGCGCCAATGCTGCAAGCAACATTTTCCTTCACTCATCTTGCACATTGTGTAATGATACACAATTTAATAATATTGACAAAAGGCAACAGCAGCCGACTGTGAGCCGTGAGTGAAATATGCTCAGCATCTATTTACACAATTTTCGTAATGTAAATCGAAATCTATGTTCTGCACAAATACATGCAAAGCCTTGAAGCGAGCGAAAGCTGCTTCGACGTGATGAGCTCAGGTCGTTTTGTTGTTGCTGCTTACGTATTATTATTGTTGTTCTTATTTGAAACATTTGTGTTTTGTTTTCAGACTTGGCCTTTTTACCGAAAAGCAAAGCCATTCAAATTGGCTACAAGAAATACAACATTTGGCCATGGACGCGGCTCAGCCAAGTAGACGTCAGTGTTGGTGCTGTTGAAAAACATTTGGTTTTGGCCTTTGCTAAATGTTTTTTTTTCTGTCGTTTTTAAATCGTGGAGATTATATGGGATTTTGTAGTTTTCTGAAAATTTCCACAGTTCAATTCAGTATTATCATTTTAGCTCTATGTGCAAATTCAATTTTTTTTCAAATTTCCTCTTCATTTTGAACTTTAATTTTAATACCTATTTAAAAAAAAAATATGTATTATAATTTAACATTTTCGGTTTATGTGAAAATTAAATTCATTTTCTTCTTATTTTTCTATTAATTTTATCCTTTATCCTTCGCTATTTTGTTGCCATATGGCATCATGCTACTTTGTGGACGTCTGCATCCTCTATGGTTGCAAGAATACATTTTTTTGTTGGTCTTTAGAATAGTTTGAAGTTTTAGGAAAAATACGAAATTAATAAACTGAATATTTAAGTTTAAAGAAGAGAAGTATACATGTTTTTTAATGGTATATAATGACATAGTAAAGGAAGAAGAAGCAGAAAAAATTAGAGAACTTTTTAATTTGACTTTTCTCTCAATTTAAATACTTTTGTTTTTTTAATTTTGGCTGAAGTAAATGAAGAAATATTCAAATTTTCGTTATGCGTAAAAAGTTTTATGTAATTGTAATATAAATAAATGTAAGTAATTATTACAGCCACAACGATGTGATTGCTCTCATAGAAAAACACTCTAAAATACAGGGTCCGAGTATAAAAATTTTAAAATTTCTTATGGAATGTTGCTAATATAACCAAATAGAAGCCTAAAACGTAAAATTTAAAATTTTAACTTTCCCCAGTAAAAACCTGTAGCGAAAGGGTTAAATTAGGTTTAATTTAATGAAAACGTAGTTCAAAGTTCTGATCACTGTACCAATATGTATTAAATTTGTACTGAATATTGCTTTTGTACTCATACTCGTATATTTCAATATTGATTTGCTCTAATTTAAAATGAAAATCTTCAACCAATCAAAGCAAAATTCTATCTGAGGTTGATACAACTTTTATTTCTCACTTAATTTGCCTTGCCTCGCAGAAGTATTTGTTGTGGTAAATATAGCAACGAAGGTATGTGCAGAACGAACCGTTGGGGTTCATATGTCAGCCAATAACGATGTTAACAACATCAGTAACAACAGCAAACATTTCCACTTGCTTCGCTCAATGGTAACGTGCAGGAAGCTTTTATAGTGCCGCATATTAAATCAAAACCTAACAACCAACTCGCAGGGCATCGCAACAGAGCACAAAAATACAACTTCCACAGTCCAGCAGCCAGCGGCTAGAAGCAAAATCCCATACATACCCACACACACATACATATATGTACATATATATACGTTCATACATAGACATATACCAACATGGCATATAAATATGTCCAGTGATAAAACTATAAAATTTCACAGTACCGGCAAAACATTGCGCTCGCATTCGTTAGGGCCGATGACAGGCACACGTACAGGGCGGCGAGACGCGGCGCAACGCGGAAAGGGGGAAATAACTAAACAAGATTTTGAGCTCATGTTTCCGTTTAATAAATTTTATGTCATCGCATGCGCTGGGGATAGGCGGCCGACGGCGACGGCGACGCCGAAGCGGTGCTTCAGACCGTCTGCGAGAGATAGGAGGAAATACCCGCCGGATAATACAGTGCAGAAACCAAAAAGCTCCACTAATCCGCTCCGCTTCACCCACACACTCCACGCCTCCTTAACAGAGAACGCAAAGCCGCCAACGCCGACTTGGCCATCGATCAATGCTGTCAACTGTTGGAGCTGCCAGATTTGCCGCCGCCCAACTTGCCGCCTGCACCACCCGTCCTGCCGTCTGATGAGTGTGTCAGTTGTGTGTGCGTGTGTCTGCATTTGCGTGTATGCAATGTGACGCATGCCACATTTGTGTTATTTGAAAATGTGCCCATCCAGCTGACGGCCGTGGCCACTGCAGCGACGCTGTCGGGGAGCTCATAAAAACGCTGAAATATGTTAGTGTCAGTTTGCCGTTTTATGTGCGCAGCTACAGCGACAGCTCAGCGCGTCAGATGAATATGTGCGGCTGCCGATATGAAAGGGTGGCGCCTCGAGCGCAGCGGACATGGACTCAAACGCGCCACCCTCAAATTGCGACGCTCGGTTCAATGGAAGTTTTTGATTTTACGACCTTACCGCCGCTTTAGGCGCGCGTCATTAACGTTATTTTATGTTGTAAGTTGTTGATACCGCAGGACGGACACGATATCGCGACAATGACGGCAACGCGAACCAACACGCAGTGCCACGCCGCTGCACTTGCGGCGAATGAGAGGGGCGTCGGAGCCGTACGAGAGGTGGCGGCGATGAGTGTTGAGTCGGGGGGCGTCAACAAAAAGCCAATAAATGTTAATGAAAATTCCAACGCAAAACAAAGACGGCGCTGACAATGACGGCGGCAGTCAGCAGCCAAATCGACGGCAGCAGCAAAGCCGATAATATTATTGGCCCATTAATGCGCTTACGTTTATGGGAGTTTTAATCGCTTTCTGTCGCTGTGCGTCAGTTCGAAAAGATTTCCAAACTGACTGCACGGGGTGAGAGCGAGTGACTGGATGAGTGAGTGGCTGAACGAGCGAGGAGGAGGGCGAAAGAGCGGGTGGGAAATGTAGAGAGCCAGGCAAAACACAGCTGGGCCAACGGTGCGTATGAGTGACAAGTGCGCTGCTGCTGCTGTTGCTTCCGTTTCGGTTGTCTTTACACGAAATACCTCCGCTTCCGCCGGTTCCACACCGGTTACTGCAGTGTTGCCAGATACTTGAAATGACTTTCTCCTAAATCTTAAAAAAATATTGAAACTTCCTTCCAAAAATTAAAAAGATCTCTAAATTTTTTTTTATAATTTGCGTTATTTTAAAGGAATTAAAGTTCTCATACAAAAATAAAAATATATACTTACATACATATAATTTTTCTTTATTGCACCCTTTTTTCATTCATCTTCAGCTCATCAACAAAAATTTAACAAAAACAAAACATATAACAAATGAATTAGGTAAGTAAAAAGTGTCATTTTTGGCGGGATTTCATTGTGACAGCAATAAGTGAGAACGAGATAGATCGAGCTTACATTTTGTAAGCTTACAAATTTTTAACACAATAGGGTGCTTTGGCTATTAAAATAGTTGCCAAAATATGTTTTGTTGCCAATGTGCCCAATACATCATACTTCGTTATCCAAAAATTTCCCAAAAATCCACTAAGGATCCGAAAAATCCCCTAATCTGAAATATAAATCTCCTAAACTTTCTCCTAAACAATTCTTCCTCCTAAAAATTCTCCTAAAAGGCCAAGAGTCTCCTAAATCTAGGAGGGAATCTCCTGGTCTGGCAACACTGAGTTACTGCAGCCACTCCTAATGCCAGCCAGCCAAGTAATGAAAAAAGTAATTTAGCAAGACTCGCACAGCAAGTGGGAAGCCAGCAATTTTTGAGCTCACACGAGTACTACTTGAATACGTACAGCGCGCTCACCGATCGTAGGCGTGTAGCATTCAACGGCAACAACAATAGAAGTAGAAATGCGCAGCTATGATGCATTGTTCGGCATATCGCAGCCGACGACGCGCCTGAGTTTTCACTTCTCACGCCGCCGCCAGGCAGATGTAATGAAAGAACGCACCTGGTGCGGCAGCTATGTTGTGCAGCAACTGCTGCTGTGGCAACGGAAAACGTGAGGAAAAAACGAGAATGGCGCTGCCATTTTCCCCGGTTCCAGTTGCTTACCTGCATTTAATTTCACATGACAGCGGAAATTTCTTAAAGCTGCTACTGCCAACTAACCGGCAGCATAGCCACAGCGAAGGCGCAAACGCGCAAAGACGCTGGCGACGGACAGCCGGCAGCGCCAAGGACATTTTACAGTCCTA
The DNA here is from genome assembly GCA_964056695.1 of Melieria picta. Taxonomy (NCBI): domain Eukaryota; kingdom Metazoa; phylum Arthropoda; class Insecta; order Diptera; family Ulidiidae; genus Melieria; species Melieria picta. The sequence continues at coordinate 101,664,616 of OZ057398.1, read as the reverse complement.
ACAGCGCAGTACGACGAAAGCACGAAAGGCATGAAGAAAGAAGTGGCATATTTTCTTTACGTCCGCGTCAGCTGCGTCTTCCGACGACTTTGCGGAGGCAAAGTGAATGCCTGGCTTTACGACGGCGGCAACAGCCACCGCCGCATCCTTTTAGGGATTACACCGCCGTCGAGCTGGCTTTGTCGTCCTGCTTATTGTTTGCCACGTGCACCGAACAACAGCAGCAACAACATTGGCAGCGGCAAAAAATACATAAAGCAAAAATGTGGCAAAGAACAAGCGTGCAACATATGTACGAATATGTATGCGGCAGCACGAATGTTGCCACTTTGGCTCGGCTGCAGCGCGCGCCATTGTTTGTTGCATGCCGCAGACGCACAAGCGCACACCATCCATTCAGGCGTTGCAGCCCCAGCAATGATTTTAGGTCAATTTGACTTTGGCCTTGCCGGCGCGCAACACAACGAACGCTCGCTGCTAGCAATTGGGGGAAGGTCGGTGCGGCAAAGGACGAGCGAAGAATGCTCGCTTTGCAGCTCACTTCATGTGTGAAATGGTGCACTCTCGGTGCGTGTGCGAGTGTGTGTGTGTGTGCGCGCGCACCATTTTACCATTTTCCGCATTGTTGATTCACAAAAGCGCAGCAAAAATGCTCAGCCAGTGAGCCCGGCGAGCGGTGACCATAAGTTGCCTGCACTTTGGCTGCGTTCGCCGCATCGCTCGAAACTATTCGCAGTGCCGGCGCAATGTGCGAAGAGCAGTAAATGTCGAACGCAATGAGGCGTACGCGCAGTGCATATTGACGGCTCGAAATTGAAAAGTATTTGGAAATTTTTTTGCTGCTGCATTGAAGGTTTGGCATTAGAGAAGAAAGCGGTGAAGGAGGCGTGGTTGCGTTAATATTTGGTGACTGTGGCATCTCGGGTTGGTAGTTCGGTTAAGCGGATTATAGGTTCGAATTAGGCTTCACAACTATTAAAACGGTTTAGGGAGGACAAAATTTGGCTTGAGGAGGACTTTATATGGGAACTATTTTGTTTCAGGAGGACATAACATTCCTTCAATATTTCACCATGTTTTTAGAAAATGCAAGTGTAAAAAGAGAAAACCTAAAAGCACATGTAAATTTTAACTTTTTAACCACTTTAAAAAATAAAACAAAACGCATATTTGTGCGACTGTAATCAACAATATCAAACAATATTTTCAATATCAACATCGAGATCACACAATGCTTTTTTTTAATGCAATTTGTATTATGTGCGCGTGACAATTGCCTTTTAATATATTTTGGTTTGAATTCTTAAGATTAATGAATTCGTATTATCAGCAGGCACACAACATTTTTTATTTTTAAGTCTAATTATTCCAATGCGGCCTTAATCATGTTGAACATTCCAGCAGCTGACTCATCCGGATTTTCAACGAAGTCTATAATTTTATTTTGAATGCCTAAAGCAGCATCGAAACATTGGACACAAATTGGAAAAATGTTCCTCATTAATTGATTAAATTGCCTCACTTGAATAAAAAAAAATAAAAAAAATTGAAATTTAATTTGAGTTTGAGGAGGACTTTTTGGCCTTTGAGGAGGACAGAGGATATTTTCTGTTCAAGGAGGACTGTCCTCCTCAAAGGAGGACGGTTGGGAAGCCTAGTTCGAATCCAATTGGACTAATCCATACATATGTACGAATTTATTCTTCAAATTTTTCCTTAGCTTGGCTGATCTACAGTGCACAGAATGAGAGGTTAGGTGAAAGGTTTTTTGATAACTGATTTCAATTTAAGTAAAAGTACTTTAGGTACTTTAAGTACTTTAGTACTTTTTAGGACAACAAAATGCTTGGTGGATGTTGCATCAACGACTCGAGTGGCTCAGACACTTCCACAGCGAACTCTAGCTTGGAAAAAGTTAAACTGCCAACACTTAAAACTTAGCCATCATAAAAAATAAAATCAAATAAATGGCACTGGTCCAAGCCAGGCCAACAGGTGCTGGCGCTCGCGCGGCATTAGCGCGCCTGCAACAAGTTCATTTCCGCTCGCGTATTGCCGAATGCAAAGATCAACAGTTGAAGTAGCCACTTTGCGCCGCATTTATGTTAAATGCGTTTTCGCCGCCTCCCGGTTGCGTCTAATTTCGTTTTCGTTTGTATTTGTTTTCATTCTTTTTCGAGCACTGCTTAAGCCGCCAACGCAAATAAATTCGACAAAGCTATAAATTTCCATTAACGCTCTCTAAATGCCACATTAAACTGCGATGTGCGGCCGTAATGGCAATTTCTGCGCCAGTCGGCAGGCGGCAAGGAGGTGAAGCCTGCGGCAAAGCAATTTCCGCCGTAATTTATGTGGCTTTTTACGTGTGAAGGTGCGGCGCGGTGCGGCACGTTGCTATCTTTTCTGTATCAATTACTGGCTGCGTTCATTCATTTAATCTGCATAACGACTACAATTGAAGTGCCCCCATTCGGCGGTCGCGCCGCCTCCGTATTCGTATTCGCACGCCATTGCCGAGCAACAGCAGCTGCTGCAACACCCCATCACCGCTCCGCGCAAATCTCTGCACTTCTTCAAGCCAGCAAACCAAATGCAGAAACATAAAGTAAAAAGAACAGAGAGAGAGAGGCGGCAATGGACGGAAGACGCAAAGCGCTTTTCAAGTCGAGATCATAATACCCGCCTACACACACACAAACACACACACACGCAAATTTACCTGTTTCAGTTTTCGGTTAGGAGGCTACTCAGGTGGCCCGAGTGCTGCACCCCTTCCACTCGGAGCGTTGGCTAAACAAAAAGTAATCGAAAGTTTTCAACTTTAAATTGAAGTGAAAACGATGATGATGACGGCGTCGACGATTGTGCTGCATGCGACCATGTGCCGCATGGCATGTGGCATGCGGCAGTGTAGCGCGCAGGGCATGGCGGCGGCCGCGCCGACTGCGAAACGGCCAAGCGGAAAACATCAACACAACAGGGCCAAAGTTTCAGCCAAATTCTTTGAGTGTTTTTCCACTTTTCTGTTGTTTCTACTTTGCGCTTACACAAGCCCAACCCACCCCCCCCTGCACTACCCTGTTTCCCTCTTTCGCGCTGTTGCTTTTTATTTCGTTGAAAACTTGCAACTTGTATCTCAATCACAGGCATGCACACATTTTGCAAGATTTTCGAAGATTTCACCGCCCAACAACACAACACGCCACCGACGTCGCCATCGACATCCTCGTCATCGTCATCGTCATAGTCATCAGCAGCGCTAGGATGTCGCCCTTGTCGGCCGTCGTCGCTGCCACCCACTCGACAGAGCCGCTTTGGATTTTGGCCGTTCATGCATGTGCAGCTTATCGGCGCAATTGGGCCCAGCTTTGCCTCTGCAGCGCATTTCTCCGCTGCTCACTCGCAGCGGCAAGCGAAACTTGCGCTCAACCGGGTCTCCGTTTGGGGTCGTTTGCTACTGCTGCTGTTGTTGTTGCTTTATTCAATTACTTGAATTTTGTTATTTCATGCAACAGCACAGGAAAGGGTGCGGGGCAAGGAGAGGGGACGCAGGTTGGCACTTGATGTGCTGGCATTTAGCAAGCCGAGCGGGCACCAGCTGCTGCTTGTCTAACCAGCTGGAGAGCCCGTCAGCCAGTCAGCGAGCCAGTCAACCAGGCACCGAGGCAGCCAGGTGCTCTGTTAAATTTTCGCCATTATTACTGAAGCGTTTACGCTAAGAAAACTTTCCAAATCCACTTGAAGAACAACAGAACAAAATTTCCACACGCATTCAGACTTTTAGCCCGACAAGTACCACGAGGAAAGTTGTGCGGTGCAGGCTTGCAGGCAGCAATCAGCAGTGCCAGCTTGCAAAGCTGAGACAGATAAAGTTGAGTTGAGTTCGACGAATACAGGGTGACTGTCTGCGGTAGGGAATTTGCTGGAAAAAATTGCAAAGTTTAGTGAGCTTAGAAACCAATTATGAGGAGCAGCAAACTGGAAACTTAACTCTTCGTTAGTCAAGTGAAAATTTTAACCTATGAACCTATGGGTGACATATGTCACCCAGTTGACTAACGAAGGGTTAAGAAAAGCGATACGGAAATAATAATGAAGAAGAATAAAGAAAAAGAAAAAGAATGAAGTAGAAGCTTAAATAAGATGCAGAAGAATGAAGAAAACGAATGAAAAGGAATGAAGAAAGAGAATGAGGAAGAATAGTTAAGCAGAAAAATTAGTAAAAAAGAAGAATAACAATTAAGAAGTAGGACGAAGAAAAAGAATAAAAAATAATAAGGATAATGAAGAATATTGAAAAGTGAAGAAGAAATGAAGATGAATTGGAGGGAAGAAGAAACATAAAACAGAAGAAGAATTAAGTAGAAGAATAATTAGGAAGAGTAGAAAGGAAAAGAAGAAGAATTATAAAGCGACAAAAAAAAATGAAGAGAGATAAAAAGAAGAATGAAGAAGAATGAAGAAGAAAAAGAATGATAGAAATGAAGAGAAATGAGAAATGAAGTAAAAGAATAATTTAGAAAAGAATGAGGAAGAATAGTTAAGGAGAAAAAGTAGTAAAGAATAAGAAAAACGATTACGAAGGAGGACGAAGAAAAATACTAAAAAAATATGGATAATGAAGAACAATGAATAGTGAAGAAGAATGAAGATGAATAGGAGTGAAGAAGAAACATAAAGAAGAAGAAAAATTAAGTAGAAGAATAATTCAGAAGAGTAGAAAGGAAAAAGAAGAAGAATTATAAAGCGACAAAAAAGAATGAAGAGAGATAAAAAGAAGAATAAAGAAGTAAAAGAATAATTTAGAAAAGAATGAGGAAGAATAGTTAAGGAGAAAAAGTAGTAAAAAATAAGAAAAACGATTAAGAATTAGGACCAAAAAAAAGAATAAAAAATAATAAGGATAATGAAGAACAATGAAGAACAATGAATAGTGAAGAAGAATAATGATGAATAGGAGTGAAGAAGAAACAAAAAGAAGAAGAAGAATTAAGTAGAAGAATAATTAAGAAGAGTAGAAAGGAAAAAGAAGAAGGAAGAAGAAAAAGAATAAAAGGGAGGAAAAGAAATGAGAAATAAAGTTAAAGAATAATTTAGAAAAATAATAATGAATAAGATTGAAAATGAAAAAGAACGAAAAAATATAAAAAAAGGTATGAAGAAAAAGAAACAAATTAAAGATAAAAACGATGTTACCGTCTTCATAACAAATACACACTCATTCACCAAATACAAATTTAGGAATAGAAAAACTACTAAATATAGAAAACAAAATTGACCCAACAATTTGGGCCACCCGCTACAAAAATTAATAAGAAAACTTTTAGAAACCACTGAAAGGGGAATAGAATCAGAATAAAGTTTATAAGGAAATGTCAACAACAACTTAATAAAATAAAAAGGAAAGAAAATATAACGTTGGAAAGATTGATGAAAGGCAGTTGGAAAATTAGTTAATTAAAAAGTTGAAATGTTTAAGATTGTTTGCCGAAAAAATTGGAAAATCTAATAACGTCACAAAAAATAAAGAAAGCATGGAAATTGCTCTATTTTTGGGAATCGCTTTAGTTCTGTAACTTTTATACAACTCGATTTTATTATACGACTCGACTTATTTTCCACTCACTAAAAGTTAGTTATAAATATTTGGCTTTAGGTCTACCATAGTTTATGGATATTTTACCCTTTTATATAACAATCCCAGCGGAAAATTAAGGTGTGTATGTATGTTTGCATGTGTACCATCAAATATCCAAAAATATTTTTATAGCTGTTTTTGTTTTAAGACTCCCGAATCCCTTGAAGAAGAGTGAGGGAGAAGAAAATTTTAGCTGAATAAGACGGGAGAAATTACTGAAAAAGATAATAAACTGATTATGGATTATGGGAAGCAGAGTATGCGTAAAATACTCAACAAATTAAGTAGAACGCGAAAACACTAAACTAATCACAAATCCTTTTTGTCTACAAAATACCAAACACAATAACTTTTTACACCCTGTACACAAAAATTGTTCACAGAAATGTGTTTTATCTCTTGATGGGGCAATGACAGAGTGGCTACTGAAGTTTTGTATATATTCCACACGATTCTATGCAAACAGAAGCTAACGAATCCAACGGAAGTGGATATTGCATTGAGCGCGTCTTCCGCCCCCACCCCCCTTGGGATGACGCAATCGGATCAAATTCATGCCAAAATGTGCTGTCCAGTCACCAGGCAACATACAAACGTCTCGACACCTTAACGACTGAACGACAGCGACTACGCAAGCACCAGACGACTAGTCGCCGTACGTGTGACGTCTACCTGTCACTACAATTACAAAAATAACAAAAGCACAAAATCAAGCATCAGCATCCACTCTCGAATGCCAGCATGATGGACTCAAGCATCGGGCACACTCCTCCACTGGCTGCCGCTCCACAACGTCAACGTCTTTCGCCACCACTTGAAAAGTGGTTTATTTATTGTGTCTGATGTTGCGGCATTGTTTGTGGCGCATACAGCATGCAACATTTCACGTGTGGCAAAAGAAAGCGGGTTGCTGTGAGCCAATGCCAACACACACACATGCGCACACATGCACCCAAGCGGACTCGCAATCGTTGAATCTAAGCCCTGTTCCTCAGCGCTGCTGCTACTGCTGCTTTGGTCGTTGTTGTTGTTGTTGTTGCTGTGCATCGGCTTGCAGCTGGAAGCTGCTGGTTTTGATTTATTGATTTCGGTTGCGCTGCGCCCACACAGCATACAAAATAAGCCAATATTTGTGCAGTGTGTAGCCTGTGCGCAGCTGCACTCCGACCGGCCGCATGTGTGTGTGTGCTGGTGTGCGCGCATGAGTGCATTTGTGAGTGCGGTGGCATATGCGGCGGCACTTGTAAACAATGCAGCGTCGCTCCGAAACAACGTCGTTGTACACTTGGCGTTGGAAGCGGTGCGGTGGATAATATTTTCAAGGGTTTTGGTTGCACAGGCAGACACGGCAGCGCTTTAATATTTGTGCATAAATTAAATTGAATTGCATACTTTGCGGCGCGCTCATGAGAGTATAAAGGATATTTAAAAGAACCTGCATATTACAGCTGCAATTTATATTCTACTACATAAGAATGGAGCAGAGCACAATTAAGTCGAAATTAAATTTACTAATTCGGGAAAAACTGTAAGCAGTCGAGACTATTTTTCATATACAAACGTTCATTTTGTATTTTGGGGATCTAGTAAAGCGTTGGATATTTGGAGAAAATATTTTCGAAAAATATATTTAGAAATTGAAATTAGTGGGGGTCGATTCAACGTTTCAATCACCTAAGAGCAATTTCTGAAAAGTTTTGCAACACCATAATGAAATTTCTAGAACTTTAAAAAATATATCAGGTGTACAACTTTGCTTCCGCGTTTTTTTCCAAAATTAAAAGCTTTATTGCGAAAAAGTGCTTACAGATGTATTATTCAAAGTATTGTCCGTCGCTAGCGACAACTTTCTCCCATCTTTCCGGCAATTTTCGGATCCCGGCTCGAAAAAAGGAGTCCTCTTTTGACGCTATCCATGAAGCAATCCATTTTTCCAATTCTTCGAAGGATTGAAAATGTTGATCTGCCAGGCCGTGTGCCATCGAACGGAATAGGTGGAAGTCAGAAGGGGCGACATCTGGGGAATACGGCGGGTGGGGCAAGACTTCCCATTTCAGCGTTTCCAGGTACTTTTTGACCACTTTTGCTCGATGTCCCTCGGTTTCAACTCGTACGGCACCCAGTTTCCTTCTTTCTGAATCATGCCCAGGGCCTTGAGACGTTTTGAAATGGCTTGCTGACTCACTCCCAACGATTCGGCAAGCTCTTCTTGGGTTTGGCACGAATCTTCATCAAGCAATGCTTCTAGTTGTTCATCTTTGAAGGTTTTTTCTCTTCCACCACCATGTTTGTCTTCGACATCGAAATCACCATTTTTAAAACGTTGAAACCACTCCCGACACGTTCTTTCACTCAGAGCAGCATCACCGTAAGTTTCTGAGAGCATTCGATGCGCTTCAGCTGCATTTTTTTGCGAATTGTAACAGAAAAGTAAAACTTCCCGCAAATGGCGAGAATTGGGCACATAAACGGACATTTTCGAGCGTGAATAATACGAAAACAAGAACAACTGTCACTGAAACGGCGATGACAATTCGTTAGGCACTGTCCACACTCACTTTAAAGGCATTACCATCTATGTATTTCAACCAGCCTCAGCCGGTACAGCCACCTATCGGAAAACGGCGGAAGCAAAGTTGTACACCTGATAGGATGACAGGGGTTTGCCCACACTCTCATCATGGGCCTTTGAGACCTCCGAGTCTAACTAGCAAGCTGCCTGTCTTACCTAACCTAACTTTTAAAAACACCTAACTAGATACTGCAACAATTAACCCCTCTTCATCCTTCCCAATTTTTAGGATCATGCATTTTTTATGGGACTTCAGAAGTATTAAAATCGTAAATCAAAAAGCGAAATTTGTTTATTTTGAATAGTCAAGCAATCGAACAATTTCACTCTTAATCTGATATTTTTTCTGATTCTCTTTTTGATTTTGTTGCCGCTTGTTTGTTCCTTCTTATAATCTTTCTAATTTGGATTCTGTTTCTGATTTTGATTCAGTTTCTAATCTGATGCTAGTTCCAATTCTGTTTCGAATTATATTTCTAATACTTCTTATTCCCATTCATTTTCTGACTCTAATTCTAATTCGTAATATTTTTCTGATTCTGACTTTTTTCTTGTTGTGATTTCAATTCTGGTTCTGATCCCGATTTTATTTCTCTTGCTTCTGATTATCTTTTTAATTCAGTACCTAATTCTTATTCTGATTATGACCTGATTCTGAATCTCTATCTGATTCTTATTCTTATTCCGATTCTGTTTCTGATATTTATTGTTCTGAATCTCTTTCTGTTTCTGATTAGCTTTTTAATTCTGGTGCTTCAGATCCTACTTCTGATTATCTTTCTGATTCTGATTGTACTTCCGATTCTGATATTATTTTTGATTGTATGTTTTTCCACCTCGTTCATGTTTCTGATTCTAATTCTGTTTTTAATTTTGATTCTTATCTGAATCTTTATCTGATTCTGATTTTTATTCTGATTCCGATTCTGTTTCTGATATTTATTGTTCTGAATCTCCTTCTAATTCATTTTCTGATCCTGTTTCAAATTCTCTTTTTAATTCTGATGCTTCTGATCCTACTTCTGATGCTTCAGATCCTACTTCTGATTCTCTTTCTGATTCTGATTGTACTTTCGATTCTGATATTATTTTTGATTGTATGTTTTTCCACCTCGTTCATGTTTCTGATTCTAATTCTGATTTTAATTTTAATTTTGATTCTTATCTGAATCTCTATCTGATTCTTATTCTGATTCCGATTCTGTTTCTGATATTTATTGTTCTGAATCTCTTTCTAATTCATTTTCTGATCCTGTTTCTAAATCTCTTTTTAATTCTGATGCTTCAGATCCTACTTCTGATTCTCTTTCTGATTCCGATTGTGCTTCCGATTCTGATATTATTTTTGATTGTATGTTTTCCACCTCGTTCATGTTTCTGATTCTAATTCTGATTTTAATTTTATTTTTGATTCTTATCTGAATCTCTATCTGATTCTAATTCTGATTCTGTTTCTGATATGTATTGTTCTGAATCTCTTTATAATTCATTTTCTGATCCTGTTTCTAATTCTCTTTTTAATTCTGATGCTTCTGATTCTACTTCTGATGCTTCAGATCCTACTTCTGATTCTCTTTCTGATTCTGATTGTCCTTTCGATTCTGATATTATTTTTGATTGTAAATTTTTCCACTTCGTTCATGTTTCTGATTCTAATTATAATTCTGATTTTAATTGTAATTTGGATTCTTATCTGAATCTCTATCTGATTCTGATTCTTATTCTGATTCCGATTCTTTTTCTGATATTTATTGTTCTGAATCTCTTTCTAATTCATTTTTTATCCTATTTCTGATTCTCTTTTTAATTCTGGTGCTTCAGTTCCTACTTCTGATTCTCTTTCTGATTCTGATTATGCTTCCGATTGATTGTATGTTTTCGACCTCTTTCATGTTTCTGATTCTTATTCTGATTCTTATTGTGATTCCGATTCTGTTTCTGATATTTATTGTTCTGAATCTCTTTCTAATTCATTTTCTGATCATGTTTCTAGATCTCTTTTTAATTCTGATGCTTCAGATCCTACTTCGGATTCTCTTTCTGATTTGGGGTTATGTTTCTGATTCTGATTGTGATTCCGATTCTGATATTTTTTATTATATTTCCACTTTCGTTTCCTGGTTCCTGTTCACTAACAAATTAAATTCTCTCATGCTTGTTAAATTTCCGTCTTTTAATCTCGGTCCAAGTTCTAATTGCTTGTGCCAATGTCTAACTAAAAAATTATGTTTCTAAATATTCTTTGTCAATACAATTTTTCTCAGTAATTATTCGGAAACCTTTGCTTTAACATTTCCTTAAATTTCCTGCTTCACTTCCGCTCTGCTTTTTCCTGCACTGTGAATCAAAGAAATCGAATTTCGTTGCTGGTTGCTACTCCTCATTATTTCGCTTTTGTCGTGCAGCCTACAAATCCTCCCCCCCAGACAATGGCCACTAACGCACACACATACTGTCGAAAAGTCAGCGGACACTGTGCAATTACCTGAAATGTTGTTGCCTCAATTACTTACGCACAGCTTTAAGCTGCTGCTCAAATGTTTAGCGTTGCCATATTTCTCAAATTTTACAACATTCAGGAGAACGTGTCCGCGGCCCCTCCGGTTACCTTAAACCTGACACACATTGATTTCAGCTGCTGCAACGACCGACCACACCCAAACCGCCTGCGACCAGTCGGCCTTAAAGCACGGATCATTTCCCCTACGCCCGCCACCCACCTGCCGCTGCTGTCAGCCGAAGCGACACACAAAAGCACAAAGCAAACGGAAGAAAAATTAAATTACGTTTAAAGCAAAAGTCGAAATGCCAAAAGAGAGCAGAACCAAAAGGCAAGCGAGCAGGCAGGCGAGCGGCAGCGGCAGCGGCAAAAATAAGGACTTTATTTATGTAGAAGATGAAAAGGACGAAATTAAATTGGACATTTATCAAGAGATTTATTGATTCCCGCCCGGCTGGCTGGTTCGGCTCGGCTGCCTGACTGCTGCGCGTTGCGCTGAGTGGCTGAGTGGCTGTCGCTGCTGGTTGCTCGCCTGCGCTCGAGTGGGACCAATGTGCCGATGCCGCAGCGGAGGGCTGGTGCTGGGCAATATCCGCAGTGCCAATAATGCGGGCAATTAAAATAATTCAAAGCTTACTTGCTTTGTTAAGTGAAAAATGCGCAGCGTTTGAGCGAATTCCGATCATTTGAGGAGGCAAGAATTGCGGCCACCGCGTTGCTGGTATTTGGAGGTGTTGTTGCTTAGGTGATTAGCGCAAGAAGTTCGAGTTAATACGTTTGCATGTAGCGCATTCCTGATGCCATACAACGCACATTGCGTCGAAAGCCGCTCGGGTCACGCAGGTCGGGGGCAAACGGTCAATCCAAGCATTAAACGGCGAGGCCGCAAGCGCAAACGCATCGAGTGAGGTAAACAAAAACACGCACAGACACACATACACGTACGAGAGCACATGTACGCCCAAATGGACGGACATTAAAGTAAGCACATAAATTTTGCTGCCAATATGGCGGCCGAGGCGGTAGGTGGTGCTGTGCGTTGGCCGTCCGCCGCGGCTGTTATTGTTTCGGCAGCTGATGTTGCTGTTGCAGTGCTGAGCGCAGCCACCGCGAGCCAAGCAAAACATGCACCCACGCACGCACCCACACACACACACAACACACTCGCAGCTGCAACAACAACGGCCACACGACCGGCCAAAGGAGCAACTAGCAGCAGCAGCAGCGAGGTCACAGCGACGGCAACGGTGATGGCGGCGGCAGCACCCTCGTAATTATGGCCATTAGAAAAACAGCAAAAACAAAAACAATTATTAAGCCTTTAATCACCTGACGAAATGTAATTACACAGCGCAGCATCGAATGCGGCCAACACAGCAGAAGCAGCAGCAGCAGCAACAGAACAGCAGTGCCAACAACAGCAAAGCCATTAGGGGCACTGGCTGGCTGCTTAGCGAGTTGGTTTTTTGCTTGTCCAAGAGCACAACAAATAACAAAAACACAACAACACAACAACAACAACAACAATGACAGCAAAAACATTAAATGAGTAGCCGAGCAATCGCAAATCGTTTATCATTGAAGGTGAAGTTGCGCCATTAAAATGCTGAAATTCGTTAAATGTCCGGCGCAATGGCAGCATCAGCTCGGCCCCACCTCGTCCCGCCCTCATTCCTTTGCCACTCGCTCGCGCGACTGCGCTCAGCCGGTTCAAATATGCGCACAGCTTCCGAAATGCTGTAATTGTGCTCATAATTTGTTATTTAATTCCGAACACACAACAATAAGCAACAAACAACAACACCAAAACTGTCAATAGCAACAACAACAATAACAGCAACAACAACCGCCTGAACACGGTAGTTGAATAATGAATGCGCATAAATAAAATCGCACACTTTAAATTGAAATTGCCAGGAGGCGACAATGCACGGAGGGAGTAAAAGAGAGAGAGAGAGAACAGGAACAGAAGCTTTGTCGAAGCGACGAGTGAGTGAAGGAGTGCGGAATTTTGGCAGGTAAATACATTAAATGATTTCCGCCTCGAACATGACGTAGAACAAAGGCAACAGTGCAAAATTTAACAGCACCAGCAGCAGCAACAACAACAACAACAACATCGTCAAGTCAATAACAATAACAAGATAAGTTGCGAAATAAAATAATTTATCACGCACAGACCACTTCACGCCACTCTGCACTTCACTCGATGGCTGCCTGTATGCGACAGCGGACTCGTTGAAGGCGTGCTCGAGCGGCAAAAACTAAACAACAACAACAATATGAACACCAGCAACGGCCACACTGACTTGCTGCCTGCTATGGGTCAAGCGGCCATTTTAAATGCTTGGTCAGCTGGAAAAACAACGCAAATTAATTGCCGGCTCAAACGGGATCGGCCACACACTGCCGCACAGTGTGACGAGGCGGTCAAAAATACAACATTTTTCATTTTGTGAAACCTTTTACAAATATCAGATACAAAAATAAAACCTTTTTAGAAATACTTACGTTAGAGAAAACCAGGGTTGCCAGATCTTGGTTTTTAAGGAAATATAGGAAATGTTCAATATAAACAAATCAGTACATTTATTCCTTCATCAAACATTTGAAAAATTAATTAACTAATTTTTAGTGTCCGAACGAATATTCGGTTTCGGTTTCGGCTCAAATAAGTGTTTCGGTTTCAGTTTCGGCCAAAAAATGCCCGAATGGCTGAAACCGAAACTTTCTAGAATATTTTTTACATTTAGAAGAGAATTTAGATGCCACTAATGTAAATAAACTTCTTTTTTTAGAATATAATGTTAAATTATTTAATTTTGAATATTAGCGAGTAAGGTACGAAAGGGTGATTTTTTAAGAAAGAAAAAGAAGAAAAGAAGAGAAAAAGAATTGTTTTTATTAATAAGTATTTGTTTAATTATGTTATGTTTGTTTGTTTGTTCTTTATTTACTTAAAGTAAAATTCGTTAGTGTAAACATTTTGTTTTTGATGCTTGATGTGGTGATTTTTATTTGAACTAGAAAGTTTCGGTTTCGGCCGAATATTAAAAAAAAAACCGAAATTCGGTTTCGGTTTCGGCCCAAAAAAGTGGTTTCGGTCGGACACTACTAATTTTAAAGCATGGCACTTAATTGTTTGTGATGTTGAATCTATATTGGAAAAAGTCACAATAAATCACTTAAAATACATCGATATGCATATAGTTGGTTTCCACTGGAACTGAAGCGACAAACATAAAATTTCTTGGTTAAATTTCCTACGTAAAGAAGGAATTCCTTAAAATTCGGGATCCAAAAGTACATAAATGAGTTAAGAAGTTCTATGGAGAAACGTAATTTTTTAGACCTTTTGATTTCAAACTTCAAAATAAATAAAATAAAATAACAAATAAAGGAAATACTCCAAATCAAAAATAATTTGACATTTATTTTTTTTAGTTTTTAAAATCTAAAGAGGCCAAGAGAAACGTGATTTATTAATTTTAATTTTAATAAATTTAATTTATTAATTTAATTACGTTAAATTAGAAATATTAGGTATAACGAGGTAAAAAGATAATCGGGCATTTATATAAAGACATGTGATTGAACAGGCAAATAATATCTTAAAGTGAGTAAAGGTTAACTGTTTCAATGAAATCAGGAAACTAATGCAAGCCTCTTGAGGCCTTCAACCCCCAAGAAGTTGAAGTAGTTGAAGTAGTTTTGGCCGCGATTTTTATGAGCATGGTACACTGTGCGGCGTCACACATGCCGCGCCAAGTAAACCACCGCACACACATACACACACACACATACAGGCGCAGCTGACCATGGCGCAGCGTATGCGCCAGCCGACGTTCGACTTTCGACTTTGACAGCCACTGCCACTAATCAAAAGTGGTCAAATGAAGATCCCAACGAGCAAGGCAAGGGAATGTTGGTGGAATTGGCCGAAGACGGCCTCAAAGCGTTGGCGAAAGCGGGCGTTTCAACTTTTTACCCTCCCCGCATATTCTTTGCTCGTGATGTTGCGTTGTTGTCGACGGTGTCACGCCGCGCCCCGCGCACCGCATTCGTTTTGCAGTGTTCTGCTTGCCGGCTGCTCTCGGCCGCCGTTTGCAAAAGTGCATTGAAGCGTAACTAATTTCCTTATTGTTGCCGCCATCGCAACAGGCCCACAAAGCGCGGCTGGCCGAGTGCGGGACTGCGCAACAACTGTTGGTTCAACCTATGCTTCAGCTAGTTGGGTGCGTCGTCGTGTACGTGTGCAAACGCCCGTGAAAGCAGCGGCGAGGCGCTGAACGGTAACTGGAGAAAAATCAACAGCAGCAACAACAGGCGCCCGCATCCACTTGCCAAATGATGTTTGAACAATTTTATCTCGTGGCAACAATCGACGTTGTCGATAGCATCACTAGCAGCACGCCTCGCCGCGCCGACCCTCCGCTTGCCACTCACGCCAACCTAAACTTTGTGAATTTTTATGCGCTTAATCTCTTTATTTATTTTCGTCCTTCCTTATGGCTTCTCCTACCATTTATAGACATTTATTCTGGTATTTCGGTGTGGGTTCTATTTCGGATCTGGCGTTTCGCTTGTGCGCAAAAAATTGGGCTAAGAGGTTAATGTGGAATGAAATCTGTTCACTTCGTTTTATGGTAATTGATTCGCATGAAATACTGCAGTGCGCCTAATAATTTTATTTATTGGCAGCCATTTACTCAACAACAGAAACACAAATTGGAACAGAGGAATCTGAAATGGGACAAGTTTCAGAGATGTGGCACTTTTTCAGTTGGCTGTCAACTAATTTGAAGTACCTAACAATCTAAAAATAATAATTAGCAGGTGAATTTCATTATGAAAGTTTATTGAGGGCCCAATGAAAAGTGTAAATATTTTATGGACAATTCACTACATTTAGCCGGATGGGTATTTAAAAGTGCCTGAAGAGAACTTTAGCGTTCGGATGTAAGCCGGTAACGGGTTGTTATGACCAGTTTAGTAAGTAAGTTAATGTACAACAATGTTTACATGGCCATAACTCGAAACTGAAAAGAAATGCCAAATTAATTTAGTTTGCAACATTGCAAAAGTGGGGAACACTCTTTGAGAATCATAACGAACTTCAGATCGTTAGATAGTCTTTCTCAAAGCCAAACGAGGAAGATTTTCAAATATTAATAAAGTTGTACATATACAAAGATCAACTTAAGAGTTAGGAAACACGATCAGCAAATTGATGGACAGTTGGTCTCTAGCAGAATCCATTCATGCAAGTCATCCCTTTGTGCTTAAATTAGCTAAGAATCTTGTCTTTGTCTCTATTCATAGCGGAAGAATGTCGAGAGAATGTTCATCGACCCACTCACAGGAAGTCCTTCTTCTGATTTAAGTGTTTATATACGCAACTCACAGAACTGAACTGAAATACCATGGAAATTGTTGTTATGAAAAAAACTGTTTAGCACAAAGAAATAAGATTTTATGAAATGACAAAAGACAAGGGTTGAAATGTGTGTTTGAAAGCATAAAATTTGTGTAACTGTCAAAATGTGTTAAACGAAAGGCTCTAAGGGGCTCTAAGAGAGATATTTGATTTTACCATGACACTATCTCCCAAAACAAATATAAATCTGACAAATCCACGTGGAATTGTGTCCAAGCTAAGAGCTGTGATCATATGGCAGCCGCCTTTGGGGGGCAGTGTTAGTTAGTCTGAAGAAGCTGCAGGAAAGAAAGCCAGCCGAGTACTTTCTCTGAAGCTGTTCAGCTTTAGAGTTAAAACGACTAACCTGCTTGGGTCTTATTGGGGTCGAGTTGAAGCCTAACTATCCCTCTGTGAATTTGCCTGAGACCAGGCTGAGAAGCTTCAAAACTTTTATTAACAGTGCAGAATATTGAAGTGTCTTAGTGTCCCAGTAAAAATAAAAAAGGGTTAACCATAGTAATTATCATAATTAGTCAGATATATCAGGTGTACAACTTTGCTTCCGCCGTTTTTTTCCAAAATTAAAAGCTTTATTGCGAAAAAGTGCTTACAGATGTATTATTCAAAGTATTGTCCGTCGCTAGCGACAACTTTCTCCCATCTTTCCGGCAATTTTCGGATCCCGGCTCGAAAAAAGGAGTCCTCTTTTGACGCTATCCATGAAGCAATCCATTTTTCCAATTCTTCGAAGGATTGAAAATGTTGATCTGCCAGGCCGTGTGCCATCGAACGGAATAGGTGGAAGTCAGAAGGGGCGACATCTGGGGAATACGGCGGGTGGGGCAAGACTTCCCATTTCAGCGTTTCCAGGTACTTTTTGACCACTTTTGCGACGTGAGGCCGAGCATTGTCGTGTTGGAGGATGACTTTGTCATGTCGCTCTTGATATTGTGGCCGCTTTTCTTTTAGCGCGCGACTAAGGCGCATCAGTTGCGTTCGGTAGCGATCTCCTGTGATGGTTTCACCCGGTTTTAAGAGCTCGTTGTTCATCTTTGAAGGTTTTTTCTCTTCCACCACCATGTTTGTCTTCGACATCGAAATCACCATTTTTAAAACGTTGAAACCACTCCCGACACGTTCTTTCACTCAGAGCAGCATCACCGTAAGTTTCTGAGAGCTTTCGATGCGCTTCAGCTGCATTTTTTTGCGAATTGTAACAGAAAAGTAAAACTTCCCGCAAATGGCGAGAATTGGGCACATAAACGGACATTTTCGAGCGTGAATAATACGAAAACAAGAACAACTGTCACTGAAACGGCGATGACAATTCGTTAGGCACTGTCCACACTCACTTTAAAGGCATTACCATCTATGTATTTCAACCAGCCTCAGCCGGTACAGCCACCTATCGGAAAACGGCGGAAGCAAAGTTGTACACCTGATAGATGTATGTATTTATATGTATATATAAATATATACATTTATATGTAAATGGTATATATGTAAATGGACATATTTGTGAAAAACAGAAGAATATTTTATTAAAAACGAAGCAATTGTAGGAGAATGTGCGTTGAATATGAATATGAATTTATTTTTAATATTTTCAAACTTGAACATCCTTACAGCACTGATCTAAGATAATTTTAGAAAAATTTCTTAAATATTGAAAATTTGACAAAAGTGGTAGTTTCACAGATTTTGTGTCATCCGAAAAATCCATCAACGTGCGTTCAACAAAGAAAAGTTTTGGAAAAATTACGGCTTAAGTGGAAACCAATTTTTAACAAATGGCAAAAGAAAATGTGTTTTCGTCATTCGTTGGTGGTGAAGCATCCCATGGAAATACTAAAATTCGTAAAAATTGTATTCAAGGAAAGTGATGCCTCAATGCAAAACAACTGCACTTTTAATTTGTTCTCGGAAATGAAAAACTATAATAAACTGTGTGGCGAACAAAAATTAACGAGAACTAAATTTTGGCTCTCACCAAAAATTTTCCAAAAATGTTTCCTCTAAGTGTTGAGTCGCCCAACCTTATTCTCTGTCCGCTCTGCCGTCGCTTTGTATTTAATTAATTTTGTATTTAATTTTACCAAAGTACTTAGATGCAACCAGATATTTAAAATTTAGCTGGCTCGCTCCATGGATGCGCACGAAATTCCTGCAGAGCACTTTTACGCACACACAAAAATGTTTCATCGCGCAGCCAAAGACTAAATGAGCTTTGAAAAATTCGCCCAAACCCCGTTTTGCAAATGAGCACTTTCGCAAAGTCTGTAGGCAGCATTGTTGGTGCAACATTCACACCCGGCACCCGCCAATCGACTTTAGCGCCGACCGACTTTTCGGGGCCGCTTTGCTGTGGCAGTGACAGTGCGCAATTCAAATTACGGCACAAGGGGGCCCAACCCGGCCTGACACACACTCATACATAATGAGGCAGCACTCGTGAGTGTGTGGGTTTGTGCGGAAAACTCGAAAGTGTCGAGTGGGGGGAGCCAAGTGGCGGAGTGCAGCGTGGAGTGGCGCGTCGCTTCTTCAGCACTTCACGTGCGAAAGTTGAAAAATGAAAAGCTTTTGCACAAACGACCCAGCCGCTGAGTGTGCGAAACCAACGCTGTGTGCGTGTGTGTGTGTATGTGTGAGTATGATGCGCTACATGACACAAGAGACACCAGCGCCCGAGCGCACACAAAGCAGAGGGCAGCGGCACACATAAATAACGTGACTCGCACACTCGCGCGCGGAAAGAGTGAAGCACACTGCGAAAAAAGCAGGAATCCATTTAGAAAATTAACGCAGAGACCAGCTGCCAAGGATCCATGGACCACTACGACAGCAGTCGAAACGTTTACAATAACAATGACGGGAAACAGCGGCGGCAACAATGCAAGCAACACAAGTGGCAGCAGCACACACGCACACACACACACACGTACGCGCCCATTCACACATTCGTACAAACAATTTGGGTAAAAGCTTCAAATTACAAACAGCGAAGCGCAGCGACCGCTGCGACGGACAGCTGAATAGCTGCGGAGGCAAACAATGAGCCGCAGCGCCGAAGAATGCGTCGGCCTCACGCTGTGCCGCGCCCGCCAGCGTGCAGCGCGCCATTTTGCGCAGTGCACGGCGCGTTAGAAAGTGGACGACGAGGTCGGCGGGGCCAGCGAGCCAACTTGCCATCTTTTCATATTTTTTAAGCGGCCCGCACTGGGGCATTCTTTGCGGTGTCGCATTCGTTAGTTGCCCCCAACGCTGCTCGCTGTCACATATTTGGGGCAAACAAAAAAACATAACTTAAAAAATAAATAAAGCTGCGAACGTGCGAGCAGACAGCAGCAGTGAAGGGACGCACCATGTAGGGGGGCGCCCGCGTTGTTGTACAGCTGCGTGAAAATTGCAGCTTGACATATGTATGAGTGCAGCGAAATGCAACTCGGCGTGCACTCCTGCGCCCGAAAATGTCGCCTATGAACTGACAGTGCAGCGACACAGCTTCCACAGGTTTTTTTTGGGACAAAATTTATAATTTTTAATAAAGCCGCTTGCCACAAAAGTTGCGAGTACGCAGGTGGCGTGCAACATTACGGGATGCATGGCAAAAAATAACTGTAGAACTTGAGGGGGCGTGCATCATTTTGATTTCGTACTACTTTTTTGGATACACCAATTTTGTTGTGCACCCTTCGGACGCGGTGCAGTGGCAGCGGCCGCTTGCCGCAACAACAACGTGTGCACAATGCAAAACTGGTGCAGCTGGCTTGTTGCAACTTGCAGTTGCATATTAATTTGATGACACTCAGATTTGCTAAAAATGCGCTGAAAAACTTCGCGACTGGTGCTTTGACAAACTGACAGACTAAGGTTGAGCAGATTGTCGGTTGTGGGTTGGTGGTTGTTGTTGTCGGTGGTAGCGCCACAGCAGCGAACGCGTATGTGTGTATGTGTACAAGCAAACAACAACTGCAATACAAGAACGCAGCAGCTGGCTAGAGGCAGGAGCGTTTTTCGACGGACTGAAGAAGAAAGGGCCCGATTTTTGTTAAGCATTTATTTAACAATTTGTATCTGTTGGATGCGCTACGGAACTGTCAGCTGTTAAAGTTAATTAATTTGAAATAAGCATAACATTATTCAAACTTAGACCAATACATCACGACTCAGTATAAATAGGTGGCATCTTTCATAGAAAGTTTTAGATATTTAGAATTTTGGACAAGAGATTAGCAGCAACATGCCTTCCACTGCTTTCACCTATTCAAACATAGAACAAGTATTAACAATTTTACTTCACTTTTCAAGCTTACGAAAGACTCTTCCTAACTTTAACATCTACAAGTCTGTTGCTTCGATTTTGTTGGATATTTTGGGGCAGAAGGCGCGTCGCCAAACGACTTTTTCCTGAGCAGTTAACCCTTTCCGATCAACACATTTCTTGAGATAAAAATTTTTACTCCAAAATATTGACTCTTATTGAACATTTAAGCAATAAAATACAACAAAATATCAAAAAAATCATTTTGGTTGAGAATTACAGCTCAATCAATTTTGTACGATATATCGTACAATGGTCCACAAAAGAGTAAAAACGCAGAAAATTTTTGTTTCGTTTTTTTAAGTTTTATGAACAATTCATTGATTTTTTTGATAGCAAACATAAATTATAACAACAAAAAATCAAAACGTGATTTCATTTTGATCGAAACTTATATAAATTATATATATAAACAATTCAGTCACATTTATTCGGCCTTATATAACCGTTGTTGTTGTTGCAAAGCCCTTTTCCCCTCAATAAAACACAGAATCAATTAAAATTCGTATAGTTTTACAGAAAAATACTGAATATAGCCGATTCTTATTATCGAGCCGATTCTTCTATTCTATTACCAAACCCATAACCTTAAAAAAATGTAAACATAACTTGCAACCTTTGCCTTCCATTTGTACGATGTATCGTACAAAGCTTTGCAACCCTTGTGGTCATTTGTACGATATATCGTACAATGTTTTTAAAGACTCGGGAAAAATATTTAGACGCAAAAAATTTTAAATTAAATAAGTTTTATAAATCAACTGAGATTCAAACTTTGAAATCGTTTAGCTTTTTGCTACCAAAAAGTATTACATATTTAAAAATTCGTCCGCAGAAGCATCGTCATTTGCTGGTTTTTCAAATTCTTGCAAAGAGCTACTTACAAAACTCACTCATACTGTGTAGCCACGGCTATTATGATTTATATTTTTAAACAGAATGATACAACACAGCCTACTTAATGAAAACTAAAAAGCCGTTCCATAAAAAAATGCGTTTGCTGTCAAATAAAAAATCTTCGAAAAAATTGTACGATATATCGTACAAATTTCCGGAAAGGGTTAAATGTCCTTCAAAAACAGCAAACCGATCTCTTTTGACATGCTGGATCGCGACTATTCCCTACTTGCATTCATCGCAACTTGAGATGAGATGTGGGTCTATAATTTCAATATGTAAAGTTAAAAGCCATCGGAATAAAGAACAAAAGACAAGGAGATATGTCAAGGATATGCTTATTGTTTTAGTTTTCCAATTCATTTCAGAGAGGCAGACGGTCAATAAAGACTACTAAATATTTGTAGAAAAAAATTTATAGAAGAGATTAGGCTAGGAAAAAACGGTCAAAGGGGTCCAAGAGTTTTGCTGCGATTCCAGAAAGTGTGAAAACTTTTAAGTAATTCGGTTAATCATTGTTTATATTTCGAGTATATCTTTTTATTTTTCTCCACTGTAACACTGATTAACATTTTTAACTAAATGCTGGATGACTTTTATTAATTTACTTCTAATATTTTGTAAGAATTTTTTTCCTAAATTGTCCTGACTAATTTTCGAAACTACAAAGTTCCAGCTGGGGCCGCACTTGTACCGCTTCTCCTCAGTTGTGCTCAAAACCACATTATATGTGTATGTATGTATGTATGTGCACGTATGTATGAAATGCGCCGAACTAGCTGCGACTGCCGCTGAAATTTAGTGTCCGACAGTTTCTGTTGCTTATTGTCAGCGTAACTTCCACTTGCCAGGGCCTCACTGCCCCACACCACCACCCCTTCAACACTCTTTTCCGCCATTTGGCCACTTCAGAGTGGCATCAAAAATTTACATATGCAATTCCATTGTAGCCGAACGCTGCAGCTGTTCGCACTAGTGGCGCAGTTGTCGGACGGTCGTTCATGGAAATGGGGTGTCGCTGCTGGCGGCAATGGCGGCGATGCGCAAGCGCACATTTTAAATTCAAATTCGAAAACGTTGAAGTTTAGCGTTGCCGCTTCAACCGCTTCAGTACTAACGGCAGCACTACAAGCCACGATGTGGAGCGGGCGAGTGTGGCGGCAGCTCAAGTGGAGTCGCCCTCCGAGTGCCGATTGAAGTGGCCGCCGAAAGACTGCGCTTACTGTTTGGTGCTACAGTTGTTGTTGTTGGCGCTGAGCTTAAGCGGCTGCTTAGCCGCGCTCCGCCATAAACTGCACTTCCTTATGGGCGCTCATAAAAATCAAACGCAAATGTTGGCAGGCGAATTTAGTGGCGTTGTAACAAGACACACTCCCGCAGCCAGTGTCCCCTCGCACTTCCGGTGGCTGATAGAGTTTTCGACTTTTCACCACAGACACTTGCGCGAGGATCAACGCCAACACCAACAGCACTGACAATCAGCCGCAGCGCTCGCAGGCACTCAAATGTGCTGCGACACGCACACAGACACTGCGTTGTATAAGTGTGTGTGTGTGGGGTGTTCTTATAACATTTTAGCAGCATACATATTTACGTGCGATTTTATGTGCTTTGTGTGCTGCGCATAAAACCTTAAAGTTATAGAAAATTGCCGGCGAAAAATTTGTGGAACATGAAGTTCAGTTTTAGTGTTTCGTTTATGTTTATTAATAGTTGTAATAATCAAAACGCTGCCGAGCAGCCTGTTTCGCATCGAGGCGAGCAGCCCAAAGTTGGCCCTCGCAAAATGCCAAGATTGAAGGCGAAAACAAGCTGTGAAAAGTGTTGGCAGCATTTTTAATTACTTCTTGCGGTCGTTCGACGTTGGAGCACTCAAATATTAGAAATGTGAAAAGAGGCGATTTTGTGGAAAAGTTAAAAGCAAAAGCCATAGTAAAATTTTCGATATTGAATTTTCGATGTAAATTGCATTTTTGAAATTGGTACTTTTCCATTTTTTTTTAGTTTTTTTCTTTGTTAATTTTAGAAAGTTAGAAAAAGCTCAGGAAGAAATCAAACGCTCACTGCAATGTTGAAGTTGAAGTTTTTAATAAAAAACAAAAAGCAACGAATGTTGTTTGCCAGATTAGTTGTTAAAATGTTATTAGTCAGTTAGTCATAAAAATTCAAAACTTTCTAAAAATCAATATCTGAATCCAAGTGATCGTTGTGAAAATGTTTAGAATTAAGGAGAGAACCTCTGTTCCGTTCTCAGCGAAATTTCGCCCGAGGATGCATTTCGCATACAAATTAGAGTGGAATAATTTCGTTCGATTAATCGACACCGACAAATTTTTGGCTTCAATTCGGTATGGATCAACTATTAAGGGGTTAAATTAGCCCTCATCAAATACAGGGTTATCCATTTAGTGGTTTCAAAACCGCCGGTCTGGCAAGGCTGTCAGCTGTTAAATATCTGTCATCTGAAGAGTTATTTTTTTAGTGAAAGGTTTGCCATTTACGAATATGGATCGTTTAACAACCGAAGAACGCGTAGAAATAGTTAAAACTTACCACAAAAGTGTTGGTTCAAACGTGGCCACTTTTCGAGCATTCAACGGTGATTATAAACTTTTTTTGTAGGGGTACGTCAAAGAACGTGCCCACTCGAATAATCCTCTAACGTTGGAGCATTTGAAAACCAACATTCGTCGAGTTATCTCCAAAACACCGCCCGAAATGTGCGAAAAAGTGGTCGAAAACTACCTCAAAAGGAACCAATCTAGAGGCGGTCATTTAAATGACATTGTATTTCATAGGTAATGGCAAGGTCCAAGCATTATCATAAATAAAAGTTTCATCGAAATCATATCTTTATGTGTGTTTTGTTTAACTTTGCTTTTGAATCCGAAAAATGAATAACCCAGTATTATCAGTGTCAATTTGTTGTAGGAACGATAGCTAACTTTTCATAAAGTTTCGAAAAAAAAAGTTGCAAATCGCTTAGGAAATATTTCAAGGCTTCCAATAGTATAAAAAATTCCTTGTTATTTTCACCCACTGATATTTTATGGCCAACCAACAAAATATGGTTTAAACTATTCGACCTTCATGTTCATGCATTTTCAGGTATATTTATTTATAATTTTTAAGCGGAATTTAAGAAATTAGAATTTAGAAATTAATTTCTATAAATCAACTTTGATTCAAGTTCAATGTGGAGAAATGTTGGGTTAGGTAAGGAAGGATGTGAGCAATGTAAGCCGCACCTTCACTCGGAAGCGCAAATGAATCTTACGGACTTTTTTTTCAAGACAAACCAGTTCGACCTCATGATGAAGCGGAGAAGATGTGAAATTTGGTTACCAAGCCAGTTTTGTTAGGATTTTGTACCCCAGAATACAAAGTCGGAGATCCTGCAGAGGGATTCATTGCCACAGGAAGTGTTGTATCGTTTCCTTAACCCAGCAGTTCGCTGCCGCCATCATAGAATAAATCCAACAGCATAGTTTAAGTCGTTTCACTCAAATCATTCTTACAACTTTATGAAAATTTACCTGTTTATGTCCGTAACTTTCTACCAGCAAATCGTCTTTGTAGTATCTGCAAGAAAAGAAAGTAAAGAATTTTCACTAAATGTATGCGAGTTGTTCAATTTCGAGCTGTCAGTTGTTAATTATTTGCGACAAACTCAAACGCTCATTCAAAACACACAAAACGCACATTGATTGAGAAATATTTCGTTTTAATCGCGACTATTCTGCAATTTCCATTTGTCGCTTTGTTCGCCCGCGCCCCACCGCCGACGAACGGAAGCCACAACTGACAATGTGCGCCCTTGGCGCTGTCTCCCATTTGGTTGCCGCCACTTTGAAATTGAAGTGTTGAGAATTATTTCATCCTGTCATTTGCATTTTTAGCGCTTCCCCAGTGCGCCGCGTTTTTACTGCACGCGCATTTATGAATTTCCACAACGCAATCACAAATCGAAATCAGCAAAAGCAGCAACCAGTCAGCGCAGCAGCGACGCCTTGCGGAAATCGTAATGAATTCTCATGGAAAATATCACAAAATCACAATTCTATATTCAATGCAATGTTCGCGCTGACGTTGACGTTGACGTTGACGCTGAATTGTTGGAATCCTTCAAGACGGTAAATAAAGCAGCGCCAATAACAACAACAAGACGACGAGTTAAATTTAGCGCAATAATGAGGATGAATTTGCATGCACAAGAACACCGGCGACAGCTACAACAACAACAATAACAGAAGCAGCAGTTGCCTTTTTTAATGCATTCAAAGCAAGCAAAGGAAGAAAGCAGGAAATCAGCGAAGCAGCAAAAACGTCAAAAAGATAGCAAAGAGCCAGACAGGAGTGTGTAAATAAGGAGACAGCAGAATTTTCGATGCACAACCCAAAACAACAACAACAACAACAGTTAACAGGAGCCAACGGTGAATACGAGTACCTAAAAGAGCGCGCGATGTGGCGGGCCTGCAAAAAAATTTATGAACGGGTCGCCGCACAGTGTTCGGTGTTCATAAAAAATGAGCAAAACTAGAAAACACCGGATTTTTAAATTTGGTTTATATATAAATTACGTGTACCGTTTCAAAAATAAAATCAGCCAACTCATTTTATGCAATTTTGTGTATAACCTGGACAGGAGTGCTGGAACCAGTGTTGCCAGATGGATTTCAAGCAATCCCCCTAAAATGAAGTCTATTTCCTCCTAAAAACTAAAATTTCCCCCAAATTTATAATGCACACATAAAATTTAATGAAAATTGCTCATTCTATATGGTACATAAAATTAAAAGAGACCCACTAGCCAATATATCGGAACAAGGTGTTGATGTAACAAAAATGCAAACTGGTTGGCCATAGACTTTTTAAAAAGCGTAAATTAAAAATGTCTGTAAAATATGTCCCCCTAAATTTTCCCCCTAAAATATTTATCATAAAATTTCCCCCCAATCTAAACAAATAAACTCCAAATCTAGGGGGGAAAACCCCTAATCTGGCAACACTGACTGGAACATACTAAAGGAATACAACTTGTGAATCCCAGCCAACTACGGACACAACGATTTTATTATTGAAAAATCTGAAAGGCTTCAACAGAATCGTTTAACTGTAAAATAGATAAGAAAGTTAGATAAGTTAGAGCAAAGTTAGATAAGAAAAGGACAAGGGTCCTTAGGTGCAACAAATCTGCACTAAAAGTAGTTAACAAAAATATTTCTGTGGTGTTTCATCAACATTTTACGACAACTGCTAATACTTTCGGCAGAAGTTGTCATTATAACCAAGTGGACTACATTTATCGCATTATATGTCAATGTCCAGAGCTACCATAACAGAGAAACCATAAAAGGAACTCGGATTAGGAGAAAATTCCACCTCTTGCCACTCACAAAGGACTCTCAAAATGAGCAATAATGGCTCCGCATGGAAGAATGGACTGCTCGTATGCGTCCTCCGAAGCCAACCTAACCTTACTAAGGCCCACAAGGACACATAGAAAACTCTTTTAAATATAAAAGAAGTGTGACAAATTATTACTTAAATTTTGGCAGGGATACCCTAAAACTTATGATTTAGCATTTTCTATCTCTTTGAACGTTTCTTCCGTTGGTCCTTTCAACGATTTATAAAACTACTACCACCACAGAAAAATTGCGAAATAGTTAAAATATCGACACAAAAGACACAGAATTTAGTAGGCCTTCAACTAGGAATTGATTTTAAATAATTCAATATTAGGGTACTTGAACGCGATGTTGCCTGGTTGAAATATTAAGGCTTCAATGTTATCCAAACCAATTTTATTATTTATACTGCAAAATACAAATCTTTAACTTTAAATGACTACATCAAACACCAAAAATTACTTACGTATGTGTTAAACTCTTTACAGTTCCTATTTAGTGAGACTCTCTTCTTTCAAATATAGTAAAATGTGTTCAAATTTTGCTCGCTGCCAGCGCACTGTGCGCTAGAGTTGCGCGTTGCTGGGCAATGGGGTCAGCGAAAAGGTCGTAAAAAATTAAGGAATTAAAAAAGTGTCCTAAATAATTCATTTCTCAACAACACACAAAAAATTCAAAATAAATCACTTTCACAGCATTTTTATGCGTTTTTATTATCTTAGTTTTTCACCCCCTTCTCTTCGACAGAACCAAAAAAAAAACAATATTCGGTTTCCGCGCGGGCTGCGACCGTCACTTGTGGTGCGAAGTGCTGCTGGAGTGGACATTGTGCCGGCGCGGAGCGACATGCAAATCAGTTAGCAGTAGTGGTGGCGATACGCACGGATTATTATTATGCGCAGTTCATAAAATAAAATAATAAAATAAAATTTAAAATACAAAAATACAAAAATGCTAACATTTCGCATCTTTTTTGTACGCTGCACTGAGGTGTTGAGGTGAATGCACTTTAACCAGGAATTTGTAACGTCCAAAAGTAGATGAGGTCGATATGGAAAAGTTAATAAAGAAGTGATCAACATGATTAGTAAAAGTCATTGAGCAATTTTCGTTTGTCGGTCCGTCCGTTTTTCTGTCCATCTGCCCGCCGTCCGTCTGTCAACCAGCAGGTTCGC
The DNA here is from genome assembly GCA_964056695.1 of Melieria picta. Classification (NCBI taxonomy): domain Eukaryota; kingdom Metazoa; phylum Arthropoda; class Insecta; order Diptera; family Ulidiidae; genus Melieria; species Melieria picta. Next base: position 101,636,680 of record OZ057398.1, on the reverse strand, counting down.
TGGTTGTTTGAGTTAAAATAGAATTAAATTAAGTACTCATAGTACCGTTACTGCAGCTAAGAACTAACACCTAGATGGGCATGTCCTACCCACTTTTAAATAGGGTTGCCATATGAATGTAATTTTTGAAATTAGAATTTGATTTTTACCAAAATTATTTGTTAATTTATGAATGTTTACCACTGATAATGGTGATGACACGCCCCCTTAGGCCAATAGGAACCACATTAACTGACTTTGGTTTTACGCGGTTTGCGAATATAACATTACTTGTGATTTTTACGTTGGAGGTAAAAAAGTTTAAAGTAAGAAGAAGGAAGAAGGATCCAAAAATGGGCGCGGTTCGCTCACTTTTACGGAACACATTCACCCATCGTCTCTCAGGAAGTGATGTTGTTGTAAAATAACTCATTATTGAGATATTGGAAAGAATTTTTTAATGATCCATTTTCTTGATTTTAATTTCTTTTCTATTAAATAATTTAATTATTTAATTTCCATGTAAAATAATCAAAGGCATATAAAATGTTATATTGCGTTTGTAGCTATAATAAACTTTTCAGTAGAACTTTTCAACTTTGCTTTCATTGTTATCCAAAGTGTCATTTGATTGTTCCGGCTGCAGGGCGTGAATAAGTCGATGCCAACCGACTGAAACTGACTTTAACTTGTTGTTTTTCTAAGTTTTTCACCGAAGTGTGTTTGAGCATTGGTGTTGGGGCGCTGAAATGGTCGCATCAAATCGCCCCAAAAGCACTTAGCGTCTTAATAAGCAAATGCAATTTCTGTTTTCCAGTTTCCCAGTTTTCCATGTTTTCTCGTGGTGTTTTTTTATTGCGCCACAGTGGCGCAATGGAGAGAGGGTGGGGGGTGACGGAATATATTTAAATAAAAGTAAAATTACTTTTATGTTGTGCTCGGTCAACTTTCGCCATTTGGCATCTTTGTATCTGCGCGTTCGCATCTCAAGTTGACCTTTTAGTGTTGTTGGTTTTGTTGTTGTTGTCATTTTCAGTCTTTTTTTGGTATTCCTATAACGAACGCTGGCAGTGTGCATGCGTGCGTGCGCGCATCGGTCATAAAAATTGACGAACTGTGAAAGCGCCAAGTGGGAACGCCAGCAGCGACGCGTGCGACACTGCCAATTGTCCACACCAATCCAACGCTGAAGCGCCACAACGCTTTTTTTGAATTCTTATTGCTGACGGCCCGCATAGGCGCAAACGAGCGCCGTTTGCGGTCGCCATTCGCCATTTTTAATTGAATTGCGCCGGTCGAAGTGCTGATTAAAAGGTGCGAACTCATGCTTTGGCGCTTGCGTTGCGCTTTTGTGCTTGTTCGCTGATTACTGCGGTGATTGTTGTGGCTACGTGTTTTGCTATTTTCTTTGGCGCCGCCGCATATCCCAAGCGCCACTGACACTTTAATGATGCGTTTTATTGTGATTGCAACATTTGCGCTGCCACATAAAGCAAATAAGGTGAACGACGCGTTTAACGCTGCCATCAAGATGTGCTTCGAAGAAGGCGAAGACGTCGCAGCGCTGGTGTTGATGACATTTTGTCCAAGGCGACTGAGTGGGAGTGATTGGTGTTGGCTTGGCTGGAAATTTTATGTTGAAATCAAGACCATCATCGGTGACAGCACTCGATCCAATGCGAATGTCTAGAATAGACTTCAAAGCTAAATCAGCAAATTTTTAGTAAGACTAAATACAGATTTTGAGCCTGCATAACCGATTCTCATTTCTCATCACATTTAAAATTGGATAACAAAAATAACACAGTACAACAATTTTAAACTTTTTGTGTGCAACAGGTGTGAGTGAAGCAGCATTTTAAGTCTAAATTTCATGAAATTTGAAGTGAAAGTATGTTTGTGTTATCGGTACAAACATCCAATATTAAGTTTTTTTTCCCCATCAGAAAACTTTTTTTTAAGTATTTCCAAAGTCGCAAAATCGTGTAAATCGTTGTATTGAGCCTGAAGGGGACAATTATCAGGTGTACAACTTTGCTTCCGCCGTTTTCCGATAGGTGGCTGTACCGGCTGAGGCTGGTTGAAATACATAGATGGTAATGCCTTTAAAGTGAGTGTGGACAGTGCCTAACGAATTGTCATCGCCGTTTCAGTGACAGTTGTTCTTGTTTTCGTATTATTCACGCTCGAAAATGTCCGTTTATGTGCCCAATTCTCGCCATTTGCGGGAAGTTTTACTTTTCTGTTACAATTCACAAAAAAATGCAGCTGAAGCGCATCGAATGCTCTCAGAAACTTACGGTGATGCTGCTCTGAGTGAAAGAACGTGTCGGGAGTGGTTTCAACGTTTTAAAAATGGTGATTTCGATGTCGAAGACGGCGCCAAGGTTATGATTTGTATTTGGTGGGATCAGCTCGGTGTGATTTACTACGAGCTCTTAAAACCGGGTGAAACCATCACAGGAGATCGCTACCGAACGCAACTGATGCGCCTTAGTCGCGCGCTAAAAGAAAAGCGGCCACAATATCAAGAGCGACATGACAAAGTCATCCTCCAACACGACAATGCTCGGCCTCACGTCGCAAAAGTGGTCAAAAAGTACCTGGAAACGCTGAAATGGGAAGTCTTGCCCCACCCGCCGTATTCCCCAGATGTCGCCCCTTCTGACTTCCACCTATTCCGTTCGATGGCACACGGCCTGGCAGATCAACATTTTCAATCCTTCGAAGAATTGGAAAAATGGATTGCTTCATGGATAGCGTCAAAAGAGGACTCCTTTTTTCGAGCCGGGATCCGAAAATTGCCGGAAAGATGGGAGAAAGTTGTCGCTAGCGACGGACAATACTTTGAATAATACATCTGTAAGCACTTTTTCGCAATAAAGCTTTTAATTTTGGAAAAACGGCGGAAGCAAAGTTGTACACCTGATAGAAAAGTCGGATTTGTAAAAAAAATGTGCTGTTATTATTTTCTTAAATGTTTAAAGGTAAAAAGACCTTTTAGCTAATGTGGCAACGTACATAACATTCATAATGATTGAAAATATTGAATGTTTATAGGCTTTAGAGGTTTTGACATCGAAAACACCCCTTGGCTACGCCCCTGGAGTGAAACATATGCGGCTTAAGAGACATTTTTACATTGATATGATGAAAAGCAATACGAATTTATAAAAGTCTTTTTTTGAAATCATAAAAATTGTTTCTTTTATTAAGAGGAGACTTCTTAGGGTTTAATTGTTTGGAGACCACCTGAACTATTTTTCAATGGGAAATATTTTTTTTTAATATTGAACATTTTTCTCATCAACACCAGCAGAGCTAGCAATTTATGAAAAAAGTATTTGATGAAGGTTTCGTGTTTAAGGCTTTTTATTTTTTTGGGGGAAATTTTGAGAAAGTTTTGGTGTTTGTAGACCCCTCTATTTTTTAATGGGGAATATTTTCCCAAAAGACAATAACAATATGGTATTTTTTTCAATATTTTACTCAATACAAGCTTTTTATGAAAATTTTTTCCGAAAAACATGAAAAAGGGTGGCAAGGAAAGGGGAAGGGGGGTTCATGTGTATACAAAAATATTCACAGTTTCAATGCAAATAACTTTGTCTTAGACATCAAAGCTCTAGCTCTTCAAGTTTTTATACTTTCCGTGTAAAAGTCTATAGGGACCCCTTTAACCTTTATGTGCAAATTACAAAAAACTCAGACGTGCTGGAGTATTACTTTGTTCGGCAAAAATGATCAGTATGACGTCCTCTTTCAGAAATATATGGTCGTTACTCTGTTGCAGAAATGCTGTTGTACAGTGTAGTTATTGACGCAATCGTAAGCTGAATTGAAAATGGGCGTCGGGTAGACAAAGTCAGAGTCTAGGTTCCAGTTTACTAAAGAATAATCCTCAATCAACCTTAAAGCGAATGACAGTTAAGTAAAGCACGCCATTCTTAGTATTCCAAGCAATTGGTTCCAATTTAAATTTTTTTGCTATAAAAACTCGCACAAGATTCATACGAACTTTTCGAGAATACAAGAACGTCGCCAATTAATCTCCGAACGACGGACAGTCTCTGACCTGTCCCCCTTAATGATAACATAAAAAGCGATTATATGACACTCCACCGAAAATAATCCTTGGCTGTCACGACGAGACTGTGCAGACCACAGCGACCACACTGTCAAAATGACAGCAAACCGAGCAAAATTGCGGATGTCATGCACAGCAGCTGCTTAAGTGGGTTAACCAAGCCACCAATATAGCAGCAGCAGCAGTCAGAGCCATGCAACACAATCCAAAACAGCACACCACAGGACACGACACGACATGGCACAACGCCGCTCAGCTCTGTTCAGCTCAGCTCATCTCAACTCAACTCAATTCCATCCAATCCAATTTAACTTATGGGAAACTACGTGAAATTCACTTGATTTCGCTTTTGTGCCGAGCTGCGCACGTACGGTGACAGTTGTGGCATAGGCGAACGGGCACCGCCGCCACACCGACAGCCATGCACACGCAGACGCACGGACAGGCGAACAGCAGAATCGTCCAGGAGTGGCTGCAGCGCCGCAATGTTCAAGTCGAAGTTTCTGCCACCTGCTCGATTTCATCGGTGACTCGTTGGCCGCTGCCTCCACCTGGTTAACGCCAGCGACGCTGTTCGCTTCTCATAACACGCCAAGCGGCGGTGCGGGCAGCGACAAAGCGCAGATAAATAAAGCAGCATGCAGCAGATGTCATATCGGTAGATTTCATTAGAGATGCTGCCGCCGCCTTTGCGTCGCCACCACAATAAGCTGCCACACCTGCAGCGTGCATCGTGCAGCAAAGCGAACGACATTGTGCAACGTGGCGCCGGGCAGCGTGTTGCGGGCACTATTGTGCTGCACGATTGTGTGTGGGTGTGTGTGTTGGCATGCGGGAGAAAAGTTGCGACATGTCGCAAGTAAAGTTCGCATCACTCGATATAATTCAGTGAGGTTGCGCACAGTCGAGTTTATATTTTTCGCAGCCAATCAAGCCGAGCGGGGCGACGAAACGTGGGCTCGCACACAAGTTGTCGAAGAAAGAGAGCGCGCGGTGGCGGCGTTGGCGGCAAAAGGTGAAATGATAAATTGACTATGCGGCAACACACAGCGCACCGTGCAATCGACGCCCGCTAGGAGACACATTGCGGCTGGTAAAGTCTGGCTGCTGCAGCCGCCGCCCCAGTGGGCGCACAAAATACGGTCCGTCGGGCAGCAGGAAAGCGAAACCAAAGCATGCCACAAAACGTGGCACGAAACGAATGCGACTAAGCCGTACGGAAATGGGGAAAGTGAAGCGACGTAAATTACGATGATGCTTGATAAATGCAAATGCGGCGAACTGAGTACATTTTCAATATGCAATTTTACACGTGTTCGTGCGAATGAATTTTAAAAAATGATTTCAAAAAATTTTTAATTCAAAGGCACTCAGTAGTAAAAATTTATCTATCCGCAAATATTTAAAAAAAATATTTGAAATGTGTACAGTGCAAGCTCGATTTTCGCGACTAATTAAAAACCAGACCTGTCGCGAAAACTGAATTTTCGAGATAACAGAACCCAAAATTTTATTGAAAAATTTTATGTAATTTTTAAAATTAGAATTGTTACTATTGATATATTTACATTTTAAACATTTTTAAAGAAATTGGAGATTTTGAGTGGCTTTTTTGGCAAATTATTTTTTAAAATAACAGCTGAATCACGTAGATCATATAGTGCTGTTGTCGGCTTAAAAATCCAAAAAAGTTAATATACTAAAAGATGGGGATTACCCTTTTTTGGTTATGGCCAATAATGGTTATGGTAATAAAATTAAAAAACAGATAACAGTCGCGAAAATCGAACCCCGTTTTTCGTAAACTGTCGCGATTATAGAACCTGCAATGTTAAAAATTAAGCCGTCGCGATAACCGGGCCGTCGCGATAATGGGTAGTCGCGAATACCGAGCTTGCACTGTATATCCTCAAAATGTATAAGTCCTTTAAAAAGGACTTTGGGTCAGAAAATGAAAAACTGACTACGCCAGGATATTATAAATAACCTCTAGTTTCACGTCTATATCAACATTTGGATGGGTCCCGGAAAAATAAAAAAATTTTTGTTCGCACGGTGTAGTAAATGAAAAGTTGGTGTTTTCACTCCGTGCTTTATAACGTTGTCATTTTTCATTCGATTCAATTGATGTTAGGCTTAATATTTGCACAAATAATATATCTTTCATCTAAAATTTTAAAACCTGAGGAAATAATTTTTTATCTATAAAAAACCATTCGAAAATGTATAATTTTTTTAAATGGTCAAAAAATTCACTTTTTTTCAACTTTCACCGTCAATAACTCCCCAAATCTCATCTGATTTGGACAATCTATATATCGTTGGAAAGGTTAGTTAATTACCTTCTGAACCATTTGTATTAGTTGGATGGTTGGTTTACGAGATATGTGCTCATAACTAAAATAAGAGGGGAAAAACGTGATTTTCGAAGATTATTCTTCTTTAGAAAATTTATTGATTTTCAGTTTCGTGTTCAGTTTTGTTTTTAGGAGCACGCGATGCACCCATTTTTTGTCGAGTAGTGTAATTGCTTGTCTTGACTGACTGACCGATTGATTGACTGATTCATCATCGAACAGCCCAAACTACCAAAGCTACAAATATGAAATTTAAACTGTAGGTACATCTTAAAAAATGAACCTCGCTAAGACAGGATTGCTGGAATTTCGTGGTCTAAAAGGGCAAAACATGGGTTAACGTTGTTGAAAATCTTGTCGCTGCGGAGCGGAAGAAGCAAAACACGGTGTGGTTTCGGTTTAATTTAGGGGGCTTTATTCGTCGAGGTGCGAATACAAACGGCCGAAGCCGGGGAGCAGAAAATAGGGGAAACATGAGTACAAAAGTTGAAGAAAATATTGGGATTTGTGATGGGATCGGCGGATCCCTGAATACAGCACTCACCTGAACAAAGGTGTTGTATGAAGAAACATGATTTAATGGGTCTTTTGATTTCAAAGTTTGTAAAAATACTGTAAATTAAATATAATTTAACAAGTATTTTTAAATTTTTCGAAAATGAAAATTTAACGGAATCACCAATGAGTTAAGTGGTTTGTATACGGGAAGACTACGAAAAAAACATGAAGCAATGGGCTTATTGACTTCAAAGTTAGTGAAAATACTCTAAATTAAAAATTATTAGACACGTGTTTCTCATTTCTTTGAAAATCTAAATCTAACGAGCTGAACAATGGTTAAAAGTTTGGATGAAGAAACATGATTTTTTGCGCCTTTTGATTCCAAGCTTGGTGAAAGTTCTTTAAATGTGAAATAATTCGATACGTGTTTCTCATATTTTCAAAAATCGAAATCTGGTGGGGTCAACGATGGGTTGAGAGTTAGTATAGAAACACTTTATTTAATAGGTCAATTGATTTAAAATATACCTAGGCAATAGATATTATTAGACAGGTATTTTTTCATACAAATTTAACGGGGTCAGCAAAGGGTTAAGAGAAACTTGATTTACTGGGTCCATTGACTTAAAGATTGTGTGTAAAGCCGCGGGGCCCTGCTTTCATATCAATAAGTATAGATATCGGTACTTATCAATCAATACTTTTACAGTAGACGCTCACAAGTTCAAACTATCACAAATTTGAATCTTCCGGAAATTCGAACCTCATGTTTTACAGCATTTCCTTTTCTTTCTATTTCCCTCCCTGCTTTGGTGTTTATTTTACTTATTCAAATTAAATAAAAAAGGCGAATCACCAAATTGGCAATGTATGACCGCACGTTCGTGAATGATTATTACGTATGCAAATATTATATATGGCTCGGTTTCGATTAAAAAGGACATTTTTTTTTACTTTGGACGTTAAAATAAAAATCTTAAAAAAAGATTAATGAAGTTGTTCAGGTGAATCGCTTAGCTGTGGATTTATGGATTATTTGCACATTTTAAGCGGCTAATAAAAAGATATTTGTATGCGAATAAAACTTTTTACAGTTTTTAATGTGAAGAAAAAAATTTCAAAAATCACATTCAAATTATTAGATGTCGTTTCAATATTTTTTTTACTTTTTAGATTAATTAAAAAAGTCCAGAAATTCGAACATTTCGGAAATTCGAAGTACCCCTTGTGCAAAGTGGTTCAAATTTTTATTTTATTTCTTTTTTTATTTTATTTTATTTATGTATAATCCAGTCAAACAAAAAATAACTTTTAACAGATCATCGATAAAACTAGAATATTACAAAATAATAAAGTTTAATTAAAAAATTCAACAATAATTCTTAACCCTTTCGACCCCGAATTTTACCCTGTGTCTCGATATTACTTTTTAGTATTTGAATCATGAAACACTTGCGTAAGAATTGTGCACACGACATTTGAAGTCACCACGCCTCTTTGTTAGAGTTCTAGATATAGTTTACTTTTGAACAATTTTAGCTTAAAACGGGTTAAATAAATTTTGTATCAATATTTTTTAATTACAGAAAAATTAGTTAATATTTATGGAAAAATACAAAATTATCACTTTTTGATTTTATTTAACCATTATTAAAGAAACAGGGTTTTGATCAAACGTGCCCAATTCGTAGACTTCAATTAGAACGCAAACTTAACTTTTAGCTTAAAACGGGTTTAATAAATTTTGTATCAATATTTTTTAATTACAGAAAAATTACTTAATATTTGTGGAAAAATACAAAATGATCACTTTTTGATTTTCTTTAACCATTATTAAAGAAACAGGGTTTTGATGAAACGCGCCCAATTCGTAGAATTCAATTAGAACACAAACTTTCGCTGATATCGCTGCAATTTTGTTCGTCTGCAACTCACAGAAATATATTGCGTGCATGAATCTCGTTTCTGGCTACGAATGGGTCTGGGTCTGCAGGTCAGGAATTCCAAGGTGCCTTTATTTCGGTAAAAGTATTGAAAAGTACTCAGTGTTGACTTTCCACTTGTCCACAGCAACGAAAGTACTCGGCGCCGATTTGTGTTCTCAGTATTGAAGGAAACTTTGCGTCCAATCAGCAAAAACAAGAAAAGGTTAAAAAAGGATCGATTCTTTCTAGAAACCAAAAAAGTATCGTTTTTCAATATTCGATTTTAAAACGTATGAATATTAGCATTAACCGAAAAAGTCTACACTTACGCCACGTTTTTGTTGCTATTATTTCATTAAATAACTTTTTGTTATTTTTAGTGTCTGGGCCGCAGGCGGTCGTTCCGCATAATCAGCAGTAAATTTCGCTATACACACACACACACCCACATATACACGAACTAACAGACAAACGCCACTGCTTTTAGTAATTTGTTCTTGTTGTTGTTGTTTTTTTGGGGTATTTGTTGCAATTGCTGCGCGCACGTATTGGCTATATTTATTGTGCTTTTGCTGCTTTTACCGTTAGCGTGGCGGCACCATTATTTCCATTGTCCTGTTGTGTTGTTGATGTTGTTATTGCATTGTTGTTTTATTGTTGCATTGTTATTGTTTGTTGGTGGCGCTTTATTTATGGCACGTCTTGGCCGTGTCGTTTGTAACGGTGGCGCTCTTATTCAGCCAATAAAAAAAAAAGCCGCGCGCAGCGAAAGCGATGGAAAGAGTATGAAAGAAGAAGCACACCCACCAAGCACTGCGGCCCCCTTTGCCCTTTTGCAGCCCACTGTCAGGCTGCAAGTGTCGTTGTCGCTGCAATTTTCGTCCGTCGGCTGCCATTACGGCAAGTGGCAGTCTCGCACTGTCCCGCCGCCCCCTCGTCCAGCTCTGCTTGCACTCAACCCTTCTACTCGCCGCTCGCTGCATTGTCGTCTGCACTTTTTTCTCATTTTTTCCGTGTTGTATGTTGTCGCTGCTGTGACCCAAATTTTTCCCAAATTGGATAAATTTTTCGCATTTTTTTCGCCTGCTGGCCCACAACTCGCTCTGCTGCCACTGTTTCTTCCCCGTTTTTTGTGCTGAGCTACTGCCACTTGGCTTTCTGCTCTATGGCCGCTGTTGTGACTGTTGCAATTTTTCGCCGCATTTTATTTATCTCACTTTCTATATTTTCTATCTCGCCTCTTTTGACGGCCGCACATTTTTCTTTTCTCTTTCCTCGCTGCTCTCCCTTTTCTTTTGCGTTTTGTTTTTGCCATATTGTGATTTTTTTGCAAGCGCTGTAGTTGTTGTGTTTCGTGTTGCAACACTGTGCGCTGTCGAGCGATATCATGTGCACCGTTATGCCAGCTATGGCCTTCCTTGCTGCGCTCTCTTTCGCGCACGCGTCCCGCCATGTGCGCCACGTCTATCTGCAAAATTGAATCGCCTTTTTGCGGTGTTGTGAATTTGCAAAAAGCGCAAAGAAACTGCACAACACGCAAAAAGCAGAAAACACTGAAATCAACAACCAAAACAGCCGCACACGAGCGCCGAGCGCTGAACGGAGGCGAGGAAGAAGCTCGAAATTAAAATAGAGCGCCAATGTCTCCAGGTTTTTTGTTGGTCGCGTCTGCCGGTGACATTTTGCCGGCCCCACCTCCAGCATCCGCTTTCGCCTGCGCTGCCGTCCGCACTTGTCGCCTTAGCCTAGTCGCCGAAATATGTCCGCTGCGCGCGTAGCCGCCGCCTTCGCTCGCCGTATCTGCGACCACAATCGGGCCGCACAACAAACGGAAGCAGCAGTCATGTCGCCTTAAGCGTTTTAATCATGATTTACGTGTCGCGACAAGAGGTAAATATAAATGGGATTCTTAAATGTAATCAGATTTAATTATGTGCCCGCTCAGCTGCTCGTCCTTTGTGCGCGCGTATAAAATACTCATAAGTCGCCCTTTAGCCTTCACATTTCGCTGTCACATTTTCGTTTCGCAACATACGCTAAGCAAATTTTCATTTTTCATTCCAAAGAAAGAAATCGCTGAGTCACTACACTCGCCAGTGTTGCCTTGGATGGGAAAATGACGACGGCAAACGATCGATTGCCTTGAACTCGAAAAAGTCAATCGAAAGTTATTGATTCCGCTCATCATTTGCATTCAATGCTTGGGGCTTTACTGTGCAAAAGATCCAATAGCTCGCAAAGTTGTCTTTGCAGTTTTTACAATTTTGTTTTTCTCGGTTTTGTTCATTTTTCGCGCGTATCTATAGCACAGAATTTAGAAATTTGAGTCCATCAAATTTGAAAATCATCTCCGCTCTTTTAATAGTGGACCCGATAAAATCAAATTATTTATTTATTTATTTATTTAGCCAATGAACAACGTCCTTACTGACTATAGGAAATATTAATAAATACAAACTACAATTTACTGAGACAATTAATTAATTAATTAATTTTAACATTTTTCGCCTTCGAGGCAATATTTATTTTTCTGACATATCAGTATGCTGAATATTTCCGAAAGCAACTTTGTGTTATTGATAAATCTGGTTTTCATCACAGCTCACCACAAACATTCAAGTTCAATGCGCAGCTTTTACTGTTCAGCATAGTTCGCGGAACAAAACTAAAAACATTCCGGCAAAACCGTTGCATAATTGGCAACAGTGCAGCACCGAAATCGATAGAAAGAGCAGCCGAAAGGGCCAAAGGCGATTTCGCGCACAAAAACCACTCGAGAAGACGCACAAAAACCGCACGAATGAAAATGTGATGCGACAATAGTCGTATTTGTCATGTCGCCATTCAATTACGCTCGACAAAAAGTGCAACGCTTACGCCAACCAGCCAGCGAGCAGGCAAGCAAGAAGCAAGCCAGCAGCGAGTGGCAAAGCTGCTTTTTGGCAACCAAATGTTGCTGCCAAAAATCAACAAAACACAACACAACACAGCCAGCAAAAATCACAAATAACGCACACACACACACACACACAGCGAGCAAAAACATTGCAAGAATGCTAGAAATGTTCAGTGTTTTTGTTGTGCGCCGCTTTTTACAGCGTTTCGGCTATGAGGTCTGCGATTTGCCTCTTTGTGCTGGCCGCTTTCGAATATCCTGCAGTGAGTTCGTGTTGTTATTGTAGTTTGCGTGTGCGTGTGTGTGTGTGAGTGTGTGCAGTGTTGCACTTTGTCAAATTGAATTCAATTGGCCGTGGAGTTAAATAAATTTATGAGTTGCTGCGAACACTGTTTTGTAGTGAAATCGGAAATAAAGCTTCCAAATGACAATCGCTGTTAGATTATGTTGAATAGGAATAAAATAAAACAAGGGTTTTGTTTGCTAATTTTACTGCACGCACGTGTTTATGGTCGTACTTAGACATTGGGCAATGTAATGCATTTAATTGGCTTAATAATTAAATTAAATGAAATAATAAAATTAACGCTGTGTTCCCCTCATTGACTGTTTGCTTTGAAATTTAATATTGCTAAGGAATACATAGAAAACTCATCGCTTCAGACTCACTTTTGTTCATGACGTTGTGAAAGTCAACTGAAGACTTCGCTGTCTTGTTTTTCTATAAAAAATTATTAAAACGATCAATGAAAAAGAACCAATCACAAAAGTTTCCACCAAATCTGAAGAGAGCCTCTGTGGTCTCACTATCAAAAATGCTGTACAGTTGCATGAAATAAATGTATCCTTATCTTCCAGATATGTATTGGGAACAGGCTGAACTGTCCACCAGCACCGTGGAGAGAAAATCCAGGCACGAAAGAAAGGAAGTACTAACGGACCCTGAATTCAAGGTCCTCGCTCAACAAAGTATTACAAAATTACATAAAACTATGAGAATCGGGTTTCCGCTGAAATTCTGTCAACTGTCAGATACAATGTCCATGTGACCGTCTCTTTGGACCTTAAACATATTTGAGTATAAATTATATGTACTTGAAGCGCTCCGCGGCTGTCCGTCGACTGCCCGACTCGCAGTGTTGCAAAATGCCTGAAATGACTTTCTCCTAAATCTTAAAAAAATACTGAAATTTCCTCCCAAAAGTAAAAAAAATCTCCTAAAAGTTGTTTTTTAATATTTTTTAAAGGAATTAAACTTCTCATAAAAAATAAAAATATATACATATAATTTTTTTATTGTAGCCTTTTTCTATTCATCTTCAGCTTAACAACGAAAACTTAACAACAACAAAACATTTAACAAATGAACTGAATAAAAAGTGTCATTTTTGACGGGATTTCATTGTGACAGCAATAAGTGAGAACGAGATAACATTTTGTAAGCTTAAACATTTTTAACACAATAGGGTGCTTTGACTATTAAAATAGCTGCCAAAATATGTTTTGTTGCCAGTTGTCCCAATACATCATACTTCGTTATCCAATACTTCGTTATCCAAAAATCTCCCAAAAATCCACTAAGGATCCGAAAAATCAACTAACTTAAAATATAAATCTCCTAAACTTTCTTCTTAACAATTCTTCATTCTAAAAATTCTCCTAAAAGATAAAGAATATCCTAAATTTAGGAGGAAATCTCCTGATCAGGCAACACTGCCGACTCGTCTGTTTTCCGTCGCCTTCCTCCCTCGTTCGAACCGTCCGATTGTCCCGTTATTTGTCCGCGTCTCGTCAAATGTCCGTCCGCTAAGTTATGCATTCGTCCGTATTTCCGTCCAGTCCGTGTTGTCCGTTCTTCTGTCATTCCTACATACATATGTAGTAATATGGTCAGTACTCATGCCTCCAGTTCCAAGAGAGTGGATGACATGTCGTCTTCAATGAATATGCCCGCATCAAAACCAAACTAAGATTTAGATACATCCATGAAGATTTTAGAATGATCTAGACTCAGTTCCCACAAAGCGAGCCATCTATTCCTAGTTGGTGTCGGAACCGCAAACGTTCTATTCAATTTAAATGCACATACGAGTCAGCTGGCGTTGTAGAACCTCTAATGAAGGCAGTGTACCTTTGTACAAGTTCCGAGGCCCGTATCAAAGACCCCTTGTTTTACCAAAAACTTGTCGGCATACCAAAACTTGGATAATGCCTGAGTTAGAGTTTAGTAACATACGACTTTTTCTCAGGAACTTATAGTTTAGAGTTATCCCTACAAATTCTCCTACCCCTACAAAGGGTCCTGTTCGTATCGGCGATTACTATGAAATACTAACTAAACAACCAACCACATAGCGCAGCAAATCAGGTGCTGCGTCTCCAGTGGAAGGACTAAATTGAAAAGGTCCTATCAGCTGGAGGCGCCTCGAGAGAACTTTTGGGGGCAAGCTGTAACCCAGTAACGGGTTGGAACGGCTAATTAAGTAAGTATTTTGTATTTTAATTTACTTCAATGGAAATGCGTGCTGCAACATATTGTAACGATAAGACAGTTTGTCGCTGTGCAAAGCAACCCTGTCGCTACGCGCCGTGCTATAATTCAATCTGGCAACGACGGCCGCGACAATGAAGGCAACTTTTAGTCCAATCTGGCAACGATGGTCGCGATCATCATGGAAACCTTTAGTCCACTCCGGAATGTGCGAGAACGATCTGCGCGATGGCCGGACAGGTATAAAAGACAGCCGGGTGCGGCGCAGCGAGTCAGTCTGATTTCGACTAGTGAAGGTGCCACACGGAGTAATTAAGAAAATAATTAAGTGTAAAGACAGTAAAGTGTAAACCTGTGAAATAAAGAGATTGTTGGTTTATTTTATTGACTGCGGTTGAGGAACTAAGTGTGTTTTATTTTCAAATTACGCAATCCAGAGATACGTATTAGCCCACTAAAACTCATATTCGTAACATTTGGTGTCAGAAGTGGGATTGTGTTACTGAAAGTAAAAAAAAATAAAAATTAATTATAAAACGCAGACATGGTTAGACTGGAGCAACTGAAGGTGGACCAGCTGAAGAAGGAGCTGGCCGCTTGGAATTTGCCGACTGCTGGCGGAAAGGTGGAGTTGCAGCTGCGCTTGCGAGAGGCGTGTGAATCACGAGGCATTGATTGGACTGCGCACGAGTTCGGGACGCAGGAGCTAGATTCGTCGGCCAAAGTGGAGGAATCGCCCGCGGGTGCTGCGTCGATGCAAAGTACGGCTGCAGCGGCTGCGCCACCACAAGCATTGGACATGAGCCAGCTAATGGTTGCACTTAAAGGCATGTTCGAGACTTCCAACCGTGAAATGGCAGCCAAAATGGAAAATGAAAATCGCGAAATGTCGACGCAGATGGCAGCGAAAATGGAAACTGCGAATCAGCAGATGGCAGCGAAAATGGAAACTGCGAATCAAGAGATGGCAGCGAAGCTGGAAACTACGAATCTCGAAATTTCGGCAAAAGTCGAGACTGCAAATCGGGAAATGGCAGAGCGAATGGAAAACAAGCTTCAGGAAAATTCTGCGCGCTGGGAGCAGAAAGTGGAAGAAATCGCCAACCAGCTGAATGTGAAGGTGGAGCACCTGGGAACTCGAGTGGAACATTTGGATAAACGAGTCGACGACCTGGATGATTCCCTGAACAAACGTGTTGGCGATCTTAACGATTCCCTGAACAAACGAGTTGACAGTCTGGAAGATTCGATGAACAGAAAAATGGACGAGCGGCTTAGGGAGGTACAGCCGCGAGAATGGTTGCCGCCGGTTCCGGAAAGTGTTGCCACCCGAGCAGAAGTGCCTACTTATGATGGGACTACGCCGTTCGATACATTCAAGCTACAATTCGACCTGGCTGCTCTGGAAAATCAGTGGACCGATGTAAGGAAAGGTCGGAGATTGGCGCTGGCTCTAAAAGGTGCTGCGGCTGAGGTAATAAAATCTGTTCCAGAATGTTTAAGAAGTGAGTACGAGACCGTCATAAGGGCGTTGGCAGCGAAGTACAGCGACGAGCACAACAGAACGCTGTACTACTGTGAGCTGAAGAACCGCAGGCAAAGAGCCAACGAGGCGCTGCAGGCATATGCAGCAGACATTGAGCGGCTCGTACAGCTGTGCTACCCGTCCTTCGGCGCTGATGATCTCGAGAGGATGAAGATTGAGGCGTTTATTGAAGGTCTTCATGATCCGGAGACACGTCGCAGTGCGTTGATGATGGGTAAGCCGACATTTAGGGAGACGGTGACCAGCGCGATGACATACGAGGCGACATGGATTGGGAGCACTCGGTATGCACCTGCAAGGATACGCCAGATCCAGCCGGACAACGACATTGCGATCCAGGCAACAAGCTCTGAGCCACCGGGCAGGCCACGGGTGGTCTCCTCTAAAGTTGTTTGCTGGGTATGTGGCAAGCAGGGCCACATATCACGAGACTGCCGCCAACGAAAGAGGCGTTCCCGTTCTCGATCGCAATCGCCTGAAGCGAGGAATACTGACAATCGAGGCTCAGCCAACAAGCGCAGGGCTGAGGACGGCGAGTCGTTAAACTAAAACGGGTCAGCCCAAAGGGGCGTGAGCTGATCCCCACAATCTGCCGCCCCACCGTCCTTGTCTCACAGCTGAAACGACAGCCCAGCAGCTTGACAATTGAAGGAAGGATAGATGGAAAGTTGTTTGTGTTGACACTGGATACTGGAGCGTCATATTCGATCATAAAAAGGAAGCTGCTGAAGAACTGGGAACCGCTGCATGGCATACAGCTGCGGACTGCGACTGGCGAGCGCGCGCCTGTAAGAGGGAAAGTTACAAAAACGATTACTATCGGCACCAGCAGCCTGGAACATGAGTTCATCGTCGCGGATATAATGGACGACGTGATTATCGGCGTGGATTTCATGATTAGGCACGGTTTTACGCTGGACCTGAGGGAAAATGTGCTGAGATATGCCAACGTTGAATTCCCGCTGCACACCGGCTATGAGCGAAGCGTGGCGGTAAGGAAGGTTGTATCGTGTCAACACAGGAGGATACCAGCGAACTCCGAGGCGATTGTGTGGGCAAAGGTGGACGAGGACGATGGGACGAGTCGGCTGTGGGTTGTAGAAGCACCGAATCAAGGACACGACAACATCATCATCGGACGTACATTAGTGGAACCTAAGAATGGCAGAATACCAGTCAGAATACTGAACCCCCTGAATGCACCCAGATATGTCGGGAAAGATGAGGTAATTGGCGAGTGTAAGGAAGCTGTAGCAGTGGTCAATTGCGAGAATAGCCCGCCTGGAAATAATGAGAAGAGCGGTTTTAACATGGACGCCATACCGCAGGAGAACCAGTGGAGCAGCGAATTGACGGCCAATCAGAAACAGAAGGCGAGGTCACTCCTGCAGCACTATGGGTCAATATTTGCGGCAGAAGCAGGCGGAAGAACAGCCATAGTGAAGCACAACATCGACACCGGAAGCGCAAAACCGATTCGCCAACCGCCAAGACGAGTTCCTCTGGCCAAGAGGGAGGAGGTCACAAAGTTGATCGAAAACATGCGGAAAGAAAAGGTCATAGAGCCTTCTTCGGGCCCCTGGTGCTCGCCGGTCGTGCTGGTCAAGAAAAAGGATGGCAGTACCCGGTTTTGTGTGGACTATCGGAAACTCAATGATGTGACCAAGAAGGACAGTTATCCACTACCTCGGATCGATGACACCTTGGACACACTGTCAGGCACACAGTGGTTCTCCACGCTCGACTTACGCAGCGGCTATTGGCAGGTAG
Source organism: Melieria picta (assembly GCA_964056695.1). NCBI lineage: Eukaryota > Metazoa > Arthropoda > Insecta > Diptera > Ulidiidae > Melieria > Melieria picta. The sequence continues at coordinate 101,619,128 of OZ057398.1, read as the reverse complement.
AGCTTGCAGACAAGGACAAGGAGAAAACGGCTTTCAGTGTTGGCGATGGTTTGTGGCAGTTCACCGTCATGCCGTTTGGACTCTGCAACGCACCAGCAACATTCGAGCGGCTAATGGAACGCGTGCTAAAGGGGCTGCATTGGCGGACGTGCCTGGTGTACCTCGACGACATAATCGTGATGGGTAAAAGCTTCGACGACCACCTGGGAAAGCTGAAGGAGGTATTCGAGCGGATACAAAAAGCTGGGCTTAAACTCAACCCGAAGAAGTGCTCGCTGTTCCAAAAAGAGGTCAAGTATCTGGGTCATACGGTTTCCGCCCGCGGAGTATATACGGATGAAGGCAAAATCACGGCGGTGAAGGAGTGGCCCCGGCCACGCAATCTACACGAACTCCGCAGTTTCCTGGGCCTGTGCACATACTACCGCCGATTTGTTCCGGGATTCGCGAACATAGCCAGCAGCTTGCACAAACTGACGAAAAAGAGCCAAGCTTTCGAGTGGAACAGACTTTTGCAGCAGGAGCAGGCTTTTGCACGTCTGAAGGAAAAACTGTGCATTGCTCCAATTCTGGCCTTCCCCGTGCCTGGAGAGATGTTTGTGCTGGATACGGATGCGAGCGGGCATAGTATTGGCGGTGTGCTATCACAGATAATAGACGGCCAAGAACAAGTGATAGCATACTACAGTAGGATTCTGTCGAAACCGGAACGCAACTACTGTGTGACACGGAGAGAACTGCTGGCGGTATTGGACTGCGTAAAACACTTCCACAAATATCTGTATGGACAAAGGTTTCGCCTGCGCACAGATCATGCGGCATTGAGATGGCTCCTGAACTTTAAGGATCCTGAAGGCCAATTGGCGCGGTGGATCGAGCGACTGCAGAGCTACGACTACACGATAGAGCATCGGAAGGGCAGTAGCCATGGCAATGCCGATGCCTTGTCACGCCGTCCGTGCGAAGTCGAATGCAGGGCGTGCTCGCGAGCCGAAAGCAAAGAACAGATAGTGGACGTCCGGTTGGTGAGCGTTATGCCAGAGGAAGAGTGGTCTGCGGAGAGGATACAAAAGGACCAGCGTGAAGATGCGGATCTTGCAAAAATCGTCGAAGGTAAGGAGCAAGGCGCACGTCCAGACTGGCAGGAGATGGCCGGTGAAAGCCCGATCGCCAAGGCTTACTGGGCACAGTGGAAAAGTCTGCGGCTGAAGGAAGGATGCCTGTACCGCGAATGGGAGAGCGCGGATGGACGGACCAGCAACTCCCTAATGGTAGTGCCGAAATGCAGAATCAACGAGGTCATCCAGGCATACCATAACGACTCCAGTGGAGGGCACCTAGGCATCACCAAAACCGTCGCCAAAATAAAAAGACGATTCTACTGGGTAGGATGTCAGGAGTCTGTAGCCGAGTGGATTAAGAGCTGCGACCGATGTTCAGCAGCGAAAGGGCCAACAAGAAGATCTCGAGGCCGCATGCAGCAGTACAACGTGGGAGCGCCATTCGAGCGGATTGCTATGGACGTCGCCGGCCCATTCCCAACTAGTACTCAAGGCAACAAATATGTGCTGGTGGTAATGGATTACTTCAGCAAATGGCCCGAAGTGTACCCAATTCCTAACCAGGAGGCCACTACGATCTCGGAAAAGCTGGTAAACAACTGGGTAGCCAGGTTCGGAGTTCCGTTGGAGTTGCACTCAGATCAAGGCCGGAATTTCGAGTCTGCGGTATTCAAGGAAGTGTGTGAGCTGCTGGGGATAAAGAAAACGCGTACCACCCCTTTGCACCCACAGTCCGACGGCATGGTGGAACGCTTTAACCGGACACTGGAGGAATACCTGCGGAAAGTGGTAGGCAGGAATCAGAAGGATTGGGACACGCATATCCCCTTGTTCCTAATGGCGTATAGGTCAGCCCCGCACGACACAACATCACTCACTCCAGCCCGAGCAGTATTCGGCACAGAATTGCGGTTACCCGCTGACTTGAAGTTCGGGGTAGTCAGCACGACGGGAGGCGCTAAGACGGACTACGTGGCCAATAAGCGGGCGGAACTGGAGGAGATTCACCAGTTTATAAGGAGCCGCACCAAACTGGTCAGCGATAAGGCGAAAGCCAGATATGATCTACGGGCCAACTCAGCAGGGTTCCAGGAAGGCGATCTGGTAATGCTCTACAACCCGCAGCGGAGGAAAGGTTTGTCTCCGAAACTTCAAGCGTCATGGGAAGGACCTTACGAAGTCGTGACTAGGATAAACGACGTGGTATACAGGATTCAACGTTGCAGCAATAAAGGCGCTAAGCTGAAGGTAGTCCATTTGCAGCGCCTGGCGCCTTATCACAGCGGAACCTCGGCACTTGTTCGGGACGAACAAGTCTAAGTGGTGGGCAGTGTAACGATAAGACAGTTTGTCGCTGTGCAAAGCAACCCTGTCGCTACGCGCCGTGCTATAATTCAATCTGGCAACGACGGCCGCGACAATGAAGGCAACTTTTAGTCCAATCTGGCAACGATGGTCGCGATCACCATGGAAACCTTTAGTCCACTCCGGAATGTGCGAGAACGATCTGCGCGATGGCCGGACAGGTATAAAAGACAGCCGGGTGCGGCGCAGCGAGTCAGTCTGATTTCGACTAGTGAAGGTGCCACACGGAGTAATTAAGAAAATAATTAAGTGTAAAGACAGTAAAGTGTAAACCTGTGATATAAAGAGATTGTTGGTTTATTTTATTGACTGCGGTTGAGGAACTAAGTGTGTTTTATTTTCAAATTACGCAATCCAGAGATACGTATTAGCCCACTAAAACTCATATTCGTAACAATATGTTGGAAAGAACAGTGTTGCATACACATTTCAAAACGGGTGAAATATATGTGGTGTCACAATGGGCCTTTCGGGCCTCCGAGTGTGTCTCTTATAGAGGCAGCCACCATAACCTAACCTAACCTACTTCAATTGATTTTTTGTTTCGGTCCAAATCAATTAATAGATAAGTTCACTTTATTTAAGCCGCATCTTGCGAAGTTTATTAAAACATAAATAATATTTGTTAATGTCAACGTTTCCGGCAAACGACTTAAGAAGTCAATGTTGTGTTTAAATTTTGCTTATAAAATATTGTTAAAATTGTGTTGGAAACTCTTGTTTGGTTAACCCTTTTGCTACAGCTTTTTACTGGGGAAAGTTAAAATTTTAAATTTTACGTTTTAGGCTTCTATGTGGTTGTATTAGTAACAATCCATAAGAAATTTTTAAATTTTTATACTCGGACCCTGTATTTTAGAGTGTTTTTCTATGAGAGCAACCACATCGTTGTGGCTGTAATAATTACTTAAACATAAACATTTTTTAAAAAAAGTATCTAAATTGAAAGAAAACGTCAAATTAAAAAAGTTATATAATTTTTTCTGCTTCTTCTTCCTTTACTATTTCAAGATATACCATTAAAAAAACATGTATACTTCTCTTCTCTAAACTTAATTATTCAGTTTATTAATTTCGTATTTTTCCTAAAACTTCAAACTATTCTAAGGAACAACAAAAGAATGTATTCTTGTAACCATAGAGAATGCAGACGTCCACAAAGTAGCATGTTGCCATATGGCAACAATATAGCGAAAGGGTTAATAGCGAATTATAGTTAACTCATTCATCTTTGTATCCCTATTTATCTATTTGACTTCATTTCAATGTATATAAATTCCTCAATTAGTGCATTGAATTAACTAGAATAATTTCTGAAGTAAAACTAAATGAAAGCATTCAGTTTTCCTCGTTCTTCCTAATAATTTTATAATTGCCCCTCATTAATTATTGCCAAGTTTAAACGTGTAATTAAAAATTCAATTTGCACGTGCCAATAGTTGGATAACTGAATTCAAAGACATCCACTTCAAATTTCCTTAGTTGAAACTAAAAACCCTTAAGCCGAAAACTTTCAGCCGTTTTCACTGTAAACACGCATATTTAATTAAATTTTATTCAAGCATAAACAGTGCGATTTCCTTTACGACCAAAAACAACAAAACGACTCAGCACTGCGTGCTTGGCTATTTCCGATTTGCCAAGAGAAGGAAAAAGAAAAGTGAAAACCTACAGGAAGCACAAACACGCCAACAAAATAATGCAATTTAGCATCGACCAAGAGAGCGAGACGACAGCAACAAATAATAATAAGCAGTGGAGCAGCGGCGCTCAAGTTACATCAAAGACGTCTGAACGGTTCGAACGACGCTGTCGCCCTTCCACCCGATCCCATGACGCGCGGCATTCTGTGGTGCTTGGCAACTAAATGGCCGTCGCCTCGTGAACCCAACTATTTGGCCACTTTTGCCGTTGTTGTTTGTTTGCGGACCGACATTTGCTTCATTTTCGATTTTTTAGACAAACAAGCTGCGAGTTAACGGAGCCGGACACGAGGTTAAATGAGGGCCATTTGTACGCAACTCAGATGAGCACACATTGCATACGTATGTGTGCGTGTGTTTGTGTGTGTGTTTGACAAGCGCTGACCCGAGCGCTGCGACTGTTGGCCGGAGCGTTGGCGCGATATATCGCCATCAATATGTTGCCTTTCAATGTTGCCTCATGTTGTTGCCAACTTAGCGTGCCATATGCGAGTGTTTCTCGCTGCAAATGTGTGTGTGTGTGTGTGTGTGGAGAATTTCTTTCGAAAATAGCCCAAGTGAACGAAAACAAATTCTTAAATAGGAAATTATGCCAAGTTTATGCAACAAAAACGACAACAACAACGCCAGCAGCATCTGAACACACAATGTAGGCCCAAGTCGAAAAGAAGAAAAAGGAAAAAAGCGAATGGTCCATACACAAACTTTCTCGATTTACCAAGCACAGGAAATAATGTGCTTGCATATGTGGGCCGTACGGCGGCACTGTGCGCTAAGCAACAGCACGAGCCCCTCCTCCCCGCCAGACGCGCTTCGCAATCCGCGCAGTCATGGAACGAACCAAAGTCGTGCGCCCTAAACGATTGCCGAACGGAAAGGACCGAGGAAGGAAGATGCGGTTGTCATATCGCGCCGCACTGGACGTTTAACATGGTGCGCCGTTAGCCAAACACACGCCGACAATTCACCACCCCCCACTCCACACAACAACGCGCCGCCAGCGGTTGACTCCACGACTTGCGTTGATTTTTGTTATTGTGTGCAGTGCTTATCAGCCGACCATGAACGCCCCACCCAGCGGCGCGTCCACTGCCCTTCCGCCGATTCAACGAGCTGCATTCGCTGTCCACTATTGCGGCGCTCACTCACGATTCACTCACTCACCCCAGTTCGGCTCTAAAATAAAAACCCACAAAAACTAGAAAATACTTAGAAAAAAGCATCCAGCACGGCGCAAAAAAGGATCACTTCATTTCACAGCTTTTCATTGCGCATTGTGTGCGGCTCCAAAGGCGACAACGCCAGCGACAGCGACAGAGCCGGCAAGTGCCTAGGCGACGACTTCATGCCAGCCACTCATCGTCAACGTAGAAATGTCCTCTCGGAAAAGTCGAAACGAGTGTGCGCCTCTTACTCCTGCCGCTGCCGTAGTCGTTGTCGATGTCCTTCGCGTTTTGCCGGCACTGCGCGAGGGGCGCGCGTCTTTGTTGTAGCATTCGTTTGTGCGCCCCCATTATGCTAATTGAACAATAAAAAATGTTTTACGACAAGCAACGCTGCCATTGTCTCTGCCATAATAATTCGGCATAAATGTAAATAAAAGTAAGCAGCCCGGATTTCGCTGCCGCACAGTGGGGCGGCCAACCTCAAACCGTTTCAGCATTTCAAGTTACACTGTTGGCGGGCATCTCGACTTTAAGAAGTTGCAGATTTTCAACTGTCGACTTTGAAATTTTTATTTTACTAAATTCACTTGAAATCTCGACTACAAGTTTTTGAGTCAGTAGTGGTATTCACGATCTGTGTCAACGAAGCAAATGAACAGACTTAACCTAAGGAACCGATTTATTTCACTCTACTTTTTTTCTCTTATAAACAGTCACTTTACCACAGAAATTTGTGAAATGGTTTGGTTTAGTGGTTCATGCTTTTTTTAACCAATGTACAGATTCGACTCCATACAACGGCGGTACAAATTAAAAGGAGTCTTCTCTTTTTAATAAAAATTGGTGTGCTTTTTTTTGTTTTTCTTAAACTCTTTTAGTTTGGCAAAGCTTGAGACTTAAAGTTGAAATTTCCAGAAGTTGTTTAAGCTATAGTAGCTACATTTATTAAATATGACCTAAAAACTTTAAAACGAGATTACTCGAAACAGCAATTTTTTACTTAAACTGTGCTTTTGACCACAGATTTTCACACATAATTTTAGGCTAACATATTTAATAGCAATTGCTGTCGAAAAATCGGTGCTTAGACCACTTTTCAAATTCAATTATTTTCTGAGATCGTTAGATATCGGCGGATGTGTTTACATTATCCGAAAAAAAAGAAAGCTTAAAGTACACAAAAATCTGGGAACATATTTTGACATATTTTCCTGTCAGTTTTGGTAATTTTCGGGTTTTTAAAAATATTTAATATTACAAAAAAAATGTTTTTAGATATTTTTAATATTTAAAAATATTTCAAATGAAAAGTGAAGTAGAAACTTGAGCTTTGTAAATTTTGAGAAAACATCAAATGTCCACATCAATTCTTAATAATATAATTTTTGGTAATTTTCGTGTTTTTAAAAATATTTAATATTTAAAAAAAATGTTTTTAAATATCTTCAATATTTAAAAATATTTCAAATGAAAAGTGAAGTAGAAACTTGCGCTTTGTAAATTTTGAGAAAACATCAAAAGCGAAAATGTCAACATCAATTCTTAATTTATGATGACATTTTTAGCAACTTCTAGACAACTATGTATTTTTCCGATTTTTTTTTTGTGAAAAAAGTTCCTGCTTTAAAAAGCTTTTATACAAACACTAATTAATTTTTTGCACAAATGTTTTGGGGTTTTCTTAGTTGGAGTTTAACCTATCAAATTACATAAAAATCGATGAAATCGAAGACTATAATTGTTTTGAATTTTGTCTTTGGAACGAATCGCTGTGCAATGGTTTGATTCTTGGACCAGCTTGAAGTCACATTTGAACCAACGATTCGTTTCAAAAACAAAAAATTTTGTATACATTATTTTACTGATTCGTACACTTTTGTTGTTAAATAAAGCATTACAAAATTTTAACATTTCTTTGAGTAAATAGACAACGCTTTTGATAAGATAAACTGGTGGGTCTTCAGCGAAAAGTTACGTAGGTATTCCATGCCACTTTTCTGTATTAGTCTGATAGAGTGAAAGTTCAAATCTTTGTGATCCAAACTTGGCTTTTCTCTTACTTTCTTAGTTTTCTCTTTGCTTTATTTAACGGAAACTTTGAATATTCCAACAAAGGCTATGTGTACATAGCTAGTCTTGTCTTCTTTTAGCAACGTCACAGCTGGGACTTTGAAAATTTTCAGCATTGTCTTGCTTGAAGCTGCGACACTGTGCGGCGCTGTCAAGCTGCGACGTCGCATCCACTGCGCCGAATTGTGCAGTGTCGAGGGCTTGCAGCGAGCTCGGTGTGCGGGCGCTGATTTATGGTGAATGTCTTGCGAAATATTTACGAGGAAATCTCGCCGTACTTTTTATATGTACGGTAAGATTTTGAAGTTTCGCAAATATTATTTGTTAAGACAGCAAAGATGACTGTAAAAATAAAATGCAATGAGTCTCAAGTGCGACCGTTTGAGTGCTATTGAAGCGGCAGTAAAATGTGTGTGTGTGTTTATTGTTGTGGGTTACTGTAATCATGAGCAATAATAGAGCAACCCTGCTCAAACAGGCATCAATCTGGGGGAGCACAGATCGTATTTACAGGTTGGTTTCTTTTGGTCAAGCTGAAAAACCAAGACTACACTATCCTGGAAGTGTTAAGAAAACTCCCCCTCTAACAATTTTTCATTTGTGTTGGTAAAAAGCCACAAAATTGGAAACCTTACAATTTCTATTTCCTTGTCTATTTGAAAAACAGACCCTTTTACCTGAATTGCATATCACTGCACCCTAATTTGAATAAAATCAATTTTGTAGTAAGAGCTCTATATTATTTAAATATAACCAGTAGATCATTGGCGCACACAGGGGGGTTCAATCCCCCAAACATAAAAATTGCTGGTACAAAATATGGTTTCAAATGGTATTCGGCTCAAAAGTTGTGCGTGACCCGCCTCCAACTGAAATTTTGTGTGCGCCACTGCAATAGACGAAGATCTGTCGAAGACGGTGTTCGATGCAGTGGGGTTGTAGGACGATGGCGAAGAAAGAGACCGCCTATCTGTTGGAAGAATCAAGACTTTGATAGACTCCAAAAGCTACATAAGTAAATATGTATAAAGAAAAAGATCACTAAAATTCCGTAAATCGGAATTTTCAATTTATTTGATAACATTTTTGTTTCTCAGTTTACATTCACGAGGCCACACAGTACATTCTTACTTCGGCGTCCAAATCTACAGTTGCAGGAAATTTTCAACCAGAAAACAGGGACCGTACCGGTTATGGGTTTTATCAAAAAAGTCAGATTTTAACTGTTATTTTTTAACTTTTATTTTTACCGACAAAACTAAAAGTTATTTTCTGCCTTTTATCATATCAGGCAAAAATAACTGTTACTTTTGACTTTTATTTTATCGGTAAAAAAACAGTTATTTTGTGACTTTTATTTTTCGGTCAAATATATCAGGCAATTTGAATTTTTCCAAAGGACTTTTGACCGACTAAAAAACTATTGATGCCATTTTTTTCGTGTCAGCAGACCGCACATTCTGAGCTATAAGACTTGTGCGACGAAAAAAATATATAAAAATATGAATCTCTCTCAATTTGTTAGGGTTCTTCTTGCAATTCTTTCGTTCGACAAACATTTTAATACTGAAGAAAAAATATAAAAAACAACTCAACTGTGCAGTCGAAAGCTCGCAACAGTCGGTTGAGCAGTGAATTGGCCAGCATGCAGAGTGAATCAGCAACAGTGAGCGGTGCCAACAAAGCTAACCAGAATGAATGAAAAATTGGGTTCGGTTAGAAACTGTGGAAATGCCACAAACATTTTCCGCCCTTTGTGCCGGTGCATTCCGAGCGGGCACTGCAACATTAGCAACTCTTCTGCCAGCTACCCTCTGCTGCTACTTATTGCCATTAGCGTTGGTTGCGTGCGAACGCAAAGCAGAGTCCAACAAGTACTATAAATCCTTTAAAAAGGATAAAACTACCGCAAAGCGACCGCAGAGATATTTGCCTTTGCCAGCTGTTTTCTGCACTCGCCAACTTTGTTTTTTTTTCGTGCTGTTGCTGCCTGCTGCCACCACAGCAATATGAAAATGCAAATTTACAACTCTGCAACACTGCAGCGAAATGCACATGGAACCAGCGTCGCCACAGCGACCTCATGGCCGCCCTGTGCCCCGTCAAAGTTCAAAGTGTGCCGGCGCAAGCGTAGCCAAAGTGCAATTTAATTTCTTGAGCAATTTTCATAATCCCCAGCAAATTGTTTCTGATTGGGAGTTGCCAGTCAGCCAGCCGAATATTCAGTCAGTCATTCCTCCGCCACTCTCGCACACACCGTCTTGCCTCGGCCGTCGCAGCGCCACCGCTGCCAGGTGGCAACGCCGGAAACACTGGCAACATGGGCTGGACGCTTTCAGGCCGTTGCAACTGGCGCAAGTGACGTTCTTCATGCATAGTTGTGCTCGTTTTTTGCATTCAATAATCTCGGTGCGGATCTTCAAGGCGCGCAAAGTTTTTGCCTGTCGGCAGCGCACGCACACAGTTGACGCTACCCGCAAAAGTTGCAAGTAGAGCAACGCCCGCCATAATGGTCTATTAAAAAACCGCGTTGCACCTCAGCCGCAGCCGCAGCCGCAGCCACAGGCAAAGCCGCAGCGCCAGCAACAGCATCCAGCTGGAGCTGCTGTGGCAGTTGCTGTTGTTGGTGCCTCGTCGACGGCCTCGCAGCCACTTTGCGGCCGAGTGCCAGCAGCAATTTTGCCTTTTAGCGGCAAAAGTTTCGCATCGATTTTCCGTATTCGTGAGATGGCAGCCGGTGCACACACACACATACAGCGCACTCGCACTTGTAGTGAAAATGTTGCAAAACCGCGCCCTTGAGTTGAAAGGGGCGTACAGGGGCCGACGCCGTATGACAGCAAAGTTGCGCCACACACCGCAGCACAGCCTACACAGACGCAACAGCAGCACCAGCAGCTAAGGCAGCACTGCATCTGTGCGTTTGTGCAACACTTTCAGGCGGAGCGCGTTGCATAATTAAAATTGCCGCCTAAGTCAACTGTAGCCAAGTATGGCCAACTTTATTTATTCTGACAGAGTGCGATTTTTTGTTTTTGTTTTTTTCGCTCGCAATATTTCGCTGCTCGGCCACGTCGTCTTCGTGCAACTTCTTGCGGCGGCGCAAGTTTGTCAAATTGCATTTGCCGCATGCTACATGCGTCGCCCGACGCAGTGCCTTACACAATTGTCTCTTAATTTGTTTCTTGCCGGCGGCCATAGGCGCAACGCTGCCTGCAAAGGCGCCCACTCCGAGCCACGCCGGCCACGCGTCTTGTTGCGCGGCGCTTAGGCGGCGGGTAATGTGCGTCTAAGTGGCGCTCAGCCGCGCCACTAATACGAATGCCTCCTCCTACACTGCCATCTGTATTGCCAACTCTTGTTGTTTTTTTTTGTCGGCACTGCAGCAGCGGCAACGTGCCTCCGCACTCCGCACGTGTCCACAGCAGTCGCCGGCGACGCTGTGAAGCGCACTTCAAGTTAATGAAAACGCTCGTTACAGGCGGCACTGCAAGTTGATGTTGCTTCTGCCAGTGTTGTGCCGACGATGACGACGACAGTGTGCCGCGTGCAGTGCGCGTAAGATGCGAGCGCGCGCGGCGGCGGCACATGAAGTGGCGGCCGCTGGCATTAAAATGAAAACTGCAGCGACAAACAGCAGCAACAACAACCAGAACAACGAGTACTGCAGCAACAAAGCAGCAGGGCGCTGCTGATTTAGTGGCAAATGAAGCGCATGACGCGGCGCCGCGGGCTCGCGCGCCAAGTGTCGCAAATTGTGAAGATAAATTCGCACTTGCACGCCGTCTGAGCGACTCTCGAAAGGATTACAAATGAATTTAGGCAAGCACTTAATTCCGCAGCGTGAAAGCGACAAGGCAACAAAGCGCTGAATTAGTGGCGACACAGCTGGAAGCAGAGCCGCCAAAAGAATGGCAGAAAAACTGTGCAGCGCGGACAATGACATATCGGAAGTAGCGAAGCTGTTGAAACAGTCGCGCTTTTAAGGACCGCCGCTTAATAGCTGACAAAAGGCGTAAACCGGGTCGGGGGTGAAAAACGAAAGAAGAGTTCAAACAAAGGCGGAAATGTCGTCCAGAATGTTATGAAGAAATTGTTCAGTAGAATGAAATCAACACTAGACTACAAGGATACTCACTTGAACTTTATTCTTAAGGAACTTTGAACAATTCGGGACAACTTTCCACGCTGCCCAAAGAATTTCTGAAAAATATATTGTTTAAGATTTTTGTGCTCTAACTTTATTCTTAAGAAACTTTGAACAATTCTGGACAACTTTCCACGCTGCCCAAAGAATTTTTGAAAATACTTTTTTTAGATTTTTGTGCTCTCGACTTTTCTGAGCTGCCTGGCTGAATATTGTTGGTACTTTTACGTTTAAAATCCTTAAAAGTAGAAGATTTGTGTTTGCTTAAGTAAACTTTTCAGGAGAAGGCCAACCACTCCAACCGAACCTAACCGTCGCACAGTGATCCGAAGTGGGACAAAAATAGAAAAATTTTATGTCACCGATTTCGAATAAATAGGTGTCATTTGAAAGATAATACTTTCATTAAGCAATATTTCTTAATCGGGTAAATTTTGAGAGAGTTATAGCATTTACAAGTTGATCAAAATCTAGAAAAATTGTTTTATGATAAAATGCAGTTTTGAGCGTCAACAATTGAAAACGTAACCAAAACACTATTTTCGCTTCAATCGGAGAAAATATTACTGCTATGCACTTATAAGAGTCCAAAAAATCATGTCATGAGCTATTTTGAAAAAAAAGTTAAATAAAACGGGGTTGTACGTTATTTAAACAAAACACTTTTTTATTAAGAACTATAAAAACTATATATTTTTGTAGATCGCAAATGTCGAATTGCGCATTATTATACCTACTTTTTTACGTAATCCTATAGAATGGACTTTCTTCTTTTGGATCAATACAAAAAATTCTGCGATTTCCTGCGATCTTGGAAAATAATAGGATTTTTTTAAACTACTCTAACTAAAAAAATTGGATTTTTGTACCCTACGTTGAGGTGCCCACCGGTACATTCACTTTGGTACGGAGCTTGTAACGCCCAGAAAGTGATGTAACTGGAAAGAAATAGTATATTAGCACAGTCGCTATTAAAAATGGGCATGGTCCACCCACTAAAGGCAGAGTTGCCATACGGAAGTCTTTCATAAAATATGAAAATTTCTATATTAACAAAGCCAATGTAACAAATTATTAACGTTTTATAAAAAAATGGGTTTTGCTTACCCGTTTAACCCGTTAAGAGCCATATTATCCTACTTTTGTTTTTATTATTCTGAAAGTTTTTGTTAAAATGTGATTTAATGCTAATATTTTCTGAGAATAAGAAGGAACGTTTAGGAAGGCAATTTTGTTAAAATTACGTTGCATTATTTACACTTCTTTACAATAAAGAAGAAAACTATGGGAGAAAACTATTTGTAAAATAGTTGTATTTCAATTGAACTGTTTGTGTGGGATTAAAAACATCATTCTTGATGATAGTGAAACTGAATAAACTGAACTTTTAAAAAAATGGCAATTATTTTCTTTCATCCTGGAAATTTTACTATAGCATTGCATCTTCATAGCTGAGTCATCTCTATGTTAATTTCTACGGAAATAAAAACAAAAAATCTTTCTTTCAAGCAACTTCATCGCCCTCTTTCTCTTTAAAGGTCGAATATAGAAAAATGCTGAAATACGTGTTTTGTTATTTTTCATTAAGTATATATATACAAAATTTTAAAACAATCCGACCAAAAAACAATATCCGTATATATAAGCTTCACCACCCCGTTTCCGGCCTGTCAAGGTCGAATTTTTTAAAATCGCCCCTTTTTAAAGGTTGACTTTTTAAAATACAACCATTGACCAAATTTCATAGTTCTAGCGGTTTGGGCTCGGTGGTGATGGCATACTCGGATATATATATTCGATTTTTTTTAAATCTATATATTTTTGGAAAAAAAACATAATTTTTGAATTCAGTAGCCCAAAATATATTAATTCAGATTGCAAATTTTCAGCGAATTTAGAGCACTCCTTCTATTTGTGTCCCAATTTTGTATGGAGTCGAAACACTGTGCGTCGGCACACTAATCAGCAGGTATATTAAAAGATTCCGAAAGAAAGAAGAAACTGTCTTGCACCTTATGTATCAACACTAGCGCACATAGGAAGGGGGTTCGGGGGTTCAAAACAAAAATCGGTGACATGAGGCTCAAAAGTTGCTTTGTTCTCAAGCCCCCTGTGCGCGCCACTGTGTACCAATCCGTCCGTCCCTGACCAGAACGAGACTAAGATTTCCAATCATCTATCCGTTGGCCCCGTTCATTTTTTTAATCCTCATAGTCACTCATACTCACTTAAGTTTTCTTATACAAACAATTTAGAAGAAGAAGATATCACCAACGGAACCAGCACAATTTCGGAACAAAATTATTTATGCATAAAATTTGTTTCCATTTAATTCAATATTCCAAGCAATCAGAACTTTTCTAGCTAATTTTACATAGTCTGTACAATTGTTTGTCTTTATGCGGCCTTCCTCGCCACAGGCAGCCGCCATCCATTGCGAGCATTAGAAGTGTTTACACTTCAAGTGGCAACATGGTGCCACGCCCGGTTCGCTTCGTGTGAGCGATAATTTAAAGCGCTGTCAAGCTAATTGCCGTCTTACCACAGCAATAAAGACATCGATAAACGCTCTCATTGTCAACTCTACACACCGCAAACGCCAACGCCAACGCCAACGTCAATGCCGATGCCGATGCCGCTCGCTGTCGGGTTTTGTGCGCCCACTGCGATTGAATTAATTTTGCTGCGCAGCACATTTAAATTTTCGCGCCGAATCCAATTTAGCAGCCGCAACTGCAATAAATCAAATTTTATCTGTCACGTGGCGCATGCACAAACACTCACACACACTCAGATGCGCAATGGGGCGTATGTGTGCGCCTGTGCGTGTAGTGTGGCAGTGTGTGTGCTCCTCCACTTGAGCGCATTGCTGCGCGCAGATAGGCGACTTTTATCCCTTCACTCGAAATAACAAATCAAATCAAATTAAAACATTTAAATTTGCCTTTTTATTATTCATGGCGCGCACGAGAACGCTCTCCGCTTCGCCACACTGCCGTGTGGCCGATGGTAGGTGTGGGGCGCTGCGCTGCACGCCGGCGTTCAGCGCCCGTTCGACGCGCGTTTATTGCTTGGCACTGAATTATAATCTTTACATGCTGATTTTTCCGGATAACGCCGGCTCAGGCCGAAGATAACATGCGGAATTTGCAAGTACCCAAAGAATAAAATGTAAAGTAAATGCAGGAAAACGCCAACCCACGCCGCAGCAACAGTGCTGGGAACAATAAATGGCGGTGCGGCGCAGCCCAACACAACGAAATCCCCAAAACGAATTTTCCTGACGCTGAAATCGCCGAACGTGCCGCACATACTTTACAAGCAGCCGTCGTAAATGGCTGCGCATGTGTGAGTGGTTGTGTGTGAGACGGGTTCTTGTGGCAGGGTTCATCATAAGCACATCAGCGCAACGTTCGTCTGACAGGCGTCGGTTTGAGAGCAGCCGGCGTGTGTGTGTGATAAGGTCCAGGAAGTTGGCAGCTACAAGCCGTTTATTCTGTGCGTGTGCGCGTGTGTTGGTGTGGCTGCTGCATGCTGCAGCCCGACGCGGCCGCCTGTCGCTGATGTGCGGCGGAATGACACGCGACCTGTCACCGTAATAAGCGGCAGCCATGACATTTTTATTAAAATATGCACAGGTTGTGCGACGCTTGTGCCAGCAACAACAACGCGTTCATCGCCACCAACACCAACAATAAAGCCAACAGAAACAGCAGCCAAACAGTGGCCAGCCGAACTTTTTGCAGCGTTTTTCATTTGCGCAATTTTTCATTTGACGTTAAGGTCTCGCTCTGCCGTTTGCCGTATTTTTTGTTTGCATTTATTTCCTTTGCTGTTGTTGTTATTGTGGAGGTTGTTGTGTTTGTGTGGGTTGCGCATGAATTTACGCTTTGTTTGCATTTGCGTCAAACGGCAAAGTGCGCAGTAAATGCTCCATTGTGGGCATTTTTCAGCTGTCCCGGCTGTTTGTTGTTTATTGTTTGTTTTGTTTTTCAGTTGCTTTCCTTTTGATATTTTCGCGCGCTGGAATGTTTTGTTTGAATTCTTGTGCGTTTGGCCGTGGCACAAAATAAATGTCGAACAACAATAAGCACGTCACAGCAGCGCATTAGCGACGGCGCATGCCACGCATTCAGTCATTCAGCAATTCAGCACAATGAAATTTTAATAAGCCCGCGCACAGCACGCGGCACAAAGGGATAAGCCGGCCAAATATGCGCGAACTGTGCACGCCGCCTCAGCCACGCGACCACTGCGCGCAACAGCACTCAGCGCACTTGACGGCTTATGGTGTTGCCAAGACGACGCTAAGAACACAATAATGCCAGCTGAGCGATAATAAATAGCGATGTGGCGAAGTGCACCGCAGTGCGCTGAAAGGGCCGGTCGCCGTGGCGTATACGCAACGTGCACCTCGCTCGCCACACAATTGCAGGCAATTTCACTCAAAGTCTGCGAAAGTCTCAATGGCGAAATGCAACAATAATAACAACAACAACAACTGAATAGTTGCCGATTGCAAGCTGTCAAAGCGAACTTTTTAAATCAGCACATTGCCGCATTTCGTCCTTTCATGCGAAAATATGAAAGGACTTGAAGATGAATGCGGCACGTGTCGCCTCTACCTTTAAAACAAATAAATGTTGCTTTAGTACAATCGGACTTCATCTGAATGTACGCATGGAACATGTTGTGCAAAAAATAACGAGCGTGAATTCCTACCAAAAGCACGAAGCATTCATCGACGCCGCTGCTGCTCCGCCTCCCGCTGCTGCGACTGCGGCATGGCATTGGCTTCAGCGGTTTGCGGCGGCTTAAAGCGTGCTTTTGCCGCTGATAGTTGCGTGCGGCTATGGTTTTTGTTATGCTACCACACAAATCCACATGTTGCAACATAAATATTTTTGCATTAATGTGTGTGTGTGTGTGTGTGTGCGCGTTTGTGTATATGGTCAGACATAAGCCAGGCCAATTATTTATTTATGGTGAGGGCGTGCATTTAGTCTGAAATACAGATCGTAAAACACGTGCCACACCGCGCATATTTGGAGTGTGGCAATAGCGCACACACACATGCACAAGCACACGCAAATATTTCGCTTAATTGTTGTACCTTATTCGGCGCTTTTCGCCCACCCATACATACATAAACACATACACATGCATACATATAAACATACATTCATATCTATTGTATGTACTTAAACCAGCGTGTGAGTGTGGCTGCATCTATGCATTTGTCCGCCGCGCGGCCAATGCGGTTGGCAGTGCAGCAGCAATGGGGATTAGCGCGCCGGCATTGTTATTGTTGCGCTTTGGTGAGCGCGCATCATGCCGCTTCAGCAAAAGTCACATGCCGCTGCATGCAATTTTAATTAATTTTCAACATTTGCCTTGTATTTGACAAAACATAACCAACAACAACAACAACTACAATAAAACAACAATGGCAATAAATAGTGTAGAATCGAAAATGGCACATGGAAAAACAGCAAATCAAAGCATGATAATAAATTGAACAATGTCCGGCGTGAGTGTGTACTGAGACTTCAACTATGGCCAAAGTGCGAGTTTGTGTGTGCAGTCTTTTGCTTGCATTGTTGTGACAGCAAATTTTATGAATGAGAATCACATACAGATTTTAATGTAATATACAGTACTCTATATCGATTGATTTTACTCGCAATTAAATTTTTCTGATTAGTTTGGATTGAAAAAATTAAGGTCAAATATTTAAAAACATTTTAAAAATCAAACAAAAAAAAATAGTTTGCTTGAATTAGATTAGGTATATCAGATTATAAATATTATAGTAGACTAGAATTCTAAGATCAATTCCAAACAATTTCGTTATCTATATCAGCTTGCCTCCATCCAAAGTTTGCCTTCATCAGTTTTAAGTTGCATATGTACGTGTTCTGGTATCTTCCATCCTGAATCTGTATAATTTGCCATCCAAAATTCCCAGTCCCGAATAAAGAGTGGCCGCTTTGGAACAAGGACCTTGTTAGTTTTAGTTCGGCTGTGCTTATATCAAGGAAGTATTTAAATTTTTTTCAGAACCTGTATTTATAAAAATTAATGTAAATTTGTTTGTTTGTCTGTTTGTTGGTCACACGACACTAAAACTCAAAAACTAGACGGCCGAATGAGCTTAAACTTTCATAGAATGTTCGCCTTGACTAAATCTCGGTAAACCACATAGTACGCAACGACCCGACAGGTAGGCGTGGCACCTCCCATACAACCTAAATTTTTAATGTGGAATATCTTCGGAATTATCAGTCGAACAGCATTGAAATTTAGTACAGGGCCACCGTTTAGGTGTGTCGTTTCACTGGTAAATTTCCATAAGCGTTAGAAAAGGGGCGTGGCACTTTTCAAGCCACCCAAATGTTTTGAATAACTTTGGAACTACAGGTCACACATCAATGACATTTGGCACAGACTTACGGTTTAGACGTGCCCTTCGTCAGGGAGAGGGGTTGGTATTGGACAAGCAGGCACCGCCCATACAACCTAAACTTTAATGTGGAATAGCTTTGGAATTCTAAGTCTAAGTCTAAGAAATTTTGTATACCGTCGTCCCATAGATGTGTCATTCTACTGGTAAAATTTTATGGACAAGGGGCGTGGAAAATTTTTTGTGACTCAAATTTTTTGCGTAACTTTGGAACTGTAAGTCGCACATCAATGAAACTGGGTCACACCCTTCGACTGGGGGAATGGCTTGGGCACGGCATAAAAGGGTGTGGCACCGCCCATACAGTGTTGTATGAAGAAACTTGATTCATTGGTTCCATTGACGTCCAAAGCTGCGGGGCCCTGCTAGTATCCTATAAAAAAAAGTACAGGGCACCGTTGTCCTTGAGTACTCAATTCAATATTTTTGTTTAAAAAGATTACATTTCTTTTTATCCTTAAGCACGAATTTTTCAATAAATCTTGGTGTCGCTTTGTTTAATTTCGGGTTTTTGTCTCTCACTTTTCCGATCTTCTTTGTGACTTCATATTGATACAATACTTAAAAGGGAACAGATACGAAAGAACAGAATACTGATGGCTCAAAAAGCGTGTAACAAAACCTACACAAACTATGGGAATTCATTCAATATGCACATTTTGGTATTTTAGAGATCCTCGGAAGAGATATATCAATCAGTGTACTGGATATGCCTCGTCTGGAAATAAAACTGCTATTAAGTTTTATTCTCGGGTGTCGCCGACTGAAGTTGTTAGGGTCCATCCATTATCTGTTGTAAAGCGATTTTTTCAAAGCATCAGTAAAAAATTTCACAATACATTTTCCAAGTAAATGTCTAAACATATTTAATGTCGGTTAATATCGTTATGAATGTCCTTTTTAATTTTAAGTAAATGTTAGGTTAGGTTTGAAGAGTCCGTTCAAATATGCATCAACTTATTGCATTCAGCCAAGTGTCCAGTCGTTAGCCATATTTTAGCTGATCGGTTGGTTCCATGAGGATCGCCTGGTGCGCAAAATAGTCTCTGAATGAGTGGAGATATCGGCATACAATTTTTAACTGTTTTGGATAAAATTTAACTTATTCTCAATTTCTATGTTGAATAGGAGAAAAACATAAAGTTAACAGATACCAAAATCCGTATAAAGTTAGGTTAGGTTAAAGCAGTTTTTGACACAGACACGGGCACTGTCGAAAGGTAGCTTCGGCCACAGAGAAGGGAGAGCTGTGGAGTCTACTTGCAAGCCTCTAATGTTGAATGATTTGAGGTCAGTCACGTTATTGAAAGATGATAAGCCTAAATCACTAATAATTCACTAATATCTGACGAGAGCCGGCCATTGGCTATGACTAACAGTCTCCTCCTCATGATTGAGACAACTGCGCCAATAGGTACAACTGTCAAGACCTGTTAAGTGAAATCATCAATTTTGTGCGTCTGATATAAAAGGGCGGACAGACAGAGCTGTTGGAATCAATGCCCTCTTCCAGGACTATGTACCAAATCACCATCGAAAAGGGGCTAATAATCGACAGAAGGTTGTTCGTTCTAGGCCCAATAGATCTGCAGGAGTACACGTATAGTAATTTTTCGAACCCATTTTGGTGTATTTGCTTTCTCTACAGAAATGCGCCGAAATATTTGGCTTACGGTTTGATCTCCAAACTTTTTTCATTAAGAATAGGTAGATTAGTGGGCATAGTCCGTCCAGTGTCATTCGGTTATATGTGTAGGGCATGAATGATTCTGTCTAAACCGACTGAAAGATTCATATTTGTGGCTTTTGTTTTTTCGCTGATTGGTGATCCAACGCACTAACCACTGAAAAATTAATATATTCACTAACGACTGTCTACGCACACTCACCACTGAACCGTGGCAACCCACACTTCATATTTCATTCGTTTTAAACACAAAAAGATTTTTTTTTGTTTTTATCTGCATATCTCGGTCCAATAAATACGCAACAAAATTCACTCAAAAGATTTTGTTATTTATTTATTTAAAATTGGTTTGTGTCATTTTTTATTGCGCAAATTCCAAAATTTTCACCGTAAACGGCTTGTGGTAAATTTTCCCTAAAAAAAGAAAATAAAAAACGAAATACATAAATTTCTTATTGTTATTGTTTTTAATTCAAAAAACTTGGCAAATGATTGTGCACTGAGGCAATTTTTCCGCTGTTATACGCAAAACAGCACACCAATTTTCAAAAACTATGAAATATAAAAAAACATTGTTGTTGGTATTTACGCGTTGGCGATGCGTCGCGCGTATTGATTTGTCAGTGCTGAATTGCAATGTACGTGTGTTGGCTTTTGTTGTTACGTTTGCACCAACGAATACCGACCGCTGAACTGAATTGTGCAATTTTTCAATTTCTCGCTGAAATCAAATTCAAAATGCGGCCGCGTTAAAATAAAACAAACAACAATGCCGCCAATAATACAATTGCTGGTTTTCAATTTCGCCGCCGCTGCCGTTGTGTATTGTATTGTTGGCGGCGGCGTCAAATGGCGGAGTGGCGGCACTCGCGGCAACAACACAAACCAACAGCCAGCCGAGTGCGAATTGGCCACTGGTAGCCCCACTTCATCCGTGCGCTCCATATCAACTCGACCAAATTGCAAATTTATTTACTTTGCTTAGCCGTATTTGTGTTTGCAGTTTCCCCATTTTTATTTGTGCACTCCGTTTGTACTCGTTGTCATTCATTTTTGGTTGATTTTATTTTTTCACATGTCTTCTTTTTGTTGGCTGCGCTCGCGCTTTTGCTCGCCTTCGATGCCTTTGTTACTTTGCACTGCATTTAGTTGAATTCCTCTCGATTTTTCAGTTTGTTTCATTTCGTGGCGTTCGTTCCATTGGCCGAGGTGTTTAGGCCTTGTCGTTGGCGCCCTACCCATCTGCGGCCTCGTCACCCGCACGTCAGCACCGAAAGTTCCCAGTTTCACGCGCCCACCGACGCTCTGTGCCGGATATTTACGCTTTTGTATTATTTTTTCATTTTTGCTGCCGCTCGACGGTCTTTGGTATGTGGCTGTTTGTTGTTTTTGGCTTTGCATACAAGACGGACCGGAGCCGGCCGCGCGCTGTTCCGACACCAGCTGTCAATAGCAAATATGCAGCGCCCCCCAAACGACGACTCTTTGTGCTTTTAAGTTAAAAAACAAGTAAATACAAGAACAACAACAACATTTCCGATTGCAATACGCACAGAGATGTGTTTTTGGGTGAGCTAAGGCTAAAGGAAGAGCCAGCAATTTTCGCTATTTTACGAAAAGCATTTGAAGAACATCGAAAGTGCTTCCAGCAGTTTAGAAAATAATGACGAGGGAATCTATCAGCAGTAGTGGTTCAATGACGTTGAAGATATGGAAAATTGTTTCAATGTAAATTGATAAATGACGGTCAAAAAAAAATCAACGTGTAGAGGTCCCAGGTAGGAAGGTTAAGCGGACTGCTCACTAAAGTTATTGTATCTCATTGGGTTATCGTAACTCATAGAAATCGACTGAAAACAATTAATTTAATTAATTAATTCATAATTAAATAATAAGCAGAAATAAGCAAATTTTAATCTATTAATCATTGCTGAATAAAATTGAACAATTTTTGATATTGAAAGTGGCTTCTGTATGATAACCCGAAACAGATCGCCTCATGAAGCAGCCAGATCTGTTCCATACCCAGTACTCACACCCAGGAAAGCAATGTTGTGTATATGTTGAGATTGAATCTGTCCTAAACATTATGAGCTGCTCTCACCGAGCCAAAAGATCAGCTCTAAGTTGTACTCTTAGGGCGTCTCCTACCTCAATAATGCAATAATTTTATGAGTACAGCTGCCTTCAAGATAGGCCGGTAAGAACCACTTGTCAAAGTGTTTGATTGACAATTTTGGACTGAGAGAGAATCACAGCAATTCTGTAAGGATAGAGTCATGCAGTGTTGCCGCTGAAAAATTTTAAAAAGTCGCAAAAAAGTGTCACAGCCGAAAAAAAAAGTGTCATCAAGTGATCCAATTTTTTTATACCATATATATATGTGGTAAAAAATGTTTAGTTTTATTTAATTTGTTTATTACAATGTTTTATTTAATTTGTTTATTACAATGTTTTAGTTAATTTGTGTTTATTACAATGTTTTATTTTTCGGTTTATTGACCGTCCGAGCCGAAGCGTGAAACTCAACTGTCCGACTTCCTGCCCTGTCCGTTCGTTCGTGGTCCGCGTCTCGTTCAGTCCGTTTTGCCTATCATTTCCCCTCATCGTCCGTTCATTGTTAAGCTTGTCCGTCTGTGTTGCCATATCAGTATTTGTCCGTCCGTGTTGCCATCTGGAGCTTTAAATCCCAATCCTACATATACAGTTGAACCTCGATTATCCGGGCCTCCATAAACCGGGAACATCTATTAACCGGGATGCTGAGTGGTTGATTTTATACCTCTATTAACCGTGATTTACCTCTATTATCCGTGAAGCACATGTACTTGTGTTTGTTTTTTTTCGTATAACACACATACAAATATACATATTTATTTTAAATAAATGCATTTTTTTAAATAGAATAAGATTTATTGATGCAAATGTACCTTTATAGAAGCAGTTTCACATGTTCTTATCAAAAATAAAAATAATACGATTTATAAACGATTATATGTAACCTCTTTTAACCGGGTTTTTCGATTATCCGTGATGAGCCCAGTCCCGAGCAACCCGGATAGTCGAGGTTCAACTGTACTTGTATATACTTTCATTATTTTATCTTTCGAAACTCATTATTTTTAATAAATTTCTAAAGGAGATAATTTTCTGCGAAAAAAAAACTGTTTCCTCCTTAAATTAATTGATGATTGATATATTAAAAAGTCCCAATATGCATGTTTTGTATTTATTATGAAAACATTTGCATTTTAAAGCATATACGTGATATACTTATCCTTGGGAGCCATCAAAATTAATTTAGCACAAATAACTTAGGCAATGCCACAAAAAAGCGCGTTAATTCAGATTAATTTTGTGCATTTTTGTGGAAAAACTTTGACATAATAAAAGGGTTGCAAGTATATAGTTTAAATGTTGGTGTAATGAGGTGTAATTTTTAAGTACTTAAGTGTTACCTTTGAAAAGTGAATACTAAACGGAAGGCATATTTTGAGTATTTTTAAGCACGCAAAAATTAAAAAATTAACTTTACGAAACAACTTTCAAAATGTACCTACATAAAAACTTTTTGATCAAGAAAAAGGGGCAAAGTCGCATGATTTTGAAGAAAAGTGTCAAAATAAGCCTATTTTTAAAAAGTCGGTGTCAGGTGACACTTGACACTTTAGTCGCACAACGGCAACACTGGAGTCATGGTTGTGCAGAAGTTGCTGACACAAAGTCGCACTTATTTAGTAGAACAAGAATGTTAAGCATAAGTTTGAATATCAGTAAAAAGCCACTTGGAAAAAGTTAAAGAATTTACAACTTTCTCTCTTGTCCAGTTTCAAATGTTTAGCGTAGCCAACACCAAAAATAAAATACACATTTTTCTTTCGTCGTTCGGCCTCTGAGAAAGATACGGCGAGCTTTGACAAAAACCAGTAGGTCCCTTTAATGCGTTTGAGAATTCTTACGTACAGAAAGTTAGGCCTCAGTCTCATAATCAGGTCGTTTGTAGTACATATTTTTGGCCCCTAAAACTTACAAGTAGCACTGCCGTCTTTTTTAAACCAACTAAAGATTCAAATAAGAACAAAACATCTCCCCTGCTAAATTGGTTCTTACACTTGAAAAATTGAATTCCAAAAGAAACTTTCATCGGGAACCAAAGTATATGCTCGAAAGTGTAAGAATCTTCGGTGCCTGAATAAAAAAAAATGGATATAATGTTTAATACGTTACCACGTACGGAATCAGCAATTAGCTGAAATTTGTATTTCTTTGCCACTCAACCTAAACCAACCTTTGTCCTTGTCCTTGTCCAAACGTCAGCCTGAGCCACAACGCTCGTTTAGTCTTGTGTTAACTGGAAGCTCACTCCGTACATCAGAGAACTCCTTCTCTTTTCCTTGCTTAGTTCCAAAAGTATTGCGAGATGCATTGTCCCACCTCTTACAACTTGTCGATGTAATTTCATAAATGCTCAACTTAATTTACTTGTCCGCTTTTCGCTCTTGCAACACACCACATTTCTTCATAAAAAAAATTCATTTGTCAGCGAAATTAACCCAAACGACCAGTCGCTTTGGTAAATTGTTGTTGGCAGCACCGCCAAGAGCCAACAGCTTGCTGCCAACACACAAAGCAACTGTCGTTTATAATGTGGCCAATATTATTGTTGCTTTTTGTTAATGTACTTGTATGCTTGTTGTTGTTACTGTTGCTGCTGTCTTGCTTTTTATTCACATTTTTTTGTTGGTTTTGTGTTTTTATTGTTGTTGTTGCCTTTTTCAATGTACCCAGTCGGGACCAATGACAACAGCGATGCCATCGACGTCGCCATCATTGTCAGCGGCAACGTTGACTTTACGGGTACTCGTTGTTGTTGCCGTTGCCATTGTCATCATCATTATTATTGTAATTGTTGTTCTTGTAATTGTTGTCGCTGTCGGGAATTATGCCATTCTCCATTAATTTCAACAGTCAACACACACACAGACACACTCACACTTACATACACACAATGATGCAATGATGCAGCAACAGCAACAACCACAATCGAAATAAATACAATAACAATGTCAACGACGACAACATACAACGACAGCAACTTGCCACAATCACAGCAGCAATTGTTGCAGCATAAACAATAAAACAAGAACCAGCAACAGCAACAGCAACAGCGACAGCGACGATTACAATAAGCACCAACAACAACAACAACAACAATAGCAGCAGCACAATAATTGCTGCAACAACTATAAGGACGTCCGTGCAACGGACTCATTCCCTTTGCCGTGTTGACGTGTTCGTCAGACGAAGAACCGCTTCACCTCGCCCCTTGGTGGCAAAATTTGTGTACACATCTTCAGCAATTTAAAGTTACTGTTGTTGTTTTTATTGCATTTGTTGGGTTTTGTTGCGCTTTGTCGATGGTCGATGTTGATGTTGTTGTTGTTACAATTTGCCGTTTACTCTTCACACTTTGGCAATTGTCGCCATTGTTGTGACTGCTGCCTTCAGTGCAATAGTTGCTGCTGCCATTGCAGCCGCTGCTGCTATTGTTCTCCTTTTGTTGTTGTTGTTATTGCTTTTACCTTCGCTTTTATGCTTCCGTTCACGTGGATTTTCCGCCTTTTTGTTTGCCGTACGTATTTGTTGCCGCTGTCTTTTTGCATTGCTCCTGTCACATGCTTTTAATCAGCTCGAAAAATGCGATTGTGTGTGTCGGTGTGTGTGTGTGTGGCAACAAAATAAACTGCCAAATGTACGTGCAAATGTAGAGCAAACACGTTTCTGCTTGAAATGTGGCCATCGGGGCGGGGACACAGAGCCAAAGCCGAACGCAAGGAACGCAGCAAGCGCCGAGCGGAAGTGAATGCGTAGTTTGCTGCAGGGCCACGCTCACACAGTTGCGCCACGCCGCATTGCTCGCAATTGCAATTGCAGACACCCCATTCGGCTGCTCGGCACCCGCCTCCACTACGCCCTCCGCCCACATTTTTTCTCTGGCGCTCGAGTTGCAAATGCGCCAGGCCGGTCGTACGAGCCTGTACGTTGTGTGTGTGTGATTGTGAGTCGTTGTGGCAGGGCGATTGTAATGCTTTGCATTATGTAGCAAAATGCAACAGTCGCAAGGCACATACTTACTATACATGTGAAAGGCTACTTTCATTTGTCACTTTGACATTTTGCCTTTTTTTGGGGGGGCGGTGAGAGCGGGCGTAGAAGAGCGTCAGTGGTGAAGCGCCCTGTCCGCTTTTACAGTTAAATGTCCTTTTTGCGGCGCTCGCTAGCGGCCAACGCTAATTGCAGGCAGCAGTTACAGACGCCTCATTCCGCTCTTTTGCATCCGCTTCCGCTTTCCCGTGCGCCAATATACAAAGGATAAGGGACTCAACACAAAAACGAGTGTTTGAGGCTGTAAAACGGAATTAATTAATTTTAAAATTCCAGCTCTTGCAACTTGAAAAGTTTGCCGTTCCCGTTCACGAAGTAACAATTAAAGTTAATCATCTGATTTTCGCATTAATGATCAGCTCGAATGATATCTACAACAATAGTTCTATAGTAATATAGAATATAGTAATATTATATCCGTATCCTCTTATTATATCCTGCACTGAAGTAGCGGCATCATGCAGTAATTTATGAAGTCCTAAATTTATTGTAAGACTTAAAATTGATCTTTGAATGGAAATAAGCAAATAAGGTCTACGCTCGTCAGACCCCATGCATTTTATTAGCACACTGATGAACTTTCCATCAAAAGCTTTTCTTGTTCTGTACATGTCCACTATTTGTAACACCGTGCGACAGCATTTTTCACACTGGGAAAAATCCATATGGTCGTGAAACTAGAGACCAAACGTACTAATACTGCGTACTCAGTTTTTCATTTCTACATCCTTTGTCCTATTAAAAGGACTTCAAAATTTTGAAGGGGATAAAAATATAAAAAATACTTATCCTAGTTAGAATATGGCGATATGTATATCAAAGAGGAAAGGCTCAAGAATTTAAATAAAACTCATTTCTTATCTATTTGCAAAAAAAGGATATGAAAAAGGTCCTTTGCAAATTTTAATCCTTTATATCCTTGAAAATTTACGTAGAATTTTCTGGAAAAGTAAGAATGTTAGAACCCAAAATCTCCTTGATCACGTGTCAAAATTTCATTACTCTAACTTTATTGGTTCGGAAGTTATTCAAAAAAGGCGGAAGCTACAAGTCTAATGAAGTACAAAAATTGTAATTTATTTGCGTATCAGTATTTTAAATAATAAAAAGATACAAAATCAATGAACCGAGAATAATGATTTTTTGACACGTGATCAAGGAGATTTTGGGTTTTAACATTCTTACTTTTCAAGAAAATTCTACATAAAATTTCAAGGATATAAAGGATTAAAATTTTCAAATTACCTTTTTCATATCCCTTTTTTACAAATAGATAAAAAATCAATTTTATTTCAATTCTTGAGCCTTTCCTCTTTCATTTGATATACATATCGCCATATTCTAACGGGGTTAAGTATTTTTTATATTTTTATTTTTTATCCCCTTCAAAATTTTGAAGTCCTTTTAAAAGGACAAAGGATGTAGAAATGAAAAACTGAGTACGCAATATTAGTACGTTTGGTCTCTAGTTTCACGACCATATGAATTTTTTCCGGTGTGAAATTTTTTTTAATTTTTTGTCGCACGGTGTAATCTCCGCTAGAGAGATTAACGAAAGATACATCACATCGCATCCTATAGCGTGATGTAACGAAATAAGCAACCCCGAGTTATTTGGTTGCTAGACCGTGAAAAAACAAGCTTCAAGCAGGCAAGGCAACAAAGCATCTGGAGCTCCTGGACCGCATTTAAAATCATGACGCAAGCTTATGAAGGAAAGAATAGTATCCAGCCCTATTGACTTTCTAGTTTAAAGGAAAAATTATCGCAACAAAAACAAATTCTCTCAACTTAAAACTCTCTTCGCTGTAAATATATCAATGTGGAATGTGTTTGCTGTGGCGGTTGCTCGAATTATTCGTGGAAATTTTTGTGCTATTTCCACTGAGCACCACGTAGGCCGCATCATGATGTACGACCACAGAATCTCTAGAAATGGTTGACTCTACAATTAACAGTATAAGGTTTACCTAGAGTCTGACCTACTATATTACTCGGCTTCGGCCACATTTGGCCAATAATCGTCTTCGGAAAAAATACAGACCGAAGGCCAAATTATTCTCTCTTGAAGGTAAATGCATATCGCTCGATATGGTAAGGCAAAAGTAGCAATGTCAAAAGTGCTAGTTATCAAAATGCAAGCACAGTTCGTATCGCTTGATTGTATCGAAATAAAACAACAACACAACTGAAATTTTTTAGTTCAGTACACCTCAGTAGTCACTTAATTCACAATTGCACAGTCACTTTATCTTACTTCACTTATTTCTTTCACCCTCTCGTTTGCCAAAACCAAAACTGACTGTCAACACCATTTCCGGCTGCCTTTTAAGCTTGTTTACCCGGAGCGCAATTCATTCTCGAAACATCTGGCATCCACTGGAATCCCCATCCCCATCCTCAATGCGATAGTTTTCGAAATTACCATTACGCCTAAAAGTATGCAATATACAGCAAAAAGAGCACTGAACGAACATTTTTTTCCGGTACATTGCATACTTTTACGACTTAAGGCTTAAGTTATTCCCCGTTGGCTTTGGTTTTAGCGGAATGTGAGTCTTGTAGCCGATTAATCGGATTCAGCTTCGGCTTTGGCCAAAATGTCACCTTCAGTGGGATCAGTGATCGAGATAATTTTGTGGGTAATAAGGCGAATGAAATCCAATTTTAGGACAAATGTAAGTGATATAAATCAGTCGGAGATCAGACAGGTTAGAATACTTATAGCACTGTTTCACAGTTCTGAACACTTGGCAGCTTCTTTCGACACTCTAAAAGCAACGACCGTTCCAACGAAAATCACTCCATAGAAATATGCCCAGAATATCAGAGCTGATTACACTATTTCTAACTCACTCAGATAAGAGTTCGAAAGTTAATTTAGTCTCGTGATAGCAAGCAAGATTAGGTTTTGCGAGCATTCAAATGAATCGTATTCATTCTACTCTAAGATTGCTTTTAGGCTAATATTGAGTGCTTTTATCATGATTTGCTGATCTCCAAAGAGGTTGGACGCTTTAAAAACGATCTAACAAACTGTACTGCCATCAGCAAAAGAGTAGATGGGATTCTTCGCTAATTACAGAAGATTATTAATGCAAAGAGGAAAAAATACTTTTCAAATATTCTGAGCCAAAGCGGAACTGTCATGAAATCGTAGTACGAAACTTTGCATTGTTTCAAAGTAACAGCCGGCTCCCAAGTTTTATTGATGTCCAGATTTGCCAGAATGCTTTTCACTTCACGTATTGCCTTGAAAGGGGATAGTAACTGTCTGCAAAAAGCTTAGCCAACAGATTAGCTTTATCAACTAACAAGAATTCATTTTAAGCATTTTGTTTCGGTTCGAATGAACGTCTCACCCAATCCACAACCCTTTCCCCTTCCTTTCTTAAATCAGCGTATTGCTTCGCATTCCTTGAGGACTTGCACGCGTTTTGTTAATTACAGAATAGTTCAGATATTAAATCGTTTCGGTTTATTCCAAATATGTTTATAAAATACTAACGTGACAAAAAACATCTCAAATTTTGTTGCAGAATTGCCAGAAATTCCTATCAAAACACTCCATTGCACAATTCTATGAAACACCTCTCTGCGGAGCTCTCAATCGAATGTGTCCGAAATAACGGTGCGTGCCAATAAAGCATTTCTATAGGCTTTTAGCGTATTTATTGCGCCGGCTCTGTGCCACTTCCAACAACAATCGGCATTCATTAAAGGCCTAAATGGCCTACAAATACCCGCCGTAAGCCACAGCTGCTCTCGCTCCCTTTCATTACGCCGCACACAAACCAACGCGCACACACACACACAGCCGCACTGCCGGTAGCACAACAACAGCGTTAAGCCTTGATTTGGCTGAAAAGTGAAAATTGAATTTTCATGTTTTATGAGCTTAAACAGCGCGCCGAACAACTCAATCAGCTTGCCAGACAGTCGGCCGAATGCTTAGCATTCGGTATTGGGCCAACGAAACTACATATTTGCCCACCTGCGCCGCACCGAGCAAAAACAACCAACAGCGCCAACAAGGCTACAATCCTCGCTGAAGTGCCGGAAAATCGGAGCGGCCCGACAAACGAACCAACGTTGCCTCTGCGAGCCGCAAATGGACAGCTGTGCGTGGTTGGCTGGACGCTGGGACGAGTGCCGGAAAGTAGGGCGACCATAGCTGCCGACGTGCGAATGGACTGAGACTATCAAAAACCTGAAAACCAACAAATAAATGACTGCTGCGCGCAACAACAACAAAAGCAGCAACAATAAGCAAAGAATAGCACAAACTATCACAATAAACCAACAGCAGTGGCGGCCACTGGACAGTCTACTACCACACACTTGCGTCGCGCGCCATGCGGCATCATGTGGTGGCGGCGGCATCATGCGGTACGTGTCGGTTACGCACTTTGCGAGTCACGAGCATTCCGACGTATCGAATTGGCAAATCCGACTGCAAAAGTGAAAAACACGTACGCAGACAACAACAATAGCGGCAGCTACAGCCACTACTGACACGCTGTGCCTACATATGTAGGAAGGACAATTGCGCGCTTTGTGGGAAGCTGCGACCCACTCTTTGAGGGGCAGCAAACAAAAATCGATGCTTTTAATTAGTGGCTTCCACGCATGTGAGAAGCAGTGCCTCTGCATGTGCGGGTGTAGAGCACTGGCTACGGATTTGCGCTGGACAAACAAGCAAAGATGGAGGCGGAACGCCAACAGAAGCAGCGACAGCAGCTTTCAAAACTTTACCAAAAAACTGTGACGCCTGACGCCGATAATAGCAACAACAGCTCCCCAGCGCTCCCAGCATTTCTTCGGACCTGCTCATTGCCATTCAAGCGGTCGATGTAGGCGCCACGGTGACAGCGGCGTGAAGTTCAACAGCGCTGCTAATCCTGCTCCTTGTTTTCCCCTCCAGCCTCATCAATAGCAGCTCTGACTGCCAAACGTTTCGGCTTTTCTTTCAGCTTTTTCGCCATTCGCTTTATTTTTCTCTCACACACACACACACACACAAATTCGCATTTGAGTTCATTAAAAATCATCAGGCGTTTCATATTTCCGAGGACATAAATGTACGTGCCGAAAATACGCAACGCCAGCAAAAACAAAGCGCGCGCAAACAAGAAATAACAGAAAATATCACAGCAGCAAACTACGTTGGGGGGTGAAGAAGTAGTACGAATATCAGTGGGAGTAACAGACAGTAAGAGCCACACAGAAAATGGAAAGTTGCCACTCTTAAGTACGCCGACCGAATGCGGCATTGAAAGTTTGGCTAATTCGCTGCGTGCAATGGTCGCAATTTACGTTCTCGACGTAGTGACTTCAAATTCAAGGAAGGGGAAGAGGCTGTGTCAGAGCAAAGTGTGAAGTGCCCAAGGCACATTAAATGCCAGGGGTGCCTTTCTAAATTGCCAAACAATACAATTTTGCACCAAGTCAGTTGACAGCTTGGCAGAGGTGTCAAAACATTGGCTGGAATCAGGACAGTAAAAATCTCAACATTGCGACTTTGTTGAATTTTTGGCTTTATTCCTTTCATTTCTGAGTCTTAGTTTACTGATAGATGCTTTTAGCGTTTTGGCAGAATAAGAGCTGTTATGAATATTTGTTTAAAAGTTGTATACATTTTTGTATATAAATATTTTACATACTAAACCAAAGGAAAATAACATTTTATAAATATATCCCAATATTTCTTTCTAGAAAAATGTACAAAAAAGGAATTTTATGAATGATGTACACATAGACGATGGCAGCGACACGACTGCATCTTTCAAAATATAGAATCAGAACGTTCGTATGGAAACGATTATTTTGACGACAACACGACTACACCAACAGCGAACACAGTTGTTGCTGTTGCAAAACAGAAACTATTCTCTATTTCTTAGACGACAAAACCAAAGCAATTGGCATCACTGCTTCAAAACAGATATTTTTCATTTTTTTTACAAATTTGTTAGTATTCCAGTTAAAATTTAATAGTTCTAAAAATTACACAGGGCAACAAATTTCGACTTTTGGTCGGCTTTTCTGGGTTTGGGATTGTAATTTCTAAACCAATAAACCGGTAAACCAATAAACCCTGATGTCAAACCCAGAAAATCCATTTTGCTGTTGATCAGTGTTATTACCCATTGCCATTGCACAGTGATTCGACTCCATACAACCGTCCGTTCTTCATAAAATTTGGTATACTAGTTAACCATGGTCTGTTGAATTGAAATCTCTATTTGGTTTTTCTTAAACTTTTGTAGTTTG
This sequence comes from Melieria picta, assembly GCA_964056695.1. Classification (NCBI taxonomy): domain Eukaryota; kingdom Metazoa; phylum Arthropoda; class Insecta; order Diptera; family Ulidiidae; genus Melieria; species Melieria picta. Next base: position 101,587,028 of record OZ057398.1, on the reverse strand, counting down.
GCAATGCCTGAGACTTAAATTTACAAATTTCGTCATTTTTGGAGAGCTATAGCACCAAGTGTGTTGGCTAGATTTTTCAGATTTTACATTTAGTCGGTAACGTCAGCATTGATAATTGCAAAGAGTAACAGAAATTGTCTTAGGACGCTTTAGTTTTGCAATAAAAACGATAATAATAGACGTATGTTTTGCTTTTTGCAGTTTTCTCCATTTTTCATGCTGATTGCATACTTTTAGGGATGAAAAAAATAAATTTTGTCGAAAAGTAGGTGTTTAGACCACTTTTCAAATAGAATTATTTTCTGAGATCGGAAGATATCGGAGGATGTAATTACATTATCCGACAAAGAATGCTTCTTAAAATTAAAAAAAATCCAGGAACATACTTTCACATACTGTTTAGATATTTTGCTCTAAGTTTTGCCAATTTTCAGCTTTTTAATTTAGAAAAATATTTTGAATTAAAAGTGAAGTAAAAGCCTCAGCTTTGCAAATTTTGAGAAAACATTAAAAACGAAAATGGTCACATCATTTATTAATTTATATTGAAAGTTTTAGCAACTTCTTGCTAACCATGTATTTTTACAATTATTTTTAATTAATAGACTAGAAATCATAAAATATGTGTTTAAATTTTTTTGTGAAAAAAGTTTCAACTTTGAGCCGCTGTTGCACAGACACTAATTCATTTTTTGCACAGATTTTTTGGGGTTTTCTTAGTTGGAGTTTTACCTTTCAAATGACATCAAAATCGTAAAATTCTGAGTCTATAAATTTTTTTCATTTTGTCTATGGAACGAATCACTGTGCATTGGTTTGAAATTTATTGTAACAACGGTAAAAAGGATATAGACGAATGCTTAATAATGGGAGTGGGAAGCGCTTGAAATTTTTTGTTTAGGAGCTCAAAACTATGATTGTGGATGACCTTTCTGCTGCTTTCATTGTAGTCATGTAGTTGACTACACGGCGACGGTCGAAGGCGGCGCCATCTTGAAGTTGTGTGGCCGCGTCGCTGCCATCTTGAATGTGTTCGGGACATTAAGTAGAACGTTTTCAACTTTGTAGTGCTACGACTCACTGACAGCCAGCGAAACAGCCGCTGGTGATAATCCGGGTTCTCAAATTTTATGGTTTGCCATGTTATATTCGTAGGGAAAAATTATGCGCACAGTAAAATCAGAAATGTAATTAAAATATTTAATGACAAAGGAGATGTAGTTTCTATATCTATAAAATTGTTATACGAGTATAAAATATTTGTTTATGAATTAAATCCACATGATCGTGAATGAAATTGTCATCGTGCAAATTGCACCATCACTCTGCTCTGGGTTTCATCATTTTAGTCACATCTGTTGCTTGTAGTGCTATGTTGTTTGGAGGGCTTCAGCTTTGGCTTCATTTACGTACTACACCTTTACATGTTGCTCCAAATCTTAAAGCGCTGCCGTACCAGTTATAAATGTGTGAGTATATTGAATGCATTTGTTAGTTTTAGTCTGTCTGTGAGGTTTACAAATTAAATAAAACGGTAATTCTCTCACCTTGTGCAATCTCCTGTCAACAAAGAAGTAATTCCAATTCCTTAATTCTTGAAAATTTCTCTCTTTCATTTTTCTATCACAGAACCACTCGCATTGTCTCTCACTTTGTTAAGCCCTAAACACAATAAACCTATTTAGCCGTGGTTTCTTCAAACGTATGTACCTACAATATCTATTGAAGCGTAAGCCTCTCTCATGTTTTGTACATTAACAAATAACCAACTTTTTTATTACTCTAAATGTTCCTATATCGGAGTACCCTTAAGGGGATAATCTAAAGTCTGACGCTTTAATGTATTCCATATTTTCTTGTAGTGCGAGACCAACCAATTTCACACTATGTTCAAAGAAGTTAAAACATTGCTTGAAATACTTTACCCACTCACCTACTTAACTGGCCCTAACAACCCGTTACCAGGTTACGGCTTCCCGCAAAAGTTCTCTCCGGGCGCCTCTGCTTTGCACGCGCCTTGTCCAGTTGGTCACACCAAGAGGTGACAGGAATACTTTAAGAGAAAATATTCCATGATCCTGTTCCCAAACGTACTAACTGAAGCGTGACACACACATTTTCCATGTTTAGCGAGAACGTCAGCTTTTTCATTACTCTCTCGTGCCGAGACATTAATTGTGGACAAGACTTTAAAAATCTTTTCCAACGTTGCGTGTCTTTCAGTTTGCGCCTTTTTCTATCCCCACTTGCCCCCATCACCGCCGCTATAATCATTACTATCACCAACAACTGCTCTATTCCCACAATATTATCATCCCAAACGACATCATCATCGTGAACGTAATTTCCGCAAACGTTTTCCATTTGCATTTTCCTTACCTTTATTTTTGGTTAAGTTCTTTCAAGTTTTTTTCTTTATTTTTGCACGCGCTTCACATTTTCATCTCCATTTCCATTTGTCGCATTCAAATTCAAATTCATTTCTATATTTTTCACACACACACACACACATGTAAGTATGTATGAATGTAAGCATGTGCATGCGTGGTTATCGTTGTGGGTGTGTGCTGTGCTTCTTTCTTTGCATTCCCGGCCGCTGAATCTGTAAAAGTGTTTTCGCTGAAAATCCACATTGATTTGCTGTACTTGTTGTTGTTGTTGTTGTTGTACTTCTTGTGATGATTGTTATTGTTGTTGTTTGTGCACTTGCGCTGAGCCCTTTTCTGCTTAAGGTGTGCGTGTGTGATGTTTTTTTTTTATTATTATTGTATAACCAACAAAATTTTTATAGAAATTTTTCTATGGCTTTTTCATTGTGTAAGCACCAACCGCATCGCTTCATTCACTCACTCATTCAGCCGTTCATTCATGCAACCATTGAAGCGGCGCTGTGCGTTCCTTTCACATCGCTCGGCACACGCCCCCCCAAATGTGCGTCCGCATATGCTGCAGACGCGGCAGCTGCGCCGACGGCGGCCACAGTCGGCGTCTGTTCCGAAAGGGTTCCCGACGAGGCGCTGCGCTCTCTAATGATTCGGCAGCTGCGTGCCCCTTCGGTACGTGGCAAGCGTACGCCGAAAACGTTTGCATGCTCGTTTGTTGCCGCTGAGGCTTTTAATGCTTTGAGTGTTGTTGTTGTTGTTTTTTTTATTTATTTATTTATCCGTTTGTTTGCAATTTTATGTATGAAGGGATTTTATGCGCTTTGCAAACAAACAAACAAACAGACAAACAGAGAGATACGAGTAAATACACGGACAGACAGCGCGACAGACGGACGAATCTGCTGCGCTTTGGGGTTTCCGCATCAGGCCGAATGCCGCATAAACAATGGGCAAATGGCGTGGAGGGAATGGATAGTCAAGGGGCGCGGATACTTTGAATGGGTAGGGATCATACGCAAACTCAAACATAAACAAGCGCGCACGCACACACACTCAAGCAGCCAGTCGGTTAAATATACACACGCCCACCAGCAGCGCCTTGATTGCAGCTGCTGGTAGCGGGCAACTGCTGTCGGTGTGTGGGTGCGGACTCTCGACGGACCCAAAAATGTTCTAAACTTTCAGCCAACAATAAATGTCGTACACAAAGGCACACATATACTACATGTGTATGTGTGTAGTTTCGCCGTTCTGTTCGTATGTGTGTGGATATATTTATTTCGTTTGTTTGTTGGTTCGTCTGGCTGTGCGCAATTGGATTGTGTGCGTGCGTATTTATGAGCCACAACGGACTTCACACACCCGCCCGGAAGGATTTTCAAATGTTTGTCCTTCCACAAACCGGCCACAACCCTCCCATCGCTGCCCGCACACACCCAACATTTTGTACGCCAAACTTATGCTTGACCAAAAAAAGTATCCCTTTACGCACAAACACATAAGTACATACATACATACAAGCACAAGCGGACATAAACTAATGAAAATTGGGTTCGATTTGCGGCGGGTGCGCTGTTTACCGAACGCTAAGCTCGCCGACATGGGCCGGCCGAAAGGTCAGTGCAACGCAATTCTCAAATCAAAGGTTAAACGTACCCTGCGGGAGTGACGGCAACACTGGTCGGCGTTCTTATCGGCGCTGTGAAGGTGTTGAGTGGCTCGAAATTGCCAGTGCGTGCGTCGATGTGGGAACGTGTGTAGGTGTGGGTGTATGCGTGTGCTGATGAATATTCAAGGATATTCCAGGTGGTGATGTGATTTTTTGATTTTTGCTGATTTGACACTGCTTACATTTTTAACGAAAGAAATTCCAATTTTGGGCAACCCTTTTGCGCGCTGCAGCGTCGCAAGCACACCAAACAAACTTCAAACAAAATCATTTCAAATCCCTAAATAAAGGAAACACTTTAAATCAACAAAATACACCAAAAGGCAGCCGAAATAAATATTCCGCAATACGTTGGAAAAGTTGATGAGATTTTCTACATGTCCCGCGCACTTTTCAGCTCCTAACCGATTTCCACTCAACTCGTGCTCACACACTCGATGGCAGTAATCACAGCAAATTTCATGCTGACTTCTCAATATTGGATTAAATGGGTGAATATTGCCCATAGGCCACACCCGTTTTAAAGTGTTTCCATCCATAATCGATTAGTGGTCAATATTTGAATTTAAATACTTTTGTTATGAGAAATTTGCCAAAAAGTGCACAAACCACACCCATTTTTGTATTTTCTTTCTTCCAATAAGCCAAATTTGAACCAAATCCTTTCGAAGCAAAATGTTGTTTTGAAAACCAAGTTACTCTTGGTGGACATTTTTTCATAACTATTCTAAAAGATCGAGCTTGAAAATGTATTTTCTGGATACTCATAAATTCTGAAATCCTTTTTCTTCTGGGGCAAATAATTCCGAAAAGTATTTTTGCTGGGACATAAGATGCCAATAAGTGTTTTTAACGCGAGTTAGAAATTCGGTTCTTCAATCAGAACTTCCTAAAAAAAAAAGGGAAATTGAAAAAATTATGGCTTCTTATTTAACCCTTGTGTGGGCACCCACTTAAATCCTCATTGAACCCCCATGATCTGGCCAGATCATGGTGTATAAAAAAGGATATTCGAGTGCTACTTGATATATTTTTATTTTTTATTTTTGTTTTATGAGTTTACATATATCTGAGTATGTATGAGTGTTTCTATAAACTATTGGGTGTACAACTTTGCTTCCGCCGTTTTCCGATAGGTGGCTGTACCGGCTGAGGCTGGTTGAAATACATAGATGGTAATGCCTTTAAAGTGAGTGTGGACAGTGCCTAACGAATTGTCATCGCCGTTTCAGTGACAGTTGTTCTTGTTTTCGTATTATTCACGCTCGAAAATGTCCGTTTATGTGCCCGATTCTCGCCATTTGCGGGATCAGCTCGGTGTGATTTACTACGAGCTCTTAAAACCGGGTGAAACCATCACAGGAGATCGCTACCGAACGCAACTGATGCGCCTTAGTCGCGCGCTAAAAGAAAACGGCCACAATATCAAGAGCGACATGACAAAGTCATCCTCCAACACGACAATGCTCGGCCTCACGTCGCAAAAGTGGTCAAAAAGTACCTGGAAACGCTGAAATGGGAAGTCTTGCCCCACCCGCCGTATTCCCCAGATGTCGCCCCTTCTGACTTCCACCTATTCCGTTCGATGGCACACGGCCTGGCAGATCAACATTTTCAATCCTTCGAAGAATTGGAAAAATGGATTGCTTCATGGATAGCGTCAAAAGAGGACTCCTTTTTTCGAGCCGGGATCCGAAAATTGCCGGAAAGATGGGAGAAAGTTGTCGCTAGCGACGGAAAATACTTTGAATAATACATCTGTAAGCACTTTTTCGCAATAAAGCTTTTAATTTTGGAAAAAAACGGCGGAAGCAAAGTTATACACCCAATAGTAAGTGTGAATGCAATAATTTCTCTTGCTTGCTTACATTTTATTTAGGTAAAAAGGTAAAAATATACCTGATTTATAATTATCAATAAATTAATTTTGGAATTAAAAAAAACGACAGTAAGGCAAAAAAATAAAAAAAATTTAAATATGTAAAATATGTTGTTTATGGATCTACTTCAACTGCTTGACCAATGCAGTAGTTGCAACGATATAATGCAGTATCATGACTCAAACACATTGAGATTCTACATTGGAGACATACAAATTGTGTTTTGCAATATCTATTATTATTTCTGGATTCCTTGCACTTTTGACAATTCTGCTTTGAAGTCTACGCGTAGCTGATTCATACAGAACAGTGGAAGTTGTTGGCTATAAATAAGAAAACGATCTTCTATTGACCACTTAGTTCCATCTATCCCAAAGAAAAAACATTCCGTTCAAGCATAACATGCTCAGCATGTTATTATTCCTGCTGAACTGGTCGGATATCAACTTCATTATCGCCTTTGCCATCTCGATCTTTACGTTGAACTACCTAAACGACCATTTTTTCTATCAGTATCAAAAGCTTCGTTTTGTTCAGGGTCCGAAAGATAATTTGCAGCACCGTTATTATTACCTCTAGCAGCAAACGAACATTGGTTTCCGCTATTGCTTAGACTATTTTTTCAGAGAAGATTTTTCCAGCGTTGAAGTTCAAAAATAATGTCCACCTCATCCCCAAAATTGCATTCCCTTCCTTTCATTTCTGTCACAGAAAATACCAAATCCAATTGATAAAAAACTAAAGACAACAAATACTTCTTTCACTTCAGGATCGTATTTAAATTGTCATCAAAACACGGATATAACCGTGAATACAATTAATAAATATTAATTTTGAATATATTCAGACAATCTTTTGCAACGAAAATAATAATTTACTAACCCAAAAGAACATAAATGTCAAGACGAGTGAAAAACACTTGGACGAGATAGATTTTGCGCCACTATGTTGTGTCACTATGCGATGTCACGAAAAAGGGCTTCAAATCGTGTCAGATGAAAAAGCCTAGTTTAAAATAAATAGTTCTAAACAATTCTGACAGTAATTACATCAAAAAAACAAAAAAATTGAAAAAAAAAATGGCAAATTTGTATGAAAATGCACCATGATCTGGCCAGACCAGGGGGGGTTCACCTAAATAAAATATACATAAGTAAATACGGGTATAAATACTGTTACGAAATTTAGTTCTTTAGGCTTTCGTCTCTCTGGATTGTGCTTGAAAAATAAAACCACTTCAATTACTCAACGCATTCCAAAACCAGCAATCACTTTATTTCCGATTCCAACTGAACTATCTCTCGATCGTTCTCGCACATCCCGTTACCATCGCGAGCCATCCTTGCCATATCGAGATTTTAGCAAGCCGGCCATACTCTAACGTGCGTGCCTAAAAGTATGCCCGTAGAAGCATTCATGCATAGCACAGCAACAGGGTGCCTCATCGTTACAATACGTTTTGCAGAATTCTCGCCTTGTTTTTGTAAAAAATTTGTATATGTATTGGTTTTTGTATTTGGAAAGGATCAGTTGAGCATATCATGAAATAGGAACTCGACAGTTTAACTACAACTTTACTACAGGAAACACTTTTCTTTAATAATTTTTACATCAAAATCGTCAAGAAATATTTCAAACTACTGAATTTTAAACGTTCGTGAACAACGTGCAGTTTTCTTCTCCTTCTCCAACTCAATTGCCGCACATCGTGAATGCCGCCACTGACTGACTTTGCTAACGGGGCGCTTCATGCGACATGTTTGCTTGCTGCCAGTGTCACTGCCGCACCATCAAACACTCGCACTCACTCGTCGTGCAGCAAAGTGACAGCCTCGAGCGCTCCTAAAAGCGGACACATTGCGCTGTCATTTCGCATTCAAAACACATTCCTCAAATATTGATTTTGAAAATTTGTTTATAGCACACAACAATAGCAACAACAAGTGCTCTAGTTTAGTTCTGCCAGTGCCAAAAACAACAATAGACAGGCCAACAAATTCACTCCGCTACCGCCACTTCGCTCACGGTCCGCGCCCGCCATTCGGTGACAGCGCTGCTCTTGCTGCCCTCCTCGCCGCCCGCTGAACAATAGCCAACGCATATGCTGCACAGTGGGTTAGCGCTGGTATTTCCATACGTCATGCTGACACTAAAAATTTTCCAATAAAAAACCCATAAAAATGTGCGTATGCAAAAAATTACAATAACAATGAAATAAAACAAAATGGCAGAAAATGCTAGCAAAAGCGGTTAATATAATTCCTTTATATAGTATTTTTAGGAGCGGTTAAACGTTTAATAGAAATAGGAGACGCCGTATTGAAAATAAACGTCAACGCTCATCCTAAACGTGGCTATCAATTCGCTAAAATTTCAGTAGTCGCGGTTTTGACGAGATGGACTGATTTTATTGAAGAAATAAATAGCTAAATGTGTTTGAATTGAAACGGTTAAACGATAAAGTACCCTTGGCAGAAACTACACTGCACCAACTAAAAGTGTTTTCACTGGCTTTGATCTACTTATTTCTATTCTGTCAAGTCCTTTTGTCGGCTGGCTTTCGACGCTCTTGCATGAATGAAGGCACCCGTTTATAGGGCTCATAAGGGGTTAAGGGCACATCCAATTTCAGTTGTATCTGTTCATAAACGCGAAATTATCTACTATGAGACTTGCCAATCACAGAACACAACCCATGGAGTCGCTATATGACCATAATGGAAATCATCAAGAATCCAACTTGTGCATTCTACCTGAAAGAGGTAGACAGTACAGCTCATTTTCTCTCTACATAGCCTGCCTTGGGCTCTAAAGTTACAGATTCTCTGTGCTGTATAATCTCCTGAGATTCCAGGAAATTTGCGCCCCCTTTCCTTTAGTTTACCGTTTTCTGGCACTTCTCACCATTTCTCTGCTACCATCCCTTGTTCCGAGCCCTAAGTACAACGGGCTGCTGTGCTTGAGTGCTTAAGGAACTACGCTAAAATGGTGAATTTCTAGGCGCTCCCCCACAATAATCCGTCATCCATTCAACTTTTTGGTTTATAATTAATTCCTATATGGCAATACTGTTCAAGAGAAATCAATCAGTCTTTGATTGAATATTCAAAAGTAATAACCGCACAAATACGCACATTTCAAAACGGGTGGAGTTTATGATATCACAACGTGCCCATATAGAGGCCTAAGTGTGTTTTATACCAGGGGCTTAAGTTTAAGTTTTTTAAGAAAATAATTGCAATGTAACTGTAATAGTTACATTATAATTTAATTATAATAATTTAATAATAATAATTTTAATTAATAATTTAATTAATAATTAATTTTTTAATTTTTTAATAATTTAATTTAATTAATTAATTATTTTTTTAATAATTCAATTTTTTAATAGTAATTTAATTATAATAATATCATAATTTATGCAACATAAATTTTATTTGTTGATTATTATTATTTGTCTGTTATGAGAAACCAATTTTTTTCCGTTCTCGATAATTATTATTTTGGGATTTTTTTTGTTTACGTTGCTTCATAACTTTTATTTATGACTTTTTTTATTTACGTTACCGATAACTATTATTTTGAAAAAAATTTGTTTACGTTGCTTCATAACTTTTATGAAAGAAAATTTTTTTTACGTTGCCTTACCACGTTTTGAGTATGAATTGATTTTTAATTGTATAGTTGTGTTTGTCAAATTTAAACAATTAAAAATCAATTCATATCCAAAATGTGGTAATTCAACGTAAAAAATTTTTTTCAAAGTAATAGTTATCGGCAGTTACGATACTTCGCTCTTTCACTTTGTGTTTGCAATCCCTTGCCTTATGGCCTTTCTTGCCACAGTTATAGCAATTGTAATGGAAGTGTTTTTCGAACATACCTTGCTTGTCTTCGTTTTGATATTTGTTACCGTTCCATTTCTTTGAGTTCTTGTACACCTTCATTGATTCTTCTTCATCTGTTGCTGTCGTTACCTTGTCGCCAATGTCCAATAATCTGGCACGCAAAAGTGTTAGAGATGGGAATTCGTTGGCATTGTCAAATGTGGCGCGAATTTCCTCATATTTCGTTGATAAGCCGTCCAACTGTAAAATTGTTATTAAATCCTGGTCAACTTCGACGCCCATCTCCGTCAAACAAGAAACGCACATGTCAAATTCGATGAGATATTTTTTTATTAGTTGACCTTCACTAATTTTCAAATTTACCAACTTACGGTAGCACTCAACCTTCCGCCTTGTGGACTTTCTATCATACGTATCTTGTAGGTGAAGTCACACCTCTTTTGCAGTCTTGAGCGTCTTGATCATCTGGACCACGCTTGTCTCCATGGCCATTATGAGTTCTGCACGTTCATTCAGATCTTTATCGTCATACTCACGTTGCTCGCTGCACCTTTTTTCGTAAGTACTCGCTTGTGCTGCTGTGGGTGCTGCCGGCAGATCGATGTCCTTCGGCCGTTCTTTCAGTCCACGGACGATGCGCAGCAATCTGCTCCTGTGTAAAACCGCCTCCATCTGCACCTTCCACGTTTGGTAGTTGCTTCCACTCAGTAATGGAATTCTTATAGCTGATGCTGCCATTGTGAGCGTTTCCTTTTTCTTAATTCCTTGTCCAATGAACTCAATCAATGTTCCTGGTTTGGGTCTGGGCGTATTTGAATAGAACGTCCTTAGTCAATGAGTTGTGGAAGCGAAGTGAAAATTTATTTTTTCTAAACTTCAAATGTACAATAGAATTTTCCATACATTGTAGTTCAATAATATTCAAAGTTTCACAAGTATTAATTAAGTACAGTTATTATCAACATTTATTTGGGTTACATTTGACTGTGATTGAATTCACTGGGCGATTGTTCGCAGGTTGCTTAAAAATACACTTTTCGTTTTTAATATTCTGACTGCTGGGACAAAGGACAAATAGTCATTCGCCGTTCTTTGTCGAGGACAGAAGATCTTTAATGAAAATAAAGCAAAAATAAGGAGTACGTCGTTAAAAATTGTGACATCGAAAAATTAAAACATCTCAGCAACCACTAGTCAAATTTTTGAAAAGCCTGGTTTTATATAACATGTTTTTTATGTAGATTTTAGAATTGATTAGAAAAAAATTATAATAATTACATTTTCAAGGGTAAAGTTTCAAACTTTTTCTGGAATACCCCTCATGAGGGCTTTCATTTTTCCTTGTTAATTTTATAATTTTATCATTTATCATCATTTTATCATTACCATTTTATCATTAAATACTCATTCAATGCTATAAGTGGGCATAAACTATTCAATGACAGAGTCTTCATGGCTCACCTGATCAAAGAAAAATAATTTGAATTTGTATTAACGAAGTTATTAGCAAAATTGCATGTCACAATTTTAAACGACGCACTCCTTATAGAACAACTGCACACTGCGGTTCATCCTTGCTTATGGTGTTATGGTGTTACTCTATAATGGTGCTTGTCATAGTGACACTATATAAGTGTTCATTGGCAGATAGAAGAAAATGTAGAAACAGCAGTTTATAGCTGAAAAATTCTTAAACCAAAAAAAAACAGTTCGTTTAGGCACTAATGGATTAGGCAGATGGCTTGTCATAGCCAGCTACACCAGATAGTTCATACTAGAAAAAACTTGGAACACTGCAAAAGTGCATAAAATTGAAGTTTGCAAATGTCAGAAATATTCTGACAATTCAAAAAATGCCTCTGCAACACATGTCGCATTGCAGCATTTGCTGCCACTGTGACAAACCGCAGAAAATTCGCCAACTCTGTGCGGCTCTTTGTCTCAAATTCGAGTGACAATACGCTCGTACACATTTGACACGCGACTACATTCGAATGCATGGCGGCGCGTCATGGCAACACCAACGCACCGCCCGACGCGCGCTCGGTACGCACGCCACGTACGTGCCATAACGTTGGCAAGTGCTAGTTATGCAACGCATGTCGGGCGTTTTTGCCCGCCGCCACGTTGCACTGCATGCAACTAATGACGTCGCGTATTCTCTCAGCGTCGCTACGGCCGCAATCAACACTGTCATCAGCCGAGCGCCAGCAGCTGACGTCGTCAACAAGTGATACGCAAATTTGCCAAATTTCAATTACTCAAACTTTCCAGTGCCTCGTTCCTGCTCCGCCGCGCTGTGTCAAAAAGTGCTCAAGTCATTAAGAGCCGCAGGACAACAGATCAGCCGCGGGCAGTCTGAGCAGACACAGCACAGACGTGCTGTAATTAAAATTGATAACACCCGAAATCACTCATAATCGACGTTTTTCTCGGCTCCCTTTTCGGCGTGTTCGGCGGTCGCCACTTGTCTCTCTGCATTTGGGGCGCGTAGCAGCGCGTCAAGCAAGTTACGAGTTGATAAACTCGCAAGCGAAAATGATTAATTACAGTTTGATATCTTAATGAGAGGTTAACACGCCCCTGCTGCTCTCATTGCGCCACTCCCCGCAGATATGTCAAAATACTTACCAGTAACTAGTGTGTTTGTTCCTGTTGTTGCTTTGACGCAACAGCGCGAAAAGTTCGCACAACACGCCCAGCGACTGTTCATGGAAATTGTGCTAATTGGCGAATTGGCCGCAGAGATTTCAACGCTTAACGTTGCGAAAGTAGCGCAGAATTTACACAAAATTCTGATTTAATTAATTTTATGCGCTGCTGTTAAATATTTAAGAAATTTTTAATTTCACGCAGCTAAGCTTTTAACAGCTTAATGAGCTGTTAACCCTTTAATGCCTGTTCAAAGATGCTGCTGTGAAATTTTGTTTGAAATTTATGCGAAAAATTTAAGATTTTCAACTGTCGGCATGTGCCAGTTCTCCAATGAAGCATTTTGATTTATTTATGGTGTTCACAGTTCAGCGGTATCTAGCATGTTAAATTTCCCACCTGGCAATTTTCCGGAATTTTCCCATATGGTATCTCAATTGTTTTTGCTTTGCATGAAAAACAGAAATACCGGTAGTTTCAAAATTTGCCGCACTGCTGAGCATGTTTATTGAAATAGTCAAAAAACAAAGTCAAATGAATTTTTTTACACAATCTCCGGATCGAATTTTTTTAAGTACTTTATGCCACTATCGGAACGATTTCTTTATTTGATGTTCAACGCTTGTTTGCCATTTGAGCGAGGCATTTTTGTTTTGAAAATTTTTCCACAATTGTTTGAAAGATATACAATGGGGTGCTCACAGTTAGATCGTTATTTTTAAGGGAAAGTTGCCCGAAATAAATTTTCCCACAAACTGTGAATACCATAAATGATTTATTTCAGCATACAAGATCTTAAATTCTCTTTTAAATGCTATAAAAAAATACATTAAAACCGAGTAATAATAATAATAAATAACTGCAGAAAAGGTGTTCAATTAATTTGTTTCTTTCTCGTCCCTGCAACTTCTACAAAAGTAATTACTCCACAGAACGTAGTCTACTTTCCTGTCTACCAATCAGGCAATGTCAATGTAAGGTCTCAAACAATGGTCCCAATTAAACTGTTTCTGTTTTCAACGCTTAGGGTTCAGTTTTGGCAAAACTCATTGCGCAATATGTCCCAAATTTGTCTCATACCATCTTTTATGTATTCCATGAATGGAGATAGACTACGTGGTAAATTTACAAGCAATGAGGAGGAATATCAACGTTAATAAGATCTTGTTTGATCTACTAAATCCTATAAATTAGTACTTTCTTGCTTTGCTAGCTAATCTGCCTTGCAGTTCCTGGCAATGTTCCTGTATCCCGGTACCCAATATAGGTGTAGGTGTAGCTGATTTGCAGTATTATTGATAGATATGCTGCGGCTGAATACAATCAGAGATATAAAGAGGCCTCAATAAAAATTAGAATATCGTGTGTCGAAATTCTGTTTTTCTTAATTAAAAGGCTCAAACATTGCGATTCCCAGTGGTCCAGAAATTGGAAGGATAGGTTCAGGTTTAGTTTTACGCCTCTAATCTGTTAAGTAACCCTGAACTGACTGTCAAAATGTAAACTCTTGATTCCCAGTCCATTTTTGATGGATGGATGGATGGATGAATCGATTGGCACCCTAAATTCTTTCTGAAATGAAAACCTAAGCGCTGCTACTGTTCTGATTTCCACTGGCAGACGGCACGTTAGAGGATTCTTGTGGTTATGGCACTTTGCCTAAAGCAGAAAAATATTTAATTGTATCCATTTGGACCATTTCTATTTCACTTGGGCCTTTGGGCCGCTTTTGTGTAATTTTGGCATTTTTTATACAAATGTGTTCAAGCAAAAAAAAAAAGACTGACGTTTTGAGGGCCATCGGTAAAAATTTTGATATAAAAGTTATGCTTTGGTGTTAAAAAACAATTTGCCGAGAACATAACAAAATAAAAATCTTTTCGATTCCACTTTGGGCCTTTTTTGGGAAAATTTTGGTATAAAAAATTTTAGTTGAGTGGCCACCGTGATTAGTATGTCGGTGTTGTATCTGAGGCTCAACTAATACAAAGTTCGGCCGAACGTTGGACTTTGGCGAACGCGTGCAAAATATAACAATTTATTAATAGCAAATAATTAATAATGAAAATGTCCCATATTTGAACTTGACAAATACCATCTACCTACAGTCTTAACTACTAAAACAGTAAACCGTATCATCTCTCTTCAACCAAATCAATGCGATTTCTCTTAACAATCCCAGGTATGAGCTTTCACGCGAAAACTATTTTATGACAGTTTAAATATCCATCCCGCAATAATGCATTGATGTAATATTTTAGTAAAAATAATAATATTAAAAAATACAGCAATGATATTAAAATAAAACCACACACACATTGTCTTCGTTCTTCAAATGTTGGCGCAGCAAGTGATCAAGGATTAAGAGCTAAAACTACAATCGTTGCCAATTAAGTTTACATAACTTTGGCTTCATTTAAGTAGTTGCGATTTTTTGCAAAGATTTTATTTTTAATGGGCGGAAATGTTGTAAAATATTTCCACAGCACACAGCAATAAATGCAAATTGTGATTTACTGTGCAAAGTTAATTAGCTGACACACACACACGCGCGCGCGCACATACAAAATCATGCTTCGCACACATAAGAATGCACGCCGGCAGATACAAAGCTTAAGATGCAGATGCGGATACAGTCAAAAGCCATTCAAAAGTATCTGCTAAACTGACTGAGAAAATTCACAAAATTCTTCGTCGAGAACAACGAAGGCGGGAAGTGAGCGATGTGGTGCATGCGTATGAGATGCAAATGTGCGCCTTGACGTGCATCATGCGTACGGGCTGCGTCAACAAAACGCAATTGCCATGTTGAATGAGCCAAGTTAAGCAAACGTCGCATGCAAGCAGCTGAAAGCGGCAACAATTGGCGGCAGGGCGGTCGCCGCCGCGCGGAGTGCAACGCAAAATGAACGATGCAAAAAAGTTTTTCGATTAAAGTTCATAATTACATTGCAATGCAGCGCACGCACGCACGCTCCCATACACCAACATACCCTCGCATAGACACACACACACATATAGCTACAAAGCTATGCAACGAGCGACTGAATATGCCGCATGCAATATGCACCCGGCGCCTTTGACTGCTGGCAAGTCGGCGTGCGCTCCCTAATTTATGTTGAACGAACAAATGCAGCGCCGGCAGGCGGGCAGGAAGGCAGGAAGGAAAGCGGAAGAGATAAAAAATGCTTTTAATTGGAAATCTCTGGCTTGCGGCGCAAATCGTATAAAACTCAAACACACACACACACGCGCATGCAAGCGTATGCGCCGTGTAACAGATACAGTTAGGCGGGAGAGCAGTTTTGATTACAAAGTTACGGCTGCAAGCACACACACACACTGACTGCTGCGCCGCTTTGTGCCGTCACTGCGTGCAACATGCATTGCGCGGAAAAGCCTCAAAGTGAACGATTCGATGATCGCAATTTGGCCTCATGTGCTGTCTGTCCCGACGTTCATTTGCGCACACTTGCCTTGTGGATGCAGAGCGGTCAAAGTTTATAAGCACTTTTGGGAATCTAGAATGAAATTAGCAGCAGCAGACACTTCTCTTGTGATGATTTCTGAGAATTTTCGTAATAAAAGGTTTTCCAATAGTTATGTCCGAACTTTGATAGCTTATTGCTTATTCTGTTGAAACCACCATTTGGAGTGAGCGCTGCACTATTAAACAACTCATTGGAAGCTTTGAAAGATAAAGCACATTTTTAGTTGGATGATTGCGTGAACAGTATTAAGAGGGTCCAATGCATCTGCAGAAACATACTGTTTGGTGTGAATTTTGGACAGGCGACGCGAGAATCGGAAAAAGATATTGTTTTCCAGTCAACGTCGCACAGTGTTGCGAGTTCATATAGCAGATACAAAACTAGAAAGAGTGGTCGTACATAAATGGGAATTTGGTGTACAGTTATTGTATGAGTAAAAAACTTACTGTGCAAAATTTCATTCAAATAGGACCAAAACTTCGACCACATCCCATACAAACGGATTTGAAAAAATCATATTTACAGTGAAAATTATCTTAGTTCATAAAAGCTATGTTCATAATTTTGTATTTGTATTTTAATATCAATTTATTTATAAATGTGTATATAGATAAAATGCGCTTTTTTCAAAAGTGATTGAAACTAAAACCTCGATACATTGCTCCACAGCTGCTCAGAAGTTGCTCTTAGAGGGTTAAAATCTTAGACTGACCCCCACTAATTTTTGCTTCTGAATATTTATTTCGAACATACCTACCCCCTATCTCCAACCTTTAATAAGGCTCCCATAAAAAATCATCGTTTTTAGAAAGTGGGTTCCCGCTGCTCTCAGGTTGGTCCCAGACGTACCATATGTAAGACTGACCCCCATTTAATTTCCCTTCCGAATGTTTTTTCTATACACACCTAACCGCTATATCCAACTCTTAAGGTGGCTGCCATACAAAACTAGTAATTTTCAATGGAATTGGCTAGCCACTTGTAAATGTAGTAAAGTAAGCGAGGAAACATCTTATCTTGGAACCTGCTGAACCGATTTGAATGATTTATTCAACAATCGTCAACGTTCCTAAGTGCAAAAAATACAAAATTAAGTAATGTTCAAAAATTAACCACCAGAGGGTGCCTCCCATACAAACGAAGTTGTTAGGTGTCAACTTTTGGGTTTGTACGAAAACAAATCAAAGTGTACTGTCGAAACTTCATTAAACCCTCTATTTCGAATATAATAGTAATCGTAATTGATTTTCCGACGCTATCTTCATCAAATTTTTCCATCAGTAGCAAAGCATTATTGACCGATTGCTATTGGCATTCAACCAAACGCTAAAAAAATCGCGAATTTGTACTCAAGTCTTCACCGAAAAATGCCAATAACTTGCATTCGCGCAAATATGCGCAGCTGAAAATTTTACAGCATAATGTACATACTTGCCGAAACAAAATATCAAAAATTTTTAAAGTGATAAAAAGTGTTTTTGTTTAAATCACCTTTAAAGTTTTAAATCGGTTTTTATTCACTTGTTTTCTTTGTTTAATTTCCTTCATAACGGTACTGCTCAGAGGTGAGAAGAATCAGCGGATTTTCAGTCTTGCCAGACCTAAATTGTATTAAACTTAAGACAACAGTAAGTTTTAGGGACTCGCTCATAATTGATTTTGAAATATTGAACCTCAAAGTGAAAGCAAAAATGTGCTTTTTGTACACAATTTTTTTCAACGCTGTGAGAGTGTTTTTTAAGAGCTCATAACTTCTATATTATCCAATATTTTTTCTTAAAACTTGGGATTTCTCTTAATTGAAATATTTCCAACAAAACCTCATACTCAGATTTTGTGGTTATAACATTGCATTTTGGCATTTTAGTCACTACTCGCAACACTGTGCGTCGTTTTTCGAAACAGATATTTAAGCTATTTAAGATATTTATTTGAAGCAGATATTTAAGATTCTAAGATATTTAAAGTTTCTCCCAGTCGAAATGTTGATTTCTTGTATTTTAAACAACCTCGAATATTTGCCATCAATGCACGTATATCTTCCTTTAATTTATATATTGAATGTATTCAATTTGAAAATCAAATTGCAAGGCTACAAATACAAACTATATACATATGCAGTCGTATACCAACTGTCTAAATTAATGCAGCACTGGCGTCGATCACTAACTGCAGCAACATTTGCGTCTACTCCTCTGCCACGAACCGGCATCATTAACATTGGAGATATCGGCGACGTGCAGCAGATACGGCAACTCGCATAGATGCACCGCTGCAAACGTCGCCAATTGAAATGCAAGCAAGCAAGCAGCTGAAACAAATGAAAACTTTTCGTATATTTGTCTGGCCCAACGATGGTTTTCAGCGCCAGCTGTCTGCCAGCCGCCCCTGACACGCTGCGAGTTTATCTGTCAGTGGTGCTGCTGCAAGGATGCGTGTTCGTCGCTTTGCACGTCCTTCAAGCAGCCACAGTGAGTCAATCATTTGGTGTGTCTATGCAGCAGCTGCCTGCTCGCCAGTGTTTGTGGCTGTGTGAGACGTCTGTCTGTCTGACTGGCTTGTCAATCCGTTTAGGCAGCGCTTGGGCGCACTTTCTCGACGGCAGTGCCAAATGAACTACAGCGCAGCGCTGGCTGCCAGCGACTGCTGCATTTGCATAAACGCTATTTGAATAGTGAAATTTCATTGTACACTGCGCGAATTGGACTCTGCAGATTTATTTGTTCCATGCGCCGGGCAGCTAAGAAATGCGGCTGCCGGCATTGTGTGCGGGCACGCGTTGCCGTGGCGAGGGCCTTGAACAGCAGCCAGTGCTCCTCACAGACAATGGCTGGCAACAATTTATGAATTTGCCCAGTGGACGATGAGTTGTACGTATGGCGGTCGACGGGCAGCACAGAAGCTTTCAGCAGTCCGTTCACGTTCGTTGCCGGTTTGTCGGCATGAATTGAACTGTAATTGTGGCGTCATGATGTTGCAACAATTGCCATTTGCATAACGTTCGCGGTCTGTTGTGGTCCGACTCGGTCTGGTGTGCGCGCCAGTTCATTTGATGGAATATGTTGAGATTAGTGCGGTCCGTATTGCTTCGTCTGCTTATTGAATCTTCACCTATTTATGTGCACATGTTGCAGTTGAGAAACAAAGATGGAGAATGGACGAATTTCAGCATTCAGTGCAGAAAGAAAACAGAATATTGCAGGGACATGAAAAGCAACGAAATTATGGTATGGTCTGAGGCATAGTTGTTTCACAGTCAGGAAGCCAGATGAATGGGTTTTTTACTAAACGAAAGCAGAACGAATCACTTCCAGTCAATGCTACTTATTTGTCTTCTTCATTGCTTTTGAATGTCTCAAAAGTATTTCGTTTTTGAGTTAAACAACAACAATTTAATTTTAATCGTATGTAGCAATAACTATTCCTTAAATATGCTTTAAGAATTGTCTGTCAGAACTGAAAGCATTGCGCTGCAATCATGTCAAACGACCGCCTCAAGTGCACGACCCATTGGGAAATTTACAACTTTAAAGACAGACAAATCGAAATGGCAAAACCCAACGACAGAAAGCAAACGCCCCGCTTAGGTAGCATCAGCAACTGCAGCAGTCAGCAGTCGACCGAGCGGGAGGCGAATAACGATGCAAACGCTGCGTTGCTCGAGGGGGTAACGCTTGAAATGTCTGCAAACAGCTGACCCAAATTTCTTTATTTATTTCTTTCTGAAATGCTTTCTTTGCTTGTATTTTTTGCTTCGCATTCCAGCTGATGCTACCTTGTCCCTATTTTACCGCCATTCTCCGCTGCTGCTGCCCACTTTTACTCTCGCTCGAACTGGCGCTGGCCCATTCGCAATCGGTGGCGGCGCACAGTGCTTCGACTCCATGCAAAATTGGGGCAAAAATACAAGGAGTACGTGAAATTCGCAGAAAATTTGCAGTTTAATTCATTTTGGGCTGCTGACTTAAAAGATTTTTTTTTTTTTTTCAAGCAAAAATATATAGTTTAAAAAATCGAATATATATGGTTATATATTATTGTATCATCACCGAGCTCAAACCGCTGGAGCTATAACGATGAAATTTGGTCGAAAGTTGTATTTTAGAAAGTCAGCCCTTAAAAAGAAGCGATTTCAAAAACGTTGACCTTGAAAGGGGGAAAAGCTTATATGGACAGACGTTGTTTTTTGGTCGGATTGTTTGAAAATTTTGTATACATAAAGGCCTTTAAAGAGTAGAAAGAGGGCGATGAAGTTGCTTAAAGAAATACTTAAGTTTTTTGTTTGATATCCTTAGAGCTTAAGGGGAGGTTCTCCTCTTTTCGGCCGAAAATAAAGCGAAATTCTTTCATTTACTGTCGGATAATGAAACGACTCACGAATAGACGGTTTTGATGATTTATTAAGCCATCTTTCTAAAATACAAGAAAAAAATTTTTTTTTACAAAATCCAATATGGCGGCCCAAAAATGGCGGGTCTTGTCAACCTCTGCAAGCGAGACATTGTTCGGAAACGTCAAGGCTGTAGCCACTTGTAGTGAACTGAAATCAAAAATTTTTTTTTTATAGTAAAGAATATTAAATTCCCTATGACTTATACCTATTTTTGAATAATTTTTATAAAAAATCATCTAATTTATGCATAATCATAGAAAAAGTTCAATTTTTACCATCTTTTTTTCGACTTTTCTTTTGTTAAAAGACTATTATTACACATTTGTTTATATTTGTTTTAGGTATAAGTCATATAAAAAATCATACCCTTTAAGAAATGCTATAGATGAAGTAACTCGGATAAGTAGATCATGAGTTACGCTTGACGTTAGGATGAAACAAATGGTTTTGAGATAAACGCGTTTAATAGCACCAGAGCGTTCCTCCGCGCGCGAAAGTTCGACGCATCAGAGACGCTCCTATGCGATAAATATGCTGCGGATCGAAAAATCCTTTTGCACACATATTCTCGACATTCATACCTTTCATTTCATCAAAAAAAAAAAAATTGATTTTTTGAAAAAAAAAAGAGGAGAACCTCCCCTTAACATGGATATGGCACAGCCATGAAGATGCAATACAGCTCAATTCATAACGGCGAAACTATCAAAGAAATTATTCTTCAAAATTAGACCTTCTTCAAAATTAGATATTCCTCCTTTTTTGAAATCACATTTTAGCAAACAAATTCCATAATAACGTGCCAAACCTATTTTTATAAAAAACATTCATAATTTGTGACATTGACTTGGTTACAATCTTAATTCAAGCGATTTCTTAAAAAAAAAAAATCAACATTAGTAGTTTCGAGAAAATTGAATATTTTCCAAAGGCGCAAAGAGACACAGAATTTTTTTTGGCGGATTTAAGAGAAGAAAGCCAGAAAAAGGATTTGCGCCAGTTCACGCCATTCGATTTTAATTGCATTTCTAAATTTGGTTATTTTTCATTTTCATTGATTAAAAAAAATTCATTTTTGAGAAATCGCACGAAAAATTGTTTATGCTAAACAAAAACAACCAATCAGCGGTCGCGCTCCTATCAATTTAGTTTTAATATTAAAAGAAATTAGTAGCCTATCTACAACAGTATATTTTCTACAATTTTTTTTATACAAGCACCTAAATTTCATTTTTCCTCTTCATATCAGGTGTACAACTTTGCTTCCGCCGTTTTCCGATAGGTGGCTGTACCGGCTGAGGCTGGTTGAAATACATAGATGGTAATGCCTTTAAAGTGAGTGTGGACAGTGCCTAACGAATTGTCATCGCCGTTTCAGTGACAGTTGTTCTTGTTTTCGTATTATTCACGCTCGAAAATGTCCGTTTATGTGCCCAATTCTCACCATTTGCGGGAAGTTTTACTTTTCTGTTACAATTCGCAAAAAAATGCAGCTGAAGCGCATCGAATGCTCTCAGAAACTTACGGTGATGCTGCTCTGAGTGAAAGAACGTGTCGGGAGTGGTTTCAACGTTTTAAAAATTGTGATTTCGATGTCGAAGACAAACATGGTGGTGGAAGAGAAAAACCCTTCAAAGATGAACAACTAGAAGCATTGCTTGATGAAGATTCGTGCCAAACCCAAGAAGAGCTTGCCGAATCGTTGGGAGTGAGTCAGCAAGCCATTTCAAAACGTCTTAAAGCGGCCACAATATCAAGAGCGACATGACAAAGTCATCCTCCAACACGACAATGCTCGGCCTCACGTCGCAAAAGTGGTCAAAAAGTACCTGGAAACGCTGAAATGGGAAGTCTTGCCCCACCCGCCGTATTCCCCAGATGTCGCCCCTTCTGACTTCCACCTATTCCGTTCGATGGCACACGGCCTAGCAGATCAACATTTTCAATCCTTCGAAGAATTGGAAAAATGGATTGCTTCATGGATAGCGTCAAAAAAGGACTCCTTTTTTCGAGCCGGGATCCGAAAATTGCCGGAAAGATGGGAGAAAGTTGTCGCTAGCGACGGACAATACTTTGAATAATACATCTGTAAGCACTTTTTCACAATAAAGCTTTTAATTTTGGAAAAAAACGGCGGAAGCAAAGTTGTACACCTGATAAATTTTTTAAAAATACTTATATCCGACTTGGACAAGCTGTATCTCCTAATCTCGACAATTTGTCGATAAAGTATTTCGGATTCAGCTTAATTAAACAATTACCTTTAACATGATACTACTTTCGTCAAAATCTGCAATAATTTTTTTTCTTATTTTTGTCCACTCTCGAAGCACTGTGCGGCGTGGCGGCACATTTCGTTGAGTGGCAACTTCATTCTAGCATTTTATTTTTATTTCCACTCGCCGCTTTTTGTTTACTTCAATTTATATTTATATTTATTGTTTTTGTTTTTTTTTTACTATGTTGCTCGCCTATTTTATTCCACGCTGCTTTTCTTATAATTGCAAGAAAATCCTTCAGCGCGCCATGCGTCTTTGTTTCAGCAGCAGCAGTACAACAACAGCGAGAATAAAACCAACAACCAGCAGCAGCGGCGACGATAGCAACAACGACAGCAGCGTGAGCGCATTTCCCGAAATTGTTATTTGGTTAATTATTTCGGATTAATTTTAAGACTTTGTGTTTATTCATTGCCGCACAGCGTGGCGCCGCACAGCGGGGCGCCCGCCACCCGAGCGAGCGAAGTGGCCGCAACGCAGTCGCATTTGCGCTTATCGTCTTGCTCCCTTCCCTCCGCTTTAGTGTCTTAAGTGTGGCAGCGCTGACTCGGCTTGACTGCAGCTGCTGTTTCGGCCTTTTGTTGGTGACCGTTGTTATCGTTGTTGTAGTTCTTGTTGCCGCTGCCACCACTGGCGACGACAGCCAAATTAAGATTTCGCAGTTGAGATTATTTCGTACTTACACGCTGTCCCTCCCTCCCTGCGGCTGCCCCGTCTGACGGATGCTCAACTGGCCGAGGATTTGCTGCCGATGACGGCGATGGCGATGGCGATGATGATGACGGCGGCACTGCTAATGCTGACAGCTTGAGGCGGCTGGTGTGGGTCTGGGTCAGTGGGCGAGCCGGCGTGATGACAACGTGTTTTTGTTTCTTCACGCAGACTTTATCCGCTTCGCCCAGCCGCAGTCGCTAAACGCATTGTCAGTTCTTTTTGGCTGAATTGGTGGCCGAGTTGAGGCGTGGACTGACACAGCACCGACCGCGTTGAAAAAGTTAACAACCCAAGTTGCGTATGTGTGTGTGTGTGTGGCACCCCAGTCAGTCATGCTGTCCAATTCTGCGAAAATTGGCCACAAAATGAAAATAGAAGCGGCGATGGCAACAGTGGCCGCACTACCAGCAGTATGGCAACAACAACAATACTCACACAACAGAAGCAGCAACAGTAAAAATGGGCCATGCAGGACCCGACATGAATTTTAAAATTCGAATTGATTGTACGAAAGCTCGCACGAGCTGAGCTGCGCACAGCAACTGTCGGCCAGAGGATCGTCGAGGGAACGTCGGCAGTGGTTTAAGCAGCACAACCCACCGGAGGGTGGGAAGAGGAGAGGGCAGGCGGTCTGCCGAAATGCTAAAAATTGAGCGTAGTGGCAGCAGCGCGATTTAGTATGCAACTGAAATGCGTTGTTGCACGATGATTTATTGTGCTTGCAGCACTGTTTGCTATTCTTGCTGCCGCCGCCCCGCGCAACCCCTGTTGCGTTCACCCGTTTTTTACTTTTTCGTTGCGCTGCCGTTTTTATTTTTTTTTAGTTTGTTTAATTTTTAGGTCAACATTCTTGCGCAGTTTTCTATTCAGTTTGTGCAGAATGTGCCAATTTGGCATAAAAAAATAACAATAATGAAATTGCAAAAAACATATTGCAGTTGGCATTATTTCGCCGACACAAATCTGGCATTGACTAGCATTTAATTGAAACTGTTGAACAACTGCGCTAAACGCCACACAGTCGCGTACCACACGGCGTATGCGCAACAATTGCGCCAATGGGCGTCGACAACCAGAAAAGGCCGCAAAATCTTTGCGCCTTCAATTTGTTACTTTTCTTCGCTTGTTGCCGTTTTTCTTCACTCCTTACTGCGTCGCCGTCGTCGGATCCTTTGGCTTTGCTGCTGCGAAGTTGCTTGCGCCGGCGGCTGTTTGTGTAGCCAATTTAATGATGCAACAGTCAAGTCAATTAGCTTTGATGTATTTGGTTTCTTTTCGTGTCGGTCGCTGCAGGCGCACTTGCCACACTCTCAATTACAGAAATTAGACGAGATTCTAATTCACCAGAGAATGCGGCTTATGCAGTTGCGCCAGCAAAACTTCGAACTGAGTTAAATTGCTGCCGTCATTGGTCCGCTTCGCATGCCGCCTTTTCCTTAACCCGCTGCCAACTGCGTGGCGGGGGAATTTGCATTTTTCCATCGTTGCTGGCCGGCAATTGGCATTGGCGCGCTCTTCATTGCCGTCGACTCGTCTCGAAAGCGTGCCACACTCTCCAAGCGAATTTCAGCTCCGCAGACGTGATCAGCGCATTTTGCCACTAGTCTCGGTTGCTTCGTTCCGCACATAAAGGAAATTCGAGTTGAGAAAATCGTGCCGGCAACATGACTTGACGTCTGACAGTGCTGCGTGCTAGAAGCGAATCAGTCACGTTTGCGCGCTCATTGTATGGCAAAAGGAATGTTTCGCTTTCGTGTTGCATTTAATTTTATATTTATTTTTTGTATAAAAGTTAGCTGAGTCAATTGTTAGCATAACAAAAGATTAGCTGGATTTCTTGTGTACGCAACAGTGCAAACTGAAATATTTTGCAAAATTTTGATTACTGAAACATAAAGGACCAAGTGGAACGAACCCACCAGCCAAACCCTGGCTGACCCTGGTATGACCGGATGAAGATGAGAGGAGTTTCTTTCGTTTCTTATAAGGGCCGAGTGATATCCAGTCCGATAAGAGAGAAAGTCATGTCAGCTGCGCAATTGTTTGCGTTGATTTACCGCTCGGACTATAAAATCTATAATGTGGGTTGAAGAATGAGATTCAACCACAAGAGTTGTTATTCTGCTGCGGTTAAGCAAATACCATTTTTTCATGGGCATTCTGCAGCTGGGCTTATCAGCCCAGAACAAATAATCTATATATATAAAAATGAATCTTGGTCCGTTCGACTGCTTATAACTTAAAAACGACTGGACCAACTTGGATACTTCCTTCGGCGGGTTTGTTTAAAATTGTTACGTGAAGGTTTAAGAAAAAAGAAAAGTCGGGAAAACGGGGCGTGGCACCACAAGAATACATTTTTAGACAATAACTGTGGAACCATAAGTCACACATCAATTAAATTTGGTACAAACTTACTATTTAATCATGTCCTTCGATAGAGGGAATCGGGTGGGTATTGAACAAAGGGGTGTGGCACCGCCCATACAACTCAAATCTTTTATATGGAATAGCTTCGGAATTGTAAGTCGCACAGCATTGAAATTTGGTGTACCGTCATTTCATAGATGTGTCATTCTACTGTTAAAATTTGATGGGCGTGGCACATTAATTTCACCCAAACTATCTGCATAATTTTGGAACTGGTGGTCACACATCAATGAAACTTTTACATTCAGTCATATTTTTCGACAGAGGGAAGGGGGCATACAACTAAAATCTTTTATATTGAATAGCTTCGGAGTTGTAAGCCACACAGCATTGAAATTTGGTGTACCGTCGTTTCATAGATGTATCATTTTATTGGTGAGATTTGATCGGCGTTGAACAAGTACACACACACACACATCAGTGAAACTTGGTACGAACTTTACACTTAGTAACACAATTCGACTGAAAGAAAATTGTGAGCATTGGACAAGGGGGCGCGGTACCGCCTCCATTTTTATATACATAGATTGTTTGTCCTGACTGACTGACATCTTGAAGACTGAACCTCCGCTAAGACGGGATTTTTTGAAATTCGGAGTGTAAAGGGGCAAACATGTGTTAAGGTGTTGTATGAAGTAATGTGATTTAATAGACATATTGATTTCGAACTTCCTGAAAATACTCTAGAACAAAAATAATTCGACACGTATTTTATAATTTTTCGAAAATCAAAATTTAACTAGACCAACAATGGGTTAAGATTTGTTTACGGGAAGACTCGAAAAAAACATGAACCGATAGGCCTATTGACTTAGATTAAATTAGATTAAAATTAGGCACGTGTTTTTCATTATTTTCAAAATCGAAATCTAACTGGATAAACGACGGGTTAAAATTATTAATGGAGAAACACATTTTTTTGAGCCTTTTGATTTTAAACTTGGTAAAAGTACTTCAAATGTAAAATAACTCGATACGTGTTTTTCATTTATCCGAATATTAAAATCGGAAGGGGTCAACGACCGGTTAAAAGTTTGTGTGGCGAAACTGTAAAAAAACATGAATTAATGGGGCCACTGACTTCAAACTTTGTGAAAGTATTCTTAGTGAGAAAAAATTTGACCCTTTTTTTCACTTTTTTGAAAATCAAAATCTAACGGGGCCAACAATGGGTTAACAGTTTGTATGGAGAAACACGATTTATTGGGCCTTTTGACTTCAAACTTAGACAAAAAGCACTTCAATCGGGAAATAATTAAAATGTGCTTTTCATTTTTTTGAAAATCGAAATCGACCGTGGTAAACTAAGGGTTAAGAATTTGTTTAGAGTAAATGTGAAAACTCATGATTTAAAGGTCCTTTTGACTTCAAAATTTTTTTTTTTAAAACACGACATCAAAGATAATAGACATATGTTTTTTTAAAATCAAAATCTGACGGGGTCAACAATGGGTTCAGAACTTGTATCGGCGGAAACAAGAGAGCTTGCGTGCGAAGCCGCGGGGCCCAGCTAGTCACATAATAAATAAACAAGTTATTGCGGTAAAAATTTTTGAGTGAAAAAGTAAAAATTGCAGTAACCACAGGCCACTGCTCAGGTCTACAGGAACGCCGCGGTCTAGGTTCGTGTTTTATTCTACCAATATAGCAGGAGCTGTATTATTGAACCTTTGAAACTTCATGGAAAATTCGAAATGATTTTTTGACTCATTTAAATTTGAGAGACAATTGCATATTTCTATACTTAGGATCTCACAAGGGACCTTTTTCAGGCCTACGAATGGAAGTGGCAGCTGGTACTGTACCTAACCCAACCCAACCCAACCTAACCTAACCTAACATTAAACATATTTTTCTAACGTGCTTCTAAATTGGCTTTCAAGTCGCCACTGGCCCCTACAGTTGCGACATTTCATACTTGTTTTACGATCATCCGCCCATGCACAATAAATTTCCTCGGTTTAACACTAAACGCTGAACTGTAGGCTGTAATAAAAAAATTATTACAATACTTTGAGGCGTCTCTGTCGCCACTGTTGCCACCACCGACAAACACCCATTCCTCCAAACGGCCCAAGGTCGTGACACCATTTACACAACTTTAAACAATTTCAACCCCACGAGTGCACGCACACGCCGACGCCCGCTCGCTCTCCCCGCCTCGGCGCACCCAACGAAAGCAGGCCAGCATATGCTTTATACATTTTTATCACACAATAAAGAATGGTTGTTAGCATAAAGCGTTATTACCCAGCGCCGTGTTTGGGCACTCGTCGGCCGCCCACCTGTCGTTGCCCGAAAGGATTGTAATTACGCCTTAATGACAGCAAACAATGCCAGGATGAGCGCGCGGCGCACGAACAAAAGAGCCGGTGGCCGTGCCGTCGCCCTCTGCACCTCGCTCGCCGCTGTCGCTTTTCGGGTTGTGTACAGTTATGCCGCTGACAATTATTAGCGTTTGCGTGGCGGAATGCGCCCCGGCCGGGATTTGGTTGACGGCAATCAAAAACCCGCTTTAAACCCAAATAAATACGACAAAAACTGTGCAGCGGAATAGGTGAAAAGCGCCGCTAAGGACTGCGCGGCGGATTGCGAGGGCGGCGCTGAAAGGGAAGCGGCCAAGACGCAATTCGCAGGCAGCAACTCCATTCAAATACAAATTTGTTTACATTATCAAAATCAAATGCAAATGTTTCGCTCGCTAACGGTGCAGTGTTGTAGTGAAAGGCGGTTGAGGGGAGCGGCCGACAACGTCATTGAGGGCGGACATGCCCAACCCTTTCACTTCAATTTCAGTTATCTACTCTGTTACTTGCGCCATGACTTTGCATCGCTTGCCAGTTGTTGGAACGCAGTCGGGCTCAGTGATGTTGCCGATGATGGCGATGGTGTTGGCGATAATGTTGTGCTGCTAATACCAGAGACCGCACATATCACGCGGAAAACAATGCCGGCAGCAGCAGATAAAGCAAAGACGCCGACGATAATAACAACAACAAGAACATCAGGAACACTTGTTCGCTCCTTTATTGGCAATGTCAAGTTTAGGTTTGTACGAAGGCTGTTCGGCGCCAAGGCTTGGGGCGATGTGGGTGCACGCTGACGACAGACGTTTGCTACGGTTTACGGCGCAGATATGAAAGCCGCAATTGCGGTTGTGTGCACGCGCCGTGCTGGGCGTGAGTACAATAACCCCAATAGTAGCAGGGAGGAGGAAGCTAGGAACCAGATGTTTTGTGCTTTTGATGTTTATATAAGTAAAAATGAGCTCAGTTATTGGCGGTATTCACTATGGTACAGCTTTTCGTAGATGCATATTTGTGTACATGGCTGCCTGTCTGCATGCTCTCCAAAACTATTTACTTGCCTATCTATTTAACTAACTGCTTCTCTGCAAATCCATCTACCTATTTATCTAACCAGTGTTGCCGTTGTGCGACTAAAGTGTCAAATTGACCCTTTTTGGAGACCGATGCCACCTGACACCAACTTTTTAAAAATAGGCTTATTTTGACACTTTTCTTCAAAATCATCAAAATCCCTTTTTCTTGATCAAAAAGTTTATATGTACATTTTGAAAATTGTTTCGTAAAGTAATTTTTTTAATTTTTTCGCCTTTAAAAATACTCAAAATATGCCTTCTTTTTAGTATTCACTTTTCAAAGGTAACACTTAAGTACTTAAAAATTACACCTCTGTCAAAGTTTTTCCGCAAAAATGTACAAAATTAATCTGAATTAACGCGCTGTTTTGTGGCATTGCCTAAGTCATTTGTGCTAAATTAATTTTGATGGCTCCCAATGGATAAGTAAGTATATCACGCATATGCTCTGAAATGCAAATGTTTTTATAATAAATACAAAACATGCAGATTGGGACTCTTTATAATATCCCTCATCAATTAATTTAAGGTATAAATTTTTTTTTTGGCATATTGTCTCTTATATAGGTGGATATAGGTTTTTTTGTGTTCCTTAAACCTTCAATATATTGTAAAAAAATTTTCAAAAAGATTGATAATAAAGGAGCTGAAAAATAAATAATTTTGTAAATCATTAAAAATTCCCCTTTCTAACGTGCCATGATACCTTAAGACGAAAACAGTTTTTTTCACAAAAAATTATCTTCTTTAGAAACTTATTAAAAATAATGAGTTTCGAACGGTAAAATAATGAAAGTATATATATACATGGTATAAAAAATTGGATCACTTGATGACACTTTTTTTTCGGCTGTGACACTTTTTTTGCGACTTTTTAAAATTGTTCAGCGGCAACACTGTATCTAACCGTCTGCCTGTCGGTCTCTTTAGCTCTCTCTCACTGTCTTTGTGTTTTCTAACCGTCTTTATTTCAATAAAACTGCCTAACTTTTTTATGTACGGGTTCCTATCTATCTATTTGTTGTCCATTCGTCTGACAAATCTCACTATCTAACTCTATTTATTCATATCGGATTGTCTGTCTGCTTCTACCCACCCACATGCCAATCCTTTTATCTCTCTATCTGCCTGTATTTCAATCAATCTATGCTCTCTCTCTCGTAGCTCTCTGTTGGTACATTTGTCTATCTGTCTTTCTACTTTTTTGTCCATCAGTCTGTCTATGTATCAACATGTCATTCCCACCATATATCTATCTAGAAGTTATCAATACATATGTTTGTTTATCTGTCTAGCAAAAAATCGCTCTGGCTAGCAATCTGTTTATACCAATGTTTTTTTTGTTCTCTGTCAGTGACTATTTGACTGCGTTAGATACCCAATCAAATATTGACTATCTGTCTAGTTGTAAATCTTTCTGTTTGTCTGTCTTACTACCTGTTTGTATGTTACCCGTATCTTTGTCTGTCCGCTTTCTATCTATATACATATAACTCTTTGTCCTGACTGACTGATTGACTGACTGAATGATTCATCATAGCCCAGGCAAACCGCTGAAGCTAGAAACATGAAATTTAAACTGTAGGCACATCTTGAAAAATTAACCTCCGCTAAGACAGAACTTTTTTGAAATTCGGGGTCTAAAGGGGCAAAACATGGGTAAAGGTGTTGTATGAAGAAACTTGATATAATAAGCCTATTGATTTCAAACATGGTGAAAATACTCCAAATCAAAGTAATTCGATACGTATTTTTTATTTTTTCGAAAATCAACATTTTACGGGGTCAACAATGGGTTCAGTTTCGTATCGGGGAAGACTACGATAAAACCCTGAACCGATTGGCCCATTGACTTCAAAGTTAGTGAAAACACTTGAAATCAAAAATAATTTTACACGTGTTTCTCATTTTTTTGAAAATCAAAACTTAAAGGGGTGAACCAAGGGTAAAAAGTTTGTATAAAGAAATGGGATTTTTTACGCCTTTTGACTTCAAACTTGGTGAAAGTACTCTTAGTAAGAAATACTTCAATACGTGTTTATATTTTTTCGAAAATAAAAAACTGACGGGATCAACGACGGGTTAAAATTTATATGGAGAAACTGTGAAAAAACATGAATTAATGAGCCAATAGACTTCAATTTCGTGAAAGTACTCTTAGTGAGAAATTGTTCAATACGTGTTTTTTTAATTTTTGGAAAATCAAAATCTAATGGGGTGAACCAAGGGTTAAAAGTTTGTATGAAGAATTATGATTTTTACGCCTTTTGATTTCAAACTTTGCGGAAGCACTTAACATACGAAATAATTCGACAAGTGTTTTTCACTTTCTTGAAAATCTAGTTAAAAGTTTGTATGAAGAAACAAGATTTAATGGGCCTTTTGACTTTCAATGTGGTGAAAACACTTCAAATGGGAAACATTTAGATAAGTATTTTTTCATAAAAATCTGACGGGATCAACAAAGGGTTAGAAAGAACTTGATTTATTAGCCAGATTGACCTCAAACTTACGTGAAAAGCCGCGGAGTCTTGCTAGTACATATATATTTTACAAAAAATAGTACCCGTACTATTAATCAGCTGTTCTGCCGTAGCATCTTCTTAAATCATTCTCACTCATATGAGGCAATTTTCTTTCTGGCAATACACTTTTTAAATCTATTTACATCAAAACTTATGGCGGAAAGGGAGCTGTTAATTAATTTTTTTGATAACTGCTTAAAACAAACATTCGTTAGGTATGAACAAACTTCATTATTTTAATAAAACGAAGTACAGTGAAAGTGTCAAGAAGTAATTCTTTAATATTCATAAAATGCCAAAAAGTGCCTTTTAATTTGCATGTAGTTTTAAAGTCGACCCTAATATGTCCCCCCTGAATTCGCCACTGGAAAGTGTTAATTTCAAATTTAACCAATTAAAAGGCAGAAAGGAGCGCTGCTATGTCGTAGAGTATACAAAAATCGGTCAAGATTCGCATCGGCTGACTGAAACGCTCTTAGTCGATTTGTGATGCGAAAAGCACTCACACAAACGACCGCTGCTAAACCAGTCAACTGTTTAATATTCTTAATTCAAAGCGCACAGCAACACAAACCCACCAGCAGCCGCCATGTTGGAGGCGGTTCACAAAGCACAGAGTGCGTGGGCGGGAAAATCGGCCACACCGAAGCGGGGAATGGCTGCCTCCGGTTCGGTCTCAGTTCGACCATTTTTCTCATTTTCGTTTTTATTGCGTGCAATTTGTTGCGTTCTGTGCCCGCATAGCGCCGGTGGCAATTTCAACTCCAGGCCGCGCGTTGAGGTCCAATGCGAGTATTACCAACAAGTCGGGGGCCGTGTAGTCGCACACCTATCGGCGTGCACCAGGTGTGCGCTGCTATTTAAAGCGACACCACGTTCGCTGCTTATCCCACTTTGGTGATTTTACTCCAATTTCTTACGGCGCGCTGCTGTTGCGCTCCTTCCCCGCGCCCTCACATGCGTGCTAATCCCCTCTTGAAAAATGCTCACACGCTGGCGCTACCCCGGGCAACGACGCTTAGGTGGGGCTTAGCCGGAGCGTGCATCATAAGTTGTTGCCCGCTGCCACTCCCCCTGCGCACCGTTTGCTCGCCTGCTCGCTGCTGCACAACACGAATTGAATTGGATCAACTTTTCCGCGCGCTCTTCGCAATGCTGCTGCTTGCCAATGTTGCTGCTAGTGCTTCCAGGGCCATGAATTCTAATTCGTGAAAATGAAAACTCACGCTTGCGTGTTACTCAATTAATTACACGCGTGCAACGCACAAGCTTCTGCCGTCAGACGCGGCGACCATACGCTCGGCGTGCTCGGCACAAGTGCCCGTTTAAGACAGTGGCAATTGAAATGAATTCGCGTTAGCGTTCTAAGCAACAAATCCCCAAATATTTTTCTCACTTTAAAAGGACGTAGCTGCGAATTTGCCACAACAGGAACTGAGCGTGCGAGTAGTGCACCAAGACCGATAGTTATTATTAGCTCTGCGACCTGAACGAGTTCCCAACGAGGGATCCAACTGTGTTTTATGCGTCTCTCTGGTCTAAAGGTATGTAAGTAGGACAAGTCCTTATTCATTGCCCTCTGTGTCCTTTATCATGCTATTACATATTTATTAATGATGCAACCCACAAAATGGTTACTCATTCTCTATGCTCTGCATTATCAGTTTAGACTTGATTTGGTATTGGAAAGTAGCCTGATTTTCTTTTATCTTATGCTTGTAGTCCTTTTCAATATCACATGGCAGCTCTTCCAACTTTACAAAATGCAAGAAAATTCGGAACATGCAGTATAGCGAACCCTCGTGAAAAAAACGGAAAATTGGGCCATATAGAGCGTATTTTTGTGAATCTAACAAACTACAAATTTTGCCTGGTAAACGCCCACAAAAGGCGTGGCTTGGGGTCAAAGTTCAAAGTTTTAATCAAAGAAACTCAATTAATCTCCAACTGATTTACACGATATGGGTATCAAACGAAAGGTCTTTTTTATACCTTTCTATTAATGTACAACATTAGGTACGTAAAATGCACTACTAAAAAGTTTAAACCAAAAAAAAAAAATTTGTATAAAAATTGTTTTAAAACAGATTTTTTCTCGAAAAAATCCATAATAAAGGCGCAATAAGTTTGTTACCATATTGTAGCCTGTAAAATTCCCTTTACAATGAAATATAAAAATGTATACTTTTGTTGTTTTTCAATATATATTTTCAATTTTTTCTAACTTGACCTTTGGTCCAAAGTAATTTCGTAGTCATCTTCGCCATCACTTTCGGACAATGAGGGTTGTAGGTGGTTGTACAAAGTACCTGCCATATTAAAAAAGTTTTCAAAAGATCCTGATTTCTAGCTTTACATTCTTTAAGAAGCATAAACTTTGCCAGATAGCCATCGAGAAAATCAGAAGTTGTGCACAATTGCAAAAATGGCCATTAGCACACCAATAACTACCTTAGCGGGGTATTAATTTCCACTCCATTAACTTTTCAAGGGCGTTTTCGCTGATCTTAAAAGCCTCTTCACTTTCAAATAGCTGGAATTCAATTTTAAGAGATTCATGCGGTCCATATTGTAATAAAAATTAAAATTTTAGATAGTTTCGAACTAAAAAGCACACTTATATCCTTCGTTCATCGTTCAACGGTACTTTTCCATACTTATATTCTTTGCTTACCGTTCAACGGTACTTTTCCAGGAGATGCAGGGTAGTAAACCACTTTTTTCTGTATTAAAGTACCTTTTGTGTGGCCGGTCTTCGGCCGGGCTGCTTGAAAAATAACCCTCATGGGAGTAACAAGAGGATCAGGTTCAGTAAGGAGCGTACAGTATTTTTATATTCAATTTCTATGATTGTAAAATATCGCGCCTAAGCAATAACTTTCATAAACGTTATTTCAATATTGCAGGCAGATGCTTTTACCTCAATTTAAGGGGAGGTTCTCATCTAGAATCTTGAAATTTTCGATTTTTTTTTTTGCATTTTCTGAAAGTTTAACATGTCTAGAATGTTGTTTTAAAATTATTAGTTGATCCGAGTTGTAGAACGTATTCTAGAGCCCGTTGATTGTTGCGGTGTCTTGATTGCAGCGGGACTTGCTCCAACTAAGTTCAACCGATTTTCTTCTAGTTACTTTCATTTTGAAGAAGACAATTTTTATTAAAGAATGACCTATTTTCGTTTCAATATTTTAACATTAACTATTTTTTTTAAATAATAAATTCTGGAAAAAAAGGTCTGAAAACGGCACTCAAATTTCAAAGTCGCGTCATTTTGTCAATTTTGACATTTTTTCTCAAATAATAGGTCATTCTTTAGTAAATTTATTCTAGTTTATGCTGCATAAAGAATTTTTTGATTTCAGATTGATTTGCAACCTGTGGACACCGGGCAGTTGAGCAAAATTTCCAAAACATGCCGTCGGAAAAGCCTAATAACGGACGCCATTTTGTTTTTTTTTTGTAATAATAAAAATAGAAATCTATAAATCAAAGTACATTGTATCAAACTGCCAAATATCGTCTTGATATGTTTTTTAGTTTTCCTGTAAATAATTCCCAAAGCTAACCTACTTTTTGGTGGTCTAGATGAGAACCTCCCCTTAAATTTAAATCTAAAAGCGAAATCACAAAAATATCAAATGTTTTATATTTCGTTGTAAAGAAAATTTCACAGGCTACTATATTAACAAACTTATTGCACCTTTATTATGGATTTTTTCGAGAAAAAAATCCGTTTTTAAAAAAATTTTTATAAAAATTTTTTTTTTCTAAAAACTTTTTATTAGTGCATTTTACGTATCTAATGTTAATAGAAAGGTATGAAAAAGACCTGTCGTTTGGTACCCATATCGTGTATATCAAATGGAGATTATTTGAGTTTTTTTGATTAAAACTTTGAACTTTGACCCCGAGCCACGCCTTTTGTGGGTGTTTCCCAGGTAAAATTTTTATTTTGTTAGATTCAGGAGCTAACCCTCTATATAAAAGCATACTCATTTATTTTTTTTCACGAGGGTTCGCTATACTGCATTTATGCCGAAAATTCAATAGAAACACTTTTTATTAATTGATTTTATAAAATATCAGCTCCTATTTTGAACATATAAGCAGATAGTGAATCTTTGAGTGCCTCAATGAATGTTTCTCCACCACTCTGCAGCTGCCACAAACGTCTCTTCCGTACACCCCCCACAGCACGTCGCTGTATTTCCTCTTAAATTTATAAAAGTTCTGACTGGTGTGTCATTGTTTCGGCACAGCAGCACACACACACATACACACATACCAATTTACCCGCAGACATTTGTGAAAATGAGCTGAAATTGCCGGCGACATCTTGTGGAAAACACTGCAACGATACGTGTGCTTGATATTAGGATTTTTATTTTATACATTTCTGTTGTGTTAAACATTTTTTATTGGTTCATTCATTAAACGAGAATGTGCTTAGCACATTCAGCCAACATTCAACGTCAACAGCGAAGCCAAGCTCGAGCTCGAGCTCGTACACGGACACGGACACTCGCCATGTGTGTGTGAGACAAATAGACAGAGCAACGTACATGTGCACAACACACACTCAACGCTGGCATTTTATTTATTTGTCTATCTATCAGCGCGCTTACGCTGCTATCCGTGCAGCCCCATTCGCTGCGGCCGTCGCCCCGGCACCGCCGCTGCTCATAACTTCAAATTGCTACTCTTGTAGTTAAGGGATTAGAGCGGCATTAAGAGCCGTTTTAGCAAACATTCACATTTGCCACACTCGCACGCACACACACACAGGCACTTTCAAGTCGCAGCCACCGCACGCACACACATCCATGTGTTCGTATGTAACGTGCGGCCCACACACCATTATGCCATTCATCATTTTAAAGAAATCGCACTTAAATGGATGAAAAGTGTGCGCGCTGCGCTCTGCTCGCTCAAAGATAAAACACGGATACGGATTAAGTGACCGCCACACTGGCAGCCGTTATGCCAGCGCTGCTGTAGTGCTGCTGCTCCGTGGCTGTGATGTGTTGTTGGTTTTGGTTTTAGTGTCGGCGCTGGTGCTGGCGGCGATGGGATTTATGCGCTCGCCAGTTCTTTTCAACTTGGCCGAAGGGATTGACCGAGTTTGAGTGACATGAAGACATAAACAACGACAGCGCAGTGGATCTAAGCACCAGCCAGCGAGTGCATGTGGGCGTGTGTTTGTTTGTTTGTGTGAATATCGGACGTGATAACACGCCCATGCTTTAGTGTGTGTGTGTTTGTCTACTTGTCAATAAATGGCATTCACACGCGCGCCCTTCAACCTCTCGCCTCACAGTCGCTAACCCTAATAGGACAAACAACAGCAACAACTACGATTGCAGCAACAACTACTGCACACCACACTCGCTCGGCGCTCGGCGCTGGTAAATACCAACATGACAAGGTTACGCGCTGGACCGCAATAAGACCATCGCTCATATCGCTGTTGTCATTTCTAATCCCGAACTCGCTAACCATTCGCCTTCTCTGCAATCCCCCTGCCGGATTAAATCGACTGACCGGCAAAGTCCGCTAAAACGTATGTGTGCGTGTGTGTGTGTTGGCTGGAGGGGATTTCTTGCAATAGTTCGATAGCCGCATTTACCATATCATCGAAAAACTCCAAACAGCGTGCACTGTGAAAAGAATTTCGCTGGAATCAAAACAAAAACGAATATCTTTGAGCGCCTCTGTAAGAAGCTGCTAGAAATTTTGTTGAGTTGTAAAGCCTTTCGGTATGCTACCTGTTAGAATTTTTTATAATTAGAATTATAATTTGTTTGTTAAAAAAGAGGCTGTTAGTGAACGCCTTCTAAATAGTAAAACTTTCAAAGGCAGGATATTTTGACATATGAAAAAACTCACCAAGAATTTTACGATCCACAAAACAAACGATATCCGACGTATTTCTAAAAAAAGAATACAGAAAAAGTTATTGGTTTAAAATATTTTAAAACAGGATACTAAAAACTGAGTGCATTTTTTTGGTATTAAATAGTAACTAATTTTTAATTCGTAAGGCTAGTAAATAACTATAACTATAACTTGGTTTAATGAAAATGTTTGTAGCTTCTGCTTAGGTCATTAGGGCAGACAGGACGGATTCAGAAAAATATTTCGGGGGGGTTCAAACAGTAATTCTTTAATATTTATAAAATGCCTTTTAATTTGTATGTAGTTTTATAGTCGATCCAAATATTTCGGGGGGGTTTCAACCCCCAAACCCCCCTGAATCCGCCACTGCCATCAGATCAATGCAACCATCAATCAAGTGAACAAAGCTATCAAACGCCTAGAAGTTGGTGTATGTTTGGTTGTAGACAAATAGAACATTTTGTGTATAGAAGGCAAAAAATTTCAAAGCGGAACTTGTGACCTTGTGACTTGTGAAAATGTAAGCTCTTCGTATAAGGCTAAACCAATCACCAGAACCAGTTACCAGCTACGTTAAATCAAGACGCACAGGCCACAGTTGACCCACTTTGTTACCACAAACAATCCCCCATTAGCACCTAAACAGCAATTTTATAAGACTTTCTTCAGCGACTCTTTTCGGTACAAATTTGAATGGCTCAGAAACGACGAAAATGTTTACTGACGTAAGATTGTCTGAACTATCGAAATCGACAATCTAAATTATATAATTTATAATATATAATATATATATATTATATATTTTATTTCAAAAGGGGGGGGGGGCTGGATTTTGCGTACAACTTTTGAGCCGAATTCTATTCGAAACTTTTTTCTACCAGCAATTTTTGTGTTTAGGGGGGTTTGAACAAGCACACAAAGCATTTTGGTGTGGTTTGAAACCCGGAATGCAACCGCTTAATCAATACTCACCCTACAGGCAGCTTTCCGGACACTTATGGCTTCGATAAAATATGTAGGAGGCTCACAAGTTCCTCCTTCAACTTTCTATGTCTCCCTAAATATTACATTTCCATCTAAAACTAAATAAGTGCATTTATAGCAGATGACCCCTGAGTATTGGTCAAAGACAAAAGGAAATAATGCAGCAGAAAGAGGTAAAATTGCGTTTGCAGAGGTTCTGTTGATTGCCGTATTGCCAAAATACTGGCTTAACTCTTTCGACCCCGAAGTTTACCCTGTGTCTCGATATTACTTTTTGGTATTTAAATCATGAAACACTTGTCTAAGAAGTGTGCACACGAAATTTGAAGTCGCCACGCCTCTTTGTTATAGTTCTAGAGCTAGTTTACTTTTGAACAATTTTAGCTTAAAACGGGTTAAATAAATTTTGTATCAATATTTTTTAATTACAGAAAAATTATGTAAAATTTATGGAAAAATACAAAATTTTCACATTTTGATTTTATTTAACCATTATTAAAGAAACAGGGTTTTGATCAAACGCACCCAATTCGTAGACTTCAATTAGAACACAAACTTTCCCTGATATC
Source organism: Melieria picta (assembly GCA_964056695.1). Classification (NCBI taxonomy): domain Eukaryota; kingdom Metazoa; phylum Arthropoda; class Insecta; order Diptera; family Ulidiidae; genus Melieria; species Melieria picta. Next base: position 101,547,933 of record OZ057398.1, on the reverse strand, counting down.
GCTGACAATTATTGGAAATTATTTTGGGGATAACAGTAACATTTTAGTAATTTGCTTTGAATTCACTTCTAAAAATATTAATTTGTTGGTGCCTACTTAAATTAAACACATAAATCAATCTTAGCTTTTGCTATAAGATGACAAATGGGTAAAGTTGCTCCCAGGCAACTTTGGGGTCGAAAGGGTTTAGTGTACTAATTGTACGAGAGCTGCCACTTTAGTTGTGAGATGGACAAGTAAAAACCAATATTTATCATCGAGAATTAATTTTGTATTTTTATTTTTTATTTATTTATTTATTTTTTATGAGTGAAGACCTCCATGAAACGAAAACTGACTACTGGCTACTTGACAGCTGAATTTGCTTGTCACTCCTAATGGAGTAAGGAATGACTACGTTGCACCTGACAGTCGTCCTTACCGCGAATTCAGGTTAAGACGGTTTATTCAATAACCCTTTCAAATAAATTAACTTAACTTCTGTACCAGCAAAAGGATATGAAGATTTCTGGTTGAACGAGTTATTAGTTGCAGAAAACTTATTCTTACTTGTAAAACTCGATTTCAGTGTATTTCTGCGACTCCTCGACTTTTAAAATAGTAAATTTTGTCCCTGATAAACAAATAAAGTTAAAGCATTCGATTTGATTTTCTTTGAAATTGATTAGATTAAAGATTCAATTGAATAAGTTGCAGCCAACTATGCGGAAAAGTGTCACTGTCAAGTTAAGCAAAATTACATTTCGCGCTTCGATCGAATGGAAACTGACTGAATGAACAGCAACGACTTAATTCGTTTAGCAAGAAGGACTTGGCGCACTTCTTACGGTGTACGCCATCGTGCGACATGCACGCAGACACTTGCACTGCTTTGAAAATATTGTATTAATCGCCAAATGTCAAATCATTTTTCATTTGACATAAAATTTATTTGACATTTAAGATAAAAACAAGCATGCAAGGCTTACCTACACACACACACACACACACACACACACATGTACATCGCATACAAGCTAACAATACACACACACATAGAGGCACTTGACGACGTGATGGCTGGCATTGCAGCGGCCGCTGGTGTTGCCATAGCGAGCGAATTTCGAGCTGGAATGGAGCGCGCGCGCGCGCTGGGAACAGTTTAGCGATGGCGATGCGGCTCGAGTTCATTTGACGTTGAAACGCTTTATTTTGTTGGTGCCGCGGCGGCCTGAAGTGCTGCCAGCGAGCGTTCCATGCTTCGTGCTTGTCATCAATCTTATTTAATAGTCGTTCGCACAATTGAATTATTACATGTGTCAGCTGCGCAGAGCGGCGCGGCTTTGCTGTTGTCGCCGACAATGTTATTGTTGTTGTTGTTGTTATTAATGCCACTCCACTACTAGCCAACATACAAACATTCGTGTAGTGAATGTGTTGCTACTTGTGTGAGAGTGTGTTTGGTTTGTGTTGTGTCCGCCGTTGCTGGTCCGCGTCCCCCCAATCCATTTGCTTCCTCAACTCGCGACACAACCATTACTTTTATTTCCACATCATTTTTTCGCCGCTTTCCTGTTGTTATTAGTGCTGCGAATTTGTCCACGCTGCTGTTGTTGTTGTTGCCATTGTTGCCGTTGCTGGTGACATCGATATCGGCATTATTGGCCAAAATTAAAACAATTTCAACATTTTGCGCTCCCCCAACAATAAATAAACTGACTGACAGGTCATGTTTGTTATTCTTGCCATCAGTGCCGCGGCTGCTGCTGTTGGTAAACACACACACACACACTGCACATATATAGAAATTATTTGTTATTGCGCCCGTTGTTATTACCGAGCGACGCTACTCTTTGCTCAGCTCAGCTCAACGCCGATCTGCTGTCGCTGTTGCTGTTGTTGCTGTTGTTTGTTATTATTTTTTATTGTTGTTGTTCAAATTTACGACACAACAACAGCGGCACTCGTGATCCCAAATATGTCGATTGTCATAGCAGAAATTGGTGTTAATAAATATAAATCAGCCATGTATGGCGCTCACTTTGCCTGTGTTCGTGTGTTCGCGTGCGTGCGCGTGTGTGAGTGTTTGCTTTTGTATTTGTTTGTGTGTGTATGTGTGTCGGTGTGGGGCAGCATTCGATAGACACAAGTGCACAAAATGTCGGCAGCGATTTGCACTGCCGAAACGCGCCATTTTGCCGTATTAATGTCTCTGCATACAAATTTGTCTATGTGTTTATGTGTGTGTGTGTTGTAGGATATTTTTGAAAATTTGTGCGCTACGTGTAAGCGTCAAATTGTTACAAGGTTGGTTGGTGTTGAATACTTTTTTTTTTAATAATTCAATGAACGTTGCCAGGATGTAATCGCGTTTTGCACTCATTACCCACAGACTGTCATTGGAAAGGTGCATGCTGGACAGTTATCTGGCATTTTTGTTGTGGAATCTGCTTTTGGTGTCGGATTGCTGCCAATTTTTAATTTTATTTATTTATTTATTTATAATCCAGTCAAACAAAAAATACATTTTTACAGACCATCGATAAAACTAGAATATTATTTACAAAATAATAAAGTTCAATTAAAAAATTCAACAATAGTTCTATAATAAAAACTATACGTTTTACTTCTTATGCTAAAAAAAATAAATTTTTACAGACCATCGATAAAACTAGAATATTACAAAATAATAAAGTTCAATGAAAAAATTCGTTAATAATTCTATAATATAATTCTATAATAAAAACTATACGTTTTATTTCTGATGCTAAAAAAAATAAATTTTTCCAGAGCATCGATAAAATTAGAATATTACAAAATATGATAATAAAGTTCAATTAAAAAATTCAACAATAATTATATAATATAATTCTATAATAAAAACTATACGTTTTACTTCTGATGCTAAAAAAAATAAATTTTTACAGACCATCGATAAAACTAGAATATTACAAAATAATAAAGTTCAATGAAAAAATTCGTTAATAATTCTATAATATAATTCTATAATAAAAACTATACGTTTTATTTCTGATGCTAAAAAAAATAAATTTTTCCAGAGCATCGATAAAATTAGAATATTACAAAATATGATAATAAAGTTCAATTAAAAAATTCAACAATAATTATATAATATAATTCTATAATAAAAACTATACGTTTTACTTCTGATGCTAAAAAAAATAAATTTTTACAGACCATCGATAAAACTAGAATATTACAAAATAATAAAGTTCAATTAAAAAATTCGTTAATAATTCTATAATATAATTCTATAATAAAAACTATACGTTTTATTTCTGATGCTAAAAAAAATACATTTTTACAGACCATCGATAAAACTAGAATATTACAAAATAATAAAGTTCAATTAAAAAATTCAACAATAATTATATAATATAATTCTATAATAAAAACTATACGTTTTACTTCTGATGCTAAATAAAAATAAATTTTTACAGACCATCGATAAAACTAGAATATTACAAAATAATAAAGTGCAATTAAAAAATTCAACAATATTTCTATAATATAATTCTCTAATAAAAACTATACGTTTTATTTCTGATGCTAAAAAAAATAAATTTTTGCAGAGCATCGATAAAACTAGAATATTACAAAGTAATAAAGTTCAATTAAAAAATTCAACAATAATTCTATAATATAATTCTATAATAAAAACTATACGTTTTATTTCTGATGCTAAAAAAAAATAAATTTTTGCAGAGCATCGATAAAACTAGAATATTACAAAATAATAAAGTTCAATTAAAAAAAATCAAGAATGATTCTATAATATAATTCTATAATAAAAACTATACGTTTTACTTCTGATACTACTTTTGATGCGCTGTTAAATGTTTGCACACTGGGTGTTTTGCTTCAAGAAGAGAAAATTAATAGAATATCGGCAACGCATTAAAATTTCAGAGGCTCACTTATGGTTCCACTTTCGCATCTTCTTTGACGTCTTTAAAACACTCCAGATCGTACATTCATGTATACATACAGGCGTATGCTCGTATGTGAGTGCATTTGATTGAAAATTTTCAAATCTCTGCAATTCTCAAACTCGAGCTCAACTTACAGTTTTCATATGTCAACATTCATTCATTGGTTCACTCGTTCGTTCGTTCGCTCGTTCGTACACGCTTCATTCACCAGCAAGTCAAGTGGATATCAGCAGCAGAAAACCGAAAACAGCCACCAACCAATGTCAACACCGACTGCTGGCACTGTCAACAACATCATTGGCGCTGGCTCGCCGCTTCTATCTTTCGCTTTCAAATGGCAGCTACAACAACACAACAACTACCATTCCTAACTTCATTACATTTATTGGATAAGTTTGACACCTCCGTGCCGGCACTCGAGCACACCGTTGCTGTTTCTTCGCTTCTCGTTTTTTCCGGCATTTTCTTCGCCTCGCGCCGACTTATTTTGCTGTTTGCTGCTCTTCAATCGCCTGGCAGCTGCATCTTCCACATGTACACACACACACACACACACATCCGTGAGTTGTTGTTGTGCGCTTAAAATTTCAGGTGCATTCCAGGCGCTGCCAACATCGCATTGACAATGCCAAACGTCGGCAACGTGCGAATGTCAGCAGCGCGCTGCTACTCGACGCGACTGATGTGACGCCTGCCAACTGATGTGCGCCGTCGATGTTGGGAGCGATGGCGCTGCTGATAATAACAACGATGATGCAAATTCTACACTGCACATGGAGTTGCCGCCCCTCGAAAATCTGCCGCCGCCAGCGCTGAGCATTCGATTGTGCTGAACTTGAATGAGGTGATTTCAAGATTCGCTGCCGGGCTGATGGCTACAAGACTCGGCGCAGAACTGCTGGGGAGGAGTTTTGCAAAGTGTGTCAGCTGCTGCTGCCTCGCATGCTCACTATTCGAGTGTCAGGCTCGATGCTGCTGCTGTACTGCTGCGTCCTTGAGAGAAATCGATTACCGTGCGCCGCAGGATATCGGCAAATGTTGAAATTCCATTTTGCAGTGCTGGTGAGGATTTTAAAGTTCCATTCAATTCAATTCGTCTCAATTCGAAAGTGTGCAAATCTCTCGGCTTACTCAACATGGTAAAAGAAGAAGCGAACAACGTCAGTTAACTGTAATAAACTTAAAACGTAAGTTTCTCTTAATGTATGTAAATGGAATAACAAAGTGCAGTGCTTTCTTTCTCTCTTGTGCGATGCACGGTTTTAAATCCTTTGTTCAGCGCTGCAATGTGATACCAGTCAATCTCGCTTTGGAGTGCAATTTGTAGGCGGCCGAACCGGCAAAGCAAGTTACGAAGGAAGATGAGGAAATATGTAGGAAGGTTGTATGAAGCTTGAAGGCTTATTGGGAATTCCTTCGGTATGGCGTCAAAAAAATCAGTCTTCTTCTATCATTCTTAGCCCTTTCCGGAAATTCGTACGATATATCGTAAAATTTTTTCGACGATTTTTTATTTGACAGCGAACGCAACAACTTATGCAACAGCTTTTTAATCTTCATTAAGTAGGCTGTGTTGTATCATTCTGTTTAAAAATATAAATCATAATAGCGTGACTACACAATTTGAGTGAGTTTTGTAAGCAGCTCTTTGCAGGAATTTTAAAAACCAGTAAATGACGGTATTTCTGCGTAGGAATTTTAAAATATGTAATACTTTTTGGTACCAAAAAGCTAAACAATTTCAAAGTTTGAATCTCAGTTGATTTATAGAACTTACTAAATTTAACATTTTTTACGTCTAAATATTTTTCCCGAGTCTTTAAAAAAATTGTACGATATATCGTACAAATGACCACAAGGACTGCAAAGCTTTGTACGATATATCTTACAAATGGAAAGCAAAGGTTGCAAGTTATATTTGCATTTTTTTTTTAAGTTATAGGTTTGGTAACAGATTTTTTGCGTTTGTATGCCTGCCACGCCCATCTGTAAACCACGTGGCTAATAAAATTCGACTATTCGGCAATTTTCGATTACAAATAAGAATTAATAGACGATTTTGTGTTTTACTGGGCAGACACGGGTTATGTAAGGTTAGACATGCGTACTTGCCACTCCCACTACGATCATAAGAATCGGCTATATTCAGTATCTTTGTGTAAAACTGTATGAAGTTTAATTGATTGTGTTTTATTGAGGAGAAAGAGGCTTTGCAACAACAACAACGGTTATATAAGGCCGGATAAATGTGAATCCATTGTTTATATTATACAATTTATATAACTTTCGATCAAAATGAAATCACGTTTTGATTTTTTGTTGTCATAATTTATGTTTTCAATAAAAAAAATTAATGAATTGTTCATAAAACTTAAAAAAACCGAAACCAAAAATTCATGAATTGTTACTCCTTTGCGGACCATTGTACGATATATCGTACAAAATTGATGAAGCTGTAATTCTCAACCAAAATGATTTTTTTTAATTTTGTTTGTATTTTATTGCTAAACTGTTCAATAAGAGTCAATATTTTGAAGGAAAACTTTTTATCTCAAGAAATGTGGAAATTGACCGGAAAGGGTTAGAATGCTGAGCAGTGGCGCAGGAAGTGTTGCATCGTTTGCACTGCCACCTCATCTCTGCACCACTGATCGAAAAGCGTCATTTTATTAGCATTGACTCAATGATGAACCCCGAACATATCACTTGACTATTGAAGTGCATAAATTTAACAACTTTGGCGATGTGAGGCAGTGAGCAAACCTAAGCTTGGCCACAAGACATTAAATAAAATAAAGAAAGTATCCTTTCCTAATTCAGCAAACCTCAAATGAAGGTCTGATGAAGGGTTTGAAAACCATTTTTGTTTGTTAATGCATTGACAGTTTCGCTCCTCTCCAGCGAAATGCACAGAGATAACTATTTCAAGGGAACTAAATATTAGGTCTGTTTGGCCAGATTTCCAGTAAAAATTATCCAGTAAAAAATATCAGGAGAGTAAGCGAGCTTACGCTCCCAAAAAATGAAACTATCCAAAAAAGTGAACAAACAGCAATTTGTAAGAATTTGCAAGTTTTAACTCTTGGTTACACCAGTGGGACTTCGCACATTCATAATACACAGGAAAAAGGGTGTAAACAGGAGGGTTAAAGGAAGAACAGCTGATTTAAAAGTTTCGTTTCAGATTTGCTGTAGGGAAACTTAAGTTAAATCAGACATTTAATGCAAAAAGCAGATGGTTCGTTGCGCTCAATCTGCGATTTTTCCCTTTCAGCTGCAGCAAGTAAAGCTGAGCAAGACGGTTGTTGGTCAGCAGACTCGCGAACGCACAATTTCTTTGCCGGATGCATTTTCCTCCAAATGTTTACAAAATTTATTTTTCTGCAGTCGATCATATTTCAACCAGTCATATGTTTTTCTTGTTCTTCTTCTTACTGGCAAAAAGTTACTGGACAAAATTTCTCCAGTAAAAACTTGCAAGTTCTCACGAAATGAACTGTCACTTTACGCTCTCAGTTTCTCTCTCGTTACTGGAGATTTGGCGTCAACAAACAGGATCCAGTAAAAATTTGTACAAATTTGTACAAATTCGTACAAATTATTCTCTGCCAAACAGACCTATTGACTTCAAAAAAATAGCATCAAAAGTTTTCAGTCAGCTACTTTCAAATATCTTTGTCTGAATTTCTCCTCTGTGTTTATTTATTTTTTTTTAGAATTTTTTCTCATAGCGTCTGCCCTTTCTACGCTCTGTTTCCTTCAACATTGACTGCCTGTCAAGGGCAAAATTCGAGACAGACACAATTTTCCCAAGACTGCAGTCAATCAGCCAGAATCCCTGTTTTTTCTCTTAGTTGCTGCTGTTTTCTTCTCTGCTGATTCATAAAGGACCAGAAAATGTAAACAGCAAATTTTGATGAAATCCTACGTGATTCAAAGAAACCCCATTTGGCGGCGCAAGCAGCACGTAACAGCCGGTGATTGCGCGCCCCCGCCTCCCACCCTCCTGCCGCCATAGCGACACAATTTCGATTTACGGCGGCAGCAACTATTGATTATCGGGCGTCGTTATTTTCATAATTGCCAGCGTATTTATTGCCAGATACGTTTAACTACGGTAATTAATTTTAAAGCGATACACTCGTTGGCGACGCCCCACACTCGAGCACTGTGCCCGCTCGCGCCGCGCGTCTTCTTTGAATTTACTGCACGAAGTAGCCGAAAATAAATTCCTCACAGCTTCATCGACAACGCTTAAATCTTTTGCGCTTAAATAAGCGCGAGGCGGTGGCGGTGGCAACGGCGAAAACCGGCCAATTTCATTCAATATCGAGGCGCTTCTCAGTGTCCCCCCATGCTGTTGTTGGATGGGGAGCTGGCAGCCGCTGAGTGGCGCTATTGCGGCCACTCTGCACGCTCTGCCTAAGCTGCGCACTGGCAAATGCCAAACGCCCACGTGATTTGAATATTTTTCCAATCAACCATTCGACGTCGCCCCCGCAAAAGCTGCATCCAAGTCGGTATAAATTTTTTCAGTCGTTTATTTTCTTTAGTTCGACTGGCGCTTGGTTCTTTTCGTGGAGGCCCACTCTCGCTGTTGTTTTGCTATCGAGAGGATGGCAGACATTTTTCATGGAAAATGAAAGACAAAGAAGTGTTTTCCTCTTCCGTTACTGTTGCTGCCGTGCGTGCGAATCTGAATGGCGAGAATGGGCGAAAGCAGCCAAGGGGCAAGGGGGCAGGAAAGGAAAACTAAGACAGCGAATTTATTTGCGTTTGAAAGACTTTCGGTTGGGTCGCACTCACTCCTTTGTCCGTTGGCCCGTCCGCCCTGCCGTGACAGCAATGTGATGGCCACTGCTGCTACTGCTGTTGTTGTTTTTGTTGTAGTTGAAATTATTCTTCTGCTGCTGTGAGAGAAATTGCCTTCTCTAATGGATTTAAATATCTTCCGTTTTATAGCTAAACAAAAAGCTGGAAACAACAACGACGACGAGCAGCAGAAACCAGCAATGTCCGCCAGTACAACAGCAGATTCCTTTTATTTCCATTTCCGGTGGCCATCGCTAGCGTCGTATCCGCCCTCTCTGCCGCTCAGCAGCGAGAGCAGCAGCAAAACAAGCGCCGCAAATCGAATTCACCGCAAATTGGTAATAAATTTTAATTTTGAGGCCGCTGCCAATGTGCCGATGAACTGCCGGCGCGGAAGTGGCACTGAGGTGGGCGGGGTGCGAGTGTGCCGATGGCAATTGTTGCTGCCACTTCAACTTGCAACATCGCTGTTGTTGTTATTATTACCTACGCATTTGGTACGTGCGCGGCCAGCGGACGTGTTTGGCGTCGCCAGCCGAAACAACAACAACAACTGCACACACAGCAACTCACGCACTGTTGATATTTATTTACAACAAAAACAATAACCAACTACAAAAGCCATTTTATAGCATCAGCACGTATACACAGGTAATCATTATCAATGTTGTTGTTGTTGTTGTTATTATCATTGCCGTCGCTGTTATTCGTGCAGTTGTTGTTGTATGTGAAACTGGCGCGCGCACGCACAAAATTAAAATATTTAAAGTTAATCACTTGCGTAGTTTTTTTTCGCGTTTGCTGTTGTTATTTGTATTGCTGCTAGCGTTGTTGTTGTTGTTGTCACTGTAAATTTCACAGTGGTTTGTTGGCTTTGTGTCCAGCCTTTTTGTCGCATTTACATAATTTAAATTTGTCGCCTCCATCGAAAAATTAGCAAAAGTAAATATCAGCGACGCCTCCCTCCCTCTCTCCCTCCCCTACACACCAACTGTAACGGTAACTACATATGTGAGTGAATGTATGTGAGTGAATGTATGCGAGTGAATGGACTTGTTTCTGCGAGTGTGGGCGAACACGTCCAAGTAAACAGGAGCGCAATTTGTCAAATGTTTCCGTCGCAACGCGAGCGGAACAAGCGAAAGACCGTGGAAAACATTTCGACGCCTCTACCAAACCACGCAGCTATTTGCGCGGCACTCAATAGAATATGTCATTACTGATTAAATAAGTAAATATATATTCAATGATAAGCATGACATAGCGCTTGAATTAACATTTAGAACAGTGATGGGCACTAAAACAACTAAGCGTTTTCGCAATCTCTATGCAAAGAGTTGTTTTGCACTGAACAAAATTAGGGACTCAATCAATTAGCATTAATATATTCATTTGAAAAAATAATCTTTACAACATCTTTTGTGTAGCAAGACTTTGAAATGTTTGTGTGATAAGCGCTAACCTTGGTTCGATTTCATGCATTTCATAAACGCTCAACAAACGAGCCAATTATTGCTCGGATGAAGTCTGAAACGCCACCAGAAACAATCTAACGACTCTGAAGTTGTGCTCATAAACAAATCATCCGACTAACACAAGCGGTCTGTCGTTCAGAAGATAATACCTTAGCCTTTCCAGCGATATATGTATTGTCCAAATCAGATAGGATTGGGTGAAGTTACTGATGGTGAAAGTTGAAAAAGTAAAAAAAAATTATGCATTTTCGAATGATTTTTTTATATGATAGATAAAATAAATTATTTCCTCTGGTGATAAAATCTAAGATGAAAGATATATTATTTGTGCAAATAGTGAGCCTAACATCAATAAAATCAAATGAAAAATTACAAAGTTACTAAGCACTAAGTGAAAACACCAACTTTACATTTATTACAGAGTGCGAAAAAAAAATTTTTTGTCGAGACCCATCCAAATGTTTATATACGCGTGAAACTAAAGGTCATTCTTAGTAACCTGGCATAGTCAGTTTTTAATTTTCTGACCCATAGTCGTTTTTAAAAGACTTTAAAATTTTAAGGACATTTCAAATATTTTTTAAATACTGTTGTGCAATGATGAAAATATGAAATGAAAGAGGAAAATTGTCTCATTATAACTAAATTTTGTATTTTGAACTTTCAGGACCAAAATATGAGGTAAGGAAAACATACATGTTGTGAATCAGTGGATCAGTCTGTAGATTCATAAATCTAAATTTTATTTTATTGGGGGGGAACCCCCCCAAATGAAGTGCTGTGAGCCACTGTACTCTTCCATATGACTACATATATAGCTGTGGTTGAAGATTTGCACAGGTGATGACTACAGTGAAGGCTTTGCTCATCCAGTCCCATGCGTCAAGGACATTTCAACTACTACAACTAGCCGCCATACTGTCTTTGTTGGCACTATAAGCCTACAAGCGATCATTACTCGGTAGAACATTTGCGTACAGCCCAGGGCCGACCACTACTGGACCATTACACCATTGTTATTTTAGGGCGAAGCTATCACTGGTAGACGCTCAGTGCGCTAAGGTAATCCCTTAGCATTGGCTCATGGCTCATTGTATGTGCACGACACCTTTGGCTTGAGAATGGCTGCAGAGATTTCGGAACAACAATCTAAGCATAAGTCCATTTTGGGTCAGGACTTCAAGCTCCCTTGTCATTCTGCTGTTCTTCAACCTGTGAAAAATTTACTCGTAAGGAACTTCTGGGTATCGAATAGGACACGTTATACACATCTAAATGTAACACATGATAGTTCTTATCGGATCCTCATCGTCTGTGACCTGTGAGCCTCGGTACTTGCTAGCCAATTGGACCTATTTATATGTATTGTTGTGTTTTCTGTTGTCGTCAGATTCAAGAGGCTCTTATGTCAGGTCGTATCTTCACTTGGGAGTTGTCTAATTTGCTTGTTCACATGTGATCTAAGTTTTTGCCAATATTTTTACCTTCTGTTTTGTATAACATCTTCAACACTCTGCATTTTAAAGTGTTTGTTCGTATCGTTATTATGGATGTTTCTGATTGGAGTCATTGGATGATTGAGATGTTGAACGCAAATACCTATTTACCTTCAGATTTCAATCCCTATGTTACAAAATTGACAAATTAGGTCTATAAATGATTACTTTATTATTTAGCGACGGTTTTTTATTGCTATCTAATCAACGCCATTTAGGTCTTCCGCCTCATTTCATGCTTTTGTAACAAACACCAGCTATTTTTTTTTTATGAGCTCGCATCGTTCACACGTAAAACGTGTAAGCGTTGTGCCATTGCACAGAATGATAAATTCCTTGTTGTTCCTACATGTACAAATCACATGAATATTGCATTACAGTGTTCACCAAATTATTCCAGAAAATCATTCAACGCCTGCACTAACTAATCCCAATCAATTTTATTGAGCCTCAAATGCTTTTAATTTACTAATCAAATTGATGCTCTTACCCTAAAATTTTACCCAATAAAAACGTAGCAACGCGTATTGACAAATGATTAAGTGAATAGCCGCGAGGAAATGTTAGTAAGGGAAAAAAATAAATAACATTATTCTAGGTTTGGTAGGAATTGTTTGTGTAGTAACCGTACAACCCGACGGATTTTAATATAAGATGTACTCTTACACTTGCATCAGGGGAGCAGAAGTATCGTGTCTGCCGATAGGCACAGAAGAAGAAGACATCTGGTTAGTTATTGACCAAAAAGCGAGGGTCTGACCGTAGTGCAACCAAATCACATCTATCACATCCACACAAATTTTGAAAAGGTCGCAGTTAGTGTCCGACCGAATATTCGGTTTCGGTTTCAGTTTCGGCCAACAAATGGCCGAAAAGCCGAAACCGAAACTTTCTAGAAAATTTGTTTACATTTTATTGTGTAGCAAATATTTAGTGAAAGGAGGAGTAATTTGGATGCCACCAATGTAAATAAACTTTTTTTAGCATATAATATTAAATTATTTAAAAAATTTGAATATTAGCGAGTAAGGTATGAAAGGGTGATTTTTTCATGTTTATGTTTTTAAAAAATGAATAAATTGTTTTTGTTAATAAGTATTTATTTATGTTATGTTTGTTTGTTTGTTCTTTATTTACTTAATGTAAAATTCGTTTGTTGAAAAAAAATGCTTGATATGGGTATTTTTATTTTAACTAGAAAGTTTCGGTTTCAGTTTCGGCCGAATATTAAAAAAAAAACCGAAACTCGGTTTTCGGACTCGGACACTCGGACACTAGTCGCAGTCGATCTCTATCTTTCTACAGTTAATTCTTATAAAAAAGCAAGGGACACAAAATGTATATATTTGCATTGGCATTATTTAAGCACACAAGGTCAAGGCAAACTCCCCCGCAAAATGAAATCCTGAGTGCGCCACTGACTGGTTCCATTCATGAACCGGTTTGAATTCATTCTTGAATTAAAAAAAAATAAAATACTTTTTGTTATTGACTCCTAAACGTTTTTTGTTAAATAGAGCGTTAAAAAAATTAAAAATGCTTTGGTCTTTAAACAAACCCAAACTAATGTAAAAACTAAATAAAATTAAAATAATTGGGTTAAAAAAATATGTTAATAAAAAACTCAAAACTTTGCCAATAAAAACTTTAAACAGTTTTCACTCGTAGTTTTACATTAATATTTACATTTTTTAATTATTAATAGTTGTTTTGTTTAAATGTTCCAAATCGATTTTAATCGAACCAACGTACTCACAGTTCTAAATAAAATCCTTTGTCAGGAGTAAACTTCCACCTTTAACTGAACCTCTTTAAACCGAGTATGGGTTTACGTACGTACACTTTGAAATAATTTATGCTATTAATTAAATTTACCAAATTATCATTTTTTTCTGAAAATAACCCAAATTGTATAAAATTATTTTTCCAGGAATCGCAGAGGTTTGCAAAGATTAACCACTCATAACCAACCATTCCCCGTTGCTGTATGTGGGCTTTCAATATTAATCAACCGTTTGCAACATAAAAAGACTGATTTTCCTGACCCTTTCTGCACTTTGATTTTTGCGAAATCCCTCGGAAAAACTGATTAAAGTAAAGCGCCAAAACCCAGTAACAAAGGGGCCACTTTTAATACATTAATGCGCTGGCAACCCTTTTCATTACGAGCCATGACGAGGTACGGAGCGCCGAGTGTGGCGCACGCACGCCTGACTGCAACCGAACTGTGCGGCACTGGAGGCAGCCGCTGTACGTTCGTGTTGGCGTTGGTGTCGGTACTGGCGCTGGCGCTGTCGTTGGCTGCTGTCACTTTGTTAATTGGAATTGCGCTAATGCGTTCGATTCAATCATGCGTGCGCTCTATCATTCGTCAATTGTGGGATTTTCAGTGCCCCCAACAGTCACCAGCCGGCGTCGCAACCCTTGCAGGTGACGCTTGACGTTCGGGCTGTCACTGCCTTTCATTTTCGAATTTTCTTTTGCCGTGCACCAACAGCTGCCATTCATACACGCACACACACGCCTTCATGCAACGCACGAGACCGCAAATCTCACTTTTTACAACCTTGCGTAATGTGTGCGCATAACATGTGTGTGTGTGTGTGTGTGTGTGTGTGTGTGTAGGGGGAGAGAGTGTGTGCGCGTTCGCCTGTGAACGACTGAGTGGTTGCGGTTTTCTTCAATGCCCGCAAACGCGGTCCAAAGCCAGCGTCAGCGTCAGCGCTCACGAACAACGTCGACAATCAGCGTTTCGTCAGCTGGTCCTCAGGTAGCGCAGAAGCCATTAGTATAAGTCAAACAAAGTGAGGGAAGTGTAAAAAGGAAAATTACAAAAACGCAAACAGACCTTGACCCCAGCCTCCGCCGCCGCCGTCCCACTGCCGGTGCCGCTTTCAGCTTCACGGCGGGCGCGTGCTGTTCAATGCAAACCAATAAATCAAATTTCGTGGCAAATACTCGCATACACAAGTCGTCGGCGTGTAGGCGGGAGTTGGGCTGCGCGCGGCTGGTGAAGTCTACATGTATACAATACATATATACGAAATAAATAAATTCGCTTTGAGAGTAGAAAAACATGTTTCGCCGAGGCGTTGGCGTTCACAGCGCCATCACAGAAACAATCCAAGCTTGAAAAGTGCTTTGTGCGCCGATAATAAAACGCGAGCAGGCGCAGCGGCCGCGGCAAGCTGAAACCTATACCAGCTGCAAGGGACGCTTGATTGAAAGCCTCTTAAGGCGACAAATGCCATTTACACGTGCACCCTTCCGATGTCGCCGTCGTTGTCGTTGCCGATCCCAGTGCCCGTCATGCAGGCGAATAAATACAAACACCGGAATTTGCTGCTGTTGCTGTCCATGGCGCGGAGCTGCAGGGCAAGCTCGGGCTGCACGTCAAAGCAGATCATTGAAGAGTGAACGGCAGCTGCTGCCACAAATTTTCCAAGCTGATAAGAGAATAAGTTGCAGTGTTGACAGCAGGTGAAGCTGCTAGAGAGGCAGGCGGCGCCGAAAGGACGGAATGGACTTGCAGGCAAAGTAAGATGACAGTGAAGGTGGAATAGCGCACTCAAGCGACGGCACCACCGCAACAATGGCGAACAGAGAAGAATAAGATACAACAGCTGCAGCGAACGCTAAGTGTGGAAAATACTGCAAAAATTATTACAAAAATAGTCGGCCTCGATAGCTCAGCGGGTAGCGCGCTGGCTTCTCATACCGAGCGCTCCAGGTTCGATTCCTGGCTTGGGCTGGAAAAAACACTCATCTACTTCTGTCGCTATCCACATGAAGGGAATGAGAATTACAAGAATCGCACAAGTGCGCTCTTGGCAGGCAATGGCAAAACCTCCAAGTGTGAACGAAAAACTGCCAATCGCCGTTCGGATTCGGCGTTAAACTGTAGGTCCCTCCCTCCCTTTCCCCATCCGCTTGAAATCTGTGCTGTAACATATGTTGGCAAAAACAGTGTTGCATACACAGTTCAAAAACGGGTGAAATATGTGGTATCACAATGGGCCTTTCAGGCCTCCGAGTGTGTCTCTTATAGAGGCAGCCACCGCAACCTAACCTAACCTATTACAAAAATAACAGCAAGAAGGACAGCAAAGAGATGAATCACACCAACAATAACTTTCACATGCAAAAGTCTGAACACATTTGAATCGAATTTCGATGGTCGAAGCTTCAGAGATGGACTTGGACTTGGCACCAAGCAATCATCATATCGCACACCCACTACAAAAGTGACACAACTCAAAATTTTTAATATTTCAGGAAATGCAAAAAACTGTTTTTGAGCTGAATAAACATTTTTTTCTTAAATTACTTATAGACCGTTTAGTAGAAAATCTCTACAGATTATGCTTTAGGATTTGTTACAAAGATTTTTTTATTTTACACTAGAAAATCTAAAATTGATGATATTTTAATTCAATAATTACCGAATTGTTTTAAGTTATGTCACTTTTGCTGAATTTAATAATTATAAATGACAGTTAAAAAGTTGAAAGAAAAATTTTGAAAATTCGAAATAAATTTTTTTATTTGAAAATATACTACTGTGTCCAAAAAATAAGGTGACATTGTATTTATTTTGAAAATTCTTTATTTATTCTTGCAAATCAATTTCATCCCCTTCAAAGTAATCCCCTCCCGATGCAATGCACTTATGCCAACGGATTTTCCAATCTTCGAAACACTGATTGTAGTCACTTTCCGGGATGGCCTTCAGTTCCGTCTTCGCTGACTGTTGACTAAAAAAAAATTAATTCTCCAAATCCTTCGACGCGCGCAGTTTAAATTCAAATGTCACCTTATTTTTTGGACACAGTAGTATACTAAAATTTTAACAACTTTACTTAAAATTAACTTCAACAAAAATTTATTTCGTCAAAAGTTTCACAATTTGAATTAGAACTCTTTTGCATTGAGCTGCACCGATCAAATAGCATCAAACTTTTCGACATGAAGAGAGACCTAACTGTATTTTGGCAACAGTAAACAATAACATATATACTGACCTTTTGCTTATTGGTAGATAGATGCATTGTGTACAGTATTAACACATAAACCTGAGAATTAAAAATTTTGAGTTGTGTCACTTTTGAAGTGGGTGTGCGATATGCAGAATATTATGTCCAAACAGTAGAAGAATGGAAATGGTCACATTTTAGGAGGAGGAGGAGGTCACATTTACAAAAATTATTCTTATCTGGAACCCACAAGGGTGTGACCTTATTTACTTGGATCGATCATCCCGAACCAACAACCTTATTATGGTCGCGCATCCCCTTGAGGAGTGAACAAGGAAAAGTGAAAACTTCAACCCACGACTCTCTAAATTATAATCCAATGCATCAACTCTGAAAAACAGTGCATGTCACAAAAAATCAGTATTGCCGTAGTGACTTAAAATCTGAAGCAACATTTTTAAATTTCACATTTTCATTATCACAGTGGCGCACATCTTTTAACTCCACACCACAATTAGATCGAATTTCCGCTCCATCATCCCGCACATTTGTCTCATAAAATTTCGTAAAATTTTTCCTCCTTCGTTTTTTCTAGTAACAAAAATTAAATTTGACTTTTGCGTTGCTGCAATGTCAGTTTTGTCGTGTCGTGTCGTGTCTCGCCCACTTTTTCTTATTCGCTTGCGCGTTTCTGTTTCTGGCAAAAAAATGCGATTTGCTAAAAACTGCAAAACAACGTCACGTTGAATATATCACTTTTCACATCGTTCTTGCTTATTTTCGCACTTTTCTCTTCTGCACATTTCCAGTTTAACGCTTTGGCTTTTCGTACTTCACTAGTTTGCCAGTAGCTGACAGGCAGCGGTTTGGCTGCGTGACAAGCCGAGCTGCTGCCAGACAGCAAACCAGACAAGGCAGCCATCGGAGAGCCGGAATGGCGCACTGGCAGACTGGCAACGTTTTGACGCTAATTTAGTTTATATTCCGCACTTACTTCAATGACACAAGGAAGCCAGAACAAGGCAGACCGGCTTGTGTCGAGAAGGCGGTTCGAAACCACTTTTCGCATCAGTTGGGGCAAATTGCTTGTTCGGGCAGCCACTTTAAAGCGCCCGACTGCGGCAATGTTGCTCTGAAAAAATTGCATTGGTGCGAAAAATTATTTTTAATTAAATAGTATTCATTAATGCAACTCGTGTTGTCGTTGTTTGCCTTAATTCGTGCACATGTGTTTACTCACAAACACACCCACACACACTTGTATGTCTGTCCGTATGTGCAGATGTTTGTGCGAATGCATCAGCGTAGCCGCATAACTATAAACAATTCATCGCATGCAAAGTTAAAATCTTCTCACCGCAATGCGCCACACCCGCCGCATGTTTTTCATCCGCATTTTCATTTGTTTTTGTTTTATTTTGTTTTTGTTTATTTGTTTTTTTGTTGGCGTAATTGTTTCTGTGTCATAAGCTGCACTTGCAACATAATAAAATTATTAACACCGCAACGAAACGAAAAAGCAATATTTTTGCGCAATTGTCATTTGGCGCGCAAAAAGCTCTCAGGAAAGCCAACAAAAGGCATAAATAAATGCGGTAAATAATGGCGCTTCAAGAATTTAAGTCCTATTGCCGTTGCTATTGAAAAGCCACGCCAAGTGTCAGCGCAGTAATCAACTGTCCACAGTGGGCTAAAAAGTCGACGAAAAGTCGATGCAACGACATGAGAATGCGCGGTGACTAAAGCAGTGCCGCGCTTCCGACGAATTTACTTCGGATGTGAATACATATGTATGTATGTACTTATATATGAATATATACATACATATACATACTCATACAAGCAGTAGCGCACACAGGATTTCACTTTGGGCGGGCTTCTGTACACAACTTTTGAACATAATACCAATTTATGTAACAAACAGATATTTGACGGGGGTTTGAACCCCAAAAGCCCTTGTGTGCGCCACTGCATACGAGTACATGTCAGCAAAAGACAAGACACAACTTTACAGCCAATAGTTGGAACGAATTTTATAGGCTAATTCTTGTCGTCATACTAATCTTTTTAATGGCTACTAAGGCACAATACATACATATTGTACATACATACATACATATACGATTGTGCAGTGCAAACGAAAATGGCAAAAAATATGTAAAGCGGATTAGCAGCTCAAATCCTTTCAACAGATTCGCCGGAATAAAACTATAAAATAAAACCGTTTGCTAATTCGACGCCATAATGCGGCACATTCCACTACTAAAGCCACTTTTTCACAAAGCCATGTTTTAAGCCATTTACGCACACTATTCAAATTAGTGATAATTCAGTGAATTTAACACAGACGTTAACCAGATAATATAAAGTCAAGTAATTTCATACTCTTTGCAGTAACACAACAACTCGCACCCGGCATCACTAAATCCTTCTGATGAAGTGACCACACAACAACCACACAGCACTGCTTCGGCATTTAACATTTTCCCAGTTTGCTTTACTTTCAGCAGCGGTGTTGGTTGGAAAGTATATTTATTTTTGCTGCAATAAATTAATTTAACTAACTAAGCACAACAATAATTTGTTATTGTTATCAGTAGATAGGAAAATATTTGGCACTTTGTCACTGCCGCAACCTGAAGTGTTAAGTACCGAACTTACGAAGAAGAGATCCTCTTGGCTCTAATTCGTACTGAGTGCGGCTTCATTTGCCACACATTTTTGTTTCTGTTTCAACCGTATTGACATATAGACAAAACATTTCATGTATCCATGACTGCACTCTAAAGTTGACAACAAATGTAAAGCCGTTTCTACTCTTTTCAGTGATTGGTGCGTCGAACCGCAATACTGAGGGTCGTAAGTTTGAGCCCAGATTCCGCCGAAACCAAAGACAAGAAACGGATCTGTTGTATGACAATTTTGCAAAAACCCTACAGCCAGTATTTATTGGCTATGATTTCTGTTGTTCATGCACTTTTTGGATGGCCCACGTGTGGATTAAACTTACGAGTAGCAACCCAAATACAATTCAGAGTGAGGGTGAGATCTTTTACACTTTTGACATTTGACTTTGGACATTTCATGCTACACTTTCTGAAGATATGAATAAAATAATAATAAGCCCTGCCATTTTTTGAACTCGTCTAACTTGCTTAGGCGTGTTGATTTTCTCAAGGCTCGAACAGATTTTGAACCAAGGCATCAAGTCTTTTTGTAAATTTGAAAAAGACGAGTATAAAGGGGCCACTTAGTGGTTTCTTTTTAAAAATGCAATAAAATGAACAAAATTAAATTTGTTTTCCATGTATTATGGCTTTATTAGTAAGAGCATACATTCCCATTAATTACACCGTGCGACAAAAATTAAAAAAATTTTTCACACCAGAAAAAATCCATATGGGCGTGAAACTAGAGACCAAACATAGTAATACTGCGTACTCAGTTTTTTATTTCTACATCCTTTGTCCTTTTAAAAGGACTTAAAAAATTATTATCATTATTCTCGCTTCATTGATTTTGTATCTTTTTATTATTTAAAATACTGATACTCAAATAAATCAGATTTTTTGTATTTCATTAGAATTGCAGCTTCCGCTTTTTTTTTAATAACTTTCGAACCAATAAATTTAGAGTTATGAAATTTTGACACCTGGTCAAGGAGATTTTGGGTTTGAACATACTTACCTTTCAAGAAAATTCTATATAAATTTTCAAGGATATATAGGATTAAAATTTTCAAAGGACCTTTTTCATATCTTTTTTTTATAAATAGATAAAAACTCAATTTTATTTAAATTCTTGAGCCTTTCCTCTTTCATTTGATATACATATCGCCATATTCTAACGAGGTTAAGTATTTTTTATATTTTTTTTATTTTTTATCCCCTTCAAAATTTTGAAGTCCTTTTAAAAGGACAAAAGATGTAGAAATGAAAAACTGAGTACGCAGTATTACTATATTTGGTCTCTAGTTTCACGCACATATGGACTTTTTCCAGTGTGAAAAATGCTGTCGCACGGTGTAATAGTAATGATAATAACAATGGTAGGTACCTATTGGTAGAGACGTCTGTTGTCTTTCACAAACAACTCTTTTTATTGAACTTTAAGGTACAGGCTCGCTTAAAAGAAAAATTCTTTGTTTGAAAAGCCATTACAGCCAAGACAGAATATAGAAATCGTTTCTTTATTTATTTATTTATTTAAATCAGAAAAATTATAATACAATTATAATTTTACACGAGAAAAAGTACTGGCTGCCAGGGCCTTCGACTCATTGGTAAATTGCCTTTTTTTTATGAGAGAAAATGTATTAAACTAAGTGTAAAATATTTGCAGATGTAAGGAAGTTTATAAATAGTTCAATGGTTTTATCATCTGTGTTTTTGAGGAGTTGGGAAGGATGATTATTGGGGAAAAATTTTTTGCGTGTTGTGTCGAGATATTTGCAGTCGTTTAAAATGTGGTCAGTGGTTATGGCTGTTTCATTGCAGAAATGACAATTTGGTTTGTTTTCCCCTGTAAGCAGGTGTAAGTGGGAAAATTTACAGTGACCGATCCGAAGTCGCACGAAAGCTTGTAGTGAGTTGCGGGATGCTTTTGCTGGGTATTGCGGTTTAAAGCGGGTTGGGTTGATGGTAGTGTACCGGTGTTGGGTATTTTTCCAAGCGTCAATTCTTGTAGTTTTTAAGAAGTTCATTCCCAATCGAAGTATGTCGTGTTTCTCCACGTATTCGAATGTATGAAGTGGTTGCAGCGTTGAGTTCTTGGCTTGTTTATCTGCTGTTTCATTTCCTGCTATACCGATATGGCTTGGAATCCACATTAGTTTAATTTTGTTGTTGCTGATTATGATGTCCCGTATGAGATTCACTAACCAGGAGTTGTTAGTTTCGTTTAAAATTGCATCGACTACGGAGTTGCTATCTGTGCAGATTACGAATTTCTTTTTTGTAGCGGCTGCGTGTTGTGTTGCTTTTAAGATTGCTGTGGCTTCAGCAGTAAAAATTGAACAAAACGGTTGTAGGAGCCCGATTGATATGGTGTTGCCGTGGTCATCGACAACAGCAAATGAGGTGCTTTCGGCTGTTTTTGACCCGTCTGTGTAAATGAATTCCCATTGATTCGTGGCCATTTTTGCTTTTGTATGAAGGAAGAGTTGTTGGTAGGTTGCGGCGGGTGTTGTGCGTTTAGAGTTTTTGCGGATTTCTAGTAGGAAAGAGTCAAGTGAAAGTTTCCAGGGTGGTGCTTTTACTATCGGTAGTTTTTGTGGTAAACTGGAAAGACCAATTTGTTTGGCGTATTCGAGACATCTGGATACAGTTGACTTCTGACGTAAACTGCGCTTGTGTGTTGCGGCTTTGCGTGCGATCGTGAATAACGTGTTGTTGTTATTGTATAGGAGCTTCGGTATAAGGCGCATTGTAATTTCTTGTATCCTCTCTTCGATGGTTGGAAGTCCGGCTTCAGATAGAATACATATGATTGGCGAGGTTGGAAAAGCTCGAATGCTGCGGCGGACCGCTGCATGGTAAGGTGCGCTGATTCTCTTAATGTGAGTTTTGGCGCAGTGACCATAGATGGCGAGGCCGTAGTCAATTTTTGCAAGGATTAAGGATCGGGTTATATTGATTAGAGTAGAGATATGTATGTGGCTGTGTTTTGAAGAAAAGTATTTTATTAGGTTTAACCTGGAGGCTGTACTCTTTCTAACGTGTTCACATTGGTGCTTAAAGGTAAGTTTTTTATCGAATATTATGCCTAGAATTTTTAACGTATCTACATGTGCTATGTTTACATTTGTGTACACTAAATTTGTGAAGTTACAGTTTATTTTTTTACATATATGAAAGGTTTTACATTTTTCGTATGATATGCTGGCACCTGAGTTCATGGACCATTGTGAGATTTTGTCTAGAACGTTGCAAAATTTTTCTTTGACTTCATCTAAGTTTTTGTGTTTGCTGAATATGAGGACGTCGTCCGCGTAAATGATGTGTTCAATTTTAGTTACTTTATTTAATATTTCTGAGACCTCATTAAATGCTATAATGAAGAGCGTTACTGACAAGGGCGATCCCTGTGGGATGCCGTTATACAAATTATAGGTATTTGAATTACTGTTATTGACAATTACTTTGAATTTTCGATTAGTTAAAAAAGCTTTTACGTAATTGTATATCTTTTTCCCCACTTTCCACTTTGAGAGCTGGTGTAAAACGACGTGAGCTCCAACCCTGTCAAATGCTTTTTCGAAATCCAAGCTGAGTACTGAAATATGGTTTTTTGTGGATAGAGCAGTCGTCATGTAGTATTCGAGGTGGAGAAGTGCGTCTATCGTTCCTTGACCTCTTTTGTAAGCGACTTGGTTTGTGCTTATTAAGTTGTATCTCTGTGCGAACCACATAATGCGCTTTGCGACTATTTTGTCGAGTATTTTGCTCATACAGGGAAGTAGAGAGATAGGTCTGTATCCTTGGGGTGAAGTGGGACATTTGTTGGGTTTTAGTATTGGTACGACTAAAGCTTGTTTCCATATCTGCGGATATATTCCTTGATTTAATATTTTGTTGTAAAGGCCTATTAATCTCTTCTTAAGGTTTGGCGGAAGATTTTTTATTATGGGGTACGAAATTTTATCTTCTCCGGGCGTTTTGCCTTTTGTTGATGCGACAGCTGCTTCATATTCTGGTAGCGAAATTTCGCTTTCGATTCTAGCTGCCTTTTGGGAGGTGTTTGGTTGGTAGCAAGCATTTAGAGTGGAATTTTTGTTTGTGGTGAAACCTTTTGGAAAGTTTTGGTTGGACGAGTATATTGACCAGGTTGAGCCCAGGTAGTTGGCAATATCTTTGGGTTGGAACAACGTGGATGTTGGTGTGTCTATTTGTTGTATTTGGTTGGTTTTGAAGCTGCCTGAAAGCCGTTTGATGTCGGACCAGATTTTTTTGGGGTTGGATAAGGGCGTGATAGACTCCGTAAGTTTTTCGAATGATTTTCTTTTAGCTTGTTTTGATGCTTGTCTAAATTGGGCGTTGGCTTTTTTATAAGCGATTAGGTTGTTAATCGTGCGATTGTGTTTGTATTTAGCCCAAAGGTTTTGTTTGTTTTCCCGAAGTGTGGTTAACTGGGGGTTCCACCATGGTGTACCGCTTTTGATGGAGTGTCTGGATGTTTGCGGTATCGATGAATGTGCTGCATGCCGAATTGCTTTAGTAATGACGGCCGTTTCTTTGTTAATATTATTAGTAGGTGGAGATTTTTCGACGAAGTTGGAGACGAATTTTTGGAACTGATTCCAGTTGGCTTCATCAGTTTTGAATTTTGGTTTAGGTATGTATTTAGTGTTTGTTTGGGTTGTAAGTTTTGTAAGTAGAGGATAATGGTCGCTGCCGTGCAAGTCGCCTAGTGTTGTACATTCCAATTTCGGAGTAATAGAAGCAGAACAAATCGACAAATCGATATGGGTGAAGGTTTGGTGGGTGGAGAGGTGTGTCGGTTTGTTATCGTTGAGGACTGTTAGATTGTTACTTAAAATTATATCTTCTAAGATTCTCCCTCTTGGGTTGGAATGTGCAGATCCCCAAAGGGGGCTCCACGCATTGAAATCTCCAATAATGATTAAAGGTGTGTTAAATTGATTGAGGATCGATGTGATGTCATGAGATGTGACTGCCTGTTGTGGCGGGATGTAGAGGGAGATGATGTGAAATTTGAAGTCGAGTTTTATTTCAATAATAATCGTGGCGATGTTTGATTGTATAGGTATGTGTTTGTGCGGAATGCTTTTCTTGACGAGTACGCCAATTCCTTGTTTGTTTGTATTAATGTGAGATAGATTCGAAAAATAACCACAGTAATTGACCGGTATGTTTGGTATAAAATTGTATTTGAGATGTGTCTCTTGTAAAGAGACAATGTGTGGGTGGTGCTCTTTTATAATAATTTCCATTTCGCTGTAGTTGTTGAAAAAGCCCTTGATATTCCATTGAATGATGTTGAACATTAAGAGAGCGGGAAAAAAAGTAAATGGGGAGAGTTTTACGTATGTGGGGGAGCGTGCAGTTAACGATGGGACAAGTCATTGCGTTACTGACGCGCGTTACTTCCAGCGAGTGTTTTTCTTGGGTCATCTTCGTCAATATTGCAAATATCATCGGAGAGAAGAGAGAGACTGGGGCTTGAGGTGGTGTCGCCGAATGTGACAGGTGATGTGTTGGAATTTAGTATGCGAGTTGGTGTAAATGAACAGTTATACTCTTTGCTTGTTTGGGGCAATGCTGCAGTTTTTGGAGTATACGTGTGTGAGTTTTCTTTATGCGCTTTGTTTAATGTTTCTGCGTTTATGTTGTTGGTGAGAATATTGGTTGAGGTTTTATTTTCTGTTTTGCTGATGATTATATTAGTTGTTGTAGGGTTAGTGGTTGTAGGTTTTTCCTGTTGTAGGATGGAGGCATATGATGATGTGGAGGTTGTTTGTTGTTGTTGTTTAAGAATGTTAATTGCTTGGCGCAAAGAACATTTGTGTATTGTTTTTGTTTTTAGTATTTCTTTGGCTTGTTTAAACTTTTCACAGTCTTTTGATGTTGCTGGGTGTTCAGCAGCGCAGTTAGCACATTGTGTGCGAGTGCAGTTTTCGGGAGAGTGCGGAGGCAGATTACAGGTGACACATGTTGGTGGGCTTTTGCAGTGTTTTGCGGTGTGGCCAAGGCGTTGACAATTTTTGCACCTCATCGGAGTCGGAAAGTATTGCCTAACAACGACTTTTCTCCATGCGATTGTGATTTGTTCAGGCAGATTGTACCGGTTAAAGGAGAGTAAGATTACCCCGCTTGGCTGAGTTTGACCATTTATGACTTTGTTGTACTTGTAGGCCGCTGAGACGCCTTGTTGGCTCAGGTTTTCTATTATTTCTTCTTCTGATACTGAGTTGAGAAACGGAGCGAAAATTGTGCCTTTAGTGGAGTTGAGGTTTGGGTGATATTTTGCACTAATAGCGCATACACCGTTTAGTTTTTTTGTGGATATAAATTTTTCTGCAACATCACTATTTTTCACCAACAGGAGTAAATTGCCACTTCTCAAATCGGTTGTATTTATTATGTCTTTACTTATTTGCTTAAGAGCTTTATCAACTGCAAAGCAGGAGTAATGGGAGAGTGGTTTGTTACTGTCAGTGGCTTCAATGACGATATATTTGGGGTTTGGGAGTTGCTTTGAGGGTAATTGAGGGAATTCGTCGAAGGTTTCAGATTTGTGTGTTTTAAATTTTTTCCTTGGTTGCTCCGAAAGGAGTGCAAACCTGTTA
The DNA here is from genome assembly GCA_964056695.1 of Melieria picta. Taxonomy (NCBI): domain Eukaryota; kingdom Metazoa; phylum Arthropoda; class Insecta; order Diptera; family Ulidiidae; genus Melieria; species Melieria picta. The sequence goes on along the minus strand of OZ057398.1, from coordinate 101,521,938 downwards.
TGGTTTATATCTGGCGGCCCTGGGGCCATTGTAATTGATCGTTTTATCTTTAACAATCAGAGTATATGCACACGGGTGATGAAGGGTAAAGCGAATTGGGTAAACGGTAAATTTGATAAGTAACAACCGAGCGCGGAGAGAACACGACCTGTTAACCGCGAGTGATAGTCGGTGACTGCGTCGTTTCTTTTTAACTTAAAAACTCACTAAGTGGACATAAATTTAACCATTGCAGTTTTACAATTGTTACGCCCACTTTTAACGCTTACGCTTCCTCACCAATGCTGCACTTGCGTTTCCCTATCAAAAAATCACTCTAACACCAAAAGGTTTTGGGTGTGGGGGACTCGCTTAGCAGGGCGAGGCGAGGCGAGCAGAAACGTGCACCAGCGCCAGAGCCAGCATTTCAACACCTTCGCAATTTGCTAGCCTGGGGCACTAGTACGGGCTGCGGCCAACAACAAGCGGCAGACGAAGCGGCGCACGAATTGCCGAAATGCCACAAGCAATGCGAGCGCCCATGCAAAAAACTACTAAATAACACTTTACGCGCTATTTTATTTGCCATTTTCGCAAGAAGACAACATTTGCAGCCATTAACGGCATTTAACGCCGCGCCCCGCCCCGCCCTCCCTCCGCCCGCCCACCACAACCTTTGTAACAGTGCGCGCCTGACGCCCGCCGCCTCGCTCACGGCACACAACAATTGTTGCTAGCCGCGATTGTTGTTGTTGTTGCTGCCGCTTTCTAGCTGGCATTCAAAGCTGAGTAAATGTAGCGCCGCAACAGCAACAAAATACATAATAGCAACAACAATAGCAATGGTAGGTAGCGAATGGTTGGCGCTCAGAATGGAAACGTGGAAGGTGAAAACAATTTAAATTTACCAAGTGCGCAATTTTTGTTGCTGTTGTTATTGCGACGCGTTCTTTTTGCGGCGTTTTGTGCGCTTTGTGTGCCCCGGTTGGGTCTGGTTTGGTTTTCGGAAATTGTCAGCGACATTAAAAGTTGCAGCGGCAGTTCGTCGGATGTGGGGACGAGCGCGAGCCGCCGCACTTAATGCGCGCCGACTACACGGAACTCAACTTAATTTTCAATTTAGCAAAAAGTCGCCGCAACAAAAATGCGGAGAAATCACAACAAATGCGAAACAAAAATACCAACAACAACAAACACTATAAGCGGGACTGTAAAAAAATGTGCAGCACACACCGATTCACTTTGACCGGCGCCCCTCGCCTAGCTCCAGCAGCCGCGTTGCTGCCATGGCGGGCAATTCGAAGTTCGCAGCGGAACCGCCAACGAGGTGTTAAGCAGATAGCGGAAGTGGCAAATATTTTTGCAGTTATTTACGTGGCAAATTGTCACCAAAGAAATTTTCAAGCGGACATTTTTTTATGAAACGCATCGCAACAGCGAACGGCGACAAAAGCAAGGAAGCATGAATGGCCTCAAAGGGTGAACGAAATGTTAAAGAGTGTTGAAAATTTAAAAAGAGGCAAAACAAAAGCAGTGAAGTGAAGAAGTGGCAGGAAAATAAGATTATAATGAACGCGACAAGAAGGACGAACGGCCGGGAGGGAATGGAAGCCGGAAGGTCGGTGTATGGGTTTTATCGGGTAAAACAGCGTAATTTATTTAATTCATAATTAATCTTAATAAGAAAATAATTGACTGGAAAAGAATTTGTTTTACGATTTTTTGTGGCAGAAAGTTAGGTAGGTGGAGAAAGGAAAATTTCAATAATAAGTATTAATATCAACATAATTAAATGGAAAGTGATTTTTTACAAGTGATTGTTGTTCTCAATTACTAAAAAAAACTTCTCTTCCAGAAAAGCTTCTAAAGTGCTCTTAAAGTTGCAAACTCTAGACTAGACGATAGAAATCTCAGTGCTGAGCACTCAGTCAGGATTCGAGACTCCGACTCAGACAACACCAAATAGCAGGGACCGAAAATAACTGTTATTTTACAATTTTCAAATCAAAAAGGCATAACGAAAAAATTATCGGTGGCCTTTTTCAAATATACCATTATGATCGTAATGGCCTCAGCTTCACGAATATTAAACACCTTTTAAATTTTTGACTTTTACTATAAAAGTTAAAATTAACTGTTATTTTGTGCCTTTTATTATTTCAGGCAAAAATAACTGTTACTTTTGGCTCTTATTTTATCGGTCAAAAATAACAGTTATTTTGTGACTTTTATTTTTTCGGCCAAAAATAACAGTTATTTTGTGACTTTTATTTTTTCGGTCAAATATATCAGGCAATTTGAATCAGGCAAGTCTTATAGCTCAAAATTTGGGGTCTATTTAGACGAAAAAAATTGTATCAATCGTTTTTTAGTCGGTCAAACGGCCTCGGAAAAAATTCAAATTACCTGATATATTTGACCGAAAAATAAGTCACAAAATAACTGTTTTGACCGAAAAAATAAAATTCAAAAGTAACAGTTATTTTTGCCTGAAATAATAAAAGGCACAAAATAACTTTTATTTTTATCGGTAAAAATAAAAGTTAAAAGATAACAGTTAAAATCTGACTTTTTTGATAAAAACCATAACCGGTACGGTCCCTGCCAAATATAGGAAAATTAGTTTTTGTTTTTGCGACTGCGACCCTCTGACTTGAACGACAACGCTTCAATCCCTTAGCCGCGTCTGTAGAACATATTCAATTTACCAAATCAGCGAAAGCGTTTTAAATTCAGGCATATTTATTTAAGCAATACTCATGTCAACAATCCCAAATACAGTGCTATTTTTAGCCAAAGTAACCAGAAATTGTTTTTGAAATTCGCCGTTCAACATGTCATGTAACGAAATCAATTATTTCACAGTGGGGGAACACGGAAAAATCGCAATTCCCTGGTGAAAGCTACAGCATAATTCACTTACTTACGGCCGCAGCCAAAGCAAATTTATGATCGCGCGACAACAACACACGCACGACATGCTTCAACAGTCGCGCCCCGCTCGGTCAAAGCGCACCGCCATTTCAGCTGTCAAAGTAACAAAATCAAAAACATTTTCAATTTAAATACAAACGTGCGTGCCTACAAATGTCAACGACAGGCGGCGTCTGGCTCGACTTGCTGTCTGTTCAGGACACCTGCCGGCATGCGAAGCGGAGCGTGGAGCATGGAATGTGTAGGCACTTCACTGCGTCGTGGCCAACGCCGAGCGACAGCCTGGCACGGCAGACAGTCGACACTGAAGTGAGTGTGCGCGCAAGCACGCTTCAGCAGGCCGTCAGCAAGCACTTCCATATGTCACGCATACGTCACGACTTCCTGCAGCGCCCAACTCCCGCACATGCACACTTATACGCGCGCGTGTGTTTGTGTGTGCAAACATGCGACAGCTACAACTGCTCACTAGAGGTGGTGGAAACTGTCTCCAGTGGCTGCAATGCAAATGGAAGTTGAATTAACTCTCGGCCTAGTGACTACTTGCACGTGAAGAGCGCCAGCGCACAGCGGCCGTGCCAGCGTCATGCTGTCAGTGAAATCGGGCAAACGTCACGATTTTATAATAACATACTTTTTGCAACTTTTTTGCTACACTCTCGCAGCTGTCAGCCCCCTGCGAAGGCGCACAGTTTTGGCCCTGCCGGAAGGGGCTGCCGAATGGCAGCGTGTCAGAGTGATAGAACAACAACCAGCTGGGTGCTTTCTTCACTTTAAAGTCCTTTGTTTCACGTTCGTCGTGCAACTCGGCACCTGTCAGCCGGGCTGGCCGTCTGCCGGTCGCCAGTTCAGCGCGCAGAAGCAGCTAAGCCATGCGGTTCCATTGAACATCGAAAAGGTGGGCTGAGCTAACCCACCCAGTTCCACTCGAGTCTGTGGTCAGCGTTCGGTTTATGCTAAACGCACTTATTTAGTTTCCACTCGCACCGGAAACGGATGTTGTGGCCACCTTCTGTGTAAACAGCAATAAACAAGGAAACTCACAGACACGCACACAGCAACAAACAACCACACACACAAGCCCACACATGCACACACAGACCCACAGCGTTGCATACGAAACAAGGTATCGGAGCCGAAGCGGTGGCGGCGATGGTGGGCGGGCGGTGAGGCCCAGCAGGCAAGTGAGACAACATCGTTCGATTGTCATAAATCACAACGGCTCCGCTGCGATTTTATGTGTGATAGTTGGTTGCCGCCACAGTGCTGCATGCGGCGGTGCAGAGGACGATGCTCGCTTGGTGCCGTGTTGGTGCGCTCGACTGTTCGACTCGACTGCGCTGCTTGCTGCTTTGCTTGTTCTAATGTCACATATGTTTACCGACAGTCAAACGTGTGTGCTTGTCGCTCTGTGCGGTGTGCGATTTTCTACGTGCCGCTGATAATTAACTTCGAATTCGTTACGAAATATGGTAAAAGTTTCACGCTTTACCCAAAAGCGCCACAGCCGTTGCGCGTGTGGTTTCGTTCCAGAGTTTGTGTGTGTGTGTGTGTGTGTGTGTCGCTGTTGTGGAAGCGCTGGCCGCGTTTGCGAATTTGCAAAATAAGCAACAAAAATTGCTGTGCTTCGACATATTCTCTGCGACAGCAACAACAACAGATGAAGAAGTGCCAAATTGTTTTGTGTAGTGGGATGACAGAGAAACGAGTATGAAGTGCAATAACTACTTCAACCAACCTACAGGGATTTCAAAACTCAATCACATAAACCTAGCAGATGCTGCTCAAACGAATTGATCGTCCACATGTGGCTGCAGGCAAATGCAGCTTAATACAGATCGTGGTAGGTGCCTTGGATGTCAAGCTAAACTAAAATGGGTTTGAATCTCGACTCAACCAACATCAGTAAAAATGTTGCAGTTTCGGCAAATGTCACATATCCAAATCTATAGTTAGTAAGATCATTGTCCCGAATATTTGTTGCAGTTATGTATTGCGACAATGTTTGGGCTATCGGGCCGAGATTCTTGGCCCTTAGCCAGTTCTGTCACTTCCTCCTGCAACCATGCGAACTACAGCAAGTGAATGGGTTGCTTGAATATATAAACAAGTATGGCTGGTCGAGAGCAGGACTGCAGATGGAGACTTATACGGCCTGCCATATACGTTTGTCATTCCCGTTCCTAGCTGAAAGGGTCTTCTACTGTAACTGGTCAGTGTAATGGCGAGTTATTTTCTATGGGTTAAGAACACTAGTGAGTTAAGAATATAAAAGAGTTTACTCTGCCCAACTTGTGCGGAGGATGATAGCAAGCGAACCACTTTTTGCGTGTCTAACCAGCTTTCATTCGAATCGGTTTTGACGCTGTAAGAAGGGATCACCTTGGGAGATCTACAACTTATAACTACTTAACCGTCTGCCTGTCCCTTGCTCAAAATTGCGTTCGCTGTCATTTGGGGTCAGGATGACCCAACCAAACGGTTATATAATTTACTGACAAAACATGAAGAAATGTTACACATAAATCACAAAAGAAAAAGGGAAAGCCCCGAAAAGTGTTTTTTTCGATTTGTTATTGGGCTGTAAGCGCGATTAACACTAAATAACACAAGTAGACGAGCGCACAAAACCGCTGAACTGTTTTTTTAATTTCACTTCCATTCCATCTTCCCAAGTATGATAAACACGCATTAATGTCCCTTATTGCACGCAAACTTAGGGTTTATTACGAACTTTAATACTTAAGGCTTATAATGAAGCTTCGCCGTTTTGACGACGCCTCACAGAATTTACTACTCTCAAAAGTGTATTTCTGAAAAATCAGTATTGTTTTCTTTTTTAAATTTTTAGATCAACTAAAAAACTAAACTAAAACCTAAAAAATATATTTTTTAGGAATTGAGCTTTATTTCAAAATCAACCAGAAAACTACTGCAGCATTAAAATTTGTACAACGGTTCGTAATTAACGCTTAAAGGACTTCGTCTAGGTTGTGTATTTTTTTCAATGTTTAAACAAATGTGTAACTAAAGTTATCTGACACCAAAATTAATGTTGATATATCTATGGATTTGGGATTATTGGGACTGTGTGTGAACGAGGGGTGACAAGCTATTTATGAATATACAAGTATGTTTGCCCCCCCGCCCCCGCCTAGTCCACCAGAATTGGTCAAATATTCTAGTATTGTAGTTATTTATTCCGAAAAAATCAAATTCATTGCAAAAGTTTCTTTTTCATTTTACGTACCTACAATAAAGTGATAAAATTTTTCTATAGCCCGAAATTCCATCGTAACATTTACAACAGAAAACTAAATACTTCAAGTGAATTCATTTTGCCATACAGGTTCATAGGTACTTACTTATCATACCTATGCTTTGTTCTGGGACATATGTGGAAAAATTTTAGGGGCACTTCTGAGCAGATTGACGAAGAAGAAGGAACGTTCAGAATTCCTCTTCTAACGTTGCGAACTTTTACAAGCTCCATAAAAGAAACTAACTCAAGAAGAAGTTAACTAACCAGTAATATGTACTTTCATCATTCTAGAGAACTTGACACCCAGGAAAGGGGCTAGCTGAGGACTATGATTGGTGTTCTAAGAAAGACTCATCTGGGTGAGTGGTTTTTGATAACCTAAGAGATCTAACCGATAAGACTATTTACAGTCTATTAAGCTCTGTTGGAACGAGTCCGAAAAATTGTGGTCCCTTCAGCCTTTGGCCCTTTGCACTCTTCGAGGCAGCCACAATGGCCTTCCTTGCTAAGTAAAAGCTACAAGAGAAAAATGAGAATTAGATACGTAGAACTAAAAAATATGTAAATAAATGTAGAGGTGTTTTATTTTCTTCGGTAGAACTCAGTCTGCAAACTTTGTTGTCCGATGTTAAATTAAGTCAACAATATTGTAAACGAGTTACAGCCTATTATGACTTTGTATATGTTGTTTGATTTGACTTGTAAAGCTTTCGAATTTTCCTCTTGGAGGCAAGAATGATATTTACTTGTGGCATAAACAAATACAATTAAATTCTTCATTACGGACAGCCCTCCTTATAACCGGACAGTCCTTATAACCGGACAAATTTCATAGACACAGCAATTTCATTAATTTTTCCATAAAAAAAATCATTCCTATAACCGGACGCTCTAATAACCGGACGCGGACACTATATTTTAAACAATTTTGATTAAAAAATTTCTCATAAACGGACAAAATTCAAAACTATGCCCAACCAGTTTTTACAAATCTGTACTACCCTATAATACAAATCTCACTCTTATTTGAAAATGAATATTCGAAATTAAAACAATCAACCATTACAAAATTTGTTCAACCAAAGCAGTACTAAAATTTAACGACTTGTACTTTGTATGTACTTTGCCGATATGTACATGTAATAAATATTAATTAAATATTCAACTTTCATAAATTCGTACAAATATTAAATAAATAAACGAGGAACACTTGAATACAATTTGAACAAATTTTTTGTGCCCCTCCCCCATAAGCGGACATCTCCCATAACCGGACAAAAACACTGCGACGGCGAGTGTCCGGTTATAAGGAATTTCACTGTACATTTAAATATCAAAAGCTATCGTAGAAATAAATAATTAAAACATTTTTATTACTACCGAATATAATAAATGTTAATAAATAATAAGTAAGTAAATGTTAATAAATCAGTTTGTTTTACTAAGACGCTTATGAAAAGTTATTAGGAAAATATGGATGGAAAATCTATCATGAAATCAACACACACATTCCTTTTAACGACTTAGAACTTAGAGAGAGCGGGAGAGTTCCATTACATCCACAAAACTTCTTAAACGGATTCTTCACTTTGATTGCTCAGAATCCTCAAAGCTAGTTGTGCAAAGTTATTCTCAAAGACAACTATGTAAGTTTGAAAGCTATTTATAGCAGGGACCAAAAATAACTGTACAATTTTCAAATCAAAAAGGCATAATGAAAAAATTGTCGGTGGACTTTTTCAAATATACCATTATGATCGTAATGGCCTCAGCTTCAGGAATATTAAACGCCTTTTAAATTTTTGACTTTTACTACTAAAGTTAAAATTAACTGTTATTTTGGGCCTTTTATTATTTCAGGCAAAAATAACTGTTACTTTTGATTTTTATTTTATCGGTCAAAAATTACAGTTATTTTGGAACTTTTATTTTTTCGGTCAAATATATCAGGTAATTTGAATTTTTCCGAGGCCGTTTGACCGACTAAAAAACTATTGATACCATTTTTTTTCGTCGCACAAGTCTTATAGCTTGTGCGGTCTGCTGAGACGAAAAAAATGGTACCAATAGTTTTTTAGTCGGTCAAACGGCCTCGGAAAAAATTCAAATTACCTGATTTATTTGACCGAAAAAATAAAAGTCACAAAAAAACTGTTATTTTTGACCGATAAAATAAAAGTCAAAAGTAACAGTTATTTTTGTCTGATATGATGAAAGGCACAAAATAACTTTTTTTTGTCGGTAAAAATAAAAGTTAAAAGATAACAGTTAAAATCTGACTTCTTTGCTAAAAACCGTAACCGGTACGGTTCCTGATTTATAGTTCTGAGCTGTAGAGGTTCTGGGGCAAAGCTGCCATATGTGACGGTTTCTCATAACATGTCCAAGTTTACAGCATTTTTTTGTAGTCACTCCTCTTCTAAGATGTCAAACTGGGGAAATCAAAATTCCATTTGAGTTTAGAATAAATCTTTTTACGATAAACAGAACTTAGGTAAGTTTAGGTTCGGTAAGCTGCAAAGCCGGGATGGACTATTTTAGCCCTCTCAAATAAATTATTAGACCACAACAATTTGATTGATATTCTAACAGTTGTCATTTTTTTCAAATTTTAATCTAGGCCGATGCAAAGCTTTCGTGGTAAACATAAATCATAAATGAACCTCGCCGCATACTTCCAGACAAACTTTATCAACAGCAAATATTAAAAACTGTCACACTTGCATATGTCCAACAAAATGTCTGTCAGTGTTTCAGAAACTTTTCCAACACACATACACACACACACCCACACACCGCCACACACTCTTTCAGCAACTCGACATAAAGTTGAAACACGAATAAAACAAAATAGACATGTGTAAACAATCGTCGTCCTGCACCGCGACAACCATAAAATGTTTTAATAAAAGGCAACAGCAACGGCAACAAATATTCACAGTTATGTATGCGAGCAAAGAGAGAAATTAATAAAAACGGAAAAAGTTAAGTTTTGAAATGCCAAAAATGTACACCAATGCTTTAGGAACTTTTTAATACGGCACAACTGCTCGACAACAGCACCAGCAACAACAACAACAACGACAACAGCAATGACAAATTGAAAATGGAAACAAGTTCATTGAGTGAGCGCGCGCGGGGAAATTGTTTTCATCAGTGGCACACAAAATGTCCGAAATATTTCTAATAACTCAAAAAATAATCTCTCGCTGTCATTTGGCATCGCATGCGGTGGTCCGAATTCCGGGCATTAATTTTTATTGCGTCGCATTCAATGGCGAAATTACATACAACCCGACATTACGCCCGAATTCCGAAACCGAAATGCCAATAGTCATAGCCAACGTGCACAATGCGGCAGCGGAATTAAGTAATGACGTTTGTGTTAGTTGCAAAGCGCAACAATAAACTTCGTCCCCGCCACGACCGTGGCGGGCAGTCATCGCGCTGGTAATCCACCAGTCGCGGTGCACTCACAACAAACAACGAAACAAGCCACACCGAACGGCACAAGACAAACAAAAGCGCGGCGCGGCGCGGGGCTGCTCAAATTTGCTTAAAAGCCACGTCTCGCGCCGCCCGACGGTGCATGCGAACTGCCGCGTGCAGTGAGCATTTTTATGCGACTTTTGCTGCACGAATTTGAATGTGCTGTGTGCATGTCGGTTGGCGCATTGGTGCCTGCCGAACAATAGACACACGTCCACGGGCAGCATTTGCATTGCAGCGCAAAACTTTAAAATCGCCCCCTCTCCCTGCCCCCGCTACTACACTCGCTGCGGTGCAGGTTTTCGTCCACACACTGAGCAAAAGGTGCAGTTCAGGGGGCCGAAACAACCCATGGCAGACTGCACTGGATGAACCAACGTGCGAGTAGAGCGAAAGTTGCAGCACTGAAATGATGCTCTGCTGGGATGAGCGTGAGCGCCGAACAAAGGAAATTTGTGTCAATAAAATGAAAAATTTTCCAACTTGCAGCGAAATTGGGGAATAAACTTGCCCGAGAAGCAATCAAAGAAGTAAACAAAACAAGATAACTCGGCGTCGGTGGAAGCGGCGCTGAGCGGTTTTGGCATTTCGCATTTGCATTTCGCAAATTGTGGAATTCCAATGTTACTTGGACATTTTGCTAGGAATTGATGCATGAGGAAATTTCTGGTAATTAAGGCGAAGGTGGGGGCAGAGTTAACCAAAGTTAAGATGCCAACAGAAGTTATGATTGTTGAAGAATAAAAACTCGACATTTGTTATTTGCTATTCTAAGAAAAAAGCGAATGCGGACAAATCTGCTTCCATGTTGACTAAAAGCACAAAATAAACAGTGTACTTTTACAATTATAATGTTTGAATAATTTTTATTTTTTTCTTACTAGAGTATCTCTGCTGAAAGTTGAAGGCTTAGTAGTTGTAGAACTTAAAACCGATTGCATTGTTTTATCATTTATAAAATTTATTAATTAATGGCTTTTACTTGGGAACTTTATAATATTGTTACGAAAATTAATTCTGCCACCTATCGCAGTCGTAATTCGTTTCTCTGGATTGTGCTTGAAAATAAAACACACTAACATTCTTCAACGCAGTTCCAAACTAGTAGTCACTTTATTTCAAATTTTACACTCTACTGTTTCTACTTGTTACTTATTGCACTATCCGCCCTACTCCGTGTGGCACTGTCGCTTGCGAAAACCAAACTATTCCCCCTGCGCTGTACACGGCTTCCTTTTATACCTGTTTGCTTGTATCGCCGATCGCTCTCGCATATTCTAATTAGTCTCAAAATTTCCAGTATCATCGCGTGTCATCTCTGCAAATGTTCTAGCAAAATTACCATGCCCCCAAAAGTATGCCAACTCTCAAGTCGTATTCTAATTTTTCTTCCTTTCCAGTGCCTTGCAAACTGCACAGTGACAGTAAGCATTATCGTCACAATATCCTCAAACCAAATACCATATAACTCTAAATGTTATATGGCATGGAGTTATATGGTATGGAGTTCTATGCTGAAACTAAGTTCGTGCTTCTGGCTAATCCTGCAAAGTCAATTTAACTCATCAAAATTGTGTTCGCAAATTTTCACAGATGCAATTTTCGCCGCTAAGATTCCTTCGGAGCCCTGCGCCGTTTTATGTCAGCCTTGTGAGGACGACTTGCGCGCAGAATGCTCCTCTTTCCAGAGCTTTGGTCGAGCTCAATGGACTGTCTGTGTCCTTGGACCTCGATTTTGCGCTTTCCAAATCAAAATTTTTAGAGTGTCTTAACCTTGCCTTTAACTAGTTTTAGCGCCTTAGTATTTAAGGAAATTGTTATAGTCTGTAAGAATTGTTATTCATAGACTGAATTTTTAAAAAATATAAAAATAAAATAAATAAATAAAAATAAATTCGTTTAAACCAAATCTATTCTCAAAACCCACTCCCAGCGTTGCCGTTTTCACTTCGATCAAAGTGTTTGACTTCACTTTTATGCCGAACACTTCGACACTTTCACTTTAACCAAAATACTTAGATTTTCAGGAATTAAGTCACCTGAATGTGAATCAAACTGCATTTCAAACACCGTAACCAATGATTCGTAACCATTACCGCACAATAGTGCCACAACAAAAACGGTATTCTCACAATCCAAATTAATAAAAAATCCTACTAGAATAGTTCCTGTAATATTTATAAAATACTAGCTGACCCGGTGAGCTTCGTCTCGCACATTTGTTTTTTTTTTTTATAATGAAATGCGTGAGATGGCGAATCTATGGCGATGCCAATTGACGAAGAAGACCAACTGAAGTAAGAGGAACTATTAACGCAAATCAGCAATGTTGCTGCTAAGTTTCAGTAAATAAATGCACTGCGCTTGAACCAAGTCAATTTTAAAAATCAATTTTTATCATTTTTACTTACGCCACGCCCCCTTGTTCAATACCATCCCTCTGTCGAAAGATATGAATAAATGATAGGTTCGTACTTAGTTTCATTGCTGTGCGACTTATAGTTCAGCGGAATATTTGGGTCACAAAATATGTGCCACGCCCCTTGTCCAACGTCCATCAAATCTCACCAGTAGAATGATTCATTTATGCGACGACGGGGTACTAAATTTCAGTTTTGTACGACTTACAATTTCGAAGATATTTTATATTAAAGATTTGGTTTGTGTGAGTCGTGCCACGCCCCCTTGTTCAATACCCGCAGCCCTCCCTCTGTCGAAAGATATGAATAAATGATAGGTTCGTACTTAGTTTCATTGTTGTGCGACTTATAGTTCAGCGGAATATTTGGGTCACAAAATATGTGCCACGCCCCTTGTCCAACGTCCATCAAATCTCACCAGTAGAATGATTCATTTATGGGACGACGGTGTACTAAATTTCAGTGTTGTACGACTTACAATTTCGAAGACATTCCATTATAAAGATTTTGCTTGTATGGGTGGTGCCACGCCCCCTCGTCCAGTACCCGCCCCATTCCCTCTGTCGAAGGACATGCCTAAATAGTAAGTTTGTAGTGAATTTAATTGATGTGTGAAAAGGTGCCCGCCCCGTTTTCCTAAAATTTCCTTTCATACAAACCTTGTTCTAACAACTACGAATACAACAAAAAAAAACAACCAATCGGTCCAGCCGTTCTCAAGTGATTCGCGGTCAAATATGGCAGGGGTTTTCCGAATTTTCAATTCGGCCCAGCCGATTTCGAGTCGTAGCGAGACTAACGCACGGCAATTAATTTTTTTATTCTTGTATGTACTACTGTGGGCAAAAAATAGTAAGACTTTTTCATTTAAATTTCGCGCGGAAACCCATTCGTCGAAATATTTTTTTTCTAGGTTGGTATGACTGTCTGTATGACATCTGTGCCAAATGTCACATCAAAATAATCATTAGTGTTTAGTATACGTCTTTCTGAAGTACAGAAAGTGCATTCGGCGATTTTTACAATGAGTGAAATTATTCAACAAAGAAGTTCCATTAAATTTTGTGTGCGGAATCAAATTTCTGGTGCCGAAACGTTCAGAATGTTGCAAATGTCGTAAAAAGAGGCCGGAATTGTGGCCGACAACTCTTGGTTTTTGCACCACGATAATGCACCGTCGCATACTGCATTGATTCTTCGTGAGTTTTTCGCCAAAAATTCAACCAAAATCGTCCCACAACCACCGTATTCGCCTGATTTAGCTCCGTGTGACTTCTGGCTGTTCAGCAAACTCAAACAACCGCTCCGGGGAAACCGTTTTGAGTCAATTGAAGACATTAAACGTGAATCGCTACGCGCATTGAAGGCTATTCCGGAAATTGACTTTTACAACTGTTTCGGGGATTGGAAAAAACGTTTGCACAAGTGTATTGGGGCCGGGGGGGACTACTTTGGAGGAGGACGAAATAGATTTGGAAGAATAAATAAAGAATTTTAAAATTATGAACAAAGTCTTACTATTTTTTGCCCACAGTAGTATATAGAAGAAGAAGATGGGCTGGCCATAGCAACAGTCTTCCGTTTTTTATATACTCTCAAAACATCTCTATTGGATCAAGGCATCTCTATCAAAATACAAATTGCTTAGAGTTCGTCAATAATAATAAGTCTAATGGTTATGAGTAACAATGCTTTAATATCTTTCTTAAAACTTCTCTATCAGATGAACTAGGAAAACACAGATTAATTTGATTCGACACATTAGACAAAGAATTACGAGTTTGAGTTTAATTAGCTGGCCATAACAACCAAACTAAATTTTCGTCGCCTCTCAAAGCTTCTCTATCATATAAACTAGAAAATACGTACCAATTTGATTCAACGAATTAAACAAAGCCGACGAACTAAACAAATTTAAGTTACTTAGCTGGTCATAACAACCCAACTAAAGTTTACTTACTCTCCCCTGTTAGACCAAGCTGCAAAACAAAAATAATGTTGCCGCTTTGCCAAAGCAGCCAAAGCGCTCTAAGTTTGAATACCAACCCGATGAACACCAAACAAAAAAATTATTATCGTCTGGCGCCATCGCGCTGTCTACGACCAAAATAATTGCCACGCACAGCATCTCAGTTTGCTGTTCAGCTTCCGAAGAACCGACTGGGGCCCCTCTCTCTCTCTCTTTTGGAATCATCAGCTCAAACAACGCGTGTCTGAGGATGAAGATGAATATTTTTAACACAAATCAAGGCCAGCCGAGCACAAGAATTTTTCACTACGAATTCGTTGAATCCCAGTCGTAGGTAGTGTCGCACCAAAGCTAACTTTAAGCTCTTATTTGGTTTGATTATTCGACAATCTCCGATTGTTATTGTACCAACAGTTTTCATTCAGCTTTATTAAGATTTAACTTAACTAAAATCATCTCACATCTCATCTACATTTTAGATTAGACATCAGTAAAGAACAAACAAAATTTTTCTTGTATATTTCAATATAATTAAATTAAATTTAGTACAAAGAAAATTTCCCAAAAAATGCATCTAATATTAATATCATAAGAGACAATACCAAGAAATTAATTAAGCAAACCATTAAAATTCAGTGTCAGGGGCCAACAATTTTATTTCGTCAAACATTTCTCAATATTTTCCTTTATTCTAAATTTACCATTTCTTGGGAACATAAAAATGTATTCTCTCACATTTTCTTTTCCTACAACTTTAAGGGAATCAATATTTCAATTAATACTGTTTGTCTGCCATGTCCTTAAACCAATAATGCAATGATTTTGCAGAATCACGAATCTGAGAAGAATTGAATTAGAATTCTGGAAAGCAAATTTCCGCATAATTCACTTGTCACATTGCTAAAGCTACGCAAATATTTGACTACGCAGTTTTGCCTGGACGCAAATCAGAAATTTTTATTTGAATTGTTATAACTGATTATTGCAAAAGCAAATTGATTCAACTCCTTCTTCGACTTGCCATCCAATCTATAAAGCGACCCACATGTATTATGCACCTGAAATTGCTGAAAGTTTCATGGCCTCCAAAATTGGCAAAGCATACAGAATAATGGCATTTGCTGAGCGCGCGCCTGTTGCACGTACGCCGATCATAAATCCCGCACGCCCACCGCACAGCAGCCAGGAAGTGGAATTGCCCGCAATGCAAAAAAGCATATCTCAAAATTTAAAGGGCACATAAATTCAGTGCAGCATTTTGTTGGCGCGAAATAAGCGGCAACAATTACCGTAAACAAAATATTTTATTTTGTGAGCAGCGGGCAACTCCGGAACAACATAGCCGCAAGCAACAACAGCCGACAGTGTAAATTACGCTTCGTTCACAAGAAAGTGGAGCTAACAGGAGCAGGGACGAGAACGCTGTATCAGACTGCTGGAAATTGTATATAGCTGCGTGACAGAGTGTTGACTGCAGCATTATGACGCCAGAGTTGCCAGATGAGTTAGTGAAGAATGTGAACTAAACTACTCGATGCATAGTTATTACTAGAATTGGGATAATACAGGATCTATTGATAGCTTAGTCTAAATAACTGCGTTAACCCTTTCGCTATTTTGTTGCCATATGGCAAGATGCTACTTTGTGGACGTCTGCATCCTCTATGGTTGCAAGAATACATTTTTTTGTTGGTCTTTAGAATAGTTTGAAGTTTTAGGAAAAATACGAAATTAATAAACTGAATATTAAAGTTTAAAGAAGAGAAGTATACACGTTTTTTTAATGTTATATCTTGACATAGTAAAGGAAGAAGAAGCAGGAAAATTAGATAACTTTTTAATTTGAAGTTTTCTTTCAATTTAGATACTTTTTTTTAATTTTGGCTGAAGTAAATGAAGAAATATTCAAATTTTCGTTATGCGTAAAAAGTTGTATATTTCAGTAATTATTACAACCAAAACGATGTAGTTGATCTCATAGAAAAACACTCTAAAATACAGGGTCCGAGTATAAAAATTAAAAAATTTCTTATGGGATGTTGCTTCTTAGCCCAGACGTCTCGCGCTGCTTTGATATTTTTAGATCCAAGGTGGTTGAAGTCTGTCTTGCCAATATCCCGCTCAATTCAACGAAAAGGTATAAACTGCCATGGCATACCAAGAGTTTGAGGAAGCTTAAAAATCTGAGAAACAAATTTTTTCGCAGATTCAAAAAAACGGGTGACGTTAATTCTCTTGTTATGTACAAACATTATTCAAAGGAATTCAACTGTCTGGATAAATTTTTATACAAAAATCACATCTTAAATTTTGAAGCTAATATAAAGTCGAACCCGAAAGCTTTCTGGCGTTTTATCAAGTCGAAGAAAAATTGCTCAAATATTCCCTCTGCTTTATTTTTTAATAATAAGTCAGCCAACTCTGCTGCAATGGCAGCAAACCTTTTCGCTGAATTCTTTAATTCCAATTTTATCCCCAGTACTGAAGCCCCGGATGTGTTTTCATGCTGTCAGGAATCATCATTGGATTTTGGTTCGTTATCGCTATCCTCCGGTGATGTAGAAAACGGGGTTGCTCGGCTCAGGTCCTCTTCCCAAACTGACGTTGATGGTCTATCGGCAGTACTCTTTAAGAACTGCGCCTCGCTCATTCATCCGATAACCATGATTTTCAATAAATCGCTAGCCTCTGGCGTTTTTATAGATGACTGGAAGCTAGCATTTATCACGCCAATTTTCAAGAGTGGGAACAAAAATGATGTGTGTAACTACAGGCCTATTTCCAAACTATCGACTGTTTCGAAGCTCTTTGAATGCGTTGTGAAGGACAAATTATTCTTCGCTGTAAAAAGTCTTATTTCTCCGCATCAACATGGGTTTATTCCTGGGCGGTCCACTGTGTCCAACCTGGCCGCTTTCTCCGAAGATTGTTTCACTGCTTTTCGGAAAGGTTCTCAAGTGGATACAATATATACTGACTTTTCCAAGGCCTTCGACAGGGTGTCACATTCGATCCTTGTAAAGAAACTTCAATTGTTGGGTTTTCACTCAGCTTTCTTAAAATGGGTCAAGTCTTATCTAAGGAACCGTCAATGTGTGGTAATTGTTGACCATGTTCGCTCTGACCCCTTTGTAGCCTCCTCTGGTGTTCCACAAGGTAGTATCCTTGGGCCATTGCTCTTTGTCTTATTCATCAATGACATAAGCAGTTGCTTCATGACGGCAAACTTTTTGCTCTATGCTGATGACCTTAAAATTTATTACGAAGTTAAAAACTTGTCAGATGCTCAGTTGCTCCAGGCGGACATTGACAATGTCCACGCCTGGTGCAGTAGTAATTGCCTATCTTTAAACATCAGCAAATGTCATTATTCGACCTACTCTAAGTGTCCAACTGTCCTGAAAACTTCTTACTGCATTTCCAATTTCCCCTTAAAGTTGGTATCAGAAACCAAAGACTTGGGTGTAATCTTTGATCCAAAGTTCTCGTTCTCCAGCCATATTAATTCCACTATTTCTAAGGCTTATGCTATGTTGGCGTTTGTAAGGCGCAATAGCTCAGAATTTTCTGACCCATACACGCTCAAATTGCTCTACACCTCTTTTGTCCGCTCAAAGCTCGAATATGCGTCTTTCATCTGGAGGCCCTATCATATCTGTCACATTAATCGTATTGAGCGCCTTCAGAAAGTTTTTCTTCGTTTCGCCCTGCGCTCTCTTCGTTTCGTGGAACCGTTCCCCTCCTATACAGCGCGGCTTAAACTTATAAACTTAAAGTCCCTTCAATGCAGGAGAACTATCCTATCTCTTTCTTTCGTTTTCGATATAATTAATGGCTCTGTAAACTGTCCTGCTCTGTTAGGCAGGATTTTCTTTAATTCGCCACTGAGATTCCTTCGGAGCCCTGTGCCGTTTTATGTCAGCTTCGTAAGAACGACTTATGCGCAGAATGCTCCTCTCTCCAGAGCATTGATCGAGTTCAATGGACTTTTTGTGTCCTTGGACCTCGACTTTGCGCTTCCAAAATCCAAATTCCTTGAGTCTCTCAACCATTCCCTTAACTAGCCCACGTTGTATTTTCCTTTAGAGGCTTTTTTGTTTTTTAGTCTTAGTGCCTTAGTATGTAAGGACATTTTTGTATAGTCTGTAAGAATTTGTTGTTCATAGACTGAATTAAATAAATAAATAAATAATATAACCACATAGAAGCCTAAGACGTAAAATTTAAAATTTTAACTTTTCCCAGTAAAAACCTGTAGCGAAAGGGTTAAGCCAGCTTGGCTAAAAATATGTGTGTTTTTTAAATATTTAAGAAAACTTGTATTTTTCTAATAATCATAACTCAGTCAAAAAGTTTATAAAATTTTTATTATTTATTAATGGCATCAAGGATGATCAATTCTTTGACTGAATAAAAAATAACAAAAATAAAAGTGATTTGAGGATAACAAAGTCCTGGCAGGTAATCGACGCCTGCTTCCAAGGACCCATTTAAGCCATAGAGCCCATGATACCACATTTTTCTAAGATTCCCTGGGAAAACCAGTAATAAAGTCAAGTAGACTGTGAATAGTCCTATCGGCTGGATCCCCTAGATTATCGAAGAAGTTGCCCAAGTCAGTACTTCTTCTCCTACAGCGTGCAGGACAATTGCGTATTTAGAAGATAAAATGCCTTTTCTTCCTCCTCCTCGTCTATGCAACACATGCAAAACTCATAAGAAAATAGTCCAAAGCCTTTTGCGTGGGTATCCAGCGGACAGTGACCCAAACAAATTCGTTGCACTGACAAAATCACTCAAGCACACGTCTGGCAACACCACATTCAACGTGAGATAACCACGTCAAGGCTTGACATAAATGGTTATGGTGAAATCATCTGAAACCCTGACTAAAGCGTCACCAATCAATGAGTCATCCATCTGGCAACATTGGCTATGGTTAAAGGCATTTAGCATCCAAGTTGAGCAAACAATAACACACTCACACACCTACCAGATAGGATGCGGCTTTCTAATCCTTACACGTTTCGGTGCGATATTTTACGATGAGCGCCGAAATTGCGCTGCCACATTGGCGGCCGATGGACGTTCAGCGCTTCTCCGCTCGGCAACTGTGTGAGTTTCGTGTGTGTGTGTGTATGCGTGTGTGTGTGTGCCTGCTTAGGGTTTGGTATTGGTATGCAAGGCGTGCGCCACGGCAAGTACATCAACCGTTTTACGAGCACTCACACGGCGCACGGGTCACGACGCGCGACGGCGGGCGGACCGCTGACGGCGAACGGCGTGGAGCACGGAACAAGCTGGAGAGCAAAATTCGTAAACTCGTTGCAAGGACTTAACACAATTTATGCTGCAGAATCACTTATTTTATTTAATTTTACGACCTGGACATGCACGCACGACGCGAGTACGACATACGACGGCATGTCTAACAACAACAGCAACAGCGCGACGCAGATTTCAAAACACGGGCGCACCGCTTAGCGGCCGTTTGCTTGCAGCGTACGGAACGGAAGCGGAGCAAAATTCTCGTGGATAATTTTCGTTCATAATTTCGTTAATATTTGGGCAGCGATGCGAAAGCGACGCGTAATAAGCAGATTAGTGGTGTCGGCACTTCACTTGCAGCTGATCGCACGACAACAACAACAACTACACAGATCGCACGGCAGACGCTTGCGAGGGTTAGTGCTTACTAAGTCACACTTACACTAGGACACACACACACACAGTCGAGCACATCCGTGCACGCGTCAAAATGTATCGAATGACTTGTGGCAATGCGATAATGTGCAACGCAAGTGCCGCTTTCCACACGTGCGGACAGCGCAAAGTGGTCACAACGCGACGTTTAATTTGCGGCAAACATCACTTGACACAGCGATAGCTGATTGCTTTGTTCTTGTCGCAAGAAAGCGTGGCGTGTTGTGTTAGCAAGCGTATCCACTGTTGGTGGAAATTCGTTTGGGGCAGCGCGCACGTAATGGGGGCGTTTGTTTGTTTGTGCTGCGGCGACAGCAAAATTCGCCAACAAACCAAACTGAACCGCACGAACGTTGCTTTGAAACTGACAACGGCACCGACGAGTGCCAACGAGCCTCGTGTGTTCCGCTTCCGTTTCGCAGTTCGCCCAACAATGGCGCGGCCAGAATAGCAGCAGCAGCAACAGCAACAGTAACGGTATTCGGCTGCTCCTATAGGAATGACGTGGAATGGTAGCGAAATGAGAGCAAACGTTCATCGCTGCCAGTTGTTCCTGAGAAAGGACTATGAAACTCAATGCCGTTACACAAAAATATTTCAAAAGGGGAACGGGTTTTCGCCAACCATGGAATGGTTGTGTATGATATTATTTTATAGACCTCTGAAAATGAGCTTCTGTGACCTGCGCCTGGGTTTGGTTAAAGCAATTCGTCGGCGAAGATCTGGTTGACAATGAATTATTTTCAGGCAACACAGAAGGTGGATTGATAGTCGCACTTACTAAAGACCATCTCGATTGGTTGTAAAGACAACATCAGCCAGTAGGAGCAAAGAGGTTATTAAGCTAAAACGGTGAGATCTGAGTTGGCTTCGTGAATTAGCTGCAGGACTTGTAAACTTCAGTTAACACCGATCTCTGCTCAACCTTGCTAAGGAAGTTACCTACAAACTAGGGCTTACTTAAGACCTAGGGCCCTATGGGAGAAATCGGTAATTGGCACCGACCTTTAGCTATCTAAACATGAACGGAAAAAAAGGAACCCACTAAGAAGTCAGCTTCGATCAATCCCTCGGCAGTGTAGCAGGAAGATGTTCAAGCCGGTAGGAATCCTCATCAATCTACTCTTTTTCATGTGAACGTCTACATAAGTAATAACACCTAAGTACTGCTTAAAAGATTAGGCGATTTTCTCGGTGTTTTACAAAATAAAATGTTGTTCAGACAATATTGAATGTGGACAAGAGTATAAAACAAAGACCAGAAAGAAATGTTTGTACTACGGACGTATTCAAATTGTTAAAAATCCTCACTTTATTTGAAAAATTTTACTTTCTGATGAGTTGTAAAAATATGCAAGTGTATTTGTGTATTTGTCATCGACAGTTAGATTTTAGATATTTGGGTATTAGCCACGACGAAGAGCTCGAAGCTGTGATCGAGGCGACAGCCTCTTTTATAAACTCATTTACATACATATATAAATATTTATTTCCAATAACAGATAACCGTGTTGTTTTAAGTTTATCAGAAAGAATTAAAGTCAACTTATCAAGTATATTAAAAACATATGTGAAACACAAACTGGCATTATTAAACTCAAAATATTACAGAGCCTGTTGGTACTTTCCGGGTAGAAGCCATTACCACGAGAATGTGTAAATGTGAGGCCAATGCGAATGCGATTGTCTACCATAACCACTGTTTACAAGACTTTTCATGAATGCATACTACTACATTGCAATCAGTTAGCTAAAAGAAGGTGTGATGACTAAAGTTGTTGCCTTGAAAAACTTTCATCCCAACAAATATTACAGATTGTGGGCAATGTCCTAAAAAGCTCAACAGTACTGTACCTACATTCGAATTGTCGCCCTTGTTACAATATTCTGTAAGCTATGTCTTTACTCTATTAACCAGTTTCACTCAAAATGAAAATCTACTTAAATTAGCCATCGCCTGGCAACCCTAGCCAGACGTTTTTAAGTTTACCTAAATTCCAGCACAGCGCCCGCTCGCCGAAGGCCCAACGTGCTGAAGAAAAACAATTTTGATAGCGCAAAGATAAAGAGATGATTTTCACAATTGTACGAGCGCATAACAATGAAAATGGGCAATTCACACGAACCCGACACCGACACCGAAATCGAAACGCAGCGAAAACGAAATTGAAACGGATGAGCAATAACGGTACCTGTCCGACATGAAACGACGGAACGCTGGAACAGTGAGCAGCAGCGATGCTGGAGCATGGCCGATATCTTTAATTTGCTTTGGCAATGGTTTTCTTTACTTGGCGTTTCTTGGGGTGGTTGTTTTTGTTACTAGTTTCGTTGTTGTTCTTGTTGGCATTGCTGTTTACACTATTTAAAAGGAGTCGATTCGAAATGTGATAATTGCGCGCTGCATCCGGAGAGCATTGGTTTGTGGACGAAGAATCGTAGTGGGAGGGTAGCAGGGGTTGCATGGCAATTGTGGCGATGGAAAAGTTTTAATTGTTGTTTACGTGTGAGTAAAATATTGCGCAAAAAAGAACAACAAAGACTGCGGAGTTGTGCTTTGTTCGTTTTCGGCAACACAATCGCGCTGCCGTTCCGCTTTAACCGCTTTGCGGATTCGCTTGCAGGAAATGCTTGAAATTAGCGCGCGTTGTTTTCGTTGTTGTTCTTGTCAGCTTGTTGACAGCACCTTTAAATATGCGTGCCACATCCTCGCCACCATGAGGTTCACAGTTGGCAGGACAACAACAACAATAGCCGCTGCAACTGCCATCTTTCATTACGACCAACCGCAACGCGGACGTACGGAAAAGCGAGAAGCTCAGAAGTTGCATTATTAGTCGGGGCGCACGTGTTGCAATTAATGTGACACCGCCGCGTCGCGCTGAAGATTGCCGCCGCACAGCTGCCGCGCGAGCAGTTGCGCACAAGTGGACCAGCGGGTCGCCTCCGATACGTTGCAAGCGCTGCGGCAAATTAGTTTGTTGTCGCGGCAGTCAACGTGCCACATGAGCACGCGCCACAGTTAATGGAATTAATCCCCGTACGCGATTAAGGCTGATGCGCGCGTAATCAGCGCAGCGACGTGCCGCCTCACGTCACGTCAGCGCCGACTTCAGCTCGCTGACAGTCCCATTTCGCATCTTGTTATGCGACGCTTTGTGGCGACGACGGCCCAATACGAATTCCGCCCTAATTAAAACCATTGAATATAATTAATTTTGTAAGCCGTGCACTGTTCGGAAATTATGGTCACATCCCATCAAAGCCATAAGTTGCACTTACGTCGAGCCGTTAATTTGAAATTTTAAAAGTGCGCGCTAGGAGCGGTGTGTGTGAGTGCGCCGAAAAGAGAGCGCAAAAGCGGCCGAAGAGCGCGCAAAAGAGTGAGCACGCGCAGTGGTCGCGTGTCGTCTCGGCCCACTCGTTTTTCATTTACAGGTTAATAGGCCAAATTATGGTTTTGGCTTACAATGAAATCTTTCACGCACCTGACAAACGCTACACATGCTCCTTTTGGCCAGAGTTGTTAAAGCGACAGCGAAATCGAATGCATGAAATATTCTCACGCCGCCACCGCTCGGTCATGCAACGCGAATGTCGGCGCGTTGCGTGCACCGCGAATTAAAACGACATTTAACTCCATTTTTGCGCTGCAATTAAAATCGCATTACTCGCGCCCAGCCGGAGCAACACGAACATCACAGGTGGCAACTACAGCTGTCATGCAGCAATCCACTTGACTCTGCCGCTGCCCCCAACGCCGCCAACAACAGCAACAGCAACGACTGCGTGCAGCTTCTTCATTTTCATAATCTTGCCGTTAGTCGCTGTTGAAGCTTTTTTTGTTGCAGCCGCCGTCATTGTCATCGACAGAGCGCCGTCAACAGCGTCGGCTTGAGTGCCTTTCAGTACACGGGAAAGCGCGGGAAACGAGGAGTGGCGTTTGACGTGAGGCGCTCAATTAAAATGCGTTTTAGAGTGTCCCATCGCGCTCGGCAATGCGCCGAGTGCAGCGCCACTCGAGAGCCGTTGAACTTCATCCATTTTTATTGCAATATTTTCGGAAAATTGTGTGCGATTTTTTATAACGCTGCCTTCATTGCAGATTATGGATGCAGGTAAGAGTGTATTGGCAATTGATGCGTTCAACGACATCGCAGCTGTCACGGCCAAAAATCTGCAATCGGAAATTGAGGATTTCTCGTCTTTGAGAAAGCGAGGCCCTTAAATACATGAGTCATTTTGATTGTAAGTAGCCCTGGATATCGAAATATAAAGTGTAATTTTTCTATCTAACCCTGAGAACATAAAGGCCTTGAAACCTTGTAGTTATTGTTATCATTGTATTTGCAAAATTGTGGTGAAGCTTTAAAGTTGGAGCTTTTGCGCCTCCACTAAAACAGCATTTAATCAACGCGCAAGTAGACATTGAGCCCTTTTTTACTTCATTGCACACCTTGAGATCAGCTAAAGACAGTAAATTGTAGTATTAAATGTCAAATTTCAGCACTAAGTGACTTAACCCCTAAATGCACATTGCATCTTTAAAGCTACAAATGTTCCAACAGTTGTTTTGTTATGATGAAAAGGCTTCAAGTTACATAAATAATGTAACAACAACAATATGCACTTCAAAAATGCTATATTACAAAATCAATTTTTATTATGTAGATAATTTTTGTTTTTTTGTAATAAAAACAAAACTTCTTTCTTTTAATTTTAATTTATTGAATTGAATTTAGCAAAACAAATTTGTAAAATAGTTGACTATTTTAATACAAAAAAGTACATTTAAATTTTCTTTTAAGTTTCTCTTCAAAAATTCAAAGCGTTCCTTGAAAAAAGACATTTCACATTCAAAAAAATACAGATGATCGTATACGCATATTTAATTCCAAATCACACCACGTTTTTGCTACCTTGAAAAATAAAGCTCAGCAAATATTTATCACTGTAAAATGTATAAATAATTATTGAATTATTAATCAACTTTTTCTAACAGAAATTCAAGTTAAACTTACGACTAGCACACTTGCTTGGCAATCAAAGGTTAAGGGATTCTAAAAACATGAATCTTTTCAAAGTGTTTCAAAGTTTTCTGACACAAAACTGCTTCTTCAGATTTCATAATTTGTTATTTCAGTGGTATGTAGACGACGATCGATTTATAACTTTGAATATACTAGCAGGGCCTGGCGGCTTTGCACGCAAGTGTAAAGACAATGGGCACAATAAATAAAGTTTCTCTTAACCCTTTGTTGAAAAAATACTTGTGTATTTATTTCTCATATCAAGTATTTTCACCATATTTGAAATCAATCGATCTATTGAATCATGTTTCCTCATACATACAAGTTCTTAACCCATCGTTGACACCGTCAGATTTCGGTTTTCAAAAAAATGAAAAACACGTGCCGATTTATTTCTCATTTGAAAAGCTTTTACCAAGTTTGAATCGAGAAACCCATTAAATCATGTTTCTCCATACAAATTTTAACCCTTGGTTTAACCCGTAAGACACGTGTCTAATAATTTTTCGTATTTTAAGTGCCTTCACTAATTTTGAAGTCAATAAACTTATTGGTTAGGGCCCGACCGAAGGTGGCATTTTAGCCGAAGCCGATTAATCGGTCGTGCTCTACCATTGGTTCATATTATTCATAGTCTTCCTGTATACGAACCTAAACCCATTGTTGACCTTGTTAAATTTTGATTTTTGAAAAACTGAAAGATACGTGTCGAATTATTTTTTTTGTTTGAAATATTTTCACCAACTTTGAAATCAATTGCTCTTTTAAATCACGTTTCTTCATACAACACCTTAACCCATGTTTTGCCCCTTCAGACCCCAAAATATCAAAAAATTTCGTCTTAGCCGAATTTCTAAAGTGGGCCTACAGTTCAAATTTAATGTTTGTAGCGAATTGTAGCGGTTTGAACTGGGCGATGATGAATCAGTCAGTCAGTCTAGCAGGTAGTCAGTCAGGACAAAAAATTATATGTAGATATATGTTTGTTGTATTGAAACGAAGTACACTAACGTTCTTTAAAGTCAAAGTAAATAATTAAAATATTTCTAAATTTTCCTGAAGGGCAAAACTTTAAAATTTTATTACTTCGCACTAAATTTAAATATGGCAGTTTGCCACAAAATCTCTTTAATGCCTTTAACAGCAAAACACTTCAAACGAAATTAGATATACTAAAAGATGCACGCCACTCCCCTCGATGAATGATGCTAAAGATATGAACAAAATGTGTTGCTACACTAATTCTATATTTTACAAGAAAGCGAAGAAATTTCAAGTATTGGCATATGAAACCCTGAATACACATACACATACAAAAAAATGATGGTTCTGACGCGTGCTTGACACCACACATTTACGGTTGAATAATTAAAGTTTATAATTCTTGTTCACATCGAGGCACAAGTCACTCCTTCTATAAAGTAGTAAACAAATTATATACAACAAAATAATATGGGCCCCCGAAAAGCTTGAAAAAAATCTCATCTCATCAAATCTCACAAATTAAAAATAATTCAACACAAATTTTTTCAGTCTCTTGGAATTGTGCCTCTGGCAAGATGAAAAATTGATTAATTGATTGATTGATTGTAATAAAACAGGAGTTTTTTCATTTCCTGCTGCTAAGGCAACCACTGATGGAAGCATTATTTTGTTTTCCTTATTTGATGTGGGTACAGCGAGGCTCATACATCGACCCTTCGACTCGTAACAAGCATTAAAGAAGAGCTTGGCTTGAAATTGCGACATTTTTATTTAACTATCATTACATCAACACTGTAATTTTGCGCTTTTTATTAACATTTTTGCGGGCATGCGACCCGCATGTGTGGAATAACATTCGTCGCTTGTGCGAAGCAACGATAAACCGAAGCGATTCTCAAAAGAAACACGCAAACACAAAAACAAAAACAAATAAACTTGAACATTTCACGCCGATTGCTTTCATATTTCCAGCGAAACTATTGCCACCCTTGGCTGTCGCTCGTGCCGCCCACTGTTACGCGGCATCATGCCACATTTGCAATGCCATCAAAGTCGAACTTGGAACGCGTATGACAATCGTTGCGGCGGCGGCGCCCACTGGTGCCCCCGAGTCCACATGCTTCATTGCGCCAGCTCCAGCCACAGCCCCCGGCTCCAGCGAAAACAAGCGTGCGAACATAGCACACACACGCACACACACTACGCTATGTGTGTGTGTGTGTGTGTGTGCGCGGTTGCGATGCGGATTTTGCCCCTGCTGTCTCCTGTCGCGCGGCGGCGAAGGCGCACGTACCGAGCGACACAATAAGACGCACTCGCACACACATAACACAAGACACGACATATTTAAATCAGACACGAAATGGATACTTCCGCTCGTTAAGCAGTTGAAAAATTAACTCCGGATTGGGGCAATCATTTCAATGGCGCCACACAGCGGCTGGCAGTAAATAAAAATAATTGCTTGCCTCCGCGCCTTCGCCGCAACCCCCCGCATTGATGTCGTTCCGCATCTAGTCGCTTCTGCGCTCGTACGAGGAGTGTGCGTCGCTAGTTAGCCGCCTCTTCGGCTCTCCTCGCGCCGCTCAGCTGCTTGGTACGCGCTGCAAGTGTGCGCTGCGTGCGCCTGAATGATGTATGGCAAATGCTGCTGTCACAACGCAGCCAACGCCAGTGACAGTGGCCGCTGGCATTGTGTCGGCTCTAATAATTTGTGGGCGCTAAAGAGCAGACAAGAAAATAAAACCAAAATAAAAATAAACAAAAAAGAACGAACACAATAAATTTTTATGTGCTGCAATTTTACCAAATGCCGTTGTTGTTGTCACTCTAATATAATTTTTCGCCGCTTTTTATAGTTTTGCGCAACATTAGTCAATTTTCGGCTAAAAGCGGCGTTGTCTCGTATGAGTGAAGATAACAACGCTGCCACATGTTCGCTGAATGTTGACTGCCTTTGCGCGTGTGACCGCGCGTTCCGCTCCATTTACTAGGAGAGCAAAAATATATCCGAACTAAGAATATAGAAACGAGTGTTTTATTCTTTTCGTCAAGTTGCTGACATTGCGTTGCTTCGTGTTTGCACTTGAAGACATGGCATTGTTGTTGATTTTTTATGGGACAATCGGCAATTTGCAAAATTTATAATTTTCTTTCTTTTAAAATTAGTACACTTGCTTTAATTTTGTATTAATGATTTACTAGTCATGCATTACCACATTGAACGTTTTAACACTAGAATGCCCAAGGTAGTCAATTTGACTACATTGAGGTATTTTATTGTAAATAACTTTTGTTGCATCGCTTTCTAAAAAAATATCTTACGTGACTTTTATTCATTTTTAAAGCTAAATGGAATAAAAAAATTTAAAAAAATTTTTTTTAATTGTTTACCCCAATTTTGCAAAATTTACCTTAAATGCAGTGTTGCCAGATGGATTTCAAGCAATCCGCCTAAAATGAAGTCTATTTCCCCCTAAAAACTAAAATTTCCCCCCAAATTTATAATGCACACATAAAATTAATATTTCATGAAAATTGCTCATTCTATTTGGTACATGAAATTAAAAAAGACCCACTAGCCAATATATCTGAACAAGGTGTTGATGTAACAAAAATGCAAACTGGTTGGCCATAGATTTTTTAAAAAGCGTAAATTAAAAATGTCTGTAAAATATTTCCCCCTAAATTTGCCCCCTAAAAAAAAAAAATTTCCCCCCAATCTAAACAAATAAATCCCAAATCTAGGGGGAAAACCCCTAATCTGGCAACACTGCTTAAATGCCGAAAAGTAGTCATTTTGACTGCCTATATAAAATTGTTTGCAAATCTTGCTGATAAATAGACAAATATGCATCTTCAATTGCGAAATATGAAAATTTCGAATAATTGCAAACATTTAAAAAAATAATATCATAGTAGGCTGTGACAATTCCCAAGTTTTTCAATTCAAAATTCACTCATCAAATTCATTAAAAAATTCCAAATTCCAAATTTCATTCCATCTTATCCCATTTAGGTGTAAAGTACGCTATTTTATTTAAATGAATTTACTTTGTAAACCATAAAAAAATAAAAACTAAATGCTTATTTTAGTTTAATCTCGTGTACATTTATTCATATTTGCTACTTAAAAACCAATAAAATTAAAACAAAGTCAGTAAACAATAATGTAGTCAAAATTACTACATTTAGGGCATTTTAGGTATGTCAGATTGTCGGGCATTCTAGTGTTAAGCGTATCGAGTCAATGCGCTTTTCATATGAATTCGTTTGAGTTTCAAGTCGCTTCGAAAATGCTTATACGCGGTTAAACATTTTCAAAGTGCTTTGATGGTGATCCACACTTAACATTTTCAAATAAATAGCAAGCAACACTAACAGCTGATACCCAAAAGACGTGAAAAAAGTAGTACAAAAGAGAAAAAAATCACACCTTTCAAACTGTTTTATTCTTTATTCTTTAGTCAATGCATATCAACTAGGACCGTCGTATGAACATGGTAACAGTTTGGTGTGGATTTGAACTGATAGTCGAGACCTACTTTTTCAAAAACACTGATTCGATCGTTATAGGACCCTTAGACGTCGCAATCTGGTACTGTGAAAAGTTTGCAAAAAAATCAAAACAAACATCTGTACAAACGGTTAGTTCTGAGCTCTACTGGCAGCAGTATACATGAAAAATTAAAAGTTATAAGGAAAAGTGACTGAGATTAAGCACTAGAAAATCGTTAAAACGTTATCTTGACTAACTACTTCCAGAACTATGGTGCCAACACCTCTGTCAACAAATGAGCCGATGGACTGGCGTTGCTAAAATTATTAAACTGATGCTGGTGAACAAGTGAATACGTACACGTCTCCCATCCATGATACTTTCACCACTTTTTCTGCGACAGCAATTATTTCAAATCTTAGTTGAAAATATAAACAACAAACTACGCTCCACCATCCTAAGACTTTTGAGTATTTTTATTATTCTTATTTTTCTTATTATTCTTATTATTCTTCTATTTTATTATTATTTTTATTATTATTCAAAGTAACAAAATGAAAAAAAAATTAATTAACAAAAATCTTTGAAAAATATATTAAAAATAAGTACAAAAATATAACGAAAACATTAAATTTTTATAGATTATATAGGTGTAGTTTCAGAAAGGTTTATTTTCTTAGATTAAACAAAGCAAGGAAACTTACAAAAAATATATACATATAAAATATATTGTAAATATTTTTAATTTTACTAAAAAAAAGTCAAGTCACATCAAAACAACACCAACATTTTTGCTTGCCCATAGGCCTACTTCAGCCAGAGTGCGTACTAGTCTTCGCCGGCCATTTCACCCCCACCCCACCCACCCACAAACAGCATCGCACAATTTTTACTCGCGCGCAACATTTGCAGCGCAGCGCCGTTTAGCCAGTTAAGTGCCAACGGCAACTGTCCATTAGGCACAAAGTGTATCACGTGCCAAGGAAGCAATTTCGGGTTTTATTACCGCCGGCAACAACGCAGTCGAATTGCACACGCACACACTGTTGGATTGAGGCGTCGCAGCCGCGTGCGTAACCTTAAGTGCGGCGCGGCGCGTGCGAGCCGCAACTGCTGCGTGTGTCATGTCTCGTTGTTGTTTCCCTGTTTACGCGCGTTGTAGTGCTGCGTTTTGCTTCTTTTGTGCTAGCAAATAAAGCGCAAAGTCAAAATTAAAAGCGAATGCCAATGTGAATGTGAGTGAAACGTTGGCAGCCGGTCAGACGGGCGAGTTGTTGGCGCAGTCCAACAAACAAATCAACTTTCAGCAGCAGCACTTGTCATGTTAGCAATTGCAGCTGCGGTGCGCGTTGCAGCGTACAGTCTGGCCGCGGGCGCAGCGCACGCAAACGCACAAACACACACGTACGTATGTACGTCGCAGCAGCGGACATTGCCTTCCGCAGCGAGGTGTGCGAGCATGCGTTCATGCGTGCAGCCGGAAGTGCAAGCAACGCACACACACACACACACACCGACTCACTCAGTCACTGGTGCACGCTGCCAGCATTGCATCCATCACACTAACCATGCGATAAGTCAATAAGATGTTGCACAACCGAAAACGTGTTGCGCTCCATTCGTCTCGTTGCGTGGCGTTTCGTTGCGTTTGGTTCGATTTGCTTAGCTTTGCTTTGGTTCGATTTGCTTTGGTTTGGCTTGACTGGCATTCGTTTCGTTTGGATTTGGTGCGGTCGGTCATATATCCCCTCAGTTAACTGTCCGTCCAGCTGGCTGTCTGCCCGACTGCCAGTCCTTTTGCGGGCATTTGAGCTGTTGCACGGATTGTTGTCTCGCTGCTTTTGTGTTGTCACTGTTGCCGTAGTTGTCGCCGCTGTAGGCGATGAAATTCAACTGCACCAGCAGCGCTTCCACCATGTGGCACATGCATACACGGCACACATACACACACACACACAAAGCACAAAGGGCTTCCTTCATCCTCCTTCCTGCCGCTCATACAATCACTGAAAATTCAATTCGATTTTTTCCATATTTGTCCGACGGGTTCAGTTCATTGTCCCATAGAAAGAGGTCACTGTTGCTTGTAATGAAACGCAGAAAATGTATCTGGTGATAGTTAATTAACTTTTACAAAAAAAAAATCATAACATAATCAGTTTCACAAAATCAATAATCGTATTGAATTACAATGAAGTGTACCAGTTAAGTTTGCTCCCATTAAAATTGATTCGCATTACTGATGGACCTTTTTTAGCTTCTTGCACTGAGGTGCCAGAAAATATACACTCTGACTCCTAGAGGGGGGTGTTAGGAAGATGAATATATACTTTTAGGGTATCAGGCTTACCAGACCGTTTATTTCACGCGGAGATTCTGCTCAGGATGACTACATACTTAGTTATAAAATGAGAATTTTTTTTTTTAAACGAGCCAACGCGCGAGGCATTGCGCTGGTTCAGGAAGGAAGAATAAAATTTGACATGTGTGTATTGTGTACAATTAAATTCTTATAAAAAACTAACAATTCGTGACGGCTGTGTAGACATGAATTTCAGGATTTATATAAACTTCAAACCATCAGATGTTCAGTCTGCCAGGACAAACAATTATATTTTCTAGTGCACGATTTTTCGATTTCGATGCTCCGCAACCTCTCATTTTATGCGGTTTGGTGAAAAAGTGCATGAGCCAAAAAATGTTGGGCTAGGGTGGGGCTAAATGGTGTCGCATCGAGATCAAAGTTCACAAAAAAGCTGGGAAATTCGACAAATTGCTCCACAGCTGGTCAGAAGTTGCTCTGAGAGGGTTAAAATATATGAATGACCCCAACTAGTTTTCTCTACTGAACATTTCTTTCAAACATATTTATACCCTATCTCCAACGCTTGATGGGGCTCCCATACAAAATTGTCATTTTTATAAAATAGTCTCCCACTGCTCCCAGGTTGCCCCAGACGTGTCAAATGTATGACCGACATCCATTTATTTTCCCTTCCGAATGTTTCTTCTAAACATACCTACCCACTATCTCCAAGTCTTAAGGGGGCTGCCATACAAAATTGGCCATTTTCTATGCCATTGGCTCCCCACTTGTAGATGTAGTAGTTAAATAAGCGTATCTCGGAAACTACTGAACCGATTTAAATGATTTATTCAGCGATCACCAACATTCTTGAACACAAAAAATACAAAATTAATTAAGGTTCAGAAATTCATCACCAGAGGGCGTCTGTACAAAGCAAAAATTAAAATGTATTGTCGAAACCCCACTAACCTCCCTACTTTGAATATAATTGCAATCATAATTGAGTGTTAAGAAGAAATCATTAGATTTTTGTGAAAAAAGGTAAATTTTGTATTCAGCCGGTATAGGTACATGCACTTTTCCACCAAACCGCATACAATGAGAGGTTGCGGAGCATCGAGAACCCATTATTAAGAATCTCCATACAACACTAAATCCAGTCTAATATACAGTCGTGTCTGGATAGTGAACTAATTATTGCAAGGCCTTCAGATTGTTCACTATATCAAGGTTAACATTTTTGTTCACAAACTAGTTTTATTTGCTCAAAATACACTTTTTGTTTTTGCTTGAAATTGTGTTCAAAATGTTGTTCAATATTTAGAGGCTCCATGTCAAAATTTGGGTGTTCACTATATCGAGGTGTTTACTATATAGGGTGGTCACTATACCCAGGCACGACTGTAGATTAACTTGAAGGGTCCGGCTACTTTACTCGTATAAGGGCTTAATAAATTAAGTTTCTCTCAACCCTTTCTTGACCCCGTCAGATTCTAATTTTAAAGAAACTGAAAAACACGTGTTTAATTATTTTTTATTTCAAATGCTTTCACCAAATTTTAAAGTAAAAAGGAGCCTATCAGTTCATGTTTTTTTCATAGTCTTTCCGTATACGAACCTTAACCTTTTGCTGACTCCGTTATACAGGGTGTTCCATCTGTACTTGACACATGAGAACTATGAATAACTTAGTGAAAACAACAACACTTTCGGTTACCTCCGGTTAAAATTGTATTTGATTCAATGTCAAGTATAGATGGAACACCCTGTATAGCAATTTCTACAAACTGAAATATAAGTTTCAAATAATTCTTTTTTTGGAGTAAGTACACCTTAACTCATGATTTGCATTTTTAAACCCCAAGTTTCAAAATATCCCGTTTTAGCGGTTAATTCTCTAAATTATTTCTAAGTTAAATCTCTAAAGTGGACCTACAGTTCAAATTTTATGTTTGAATCATGAATCAGTCAGTCGGTCAATAAAGACAATTATCTTTGTATAATGTACAGAGCAGTGCCACTGAATTATGAACATTAAGTAAGGACGCTAACATAGCTACAATAGCTGTGTTTTTGCCATTCAAAAGGGAAGAAGAAAGATCCTTTTTTTGCCTCTGGAATGTCAGACTTCAACCCACCCTTTTGCATTATTTGAATAAAAATTATATTTGCTATGAGAATTGCTTCCATTTCAGGCCTCAGGCCTTAGTAAACAAATATTTGAACTGTTTTTAAAGAATTTCTTCATTTCCAACGATGAAACCTTTTGAATACATGAAAATTTCTTAACAATAAATTAAAAATAATATGAAGACCCTTTTAAGGCCAAAAGCAACAACAGAAACTTTGCAATATGCTTCTTGTTATTCTTCTTCTTCGTCTACTCATGTTTTGCAGAATTATTGCACATTAATTTATTTAACGAACTAATCTGCAAACCCAAATGAATCCACTTTGCTCGTCTCCTTCCACCTTATTTGGCAGACTGTAGCCTTTGCCGGAAAAATAAACCAACAACAAAACTTGAGCTTTTCAGCTCGCGCCAATTTGCACAATTCTCCAAACGATACTTGACGCGCAGCCCACACAGCGCCGCGGCCAAAGAGAATACAAAATTTTTTTTGCAGGCCTTCAACTGCAGCGCCGCCGCCCACTGTGCAGCGCCGAAAAACGCGTCGCGCCACTGCTCCGCTTCGCTCAGCTCAGCCGAAAGTTGTGCAAGTGTTGCAAAGTATTTTAATAAAGAAAATTAGGAAGTTCATTTCTTATTTTTATTTTTGCCTTTTTTCGAAAATTCTTACTTTCCTCGCTTTACTTTACTTTGCTTTACTGTGCTGTGCTGTGCTTTGGTTTTCTGCTTTTTCTTGTTGTGTGTTTGCTGTTTGAGTTTTCAAGTTTTTGGAAGCTTTCAATTAAAAATACCGTTACCACGGTTGTTGTTGCTGCACTTGCCAACTTGCCGGCAGCACTCTGGCACATGCACATGCTCGCATGTGTTGCTTACAGCGGCAACAACAACAACAGCAACAACAAAGCCGTTGCAGCGAACGTCGCCATATGCTGCCGGTGCCGCTACTCCGTCGCTGACGCCGTTGCTACTGCTGTCGCCATAATTGCTGCTGCTGCTGCTGTTGCTACTCCTACTCGGCCGCCGTAGCGTCGCTCTTGGCCGGCACTTGCGAATGCTGCAGTTTGCGCCTTTATTTATTTCTTCCGTTGAGCGCTACACAAATCCTGGGTCGATCTTCCTTCAATCTCGCCGCTTGTGGCTGCAGGCGGACAACAACGACGCCGCGGCGTGGCAATTTGGCACGCTGCTTGCAACATGCAGCATGTGGCATGTAGCATTCTCATTATCATTTTTCTTTGGATTATGATTTTTGAGAAATTGGCAAAATCGACTGACAACAGGGGCAGCGCGACGAGCGGAAGGCAAAGTTTATGAAAATGGCATGGAAGCGGCTACTAAATGAATTTAACTCATGTTGCCGCTGGCTGCAACTTGTTTAACTTGGCAACCGAACAGCAACACTGCCAAAGTTTTCGCATAAAACCAAACCAACAGCCGAGCGTTTTAATTTCCGTGCTAGAGATTCGTTGTTTCCTGTTTTGGGCCATTTTCCATTTTCCGGTGGCCGTTGGCCGGTGGCTAACTGCTTGGCTGGCTGCTCGGCAAAAACTAACAATTTCAAATTTAATTTGCTAATCAATTAAGAAGGTAGAAGAGCGAATTTTGAGTAGAACTGCAACTAGAGCTTCAAGCGAACAACACAACAGAACACACGACGAAGTGTTATTGTAACGGTGATGCCAAAGAATATCGGCTGCCTATGTAAATTCTGCACACACTTTGCGCTCTGAATTAAACTGCTTGCATTTTTGGCCACACTCCACCGACGGCCAAGATATGTACCAGGTATGCGCCTATGAAACCGGTAACGACATCTAGCGGTAAATAGCCGAATATTTATAAACTTCGGAACCGTACCAAATGTCATGTTTACTTCTTCTGTCATATGTCAACAATATTCAATATTCACAATTTGTCAAGTTTCATCCAACAACGCATTGTTTGACGCTCCGGAAAATGTCGGATTACGTGCCTACAAATTACGATTTGCGGACACAGTTAATTTTGTGTTACCATTTGAAGAAAAACGCTTCTGAATCGCATCGAATGCTTGTGGAAGCTTACGGCGAGCATGCTCTTGGTCGCACACAGTGTAACGAGTGGTTCAATAAATTTAAAAGTGGTGATTTTGATGTGAGAAACGAGGAGCGTGGCCGGCCACCAAAAAAGTTTGAAGACGCCGAATTGCAAGCATTGCTCGATGAAGATGATGGCCAAACGCAAGAACAGCTCGCAGAACAATTGGGTGTTGACTGTCGGACCGTCGGAAAACGTTTAAAAGCAATGGGAAAAATTTTAAAGGTCGGTAGATGGGTGCCACATGAACTGACTGAAAGGCAGCAAGAAAACCGAAAAACCACTTGTGAAATGCTGCTCGCCCGGTACAAAAGAAAGTCGTTTTTGCATCGAATCGTAACTGGTGATGAAAAGTGGGTCTATTTCAAGAATCCCAAACGAAAAAGATCGTATGTTAACCGCGGCGAAAGTGCGCAATCGACCGCAAGGCCAGATCGCTTCGGAAAGAAGGCCATGCTGTGTGTTTTCTGGGACCAGCGTGGTGTCATATGGTATGACCTTCTAAAACCTGGTGAAACGGTTAACGGTGAACGTTACCAACAACAATTGGCCGATTTGAACCGTGCTATACGCCAAAAACGCCCAGAATATGAAGCCAGGCAACACAAAGTGATTTTCCTCGATGACAACGCACCACCACACCGCACTAGAGCCACCAAAGAATTGGTTGCATCGTACAACTGGGAAGCTCTTGCTCATGCGGCTTACTCACCAGACTTGGCGCCTTCGGATTATCACATGTTGGCATCGATGGGCCACGCATTAACGGAACGGCGCTTCAATTCTCACGCAGAAGTCAAAAAATGGATCGATGATTGGTTTCAGGCAAAAGACGAAACATTTTTTTGGCGAGGCATCCATAAATTGCCTGAGAGATGGGAAAAATGTGTAGCTAGCGATGGCCATTACTTTGAAGAATAAAATTGTAATCATTTCCTCACAATAAACGTGTTTTTTTATAAAATAATTACCGGTTTCATAGGCGCATACCTGGTATAGTCAATTTTTACCACGGTGGATCTAAGGTGGGTGCATTGGACCCTGAAGGTCTCAGTTCAAGAGACAAGATTAATTATTATTAATCCGTTTCTACTAGTGTCCGACCGAATATTCGGTTTCGGTTTCAGTTTCGGTCAAAAGATGGGCGAACGGCCGAAACCGAAACTTTCTAGAATATTTGTTTACATTTTATTGTGTAGCAGATATATACCGTAAGGAGGAGTAATTTAGATGCCACCAATGTAAATAAACTTTTTTTTAGCATATAATATTAAATTATTGAATTTTGAATATTAGCGAGTAAGGTACGAAAAGGTAATTTTTTTCATGTTTATGTTGAAAAAAAATGAATAAATTGTTTTTATTAATAAGTATTTATTTTTTATGTTATGTAAATTATGTAAAATTCGTTTGTTGAAAAAAAATGCTTGAACCATATGGTGATTTTTATTTCAACTAGAATGTTTCGGCTTCGGCCGAATATTAAAAAAGAAACCGAAATTTGGTTTCGGTTTCGGCCCAAAAAAGATGTTTCGGTCGAACACTAGTTTCTACTGTTTTTTAGTCTGTATGAATTTTTATTTAATTTTGGGCTATTTGTAAATAAATAAAAGAATAAATAAATTCAATTATTTCCTTTAAAAATGCTCCAAACTTAATGTTACAAGCCTGAAATTGCATACTACCACTTATTTACGAGTATTTAGTTTATATAAATTTCTTAATAAATGTGAAAAATGCCTACGGGCCGGCATTAGTGGGTTAATGTGTAATAATTCTTTAGCGAACGAAGTAATCCTAACTTGGAGAATTTATTTTAGGAGAATTCAAAAATGAATGCAAAACCATTCTTTATCGGAGTTTGGATCAAAAAACAATTTTGTTTTTAATAAAATTTTATGTTTACCTTATTATTATTATTGTTATTGTTTTAAGGGGGGAACTACCTTTAGAGGCCGAAAAAAAGGTCATTTTTACAGTCGATTTACAGGGAAACGAAAACAGTTCTTTTCAAATCAATATAATATATATTTACAGTGATGTCTGAGGTAAAAAAAAAACATTTTTGTAAAAGTGAAAATATAAATTTAACAAATTTTTCAATGATTCTGTAAGTCATATCGCCGCTGACATCGTAAATTGTGTAAGTGATGCTGGCCGCAATTTTAGTCTGAAATAAAAAAACCAAACATTTTCTTACTCGAGAAGGTTTTCTATCGTCGATGAACTAAAATTTTTACGAAATTCGAAAATTAACCCTCTAAAACAGGCTTCACAAAAAAAAATTAGGATTTTCACAAGAAATTTTGTTATATATGCAGTCAAAAAATGTCTAAAAATGTTTTGTTTTTTAAATCTTTAGTTTAGATAGAACAATTTTTTATGCTCTTTAAAATGAATGCTAGATAATGAAAATCTGTTCATTAGTAATTTTATTATCACTTACACAATTTTGAAAAACATGGTTTCGAGAAAATGCCGTTTAAAGTTTGCGGTTTGCGCTCGGCGAGCTCGGTGCCAGTCATTTCCGGGATGCATCTCTTCCACAATTTCGAGAATTACCTTTTGAAACTTTGACACGATATTCTAAGGCAATATACCTATCGATTAAAACAATAAAAAAAAAATCGATTTTTTGAAGTGTCTAAAGGTAGTTCCCCCCTTAATGGTCCTAAAATTTTATTGAATTTGATTTTTTTTCTATTTTTACATTATTATTATTATTGTTTTAATGGTCCTAAAATGTTATTAAAGGAACAACAAATATTTTTTTTAGAATCCTAAAGTGGGGTAGAATTTTTCTATAACTTAAGGAACAAGCGGATATTGTTTTGTGTAAGCAAAAAAAATACAAAATCCTTTGGCTCGAAACTCTATTGGGAGTAGAATCGCATAGCAACGCGTTGAATTGGCCAAAGTATGTCAAAATAGACATGTTTCCCTTCAACACAGCCCCCTCTATCCAGCTACCTTCCATACTCCTCGCTACAACAAACAACAGTAACAATCAAACATTTTCATTTCAATCGACAAAACACTAAACTCATCAACCTAACTTCTGATCAGGTGTCACTTTTACTGTCGTTGGTTGTCATTGCTGCCGATATTGCGACGTTCTTCCTGCGGTGTTGTTTTTGGGCCCATATAAACAAACTGCCACTGCAATCGGTTTGGTATTTATGCAATGCAGCTGCGACGGCAACAAAACCTTGTACCAACTTTATTACAACCCCACGACACACAAACAAAAACACTCACAGAGAGATGGGACAGCCAGCTGCAGCACATCCGCCCAATCACCTGCCACATGCCCGCTGCCCGCTGCGCGCTGCAACTCACAGTTGGCAACATGTGGCTCGAGCGGGTGCTGTACTGGCTCCTCGTGTACGCTCTGCCTGGTCGCTAATGGTGCTTCAGCGCAAGTTGCATGTTGCATGCGGATGTGGCCGGGCAGACGGCCGGCCAGTCGTGGCCGCATGCTGTACGCTCCTGCCGCCCACTGCGACACACATAAGTAAGTGTAATTTTTTTAAATTAATACCCACATGGCATGCCAGCGGCGGCTTATTTTATCTCAATTAAAACTTGTGCCACTCCGACCGTGCCGCAGGCCAGCACGGCGCGCGACTCCTGCTGCACTCCTGGTCTGATGGCGCACGGTGGTAAAGTGCCGGAGGCGCATTCAAAAGTTTTGTTGCCATTAACGTGACCAGTGTTGCCACCTCGCATGCAGTCACCACTGCTCGACTGCCGACTATGGCGACCAATGCGCCGTGGCTGCAGCGGTCGAAATGAACCAAAAACAACAAAGCGTCGAGTATGTGGCGCAATGCTGCTGTTGTTGTTGTTGCCACTTGCAACACAGCAACAAGCGGCATTCGAGTTCAACGGCAAACGTTCAAGTGGTTTATGGCCAGCACAGGTGAAAGTGGTCGGTCGGTCGCATGATATACCCACTCATGTCTCTGCGTGTGTGCGACACAGTGGGCAAGAGAAGCTGTGCAGGGACGCTGAGAACAGCGGCAGCACGTCATTAGCGTGTAAAGTGCAGAGTTACGAGGAATTTTTATGTTGCATACTGCGACCGTCGCCGCCACTGGCCAACAAAAACGACGAAAACACACGGCCGGCAAAAACTACCGTCCGTCAGCCGGCGATTGCCGGCGAACTGCCTAAAAGCGTAGAAAAACAACCGGTTGTTGCTCGTTGTGAGGGTGAACAAATTGCAACGTGCACTGTTCGGTGACTATTTAAATTCGCCTTGCGCTCATTGTGCATGCAAATAAAAACGCAGTGCTGTGCAAAAAATAAGCAAATAAAGCAACTCATCACAAGCAACCAACACAACGCTGCTGACGCATTTCAACTCGCCGCCAGTGTGAGTAATTTTAATGCGCATTTAATACGTCCCAACATAATCATAGCGTTTGCTGTAATCTCCGCTTAAATTGCTGTATTAAATTATGTGCGCCTCCTTCCTCTCTCTTCCAGCAGCACTCGCTACTGCCTGTGTTGCTTTTTTATTTAATGCTTGTACATGTTTTGTGCTAATCTGACGACGCAAATGAGCGTCGGATTATTAAAAAATAAAAATCACTCATACGCCACGCTGGGCCTCAGTCACAATCGCAATTACAGCAACAGCGACAAGTGCAGACAGCTAGAAATCAAATATGCAAACACAGACGAATCGGTTCATTGCCATACACACGCGCTTTCACATACAACAGCAACAACAAGCGTCGCAGTGACACACGCCGTGCAGCAAATTCGAGGCACTGGCCGTGAAAAAGACGTGCGCAGCGTGTGCACATGTAAAAATTGAATTATTCATCGCGTATGTTGAATGGCGTGCAACTGCGGATATGTGTTTGAATGCACAAATATAAACAAAAATAAATTAAGCACTCGGGAGCGAGTGAGCTGTTACTTCTTGGGGTAAATAAACTTCAAGTGTGGCTTTACGCATTATGTACGGATTAGTTGACTTTTGTGATTTTTTTTTATTGGAAATAATTTATGGATTTTAGAAGTGTGAACGTTTATATTCCTTTTTCACTATTCAATAATAAGTTTTTACATGTGTCGC
The DNA here is from genome assembly GCA_964056695.1 of Melieria picta. NCBI lineage: Eukaryota > Metazoa > Arthropoda > Insecta > Diptera > Ulidiidae > Melieria > Melieria picta. The sequence goes on along the minus strand of OZ057398.1, from coordinate 101,481,065 downwards.
ATACACTGGATGAAGAAAATAAAGCGCACACAAACTTAAGTTGAGCAACGAACTTCTTTTCGTATTTAGCCTTATTTAAGTTGTTCTTAACTTTGTTTGGTGCACTGCTTAGCTCCTGGGCAATCGAAACAATGCTTACATGATGATTGGACTCGACAGTATCCAACATTTTCGACAATTGGCCTTTCTGAACGTGGTGCATTGTTGACATCAAAATTTCCGAAACGGAACCGACGAAAATAAGTAGCACGTGATTGGCTTTTACAGTATCAGGACTGTCTGGCTTGCGTTTTTAGCTTTGTCAAGGAAAAACTGTAAACTATTTCGTATTTTCTCTTTGCTCGCGCGCGTCAACGCGCTCAAACAAAACTGTGTCAAGCAATCACGAAACTGTCGGAGAAATTTTGTTAGTTCGAAATCCTATCTTTCTTTCTTATCCACCCAGAGAAACCCGATCCCACTTATACAACTCGAAATACAGATTTTGTAAGCCATCTATTGGAAAAATGTTGGATTTCTTTTTTACACTTTACGTAATTTTTTTGCAAAAATCTTCTCCAGCAAAGGCGATTTCAAAATCTTGAAAGGAAACATTGCATTCTTATATACGGTAACTATTCAAATTTCGCACGCTACGTACATTCGATTTTAAGTTTTTTGTTGTTGTGATTTTGGTACAGCCGCCGTAGCTCAGCTGGCTAATGCGTTGGGCCGTGAGTCAAGACTCCGCGAGTTCAATACTCCGTTGCGTTAACACCGAAAAAAAAGAAAAAAACAACAATTTTTTTTTCGGCGGCTGTCCTGTCAGCAGGAAATGGCAAACCTCTGAGAGTAAAATTGCCTATGAAAAAGCTCCCAACTCGCCGTTCGGCATCGGCATAAAACTGTAGGTCCCTTCCAACCTTGTAAAAAACATTCGCACGCACAACACGGTTGGTTGCGGGTAGCTAGGCCTTAGTCTCGTAATCGGGCTGTCGTGCCAGTCAAGAAGAAGAGAAGATTTTGGTACACATGTCCTCAACATACGTTGTCATTATCAGCTATTTTGCATATTAAATTTTAATCGTTGCTACATTTCTCAATTTCTATTAGTTTTTCCCCACTTCGTTCCCCTATTAAGGGGGTCTTCTGGTTACGAGCTGAAAATTTAAGTCTATTTTTCGGAGTAAATTGCGAAGGAACTACTTGAGATAATCCAAGTATTTTGAAAATTTTCAAAACTAGGAGGTTTTTTGTAAAAAGTTTGATTTTCGACCATGTTTTTTGGTCTATTGGTGAGTGCAAAAATGGAACAAAATAAAAATTTCAAAATCGTGCACGGGAAAACATAGCCATATGTCTCCTGAATAACTGAAAAAAAAATTGATCGAATTCGATTAATATTTCTTGAAGAAGTCTTACCAACAAGTTTAAAAAAGGCAACAACCTCAAGGTCGTTCTAAAGTCGCGAGTGTGATGACTTTTAATTTCCAAAATTTGATCTTACAAGATAAAGCATGTATCAATAAAATAAAAAAAAAAATTACTGGATTATCTCAAGTAGTTCCTTCGCAATTTACTCCGAAAAATAGACTTAAATTTTCAGCTCGTAACCAGAAGACCCCCTTAAGTAAAATACGAGGCCATCGCTCCACTACTTTGGCTTGCATTTCCTGTTTTGGTTTTACCTGCTTTCTCCTTCTCAAACGAAAACATTTGCATAGTTTACCCAAATTTCTTGTCAATTCTTCGCAAACCATTTTCGCTTCGATTCGTTAATTTCCAGCGTAAAATTCAAATTCGCATCACTCATACGTCCCGCTACCCCTTCCCAACAAATATTGCCACGCAATCAATACAGCAAATGCAACAGCAACAAATATCGCAAACAAAAGTAATTTCGCTTTTATGCGCTTATTTTCAACAATAGCAAGAACACTAATAACAACATCAGCCAGAACAACATCGCGAAAAATCACCCAAATATGCGCGGAAAAAACTTTACACTGATTTATGTGCGAACATATTTTGAGGAGGCACTTTAACGCGCGGCCAAAGTTGCCAGCGAAATGATGCAACATAAAAATGCGCGCTCATTGTGAATGAATGATTATATATTTCTGTATGTGCGTGTGTGTGAGTGTGCGCGTGCGTGAGTGCGCGAAATTGGCGGAGGTGCGTAAACAAACGCGTCAATAAGTCGCAGCAACAACATGACCAACAACAGCAGCGGCAGCGGCAACGCATAAATGCGAATGCGACGTGCGGCGCGTTTATGACGCGCATACGTCATAAATGCGCCACACGTTGCACGCACGTCGCACGCACACGCTCACCAGCACAAAGCACAGACGACACTCAACGCTATAAATTCAGCTTAAATGGGCGAAAGAGTGCGAAATAAATTACCAGCAACAGCGCCAACAAAGCAGCGGCAGCCACACCGTCAACATTAGCAGCAGCCATAGCAAAGCTGTACACGAAACAAAAATATGTACGTGAAAATTTCAAAGCGAACATTTGGATAACTTTGGCAACAATTAGAATTACAATTGCCAGCAGACGCGCGAGGCATTAACGGGACATTCGAGCACACAGCAGGCGACGGCATCACCTGCTCTGCATTTACGTAAGTGGCGCAAAATGCTACACGTCGACGCTGCTAAATTAATTCCATTTATTGCTGCTTACAAAGAGAAGCGCGTTTGAACAATTGAATGCCACACCCACTCGTGCAAACTTCATAATCGACTACAATAGCCGTGAACATTTTTCGCGCGCGATTAATTTCATGCGAGTGCTCGATTTATTGGCGATAATGAACAGCAAGAAACGAACAAGACCAACTGAATCCGGGGGATTAGGAACGAGAAGAATGTCATTATCCGGAGGCGATTTTTGCGAACGAATGCAATTGGGAGAATGTGTCTAGTCTGAATTGCATAGAGTTCCGTCTTTTTGGCCAGCCTAATTCAAAAATTTGCATTAGCCAAGTTAATATAGGTTAGGTTTTATATCTTAACAACAAACAATTTTTGAAAATCACCCACTTCAAAATCACAGCATCAAAATTTATACATTACAAAAACTATCCTTACATGACAAGGCTTCATCAACTTGAAGGTCAGTTGATATCGTTAAATCTTGAAATGACATATTTCTCAAGTTTCTCTTCTGTCAGAGCCAAAATGCTTTGTGGTGGCTTCAATTCTGATGCCAGTTAAGTTTGAATTCAAGTTTGTTTTAAATACAAGAACTGGCTCAAAGTTGAGCGCGCCAACATTTTTCCCAACAATGTTGTTGCCAATCATTCTTCGTCCCTCTCTTAGTCTCTTCGAATCACTTCATTATTTTACTAACAGCATGACTGAGTTCACCAATTAGGGCGAAATTTCCTCTTAATTCGCGGAACGTAGTCTTCCAGTTTTCGTAGCAAGTTTCACAACTTTGAAGCGAAGTGTGATAGAGCATCAACTAAACAAGTGCACCTTCTCTGCTTTTATATTCAACAGAATAAGTAACAGAAAAAACAGACTTCTACTTTTGGAAAAATTTAACTTTGATTATGAAGAGATTAGGTTGACTGTTGCATTAGTTCTGAGAGGATGTGAATGTAATTTTACCTGATTTTGGTAAATCCCCTAGTAAACAATTAACCCTTTCGCTACAGGATTTTACTGGGGAAAGTTAAAATTTTATATTTTACGCCTTAGGCTTCTATGTGATTATATTAGCAACATTCAATAAGACCCTGTATTTTAGAGTGTTTTTCTATAAGAGCAACCACATCGTTGTGGCTGTAATAATTACTCAAACATAAAACTTTTTACGCATAACGAAAATTTGAATATTTCTGCATTTACTTTAGCCAAATTTAATTTAAAAGTTCTCTAATTTTTTCTGATTCTTCTTCCTTTACTATGTCAAGATATACCATTAAAAAAACGTGTATACTTCTCTTCTTTAAACTTAAATATTCAGTTTATTAATTTCGTATTTTTCCTAAAACTTTACACCAACAAAAGACAAAGCCCAACAAAAGAATGTATTCTTGCAACCATAGAGAATGCAGACGTCCACAAAGACGTGGCAACAAAATAGCGAAAGGGTTAACTTGAACCAACCAAAAGCGTAAGTGAAGAGAATGTTAGGTTAGGTTATGGTGGATGCCTTTGTAAGAGACACACTCGGAAGCCTAAGAGGCCCATTGTAATACCACATATTTCACCCGTTTTTTAAATGCGTATGCAACACTTTTTTTCCAATATGTATTACAACACACATTTCAAGCGGATGGGGGAAAGGCAAGTGACGAGAAAGAAGCTTAGAGATAGTTTAAGGGTTAAAAAACATGTTCTAATAAATTTTTAAGTTGTGTCGAACTCTCTCTTGAAAAATGCAAATATGTATATCTGTTTTTTGGCTGGTAGTGTTTGGGTTTTGAACCAAATACACCTGCCACATTTTTGTTTGCCAATTTAAACTGATTCACCAAATTCTTAAAATTTCAGTCCCACATTTCAGGTCCACATCGTGCATCTCTCAACATAAATCCTGAGCCGAAGAATATAACATCTACCTACTACTTTATATCATAAGTCAGTCACTGCTTCTTGGGTGTATTTCGACCCTCGCACTTTGCTGCACATACCTTGATTGTTACCTGATAACTTGACACTGTTGGTTGACAAATCAAACGAACAAAGAAAAGAAAAAGTGCATGTTTTGCTAAAACTTGTACCTAAACTTCTTTTACTACACTTTATACACTGAACGACATTCGGCAACTTGCCAGTTGACGGTCCATTGCAACTTCGATGGCCGCGCCAGTTATTCTTGGCATACTTGATAAAAATATTTATTTATATATTTCCTCAATCGCTTTATCAATTTCACACTTTGTAGAACCATGCAATCAATATAAACAAAAACGATAAATTACAATTTTATAAAAATTGCAACGTGAAAATTGTTTAGTCTTATATTTGACGAGCATTTTATTTGTTTGCACTTTATTATTATTTTGTGTTTTGAATGCGTATACGAGCATATGTCGAAAATACACAACAACACACAATGTATGTATAGACATATCTGTGGTCATATGGAAGAGTAGCTTAAGTCGACATTAGAGAGAATTGAATTATTGCGTTGGAAACTTTGTAGAAGTCAAAGCGCTTAAATGCATTTCATCCGTTTTCAGAAAACGTGTTTTAGCTTAAATCTTTTGAAACAACAATGCCTTGGTCGGAACATCTTATGGCCACATAGTTTTGTTTACATATTCCGACCTTCCATTCGTCTCATAACTATACCACTTTACCTAAGCTGTATAAATGTTCACCTTGAAAAAATGTCGTCTTGTTTATGTTTAAAAACGTGTTATGTTTACTTAAAACTAAGCAATACACACTTTTTATCTCAATAGAAGCACTTAAGTAACGAAGTAAGTATCGAAAAAGGGATTAAGTAGAAGGGTGTCAAATCTTCCATATTTACCAATACTTTTCTCAAAAAGATGCAAGTCTCTGCTCTAAGTCAATCAATTCGAATAAAAGTTACACAGAATTGAAAATATTTCAAAACTTTAATTTTCGATTTAAGCTACTCTTCCATATGACCACAGATATTGTAAATTCAAAGTAAATTCAAGAATCAAAAATTTTAAATTTTAAATCTCCTCTCACGTGAACACAAATAAATTTCCATGGTTGAAACTATGCACGCTAAACACACTTTAATACCCAAATCGCTTACGAAATACCAACAACACAGTCCAAAGACGAACTAAACCTAAACGAACGAAACAAACCTCAACGAAACCGAATCGAACTTAAAGGATAACATTCACCACCTGCCGCGCGCTGCAGCACGATAATTGAAAAAAAGTCAATAAGCATGCAACAGCCAGGATCAAGCATAATAAATTTCACAAAAGCAAAGCCAGTGTCTGTGTGCCGAGCAAATACTTAAACGACAAATACAATAATAAATTAAAGGTCCTTCGAGCTGGCGACACACACCACTCACACACACACACAATTTCGGTTGCAAATAAATTTCAATAACACAAATTCACAACACAACTTTGAGAATTTTAAACACCGAAATGTGAACTAAAGGTCAATGTGAAAATGTGGTTATTTAATGCTGTGAACGAATGCAAATACGAAAAATAATTGAAAGGACTTGAAGTGTTAATGCACTTTTAGGTCAACTACTTGAATAAGTGGGATAAGATAGATAAGAGAGATAAAGAGAATAAACAAACGGAGCAGTTGCACATACAGTAAGTGTGTATGTATCGTGTATGTGATTGAAAACGATGGACTTTAAAGAAATTGAGAGAAGAGAAAAGTGGCGGCACATATACTCGTAGATCTTGAAAGTGAATGGCGCTTGAAACACCCATAAGGGGATGATTCTTACACAAAAAAAACCGAAAAGTTGTATTTTCAGTTGAAAAAATATTACAAATAAACTAGTAGGGGAATTCTTTGTAATGTGCCACCCCTGCTCGATTTTGACGTTCCAGCAATCCAAGAAACAAAATTCCTACCTTCATTTAAGGTATATATGACATCATTAATTTTAATGTGGTTTTTGAGGGAACATACGCAATAACACAGTCTGGGTAAAAAAAAAGTGTCAAATTTGTAATGCTTTTTCATAATCCGAAATGATATCCGAGCATATCGTAAAAGGAGAAAATGTATCCAATGATTTCCAAAATGGCGTGAAAATGTAAAGTGCCACCTTTTTTTCTTTGTAAAGTGAAACCCCTCTTTTTTCATTGTTTTGTGGTCCTATATCGGTAAAATGACTTTTTATTGCTCGGAATCGCCATTCAAATGATTTTAAAGTGTTCTTAGTCAACTTTTCTCTAATCCTATCATGAGGAATAAATTAGTTCAGTTTTGTTTATTAATTTTTTAGTTATTCATAAAAATTTAGTTTATTAATAAAAATTTACCATTCAATTTTCATTTTGCTTTCGGTCATTTTTTATTCAATTCAAATTAAATTCAATAATCTTTCATAAATTTTCTAAATCATGCATTTGTACTTGAGATTTCTACGTTTTTCGCGATTTTTTAGGGGGTGGCACTTTACATTAAAAAAATTGTAGGGTGTCGATTTTTAACAAATTGGCTGTAAAATTTATGAAAATTTCAAATGAGGTGTTTCCTTGGGTCATAGCTCTTTAAACCCTCTTTCCAGCGGTATAACGGTATAACATTGGCGATTAGTTAATTTTCTAACGAGTTATGCGCAAAAAAGCCATGGGGTGGCACATTACAAAGAATTCCCCTAAATAATTAATTAATGCAACAAACCAAAACCAATCATCAACTAAAGTCTCAAGTCTTGCGCAGACCCTTCCAAGTGAGGCAATAAGGTAGGAAGTGTAATATTCTGCAGAAAAATGGGACTACAACGCTTACTTCGACCACTGCAGCGTCCGACTGACACATCAAGTAAGACTTCAGACACAAATCGATGTGATAACCCACCGCATTGCAATGGGCAGCGTCATGTGGAGGACACCAACAGACTCTGGCATGGTTATCATGCTGAACGAGAAGAAACAGCACTTTAATTCATGTGTCAATATACCTGACTGGTTATTAGATTGCCAGCAATTCTTGGTTTCTTTACCTCTGAGCTTTCAACTCTAAACATCAACGAACTACGCAGTTCCTAAATACAGTACAGCAAGTTTCATAAACAATATATTTGAAAAATCCTCTGCAATCACTAGAAATCTCTTCTATAAAATATTAAAAATAATTGTGTACTCATTTTAGCCAACATTTCATTTGTTATGCATCATTTAAATTGATATACAAATCGCACATTTCTTCAAGGTCGTTTCCTCAAATATTGCACATTCGTCACCTCAGCTACACAAATATTTACATGAACTAATTTGCGCTCATATATTGCGGCTGCCTATATTAAATTCTGCCCACAACGAAACACCGCTTTGCACCTCAACACAACACACAAACACACTCACACAGACACAAAAGGCGCAAATCGCGCGCATGGCAGTGCATAATTTTTCTCAATTTCAATGTTTATGCATGTTGTACATCATGTCCAAAAATTATCGCACCATTTGTAAATGCCACCACACCATCAGCCACCGCTTGATAGTGTGTGCGCACACACACACTCACGCACGCCCAACCATGCGAGGGTATAATGCGAACATGATTGCGGCCGGGGTAATACGTCATAAAGTCAAGATCATCACTCAAGGCGCATATGACTGCCATTTCCGCCAAATTTAAGACGCCCCACGAACACGGCTACAAGTGCCAGTGTGCGCTTACGAATGCATAGGTACATAGCTACATGCCACAGATGGAATGTGTGCGTGTAGTTCTTTTCCTGACGGCAGTCGCTTACCCTTCATTTCACTGCGCGGCGCAAACAAAATATCACAAATAAAAACAACCACTTTTATTTAAATGCCAGCATCGCCGCCGCCACTACGCCACGACGCAGACCCGCGTTGTTATGGCATATCATGACACCACCAACAGCCAGTTGCCATCAGCCGTCAACCGTCAGCGACCAACTGGCGCACCTGCGCCGCGCCCCACTACCCATTTCCATACACCCGCCCACCGACCCGACGATGCTGTGTTGCCTCGCCAGCTGCAGCGCGGCGCGTCCTCCCGACACACACACACAGCGTCGTTGAAGCGCACCAGCAACCACTTTCGCGCTGCAAATGGACCGACTTTCACCTGCACATCAACTGCTGCCTCTTTCGGCGCTACACAGCTGACGTCTGTCTGCCGCACGCACTCGGTTCGTTTTGTATTTTTGTTTTCAGCCTTTTCGCTGCCGCGAGTACTTTTGCTGCGAACGAGTTGTGGGCGCACCTCGATGCCGCCAACTGGCTCGTCTGTTCGTAGAAGCTGAAAAGTGCTTGGCTCCTGCAGCTTGTTGCTTGCGAACGGTGCAGAATAAATTATGCTCAAATTGCTTCAGTCTACACATTTTTCATGTCTCGATTTCTTGATTCATTTAGAAAAAAGCATAAATTAAAATCGTGTGAGAGATTAATTTAAATTAAAAAATTAAAAGCAAAATGGTAAAAAATGGGACTAAATTAAAACGATTTGCGCGTTCTAAAAAAAGTTATAAAAAAAACAATTTGAATCGCCAAAACCAAAATAATTTCAAATTGTGTCCTTTGTAAGTTTGCTTCTTAACACTTTCCTGACCGGTCACGAGTTAACTCGTGTTTTCGTGGTCACGAGTAAACATGTGATAAGCTTGATTGTTGATTTGTGATGGTGATTGTCATAATTTTTATCATACGAAAAAGACATATTAAGAGTTGAATAATAAATAAAATTAATTAAAGTTTATATTGTTTTACTTCCACATCCGCTTTCAAAACAATAGCCGGGCACATGAGGTAAATTTCAGAAAAGTTGCCGGTCAGCAATGTGTTAAGTTCCCCTTTAAAAAAACAATCCTTTTATCTAAAACAAATGTTAAAATTAATTTAAAAAAAAAACACTGATGATGCAGCTTATTTTAACAAAATCAAAGCAACGATTACATAAATCAATGTTACTCATACGCACTGTTTGCCAAAGGGTTTTTCGGCTTAAATTTTTAATTATTTTAATGACAACGATTTATTACAATATTTTTCATATTTACAGCACACTTTCACAAACTATGCGTAGGCTTTGATATTATAATAAATTAATTATTTTACTTGCAATTAATTAAAAATATTAATATAATTGTTTACAGTTGGCTTAGCTTAAGAAATTTGCAAACAAAACCCGCACTGAAAAATTGGCCCTCAGGCAGCAAATCGCTTCTATTAAGTTTTAGATTTCACAAATCGCCATCAAACTTTATTTAAAAAAGTTTGTAAAAAATTAATTTGTCTTTATTTGTTTATTAAGATTTCAGTCACTTCTGTTTTTCATCTCTTTTTTATTCAAATTCGAAGTTCAAAATTGCCACTTACGCAACCAATCGACCGTACAACGTATCACAATACCCTCCCTCTTTTTTCTTTTAAATTTTAATCCAATTCTTCTGCAACTCACAATAAACACATAAAGATATTCATTTGCTGCCGCTGACAACTGCGGAAGCGGAATGATATTTGCAAAATTTTAGAAGTGCATTTAAAATTCTTTACAACTGCTGCAATGAAACAATGCCCTAAACCAAGAGTGCACACAAGTGTCTTACAGCCCACCCTCACTTCATACAAAGGCGCACCCACACCCACAGCCACACACACACACATCATTGAGGAGACGCAGCACCGAGCTCATGAAATATCCAAAGGAGCTATACAAGTGCAACATGAGGACATGTGTGACTTGTTGAGCAGACGACAGCGACGCTGGTTCCGCTGCCACCTTTCCGTTCGCTTTTCAAAGTCGCCAGCACTCCGGATCCGAACCCGAGATAGAGCTCGAGCCAAAGGCAGAGCACTGCAGGCGGCCGCGCAGCCATAACGCACTGGGGCGTTTGTTTAATTTTATGCTTATCGTTCATGTTGAACTGTCAAAAGGACATAACATTTAAATGGATTGTAAGCGCCAGCACGACACACAATGAACGCGCACCCACACATGAAACACTGAAACAACATTCACACTTGCTTCATAGTTATAAATACATACATATATGTATGTATGTACATACATTGTGTGTATTTAGTACATATTTAGTTGCGGCCAAACGTGTCGCAAGAGTCACGAAGGAACGCCGCCTGCCTGTGTGCCCGGAAGGTGTTGGTTGCCCAACTTTCAACAGGTGCCAGCGAACTGCAGTACTGCTTCGCCTGTCGCTGAGCAATTATGACACTACATGTAACCGAACAAGCCGACGCCGCGCTGGCTGCAACCAACAACGCGCCAATTGTGGCTGCTCTGTGCGTTGTCGTATTGTTGCTTCGCTGTGGTGTGGGCTAATTAATTTCGTAGTTCAGCTGACGCGCCGCACCGAGACAGGCTTCTTGCCGATCTTAAAGTGAAACGCCTTTAATATTTTGAATTTACGAGTTCACAGCTGCGCGCTGCTAAAGCGAATGAGGTGGTTTTTCTGCTCTGGCGCAACACTCGGCAGCAGTTGCGCAACGGCAAGTCAAATCCTTTATTTGAATTTACATTTTTGCACTTATTCCGGCAAATTTGAAATTTGCTTTTCGAATTTTTGCAACTTTTCGCCAAATTTCCTTTTTCGTTTTATTTACATTTTCCAGCAGCTCAGCTCAGCGACACTGGCACCATTACAACAAACGCAACATGTCGTTCGTACACTCGGCAAAACCACTCACAGCATCAGGATAGAATTTTAGCTACATTTCTGGAAATTGGTTTCAATTTCAAGAAGGTTTGCTGCTTGAAAATTTATTTTTCACAGTTGGAAACCATATTCTGTCTATTACAGTGAGTATCCTGGAGTGAATAAAATATAGTTTTTTTATATTAAAAAAAATATTCTCCTGCTCCATTAAAAGCACAGAGTGACGAACGCACGACCGAGCAGTCCTTTTGTATGGTGTTTGTCCCTACGCAAGGAAGCTTTATGCGCCGAGAAAATTGAAAATTGCTTGCCGAAAACTTTCTAAAATCGGAAATATCAATTTTCCATACATTTTGTCGGACCTCCTAGCATTGGCAACAGTTGAACAGTTTAACTATTTTGTTGCCATATGGCAACATGCTACTTTGTGGACGCCTGCATCCTCTATGGTTGCAAGAATACATTTTTTTGTTGGTCTTTAGAATAGTTTGAAGTTCTGGGAAAAATACGAAATTAATAAACTGAATATTGAAGTTTAAAGAAAAGAAGCATGATACAAAAATATACAGATATACAGGTTAGGTTAGGTTGAGGTGGCTGCCTCTGTATGAGACACACTTAGGCCTCTTAATGGGCCCGTTGTGATACCACAGATATACAATTGGAAAAAAATATTTGTTTACAAATTTTGAACTACTATTTTCATTTTTGCTACAGAGCTGCAATTTCACACAATTAGTTTATGTAGTACATCATTCAGTTTCTGTATTTCTTACTTTTTTTTGCACCCTTAATATTGTATCTTGATTTGTCAAAAAAGCAAATGACTTTTAATTTTGCTCGATTGAATCTACCTGTATATTTTTTTATCATGAAGAGAAGTATACACGTTTTTTTAATGGTATATCTTGACATAGTAAAGGAACAAGAAGCAGAAAAAATTAGAGAACATTTTAATTTGACGTTTTCTTTCAATTCAGATACTTTTTTTTTAATTTTGGCTGAATTAAATGAAGAAATATTCAAATTTTCGTTATGCGTAAAAAGTTTTATGTTTAAGTAATTATTACAGCCACAACGATGTGGTTAGGTTAGGTTAACGATGTGGTTGCTCTCATAGAAAAATACTCTAAAATACAGGGTCCGCGTATAAAAATTAAAAACTTTCTTATGGAATGTTGCTAATATAACCAAATAGAAGCCTAAGATGTAAAATATAAAATTTTAACTTTCCCCAGTAAAACCCTGTAGCGAAAGGGTTAATGAACATTTGCTGCTGTACGTGCATACTTTTAGGGGGCGTAGTATATTTGGGGAAAATTATCAAACTGATGGTTCGAGGCGATTGTGGATGTTTCTAATATCCTATTCAGACAGCCAGCTAAATTGCGTAATTAAGACATTTTCCCAATTTATTCTCAATTTGGCTCTAAATTGAACTCAATTTGTAATACAAAAAGCGCAAGCTAGCTAAATTTACAATAAGTTGAGCCGAATCGCCATGCAACCCTGTGACGTGTTGTTATCGAAACACAAATTCATTCACAATTGATGGAACTAAAACAAAAATTAGAAACTGATAAAAGTGAAAGACGTTTATTAACATTTGTTTGCATTGAAAACCCCCTTTTTTCCATCGAAATAAATTGAGCAATATTGGTGTTTAACCTAAATTGAATTGTGTGAAAAGCAAAAGCGATAAACTAAATTAATTGGCTGTCTGAACGGGACATAATGTCTTGTCCTGCCCCAATTTATTTATTTGTCTGTGCATCAGTTTTCCTTTCAACTTGCTCATTTCATGTAAATCTCCTACCACTCCTGCCATGTCTTAGCCTAGGCGTATACGGAGACGCAGGCCGCGCAAAACAGCACAAGACAGCGCAGCGAAAATTAAACTTTGTGAGGCAGAAAAAATGTGAACTGCGTATACGAATCTCGTAAAACCAGTACACGTGTTCCGTATTCATTCCATAAACCCAGCAATACGAGTTATTTGTCTGAATTAGACTTTGAAATAGAACCTATATAATATAATGTGGGTGTAATATCGGCTGTTCACGCACTTTTTCAATTAGTTCTTAAATTTTTGCAAGCTAACGTGTCGGCTGCGCGTAGGAAACTGTATTTCAACTACAACGCGACGCAGTTGTGCGCAGGCACGTCTCTCCGCCGCACGCGGCTATGTCGCTGTATACGCCGTTATACGGTACTGCGTTATTTACAAAAAACTAAACTGCGTTGAGTTGTGCTGCGTGTGCGGCCTGCGTCTCCGTATACGCCTAGGCTTAGTGTTTGGAAACAGATAACACAACCTGCGAGACCAAACCGATGGTTGAAGAAGCAACTCAAAGCCCAATTCATTCAATTGTTGCTACAATTATTGCTTTCATTGAAGGTGAGCCACTGCATTGACGTGATGAAGGAGCTTTATATACATTCCATATAATTTACTTTACACCCAAGAGTATCTAAACCTGAGATCTTTTTCAAAATTTAGTTTTCACAAGGGATCTCTTATTCTCTGTCTTCCTGCACAAATTAAGCTGAAAACACCCACTGATATAACGATACCCTTGTTATAATTTCTAGACCACACAGCCCTATTTGGGCCAGTGCCCCAGTCCTAATTCATTCTGAGAATCATTAGAGAGATGTTAGTACGTCAGTGCAGAAGTTAAGCCAATAATAGTGTGAATAACATTTTTTTTAATTATGTTTGTAGCCACTTCAAATTGTTCACATTACAAATCAACTTCGCACACTTCAAAAGACATGCTCAGCATACATGTATGTTCACATTAAAGACACACTAATCCTCCTCCAATCTTCACTCACAGCAATCATTCACTTCATCGCTTTACGGACAACAGTTTCCAGAATTTGAGGTCATGATTTTTGTGAATCAAAACTATTCCCTTTCACTGTAGTCAAAAATTTTCCCCTGTGTAAGACAATGTCACAAAATGTTTCTTAACAATAAAAAAATACACTCACACACACATTCACTCAAAGAATCACAGCGGCTGCGAAAAGTTGCCTTGTGACGGGCGCGCTGCAGCTTTCTTGAGTTCACTTGATTTTTCATTGACAATCGAACAATAACGAAATCATCGAGTATGAGCAACGATTGCACAATAACACCAACAACAACACCAACAATCAAACCGGCACGAACAGAAGCGAGCGCAGCAGCCAGAAATATCAAAATCAAACACAAAAACAACAAGCACTTCGTAGCGCTGCTACGTAAGTCAATACATCCCCCAGCGATGTGACTCAATCAGTGCCATTTGTTTGGCGCATTTGTCGAATATTTCGGTAAAAGCCGAGCAAAACTTGGCGCCGAGCATGAGTGCAAGTGGGCGCGACATGGGGAAAGGGTAAGCAACTAAGTCTACAGTTAGATGGCGGGAAGGAGGAGAGGAAGCAATAAAAACGTTGGGAAAACTTTTCGCAATTTGGTGCAACTACCTAAAACCCCTCCATTTGCCGGCAATGTGTGCCTGCTGCTGCTTTTCCGCATCTCTCTTTCACCACAGTACATCTGCAGCGCCGTCATTGATGAGCTCAAACTACAATTCAGGTAAGTTTATTGCTCCAAATGAATGGAGAGTTAAGAAAAATGACAAATGAGAGAGGAAGAAATTGGTTTTTGAGCAGCCGGTCTTTGGTGCATTGTCCTGGCAGCAGCAGCAGCAGAGCATCTAAAGCCACACGCAGAAATAGCAACGCAACGTGCAGCAGATTGAGGGACATAAATTAATTAAAAATTCAATGAGCCAGCTTTGGGCTGAAAAGTAAACAAACAAACAAACACATACACACATGTGCGCCCCGGGCCATTTGCTGTGCCATAGCGCAAGTTGTGTTTAAGCTGAATGCAAACACACACACACACTGACACCTGCGGCGGGTTTTGGCGCCTAAAATGCGGCATGCAACGGCTGCTTAGACTTGAAGCTTGTGAGGGAATACTATGTATGCGCATACAATTTTATTGTGCTTATTCTCTTGCGTTTTTATTAAACTTTTTATTTCATTTGTTTATTTATACTAATTTTAATGTTTTTCTAAGAAACGTAAATTTTAAAAACTATGACACAATTATGTTATTTAAGTTTCGGCGTAATATTACCCCAACACTGTTGCAGCATGGCATACTTTAGATGTCGAATCAAAATTATTTACATAGTTATTTAAAAAACAAAAGCCGTTTCAGATGACCTAACAAAACTCTACATAGATGTGGGATTTTGTTGTCGTATACAATAGATTTTATTAATTTGTTAAAAGGGAGGATGATCATCCGCTTCCTTTCGTGTCGAATGAACGAGTTGTTCAGTGATGTATTCAGTTCAGTGATGTGTTCAGTTCAGTGATGTATTCAGTTCAAAACTTGCGTCCACTCCTAGTCGTTCTTTCGTCCGTCGATCCCACATAGATCTTCCCTCGAGAATTTTCCTACCTGAGTATGGATATGAAAAATTGGTATGCAAGATGAGCTCTACATGAGCTCTCAATTGTACCAAAAAGCAAAAGAATGAACACTTCGAAGCAGTGTTTGAAAAAGTTTCAGCACAAACCCAACGAATGTCAATTCATAACCATTGATCAAACATGGATGGACCAAATACAAAAATTTCTGGTGAAAAATGTGATTTCAAATGATATTGGCCTAAAAATTTGTACGTAAACCCCCCAAAATGAATTTCTGTGTGCGCAACTGGAACCACTTCTACATATCTCAGAATCAGAGAACAGTCAAAACATTTAGTAGAAGTGGACTCAAGTGATCCGAAGAAGGCAAAGGCGGTTTTAACTGCAAGAAAGTAATGCCGAAGGAAGGAAAGGAAAAGCGATAACAGTCATTGGATCCATTCAACGATGAAATTAAGCGAAACCACATTTGTTTAAAAAAAAGTGCTCTTGTGTGATGATGATGCATTGATGAAAGCAATGGCATTACTGAGTAATAAACTGTGTTAAGAATTCCTCGCACATCCACCGTGTTCTCCAGATTTGGCTCCTGCGAATATTACACCGTGCGACAAAAATTAAAACAATTTTTCACACCGGAAAAAATTTATATGAACGTGAAACTAGAGACCAAACATTGTAATCCTGCGTAGTCAGTTTTTTATTTCTACATCCTTTGTCCTTTTAAAAGGACTTCAAAATTTTGAAGGGAATAAAAAATAAAAAAAATATAAAAAATACTTAACCTCGTTAAAATACGGCGATATGTATGTCAAATGAAAAAAAAAGACTCAAGAATTTAAATAAAATAAATTTTTTATCTATTTGTAAAAAAAGGATATGAAAAAAGTCCTTTGAAAATTTTAGTCCTTTATATCCTTGAAAATTTCCATCGAATTTTCTTGAATAGTAAGTATGTTAAAACCCCAAATCTCCTTGATCACGTGTCAAAATTTCATTATTCTCGCTTCATTGATTTTCTATTTTTTTATTATTTAAAACACTGATACTCAAATAAATTAGAATTTTTGTACTTCATTAGAATTGCATTTCCGACTTTTTTTAATAACTTTCGAACTAATAAAGTTAGAGTAATGAAATCTTGGCACGTGATCAAGGAGATTTGGAGTTTTAACATACTTAGTTTTCAAGAAAATTCTATGTAAATTTTCAAGGATATAAAGGATTAAAATTTTCAAAGGACTTTTTTCATATCCTTTTTTTACAAATAGATACAAAATTAATTTTATTTCAATTCTTGAGCCTTTCATCTTTCATTTGATATACATATCGCCATATTTTAACGAGGTTAAGTATTTTTTATATTTTTTTATTTTTTATCCCCTTCAAAATTTTGAAGTCCTTTTAAAAGGACAAACGATGTAGAAATAAAAAACTGATTACGCAGTATTACTATATTTGGTCTCTAGTTTCACGCACATATGGATTTTTTCCGGTGTGAAAAATGCTGTCACACGGTGTTATTCGTCACCAAACAAGGCAGTGGCCTGAAATTATTTTCAAATGCAGAAGTTGAAAGAGAAACTGACACCGTTTCCCGGGACTTTAATACGTCGAATTTCGTCAACATTGCAATTGTTAATCCTTAAATTCCATTAAATTTGTAACAGCAAAATGTTATTTTATTCTATTTGATTAGCCTCCGGCATGAACCATTTAGATCAGACATCAGAATAAATATGTATCTTGTAATGTCTTACTAGGCCATGCATGCAATAACGATTCCAATATCCGCCAGTATTTCGCATTTATTTCGAGCCTCTTGCAGTGCGCACCTACAGCCATGGAAAGCCAACAGTGCTTTGTTCCAACTACTGGAACACTTGACACGCTGCTATTTGGCTATTGCTGTTCTCGTCGCCACTTAGCTCCCAAAACACTTGAGGCAACACCTTCATCGCTTCAATTCGCCTTGCGCCGGCGCTTTTGTCTGCGCCCGCCAATCCGCTAACCGCTTTCACCGGTATCAGCACTTTCGCCGCTTCGTATTCTTTTCTTTCGTGCACTTGAACATCCTCAGCTATTATTGCTGCTCTCTATGCGTCCTCCCCCCACCTATTGCCGCTTGCTCCTCGGCCAGCTGCAATTTCCTAAGCTCCATGTGCACGTATTGTCCGGCAATTGCCAACTTTTATGCATTCTCTCATCGTCTGCTCGTTTGCCGGGGCTTCTTCCGCACGCGCCATGATTGCTTGCAGCTTCTACTGCCCTAACTGCCACCTCATGACGCTGATGATGACGGTGACGATGACAATGACAATGACGATGACGATGGCGATGACTGCGAACAGGACGAGGCCATTGATGGCTCAGGCTTCAGTCACTCCTCCTCTACTACGCTGCACTGCCTCTCTTCCCAGGCGCCCAACTCAAACGAGTAATGTAATTACATTTGGATTACGAATCGAAATATTTTATTCAATTTCGCCCAAAATTTCAGCCGAACAATATTTGTTACGTATACGCAGTGCAGTACGGCCTTGCCGAAAGCAAAATAAACACCCACAGCGCTGCACTGCAGACATGCAGCATTGTTACACCGCCAACGGAGTGAGACGAGCGAAGAGGGGGGAGAGTTGCGCTGTATTTGCATTGCTGATGGCATTGAGGCTTAGCACATTGTTAAGTTTTTCTGACCTCTTTTCAATTTGCCGCTTAGAGAACGAGCAGCCTCTGTGGACCGCCGAGACACGCTTCACCCCACCGCACGTCCACTATTTGGCAGTTTCACTTGATTTATTTGGAAGTTTGATGCTTGCTGCAGTATTGCCGGTGCTTCTGCTCGCCCTCTTCGTACAGGATCGCCAGCTCGAGAAATGCGCCTTTGTCTTTGCCTATCGACGCTTACCGTAGTTGAAGTGTAATTTTTGTGCGAGAGTCTATGTTTGTGTGTGTGCGTGTGCGTGTGCTCACTGTAATTTGGTTTCAGTTTTTGCTCTCGAAATTCTCAGTAATTGTGAAAGCAAACAAAAGCATAAAATTAAGCCACGTGCGTGCGCGTGTGTGTGTGTGTGTGAAAACTAAACTTTAGAAAGTGTTTTTTACACAAAAGACACCCACTTAGTGCAACCTCACTCACTTGTGCTCGCCACTTTAGCCCCGGCACACTGCGAGCTGCCGCGCTGCATTTGAAGTGAATATTCAATAGAAAATTGAAATACGAAATTGGATTTCAGTTCGAGTTTGGTCTCAGTTTGTGCAAAAGAGAATTGCACTTTCTTTTACTTGTGTTTGTTGTTGCAATTGTTGTTTTTATAGCTGGTTGATTGCTTTCAGTTTGAACTTGTGCTGAGCAGCCTAAACGATTTTATGCTAAACATTTGCATACTTCGAAAACCAAAGTTAGGCAACACAAATACAACAAATTGCCAATCGGACGTATATGGTTGCCGCAGCACTTGGCAACCCTGGTATTTAATTATAAACCATTGTATTGTGCTGAAATCCGAAAAAAGCTGCAAGCTAATCAATTTAGATAACAACTCAATAATAAATCTCTTGATTTATGAATCCCATTGATTTTTTACAGAGACCTAAAATAATTATTATCCATATTTTTGGGAATACAAGAATTGCCCTAATTTAAGAAATGTCTATAAATATTGCTTTATACTAATTATTACAAATAAGATATTTTTTACGTCGCTTACAACTATTATCATGTAGTAAATATTTTTGAGTTGCATAATAACTCTTATAAATAACAAGTATATTTTTCGTTGTCGATAATTATTATTTTGGGATTTTTGTTTTTTACATTGCTTCATAACTTTTATTTATGACTTTTTTTATTTACGTTACCGATAATTGTTATTTTGAGAAAATTTGTTTTACGTTGCTTCATAACTTTTCTTTATGATTTTTTTTCATTTACGTTGCCGATAACTATTATTTTGAAAAACAAATTTTTTACGTTGAATTACCACATTTTGGATATGAATTGATATTTAATTGTTTTAAATTGACAAAAAAAATTAACTGCAGAAACCTAAATTCCACCAACAACTAAACAATTCAAAATCAATTCATGCTCAAAATGTGGTAAGGCAACGTAAAAAAAAATTTCGTTCATAAAAGTTATGAAGCAACGTAAAAAAATTGTTTTTCAAAATAATTTATTTATTTATTACATTAGCTTATAATTAAAATTACAAACTAATGGGAGGGGAGCCAGAGCGACGACGTTTTCAAAATTATAGTTATCGGTAACGTAAATAAAAAAAATCATAAATAAAAGTTATGAAGCAACGTAAAAAAAATTTTCTCAAAATAATAGTTAACGGTAACGTAAAAAAAAGTCATAAATAAAAGTTATGAAGGAACGTAAACAAAAAAAATCCCAAAATAATAATTATGCATAGCGAAAAAAAAATTTCTTTCATAACAGTTATTTCATAACAGTTATTACGCAACGTAAAAATTAACTGTCGCACATAATAATTATAATCAACAAATAAAATTTATGTTGCATTGTAATAGTTACATTGCAATTATTTTCTCAAAAAACTTATAATAGTTAAGTCCCTGATTTTTTATGAACGCTACATAGGTACGAAGTGCTGATTGCAAGGTTACAGTCCTAAAACAATTGGAAGCCCGCAAAATTTTTTTGGAATCTATGTTTTCTTATGATGTTTTGTTTGATTACATTTAAGTTTTAGAACTCTTAGGGCTAATTTTTCAGTGCGAGTTTAAACGCAGTTCAAACGTAGTTTCCTTGAACTTGGTTTAAATATAAACTCAGTTTAAACGACAAAGCAGTTTTTCAGTGCTAGTTTAACTGGAGCAAATATTTGTCATTTAGGTGTGGCAATACCGGCAATATTTTAATCTATCTAATAATTTTCCTTTGTTTTGATTGTCATTCGTAAATAAATTCCTTGCGCTCAAATAATGTATTTAATCAAAAAATTCAAAATAAGCAAACGGAGTCAAAATTTGTCGTCTCGGGAAATCGAATGTCTTCTTGAATTTGCGAAAAAAAATAAACAAGTGCTCGAGCGCAAGAAGACAGATCGCATGAGTGCCGAGGGAAAACAAACGAAATGGAAAGAAATTGAGAACGATTTCGATTCAAAATTTGTTGATAAGTTCCGGTGCGCGAAAACGTATAAAAATCTAAAAAAAAGGCAAAAAAAGAATTTCGCTCACGACAGGCAAGAGCTGACCAAAACAAAAAATAAAGGAACTGTCAGAAGCTGTTGACAGTTTAAACTTGGGCGTTTAAACTGAGTTTAAACTTCAGTCAAGTTTGACTGAAAAATTCGATTTTGCGTTTAAACTAAGTTTAAACTAGAAACTGAGTTAAACTCGCACTGAAAAATTGGCCCTTAGAGCAGAAAAGTATCTCGTAATGACGGCGATCTGGTTCGCTTTTCACATTGTAGGCTAATTGTCTGCTGTATGCTTCTTTAGAATGGCGACTTGTACATTCATCTTGACAGGTTTCAAATGCGATCTTGCGATCTTTCCTCACAACAACTCACAGATATCTCTCAGTGCTTATGCTAAGCTCCAATGGCGCACTCCAGATTTCAGTTTGGGCCCAATTTCATTCTGAACCACATTTTGCACTAGCAATTTTACCTTATGCTAAACCGAGAGGACCTTCGCATCCTCACGGGGTACCTAACGAGGCGTTGCTCGTTAGGTACCAACTCAAAAATATAGGAATCTCCTCCACGGATGTGTGCAGAATGTGTGAGCTAGAACGGGAAACAATACCGTAGTCAACCATCTGGAAGTTACCACTTCAAAAAGTGCTGAATATTATACAAAAAACACTAAACATGAAAAATTAAAACATAGGCTGCACAAAAGATCAAAGTGGTCATATAATGATCAAGTGGTCGTATAATAATATTAACAATCGCTCAGTGCGTGCCACGTCTTCATCCCGTTATCCGACTGATTTTTGTCGTAAAATACAGACCAATTAGATGCACTTACCACTGTTTATCGTCGGGCCATTTCGGGATGACGTATGGCTCGATAACACCTTGCTTGATCAGATTATAGTGTTAACACGAGTGCTGTGTTGAGCGATCCGTCGATCCTGTGAAGAACAACATTTGATCTCATTAGTGGCACTGAAGCATTGAATAGTTGAAGCTAATTTATTTAATTCATCAAAGTGTCTAGTTTTTGCAATGATTTAGTAACTGAAGAAATCTATAAAAGCGAAAATATAAATCTAATTGAAACAGTAGATCACATACAGTGGCGCACACAGGGGAGGGTTTTTTGGGGTTTAAACCCCCTCGAAATATCTTAAAGTTAGTACAGAAATTTAAGTTATAACCGTCGCATATATATTCAATCATCAATATTCAATCATTAATAACATTAATCGACACAAAAAATGCACCTAAAAATAAAAGTGTTTTCTAGACTAACTTTGGAACACGAAACTGAAGAAATAAAATTTTTGTAAGAAGCGTTTTCGAAAAATCTTCGAAAAACCAGTTTTTTCTCTGTTGTTTCAGTTATGAGCACATATGTATCACGTAAACGAATCATCCGACTAACACAAGCTGTGCGTCGGTCAGAAGATAATACCTTAGCCTTTTCAGAGATATACAGATTGTCCAAATCAGATGAAATTTGGAGAAATTACTGTAAAAGTGAATTTTTCGACCATTTTCAAAAATCATAAATTTTTGAATGTTTTTTTTTTACAGATAAAATAAATTATCTCCTTTGGTTATAAAATCTATGATGAAAGATATATTATTTGTGCAAATATTAAGCCTAATATCAATAGAATCGAAAGAAAAATGACAAAGTTACTAAGCACTGAGAGAAAACACCAACTTTACATTTATTACAACGTGCGAAAAAAAAAATTGTGTTTGCCGAGACCCATCCTAATGTTGATATAGGCGTGCAACTAGAGGTAATTTATAGTAACCTGACATAGTCAGTTTTTCATTTTCTGGCCGAAAGTCCTTTTTAAAAGACTTTAAAATTTTAAGGACATGCACATTTCAAATATTTTTTTAATATTTGCGGTTGTGCAATGATGGAGATATGGATATCAAATGAAAGAGAAAAATTGTCTCCTTTTAACTAAATTTTCTATTTTGAACTTTCAGGACCAAAAAATGTCAGGTAGGGAAAACATACATGTTTTCGATTGCAATCTGTAGATTCATACATCTAAATTTTATTCTATTTAAAAGTTCTCAAAAAAGTTACACCAAACCCCCCCGAAACAAAATCCGTATGCGTATTGCGTACTGCGTATAATATTGAAATTTAAATTCTTAACTGCAATAAATTCTGTCTTATATCTTTATTCTTTAGTTTAGTGTTTAGTAGTGTTAGAAATTTCTTCAAATGAATTGAAGATATTTTATGACAAACATATTAATTAATAAAACTAATACTGGCAATAATTAACTAAGAAAAATCAGTAATGGACAGGTAGGCAAACGTGTTGAACAACTTCCCACAAGTCGCATACTCTTCGCATTCCTCAAGTGTCCGTCTGCCAACTGTAATTAATAACTTGAAATTTTGATTTGATGTGAACTCAAGTTGCGGCAATAATTAAATAATTAAACCAAACATTTCAAACATTCTCTGCTCGAATGTAATTTAACGCCTTTTATGCACAAATCGATGTACATACTTGTCACTTGCAGTTTATTTCGTTGGTAAATTCTCTTAAATTCTTAAATGCACCCAAAGTTATTCGCAGTCGTGCAGCGCTGCCAGGGAAATAAGGTCACCATGGCGAACTTAGGAGACAAAGATGAATGGCACAAACAACTAAAATAACAACAAAACACAACAACGGCATAATAGAAGACGAAGAAAAGGAAAAGGTAAACATGACGAGAGCAGCAGGCGGCGGAGGCAAAAGCGAAGCAGCAGCAGCAGCAGCAGTCGGCGAAAAGTTCAGAAACCTTCTCGCTTTTCGTAATTAAAATGCGCAATAACAATACATATTGTGGGCATTGTTGTTGCCGTGGTTATTTCGACTTGTGTTGCCATTGTTGTTCCTTGTTGCGGCTGCTGCTGTTGTGCTGGCTGCGGCTGTTGGTCTGTTCCAGGTCGTATTGTTCTTTGGCGCTGCTTAAAGATAATGGCATAATTCATTTCGCCAGCCATTTCGCCAATACGCACAGCGACGGCAACGCAACACAACGTCGCCGCCAAAGTCAACGCCGCGGCGCGCCGGTCGCAGTTGCAGTCGCTGGCGCTGGCGTCGCCACAGCCACAGCCGTCGCCAACACCAACACCAGCGCCAGTCAAGCAGCTCAGCAGCAGTTACGTCCTTTTCAATTGTTGTGGTTGTTGTTGTTGTTCAAAGTTCTGTTGATTTTCTTTTCATTCACCGTCATTCTGCGGCTGCTGGTTTCCCTGGTTCGGTTTTAGATTTGTTGTGTTTGGTTGTTTTGTGTTATCGTAGTTGTTGTTGCTGTGTTTTCTTATGGCTTTGCCATTTTCCTGCTCTTCGCTTTCCGTTCGCTTTGGGGAAAACGCAAAACTTTACGTCTCCGAGAAGTCGCGTCATCTCGCACAACGCAGCCGCCGCAGCGACAAGGACGAGCGCACCCAGCGCGTCTGCCTTCGATTTGCTGTCTGGCAAATTGCATTCAATTTAATTGCAAGTTGCGGTTGCTACAAAATGCAGCACGGGCAATAATTCAGCTATAACTGCAACTAGCAGTGTGCGACGTGCAGCCCCAAACGACGCCAACGTGTACGCGAAGGCAGTTTTAATTCCATTAAAGTATTTTGAACATGGCCGAGCAAATCGCACAAGCAACGCCCAGCGAGCACAGCACCGGGCGGTGGTGGCTGCTATTATTTGCGGCCGGCCGCTGGTCGTTGCAGCACATCAAAAACTAAAAAAAAAGCGAGCGGCAAAGCGAAACAGCGCAAAAATTAAAACAAAAAACAAATAACGAAAAGCCGCTTCGAAATGTGTAAAAACAAAAGCAGTGCAGCAGGATCAGCAGGATAATAAAAATGAATGAGGGCCATGTCATAAAATGCGCACGAAGTCGAGCGAAACGAGAAGCGACGAGCGGCAGCGGCGGCTAGTTGCAGGCAGCAGTCGAGCGCGCCAACCTACATCATTCTCACACGCGCCAAACAACATCCTGAGGTCATCCTTAATGCGCGGCTCAGAATTTATTATGAAGGAATTTTCGTAAATCTGTCTAAAACCAAGAACGCATAGAAGGCAGCCGGAAACCCGCAACAAAAAAATACAACTCGGACGAAGGGTGCGACGCCGGCCGAGGTGAGGTTGGATCAAAAAATATTTTGGGTGTGTGCACAGCGAAGAGCGGCTAACAAACCTAATAACAGCCGAAACGGCAGCAGCGGAAGTGGCCGTGACAACGACATCGGTGGGCGTCAGACATCATAACACAAAAGAAGGCACAACGGCCCGACCGCAAAATTCATCTTTTTATTTTTTTCTTTAATTATGAAAAATTAACATTCACAGCGTTTCGCTTTCATTTTGTGTGCTGTCCTATTGCTGCCTGACCAGAAACTCATTACTTCTCGTTATTTAGCTGCGAAAAAATCTTGCTTATTGCAGCTCATTTCAGCCACTTTTGCTAATAAAATTAAGTAAGCAGAGCGGGATGACTTCCTGTGCTGACAGCGGACACAAACCAACACAAAACCCAAACACCACGCCGCTTGTCGTTACAGATTGGAGGTGAGGTGGAATGAGGCGGCATGTTGATCCAAATCTGCAGCAAATTGACATTAAATGTTATTTTGCTGCAGATTTATTGTCCATAGCGTCAACGCGTTGCTAGTCTGTATTTTTTTTTGGTGCACCCATACAAACGTCGCACCAGCAGAGGCGGACAGCCGGAAAATAGTGGACAGTGGGTGAAATCGCAAGTGGCCACAAGTGAATTTATTATTATTTCACTTCAGGATTCACACCACACACCATCAATACATACGTCACGCGCGTATAGATTTATGTGGCAGATGTTGTAGTCCAAGTTATCGAGGGGCCAGCTCGAGCTATGGCAAATTGCGCTACCAACCAGGCAATAAGCGAGATCAGGAACGAAAAATTTAATTAGAGTAGAAAGTATAGAGGCGTACTCTACTGAGATATGTTTTCAAGATTAGCTAGCAAGACTATAGCTGGATAGCTATCCCTGTCAGACAGACCTAACCCAGCAAGACGGCCGTAACCGAATCACTACCCAGTAAACATTAAAGCAAGCCTTTGATATATTTTTGAAATTCAATTTGATAACAAGCACTTGATAACAAGTTGATATCAAGTTTGAATTCTCAAAGGTTTGCAAAAGGCTTGCCTTCGGCTTGATATCAACTTGCAATCAAGTTGAAAAATTTTGAATTCTCAAAGGCTTGAAAAAAGCTTGATATCTACTTGTTACCAAATTGAAAAATTTTGAATTCTGAAATGATCGAAGAAGGCTGTGAATTTCGAGTGAATTGAATTTGAATTTTCACATTCAAATTGTCATATTGTTTATTCGTGTCGTCGCAAACAGTCGGTAAGGATGAACAGAAATGTGGAAATCTGGTAAGATAATGCATAGAAATAATAACGAAAAGCAATGACATTTAATTCATAATTTATTAACAGGTTTTCCAAATGCGTCAAGAGACTGCCACCACTTTTGAAAAGTTTCACAAAAATATTTGGAAAAGTATAATTACAGATGCCGTTGCACAGCAAATGTGCTGAAAGGGCACCGAAGCTAAAGTTGCCGTTCGAGCATTGATTGTAACGCATGCGCTCAAAGGTATAGTTTCATTTTTATATATATAGGGTGTTTTTTTTAGAGGTTTGTTTTTCGAATAGAGATAAAACTGGCATTTTGTGGTCAAATCTGGCAACTCTAATGTCATTTATGTTCAGTTTGGTTTGCCATTTCATCATGAACAGGTTGACAAAAGAACAACGCTTGCAAATCGTGCAAATGTATTTCGAAAATAATGGTTCAGTTCGCGAAGTTTACCGCAAGCTCCGTCCATTTTATGGTCGACATAATCGTCCATCAGAGCAATTAATTCGGTTAACCATGGGTCGTTTTCGCACTACGTTTACTCTACTGTGATAATACGCATCCGCAGAGACGTCGAACAGTGCGCACCGAAGAAACAATTGCCGCTGTAGAGCAAAATGTTGAAGAGGACCCGAATGAATCGATTCGCCACCGTGCACAGCAATTGGAGCTTTGTCCATCAACTTTATGGAAGATTTTGCGCAAAGATCTTGGCTTGCGACCTTACAAGATCCAGCTTGTGCAAGAATTAAAGCCGCGAGACCATGCAATGCGTCGTGATTTTGGTGTATGGACCGAAAATGAGATTGATCTCGATGCTGATTTTCATCGCAAAATTTTGTTCAGTGATGAGGCTCATTTTTGGTTGAATGGCTACGTCAACGAGCAAAATTGCCGCATTTGGAGTGAAGAGAATCCACATGAGACCCTTGAGACGCCATTACATCCACAAAAACTGACTGTTTGGTGTGCTCTATGGGCTGGTGGAGTCATTGGGCCATACTTCTTCCGAAATAATGCTGGAGAGTCAGTTACCGTTAATGGAGACCGGTATAGAGCCATGATAACCGACTATTTTGTTCCCGAATTGGATGGCATGAATGTGGATGAGTTGTGGTTCCAACAAGACGGCGCTACATGCCACACAGCGCACGTCACAATCGATTTATTGAAGGAAACATTCGATGAGCGCATAATTTCGCGGAATGGACCTGTCAATTGGCCACCAAGATCGTGTGATTTGACACCATTGGATTATTTTCTTTGGGGATATGTGAAGTCGCTCGTCTACGCCAACAAACCAGAAACGTTAGGGGACTTGGAAGCCAACATTCGTGGCGTTATTGCCGACATACGGCTCCAAATGCTCGAAAAAGTGGTTGAAAATTGGACCTGTAGAATTGGCTTTATTCGAGCCACCCGCGGCGGCCACATGCCCGAAATCATATTTAAACATTAATGGCATAAAATTATCCAAATTATCCAATTAGCCAAATTGATGGACATTAAAACGATTTTCTTGTGTTTTATTTCAATTCGAAATTCTATACCTCTAAAAAAAACACCCTATATATGTACATATTTATATAATTCCATGCCCTAATTGATTTTTAATCTACAGCTGCTTGCCTTCAGAAATTCAACTTTATGTTGGACGCTTTGTTGGACTTTGAGCGCATCAATATAAAATACTTCCAATTCGCCAAAGTACGGAAGGAAAGGAAACCTGCATACCAAACGAAAGTACAAAAAAAGTAAACAACAATTTAAGTTTATTTATAAATTTACAAACATTTTGTTGTTGTTGTTAACAAATTTACTTTTTTAAATTTACTTTTTTAAGAATATATGCAAATTAATTGCAAAATAAAATTACAACTGATTAAATTACAAGCAAAGTGTAGAAATTTCAATAGGTACAAAACTGATTGGGAATAGTGGAATTGGAACTGTTGACAAAAGCTTACAAATACACTTTAAATCAATATTGATATCAAGCCCTGTCGCTTTGAAAAGAGGCTTGCTCTCCACTTGCCATACGCTTGTCATGAATTTGAAAACAATAGCAATTTCAAATTGCTAAACTACTTCCCTTTTTATTGAAAAAGCTATTGCTTTCAAGTTGATATCAAGCCAAAAGCAAGTGTTGCTTTCAAAGGTAAGCGTTGAGAAACATGCTTGATATCAAGCTGCTGGCAATTTCATAACAAGCCCAAATGTTTACTGGGTAACACTTTTACGAAATTTTGGACTTACACTAATATAGGGTGTTTTTTTTAGAGGTTTGTTTTTCGAATAGAGATAAAACTGGCATTTTGTGGTCAAATCTGGCAACTCTAATGTAATTTATGTTCAGTTTGGTTTGCCATTTCATCATGAACAGGTTGACAAAAGAACAACGCTTGCAAATCGTGCAAATTTATTTCGAAAATAATGGTTCAGTTCGCGAAGTTTACCGCAAGCTCCGTCCATTTTATGGTCGACATAATCGTCCATCAGAGCAATTAATTCGGTTAACCATGGGTCGTTTTCGCACTACGTTTACTCTATGTGATAATACGCATCCACAGAGACGTCGAACAGTGCGCACCGAAGAAACAATTGCCGCTGTAGAGCAAAATGTTGAAGAGGACCCGAATGAATCGATTCGCCACCGTGCACAGCAATTGGAGCTTTGTCCATCAACTTTATGGAAGATTTTGCGCAAAGATCTTGGCTTGCGACCTTACAAGATCCAGCTTGTGCAATAATTAAAGCCGCGAGACCATGCAATGCGTCGTGATTTTGGTGTATGGGCCGAAAATGAGATTGATCTCGATGCTGATTTTCATCGCAAAATTTTGTTCAGTGATGAGGCTCATTTTTGGTTGAATGGCTACGTCAACAAGCAAAATTGCCGCATTTGGAGTGAAGAGAATCCACATGAGACCCTTGAGACGCCATTACATCCACAAAAACTGACTGTTTGGTGTGCTCTATGGGCTGGTGGAGTCATTGGGCCATACTTCTTCCGAAATAATGCTGGAGAGTCAGTTACCGTTAATGGAGACCGGTATAGAGCCATGATAACCGACTATTTTGTTCCCGAATTGGATGGCATGAATGTGGATGAGTTGTGGTTCCAACAAGACGGCGCTACATGCCACACAGCGCACGTCACAATCGATTTATTGAAGGAAACATTCGATGAGCGCATAATTTCGCGGAATGGACCTGTCAATTGGCCACCAAATCGTGTGATTTGACACCATTGGATTATTTTCTTTGGGGATATGTGAAGTCGCTCGTCTACGCCAACAAACCAGAAACGTTAGGGGACTTGGAAGCCAACATTCGTGGCGTTATTGCCGACATACGGCTCCAAATGCTCGAAAAAGTGGTTGAAAATTGGACCTGTAGAATTGGCTTTATTCGAGCCAGCCGCGGCGGCCACATGCCCGAAATCATATTTAAACATTAATGGCATAAAATTATCCTTCCAATAAAGCTAAATTGATGGACATTAAAACGGTTTTCTTGTGTTTTATTTCAATTCGAAGTTCTATACCTCTAAAAAAAACACCCTATACAAAGGCAAATAAATTCCCAATCATTTTACTAAGAGCAAAAGAGACACTGGTGCTTTTTGAAATAAGCACGTGTTAGAATAAGATAGCAAATATTTGTAAACGAAATGCTTGAATGTGGCAAATAAAATATTTCAAGCATATTTTGACTCAAAGTTTCTTTTGTGCTCATAAATTTGTAAAAATTCAACACTGAGCAGAGCTAAGTGAAACAACAATATTTTATATTCAAAAGCTTAACGCAAAATACATGCATAAGAGTGAAATAAAAACATTGCCAATAATCAGGTGATTGTAGAGCTTGGACGAGCGCGCCATTTGTCAAATTTACAGGTGCAGTTTAAAAAAATAAATTTTGTTTCACAAGTGAAATTTGTGTGTTGGCGAAAGAAGAAAGGAAGAAGAAAGGAAAGCAAGAAAATCGAAGATAAGTATATATATTTATTAAATTAACAACTTTTGCATTATATATTTTTTAAAATTAAGAGAAAACCCTTTTCTAATTCCATGAGCAAGGAAAAAAAGGGCTTTTCAATGTAGTGTAGAAAAATATAGGAAATTGAATGAACTTGTTGAACCTGTTGAATGCACTGCAAGTTCCTCTAGCAGCGATAATGAAAATAGGTCTGAAGATGAACTCTCTACCAACAGTTCACTTCAGAATTTTAATGCGGACAGAAATAAAAATTCCAAATGTTTTGAGGTTAAGTCTTGGGCAAAACGCCTTGGACGATCTCCTTCGGACTTTGCATAGAGTGGGGGTGACCGATTTGCCACTGTCAGCAAAAACTCTTCTTGGAACTCGAAGAAACAAAGTGGAAATAAAATTTATTCCACATGGGGAGTTTTTCTACTTTGGCCTTCAGTCGCATTTTACTTCAAGTTCTTTGGGTTATTTAGATTTCATTCCGAAAATATTAATTGTCGTCGGTATTGACGGCCTGAGATTATTTAAAAGCTCGAATAAAGTTGTATGGCCAATTCTTGGCCACATAGTTGATTGGAAAGAAAGAAAGAAGTCCGTTTATAATAGCGTGTTTCTCTGGCATAGCTAAGCCATATAGTGTAGATGATAATATAATTTTCCATGTTTTTTACAGATGGTCGAGAAGCCAGAATTTATGGCCCAAATCAAGCAAGTGCGTGAGTGCAAAGTTGCCATCAAGCAAATTCAACACAGCCTCACGCGCCTTACGGGGGAAGCGGTGGACGAGACCGAAGCGCAAATCGCGGCTCTGCTTCCTCTGAATACTGCGGATGCAGTTATAGACGTAGAAGAGAAGTTGCAGCAAGCCAATTTTGCAGCGTCAATGGTATTTGCAACAATATAGTTTTGAAGCATTTACTTAATATTTTTTGTCTTGTTTCACTTTATTATATTATTTTGGGGCATTTTTGCACTTATATTTTTTTGCTTTACGCGATTGTGGCAGCGCTCTACCACCTTTTTGATCGCCTTTTCAAACGCCATTCGACCTTGGGCCTTGAATGCATCTAAAAGAGAGAACACAAATTATGTACATAGTGATAAATATATGGTGATAAATACTTGTAAGATTAACTCCGCTTAGCCAATGTTCGTCGTTTCGACTACCACTGTTCTTTTTTTGCTTACTTATGAAATAAGAAGGTAGTCATTATTCTGCAAAAAATGTTGGTTTTATTAATTTTAACCAGAAATATAAGTCTTCTTATTTTCATTCACTTTAAACGCATTTTTTACACTACCGCCTTTTTTAAATCGGTCTGAAAACTATGTTAGTCGAGTCGACGAACATTGGCTGAGATAATATGGCTGTAATGGTAGGCTATACAGGGATAAAAGTATCTTACCATACAATATATTGTCAATTAGTTTAAGTTCTCCAAGAGCTCGTCGCTCCCACCATCCGTCCCAATTGTATTGGGCAAGCAAATCATCGGCAAACATTTTACGCATCACTACGTCGACGTCACCCTCCGCACCTTTCAATATATAAATATGTATATGTGCTCTGAAAAAAGGGAACAGAAAATATTTGTATGAGCATTTGGTCGGCTTTAACAATAAATAAAAAGGTTACAAAAGATTTTATCAAAGTACCATAGACTCTGCGTACTCTTCTTTTTTTAAGTTTTCCTCGACCTCCATGAGCGCAGCAGTGGTGGCTAGAGGCAAGGTAGCTGCAATTTGGATGAGGATCTCATCCGTTACCTCTCCTGCCATGCGGCACACCGACTTCTGTATATGTGTGACCAGGACCTTACACTCACGAATTAGTTTGTTTTGCCCCATGAACTCGTTCTTGTCAGGCAGCTAAAAGGATTAAGATAATTTTCTGAGGTCATATGGAACTAGCTAAGTCGTCATAAAAGAAAAATGTAGATAATGCGTTGGGAGCTTTATAGAACTAAAGGCGCTAAATGTATTTCATCCGTTTCGAAAAATTCTTTTTTTTTAATATTATGTGCGCTTACTTTTTACATTAAGTCTTTTCAAACCACAATGCATTGGTCAGAAAATCGAATGTGCACGTACTAAACCTTAACAAATAATACTTTTTATTACATGTTTAGTGTTTTACTTTTAACGCTTTGATTTTACGCATCGTACAGAATAATATATACTTACTTACATTTTCTCTTACAAAATTTTCAAAATTTGTTAATTTCGTGTCTAGCTTCTTTTGCTCTGCAAGAATAGTTTTAATTAGAGTAATCGTTTCTGCAATAAAAGATTGGGCATCGTTAGTAAAATTGTTTTTTATCTTGCATACTTATAATGAAAATGAGAAATTATTACCATTGTTATGCACATTCTCCTTGTCAGTCTTTCTCTTTTTTAAAGGAATGTCCGATGATGACGCAAACGATTTTCTTATAATAGAGATTTCTGTAAATATTACATAATAACAGTGTGAATATGACAAATTTAGTATCGAAGTGACATTTACTTTTTCTTAATAAATACCTTTTTCGTTAGAGTTAGATAGCGGGAGTTGGTATGAGGGTACCTCATCCCCATCGTCGCTAAGGAAAGAGTCCATTTGTAATAGGGTTTAGTATTGCTATACTTTTTTATCAGTACATTTAATAAAAACTTAAATTAGCCCTGCATTTTGCAAAATAATTACTTCCTCCTTATTTCATGAGTAAGCAAAAAAGGCAACAATGGTAGTCGAAACGACGAACATTGGTTAAGCATGGTTAAGTCTTTTGTGTATCAAGACTTAACAAGAAAACTCATGAAATATATTATGCAGTAGGGGTATACAAATAAATTTGTCTTTATCAGGGACACAAAAATATTTGTAGCTAATATCATTTCTATCTATTTGTACTGCTTCGGGATCTAATTCGCTAACTACTACTATTCCTAGCCCAGAAAAAGATTCAAGTGGCTGTGAAAATGGGCTTTTTTAAATGGGCAACCGAGAAGAAACTGAGAATTTGAAGCAATGATTTTTACGGGGCCTGTTTTTTCACTAAAACAATAAGAATCTTTAGCTTTCCTGGAGTCTATGTTAAAAGATCCAAACTTTGAAGCGTTATGAGGGTCAAACCCCTCCAGAAGTCTAAAATGCAACTGTTGCAAAATTTGGGTTGGTTTTTTGATAATTTTTTTTTTTGCATATAGTTTTCAAACTTATATGCAGAAAAACTATTTATTGGACCATATTGGCCAACACAATCGGACATATGTAACAAACCGTGGACATTAAAACTTATTAAGTGGTCACCATAAATAGTTCCAAAATAACGAACAAAATCTTCTAACATACGTTGTGCCACATCAGCCTCCACAATATATGACTTTGCACAAGATAAAAGCCTAATACCAGCATGTAGCAAGAGAAAATGGTAATATAACATAAATCACTGTGAACGCAATCCTTTAAAATAATTATACCCGTATAAAGAAGGAACTGCCTAAATTCTGTAGCCTTCCAATTGTTGATGTCATACAAATCTCTAGCAGCGCGGCCGAATTCGCTTGAAATAAAATTAGCAAGAAAATGAATTTTTCGTTCATTTTCGTAACATTTCCTTTTTTCATCAACAATTGAATTAAGTTTTTTGTCACACCTAAATCTATTAAATGCATCCCGTCTAACGGAAACTGCGAGACCATCTTAAATCCGGAAAGTTCTACTACACTTTTGCGTTCTTTGAAATGAAAGCTATGGTGAGAGGGATCAAGTCTCAAATTGAATGAACTATTTTAAAAAGCATACTCTTCTCTGCTCATAATTTCCTTTTTGTGCACATTTAGGGCACCCACTTTTTCCATTATGTGACTGCACTCCTGTAATGAAAGACCTAGCTGGTGCATCGCAAGTGAACAGACGGACATCAAATTTTTTCGGGTCATCATTAACCAACATTAACAGACACCATTTTCTCTTAATGAAATTACTTCCTCACAAAACTCTGCCATAAAGTCATCCACGTTTATCGGTGTTGCCATTCCAGAAAAGCATGCTATTAGAAATGGACGTTTGTTAGGAAAACCTACGACAGAACCTAATATTGGCCATAAAACCCTATTTGAACTTCTAAATAACTTAAGGCCATCAATCCCGACGTCAATTAAAACTTCTTGGACATCATTTAAGCAGGCAAAATAACCGGAACGAAAATTATGTTGAATGCCGAAAAAAATAAAGTCTCCGTTTGGAATTTGTTTAACGTCTACTTTTCCCCTACTAGTTCCAAATAGAGCTTTTGCAGACAATGGTAATTCTGTCACTAGTACGTTGTGCAAAGTTTTTAACAAATCATCGAGAGCATTTTGACTGATTTTGTGGCGAATTGCCCAGGACTTAACCTCAAAACATTTGTCCTGGACAATGTGTTCGCCCTCATCAGCAAAATGCTCGCTGCTGGCCTCTTTCTCACTTTCATCACTAGAGGTGCTCGCAGCGCAATCTTCCTCTATTTTATTTTCTAATTTCCTAAACTTCCTAACATTGGCTTCGAAATGTCTTTTTTCCCTACTCATGTTGTTTGCAAAGGTTTTTTTATTCATGGTTTTATAGCTTATATCCTACTACTTATTAGCAAACTTTTGGTTTTTTGGTTTATAAATAAAATAATTAACACGATTATACTTATCTTTAATAATTTTGTGGTTTCTCCTTGTTGTTTTTTTCAAATATGTTTGCAGCGTCGTTTGCAGCAGCTTCACGTTTCACAAAAGTTCACAAAATTCACAAATCTGACATTTTCATGATGACAGGTGACTGTGACGTATATATTTGTTTCTCCCTCACAAATGGAAGAATGAATTAAATTGAAATGTAAAGACGTTCTTTCACTCTTGCGAGTAGTCAATGCCCGAAATTGAAATGCGCGCGTAACGGTAATGTGGTCATCATGTGGGGAACTTTTTCACATGATGCCTATTGCGAGTGATAGTACTATTAGAAAGCAACTGTCCATGTATTAGTTAAGACAAAAATTGTATGCATGGGTTGGAGTTTTCTCACCTCCGTCTTGCAGGGATATGCATTGAGTTTCAAATTTCAAAATTAATTTTATCCCATATTCAACGTTAGCGAGAAAAGGAAGATTCAATCAATTAATACTCTCTGTATGAGAGAATGAGATAGCGATATTCACATGGCACGTGCCACCAGATGTAAAACCTAACCTAAAAATAAAACAAAACACGACCGCCAAATTTGCAAAACTGCCGCCAAAATTTCACGTTCGTGAGTGAATAAAAGTGAAAAGAGATAAGTTATTAGTTTTAATATTATATAACATTATATAATATTAAAACATAAATTTCTAAAAAGTGAAGCAATTTAAATAAATAAGTGATAACATGAATAAAAGAACATTCGAAAACTGCTTGAGCAAAGAAAAAAAAGATTCGAGTCGAATGTGAAAAAATTCGAAAGGCTCGTGGAATTTGCTCAAGCAACGGAATGTGTGGACGCAATGGAAATCAGTGAAGATAATTGTGTGTCTTGTGTGTCCAGTGCTCCTCCCATCGATTTTGTAGCAGGTGTCTTGTCAGGTGCTGCTCCCGTTGAGTGTTTGCAAGAGTGCGAGCCCGGCGCTCCGTTTTTGAGTGGTTGGCCGATGAAAGCGGTTTAGAAGAAATAGGTGAGGTCAGTAATAGTCCAGTAATAGAAAAGAGTGGCGAAATAAAGAAATGGGCGATTAGGAATAACATTTCGCAGATAGCTGTAGACGATTTGCTCCACACGTTACGCAGGATAGGTGTTAGCGACTTGCCGCTTTCCGCAAAGACTTTGCTAAATGTCAGTAGGGAAAAAGTTAAAGTTAGGTCCATTCCAAAAGGAGAATTTGTGTACATGGGCATTCAGAAGCATTTCATTTCAAGCTCATTTGACTTTTTGTATGAGAAATCTGATATTCTCATTGATGTAGGGATCGATGGTCTTAAATTATTTAATAGCTCTGATCGAGTTTTGTGGCCAATTCTTGGAGCGCTAGTTGATTCGCATAGTGTGCCTCCGTTTGTAATTGCTTGTTTCTCTGGTTTTACGAAACCCGAAAGTCTTGACGACTTTATGAAGAATTTTTGTGAAGAAGTTCAATTCTTAAGAGTAAAGGTAGGTTCAAATGAGGCTAAAAAATTTCAATATTTGTACTTTTGTTTGCGATTCTCCAGCGCGAGCGTACGTGACAGGTGTTCAGTCCCATAACGGGAAAAATAGTTGTCCAAAATGTTGCCAGGAAGGGAGGTATTTGGAAAGAAGAAAGAAGTAGGTGTCTTGAGGTCGGATAGTTCTTTTAATTTACGATCAGATCAATCCCATCATAGTTCAGAATTCAAAGAAAAGAAAAGCGTAATAGAGACAGCAGGGTTTGGAATGGTTTCCCAATTTCCCTTAGATAGTATGCATTTGGTCGATTTAGGTGTAGTTAAAAAGTTGCTTAAATTACTTATCAGAAGTGATGTCGCGAAGATGAACGCAAACATAGATTTTCTTGCAGAATTCGTTCCTACAGAGTTCGTTCGTATATCTCGGAGTTTAAGTGAAATAAATAACTGGAAGTCTACAGAATTCAGACAGTTTTTGTTGTATACTGGTATATTTGTATTAAAGGATTGTGTTAATAGTGATACATATTATCATTTTTTGTTATTACATTCTGGCGTCAGACTTCTCTCTAGTGAAAGATCGTGCAGAGCAGATGCTAATGTTGCACAAGCAATTTTAGAAGAATTTGTTAAGTATTTTGGTATTTTATATGGGGATGAGTTAGTTAGTTTCAACGTTCGTGGTTTGTTACACTTAGCAGATTGCGTGAAGCAATATGGTCCCCGTGATACTTTTTCGGCATATAAGTTTGAGAATTATATGCAATATTAAAAAAACAATTATTAGCAAACCCAATAAAATTTTGCAACAACTTCACCTTAGGCTTCAGGAAAGGCATGGTCTTGATTCGGTTTTGAAAACTACTTCGAAGATAGGGTCGTTTCTTATAGATGAGAAAAAAGAAAAGGATAGTTATTGTTTTTGTAAAAACATAGAGCCAATTAAAGTTGTAGAAATTCTTAAGAATTCTGGACCAGACTCACTTATATGCCGAACTTTCCAAAAAAAGAAAATTTTTTTACAGAGCCTCTTGAATCATTTTCTGGATTAGGTATTGTTTTATCAAGCCAGTTAAGTGTCGAAACGGTGAAAGTTAGTAGAGCAGATATTGAGTATAAATATTTTTCCAAATCCAAACATTCCCACACAATTAAAAGAAATATAAAAAACTATAAATATCAATATAGTAAACATTATTTAAATAATGATTCGACAAAAAAACAACATTTCTAACTATATAAACATTTGAAAATGCCTTCTAGCAATAAGACGCAATCTCGTGAGGAAACTGGTCAGCAATATGTTAGTTACTCCCCTGTATATATATATATATATTCTAAAATTATTTTATTTACAGATACAAAAATGTACAAAAAAACACTCCAGACTGGTAATTATAATGAAACTTCAACGCCCATCAAGAAGAGGAAGAATGCGATGACAGATGAAAATGTTTCGCCGAAGCCATCCACGAATGGAGGTATGTGACTGTCGGACGGTTCTGATGGGCAGTGCCACCGAATTATTAACACCGCTATTTTTAATGTAACTGAGTTGACTTTATTTGCTTACAGAAGTGCTGGACGTTCTTAAGGAGATGCAACTCCAGTTGCAGAAGCAATTCACAAATCAAGATGCAATTATTGCAAATCTTGCGGCGTTGGATAAACGCATTGCAAATATTGAGAGCGAGGTAAGATCAAACTTTTGTAACTATCAACTAGCAGGCTGATAGCAAAAGTGGGACTTAGAAATCCCCTTTAGAAAATTTTCCGATTTCCTCACCTTGTTCCCAGTTTGCAGATGCCCCTCTTTTGTTCTCAGCCTGTCAATTTATCAATAACAATGATTCTTTCAATAGATGGTCAAAAAACCGGAGGTGATGGCACAGAGCAAATTGCTTTGCGAATGCGAAGTGGGAATTGAGACAATTGAAGCTTCGGTGTGCCGCATGACCGGTGAAGTGAAAGACAACACTTTGGACGACATCGCCAGCGCCCTCTCTTTCACATCAGTCGCCGCAGTGGTGGACGTGGAAGAGAAATTGCAAATTCTTTTAACAATGTTATACTATTTTTTCAGACCACGTACCTGCATAAGCTCAAGGGCGCATCTGAGGATGTGGACGCTGTGATGCGGAAGCTTTTTAGCGACCACGTGCTGTTCGACTTCAACTGGGATGGAAGGTGGAAGAAGCGTTCGCTTCCGAAGTTGATGCTGGTCGAACACATATTAAGTGGTAAAATCTTTCCAATAGTCAAAAATTACATGTAATTGATGTTTTCTCATTTCATTTTGATGATTTTCAAAAGCTCGGCATTAATCGGTTCGAAAAGGAGGTGAAGAGGTCCGTGGATCTCAGCCACAACCGATTTAAACAGAAGCGACGTCACGCGACTAAGACCAACCCGCCCTCTCAATAAGATATAACGCATATTTCGTCGTTCCTCGTACTATTTATTATTTTATTTGTTTATTAATTGTTTGTTTGTTTTGTTAAAGCTGTAGAACAGTGTTTTGTGTTTTTTTATTATATAAGTATTTAATATATATAAACATAGCTTACTTTTTATAAAATTAATGGTTGCTAGTGTTATTTATTATTTGATTTATATCCTTTTTGTTTTTTGTTAAAACTGTAGGACATTGTTTTGTGCTTTTTGTATCCAATACATGAATGTACGTACCTTTCTTTTTATAAAATGAATGATAAAAAATTAAACAAATATTTTTATATAAATGTGTCTTCATTACTAAAACAGCCCTAACAAATATATACGTTATAACTACCTGGTATGTTTAACCAATATATCCGTCATAGCTAACTTAAGTGAGCGAGATGGCTATACGTATACGTACGTTTGTCCAGACTTTAAAGTGCGTGCGTGCGAAAAATGATGAAGTATCTGATACAGTGCAAGCTCGATTTTCGCGACTAATTAAAAACCAGACCTGTCGCGAAAACTGAATTTTCGCGATAACAGAACCCAAAATTTTATTGAAACATTTTATGTAGTTTTTAAAATTAGAATTGTTACTATTGATATATTTACATTTTAAACATTTTTAAAGAAATTGGAGATTTTGAGTGGCTTTTTTGGCAAATTATTTTTTAAAATAACAGCTGAATCACGTAGTTCATATAGTGCTGTTGTCGGCTTAAAAATCCAAAAAGGTTAATATACTAAAAGACGGGGATTACCCTTTTTTGGTTATGGACAATTATGGTTATGGTAATAAAATTAAAAACAACAGATAAAAGTCGCGAAAATCGAACCCTGTTTTTCGTAAACTGTCGCGATTATAGAACCTGCAATGTTAAAAATGAAGCCGTCGCGATAACCGGGCCGTCGCGATAATGGGTAGTCGCGAATACCGAGCTTGCACTGTATATGGCTTAATAATGACATTGTCACTGAAAAGGAAAGTAGACCAGTGCAGCAGAATGATAGGAGATCTAACCCTGGGGACACTTTTCGAAATGCTTTAAGTCAACACTTCGCATGAAATAATTTAAAGTCCAAAACATATATCAACCTTATTTGAATATAAAAACTAATTTTTATTTAAAAATTCCATTATCTTTGTTGCCAGTTGCTGGCTAGTACGCGACATAGCTTCAATGCTTTCAGCTTTTTGTCTCTCTGTTTCCATCAAATCCTTCACTGCGCTCTCAATCGTATTGCAACAATTATTAATTGATTCTGTAATCTTATTAATATTTGTCAAACGAGTTTGCTGCCGGTCCGACCGCGACGTTGACGGCTGCTCGCTTTCTGATGGCATTGACTGACTTGAGCATGAAGGAGAAGGAATTGGCGATGACGCTGCAGCCGGAGAAAACAAT
Organism: Melieria picta; assembly: GCA_964056695.1. Taxonomy (NCBI): domain Eukaryota; kingdom Metazoa; phylum Arthropoda; class Insecta; order Diptera; family Ulidiidae; genus Melieria; species Melieria picta. The sequence continues at coordinate 101,440,783 of OZ057398.1, read as the reverse complement.
GGTGCTGGTGTTTCCATTATGTAGAAAATAAAAACATAATTAAATAGAAAAAATAATTTACGCAGATTGTAATTATACCACTTAAGCTATCCTCCACCACGACTTCCACATTGCAGGAACGATAGCCGCCGATAATTTTGTGGAGATTTTTGAATAACGGCCAAGCTGGCGGCGAAGCCCCGGAAGGTCCCATTTCTGCCTTTAACTTTCTATATGCAAGAAACCAACATATAACAACTGTGTAATAAACTATAAATATGAATATTATAAAACGTACTTGTATTTGGAAGCCATATTCTGAATTTTAAATTTTACATCCAGTCCAGCCCATCGCCGCCAGCTCCGCCGCCATCTCCTTATATACGTGAGTATTCTTCCTGCAGCCCCGCAAATTCTCCGCTTTGCCTTCCCAGACCTGCAGGAAGGTCTGCTCCTCCTCCTGGCTCCACTTTTTGCGTCTTGCGCCCATCTTCTTGACTTTTTTTTATTTTGTAAAAGCTTTCATTTATTTGAACGCTATCAGCTGATTGATACCAGAGCTGTCTGAATTTTTAATGTCAAGAGGGTTCATGGAAAATTAACTTTTTTAATTTTCTTTCTCAGCATTTATTATTTACAAATAATAGAAGTATTCACTTCGTTTATGACAGACGATTTGTATTTATGCTAAAAATGCCGGCAAAAGGAAAAAATTTACCACACCGAACGCAATTCAAATCCCCTCTTTCGTTTGTGTTCGTACGGCTCTTGCAGCGCCTTAAAGCATGCTATCAAAATTTGTATAACATAACATTTTCTGTTAGACGTCTGTAAATGGCAAAATTGAGTTTATAGCCTATTTCCACTGAGCGCTTAACTGCAGTGAATGCCGTGTTAGCACACCTCTAGCGGTTGTAATTCCCTCCATAACGTGTAATATTCTTTCCGCAAATCCCTTGTGCCATCCATCGAATCAAATGCGAATACATTCAGCTGTCCAATGAGCCCGGCTGAACTAGCACCGAATTATGGCCAACGGCGGTGCCGCTGAAGCACGGCTCAGCGTGCAACTGGATGTGAACGAAGGCAGAGACTGCAACGGCCGGGACGGACAAATCAATAGACCGCAGTGAGAGAGATGTGTATAATTGCCGACTCTTTACCCACGCCATGTCTTGTGTGCCGGAAATGATGGCAGTATTTTCGGTCATTTACGGCACTGGCAAACGACAACACTGACTCAACGAAGCGTCAAGCACACCAAACTGTAACCAGCAGAGAGCGCGGGACACAGCGGCAGAATTGTGCTGTTGTGTGGCGTCGGAGCTGGTGGGTTGCTGGTGGACATTTTCCAGACACTTGTCACATCAATTAGACGACCATGTATGTATGTGAGTGTGTACACACGCACACAAGCGCCCACTGAAAAAGCCAACACACAGCCAGCCAACGACAGCGAGCCGAAGATAAAAGGCCAGAGTTTGCACACATTTTCAGGCTCGACGCAGCCACAAGTGATTGTTTGTATGTTGTTGTTATTGTTGCTGCTGCCACTGCTGTTGTCATTATTTATGTTGTCGTTGCAAAAGTTGTTTGCTGTGGTGGTTGTTGTTGTGTTTAATGATGGCAAAAATTATGTTTTCTAATGAAATTATTTCATTAGACGCAAAGTGATGAGCAATGATAATAACAACAAAAGGACAACATGAGCAATACTGAAAGAGCAGACAATAAGCTAGCATCGATAAACACGCATCTGACATGCGGTAAACAAAGTGTTGCCAGTGTAGTCAAACAGCCACCAATCTGCACAGCCCGGACAATATGTTGCAGGTTCATTAAAAATGAAAGCGATAAACGAGAAGCGACGGCAAGCGGCGCAAAATTGATTACGGCATCAGAAGCAGTCGCCGTCAGAATATAGACTTGGGTTAGGTTAGGTTAGAGTGGCAACGCCCATAGAAGCCCACTTGGGACACAGTGCAATACCATAAGAGAAATGTATTTAGAACAGCTCAGGCAGATGCACTCCCCCGGGCAACGAATCAGAATCGTTGCAATCTCCTTGTGAAGCAGGCAGATTCTGTCGATACTGATTGCTGACTCAGCCAGATTTTCAATTTACTACACAAAGTTGCATTGAATGTCATCTTTCTTCAATGAAATTGCCAAAAATCATTGAAAAGTATTTGGCATACCCATCAATGATGCAGTGAATTGTAAGGACTGCATATGAAAAATTGATCAAAAGTTTGATCGACAGGTGGAAGATGTTAGCTTTTATAACCCGTCTAGCTAACTCGTAGGCTTCACAATTGCAAAGATCCTCTGTGTGCAAGATCACAGCAGGCCTGTACATCAATTTAACAGACTATCAGAAAAGACGGCCTCAACCATTGCATTGAATTCAGGAGCAAAAACTTTCTGAAATTTTCGAAAGACTTTGAAGAACACATGTGCGGCAGGATGTGATGTAAAGATGGTTCTAAAAGGTGCCACAACCTACTCTTCCAGAGATAAACATTAATTCCAAATAATTTGACAGCTTTTTGTGTGATTTCCTGATCTTACTTCATCGATTGCATTCCCAGAATTTATAATTAAATCACTCAAACCAGTAATTCAGGTTTGTGTGATTTAATTATAAATTCTGTGCAACAAATGAATAAATTCGTACATTTCTTAACAAATGTCGATAGAAAGGTATAACTAGTAGAGTCCGACCGATTAATCGGCATCGGCTAGTATCGGCCACAAAAATTGGTATCGATGTCAGATCGGCCTATTTTCCATGATACCAAAAATAAAGGTAAAGCCAATGCTTTTTTCAGCCGCCATGTTGCGCATCTGAAACTAAACGATTTTTTGGCGTTCTCCTTTGAAAATGTGCTACCGTACTGTCGTAAGAAAATCTCTTGGACATTTTTTTTAATATTGCAACGTATTATCTGCTGTTGAATTTGCATTAACATTTTTATACTTTTGCCCAACATAAATTAGTCACAGTGAAATGTCTATTGCGTTTTTATTTTAAAAAAGATCTTAAAATCTTTAGAAGCCTAAATAACACTAATTTAATATTATATCGAAGTGGCATCACGACTCAATCTTTTTACGAATACGAACGACGTTAATTAGCACGTTTAGGGCCGTTTTCTCAACTAACCGATAAAGTGACCTTTAGTTGTCGGGCCAATAAGTTATTCCTCACTTTAAACAGCCTATTTACACGAGGGCTTTTCCCCCTGCGTTAAAAGTCATGCGTGTCGAGTTTGTAGGCGAGAAGTGGTGAGAAGTCAGCGGGGTAGGCAAACACGCACGGACAGAGAATTCCAGGGGTTTTTTTGACATTTTGCCTTGCTCTTTTTCTCAATTTTCTTCAAATTTCAAACCGGCCTGACGTTTCATTTTTTATTGTTAAAATAAAATGTGGACAAAGGAATTGGTGGAGCTTCTCTTGATAAAATATCAAGAGAACGAAAACTTGTTCAATGTTAAGCATGCGGACTATATGGATCGCGTGAAAAGAGCAAATTCACTGTTCAAAATATATGAAGAATTAAAACAAATAAACAGCAACTTAACAGTAGATCAGATGATGTAGATGAAAATGGTCTGCTAAAGGCTGTTTTTGAAAAATTATAATTATTTTTCAAATTATAAAGTGCGCACGCAAAACTATGGAAGGTGAACAAAAAAAGAAAACCAGAAATAAGAATTTTTCGATGCAGGAGGAGTTGGTGCTTGTGGAGCAACGAAAAGGAGTTTTGGAAAATAAGAAGTCGGACGCCGTCAGGTGGAAGCAGAAGGAGCAGGCCTGGCAAATCTTGCTGATGCTTTTAGTGCCAAAATGGGTGTGCCGCGACGTTGGAAGTCGTTGAGGGACAAGTTCGGCAGCTTGAAGCGCAAGTCCAAGCTGGAACTTGCAGCGGAGAAGAGCGAGACGTATCGCACAGGTGGTGTCCCAGCAGCGATTGGAAATGTCAGCAGTGTGTCTAAAAAAAATGCAACGATGCTGGGCGATGCAGTCACTGGACTAGACAATGTGTTCGACAGCGCCAATTGCAATGTGTCGGAACCTTTGGCGGCCAACAGTTCTATCTCTATTCTCCGTACCTTCAAAAGCGTCTTCCAGTGCATGGATATAAAAAACACGCCCATTTTCCATACCGAAAGATCTCAAATTCAAATTTCATTTCAAATTATAATTTCATAACCAGCTGTTTTTTGTTTATAAACAAACATATGCATGTACTTGGCACCACTTCCACTTATACCTCACTTTAAAGTTTAACAGGCACTCAATCTGACCGGTAAGTTTTATCGGGCTGATAGCTTAACAAGCGTTTGAGAAAACGAAAATGCGTTTATTGGCCCGATAAAGTGAACTTTAAAGTTAAAGGTAAGTTGAGAAAACGGCCGTTAGTGTCAAAAATTGTACACCTTTATTTTGTGTATCATGCTATTTTCCTGCTTTAATATTTGCTTCTAATTTTTTTAAGCTGAGTCACACTGTGATTCTTTCTCATATATCGCTTTGTTTAATTTTTACATATTTATTTTACGCTGCACACTGTTATTTGAATTTGAATGAATTTGCGCCTTCGGATTTTCAAAATAAATTCTAGTTTACTTTGCTTTACAATTTCGCTATCTGTAACACCCCAAAAACCAAATAATTTGGCGCTGACGCATGCTTTGGTTGTTTTGTTGGTAAGTAATTGCTTTAATTATTGTACAAGTCTTAAAAAAGGTTTTTTAAAGGAACTATGGCGTAGCCGAATCAAATTTGGAATTACTTTCAAAGGCTCATTAACACGGCCAAGTGCAATATATGTTCCAAAGAAGCTTCACTTGGCAGCGCGCACAAAAAACACCAAACCATCTGTAATATTAAGAAGCATTTTGAATCAGCGCACCACAATGACTGGAAAACATATAAAAAGGTCCAGGAGGAATCTTGTGGAAACAGTGGAAGCAGAAATCGTAAGGCGCAGGAAACAAGCAGCAGCAAGGTCCAGGAAACACTGTCCAACCTCTTGCAGCGAACAAATGAAGCCTGCTACGCGGTTGGACATCCAGCTGCCTTGAGGAGAGACAAAAGCATAATGGACCTAATCATAGTTGATATGCTACCGTACAACATAGTGGAAGGTACTGCTTTTCAGCGACTTCATCTTTGTGATCCCAATATTCAGTTCAAGTATCGTAAAAAAGCTAGACATTTTTCAGGAGCACTTTGATGCCAGAGACGTACCAAAAAGTAAAGAAAAAAGTTGTAGAGCTCATGACAATAGCGGAGTGAATAAGTTTCACTACCGATATTTGGACAAACGCAACGAAATCGTGTTAATTGATTAGCTTTACAGCACATTTCATTCAGGAATCACAACGATTAAAAGTCATTTTGGCAGCTAGTGTTCTGCACTGCGACCACACTGCTCAAAATATTATTGATGGTTTAAACTTTAACCCTTCGCTGCATGACATTGCATATATGCAATGTTAACTTTTCATAGATTTGGAAACTATTCTATTCACCATTTTACAGTCGTTCATTCTTCAGTTGAATCTTTTATGTTAAAACATTTGATTACTAACGGAATTTTGCGAATAACATTGAAAGTATGTGCAAAAGAATCGAAAAAACCAACTAATGTTTCGATTTTGTGAAATAATTTTGGTTATTGATGGCGATGGTGATATGGCCGTCGCTGTCGCTCAGCTGTTTAGTGCGTTGAATTATGAGTATACAGTGACACCTGACCTCTGTTTGACTCCCCGCAGTAGCCAACACTAAAATATAGATAAAACCGACTTTCATTTCGGCGGTAGCGTTCTCATCAGGATACGGAAAATGTCCGCAAAACTTCTTTCATAGACACAGGAATTCAACAAAATTTCATTTTTACCATCAAAACTTAACAAGCAACAAGAATTATATGACAAAAATGTTTTTTCTTCACGGAAATTAAATCATGCAACGAAGGGTTAAACCATACAATAGAAGACAATTATATAGTATAGGCTCCAAAATACACGTAGCGGTATCTGACAATGTTGAAAATATGGCAGTAGCAATGTAATGCACGGCATATAATTTACAGTTTGTTATTCAAGATGCAATTTTGAACACTACAAAAAATAAACATTTATCGCAGAGTGCCGCAAAATTGTAGGGCACTTTAAAAGAAGTGAGCAAGCTTCTCGGTACTCAGAAAAGTATCAAGATATGGTTGGTTTACCAAATCATACATTAATCCAAGACGTAGTTTGCAGATGGAATAACACACTAATGTTTTACAGGTTACACGAGCAGAAGGCTTCTATAAATTTGTATATAGCCGAAAAAGGCTGCATTGAAATTTTAACCATAAGCGAATGGACGTATATTTCTAATATGATATTAGTATTAAAACCATTTTATCAAGCAACTCTGGATATGTCTTATGACTTTACGTGTGCATCTGTCATAATACCTTTAATTGCTATGTTGAAAATAAAGCTCGATCCGAATGATGATAATGATGCAGAAGTTGTAATGTTAAAGAAAAACTAAAAAAAAATCATAATTGCGGCGGTTTGCATTTATTAAGACAAATGCAGAGTTGCTTATTTCCACATTACTTGATCCTCGCTTTAAAGAAAAGTATTTTTCTAGTGAAGAAATTCATAGATGTGAAGTTTTTTTAAAAGAACAATTGAGCACAAATGACGATTGTCAAGAAATAGTTGAAACGGCATTTTCCACTACACTCCTTAAAAAAAATTACAGTGATAATCTTTAGGACTCCCACGATTATGAAATTTTATTGCAAGGGATTAAACTGAAAGAAGACAGTTTGCCATGTAAAAAACAGTTTGATGCATATCTTGCCGAACAACGAATTCATCGAGAGAGTGACATCTTCGAATATTGGCATCAGAGGTCCTAACGTGTGCCAACAAAGTAGCTCGACAAATTTCAAATTAAAAAAAAAATTGGTAGGCTTTGACAGTTTCAATAATTTGTATGTCAAAATATTGTTATAATAAAAATCAGATCATTTAAAATAAAACGTCAACATGAGAGTTGCTAATCAGAGTTATTTGCGAGAGCGTGTTTATTTTATTCTTGAACAGCACACTAAAAAGAAAGTTTTGGAACACTTTCTAAAAGAAAATGTCGCTCGTTCCACGCTCTATTCAATTTTTCATCATTACGAAAGTGGTCAGCCGCCTATTAACATTAAAAAAATCAGGTCGTCCAAGTCTGTTGACTAATTCCGGTCTCCGCAAATTGAAGAAAGCGGCGGTGAATAAAATTGGAGCTTCAGATTGGATGTTGGGTAGAAAATTTGGCATTTCCAAAGAAGGAGTTCGCAAAAATTTGATAATAATTGGTGTTAATTACAATAAGAGACAGTGTTGCCAGATTAGGAAATTTCCTCCTAGATTTAGGAGATTCTTGGCCTTTTATGAGATTTTTTAGGAGGAAAATTGTTTAGGAGATTTATATTTTATGTTAGGAGATTTTTCGGAACCTTAGTGGATTTTTGGGAGATTTGTGGAAAACGAAGTATGATGTATTGGGAACACTGGCTACAAAACATATTTGTTTTAATAGTCAAAGCACCCTATTGTGTTTAAATTTTTTAAGCTTGCAAAATGTAAGCTCATTCTATTTCGTTCTCACTTATTCCTTTCAAAATGAAATCCCGCCAAAAATGGCACTTTTTATTTAACTTCGAGTTTTTTATTGAAGTGGTCGGCCGCAGCCTGCAGGTGGGTTTAATAATACATACATTTAACAAATTAAATGAAAATTCCTCAAATTTTTAGGTACTTTTTGAATGTGTTTGTGATTCTTAAAAATGTCCAAAAAACAATATACCCAAAAATTTAAAAACGCATGGAAAACCGATGAAAATGTTAAAGGTAAGAGATAGTGGTGGATTACCGTTTATTCCTATTAATATTTAAATATTTTTTTAGAATGGTTACGGTGTATCGACACAGACGATACGAAAGCCTATTGCATTTATTGCAAAACGAGTATCGTTGCGCATCGTCGCAACCTTAGCGACCATGCAGCAAGCCGCAAACATATCAGAAGCATGCAGGATGAAAGCGAATTGAAAAGCATCCCAAAAATATCAACATTCACAAAGTATCAAATCGATGAAGAAAGAAAGCTGGCAGAATTGAAGATTGCTGCGTTCGTTGCAGAGCATTGCAGTTTTCGCACAGCTGATCACCTTAGCGAGGTAATAAAGCAATTAGACAAAAGTTCGGAAACCTTGTCTCAAATAAAGCTCCACCGCATGAAATGCGCAGCTCTAATTCTAAATGTCATATCACCCTTCTTGTTGCAGCAGTTGGTTGTAGAGGTGGGTAACGCAGCAAATTTTGCTGTGTTGATACAGTAACTCAAACACGGTTGCTTGCGTTAGCGCAGTGAGTTAACTCAATTGCGCTACAGCGCAATGAACTTTTGTTGATACGGTAACATCAAATGAATGAATGATACTTTTATCGACTCTTCTTTGCCATCGCTATTCAAATTTACCGTTTTTTAAATTTTATCTGAATTTTTAGCTGAATCGAGTTGTAAGTTGTAATTTAATAAATAAAAATGGAAATTTACTTACTTCTATCAGTATTTTAGTGCAATATGTCTGCAAGGAAGAAGAGCGATGTGTGGCTGCACTTTTCCGAAGAAAAAGATGGCCTTCAGCATTGTGGAGGAAGCGGAATTAAAAAAGTTGATTTATTTACTTAATCCGAACTACAAAATACCAACAAGGAAAACAGTGTCATCATCTCATTCCATCGGTTTATAACGAAAACCTGGACCTAGTAAAAACTCGCCTAAAAAGAGCATTTGCCATATGTTTAACTATGGATGGATGGACTTCCCGAGCACAAGATATCTTTTTCAGTGTAACGGCACACTATGTCGCCGAAGATGGTACACCTATAATACACGTGACTAATTATTAAAGTAGTGTAACTAATTACGTAGTATATTAATTTTGCTTTAAAAATGTAGTGTAACTAGTTACTTTTCCCATAAGTAATCACCTTCAGTAATATTCCTACTTTTTTTCAAGTTACTTATTACAATATTACTTTTTAGTCAACAAAGTTCTAATTTTCATGTAAAACAGCAACACTGATATCATGATTAAGATCTATTACAATTATACAACGCTGCACTTGTTCATACTAAACATAGCTCCCGTGTTTCATTTCCAACTGAGTTTGGTAGTGGAGAAAAAAATTAACATTTGCAAGCAAATTCAAGCGGTTTTAACAAAAAAGGTAACGAAATTCACATTGTAATTCAAAATGAAATAATCATTTAACCTGAATGTTTTTTTGCAGAATGACTACTTTTAATAGCTGGAAATTCCGCAAATATTTCGATTTGTTGACGGAAGCAACCGACTTGCAAACTGCTGCAGTCAAAAATATAAAAGTACGCTGCAAATTGTGAGCCAGAAAACGTGACCCTATCTACTTCAAAGTTAAAATTTTTTTTTAAATAACTAAACAAGTGCCTGAAGTTTTATAAAATAAATATCAAATATGTAAAAAAAATCTTCGTTTATTTTTTTGGGAAAAATCTGTAGAAATCATGTATTTTTAAAATAATATATTACTTTTTATGATACATTACTTGACACTTCCAGTAATAAGTAATGTAACGATATTACTTTCAATTGTCAGTAATGTGTAATAAGTAATATGTTACTGGCAAAAGTAATAAGTCCCAACACTGTCAGTCACTGACTCAATCAACAACTCGCCTTACTGTTTAGACGAAACGAGTACTCGTTCGGGTTGCTGTCTCGTCACTCTACTCGTTACGTGTAATCAAGCCTTTAGAATGGCCTAAAATTGTCTCGAAATAGCAGGACATAGTAGGCGGTGTAAAGTTTTCAGAGTATTCTGCTTCTCGGTATAGTTTTTTCAAACAATTGTGAGAATAATTGCAATTTGCTCTTTTATTATAATATTCAAACAATTGTGAGAATAATTGCAATTTGCTCTTTTATTATAATATTACCCTATGCAGAGCAATTTTATCGAAACTTTTCTATTTTGGCAAACATTAACAAAATTTAATTATATTTATTGCAAATCAATCAAACGCGCTGCTGACAAAAAAGGTTTTGGAAAAAAAAAGATATAAAATAAAGAAGTTGTTTCTTTTTCTTAAATCGTTAAAAATTTAACAAAAATTAATTTTTTTTAAAACAAAAAGCGCATTTTCAAAGATTAAAAAATAATTTTAAGGTCAAAGGTTATCGCCCCTCGTTATACCACCGCCTCTAGAAACGCTTAACGGCCAAAATTCAATTGTTGCAATTTCTCACGCTGCTTGTTGCTCAATGCGATGCTATTTAGCTCACACTCAACTCTCCCCACACGCCCCACTTCTTAAGCTCACAAATGTTCCCATCAAACCTCACAGAATGCGATGTTCCTTCGTATCGAAGTCGAAAAGTCAGGCACTAAAACATCTTTGACGTTTACGTAATCCTGAAACGACGTCAGTGCAGAGCTGAGAGCCGGTTTCTATTCATTGACGGCGCAACGCACACACGCACAAATCGGTATACATGTGTAGTGTGCTTGGCCAGAAGGGAGCTGCTATGAATAAAGAACATTCGCAAGAACTGCATGGAAGATCGCACGAGAATGTGGCTAAGCGCTGAACCTGCAATTTTGTTGCCAGCAACAATTGCAGCAGGTGAAAGCGAAGGAGTTGCGTACAATTTGACAATCTAACTTTGTACTCGCAAAAACGCATACACACACAATCAAGCAGACGCCCAGGCAATTTGGTGCGAGGCGGTGGCAAGATGTGCCGGCTGCCTTCTAAGCGAAGCAGCCGCAGCAAAGCCATAGAAGGATAAAAAGCAGCTCGTGCCATTCAACATTTTATTGTCAAATTACCTGAGGCAATTCTCCAACAACACTGCGCACTCAGCCCACTTCATCAACCGTACTGATGAAGAGGAGAACCGATGCGGTTGCTATGCAACGCCGACACACACACACACGTACACACATTGAAGCAACTGATGAAATTGTAAGTAAAATGAAAGGATTTTCTATTTTGCTCACCAACATCTCCTCGCCCCTCTCTCCAACAGTACACTTTCGAGGTATTTAAAGCGCAGCAGCGCCGGCTGCGGCAAAAACCGGTGTCCGGCATTTGGCGAGAACGTAGAGATGCCCACTTCAAAGGGCATACGGCATGCATTGCTCCTTTTAATGAAAATACTCGCCTCCTCGCAGTGCTCATTTTTCCATTTCTATTTTGAAATTTTTTATTTCATTTTTTTTTGGGAACGAACGTCTACATTGTATGAAGAAAAGGTGAAATCTACTTTTCTGCTTCACATGCTTTATGCACCTGGCTGTGCTTGTACGTGTAGGTGTGTTGGTGTCCTTGCAATTGCACCGGGTCGCTCCCACAGATGAGCAAATCTCAACAGCTACAGTCGGCGTTATTGCACAATCATGAATGCGGCTATGTATGTACATATGTATATGTACTTGTAGCTGTGTGCATTACTTCATATGGAGCTGGAGATCTGCGATATTTTATTTATGTGCGCAGACTATTTGTGCACAACTGTGTGCGTGCTATGTGTGTGTGTAAGCGTTATTCGAATAACACTCGTCTGCATTATGCATCAAGTGCACAGAAAACGTTTGTCCTTTTCCAATGTTGTTGCTGATTGTTGCCATGGATTGTTTGTGTGCTGTGTCTATTTTGACTGGGCGACTGGCCAGTGGCACTCATTGAGAAGTCGTTTAAAACCTTTTATTGACTCATAAGTGTCTTTTGTTAAATATTTCTATACTTTCGGCCCAAAGGTACTAAAGAGCTAACAATAAATTTCGCATAAAATTCAAACTGCCTGCATGAAATTCAATCGCATCCAGATTTAAAATGCATTAACTACTCGACTGTAACTTAAGAGATGATACATAGTTTCTAGGAGCTCCAACGTTACAAGTTTGTTAGCGTAGACGCAGTCTAGTCTAGTTCTCAAATCTTTGTTTTCGTTAATATAGTTACTGGATGTAGTTTTGAGGTGTAAGTAGATGCAATGTTTGTTTCAGTAAACAGTTTGAAAGTCAGTAAGAAGCGTGCCAGAAGTTGTAGCAGGAAACGGACCTATAGTCCTGCTTGGAATGAAACCTGAAATGCGGCACGCGATGTGTGAAAAATTGGGCTGTTTTGCTGAAAATAATCACTTAGCATCACCTTTGATTGTAACTATTCAACCCTTACTTAAAAAATGTATGACCCATTGACGGCATCTGACCAAAACGCCAGTTATTTGAGCAACAAATCATATCTCGTGAAATCCGTCACAATTTTAAACGTCACATGTGCGGAAATTTCCTTTATTAATTTAACCAGAGAAGGAAGATTTGTTCTTAACATCATCAACTTCCTGCGACTATAATAGCCAGTCTATGTCTATTCTATGTCTATGATCTCTAGGCTTTAGTACCTGGGCTTATCAAATTTTATACGGATGTAGGTCATGTACTCTTAATACAAAGGGACCCATAAGAAAGCTCCAATCTCCGTGTAAAAATGCCCAAACAAAACATTACACTACTCGACACGTAAAATGCTCCTAAAAAGAAAAGTATTTTTTAGACTAATCTTCGGCTGCTGAACATGAAACTGAGCACATATCTCGTAAACCAACCATCCGACTAACACAAGTGGCCCGTCGTTCAAAAGGTATTTTACTAACCTTTCCAACGATTATAGATTGTCCAAATCAGATGAGATTTGGGAAAGTTACTGACGATGAAAGTTGTAGAAAGGTGAATTTGTTGACCATTTTCAAAAGTTATACATTTTCGAAAAAAAAATTATCTCCTCAGGTTTTAAAATTTTAGATGAAAGATATATTATTTGTGCAAATATTAAGCCTAACATCTATTGAATCGGAAGAAAAATTACAAAGTTATAAAGCACGGAGTGAAAACACAAACATTTCATTTATTACACCGTGCGAACAAATTTTTTTATTTTTCTGAGACCCATCCAAATGTTGATATAGACATGAAACTTCTATTATTTATAGTACCCTGGCATATTCAGTTTTTCATTTTCTGACTCAAAGTCCTTTTCAAAGGACTTTAAAATTTAAAGGAATACACATTTCAAATATTTTTTCAAATAAGGACTGTATCGAAAAGAAAGTGCACACTTTGTATCGTAATTTTCTCGCAGCATACATTTTTTTTTTAAATCTAAGAATGCCGTTAAATGGAGTAGGCCTTGAAATACTGATTTCACATAAATTTTGTCTCATATATTTTTCTATTACGAAAATGACGCGTATCGAGATAGACGTCCGCAAAAAAATTGTGTACAGTTGGTGCACTGAAAAATTAGCCAAACGACATCGCGTGTCCATAAACGCCGTTAAAAAGATTATTGTTAAGTATGGTGAACATTGTACTATCAACGACCTACCAAAAAGTGGCCGTAAAAAGGGTCCTAAAGACCCAAAAATGGAAGGAAAAGTGAAGCAACTAATTGACGAAAACAAGTGCATGTCCATCAGAGATTTAGCTAAGCGGGGACCACACTGCCAGGACCACAATTTTATACTAAACGCAAAGGTAATACTGTAGATGACTCAGTGCGTGCAATCGAGTTGGAAAAGTTTGGAGAGAAAGTGCTAGTATGGCAGGCTATTTGCTCTTGCGGCTTAAAATCATCTTCATATTTTACAAAAGGCACTATAAATGCAGAAATTTATAGGAAGGAGTGCCTCAAAAAACGCCTTATTCCTTTTTATAAAAAGCATACTGCATCTCCACTCTTCTGGCCGGATTTAGCAACCGCGCATTACGCCCAGGCCACTATAGAGGTTCTAAGAGCAAATAGCATCAAATATGTGGATAAAAATGAGAATCCGCCAAATGCACCAGAACTACGTCCAATAGAGCGCTACTGGGCAATAGCCAAAAGAAACCTCATCAAAGATGGACAGGAAGCTAAAAATCTTCAGGAATTAAAAAAAAATTGGAGAAAAGCAACAAAAACCATAACGCAAGCATCTGTAAAAAATCTAATGAAAGGAGTCAAACAAAAAATCAGATATAAATTTATTTGAAAAAGAAATTTGTTATTAAAAAAACATTTTGTAGTCCTTAAAGTATATGCAAAAAATGTTAGAACAAAAATTCTGATAAAAAAAATTTCCATTAAAGTTATACTTCAAACAAAGTGTGCACTTTCTTTTCGACTTGAACTTTCAGAACTTTGAAATAGAAAAAAAATTTAGATGTATGAATCTACAGACTGAGATCCAAAACATTTATGTTTTCCATACCCGACATATTTTGGTCATGAAAGTTAAAAATTAAAAAAAAGTTAAAAGGACACAATTTTCCTTTTTTTTATTTTTATTTTTTGCACACAATAACATATTTTTGTGATGTTTCACTGTCGCATGGAATATTTACGCTGTCATACTTCAAAATTATGTTCTTATCAGCAACTTTTGACAGACCGAACTTTTGTGTGGATAAAAACAACTCTGTACAAGAAAACTGAGAAGAAATTTTCCGGGAAATTTTATCACACTTTACATATGCAAACACAATATTTGTAGTGCAAGTAAAAAACACGAAAGTGTAAAACTACTTCAAATAGGGGAATATACCCTTTCGAAAGTGCAGTGATTTTAACTGCAGTAGTTGCACTGAAGTTTAAGCAAAAATCTGTATAAAAAATAAAGCTCTTCGCTAGCAGCATTTGCAACGGGAAACTCAGTTTGATACGTCAAGTATCAGCCAGAGCACCAATGCATGAACCTGGCAGCAGGAGTAAGGAATGCACTGTAATATAGGTTAAGGCAGAAGTTGAGATAAAGCAAAACGAACTTGCAGACGGATGATGTCTGAAGATGTGGCCAACAGAAGTCTTTTAATGTGGGTTTCATGTTGGGACAAAGCAGATAGCAAGGCAGGAAAGAGTCAAAAGAAGTCTTCTCTGAGCTCTAGCCAAGAATGGTTTAATCAAGTCGATGGTCAAAGGTCTGGTTGACAACTGGATAACCTCAAGACGTCACGATAGTCAGAATGAGACTACCCATGAGACTAAAGAGCAACTCTAAAGAAGTAATTGGGCAGCGAATCCAAGAGGATTCTCAGTTTAAGTATCATAAGCTTAATTATTTTCATTGCGGCCATCCAGACAAAGCCATTTCAAGAAATGTAATAATACTTCCATCCCAGTTTGTATCAAAATGGTTTGTAATCACATCTTGTTTCTGGTGGTGCCCGTATATCAAATTACCAACTCACCCAAACTGTGCACTAACGCACTGAATGTGTAGCTGGCCTCCACCAATAGTAAGCCCCGCTCAAAGGTTCTATATCCAACAAGATTCAAACAAAACATCGGCAATAGATGACACCTAGAATTTCCGTGATATGTTCTCGCTGCGGTCTTTCAATATGTCATAAATTGGAACACTTTTGACTAATCTACCAGAGGCTTCTTTGAAGTTGTCTTTCGTAAATAGCAACTGATTGTTTACCTTTTTCGGTTTTCTTTCTTCCGGTGTATAGAGCACAAATAGTTGCCACTCAAACCGATTAAGGTTCTTCGGGTTATTCCAAACTATTGGTTCCGGTTCCTAGAAATAACTATCACAAAATCATGACTAAACTTTATCAAACAAAACAACAAAACCCATTGGTTAAACACTTTTAACCTGTAAAAAATATTAAAAACATTTTTTTTAGTTCTTCAACTTTTTTACTTCCGTTGGCAAGGAGATTTTAAATTTATAAATTAATAGCAAAACACGTAAACAGCAACAATACCAAACATAAATAAACTTCACGTAACAGTGAAAATAGAAAAAATCAATGCCAAACAAATACCAAACAACAGCAACAACGGGCAAATTATGAACAACCGGAAACGGATGTGGAAACCGCAATCACTTGAATACGAATTTCACATCGACTGCCGCCGCTAATGAATAGAAAACATAAGCAAAGCAAAAAATTAGCAACACCAGTTGATCAACTGCGCTGCAGATATGCTAGCAGCATTGTTGCTACATATATGTATGTACATACATGCAGACAGGCAGACGGCCGGACAATCAAGCTCATTGATGTGTATTTAATGGCTTTTGGCCAAACGTGCTTCAACCAATCGTTGGCATTGCATAGCAATTTTTAATGGCGCATCGATGGAGTTTTGTGCGAGCGAGGAATTTGTGCAACTCGCGATTAATTGGCAATGAATAATTACGCGCTGATATCAAAGTCAGCCACGTACACTTTTATTGCCGATTATTCACTTACAGCCAACATAATTATTGCGGCAATTTGTCAACACGCCACAAGCGACCAACGCAGAGGCCAGCAAAGAGAACACAACCAATAATTATGTAATAAAAGTGAAGCGCAGATAATAGGAAGCAGCAAGTGGCGAAAAATGAAAAACCAGCGAAAGCGCTCCAAGTGGTCGAGCAGATAAAACAGTTGAAATTGGCAAACGTGCCACGAGCAGACGCAGCGAGCCGCAGCTGCCAAATGAGAATTTTCAACTGCAGCGACCGCTGAGGGGCGCAATGGCGCTGCGACGGCCAGTGAAGTGGAAGCTGTAGAAATTAATAGAAAGATGGCAGATAAGTAGCAACAAATCTGGAAACTAGCAGCGACAGCTACCACACACACATACACATGTCTGAGGCTGATAGTGACGTCGCGTTGCACTGCCGGCGGTCATGCTGCTGGCGGAAATAAAGAATGGCGATTAATCAAAGCACTAAATAGATGACATACCCACTCGCCGCGCACCCACATACATACAAGCAGTTGCGCTGGCTCGTCTGTGTCTGTGTGTGTACGTAAACGCAATGATCGCATTAGTGGCCACAAATATAACAAGCAGTAACTCAGCAACACGACCAACAACAGCAGCAGCAGCACGACAACAAACATATGCTTCGACAGACGCGTCAACTGTTGAAAGTTTTCCCGTCATTCTCCGCCCACGCTCCCCTCCCCCTCCACTTCTCCGCCCACGTACTTTTTCTCGCCATAGTCAACGCTTCGTCAGCACGAGAGCGCAGCGCAACTTTGGCAAATTGTCATTGTGCGCAGTGGCGTCTGCACATGGTGGAGTGTGGAGGAGTGAGGCAAGGAGCGGACCGCAAAGAAGGCGACGGTGAAAGACGCTGTGTCGCGTGCCCTATGCTTTGTCCTTTACAAGGACATAATTCAATTAAAAACTTTCAACATTCTCGGAACTAATAAGCGCGTCACAGACATTGTTGCCGACATTGTTGCAGTTGCAACTAAGGCTGTCAGTGCTGCAGACGCCGCTGATGAACACAATGATGACGCCGATAGTGATGGACACGAAGGCCGCTATGTGGTTTTTATGGTTTTTCACGCTATGACACTGATACCGGTTGATGATGGTTTAGTTGTTGTGGTTATTGTGCAATAAATCAATTCAGTGGCAGCTAACATAGCAATTGCTATGCTGACAAATGTTAAGATATTTCCCTTTCGTGTTGGCCCACACACTACCGTTGACCAATGTTGTGGATGGTATTGGCAATGCAACAAAAATAACAACAGCAGATACCGTATATGTGTGTGTGTGCGCATATGATCCCTGCAGAAGCAAAGTAGTCAGTTGTCAAAAGTAACTAATTTTAAACTACTCATTTAATAACTAATTTGTAGGGCACAATAAAGGGCATTGTCCCTACCCATTATCATTACATTACATTACAACTAATTTGTAACTGATTGAAAAATCATGCATGGCAACACAATTCATGAACGCATGCGCCGTACTCGTTGCGTTGTTGGTACAAACGAACACGGAACGAAAAACGTTCAAAAAATTTGTGAATTTGTGCATAAACTGTATGCACATATTCATAATTTTTGAACCATAAGCCTTCGGATTTACCGAACGCTCATGAATGCGTTCATAAATTCTATGAACGCATTCATAAATTCTATTAACGCATTCATAAGCCTTGTTCATAAACCCGAACGTTTATGAACGAAATTCATAAAATATTCGATTTAATTCATAAGAAATTCCTGAAATTTAAAATCCCTAAAAAATTTAAAACATTGGTATATTTTTGAATTTTTAGTTTATTTGAAAAATTCTAATACTTTTTATGGAAACTTACAAAATATGAAAGTGATTTATAGTAAACATGTTTAGTAATTATGAATAATATTTCTACAAATGCATATTTAGTTTATTAATTACAAATATGAATAACTAAGTTTTTAATAATGACATAAAAATGCAATAAATTTTCGTTTTATAATAAGCAGCATATGGCCGCCACCCGCATCTTTGACTACTAAAAAGAACTTGACAATTAATAGCAATGAAATAATATAAAAATAAATAAAATAAAAAATAATATAAAGAATTTATTTAATTGAATTCGACTTACCTGTCTCCAGTGACTGCGTGACGCGAAACTGAGAGGAGAAATGATTTTCAGACCATTTTTTGCTTTTTCCAATCGTCCGATAGTGTACGGGTTTTTTTACCCAAACATTCGCACAGCACCGGTTACCAGTCAATTGTTTGCATCTTAAAGTGCTAACTTTTCTTATTCGCTGTAAATATAGCATTGCAAACCAATTTGTTTTACTGGTCTAAGTAATTTTGATTGTAAATAAATTATTTCATACGCTGAAGTCAGCAGATATTCGGTTGCTTTTTCCTTCAGTTCATGTCTCATTGAGTTTGCCGTTTCTAGTGCAGCAAGAAACAGTGATGGCAAGTTGAACTCTTTTCAAACGCAGAGCTGCAACTCAAGCAATGCAAACGTTAAGGCTTTGAGGGCAGTCAGCAAAAACTGAAGTAAAATCATATTAAAACACGAGGCAACATACTTATGACGTTTTTCAGCAACAAAGTTTTTTTGCAATCAATTTCCTATAAACGTACTACAGAATGAAAGCAAAAAAAAACCAATTATTTTATTTGCAAATAAACATCGAACGCACCAGCAGCCCTTGCCCTGGCGTTTGTATGACGAATTTTTTGTACGAACCCTAATCAACTCTGGGGCCTGGTTTTACCGAATTTGCGACTCTGGGGCCTGGTTTTACCGAATTAGCAACCGTGACCCCTCTCAGTTTCGCGTCATATAGTCATTGCCTATCTCGCTGGCCGGCCTCGATAGTCCAGCGGGTAGCGCGCTGGCTTCTCATACCGAGGCGCTACGTTTGATTCCTAGCTTGGGTTGGTAAAAACGCTCATCTACTTGTATCGCTATTCTCATGAAGCAGATGAGAATTACAAGAATCGCACAAGTGCGCTCTTGACAGGCAATGGCAAAACCTCCAAGTGTGAAAGAAAAAACTGCCAACCGCCGTTCGGATTCGGCGTTAAACTGTAGGTCCCCTCCCTTCCTTTCCCCATCCGTTTGAAATGTGTGTTGTATCACATGTTGGAAAAACAGTGTTGCATACACATTTCAAACGGGTGGAATTTGTGGTATCACAACGGGCCAATGGCCTAAATGTGTCGACGAAGCCAACCAACCAACCAACCAACAACCATGTTTTTGAAAAAATTTAATAATAAAAATATTATGAATTGAACTCAGTATGATTGAAAATTCATTTAATGGGGTTATATGCAAGTAATTTTGAATAGGCGACGTTAGAATCACCAGTTCTTTTCAAGCAAAATAACTAATTTATAATCAGTAATTAATTTAATTGACTGGCACGACAGCCCGCTTACGCGAGACTAAGGCCTAGCTTCCCGCAACCACCCGTGTTGTGCGTGTGAATTTGTACGCGGGTGGAAGGGACCTACAGTTTTATGCCGGTTCCGAACAGCAGGTTGGGAGCTTTTTCATAAGCAATTTTTACTCTCAGAGGTTTGCCATTTCCAGCTGAGAGGACAGCCACCGAAAGAGAAAACGAGTTTTCCCGTTATTTTTTTTAGGTGTTATTACAGGCAGTATTTGAACCTGGGGTTGCTGCCTTCGCCTCGTGGTCCAACGCACTAACCAACTGAGCCACGGTGGCTGCCGTACAGTACTGTACAGAAAAATACTAGTTATAAATTAGTCATAAATATCAGACCGGAGATTGGTATCCCAAAGCAGATCGTTATGCTCTCGGTTTTGCAGTCGCTTTCTTCCCCGCAGCTTCTGAAGAATGTGCAATTGGCGACAGCAATACGTAGATGCCAATAGTCCAGTGTCCTATAACAGCACTGGCTATGTCCTTACAAATATTTACCAGCAAATCGTTTGTTTTTCGGGAATCGTAATGTGACCACATTAAATCTGCTTTTCTAAAGCCGAAATCGCCACCTTCGACCTATCATTAAGCGGAAATGATTCCAGATTGATTGAAACTTGGCATTGAGGGCTTTTGTTTTGCTTGAATTTAGCCCAACTCCGCGTCAATGGGTCCTTCGGCTAAATTCGCCCAGAATACTTTCCTTGAATTTGCTTCTCACACTGGGACCTTTCTCTGTTACTGGTATGAGTATGTCTTCAGCGACTATGTTGCTTCAACATTCGCTATTTCGAAAACAATGTCGGTGCGACGGTCAACTGCAATATTGCATAATTTCCAATATTTCATGCTTATTTTATATCCCCAGACAGGCAAAATAGCAGACAACAGACACCACAACGACATCAACGGCACCAGCGCACGCCGTATCAGCCGCACCATCAGCGCAGCCAGCGCCGACTGACTCTGTGCCGGAGTCTGTTGGCGCGCGCGTCTGGGCGTTGTTATCATTGCGCAATTAGTCAGATTCAATAAATTGCAATATTACATGCAGTTAATCCACATTGCAACGCAGCCACCGACCAGTACCAACGCCAACTCACCCACTCCCCATCACTATTCAACTTGTGTCTGAAACACGTGTCCGGCATCCAAACACACGAGCACACCTCATCCACCGGCCGGGCGGCCGGCTGTCGTTTTATGCAATCGCATTGAGGTTGACGTTGTAAATTTCATTGACCACAACACACACAAATATATATATGTATCTGTGATCATATGGAAGAGTAGCTTAAGTTGACATAAGAAAAAATTGAGTTATTGCATTGGGAGCTCTATAGAAGTCAATGTATGTCATCCGTTTTGAAAAATCCTATTCTTTTAACAATATTATGTGCGTTTGCTATTTAGCTTAAGTCTTTTGAAACAACTATGCATTGGTCAGAACATCTTATGTGCACAAAGTTTTCAAAATTTGATTTTCAACTTAAGCTACTCTTCCCTTTCACCACAGATATGTATGTATGTTTTGTGTGCGTGCGCGTGTGCGTGTGTGTGTGCACGTGCAATCAGCTGTTTTAACCAGCAAAAGCTTTTTAATAATTTTATCCTCGGCCCAATAATGAATTCAGCGTCAGCGGATTAAAGATATAAATGTAAATACATTTGCATGTGTAATCAGTGTGCAGCCGAAAGGCGGAAAATGGAAAGGCTGCGCTTTAATGCCCCCACAGGAGAGTGCAACTTTTGGGGCTGAGAACAAACGGATAGTTTGTTGTTCACTTGCACACACACACAATCAAGTGCGAAATGTTGTCAATACTACATATAAACATTTGTATAGCACCAACTTGAGTGCTGTATGTAATGTGCACAATTTGTTGGCGAATGCCAAATTTTACCAAAAAACACCACCAAGAAAATCGGTGTCATTTAAAGCAAAACAATGAAGATGAATTTTAAAATTTTGTTTTAATTTTAACATTCAGTGTTATGAATTGTGCACATAACAAATACTTTGCAAAGCGCTAATTTGTGCTTAAAGATTATAAGACTGACTACGACAGTAGTTTTTAATATTTAACATTGCATAACACTACGCGACACGAAAAATTCGCCTAAAACCAAAAGTATTTTCTAGACTAATTTTGGGTCGCTGAATATGAAACTGAAACTAACAAAAATTTTGATTAAAGCGTTTTCGAAAAATCTTAAAAAAAAAAACAGTTTTCTTCCTCTTACTTTAGTTATGAGCTCGAAGACGAATCATTCGATCAACGCAAGCGGCCCAGCGTGCAAAAGGAAATATTTACCTTAGCCTTTCTGTCGGTGTACGGATTGTCCAAATCAAATAAGATTTGGGGGAGCTACTGACGATGAAAGATTGAAACATTTTTCCACCATTTACACAAATTTTGTTTTTATGATGTGTCTTCCAATATGAGACTTTCTTTGGTTTTAATGATTTTTTAATGCAATTTTCTGGGGTTTGTTTGTAAAATCAGATGCAAACTTATCATTTCAGCACAACAAAAAAGTCAACAGTTCTCTAAACTTGCTTCAAGCAATAAAAAACGTCAAGCTCAACAAAAAAGCGAAATTTTTTCACAGAGAACCAAGTGAATCTGAGGAATAATTTTCGTTACATTCATGTTTAGCACTGATTGGTCAATTGAACAAATACATTTTTCTTAATTTGAGGTTCTCACTTCAATTACTTAACACTTTAGTGTTATCGATCGTATGATAGAGTTACACATTAATTTTATTATTATTGACGGGGAATAGGGCACTGCGACCTAAAATATCTATTGAGTCCCACATTAGAAGACAAACATTGTTTTAGCTAATTTTAAGCCTTTCAGTTTATAGCAAAAAAACAAAATTGTCAATCAAAACTATTATACAGACAATACAGTTTAGAATACTAATCTAATGATATACTTATGTACATATTTGGAGCATGAAAATATTTTCATTGAGGAAAATTAATTTAAAATTATTATTATGAATTTTTTAATTTAAACAAGTCCCACTATAGGCAACTCTATTTTATTCAAGAGGAGAGGTATCTAAGCGGATTTCACTGAGTTTGCAAACGGATTAAGTCGGCTGCACAATTACATTTAAGATATAGCTTTATGTCGTTGTTAGAATCTGAGTAGGTTTTGCATCAATGGAATTCCTGATCTTAAAGTAAACCATTCGTCATGTTGAGGTTTCAAGTAGATTAAAAGTGTAAGGGTTCTCTGACAGCTTCGGTCTTTCGTCAGAGATTTACTTATGTATTTTAATAGATTAAATTTTAGATGAATTCTGATTGACAAACATTTTACCTGCGTTCGTCTGTTAACACAACCACGGAAAGGACTAAGCTGAAAGACAAAACTTGCTCCTCTCAGTAACGCACGCCATAGGTTCCGTAATGTTAAGGTATTCAATTCTATTTACCTTCAAACAATATTCCTTAACATTTGGAGCAGTGGCGCACGCAGGATTTTGTTTCGGGGGGGGGTTGTGTAACTTTGTTGAGAACTTTTAAATAGAATAAAATTTAGATGTATAAATCTACAGACTGAGATCGAAAACATGTATGTTTTCCCTACCTGACATATTTTGGTCCTGAAAGTTCAAAATAGAAAATTTAGTTAAAAGGAGAAAATTTTTCTCTTTCATTTGATACCCACATCTTCATCATTGCATAACCGCAAATATTAAACAAAATATAAATAAATAAAAAAATTTTTTTGCACGATGTAATAAATGTAAAGTTGGTGTTTTCACTCAGTGCATCATAACTTTGTCATTTTTCTTTCAATTCTATTGATGTTAGGCTTAATATTTGGTCAAATAATATATCTTTCATCTTAGATTTTAGAACCAGAGGAGAAAATTTATTTTATCTATAAAAAAACATTCAAAAATTTGTAATTTTGAAAATGGTCGAAAAATTCACTTTTTTACAATTTTCACCATCAGTAACTTCCCCAAATCTCATCTGATTTGAACAATCTGTATATCGCTGGAAAGGCTAAAGTATTATTTTCTAACCGACGGATAGCTTGTGTTAGTCGGATGATTCGTTTACAAAATATGTGCTCATAACTGAAACAACAGGGGAAAATATGGTTTCTCGAAGATTTTTCGAAAACGCTTCTTACAAAAATTGGTTTATCTTCAGTTTCGTGTTCAGCGGCCAAAGTTAGTCTAGAAAACACTTTTATTTTTAGGTGAATTTTTTGTGTCGACTAGTGTTATTGATGATTGAATATATATGCGACGGTTATAAATTAAATTTCTGTACTAACTTTAAACCCCAAAAACCCTCCCCTGTATGCGCCACTGGTTGGGTTCAACATTATAGTGTTATCTGAATTAGTCTTTGTTCCATCATTAGGCTAATTCCCGTTCTTGCTAGCTTCAGTTTTTGTGTCATTTGTCTCCTCCAAATAAATAACAACTAATTTTGTTAATTCGAAGCAATTACTTTATTTATCCGCAATTTTCATTAATAAAAAACCAGTGCAACCTGCGCGGGCAAATATTCATTTATTCATTAAGTAATAATCTAGAAATACAAGATTCTTTACAGATTATGTAGAGCTAATGAAACTAATACAGTTAAGTACTATCAAAGAAAATAAACATACAACAACAAACACTTCATATTCTTTGGTACTATGCAACTAATTCATTCAACGCATATTCATCAACACTTGACCAGTCTCGAACACCATCCCACAGTATTCATCAACAAATGCCTATGGATCTTATGCAGATTTTTCTTATCAAACACAACACGACAACAAAAACTGTCATGTAATTATGACAAATAATTTTTAAAATGTTTTTTTCATTCAAAAAAGAGGCTGTGATTCTACGTGGTTCGCTTTTATATAATCACTATGGTTTTATTCAACAATATCGAGTCAAATAACGGCATAAACGCTCTCGGCAGGCGGCAAATTTAATGGAATGAAATTTCCAAATTAATTATGGTGCTGCATTTCAATATCTTCGCCAACGCATTTATTAATATTGCTGCAGTTGTTGGCTGGTGTGTGTGAGCATCCTTTGCTTGCTCAACTGTTGATTGCAATTCGTCTGCTTGCGCAACGGGCGCACAACTCACTCAAGCCTGTGCAACGGCAGCGAGATTGTGCTGCTGCATTTATTGTGCTGCTGTTGCCAAAAATTGCTTCGTTTGTTATGCAAATTCCTGGTGTGCAGCCAACGCAGTCAAACAGCAACATGAGAGCGCAGTACAACGCACCCGACAGAAACGAGAAACAAAGAAGCGAACAGAGTTGCATTGAAATTTTCGGACCGGGTCATGCTGATCTTTAAAATGCCATTCATACTTGTCGGCTTTATACAGCGCGCAGCTAAAAGTGGACAACGTTTTCTATTGCGAGCGCTGTCGGCAGCTGTTACCTGGCCCGTTGGGCGGCGTTGTCCAGCCAGCTATTCGTTTAGTCCTTCACTTAACTATCTGCTGCGCTGCCAGCCTGACGCTGCTGCACCTGTCTATGCAAACGCCCAGCCTTCTGTCCGTGTGTCTGTCTGTTTGCCGACATGTCTGCTCGTTTGTGCTGACGTACCTAAAGTTCGTGCTTTTGAGTATTAAATAGAGACCAGGCAGGCAAGTGTTGATTTGTTAAGTAAACTCCAGCATTCAGTGCACCCCCTCCCTTTCCACCGTGGCAGCACCACCCAATCATCATTCAGCCCGGCTCGCCAGATACCAGTCGGGCTTTTTGCTGTGAAGCCGCTCTCGGTGCTGGCCAATTCTTGTGCTTCCCAGCACGAGCACACGTGAAGTGAACTGGTTTTCGACAAAACTTTTGTCGGACCTCCGCCATGTTTGTGGAATAAATTGCTCGTAATTAAAAACAATTATAAACAAATGCTAAACTCATAAATCCCCTCCCGCTCCGGAAAAGTGCCAGAAACAGTGGCGCTGTCAGGCAGCGTACGCTGCAGCTATCATTGCCGTTGAGTGGAAGTTAAAGCCGAAGGCACCCACCCACACACACACACACTGGCCGCAGCTTCTTGATTTGTGTTTTGTGCGGCAGTTTTTGTGTTTTCTTTGATTCTCCATTTAGCAGCAGTTTGGGCGCTGCGTCCTCGAAGCCGGCGGCCGTGCAGCACAATTTCGGCTGTTGTGCGTTCATTGGCCTGTTTGTCAACCTGTCTTGCTGGCTGTCTGCTTCTCGGTTGCCTGCCTTGCCAAATATTGACATGGCTGGCCGTGTTCCCCCAACTGCAATTTATTTTAATTTTTCTTCTTCTTCTTCTTGCATTTACAGAGCTGGCATTTATTTTATTTGGCTACCGATCCGGCTGTGCGGTTGCTCTGTCATTTGTTTTATTTGGTTTTAGCTTCGGTTTAATTTCATTTCATTTAACTTTATTTTGGCTGTGAGTTTTGCTCGCATTAATTCAAAAATGTTACTGCAAGTGCATAAATATTCCAATTAAAATATATCTTGGGGATATTATCTTTTAATGGGAGTGCGGTTAGTCAGCATGTGTTTGGTTGGGGTGTGTGTATGTGTGTATGTGTAAACAATAGTTGTTGCACACACATTTGCAAAGTGGCAACAGCCAAAGGGAACAATAAATTCTAAACGGATACTGTTAAAGAATTTAAAACACTGAGCAAGGAACATTACAACATAGTAGCAAAGATACTGTAAAAGAATTCGAAATGATACAAAAGTTAAGCTCAATATTTCAATTAATAGTTTCTAAATTCGCTGTTTAAACGAATCCATTCATACTTAGCCACACACATATTTACAAAAATATTTAGTATAATAAATATTAAGTATAGGTACCTACAGTGCAAGCCGCTTACGTACCTCCCCTCGTTAGTACCTACCCCGTTTAGATAACCAACATTTGTAATTGCTTTATCAGCTTAACCCTAATTCCCAGAAGTGAGCCTCACAGTCTCACTAAAGATTTCAAATGGTGATAAATCCAAACGATTTTCAATTCCATTATTTTATGTAATCTTCTAATGGAATGTTAGCATTATATTTCATTTATAAATGTAACATTTTAGACAGTTTTTGTACTTTTTAAACAAATGTTTTCAGTAATTTAGCTCATATATGTAAGCCTGACTGTCTCACTTCTGGGTTTACGTTACCTTTAAAATTCTGGGAATTAGGGTTAAACGCAACTTCTTTAAAAAAAATCCCGTTCTGAGTTAAATTGTCAGTATTCGCTTTATAAATTAATTGAGCTGACGTTACAAACGGAACGACTAAGCGTCCATTTGGTACATTTGTCTTTGCCCAAAACAAAATTGCATGTACCACGTGGTGCTCCGGCATATTCATTAAGGGGGTAGTCAGGTAGATTTTTTTCAAAAAATCGAAAATTTTTTTTGGCAGTTTTGGTCTATTTAAACCCTTAGGAATCATGTAGAAACCTTCCTTTACCTCGGATAGTATCCGAAAGCGATTGAAAATGAGATTAGCTGTAAGGGCTCGCGCGCTCAAATCGCACACCTGGCGCGTGAAGCAGATGCTGTTGTTTTGAGCTGGCTGACACGATTACGGCCGATCTACTGCACCGATTTGCTTAAACTTTTTTTTATATTTTCAGAAAGGGTTTGGCTATCGCGTGAACTACGATCATTATTGTCCATTTCTATGTAACAACGTTATTACACAATTATTAACAAAAAACAAGCAAAAAAAGAGAAAAAAACTTTACAATTGCACTAAATGTTTATTTATTAATATTTTTTTACAGTTATAGTTCAAACGAGAGCCATTCATTTGTACTTCAAAATGAAATTTGTTTGGTATGTTTCAGATCATCCAAAATGGAGAAATCGTGTCAGCCAGATTTCAAAATGGCGTCTTCCGGTCGCCCATATCTCCCCCGGATATAAACGAAAATTTATAAAAAAAATTTTGTTCAGTACTCAAAACTATGAACAATAACATATAACAAAACTTTTAATGTGGAATAAAAATTTGTATGAAAAAAAATTACTTAAAAACATGGTCGATTCTACCTGACTACCCCCTTAAGATTGTCCTCTTCCAAATCGTCGGCGAACTGGTCAGTGTCAGTGTTGTGATCACCATGAATCAGAGCCAATAAAGACATTACACTTACTAATTTTGCAAAAAAAAAAAGCTGAAATTTCCTATATGTGTGATTATCTAGATAACCAAAATAAAACTTTTTAGAGCAAAGAAATCAGCTGCTTGCAATTTGGCTACCGGGGAAAACATATTTTGTTTGGCCATTTTCTGATCCCTGATTGAAAATTCAAATCCCGGGATCATATAACAAATTTTTAAAATACAACAATTTTTCCAAATTGCATAAATACATGTTTATCATATATTTCCCATAAAAATGGGCACAGTTTAATCACATTTGGGTTAATTTCAAGATTTTGTAGCTTGAGTTTAATCACATTTTGTTTAACTTTTTAACTTAACGTTTTCATTCAACATTTAACTTGAATTTGATAACATTTCGTTTTATCCAAAAATAACACTTAAACATACTTATTGATTTGTAACATAGGTACATACACTCTGGGCCACCAGAATAGGTTCACATTTTTTTCTTGGAGGAATATGAGTAGAGTTTTTTCAAAACACGGTTTTACCTCATTTATTGGTTAAAAGGGAAAATTGATATACTAACCAATGTCATCTGCCCTTTTGTGGTTATTTATAAGGGTAAGTGGGCGTGGTACTCCCCATTAACCCGTTATGTGCCGTATCAACCCATTTTTCCTTATTAAAATGGTTTGTTTTTCAATGCATAAACATAAACATAATTATAAACATTTATGAGTTTTATAAGAACAATAGAAAGGAGGCGAAAAAACGGGGCGTGACTGCAATCCAGAGTATACATAAGTCAGTTTGGATCGATTTAAATACTATAACTTTAGTTTTGTTTTTACTAATGAAGATTTTAAAAATGCCTAATTGCCGACTGTAGGGTGCCGGTGCCCGGTACAATAAATAAAATAAGATTATGGTGGACAAATCTCTGAAAAATCCTGAAGGAGATGTCTCAATTTGAGGTATTTATCTTTAACCGTATAGATACTACAGCATAAAATAGGCATTGCGAGAGTTTTTGGCATGTTTACCCCAATGCACAGTGATTCGACTCCATACAACCGCGGGACAAAATTAGGAGGAGTGCACAGTGATTCGACTCCATACAACCGCGGGACAAAATTAGGAGTGGTCCGTTCTTCATAAAATTTGGTATACTAGTTAACCATGGTCTGTTGAATTGAAATCTCTATTTGGTTTTTCTTAAACTTTTGTAGTTTGGCAATGTCTGAGTCTTAAATTTGCAATTTTCGTCATTTTTGGTGAGCTATAGCAACGAGTGTGTTGGCTAGATTTTTCAGATTTTACATTTAGTCGGTAATGTCAGCATTGATAATTGCAAAGAGTAACAGAAATTGTCTTAGGACGCTTTAGATTTGCAATAAAAACGATAATAATAGACGTATGTTTTGCTTTTTTGCAGTTTTCTCCATTTTTCATGCTGATTGCATACTTTTAGGGATGAAAAAATAAATTTTGTCGAAAAATAGGTGTTTAGACCACTTTTCAAATAGAATTATTTTCTGAGATCGGAAGATATCGGAGGATGTAATTACATTATCCGACAAAGAAAGAATGCTTCTTAAAATAAAAAAAAATCCAGGAACATACTTTCACATACTTTTTAGATATTTTCCTCTAAGTTTTGCCAATTTTCAGATTTTTAATTTAGAAAAATATTTTGAATTAAATGTGATGTAAAAGCCGCAGCTTTGCAAATTTTGACAAAACATTAAAAGCGAGAATGGCCACATCATTTGTTAATTTACTTAGTTGGAGTTTTACCTTTCAAATGACATCAAAATCATTAAATTCTGAGACTATAAATTTTTTGAATTTTGTCTATGGAACGAATCGCAGTGCAATGTGCGACGCTTCCGATGTTGTGAGCTACCGCTCAAAGCGCCATCTGTTGTGTAAAGGAACTGACAGCAGGATGGTTAGGGACTTCGCTAAGATCGGTTTGGTGCGGTTTTTCGCTAATGTCCGCTTCCCCTTACAAGCGTCGCTGATGCATCATTTAGCTGTATATTTGTTTTCTTTTACACCGCACAGCGATGATTGCGTGTAATCTCAGCAAGCACAGTTTCAGATGCTTAAGAAATTTCGCTTTCTTAAACAATTTTCAACCCAGTCTCAAATGTTGAGAAATGTATAATTTGATAGCAAATGTATTTTTCAAATCGTAGCAAGCACTGTTTCATATATTTGAAAATATTTATTTTCTCAATTCGATAGCAAATGTATTTCTGAAATCATTTTCAGTGTTCTTCTGAATTTCACCGAGTGTGCATCGGCGAAAGGGAATGTAAAGGGAATTTCACAGGCTATAATATGGTAGCAAACTTATAATAGCTTAATAATGGATTTTTTCGAGAAAAAAATCCGTTTTTAAAAAATTTTTGTAAAAAAAAAATTTTCGTTTATAACTCATTGTTGGTACATATTACATACCTAATGTTATACATCAATCGAAAGAGGAAAATACCTTTCATATGACACCTATATCGTTAGAATCGGTTGATAATTTCTTGAGAAATTCGGATAAATAACCGGGACTTTGGGGGCGGACCACGCCCTCTGTGAATGTTTCCGCAGCAAAATTTTAAGTTTGTTAGAATGAGAAAATACCCCTCTTTGCGATAAAAGGAAAAAATAATTTTTTAAGAGGGTGTGGTATTCTGCATTTAAGCCATATTTTCTGTTGTTTCTGTTTTTTGTTTAAAAGCAATTAAGTTACTATTGAATAAGCTCACAATCTGCAATATTACTTTTTAATTTAACCCTGCTGTCATAACGTTATTTTTTACCCCTGAAATCATAACGATACGTCTGGGAGACGTATAAAGATTTACGATCTTAAACCGATATTTAAAGGTACGATATCAGCAAATATTTCACTTACATCAGAAATATGTATATTTTTCTGTAAAATAAAAGTCATAGTTGCTAATTATAAGTAGTAAGTGTTTTATTTTTAGAACGAGTTTTATTGCTCTATTGTGGAAGAGAGCGCAAAACGTAAAAAGACCATACGTCTCGCAGACGTACGTTATGACAGTAGGGTTAAGTAAAAATTGTAATAAATCGATAAATACATGGAGCATGGGTGTTTACTTTCTTTTGACGCTCACAGTATATAAACCACTAAATGTTCACAAGAGCAACGCATCTTTCCCTTTATTCAAAACAACTATACATTGGCATCGATTTCATTCACTTCGTGCACTTTTTGCACTTACGTTTCACATACTTCATTTGAAATCCACACTTGAAAATCATTTCAGAACTAACGTTTGGGGTCAATTTGAGATTTGTTTTTTTTAATTGAGAATAAACTCCCCTTTTTGTTGAGAATGCTGTGTTTTTTAAATGATTCCAACATCATTATCGAACGTCTGACATTTGAGAAACTGATTTCAAATCATTAGGTATCAAATGATTATCAAACCTAAATGTTTGCTGCGATATTGCGTGGGGGTCATTGCGAATATCAAAAATTAATAAAGTAGCATGCAAAACATTCATTTACAAACAATATATACAAATCTACTCTGAGCGGTTATATGCGAGTTATACGATACAAACATTTTGTCAAGTTTAAAGGGTTCCCCGATGAATTGCACTGAATGTTTATATTTTTATTTTAATTTTCTTAAAAAAATTAGCTGAAAAACTACAAGTCCGAAACACGCAAAATCCTATGTTTGGTCTATGGAATACAGAGTTTTTAATTAAAAAACTCTAAAACTAAATAAATTTCAACTCGCACAAATAAAGCAAGAAATTTGTCCGTGAAGGATTCGATATCATGGAGTGCATCAAAGAGAAATATATCTTCCACTTTATGTGCTTCGGAATTGAGCCGTTCAGAGAACATTTCCTCTAATATATGAAATAAACTGGTTTGGTGGCTTTACCAAATTGCACTTATCAAAATGTTTCTCTAGGGCAAAGAGGAAGCACTCGGAAACTTCATCATCCCCAAAATATGGTAGAGGCTCCGAGCATGTGTGGATTTGAAAATATTTTAAGTACAAATAGCCACAAAACTACTCCAGCTCGCTGGTTTTTAAAAAATGTTATGCGTTAATGCTTACATCAACCTGAACGTTTTTCAAAAATAAATATTCAGGTCGACATTAATTTTGGAAATTTTGCCAAGATTGGTCTTGTATTAAGACATCATTGCACACAAGTTTAAGTACTTCATTAGAGTACTCAGAAAAAGGGGCTGGTTCGTGGGCAGAAGATAGGACTGGAACGGAGTCTGCGATTTCTGGCATCGGCTCGCAGTTTCCTTTTACTACTACGTTAACATAACTAAGCCCCCATGACTTTTTAAAAAGGCTGCTGAACATGGAGGCCATGGTGGTTGATGCATTAAAACCTCCTCTTTAACACTACCAAAGAAATGTTCCAGCCCATCCTGGCGTAATCTTCTGTTTTTTAGACTAGGGAAACCTTCATGTGACAAGAATTGCCACAAATTTTCAAGGCTGCTAATATTTAAAAGCCAGCCTTTTAGAAATGAAAAAGAACCAACTATGCTATTCCCGTATTCATCCTCAGTTTTTATAGAATTGAAAATGTTTTCGGCATCCTGCAAGCATTTAATTTGCTCTTCCGACCCTTCAAAAGCTTGTTTTAAAGGTAACTTTCCACTAACACGACTGCTGTTAAAAATGTCAAATAAATTATTAAAAAAATCTAAAAACTCCGCGGTATTTAAAAATGTGCTACTATCATTTTTTTTTAACTCCAGAGCTATACATTGCAAACATGGCTGACGCGACGGAGTTACTAAAAATTTGAGAGGCTAAACGAACGCTCATTTTTTGGAAAACAGAAGGTCTAAGGCATAGACAATAAAGACTTTACACTTCGGGTTGCTCTCACTTATACAGACTCATTTCTTGCTGTCAAATAAATACCCGCTGTCACATAAATACCCGAGCCATTTAGATACATTTCGTGGTGTGTACATTAGTACCCATGAGTACCCGAAAAATTGAATGTAGTATGTATCATAGAAGTCATTTCTACATACGACATTGCTTTACTGGTGCTGCCAAATAAACTTCCTACCATACTTCATGGTGAACAAAATTTGAATTCTTATCGTTTGTTTATTGTGCAGCAGACTACGCAGAGGACATTAGTCAAAGACTAATAAGACATTACACTCGCTCATTTTGCCAAAAACAGCTGAAATTTCCTATACGTGTGATTATCTAGATAACGAAGATAAAAACTCTGTGAGAGCAAAGAAATCAGCTGTTTGGAATTTGGTTGCCGGGGAAAAAATTTAAAGCGTTTGGTTTTATATGAAAAGGCTTGCCGGAATAAATGTTTTTCACTCCGAACATCTCACATAGTACATATATGTGGTTTGCGTGCCCTGCAATGTCTTAGAATGCGTCGATTGTCTGTTATTTTACGTAAAACTTTCGCCTTCTGCCATACAAATTTCCTTTCTATTTTGCATTCAATTCATGGTGAATTGGCGCTCAGCTGGTTTTTCTATTTATCTATTGTCCGGAGCAGCTCGCGGACTTATTTTGCTGCCGGAAAATGATAATTAGTTTTCCAATAAAACAGCAATCGGAAGCATCTTAGTGTATATTAATCAATAAATTATTCATATCTAAGAAAAACGCGATCATAAAATTGCTTATAGCTCATTCAATTTTTCTATAATTTTGCATTGCTTATTGGCTATTTTTCATACAAGTTTCAATTTAGCAATGCGTTTGCAATTCGTGGTGAAACCCAATCAGCTATTTTCTGCTTGAAAATTTTTCGGGGATGGATGTTTGTGCACAAAATTATGATTTACAGTAAAATCGCTGCCGGAACAAGAATATATGTTCATTCTGTAATCTAAATGTGATGTCAAAAAGTTTGCCAGTATTCAAAATTGTTTTGGTTCGTTCATATTGTTATATTTTTGCATTATTCTGCCTCCCTTTTGCATAGAAATTTTGTGCTGCCAATTGGTAAAAATTGTGGTGAAAAAATATCAGCTGTTGGATTTGATATTTCATCGTCAACCTGATGCCGCCCGGGGTAATTTCGAAAAACAAAAATTGAGAAGTGTTGTGCTAAGTTTTGATATATTGTAATTTTTTCTTTTGCAACTGTGTACAATCCAAACGACAAATATTTTAAGATTCCTCTTATTGCAAGTAACTAATGTACATCACAATATGCTTTATTAATTTACAATAAAAATTTATTACACGTAATAGATATATCTATATAAATATCTTTGCATTTTCCCCACCACCATAGAGGTATGCAAAATAGGCGCGTTACCGAATTTTTTTTTGGGTGCTCGGTTCCCCTGTAGGCATATTTCACCCATTACAATATTTCATAAAACATAAGGAACATATAAATCACATATAGATTGCACCAATAAACAGAAAATCAAAAATTCATATTTATAAAACAATAACATAAAACAAAAGATGCAAAATGTGTACAAAAAAATAGATTTCACCAATGAACAGAAAATCAATAATTCATATTTATAAAACAATAACATAAAACCTACATACCTACATAAAACATTCATACCTACGACCGTTAGGATGACGGCAGCTATTCTTCATACTATTTTTCAGGCATGCACTGATGTAAGGGGGCAACTTTCTACTAACTTCCTCAATTTGCCCAAAATCTACTAATCTATACTCCTTACTTTTGAGCTCCTTCTTGCATGCTTTCAATTCAGAAGCCATGTGGCTTAACTGATTTTTTAAATCCTTGAGCTCAGAATCTCTTTCACCTAACATTGTTCTTAAAATTCTATTCTCTTCTAACAATTTTTGTTTTCTAGAAGTCCCTGCACTAAGACTCTTGGCCGTCTCAACTATCCTGTTTACTCCTAACTTAATTTTTTTGGCTGAGGGGCTACAATCTACTAAAGGCAAAGGCTCAGCAGGTGTTGACGGAATTTCCGTAGAAAAAAGTGGAAAAAGGGGTTTTCGCGAATTAACCCGTTTAACTGTAGTTGAAGTTGAAGGCAAAAAATCTTCAACCCCCAATTCAATTACAAAACTATTGTCGCTCAGAGTGGATGAACAAAATGTCAAATTCTGGTCAGGAACCGCATCTGACACCAGTTTTCTTGTTCCTTTCATATAATGCGAGACGTGGCGTTCGCATGCAAAAGAGCCATCCACCCCGAGTAGACGGATCCATTCTTCCCTCCTATTTATAATTAATGATACAATAGGTTACTATGCAAAGAAAACTACAGTATAAAAGCAAAATAAGCAATATAATAAAAAGCCAGAAAAAGCAATATAATAAAAAGCAAATAATCTTTCGCTTTCCAAACCCCTAGAAATTGAAAAATAAGCAATGTTATTTACAAATAAATAGTTTATCAATTTGAAAATTGTTAGTTACAAATTCAAAAATTATTTTATTATTAGTAATGTTTTTAATAATTATCCTAATCAATGAACTTAAAACGCAATTTTATTTTATTTGTATTATAAAACTTCTAAAAAAACAAACATCAACAACAAATGCCAGTATGAAATTTATTTATATAGTTTAGTTACATATGAGAATGATTTTATATTCTTTATGTTTCGTACAACTTTCTACTTTCCCTCTTCCTGGACATGGACCTCCACTCATGCTTCCACTATATTCGCACGACGGTTTCACTTTTACTCACGCCGATATTTGTCTTTTTTTGTTTATAATTGCGCTTTCATTAGAGTAAGTTCGGGTAATGTGATATACCTGTTTGTTTTACAGCGATTCGCGACACATTTTGCCTTAAAACACACTTTTGTGGGTCTCAAACTGTTCACTGATGCATCTGACCCATAAAAACACCGAAAAAAACATGACAAACACGCGATAAAACACTTCATGTGACACCACCGCAATGCAGAGGTCAAGATGCTTGCACACATCTGACCCATAAAAACACCGACAAAAACACGACAAAACACTTTATTGGTAACACACACAATACTTACCGTTTCGAATCCAGCTCTTTGGACGGATATATATAGTAGCTGGCACACGGAGGGCATCCTAAGGCACATCGTCTTTCTCTGGGCATTTTCTATAAAGAAAAACTAAAGCTTAGCTATATTTTACTTTTAAAACATAATGAATGTACTTACGCTTGCAAAAATCACTTCTTTAAGGTAAATTGGTTTTTATTTTATTTTTAAATTTCCGATGTCCTCTGCGTAGTCTGCTGCACAATAAACAAACGATAAGAATTCAAATTTCGTTCACCATGAAGTATGGTAGGAAGTTTATTTGGCAGCACCAGTAAAGCAATGTCGTATGTAAAAATGCCTTCTTTGATACATACTACGTTAAATTTTTCGGGGACGCATGGGTACTAATGTACACACCACGAAATGTATCTAGATGGCTCGGGTATTTATGTGACAGCGGGTATTTATTTGACAGCAAGAAATGAGACTGTATAAGTGAGAGCAACCCGAAGTGTAAAGTCTTTATTGTCTATGCATTAGTCTTTGGTCTAAGGTGTGCATCAGTGAGCTTATGTGCACATTTTAAATTTAATTTTGAATCTATGTTATAAAAATGCACAATGTCGTCCCACTTTACAAGTTGATTTTTAAAATGAACGACATTTTTGCGGTTTTCAATGCAGTTCCGAGTACTCTTTAGCAAATGAGGGAATCGTAAAAAAAAATATATTTTTGCCATTAACCTCGAAAAAATGGTGATTTTCATTAGCCATTAAAATTTTGGCTAAGCTCTGAAAATTCTTACCCTGATCACAGACAAATTGACAAACCGTTAATCCTATTTTTTGGAGTTGGTTAATGGCATCGAAAATATATTTTCTTGCGATATCTCCTTTGCAAGCACCGTGGACAAAAAAGTATGCAAAAGGTTGGGACCACGGTTCCCCACCTATTCCCTGCACTAATATTGTGAAAACACTAGTAGCCACCCTATGTGTACGATTTTCATCGCCAAAATCCTCTAAGCCTATGATTCGATCTGATTTTCGATCATATTGGAGATGTCGCTTAAGTGACATTTCGTCACATGCTACTGATACGAAATTTTGCTCGCGGCTGAAACCGCGGCTTCGCAGTTCCAACGATTTTATGCTGCTATTAGTGCAACCTTTTTTTTTGGCTGAGGGGCTACAATCTACTAAAGGTAAAGGCTCAGCAGGTGTCGACGGAATTTCTGTAGGAAAAAGTGGTTTTCGCGAATTAACCCGTTTAATTGTAGTTGAAGGCAAAAAATCTTCAGCCCTCAATTCAATTACAGAACTATTGTCGCTCAGGGTGGATGAACAAAATGTCAAATTTTGGTCAGGAACCGCATCTGACACCAGTTTTCTTGTCCCCTTCATATTCTGCGAGAAGTGGCGTTCGCATGCAAATGGGCCATCCACCCGGAGTAGACGGATTCATTCTTCCCTCCTATTTATAATTAATGATACAATAGGTTACTACGCAAATAAAACTACAGTATAAAAGTCAAACAGTCAAAATAAAAAACATAATACAGCAAGAAAAAGCAATATAATAAAAAGCAAAGCATCTTCCGCTTTCCAAACCCCCTAGAAATTAAAAAATAAGCAATGTTATTTACAAATAGTTTATCAATTTAACAATTGTTAGTTACAAATTAAAAAATTATTTTAAAATTAAAAAATTATTTTATTTTTTTGTGTGCCGGTATTTTCAACGTAAAAAATAAATATTGCAAAATAATAGTTACCACTCAACGTAAATAAAATATTTCCCATTCACAAAAGTTATTAGCAACGGAAAAAATATTTTTCCAAAAATAAACGTTACCGAGCAACGTAAAAAATATTTGCCTCTCATAACAGTTATGCGATGACGGAAAAAATATTTTTCAAAAAATAAACGTTACCGAGCAATGGAAAAAATATTTCTTGCTGATAATAGTTATTAGGCAACAGAAAAAATATTTGTCACGAATAATATTTATACATAGATGTAAAAATAATTATTTCAAAATAATAATTATAAGTAACAATTAAAATATTTGTTACAATGAAACAGTTATTTTCCAACTTTTTTCTAAAAACCTTATAGCTGTTATGTCCCTGATTTTTTGCAGTTTTTAAATTTTTCATGCTGATTGCATACTTTTAGGGATAAATAAAATAAATTTTGTCGAAAAATAGGTGTTTAACTTTTAAAATTGAATTATTTTCTGAGATCGGAAGACAATGGAGGATGTAATTACATTATCAGACAAAGAAAGAATGCTTCTTAAAATAAAAAAAATCCAGGAACATACTTTCACATACTTTTTAGATATTTTTGCCAATTGTAAGATTTTTAATTTAGAAGAATATTTTGAATTAAACGTGAATTAAAAGCCTCAGCTTTGTAAATTTTGAGAAAACATTAAAAGCGAAAATAGCCACATCATTTCTTAATCTATATTGAAAGTTTTAGCAACATCTTTGAAACCGTGTATTTTTACAGAAAATATGTGTTTACATTTTTTTGTGAAAAAAGTTTCGAGCCGCTTTTGCACAGACACTAATTAATTTTTTGCACAGATTTTTTGGGGTTTTCTTAGTTGGAGTTTTACCTTTCAAATGACATCCAAATCGTTAAATTCTGAGACTATACATTTTTTTAATTTTGTCTATGGAACGAATCACTGTGCATCGGTCGAATTTCATTCAATTTGTTATACCCGAAGTTACCGTAATGTGTTGCACGTTTTGTAAGCACGGTTGCCGAAATACGTTGTAACTTTTTTGCTCGCATATTTTTTTTTAATTTTAGTTTTGCTATGCTTTTTTGCAGGTGTCACTACGATTTTGTACATATTTGCCAGGTCCGAAAACTGATAGTAGTAGGCTAGACTATCGAAGCCTACCATGTTTCAATAAGTACTTCGTCTTTTAAAATACATTTACTCCGCCTTAATTAGAAACTTTGTGTAAAGAAATATTTGTCAATACCCTAAGTCAGTGTTACCGTTGTGCGACTAAAGTGTCAAATTGACACTTTTTGGAGATCGATGCCCCCTGACACCGACTTTTTCAAAATAGGCTTATTTTGACATTTTTGCCTCCTTTTTTTAACCGGTACAAACGTAATTTGTGATAGTTTAAATACAAACATTAAAAATTATTGTTTCGATTATAACTAAATCTTGTTATAGTAATATACTATAAATAAATAAATAATATCTGTGGCAATAAAACAGAGTAGCTTATGTCGAAAAAAAGCGAGCGGAGAAAAACGTAATTAAAAAATGAATTTCGATACGGTTTCTATAGAATCTTCGAAAAGTTTTCACGTAGAAAATAAATCGCGTAGGGAATAAACACATTGAAAGTACTTTTACGGCATATTTATTAAAGCTAAAATACGGTAAAACATCTTAAGTTGACTTAAGCTACTCTGTTTTATTGCCACAGATTTATTTAAAAGCAAATAGTCTTTGAAAAATGTGTTTATGCTTGCTTGGTTTGTTATGTTCATGTTTATATGGTAAAGTTTTTTAGAAGCTTTTTCTGTATACATATCTGTGGCATTTTGACAAAACAACTTAAGTCTAATTTTCAAATTGTTCAGGAGAGCGAAAATACTAATAAGGTGCAGAGCAAATTTCATACAAAACTCGAGAAAAGTTGAAATGCTATACATCATATCTCTGTAACTAAATGTCGTAAAAACAAGCCGATTCCACCAAAAGAAGCGTTTTGAAATTGTGTCTTTATGACTAAAAAAACTGGAAAATTTCACTATTTCGACATAAGTTGTTTTGTCAAAATGCCACAGATATGTACTATATATGTATGTATGTATACAAAAGTTTCAATACATGTACACGGAAAATAATTATTTTTCATTTCACATGAATTTGGTTATGAAAAAATTAATTATTATTGATAAACGTTTTTTTTCAATCATTATGAAAGACAAGTATTTAGTTTGGGCCGATAACCATGATAGGTAACCAATATGTTTTTTGGTTACTTATAACCAGGGAAAGGATTTTGGCGACCTAAAAACCTATAAAAAAGGCAAAATAAAATAGCAAAAATTCACGGAAAGGCACTAAAAACTGCCTAAAAAGGCAAAATAGCGCATTTATTAAAACTGTTAACCCTCTAGCAGGCCAATTTTGTATTGCTGTAAAAAAATTACAGTTGGTTAATTTCGTCATGAGAAAGACGAAAATGATATTAACTTTTGTCTTACGCGAATAGTTTCCTCGCTAGGTGTGTTTAAAGGTGTTAAATGTGTTTTCTGGAGGCGGGGCCTGGAGGCGGGGCTGCCGAAATTACAGCATATTCAGGTGCATAGAAGAAAGTGCAGAGAAGGTAGAAAAATATGAAATTACTTACTAAAATTTTCTGCAGCTTCAAACTCCAAGATTTACTATTCTATGATTTACTATGAAAAACTCATACTTGCGAAAATAATTATTTTCGTCCGAATTCGACAAATTCTCACTTCAAATGGGTTTAAAACCGAAAGTAGCTCACTTATGGTCACAAAATTTATACCGTTAGTTAAAGGGAACTTTTCCAAATCATTATCAGCCATATTTAAATGAATAAAGTTCGTCGCCTACTCAGCGAACGCATTTTGGTGTACCCCGCCTGCAGGCGGGCTTGCCCGCTAGAGGGTTAAAAAGGCAAAAACAGGCATTTAAAAATAAGAAAAAATACTAGAAAATCTAAAAAAGGGGAAAAGGTATGTATTTTTTAATAATTTTATTTCATCTGACGTATGCAACATACAATATTTATTCCTCGTTTTTTGTAAAAGAAAAGGAACATCAAGATTTTCAAAGATAGTTTAAAAACTAAAACTAAGATATTTTAATTAAAATGTAGGCACATATTTTAAATTCATATTTTAACTTATCATATAAAAGCATAAAAGCACTTGTATCTTATACATAAAAGCACTTGTATCTTGTAAAGTACTTGTATCACAAATAAAATAAATAAAATAAAGCTAGTTTTTACATCATCAAGATGAATCTTAGTCAGTGTAGTTGTGTAAACATTGAACCACCATGTGCATTTTAAAATTTTCTGGCAACATTTTCATTCTATTATCGCGAAGAAAAGCTTTAAACGTGCTAAACGTTCGTTCGACATGAGCTGATACTAGTGGCGACCAATTGAAAAACGGGACATCTGTAATCTTCAAATTACCAGGAAGATGTACGTTTTCATCAACGTTAACGATGTCATGTACACTCCTTATTGCCTTGAGACCCTCGTTTGCTGCGAAAACTGAAACGAATTTTTCTAGTACTTGCAATACCGAGTCGTAGCATCCATGGACGTAATTTTTTCTAAGCGTTGACTCGTCGGGAAGCTTTCAATTTGCATATTTTTCGAAAAATGACTTGAACTCTGCACATCCCAGTTTATAGAGGGGAATATCGCACGAAATAATCATTTTTGTTAAGTCTGCCAAAAATTCGTTTCGGTTTTCGACGTAGGGTGCTATCAGTTGTGTCTTTTTTTGTTGTAGTCGCATTGCTTTAACGTGTTTTTCGCGATGAATATGCTGCTGCACGTAGTACTTCTTTTCGTGATTAATTTTTGTTTCGCAAATACTGCACAATAAAACTTTCCCATCTGTAGAAAGGATTTCAGCACCTCCCAAACTCTGCTATCAGCGCGGAAATTTTTGCGCTAACCGAACTTTTTGATTTTGGCATGTTTTCTTCTTTAAATTTTCCACTGCACAACAAAAAATAACGGCTTAGGAATGATCAAATCAATGTAAAAACATCGATTAGTTAACGAAATTGCAATGTTGCCACTTAATTTTTTTTAGTTTCAAGGTATTTTTGCGAAACAAAAGGGGGAAAATATTAAAGAAAGAAAAATGAAAAGGCGCTCGACAAATCTTGAAAAAGGCATTTTGTGGCATTTATAGGTAAAATGGGCACTAAAAAAGGCATTTATGGATGAAAAAGGCAAACTGTCTTTTTAAGGCAAAAAGAGACAAAATAAAAGTGGTATATTTCTAATCAGGAGGACCTAATTCGTGCTCATTTTCAATCAGAAATGCTCTATCTAGCAGCAAACAAAAAAGGCAATTTCCACAAAATCCTTTCCCTGCTTATAACCATTATCAATAAGAATTTTTTTTGTGTTATGCATAACCAATATAATTGACCAGTATGTTTTTAATGACCATTATTTTAAATGACCAATACATTTTTTTGTCACTCATAACCATTATCAGTAACATTTTTTTTTGGTTACAGGTAACCAATATAGATGGCAAATATTTGTTTTTGGGCTTGATAATCCACAATCATTTTGTCCACCAAATCTTTGTAATTGTCTGCATTCTTATTGCCCAACAAATTATTGCAAACACTTTTGAAACTAGTCCATGTATTTCGTTTCTTTTCGTTCATAAGTGTGGGGGACCGATAAAAATACCTTCTTTAATTTTGGAGTCACTAAGATTAGGGAGGGATTTCTTTAAATAGAGAAAAGCCGCTCCATCGCGATCCATCGCTTTGACATAGTTTTTCATCAACCCCAAATTTGTATGTAATGGTAGTAAAACAATTTTTTGGGGGTCTACAAGCGGAGTTCGATGGATGTCGGTTTCGATCCTGGTGTCAAACATGCTCGAGCTGGCCAATCCTTTTTGATATAATGTTGGGAACGAGCGCGACTATCCCATTCACAAAGGAAGCAGCAATATTTCACATGCCGCGGCTGCAACCCCATGAGAATCGATACCACTTTCAGATCGGCGCATGTTATCGGCTGGAAAGTGGCGTAGTTAATTAGTGCTAAAATACGTTGTATATTGTCGCAAGTCTCTCTCATGTTGACTTTTTTCCAAAAAAATAAACAAAGATTTTTTTACATTTTTGATATTTATTTTATAAAACTTCAGGCATCTTGTTTAGTTTTAAAAAAAAAATAAATTTTATCTTTGAAGTAGATAGGGTCACGTTTTCTGGCTCACACAATTTGCAGCGTACTTTTATATTTTTGACTACAGCATTTTGCAAGTCGGTTGCTTCCGTCAACAAATCGAAATATTTGCGGAATTTCCAGCTATTAAAAGTAGTCATTCTGCAGAAAAACAATCAGGTTAAATGTTTATTTCATTTTGAATTACAATATGAATTTCGTTACCTTTTTTGTTAAAACCGCTTGAATTTGCTTGCAACTGTTAATTGTTTCTCCACTACCAAACTCAGTTGGAAATGAAACACGCGTGCTATGTTTAGTATGAACAAGTGCAGCGTTGTATAATTGTAATAGATCTTAATCATGTTATCAGTGCTGCTGTTTTACATGAAAATTAGAACTTTGTTGACTAAAAAGTAATATTGTAATAAGTAACTTGAAAAAAGTAGTAATATTACTGAAGGTGATTACTTATGGGAAAAGTAACTAGTTACACTACATTTTTAAAGCAAAAGTGATATACTACGTAATTAGTTACACTACTTTAACCCATTCGCTGCCAAGCTTAAATTGTATGAAGTCATTCCCATTGCCATTTATATTTTGAGTGTTATTGTTTACCAAAGCTGGTAAGAGCACATATATTATCATATATCAGATATATATATCACATATATTATCAAGATCATTCTCTTCAAATAAGAAATAAAGCATAATTTTTGTAAAACAATTTATTTGTAGTATTTTTTCAAGTTTTTTACATTT
Source organism: Melieria picta (assembly GCA_964056695.1). NCBI lineage: Eukaryota > Metazoa > Arthropoda > Insecta > Diptera > Ulidiidae > Melieria > Melieria picta. Next base: position 101,397,172 of record OZ057398.1, on the reverse strand, counting down.
CTATATTTATGTTTGTGGCCACAAAAAATTTGCTAATTCAAAAGCCTGCATGTTATAACATATTTAAAGTAGGACGAGTATACTCGTCTTGGCAATGCATGACACCCGGCCAAAGACGAGTATACTCGTCCTTGGCAGCGAATGCGTTAATATATTAGTCACAACACTGCTACTTGCACATAATTGGCGGGAACTAGGGTAGTATCTGTGGGTGTGTCATAACAGTACCGCTTTTTTATTTTCATTTCGTCGAAGCTAAGCACGCATAGCTTTTGTGTGCAATCCATTTCGGTAGCTGCTGATAAAATTTTTAAAACAGGGTCCAAAACACCCGTGGAAATATCAAGCTTTTCCGACCAGTTTTGTAGTGCTCGGATGCCTGGAAGTGGAAAATCGTTTTTTCGCAAAAATTTGTATGTCCTTCCGCTCCTTGAATACAAAGTAATGGATCGAGCAATATCCGCCTCAAGCCAGGCCTTTCTTTTGTCGCCGCTCTTTAATTTATTAATTTGACCACCGGTGAACATTCGACCTAGTGCTCTCTCTAAGTTTGCGATATCGGTCTGCAAGGACTCAACCTTGGTAAGCAGTTCTTTTATTATCACCGTTGATCTTTTATCTTGTTCCTTTAAGATCTGGTTTTCTTCTATAAAAAATTTCAATGAGTTCTTATTCAAAGTGCTATGATTTAATAACATACATTTCTGCTTCCAAAGCCTTTAACTTTTGGTTCGCTTCATCTCCAAGCACAACGCTATCACCGCGTTGTCCTTGATGGTGAGGGTGAGCAAGAAATTGCCGGCAAACACCTTCCTCCTAGTGACGGAACCGCCCCTGCTTTAAGCCGTAAATCGTTGCTCTTAGATAGTCCTATTGATTGGCTACATTCAGATCTTTATTTATGATGTAGTAAAGGGGTCAACGTACCCATTTCAAAATTCAAATTCCGTTCGAGGTCGTTTTGGGTGAAGTGCAGCGAGCAAACTCTTGCTCATTCTTGAACATGCAAACAAGTCTCCCGGCCACAGAACTTCACCCAACGCTGTATTAGGTTTGCATCCTTGGGGAACCGGAAGAAGTGCACTCCGCAATCTAAATCATATATATGCATATATATACAATAATATATTCAATTTGAAAAGCACTTCGCCACTCATGTACCTTTTTTTCATTATTTTGTGTACACAGGCCCACTGCACACCGCATGATTCTTCTTTTTTTAATTTTTCCGCGATAGTCTCACTACACACACACTATTACCGCAACGACTTTCGAAAATCGAAATCCTTTAAATAATTTAACAAAAAAAAAAGAAAACAAACAAGCAAAAGCGGCACGATTTTCACAAAACGAAATATTTTTTATTACAGAAATTTTCAACCAATAAAAACAAAGCACGAAATTTGAATTAAATTGCAGGGGTTCCTCCCGAAATTCACTTGTTTTATTTGTATTATGTATATGAATGAATAATAGGAATTTACAATTTATTTTGTAAAGATATACAAATTTCTATTAAACTGTTACGCAAGTACTCACACTCAAAGTGGGACACTGTAGAAATATGCCCGTTCTTACCATTTGACGGCCAAAATCAAAATGTCTTAGAAAGTTATTGCGAATTTCACTTTTTATTTTGCAAATTCAAAAATTTAAGAGTTACAACACAAAACAAAACGGTATTTAAAGCTACAACAACAACAAAAAAATACTATTTGAAGCAAAATCACTGCTCTGGGAGCAACTCACATTGGAAATGGGACAATTAAGTAAGCCGTTATATTTTAGTCAAAAACTGAGTTTTAAATATTTGGAGATCAGCATCTAACTGTTTTTTCACGAAGGAAGTTTAATTGATTGCAAAAATGCCAGGAAAACAAACAGTGGAAGAAAGAAATATTATTATTAAAAATTATAAAGATGGTAAATCTATTCGAGAAATCAGTAAATTGGTGGATAAAAAGAAGTATAAAGTATTTAATATCGTTCAAAGATATAAAAAGACTGGTTGTGTACAAAATTAAGTAAAAATTCCAACAACCGACAAAAAATTGATGGGCGGAACAAAAGATATATTCTACGTCTCATAAAAAATGATCCTCATTTAACAGCTGTTGATCTGCAAAAGCGTCTGAAAGATGAAAAATCAGTGGAAGTCAGTGCAGAAACTGTACGACGCGTTTTCCGAAGCAACGATTTACATGGAAGAGTACCACGCCGGAAGCCACTGATTTCCAGAAAGAATCAGAAAGCTAGGTTGGAGTTCGCGAAACAATATCTTAATGAAGATGCAACGTTTTGGTCGAAGGTAAACCACATTGTGCATCAAGCTGCAAAATAAATTTTCAAAATTTTTCATTTTTCCAGGTTCTCTTTACAGATGAAACTAAAATAAACATTTTTGGCTCGGATGGGAAGCGTTTTGTGTGGAGAATGCCTGGGAAGGAACTTCAAGACAACGCAATTAAAAAAACCGTGAAGTTCGGTGGTGGCTCTGTAATGATATGGGGATGTATGTCGGCGGGAAGTGTGGGCAAATGCCATTTTGTGGACGGATCTTTAGATGGCAAGGGGTATATAAACATTTTAAAAGAGAATGTTCACAGCAGCGCTGAAAAGTTATCCATCAGGGACCGTTTTATGTATTACCAAGATAACGACCCGAAGCACACTTCGTATAATGCTAGGAGTTGGTTATTGTACAACTGGCCAAAAGTTCTTGCCACGCCTGCACAGTCTCCCGACTTAAACCCTATTGAGCACCTATGGGCAGAGCTTAAAATAAAGTTGGCCATAAAAAAAAGCAAGCCAGATTTACAATCAGCAATAATAGAAGAATGGAGTAACATTAGTCCTTCTTTATGTAAAAAACTAGTAGAAAGTATGCCAAGTCGTCTTAGGGAAGTAATAAGACACTAAAGAAAAGCTACAAAATATTAAATATTTTTTATTATTAATTTATTTACTTAAAATAAACGAAAATTGAAGTGTCCCATTTTCAATGTGAGTTGCTCCCAGAGCAGCGATTTTGCTTGACATAATTTGTTGTTGGTGTTGTAGCTTTAACCCTGGTGTCATAACGTTATTTTTTACCCCTGAAATCATAACGATACGTCTGGGAGACGTATAAAGATTTACGATCTTAAACCGATATTTAAAGGTACGATATCAGCAAATATTTCACTTACATCAGAAATATGTATATTTTTCTGTAAAATAAAAGTCATAGTTGCTAATTATAAGTAGTAAGTGTTTTATTTTTAGAACGAGTTTTATTGCTCTATTGTGGAAGAGAGCGCAAAACGTAAAAAGACCATACGTCTCGCAGACGTACGTTATGACAGTAGGGTTAAATACCGTTTTGTTTTGTGTTGTAACTCTTAAATTTATTGAATTTGCAAAATAAAAAGTGAAATTTGCAATAACTTTTAAAAATATTTTGATTTTTGGCGTCAAATGGTAAGAAAGTATAAAGCCATATATTTGCTCAAAAGAGTGAAGCAAAATATAAGTTCAAAATGATCGAAAGAATTTCGTATACGAAAAATTCAAAACAAACAAAACAACAAATGGCCCAGTAATGCTAACTGCTTTTTTGTTAAGGAATTTAGGCTTTTAAAAAAAAATTGTTTAATTTTGCTTATAACATAAAGAGAATGCGTTTCAAGAAGCATTATTGATTGCCTAAGATAGCGAATATTGTCAAAACAGAACACGACGGCGGTCAACGTAACTACATCACCTTTTATTATTGCATCATGCATTATGATTATAATCATGCATTAAGATTAGAATGAAATGGGTTGACAAAAGGAGCGACGCATCGCGTCGTTTGTGTGAAAAATAGCACATATTTTGTTTCTGACTTTAATTCTTTATATTATAACATTTCTTTTTTGTAATTGTCTCGTTTCAACGAACTCATTACATCAAAATATAAATACAGTATTCGACAAAAAAGTCTCCAAAAATGCAAAACAAAACTTACGAACAACAAAAACAATAACAACCGGTAGTCAGAAATGAGTGTAAATCCACAAAATTTGCAAGAACCAGGCAAGGTGGCGGCAATGTGTTGCTCCCAAGCGCAGCAGCAGCAGCGACAACAACAACAGCAGCATTCGAAATTGCATCTAACTATTTACGTGAGAGTGTCAAATTAATATGGACGCATTGAACGTTGGTGCGGCGCCCATTTTCCGCTTTTTTTAAATACTACTCCTTTTTTGCAGCCCCACAACGCATTTTCCTCGCGGCCAAAGAACGCTGCTGTAATAACAACAAACCGAACAACAAAAAACGAAAGCGAGTAACAGCAGTGGAAAACATGGCCAACAGATTGCAAATGTTTGCTTTTGTTGGGCGCCGACGGAAAGGGCGTAGTGGGGAGGCGACGAGCGGAATTCGCGAAGCAGAAAAACAATATTTACAATTTGCACGGACTGGCAGCAACAACAAGAAAAGCGGCAACAAACGCCAACAAAAGCAAGCCGAGCAAGAGCAGCTTGTGGTGCAGGCACAAGACGACAGCTGACGACGATGATGGCAAGAGGATTGGAAGCAGTCGTGTGCAATATGCAAAGTTGTTATGGCATGCAGCCGATGATGGCGGCAACGGCGTCAGCGATGGCAACCAGTGCAGCGGCGGCGACAGCAGCAACCACACGCCAGTGCCGTGCGACGGATTCTGACAGACATGCAGACAGACAGACCAGCAGACGGACAAACAGCGGTCGCCAATATGAAAGTCAAATAGATGAAAACGGACCGACGAACTACAACTTGCACCAATTCTACTAACGCTGTATTTGCATTCGCTGTTGTTAGCCGCGAAGTATGCGCTGGCGGCAAACAATTTTAAACACCGCACACAACAACAACAACAGCAGCAACAAGAATACGGCCGCACCGAAACAACCACCGCGAACGCAACCAAAAAGCGTCAATGCCAAAATAACAGCAACAACAACAGCCGCATGGAAAATAGAAAGCCGATGAAAAACAAGAGGCCAAATGCAAACTGCAACAGCAGCAACCACAACAATAATAATAACAACAACACTATCGGCAGCAGCACTTTCAGTGGCAGTGAGCAGAAGCCTTTGTAAAACGCTGCAACAGGATATTTGCGCGATAATCCACAATCCACTTCCGCATCCGCTGCCGCAATCACCGACACAAGCACCAACACCACTACGGACATAGGACCCTCAACAGCCTTGCTGTTGAGTGTGACACACACACACACACACACATACAAACGTATGCGCAACCACACAACTCAATTCAATCTTGGTGCATGCCACTTTCGTGCCCATTCCACCAAAATATCCTTTTTACACATATTTTTCTGCTTTTTCCCACAACGCTTTTTATTCAGCCGATACCGACGCCTTTTTGTGCTTTTGCATGCGCCATCCAACTTTGTACGATAATACTACTGTCTGACGCACGGCGCGGCGGTGTCTGCACACTCGATAGCTCGTGGGCAGTTGCCGGCGAGCAGTTGGTGGCGAATGGTTGATGGAGGCAACGCCGAGATGTGCAATCAATTGCTGCCGGCTGGCAACGCAAACGCAAGATAACGGAAAACTTTAACACGCAATCATTCCAATAGTTATTTCGTCTACATATGCGCACATTTTTTACCCTACAACACTACGCAGTAAAAGTTCTATAAAAAAATATATATTTTCAACAATAGTTGCATTTTAATGAGCACAAATCTATAGTTCAACTTGTAGGAATGCATTATTAATAAAAAACTGTAAAATAGAAAAGGCAGTTGAAAGTGCAAACAAACATTTTCAATTATTTTAATTACACTGATCAACAGCAAATGGCTTTTCTGGGTTTGACATCAGTTCTAGGGTAATTAGGGAGCGCTGATTTCGAATCCGCAAACCGTTTTTAAAACTTAGTTTCCGTTTTCGCAAAAAATGGGCGTGTCACTTTTTCGGGTTTTCCCTGACTTTTTTCACGTTTGGGATTGTAATTTCTAAACCAATGAACCGGTTGACATCATTTTCACCTCGTTGCATTAGCAACACCGCACGGCTTCTTTTCCAATGCAATTTATTTTTATAAGTTTTAAAATTCCACGGCAATTGGACCTCAAAGTCGGAAAATATGGAATTTTAAGTCGTTTTCTTTGATGGTCAAAAACATGCACATTTTTCGTAAATCAAGTATCAAGTTAGGTGTTAAATAAAAGTGGAAACATCAAGTAATACAACACAGCCAAATTAATTGGTGTGATTCCCATTCTCATCGAAATAATTGCAAAAATGTACCATAGTCATTTTCATCATTTTTCATACTTTTTCCTCACAAAATTTGGGGCCTCAAAATATGCAAAGTTCTTAATTTTGTTTTGTTTTGAGCAACTCAAAATTTTTTGTTTGGTGCTTGTATTCCAGACTGTAAATGGAACATAGAAAAGATCATATTTTGAGGCCTTTAATTTTTTAAGGAAAAAGTATGATGAGTAGAACTGATGTCAAACCCAGAAAAGCCGACCAAAAGTCGAAATTTGTTGCCCTGTGTTATCATAGTCACGGCACCCTTTTGGAATAGTTTTAGACTTAATGCCACAAAAAAAGTAAATTGAAGCATAGTGCCGACAACTGCAATATGAACAATGCCACCAACAGCAACCACGAAACAGGAGCAACCGCCTCAGCACGGCAACATCACTTTGTGGATGCTCCATTTCGCCTCTGCCTCTGCTCCGTCTACGCTGCCACTTTACGCGCCAACGGCACCGACAACGTGCTAAGTTTTCCGCTCACTCTTGCGATTTTTCATCTTCTCGTTTCCTTTTTCCTTGAGTTGTCCCCCCTCCCATCGTTTTGTACGTCTTCTAGGTCTTCTCTTGCTGCTGCTGTCCAAAACTTGAGCACAACATAAAACAAACATTGACATAAGATGGCCGCCGCGTTTAAACTGCACTAAACTAAACTGAACCGAACTGCGCACCCCGCCACCCAGCTCGTCCCGCTGCCGTGTCCTCAGCAGCGCGGCGCAGCACTGCCGACTGCGCACGGGAGTGGCTCGCTTACAAGACCCGCCGGGCTGGTTCTGGTGCCATTGAGTGGGACTTAAGTGCGCCCCACCTACAGCGAGTCGAGTGCAGCAGTGTCGAGTGGTGCAGCTGTTGCTGCTATTGCCCAGCAACTACAACAATACAATAACAATAAACAATAAAGAGTAAGAACAAAAACGACCACAATGAAAACGGCATTTGCGAGTTAAGTTGCGCATGCCGGCTTGACTGTGGTTGTTGCTGTTGTTGTTGTTGTTGTGGTTGGCGTGGCTCAATGTTCATAGATCAACATGATGAACCGCCGCTGAACTTTATCAAGGTGGAGTACATTACGTACTGTATAATGTGTGTTTGTTTGTGTGTGTTGATGCGGTGGAAAAAGTAAAAAAGCAAAAATGCCGCTGCTCGCCTCTGCGAATGCAATTGTGCGTGCTTAGTGCACGTGGCGAGCCAAATGACGCAACACAGCAAAGCACAACACGCGACGGTCACCCGCAGTAATATTCGAGCTCTTTCTTCACATAAAAGATTGGTACCTAAAAATACAGGTGTGCTCTGGATTTGGTGAAATTTGGTTCAAACAAAAAATTGATTGTCCCAAAATAACCAAGAGCACCGGTTAAGTTCTTTCCATCCATCTTTCTGGCCATTTGTCCGTCCTAATACCATAGATTTTATTCTAATACAAACCGAGTCCTTCCAGGACTCTAGAAAACGAGCACTTTAAAATTTGTTTAAAATTAAAGTTATTGCTTTAGTCTCGGTGTTCAAACCAAACTTTAAACTTTTGAAGAAGTTGGGTAGATCCGATAATTGCAAACGCCCTGTAATTCCGAACAACGTCAACTGAACAGGGCTGCACTGCAACCACTTTGAAGTTTTTTCGAAAGTCATCTGCGGCCTCAGTAGCTTAGCGATAGCTCACTAGGTACTCCAGCTAGGACCTATGTGTTGACAACTCATAGGAGGCACAGCCCTCGCTCTTTTTTAATATTTAAATCCTCGACTCTTTCTAATTGGTTCACAACACTTCTGTGTTACGCGCACATGGTGGATTTTGGTGGTATCACAATGGGCCATATAGGCCTAAACATGTCTCATACAGAGGCAACTAACGTAACTTTACCTAACTCTTCTCAGCTTTTACTCCCCGCCCTCAGGCTACACTCGTATCGTACTCACTCCAAAGTGTTGGAAAGCAGCAGCAGTATCGTAGAAAGAGAATAATGTACACTTGCATAAATAACACACCAGCAGAGTCACGGGGAGGGGGGCTGAGGGGGGTGGGTGTCAGTAAAGTATCAGATTTTGGCCAATCTTTGATGAATTACCGCACAGTTTTGAAGAAATCTGCGGTGATCACGGATTTCGGTTAGCCAACATGTTGATCATTATTCATGTCCTGACGGGGCAAACAGTCATCATCATCATCAATTAAAATGCTTCGGTTAAAGTTTTAGCAATTTTAAAACAAAAGTTTAAATAAGCTCTTTGTTCGATGCTCACAATGCACAGTGATTCGTTCCATAGACAAAATTCAAAAAATTTATAGTCTCAGAACTTAATGATTTTGATGTCATTTGAAAGGTAAAACTCTAACTAAGAAAATCCCAACAAATCTGTACTAAAAATGAATTAGTGTGTGTGCAAAAGCGGCTCAAAGTTGAAACTTTTTTCACAAAAAACTGTAAACACATTTTTTCTGTTTAGTGTCTATTGTCTATTGAGTGAAAAAAATTGTAAAAATACATGGTTACAAAGAAGTTAAAACTTTCAATAAAGATTAAGAAATGATGTGGCCATTTTCGCTTTTAATGTTTTCTCAAAATTTGCAAAGCTGCGGCTTTTACATCACATTTAGTTCAAAATATTTTTCTAAATTAAAAATCTGAAAATTGGCAAAACTTAGAGGAAAATATCTAAAAAGTATGTGAAAGTATGTTCCTGGATTTTTTTTTTATTTTAAGAAGCATTCTTTCTTTGTCGGATAATGTAATTACATCCTCCGATATCTTCCGATCTCAGAAAATAATTCTATTTGAAAAGTGGTCTAAACACCTATTTTTCGACAAAATTTATTTTTTCATCCCTAAAAGTATGCAATCAGCATGAAAAATGGAGAAAACTGCAAAAAAGCAAAACATACGTCTATTATTACAAAACATGACGAAAATTGCAAATTTAAGTCTCAGACATTGCCAAACTACAAAAGTTTAAGAAAAACAAAATGGAGATTTCACTTCAGCAGACCATGATTAACTAGTACTATACCTAATTTTATGAAGAACGGACCACTCCTTCTAATTTTGTCCCGCGGTTGTATGGAGTCGAATCACTGTGCAATGACACAATACTGACACTTCAGACGCAATAACTTCGCTTCCAGTGAACCAAATTTCATTACATTTACTAAAAATAAGAAAAGTAAATTTCCAATGCACTTAGTCACATATAGGTGGCGCCACCACAAAATGCCTTATTTGAAAAGTGCAGTTTACTTAAAAATCACGTAATACTAAATTGGCCAAAAATAATTTGTTTAACCCTTCGTTGCATGATTTATTTTCCGTGAAGAAAAAACATTTTTGTCATATAATTCTTGTTATTTGTTAAGTTCTGATGGCAAAAATTAAATTTTGTTAAATTCCTGTTGAGAATTCCTGGTGAGAACGCTAGCGCCGAAATGAAAGTCGGTTTTATCTATATTTTAGTGTTGGCTACTACGGGGAGTCGAACAGAGGTCAGGCGTCACTTTATACTCGTAATTCAACGCACTAAACAGCTGAGCGACGGCGACCGCCATATCACCATCGCCATCATTAACCAAAATTATTTCACCAAATCGAAACACTTATTGTTTTTTCAATTCTTTTGCACATACTTTCAATGTTATTCGCAAAATTCCGTTAGTAATCAAAAGTTTATGCAAAGTTTTTATTTTTTTTTGTTTCGAGGAATTCAAAATCTTTTTGTTTTTTGCTTGTATTCCAGACTATAAATGGAACATATAAAAGACCATATTTTGATGCCCCTAATTTTTTAAGGAAAAAGTATGAAAAGTGATGAAAATGACTATGGTACATTTTTGCAATTATTTCGATGAGAATGGGAATCACACCAATTAATTTGGCTGTGTTGTATTACTTGATGTTTCCGCTTTCATTTAACACCTAACTCGTTAATTGATATACGAAAAATATGCATGTTTTTCAACATTAAAGAAAACGCCATGAAATCCCATATTTTCCGACTTTCAGGTCCAATTACCGCGGATTTTTAAAACTTATAAAAATAAATTACAATGGAAAAGAAGCCGTGGGGTGTTGTAAATGACACAAAGTGAAAATCATGTCAACCGATTTATTGGTTTATTGGTGGTAAAAAGTGACACGCCCATTTTTTTCGAAAACGTAAACTAAGTTTTAAAAACGGTTTGTGGATTCGAAACCAGCGGTCCTTAATTACCCTAGAACTGATGTCAAAACCAGAAAAGCCATTTTGCTGTTGATTAGTGTTATTTTATATTTAATGTTATTTCAATTTATTGACTTCATTTAATTCTAAGGTTCTGTTGAAATTCGAGGTGCAGTAGCATCAGAACTCTGTTCGTAAATCTTGGGTATTCATCATTTTTGGACTTCATCAGAGCATCTTCAGTCAAAGATTTTTGGCGACCTTCATGAAATCGTCCTCCACGGCAAAATGTCCAGCCTGGACTTTCCGAAATCACTTCGAGATGGTCACAAGGCATGGTGCATTCTCTCCACAAGCTATTTAGCACTCTTTAAATATTTCTACAGGTTTAAGATTATGCCAAAAGCCGTAAAGAATAGTGAATCGAATCTCTTGCTACGTTGGCGAAGTTTGCAACGACTCTTTGTTTTTAAGTTTGCGTTTTCTGGTTTTCATGTTGACTGCTTGTTGTGAAGCTTCAAATAAAATATCGCAATTCTATGCCATCAGCAGAATTTTTTTATTTGGAAAAAATTTATTCCGCATTGCCAACCGAACGAACTTTTATTAGTCACTTCGTATGTATGTAGATGTTTTTGTTTATGTTTCAAACGAAATTGGAAAGATGCGGTGTGTTTTAAACTGCTTCAGAGGAAGCAAAGACCAATTCGAATGTGAACTGTCAAACAAAGATATTAAATCACAAAACTCCCGACCATATATTTTGACGAAATGCAAAAGTTATTTGATAATTCTGGGTATTTTTAATAAGTTGTCTCCACCGAAGCTGAATTTGCTGATTCTCATAACTAAATAACTGTTTAGGCAACTTAAAATTGCATCATCAGATTTTTGTTTAATAAATTTAAATGCGTCAATACGAACAACTTGCCCATTCATCAACTTAATTTTGGCATTCAAACTTACATAAGTTTAAATTTTCGTTTCCATTTCAATGCAATCACAAAATGTTTATATTCAATTTTCCACAGCAAGTTTATGAAAATTAACTAACAAATTTTGCTTACGACAGTGCAAATAAATAAACAAGCACATAAATACGCATTTGCCAACCATGACACACGCATTCATACGCAAACTGTGGGGCAAAGTCCAACTTCTTAATTGAACTTGCTTATGACAACAATGCAACTCTAATCAAACTGCAGAAGACAATTTAAGTATATTGATTCGTAGTAAATTCAGCACAACGTGCATGTCTCAGAACGTACAGAATTAAGCAGGCTGCCAGAAAGGGGTTCACAGAGTCAGACTTAGAGGCGGTTTCAGTTGCATTATTGGCTCTTTAAACGGTTTTCGTAAAAACAAACAAATTATTTGTCATGAAACTTCATTCATATTCGTTCAAAAAAACGAATCAAAACACAAAATTTAATTATTAATTTTCATTCATATTTTATGCTCTTCTTCCTTTTGACTAAGTTCTGGCTACGCCTCTGTAGAGAGTAATATGCCACACAAACAAACTTGTCCACATGTGTATGTGCGTATGTGCGTTTGGTTGACTTGTAAGTGCAACAAATATCTATCAATTTAGCCTTTTTCTTGTAATTAAACAGTGAAAAAGCCATCCATGTAATGTTCATGGATTTTTACCAGCAAGTTGAACTACTCCGGAGCGTGTTTTGATTTAAACGAAAGTTGCACAACATTTAAATGCAGTTTAAAAAAATTTATTCAATTTAATTCACTTTTCAAATATAGAATGAGGTATTCACGTTCGACATAAGCAAACATTTCTAAAAATTTTCAAAGTCAACATGTTTTCTATAAATGAACCACCTTGAAGACGCACGAATGACGACTTCATTATAAATTTCCATCTTTGTGCTGGAATTTATGGCTGCGTGTGTGTACGTGTTTGCATGCATTCAACGAGGATTAATTTTTTGTTTTGTTTTGTTTTTTATTATCTAACTTTTGCTTTTGCCTGTCCCATATTTTAGTTATTTTTATTTGATTTTCTAGATGCCATAGAACTCATGAATTTCACATTTGTTTCTGTACCGGAAATTAAATTCTCGGTTCCTGTATCGATTCTTCTTTCCAGCTCCTTGCACACCTACACACACTCGTACACATTCAGACACACACCGATACAGGAGCACACCGTCTATCGAAAAAACGCTGATAGCGATATATTTTGCTACAACAACATACGCCAATAACAACGAACATGAAAGTACCGTTAACAACGACAAGAATAACAGTAACTCAAGCACAAAAAACATAAAGGTAATTAATTTCATAGAATTTGCTTCTTTATTATTTCTGCTGTCTGCATTTCTGAGTCAGCACCCGCGCCACGCCACATCACCGCGCCCCAACCGCTCCAAAGCCGGCAATATGCATAAATCATGTTCGGCATGTGGGTGCGTCCGGGTGCCGCGCTCGGCCGGTTGCCGCCGGCCCAAGGCAATCCGTCCATCCATTTCGGCCGTCCGTCTGTGCGCCCGAACGGACGCATTCGCCGCATAAATTTCAATATCAATACGAAATATATTTGTTATTCTTAATATTAATAATATTTTTTGTTTAATCCCGAAAATGAGCAACAATGCCCGTCCAGACGCCTAACCTCAGTGTGACCGCGACTAGGCTGTTATTTATGGCTTTCCGTTTGCTCAGTCGCCACCAGGGCCATCCATTTGCATTGGCCGCATTATCGATCCGACAACTGAGACGTTAATGGCGCGGCCACTAGTGCTGACGTCGGTAGCGTTTGACGGCGTTGATGGCGCTGGCGAAGTCATTTGCGCAGCCAAAATGCGCCCGCCAGGCGGCCAATGTGCGCAGTGCTGCTGTCACAGCGTGCGGCAGGACGTTCTTCACGCAAGCATCCTTCGATACATACATATGTACACTTTGGAAAAAATTAAGAGAAGCGAAGATTTTTGACAAAACGGCAACCAAATAACCAAATTTGAAAAAGATACATACATACATACATATATACGCTTTTTGTATGTTTTGAATATGAAAACTAAGCGAACTTGTTTGTGTCATTGTTGTTTTAGAAAATAATACTTAAATATAATCAGGTCTGTTAGGGAACTTTTCCAGTAAAAATTTGCCAATAAATACAATCAGGAGAGTAAGCAAGCTTACGCTCCCAAAAATGAAACTACCCAAAAAAGTAAACAAACAGAAATTTGTAAAAACTTGACCTATTGTTGTAACTCTTGTTTACACCAGTGTGACTTGTCGTATTCACAATGAACAGGAAAAATAGTGTAGACAAAATGTTTAAAGAAAGAAAAAAGGGTGATTTCAAAATTGAATATGAATTTGTTTTTCTTCTCTCTGGCTGGAAGCATAGTGAAATAATATAAAATGTGCCAGATAGCTTGATTTGATTTGACGTAGACAAAATTTTAGTTTAAGTTTCACCGTTTTCTTTATATGCCTTAACCCACGTATAGCTATGGGTATAAAAAGGAGACCGACATCTTCCATGTGAAAAGTTTTTATTCACGTGAATGAATTAGAACGAATTGTAACAACCATAACATTAGAACACACGAGTTGCAAAAGAGTTATAAAACCATTTTTAACATTTTCTATCACATTTTAGTTTAAGGTTTAGCTTGGTTTGCTTATGCATTTTATTTAAATATTTAACCCGGAAATAAATGTACCATGTAAAAAAATCTTTTGCAAGAGAAGCAAGAGTGACCGCGCATTCCTACAATAATATCGCTTCTAAAAAGAAGCATCCAATAAAGCGGGAAACACAAAACTGAAATGTGTGAAAAGTTATTCGACACCACAACTGTCTACTTAAGATACCCGAAAATAAGTAGGTCTGTTTAGGTACGAACATTTTTACGAAATTGTACACATTTTTGTACATTTTTGTGTACGCCAATTCTCTTGCAATGAGAGAGAAAGTGAGATCGTAAAGTGGCAGTTCATTTTGTAAGAACTTGTTTTTTTGTTTTCACTAGATACATTTTTTGGAAAAATCTTGCTCACCTGCTGCAGCTAAGAGGGAAGAATCGCAGATTGAGCCCCACGAACCATTTTCCTTTTGCATAAAATGCTTGATTAAACTTGAATTTCACAAACGACTCCCAGTAAAAATTTGTACAAATTTGTACAAAATATTCATACCCAAAAAAATTAAAATTATAACTTTTAAGTATTTTGACAGTAAATTACGCATTCAAAGCAGGTCGTAAAAGTGTTAAGAAACGAGTTTTCAAGAAGAAAGAACAACATTTCGTATATCAAAATTTTATTTCTTTTTACTCTCCTCTTTTAGATTACGATTAGTTTACAGAATAATCCATAATTTTGTTTAATTGTTGTTTGACATAGAGCGACAATTTATGATTTAAACTTTGATTCGAAAATTTGAAAGTTCAAGCTTTCAAATGAACCTTAAATCAGGTTCGTTATACAGGGTTTTTCATTTCGAACCGAAAACTTTGACAGCCCTGCGTTCGACAACCGCAGCTTTCATCTGCCGTTGCATTGTGTTAATATTGTAGTTTACTGTTTGCCATTTATGAAAATGGACCGATTTAGCATCGCTCAACGTGTAAACATCAAATTTTCTTTATTTACTTTTTCGGCTCATGATGAAAAACCCTATATTTTGTGCTGATTTTACAATTGCAAAGTGTGATCCATGATACGAGTCAATAATAAAACCAGTCAACGAATGTCATCGTCATAATTCCGATAATTTGAAAGTTAACTGTAGTAAAGTCCGAAGTGAGAAAAATGGTTGGAATACGTCCAGGACGAAGTGCAGGGGGACTAGCCCCTAAGAGGATGAAGAAGGAGGAGGAGCTGCATTTTCCCAAGGTTTGCAATAAAAGAAATTCGCTAAAAAAAAACTGAAGGCGTTAAGACTATCAATCTATGGTTCAAGAGCTGTCCTAGTTATTTCCCATTGGAGCTCTTAACTTTCTTACAGTGTGACCACCTGTTCGTCTACCTGCCTATCTACGCATCACAGCTTCCATATTTTTGCTTCACGTCCGTGCTGATCTTTCCTGTCAGTTCCTTGTTGTTTCCCATTTCCCCAAAACCATTTGTGATGACGTTGTTGTTTTTTTTTATAAATACTTTCGTTATATTCATATTTGCATGCTTACAGTATGAGTTTACGCCAGACCTTTTGTTATGCAGTAAGTTGCTCTACTTTTGTTTTCACTTCGACTTTGCCGCTCCGCACGTCGTCGCCTTCACCTGTCGCGTGTACTCTGCTGGCGTTTCTGTACCGAAAGTGATTACTTTGCAAATTTGTGTGTGCGATTTTTTGCGAATCCCTTAAAAAAAAACAATTTTTGGCCTAATCACTTTTGTTGGTTCGCAGAAGTTGCTGTTGTTATTCTTATGTCTATTGTTGCGAATAATGTTGTTGTTCTACGTAGACTACTTACTTTCCGCAAAAGGAAAGCCGACAGTGACGGCGGAGTTGGAAAAAGGAAAATGTTACGGTTTTGCACGAAGCAAAGCAAATGTTCAAATGCGAGGTGTGCGCGTGAGTGCCTGCATGTGTGTGTGTGTGTGTGTGTTAGGCGCTATGACTGTTTGCTTTCTGCGTTAAGATTTTGATCAGCAAACAATCGAGGCAAACACACGCATACCCACACACTGGCAAACACACACACATTGAATAGCTGACATAAGAACATTTTAATGAGATTCTATAAGTACTAAAGTATTTTCTTCACACAAAATCCCTTAAACGGTTTAAAGGCAACAGCAAACAGTGGAACAGACCGCGACGCAACGGACGGACAAACAATCACAAGAACGCACATTCATCACGCACACATGAGACTGCCGGAAAAATTTAATACTTCGAAGATACTCGTACTTAAAGTCGATAATGTCCCAGCCGTGGCGATCCGTTTTCTCGCCTAAGGGCTGGTGCAAGAATCTTCCAAACGCCGTGTGGGTTCGACAAAAGCCCGACAGCACCGCCCTTTTACGTTTTCGTTTTATTTTCTATTTTTATTGCCTAACCACTGATAAGCCAGTATATTCATCTCCGAATATTTAAATCCATTCCATTCATTCATTCATGCGTTCGTTCATCCGCCGGTTGGCGCATTTGTGCCACATGCTGCTAAATATTTCAAACATTCTACGGAAGCCAGGATTTTAGAGCCGCGTGTAGCTTTGAGAGCCCTAAGTAAGAAACATGGCAGCAATTTGATGAAATCATTATATTTACCATACAGCCATTTAAATGCCTTTTGTAGCAAATCGTCGGTGTTTTATGTGTAATTTAACATTAGCGTGCTCCAAATTCTTCCTACTAATGGAGTCAACTGGAGCCTTGCATTGAAGCTTCATATACAGACTATTTAAAAAATGTGTCCTAACTGATACTGAAAATACAGGGCATACTTATTACAAGTTAAGTAGTCGCTGTCTTCTTTTCGTGTCCGCAGCTTCTGCAAAATTTCCCTAATTCTCATGAAATCAGCCTATGAAATATATCGAGGATTATTAAATAAAACTAAAACAAAAGCATTTTATTTTAAGTGTCATCATTGAAGTAGACCCCATCGATACAATACAGCTTTACCAAAGCGTCATCATTTCCATCTAAAAATCAGTATGTTTTATTTCGCCCAAGTGTTCCTTACACTTTCGTTGTGCTCTTACCTGGTCAAGCTTTGGGTTGCACATGTTGAAAAGTCATCAAGGAAACTTTGACCTAGAATGCCCTACACCATCATCACCGTATTCACCAAACATGGCTTCTTTCGACTACTACCTGTTCCCGTCGATGGCTGATGGCCTGGCCGAGCAGTACCTTAAGTTTTTCAACGAGGAATCCGTATGTTGCCTGAAAGATGGATAAAAGTCGTAGCCAACGATGGGCAACACTTTGAATAAAATATATTATACCAATTTCTGTAAACAATACTTCCAAATGCTTACAAAAAACCCTCAAAACTTATTTGTACATCCAATAATTCATAGATTTATCATCATTGATTTTTCGAGATCTTGGGCGGAATTGATTTTATGGAATTCAAAACATCTTCCTTCAAATGTTTTTTTTTTATTAAAAAAAAAGGATAATGCCAGTCAGGGTCATATAAGGTGAGTATTGGTTGACGGCGTTGACGTTTTGTACGATGATGCTTTTTACATTTAGAACTGTTAGTTTTCTTTCACCTTTATACAATGGTGGTACTCTTTTTTAAATTCATATTTAAACACAATTAATAATAAGCTAATCCCATAAGTATTGCGATAATATTCTATTAGGAAAAATTAAGGATTTGTTATTTTCATGTTATTAGATATCTTTACTCTATAGTTTTGTCAATACGAATTGTGATGTAATGTTATTCATTTGACATGAATCAAAGAGTTTGAAAGAGGAGAAAATAAAAATTTGTAATGAGAATGTCAAATGATAGTGTCGTCAAAATTATTATCCAACTGAAGTGATAAAAAACTATTCCACATTTGTGTTCAGGGAATTAATAATGAAAATTAATCATGGTCAAATATGCTTTTGGCGTTTTTGATCTAAAAATTAATGTCTTGAGAATAAGACCCCAAGTTTTTCATTCCTACAAAGACTACATATTATATCCGCTGATATCTAGCAAAGTACACATCGGATTTAGCTAATTGAAATTGGAGAACCCTAATTGAAGAACTAATTGTAGAACCCGATAAAGATATTTAAAAATTAAAAACCGTTCAAATGACCGCAATGGTCTTTCTAGTGTTAACCCTTTCGCTACAGGTTTTTACTGGGGAAAGTTAAAATTGTAAATTTTACGTCTTAGGTATCTAAATTGAAAGAAAACGTCAAATTAAAAAGTTCTCTAATTTTTTCTGCTTCTTCTTCCTTTACTATGTCAAGATATACCATTAAAGAAACGTGTATACTTCTCTTCTTTAAACTTAAATATTCAGTTTATTAATTTCGTATTTTTCCTAAAACTTCAAACTATTATAAAGATTAACAAAAAAATGTATTCTTGCAACCATAGAGGATGCAGACGTCCACAAAGTAGCATGTTGCCATATGACAAGAAAATAGCGAAAGGGTTAATCGGATTTCCTCAATCGGTGATAAAAGGTGGTTTCTTCACATAAACTTTCAGCGTTAAAGACAGTAGGCGGAAACAGACCAAATCCCATTTCTAGTTCCAAAAATAAATCTCCATTCAAGAACGATCTCCATGCGTGATGGAATTGGAAATTTGAGAAAAATATGTTTTCGATGTTTTCGCACCATTTCAGTGGTACAGTAATTGTTACTTTTATCATAATGAGTTTTTTTGTAAATCATTGAAGAGTTCAGCGAATGGCTGACAAATCATTGGAACGAACTGTAACCGTTTGCTGTTCACTTGTAAGCTTCCAGCGCATACGAAATAAACAAGGAGCAGGTCTTACATTCAAATATGAAATTTTTGGCTGATTCTAGCCGACACCGATACCGATTTAATGAGTCAAACACTACGTAACCACTGCGCTCTGCGGTCGCCACCAAACAACATCAATGTATGTCGATATTCAGTAATCTGTGCATAGTTCACACGAAATATTCCAGCATTCAAATTGTTGGCAATTTTCCTTTGATCCGCACCGCAATTACTTATCTGCAAACAAATATTTAAATATATTGATTTAATGAAAATTTTTTTTATTGTTTTTTAAATATTTATTTGCCTGTTCCGCAGTATTTAATCCGCCGCAACCCTCGACGGACGCGAATGATATCACTTCAACGCGCTCGCTATTGACAAACAAATTTCAGATGCTTACTTTATACGCCAATTAAGACTTCAATTATATTTAACATATAAAACAGAGTTATATAAATTATGGAA
The DNA here is from genome assembly GCA_964056695.1 of Melieria picta. Lineage (NCBI taxonomy): Eukaryota > Metazoa > Arthropoda > Insecta > Diptera > Ulidiidae > Melieria > Melieria picta. Next base: position 101,377,825 of record OZ057398.1, on the reverse strand, counting down.
ATTATGTTTTAATTAAATTGCATTGAATTCATTTAAATAAAATAATGTGCGCTGTCAGAGCTTTCAAAGGCGGCAGCGCCCAGCAGCTATGCCCAGCTATGCGTCCGGCCGGTGTGGTCACATTAGCAGCGCATAAATATGCAGCAGCATTCGGTGGGCGTGTGCCTGACTCGCTTGCGCTGCTCGTGTGCGTATGTGTATGTGTGTATTTGTGTACGGTTGTATTTGTATTTACATGCACGAGGCAATAAGCAGTTCGTTTACACATGCAGCGCATTTAATTTAATTTAATTACTGCGCTTACACTGCGACAGCATCGAATTGAGCAGCGCCGCGCAACAATTGAATTAAATTACGCACTTTCATCATTTAAATAACTTGCCCTCTTGCGGCCATGTGGTCAAAGCGCGCTGCGGCCTTTCATTTCAAACGTAAACACGCAATAATTTTCATAAACTTCCTACAAAGCATAATCAATGCTGCCATGCGCCCAGCGATTATAACCACTACAAACACACTCGAACAACGCGCCACTTCCGCACGCTTTGCCCGACTAAATGCTGGCACTGTAGCACAACGCGCCATTGCCATCAAAAGTCACAGACAATGGCGCAAAAACTCAATTTGCACTTGCGACGTTCTCTTTAGTTGTGCTCTTTCGCACTTAGCGGCGGCGTTATACTGTTTCATTCCACTTCATTCTAGCAGCGTTTTAGGTGCTCTTCATCGGCCGGTGTCGCTCTTAGTCTTTATTCAAATCATGTAGGACTCGTGCTTACGGCTTTCTGACTGCGTGTGGGAACAACTCTTGGCAAAAATGTCCTTCCCAAAAATGGGTTACAGTGCACGTTCGCCGCGGTGTATGAAAAAAGTAAATAAGTCTCAACAGTTTGGTTCTTATTAACAGTGAGCTAACATCACAACATTCGCCAACCAGAACCATTTTTGTAGTAAGAATGTTGTGCGTTTGAGGAGCTTTGAAGAGTTCTTCAACAGTATGAAACTTCGCTTCCGGGTAGCGGTGCCATAAATCTGCAACGTCATCGAACGGCGCATGTTGGCCAAACAAAACATTCAAAAATAATCACATTTTTAAATACTTACATACGTATATGAAGTCCTACATCAAAACACATACTGGCACAGATTGTTGTAAAAATATAAATCGATTTTGCATTAACGCACACACAAATATATACCTATCTATATTTTTTTTTTATTTAGTTTGACTGGGAGATAGTTGAAATTATTGGAAGTTTATTGTGGAATCGGAAGAAAAACTAAAAATTCGAGATCCTCTCAATACAAAGTTTATTTCAGGAATGAAAATTATTTCCATACAAATTTCAAACATTGAATTTCAGAACAAGGATCCTAAGGATTCATACAGTTTATACAGTCAGTATATTTGTATAGTGTTTTTGTTATCCAACACTCCTCCTCAAAAATACAATTGAATTATATAAGTAATAACCCTTCTCTGAATTTCTTAAGTTTAATACAATTTAAAGGTTTTGTAAATATGTCTGCTTGCATACTTTCTGTTGGACAATATTTAATATTTACAATGCCTTTTTGCTTTAGGTCTCGAACAAAATGTAACTTTGTGTCGACATGTTTTGTCCGCCGACTAAACTTTTCATTGTCGATTAACTTAATGCAGCTTTGGTTGTCTTCGTAAATAGTAATAGGTTCTTTCGGGTCTGCATCGAAATCCATTAACAATTTTTTGATCCACATCGCTTCTTGCACTGCTTCAGACATTGCTACATACTCTGCTTCTGTTGATGACAGCGTCACGCAGTTCTGCTTTCTACAACTCCAGCTGACGCATGAACCTCCATACTTAAATACATATCCACTGTTTGACTTCCTGTCGTCACAGTTTTGTGCCCAGTCTGCATCTGCAAAACCTATGAGTGTGTTAATTCCGTCACCTGTTCCAAGAATTAGTCGAACAATTCCTTTGTTCCTTTTAAATATTTTACTAGTCTCTTCAATTCTGTCCAATCTCCTTCTGTTGGTTTGCTCACATGACGACTTAGAATTGAAATCGTAGCTGCGATGTCTGGACGACTGTTAACACTTAAGTATAAAAGACATCCAACTAATTCGTGGTATAACTTATTGTCTTCTAATAAATTGCTTTTATCTCTATCCATCTTGAGATATCCAACATCCATAGGTATCTTTGATGTTTTAGCGTCTTGCAATTTGGCTTTGTCAATAATTTTATTTATATAATTTTCTTGGCTTAAAGAGTATATTCCATTATTCCCCCTCTCAATTTTGATACCAAGATAGAATTGTATATCTCCTAATTTAGAGTTCTCAAAATTGCTATCAAGAATTCCTTCGACATAAGCGAAGTCTTCGACTGTGTTCGCGGCTATAAGTATGTCGTCTACATAGACCAACATATATATATATTTATCTCCAACTCGTTTCTTCAATAAGCAAGGGTCTGCTTTTCCTTGTTCAAAGTTTTCTTTTCTTAAAACATCAAAGAGTTTCATGTTCCAACATCTTGCCGATTGTTTTAAACCGTATAAGCTCTTATTAAGCTTACATACCAAAGTTTCTCCATTATTTGATGTGACTTCGTATCCTTGCGGTTGCCGCATGTAAATTATTTCGTTTAAGTCTCCGTTTAGAAATGCTGTTTTTATATCATAATGCTTAACTCTATAATTATGACTACCCGCGATGGTGAGAAACATTCGTAAAGTAGTTTGCCTAACTACTGGAGCAAAAACTTCATCATAATCGACACCATACTTTTGCGTAAAACCTTGAGCAATTAACCTTGCTTTGTATTTTGATATTTCACCATTCACATCTCTTTTTATTTTATATAGCCATTTACATCCGATTGCCTTCCTTTCTGTTGGGAGTGGTACTATGTCCCAAGTCTTGTTCTTATGTATTGATTTGATTTCATCCTTCATTGCTGATAACCATTCTAACTTGTCTGTGCGAGACAAAACATCTTTAAAACTCTTTGGCTCCTCAGATTCCGATATAAAACAAGCGTATTTAACATTGGCTTGATTTCGTATTCGCTCTGATCTTCTTGGCTGCTCTGATTCTAACCTGTTTGAATCGTCCACAAGAATGTCAGCATTGTTTGATTCTAATAATCTATTTGCATCAATATTGAAACCATTATTCGGATTTAATCCAATGTGCTCTACACTCTCACTTGTTCTCTCAATCTCATCTTCACTATTCTCTGCTGTTATGTAGCCTTCGATAGATTTATCTTCACCAGAATCGTTTTCGTCCTCCTCCTCTTCATAGTAACCATTTAGAGATATCATTGGCATTTCTTGATATTTTTGTTTCCCTGGCTGCCTTTCAGGTAAACCATTGATAAATTTAAAATCCTTACTTATTACAATTGTTTTCTTTTGTTTATTTAAAAACCGTAATGCTTTGGATTCTAAAGAATATCCCACGAATATTAACCTTTCAGTTTTCTGATCCAACTTTTTTCGTGTTTGAGATGGCTTAAGAACTTGAGCAATTGATCCAAATTTTTTAAAATTCTTAACATCAAAAGACTTTCCTTCCCATATTTCAAATGGTATTATATTTCGAGATCTTGTGGGTAAGCGATTTTGCATATAATTTGCAGTAATTACTGCTTCACCCCAAAACTCTTCTTCTAATTGCGCATCAATCAGCATACATCGTACCATTTCCACCAAATATCTATTTCTTCTTTCTGCCACCCCATTTTGCTGTGGTGTATAAGGAGCGGTAAACTGCTGCAGTATGCCTTCCTTGGCTAAGTACTGGTTTACTTTTGCACTTGTATACTCTCCTCCTCGATCTGATCTTATAATTTTTGGTGTTTTATTAAATTTCGTTTGCATACTCTTGACGAATGCCATCAAACAATCTTCTGCTTCTGACTTGCGTTTGAGTAAGTATATTGTGCAAAAACGACTGTAATCATCAATGAATGTAATAAAGTATCGATAACCACTCGGCGTGGTAACATTCATCTGTGCTATATCTGTATGAATCAGATCTAGTATATCTTTTGATTGATCACCCGCTTTTTTAAATGGTTTTCTGCACAATTTACCAGCTATGCATATCTCGCATTGAAAATTTCTTTCGCAAACTGCTAATTTAATATCTTTATCTTTTAGAAACTTACTGATTGCATTTATGTCCCGATGACCCAGACGTTGATGCCAATCATGTATGCATCCTTCATGCTCGTTGACTTGTGTCACTGCTTTGATTGCTGCATTGGTGAGCTTCAACTTGTATAAGTCCTTGCTGACTTCTGCTATTGCTTTAACTTCGCCATTCTTCAAAATTTCACAACCTCTTGCATCGAATTTGACTTGGTACCCACTTTCCGTCAACTTCTTTACAGAAAGTAAATTGGTTTCTATCGAAGAAACAAGCAAAACATCATTGAGGCGTATATCGTCCATCTTACCACAATGATTGAAGACCCGAATACGTCCACTACCTTTTCCTTGTGACCGTATTTGAAAACCGTTGGCAACATGTATCAATTCGCACACATCTTTGTTCAGTGTGTCGAAAAATGAAACATCGTTTGCTATATGGCATGTAGCTCCGGAATCTACGTACCAATCGCCTCGCATCTTACTTGTCATCCCAAGACATAGATGCTCTTGTTTATATTCTTTTATTACCTTTTCAGTCAAATTAACCTTTTGTTTATTATTTTTGTAAAACTTACAATTTTTCTTTATGTGTCCTTTTTTCTTGCAATAGAAACACTCCATTTCCTTTTCATTTTTGTTCTTGAACACTTTCATGACTGTACCGTCATTTGCATCTCGTTTATGCACCCGTCTTTTGGCTTCCTCCAAAAGTTTTCCTTTTACGAAACTTACGTTCAACTGCGAATCTTCCCTTGCTTCCAGTGCAACTATCAAAGGATCGTACCATTCTGGTACACTATTTAGTATCATAGCTACCGTCCATGATTCGCTAAGTGGATCGCCCATTACATTTAATTTTTCCACATGCATCAAAATCTCATTTATGTGCTGTTCCATCTTCTCGTCATCCGTCAATTGCATTTTGCAAATTTTCTTCATCGTATATACCCGACTGCTCAATGAAGGCTTCTCATAGAAGTCTTTCAAATTTGTCCAGTAGTCCTTTGCTGTTTTGGCATTTTTGAAGTGTATGAGTTGGTCATCGTCCACCATTAACCCAATGCACGCCCGTGCTTGGCCGTCCCTCCTAATCCATTTGGCATCCGGATTAGGCGGTATCGATTCCTGAACCAGGTCCCAGATGTCTTCTTTTATAAGGAGCAATTCCATTTTCAGCGCCCAAACTGCATAATTTTCCCGGTTTAATTTCGCCACAACGGCCTTGAACTCCTCGCTCCTGTGCGTGCCCATAACCTATTGGAAGTTTATTGTGGAATCGGAAGAAAAACTAAAAATTCGAGATCCTCTCAATACAAAGTTTATTTCAGGAATGAAAATTATTTCCATACAAATTTCAAACATTGAATTTCAGAACAAGGATCCTAAGGATTCATACAGTTTATACAGTCAGTATATTTGTATAGTGTTTTTGTTATCCAACAGAAATAGACTATAATAAAGTACAAAGCCAGCTCATAACCGTGACATATAGCAGCCCAAATTTTAAAGCTAATATGAACGACAAACAATTTAAAATCTATTGCAACAAATATTGCCGTATATGGCAAAAACGAGTAAGATCAAACCACTTGTTTGAAGCATTTTACTCATCAAAATATCATATGCCGAACCTTTCTGACATATTGATTTGTGATATATTTCCTTCAGTGTATTCGTAACTAAACTCATGAAACTTCCAACCCTCAATGGTTTGTGCGTTTGACAGTTGATTAGAGAATTTCGAATTTCAACTCAGTCAACACAAAATATAGACTACTTTTGTTTCGACGACTGCCCCCTCAGCAGACAATCCTTAAGAGTAAAATTAAAAGGCTTCCAATCCCTGTCGGATTGTTGTACCAGTTATACGACAAGTTATCAATTTAGAAACTGCAAACCTTTAGAAAGGACGGCCTCGATAGTAGAGCGTTCAGCACGCTGGATTCTCACACCAGAGGCCCTAGGTTCGATTCCTAGCTAGGACTACTTCTATCGCTGTGCACATGAAGTAGGTGAAAATTAAAAGAAAAGCACAAGTGCGCTCTTGGCAGACAAGATCCGTTTGAAATGTGTGCAGGGACCGCACCGGTTATGGGTTTTATCAAAAAAGTCAGATTTTAACTGTTATCTTTTAACATTTATTTTTCCCCACAAAAATAAAAATTATTTTCTGCCTTTTATTATTTCAGGCAAAAATAACTGTTATTTTTTACTTTTATTTTATCGGTCAAAAATAACGTTTGTTTTGTGACTTTTATTTTTTCGGTCAAATATATCAGGCAATTTGAATTTTTTCAAAGGCCGTTTGACCGACTAAAAAACTATTGATACCATTTTTTTCGTCGCACAAGTCTTAAAGCTCAGACGCTGAGATGCAAAAGGAATCCTTACTGTATGGTTGAAAATAGTAGTTTTTATTTCAGTGCCTCGTCTAAAGACTTTGACTGCAGTTTAACCATTTATAACACTTCAGATTCAAGATTCCTCTATAAAGATTATATTCAGTCATAGAAATTGAAAATAGTTAGAACTTTCGCTTAAAACTCACTGTCTATGACTCTGCATATCTTTCTTTCACAACCCTCCCGATGCGCATTTTCGCATATTTTATATTTAAGATTAAATTGTGTAGGAGAGTTACGAGTTCTCAATAAAAACTCAATATGTATAAAATAAGTGAATGACTATTTATCCATTTTTTTTGTTATAACAAATACAAATCTTAAAGCGACTAATCCTGCGGCTAAACGTGACTCGGATGTCTTATGCCATGTAAGACTCACCATTAATAAAATCTATGGACTTTAATATCTTTCTGCACACGTTCCACTTCCGCAGCGAGAAAGCGCCCGGCGCATTCGACCTACGGTACGACTGTTAAGCGTGCGCCGCCCATTAGAGGTGACCAACTGAGCCGTCCAGCCATATGCGCAGCCGTTCGCATTCACACGTTCCGAAGCTAATGCCCGCCGGTCTTAAATTGTTGTGTTTGCTCAGCGGCGGATGTGGGGGGCGCGTAAGACTATTTAAATTAGAACTTACCGGAGACGGCGCCCAGTAAGTCGGCAGGGCAATCAAAATAAAAGAAAGCGACAACTTTTTATTGCTCAGCACTGCACACGGCGGAGAGTGGACAGCAGCATCCAGCGGCCACTGCGAGCAGAAGTTATTGTTTTCATAATTTCTGCTAGTCGCGGAAAATTTCCATTTGGCCAACGCTTTAATTCTAGCAACAACAACGGCCTTGTGCGTTGCTGTGGTGTTTTGGGCGACAATGTCCCGCGGGCATGCGGTGCGCGTTCTGTCAACACAAAATGTCACGGTCACGAACAACGTGAGGGAGGCAGAGCGACAACTTAGTTGCCAAACGACTGGCAGCTGGTGAGGGGACGCGTACATCAGTGCTGACAAAAGACAAACGCCAGCAGGTACGAGCACCGCAACGAGCACGAACACATGCAAAGTGGCGACGTTGATGGCGGCCATAATGGCAACAATTAAAAATAAATCATTGAAAATACCAACAACAACCACCGCGTCCACACCAACAGCGGCAACGACTAAAACTTGAGGCAACTTAACTGCCGACTTGGCATTAGTTGGGTCGCTGTGTAGGTGCGGACAGCGGCAAACCAGGCGGTGAGCTCGTCGGTGTCTGCGTAGCCCCAAGCCGAGCGCAACAAATCCGCCCAGCGTTCGCAACACCCAAAAAAACAACGGCAAATCAGCCGTGCGGCCAACAGCTGTCCGTGCTCAGGTCATCAACTAAGCGACAGCAACGAAAACAGCAGCTCTGGCCGCCGCCGCATTGTCAGTGTGTTGTCAGCGCCCTCGGGAAATTGTAAATTTACAAGACGATTATTATGATGTGCCACGGCTCGACCACGACTCGGCGCACAGCGTCACGGTGCCGCCAACATGGTCGCGTGATTTCGGAGCGGGAATGCGACCACTCGATGTTGATGTTTGTGAATGTATGTGAACGCCTATGCCCGACTGTGTGGTGCGATGCGTGTGCATGTGCGCATAAATATGCCGCAACTAAATTACAATTACACAATTACAACGATTTGGAGATTAAATTACCCACGATCCGTGCTCACTCGCAGCTTTCATGTTTCTGTGCTTCCTGCCATCGGCCGCTATTCGCTTTAGAATTATGCTAAATGGGCACATACTTAACGCCTTATGCTACACTTCTCTTCCATGTTTTTTACTTTCTTTGAATTTTTCAATTTTCACTTCTTCTACATTTTCTAGTTTTAAATTAAAAATTGTTTAGCCTCGACACTTAGCTGCCGGCATAAATGCTCTCCGGGGTCCAATGAATATGAAAAATTGCAGAGTCCTCCGCAATGTGCCTCCCCTCCACCCAGCATACACTTTGCACGTCTGATTAACTTGAGGTCAACACAAAAAGCGCGCAACACATGTAGACCGAATGTTGGTCGACTTGCTAGACAAATTTTTTTACGCAAACTTAAATTTTTTTCCGAATTTGTGCTTTTTTGTCCTACTAAACAAAATGCGCCGAATATTAATGCACATATACTTGCTTGTATACACCTGCGTGAGTGGAGGGATTCTCGCGCCAAATTTCCCAAAGTACTAATTAATAGAGTCCGACCGATTAATCGGCATCGGTATCGGCTAGTATCGGCCAATAAAATTGGTATCGGCATCGGCTAGTATCGGCATCGGCCAAAAAAATTGGTATCGGCATCGGTATCGGCCTTTTTTGGCCGATGCCACTCGGCCGTTTTTGGTCGATGGCATATCGGCATATTTTCCTGCTTTAATTTTTTTTGTTTTCATTTTTTGTACCAACGGGTTCTATACCCCTTTTCAGTAATGTATTTTCAGATACTGTTTAATATAAATGTTTCCTAGAAATGTTTTTAATAAAAACTAGGTATTCTTAAAAACACAGATTTTCTCGAAATGTCTATGCATTTTGTCTATTAATGTGGATATCAGAAGAAAGGGCATTTAATTTTACAATCTTATCCTTCTTTTTTAATTAGAAGCATTTTTTTAAACAGACCTTTTATTTTTCCAAATTTGTTTTCTGACTTCTTCCCACTGCACCTGTACAACGGATCGCAATTTGGGAGTACAAATTTTAATATAAAAATAGTAATTTTAAGTTGAAGAAAAAACTGAATTTGTATGCAATATTTATGATAATGATTTTATATTTTTTTTATATGATTTTATATATATATATTGTTTTTAATATTTTTGTTTCTCTCTCAGTTGAATAAATGTGATACATATATTTTTTTAATACATGTTAATGTATTAGAATTCTGAATTTTTTATTTTTTAATTATTTCTTTTCTCGTTTTTTTAATAGTATTGTTATTTTATAAAATAGACTGTGCTTTTGATTGAATTCATTCGTGTTATTTTTTCTATGTAATCGGCATCGGCATCGGCCGATTTTCGCCCTTTCGGCCGATTAATCAGCATGGGCCAATTCTCGCCCTTCCGGCCGATTAATTTGCATCGGCCAAAAAATTTGGTATCGGTCGGACTCTACAAATTACTTCCAAGAAATCAACGTCACTCATACGCCTAGTACGGTTGTAATAAATATTTTTATTTCTTTGACTGTCTTCAAATATTTAAAAAGTTGTCATCATTTTCTAGTGTGAGTGCGTTGAGTAATTGACCACTTTTTGCGTTAGGTTGCTTGCAACAAATCATTTCTACCACTACTCATTCCAACTATTCAGTAAATGTTCCTTAATCGTTTTTGAAGTTATTTTAAAACGACTTGTCACAAAATCACCTTAAATCCAGTACATCTACTATAATTAGTTTCTAGTTTGGTTAACTGTACAATTAACGGAAAAATGTTGTTATTATCCCTGCAAAAACTATTTTGGTTGCCTTGCCTGTGTGCTGCCAAAGTTATAGTTATATAACTTGCCGCTCACTTTCACTTTCGCAACACTTCTGAAGGTAATTGCACCCGCTCGCGAGGACAAGAATTTATTTTCGCTTTAATGGAGTTTTGTCATAAAGAAAATTCCTTTTCAAGGCTGACATTTTTGGGCCGGTGCAGATTCGGTTAACAGTCGACACCACCGAGACAGTGCAACTTTCGCCGTCACTTGTATCACCTGTAGGCGAGGGCGTGTGTGCGTGTGTCCGTCCGCCGCACCAAAGCCCACCCGGAACCGGGGCGCTACGCAACTCAGCTGCCAGCCGCGCACCGGCCGCTCGACTGTGCGTCTGGGAGCTGGCGCTGTTGGGGACAGACGATAGCGACATCGTCGCATTTCTCTAAAGTTTATTGCCAAAATTTTCCTAATCAAATTTAATGAAATGTGAAAAAGGCAAAAATACGACTTGGAAAGTTGGTCGTCAGCCTCAGCCTCAACCGCCGCCTCAGTCGCAGTTGTCGCCGGCTCGACCTCAGCATTGTGCCGCGGCTGCACGTCAGCGCCCCCATGTTGTCGTTCGAGGACATGTGTGCCTGTGCGAGCAAACGTTTAAATTGGTGGTGGCCCCGCTGCCGATAGATGGAGGCGGAGAGGGGGGGCAGCTCAACGAAATTTACTAGTAGTCTTTGGCATACAAAAAAATAAATAAATCAAGAAAGTTGTTTTTGCTGTTGGTCCCGCTGCTGGTACTTGCGGCACCATCGCCGCCGCCCAGCAACGTACACAGTGTATACACAAACATTACACATATACGCTAGCGATATTCGTCAATGAATTGGAAAAGTGCTCGAAAACATAATTTTTGCGCTCTGTTGTGCTCGCAACAAAATTAAATCTGCAAATCTGGTGGCTGGAGTCGGCGCACACAACAAACGGGGCGGTTTTATTTGCTATTTAATAATAAACTTAATATTTCGAATATTTTGCAATAAATCTGACATTTCCTTGGCTACTTCGAGCTCGCTTCACTGATTTAGCAAAAATAGAAGAAAATAAATTGTTCATTCCACACACTTTAGTGCAGTCAAGTGACCAAGTAGATGTTCGTGGCTTTCATTATGTGATTTCCTTTGAGGGGACATCCGATTATTGTGTTTGCATTATTGCACAATAATGTTGTTAATTGGTGAGCATATTTCTACCGACCGCCAGAGTAGCCATAAGTCAAATAAATCAACATGAAAAGCGCCATTTAATAAAGGAAGTTTACAAAGTATTCAGTTTATATAGATTTATGGCATACGAGTATCAAGTACTTAAATATATGTTAGTAAATGTTACTCTTATCTTTATTGAGGAGGAAATCCGCAAGCCTTTCCTGTACAAAGTCAAGCAAAGATTCACAATAGGCTGTAAAACAGCACTCTAAAGTACCTCGTACGAGTATATGTTTGATTTGAAGATTTAGAAGCTAATCAAGCCTCTTCCAGAGTTCGCTACAAGAGTTCGAAGAACTTACGAACACACTTACTTAAATATGTTACACTTATATACGAGTAGTACATACGTACACAACAGGCACGTCAGCCTTATTAGGAGACCAATTTTATTCTCAAGGAAGTTTACAAATTTCACCGCTGATGACCGATGTGCTTTCCAGAAACCAAAAAGACTCTTCTCTGTCATGGCTATGAGTTCTTTAATTCAATTGCTGATTGACTGTGAAAAAGCTTGTTGGTGTCTACTACACTCGGAGGCCTAAAAATGCCCATTGTGCAGCCAGAAGAGAGTGTAGGCAAGCCCCGGTCGTCCTGTGTTCGGTGCTGGCTGAAACCAAATTCAGCATCAAACGAACCTGGCAATGTCCTCTAGTGTCGTGGTACAAACCATACCCAAGTCGTCTAGCATTCTTAATAAAATAAAAAAGACAAAATTTGATGGACGTATTTTTATTTTCCTTATTGACCCACTTCTAGGTAACTGAATCGCCGTAAATTGCCTTTAAATAACCTTAACGAATTACAGTCGTGTCTGGGTATAGTGAACACCCAAATTTTGACATGGAGCCTCTAAATCATAAACTAAATGTTGAAAGCAATTTCAAGCAGAAAGCAAAAAGTGTATTTTGAGCAAATAAAACGAGTTTTTGAACAAAAACTGTAACCTTGATATGGTCTGTTTGGCCAGATTTACAGTAAAAAATATCCAGTAAAAAATATCAGGAGTGTAAGCCAGCGTACGCTCCCTAAAATCAAACTATCCAAAAAAGTAAACAAACAGCAATTTGTAAGAATTTGCAAGTTTTAACTCTTGGTTACACCACTGGGACTTGGCCCACTCACAATACACAGTAAAAAGGGTGTAAACAGGAGGGTTAAAGAACGAAACAGCTAATCTAAAAGTTTCATTTGAGGTTTGAAGTAGTAGGGAAAATTAAGTTAAATCAGACATTTAATGCAAAAAGGAAATAGTTCGTTGCGCTCAATCTGCAATTCTTCGCTTTCAGCTTTAGCGGGTAAAGCTGAGCAAGACGGTTGTGGGTCAGCAGACTTGCGAACGCACAATTTCTTTGCTGTTTCCATTGCCTCCTAATGTTTGCAAAATTTATGTTTCTTTGCGATCGATCATATGGCAGCCAGTGATATGTTTTTCTTGTTCTTCTTCTTACTGGCAAAAAGTTACTGGACAAAATTTCTCCAGTAAAAACTTGCAAGTTCTCACGAAATGAACTGTCACTTTACGCTCTCAGTTTCTCTCTCGTTACTGGAGATTTGGCGTCAACAAACAGGATCCAGTAAAAATTTGTACAAATTTGTACAAATTCGTACAAATTATTCTCCGCCAAACAGACCTATAGTGAACAACATCAATACTGTGAACAGGCCTTGCAATAATTAGTTCACTATATCCAGACACGACTGTATATTCAAGCAAGCTTCTAAGCTCCGCTAAAGCAACACATCACTGCACATAATTCTTTCGCATAGCCAAGCAATCACTCAGGCATAGTCTTCCAGCGTTGTATTCGTAAAGCACAACATGTACTATATTTTAAATTCTTGAACACGCAAGCATACAGTGATTTTAAATGGCTGAATTCGCAGACTGAAAGGAGCAACTTACATCTATTTAGAGTCACGTTCTTATTACCGGTTTCCGAACATATCCTGGATTCAAGCACTTTTTCACAGTGTTCTGTATTCTAAAATTTATGACCACCAATGTATATGAAAAAACTTGTAAAAGATTAATGCATTACTTTTATGAATAGCATTTTTGTGTGCAACATTTTATTTTACACAAAAACCTACATTTTGTTTCAAAGTTATTGAAATGCTACCAGCCTTTCAATCTATTTTTTTTTTACCTCCAAGAACAAATTAAAAAGCAATATGTTATTTTTCATTATTCATTCATTTCATTATTCATTATTTCTAGTGTCCGACCGAAACCACTTTTTTGGGCCGAAACCGAAACCGAATATTCGGTTTTTTTTTAATATTCGGCCGAAACCGAAACTTTCTAGTTGAAATAAAAATCACCATATCAAGCACTTTTTTCAACAAACGAATTTTACATTAAGTAAATAAAGAACAAACAAACAAACATAGCATAAATAAATAAATACTTATTAAAAAAAACAATTTATTCATTTTTTAAAAACGTAAACATGAAAAAATCACCCTTTCCTACCTTACTCGCTAATATTCAAAATTAAATAATTTAATATTATATGCTAAAAAAAGAAGTTTATTTACATTGGTGTCATCCAAATTACTCCTCCTTTCACTATATATCTGCTACACAATAAAATGTAAAAAATATTCTAGAAAGTTTCGGTTTCGGCTATTCGGCCATTTTTTGGCCGAAACTGAAACCGAAACCGAAACCACTTATTTGGGCCGAAACCGAATATTCGGTCGGACACTAATTATTTCATTGTTTTTGTATTTTGTTTTTATTGGAAAACTTTGAGAGAGTTTCTTATGAGATTTTCCCTTTGAGCAGACCTCATAGCAGCTCTAATTCAATTCAATTCAAAATAGGGAATAATTTAATAAGAAATGAAGTGCGAACAGAATTTCATTACAGAATGAAGAGGTATCCTTTCCGGACAGCAAATTTATCGGACTGCTGTACAATAGATTACCTGTACACGGAGAGAAAATAGAATGCATAGACCATATTTTTTCTGATAAAAGAATATTTGTATGTTTATTAAAAAAATGTATTCAATAGAAAAATTTGAGCATTTGTATTTGTGAATTTGTGTGTATACATCCAGATCCCAGTATAATAATTTCATATGTTTTAGCTGAACAACTTTATGGACTTTGACTGAACCGGCAACCGAAAGTTATCTTTAACCACTAACTTAATTCACACCTGCACACACATAGAACAAAGCTTTAAGCAACGCACATCTCAAGCACTGCTTCCTGTAATCTTTTGACGCTACGCTATTATTTTTCGCATTGACTTTTTCATCTTTATGGTTAGATAGTTGAGTGCTTCTCGTTGCTGCTTCTTGAGTCTGAAGTACTGCGAACTTCAGTGCAAATCATTTCCCAGCAATGAAGGTTAGGTTCCCGTAGCGTTTTTTATTATCGCTTCCGTAACTGCGCGCAAATGAAAAGAGACGATATTGAAATGGATATCCGCCAGCAGTCAGTCGCTGTGTGCTCATTAAATTTATGCAGCGCTTAAAAAACAAACAACGAGAAAATTAGAATTGCATAAAATAAAAATCGCATTTCCGCTTCCGGTCAGAGTCCGCAACAGCTCAAACTGACGCAATGGTGCCGCTTGCCACAAACAATTTGACGACTGCAAAATATGCAAAAGAAAATTATAACAAAAATAAAAACAAGATAATGAAAAGAAAACTTGAAGGCAAAAAAGTAAATTACAAATTCCAAACCGCGTCCGAGTGAATAGCCAACAGTGAACTCCTGTGCCAGCGCGCGCTATAAGGATGTATTGATGGGTGTTGACGTGGCACAAGAGGGGTTGCGAGCCGGCAGGGAAGGCGAAGCGCCTGCGAATAAACATTAGAATTGTGACAACGTTGGGAATATCGAAGCGATTTATTATTGAGAGGCAGCGAGCGGAAGCAGAAGTGGCATTGCGCTTGCATTTTAATGCAGCAACGACGACCGTCATAAATACGCGAAGTGGCTGCCGCTGCCATTGACACCAGCCACACCAACGCTGTCAGCACCAACACCACCGAACCGGCATTTGATCGTTGCAGCCGAAATGTTTTTGTTCATCCACTGAAGTTTGTGCGAGCTACCTGCCTGCCGCTGCCCCGGCACCTGCACCAACACCAACACATCGAAAATCAAACGCCAGCAGACACTTCGAGACGTCGTGCGGCTGCTTAAGTGTCGTAAAGTCATAAAGCGCTACATTTCTCTTGTCGACAAGGCCACTCGCCTCCCCACCGTGCTCCTGCTACAAACAGGGCTTGCGAAATCGCACGCGAGCAACCTTTTTTTTGATTTATGCGACTGCACAAGGCTGCAAGAAGGC
This sequence comes from Melieria picta, assembly GCA_964056695.1. NCBI lineage: Eukaryota > Metazoa > Arthropoda > Insecta > Diptera > Ulidiidae > Melieria > Melieria picta. The sequence continues at coordinate 101,362,245 of OZ057398.1, read as the reverse complement.
ACAAACGGACCGACAAATGGCCAGACAAACGAAAGAACGAACGAACGCCCGGACGGTCGGTCGGCCGGTGGCAAGCTAAGCAGACTGCCTTGGCCCCATTAGCATTTCGCGCCAGTGCCACGCTGCGTGTAGTGAGTGAATTTTTCAATAGACTGCGGCCAAGTTAGGGAATTATTCGGCGCTGTGGCCGCTGCGCCTGACGTACGCCGATGCTGCTTGCTGCTGGGTCTGGTTGTTACTCCTACTGTTTGTGCACCTTCTGTCTGGCTGTGCATTGTACTTTCGTGTATATGAGCTATATGTGTATGTATGTGTGAGTGATTGTGCGTGTTTGTATGCGAAAAAGGCGTAAATTTTCTTAATGGACTGAAAATTGGGCAATTTTATAGCCTCATGAATAAAACATTTTTATTTTGCAACAATTACAGTCAGACACAGCGACAAAAGTGGCAGCCGTGCAGCGACAAAACGGCAACGACAAAGAACGCGAAGTACTCCTTGGCGAACGTAGACGCGCCCATGGCCAAGGTAGGACAAAAAAGGGGAGGAAAATCTTCCAAGTGGCAAAAAGTAAACATTCGAAGGGTAGCTAACAAAATGCCAAACAATTTTTTTTAGAATCGACCTATGTAACATCTGATGGGTGGCAATAACAACAATGTTCAGACTAGACTAGTTTATTGAAATGTCTCTTCCACACGACTGAGTAAAGCATAATATTAAATTTTACGAACTACAATTATGTATACGATTTTATATTATTGTGAGTATATCTATCTTTAGGGTAGCTTCTTAACCTAACATGAGGTGATCGAAAGGACCTGCCAACACAAATTACTGATGGCCTCCTGGATAGGAAGTGCGGAGAGCGTGACATGACCATTTTTACGAATGGATCTCTTATGAATAGCAGTACGGACGCCGTAATCTTTTCGAAAAAACCGAATATACAGTCATCAGTATAGGTATAGGCAGAACTGCATGACCTGGCTCATGCACTGAACCACATTATTTCATATCATTTCATTTATTATTGTTTATGGCACAAAACCTAATAGACTTCGATGTTGCTCTACGTAGGAAAAATAAATGAAAATGGCTATGGTACATTTTTGCTATTATTTCGATGCGAATGTATATTCCGCCAAATAATTTGGCTGTGTTGTATTGCTTGATGTGTCGGCTTTCATTATACTCCAAATCGTTAATTGATTTACCAAAAATGTGTATGTTTTTGACCATCAAAGAAAACGCCTTAAAATTGCATATTTTCCGACTTTGAGGTCGAATTACCGAGACATTTTAAAACTTATAAAAATAAGTTGCATCGGAAAAGAAGCCGTGTGGTGTTGTTAATGCGATAAGGTGAAAATCAATCGGTTTTTTGGTTTAGAAATTACGATCAAAAATATGCAAAAAGTAGAGGAAAAACTGAAAAAATGGCACGGTACCTATATCTCACTAACTAGAGCTGCTAGAAAAAATCTGAGGATAGATTCGCAATCAGCGCACCCAAATTAGTAAGAAACAGTAGAAAAACTCCATGCCAAAGGAAAAAAGTGTTTTTGTTGTGCTGTGTAATCAATTAAAAAAAAACATTTCAGACTAAAGACAAGCGAACTGAAGCATAAGGGCTTTATTGAGATCTAGGTGACTTGGAAACAAACTAACTTGACTGTTAGGTGTCTAAAAGGTTCATCCTTATAGCGCTGAACAACCAGATAGTGTCTAAGTGCATGCAAACATCGACACAGACCTCTCAAATGGACTACAGTGGACCCCAACCTACGACTGAATTAAGTAATTAGACCATCGAAGATCTGATCGACATTTGGATTACATCGAGACAAAACGAAAAATGGGTTGAAACTACCAACAGTAGACCATCTCGATCGACTTTAGAATAGAATAGACCTTGATGGGGTTTGTTGCACTGAGACCAGAAGTGGTCTATTGTGCCCCCCTACCGATCTAATGAAGCTTAGTAACTCTTCTGCAAGCCAGAACTAGCCCAGGTAACGCATCCTGCAACGACATGCCGCATCGCAGTGTAGTATAATGTGTTCGGGAATCTCCTCTGCTGTTCCGCAGAGTCTACAGACGCTAACCTGTTCTAGCTCGACTGTGTGCATATATTTCCTCAGTCTGCAGTGCCCAATTAGAAGACTGGCGACCTGTCTAAGCCAGTTTTTCCTTGGTTTGAGGCATTCTTCATTCCATTTGGAATGAAGGATCTTTATTTAAGGATAACCTTAAATAAAGATTTTCGACTGCCTGAGACCCGAGACGCTAGACCAGTGTTCTGAGTTCATGGTTCTCCTTAAGTGTTTATGAAAATAATATATGTAACTATGGTGAATGAAGTAATCGAGCACGGGGGATATTATCTTTTTGTCTTACGCTGCCAAATTGCGTCCCACTCAGAGCCTCACTTGGTTTCCCACACCATTGTTTTCGCACCACATTGTCAAACGAAGTTCACCTTCCATCGTCTGTAACAATTTTCTTCAAAACGTACTCGATTTAGTTTTATTTTAGCAGATTAAAATTCTATTCAAAAAATTGTGTTCTGTCAGACTATGTGATACCCATCGAGGTACCTAGATACCCATTTGTTCGGTTTCGTTTGGTAGTAAAGCTTATTCAAAGAATAACCAATAAAGTTACCGGACTTAAAAATAGATACTAGGAATACAAAATTACCAAAAGGTTTCTTGGAAACGTAAAAACACGAAAGAGTACAAAACGACGCACAAAAAAGCTTTGGTGCGAAGGTTAACATCAGATTAAGCGGATATTCGAAATAGAAATGCAGTTGCGTTGTGTTGTTTTTAGTTGTTCAATCTCTCACCAACATTTGTTGCTGTTTTTGCAGTTATGTCGCACTACTCACTGTGCTGTTTTCCACAATGCATCGCGCCTTCTCTTGCAGCATGCGCGGCGCACTGTTCTGCCAGCTTACAAAGCATCTCCGCGCGTGCTTTCTTTTTTGTGTGTGTGTGTGTACGTGTGTGCATCGCTGTTGATTTTTCGCATTTGCCACGCTATTTGGTGCTTTGCTATGCGCTTTGTTGTACGTATTTGTGCTTGGATTTTCTGCTGCAGTTGTGGCGTTTCCTCTTTTCATTCTTTCAGTGTTCGTTTAGATACTTTGCTTTCTTCGTTTTGCTGTGTCGTAGCTGCTGCGCGCTGGTCCTTGTTATTTTGTATATTTTTCTTATTTATGCGCACAAATACCGAAGCAAAGAAACAACTCAGAGTGGCAAACAAGCAAAGCGAAAAATAATAAAAATAATAAATGAAAAAGCACAAAGAAAAGAAAAGATTGCAGCGTGCTGCAGTTATGGCAGGTCGCCTTCTTCTCATTCTCATTCTTGTTCTTGTTTTTTGTCTCTGTCGCTGCCTCGCTGCAGCGCGGCATTGTGCCGTCTTTGGTCATAAAATTATGCTAATGAAATCGGATCAACGAGCACCGCAACCGCCAGCGTGTGGCAAGGCGTTTTGCCGGAAGCTGCAATAAAAACAAACAACTTATGCGCCCAAGCAGCGAATGCGATCGTTGGCTGCATGTGGCAGCCATAACACGTATGCTGCGTGTGCGGCCATGGAAGCGTGTAGGTGTGAGTGTGTGCATGCGATTTATTTACTCACTATAGAGAGACAAGTGCGCGGATTTGAAAAACAACAGCGGCGCAAATTAACTTCTAGTGCAGAACACTTGGCGTGCGACACATGGCGAACGTCCAGTGGCGAATGGCGTGTGGTGCGCCTTGTGTCGCACTTGAGTGCGCCAAATAATTGTGGCGTACTGCTTCTGACATTAAAATATAAACTAAAAATCGCAGCCAAGTAAACTGGCGGTTAGAAAAATGCTTCACAACTTTACGGCATGCACTCGAAGCAGTTTTGATTGTTGCGGAATATATTAATTTATTTGTTTTGTTTCTCAAACGTAAAGTTGTGATTATACAATGAAGATACTTTTTCACACAAGAAATGTATTGCATGTTCATATACGTTTATAACGAAACCGTTTAAAACGAACTTCCGCCTAAAACGAACCAATTTCAAAAGTACGCGCTTTATGTTTTCGCTTATTACGAAACCGTTTAAAGCGAACTTTCGGTTAAAACGAACCATTTTGCCAGTCCCTCGAAGTTCGCTTTAAGCGAAAAGTACTGTATGTATGTATATACAAGTGGTTATAAAAGACGATGTATTTTTCATTTACCTTAAAATCTGGCCAACGGTTTTTAAATGAAAGACAATACCAATACCACCCTCTACAAAGCCTTAAACAAATTTTTATAGAATTTTCAATATCAGTCTTTTTATTGCCATTCATACCTTCACCTTCGCAACACACCGCCACCTGCTGTCAAGGTTAAAGTCAAACACTGCACCGTTTACAAACGTCGACTCCACTAAAACAACACCTCATCAATTGCCCTCACAGCACCGCATTGGCAGCTTTCACTTTGGCCGCTTAGGGATCAATAAAGAGATTTATTTCAGCTGCCGATATAAACTACATGCGTACAACAGTAACAACAATGGCGTCAAATGAGCAAACAATTCAAGTTATAAATTTTGTTATTCGCCTTAATTGGCATAAATTATCAAAGTTTGCTGGCAATACGCAATAAAGGTCCGACGGCTGCTCCCCACTTTTATCGGCCAGCGAAAGTGCGAACTCAAACACGTCCCAACACTCGCACACACGGCAGCCACAAACACACAGCATATTGCTGGCCGAAATGCCAGCGCTGTGGCACCGCATCGCAAGTGGCCAGATTCAAACTTTATCAATAAAATATCCCACAGCCCAATCTTCCGAACAAACACGAACGCACACACGAATGCGCGTATGTGTGGATACAATGTCAGCCGCTGTGACACACGCTCACTAAGGCTCACACACACGCTCATAAATTTATTTCCGGCCAGGCGACACTTATACGACTAGTGCTTGGAATTTCCGGTTCCGGTATTTGACTGCCAGCACACACATGCTCGCACGGGCCGGTCTGACTGCACGCAAGCAGTCGCCGGCGCAGCGTGGGACGGCCGCAAATGTGTGTTCGACAGCCTCTTGAATTAATCAACAATTTATTGTATCAATGCAGCATAATGAATGAATAGAGCCACCAGCAAGCCGACTAGCGGGCTGCGGCCCGCCAATGCACCAACCTAAAACACTCGAACGCAAACTGGCAGGTGTTCGGCCAGCCAGCCATACTGTCCATCCGCTCACTCACAGCCAGCTCCATGCTCGTGAGTGTCTATCTGAGCGCGTCGGTGTATTTGCTGCTCGCTGGGGAACGTCCAGATTCGTTATCACATTACCACCTCACAAGCTCAAGTGCTGGCAGGCACATGTGTGTGTGAGCTTAATGTGGGCTCGCCTGTGTTTGCGTCCATATCGAAAGCATGATTTACTATGCAATGATAAATTAAGGCGAATGGCAAATAACTTGGCCACCCGCCTGCCAAAGTGTTGCCACCGCTGCGACCGTGCCGTATGCCAAGTCCGCTGCAAATGTCATAAATCGTAATGAGTCTGCACGACGCAATCAACACAACAAAGAACAACAATATGTGATCAGCCGAGTCGCTTGGAATCGAGTGTGTAATTTCGAGACAGACACATTTTGATGCTGACGTGAAATCTCCATGGCGCAGTTTAAGTTGTACAATTCGAAGTAAACTCATACAATAGCAGCGGGTGCCATTGTGAAAACAACTACCACTGAGAGCAGTAACTCAAAGCTCCGTGTAGGTATCACGTCTAAAAATACAATATACAAATATATTTTTAAAACTAAATTAATAATACAATTTTTTAAATTAAATTTATACATTTAAATAAATAAATAATTGTAATGATTATGGGTTGGGCCAAGCCCTTGCGCACCGCAACCTGAGAGGTTTATTGTGCCCCAAATAAATAATTACATTTTGAAGTCCGTCTTTTTTGAGTCAATGTTCGTATAAAAACGACACAAACAGTTATCAAAATAAAAAATAATTGCAAAATATCATCTTCCATATGTAAAAATCAATTAATCAATTAGTCAATTCACTGAAAAGCCAAATAATTTTGTTCAACTAATAGAGCTATCTGAAACAAGCACAAACATTTACGCCATTATCATTTGCCAACTTCTTCCTTTATTTGTTATTATTAGCTTTTTAATTGATTTCCTTTTATAATGGCTTTATTTCAAATTTTTGAAAATTATTGAACTCAAGAGCCATATATCATATTTGTTGTATGTATGTATGTAGTTAATTATGTATTTATACCGTAGGTAAACGTAGAGTTGGGTTTGGGTGGGTGGGATTAATCGTAGATGTGCACACGCTAACAGAAAACTTTCAACTAAATTCACTTAAGTACATACGAGTATTTCAACTAGTTTTGCTTTCGTATTCCATAGTTTTGTAATTCGCTTACGACTCCGGATAGCGGCAATAGGATGTGCTCTCCACCAGCTCGTGCGGTATCCAGTCCTCGTACAGCGGCAGCCGATTCTTCAGCGTCTCCACTTCGCGCAGTATGCGCACCACATTGCCGCCAATGAGCTTCTTAATGGCCGCATTGCCCCACACGCGATCGCGCGCCAATTCGGCCAACAGAAAGGCGTAACTCTTGGGCGCACCGCCCAGTCCTATGTGATCGACGCCGGCAATTTTTCGCACGTAGTTGATAGCATTGATGGCCTCCCTGACGGTAAAGCGGCGCTCGTCACAACGCTCCAAGTTCAGCATTATGACGCCTCCATTGTCCGGCAACAAACTGATGAGCAAACAATTAAAACGAATTGATAATCGGTGGATGAGCATGAAACTATGACGGAGTAGTAGTACCTCAAGACGTGATCAGGTATCGAAGCGACGCTGGAACTGTTGCACAGCGAGAGCGGCACTGCATTCATGAGCAATACTGGCGCTTTGGCAGTGTGGAGCGCGGTCACCATTGCAGCTTCGGATAGTTGTGAGATTTCGACAAGCATGCCCAACCGGTTCATCTCGTGCAGGACCGTCTAAACATAAGCAAAGCACAGCATTTGTATTGATTCGTATTAAATAAAATATACTTTCGATTGCTGACACGCACCTTGCCGAATTCGTTAATTGAGTGCGTCGCGTTCTCCTCAACTAGGTAGTCGTGGCTGCGTATGGACGCAGCCGCCCACGGGGTTGTGCACTCCAGACTGGTCACCGACACAAAGCGCGCGCCCAGTAGATACATCGACCGCAAGACGGCTAGACTGGCACCCAACGCATGTCCGCCGCCAATGCCTAATATCACCGCCACCTCCCCCCTGATGTGAGTCTGTTCCATTTCATCGGCCGACAGCACAATGTGCAGTGAGTCCGTATTCGCTGTGATACGCCGCGCCTCGTCGATACCCTCCAGCGCCAACTGCACCGCATCCAAGTACTGCGCTCCGCACGGCACCGCAATCGGCCACAGCACCGCTCCGATGTGATTCTGCCGCACTGCACTCAGTGCGCCGCCTCCCGGTCCGCCCCCTTCTCCCATGCCACTGTGATTCGTGATATCACGCAGAGGCGGCTGCCAGGAAGAGCCCTCAATCAGCGGTGCCTCCGCAAGCAGGCGCCGTATAAAGGCCAGTCGAGCCTCCAGCAGCGACGAGGAGCGCAGCTGCAACGCTAGCGGTATGCCACCGGCCATGGCGATGCACACCAGCACAAGCCCAAAGACAATGAGCAGTCGGCGGCTGCGTGAGGAATGCACGTGCTCCGCCCCCGCATCACTGCACGTGTTCATTTTGTACGTCGTGGCAATGGCGCCGTTTTTTAGCTTCTCACCGCCGAGCTTAGTGATCTCAGGTGGTAGTTCGATGTCCGCAATCTCCGTGAACACAAAGCACTGCTGCTTGCAATGCGGCTGGTGTTGGTGCGACAGATGCTGGTGCTGCTGCAGTGAGGGCTGGTGCTGCTGCTGGTGGTGTTGGTGGTGATGCATGGTGGCACACACCTCAATGTATTCACGATTTGGCACCGGATTCATGGCATCGCCACTGGCAACGATGCTGCTCGCGATGCGCCAAGTGCGTGGGGGCAGTTTTACCGTCGTCGCTTCCGTTGTTATCCCGTCAACGTTGCTGTCGCGGCACCCGTTGCGCCCAATAATTCTTTCCGACCGTGCTTTCCAGGTTCTGTATTCTTTTGAATTTTACTTTTAATGCGATTAATATTTACCAACAAGTGAACTACACACGAACGCTTCAACTTGAGATAATAAAGCTTTATTGATTTTTTCCTCTGACAGTTATCCTGTTCCTGCGCAATGGATTGGCGCGAAGCAATTGCTTACAACGGGATGGAGGATGAAACCCAATCGTGCATCTTGGAGTCTAAAAATGGGTATTGCTACGACTCGCGGAGAGCGTGGTCTTTATAGAAAAGTTCAGCATCGTCGGAAGAATTCATTAAACCGTTGTTCGCTTGTCTAAATTGAATTTGACATAATTTAAATAGTAGTATAATGGACATGACCTCTCTACTTTAACAGTGTTTTCTGAGATGTGAATTTATTAGTATTAAAACAATAGCATAAAATATTTAATAAAAAAATTGTATTTAAAAATTATTTGTATATCTCTGTATAACTATTGTGAATGGATATATTTATAGCAGCTAAAAGAAGAACACCCGGTCAGCTGATGTAAACAAATTGTAGCACGTGCTGTGTGTAATCCTAGTGCAAAGTATTGAATAAAAACCAAGTGACTAAATGACCGAAATAGAAGGCTACAAAGGTTAGTTGTCTTTTGTGAATTGGATAACCGACTTAACTGTGCAACTTTTCTTCCAGTTGTGCCGCTGCGGCTCACAGCGTCTGCTGCTGTAGAGCACTGTCATCAAATCTTCATGCGTGAGCACTTCATACGCCTCATGGACCCCAACAAACCGAAAGGACGCACACTCTTTTTATTGAATGTCCCACCCTATGTGACAGAAACAAGTCTGCAAACTTTCTTCAAGAACGTCGTCAGTGTGGCCAACACCGTGAGCTTTGCGGAAAAGCCGGGCCGCGACGAATGCGAAAAGTGGCAGCAACACATCACTCCATTCAGCAACATAACTACGCCGTATATATTCAAAGTGGGCTACGTAGTGTTCAAGAATACTACAGGCGTGCAACGCGCGCTACAGTTGAAAAGCATCGACCTGTACAGCAGCAGCAGCGGCGAGTGCATCATCGAATCGGGCATGCAGTTGTGGCACAGCCAGTATGAACAACGCATACTGGACGAAGCAGCGACACAGGCGCAAATCGATAAATACATGGAAGAGTACGATAAGCGTGAGCAGGAAGCGTTGGAAGCGGCTAAGAATTCGGCTGCCGATGCAGACGGCTGGGTAACAGTAGGCAAACAGGGTCGTGACGCCGGCTTCGAGCAAAAAGAGTCGGTAATAGGGCGGCTAGAGGAGAAAATAACACGCGGCAAGAAGAAAAAGGAGCTAGACAACTTCTACACCTTCCAGATACGCGAATCGAAAATGAAGAACATCATCGAGCTGCGTAAGAAATTCGAGGAGGATAAACACAAAATCGAGATCCTTAAGCAAACGCGTCGTTTCCGGCCTTTTTAACAATGAAACTACTTGACAATTTAATAGTTCCAATTTGCATTGTGCTACAATGGATTTAAGTCTTAACAGTATAGCTCTAATACTAAATTAAGCAATTGCATTGTGTAAAAAGAATATATGTACTGCTAGTTATGCTAAAAACGCCTTAGACACTTTTGTTAGACTTTATGACAATGGTCATTAGGGGGTGGGGAGGCAGGGTGTCCAGCGCGCAGAGCAGCTGCGGAATGCTGCCGTACATGCAGTTCGCTTTCAGGGCCACCTGCACAGCTTGCGCTAGCCGCTCCATACACTTCTGGTAAGCTGCGTCGTTCGCAGGGTCTATCTTATCTGCCGTCAGCCGGGTGACCTGTGTTTGTAACGGCCCCACAATCTGTGCCACATGCTGTGCATTTAGCGCTGTTGGAGGTCCAGTGTTTACAATCTGAAGCATCGTTTGCAGCAGCCACAGGTGCAGACTGCTGTACGTTTGTCGGAGCGACACCAATGGCGCCAGTACAGCCCAACGTATCAGTCCGGCCAGCGGCGTCACGATTGGCATGGCGATGGCGCCAACGGGTAGTGCCAACGGCTGCTGTGGCGCCAAGCAAAGTGCAGAGTTCTCGCTGATCCACTCGGTGAATACGTCCAGCAGCGAATCTGGCGGCGGTGTCAGACCACCACGCTGATCGTTCATATACAAGTCAGCCACCGCAGTCATCAGATTGGCGGCAAAGTGCGGCGCCACTAGCGGCAACTGCTTCAGCTGCTCTGACGTCTTACGGGAGAAAATAATGAAATCGCTGACCAAACCTTGTGCTACTTCCAAGCTGGGCTGGTTGGTGCAGCCCACTTGCTGCATCCAAGTGCCTGCCGACGAGAGCAGCGGAGCCACCGACCCCGACACAGCGGTGCTGATCAATCGGCAGAGTATCTTCGAGCGCTGCGGCGTCAAGTTGCTGTTGAAGAGCGACAGGAAAACAGCGTTGCGTGTAGCGTCCGGACCGGGCTGTGAGAAGAACTCGATCAACACCAGTATCAGCTGGAACTCTTGAAACGATGTCATCTGTGCGCCATACGCTTGACCTTTGCGCACGTCCACTACGTCCTTGGCGCGTTCCAGGAAGACAAATTCAGAGATGAGTTGCATGGCAAAATTTTGTTTACTCCGGCTGATAATGATGTTCTCTGCGAAAGTTGGGCCAAACATTTTAATAAGTTCAACTCTTTCACTTTTCGAAGCACGAATACATACCAATGCGTGGTAAAGCCTCTTTAGCACAGGCGGGGAAGTCTAATTTCCGTAACGTGTGTTTAAAGTCAGCCTGCGACATTCTGTTGAGTGTAGTTTCGCTAGTCGTCCAGCCCAAAAAATAAATAAATATTCAAGACCGCTGCACCAGCTGTGGTTGGCCATAGGAAGAAACGGAATCAGTTGTTCCAGAGAAAATCGACTCTGGCAATACTATATTTACCAGTATTATGTCCTGTTCAGACAGCCAAATAAATTGAGGCAATTTATTTCTTAATTGACTGTGTCGATTTTGCTGTTCACACACGTCCATTTAGCTGTTTCGAACATGTTTTTGTTTTGAGGGAAGAAAGGGTGTTCTTTGCTTTGGTATAAAAAAGTTCTTCAAAGCATTTATTGTGCATTTAATAAGAGAAATGTCCCATAGGTGGGCCACCTTCAGTTTTAAGTGCCATAAAATTGTCAAAAATGAACGTATTTTAAAATTATTGATACCGTTGGAAAGCTCATACATTTGTGCATCGGTGTTGCATGTAATTGAATTCTTTTTGTGCATTTGGATGGCAGTTGCAAACAAATAATGCCAAAATCTCTTTCGGATAGAGTAGAAGGGACATCATTTTCATATTTTTTTGCCGGTATCGTTTTCTTCTGTGGTGGTTAGACATTGGCCAGTGTCGCTTTCTTCTTTGATGAGTTTTACAAACGCTTTTTTCATTGGCCTTCCTTTTTTCGACTCTTACGCGCAAACTGGAAACCTGTTCTGTTGCAGTCAGAACAGCACTTTCCATGGACTTGCGGCCACAAATAGATTTTTGTGTTGGACTTCTGTAACGCATAGGTCCAACACTTTCCACGGCTGTCCTTGTTATTAGTTGTGGTATCCAGGATCAAATTTTGCCTGGGAAACGCCCACAAAAGGCGCGACTTGGGTCAAAGTTCAAATTTGGTATCAAATTAACTCAACTCTTAATCGATTTACACAGTATGCGTATTAAACAAAAGGCCTTTTTCACACCTTTCTATTGGTATACAACATTTGTAAAGGAAATTCCACAAGCTATACTATGTTATCGAGGCTTCAGACAGGGCGATCCTTTGTCATGCGACCTCTTCAACTTCACCATGGAGAATGTTCTGCGCAAGGCCGGTGTACATCGTAATGGCACAATCTTTAACAAGCTCCTTGACTATGCCGATGACATTGACGTCATCGGGAGTAACAAGCGAGATGTCACCGCTGCCTTTGTGGTAATCGAAAGAGAATCTGCCAAAATGGGTCTGGTGGTAAATGAATGGTCTGGTGTCTATGCGTAGGGACTCGCAGCGGCTGGGGTCTCACTTCGAGGCTGGCAGGAATACTTTCGAAGTTGTTAAGTAATTCGTCTATCTTGGCACCGACATATACAGCAGCAATGATGTCAGCCTGGAGATAAAGCGAAGAATTACTCTTGCCAATAGGTGCTACTATGGACTCGGTAGGCAACTGAGTAGTAGAGACCTCTCTCGACCCACAAAACTTGCACTCTATAGGACGCTTATTCTGCCGCAGAAGCATGGACCCTGTCGCGTAGCGACACAGCGGCCTTCGGGGTGTTCGAAAAAATCGCCAAATTTGCAAAATCTTCAGCCTTGTTCGTATTGGCGACGATTATTGTATACGAACCAACAACGAGCTGTATGAGCTGTATAAAGACATGGACGTAGCACAGCGAATTAACATCCAGAAGTTTGATTCATATTCAGTTAAAGTCAACCCCTGAAAATCGAAATGTTTTGGTTAAGGAGGAAGTATCGAAGTGTTCGGCATAAAAGTGAAGTAAAACACTTCGATCGAAGTGAAAACAGCAACGCTGGCCAACACTGAAATCTATCGATAGCTTGGTTTTGGTCTATTGTGAATGCATTTATTTTTCGATAACAGCACGACTCAGGGTTATGGTAATTTAGCTCTAAGCAATTAGCTAAATTTAAATTTATGTGTGGCAATTGAGTTAATTTGGAGTATTTTTGATAATTGAGTTTAATTTAGACCTTAATTGAGGAAATTCCTTAATTGCGCAATTTAGTTGGCTGTCTGAGTAGAGTATTTAACATGTTTCAAATTGCACCATTCCCAGCTTGTTTCGGACACACGCATCAGATGGCAACGCTGGCTACTATACGCTGTTATTTCGCTGTCAACTCAATTCATACGAATTTGTATTGTTTCTGTCCGCAAAGTGTGTGGACTTTTTCGGCACGCTTGTCTTTTATCAAGTTTCTATACATTTTCTGTAACTATGATCGCGGTTGCCACACAGCGACCCACAGACTTTGTTGGGCTGCATGCCGCTTTCACAGTAAGTGACCAAAGCCGCATATTCGTTTTGCACGAATTCACCACCACAAATGTTATCTACAGAAAGCATTGGAGGAGGCCTTCCAGCAGCAGAATGCCCAGATACTGCGCGACACATACGAGTCCTTTGGCTCCAACACCGATCATGATAAAAAGTCACCAATGGATCAGGCCTTCCGCGAGTTGTTGCTTTTCCGTCTCAGCGAAGATGTGGAACGCGTTGGGGCGCTGGTGCGTCTCTCGGTCGATGCTGTGCGCGCCGAAATTGTATCGGTGACAATACCGGTAGTGTTGCTGGGTGACATTTTCGACGCTGTTACGCTGGACAAGTGCGAGCGTATCTTCAGCTTTGTTGAGGAAATGGTAGAGGTGTGGAAAGAGGAGATATTTTTTTCCTCCTGCAAGAACAACATACTCCGCATGTGCAATGATCTGCTGAGACGACTGTCACGTGCGCAAAATACTGTTTTCTGTGGACGAATTTTGCTGTTTTTGTCCAAGTTCTTTCCATTCTCGGAGCGCTCGGGATTGAACATTGTGTCTGAGTTTAATCTGGACAATGTCACTGAGTACGGCGTCGACGGCAAAGATCTGGACGACGCGCTGGAAGACACAGTCGAAGATATACCCATTAAGATTGACTACAATCTGTACTGTAAGTTCTGGTCGCTGCAGGATTTCTTTCGCAATCCGAATCAGTGCTACAGCAAGGCCCAGTGGAAAATGTTTCAAGCGGTAATTTACTATTAGTGATCAGCCACACATTCAATTTTGATTATCTGTAAAATGTGTTCCTCTCCATTAGCATGCCGGCACTGTACTTGAAGCATTCGCCAGCTTCAAGCTCGAAGAGCCACGACTTAGCAGCGCTGCCGCAGATAAAACGAACAACCCCACCAGTTTGGATTATTTGGAAGCCGTGAAAATGGAGTTGGACGGTGACATTGCTCCCTTAGAGTCGCCTGCTGTCGCTGAAGCTACGCCGGGATCCCGTCAGTCTGAGCATTTCTTTGCGAAATTTCTAACAAACCCCAAACTGCTGGCACTGCAGTTGTCAGACTCGAATTTTCGTCGTTCTGTACTGGTGCAATTCCTAATTCTATTCCAATATTTACAACTTACCGTAAAGTTTAAGACGTAAGTGGATAATTATTAGGAACGTACACAAGTTTAACTTATGGCCTACGCTTGCAGTGAATCAAATACGCTAACCACCGCACAAACCGACTTTATCAAAGAGACCGAAGCGAAGGTGTATCGCTTGCTAGAGGAGACGCCTCCCAATGGTAAACGCTTCGCCCGCACCGTCCAGCATATGCTGCAGCGCGAGGAAATGTGGAACAACTGGAAAAATGATGGATGCAAGGAATTTCGTAAACCCGAGGAGTCGGGCGCAACAAACACAACCGATGTAGCGGGAGATGGTGAGGCGGGTAACACCACCTCAGCAGCCGCAAAGCCACCTCCAGCCAAGCGCGCTAAACGTACGCTTGGGGATAGCCTGCGCGACGCACACCGCAGTGGCAAATTCTTTTTGGGCAAGTAAGTAGAGCACATTGTCGTTGTTGAGCATTTTAAACTGTATTCATAATTCCTCAAACGTTTACATCTTTATACTCTCTTCGAATCCCTTTTAGTGATGTGCTAACCCGCCTCTGGAATTATTCGCCAGACAACCTGCAAGCCTGCAAGAGCGAAGAACGAAACTTCCTGCCACAAGTGGAAACATTCCTGGAGAACCCACATGAGAAAAACGATCCCTCCTTCGAGTGGCGAGCGTTGCGTCTATTGGCACGGCAATCGCCCCACTTCTTCACGTTTTTGAACTCCACAATGGCCAAGACGATCGCCGACTACCTTGAGGGTGTGCGACGTCGCCTCGCCAAGGATCGTCTGGAAAGTGTCAAAGCAGCAATGGGCACCAACGTCGGCTCAAGTGGTGGAGTTTTGCCAGCCGAGAGCGTGCACACCAACGAATCGAACAGCGAGCAGGAATCGATGGCTTTGCAGGAACAAGAGGGCGAACAGGAAGGTGATCAGGAGGCGGAGACTGAGGCGGACGGTGATGGGGATGGTGTCCTGGAAACAGAAGATGTGCAGACCGATCTGGAAAAGGCTGACGACGATCGCAACGCCCACACTAAGCCGATGACAGCAACGCGTGAACACATCGAGGAGATTGCACCCCTTATCGGTGATGACTGGAAGAAGCTGGGTAAGAAGCTTGGTTATACAGTGGATGAACTACTGTTCTTTGAAACGGAACATCCGGATCGTGACGGCGGCTGCATTGCAATGCTATGCAACTGGTTCGCCGATGACG
The DNA here is from genome assembly GCA_964056695.1 of Melieria picta. Lineage (NCBI taxonomy): Eukaryota > Metazoa > Arthropoda > Insecta > Diptera > Ulidiidae > Melieria > Melieria picta. The sequence goes on along the minus strand of OZ057398.1, from coordinate 101,346,720 downwards.
ACGACGCCAGCCTCGACAACTGGGCGTACATGTTGGAGGGCTTAGAGATAAACATAGCGGCCAAGGCCGTGAAGGCACTGATTGAGCGACTGGCGCCCAAGGAAGATAAGGTCGAGGTGCTGTCCGACTAGACGCTGGACGCCCAACGGCGGAAACTAACGATTGTGGTTTTAGTTGTAGTTTATGGTTTATGTATTAATCATTTTTCAAAAATTCGAGTTTACAATAATAATTTATCACATATACAGGGTGCAGCACGCATTCTTAAAATTTACACAACGTCTGTTCAATAAGCAGTGGGTAGGAGGGGCTGAATACCGAAGACGCAAGCTGCATTGCGCCGGAGCACAAGTGTCGATTGTTCCCGCTGTATGGGTGCGGATGTGAGTATAGTTGGTGTAAGGGACGGCGGATAAACTGAGAAGAAAGAAGGAAAAAAAGCACGTTTTATCTCCTACGAGAGCCAACATTTTGCTGGCCTGGTCTCGGCTTATTGTGAACCATGGTTGCACAGCGTGGAATGTGCCGTTCGGCGGCGGCTTGGTTGAATCGCCGCAAGCAGTGCGGGCACTGAATATAGTCCGGATTCTCGGAAGGTGGTGGAGGCGGCAGATCACTGAGCTTGCCGCCGCGCGCCAAATGCGCTTGCACCTGCTTGGCGGCGCGAATGGCGGCAATGAACTCCTCGTGCTTCTTGCGCCAGTTATTCTTCTTCAACGCCGAATTCGGCGACACCGTCAGACCACTAGCCGCCGCTGCGCTCGTGTACGAAGGCTTCTGCACGCTGGCGCTGCCTCGTGATGTATTCTTCTTAAGGTACTTCTCGGCTTCAGTGCCGCCAATGCGATGGCGTGCCGCATCGAAAATCTTGCGCTTAGTTTGCGCCATTTTCTCGCAGATCTGTTCGTGCTTTGCCAAGCGTTCAGTATAAAAGTGACGGTTGCAGAAACGGCATGTGCCCATACCGGACGGTGGGGGTCCGGAATTCTCTGATGCCGATTGTCTTCCACCCTGCAATGGAAAAGTCGACAAAATCGTTAGAGATTAAGTGCGCCAGGGTAGCGCACGCGCCGCCAGTACTTACCGACATATTTCCCGCAGTCCTCTTTGGGCCCGTCTACAAACAAACAATTTTCCGTTTATGTCAAAAAAATCAAGCGAGTGTTTGGCAAAAACAACAAGGTTCGATGTTTGAAAACTCCTACCTTGACAGTAGTGGCGCTGGCGGTATCAGGTGACCTGCGACCCGAGCGCAGCTTGGCAGTTGCAGGGCTGCTGGTTGTCCGCGGCGTTTGCTTTGTGGGCCCGCCCGGAGGCGAGGCGCGCGTCTTTGCTGCTTGCGGCGATTTCTTTGTGACCAGTGGATTCAACTTAATGCTGTTCGATGACTTGGCGCGCGCGTAGTTGTCCTCGCTCGTAATGGACTTGCTGCTGTTGCTATTGTTATTGTTGCGGTCACCGACGACTTGCTTGCTGCTACGATTCCGTGCATCGCCCAAACTCAGAGACGAAAAGCCCTTGGAGATAGTTTGTGTGGTGTTATTGTTGCTGCTAATACTAAGCTTGCCGCGGGCCGTCAGTGACATGTATCCATTCGTTGTGGGGGCCTGTGACGAGGAACGCTTTTTCGGTGGCACCGGTGGTGGTTTATGATTTCGCTCAACTGACACAGAGTCCGCACCAGGCATATGTCTGGTGGCGCTCTCAAGCGCCTTCGCCGTGGACGAGATGGGCTTAAGTGGATTGCCACGATCAATGCCAGCGCCACGACGTCGTTCATCGAACATTTGACGCACCTATTGAAAAGCGAAAAATTAAAAATATATATTTTATGTTATAATGTATTTTACAGTAAATTGTGTAATTTTCCTTTTCGTCAAGGCGAGTTCCCACAACGGGTATTTTTTTTAGAAATTTCAAAATGAGCTTCGCGCCTGCCTGCCTACCTGTCTGTCAATTGCAAGGTAATAAAAACCGGCCTTAATGTCGGAAATGAAATTAAGGGTTTTGAGTTTTCAGCACAACTACTATTTTCATTGAAGTGAAATGGAATCGGCTGATGCATAGAAAAAAATTAAATTATCATTCAATATAGTTTTAAAATGACGAGTACTTGGAGAGTTCCTGAACCACTTCTTATTAATAGCCCAATAGTCTTAAAAATCATATGCAGGCAGCCGACTATTCGCAAAGCCAATTGATTCATTTTCTAAGTGCGCCAATCTATTAAGAGTCCAATCACTACGCACCTTTCCGTTTCCGATGCTCTTTGCGCCCACCGAGCTTTCGCTCAAAGCGGGCGAGTCTTCCGTCATTTCCAGACGCCGCTGCTCCCGTTCCTGCATTTGCTTCTGCTGAAAACGCATCTGCGGAGTACAAGAAAGCAGACATTCAAAATTGATTGCCTCAAGTGGCCCTAATGGCTTGGACACTTTAATTGATTTGTTTTTCTTATCGGCATTTGCTTGAATCTAACATGAACACAACAACAAAAACAAAACAGCAGCAACAGAACAGAAATCGATTGCCGCCCATTAGCGCGGACTCACATCGAACGATGAACCTAAATTGGATGGCGGCAACTGGCTGAGTGCCTCGACCAGCCGGCGGCCTGCCCACGACTCATTCAGCTTCAGCGGTGGCACTAACTGATCGTGCGGCGCGTACGCATTCGTGTCCCTAGGATCAAGGCCCTGCATCGAGCTAGAAGTAACAAATTTGGTGGGAAACGGCACTCGCATCAAGGATAACGGACGTGTTTTCCCCACTGCGTTTGTTATGGCAGGTAAAAAACCGAGACACGAGGAAGTTATTCCGCTTTGTGTGCTGCGCGTGATTCGCTTAACGGACAAATGTATACTAAATATGGCGGCGAAGAACAAAATCGCTGCGACAGACAACGATTACACTCATTACTCATATGTTGTTTATGTATCTGCATGTTCGAGTGTGCCCGCCGCCCTTCGCTGGTCGATATGTCCTAGTCGCGAACGCAATGCTTGTAGCCGATGGTAATTAACAGCAACAACGACAATAACAGAGCCACAATACACACGTCTATCTATATCCGGCTAACTTACGTGACTTCCGTGCATTTGAGCGGCAAGAGCAGCAGCGGGGCGGCGTTTGATGTCGGATTTTTACCACCAATTTCGAAGCAAACTTTTCGCGGTAATATCAAAAAACCATTATCTGCTTTGTGGTCAAAACTAAACAGACTAGAGGCGCAAGTTGATGTCGCTGTGGTAAAACAATTAAATTACACCCAACGCGGTGTGTACTTCGTTGCTATGGTAGGCGGTGCACAACCCACACCCTCCCGTTTAACGGCACAACCCACTCACCCAATTGCTTCCGCAATAACAGTTTGAACTCAGTGGCTCTACGCGGACACCACAACTGGTTTCTTTTCGCCACGTAAACACACCTTGGCATGTCAGCGCGTGGAGCATGAGAAGCAAAACCAAACGAATTTCTGGAGATGCATGGGAAAATGCTTTGTGGACAGTGCAATTACATGTTCCGCGGGGACTCAATTCAAAATCGATTTGCATTGAAAATAAAGAGAGAAGTTGTGGATGCGTAATTAATTGCGCTTAAGCTGAATAGAAGCCTTGAAGTATTAGTAAGCACAGATGAAAGAATGGAAGTAATAGGGTTAATATAAAATAAAGCATTGGAAAATGAAAATGAAAAAGCTTTTAGTAAGTCAGAGGAAAAAATGCAAGGCACGGCTTTAAGGGGGCTTTCCCGTTTTTCGGTTTCAAAAAATGTTTTTTTTTACAGAAATCGATTTATAAATACTATAACAATATGAAGCCAAAGTTTCATAATGAAATATGCAATAGTTTTGAAGTTATAGCCAAAAATGTTTCGGCGCGCACAGCCTCGCGTACGCTTTAAAAAAACTTTAAACGCGTTTTTCTCGAAACCATGTTTTTGTGACTTTTTTACACTTTTTTTCGGATCTAATGAACCGATTTGGATAAAACTGAATTTCACGTGTTCACAAATGAATTCTCTATCGCACATCATAGGATTTTTTCAATATTGTGAAATTTCGATCGATCGATTCGATTTTCGATTTTTCGATTTTTTTTTCAAATTTGCGCCAAATTTCACCAAGTTGAAATTTTTCAAAAATCCTCCGATGTGCGATAACTAAAACTATGTAATTAATGAAAATGATGGTCAATTTGATTTCAGATAAACCGTACCCGAGAAAAGTGTAAAAAACTGGGAGTATGTTTTCCAAACAAGGCAACATAAGTACTTGGCAAGCCGGCGGCCATTTTGTTTTTTTCCAAAAAAAAATTTGTTTTCAACTCACTATTGTAACAACAAACAAAATAAAAAAGAATTACAACATTTTATCAAAGTGTCTTTCCAAAATTAATTCTTGAAAAACACCTCATTTTTCGACGAAAAAACGGAAAAGCCCCCTTAATTTTATTTGGATTATGGGAAGCCAGTTCGGCAGCTGCTAACTGAAACATTTACAAGCTAATCCTGTGTTATAAAATTTCGTTTTGTCAATTATTGTTTAATGTACATATGTATAAAATTTTGCGTTCAAATTTGTGTGAACCGAAGGACGGATGAGCTGTTGAACGAAATTGGTGTAGCACATGATTTGCCTTTGCATGGATGATAAGCCTCAGCATAAAAATATTCGATGTTAACGCCTGTATTGTACTATAAAAAAGAACATCATGTCAACGATGAATGGACCTAGTGGAACAAGCCTTGGCTTTGCTTGATTGTGACTAGAAAGAGAAGGCGCACATGAAGCAAAGGAGCCTGGAGTCTACTGAAGCAGTCTTAAATCCGATAGCGGCTTGTTATGGTCAACTTCTAGTTGAGAGTAGTGCCTAAGAAATCCGACTTTTCTTTCAGGCCAAAACTGAAACTAAGTTTCGGCGATTTTTGTTTATATTCGGCCAAACCGAAACCGATACCTTTTAAGTTATATATTAAAGACATGAAATGCAAATATCTACCGTGCAGTACCACCGAATTATGAACACTGCTGTTTTAAACGTAACTGTATTTTTGTGAAAAAGAAGGTGGAAGATGCTAGCCAATATATCAAAATTTTGGAGAGATAGCGAAGTGCATCATGGAGTCGCTACTCGCCTTCATCAAATTCTCAGACTGTACATATAAGCCACATAGTCTACAAGACAACCCACTACCATATATCACATAGCATCTAAGTACTGGAATAGTGGTATCAAAACGGGGCCTACACACTAATGGAATGACGGCATATGCCAAAAATTAACAATATTAACATAAAACATACCTTATTATAAATTAATCAAAAACAAACAAAACACTTAATTTGCACACACATTACGGTAACAAATATAACTGGACACAAATATAAATGTACTCTTATAAATTGAAAGAACGGATGTGCATACATATATCGATGATTAAATGAGAAGATATGCGAGTATGTATACATTTCTTGATATACTTGACATTGAACATTGACAAAAAAGCATTGAATCGCTTTTACATATTCTGCTACATTTAACGTAATAGAATATTTAACAGTGCAAAAGCATGCAAAATACTTTTAAAAGAAAAAAGTAAAATTAAAAAAAATTACATTACCTACTACCACAGAATAAACAGTATATTGTTTGTTCTGTGCTACTACCCTTCAAATTTCAAAACGAGTTTCACCGTACAATTTTAAAAGTTTCGGGCATATTTTCGACCGGACCGTAATCATTCAATCAAACACTTAAGTAACTCATTCTATACTATTTAATAGATATACTACTACTATTTAATGTATCTACATTATTTTAACAATATTTGGTTAACGTAATTTAATACTAGCTAATCTCTGTCAAAGACTCATTCAATTGTAACCAAATATGAACTTAACTGTTTTGACCCTAAAAGTTGAACCAGTTTCTTCCGCGAGATACATCACAAGATACATTACAGATATGTCTGGAATACATCACGTCGAGTTGACTTGATGACTAGGTCGTAATTGTGCGCGCTGACACCAGACACACGGCACGCCACTGACAGTGGAACGACGGTGTGTGGGTCTTGCCGCTTAGCCGTTTAAGGTAAACAAATGACAGCACACAGCATCCAGCCATGACTAATCAAGCTCATGAGATGTTTGAGAAAGCGCAAATCAAGCAAAACAATGGCTTAGCAGCGCTCCGTTATTTATTAATAACGATCTGTATTTAGGCGGCAGCATTATGCCGGAAATCTGACTACAAACACCACCCACACCGAAAAATAGCGTAATTAATATTGTAGTATGTATACATATATGGATACATACGCCCAATTACTTTTGGTCTTTGGGTGGAGAAGTCGAAGCGGCGGCTCATATGCCGAACGCCGGTCTGGCTGTGCACAGATCGCTATTATTTGTGTTATAAGACTTTCTTGACTGCCGCTGCCGCTGCTGCTGCTGCTGCTTTGCTGCCAGTGCTGTTGCGGTGTTTTACATAATTTAACGCTGCATATTTAAAATGTAAATCAACCCAAATCGCAACAATGACAACGACAACGACAACAATTACAGCACCGCGCGCACTCACCTGCATTTGTGCCAGCCTTGAATTGGCTGCTGCGACACCTTGTGACGCCATCGCCAAATATGAAACGCTCCAACGACCCAAACACAGTCAACGACGACAACAGTTGCGACTAGCCGAACAATGAAACGATGATCGCGAATTGTAGTTGTTTTCACCACTGCTGCCGCCTTGTTGGACAATGAAGCTGGGAAGCTAACAGCCGCGTGACTCTGGTACTGAATTGCGTTGCAGTAACGCCAGTCTCGAGACGGCGCTCTCTCGTGGGCAGACAACCGGCGACGCGCGCGCAGAAAGGCGTTCGTTAGTTCGTCTGTCTGTGCCAACGTGTGGGACACAGCTATGAATGATTTTGGATCGCCTCACTTTGGAAGACAAGTGATAGTCGCGCTGATCTGATCGACCAGAGTGCAATCCCGCCAAACGAATGGAACAGTCAAAAGTGCTGCGCAGCCGCTGTAGCCGCTTGTCAAGAAGCCCTCAATTGGTTCTGTCTGTATGGTAGTCGTTTTTCGCAAACGCTCCCACTTGGTGTGTATGAGTCACACAAACAACGCTCGCTGGCAAATATCCGATGAAGCGATCTTCTCGGCTGGTTGGCTCGTTGCCTGATGACTGTTGTTGAAGTTTGTTAGAATGGAACGTGACTCCAATTTTTCGCGTTCGTTTGAATGGTTTTTGTTGTTGTTTAACTCGTTTTGATATTATAAGTCTTTTTGTCGTTTAAAGCGCTTGTGCTCAGCGACACAACTGTCTCTTTGGACAAATCCAACTATCTGACAGAAAATTTGACGATGCGAAGATGTTTTAAGCCGGGTTGTTGATTTTGCTGCTCTTTTTTATTTGCCAATTTGTATATGTTGGCCGCTAATTTAGGAACGATATTCAGTAGTTGGCACCAACAAACGTCTTTGTTGTTTCGATATCCTACAATGAAATGAAGGAAAACGCGATAAATTAATAGAATTTAAATATTTGTTTTAATGTCAGAATTTTAAATGGATGAAAGTTGAATTCGTGTTGGCAGAAAACTTTCAATAATATACAATTTTTGGCACTTTAAAAATCCAAAAATATACCGTTCGATAGTTTCGATAGCTCGATAAACAGAGAACAGTTTTGTTGCTCTGTAATATTAAACTAACAATTGGAAGATTAGGGGGTCGTTCTGCAAACTGCTGTGGGGCCACTGTAGATCATTTACGGCCACATGGTACATTGCCAGCATCGCTACTGATCTAATGTAAATAACAACAGTATGATGCAGTTGGGGATTGGTGTCATAAAGGATCCTGAGTTCGAAGCTCGACTAAGCCAACACTAGTTAAAGAAACATTTCTTTCGGCGGCAACCTGGTAAGTAGGCACAATATAAATGCGATAGGCTTTATTGGGATACGGACTTCTTTGAACTCTATAAATGCCTAGACAATTTTCAATACAACAAAATTCTTTTATTAGTGGTGAAGGTAAACCACATAACACATCAAACAATTAAAAACGTATACGCAATCGCCTAGCCTTAAGCCATGCCATAAGGAATTATGTAAAATCGAACAGCATTGAAAGTGGAAAACTATAATTGCGGAGAACTTGAATTCACAGCTGTTAACTGCGACCATCGAGTCGAACTGCCGTTGTTGTTTTTGGTTTATTATCGGCTTGTCCGGTGCTCTGGTGCTGGCGCCCACGCAGAACACCAAACTTGAAATTGGGCTGCACAATGCGATGCGGTTGACCGAAAATGGCCAAAAGTGTCACACTCACCAGCGCAGTGCGGACAATTGCTGCCCCGTTCGATAGTGATTGGACGGGTCGCGCACACGTCAACGAGCGATGGATTATATGTGGCGTTTTCTACACAGCGACACAGTGTCAAAATTATTTTGCGCAAAATAATTTAAAGACAATTGACTAGACGATTTTGTCCAAAAACAAAAATTATTTTTTTTTTGGTATATTTTTTGAATTGCTATTGCTTCGCAACGTTCAATGTTTCAAATTCAATTGAGCAAATGAGCCCACATGTGCATATGTTTGTATGTATATATACGAATAAATATACACAGTGTATAATACGCAGCGATTTGTATGCTGGTCCGGACATATTTGTATTGTCCAGCAATGCGTGTATATTTGTGTATGTGTGAGTGCCGTTTTGGTGGCGCGGGTACTGACTCTGATGATGGCACTGCTGATGATGACAACACTGGGGAGATTGAAGCCAGTCGACGCCACCTGCGCCGCGGGTCCACTGGCATGTCAAAAGACCGTTTTGCACTGCGGCGCTCCTTCGTTGTGTAATAAAATGTCGCACTTGCCATTTTCAACAAGGTGCGGTGCGCCGCGTTGAGTTTATTGCCTCTTTGTTGTCAGCCAGCCACTAAAGACCAACCTGCCCGCAGCTCCGCGCCACCCCAGCAGGGCTCACAGGATATGAGCGCTCAAAGGAACTTCCTGTTTTTGTATTTTTGTCGTTTGACTTCTCTTTCCGTTTCCTGCCGAGGGCAGCGAGATTCACACAAATTTCCACGTTGAGTGAGTGTTTTGAAGGCAGCGACAGATAGCCCAAAATCACTTGCTTTTCGAAACTCGCCAGCAACAACGGCGACCAGTGAGTAGTGAAATCAATTCAGCGCGCAGACAGCAGCAACATTTCGGTTGGACACGAAATTAAAATGCCAAGAAACCACTCACCGTGCTTTTGTTAGTGCAGACGGTGCACTGTTTGCCGCGCTTGCAGTCGTTGTTGACCAAAGCAAACGCAAAAAGAAGCAGCGGCCGTGGCGAGTCTCTTGTGTTTGCTTAGAAGTTTCTGCGAACACTGACGCAGTTGTTCTTTGCGAAAACGTTTGTAACTGAGTTTGCCAGTCGCGTCGCCTGCCCACTTGCCAAATGCCAACGCTCAAAGCGGCCAACACGCAGCGAGTGCTCATAACTTAGTCAGCCATTCAAGCAGCCCACCGAGCGCCTCAGTGTGCCAGTGTTCCCATGCGCCCCTACGGCAGCCGACCAGACCACACTGGGATTTATTGCAAATTGCAGCAACAAAACGCCACTAGAAAATAGTAACGGCTGCGCACAACTCGACAAAGCACAGAAAACGTAAACTGGAACTGAAAAGCCATACCAGACCAGACCAGACCGTCTCAACTCACCACAAATTCCTACGAAACGACTCACCGCAACCCAGACGAGCCGACGAGTCGGAGCTGCGCGCTGAAGACGTGCAATTATGAATCGTGTGTTTATGAATCGCTCGAGTGGCTAACGAAGTGCGCCCCACCAAACTGCGCTACGCAAAGCCACTTACATACACACAAGTACACACAAACGGGCGCCTTAACACCCAACACGCAAATAAATTCACTTGAGTCGCGCAGATCAAATTTTAAACTCAACTCGAATCAACTCAACCCGTCTGCGGCTCCGCTGAAATGAGCGTGCGTAGCAGCATCGTCTCCGTCAGCGCCAGCATTTATTGGATACTGCAACCCTGTCTGGGCGTCGTTACAGCATTTCCATACTCAAGACGGGTTAAAGTCCGCAGCGGCAGAGCTAATTAAGCAAAGATATGTTCTTTCACCGAGGCGAGCATTTTAGCATCGAGATTATGCGAACAAATGCACTCAAATTGCTTACGGCTGCCAATGCCTGTAAAATTTGCTTATTTTTTAACCCTTAAATACTAATGAGAACGATATACTATAAGTAATGTGTACAATAGCAGTCAAGTAATACTAAAGCAATGGGAATTTTGCAGAGTGATTACAAAGCACATTATAATATTTTAAAAGATAGTTAATTAGTAAATTGTTTTAGTTAATCCTGATACATTAATTTAAATGCAAAAGTAATTGAAGATTCAAAACAAATCAAAAACCGAATTTTTCATTTCTTTTAAATTTTCTTCTAGATTTAAGCAATTTTTGATTAAAAGGACATGACTAAATAACTTTCAGTTTCACCTCACTGTTGTATAGGTATTGTTTATTATTTAAAACCATTTCATTACAGTAAAGGAATCGATTGAATAATTATTTTTATTAAAGACACAATGGGCCTATAAATGTTAAGTCAAACATTTTAAGAAGTGTGATAATTCAGTAGCCCAAGAAAAATATGTAAAACATGTATTTTTTGTTTTTAATTCTTAAAAAATTCTTATTTAATATTCCCTCAATCAAAATATGTTAGCTAAGTAAGATATGCTGTCCGCGGTTTGGAGGTACTTTGGCCCGTTATAATACCTCAGGACTAGCTGACCCGGCGAACTTCGTCTCATACAACATTTTTTTTCTTTATAATGAAATGCGCGAGATGGAGAATCTATGGCGATGCCAATGGACAAAAAACCAACTAAAGGAAGAGGAAGAGCTACTGATTAAAGCAATTGAGGCCCACAAATCAGCAATGTTGCTTCTAAGTTTCAGTAAAGAAATGGACTTTGCTTGAACCAAGCCAATTTTTATCATTTTTACTTACGCCACGCCCCCTTGTTCAGTACCCGCACCATTCTCTCTGCCGAAAGATATGAATAAATGGTAGGTTCATACTTAGTTTCATTGCTGTGCGACTTATAAATAGTTCAGCGGAATATTTGGGTCACAAAAAATCAAGCGTACGGTCAAGAGGGGCACGGCGCAAGGTGGTGTGCTATCTCCTCTGATCTGGAATCTGGTTGCAGAATTGTTGCATATGCGGATGACATTGCGATAGCAGTCTCCGGCAAATATGTTTCAAACCCTTTCTGAGAAACTCAATTATGCACTTGGGATTCTATCTCAACGCGATTTCCCGCTGGGCTAGACTGGATTTTGGTCATTCCAGGATTCTTACTCAAGACTGTTCGGTGCCAAATGTCATCGATCACATCTGCACCCCACTCAATTTGACCACGGATTTACTGTCCGTATCCCCAGCAGAGGAGAATGGACCGGTAGCGAGTTATCCTCCGGAAACTCCATCAATATCTACACTGACGGCTCCAAATTGGCGAGGATGAGGATTGTGTGATTCCCAGTCCCGTAAAATGCTAATTTCCCCAGTAGAAACATTGTAAAAATAAAACATGGTGGACTTGGAATTGTGTGGCATGTTGGCAGTTGCACCTTGATATTCCTTATGATAAAAAAAAAACGGGAATTTAAAGAAAAACACAAATTTCATTATTATCCCCTTCAAAATACTCTACTCCTGCGTCAATACATGTATGCCAACGTTTGATCCAATTTCCCATACATTTTTTATAGGCCGCCAAAGGTATGGCCTTCAGCTCACGCAGCGAATTCTCTTTTATGGCCTCTATGGTCTCAAAACGCGTTCCCCGCAATGGCAATTTGAGTTTGGGAAATATAAAATGGTGCTTGGCTGATGACATTGGTCGAATTTTTGGCCAAAAATTCCGAAATAATGAAGGCCGTATGAGATGGCGCATTATCGTGGTGCCATCATTTTTTGCACCAGCCGAGAAACGACGCGTTTCATGCTGATCCAAATGAGATGCTCAACAACACAGCAATCTCTCTAATCGATACACAACGATTTTCCAATCGATTCGATTTTTTTCTTTGATAACAGACGTTGATGGCGGTCCAGGGATCTCATCGTGCTCTAGGCTCTCTCGGCCGCCTTTGAACCATATACCATTCGTGTGCTCGTGTTTTCGACATACACGCTTCACCATACGCCTTTTGTAACATTTTCAACGAATCGGCACACGAAATTTCATTTTTAACACAAAATTGTAGACACGCGCGTTGTTCAAATTTTTTCATCCATTATAAAAATCGCCACACAACAATTGTTCGACTTCTTCGTATAGCCGCCAATCGAATACTAATCTTACGATATGCGTCAAAATTTGACAGAACATCAATAAAAGTATATTTGTTATTGTTTCAATATTTCCTTTTATCGTAGTCGTATTATAGTTTTCGAGATACTTTAAGCTAATTATTTGATAAGTATTGGAGGAGTGCGCGTCCGTGCGGCAATTTGAGTAACTTTTCGAGTATTAACTTCTCATAATAAACATATCATATGCAAATACCAAATTTTATTATCGTGCGACTATTCCTTTTTTTGTCCCTCGCAACTATGGACTCGCGACACCTTGCGCTCCTGTGCACATAAATCCATATAAAGAGTTTAAACGACGTTTCTGTACAAAGGTTCTTTTCTCAAGAAATACCTCTATGAATGACTGGCACTGAGTTAGTTCTAGACTAGGGCTGCCAGATATGCGTACTGCAAAACCGGGACACTTTGGTAAAATTATTGTAAAATACCCTCCGATTAATAGAAACAAACCTTTAAATTGTATTTTCACATATATCATAAAAAACACAAAATCATAAAATCATGAGACCATTTGAACGTACACATACAAAACAAAAAAACTTAGCTATAGCTTAAAAAATATTATATTTTGTCGTATTAAACAAAAACAATATAAAACTATATAACAATATAAAAACAAGTAGAAAATTCTGAAATTGTATTTTGGCAAATTTGTTTGCAATCAAATCTTTAAACCGGCAGGTTTAAGGCAACCCCGGGACACATCAAGGACACCGGGACAAACAGTCTAAAACCAGGACATGTCCGGGAAAACCGGGACGTCTGGCAGCCCTATTCTAGACGGATGTAAGGGTTAGAACAGTGTTTTGCAAAAAGAATTTGTTGAAATTTGACTTGAACACACCAAGGTCAAGGTGCGGGGGAAAATTACCGTATATAAACTGGTGGTACGGGCCTGAAACTCTCTCTCTTTATAATTCTTCATACATTGAAACATCGCGTCAACAAAATACTCCTGAGCTCCACTATTGAAGTGGTGTAATAGCGTCAGGTTCCAGAATTTTTCCTGGCGAATATGCGAGTAAAGTCCAAAGTGAGGAATCCTTGGTTGCGGACGAAGTAACCTGACCTCTGCGAACCCCATTGATTCCCGCCATAGCTCCCTGCCCGAAAACGTGAAATAAAACAGCGCTTTCCATTCCACAAAACACATGTACTTTTGTTTTTATTTGTATTCGATTTGCTTTTTGTTTTGCTACTTTTTGCCATTCTGCAATGTTGCGTTTTCCCCAACCGTCGCAATAATATTCGCGTCATTCTACGCTTCGGTGTGTGCACTTCGGCAACGTGAGTGAATGACTTCGCTGTGGCGAAATCGTGAAATCGCTTTTTAATGTACAAAATAATGCTACAAAAACAAGTACACAACTTAAGTGACAGAAGTGGAGAGCGCAGCGTGCGCGAGGAGTGGAGTGAGCGGTGTGGGTGGAAGATTATCTGAGCGGTGGTACAAAGGGCGCGCGTGCGCAACACGGCGCACTACTTGACAACCACTCAAAATATGTAGCCGACGCAAACGTACATGCAGACGTACGTTCATAGACCAGTTAAACTGAGTACAGATTTGGAAAACTGCGTGAAAATATACGTTCAAAGAAAAATTACTATTGTCATACGCAATTCTTTGTAATGTACGCAATTCACACACACAGCTTCATGTACATATGTATTTGAGTATGCGTGTGCATGTGTGTATGTAACATAATGTCGGGTGCTCGTTGGCTATCCCCTGGTATTGTAATCGGGTGTCTTTGGCTGTCCATGAACACACCGTGCACATGTACAAGGTGTCTTATTTATGCACTGGTGTACTTATGTGTGTGTATGTGCATGTAATTGTCTATAATTTTTCGCATTTATTTTAAATCGCTTCTATTTTACTCTGTTCTATGACGATTTGAGCATTTGTTGCTTTTAGGCGTTTGTTTTCTTTTAGGTTTTGGCTTATAAGATTCGCAAATGAAACCACGGCTTAACAGCATCTCATGCCACTCCTCCAGCCTCCATACATATGTATCTATATACCCAGCTGCAGGTAGGTGTGCGCGAATATTCTCGTTTGTGCTCGTTTATATACTTATGTGTCTGTACTTATTGCGATTATATATTGGTACGGCGTTTGCGGCACTCCACGATTGTAGAAGCATTTATGGCCAAACGGTCAAACACTGGACCCGGAAACACAGAAACAGTCAACCGCTTCTTGCGATCGTTTACTGAGGTTCATAGTCACAAATGCTTTTGTATAATTGCTGATTTCATACAAATTTGTTCGATTCATTTAAAAATTGCATTGCATGCCTTCCGATTTCATTCAATTCGATTTTATTGCATTGAAATCCAATGCTTGATCCGTCTTTCTATTCCGACATTTTGTCAGCAGTCACTTTGACAAGAGATCAAATCATAACGAAGCTATAAAACTCCCAACACACTGCGCCAACATTTGAGTTCATCTGCCTTGCTTAGTCACTTCATCTTACAAGATTATTTGCTTGGCGATAAAAATGCACTGCGAGCTTTAGTTCGTTTCTCAAACGATCCAATGTCGTTGCTATATACATATGTATGTATAAAGCACTGACATGTGCCACGGTGCGGTACGTTGTAACACACATACGTTCCTAAATATCGTTTAACGTAAAGCGTCAACAAACCCCGCCTACACCTACGACTACACCTACACCTACACCTACGCCACAGCACAACGTCTAACGGTGGGCACCTACAAACAATTTACAATACATACATATACAATTGGTATATAAGCGTTTTTTTGCACATGTGTACTTATTGGTTTCTTCAGGCTACATACGTTACGTTACATTACGTTACAACAACAACACACAATTAGACATTGACTCTATTACAATTTAATATTCCAATACGAATGTAACGAGCGTTACGCCATTGCGATTGCTTCGAGCCGCCAGCCAGCAGTCAGCAGCCAGCAATTACGGGACAGTACTAACCAACAGCGGTAACGTTGGCAAGCTTACAACAAAGGGTGCGCGGACGCTTAATCGGTTAGCGCTAACCGATAATGACCCGAATAACGTGAAGAAGCAATGGGACTTGGGCGAATGAATGAATATTGTCAGCCGCTAACGCTTCCGCCGTTTTTCGCTTTCCTCACACCTGTAGGTGTTTTACATTCTTTTGAAAAATAGAGCGTTTGCTATTTTACAAATGTTTGGTTTCAAAATTTCGCTTTTTTTTTGTTTTGTGTTGACGATTTTTCGTTATTTTGGTTTTTGTTGTCTTTTTTGCTTTTTCTTTATAATTCTTCTACATCAGGCTAATTTTTTGTAAATTCTATACATCTACCTAAGGTATTTTACACATTTATGTAAAATGTTAATGCAAATTTCTAGTAGTGGTTAATGTTGGTTACTGATTACAAAACAAATCGATACTTGAAATAATTAAATAATTAAATTAACAAAAATCAACGTGGAACTTTAAGAAGTTATATAAAGTAAAGTTAAATAAAATAAATCAATAACTGTATAAATCAATAACTGAATAGAAGGATCAATCAGATTTGTGCCCCTCATTCTCAGTGCTTCACGCTCTATCGAACTGTTCAGTTTCAGGGTGAGTCGATCCACAGCTGACGTATTTCTCAGCATTAAAATACTTTCTGCAAATCCCTAGACTACAGTTGTGTGCGGTTGTCTTTTTATTATTTTCAATTTTATGCATTATTTAATCGTCTGGGCGCAGCACTTTTGACTCCTATCAGGCTGAGAATGTGAAGAATTACACATACTGATCCTGCTTCAGTACACCAAGCTTTTTTGGTGAGAGGTCATTAGTCTTCACTGGCTGGCACATGTCTTCAATGTCAGCATTGGCCTTGATCAGTTGAGCAATTTTGTATGCGGCTCGGTGAGGCAACATTGAGCTGTATAATTTTTTGTATTATAGTTGAGTGAGTTGGTTCATCAGGCCCTCCTTCTTTCTCCTTTTCTCCTTCAGTGTTGATCCTATTCATCTACGAACCTTTATGTGCGATTGTATGAAGCAACATTGACCTATTTACCACTTCATACCAGTTCGATCAACTGTGATAATTATACCCAAACAAATGCCCAAAATGGAAATTTTTTTCATGAAAAATGAAAAACAGACCAAAATTAGTTGTGTACGTATTTGAAGAAAATGTTGAAATTTTGTACAAATAATGTCTGGGTGCCTAGCGATACATACTCGTCCACATAAACATGGCACTTAGGACAGTTTAAGTCAATATTACAATCTACGAATGCCAACTCTTCATTACTCAAAACTCTGCGCTTTCATCAAGATTATTGGCAAATGAAACAACACTCAGCCAGCCAGTTGCCGACCACTCGATACTCAATCACGACATGGATCATGGATTGCAGTCCGGTAGGTACGAAGGCGTACGAAACTGTTGAAGGGATTAAACAATCATTGTTAGTTATTTTCACTTCGATTGTTAACTGTCAATGGGTGTTTGCGCCCGTCGAACTCTCCCCGAACTGAACAGCTATCACTAACCGATTCTGTCCGCACATTGATTGGCGCGGCACGCACGAAGCCGCCGACACGTTAAGCGCATTGAATATTATTGTTACCTCGGCTCACACACACTTTTACATAGGCGCATTTGCATGTGAATGTGTCTTGTATCGCTCGATATATCGCTTTATTTGAACACATGTTTGGATTAGGTTTCTTTTGTAATTAGGTTGTTGTGGGCGTGATGATGGCGACTGCGGCTACGGCTGCAACTGTGGGCTTAAGGACCCCATAGTCGAGAAGGGGTCGCTGCTGGCGTCTTCATGCTGTTGGCCCCGAATGCAAAGGACACTTGGCACGCTCTTAGCCACTCATTCTCCGCTCGTGAACGGTTTACATACTCGACAAATTAAACGCGTTAAATCATAACAACGAAAACAATAATAAACCAAAGTATTCAATCGAACCAAAACTGCACTTGATGATGGGTGGTGAGACGTTCAATGATGATTGTCGGAGGTCGTTTGCGTTTTTTCAAGTACAATAAAATATGCTTTTTGCTTTACAATATTTTACTTGGTGTGTATGCGTGTGCGTGTGCGTGTGTGTGTTTAGGTGGATTTTATTGTGCCTATGTTTTGCATAGGTTTGGCAAAATTTTGTCTTTCGGGTACTTTAAGGGGAGGGGGGAGGAAGGGGATTCATTGTTGCTTTTTACTTGCTGACTTCTTCCATTTTCTATTGTGTATTGTATTGTATTTTCTCTTGTATCTATTATAATTATATGTATTTATGTATAACCTAAAATACTCGGTCGTACACTTGTCTGCCGTTTTCTTGTAAATTCATATTATTTTATTTTGCTCACATTCAGAAACGTCAGTTTAGACTAAACTGCTATAAACATTTCTTTCCATTTACATATATTTCTGCATATTTGTTTCAATTGGATTTGCTTTCATTTGTGTTTTGTTTCGAATTTGTTTATGTATTTTTTATGTCTAAAGCAAACATTTAATGCTCCATTTTAATGTCATTGCGACAATTGCTTAAGTCTTTTAGTCTACCAATGTTAGGTGAGGGTCTAATTTGAAAATTTCATGACAGAAACACTGTAGCTCCAACAGTTGTCAGTCAATTTTATTTGTATGCCAAAACTGTAAAGATAAAACTAAGTGTTGTACGTATGAATAAACAAATGCTGTGAAAAGTTATCAGACTACAGCATTATTAAAACCAAAAGAAATTATGCTTGCAGGGGACAAAAATCGACGTTAAGGATAGTTTTCACAACATGCGGTTTGGATTTGTCCAAACGCCTCTTTTAGCTGTCTACAAAGTTTAAGTTTACATTTAGTTTACGCTTAACAAAAAACTGCTTTCAAAATAGTATTAAAAACATTTTCCATATGGATTCCAGTGAACGATATATACCAACAAATTTTAATGTGAGCTTAGAAAGAGTTTATATACTTCAATTTGTTGTAGTTTTGAAATTTAGTTATGAAACAAAGGCAGCTCGCTTTCTGTACATTCTAAGTTCTTGTCCTCATTGATCTCTGAATCTCATTTGCGTCAATATATACTCTTCTACTCCATTCATTTAGCCAGTATGTAAAAAAGGCTGACATTTGGTACAACAGTAGGACATTTTATAACATAGTTAATGAATCAGCCCTTGGAGCCAAAACTGTTCTCAGATAACTTATTTTTTTCATTATTTAATTAGTTGTATACTTTTCTATGCCAATTTTGCTATTTGCTCGTATTTCATTTGACTATTCCATCCTCAAAATTTGCGCATTTGTTGCGATTTCTATATTTCGAACGTGGCAAGTTATAGTTTTATCTGTTAATCTGGTAGTCATCTTATTCATTAAATAAGCTGAAATTGCTTGAAATGCGATCAGTGTGGAACGTTTGGAGTGCAAAATTCTTTCGTTCCAATTGAAATAAGTTTTTTTGCAGTGTAGTTCCAACTAAATGTGGACGCGGAAAATTCAACTAATTAGAGGAGAATTTTTATATTTAGCCCGAGTTTGTCCGTATTCTCTTAGTTTTTAATGTTAAACATTTTACGCCGCCAACTGCCGTTATCGCTAACCAATTGTCTACCGTCCATTTTGGTGTTGCCTGGGAACGACTCGATCTGGCATTTGGTTCGTCTTTGTGTTTTGTTGTGGCCGTTTTTTAATTGTAACTGTGCTTTAGTTAGCGATTGATTGTTATTTTGTTGTACTTATGCTCGGGCAAACGTTTCGTCAATGCTTACTGCATATTTGTGTGTTTGTATTTCGGTTATATGTAGTTCATTCGAGTTGATGGGGCTTAATTGACAATCGTTGAGGAATTTAATTACTACACGTAATTGCAATTTCCCGTTATGTGTCAGCTTTAAGAGAAACAACCACCGGGCACGCATGCAACAGAGAAGAGACAGTGGTTTTGTCGCATTCAGTGCAAGCGGAGGAGCGGCCAAGGACAGCCGCGTAAGGTTGGGCGTCAGAGGACTGCAGTCGGTGGTGCTGGTGAGGCCGTGGCAATGGAGGGCGGAACACTTGTTGCAGGCCATCTCGTCACGTCGTGAACATTGTTTTATCGCATGAGAATTGGTGTTTTCACTTTAGGTGGTACATGATTTGGTATTTAGTTGGTGGTCATCTACATATCTAACTGTAAATGTTGTTATTCATTTGTTTATATTTTATGTTTTTGGCCTGCACACTGTTTGTGTGTGTGTGCGAGTGTGTGGGTGTGCGCGTGGGTACAACAGTGTTTGGCTGAGTTTCCTGTTATAAATTTTAAGTGCTATACACTTTCTATATGGCACCGTATGTTTCTGTTGCCTGTTAGTGTGACTTTAGTATTTTATTGGTTTTGTTTATTATTTATTTTCATATATTTATCGGCTTCTTTGTTTAATATCTTTGTATACTACATATATAAATTTGACAATTGAATTTTCAATTTAACGCAGAACATTACCAGCATGTTCTCTCGCGAAATATTCTATACATATTTTTGGTTTTGCGGTTTTAGTTTAATTTGTTTCTTGGCATGTAAAAATGGTAAAAAATCGAAAAATCATTTAAAAAATCAATTCGGCATCTCAAAAAACTCTGCATTGTCAATTAAATGTTGCTTGTAATGTTTGGTTTTCCTTTTGTCTACACTTTTATCGATTTTCCATTTCGGTTTTTAAATATTTTTGGCAGATTAACAAGTTTGTTACTTCTTATGTGTACGGCCGCATTGTACAGTGCATACATGACATTCTTCAAGTTTTCATTTTAATTGTTTGTTGTTCATATTTGTTAAATGAAATTTTGTTCTGCTACTTTTACGCACATTTACACATAAATTTAACATTGCAACATCTTCTGTTTGCGGGAAATGCTATCGTCACATTTACCTACACATCTTGGTTACTACATACTACGTTGTTAGTATGCACTATGATTGGTTGAGATCAACTACTGCTACAACGACATCAGATGCAGACATCCCTAAAATACCTGCTAATTCGTTTTCCCTTCAAGCTTCCCTGTCTTCGTTCGTTTGGCAATTGGCACCTCCTCTACCCTCGTCCACGTACTCGACTGATAGTTTAAGTTTTACCGTTCAGTCCCCCGCACTCCCCACACCTACTTTTGACTCGAAAAGTTACGTCAACGCGCTGGCGCATGGGCGCCTTTACCCGTAAATTTAGTTAACATTGCAAATTGCTCTACTTTAATATATCCCCGCATATGTAGATTCTAATTCGCGCTCCTCGTCGCTCCAAACGTCAGAGGGTGCTTCGAATGTGGGTCTCGGACTTTGTGCGAGTGTGTGTGGTTGTATGTGTGTGTGTTTATGAGTTTCGTGGTCGCGGAGTGAGAAAACGCTTGAGTGTATAGACCTACAAATGTATATTACAACTAAGAATGCTGCGGCTGCTTGCTTGCAGCACCACAGTTATTCGCATGCGCCTCTGCACGCTTCAGGGTGGGGTAGTTCTTTTTTTGAATTTAATCCTTTTTCGTTTTCTGTTGCTTTTGCTGTTGGTGTTGCGGGATTTATTCGACTGCATTTCGTACGCACGCGGACACTTTGCTCCCTTAAAATATGAAATCGCCGCAGTCCATGGCATAATCGAAATCTTCGCCACCCAGATCTTCGACGCCGGTCGAATGAAAGTCGAAGCCACCAATGTCGGTGTGATAGACGGCGCCACTGCACGATGTATCCACCAGATTGGTGCAGTGCGTTGTGGGCAGCGCATGCAGTGTGAACGTGTCCTCGCACTGCGACCAAGTAAGACCTGCGCACAATTTAATCATTCATCAGCGATCTCCAACCGCAATTCGGACATTTCTGCACTCACCGCCACTCCACACACCGTTCGGCAACGTGGCCCAGCCCCAGCCATGGCCCCAGGGCAGAACACAGGCCAGTGAAGCTTTCGAGTCGGGCTTTTTACTCAGTATGGCTACGGCAGCGTCGCTCTTCACCAGCGGATTCTGCGTGTACAGAGCACGATGATGTGCCAGTGCGGGATGCGCACTATGGCTGCTGCTCTTCAACACTTTTCGTTGCTTCACCTCAGAGGTCGTGGCCGCTGTAAGAGCAAAATTGTGTTTTAATGGAATTGTGATTGGATCGATAAACGAAAACAACAACATTATCGTATATTCAATTATGGATCAATTATGTAAACTGAGTTAGGTGAAGTTAAGTTGCATTTAATTAAAAAGGCATTCAAGGCACAGAGAAAGGGCGAAATACATTTTTTGGAAAATCATTTCAGAACAACTCCTTACTAACTTTCTATTGGTGACCAATGTGCTGTCATTTAAAGAAGAAACATCCGAGAATTTCGCCCACTTGCGTTTAAATCCTCAACTGTTAGGACCTCACTTGTGGACTGTGACTTATGGATAGTCTAACATCAAATAAAAGCGTTGTTCTATGAGTGTGCGAGTTCATTGGGCCAAGGGCAACTTTTAAAGCCCTTTTGAGCTATCCACTTTCATTCCTTTCCCTCTCTTCAAATCTCCTCTAACCCTACCTTCATGCCGTAACACTTCAACCTAAAGCTTGAATTTCATACAATATATCAGTTAATCTACAAAGGCAACTATGTTCTCATATAAATGAAAATATGTACATACATATGTGAACACTTGGCTCAATAAAGTAGTTACTTCTGCGCCTTTAACCATACATATATCAATATACAGACATATATTTTGCTTCATTCAACTTTGAAGCACGCTCGTTGAACGTTTCGTTTCGTTGCTTTATTTAAGCGTCTCATAGGGAAAATCTGAAAAACTTACGTCGTATACGCACCAACGGACGCCGCAGCACATTCATCAGATGTGGCTTATCGACCACAAGCTCAATTTGAGGCGGCGGCGGTAGCTGCAAGCAGAACGATACCAACAAACAATTACAAATTAAATGTGTAAGTTCACTTCCGTCTCCTCGCTGCCGCACGGAAACTTACGGTCTTTGTTATGGCATCTATCCACTCGCTGCAATTGCCAGGGCGAACGTCAGCACGTGGGGTCGAAACGCAAAGGTCGAGAGTGATTTTTCTTATTATTGTCATGGCCATGATGCAGCAATTTCTTAAAACAATTTACCTGACTTCCTGTTCAGACTTTGCCAGCATCCAGTAGACTTTCGAACGTTTTCTTCTGGAGCCCAGGGCAATTAGTTGCGAAACGCTACAGCCTTCCGGCAGTGGCGGACGACGCGGTATTTGTCCGGTCCAATGAGCAATGGCCAGCATTTCGGGCGCCTCTTTCACCAGTATTTTGCCAGCTGGCGATGATCTGCCGGGCTCCTGAAACGGTAGCAGAGTGGGAGTAGTGGATGTACTAATGTACTGTGAAAGTGAAGGTCACAATAATGATAGGAGCTACTTACCGTAAACCAAGCCATTGTGGAATCATCATAAAGCACCACCCATTCCTCGGACCAGCGGTTCCAGAGTAATTGCTCTAGAGCAACATAAATAATTATCGAATTATACGTATGGGAAATTTCTTATAAAAATTTTGAAGAACACTATTGATAGGTTTATAAGATTTCCTTGGGGGAAACAACGAAGGACAAAAATTAGGTAAAATTATAAAAAGGACACACTTCAAATCACATTTACAGAAATTACTCAAATCAATACATTCAAGCATACACGAAAAAACACATTTTAAAAGCGCCAAATATGAATATTGTTCAATATCTTGGCAATTGTTGGGATTTCTTAATTTGTAGATCTATTTGTAGATTCAGCTAGTGCTTTTCAATCAACGTAAACAAAGGAAAAATTGAGTATGAGATTGATTGGTAAAAATGATGAGCAAATCAAAAATAACTGCAACAATTGGAAACTAACTACCGTGAACACTACAGCATTAATTTAAATTACCTAAAGTCAATTGTTATTCATGTAAATTGATATGAACTTCAAATTAAATTAATTTATTAAGGGGTACTTATTATACATTATGGCTTAAATCTGATATTCTCACTATAATTTAACAATAAATAAATAAATAATTTAAATTTATAAAGTTCATAATCTGTATATTTGTACAGCTCACTGACATTTTTTCGAACATTATATCAAAGAAATCTAAATCTTGTAATAGTCAATGATGAACTTCATCGTTCATCGTCTTGGGCCCCCACTATGAATCCAAAAGAAACAATAAACACTGTTCAATTAGTTCAATTAGTGGACAATTTAAGTTACGAGAAGCCTCCGCCGCCCACATGTGCGCTCCTTTGGCACACTGGAACACTTGAAAATTTAAATGCGCTTACATATGTAATCTACACCATCATTGTCATTAGCAGCAGCGTCATTATCGTCATAGGTGCCATTACCAGCAACGTCGTTTTACCCCACCGGGCTGCCACTCGGCACGCTCTGCTGTGCGAATGCGATAGAATTTGTCGCGTTGTCTGTCTGTGGGTGCGGCGGCAGCAGGCGCAGGAATTGCTGCGTCATGTCAGTGTGAATTGCACTTATGCTGATTTAGCAAATTGTCGCAAAATCCTGCGAAATTGTGTATGAGAAAATAAACGTGATGGGCCACTTTAGAGCAGGGACGCCAACGCATGCGGGTAGGCGCTTTGCTGGCGCATTTCATTCAATGTGCTGGCAAAGAATTCGCGGCGAGTGTGAGCCAAAGCATTGCTTTGAAGTGCGATACACCGGAACCGGTACATCGCGGCATTTATACGTACGAGGGCATCCGAATGGGAAATATTTGACGTTTCGCCGCCTTCAGCGGACAATCTCGGCTCAATGAGTTGTATAAAAAGCACAATTGATAAGTAGAAATAGACAAGAACTTCACAGCACAGCACACAATAGACAGACAACTTCACAGTATGCGTATTGGGCTTTTCTGGAGCATACCAAGTTGAAATAGAAGGCAAAAACGCTGCGATGATGCATTTGTCAAAGGCTTTAAATAATACCTAATTCCCATTAGTTTAGTTTTGCTGCTGTTTACGCCGTTAATAAAGTCACATTTCTCAGATACTTAGTGGCGCCCTGAGAACCGATCAAACGAAATATCTCGTTGCATTTTTACTGATTTCAAATTTTATATTCTAATGTAAGTCGCAAGAAATTCATGCTACTATAACAGTTGCACGGTGGACTCAAATGAATAAGTCAATTGAATTAATACATTTTTATATTAATTTTGCGGCCGCCTTGGCGGAGCGTTTAATGCGGTGGGCTACAAATTTAAAGGTTTTGAATTGTGACTAAACCGACACCAAATACTTTTAATGCCTAAACAGGTTGCCAAAAACTAAATTAAACTTTTGAAAAGTAATTAAAATAATTATTAAATTAAAATTTATTAAAGTATCTCCCACTCAAGGAAAATTCATTTTCGTACTTATTTCGCAATCTAGTCATATTATATAATGACCGCTACTTACTTTTATAACGTAGGAGATAGCCTCCTTTTATTTGTTTTCCAACCGTGCCTACAAAGAGAAATGAAAAAGTGAAAAGCAAGTTACAAACCCAATCACATTACATTCGAGTTGCATTTAAATGATGAACAGATACTTGAGACTTGTCAAGTCCAGCAGTTGGAGTTGGCAAACATCAAGCAGTTCGCCACCGAGCAATTATCTGGTACATAGATGCAGCAAATTTGTGTCTTTCGCACTTGACGTACTCCACCTATCTCCGCGCTCCCCTCACCAACAAACCCAATGTCGGCAGCTGCATCAAGGGGCGACCTATTTCGATTCAATTAACACGAGGAGCCATAATAAATGTATCTATCTTGTGTGCAAGCATCGCTTACAGCACTAACAAATTGCGGTTACGCTCGCTTCCTTTCACCAGATCCAATCAACCATGTTGCCGCCGTGTCGCTGCTACAGCGAGGCTTTGCAGAATCGTTGGCGGCAAGCTACCAAGGCAACTGCAATGTGGACGACACACAGATGAGTGCAGTTGCAGAGCGTGTGCAGAATTATCCGGCACTCCATCTTCGGCCCACTTCAACTATGGGATTTAGCAACATAGTCCAAAGTCATTTGCGGTGAATTTATCTACCAATAATTACAAATGCATTGATAAATGCGCCTCCTTCCCCACCCACGCCCGCTCACATGCCAGCGTGTAGGCACACACTTGCAGCTGGAAGTATGTGCATGCGTTGAGGCGAAAGGCGACGAAACGTTGTCCTCTGTACATGCTAAAGCGTTCCTGCGGTGATTCAGTTCTTCATTTTATTTACTACCAAACAGTTGGTATCATTGCATTCATATTCGTCTGGCCCGCTAGCTAACTGGCTGGCCCACTGTCTGCCTCCACCCTCTTGCATGTCAGCGTCCACGACAACTGTCACCAGTCATTCTCACAGCACGCAAGCCACTCTATCTAACCCGCTCGCCGCCCCCTCGCCACTGCGTCCCATGCTCCGTAGGTGTGTGTACGTACGCACATGCCACACATACACACTCCCGCTCGCCTGTGTGAGTGATTCAACTGCAGACAGATTACAAGTGTCGCTGCAACACCGAAGGACGCTGGGGAAATGCTGATGCTGAAGAAAACTGCAACTAAAACATCTTCATGGCACTCGGCTACAATGCCAAACGAACATTTACACAGGCACACATATGCACATGCAGTCGCTCATGCCCAAGTACAAGTACGAAGGCGTGTGAAATGGCGGTTGCGGAGCACTGCGACAGTTTTGCGTTTCCTCCATGTGAGGATGCCAGCATATAATATATGGTGAACGAGTAGAAAAATAAATCTGCAACAGGAACTTTCACTTCTGAATCGACCTCAACGCGACCAGGCCACAATCAGGGAGTCATCAAGTTAGTGTTTGCAAGCCCAGAGAGTATTCTATATTTTAATATATACGTACCCGTACATAACATATAAACAAATGAGTAAACTATGTCATTGTTTTCATTCAATGCCACTAATTGCCGACACATTTCAGCAACTTTGAAGCCAAAGAGAAGATCAGCGCCAACAAAAAGCTTCTGAAGGGCTCGGATGCAGCGCAAAATTGGAGCATAAGGCAAAATAGTCTTCCTTCTTCTAAACGGTGTGAGAAGGTTAGGCGTTTTTGCGTGCTATATAGTTGGTTTCGCGATCCTATATCTTTTTTTGTATAAAGTTTGTAAGTTTAGTTGTACAGTGTCCAAAAAATTATCGGTCGACTTAAACTACGCGGGTAATTACTTTCGCCGAAATATTTTTTTAGGTTGGCTGGACTGTTACAGACATCCATGTCAAATTTCTGGTCATAAATGTCATTAACGTTTGAGTTACGCTTTTTTGTACGACACAAAAAGGTGAATTTTTCGATTTTTACAACTTTTGGTTCTTGCACTACGATAATACCCCATCTCACACTGCACTCGTTGTTCGTGACCATTTCGCCAAAAATTCGACCCATATCGTTCCGCAACTCCCGTATTCGCCTGATTTAGCGCCATGCGACTTATGGCTATTCGCTAAACTCAAAATACTGCTCCGGGGCATCATTTTGAGTAGATTGAGAAGATAAAACCCGAATCGAAGAAAGTGTTGAAGGCTATTCCCGAAAATTACTATTTGGGATGCTTCGAGGACTGGAAAAAACGCTGGCATAAGTACAATGCATCGAAGCGGGAGTACTGTGAAGGCAATGAAATAGATTTAGAAGAAGTAGTATATAGTCAGTACCATGAAGCTTACAGATTAGATGAGGAATTCTGCGCGTTGCCAAATCTTGGTCTATCTACCCACCTGCGGATGTTCGGTAAATTGTATAGAAGGAAAGCATAACTCTTTAGAATGAACAAATGTCGTACAGGGACTAACAAAACTGTCAATGGGTTGACAGGCTTTGGGTACAGGAGTGGAGTCAGAGCCAATGTACATGGGGCAATAGAAATTAGGCAGCTGTAGAACTTGTGAGTGATTGTTACCTGGTCCACAAATAAGGTAATAGAACTCTTTGGCAAGTTTGTGAGAAGGGAGCTTCGACTGATGGTCGGACTTAAGTCGGGATCCATCATCAGCAAATCATCGAAACTAAATGGAGATGACATAGAGCACTGAAAATGTTGTCTGTGTGTGTCGCGTCTTTCCGAGGATAAGATGACGTACGTTGGGTTATCAATGAATAAGGTATTCCTCACCATTATGTCATGGATTGATTTTCGTAAGAAAGTCCAGGTGCTATTCTCCATTCTGTTCATTACAACTGGCTTCTTTTTGTAAATGTTTGAGGAACTATCCCTTCAAAAACTGTTTCTTGCTTCCCCAACTTTCACATAAAATGTATTAGGTATGTATCAAGTCAGTAATTACGCATGAGCAAGTCAACGAAACACGATAACTAATTAAAAAATTCATGGATGGAATTTACATTTTCTTTCCTCTCTCAAAATGTTCTCTTACTACAAAAATTTTGTTGTTGGTATGGTTGGTATTGGTTCTTATGTTGATTTTAAAACTGCAAAACTGTTTTCAAACAACATTTTGAAAGTTTTCTAAATAATTGAGGGTATTTATTGTTTTGTAAACCAAATTCGGATTGTTAAAAATTTCCGACTAGCTAAGCTTTTCTATTTTCTAAAAATCCCAATAACTGAGAATGTATTTCAAACTGAACGAAACCAAAGAGCAATTTCAGTTCAAATTGTAATATCAAACGTTCAAAAAGTTTAGTTGTTAATTAAACAAATGTAAAAACCCACAATGGAAACGATCCAAGATCTCTTTAAGAAAACGTCGAGTATTACTTGATTATTCAAGTGTACGACACTTGCAATATTCAAGTGCCACCATCGAGCTGTGTGTGGGCAGTGATCAATTTTAGAATGGCCGGACTTCAGGCAACAAAGACGACCGGGAGTGGCTGCATGATTGCCAGCAAACGCCATTCTGATCTACTGCATTTGATGCAAGTTCACATAGCAGACATCCCCATTCACACCGACATCCATCCGAAGACTCACACACGCACTTGCACGCATACAGGCAAGCAAATCACTTTCACTTGCAGCACCGCTGAGACGGCGTTGTGCTGTGGCTGCACTTTAAATGCATACAGGATAAGGCAAGTGCTTCTCGGCTCGACGACCATCTTAATGGAAAACACATACACATGAAACCGTTTACGGTATATGCACAGATAGACTGTGTACTATGTACTGTGCACATTCACAGGGACGTGCTCACATAGGCACACAAACGCACACCGACACAGGTTTCAGCGCCGTCGTCTATGGATTCATTGAGAAAAATAAAGCTTCTGAAATGGCAACTGACGGAGGGACGACAGCAAACGTGAAACACGCCTTTGGGTGGGGTAGCTGTAGAAGTGTTTGGCTCTACATAGATCGCAGATACATACATATACACATAGCACACACAGACCCATTGCCTGTTGGCCTTTCGTGTGGGGTAGAATTTTAGTTGTTTGCTTGTTCCACTGTACAACACAATTCATACAAATCGTACTGCTCACACAACCTATGCCATCGTTTCTTCCCACTACCCATCCCCATGGCCCAGCCCCACATTCCCGTTGTTGGCACGTACTCGTACTCACCCGTTGGTTGTTGTGTATTCACTGAATTTCGTGGCTTCACTTTGGAACACATGGAGAACATGTTTGGCAGCTTTGGTGTCTTCTTTCAGGCGTTTTTACGTTATATTTTGCGTTTTTCGCTTTGGCGATATTTTCGTCTGCTTTTATAATCTGCGCCCGAGTTATCCTTTTTATTAAATAAACGAAATTGATGGCTTGTCCGCAATCGGATTCAGAGAGGAGTTTGTTCGTTGCGGCAATTGTGCGCCTTCCTTGTCGAACACTTTTTATATTTTCCTGGCTATTTACGCGTGCAGGTGATGTCACTGAAGGCCGCCGTGTCCGCGCGCGTTCAAATGCACTTCGAAACGGATGTTCACAGCTTCAACGCGCCAAATCTTCATTTGTTTTAGGGCATACAGAAGCACTCCAAACTACCGCACCTGCAGCGGAATTAAAAGCGAGGAAACCGGACACACACTGCGATGCGAATGCGAAGCGTCAGACGTCAGACATTACGCGTCAGGTGCTGAGAAGCGCATTGAGCGAAACGTAAACGGAAGCTGACAGATGATGCGGGCGTCGATTTAACGCGGACAGTTGAGGAGCGCGTTGCTGAAGAACTGTCGACGCGCAGTCTTATCACTGCCACCAGCACAGGAACACTAACGCAGACGGTGGCGACGAAGATGGCAATGGCGTTGGTGTAGGCACCGCTGATGCTACTGCTGTTGCTGTTGCTGACACTTTGGCTGTCTTTCGTAGAGTGCCGAAAGCACGGCGACGCCTTTTCTGCAAAACTGTGTATTTGTTATTCTTGTTGTTGGCCTTCCTCCACTGCTCCACTGTCGCTCTTCTTTGTTATTACGCTGGCTGTTGTTGTTTGTATTCCCAACCGATGTGCGCCGATTAAAGGCTTCGCCCTCACGTCGTTTTCGTTAGTGTTGCTGTTATTATGGTTTTTGTTGTTGTTATTGAGTGAGCGCCGCCTGCCCCGCTGTCACAGCTAATACTGACTGCTAGTAGCTGCCGTCATGCCCAAAGTCACAGTCGTAGACGCCACACAAATTGTTCTCTTCAGTTGATGCTGGGTGGGTCTGGTAGGTGGCTGGTTGCTGGTTCTTGGTTACTGATTTTTCAGTTGGAGGGAGTGATGAAGTGTGATATTGCGGAAAAGTTTTAATTTGATTTTCGCTTTGTTCCTGCCGCGTCCCGCGCCTTCCGCTGTGTTTAGTTGGTTCAACTAACTATTTTGCTTTTGCTGTCCGAGAGCAACCACAACATTTTCTTGTTCTCGTTCTTCGTCCTCCAGTTGTTGTTGTGTGGAGTCCGAGTTGTTTAATTTTCCGCTTGCTGGCGGCAATTCAGCATGAACTTTTTCTAATGGCTTTCGGGCTCGGGCAGCACACAGTGCGACAGTGGCATACAATTAAAAACCACTGGCGGCAGGCTTGACAGCTTGACTGACAGACAGACAGACGCACTTTTCTCCGTCCGCTACACGGTGTTCGCACCTCAACTTGTGCTAACGACCAAAACTCAACTGGCGAACCAGTGAACAGCAGCCAGCCAGCAGCCTCTCGTTCGTGCCTCTGCGCTTAACAGCCGAGCGGGCGAGAATCGTCGCACCCTCTCCCCTCCTGAGGCTGCTTGCTTGCACCTCAGCGGCCTGCTGCCGCAACGCAACAACAGTGGCCAGCAACACAACAACTCGTCCATCAACAACAGCAGATCCCGCCTGCGATGTTGCTGTCGCTCTTGTTGTTGGTGCTGGCGCTGGTTCTGGGTACGTGTGCTATCGCTTTGGCGTCTTCGAAACGTTCGCTTCTATTCCTCTTGGTGTCCACCTCCCAATCCATTCATTTATCTGCCCATTTCTATCACTAGTCCGTCCGTCTGTCTGTCTGTCCGTCTGCATGTCGGCCAGCCATCGACTCTGCGTCAGTCAGCCGTTCAGTCGACCATCAGAGCTTTTGTGTTTCGGCTACCACATGCTGTCACGCTACTGTCCGCACTCAGTGCAGCAACAACAATTCCTACCGCAAACACATACACAACAATGCAAAACAACAAATGCAGCGCTTGCATAACGCCGCTCGCCTCATTAGACGATGTGCGTCCTTTAATGTCCTCTTAGTTCGGCGGCAACGACCCGAAAACATCTGATGACAGCCAGCGTCCTGTCGCTGCTGTGGCCGCTGCCACTTGCACTGTTCTTGTTGTTTTACTGCTTTGGGTACGTTTGTGCCAAGCGGACGCGTTTCCTGCCATGCTTTTATGATAAGGATGTCCTTTGGCTGCCTATGTGCCTCGCCGCCTACGACACACACACGAACGCATACTTATCCCAGCGTACATTGCGCCGCAGCCGCATGTGAACGAATCGCAACGGAACGCCGCGCTGCGGAATCCGCTTCAATTGGAAACACTTCAGAATGAAATTGCGAAAGCTGTCGGAAAAGTATCGGAGCTTTTTGACCCTCCTTTTGCCCGTCTTTGAGCGAACATGAAAGTAGGTTACACACGCCCACACGCCATTGCAGACATGTGTTGTTTTTGTGCTTATCGCCTGCCCTATTACCTTCTGCTGTTTGTTCCATTGTCGGTTATCGCCGCTTTCGTTCGTAATAGTTGGTGTTGTTGTTGTTATCACTTTGTGTTTGTTTTATGTTTGTTCTTGTTTTTATGCTATTGTTGCCATCCGTGTTCGCTGTGAACGCTGTTCGCATTAATAATTACAATAACTGCTATTGGTCGAACTTTAATTTGGTAATTCATATTTTATGGCTTCGTTGTATGGCTCAAATGTAATGAAACGGATGAATAGTTTTGCTTGATTTTTATGCACACCCTGCACACGTTTGATTGGTGCGCAGCGGCCACGTAAACGTACATTTTTACAAAGTGATGCAAAATTTGTATTATTCGTAATTTCCTTGGTTCCAATTATGCGTGAGAACTTTTCGGTATGGGCATAGTATTATTATACTATGGGTATGGGTTTTTGGAGACCACAAAACTTAATCCTTTTATGACTAATGATACATTTGTATCCCGTTTAAAATTTTTACGTTCTTATTTCCATTTTCAGTCACAGTTTCGACTTCTTAAAAAAGAAAATAAGGGTGGTAAAACGGTTGCGAGTTTCTTGGAATTTCCATACTTAAATAAATTTCCGAAAAAATTACATCAATACAATTCATAAAAATTAATTCACATATAAACGAAAAGCATTAAGTGGATGTATGGCAGAACATCGGGAAACATAATTCAGAAAGATAAAAATAAAACCCAGAGAAGACCAATTCCAGACAAGGCCGAAATACTTCTGATTGCGTAGGTGCTATTTCCTATTCGAAGCGCATAGATTAGATAGACTGACGACATACATACATAATGATACACAATCATTTTAAACAATTGAAAGCCAGTGTTCCCAGCAACTGATGTTTGCTTACTACTATTACTGAATGAATAAAAAACAACAACCGATAATTAAACAAATTCGGAACAGCACTTTTTAACTTAGACTAGGACTATAACGTGCACTTAGTAGTAGTCTTAGTTAGTTAATTTTTACCTTAAGTCAGAGTTATTTGTGGATTTTATTATTTGTGTTATATAGAAGAATATATAGTTTGCGTTCCACAGAATTTCATAATTTCAATAAAAATGACTTAATCTGTTTTCCGGAAGGTATTTAATGCAGAAAAGGAAATAAAAACTTACGGAAGAATTGTTTATGATTGAACAGAACTTATTGATTTAAAAGGAAAAAAAAAAGAGGGACGAATAAAATCGAATTTAATTTGAGACACACATTTGTTTGTTAACGCAGAGATTAGTCAGTTTTGATAATCTTACAAATATTTCACTACATCATTTATTGAAAAGCAATTAGACTTCTGAGGTTTCGTTACAATAAATAATTCTTAAATCCTCCAAAAACGTAACAGCGAGCATGTTCTCAACCATGCAACTAAATTTAGGGTACCTTCAATTTTATTTCTACAAAGCCAATGGCGCGCAACCAAACCTAATACGAATTCAAAGCAAAGGATAATGTATGGCAGCCAACTCTTGCACACACACACACATTCAAACTTTCACATGAGCATAATGTATAGAAAAAATGATGACTACACAAGTACATAGCAGAAATGCTTTAGCTAAAATTCAATGCCGCGTACCATAAAGTGGGAGCGTACTTTTTTACAGCGACAATATGTATTTTCTGTAAGTTCTTTTGTAAGTGTGTACAACGCATGTATGAAAAGCTATCTGCTTTGGCATTAACTGGAATGGAAGCATATGCGAAAACATCTGCCTTTGCTGGCTGCTCCAATACCGTCTTCGAGAGCGGTTTTTAATTACACAGCGAAGCGAAAACTTCCAATTTGAGTTGTTTCTACGTGCTATGAGCGCTCATACGTACATGTGCGTACATATTTGTGGTGCTAGTTTGTTTGTGAAAAGATTCCTTTTTTTAATTTGTTGCTTTCGCTTTTTTCAATATTATTTTTTTGGTAGTTACCTTCGTGTTTCGTGTAGCTGTAGTGCGGCACACACAGCTGTGAGTATGCATTTCATATCGACCTATCCTGACCCTGACATAGTTTTCATTGTTGCTCCCAGCGAGCAGCTGCGCCGAGTGCGCCAAATCGAGCAGGAAGCAAAAATGTGGCACACTCAGCTGCTGCACCGTCTGCACCGCCTACTCAACCACCCACCCATGTACAACCGCATTCTAACGCACCATTTCATCATCTCGGCCCCACATGCTGCGAGACGTGCGCCATTGCATAGACACAACGCGTCGCACCCAGCCCATGCACACGTCGTACCTATAGATGTGTTTGTATTGTAAATAGAGTGCAAACACATTTTTCAAGGTAATGAATTTCAAATAACACGCGCACTTTGAAGCGTCTCTCCTTTTGCACTAATGGAATAACTTGAAATCAAAGAAAACATTCCTAATTGCTGTCCCTGCCAGTCGCACGGCCGCTCAAAAGCCTTTGCCTTTGTTGGCCGCTTCGGCACTGCCTACACGAACGTAAAGCAGCAGGTTCCATTGCACAATGCAACGCTTTCATAAAATCAATGCAAAATATTCGTGACCTCAAGGCGAAACTCGACTTGGCTGCCTTGAATATAATACTTTATTTTAACGCTAGTAGACGGAATGTTGCGAGAATTTTCGTATGCAAATGATACCAATGATTTCAAATAAGACCGTAAACAATTCGCTGATGAAAATACGACAAAGGATCTTCAGTTGTAATGTCGGAGACAATTTTAACTAAACATCTTACAAACCAAAAACTCAAAATTGCCTACCCACCTACCTTCTATGTATGCTCTATTATACAAAGTATAATTTTGTACGCAATAACTTCTCAAAAAACTCCCCATTGGTTACGTTCTGCTATAACCCACGTTTAGCTTTGCTCAATTAATGTTGCGTCTTAGTCATGTATTTAGTAACTTTATGAGACTTTATTGTTTTTATTTGTATTTGTAATTAATTTAAGGCTTCTACGTACGAAAATTATGAACAACAATTTCGCTTGAGTGTACAAGGTACATGGATTGTACGTTTCACATTACACTAGTATTGTATATATTGTATGCAATCTATATGTATGCGTATAGAGTGGAATTTTTGGGAACAATAATATTAAATGTAATAGTACATAATACTAACTTTTGAAAAACGCTTTATATGTGCTCAATTAATGGTAATTTCTCAATTTTCCAGTGCGGAGCGCAACAAGCTCTCGCGATACTTTGCTTTGTTCTCAGACAGACGTTCCAACAGCGTTATGCGCTTACGAGGTGTGGGCGGCGGCGAACTTGCCTTTGGAATCGACGGCGGCGGCGACACTGTACTGCAGTCGACGACGTTAGTCAAAGCCTCGTTCGACCGCGCATTGTTATGCAAAGAGGAGTCCACCTTCTCCAGCAGCCAACTCAGCGTGCTGTGTTGCAGCGCTAGGCACGGTTTAATCTTGAACACCGGCGTTGAACGCTTAGAGACCTTCTCCAAAAATGTGTCATCCAGCAACGTCGACTTGAGGCGCGCTGCCTCCAGTTCGCTAGCCTCAATGACGGGCACTGGTTGCATGTCGGCACGATTCGTCGAAATCAGACGTGGTCGCATTTGTGGGCGTTCTGTCGGTAATTCGGGCTGTGTGGCTGAGGCTGCCAGACCCCGACTCACTAACGAAAGAGTTAAACGCTGCGCGGATCCTCTAATGTGTTCCAGGCGTGATGGTTCCACCAACGGCTCATGGTCATCGGCACCAGCGTTCATATTATCATTGCACAGCGTATATCGCCGCTTTAAAGTGCGCACCAACTCGCTCGGCCCCACCGCACCAGCTTCTTTCTCCAGCAAATTGGAAAGGTCGTACACAAAGTCCTTGTTAACTGGCTTAATGCGGTTCCGAATAGGGCGCTTTTGCAGTGCCTTTCCGTTACTGCCTTCTGGCTGTAAATGCGATCGCTTCAACTTCTGTCGTGTCATCTTGCCAGCGGTACCGCTCCCTTCACTACTACCACCTGAGATCAGTTTTCTTCGCCTGGCGCGTTTCTCGTATGTCTTTGCGTTCATTGGCTCTCCCGTTGATGTGACGCTCGTCGCTAGAGTGTCCTGCTCGTCAGGCAATAGCACTATGTCGCTGTCCACATCATCTTTGGAGTAGTTCACCTCATGTACAGACACAAACTCGGTGGACATTGCCTCTCGCTCGCCCTTCATTTTGTGAACGTACCCCAAGTGGTTCACGATGTCGTAGCGCCGAAAGGCGCGATACTCGCACAAAGTACAGCCGAAACGTTGTGCGCGATAGTGAAACATGGATATGTGGCGGCGCAGGTTGCTCAGCGCGTTGAACTGCTTGTTGCAGATCTTGCAGCGGCATGACAACCGCTTCTCAGCGTGCACAATGCGAAACCGGCGCCGCGGTTTCTTGCCATCTGCCGCCGAAGTAGGTGTTTCGTCCTTTACTTCTTCTTCTATCTCAGTTGCCACAGCCACCTGAATTACAGTGGCGATCGCTGCCGGTTCTTTTAAAATAGCAGGTTTGATGTCCGATACGTTTTCCTCCCCACAAACTTCATTCTTTACATTTGTACTTTTGTCCTCCTCCTCCGACTTCTCCGACAAATCTACTTCGTCCAGCGAAACAGTGCGCAGACCACCGCCAAATGTTTGCTTGCCCAAATTAGCAAACATCTTATTCAGCAACTCCGTGTCTGGGTCAGTGTCGGTGGCAGTCTTCTCTGACTTCACAGCTACAGTATTGCCACCAAACATCGGTAAGCTATCGACATCTGGTTGCAGCTTAATGCGCTTGTTCAGCGCTGCTCCACCATTTCCCATCAACAGTGAATTCCTCTCTATAGAAGCGTGCTTGACGCGACAATGCAACAAGTGCGTAGACAAGGCTGCACGTCGCTCAAACGACTTTCCGCAGTATAGGCAGGGCGACATGATTTTCTTTGGTGCTGCGCCATCACTGCCAATGCCACCAGCACCCATACTTCCAACCACATCCGGCGACGACTGCAGCCGCTTCAATTCTCGATTGGGTGCGGCTTTTAGCTGAAGCTGTTCCTCCTTTTGTTCCTCGTCCTCCTCGCCCAATTGGATACGTCGCTTTAATATGGATTCACGCATCATGCGAATACGATGCACAGATTTTCTGCGAAAACAATTGTAAACAAATTAATTTAATTAAATTACATTAAACTTTTTAACGTTCAACAAAGTTCTCAGTCTCCATTCGTCAATTATCTACACACATAAGTCGAAATAATACTATAATGTAAGTTTTACGTACTTGTGCTCAATGGCCAAATGTCGTATAACTTCGGCTGGTTGCGTAAACGTCATTGTACATGAAGGACATCGGAAAACGTAGGATGTCATATGTTTTTTCTGTATGTGTTGCTTCAGCATTTTTTCCGTCTGGAAAACACCTTTGCCTGCAATTATTTCATTAGGGAACTAATAATTTCCAATAGCTTTTTATAGGAAAAACCTACATGAGGACTTTTACAAAACTACTCTAGGGTTTTCTAAAATTGCGTAATCGCATAGGTTTAGACACTGTTTGTTTTTGTTAAACAAATGTTGCGAACGCAATATGTTGGAAATTTAAGCACAAACTTCGCGCCTATAATTAGCTTTATTTTTCTTTTTTAGCTATACAAACGCTGCTATTATTATAATGTATCGAAACTAATTCGAAAACATTTGCTTAAAAGAAGCTACGCATGCAAAAAGCATATGAAATATAAACCTGTACATTTTGCCCCAAATTATTTTCAAGCACTCCAATCAGTTGTACACATGAGCGTCATTTGCTCAATTCATTGGTAGATAGATACTAGATACCTCCAAATTCCCGGATATTTTAAATTGACCTTTTGCTACCAAGAAACAGCACAACACCTAATTTTCAAAAACAATCATTACGTAATCCATGCTGCCTCCATTTGGTTTGGACATCATTACAATAATTTAATTGGCGCCAGTTTTCGATTTTCAAGTAATAATCTATTAAAGCTTTGATGACTTTCGACTACGTGAGGCTTTTGCTCAACTTAGTCATTTTTTTCTTGGGTGCTTTTGTTTAACTTAGTCATTGTTCTTCAATAACACAAATGCATAGCACATATTATAGATTAAATGCAACAGAAAGAAAAACCCCGCTCACAGTTTTCACCCTCTGTTCCCGCTTACTCACATATGTCGCACAAAATGTGTCCATTTGATTGGTCAGGTCCATTTAAATTCTGCTCCTGCTGCTGCTCGCCGCTTTCTTCGCCATTTCCAACAACAGTAACAGCAGGTACATTCTTCTCTATTTGCCCGTTCATGTTGTGCCCTGCATTATGAACCCATTCTGTCTTCACATCATCCACCATATCAACGGTGCCATCCAACTGTAGAATACCTGGGGGACTGTGCGCACAATTAACCACGTCATTATTCAGGCTGCTTTCGCTGGTGTTCTTGCTCTTAAAACCGCTGTCTACACCATCGCCTTTCGGCACGGACGACATTGGTGTTTTGTTGTGTCCGTTACTCTATTGAGCAATTAAATTGTGATCATAAAGCACAAGAAATAATAATTACTCTTTAATTCTCATTGACTGTCTCTGCCAGACACTTACAGTGAATCCATTGAAATTCCCGTCTCCGCTGCGGCCATTGCTGCTCTCAACGCCGTCGACTGCGCCGCAGCAGTACACCCTTTTGTGGCTCATGAACTGCGCCAAACTGCGGAACATGTTGCGACACGCTCTACATTCGTAGATTAGACTGCACTCGTTCAGCAGCAACTGACGCACCTGTCGAACAACGAAGCAGATCGCATTAGGCACAATTTCCACCATTTGCAATACAGTGGAAACGCACAACGGACAATCAACTGTGACCCAGTTACACCAATGCACTTTCGCACGCCAACCCCCCTCAACGCTCAGCTGCGACGATCGTGCTCACTGCTAGTGCAGCAGCACACGAACCAGCATACTTACCTCGTCGGTGCCGCTGTCGTAGGCCCGTTTCGCCTCCTGGAATGCGCCAGTTTGATCTGTTCGCTGCGGCGGACGCAACAGGAAAATGTCCTCTTCCATTACCATCATCATACCACCCCCTGCGCCGGCCTCTGAACCCGCCATTTGTTCCGTATCGGAGCTGTAGTAATCGGATGTGCGCTTTCTCATGCTCGTAGCCAGCAGGTCACGTAGCCACTTCGACAGTATACACTTTTCTGCCTCTACCACTACCTCGGCTGCTGCTGCGCTGCTACGCTCCCTCTTGTTCTTCTGCCTACCGCCTCTAGCTTTTCCTTTCGATTTTTCTTACACAATCATCAACTGCTCGGCGGATTTTCCCAATTCCTCCCGAACACTCCACATCCAAAAATGCATCTCCGCTAAACTTCTTTAATTTGTATAAATAACACTTTTATCCCACTGATTTTTATCAAATTTAGATTCAACACATTTAAACGGAATTTATCGACAAAACAAAACTCTGCGAACTACAAAGCCGAAGACGGGAATTATTGTACTAAAACAGGGCTGCCAAAGTCGTGTGCGACAGTGTGCACCGCTGCCGATTAGAGATGCCACGCGTTATTCTTTCGACGGCTCGACAGCATTCGGCGAGATGTAATGAAAATATCTTAAATATACATATGTATATAACGATTCGTCATTCCAACAGATGTGCTGTGTTATCTAAATACATAAACATATCTACACATTAAACGTTCGCTTGTAAGGAGAAGACATCGAACTCATCATTCGTCAATATTAAAAATGGAAGACGAGCTATTAAGATTGAAGAGCGAAGTAAATTCTGTCAGCAAACAACGCCACACGTATATTAAATTCCGTTCATGGAGGAATTAGTGTAATTTTTCCTACATTTAATAGGTAAGAATAACTCTGCTTGTGAAGCAACACTTGTTGTGATATGTACTAGTTGTAATGAATACTAAATATTTCAACCCTACTTTTTGGAAAGTGGGAAAACTTATTTTGAATGTGTACACTGCGCACAAAACTATAGAAAATGTTTCAACCATGGAACTATATTGCAATATGTTCGCGATGTTAATTGAATCGACTAACATTAGTATGTACACTGGTGGCAATTCCCATAAACTCACTTTGAGCTGAGGTATGAAAAGTTTGGTGGGAGTAGAGGAGATGATTTGAAAAACAAATAAAGGTTGTAGTTTACATTTCCATAGTTTGCAGTAAGTAACGGCAGGTGTACCCTAATGCACTCTTTTATAGTTTGCGTGATCTTGCAAAACATTCAGAGCGACTAGTGTTTTCTCAGAGTTGAAATGCGGCAGCTCACATAAACTCAGCAATTTAAATTGATCAGTGAAACAAAAATATAAGTAATTTGAGGCAAGTTATGCCTTTATAAGCTGATTTAGTCGATTTTTCTACTATTAAAAAAGTAAAATTGTTATTTTATTCAGACCTGTGAAATTACGCGGATCTTATGGGAAAAACGTATGATATGACCGAAACACAAAAATTATCGTAAGGCAAAAACGTGTGATAATGGCATTGGAAATCAAAGAAAACCTGATGTCGATGAAGTTTGTTCGCAGAATCGATCTGTCTATAAAGCCCCGACATGTTCGACAAATTTTACAAAATTCAAACCGCGATGTTTACACTAAACGCCTTTAAAAACCCCCCTATGACTGTTGGTCTTAAACCCAAAAGAATGAAATTCGCGGAGAAGCTATTTAGAGACGTGAACAGTTGTAAACAGTTTTGTTTAGTGACAAAACGGTTAATTTTGGATAGTACTGACGGCTTTTAATACTTTTAGCTCGATAAGTTGGTTTAAAAGGAAGTCTGTATGAGCCGGACATTATCAGGTAGTGATATAATGGTTTGGGCCGGTATTGCCATGTATGGTACGACTTAACATGCGTGGGCTTCTGAAAAAATTATCTTCTACATTTACTTCGAACTTTTAAACGTAATGATAATAGAATAATCGGAAGAACTTTGTGGGCCTGAATTTATTTTTCAGCAGGATAATACTGCAATTCACATTTGTAGAAAAACAATGAACTTTTTCAAGGACAAAAATGTTAAAATTTTTGATTGGCCAGTTCGAAGTCTTGACTTAAATTACATCGAGCAACTTTGGGTTCTTGCTCGAGGTGTTTACGCAGAAGAACGGCAGTTTTATTCAAAGATTGACTTTAAAAAAGTGATTGAATAGGTTTAGGGCTGGCAAACCAGCACACACTTTTCAGAATCTTATTTTATGAGTGCTTAAAATATCTTAAACCGTAATGGGAAATGGACAAATTATTTAAAAAAATTATTTAGAGTACCTTGAGCTATGAAAACATTTTAACTTTACGCAATTTTATATTTTTTTTGTACTGAGTTTATGTGAATTGCCACCTCAAATTATGCCATTTTTATGAAAACAATAAATAAATT
The DNA here is from genome assembly GCA_964056695.1 of Melieria picta. Classification (NCBI taxonomy): domain Eukaryota; kingdom Metazoa; phylum Arthropoda; class Insecta; order Diptera; family Ulidiidae; genus Melieria; species Melieria picta. Next base: position 101,305,707 of record OZ057398.1, on the reverse strand, counting down.
GGTAGAACAGTTAATTAATTGCGATTTCTTCTATTAGTTCTTATGGACTATATTTTCCAATAAATATTTCAGTAAAACAATTTTAACTGAATCGATTTTTTAAGGGAAATGTAACAAAATCCAAGCAGATTTAGGTGAGTTTATTGGAATTGCCACCAGTGTATCTCGATTAATGTGTCTCTATTAATTGACAAAACAGTTTATATACAAATACCCAGAAACTACAAGTTTAAAAATTCTGAAGTGCCGAATGAAATTATTTACGTTTTTTATATATTATGAACATTTTATACTTCGCGGAACTTCTTATAATTTCGTGGAAAAGTTATTTTATTAAAGGCAACATTTTATTAAAGGCATCGAAACAATGTTTCAAATATCGTTTTTCACTAAATCTAATTCAACTTTTAGAATTTCAGACCAAGAATTTGTTTATTTGTTTAATACATACGTGTTTACATACACCTCAAGGGTAAATTAAACTTTATAATTTCCATTTTATTATTCAGTTCATAATATTTTGGAGTAGTTTTAGTAGGTATATAGGTTCGAGCTTCCACCGTAGTCAACACCAAAAATCGAATAATTGTATTCCCTTCGTACTGCAGTTGTCTCAGGAGGAACTGGCAAAATCAAATAGTAAAATAACTGTATTTGCAAAGTAAGAAACTGTTCACTGTTTGTTGCTAACAGAATCGAGAATAATGGATTCACAATGTGTGCACTCCTACGTACGCAGCGAGCAATCTTAACATCGAGCTTTTAAAACATGTGACATTGTTTATCCTAATTTCCGCCTACCATTTGGTTAGGAGGAGTTAGTGCAACTCGATGTCAGCTAAAATTATTTAGACTTACCGTCGAATCAAAGGCAGACCAGTATCTGTCATTAAATGAATCATAGCTCTAATATGACCGTCACACAATAGTTGCATCACAATATTATTAATATTATTAACACAATGTCAGAAGATCCTCAACATCAACGACAATAAAACAAGCGTTTGAGGAATTTGTAAATTTTATTATTTTTTATTCATTTACATTTTCAAGCGTGTACACAAATCATTGTAGGTGGAGATGTGTCACTTGCGTGAGACGATTCGACCAATGGCGCTTAGTGAGTTTACAAAAAAATATATTAATAGTACGAGTATCTGATTTAAAACCCGATTTTAAGCAGCAGGTATTTCTTTTAAAGCAGCGGTTTCAAACTAGAGTATTTCGTAATTCATTTCTTGTTTGTCGGCAGATTCATCTCTTGGGGAGAAAGCTTTTTTAAACATTTTGTCCTTATTAATGTATATTCTTCTTGTGAAAATTGGGGAAATGGTGGAAGTACAGAATTGCATTAATTCACGTACATATTGTGGAGTTGGTGTGGCACTAATCAAAATATATTGATTTCTGGTAATGGGGTATTTGTGTAACGCCGTGCTGCTGGACGCACTGTTGTTGGTAAGCCACAGTTGTTGTTCTTGTTCTTGTTGCAGATCAACAACTACTCGACATTCAGTTCAGCTAGCTTTCGTCTCAAGTCAACTTTTCTGCGAGAAACTCTGTTCATTTCTTTATTGATAACACAGGACAACAAAATCACACGTTTTTTGTTGCATGGAGTTTTTCTACTGTTTTTTACTAATTTAGGTGTTTTTTACTAATTTAGGTGTTTACTGATTTCGAATCTAGCCTCAAATTTTTTTTTCAGATTTTCAGATTTTCCTCTACTTTTTCCATATTTTCTATCGTAATTTCTAAGCCAATAAACCGGTTGACATGATTTTCACCTTGTTGCACTTACAACATCTCACGCCTTCTTTTCTGATATTAATAAATTTTATACATTCTAAATTGGCGTGGTAATAAGGTTTCAAAGTAGGAAAATATGGAATTTCAAGGCGTTTCTTCTGATGGCGAAAATTGTACAGATGTTTCGTAAATCAAGTTACGAGGTATATGAATATCTTAAGAAGAATCATCATGTCGATGGGATTATTGGTTTAGAAATTACAGTCGAAAACGTGAAAAAAGTCAAGGAAAATTCGAAAAAGTGACACGCCCATTTTTTATGAAAACTAGAGCTGTTACATATGTTTTTGAAAACAGCGTGGAAAAACTGTTCAGATTCATGTAAAAAACTTCATGCAACAGACATGCTGTTGTCCAGTGTAATTGTTTTTTGTTTATACATTTATTATTTTAGTCGTGTTTTGTTTTGCACGAAACTTTCGTCGTTTTCAAATACTTATGAGAATCTTTAATGACATTCTAACCTAAAAATACATCTTGAAATATAATTCATTTAAATGATCTTTTAGTATCTCTGCACACATGTACACATACTATACATATGTGTATATAGATAAATGTAAGTATATGTTTGTTTATTCATTTATTTGTTTTGGTTTCCATTTGTCCTCAATTAATTTATACGAAGAAGCACTTGACATGCCCAAGACATACATTTTTACCACTGTTGGCCGGCGTTTTGGAAAATTGTGCTGCTAGTAGTATTTCCCTTTCAGCTGCGCCCAATAAATTGTATATAAATTGCAATTTTAAGCCGGCATTGCTACTTATTGTTACGTGTACAGTAGTTTAAGGTTAAGGTTAAGGTAATGAGTTTAAACTTAGTAAGGCACTAGTTACACGTTAATCTGTATGGTAGATTGCGAGTGTCACACGGCCTGAATACTCGACTGCTTGTCTCAATTGTGTCCGCGCAGATTTGGATCAATGCGCCAAGACCGCGGCTCCGATCGACCAGTCTGATGCGGGGTCCAGTGCTGGGTTATGGCGGTGGGTGCGACTTTAACGTGTAACTACTGACTACAGTAAATACATACGTATGCAAATATATACATATGTATGTGAGACACGTACATATGTATGTGTAGCACATATTTTATTTTCACTTTTATTTTCATTTTAATCGTTTCAGCTTTTCTCATGCGTTTTAATGTCTTTCTAAACAATCCTCGCGCCGTTCTATACTGATTGCTATTTGCGTTTTGCCTTCTTGTCTTTTGCTAGTATAGCTTAAACTAGCGAACAGTTTTCGGTTTTCTTATATTTCACTTAATAAAGTTTAATTCAGTATTTTGATTTTGATTTACTCATCTGCAGGTTTAGCGGTTTCGGTTGCATCTCTTTGTGTCAAGCGTTTGTTTTCTGTTTTCTGTATGTCCCAACATCGATCCCCGTCAGTCCATTCATCAGTGCTCAACTACTAATACTAATGCTTCTTAACCCTAACGCGATTGGGGCCCAGCGATAGAAGCAAAACAGTGGAATATAATAAAAGGCAGTGCAACGAAAAAACCGCCAAATGCAGTTGAAGATTTGTCAAGGCCAAACTCGTGCACCAGAGTTATTCTAGCGTGGTATTGCAGGTTGGTATCTTTACCCAATTTGTCGTCATTATGACTAATTTTAATAAGATTCTTCGTTAAGGGAACTAGGAATTTGCGAGGACCCCAATTCAATACGCTTTTCTGTCCCGTATTTCAAAGCAAACACACGACAAACAGTTTTACAATTACAAATATTTGCACTGCCTCAGCTATGGGCTTCCGATTTATTGAAATCTTACACTTTGGTTATTGTTATGAAATGAAAACTCAGACACTACGTCAGTTACTCAGCTCTTATCGGCTATGATTTCATTTATAATTTTTGGAATGTTTTCTTTTTTGTTAATTTAATATCTTTTCTTAGTTTTGGTGGGCGTGTGTGTGTGTGTGTGTTGGAGTTTTGGCTTTTTTTGGTGTCCAACAAAGAAATTTTCATACATTTGCTCAAAATAACTCTTTCTTTGTTCGGTTTCGATTGATGTTTGTTTTTGTTGTCGGTCGTGTGGTGTGGTGGGGGCGTAAGACCTCGGAAGTTGTGTGTCAGTGTTGTGTGTAAATGTGACCATTTGAAATAGCATAGCGCATTAGCCTTAATTCTACAGCCAAACCTAATGAACGTACATCTAATTATCGCTACTTATAATGATTGGATCAAAATCCCACGGCTTCTTCATTTTCTTTACTTAGCTTTACTATTATTCTTTTTGCCTTTAAACAAAATCGGTATTGGTTAATGGTAACTGGTATCGAAATCGGAATCAAAATCAGTTTCGAATCGAATGGGAACAGAGAAATAGACACAAACATCTTACAGTTCTGCGCATTGCGAGTACCTACACAATGTGACTATGTAGTGTAGAGTAGCTGATAGGTTGCTAGGTTTTATGCATAACCTATAAATATATAAGGTATATAGCATATTTTTGTTCATTATTCATTATTCGGACTTTAGTTTTGGTTGGTTATAAGTGTTGTATGGATTGGATTTTGTCTAAATACAGGTATGCAGTTGTAGTTGTTGTTATTATTATCCACTAATTTACGTCATCTGCTCTACGAGTATATGTGTTATTGCAATTCAATAATGCTGTATGATTGGATTAACGGTTTAGTTTTGCAACTACTTTGTTGGATGGTGTTTGTGTTTGTTCTTAGCTACTGAAAAATTACTTTTCAATTAATCAGTGACTCGTTTATTACTACAATCAATTAGACTGGCTCAAAGTTCTACTTCTCCAGACTACGGTTACGTTTGAAGTGAATGCAGATGACGATTGACGGTTATAGGTCTTAGGGTAGCACATTGGGGTTTTGGACGCACGAGTGCTCGTATAAAAATCCTTGAGCCACGGACAATTAAGAAACAAATTATCTTATGGCATTTTTACTGACTGACATTTTTATATACAAATTCAATTTGACGCGCCATATCAGAACGACAGGAGTGGCGGGATTAGGATGGATTGATTTGGATTCTGGTAGGCTTGTACTGATGACATCTAATGCTCCTTCTACGCATATGGTGTACATATGTACATATATACTTCTATGTATGTATGTACATGTCTACGGTATGGCAGCATTAATGTGAGTTGAGAATTAAATACAAAATGGTGTACGTGTGGCTGTGTATATGACAGTGTCAGACTAACGAACGGTTCCTATGAACGGAGTGCAATCTACGAAATACATACATCTGCATCTTCAATATAGAAATAGATAATTTTATTATATGTGATTAAAGTGAGTTTCGGCAGTTGTAATTTTCATTGTTTAATTGGAAGTGAACTAAAAGTTGAACTGTGAGCGTTACGATTTTTACACGATGTTGTTGTACTTTGTAAATATACTTGATGCAGTTGCATATGTAAATGTAAATTTTGCATACGCTATGTGTGGGATGTATTTATGTCTATGATATATATATTAACATAAAGGCCGAGGGAGCGAGAATATCGAAAATTAGAAAAATTTAAAGAAATAAATCTTTATTAAAAAAGAAATTGATAATTCTGTATGCGCTTGAAGCAGTTTTGCACGGAAATTATAAAAAATTCAAAATTGAAATCTATTGACTAGATTTCGATTTTTTCGATACAAAATCGATCATCAAAAAATCAGCCGAATTAATTCTTGACGAAAAACTACCTAAATTTTCGAAATCTGCAATCGAAATCGAATGACGATGCAAATTAAAAAGATTAAGTTTATTTACCCAACAAAAAACTGGATACTTTTAAAATACATTTTTTATCGCTAAATCTTGTACCGAAAAATTTGCTGAAAAACATCTTAAAAACCAACCGTTTAATCGTTGATGGGTTAAAAAGGCCATAAGAAGTGCAAGTCCAGTGGTCCTCTGATGAAAACACTTAATACGTGATGTTTTATCCTGAACGACTTTCAGCTTTAAGGTAGAACGCAATTCCTGCAAAGTCTACGCATAAATCACTGTACATACATACATACATATGTATGTCTCTCTTTATGTATACTACACAGTAGCTATATACGAGTATCAGTGTTCGGACTTTGCTTGGTTCCCAATCTACTACGATTTTTTTTCCGAAGCAAAATGTGCAAAAAATGATCTAGCAGCACGAATTATTAAAATGATTAAAAAAAAGAGTTATGTTTTGTACGTTTTGTAATCACGGTTGCCGAAGTTTGTTAGTTTTAATCAAAACATTTTTCCTGACGGGGGCGGTGGACAACATATTCGTATCAATATCGCCTGATCGTGAAAGACGATACATTACATACATACATACCCAGGTCCGAATACTGACGAGTAGATATGAAATAATGCTTGAAGATCATAATGAGAATATTTAGATTGAATCCTGCCCTGAGGGCAAGAAAAATATGTACGATAAAACCAGTGAAATCCCATACCCCTTGCTTTTCGCGAAACATCTTTCGCCAAACTTCAAGCAACTGCGCCGGCCATATGGCTTTGTACTTGGCATAGGACCCAATCGTTCGACGGCACCACTAAAGCTCAACAGTTCGGACAAATACCAACTACAAATATTATTGTAACTACCATTGATATGGATGCGAATATTCCTAAAATTACATTGAATTGGAAGAGAAAGTAAGAGACAGAGGCGACAGAGAAGAACGGGCATTGAGAAGGTCACATTGAAGAGAAAGAGTGGCAGGAAAAAAACAGATATTGAAATGGAATATTAGGGAGGAACACTAAAAACAATGCAAAGCAGTATCGAATAGGTTAGACGGAAAATGTTGTATGGGCACTCGAAGAACGACGCAATGTGTTGAAAATCCGCCAGTAAGCTAGTAAAGTCTGTTTTCTACTCAGAGTAAAAGTGAAACTAAGAAGAGAAATTCGAGTGGGAGACTTCAGAGATCTCTTAAGAGGTATTGATTTCCTTTCACTTTCCTACATATGTACATATGTAACTTGTGGATTTGGTTGTTTAATTTGTTTTACTTTCATATGAAGCGTATTTTTTACTACTGTTTTCAATAACTTAAATCATAAATATACGAAAGAAAATGTACATGAAGTTTCGGAAAATAAATTTAAGAACTAAATACATATATATTTAAATTTAAATAATTAACTTGTAAGTTGCCTTAAAGTTAGTCATACTTACACAAAACTCATTGAAAAATGCATACTTAGAGCCAAATATAGCTTACGAAATGGAATGATACTTTTAGTCAGCCGATTGCAGTTTTCAGGCTCTTTTGTAAGAATTAGAATACCAGAAACAATGACAGTGGTTGCACAGTGCGACAGCAACACTGTACCACCTAAATACATATATGTGCACAGTGTAGAGTGTTGACATCAACTTGCGCCCAATTAAGGAACACCCTGCTTGGCATTTGCTGTGCTTTACAGCACACTTGACTTAGCCCATAAAAAATAATTGTTAAGATATGTGGCAACTAAAAGTTTAACAGAAGTTGAAAAATGTCGAATAAAACAAGTAAAAATTAGATAATTACATACGAATTCAGGTATTCAGGTGCTGTGTTTGAAAGATGGGGCATGAACACAGTTAATTCGTCATATACCACAGATGGAGGACCGGCAAAAATAAAACCTGCGTTGTTTTGGCTCTTACAGCAATGACGACAGCAATAATTTATTCGAGTTTAAGATTTGTTTAGCCTTAGGCTGCGCATGCAGCTTTAGGATCAACCAAAATTCTGTCGCATACATATATACTACATAATTATAACAACGCAAATAGCGTCTGAACGCGCCACTGATATGGAATTTAATTTGAAAGCGTTGCGTTACTTACGACGCCGTGCGGATGCCTGCAAGGATCTAGAAAGGAAATTGAAAAGTGTGAGGCTATCGATTGACAAAAGTGCTACGAAACCAGTTTTGTTTGAGACGCACAGACACTGAAGCGAACATTTAAAGCCGCAGACTTCAGATTGAAGTCTTGCTGCCGGTTTTTTAGTATTTGCCAAGCTGGACATTGACGGATACGCATAGTATATGCTAAATTATCTGTGCTATGCGGTAAATATGCGAGGAAAATGCTTCAATTACATATGCATGTTTGTATATGAGTACGTGTGTGTGTTTGTATGCGGAGTATTTGTGCATGAAGTTTGGTGTGGGAGGCGTTTCAGTTAGATTTCAAGTTGCAGTCGCTGCGGAGTTTGACGTTGAGTTTGAATTTGAAGTGGAATGAGTGGGGACGCTGGTGATGCTGGATGCTGCGTTTTGTTGCTGGTAATGGCGATGACGGTGATGTTCATGTTTTCGATGTTGTACTTGATTTAATTTATATTGATTTGGTTTTTTGTCTCATTTATGTTGATTCTTTGTTTGTTGTTGTTGTTTAGTTTTAGTTTATACACAGTTGAGTTGAGTTATTTAGAAAAGAAACTTTGCTATTGCTATCATGAGGGTATTTGCAAAGAGAATGCAGTAGTTAGACTGTATCGGATAGCTACCTCCGTTGACGACGACGTCCCGCTCTTCCAGCAACGGATAGTCGATGACGTGTATGATGCCATTGGTGCATTCCACGTCTGGCCGGTAAACGCTGATCTTTTTGAAATTCCATGTGATTACGTAGCCTGCAAATATGTGTAATGAATTTAGTTGGCTGTGGTCTTTTGCAAAAAACAGCAGCACATTAATATATTTCATTTAATATTTGTATGTGAAAGTATGTAATAACATGCCGCTTAAATCATATTTAATAAGAACACAATGCTCAGAAAATCTGCAATGTTCGCCGTCTATTAAATAATAGTATGTCATGTGATGTGTGTAGTAAGTGAAGTCGTGAATGAGGGATGCATTCGTTGGTGCATGATTCAGTACACAAAACTATGTATATATATGTATGTAAGTATGAAAACTGAGACTAGCGAAAATATTTGAAGCAATTTGAATTCAGATTCTGGGGAATGGGTGGCCACTTTTTGAAACCCGCTTGCTCCATTCAATTCAAATTTGTTGAACTGACCACATATTCGACGTTAATTGTCTTAAATCACGCAGAATCTGAACAAAAATTCCTCACAACAGAAAAACAATTAAACCTGTTTTGTCCCTGTAACAGGTGACAACAGCATTTGCCTGTCTTTCTCGCTCTATCCTACTGACTCCACCACTCACCAGTCCATTCACGTTGAGGGAATACATCTTAAGGTAAGCAATTCAAGCAAAACAAATAAATAACAAAAATGCAGTTCGTTTATATTTAAAGTATGGACACAATCAGCAGTGATCAGCTGCTAAACCTAATTAATCAACTACAATTGTATAGTTGCCAATATGTGAACATGCAGTTGTCAGCCGCATTCATGGCTGCAGACCTTTGTGATGGTCGCTGTTTTCCGCTCAAGAAAAACACCACATCTCACCAGCATCTGTAGCCCTTAACTCATTCGAGAGGACGATTTTTTTCGAACACGGCAACGTACTACAACACCTCTCGAGCAGTCATGTATTAAGTATAATGTGAAGCCACTTACGAGCACTCTCCTCCTCCACTTTCACCTTCAGGGAGTCTCTGTAGGTGGGCAAAACAATGGAGTCACTGCCAGCTGACATGGCAACCAAGTCCTTCATGGTGAATATGCGATCCGCAATGACCAAATGGCGTTCTAATATCGACTTTGACTGCAACCAATAAAAGATTCCAATTAGCCCCTGGCCACTACGCTGCGCTACACCCGACAGTGAAGCGGTCAACTCACGTGATAGGCAAAGTCCTGCATGAAGAGCTTCTTGTGTGTGGAGGGATAGTCCAGTTTGGTCTTCTGCCAGCCCTTGTCGCGTGGCACGAAGAAAGTGTAGCGACGCTGCGTGTTATTTAGTTGCTTGTTAAACGAGGAGAACTGACCCAGCTTGAAGGTGTCGCTGCAGAAATGCACCACAACAATGCACACAGTGCTAAAGCGCCAAATTCAGTGCTCACTCACCTCATCATCGGATCACTCTCCAGTTTGCCCAACACAGTGGTGTACGGTACCCCGAGCACCTTGTCGATGATGTGCACGTAGCCATTGGTTTGCGCCACATTGGCCTGCAAAATGGTGGCATTGACACCGCCACCCTCGACGGTGATCACCTCCTCGCCATCCTGGTTGTTGATGTTAAAGTACAAGAACGTGTGATTGTTTACGGTGGGCACCTGCGCAATCTGTAAGTTCGGCAGTCACATAAATATACGAGACAAGCAGCAAAACACACAACAGCAACTTACCATGGCCGAGTTCTTCTGGCGGATGCGGTTCACATCCAGGCGATCCTTGATGATGTGCATGTTGAGTATGTCGCGCATCCTCTCGCGATTCCTATTTAAATGCACCGTTGAGAATGAAATGCGCAGACGCTACTCCGCCACTGTCTTACCTAATTATGTTGTCAATCGAGGACGTGTTCCAGGCGTCATTGCTGGGCGCCAAAATGGTGATCTCGCCCAGGTTGCTGATGTCGCTCAGCACCTCGCCGCCGATGTCCATAATCACCTCGTAGAATTTACGCAGTGCGCCGTTCTCGTTGTCCTGCACATAAAACAACAACAACAACAACAATGCAATTCGATGAAAACTCGGGTAACAGCTTGAAATGTCAGTAACTTAATTTTCCTTATACGAGTACGTAGCGGTGCTAACAGTTAGAGTTCAGGTACATACATACATTTGTAGCAAGCATAATAACACAAACATAACTATACTCCGCTATAAGACATACAACATACGTTATACAACACATTTTGAATGTATGTATCGGAATATGGGTGTTTGTATCACAAAATATCAGAAAGGAAATACAAGTAAATACAACAGTTGATGATAGGGCGTGGACATGAGGTGAGTGGGCGAGTTAATGTGGTGGAGATCGAGTGCAAAAAATTCTTGCTTTTTTCGAATTTATCAAGTGTGTGTATTGTAGGTTTGTACGAGTATGGCGGCATGAGTTATGTATGAGGAGGAAAGGGCGTGCTGGACTCAATGACATTATCTATAGCGGTGCATGTGGTGTGCGGCAATTCTGCGTTACTTATTTTTTTATACTTCTGCTTCTTTTTTGGGTTTCGGCAACGAGTTTCAGTCACCGCCTTGGACTCAAAATTGTGTCCTATTGTCACAGAAATTTGGATATATGATGTATACTACAATATATTAATATGTATAACAATTTGCAGCCACTGACACAAACATTGCCAAGTTGTGCGTTAGGACTTCAAATTCAAACAAGCTCGCGATGTTGTAAGCTTGTGTGTGCACAAAATTACCAATAAAAATCGTAGTTAATGCTTTGCTCATTTTCATTTAGTTGAACAATTGTTTGATTTGTTGTAGTTATAGTAGTTTATGTAATTTCAAGCATACAAACTGTGGTACAATATTTGCAAAAGTCGTACTTACGTTCAGTAACTACGCGTTATTGTTGTGGTTTGAGTGAGAAGAGTGATGGTGGGAGTTTGAGTTTGGATGGAATACATGTGTCAAACGTACGACAGGGCACAATGGGACGTACGACGGATACAGCGTCGTTTGTCGTTGCGTGAATTCCATCAACGTTCATGTTGCCAACAACATCAAAAATAATCAATGGAAATTCATTTAGTTCATTTCGGTTTTGGCAAGGCGAAAGCAATTTGGTAGCGTTTTCGAATATTGCGTGCATTATAATGGCTAAAATTTTAACGGTATTTGCATACACATACATATGTATCTATAATGGTTATGGTGATATTCGGTGAAAGGCAAACGTAACAAAATGCAGAACTGAAAGCAGAATGCCAGCGGACACCGAAACGGAATGCAAATGGCGGCAATGAACTAATCGAAATGTCGCGTCCTGCGCGGTCGAAAGCGATCTGTTTCGGGTCGTGCATACTATCAAATTTCGATGCATCTGATAATTTGAAGTGAAATTTTGTATAAAGTCACACTATTGGGCATCTTTAACGCACCAGAGACTTTTCGACACTATGCAAACATCTATGTGGACCGAAAAATTTACATGCCCAGCATGCAGAATTTACGAATAGAAAGTCATACACATAAACAAAATTACGAAAAGACAGATAATGTCTCCACAAAAATGTCAAAACACAATCCTACTTGCGCGAACCAGAGTAGCTAAAACCATGGTTCACTTACAAAAGGTGATAGCAGCGCCACGAAACTAACATCGGCCTGTATATTGCAAAATTAATTAATTAAATTATTTAATGAATTTTAATTGCACTTTTATTGTGCTTTATTGTGCTTTTTTGTTCTTTTTGACTCACTATTGAATGCAAATCTACATTGATTTGACCGCAATTTGTCCATACAAAATGTACAGCTATAACCATAAATAGTTAAACCATGGCTAAAACCAGAGCATGACAACGTGTGAGAAATGAAATACTAACAAATTTAAAAAATGTCACATTAATAAAAAATTGCAACTAGTTGAGGTGGATTAAGGTTGATATACTTTTGTCCGGAACGCAAACGGAACTCAACGCAGAACGCGAAAACCATTTTTTGATTCATAATTATAATGTAAATAATAATAATTAAATTGGTTTTGATAGCTGTAACGTGTAGTTGGAATGTTCTATTCATACTTCTTATTAATGTAAAAATTTACGCTGCTGTGAGTTTTAGCACTTTGTCCAAAAAACAAATCTCTAACTTCGTTAAAAGAACTGGACACTTTCAGTAATGCGAAAATATGTATTTCCCATTATGAACATCATCAACCAACCCAGTTGTCTTGTAGATAAAGTTTTCCCCGAATCCCATTCTGCTATGGAGTTAAAAAATCCAATATTTTTTTTAGTGAAATTTTTTGCACCAATTTTGGAAAATCAGTTGACAACATTCTAGCACTGTTAGCAATTGAGCTTTTGGATCTAAGATTTATCAGGAAATTATTTCAAATGAGACTACAAAATCAGACAACTATCAACTTTCCCTCCTTGTTCGTATTACATTGCACACATGTTGAACCAAGTAACAGCGAAATTGACATTTACCGCCTCAAAATGCACAAAATGGCTTTTCCTTATATATTTTGAAAAGCTTAACAAATGCAAATTAGAAATTTTTCGCCATCACTTTGGTTTTTACTTCATAATTGAAATATAGAGTATCAGAGGCAGGGAGAAACACTTCAAACATGCTTTTCATTTAAAACTTAACTAAATAGAAAAACTCGATTTAAGGCAAAAACAATCAGCAGCAAATGTAGATGTGAGTTGTTGGTGAGTTATGTATTTAGAATAGTTGTATTTACCTTAAAGGACTATGTGTTTGAATTGAAGCGAAGGAGTCCGGCGCGTAGCGTTGAACAAAAAATTTTAACGAAAATCAAACATTCACAGAAAAATACAAAGAAAAGTCAAATGTCAATATCTTTTGGCTTTTAGTAAGGACCACATCAACAAATGACTAAGTTATTATTCTTATGAGAGGATCAATGCTCGATAATAGTATTTATACATATATGTAAGTATGTTTATATGAATATATTTATTGCCTTGCTATGAGCTGAAATTGCGCAAAATCAAATGGAACTCAACTCAACTAATAGTAAATGAGAAGCGAGAGACCACTCGGGGATATGCAAATTAAATTATGCTTATATGGAATTTACGTCTAATGTGAAACTGATTGTGAGGAATCGAACATGAAGTTCAAAAAATTAACTGACCTAATACATAAGAGTTTGGCAGTGATGGCATATGGTGAAATTAACATGACTGGTAAGCGAACAGCGTGAGTGAGCGCTGCGTGTGTCAGAGGAGGGAGTAAAATCAATTCTAGCCGAAAATTTTAAAACATACGAGTACACAGCGTAGTTAATTCCATCAAAAGTCAATGCCAATCAAATCAACTCAATCGAAGCATACTGAGGCAGGAACTAAGGCAAGTCTAAACTCAAATCATTTAGCCACCTTTTGTGTTACCTATATGTTGATTTGTTTGATGCTTATCATTTAGAAAACATTTTTACCTGCCAATCGATCATTACGGTTCAGTATGCTTCTAGCAAAATCATAAAATATGCCAAAGGATGCTGACATAACCTCAAACTTCAAAACATTTCAAGCCATTTGAATTGCTTAGGAGCTGAGAGCAAGTAATATTTTCTTTTTATTGTAAAAGAATCTACTATTATTTGCCTAGTAATATATTAATAAATCAATGCCCTACAAGCATACATATACATAATTAGGTTCCACACTATTGCCCAATTAATATGTAATAAGGTTTCACGAAATCATTTCTACTGCCATCAGCTTTACATTAATAGGTCTGTTTGGCCAGATTTCCAGTAAAAATTATCCAGTAAAAAATATCAGGAGAGTAAGCGAGCTTACGCTCCCAAAAATGAAACTATCCAAAAATGTGAACAAACAGCAATTTGTAAGAATTTGCAAGTTTTAACTCTTGGGTACACCATTGTGACTTTCTCATTCATAATACACAGGAAAAATGGTGTAAACAGGAGGGTTAAAGGAAGAAACAGCTGATTTAAAAGTTTCGTTTCAGATTTGAAGCTGTAGGGAAACTTAAGTAAAATCAGATATTTAATGCAAAAGGCAGATGGTTCGTTGCGCTCCTTTCAGCTGCAGCAAGTAAAGCTGAGCAAGACGGTTGTTGGTCAGCAAACTCGCGAACGCACAATGTACAAAATGTTTACACAAATGTTTACAAAATTTCTTTTTCTGCAGTCGATCATATGGCAACCAGTCATATGTTTTTCTTGTTCTTCTTCTTACTGGCAAAAAGTTACTGGACAAAATTTCTCCAGTAAAAACTTGCAAGTTCTCACGAAATGAACTGTCACTTTACGCTCTCAGTTTCTCTCTCGTTACTGGAGATTTGGCGTCAACAAACAGGATCCAGTAAAAATTTGTACAAATTTGTACAAATTCGTACAAATTATTCTCTGCCAAACAGACCTAATATTAATGTGTTATTTCCATTGCAAACCTTAAAGTTTTAATTCCAGAAAATTTAGTTTATAGTCTACTACTCCATGTTCCTCCGTATATATTAGGGATTGCAATCCCGGAGCAGTTTTACAATCCCGGAATTGTTTGAGATTGAAAATCGAAATCCCGGGATCCCAGGATTTTTTCGGCATTGAATATATTATTTTAAGAAAGAAAATCAGACATTTTTTCAATCAAATAAATTTCCCTTTCGTATTAAATACAATTCTGTGTTCCTTCCTTAAAACTAAAAACAATATATTCATGACAATAACAAACAATTAATAACATAAAAATGCATTTAATTGCCCAACTACCTTTTAAGCCTGCTGATAAAAAGTATCTTTCTGGTTCAATACTAGTAGGTGAAATCATATAAAATCGAAATCGTATAAATCTTTATATACTATTTGGAACTATTTGCCACGGCTTTCGCCATTTTAAAATAAGTCAAATTCGGTTTGAGTAATATCAATAATTCAAGTTTCCCTATAACTGTTAACCTCAAATGAACATTTTATATCAGCAGTTTCTTTCTTTAGCCCTCTTATTTACACCCTCTTTCCTGTGTATTGGGAATGTGAAAAGTCACGTTGGTGTAACCGAGAGTTAAACTTGCAAGTTTTTGCAATTTTGTTTTTGTTTACTTTTCTGGACGGGAGGTCATTTTTGGGAGGGTAAGCTGGCATACTCTCCTGGTTTTAGCTACTGGCAAATGTTTGCTGAAAAGTATTGGGTTGAGAGCTAGTTTGTACAAATTTGTGCAAAATATCCGTACACAAACAGAGCTATTGTTGCATTGAAACTTATTCAAACGTCATAACAAAGATAATGTAAATATTATAAATATAGTATTCATATTACCTTTGGTCATAAGAAGGTTTGCCTCTTTCAAAATTAAGGTGACGAAAGCAAAAAGTAAGCTATTCTTATGTTTCAATCCCGGGATCGGACTGAAATTTTCCGGGATCCAGGGATTGCAATCCCTAATATATATGTGTGTGGAGTATTAAGTAAGCTCTTTGAGGTGTTGCCATTATCCCAGCCGAAATGGTGTGCAGGTGTTGTTGGCATGATTTGGATCGGTTGGTAGTAAAGAGTGTGTTTTCGGTGAGGAATGAAATGCGCTGCTGTGACATGTAGCTTAACCCTCTGATAGGAAATTTGAAAAGTTTGAATTGTGCGCCAATTTTGTTAGTGTTGAGCAACGAAAATATTGCACCAAAGGATTAACCTTCTTGATGACGATGTGGGTTGCGGGAAAACGACGAAAATTAATACATAATAGACTTGTTTTTTTGATTTGAATCATAAACAAAAATTAATTACAACGTTTAGTAGTTTGTATACTTACATTACACCCAAAATTTTTTTAAAATAAAATTTATATTTTAAAAATTATTTTAAAACAAAATTTTGCTTTTGATTTTACATCAAACCGAATGTGAATACAAATTTAGCACACACGCACATAAATTCTGCTTTGCTTATTCAGGTTTGAGGTAAAATCAGTCTTTGGGCATTTTTATTATCAGTTAAATTTTGTAAATTTCTGTTTGGTTTTATTTTGAACTTTTTGTTTGCACTGTTTTGTATAGAAACATAAATTTGAAGCAATTAAGAATTGTTAAAAATATATAAACATATGTAATTGCTACAAAAAAATTCAGTTAAAAAGATTACTTGTATATGCACTTAAATATAGTAAAAGCATTTCATTCAGAGGCACTTTGATCGTATGAGAATCTCTGAAGAAATTTTGTGCAGCTGTGTGAGTTTGACAAAGATTCAAATATGATCAAAGGAGTAACCCCAAAATGCAGCGGACTAAAACAATTTAAACTTAGACAAAGGAAGTAATTAACACATAAAACTCAGTTTCTCATTGTACTGAAAATAGCCTACAAGCAAACGAAGAGTCGGTGCACATAGTCGCTGTTCGGGGACACTCAAGCAATTTATGGATGTAGCAAAAACGTTTTCATTGTCCGAATGACAAGTTTGAATACCTCTAACTGGATCTAGGGGTACTGTAAGGACAATCTGACAATCCGCTTTACCCAAGAACTTTTCTGTTCCATTATTACATGAATCATTTAAAACATTTTCTGAACTGAACTTCCTTTGTTGGAGAAGTTTAACATTTCGGAATAACTATTTTTAGTTTTTTTTGGCAAAATTATTTTAAGTTCGGATCTTTTATATTACGTAATTGTTCATTCTAAATTGAGCCTTTTCAACGTAAGCTGGAAATTTTAGATTATATAGAGTCACGCACTATTACCAGAGAGTTGTGTAGAAGCATATATTGAATACTCGATATGCTTTCATCATAATCATACCCAGAGGGGATTATTTTCAGAGTCAATTGTTGCACAGTTTTGTTCTCATCATCAGCTGGCATTAGGGCTTATTCTAAAAGCAACACAACTTTAGTTTGAACTGAGGAAGTTTAGAAGCATCTAACATTCATAATAAGAAGCGTGCAGAAAGATGCACCTCGCTATGTTCATTCCAGGAGCTATGCTACGCTCAGGGTGAACCGTATGTCAGTATCAGTAACTATTGATTTACTCAAATGGAGTAGACTAAAACTATTTAAGCCCAACTAAAGAGCATTTATTATAGCGTGTGTGCGTGTACTGTGTTTACTGTGTGTAATGTTAAGCGAATTTAATATATGTGGATCAAGAGTGTGTAGCCTGGTTATGTTGAGGCAACTGCTTCAGTATGTTGTGGGGGAATCGCTCACATCACACTATACATGTGAATTGAAGCACGAGGCCATTCGGGAACCTACCTGCAGGAATTGTGTCACCGTGGTGTCGATTATCATCAGGGGCCGATGAATGAGGTGGACGACACCGTTGCGTACCGGTATGTTGCCTTTGACAATTTCGGCCAGCACCACGCCAGTGTTGTGCTTTGCGTCGCCGAGCAGTGTGTTCGACTTGACATACACTGAAAACACAACCAGCCCAAACGGACACAATTATATTAATTAATTATTAATATTATGTAATATATTATTAATTCCGCCCATATTACGCACTTTTTCCGTCCTTTTGCTTGAAGAAGCTGACAGTCACTTTTATGTTATCTTCAAAAGCGGCCGTGGTTTGCGGCGCCTCAATTTGCGCGGCCGCAGTAAATATCACATTGTTCAGTATGACGTGACCGTCGATGACTTTGTTGTCAACCAGGCTGCTGCGTGTGGTTTGCTACAGAATTCAGATGGCATTGGAATTAGTGCACCGCTGTGGAAGAGGGAGGAGGAGCGGTGCCGCTCTGCGGTGAGATTTACCTTGAAGCCTTCATCGACCGGTATGAGGAAAGTGTGACCGCCAGGTGACTGGTAGAGACTCTCTTTGCGCATCAGTGTCACTTGCGAACGGTAAGATCTGTTTGCAACGGGCAACAGAATGAGTTAACACATCACTAGACAACAGTAGCCATCGAAGTGCCTCCAACTCACCTCAAACGATTGTCGCCGACGTCCATCAAGTCAGCTTGTTGCAAAAATTGAAATGCATCCAGATTGGTGGACCCGGGTTTGGCAGTGGGCAACGGTGTTAGCGGCACCAACACCTCATCAATCACATGCATCACCTGCAAGAATCATAGAAACATCCATGTCAGCACTCGGACCGCCCTCATTAGGTACCATGTTGCATGTTGCATTTCACTCACTTGACGCATGCCTAGGCTGTTGGTCATCTCCACCGTTAACGACGGAATTATCCTGGCATTGTTCACGTAGACATCGCCGTTACGATTTTTTGTAATGTACAGCGGTGGGTTCCCACCCATGTCGGACGTTATGACCTTCGTCAATTGATCCGGTGTCATGGGCAATGTTGCTGCAATGATGGGATGCGACGGTATGAGAACATTGGCGAAATTACAGCAATTGATACTTTAGTCCGAAATCAATCCGAATCGAGAAACATTATTCGACTCACTTATATGGTAGAGCACATAGGTGTGGCCATGATGCCGCTGGAAAGCTTCATTCGTTGGCACAAATACGGTGCATGGACGCAGCGACAGGGTGAAATTCGCAATTGCATTCTGCTCTAGTAAACTGTAAAACTGGAAAATATGTAATATAAAAAAAATTATTGTAATATCGGCAATAAGAAGAATAAACAATTTCATGCTTTAAAAACTTCCAATACAAATATTTAATATTTTTATATTAAAACAAGGCACAACTACTGAAATTTTGAAAAGATCTGGACTAAAAAAACAAGCTAAGAGACGGCCGCAATTCGTTTAAGGACAATATACGTGAAGCACGACAGGAAAGACACTTTACAAGAAAAGTCCATGAAAGTTACCATCATGCCCAGTGGCGCGCACAGGGGGAGGGGTTGCGTACAACTCTTGAGCCCAAGTGAACCCCCAACCCCTCCCCCAAATGAATCATTTGTGCGCCACTGGTCATGCCAAACACCATCATTTGTCATACAACATCGACACTCGGTGTTCGAGTGTCCAATAAAAGGAAACCGATATTTTATATTGAAGTTATGAAAAGTCTATTACTGATGATTTAGATAACTTTTTTGTGCAGAAGGGACAAAGTACTAGTTAGATGAACTGCCTCTGGACGACAGCCACAGACCCCAGGGCTGAGACCATCAAATGCTCTTCAGGATTTTTTGGGTAACTTTAATCCCAAGAGAACTCAGGCAATGCTCCCGTTATCAAAAGTCACACTGGGTGTAATGGATCGTTTCAAAATGAACCCTGTCGCTTCAGTTAGGATCTAATAAAGTGCAAAATGTAACGATTCAACAAAACGATAACAAACGAAATATATACATACTTTAGAAAATACTTCAACAGGGGGGGATAAACTCGCTGCTTTTGCAACATAAAAGATCTTGACCTTACCAGCCCAGCTGAAATTCAAGTTAAAGATCGACATTGTTGAGCACTTCATGGCCTGCATACTTCATAACAAAAAATGCAACAGCAATATTTAAAGAATTGAAATTCGCCAATAAATAGTTGTCTCGTCTCAAATTAAAGATTTCTTATGGTGAATTAACAACAAAGGATTTTAATCTGTCAATTTGTTGGTTTGCATTATTGGACCAAAAGAAATTAGCATGCAATAAATGCGTCCTCAAGCCAACAGCGACGAAGCACAGTTTTACTGCATCGATTTTCTGCACAATAAGTGATGTTGCGAAGGCGCAATGACTTCACACAGATTTCCAGAATCATTCATAGCTCGGCAGCATTCAGAAACATTTTGATTGACACAACCAGTAACTGAAGGCATGATTGACACAGCGTTTGCTGGAGCGTTCCGCCCGGAGAGAAAAGTTTACTGCTTGCTGAACGCTGTCACTGTCATAACACCAATTCGCCGACTCGTAGGGACGTTGGGGCGTTGTTGGGTGAACTTATCGAATCAACAAGAACGCTGCCAATGGCCGTAAAGTGCAATTGCCATGGCGACTGAGTGCAAAAACAAATCTCCGACACGGCTCTGCGACAGTCTTGCCAAAGTTTATTGAACTAAAAATTACATCATGCGTGCAGCAAAAAAGGAGTATTTACTCCCTGTTAGTGTTGTTGTGAGTTGTTTGCAATTTGCACTTACAAAAAAATTGTGTTTGCCATGTTTATAGCCAAGCAACATCACACTCCCAAGCTTTCTTACAATTTTATTCGCCTTTGTCTCTCTAAAAGGGTCATTCATGCACAGACACAGAACTTTGCTTTGCCATGAGAAAAATGGCACAAACAACGGTGACTAATCGGTATGGTCAGTTGCGGAGTTCATTGGTTGGCCGCGGCGTTTGCTGCCCGCGTCGACGCGCAGCGGTATGGTGCCAGCCACTACCCAATGTCCACTACAGCAGCAGCACCCCTAAACCTGACCTCACCTGCACTCACTCCCTCCCAAAATCGTCGTCGTTGCATTTGCATGCACGCACTTGGCAACCGCTGTTCAATTTTGGTAACTGAACTGTACTTCTCTACCAACCGGCAACCACTCTGGCCAAGCAAATGGGTAAATGAATTAAATGTTGGTAACATGGTGCAGGGTGGTTGAATTAATTCATTCACTACTCATTCTTTTTGTTTATTTGTACTTTGTTCTTTTTTCTTCATTTTGTTTTTTAAAACATAAAAGCGAATATCCTAAAAGAAGTGAGGGTAGGTCCGCTCAAGCTACAGGACCTGTTTGTACAATATTTGCTTTTGCGTTTGAGTGCGTGTGTGTATGTGTGCGTGCAGTTCGCTTGTGCTGCTCAACAAGCTCCTTTTATAATGACTCATGGCAATTTCATTCTTTTTGGCATGTTCTTCATTGACGGTATCGACGCGCCAATCTATTCGAAATGCCACGAATAAAGCAGACAGAAAATATACAAAACAGCCGCGGAACAACATTGGCGACGCTTTGAATTTGGTTTTAGCACTGCGCCGCCAAAACAGTCTGGCAGACGAGTTATGCAATGCAATTAGTTGCTGAAAATGCAACTGCTGGCGACATGTTCTGTGTTTCATATCAGCCATACAGTTATTCCCGTTAAGATGACAGGCCAATCTTGAAGTACAACTTTTGCAAGTTTCAAGCGCTTTAGCACCTGCATTTATATAACCGATCTCGAGTCATATATGACGGTTTCATGAGTCCTTAAAAAGGTGGCGAAACAGTGAACATAAATTTCAATAGAAATTAATTTGCACCAGAGTAATTCATCTTAGTTTAAATGTATTCAGTTGCAAAACATTCGAATCCAATAAGCTTGTCGTCAAGGATTCATTAGTTTTCGCCATGTGTCTTTTATAAGTTCAACTCAAAACATTGATTTCAGTCATGATGTAAAATAAAAAGTCCAATTTTATGTTTAAATGTTTGACAACATGTTTAATAATTAGTGCACATTCAAAGAAGGTTTCTCACTCAATACTTTTTATTTAAAGGTAAACTTACTTATACAATTTGTTTATTATAAAGAAACGATTTTTGTTTTTAAAATAATGATTCAAAATCAAAATCAAAACTAGAAAATAGTAAAAATCCAGTTTTCTTCGAATTTCGAAAATGAAAGTTTTTTAGTGTATTCTAGATATGTATGAATTTAAAAAAAAAGTGTTTATGTTTAGTATGTATTGTATTGAAGTTAAATATATAGTTTTGCTAAGATATGGTTCTTCAATATTAATCTTTATGTTTAAATTTCTCAAAGAATTCAATAAAAACGGAGATGTTTTAACATTGCAATTTAACGCAACACATAATTTTTCATCCAAAATGGAGAAATGTGTGCACTTGAAAATGAAATGTTCTCTTGTTTCTTCCTTTGGCAGATTTCACATTTATTAGACGATATTGCCCCAGCATTATTTCATGTATTTGGATATTTGACGTTTCGTTTAAAACTGTAATCAGTAATGGGAAGCTTTTGCACTTTCAATTAAAAACTCAATAGACTTATAAGCGTTACCCACAGCACTTTCCACACACCATTCGTTATGGCCACAACAAAGCACAAGCTGATGCCGCGCTGATAGAGCGACAAGCCTGTCAGGCTGGTGCCATGCGGCTGCGTTTGGCGATAGCCAACTTCAAGGCGAAGGATAGGCGCTGCCAATCGTGCCTGGGTGAGCATCGAGCATTGTGTCGAGACTGGATAGTGGCTGGCGTGTGCAGAGCACGTTAAATCAACAATTATATAAACCAAAAGCAATTATGTGCACGCTGTATACCCACCACAAATAGCGGCTCCGGCAACCACCCCCAACAACAAAAACCGCACTACAGGATATGGAGAGAGCGCTATGCCTAATCATATCATTTGGTTGCATTACTTGCATGTGGTAACACACCCATACATGCACGCAAAAGCCGGCTGGCAACACCCCGAACCCTCCCTCCCTCGTTTACCAGATGACCATGCGTGCGGCAGCGGCGCTTATAAACAAGAAATCAACCAATCTAACTACTCGCAATCACAATAACAAAGTCAGCTCACACAACTCAATTAAACTTAACTAAACCGAACTCAACTGAATTGAACCGAACTAGAATGGCATAGAATGAAACTCAACTCAACTGAACTTTTAATATCTTACCCTAATAGGTATAAGTCGCCTCAGCGATGTTGGCTGAAAGAAAAGAGGCGATACAACAAATTTTTATTTGGTGTTGCACCAGCACCAGCGTATTTTGAAATATGTGTAGAATATATGTGTCTGAGGTCTAATGGTCTACTTATTGGATTTCGGGGCCAGCATCGTAATTGGCTATATATCTCTATTATTTTTAGGAGTGTCTTGATTTAAAAAACCAAATTCTAAGAAATTTCTAAGTGATCAAAAGTACCGTTAGACTAACACAATTGACTAATGTACTATATAGTCATACAATTTAACAAAACTGCCAATTACAGGACTTGTGTTAATTTTTGTAAAAAGGAGACAATTACAAATATATGAATATTATTAAAAGTTTACTTAACCAGCACGTCCCAGTAATTGGAAAACACAAATTTGGCCAGTGATTATTAAATTATTTTTGGTAATATCCTTGCAAATACATTTTAAATTCGACTTTTAAAAGTTAATTTCTCAAGTTTAGTTGTACTTTTCGCGATTTCAAATATGAAGGACCACTTTTCCAGTAATTAAGTCAGGCTCGAAATTTCGTAAACGAAAGTCAAAGAAGCTGGAGCGAGGGGATTAAGTATTTTAAAGACTGAAGAAGTAGCATAATACAAATCTCTAAAAGTTATTTTTCAGGAATATCAAGTAAGCACATTTGGAGCAAATAACACAAAATTGATGTTAGAATGGCTTTAGAGATTAATTTCTACAATTTAATTTGAATTTGAGCGCCAAGCAACAATTATATCCAATAATGAAACGAAACGAGAAATCCTAAAATGACTTTGAGCGAGGGTGTAATTGATCGACTATTATCTTTAGCGGACAAAATAGTTAAATCATCATTAATGGAAAAAATAATTAAATAGACTGCAGCTTCATACTTCGGTATGAGAATGTTTTTAATATTTTAACTGGCACAACAACCGTGAGCGAGCCTACATCAGAGGTTACCGCAAGCATCTATGCGATCCATGCATGAATTTCTTTATTCTTCTTCTTCTATGTACATACATTCACAACCCACAACAGCCATTGCGATCGTTAACTACGTAGTCTGGCATACAACTAGCTCAACATAAAACAAATGGAATAGTTTTTCTATTTTCATATATGTAGGTATATGCAATATTTAAATTACAGCACAGAAGAAAAGTACCCGTCAAATAAAGTAAAGTCAAATCTTCACCTAAACATGACAGCTGAGGCAGTTAATGCCGATTAAATTTGTTATGCTCGTGCTCAGTCTCTGTATTTGGACGTATCTTCGGCATATTTATATATATTCAGGTATTTATAACAACGAATGTCGCTTCTAGTGTTTAATATGCAATCGAAAAATTCATTTAATTCACTCAAACATAATTTGAAGACTCTGCTGATAACTTCTTTCGCGAAATTTGGCAATCAAAATAGATGTTTGAAACAATTTGCTAAAAGATTGAGGCGCGCGCTGCCATTTCACCATTTCCCAGCTTCCAATTAAAGATGGAGCGTATCCACTCAACTTCTACATAGAAGCATGATAGAAAATAAACAAATTATCGCTGAAAATAATATTGCAATCATGAACGCCTCATGTGGGGAAAAGTAATTTTCAATTAACACTTCTTTCCATGCACGCACACGAGGCCGGCAGGCAGCCGGGCTGCTAGGCCGACCGACAGGCACAAAATGTATTGTACAAATATCTATAAACACGAGGAGGCATAAACACATACACACAGCAGACATGTGGCGGGCTTAAACGTTGCGCGGCGCTGTCTTGCGGCAAGTGCGCGCGCGTTCGCCGGCGTTAGACAACGCATAGACGCAACAATACTTAGACGCCCCCTCATGCAAAGCGCACAAATTGAATCGGCTCCATTAAGGTCATCGTCACGTCGTCGTAGTTTAAATCTTAATTAAATTTAATTGAAGTGGAAGCTGGAATTTCTGCTCTTTCTTCGCTCGGCCACACTTTCGTATTTCTGCGCGGTGCGTTCGAAAAGCGCAGTCAAAATGCGAGGCCAACAAACAACCCGACAGGCAAACAGCTGCCAGTTCCATAAACACTACTTACGTGCATAAACACACAAACACACAGCCACTGTCGTACACACACAACGCTGGCTATTGAGTTTCTTGGCGTGCAATTGCATCCGCCCGTTGGCGGCCGTGATGACAAGTGCGCGCAGCGACTGCGCAAAGGTTAAAGTTATTCGCTGCGGCCAGTAAGACAAGTAGACAGGAAGTCAGGTCAGTGCGTTAAATTCAAAAGGTCAATTGCAACGTATGTACCGCCGCCAATCCGACCAAGAGACATCATCAAATTGAGCTAAATATGCGAGTGTGTGAAAAAACCGCAAGCGGCAGCAAAAAGAGATCGCAAAATGTCCACTCGCAGCAAGCAAACTACGGCTATCGAGTGAGTGGAATCACGAGTAAATTGTATTGTAATTGGGGTATACGACGGCGACGACAACTGCTATTGAATTTGCACCTTGTGTAAATTCAGAAAGTCAAATTTAATAGCCTGAATAGTGAGGGACCGAAATCATAATGCAATTGTCTTCTATTTTATGCTTCATTGCTCTATCGGAATCTATTGTCAGAACATGCGTATTGTACGAAATTGCGATTTGTTGCACAGTGTTATAAAAGAGTTTCCTCTAGAGCAGCTCCAATTGCATTGCATTGCATGTGGGAAAATTCTTTTCATAATTCTAGACAATGTGAAAATGTGCGTCTCAAAAAGAAATAATTAACACGGGTACACTTCTTTACAATTACTTATAAAGAACTCACTCTTTCAATGGTGTCAAGGTACTCAAAGTGAAGTTTTTCATTTTAGAAGAAGTGACAAAAAAGTCTGCCACATAAAAACCGTTTTGCGTCCATTGTAACGCAAAAGAAGAAGTTTGGCATAGATGGAAACCAATTTGCTCTAGTTAGAATAGAATTTTAAAATGGGTTTCTTGCCATTGGTTTAGTTCCTGGTAATTGTTATTAAGACTAGGTTGGGCTCAGTTTGCCGATCAATCAGTAAGTCCATTAATGCCTTGAATATTCTCCCTAAGAATTTAAAACTCATTAACTTCATTATCCTTTACTAAAATCTGTTTACGATCAAGAATATGTTGCACAAATTGTTAATCGAGAGAAAAATCGTTTCCATCAGAAAATCGATAGGTAATCCGCTTCAGCAAATCCTACGATAGGGGTGATTTAAACCGATAAGAATCCGGCAAGCAGGTGATTACAAGTTTATCAATGTATATGAAGTGTAAGATCCGCTCTTCAGTAAGAGTGCCAATGGTAGAATGCTGCATAAGGACGCTCGTGAGTACGGCAGCCAGTTGTGCTGATTTAATCAGTGCATATGCCGATTTTTTTATTTAGTACGCAAAATCTACAAATTTGTTTACTTTGTACTAATGTTGTGCTAATATCTATTTAAATTTCACAATGCCTTTGATTTCTAGGCCGGAGACGGTGTCTGTAACTTTTTTTGAACCATTGGCCTGTACATTTAACTGTTATCTTTGACCCTTTGATTGGTTCTTTCGTCACTCTCCTTAATATTTTTTGGTTGTAAAATTTGAGTATTTTAAACGTTAATATAAAAATTGCATGTGTATGTATATGGAAAATCTAAATTAAATAAATGTTTTTAACAGCTTTAAAGAGCAATTCGTCCAAGTTAAACGTCTTACACAAATAGAGAAAACCAGCTTTATGTATCGGTATTGGTTGAGTCGGTCCTCAAAAGCACAATCAAAAAAATGACTCTAAGTGCTAACCTTAGCTAATTAAAGCTAAATAAAAGCATATTAAATATTATAAGTATAAAGCATATTAAATATTAAATAAAACATATCGAAAAAAAAAATTGAAAATTATTGTCCAGAAGCCAAAGAAGTCCATTTTGATTTGACTAAGTGTGCTGATAAGTTCTTGTTTGCTGTTGCTATTTAACTAAGTATTTAGGTTAGTTGTGTACATACATATCGAGCCATTGCACAGTGATTCGACTCCATACAACCGCGGGACAAAATTAGAAGAACTGGTCCGTTCTTCATAAAATTTGGTATACTAGTTAATCATGGTCTGCTGAAGTTAAATCTCCATTTTGTTTTTCTTAAACTTTTGTAGTTTGGCAATGGCTGAGACTTTTTGGAAAGCTATAGCAACAAGTGTATTGGGTAGATTTTCCGGATTTTACATTTAATCAGTAACGTCAACATTGATAATTGCGAAAAGTAACAGAAATTGTATGAGGACCCCTTAGTTTTGCAATAAAAATGATAATAGTAGATGTATGTTTTGTATTTATGCAGATTTTTCAATTTTTTATGCAAATTGCATACTTTTATGATGAAAAAAATAGGTGTTTATACCACTTTTCAAATTGAATTATTTTCTGAGATCGGAAGATATCGGAGGATTTAATTACATTATCCGACAAAAAAAGAATGTTTCTAAAAATAAAAAAATCCAGTAACATACTTTCACATACTTTTTAGATATTTTCCTCTAAGTTTCGCTAATTTTCAGATTTTTAATTTTGAAAAATATTTTAAATTAAAAGTGAAGTAAAAGCTTCAGCTTTGCAAATTTTGAGAAAACATTAAAAGCGAAAATGGCCACATCATTACTTAATCAACATTGAAAGGTTTAACAACTTCTTGGTAACCATGTATTTTTACAATTTTTTTTTTTACTCAATAGACTAAAAAACAGAAATTATGTGTTTAAATTTTTTTGTGAAAAAAGTTTCAACTTTGAGCAGCTCTTGCACTTCCACTAATTATTTTTTCGCACAGAGTTTTTGGGGTTTTCTTAATTGGAGTTTTAACTTTCAAATGACATCAAAAGCGTTAATTTCTGAGACTATAAATTTTTTGAATTTTGTCTATGGAACGAATCACTGTGCATTGTCGCCAAATTATCGTAAGCGCCAAATTCGTAATTTTACAGGAGAAGGTTTTTTGTGTTTTCCTTTTATATTATATTATTAAATGCTTCCATTTTGTATTGGTTTAAAATTTTTTTTAGAATACCGATTAAAGAAACTTGGATTCGCATAACAGGAGCGTATTTAATGGCGCTTACGATAAATTTGTTACCACAAATATTTTGAAGCACGCACAAGCTGTGGGGCTTACGATAAAAATGTTTTACGTTGGCTTGCCTTTTAATTTGTTTTCTTGTCTTGTTCACAATAATATATTCACAAAAGTGATTAGAAATTGTGAAATATGGTAAAAGCACTATGAAAAGCAGTAGAAAATAGTGGGTTAGAATTAACAATTAAAAAGAAATTTGTAGTTTCAAAAATATTTATTAAAGTACAAAAGAAGTCTCGAAAGTAATAATAACATTTCAACTTCAAATTACATTTCAGCTTAAAAGAAAAATTTAACAATCCAAAGTAAATGAAAAAGTTATAAACAATTTTCTCTTTGGTCTTCAATGTCAGTCTCTGCTAAGGTATCTTAGACTTACTGATTGCAGTTCATATCCAGGTATTCTTTATGATACCTTTCGTTTATTATCCCCTTTTCACATATACTTTCTAGATCCCACACATTTAGCACATTTTTGCTATTAATTCGATGCGAATGTAAACTGCGCCACAAATGTTGCCTCAGTTGTATTGAATAATGTGTCATCTTTCGATATTAATATATATACATCTTTATTTGATTAACGAAAAATCTGTATTATATTCGCCATCAAAAGAAACACCTTGAAATTCCAAAGTTTCTGACTTTGAAGCCCCATTCCCACGGCATTTTAGAACGCATAAAAATAAGTAGTATGAGAAGTATAAGAAGAAGAAGAAGCCATGAGATGTTGTAATTGCAACAACATAAAAAAAATCACGTTAATTGGTTTATTGGTATAGAAGTTACGGTCTGAAATGTCGAAAAGTCAAGGAAAATTCGAAAAAGTGACACGCCCACTTTTTGCCAAAACGCAAACTAAGTTTCAAAAACGGTTTGCGGATTCGAATTTAGCGACCCCTTTTAAGCCCAGAACTGATGTCAAAACCAGATATGGCGACATTTGTTGCCCTGTGTTATTCACCACCAGGGAAAGGATTTTGAGGACCTAAAAACCTATAAAAAAGGCAAAATAAAATAGCAAACAAGGCACGGAAAGGCACTAAAAACTGCCAAAAAGGCAGAAAAAGGCACTTAAAACTGCCTAAAAAGGCAAAATAGGGCATTAAAATCTGTTATTTTTAAATGCAAAAACAGGCATTTAAAAATAAGAAAAAAATACTAGAAAATCTAAAAAAAGGGAAACGGTATGTATTTTTTAATAATTTTATTTCATCTGACGTATGCAACATACAATATTTATACCTCGTTTTTTGTAAAAGAAAAGGAACATCAAAGTTTTCAATGATAGTTTAAAAACTAAAACTAAGATATTTTAATTGAAATGTAGGCACATATTTTAAATTCATATTTTAACTTCTCATATAAAAGCATAAATAAATAAAAGAAAGGATTTCAGCACCTCTCTCAGCACTACCAAACTCTGCTATCAGCGCGGAAATTTTTGCGCTAACCGAACTTTTTGATTTTGGCATGTTTTTTTCTTTAAATTTTCCACTGCACAACAAAAAATAACGGCTTAGGAATGATCAAATCAATGTAAAAACATCGATAAGTTAACGAAATTGCAATGTTGCCACTTATTTTTGTTTTAGTTTCAAGGTATTTTTGCGAAACAAAAGGTGGAAAATATTAAAAACGAAAGAAAAATAAAAAGGCGCTCGACAAATCTTGAAAAAGGCATTTTGTGGCATTTATAGGTAAAATAGGCACTAAAAAAGGCATTTATGGGTGAAAAAGGCAAACTGCCTTTTTAAGGCAAAAAAAGGCAAAATAAAAGTGATATATTTCTAATCAGGAGGACCTAATTCGTGCTCATTTTCAATCAGAAATGCTCTATCTAGCAGCAAACAAAAAAGGCAATTTCCACAAAATCCTTTCCCTGTTCACCACTATGGGCAATTGTTGCTTATAAGCACTTCTCACAGGACTTTGTAGGAAGGACATACGGTTTTCAAATTTTTAAAATTGCTTATTTAGGTCTATAAAAGTTTAATGGCGAAATTTTTTAGATTCCATGATTTACGTGGATGTTTTCTCGACCAAAATTAACAAAACTTTTGTAATAACGTACAAACTAGAATATGTGTCTAAGGAAAAATAAAAAATTACAGTTATTTCCATATCACTTGCTTTACAATTTATTTGGACTACTTAAATAGGTTTTTAAATACAACATCAATCAAGTGGCCGCCTTCATTGACCAAAGCAAAACGTTCCCTCAAAACGGATTTACTGCGTTTTCCATCACTTTTTTGAGCATCTCGGGTGGTATAGCGATGGCGTTCACTTTCAAATAATCCTGGAGATCCAGGTGGCCAGTAACCGTCCAGACCTTTTCCACAGACTTATCGATATTTAACGATATCGATTCCCAACAACTGTATCGCCTTCTCTGAAGGAAATTGGCCCAATGATAGTTTTAGCGCAAACGCCAGCGCAAGTAGTCACTTTTTAGTATTCAATGATGTTTCATGGATCTCGTGTGGATTCTCCGTTCCCCAAATGCGGCAATTTTGCTTGCTAACGGCGCCAGAGAGTGTGAAATGGGTCTCGTCGGTCATTAAAATTTGCTTTCAAAAATCAGGTTTAGGGTCAACGACTGTTTGGCCGTATTCCAAGCGACGTGGACGGTCGGTCGGTCGTTCGGCAATATTCTTTGAGTCAATTGCACTTTTTACGGAAACAAATGCAAATAATCCTTCAAAATGCGTCGCAAGGTGGTTCCACTGACGCCAAAATACTGACCGCGGTAACGATACAACACATGTGGGTTTTCGGCAATACTTTCTCTTACCACTTCAACCAGTTCATTGAAACGTCTTGGGAGTTGATGAACGCTAAGTAGACGATCTCCCACTGTCTCGTGCTCAACAAAATTCGACACCAAATGACGAAGAGTGTTTTTGACGATATGCACGTTTAGTTACGAGCATATATGTAATACTTCTATATTGGGCTTAGCTCAAGGTACATTCGCCAACATCACAGTACAGCAATAGTGAAATATGAGCGAGAAAGCGTATAAACGAATGTACCTTGACATATGTCAAAAGTCAGGTGCGGTGAAAATTTACTGGAAATAAATAAAAATTTGTCGAAATTGACTGAAAAGCCTACCTTTTTCTTCAACCGCCCCTGGAGCAGTTTGACAGTTGTTCATGTGTAGAAGTGCACATGTATACACGCATAGAAATACCAGGTGTATAAGCTTAAATCCGCTGTTTGCTCATAGGTGACGTTAGTGAGCGTATTACGAAATACCATGGAAATGTCTTAGCATTTTAGTATGAGTTCGACATCTGTTCACATCATTTAGTGTACATCATAAGCGATTTCATACAACAACATACATTTTTCTTTGTGTAATCATGTCTAGTTTTGTGCTTTACGTGAAAAAAGGCCCAACTATCAACAAAGACATGACAAACTGATTTTCCTCCACGATAATGCACCATCGCACACATCGAAATTGGTCCGAAATTACCTGGAAACACTTAACTGGGAGGTGTTACCCCATCCCGCTTATTCACCAGACCTGGCTCCTTCCGACTATCACCTGTTTTCGTCGATGGGCCACGCACTCGCCGAACAGCATTTCGATTCTTACGAAGACGTTCGAAAATGGCTAGACGAATGGTTTGCCTCGAAAGATAAGGAATTCTTTTGGCGTGGTATTCACAAATTGCCCGAGAGATGGACAAAATGTATAGCTAGCGAGGGCAAGTACTTTGAATAAAATTATTTTTTGCTTTCTACACAAAACAAATGTGTTTTTATAACCAAAAAACAGCGGATTTAAGCTTATACACCTGGTACATTCGCAAAATTTCGTGTTTTCTGTCTCATCGCTTGTCTCCCTTTGATTTCCGAATGAAAACACATTGTGAAGATAGGTTAGTGCCAATATAGAAGTATTACATATATGGTTACGAGTAATACATCTGACCGACTATTCTCAATGTACAGCGTCATTATCTCGGGTCGTTGTTTCGATGTGAAGCGATTCATGGTTAAAAATGTACTGAATTGCCGTTTCAAAAACATCTTTATGTAAGTCAATCGGTTGATAAATGTTAAATTTATTCAATGTTTACATGCTGACATAAAATATGGTGCACTCTGTATTGGTCTGGGCAAGTTGTTGTTTGTTGTCCTGCCCCTGCTTTCTATCTGGTATTAACTTGCCTTTTCCATTGTACGTCGTGAGGAAATACTTGCAGGGTAACAGAGGCAGTCAACAGAAATTTTGGCATTACTTGCTTAACAGAGTGGAACGCGTTTTTGTTAACATTGGATTTGCGTACACCCAACAACGCACACATGTATGAATGTTTGTTAAGTATGCCTAAGCAAAGCAAACTCAACCCAAAAATACATAACGCTACTTGGTTCACATGTAGGTAAAAATGTTGTGTTATGCTAGCCTGAACAGCTGGTGTGCATCTTGCGTGAAAACCACCACCACCATCGCCACCACAAGCATTGCCACCAATCGACCGACGAAACACCAGTCATTCAGCCACACGCAGAAAAGTTGAAATTAAAACCTGCACCGAAGTGTTGCCGGCCGGTCGCCAAACGGCAACCTTAACGACAGTAATCGCTGCCACCGGCACACGCAGAAATTCACGCGTTTTGGCGCAAGTTCTAAGCGCTTCGAAGTGTGGGCATCTAATGGAATCAAAGCCATCATTACGTACACCGCATGTGGCAGACATTTGTTTCACGACCCGGTTAGCTGAAGCAAACGGCTATATGGACTACGAGTATACAAAAAGCAAAGAATTACCATCGTGCAGAATTACCACCGTACATTGAAATTCGCTACCAACTAGAAATGCTTGCATCGAACACTGGCTATCATAACAATCTCCTAAAAGAAACAGAGGACAAAGCCCGAGCTTTCCCATCAGTAATTCTAAACCAGCCGCGCATATGTTAGCGGAAGCACTCAATATTCAAATGTGTTGAGGAAATTTGAGGAAAAACCTGAACACCTGAGGAAAATACATATGTGGATGTATTAGATACATCTATTACACATACACCGATAGTACACATGTGCATGAAAATATTAAAATTCCTTAATCGTGCATTAAGGAGTGATGAGCGCAGTTGAATGAATTCAGTGTAATCGTGGCGGCAAAATAAATTCTGAAAATTAACATTAGTCTCACTTTATATATATATATATATTTAATAACCTTTAGGTTATTAACAAAATACCCGATATACTATAATATCAATTCTAATAGCGGTCTATGCAAGTTATGGTAGATGTTTATGCCGCCGTGAAACGATGAATCTTACAGTCAATTGAGAGCCCAGCAAATACATAACTAACATTTTCGTCCCACTTATACTTTCTATATGTATATATATTCCTTCAACAAAGCAATACAATCAACATTTCAAAAAATGTCAATGTCTAAGCTTCCCCCAACCAAAAATTTTCATAGGCAATTTTGCTCTCAGCGAAAATTCGAACTTCGAGTTGAGGATTGCCTTAGATTTGATATACATATGGCTGAATCTGCTTAAAAAAGTGGTCGAAAATCGCTCTGTATTTGACTTACTTAGTTTTCCTTATCTTTTTAATAACATCAATGTGTTACCATTTCCAAGCTTTTCGTATTCTATTTTTTAATCCTGTACCTTAAAACAGCATGCTACTAGTATATCAATTCGTACAACTAGCTCGACGGCCGTTTCTAGTTTTTCACCTCCAAAAGTTCGGTTGGGTCGGGACTGGAACTCATGTTCCTTTGACTTTAAGTCCAGGTCAATGAAAACAGCTTCTAGTACATAAATGCATAATTACCTAACTAATTAATAATCTAGTTTTAGAGGGAATACTTGTAAATATTAGTAAATTCTTTTTACATTCTGGTTGAAAAAATCAGTCAATCAAATCAATCAAAAAAATCAATCTGTGATCAACCAAACTGCGTATTTCAAATTGTTTACTAACAAATCATATTGTAAGTTATATTCTTCGTTTTTTATGAAATTTTTTATGTATATTTGGTAGGTATGAGAAAGTATATTTCATACCGCTAGGACGAAGGGGCGTGGCACCCCCATGCAATCCCAACACTTAATAGGGAACAGTTTCGAAGTTATAAGTCGCACAGGCTTGAAATTTGGTATGGCATCGTCAAGGACAAGGGGCGTGACACATTTTTTGTGATCCAAATATTCCGCTGAACTATAAGTCGCACAGTAATGAAACTAAATATGAACCTACCATTTATTCATATCTTTCGACAGAGGGAATGGTGCGGGTATTGAACAAGGGGGCGTGGCACCGCCCCCTTGTTCAATACCCGCACCCGACCAAATTGTAGGTCGTACAACACCGAAATTTAGTACCCTGTCGTCCCATAGATGACTAATTCTACTGATGGACGTTGGACAAGGGGCATGGCACATTGTTTGTGACCCAGAATACAATTCGTTTATTTAGTAAGTACAAATGTTAAAAATTGGTTTTTGAAATTGGCATGGCTCAAGCCATGATACAATAATAGAAGGTAGAACCGCTGTCAATTGTTTTGACACTAAACGTGCTTATTGACGTTTTTCGTATTTGTCAAAAGCTTGAGCCGTGATGCCACTTCGATGGATATTAAATTAGAAATATTTAAGGTTCTTGGAAATTTAAGATCTTTTTTAAAATAAACACGGAATAGATATTTCACTATGACTAATACATTTTGGGCGAAAGTTTAAAAATGTTAATGCACATTCGACAGCAGATAATATATTGCAGTATTAAAAAATGTTCAAGGGATTTTCTAACAACAGTACCGCACATTTTCAAAGAAGAACGTCAAAAAGACCTTTAGCGTCAGATGCGCAATATGGCGGCTGAAAAGAAGCATCGGCTCTACCTTGTATTATTGTATCATGGTTCAAGCGCAGTCAATTTCTTTACTGAAACTTAGCAGCAACATTGCTGACTTGTGACCCTCAATTGCGTTAATCAGTAGCTCTTCCTCTTCCTTTAGTTGGTTTTCTCCGTCAATTTGCATCGCTATAGATTTGCCACCTCGCGCATTTCATTATCAAAAAAACAAATGTTGTGCGAGACGAAGTTCGCCGGGTCAGCTAGAATGTTTATATTATATTCCTTCTTTTCTATGAAATTTAGCAACAAAGTAATAATAATAATAATAATAATAATAATTGCATAAAAACTGTATATGCTAAAAACTAAAAAAAGTTGAACCGCACCTTGCACTAGAAATTAAGAAAAAAATAAGAATGATACCTTTTGCTTGATTCATTAAAAGTGTATCGTTACAACAATGCACACTATTTTATTCCAGCAACAAAATAAAAAAACAAAATTATTCTTGTTATTAAAAAAAATGGCTAACTAACTTAGCCACTGGCTGTGGTCTATTAGATGTGCACTTCCCGCAATAATATATAACTTCGATTCCGGGGTTGTGTTAAATGCCGCCAGTAGTCGTTTATGGCAATGCACCAGCATTTCTCTCGATGGACTTCGTCA
This sequence comes from Melieria picta, assembly GCA_964056695.1. Taxonomy (NCBI): domain Eukaryota; kingdom Metazoa; phylum Arthropoda; class Insecta; order Diptera; family Ulidiidae; genus Melieria; species Melieria picta. The sequence goes on along the minus strand of OZ057398.1, from coordinate 101,270,135 downwards.
ACATCGTCAGCATCAACAGGTGAGTTCACAATAATAGAATCACTCTCTGCAACTCGCACACAGAGAGAAAATGCGCCGGGTAAGGGATAAACGCTAACCAGAACTACAGCGCACTCGATAAAAAGGCTTTTCTGCTTGTACGGCGCTACAGAAATGGCATTGTTTTGGCGCGTACCGATGACGTAAACGGAAGCCGCCGTGGAGCAGGGGGCGCACCACCTGAAGCATTCGCCAGGTCACACGTACGCAAACGAAAAAAAATTTGCAAATTGTGCAACTGTGCAATGCGGACCAGTGCGAAAACCAGCACACAAATATCGATTACCAATAGATGACCTGATGGTGCGCGGCACCTGTTCTGTTCTTCAAAATGAAAATGTCTTAAAGCGGGAAGAGGGACTTGTGTTACGATTTGTGCGCATCTTGCCTGAGTATCGATTTTCGCGCTCGCGGCGATTTCAAGAATTTTCGAACACGGCATTTCAGTAGGGGAGGTCAAGGCTAGTGGAAACTTTGCCACAGCTGCAGCCATCTCAATGTCGCTAGAAGGCAGCGATAATGCTGTGCTGATGGCGGTTCGCCGCAGTCCGTGAGCCTGGCTAACATTCAAGGACACAAAACAAAAAGGAGCCACCAGCAATTGGGTCAGGGGGATATTACGTGTACGTCTACCTACAAACAAACAATCTCACTCACACACGTGCTTCAATCGAAACAAACATCTCGCGCTCTCTCGAAATGACTGTAAGAGATGTACGTGTGAAGTGTGAAGGGGCCAAAATAACGGTGGCAGAAGGACGTTCAGGTGCAGCAACAAAAAATAAGTCAAAGGTACAGGTAAGTAAATACGTCGTCGACAAGAACGAAAAACAACAGCAATGCTAAGGTGAGGTGATGCATACGTACGTTTGGAAAAGGATGACTTACCTGTGACAGATCCGGATCATCTCTCAACTTGTCGACAATGCTGCCGCTGGCGAGTTGGCACAGCGACAGGCAGAGGCAGACGGCCAGCGTTGTCTGCAGCCATCGCCGTGACGAATGCAAGTCGCACTTGCGAAGCGCTGACATTTTCAGCACTTGTGCGCGCAATGCCGCAACAACACCAACAAACACGCCGCACGTAAATTCTAACGTACGTCGAAACGATTGCAAAAATTGAGAAAGCGGCGAAAGGAGCCGGAGGAGCCAGCAGCACCGCGAGACCAGCAGTATTTAATTATTCAGCTATATGCGAGGGCGGTTGGTCGGCAGCTGGATGTTTTGTATTTCTCAACGGCCTTACACTATGTGGCACATATACACGCACTAACTCACGTGGGTCCAATGCAGTTCAACAATTTATTTTTTTATCTGCAAGAGGCATCAAGCATAAAGTTGTGGGATTTGCAAGGAAAAATACCGAACATAGTCCGAGAAGGGAAGAAATTGCATACAGAAAAAACATTTGTTGGTAAGAAGGGCGTTCGAGTGAAATGTTGAATATGAAAGAAAGGGAGTAACGGAAAGCGGAATGCAGTTCATGAAGAAAAAAACGATAGTTCAAATTGCAGTTCAGCCATGCAGGCAACTGTCGTCGAGATTGTTTCTTTCCCCCTGCTGCCAGCCCGCTTATATAAGCGACAGCAAGTGTGTGATTCATTCTTAGGCCGTAAGCCACCCTCAGGCATTCTTTGCAAATTCGTGAGGCCATGACGCTCTTGATTTTATTGGTAGTGATTGGTAGTCGATTAACCGAAAAACTGTGCTGCCTATAAATTTGAAATATGCAGGGATACGCCGAAAAAAGTATACCAAAGAAATTATAATTGAAGGAAGAAGAATGCAAGAACAAGCAGGGCAGAGTATTTGCACTAAATGTAAATGCAGTAATGCAGTAAATTTTGTCAGGGTGAAATGCTTACTATAGTTGGGCATATACTTTGTGAATTTAAGATGAAGGATTACAATGTGGAAATAAATAATTAGTTTTTGTAAGATATCAGATTAGTAAGATAACAGACATGCAAATAAATCAAATGAAGAAACGGAAATGAAGTTGTCAGAATTTTTAAAGCGCATGGACTATGTAAAACGTTTATAACAAAACGTTCCAAATCAATGAATAAAAATGTCAGTAATAAGCGGACCTCAGTGCGCCAGGAACTGTTCCTTCCAAAGTTGTTTTTCGGCTCCCCTCAAATCTATCTATCTATTTATTAGTAGAATAGCAAAAGGAAGTCTCAAAAGTGTCTTATAAAATGGCAATACTAACTGTCGAATAATTATTTCTATACAATCATTAATTAAAATCTAGAAATATGTAAGTATGAACAGGTTTCTTCAGTTTTAGCAGAGTTAGAAAATTATAAAAGAATCAAATGACCTAAAATATTTTTATGAGTCGAGATCTAATCAGTCTAGATCTAAGCTACTACTTAGCTCTTAACATGGCAAAACTAGTAACAGTGGAAACATCAAAATAATATGTTTTTTGGGTCCTTGCACCTAACAGCAGCAATTATTGCTCCAATTTCAAGTGGCAAAATACTCAAGGCAATGCAATCACAGTCATTTCATTGTGTTTCCGCTTGTACTTAGTTGTCCTGTTTGGCTTGTTGTCATGCCGTGCTTGTCCGTCTCTCGCTGCCCTCATGTCTTCTTATTCCAGTTCTTCCATCTCTCTAACTTCTTTTGTTTGAAGCAAGGAAATTTAATACTTTGGGTAAAGTTTAGCCGTTTTTTCTTATTTAAAACATTCTAAGGATTTCTATGGTTATTTTCGGATTCACTTAATTCCACTCCGCAGGGTCTGTCGTCCATCACCTACTTAGCACCGCTTCCACTTCAATTACTATTTTTAGCAAAGTTTTTTAATGGAGAACTCTCTGCCTGCCGCTGTGGACTGTGCGTTCGAAAGCCGTCGCGCGGCTGTTGTGTGTTGCACAAAAGTAAACCAAGGGTTTTTTTCTGCACTCAATAGTTACAACGTTATGTCACCAACATCGAACGCACACAAGCACACACGCGCACACCGCTTTTTCCACTTGGCCAGCACTTAAAGCGCTGATCCTCTTAAATTCCTCTGTGCAATGCAATTGAAACAGTTCGTTGGAAAACTGCTGCAAAATCAATTATGCAATTGCTGTTGTTATAGGTTGCTGCTGATATTCACGCTATTGCCTAAGGTTTGGTCGTTGGTGCGTTTTGTTTTACTGTCGTGAATTTGTTGTTATGTTAATTTGTATAGTTTCATTTCGCAGAACGAAACACACTGTTGCCCGACGTTATGCAAATTCCCTCAGCAGAGCTTCTCCGCTTCACACAATTGTATTCTCCTCCGCCGCTTCGCTTTCTCAGCGATTACTTTACTTCGCTATTACTTCACCAGCTTAGTTGCGCTCATGTTGTGCACAGGCAATGTTACGGAAATTCTGCATTGGCCGCAGCAGCACCGACTAGCACAGCGCACAGTGGAAATCAATAACTGAATAATTGTGTGGCACTCATCTGTGGCAGTGCAGTAGGTGAGCGGAGCGTTCAGGCTGGCGCGGCCGAAGAAGCGCCTCAAGAACGGGCCACAGCGGGGCGTACGAAAATCTATACCGTGCGATACTGTGCCACAAGAGCGGTTGAGCACACACACACAAGCAAACACACATTCGCACTCATAACACACACCCTCGACCTCGAGCTCGAACTAAACGCACCAGTAACAAGAATACGGAACAAGTTTTGTGACGGTAGAGAGCACGACAATAACGTCAACACGACCAGCACGACGGCTCACAAACAACTGAGGCCAGCAGTTGCTGTCGGATATATTTTGGACTCGAAGCGCTCCAACAGTACGTGCACTGACACAGACACACCGACACCGAGCTGGCGGATCAGACGCAAGCGCGGCTCGGCTCAGTGCAGCAGCGTCACTTGAGTCAGACCACCGAGTGCCAGCCACACCGGCCCTCAACCCTCCCATGGCCGTGCGTGAAGCAAGTGTTACCAGAGCAAGATACACGCCAAGCAGTGAGCAATGAGTCGGAGGGAGCGTGTTGACGCCACCGTGTACGTTTGCTCTTTTGAGATGGGGTGTTGCAACCGAACGGTACAACGGCTCAAATGGCCCGAAGACCCACTGCTCTTGGCCATTTTCCCACAGTACCAGCGCAACAACGCAGTGCAGTGGCGCTCAACCGATAGTATAGCGCAGCAGAAGAGAAGAGAGAGCCAGCACTACCGACTGATTTCTCACACCGTCTAATGCGAAAGTTATAAAAAATTAAAAATAAGAAGGAACCTGTTTATTAAATTGTTTACCACACAACATTCCGCAGCATTCATGGATGTGGAGCGGGCGAATTTGAGAAAAATGCTCACTGCTTTACACACCCAATTCGTGGTTAAATTCAAATTAATTTTGCTCTCAGACAAAACGCAACACCCTGTAATGTGTTTGCTTTTCATAAATTAAACAGCCATTTCGATCGAACATAAATATGAAATATACCGATATCAGCGATGAAAACGCTCAATAAATATGTTTAATGTGACAGAATTCAGGTCGCAGAAAGTATATATGTTAAAGCATTTTATATGTAACCAACACAAACAAGCACGATAAATATCTGTTTCATGACATTAACTTGGATATATTTTTAAGAAATAAAATATTATTAGTCTTGCAAATTTACGACTATATACACACATATATATATATATATATATATATATATATATATATATATATATAAATATTATATAATTCTTATAGCAGTTGTTTTACAATTCGATTCAATTTAGCGTTCAATTTTTAATATCGACTTTTTAGCTAAAGGTAACCTAAAAGTATGCTTTAATAACTTTCCATCTCATCGCCACTATTATAGCGTTGCCAACTGTTTATTTACAAACCAGTAATAACAAAAATGTTTTACACTTAATTACCTACCTTCACTTGTAATTACCTGTTCATTGATTTTTTGTCTTCTCAGATTACTTATTTTTAAAATATGTACCACAAACACGAAAGAATCGTACGGGTTCCGTCAAGCCGTAACCATTCACACATCTTACATTTGCGCATGCTGGCAACACTGTTGCACGGTAAACATTTCAACAAACAGCCCTAGCAAAAACCAGTCCCACGAAACTACATAAAATAACTAACTCGCAAAATGTCCTCAAACTTCAGGTACTCTGTAGTACGAACAGTGCGCCCGTATGTGAAGTATCTGCCGCAGTTGACAAAACCTGTGTTACGTGTGCTTATCCAGGTATCGGTGCACTACATTGAAAGTTCCAAGTGTTCGCCGGAGGTGTTAGACTTGGCGTTGACCAAGCTCACACACTCTGGCCACGAAATACCAGAAAACTTTTGCGAACTCTTCGCGGCCGTACTTCAGATCATGCAAATCTTCCTGCGCACACCGAAAGGCACTGTAAAGGATCATGAGTTGCGTGACTGCCTAAGAGATCTGAGGTGAGCAAGACCAAATGCTAAGCCCTGTAGTCCGGACTAATCGTTTCTCTGTGTTTTCCCCCCTAGATTTACTGATGAATGTGTGGACGATTTGAGTAAAGTGCTGTACAATCACCGTGCGTCGTTGACAAAGAATTTTGCCGAGGCCAAAGTGGAGCGTTCGAAAGCCAAAAACCTGCAATGGCGTATAAACATCTCACTGAGCGAAGGGTAGAGAGCAACCAGACAAAAATTTCTTCAAACACTTGCTAATACATTCGAATTGCAGTATAACGCCTAATGGAGGCAGTGGTGCACCCACCATAATCCTACATTTTCAACTACCGGACGGCCGCTATCGGACATTAGAGCTGCCACTGTCTACGTTCCATCAGCTCCGTTACAATGTGGCATTGCTGCTTAGTGAAATGCAAGCTCTGGAAAATCGTGCAGTCATGAAAAAATTCTAAGTTGTGCAACATTCCTGTAGTAATAGTGACAACAAGGCGGAAGGTGACGCCGCGTTATTGCTTGCTGCAATATTTTAATAGTGATGGCGTCTCCTCATCAAGTTTTGAACTGTTGTTTATTGTTAATTTAATTTTTAGTATAGGCCTTTAATGGCAATTTATATACCGTAGTATCGAGTTAATTGTTGGTTGTCGTTTACATAATTTAGCCAAACAAAGGTAACACAAAAAACAAATTAAACAAATCGCAAGAGACATGTTCAAAAATCAAAGAGTTGTGCGTGGATTGTTTTCAATACAATTACTTGCTACTTATATACATATTTAAAAACGTACATAAATAAAATTTACAATATACACTTAGGCACATTTCGATACATTTGTCAAACTTTGTCTGTGTCGCTTTGAGTCATTATGTAAGTTTTAAATTGTCCAACGGATTAGGACTTGTTCAATGAAGTCCTATTTTTGCGGTGATGCCAAGGCAACTTTTACAAGTTGAATTTGTTGTTGCTGTGAGCAAAAATACTTTTATTCAATATGCATATTTTGTTCCTACGCCTTTTAAACGGACTTGTTGCTGTTTGCTACATAGACAATATGACAAGTACTAAATATATTTTTGTAAAAATAAGTTTTAATTGCATATTTCAGATATATTTTATAACTGTAGTTAGGTGTTAGTTTACACCTCCATTTATTAATATTCAAATTCCTATCGTAGACGCTTGAACTCTAATATTAGTGAAAGATCACTGGTATTGCTTACTGTTTCTGCAGAACCATCATACTTCCGCATCATTTCAAGTAGTGGCGCTCCCCATTGATTTCGCGCAAACGCTGCGCCGCTTGCTCGGGTGTCAGATCCCGTTGCGGTTCGTTGAGCAATTCGAACCCCACCATAAATTTGCGCACCGATGCCGAGCGCAACAATGGCGGATAGTACAGCGCATGCAGCGTCCAATGTTCGTCTCCGTCACTTTCAGATGCTCCGGTGGGTGCGCCATGCCAGCCCATCGAGTATGGAAACGAACACTGAAAAAGGTTATCATACTTGGTGGTGAGCTGCTTGATGACGCGTGCCAGACTTTCGCGTTGTACTGTCGTCACGTCGCTAATTCGTTTGTTATTATTCCGCGAAATGATGATCGTTTCGAACGGCCAGGCAGCCCAGTAAGGCACCAGCACCAGCCAGTCGTCGTGCTCCACCACAATACGCTCACGACGCTCCAGCTCCCTGGTAGCGTAATCGGCGAGCAGTGGACGCCCGTGTTTCTCATAGTAGCTGCGCAAGCGCTCGTGCTTTAGCTGTGGCTCTGTGGGCAGGAAGGAGCAGGCCCATATTTGACAGTGAGGGTGCGGATTCGAGCAGCCCATGGCAGCACCCTTATTCTCGAATATCTGCACCCACCGGTATTTGGCGCGCAACTCATTGTACTGGTTAATCCATCTGCAAGCACAGCATTGCGCAAATGATACAAACCCCAACCAAAGCGGGAATAGTTGGCGACTCACTCATCAATTACCGCTTGAATTTCCTGCACACTCATTCGCGGCAATGTGACATTGGACTTGGGATGGAAGCACATGACACGGCAGGTGCCACGTGCTTCAGCTGCCTGAAACAGCGGATCATCGCTGGACGGCGGTGCCGGATTGTTCTCAAGCAGTGCGGGAAAGTCGTTCGTAAACACGTACGTACCCGTGTAAACGGGATTCTTCTGCAAGCACCCACAGAAAAAGTAAAATTACAGCTACTTACATACCACATTACGCTACGCACCATACCATTCGGACGCGACACGCCCGGACTAAGGGGATTCGTTGGATCGAAGTCGGGCAAGTTACACTTTTGCGGAGCCTCCTGCTGGCCCGACCAGGGTCGCAGCATACGATGTGGACACACCAGCACCCATTGACCAGTCAACGGGTTCAGGCGACGATGCTGATGTTCTGACAAAGCAATTAATCAAAAACTAATAGTCTTGGAAACAGCAAAAACAGCCGCAAAACCCACCTGTGGCGATAAATTGCATTGTGTTGAACCTCACGACGATGACCGGTACTAAACGGCGAAAGACCAAGTGTAGAGCGACGGGAGACCGCGTAGTGATAATCACTGCTTATGACTGTAAGTGCACGACTGCGGCCATTTCGCGGTCACTCGACCACCAGAAGTGCAATCTCAAGTATTTACAAGTCGCTGTTGGGCTGTTGGTGCCCCGCGGTCGGATTTTTATTGGTTTGTGGACTGCTTATCAGCTTTTGGCGAACCGATTACCCACAAATCAACGCACACTAGCAAAAGCGAGAGCTTTCGCTCGATTCAATTTCGAGCCCTCGCTTCACTAGTGGACTGCGTTGGGGACGGATGCAATCGATTCGCTGTGTATAATAATTTGGTAGGGTTTTCAGTGTTGGCAATTTTTCAATGCAATTAAAAATAATGGAAATCGGAATTTTGGACTTTCAGGCGCAACAAACCAAAATTGTTAAGCAAAATTACATTGGGGGAAATGTATGTTTTTATGTATTATAAATATAACTCGTTATGATGACCATTTGTGAGATCGGAAACTGCAAGATCGGCGCTTAGGTTGACCCTATCAAATGTTCTGTCCAAACAATCAATACGGTTAATAAATGACAACACGGTTAAGTTCATTCAGTAAATATTATTATATGCATTTTATTTTGTTTTTGTGTTTTATCAGTCATTCTGTTTTTTGTTTTGTTGTTGTTGTTCATGTTATAAATTATAAAATCTAATATAAACAAACAAAGCAATTTAACAATCACTGCCGCTACATACGATACACCATACACCACTGTCTTTACTCATTATACTCGTAATATATGTATTTACCTTAGCATCGTTATTAGTTCAAATATATTCGATATATATTTGTGTGTATATATAATTTTATTTATTTATATATATTAAATAACAATGGGTTTAAGCCTATAAGTGTCTAAGAGTAGAGTATTTAAGATACATGTTCGTCCTTGCCCTATCATTTTACTTGTTTACTTTTAACTAACGTACTCATAATTCGGTAATTTACATAACAAAGTTGATTTCACTTAATTTGTGATTTGTTTACCTCATACTGCTTAACTGCATAGTTTTTGATAAAAAAGAAAATCGAAATGCTAAAAGTGCGTGAGAGAACAGCGTTGCGGAATATCGACGAGTGCACAAAATTTGAAATTACTGTTTTTTCGTCATGGTTCGCTCAATCAATAGCTTATAGTTCGGTTCTAGTACTCGTACAAAGAAATTCAAATGAATATTTTCAACACCCCAAATCCAAAAGGCACCAAAGACAACTATTCGGAATACCTCGTCATATTTGCAAAGTGCTAAGAACACCGTAACACTATTGATTACAACAAATTTTAAACTTTATCTGGCTAGGTATAACACATATAAGACCAAAAGTGTGCTTTTGTAAAGTATTAATTTTTGCAAAGTATTAGTCGTCAATATTCGCGCACACTGCTTCAACACGATTTTTAAGAGTTTGGGTGCACAGTACATATTTTTGCGTTGAATAGTTAAAAATCATTCATGCCTTGCTTATTGGTACATAGTTATTAGTTAAAGTTATTGTTGTTACTTGGTGCTATTCTTGTATTAGAAATGATAATCAACGTCTAAATGCAAAGAGTTCCTCGTGCGGCATTAACTTTGTGTATAAGTGAGAAAGTGAATTGGGAACTAAAAACTATGACTGACAGAGATAGTGGCAGGAGATATGGCCACGGCCAAAGCTCTGGCTGTAGCCATAGCCGTGGTCGTGCGCGTGCGCGTGCACATGGCCACAGTGGGACTTAAGTATGCGATTTGTCTAGTACATAAATTGCATATATGTAGTATAGTATATTACATAGGTGTGTGTGTGTGTGTACATGCCCTACATAAGAAGTACATAAGAATGGGTACTCGAATGCATTTGCCATAAACCATCTACCGTTACCATAACCATTAATTCGCATAATTATTTATCATAATACAATTGGTACTTAAAACGTTTAGATATACTCGTACAAATACAGATAAAAAATATACATATGTATGTAGGTGTGATCGTCACCCTCTACGTCATCCCCATCATAACATGCATTGCTCTCGACGTCACAATCAGCATTATTAAGTATGTGTATGTGTGTATACAAAATGCTTTGGCGGTGCACAAAATTTTGTTGAACTTTAAATTTTTCTCTTGATCATTTTTATGTTTTGTAAAATTTTGCTGCGGTGACAAGTCAAATGGTTGAATATCAAATATCAGTGTGAATTAAAATTTGTATTGTTATTTTTTATGTGTGCATGTTTGCTTTTATGGAAAGTGTGTGTGTGTGTGTTTGTATAACTATTTGTGGAAAGTTGTGCTTTTGATAGGCAAAATATGGAAAAATGTCGCAATAATAACTAAGTCTTTGTTACTGCAAAAATAAGTGTTGAAATCCCTCATTTTTGCGGTCATAAGTGTGCGGAGAGCGCGGAACGCACCGAGCCATTCACACTCGCATCATTGCGTCCAACCCATCGACTAAATCAGTCAAGTTTGCAGCAAAAAGTCGAACTTAGTCACAGCCCGGCATACAAAATCGATACAAATAAACGTCGAAGGTAAAAAGTGTTTGTCCTTTAGCTGATATGAGGTAAACGCTGCTAGTATGCATTCTTCAAACATTTGAATCAACGCAACCCAATTGCCTTAAGTCGATGATTAGGAAAACCATCCTCCAAGCTATACCTGTGCTAAACGTACTTCTTAAGCCATTAAATCAACTATCGGAGCCATCAAATGTATATCAGGCCAGACCAGTGGCGCACGCAACGGAGGCTTTAGGGGTTTAAACTCCTCTCAGAAATCTGTATATTGCAAAACATTTTGAGAGACAAATATGGTTTAACTGGTATTGAGCTCTAAAAAACAAAACAGAATCATGTCTGCGCTACTGGACCAGATTGATGTACTTCACAAGGCATCAAATAAGCCCCAGAAGGTATCAAAAATTATATAAGGCTTATCGAACATTATGACATGGATTACTTGAACTGTTTCTATTCTGTACGAAAGGTATAAGCAGTACTGAAAAGGTTTAAGCAGTATAACTAACATACAAATGTTGCATATTTTCATTTGATATCTTCAGGATGATTTAAAATTATATGTATTTGCTCTGCAAAGCATATCACCTTAAAATAAAAATGTTAAAGATAATTAATTATTATCTGAGGTACATTGGAATATTCTGAAGATTATTTTGCTTTCTGAAATTAATTTTAGTCTTCTGAAGATCATTTGATCATTTTCTGAAGTATTATACATACTCAAAAGATCATTTGATTTTATTCAACATCCAACTATGCCGAGGTTCATTTCATGTTTTCTAATGTTCATTTGATACTTTTTGAAATACCATACATTTGGCTATTCTAAAATGCATTTAACATTTTCTGAAATATGTTTCTGAAATACATTCGAAGCTTCTGAGTTTCATTCATTGTTTTCTGAAGTACATTAGCAAGGGACGTATTTCGTTTTCAAGTTATGCATATGTGATGCAAAGAATGGTAGACGTTAGTGCGGTGTCACGCTACGGAGTTTTCCTATTAGGCTACGGTGCAGCTGCGCGTCATGGCAACACATAATGTTTCCCTATAATCACACAGTGATATGTTTGAGCCTTGCGAATTCAGCTAAAGTGCAAAATTGTACTGAGAGCGTCAGCCAAATTTGAAGCCAACTTTCCTCATAACATGTCGCCCAGATCCTACGCTCTAACAAGCAGTCATCCTAGTAGCTTGTAACGACTCGGATGAAAAGTATCCAACTAACTTCCGACCGATTCCTTGTCCTGGACCGAGGCCCAAACAAATGGCATGAGGTGAAGCATGAATTAGCGCTACCTTTGAGTTTTGTCTGATTTAATTATTTGGTAAACAGTTTTCTTTGTTTGCAGTGTGTGCTCTCGCAATTGATATGTCCGAGTTTTGCATTATACATAAGTCAATAGACAAATAGTCCCACAAAAAGTACAAAAACGTGGATAGGATACAAATTTGGCGTGGTTGTGTGCATAAAGAGCGCTGCGCACTTAGTAAAAAGTCAGCATTGCCATGTCGCTGGTTGTATGTGTTTCTGGTTGTATTTGTATAGTGAACTTGGTAAAAAGTCAAGCGAACGTTTGTAAAAGGTTGCAGTGAACATGTAAGACTTCGATATGAGCGAAAAACACGAGTAACGAGTCGTAAGCGTCGCTTATGTGCATACGAGTATGTGCACATGCATACAGCCATGCATGTAACGTATATGTAGTAAGTGGAAATATTGCATCAAGTAACGGTGAAAGTGTACTAAACACTATCTATCGTACAATAAAGGCGGTAGGCGTAAGTAAAAGGTGTGGGCACATTTTCCTTACGCGTTAGTAACTTTTCGGGAAGAGAGGGAGAAACAAAGCGAAGGAGAGAGGGAGCTAGATTCATGCGTGCAACAATTTCGTATCTGTAGCGTATTTTAAAGCCAGATTTCCTTGTAACTTGGGGCGCTACACGTTTCTTGCTTAATTGCTGCATGCTTGCGTGCTCGCGTTGCTTCAGCGGCATTTTGGTTGGTCTTTGTTTGCTCATTTTTATGGTTCATTTTGATGTTTTCTTTTCCTTTTAGTAATTTTAAATGAGTGACTTTGAATAATTAATTTGAATTGGGACTAATTACCTTACAGCACCACGTTTTAGCTTTACATACTGCAATCGCTGGGAAAGCAGCGATTTCATTTAATTTAACTTTAACTGGAACTACAATACTTGGTGTGCATGTGTTGTACGTGTGTGTATGTATGTTGGTTTTTTGTCTGCCATTTCCTAAATTGTGTTCTTCGCAATAGTTTGCAATGCTTTATTGCCGAGTTTCGCGCGTTGTCTGTGACCGGGCTATAGCCAACACCGGCCAAAAGGTGTTGTTAAACGCTTTATGCTTTTAATTCTGCGCCTTAACTCATTTACCAAATTATTGTCCACTCACAGTGGCTGTGTTGACATTGTTGGTGGATTAGTGAGCGGCTGTGTTGCGGGTCTAAAGGCTCAAGCTACGTGTATGTATGCAGAATATATTTTCTATAATTTGGTTTTCCTTTGTGTGTTTTCGCAGTGTTTTGCTTTGAGTTTCCTCGCTTATCGTTTAACAGAAACATTGAATTTCAATTTTATTTATTCTTGTTCCAAGTGGATTTCTCGTTTTTTGCTTTTACACATATGCGGTTTTGTGCAGTACATCAGCAGCTAAGCCAAACACCGATTGGTAGTCCTCAGCAATTTCTCCATGCAACTCTTACGTTTTGCACGCCCCACGGCCTCATTGAACTTGTCTTCGTTGCCGAGTTTTTTAATTTTACTACTCTCCCGCACCAACAGACGCGGCTGCATTACGCCCACCAGTGCTGACCTGGCCGCTGATGTACCTCCCAATTATTATCATTCTCATTTGTCTATGCTGTAGGGTTAGATGTTTATTGTATTTGTACATTAAATGATGTTTAGTTAATTGCATTTTTGTTGTATGTAGTTTTAAGTTATCATTTGCTCATTTATTGTTATGATTTAGGTAATGATTTAATTTACCTATTTTTTTTTTGTAAAGTTGCAGTTGCTCGTATTATCGATAGTAATATCTAGTATTGTGTTATCATTTATTGTATCTGCTGCCTACTTTGCCTAAACGTAGATTGAGTATTTTCCGCCTTTTCCTCTTCTGTCTGTCCGCCGACCTCTGACCACCCGCTGTTCACTTTGCTACTATTTACTGTCCATTGTTTAATTAATTATTGCTAATTTGACTTATTCGTTAAAATACTTATGCGCTTCATCCGTTGCTGCGTCGGCTCGCCACACACATCCACGCATCCAGTCGCACCCACCCACAATTTACACATACCACTCCTTCACGTCCTTCGAATCGCGCTTCTTCGGTTTCGGCTGCACCAGTCCCGCCATCTGTGGCCTGCCGTCGGCGCCGCTGACCGCCATGCTCGAGCCCATGCCGCCGTAGCCCACTACAGCGCCGCCACCCGCCATGCCGCCTAGCATGCTGCCGCTGCCGCTGCCACCGGTGCCACCTCCGGCGCCGCCGCCCGCGTTGTGCCCGTTGCTCAGACTCTGGTGGTGCGTCTGGTGGTGGCGCTGCTGGTGATAGGAACCGTTGGTGCTGCTGTTGCCCAGCAACGCCGCATTGGGATTGTGGCAGCCGTAAGCGGCCGCCTTCTCACTCTCCGTCTTGTAGTTACGGTCGCCCGTCGACTTCAGCCACAGCACCAGCAGTATAACCAGAATCACCGCGATCAGTATGCCGGCGACGATTCCGATAATCATGGCAGTGCGCTCTTCCTCAATGGAGTTGATGCGGTTGCCCTTGCCCTTCGGCCGGTAGTTGTTGTTGCTGTAGGGCGGTGGCGGCGGCGGTATGGCCGGATAATACGGCGGCAGTCCCGACTCCGGTTCGTGCGGCGGCGCCACGGGCGGCAACGGCCGCTCGTCCGGCGTGGACGTGTGCTCGCCGCGGTAAATGCTGTTCGAGTTTTCGTCTTCGATGCCGCCATGCGTTTCGCCGGCAGCGCCATTGCTGCCGCCACTGAATACCTGCACAATGTCGTACGGCGTCGTGTCACGGTCCGTGGCCGTGGAGCGTATCTCGGGTGGCGGCGTCGCCTGGCTGGTGGTGGTGGGGCTGCTGGTGTGCGTGGACGAGCGCTGCGTAGACGTGGTGAAGACCGACGTCTGTGTCGACGTCTGGCGTTGCGAGGTGATAATGCTGCCGGCCGCGCTGGTCGTGGTGCTCACGGGCACTGTGCTCTCGCGCGACGTATGCGTCTGAATGTCGGCGCCGGCGCGCGTAGCGGCGCTGCTCGTGCTGTGCGGTTGCTGCTGTTCGGTAGTCACCGCGAATTCGACTCGCCGCGTTGCGCCGTCCGTGGTAGAGGACACCACTTCATTGTTCATTTCTAGAGGGTTGGGAGGAGTAAGTGTGGTTAGATTTATGTAAAAGTGCCAACGCTCAGCAAGCAGTCAGTGTTGTAATATCAGACCATTCAACGCATAGCGTATGCAGAGAAACATGTAAAACACTCCAAATATAAAATACAGTCAAACAGATGCCGCCACAACAACGTTTCCTGGTGATAGTAGATAGTAGTATAGATAGAAGTTTGCGTACAAAACTCCGTCCGTACAAAACTCAAAATTCCGTTGCCAATGTTGCCAAATTGTTGCCATATTGTTGCCAAAGTTGTGTTGCCAAATTGTTGCCATATTGTTGCCAAAGTTGTGTTGCCAAATTGTTGCCAAATTGTTGCCATATTGTTAAATAAGTTGCCTACTTTCAGGCAGCGATAAATAAGTCAGCGAACACAATTTTTTTTTGCAACACACATTTACACACACAACGTTGGTAACAATATGGCAACAATTTGGCAACACAACTTTGGCAACAATATGGCAACAATTTGGCAACACAACTTTGGCAACAATATGGCAACAATTTGGCAACACAACTTTGGCAACAATATGGCAACAATTTGGCAACATTGGCAACAACGTTATTAGTTTTGTACGCAAACTTATTCTGCACCGTTTTGTAGCGGTTGATTGATGGACCGAATTCACCCAACTATCGCCTCATAGCCATCACTTGCATGTATGTATTTAGCCCTCCAAATCCCACACTGTGCACAAGAAACCACCTTAGTTCGATTTATTTTCTAGTTTTATTTCGCTCAACAGCAGTTCAACAGATATGCACGAATACTCATTGAATTATTCTCATATTTATGTACATTACAGCAATAAAAACTAACTAAAAACAAATGCTCTTTAATGAAGTAACCTTTAACTGTGGCAGCCACAGAGTGCCTGCATGCACCTGCATTTACTGGCATAAATACGTAAGTGTGTACATGCACTGTGGGTAGTATCATATAACACCTAGCACACACATATGTATATATTTACACTTTACACATTAGCTGAGGAACACAAACACATACATCTAGATACATTTTCGAGACTATGATACAAAGAGGGAGGCTATCACACATCGCACACTGTGCTATGCAGCCGCAGTGCTGGTGGTGCGTGAGGGATGTGCGAGCTCAGATCGATCAGATTGAAACTTGCAACGGCGGCATATAGCTAGAGGCACGTCGCGTTCCATACACCACGTTGCGTGAAGCGAATTGCAGGCTGGGCATGCTGCGCGTGGCCGTTGCTCTAGTAGCAGCGATAGCGATAGCAACAACGATAGCGACAACGATAACGATTACACGTTAGCAGCAGTAGTAGGAGCGGTAGAACAGTCGCCACCCGGCGAAAGTGGTGAGAGGGTGGTGGTGGTCTTAGTAGTGGTGGTTGTAGTAGAAGTAGTGGTGGTCGTGGTGGTGGTGGTGGTGGTGTGGTTGGTGGATTTTCGTATTATCATTTTTGTTCGTTCGTTCTACAATTGCACTTTATGGACGTGGTACATCCATTGCGCGATCACAGTCAGAAATATGAAGAGTTCATTTTCTGAAAGAGACAATTCCAACACAAATTCAACTTTCAGGCAATCAAGTGATTCTCAAGTATCGATTATCGATTTTCCAATGGACGGGCGACGGTGTTTGTGGTAATGGATGGTTTGTTGTTGTTTATTGTCTGTTTAGTATTTTGGTTGTTTGATTGGTTTGTTGGTTGGCTGATTAATTGTTTGGGCGAAGTGGAATGCAGATATGCCTGAATATGTGTGGTCATGGTGAATTGTTGTATTTGAGTAACTCTACCATATGGTAAGGCATACACAAGCCTGTCTACATGTAGGTAAGCTACTTGAGCTCGATGTTCGACACAGCACTGTACGGCAACTTAAAGCAACTGTGATTAAATCGACAACTGAAGGCGAGGTGTTGGGCACAATACTACAGGTGGATGACAATGTGCTCTATGGGAACATACTTACGGGTTTTAAAATAAAACAGAATCGTAAAGCAAAATAGTTAACAAGGAATAGTAATCCGACGTTGACAGTAGGTATACTTTAATGCGTTATGTGAAACTTTAATATTTTCATTAACTACAAATATTTAAACACAAAAGAGCACAAGGGGCTTTTGAATGGTTAAACCCACGATCTACAAAAACTTGCAACGAAAGGCATCAACCAGGAAAGGCATGAATCGGGTTCTCATCAAAATTAAAGAGAAAGAGCTTTTCTTTGGACACAAATTTCTATCATGCTGACTTCTTTCGTATACTATTTTGCACAAACAATTTTGAACGGACTTCCAAATTATATTTGTTGAATATTTTACAACTTAACTCAATTAATGGTAACTCTTAGAACTGAGACATAATTTAAAAATGAGACCACGCCGAAAACACCTCAAAACTCACAACAACACAAATCACTTGAAGGATTCTCCCAAGAATTTTTATCTCCGATTTCTGCAAAACACCCCTTATAACTGCTGACCCCTTACCAACAACTACAAACCCTAAATTAACCCTAAAACACACTTTCAGCTTACGTCTCCTTCTTATAAACATTCATATCATCTGAACCCTTGGTCTGGCTATCTACAAGTGTTGCATTTGGAAATGGGTGAAATGCCGATGACATGACAACACTGACTACCAACTGTGATGCAACTCACCTGCGCCCTTCGCCGTGCTGGTCGATGTGAACTGCTCCGTAGTCTCGCCATAGTCCCCAGAGCCATGCAGGCAGTCCTCATCGTCGCAGGCGCGCTCAGTGCCATTGTTCTTGTCGGTGCTGACATTCTGCGATGTGGTTGTCTGCTTTGTTGGCGGCACATAAACGGGCGTTATCAGATCGTCGCCGCTACCGGATTCGAACGGCGGCGTGCATTCGTCCTCGTCGTCGCCGCGACAGCCGGACCCAGCACCGGAGAAAATCAAGTCATCGATCGCACCCGGATAGCCGCTAGCCGGAGTCTGTGTTGCGTAGAGCAAAAGAAACGTAACACAAAAAAATTGAAGGGGGTTCAGTAGCTGCTCCACAATCTGGTGCGAATATATACAGATGGTGGTTACGTTTAAACGGGCAAGTGTACGGTATAAGTAGATGTTTTATGAGTTAACTCGTGCACGAGTTAAAGTATGTGTGGTTGCCTTCCAGATTGCGGTGCTGCAAAGCATCACAGCCGAAGAAAGTGTAACATAACAAAGGTTATGTTTTAAACACAGATACAAGAAGTGCACTTCCAGAATTCGATCGCTTCAATAAAAGACACTGTTGCTTTGCAATACGGCAGTTGGGAATGGTGCATGCAACATGTTTTGTTAATTTGTGCTGGGTTTAGGTAGTGCAAAAAGGTTGTTAGATAAGATATTAAAAAGGAAATTAAGAAGATGTAAATACTTATATTAGTGCCAGAAGAAGAAGGTTAGTCGATAGCCGTTTTTACATATCTTTCAAGTCATTGCAACATATTACGAATCCTTCCCCCTGTCCTAAAAGCCAGAATGATGACTGATCATCGAGCTGAACTTCAATTTGCTACTGACGCAGTTCGTAAGAAAGCTTTGTAATCGATAGCAATCGATGAGTAAAAATGTAACCAATAAAAAAAGCAAATTATGTTCATAAAATATCGCAAGACTTAATTCATTTGGGATTTGCATTTTTAATTTGCAATTTTAATTTTTTTAATGTACTTTTAACACATAAAACAAATAAAAATGCTATTAATATTCAATTAAAAATATACACGTGGTAGTTAATAAGTACGAAGCAAAAGGCAACATCTCGGCAGCGAAAACTGTTCGAACCTCGACTCTCTCTCTCGTATTAAACCATAAAGTTTAGACTTTCTTAAAGCCATAATACGGACTTGGTGCAGTGGGAGAAGGATAAGTAAGATTTAATAAGCATTTAGGAATCTAGCCAATGCTCAAGAAAACTAAGAGTATGACGGGAACTGCACTGTGATGGCGTCACAATGTCGCAGCAAATCAGAGCTACTTTAAGCTGAAGCTGTTCTCAGCTTAACGCGCTCGAACATATAGTACACGTTGTTCTTTTGAGAATTGGCATGATTTATACATTGAAATTAATTATGAGAAACAGATGCGAATGCAAATACATGTTTACGATAAGACTAAATTAAATGTTATTAGTATGGAAAATTTACAAATATATATATATGTACGAGTATGCAGATATTTTCTGAACCATATTTTTGGCAGATTCTGTAATTAATTTACAAGTGTAACAAAAGGCTTAGTGTGTGTGTAAGTGCTATAACTGGCTCTGGTCGGAAACGTGTCATATCAAGGCCTGAAGCTCAAAATAAGCTGAGATTATACTGAAGACTGTCCGAAAAGTTATTTCAAAACAGATTTAAAAATTTCAAGATTTCTGAAATCGTCTGCAATTTAAATATCAGTATTAAAATAAACTGCAATATTTTCATATTGTTTCCTACAGCTTATAGAAAATTACTACAGGGTCGATATGGAGCAATTGAGAAGTACTACAATGCAGTACTGAATGACAATGTTAGTAAATTATAAATAAAGCGAATCACGCGAAAATAGTTCATAAATTATCTGCATGACTATGACAGCGCTTAATTGATTAGTTGCATTGATAATTGTTTTTAGTTTTTGTTGCAAATTTTTACGATGAGAATACTTGAAAGTTGAAGAGTTTTCAAATTGAATTTTTTAAATAAATTCCCTAACCTGCTGCATTCTTTGCAGATCATTTCTATCTAATACTCCAGTTACCAATTGAACATCTCCTCGTATGGTTATGTGCGGGTCACGTTCAACCGCCAGATCCAGAATGCGCAGTTTATTCACCGACAACCCGGCTATAACACCAGCAAACGGCCGTTCGATGCGCGTGCGACCGGTTCGGCTGAATTTGCCACCCACCTGTATGCTGGACATAGTATTGAAAACCGTCGACTGGTGGCCTGCAACCGCGTAATCGACACCAGAAAACAATTGCAACATTTTGTTTACTTCAACTTAATTATACACTCATACCTTGCGGGCTGAGTGTTTGCACGTTGTAGTCGTCCAACTGCAGTGTGGCGTTGCCACCCGTGCGACTGAAGCGCACCACATGGTAGGTGTTGTCATTGACCTTGGTGCCGATTTCACCCAACGGCAAGTCGCGCGT
This sequence comes from Melieria picta, assembly GCA_964056695.1. NCBI lineage: Eukaryota > Metazoa > Arthropoda > Insecta > Diptera > Ulidiidae > Melieria > Melieria picta. The sequence continues at coordinate 101,250,036 of OZ057398.1, read as the reverse complement.
TCCTATGTTGTACACCATGAAGATGTTGCCCTCGACTATTTCTAGTTCCATATAGTCCTGCGTGGTGGCGCTCTCGACGCGCAAGATTACCGCGTCGGATTTCGTGGTTATGAAGCCCAGCGCTATATTGTCCTCCTCGGTGTCGGCTTGCATGTTCTCGGGAAAGGCGTACTGTATGATGCCTTTGTTATTGCCGAACTCGTACGCGATCGACTCTGAAAAACGACCCATATTGTGAAAACATTCGGAACCCGTGCAAAATGAACAGCACCCATCACATACCATCGTAGCACGTCGGGCCCGTGTACGAGGTCATGTCGCACTCGCACACGTACGCGTTCCACTGCTGCACGCAAACACCCCGGTTGGCGCACGCATTCTGACTGCACTTGGTGGGCCCCTCGCAGCCGGACACCACCAACGAGCTGGGCACGACGGCATCGTTGGTCAGCGACGGCGACGTGTCGCCCAGATCGAGCGAGGCCAAGCAACCCTCGAAGCCCGAGCGCGACGAAATAGACGCCGGTAGCTTGGCGTACATGTCCTTGAATACACCGCCGATGTACAGGATGCCGGACAGCTCCAGGTGCATGCTGTTGCCCGCCAGCGTCACAATCTCGAACGAATCGTCCACGGCCAATGTGTGCGTCTTGGGCCCCGGCCGGCGTATGCTCACCTGATGCCAACGGTTGTCATTCATGTGTATGCGGGACTTGTCGCGCATGGTGACCGGGCCGTCGCCCAAATCGAACGTGTAGTGAATGTGCCCGTTTACCAACTCCACAGCCACGAAATCATTGCGCCGCCCGCCATTATACAGCAGCAGGCCGTTCGGTTCCACTGTCTTGAAGCGGAAGTCGACCGTGACGCTGGAGTAGGCCTTAAGCATGGGCAGCCCCACGTAGGAGTGCTTCGAGCGGAATGTGGCCGCATGGTAAGGATTGCCGGGCGGCGAATTCACAAAGCGCGCTGTCAGCTTGAAAGTGGCGCTCGGCAGAGCCGACAGCTCCGGGCCCAGATTCTTCACGATGTCGATATACCTGTAAAACAACAAACATTGCTGGAGTGCTCACATTCGCGCCAGACTGCCGCCACACCACCTTTGACCGTTGAATATGAAGCCCTGCAGCTGTCCCACGAAGTTCGGCATGGTCGACGTCATCTGAATCTCCTCCTCGGCGTGGAAGAGGCCGCCCAGGTGTATGGAGCGTATCTCGATGGTGCTGTGGCGGCCGAGTATGGTCTCAGCTGTCGAAATATACGCTAGATAAAATTCGCAATTCGCACATGCAACGTACACCTAATGGGCTATCTATTACTATTTAACTGAATTGCTCGTTAGTTTTACAATACATAATAAATAGGAACCGTTAACATATTTGGCTCAATTCGAATACCATACCATATCATTAGGTGACAGTGACAATCGATTTAAGTTACAAGAAGCACGTATACAGATATATCATATGTGGCATATAATTCACATGGTGGTGTGCTATTAGTAGGCAAGTAGGTAGCATAGTACATAGTAGTCTCATAGATATAGTAGTAGACATATAGTTAGACTATTTACGATTAGTTATACGGCAGTGTATGTAGTAGTTATATTAAAAGATTCAAGCAATTTCAATTAAAGTTTCTTTAGGTTGTTGTATAGGTACATATGCGTACTTGCAGCTTGGAGTACTAAATTGGTGCAGTTACAATTTTCAATAATACATAAGAGTACAGAGAAAATATGCCTTCAATTCGATTCTCATTTTTATGTGCATGAAGACTACTTGCCAATTGACCGATCTACAACTGCAACTGGCGAGTGTTTAGGTATCTAATTCGAGCTTAGCAGTTTGCTTCTGTAGGGTTAAGCTATTTGCTGGTGTACTTTGGTCTGAACTCTGAAGAGGTCATACTGCAATTGCTTTAAAATCGTTTCGTAATAGAATTCTGCCAATTTAGTTTTTATAAACTCCTCTTCTACAAATTGTCTTTCTTTTCTTGATTGCAAGAAGCAAGTCTGTCTGAGTTAGTAAGCAGTCCTACACTCTCAGAAATTTCTAGCAACTGAATTACATTTACCTTAATAAATTTCTAATCTAAAAATTTTTCGACATTGTAAAAACGAAGGTCAAAATCTCACTAGCCACTTTTTTATTATAAAATCCAATGATACTGAGTTTGGTGCGACACAGCGTGGTTACACAAATTACCAGCCTAATACGCCTAACCCAAGTTCTGTATGTTTCGATTAAAGTTCATAGATTTACGAACGAACTAAATTTGCTTAAATGAATCATCTTCTACTTGGGAGTGAAGACAGCCTCTATCTAGTGTGACTATAACATGGCAGCCGACCTAACAAATAAGAACCAAATAAATTCAATTCTTCCTCCATTATATGCAACTGCTCCTAAAGAAATCAATTCGAGCTTTGTTAGTCAAGTGCTCACAAATTATTTTTCCATATGCTATCGCCTAACGTTTATATATCTGTATTCATATGGAAGAGTAGCTTAAGTCGACATAAGAGAATTGAGTTATTGTTTAGTTGGGAGCTTTATAGAAGTCAACCCGCTTGAATGTGTTTTATTCGATTTGAAAAATCCTGTCCCTTAACCATTTTATGTGAGTTTACTTCGAAGAACCTATGTTCAGAATAACATATGTGCACATGGTTTTCAGACTTCAATTTTCGACTTAAGCTTTCGCTTCGACTTTCCCAGACCTGCATGGTAGTGCACTTGGGCAAGTGCTTGGTTCCAAGCGACAAGTAGTTCTTCATGTCTGTTACTTCTAAAAAATAGTAATTGAAAAAATTAAACAAAATATGTACGATGTTATAATTTATTAGCAAAGAGAGAAATTAGAAGGAAAGCAAAAACCCGGTTATTTTTAAAAGAAATTGGGCTACGAAAATCAGGTGTAGTGGTCGAATAGTGCGCTATTAAGTGTATAAGGTGTGTCACTCTATTACGGCATAAAAAGTGCATTGAACTTGAAACCGAACCGAAAAATGATAAAACTGAATGACGAAAAACATTTGAAATCGTACGTAAATGAAGTGAAGTTCATACACACAGCAGCCGACTATTCACATTCGCATTTTCCCAAAACCACACATACTAAAGCACATACAGACATCCATACACACACACACATACGCAAGCATCGTATTACACAATACCACATTCGTCTATAGAAAGCGGAACGGAAATTGTGAAAATTGGGACAGCCTCAACCCCAGGTGGAAGCAGCCACATCGAGGGCCGCCTCAACCCAGCCGTCACACCGCTGAGGAAAAGCCACCAATAAACTACGACTAGTGATTACAGCAAACACGACACACCAATAGAAATCCAAAAATTTACTCGTCGTTATGATATGATCGAGAAACTCTGCTAGACGGGAATACATATGTACGAATTTTGTATGTACGAGTATGTGCGGCACTTGGGTATGAGAGTCGAGTGAAATGCGCAGGCTGCACAGGGGCAGTGCAGCATATGGTCGAATGACAGATGATTGACTGTTGACAAGGTACTTGGAGTGAATTGGCTAAGATTTGTATGTATGTATGTACGTATGTATATGAGTGCTGGGAGCTGTGGCGCATGCTCAGCGAGGCTAATGGCAATGACGTTTTGTGGGCGATTTGATTGAAAACTTCGAGGTGCTGCTGTTGGTGCTGGTGCCGAAGCAGCGGGCAACAGGCAAACAAACGGCTTCGGTGGAGAATCATTCATGCAATTTGGTGCATAGTTCTAAAATATCTGCTAAACGTGAGTGAACATGCGAAACAGTTGTGCGCGCTTCGGCGCATAGGTGACCGGGCAGAGTAGTCGGTGCCAATGCCGGCGGTTGTGGTGGTGGCTGTGGTTGTGATTGGTATAAAGGGGCGTGGTTGTGGTGATGTGGCAACACTACAGGCAAGCAAATGTCCAACTGACCGTTGCAAGGCCACGACGAGCTGTTGCAGCGGTAGCTTTGTTTCAGGCTCTTGAACATTTTCGGGCGTACGAGGATGCGTCGCTGATGTGCGGCGCACACTAGCACACTGACACATGTACAAGTATACAAATGTTTGCAATGACTACGGCAAATTGTTAGTTTTTAGTTTTACTTAACACGAACTAAATACTGAGTTAACACAGCTTCGTAGTAGATAATAACAGTAAATATGTATGAAGTAGTAGAAGAATATTAAATGGTGCAAAATTACAGCCCTGGCGCTTTCAACATTTCTTTGCTGTGGTCGTTGTTGGCTCAACAATATTATTCAATGCGGTCGTGATTGTTGCAGCGAAGACAGCAAAAAAATGTGCACCTGTTCTTGCGTGTCGATTTTTTGTTTTTCTCTTTTATTTATTCAGTTCTTATTCGAGTTTTATCCTTTTACTTTAATCTGTGTCTCTTTGTTTTTATTTGGATTTTTCACTTAGTTAAAATGTTTAAAGTTGCTTTAAAATGGACAATGTACGTAGATGGAGCTGGTCAAGCTGGAAGTCACAATGCACTCAATAGGCCCAATGCAGTTTCCATATGCCCACGAGGTGAGAACGTATTTGTGACTTGGGCTATACAAAGTCCCAAAATCGTAGGCTCTAATTAGGAAAACTTGTGACAAAAAGTCACGCGCTTCCATTATTTAGTTTTTTTTAATAGTTAATTTGGCTTTGACACTTTAGTTTTAATAATTGAGTTGAGTAACTGAGACGTTTTCACCCACCAGCTGCAAGTGTGCTAAACTCGTCACAGCTCAACTAAAAGAAATGCTCGATTAACTTTTATTATTGTATATAAAAATTAAATATTAAAATCAATTACAAAATATTAGAAAACACTCTAAATTTAAGTCAATCGCCAAGAATAAATGAACTAATCTCACAGATTCTATAGTTTACAGTAAAAGTGGTAGTTGCTGTATAAATCAAACTTTAAGATGCAGCAACTCTAAAGTTTACAAAAAACGTTTCTTTTCTGTTTTACACGCCCAGCAAATACACACAAGAATTTCATCTGTCTGTGAATATCAACATTGGCATTTAAAATCCATGAATTAGTCATTGGTTTGCACTCGTTGCACCGCTACCTGTCGTTCTCCACTGTGCATCAAAACGACGCCATTGCTAAATCGTTTATTAAATTATACTTTCAAAATTATATGCAAACTGAATTGAATTATTGAATGTGTAAAGCGGTAAACTTTCCGAACATTTACATTGCAAGATACAGGAAAACGTTCAATTTTAAGTGTTTCTGCGTATTTTTTTAATTTTCCTCATGTTCGAAACCGTTGTCGCAATTTGCTTACAAAATCAACTCTTTTCAACCTGTTGTTGGTTTTTTGTTTCCCTTCAAAAAAAAGCAATTTCGTATTGACGTAAATAAAAACACGACATCAAGATATTCAAAATTTTAAGTTTACAAAAAACAAAAGATAGAAAAATACTTAGACGCCAGGCACCAAAGCCGAATATCTGAAAATCGATTAAAACACTAAATGGCTACAAATAATATAAGGATGTTACAATTATATAATGGAGCCTTGATACCATTATTCTTACGGGCTGATGACTTTAATCATTTAAATAATTTCAATATTGATTTTTAAACATGGATCTTCAAGGATTGGTAAGAACCAAATTATTTAGCTCTAAATATTAGAAATAGTGTACAAATTCGAAGGGGGTTTCTTGTTATTCCACTGTGTAAGATATTAAATTCAAGCTTAACCCTTTCGCGGACACACGAAATTTAGAAAATGTTAGCAGAATGACACATGCATTTATTTGGTGACGTGATATTTTTCTTCCACTCACGAAAATTTCCGTTATAGTTAAACAAAAAAATTCCAAAAAAAATCGAATTGGGGCACTAACTTAAATCTGATTGCTTCTGCAGTGGCACACAATATGCTACTACATATAAAACCAATGCAGTTGACGTCGTCTATGTCCGACGTGTTTATATAAGATTTTTTTTCTATGTCGGCATATACCGACGCGTCCCATTTTAAGCCATTCGTAGTGTCGGCTTATGCCGACGTGTCCGCGAAAGGGTTAAGATAACTGACAAAACTGCTTGTATTTTAAAATTTAAATTTTGTTTTACTCTATTTCCTATAATAATGCATATTTGCAAATAAAAAATCCAGTTCAAAAAAATCTTAGTATACAAATTGCTTGAGAAGGCAGCGGTGAGTCAAAAGTGTGTACATATGTATATAGCGTGATCGGCTGAACCGTCACTTCAATCCTAATATATAATAAATACAATAGTCCCGGGGGGCGAATTTATAGAAGGATGGAAAGGACGTACGTTTTTATAACGGTTCTCAACTGCGACAATCGTAGGTAGGTATGCCAATCGTGGTTCGAGCATACCTACAACATTTATGAGTGAAAGTTTGATTTTGTTAAAATAAATATTCATAAATAAGCTTCCAGAGGTTGGAGCTAGTTAGTTTCAATAGCGAATGTACTAGTAAGCGAAACAGTAGCAAATGCACCAAAAACAATAGTGATTAATCTACGAGTACCGAGCAAAAGGATTCGGTCTATAATAGTTATTTGTTAAGATGATTAATGAACCAATTACGTCGACAAAACACACATCAATTTAGGTGGTTAGCCTTTGCGTTTCCCAGCAATTTGTACGTTCTTCCCATTTTTATTTATCTACACATGTCTATTTGCATGATTTATTGATTATTGATTGTCAAATTGCAACCTGTTGGCAGCAGATTGGTATCTACTCAGTGAGTGTAGTGAATTATGCGGCCAAAGGCAAGTAAAATGCGGCAAATATTAAAAAAAAACACACCATTTGCTCAAAGAGCTATCAATTCAACTAAATTTACTCCAACTTATATGATTGTCTTATTCTCTTTACTTCCTATCGCACTGCCAGCTCAACATGTTATCTAGAAATTACATACTTATCTATCATCTGGTCTTCCATGCGTCACACATAGATACATTGACACCTTGTAACAAACTTTTCATAAATTGTACATAAAACACAAAACTTTATAACTTATAACAAGAGTTAATGGGAACTGAAAGTTATATTGTGATGAAAATAAGTTAATTGCGTAGTTTGACTATTACAACAATAAGAAGGAGGAACCAAACATACAAGTTTTTTATTTGAACGCTTGTCCGTCTGTTAGCCGGCTGGTGCGTATAATTGTGCATAATAGTTTATATATCGGAATTAAATTCTATCCAGATTTTACTGAAAAACTGCCATATTTTACCAAATAACATAAAAATATGTATACTAGCTTTAAAACAATTAATGCGACATTTGTATACAAATAACTTTAATTTTAATCTTTAACATAATGAAAATATAATGTTTCATTATGCACCAAATCGAAGGGGTTACCAACACAAATTTACTGTTTACAATTCGTTACTGTGTAATTGCGATAGTTTAGGGATCTTTAAAAATCAAAAATCAATATACCTTTGTACAATGAAATAAAACCTATATATATTTACATATATACAAAAGAAAATATAAAACTATGTTTGTAACGCATAAAAGAAAATATTAAAAATAAATTTAGTTACAAGGTGTCTACGTGTGACCATCGATTTATAGTATTGTGCAATATATAAAGATTATAACAATATATACTCCTTTCAGTTATTTACTGCAAATGCAAAGTTGTAATTTTTTTTTGTATCTGCCTATTGGGACGCTTGGTGCCTGGCGTTAGTTACACGTAAACAAAAACATGTCAAGGTACTTGAGTACAAAACGGGAACAAACAAATTTAATAGCAGCTGAATGAATTGATCGCATATATTTGAGTTGTATGTAGATAATGTATTATTTATATTAGGTATATATAATTTGTACAAGACGAAACAAACGTTCAAAGGTCGAAATAGGACGAACGAGAGAGATTTCATCAATCATCAAAGATTTCAAGAGTGGACTATGCACCAACAATGAATGAGGGGGAAATGATCAAATCAAATCAAAATCCACTGCACTTGAAACGCTCTACGATATGTAAGTAAATATTTGTGTATGTGTGGAATTTTTAATGAAACGTGGAACGTGTGGAAAAGAGAAAAAGTGGCAAATCATATTTGGTATGGACAGACGATCGATACTTTACGGTGAACGCAATGGTTGAAAGACACAAAACAAATGCTGAGTTAGGGAACACAAACATAGGAGTCAACTAAACAAAATCAAAGTAGCATTTTAAAGGAAATCTTTTCGTAATTTTCTGCACTCGTTGTTGTAGGGCTTGTCCGTTTCTGGTTGTTGGTTCAATATTTTAATGGCAACTGACATACAACAATTGAGTATGCAACGGGTGGACGATAACTAGCGCCTAATATTTGGGTGTACACGTAATTCACGTGCAATTTCGATTGTTTGCTCTTGGTTGGTTCTTTTGGTGGTAGTGGTGGTGGTAATTTGTGATAGGTGGTTGCAAAGAAGGTACTTGCTAACATCTTCATAAACAAAAAATATGTATATAAGTACGAGTATGTATGTAGTATTTACATAAAGGTACGTGTAGCATACGAACTGCACAGGTGGCGCCACGCGGGCCCGCACTCGCTCAACTTAAATCAACAAATTCAAATCATGAAAATCAAGCCCCGTAAAATTATCTTCTTCTTGCAAAAGGAGCATTGAATTTTCAAGTTTTCGGTTTTTTCTTTCTTGGTTGTTATTTTTGTTAACTGGATAATTTTCTCTTTTCTTTAGGTTTGGTTTTTAGTAGAATGAAAAAAACGACACGGCACGACACGTAGTAGGGCAAATAGAAGTGCTGGTGATACATACATAACATACCCCTGACAGGGGGGACCCCGTCAACTTGTAGACGCAGATTTGAGGCGCGCCGCGAAAAGCGTATAGTGTGCCAGTTGTTGTCGTTCAACACCGACTGTCCAGCGAGCAAGTTCTGCAGACAAGTAAAGAAGCAACAAGTGTTATCAACTCTGCGCACCGCAGTTCGTTTACCTTTTCACGATCGCTCAGGCGCACACTGGCACGCACGCGCCCCGCCACCAACGCAATCTCCAGTCGGTCCGGCGAATTCGATTCGGCGCTGGTCAGCAGTATCAGGCCGGTGGGCCGCGACGTCTTGAAGCGTATGATCAGCTCCTCGGTCTGCGTTTTAGTGCCCTGGCCGTTGCCCAGCCACACAGTCATGTGCTGACTGCCGTTGAAGGCCAGCGTTCCCAGTTCGCGTCCGCAGGTCGGACCCGCATACAGTGTAGCTGTGCAGTCGCAAATCGGACGGTTCCAGCCCTCGATGCAGGTGCCGCCGTTGAGGCACGGATTGCCGGCGCACACATTCGCCTGCACATGGCACGAGGGCTTCACCGAAGCTGCACGTAAATCGGCCAACAATTAGTTAATTAAGGCAAATCATAAGTTGCTGTTTAGTGTGCACGCTACCCCACTCACGCTGGCACTCACCTGAGTCCTGCACGCGCGCAAATGCTGCAATATCGATCGCCTTGCCGCTGAGCACCAAGTCACGCAAGCAGCCCACGAAGCCCTGTCGCAGCGTCGCCGTCCAAATGGCCGGTGGCCACGCCACATTGTTGTAGGCCGGACCAGTGCCGCCCACATACATGTGACCATCCAGCTCCAGTATTGTGGCGTCGCCCGGCGTACGGAAATCGTTCCACACCCCGTCGACGCTCACCTTTGCATCACGCCCGTTGCGCCGCAGTATCAGATCGTGCCAGTCGCCATCGTCTACCCGGCGTCGCGACGCTCGCACCTTAGCAGCACCCGAGCCCAAGTCCAAATGTATGTAAATGTGTCCGTTGAGCAGCTCGATGGCAAAAAGTACAGCCTTCGAAACACAAAAAATGAGGCTCATTAAAGCTTAGCGACACTATACCAGCCGTGCCAACTCGACATTAGCTTGCAAATGTGCTCATGAACTCACGTTTTTGGCGCGAGGCTGCTTCGAGCCCGTTGCCAAAATGATTAACCCATTTGGCTCTTTGGTTCTAAATTTAAATGAAATCAAACTTTGCTTGCCCGTTTCCCAAGGAGGCAGTACCTAGATTCGATAACATAACACCGATCCATAAACATTGCACACAAAATATTCGACAAGCATGCGCTCTAATTTACCAAATGCGATTCACGCGTCGTGAACGTAACTGGGTCCTGTGGATCACCGATGGGGCATTGATACTCCACATTGCCCGCCACTTGAATTAGCTTGGAACCGCTCTTGGCCAGATCGATTAAATTGAGCAGCAATGTATCAGCAGAGAACTCAACCTGAAATGCTCAGCGCCATTGTTAGTAGGGGCACATTTGGATAAGTGAGCAAGTTTACCTTTCGCAGACACCCCACGAAGTTGTTGTGAACTCGGGCACCGAGCAAAGCACGCGGATTAACTGCTCCACCCACATACACTCGGGACGAGGATAACATTGTGAACTTGCCAGCTATATGTGAGTGATCTGTGTAGACATCATCCACCACCGTTACCAGCTGTAAAGAGAGCAGTGTGGCGAAAACCGTCTTTGAAAACAGTACTGATTGCTTCAAGTTCACTTACGCGACAGAAGCTCGTTATTGATGAGATCTCTTGAATTCTGCGATGAACGGTAACCTTGTGCCATTGATGGTCGTCAAAGCGAACTTTTGATGGTTTGATATGCATTTCCTGTTTGCCATTCGCTAAACCCATTGTCAACGATACGCCACCGTCACGAAGTGCCAAATTTAAGTAATCCGTAGCATGACCTAAACTCGAGCGTATTTAAGTCTGAACTTCTACAACATATGCATGTATCGCACGCTTAACTCACCGGTATAAAACAGCAATCCGTTCGGCTGGCGTGTCCTAAAGTAAAGCGTTATGGCATCCTGTGCACTGACAATCGGCTCGGCGCCCGTCTGGCCAAGATCGTACGAGAGGAACTGTGTACCGCGAAATGTTGCTTCAGATGGCGCTTTTTCTGTGAAAAAACAACACACGTGGAGTCAAAGGCATGTTCCAGTTGCACTTCTTGATGAGTTGTTGCACCAACCGCTTTACCTTTCTCACAATACTGTCCATCGTATTCCAAGTTTCTGCATTCGCATATTGGGCCGGAATCGGTTGAAATACAAATGCCTCCGTGCTGGCAAGGATCATGACGTTCGCAAGCATCAGTAGTGTTGCCACGTGGCACACCCTGTAACACACATTGTTATGGATACATACATAAATATAAGAAATTTCATAAAGAGCAGCGCTTCAAGGCAACCTACCCGTACGACCTTTTCCTTTGGCATTTCACCATTGTCACAGGGCCCATCACCGCACTTAAAAAAGCAGAGAAATCGTAATATAAAATTAAATTATGTGAACATATTCCATATGTACGCAATGCTTATGAGCAGTGCAAGTTGTGCCCAGCTCTGTGCCGAGCGGCGCTGATCACCGTTGTACCTTGATATCACGTGGCTGTTTCATTTCCTGGCGACGCGTTGCTCCACCCGGCTGATCGGCGTATACCAAATTGCGTATGGCACCACGAAATCTCGGCTCAAAAATCACGCTGGGCAAAGCCAACAACGCCAGCTTTGTGCTGTACCTGTACAACAATGCGTGGCTGCTTAGTATACAAGTACAGAACCGCATGTGCAAGTGCAAAATTATAAGCTCTCCACCAAACAGCAACCAACCACACTGTCAGACTATCAATTATTATACAACTAGTTTAGGATAAGTTGGCTTATTAGGGGGTGTCTAATGTACAAGCCGCTCTTTCACTCGCAGTGCAAAGCCCTATTTCTAACCCAAAGCGAAACTTATCGTTATCATCCCTAGGAAAATCAAGTCGATCTCCTAACACTAGAAATACGGTCATTTGCGGTCATTTTGACGGGTTTTCATTTTTAAATATCTGTATTTTCTTTAGTCTTAGTCAATCAACTTTTGCTTTGATGACTTTGATTTTTTAGCGGGTTCTACAATTAGTTCTACAATTAAGGTTCTACATACAATTGCAACTAGCCAAATCCGATGAGTACTTTTCGAGATATCAGGGGATATAATATGTAGTCTTTGTAGGTATGGAAAACTTGCGGTCTTTCTGGTGTTGATAAAGTGTACTAAATCGTATTTCAACTTCCGCTTCATTTGACCGACTAGTTAGAGACCATGATCTCAAACTCGCATAGTGGCACAGTGGCATATAAAAGTTGCATCGTTTACAACTGCTCTCTCATCAGCTCCGGCAGATATCACAGACCTGTTTTGGCAGGTGGTTTTTATGCTCGAACAGGTCATCCCCCTACAACGCTTTGCCGATTCCAGGCTGAGAATTGGGAACATTTTGATATGCAGTTTTGCTGCTTATCATAGGTTTGTTGCCAAAATAAACATTGTTTTTGGTTTCAAGTCTGGGGTCGAGCGCCACTTCAGACTCACGGTCAAACGCTGTAATCAGCCGAGAATATAGAAATGTTTTAGCTTCCTTCTTTTTATGCACTTTTTTCTAACTAAATATATGTAAAAGTTAACTTATGACAATGAACATGGCTGAGAGTGTAGTTGGTTTGAAAATCGGTTTCTCCTGCTGAGGAGACTGAATTTCACGAATCTTTCAACTGATTACCAACCAATTTGGCATGCCGCCCACATAGACGTCCGAGTTGGTGGCAAACTTTCCAAATTGGAATTCCTTGCCTTTGGTTGTACGGCTCTGTGATACGCCGTCCACAATCAGTGATGTTTGGTCGTCGTTACGCAAGACCTGTGCGCGCAATTATCAAAAGAGACAATCAAAGTTATAATATTTCCGCATGCCTTTAGGTGCATACCTTCATACTTATGTATACATACTATGAACAATCCTTTTCTTCTATTCTATACATATATATAAATCATTTGCCGTGAATCAACATGACAATAAAAGTCATTGAATGATTTTTATTGATGACTTTTATAAATAAAAGTCACTGAATAGTTTTTATTCATCACTTAAACAATAAAAGTCATTGAATGATTTTTATTGAGGACTTTTATAAATAAAAGTCACTTACTGATTTTTATTGATGACATAAAAAATAAAAGTCACAAATAATTGTTGTCATAGGACAACTTAAATAAAGATGGAAAAATGCTGTTATTTGTGGACTAATAAGAAAAAAATTACAAATAATTGTTATTATAGGATTTTTTAAATATAAATATAAAATAACTGTTATTTGTTGAGTCATTAAATAAAAGTAAAAAATAACTCTTACACATTGATCTTTAAAATAAAACTTATAATTGTTACGGTCCCTGGAATAAAGATAGTTAAAACGAATTTTTTTGTATTTTGCGAACATTCATTTAGATCAGCCATTCTATTAAGGCGTAATGACGTTGCTGGCATAGACAAAATAATCGTTGGACTTAGTTTGGGGATTTCAATATTGTAAAGTCCTCAAGGAAAGTTCTACAGCTTTGAGTGGCTGTGAAAACAATTCCGTGTCGTTTTACAGTATCTGTTAAAATGCCATGGAGAAGACGAGCTAACATACTTAGGTCGTCGAGATGAGTCAAATGTGCGGCGATCTACTTCACATGAACATCGCACTGATGACCAGCGAGCAACGATTAAAGAAAGACTCAAGCCGTACACGATACGTCCAATATTAACGATCACAATGAAGTGTTGCAAATTTCTCAATTGGAAATTCTATAAGGATTAATATTCTCTTATGAAAGTTGCATTTGCATCATTTTAGGTGGTACCACGGTCAACGGGTCATTTAGTATGTAAATAAATATTGAACTGTCATAGTTACTATTCTGCATAAAATGTTTGATTTACGATCGCCGCCCGCCACACTTACCTGCACTTTGTGCCAGTGGCCATCGTGCAATTCCCGGCCGACAGTTATGATCTGCGCCCCGCCGCCCAGATTATAGCGCAAACGCAGTGCGCCTTCCACCAGTTTTAGCTCGAAGAAGTCGTAGGTGCCGCCATCGTCCGTGTAGAGCACTAGGCCGTTGGGCTGCTCAGTCTTAAACTCCAGCTCGAGCGAGCCGTTGAGTCCCGTGTACCATTTACGAAACTGGGCGAACGAGTTTTGCGAGCCGTCCAGCTGAAATGCGCCGACGCAAGAGGAAAGCAGCGCGCACAGCGCTAGCAGCGACCAGACGCGTGCCCTGTGAGACCCCCAAACATTCACTGAGCGGCGAGCGGGTGTGTGTTGCTGACGACGTGCTGCGGCGATCCCGCACTGCACACTTGACGTTTTAGCGATATGGCTAATGCAGCTAATGTTGTTGTAATCACTACTACAACTGCTGTTACGGCGGGCGATTGGGCGACGACGTTTTTGCAGCGACCGTTGCAATGGCTGGTTAGGATGAGGCTGACTGCTGCTGCTGCCGTTACTGCAGCTTGTAACGCCACGGACATCGATCGACACCATGTTGGCTGTGTGTAAAAGCGCTCCGGTGCAGCCGTCACTGGATCTGCTGGCGCGGCTATCGATTGGCATTTTACTGATATTGTTGCTGGCGTTGGCGTTCTCGATGACGTTGCGTGTTATGCAGTTGGCGTTGCATGATTTTAGATGACGACGACGTTGCATTAGTCCGTTCGCTGTTGTTTCGTGTTCCTGTCGATTTGAATTCTTGATATGTATAAGAGTGTGTGCATGTATCGTAGGGATGTATGTACGAGTGCCTGTGTGCATTGCACTGACGTCCCGATTCCGCCTTCTGCTGTTTGGCGCAGAACACTCTTCACGCTGTGGACACTAACACAGTTTCAGCCCTTCTCAGTTCGTCTTTGCCGCATTGGGTTATTGTTGCTCTGAATTTCCTGTGTTATTTGGGCTTTTTCGAATTCTTCGCTACTCGTTGTTGCTTTATTAAAATTTGAATTGTTTGATTTTCACTTGCTTGGCCCAGCGCTCGCTCTCAGCGTAGTCGCTGCAGCTTAGTCCTTGAAGCCTTTTTGACATTTACGTCTGCAGCAAGTGTGCGTGCGTGGTGTTGGCGCTAGTATTTGTGTTGGTTGTGTTGTTGGCGTGTGCGTGTGTATAAGTAAAATACTATGGGAATTTTGTGTATTTATCCACACGTGTAAATTTCATTGAATTCGAGGTTTATGCTGCCTTGCGCTTTTGACCCTCTTTCTTGCCTTCATTCGCTTCGCATTTGGCTGGCACTTGCGCTCTGTTACTTCGTTGCTGTAGCCGTGATTGTGACAAAGCTCGCTCTCTTCATGTTGTTATTGTTGTAGCGGCCTGCATGCGATGAGTGAACTGAAGTTGGCAGCGCCGTTTGTAAGTATGCTAAGTTTTTTCTTTTCACTATTCAAATAATTAAGCGGACGGTCTTTCGGTGTTGGTTGTTCGTTTAGATATCTTACGATTTGTTGTTTGTTTATTTGTCTAACTCCTTGTTCGCACTGGTTGTATGTATTTTAGTATTCACTTCATATGCAATGATTGCGTTCATTTCGGCCCTCTGAGCCGCTCTAAGTCGTTATCATTATCACATGTTCACCCTAGTTGCGCTGCAATAGATAAACAAAACATATACATTACTTGAAACCACAGCGGAGCGCATTCCTTCACTCTCGGCCAGCGGGTACTTTGCGTGGTGCTAGCGACACCATCATCTGGTAGCCGCTTTAGGCACCACGACCATGGCTTTCGTTATTCGTTTTTGTCACTTCACTCTTTTTTGCTTTTCGTAATTTTCGCCTATTTTCGGGGGTGGCAAGTATTTGGCGCCTACATATGTACGCGGGGTGAAGCACGAAAAAGCTCGCTTCACGTCTGCCGCTCGCTCCGCTGCCACTCAATGCCAAATTCCCGCAACGTTCTTCTTCTCCACGTACATGTACATACTAAAAATTGTGAAAAAGCAAGGAAATCGGATTTTCTTCCATTTTCAACTATGCGTTTGAACAATTTTGTTATTTTATCCTTTTACATTTTGAACCACCACACTTTGTTCACGTCGAATATATGTAATTTCTAGCTTTTAAACTTGTATGCTCATCTTCTGAAGGATTTTGTAGAAGTTCCATTTTATTTTAGATAGTGAGTATAGGAAAAAGGCCTTCTTGTGATACTTTCAACAAATTTCTTTACTTAAATCGCACGTACGCTCAAGAACATGTTGGTCGCATTACTCTATCACATCTGTCGCGACCAGCGAAAATCATAGTTTGAAATATTACAATTTTTCGCTCCCCCAATCTTTGTAACGACTCTGGAGCAATTTTTCGGTTACTAAACATTACATGTTATACCCGCTGCGCCTGCATTCACACGTTTTCTAACTTTCTAAACTATATGTGATCCCTTTCCCATTTTATAATTGGTTTTTACCATTTTAAATTTCCAATTTTCACACTGTCTCAGTCAATTTGATTCTATTATCGATCCACACTGCAATCGCGACGAGACTAAACTGCAATTTTCCACCTTGTATATTCCTTCGTAGAGTTTCCACTGAAGGCGAAAAGCTCTGGCAGTTATTCACAAAAATTTGTCGTAGTGGTCGTTGGAGCAGAAAGTTTGCGGGCAGCTTTACTTTGACGTCTTCATACGGCGGCAAAGTGGTACGATAGCAGGCAGGAGTCGTAGTATTTCATTCCCACCACCGCCATCACCACCACCGACGTACCGACGCACCACTACATGGCGAACATCAATGGAGGACATGTCTCAGAGTGACCAGGAAGAGCGGTTCATAACCCACAATACGACTTTTCACATACGAGTAAGAACTGTCTCTCTCACTTCAAACAACATGTATATATGACTCGTACATGCATATATGACGGTGTTGACGGTCTAAGTTTAGGGTTTTTGACAAAAAAAAGTCCTTAATGAGGATTTTTTAAGCTTATCCTGATATCAACGTTAAAAAAATTGGCACTTAGATAACTGTTTCTATTGACCAATTTTATAAAATGTAAAACTTCGTATCTGCCACGATACCTAAGTACTAAAGTACTTTTTGTAGTAGGGTAAGAGTAATAAGTAAAAGTAATTCTAATCCTCAGAGTAATTTATTTATTATTTATTTTATAATTGTTAATATAGCCCAGGAGAACGGCTAGAGTTTTGTGGCAAGGGTTAATTGAGTCAATTTGGATACATATGATTATCAAGTACTCAGCCTATAAATTAGTTTTTTCAGATTGACTCTGGTTCTCATGATAAATCGTTCTAAAAGAAATACATATTTTTTTTTAATTTACCTTCATTAACCCTTTCGCTATTTTGTTGCCATATGGCAACATGCTACTTTGTGGACGTCTGCATACTCTATGGTTGCAAGAATGCATTTTTTTTATGGTCTTTAGAATAGTTTGAAGTTTCAGGAAAAATACGAAATTAATAAACTGAATATTTAAGTTTAAAGAAGAAAAGTATACACGTTTTTTTAATGGTATATCTTGACATAGTAAAGGAAGAAGAAGCAGAAAAAATTAAAGAACTTTTTAATTTGATTGAATTAAAAAATTTGATTTATTAAAAAAAATTCTTATGGAATATTGCTAGAAGCCTAAGACGTAAAATTTAAAATTTTAACTTTCCCCAGTAAAAACCTGTAGCGAAAGGGTTAACGTGTCTTTTTCGAAGTATAACGTGACAAATGCTTATCTTTGCACGAGATTTAAAAAAATAGGACCTTGTTCTTAATTATTGAGTGTTAAAAAATCCCAGAGGATTGTTAGCAACTTGAACTGTTCATTGAAAAAATCGGATAATTCCATTTCTTTTTAATATTAAATTTAAGTGCCACTGGGTATATTCATAACTTTGCATATAGTAGACAAAATGCTCCAGAATTTCCAAAAACTAGGAGCTTTTATGAGTGTCAAACTGCATTATTTGCACAGACATTTAGATAAATTTCCTGACAACCTGGGTGATTATAGCAAAGAACAAGGAGAACGGTATCAGCAGGACATCAACGTTATGGAGGACAGATATCAAGGTCGAAATCCCATAAAAAAGTTTTTTCCCAGCTCTTATTGAAATGTTTTTTATGATTAATTTTATAATTTCTTGCTTGTTGTTGTTATTATTTATAGCACTCTGGTTGTTGGAAATCATTTGATAATTTTAAATAAACGATTTTATATTTAACTAGAGACCCGCCATGGCTTCGCACGGGTGCAATATACTAATGATTATATTGAAAAGTGCGCTTAACAAAATATATTAAGTATGTTCAGTGAAAAAGTGCCACGCCCCGTTTTCAAAAAATTTTCTTTCATACAAACATTTTTCTGACAATTACGAACACAACAAAAAAAATCAGTCAAAACGGTGTTGGATTTGTTGGAATTAAAGTAGTTTAAAATTTTAATGAAAATTTTAATTGAAACTTAATCTTTCTGTTATTTGAAATAAACAAAATTAAGCATAGTATGATTCGTATTTCTATTAATACAATTGTTTTTCTTTTTAATGAATTTGGTGCTATCATTAGGGATAATCACAGCCTTATTACTTAGTTTGGTAATTCAGTAAAGTTTTTACCAGTGATTATATTATTCAGTTGTTTAGCGCGAGTATAAAAAGGAAAATAATGAGGATCGATAAATAATGGAATCTATTTCTAATATGATGACGCAAGAAAAAGTATATGTATAAAGTGATAAATATTCGAAAACATTTACGCTGCTCAAAACAAAATGCAAAACTACTTTTACTATAAATTTCGCGTTAGGTCCCCGATATTTCATACAGTGTGGCATCATTCGCGTAATTAGCGGTTGCATTTCGACTACGAATAGTTTATTTGTTTTTTATTTCAGCTGCTTGGTCATTTGTTTTGATTTCGATTGGGATTTACATTTCACATAGCAGTGCTCCTGCTCAACGTTACGTAATGTTCCAGGCACATTTGCAACTGTCGCGCCAGCTGCGGCCGCTGCTCAACAACATCAAATTGCGGTGCACCCATACTGAGCGCAAGGTGGATGTGGGCAAAGGTGTGAACATCCACATTGTTGAGAGCGGTAGTGGTGAGAAGAGTGTGCTGCTAATGCCGGGCGCATTGGGGTCCGCCTGGACGGACTTTAAGCCACAAATCGAGAAGCTGTCGGACTTGCTGCCCGAACACACAGTTATTGCTTGGGATCCGCCCGGCTACGGCAAGTCTCAGCCACCACTACGCAAATTCAATACCGACTTCCTCCAGAAGGATGCAAGCTATGCGGTCGACTTGATGCACGCTCTAAATCGACCGAAATTCTCTGTTGTGGGCTGGAGCGATGGCGGCATCACTGGACTGATTATGGCAGGTCGCTACAAGGATTGTGTGGAGAAGTTGGTGCTATGGGGCGCTGGTGCCTACCTTAACGCCGAGGAAGTGAAGGCGTTGCAAGGTACACTCGTTAATTGTACCCTACACTTTTTACATTGCATTGCATTGCAGGCGCGGATTTCATTTCGTTCATTTGCAGATATCCGCGATGTGCAGAAATGGTCGCCACGCATGCGGGAGCCCATGGAGAAGATGTACGGCACGGAAAACTTTGCCAAGTTATGGGCTAGCTGGGTCGATACAGTAATCGATATCTACAAACTTTGTGATGGTGACTTCTGTCGTAGGGAAGTGGATAAAGTACAAGCCCCAACATTTATCCTGCACGGGAAAAAGGACCCTATGATAGCCGCCGAGCATATACCCTACCTGAAAAAACATATACCCGGTTGCAAGTGTGTGCAGCTGAATTTTAAGTTCAGTAATTATAAATTAAATTTTATCTTTGATTATTTTCACTTGCAGATACTACGAATTCCCAGAAGGTAGGCACAACATACATCTGCGCTACGCCGACGAGTTCAACAAGCTTGTGGCAGATTTTTTGAGGGATATGACTGAATAACTCTTGTACGCATAAATACTGGTCATTAATTGCGTTTGAGGTGATAATATTTGCTGATAATAATATATACAAATGTGGATATCCAAGTGATTGTTACTCCAATGCAGGGGATTGATTCAATGTTTACGATAAATTTACACATTATTTTACCAACAAGCAAGTGTTCTTACAGAAAAAAATTGTTAAATGGAGTTAAACCTAACTTCGATTATGTGAAATTGTATTAATTTTTAAGCAATTTAAAAGTGTATACGATTGAGCAAACAAAATAAAAAATTGTTAACTGAACATATCAAATATGCGAACCACATTGTAAATATTTAGTAAAATTACAGTAGGAAAGAAACACACACATTCAATTATATTGTAGTTTTCAGCAAACTTATAGCTTTTATCTGCAACATTCAAACTAAACGATATAAAATTCACGTTCTGTGTGTGTCCAATCACTGCAACTGTTTCTTCAAAATCTCCACGTAATCATCATACTGTGCCTGGAAAAAGTTGCCGGCTACCGGATCACCCAAATTATATTTGCTAATGTAGTCTCTGGTCTTGACTTTAAGACGACCGTCGCGTGTGCTGAAATTGCATGACGATGCACTTGTTAGCCATTTCACATACCTACCACACTTGTCTGCTGTAGTGACCATGTCTACACTTACGTATTCGATATGAGTTTGGTGGTGGTGATCTTTTCTGGCTGCTTAAAGATAAGGAAGACATAACGATGCAGCCCAGTGCCCTTTGGTGCGCCTGAGCCAATATACTCTGCCACGGTCTGGCCTTCGGACACTTTATCGCCGGGAATGTTGATGACCAGCCAATGCAGAACTTCTCGAAGTGTGGGTTCAGCGCGCGAGGGCGCATCCGGATCCACCATGAGCAACGTATAGAGGGCATTGCTTTCGGCAGCCCAAGTCACTGTTGGCTGATCCTTCACTTGTGTCGGCGTCAGTTCTTTGCTCATCTCCACTTTCACACCCGAGGGATACGCCACCTGTTTAATGTGAGCAAAATAATACTCATTAAACAAACTGTAAAACCATTAGAAAATCAATTGGCTTCAGTACCTGAGCCAGCGTCTTTGGCTTGGTATCGATGATATCGGGAATAATGCCAGCGGAATCCATTGTTAACTTCTCTGCGTTCACAGCTCCTACGCGGCAAAGTGAATGCTCAGAACTAGCGGCGAATGATATCACAGCGCTCTTTTATAACCCTTATCATGACCGCAAATCGTAATCAGTGTCCACACTAATGCTCGGCGGCCAGTGACAAATAAAATACTTTATTGCAAGTGCCGATAAGCGACATTACGACCAGCCGCAATGTGTGTATTGGTATAGGTGCCTATATACAGACAATAATTGCATGAGTGCTTCCCCTTCAGAAAGTGAAAAGCCTCACATAAAAACGGGCGAAACAACGAAAATGAACTTTCAATAAATGACTGGCTGATGATCGATCAAAATGTTTGGTCTCGTGATACAGGGTATTCTATTCTACAACTTAAGTTTCGTACATATGTACGTGATCACTTGATATCTCCTCAGATTTTAGGATTCAATGTAAGAACAGTTGGTCATACATTTTTGAAGCTTTTGGTCGGGAAGTATTGAAAGCGCGTTTTTTTCGTACGGACGACGCCTGGACCAATATAAGTTAAAAAAAGAAGGAGATTCAGGAAATGCCGGAACGACATTATAAGGGTCTGTTTAGCTGATGTGTTGTAAACCAATAGTAGAGAGTTACATATTATTTTAATTTAATCTTGTGTTGCATATAACGTCTTCTGTATACGCTGCGGCGACACCAATGCCAAGAAAACAATATCATATTACCTTTGTAGCTTGGCAGTAGCCGAAATAGTCATTCTTTAAGTCATACTTAACGAACTCCCGAAAGTTGGACTCTGAGAGATTGTCTTTCAGTCCTTCTAACCCTCTAAGCGGTAAGTGTGACACAGTTGCCGTAGTAATGGTGGTAACGGGTTTCCCAAGATTTGAAGGCTAAAAATTAATCTTAACAAAAATTATGTGGTTTTCATTTAGGTTTTGGTCAGTTAAACAGATGAATCAGGAATCCATAGTCAGAGCCACCTAACCTCACCAGAATTTTGAAGCATTTTAAATTTTTGTATGCACTCGAAAATTTTTTCGGTCATAATCTAGTCATAAAAATGACACTGTTATTGAAGAATTATTTCTACAAACTACAGACCAATTACGAGGTTTTGCATTAAGCAAATTAAATAAATAAAAATTTGTATGAAAAAAAATTACTTAAAAACATGGTCGATTCTACCTGACTACCCCCTTAAGTTGAATCGATTATCTGCAAGAATCACAAAAAAGTTCCATTTGTCTTCTCTTATAAGTCAATAATCGAAAAAAGATAAGAGTCTACACTAAAAAATCGATAGATAATTTTGCCAGTTAGTTTCCATTAACTCAAAGCATTTTAGTGCCGTTTACAAAACCCACACTCTTTGTTAATTTATAATTTTGGAATGTAATTGTTTTGCGGAAATTTCAACGTCTAATTTCAGAGTACATCGTTGCTTATTTTGTGAACCCAATCTCTAGTAAATACTTTACCAAAGCGCCTTCAGCGGTTTTATTTATAATCAGGGGTCGTATTTAAACATTCATTTGCAGATCATTTACGCTCATTTTAAACTGCTTTCATGATTGTGTATAAAACATACTAAACAACAATTATGCTGAAACTACACCACCGCGACGGCACGATCGTATTTAAAAAACTTGGAATGGACCGCACTCGATCAAGTTCATGTGCAAATTTTGTATTTACAAAAAAATTATCGTGTATTGTTATTAAGACAGAGGTAGTTTAGGTTAGTAGATACAACTTTAAAGAAAGTTATTTTTGTTTTCACAGCAAATATTTCATTTTACATGTCCAGAGCGCTTCAAAGGCTTCTTTTTTTTCATAAATAATACTGGTACAGTATACCAAACTTACCTCCCCGACCGACATATACAGCAATTCCCGAAATTCTTTTGAAATAATTATTAACAAATAATTATCAACAATAACAAATACTATAACAATGAAAGCATATTGATGCAAGATTCTTTATTCGTTTGTGCATCGCCAACATTTCAACGCGATTAGGTTTTTTGGAAGCCCGTAGTTTTTGAGAAACACTGCTATAAGTACCACATTATTCGACTATACAATTCCCGAAGTCACCCTATGAGTGTAACTGCAACCAGAATTGTGTAAGAAAGCAGTATATCGATATTTGTGGTCAATTAATTATTTATTTATTTATTATTCAAACGTTAATGCATTCAACATTTTAAACATTATCAGGGTATGTGTCTCTTGTATATATGTGTGTATGCGTGTATATTTTGGGACCATACGGCTATACATATATTATGTACTACAGCTAATAGTTCATGAAAAAGGATAAATTTATTGTTAGGAGCGTAGAACAAAAACAGAATTGCCGAGAGAGCAGAAAAATGGTTGACAGCAACTTGGGGTGATTACGGAATTATGAAATTTGAACTGAGAACTAAGAGCAGAATTTTCAAATGTTCCGCCAATACATTTTGATACTGAAACTATTTGCTTAGACCCTGCAAAGTATTAGGGAACGTTGGAGAAATATGAATACCTGAAACAGTTGGATTTTTTCCATTCTGGTGAGTATTTACCATGTCACATCGTTTCATCTTTGCCATATCCACCCGTATTTTGGATATAGCAAATTCTTAAGAAATATGACCTTGTCAACTGTTTTTGTTTGTTCGATTGCCATGTTGTTTATCAAGCTAAGCGCGAGCCCAAAACTCTCTCGCGCGAAGTAAAAATCTACATAAACTCAACGCCAAAAGTAAATTATATAAATTATAAAATATATGTATGTATATATATATATACATATACATATACATAGGTATATGTATATATATATGTATGTATATGTATCTGTATATATACGCATGTAAGCAATTGAGCTTACAGCGGTAGTAGAGACACAAAATTAATGGGGGAATAGTATAATAGCAATGATAATAATAGTAGAAAGTAATAATAGTTCTAATGTGGAATATAACATGTTCAATTTGATTGAGAGAATACAATTCGGGAAATTCATTTATATTCACTTTCGCCACCGGGTCTGTCCAATATTCGAAACGCGTCGGCATCTTCGTCACTTAACAGCGCGTCTCGTACAAACCGCTGCGGCCAATGTAGCGCACCCATTTAACCACGTCGTGGTCGGAATAGTTCAGCTTCGGTTCGAATACTTTCAGATAGCGCACCTTGAAGCCGGACGGTGCGAACGGTACCTCGAAGTTCATGGAGATAGGCGGGCGTGTCCATTTCTTCTTCGTGTCCGTCTCCAGCAGCTCAATCTCGGCGGATAGCTGGGTCTCCTTCATGCCTGCCATGCGCTTGATCTTCCACACGATGGCATTGTCAGAGGCTTTGTACTTGGCCTTGCCCTTTAGGCAAATCAGCTGCACGCCGGACGTATTTAGCGGCGTCGGGATCTTTACCTCGATCTTTTGGCCCAAAAGCGAAGGCTTAAAGTTTGATTTCAGCACTACCTTCACCTCCATTTTGGTGCGGCCAACTTCCCGCACCAGTGGGATAACACGGAATGGCAACGAGATGTCTTTGGTGGTGCGATATCGCATCAATTCGAACTCGCCGTCCGGCGGTATGAAGCTGATCGAGTGCTCTGTTTCGAATTTACTCAGCTTGACACACTGGTGGAACTGGCAGTCGTCAATTACCACGACCGGCTTGCCGGAACGCGACGTCTCTGCTTCGGCGTTGCCCGGCATGCCGCGTCCCTTCGATTCCATCACGATTTTGTCATTAATACCAAACTTGCACTCGGGCATGCCTACTCGTTTAGAGAGAGGGAAGGAAAATAAAGCAAGATATTCCAAGCGCTCCCTACAGGTTGCTTTCAATCACTTACCTGACAGATAGGACTTCATCACCACTTTGCCAGCAACATGCGCAGACAGCACCTGGCCCTGAGGGCTCATCAACAAATTCACGTACTCCAATACGTCCAGGAATAGTTCGTTGCGGCGATACTTGATGCCTTCACGCCGCCAGCCAATTTGGCCCGTCACCTGCGATGTGATTTGCATCTGCTCCTCCTTGGTGGCCGACTTGATACCCTGCTGCGTGATGAACGTTTTTAACGTACCCGAGTCTGTGTTCTGCGGGTATCCGAAATCTAGTATTTCGTCCAGCAGCTCATAGATGAGTACAAAGTTGTTCTTAATATTCTCTTCCGAGATCTTGCCGAAATAGGACTGCATCACTTCGATGATTTTCAGCAGGAACTCAAACACCATTGCCGCGTTCACATTTTGCTTGGTAACTGCTGCCAGCCAAATATTGGCACGCTAAAGGAAGTAAGTGAAAGGCGACACAAGTCGATAGTAGGGTAGAGAACGTCCCAAACATCAACCGCACCGCAGCAGCTTTGATAGTTACCTTGATGTGAAAGAAGCTGGTGCGTGCAATATTTGTCACTGGGGAGCGCACTTGCTGGCGCGCATGGATGACGTTGACACGAAACGCATCCACTGCATTGCGGCCGATATCGTCGCGATAGACTCGACTGATTAGCACCTCCCCCTTGTGATTGTACACGAACAGACCACCAATCATTGCGAATGCAGAACGCACCACTCAGCTTTCGAATCTCGTCAAGCAGCAACTGCTTCTCGAACCGTATAATCAAAGAAATACCTTTTGGAAGCAAAATTCAACTTTTCCAACTTTTCACTGATTATCGATCAACACCCCCTTTTTTCTGGACACAGCGCTAATGACAGTTCTCAACCAGTGATGCTTCTCAACCCAAATTTATATCAGTTGTAAAATCTGCTCAACCTTCTTAAACTTCAGCCTTCTTTGATTAACATTTTTATTAATATTTTAATGTTTCCAAATTCATTCAGTGAAATTACGAATAGAATAAATCGCTAGTTGCACGGCCAATAAGTTGCAGGCCACACTTCGAAACCGCTGCTTTCATTCGATAGGAAGCGAGCAACACTTAAATTATTTTCACCCTCTGTCTATTAAACACAGCCCCATTGCCGCAGCTAAGTTCAATTAGCAAATGACTGTGCGGCTTTAACAATAAAATCAGTCCATTACAATTCATAAAATTTCGTTTTATTCGTGAAATAGATATACAAGAGCAATGCCGATCGAGAATTTGGAAGACGAAGGTTTGGAGAAGAATCCGAATTTGGAGTTAGCACAGTACAAGTTCCTGTTGTCGCTTGCTGAGCACAAGCAGGATGCTGCGTTGAAAACGAAACTGCTGGATGCAGTGCGTGCGGATAATATGGCACCTTGGTACGAGCATGTTTGCGTTGAACTCAACTGGCCCGTGGACAAGGATCTGCTTGCTCGCATGCGGGAAGAGAATCGTCTGGAGTTGATTAAATTGGACGAAGCCATTGATGACGCCGAAAAGAATCTGGGCGAAATGGAGGTACGCGAAGCCAACCTCAAAAAGTCTGAGTATTTGTGTCGCATTGGAGACAAGGCAGCCGCCGAGAGCGCATTTCGTAAGACGTACGAGAAAACAGTCTCGCTGGGCCACCGCTTGGATATAATCTTCCATCTGATACGTCTGGGGCTTTTCTACCTAGATCACGATCTAATAGTACGCAACATCGATAAAGCAAAGTACCTCATTGAAGAGGGTGGTGACTGGGATCGTCGCAATCGCCTAAAAGTCTACCAGGGCGTTTACTCGGTGGCCATACGTGACTTCAAGGCTGCAGCTACTTTTTTCCTGGACACGGTCAGTACATTTACGTCTTACGAGCTGATGGACTACCCCACATTTGTTCGGTATACCGTGTATGTGGCGATGATTGCACTGCCACGCAACGAACTGCGCGACAAAGTGGTAAAAGGTGCCGAAATACAGGAAGTACTACATGGACTGCCAGACGTGAAGCGTTATCTTTTCGCGCTATACAATTGTCAGTACGCGGACTTTTTCCGACACCTGGCCGAAGTCGAGCTGATACTGCGCAGCGACTACCTAGCACACCCGCACTATCGTTTTTACGTGCGAGAAATGCGCATTCTGGCTTACACACAACTGCTCGAGTCATACCGCTCGCTGACTCTGCTATATATGGCTGAGGCGTTCGGCGTGGACGTCGACTACATCGATCAAGAGCTGTCACGTTTTATAGCCGCTGGCCGACTACACGCCAAAGTAGACCGCGTGGGTGGTATTGTGGAGACCAATCGACCTGACAGCAAGAACTGGCAGTACCAGGCCACCATCAAGCAAGGCGATCTGCTGCTCAACCGCATACAGAAGCTGAGTCGCGTCATAAACATTTGAAAAGCAACCACGTCGTTCAACCTCATCTCCGGCGCTATGCGGTTCGCCCTGCACTTTGAAAACGAGAAAACACATTTTCACCCCAATAACGTTTTATTAAAAAATCTTATCAAAATATAAACTTAACAAGAAAAACATGTATCAAGTTGTATCTGTTTGCTCGTACACAACACAATTCTGACAAATTTGTCGGCCATTAGGCCGTTGTATAAACTAAAATATTTGGCCAATCCTGAAACAAGAAATAAACCAAAAGAAAAGGGGTAAACCTCATAGAACGTTACTCTTGGAATTTGAGCATTTGTATGTTAATTTTAAGAGTAAATTCTTTGGAAGTTGCTTTGGGTTTCGCTGTTTGGCGATGTCTAAAGGGAGCATTTGATTAATTACTTGTTGTACGGCATCCATCCATTATCTTAACGATGGAAAATGTTCTCAAAAAATGAAATGTGAAATTACAGTAGTTTCCCTAGCTACGAAAATATAAATTTCGGAGTAAACGCCTTCGAAAAATATCAGCTGAATCGAGCTACGGCAAGCGCAACTTATGTGGGCAAGTTTTCACCTTGAAATTGTCGATCTGATATTTATGTATCTTCTTTGTACGGATGGGAAACCACTTCGCACCAAAGATATTTCCTTGAACAAAAGTACTATAAAATTTTTACTAAGAAAATGTTTAAAACAATAAAAATATGTATTATATGGATCTTAATGTCCGAGTATTGAAGGACAGCACACAGTTTGTCTCAGCTCAAGAACTCATTGCGCGTCTGCAATTTCGTTTTTACACTTCCAGTCGCTGCTGCTGGGAGTATTGAGGCCGCCGTTGTCGGTATTGTTCATTTTCCCGGTCACATCAACAACTGTCGAGCGCAGGCCACAATCCAAAGGGGTCACATTGTCGTCATCCTCAGCTGCATCGTCTCGGTGGTGCGTGCGCGGCGGTGAAGTCGTTCCGGCAGCGCCCGTCTTCGTGAAGTCAATGCTGCTTAGTTGCTCGGGACTGCCGATGTGCGGTGAAAGGCTGTGGACGCTAAGGTTCGTTCCGACTGTGGGATTCGAGCTAGCAGTATGCGAGTTGTGACTGCTGCCACCGTGCGATACCATCGACTGGAAGTTGTTCAGGCTGCTGCTATTGTGGCGACGTAGGTTCTCCGCCAGGCTCTTCGTGCTGAGGTTGATGAGGGCGTTCATCATGACTTTGTTACGCTGGTAGTCTTTACGCAGATGCTGCCGTATCTCGGTGTGGCAATGCTCGTTGTTCGTGACGATGATTTCGCCGGTGTCAGTGGTAGTGACACGCGCTTTGCAGTTAAACTTGCGCGACAAATTGCACTGCCAATATTTCTTGTCCTTGCGCACGTACTGGATACCGAACGTGTGGCCGTCGTGCACCAGCAGCGGTTTGCCGCGCTGGCTGAGCATGAACTCCAGCTTGCCGTGGAACCAGTGTTCCCCTGGAGCAACTGCACACGGAAACGGAAAACGCAGAAGTAGGGAAGTGGGCCATTAAGCCAAGTTCGTTTAGTTACCCATATGGGTGGGCGTGTATGTATGGGTGAGTGGTGTTTGTATATGTATGAGTGTATGAATTAGTGAGGGGAAAACGTTGACAAGGTGACATGGTGGGGTGTCTTAAATGCAAGACGTACAAAAACATAACGTTTTATAAACCTCATAAGGACAACATGTCAAACACGATAAATGCAAACCCGACCGACGCTTCACCAAACACTACATGACACAAATGCGAAAGACAGTCGTAAAACAAATGCTTTTAAAATTTTTTGCTGTTTAAATTAGATGACCACTTGAAAGTTTTAGTTATTTAAAATAAATTCTTTACGCTACACAGCCGAAGGCTTCGCCATGTGTCGATCTAAGTAGATTTTAGTAAGTTTTGATGTATCGCAATATCGTTTTGATGCATTCTGTATTGGCTATAAATAGTTATATACGGATACAGTTATACAGCAGAAGACAATTTACAATGAAACCCGCATGCAGTGATTCTACTTAAAAGACCCAAAAACACTTAAAAAAGAACTCGGCCGACTTATATTTTCGAAACATTTTCAAGAATTTGTTCATAGCGAAAACAATTTTGCAGTTTTTTTAATTACAAAAGTTACTGCAGTTCAAATTTCATTTTTTAAATTTTAACATACAAGAATAAAATCAAACCATTCTAGCAGTTTCTAACTTTTTTAGATTCTGCTTTGATTTATTTATATGATTTTAATTAATTAATTTAATTTAATTTATTTATAAAATTGTAGTTATCTATAAAATAAAAATGGATAATTTGTTTACTTTAGGTATGTTTATGTATACATTAACTTTTAACTTGAATTAACTTTAATCCACTTAAACATATTAGTCAAATACGAATACCCGAACGTTGTATTCAAAATGTCAATTTAGATCACAAAATTGGCCTTTAAAGGCGGTAGGCGAAAACTTATAGAAGACGGATTTCAATTAGTCGGCGTCTTCTACTTACCATATCCGCATCGACCGGCCCCACACATCTTTTCACACGTTGTTTTCAAATCGGTTCCTAAGCCAATTGCTGGATAGACGGCCATCATCTCGCTGCACCGTCACTTACCCTCATGCACCGAGCAATGAAAATTACTTGAAGCGTTTGAGTACATTTTCCTTTGTTTTGCATTAAAAACTGTGACAATGATATTTTATGCCTTGGCATAAATTAAAAACACTACAACAACATTAAACACTGCAGGCTGTGCCATCACCCGACGAGGAACTCTTGCGGTGGCACGAGTTACATGTCCTCGATTTTGAAATTGTGACCTCCGCCCGGTGATATCGTGATAGAGTCAATGACGTGCGCGTGATGGTGTACCTCGTGAACGCCGTCCGTTGAATGTGACGATGCGCTGGCGTCCGTCGTGCCCACGGAGGCAGCAGTACTCGAATTGATTTCGGACGGCGACAGCGCCGCGTTGTGCACCAGCGCATGCTGCTCGCCCAGATGGACGGAGTGCGCCGATGTGCGAGCAGCCTCGTCATTCAGGCTCCCCTGGGTTGGTGATTTCATGGTGCTGCCACCTGTCGCTGCCATCGGTGCGGGAGAGCTGAGCGAGTTGCCGCCGTGCTGTGACTGATTGCTGCGGTTCGAAGGGCTCTGTAGGTGCATAGGCGAGGACGGTTGCATCATTGGCGTGATTTCCATATTCGACTGCTGCTGCTGCTGTTGTTGCTGTTGCTGTTGATGTTGCTGCGGCGATTGTTCCGCACTGAGATGGGGCGAGTGCTCCTGCTGGGCTTGGGCAGACATCATGGGCGACATGTGCGGCAGCTGGTGGTGGTGGGGATGATGCATCATGTTGGCCGCACTGGTACTTTGCATCATGTTCTGTATGACGCTGTTCTGGGCCTGCAGAGCTGCGCTTGCGGCACCAGACTCCGGCATGGCACCGCTGATTGAGTGCTGGTGGTGGTGATGGTGGTGATGAAGATTGTTCTGACTGCTCGTTGGCATGCCGACGCCCATGGAGTGATGCTGCGCGAGCAGATTGGATGCCGTTTGCGACAAGTGCGCCTGCCCGTGGCCATGTCCGTGCCCGTGTCCATGGCCGTGAGCGCCACTTATCAGCGACGACGTTGAGTGCGGTGGTGGTGAGGAAATGGCGCCTGTGTGAGACTGTGGTTGCTGCTGCTGCTGTTGTTGCTGTTGTGATTGAGGGCCACTGTGCATATTGTGCTGCTGATACATCTGCGGCACAATGCCCGGCGCATGATGCAGGCGCCCGCCTGCGCTCGGGTTCGCACCGCCCACATTGCCGCCACCCTGCAGCAACGTCGTTGGCATGTTGGCTGCCGCGAGATTGGCCGAGACAGCCAAGCCGGACGGGCCGCTTGTCGGCTGCTGCCCAGGAATCACATCAATGGAGTAGCCACCTCCACCACCCATCCCACCGGCAGAGCCGCCAGTGCCCAGAACACCATTCCCCATACCAGCGCTGCCGCCGCCGCGCATGTGCGGCGGATGGTTGTGCACGCCAGTGGCCGAGATGACCCTCCCCTGATGCGTGATGCAGCGCGCCCGGCACATGCTTATGCGGTAGGACTTGCACAGCCAATACGTCTTCATGCCCTGCTGCGTGGCCACTGTGTTGTTGCGGTTGAACACGCAATTGCCGTGCAGCAACGACGTCGACGACAACATCACAACGTTGCTGCTATCTGCTGTGGCGCAGTTCGGTCGTTGCATTTGTTTAGGTGACACGATCGGTTGGTTAAGGTTAAGGAGCAAAGCGGCAGGAGCAGTGCCAAGGCCAACGCCAACATCGACATCAACGCCAACGCCAATGGGCGTGCAAATCAAATATATATAATGATTAAGCATTAGAATCGAGTCGACAAATAGGTTGTTTGTGGTGGTGGTGGTGTTTGTGGTTGTGGTTACTTGGTTGTTTAGGTTGGGTGCGCTTTTGGGCGAGTTATTTACACAAATAGCCAAATAGCCAGGACAAACGAAGGAATAAAATTAAAAGCTGAAAGCCAAATAAGAGAAACGATAGATTGCGGCGCTGCAGTGCGAGTGATTTTGGGTGTGTACATATTTACAGAGTGTGTGTGTCGTTGCATAGCAGTTACTATATGTGAGTGTGCCTTCAAATTTCTGATCAAGAACAAGGTGCTGCCAGCTCACAGCTGGCTCAATTCATACCACAATTCTCATCTTCCTACTTCGACTTAGCTCTTTCCCCATTGTATATGTAAAATCTATTCAATTCTTACACAGCCTTCGAGGCCTGGACAACAAAGATGTTAAGCAATACATATTTAAAGATGTTTTCATCGACATTTTGCAGCAAGTACTTTATGTAGGAATTCATTTGATAAAAGTACAAATTCATTCAAAAGGAGCCAACAGCCAAACTTTACATATATAGCCTAAGACATTTCGATAGAAGTTATTTATATATAATACACTCAGGCAGAACCAAGACAACCTCTAGTTGTTCCCTAAGTAAACATATTAATATTTTGGGCATAAATTATGGAAAGTTTTCAACGCATGGAAGTTATGAAATTTATGTGTGGATTTCTTTTTAGCATCTATATTCTACAAGATTTTGTTTTGTAAATGTGTAAATGAGTTTAGAGTCGACATTTTGTTTTAAAGAACAGCCGCGAAAAGGCAGATAAATTCCAAGAGCCAGAGAATCATATATATTTAACATGATGAAAGTTTAATACTAAATACTAAGTAATGCATATGAAACATAAACCCAAATTACAACATGAACCACAAACTATGAAATGCGCAACGAGAAATTATAAAGCCATAACTAAAGTGCAATGTTTAGTAGCTACAGGTGCAGACTATTGGTGGATTTGGTGAGCAGTGGTTTAGTGACGTCAGTAATTAATTATTAGCGATTCAAATCAAGTGTTACATACTTGGCGGAATGTCCATATGATTCGCATAACCCTTGGAGTAATCGTTCGGCATGTGCAGATCATTTGGATAGTCGGGACCGCTGCTGTTTGGACCTCCTCCGCCACCGCCGCCACCGCTACCGCCTACGCCGAGCCCACCACCGCTGCTACTGTTCTTGTACATATTATAGTCGAAACCGAAGGCGGCCGGATTGAACGTGCTCCTCAGTGTTGCAGCCGCGGCCGCTGCTGCTGCGCTAGTGTTTGACGCAATGTGCGGTATGGACGACAGAAAGTAGTCCTCCGCATTAACCGAATCCAGACCTGCACCCTCGGCACTATCACTATGCTCGCCACTGTGCTCCACCGATGGAATGGAGCGTCGGTACTGCTTGCGCGAGTACACCGACAGTGCGTCACTATTCAAGTCGATATGCCGCTTTAGGCTGCTGCTGCCTCCGCCGCTGCCACTTCCGCTGCCGACCGCATGGTACGAATGATGCGATGGCGTATTATTGTCCGGAGAACTCTTGAAGGCCTGTTGGTTCAACGAGGCGCCAAAAGCCATAGGCGACGGCGACGAAGCGGGTGAATGCGACTTTACGGACACCAAGCTTGTCAGCTTGCTGCTGGCCAGGCCGTCGGTATTGCTGGAATCGCTGGCGTTCGCAGTGGCGTTGCCTTTCGTCGTAGCGCTGTTACTCAGGGCATCACCGCAGGCACTGGCCGTATCTTCCGGATGGTGTATTTGACTAGCAGACTTCTCAGATGAAGACGACGCCGCCGACGAGGATGCATTTGTAGCCAAACCTTTTATTTGCAGCAGCTGCCCTATTTTCATAAACGACTGCAACTCGGTGTGCTTCACGTTGACTACGCCCTGGTACATGAACTCTAGCAGCTCGCACATGATGTTGAAGGTGACATCCTTGAGAATGACTGAAAAGAACACTCGATTAAGTTCAAAATTCAACGACATAAAACTGTAGGTCTCTTCCAATCATGTACAAATTCACAAACACGACCCGGATGGTTGCGAGAAGCAATGCCTTAATCTCGTAATCGAGCTGCGGCGTCAATTATTTATTTATTTAAATAAACCAATGCACAAAATGCACTTACTGACTATGGGACAAAGCCGACAACGCCCCTTCCGGAAGAGATAAATCTAAGTTAACATTATATAGTTCCTCGACCCTCGCTAGAGGCTAGAGAGGCTAATGCAAAAAGTAGGTATTTATATGCCTTGGGACATTAAGCATCAATATGCTCACATAATAGAGTAATTTCAAAAGAATTCGCAAGACTTCAAGTTTAACAAAAGACAGCGAGATTCATTCGATGGCATAGGTTCGCTGAAGTTCAAAGCCCGAACAGCAAACCGAATAAAAAGCCTCTGGATACGTTCAATTCGATTTATGTGAATATTTTGGCCTCCAAGTAAGCGTGGCATATTTCAGTCTAGATTTAACGAAAGTCGCATATGATAATTTTAACGGATCCGAGAATGATGCACTATTACTACGAACAAACCCAAACATGGCAATTATGTACAAATAATTAAGATATGACACTACAATATATTCTAATAAAAAAGGTACTACTGCTACTTTTTCAGTAGGATAAAAATTCCTGGACTCACATATAAACTCTGTACCTGAAGCGCAAGGAAGAATTAAGCTTCCGCCCTCATGCTGGGCCCCAACAACATTTGATTAGTTTGAACTGTTTATGAAAATGCTTGTACGTACGCTAGACCCCAGCGTAAGGTTTACGTTTTACAAGAATAGAAGAACAGAAGCTTTCGTCGAACGTATTTTGGTAAAGTGGAAAAAATTACAATTATAAAGATGTCAACTATTTTAAAACTTTATCCACAGGTTCCGTTCGCCAAAATACTCTTAATGTACAGAACATTTTTACGATTAGAAGTTCTGGCTTAAATTAGTTTTTAAAGTTATCCGCATTAAATTTTTACCGGAGCTATATTAATATGTATGCAATGTAACATTTCAATGTATTACTTTCTTGAAAATTTGAAATTATAATTATTGTGAAAAATTATTCTTTCTTTTTGTTTATATTTATTTATAAAATAAGTCTAAGCTACACATTTCAATTGAAAGCTAAAGGTACTGGATTTTACAAATGGGCAATACATATGGCTCTAGTAAAATTTTATTAATCGAAGTAGCTTGTCGACAACTACATCGAAACAAATTTCAACAAACCCAAGAACCCGAAATAATAAAGAATTATTAAAAATTCTGTTTGAGAAAGACTTCCCTTTCCCGAATAAGTTCGAACACATTCACGTATTTATAAGTACAAATGGTCGGCCGCAATTCCTATGAAGCGTCCGTATGTATGATGAAATTTATATATGCGTACAGCCGTACAGCAGCTTCAAGTGGAATGTTTCATATATAATACAAAAAAATACTCATATGAATAAAAATGAAAGAGGTCACAAATATTGTGAAGATGTTATCAGTGTACAAAATGTACAAATACTAAATCAATACATAAAAATTTTCGATAAGAAATGAAATCTTAAAAACAACACCCATGTCTCGTCTACTGCAGCAGCAGCCACAGAAGCAGCTAAAACAGCATCAACATCTACTTAAAAACAATATTATCACTTGTTCTCAATAATCTCGAAAATACTGATCCCCGCAACCCCTCCACACCACCAACGCACACCAATCGCACGTCCGCTCATCCGTCCGTCCCTCCGTCCGTCAGCAAGTCTTGCACTGGTGTGCGTCTGGTACTGTACTGTACTAGTCATCTTCATATTCGCCCGTTCCGCCGGCACTGGAATATAGAAACGCGCGCGCCTGCGATGCGCCAGTGGTGCGACTCAGATCCAGTAATTTCCTCGCTGTGTTAGTGTAGAATGCGCACAGCGATGGGTGTAAAACGGGAGCTTATAGCTGGAAACGTGGGCACAGCACCTCAGCTCCACCATAGTATATGTACGCCGCTGCTCAAGTGTAGGGTAAACGATTATTCCGCATTTCATTCTACAATCCGAAACAGTGACACAACATTTAACGTACTCGCGCATACGTACACAGCTACAAGCAGCCAGCCGGCTAGCCGCGCGCACCGAGCAGCCACACACAACCACATTCAATAATCCGTATTCCACACGATAAACTTTGACTAAAGTTCATTGAAAATGTGATAAATCCTTGTAGATAATCGCATTTTGTCTCGAATGTCTGATCCAATTCCACACGAATTTTTCATAAAACCCCGAATAAATACGACGACAACAACGAACAATTTCAGCGGTCGTTAAAAATTTCAAAGTATACTTTGAACTCGGATCCAATCGCACACATCCCGCTAAGGTATAGCACTGCGCGCAAAGGAGAATTTAGAGAAGCTTGTGAGAAAGCTGATAATTCGCCATCAGGTTAAGCCAAAATGGCCAGTCGGCATTATCAGCGGCGCCAATACTCGTACAAGAAGGGGAAAAGCGGAACTCTTCGCACAGTGCTCGAAGGCGGTAAAATGAGTTGAAAGGTAGGGAAAAAAGCAAATGTTAGAATTAGAGTCACAATTCCATGGTACACACAATCAGATATGGCTACACCGGAGTTCAAGCACGGAGAGGACCATAACGATCCAAGCTTTTTTTCTTGTTTTCAATTGCCACGTGCCGCATTGAAAAGTAGTTGAATAATGTACTCAACAGTGCAATTGCAGTGTGAATGATGTTAGACTAAGCATTAATAATATATAATATGCCTAAAATGTGCATATGTAAATACATGTACATACATAAATATATGTATGCCCGTATGTATGTATTTTGTTAGTTCAATATGAGAGCAATCTGCCCTGCATTAGCATTTAAAAGACTAAATTCCTTGGGGAACAGTCTGATTAGCTCTCTA
This sequence comes from Melieria picta, assembly GCA_964056695.1. Lineage (NCBI taxonomy): Eukaryota > Metazoa > Arthropoda > Insecta > Diptera > Ulidiidae > Melieria > Melieria picta. The sequence goes on along the minus strand of OZ057398.1, from coordinate 101,213,448 downwards.
GCTGATCTGTCTGAGACAAGACTGAGATGCATCAAGTCCTATTTGGACGATGCGGGTTGGCTTTAAGGCCCAGTATCTTCTCCCACGCAGGGAAGACCCAGTCGAGGAAGCGACAACAAAACGGCACAAAAGTGCTAATTGGGCGTGCTCAGTGAACACGCAGTCGCCGCTACCTACCTACCTACCTATGAGAGCAATACGTCAACGTATTTGGGCTTCAGCCCATTGAGAGATTGTTTTGATTTTTGGCGGTAATTAATCGATTGAAAAGCATAAAATATGTAGTTTTGAAAAGCTATATGTATGTATTCATATTCATAAATCCTTTCCTTTTTTAAATAATTTGTTTAATTTTATAAGTGCTCTAAAGTGTGTCGATTTTTCGGCGGCTGCTCACTTAGCAGCAAATGGCAAACGTCCGAAAGTGGAATCGACTATGAAACAGCTCGCAAACTTGCCGTTATGAATCGGCATAAATCTTTAGGTCCCTTCCATCGCTTCACGAGTCCAATGTGTTATTAAATATGTTTTAAAATTGAAACATCTGTACAATTATATGGTCTGAGAGGGGTTTGGCGGTTGTTGATAGGCACGAATCCTCAATTAAGGCACCCATGGGATATCAACCTCTGCAAATTAATATTTTTTCTTTTTAATAATGGTTAACCGATATTCAGCCGCCGTAGCTCAGCTGGCTAGTGCGTTGGGCCGCGAGTCAAATGCGACGCTCGAACCCAGGTTCAAGACTCCGTCGCTGCTAAACACCGAAAAAAAGAAAAAACAAAAATTTTTCTTTCGGCGGCTGTCCTCTCAGCAGGAAATGGCAAACCTCTGAGAGTAAAAATTGCCTATGAAAAAGCTCCCAACTCGCCGTTCGGAATCGGCATAATACTGTAGGTCCCTTCCAACCTTGTAAAAATTCGCACGCACAACACGGATGGTTGCGGGTAGCTAGGCCTTAGTCGCGGTATCGGGCTGTCGTGCCAGTCAATTATTAATTATTATTAACCGATATTTAAAGCGTAGTGATGACAGTGAAATTGAAATTCGATTCGAATTCGAAAGATGGTTCGAAAACTGTGGTGAAAGATGCAAGCCAACAGAATTTCTTTGGATGGCATTGTGCTCCAAAGTTTAATATAAATTACAGTTACAAAATGGATTTAACGTACATAGATCACTTCACATCAAGTATCGCTAAAACACATAAACTTCGTTACACGGAGTTTAAACCTTCATATTACCATCCCGGTGTTGTTATAGAATTCTTGGGTCTAAGTCTTAAGACTTATTTCGGCAAAATCGTTATAAATACACAAACTGTTCTTCATCCGCAGTATGTAGCTGGAATTTTTCCTTTTTCTCGATTTTTATTTTATTTATTTTATTTTTAATTCGGCCACGAGTAAACTCGTGTTTTCGCATTTTTAAAAATCCGGAACAAAACCAATGTTTGAGTTTGTAAGCAGAGGCCACAATTTAAGTTTATATTTTTTCCAGGTTGCGAGTTATGTAAGTAGTTATTTCGATTAAGACATGAAGCATGCATTTATAACATTTTTTATAGTCATACAAAAATCGATATTAGGAATTTTAAATCAACACAAAATAATATCTTGAAGATGAACTTTGTATATATATTTTTCAGAAATTTGACACAGAGGATTAGAGTTTGCTATGGGCAGAACACTGCACATAGATTATACTGCAGTTATATACGTAGTAAAATTAGCACCGTAAAGGTTCTCTCCATACTTAACCGCGTATAAGTGCTGTTTGTACAACCGAAGACACAATTTAGTTCATTAATTAATTCAGAATAAATCTGGCTTAACCTTAATTAACAAAGCCGTAATGTACAACCAAATTCTGTCATTCGCAACATGTAGATACCAATCATTCACAAAAGATATCGCAAGACAACGTGGGCGGGCCTTCTGTACGCCAGCAAACTCTGTAGCCAATAAGATTGCAGCGTTTTCCTTCAATTATAACACCACTTTCTGATTATGATAAATGTTTATCGAATCAAAAGAGAGCATACCATTCTGTGCTGCGAAAATAAGGTGTAAGGTAGACTCTATCATATTTTCATATAAATATGCCTGCTTCTTATCTACCCAGCGTCCAACCAGATAAACCACAGAGTACAGTAAATACACGCCGCATTGAAAAGAAACTAAACATAAGCGCGTACGTATTAGTGTGTGTGTGTGTGTGTGTGTGTGTGGACACGCTGAAGGTATGTCCTCAAATTCGTAGCGCACTGTAGTCGAACAAGCTGCTGTTGGTTCCGCTTGTCATTTTGACCAAATAGCAAAATTCCCTTAACACAACGGCCAGTTAAGCAGATAACTCAGTATCAGAATGGTGTAATTACTTACTTGCCTAAGTGAAAAATTTAATTTTACGATTAAGCGATACATTGTTGATAAATAGAAGGCACTTGCCTTGAAGTTTCTTTCGACTCTTGGCAAATAAAGGTATTCACTGGCTAATGCAAACAATACATAGAAGTTTATATTTATAATACAGTACCGAAATTCGAAATGCAAAATTCATTTGATCTGATGTGAGCATAAGCATTGCCCCTCCATCTTACCACTATCTGAGTGCATACTTAATGCAATAATCAAAAAGTTCCCGCAATTAACTCACAACATTAAAAATACAAGTTTATTCTTGAAAATTTATGTGGTCCCCTTCCCCACTAATGCTAACACTTCGTGTAGGTCACACTTAATAGCGACCTACAAACAATCTCCAAGTGGGGTCAAGCGAACAGGGTCGATTTGAATCCTCGCAAGACCCAATGTTGCCTGTTATCCCACAAACGAGTCTCCCCACATCCCAACACATCCCTGGTTATGGATGGTGTGAGTATTGCGGAATCGGCAGCTCTTGATGTTCTGGGCATGTCCATTAAGAACGATCTTCGTTGGAACGATCATATTTTTGGCGTGTCGAAAGAAGCAGCCAAGTGCCTCGGCTTCTTAAAGCGGTGCAAAAAATATTTCACCCCGTCCGATCTCCGCATTATTTATACCACCTATATCCGACCTAAAATGGAGTTTAACTCGCACCTATGGGCAGGGGCTTCCAAAACCCATTTGGAGCTCCTGGATTGGGTGCAAAACCGTGCGATTAAACTTATAGGGGACAGTAGGGCATCCAGCTCTATTGACTCCTTGGAACATCGTCGAAACGTGGCATGTGTGGTTTTATTTTACCGATACTTTTTCGGTAATTGCTCAGTGGAGATGAGCAGCTTGCTGCCATCACTCCGGGTATTTCCCCGGGCAACCCGTTTGAACACTGGCGCCCATGCATTCCACGTCGAAACGATGTTCCAGCCCACTACGCACTACAGAGAAAGTACGTTCCTGGCTCGTACAGCGCGATTGTGGAATGGTCTCCCTGAAGATATTTTCCCCAGCACTTATGATCTTGATGGGTTCAAGGCAAGAGTCCACAAATTCTTCACTCAACATCCTTTCTCCCAACCTATATATCCTTCCTGAACCAGCGCAATGCCTCGCATTTAAAGGGGTATCCCCTGCGCGATGGCTCGTTTATAAAAAAAAAAAAACAAAAAAACATTGTAGTAGTCGATTTTCGTTATGGCCATCAGAGTCGCCTTCGATTTTTGTATTATCTTTAGCTAGGATGCTGAAATTTGAAGGAAATATTGCTGACAGGTGTGGCAATCCACAAAAAAAAAGAACACAAGTCAAACCCGGTGATTGAGAGCACCACGCGGTGGTCATTGCGGAAACTTTTCAAGGTGGTATATAACTGAGCGAATAAGGCCGAGGCGATTTCGTTACCACTTAAGCTACCGAAATTTAGAGTACATAAAAAGTTTTGGTAAGGCGAAAGTTAACCAATTCTCTATTAGGAACACTTGGCTTTGTTGTCTGGTTATAAATCGAGAACATATTGCAACGTGCAGAACTCGTTATTAAAGTCAGTCATTAATATTAGACAACGATCTTCGGTGTGATCCCATTGACCAACTGGATCTTTGGGCAAACAACAACAACAAATGTTCCAGCTAAAGCCCTACGCTCGTTTTTATCTTTTATGTGAGGATAGTTCAGTTGCGTCTAGTCTAGTTGTTAAGAATATTTTTGTATTGCCTTAAAAGCTACTGTATTAAATTTCACATTAATCGAACATGTCCCTAACACATACTCAAGAGTGTATAAATTTACATACAAATATTAGATTTTTCACACTATTATTTTTTCTTTACTGTTTTTACTAAAAGTATTTACTTGTAAACTATTGACTTTAAAATAGTGTACAACTTAGTAGTAGTAGTCTATATGAAGTTTTGATATCAGTAAAACCTTGTTGTGAAATCAAAAGCCGACTAATAATTCACACCCCATTTTTTCAGCTGACACAGTGTGAGTTTTTATTTTTCAAAAGATCAAACGCAAAGAATGTCTAAAACCAAATGCAAGAGCAAACTGATTTATATCGAAGTTCTATTACGGCAACTTATCGCTTATGACTTGGCTTTGGTTGTACTAATAAAATATTGGCTTAGGCTGGACTTTAAACCGCGATTGATGATCGAAACAGCAAAATTTCACACCTTTGAGTTACAGCCGGCGAATCTAAGTGCGGCCAAATGTTTGCGTTGAAATAACGCAGCGATTAACCAAAAACAGGCTTCGGCGTAGAGCCGTTCAAGAGGTCAATCTTGCAATGCTTTCATTTATCTGCGAACGGCGGCGATCCAGTGATCTGACGACCAGCGGCCAGCCATCATTTCAAGCATGCGGTTTTTCGAAAGTGTAACGTGCGCAGATGAAGTTGTTGCGGCGAGGCTGCAATTAGGCGGGTGCGCGGGCGGGCAAACGGCGAGCCAATATCAGCAAATGGAGTAATAAAATGATTGTTAAACGCGATAAAAAGATAAAACTGTTTTCATATTTTTTCCGCAGGTATATGCATACATGTGTGTTTGTTCTTGCGTATTATTTGAGTGTAACACGCAAGTGATACGTTCAGAAAGTGCTCCCGTTGTTGCCTTTGTTGCTATTGCCATTGCTATTTCTATTGATGTGCGGTTGTTGCTGTTATTGTAGTCATTGTCGTTGCTGTTCTAATATTTTGTTATTTATAGGCTATATTAATATTCTTTATCTTTAAACACAGAAACACAAAAACGCAACAACAAAAATATTAAAAAAAAATAAACGCCGGTAATGGTAGCACCTTTGCTACTACTTGAAAGATAAAACATTTTTTATTGCATTTCGATCTGATAAAGCCAGTGAGTGTGAGTGATATGATATCCAGGCACAGTTCGTGTCCACGTTGTAGTAGCGCACTGCGCGCCTTGTATTGTGCGATAGGCACGAAGCGAAGGGTTGTGCCGCTGATGTCGGTGATGGCGGTGGCTATGGTGAAGTTAAGTTAGCCGCTAGTAAAACAGTGCGCGATCAATGCCGATATTTATGACGATTGAGGGGCGCATAATTTTGTCACTTGTGACAGCTTACAAGTACTTCAAATCAGCCAAACAGTGCACCAACCTTAACACAACGGCGTCTACGAACTTTTTTCAAAACCAACGCCATCACCACCCTTGTGATGATAGCGTGAGAGTTCAGCAAAAATATCAGCGCATCAAAAGCTGATGATTCATGCATTCACTACTCGCTGATTCCTCCATCTACGCGGCTTACTACGCTTTGGACATTAGTCGGAAATATTGCATTGGATTTATTATGGAAAATCTCTCAATTTATTAAGGTAGCACAATACCTAATGGTACTATAAAATGCGCGGGGCATAAAGACATAAAGACTATTTTTACAATCTCGATTCGCATTTCGAGTTTTATCAGCGCCGGTTTCGGAGACTGGCCGGTTAGCACTAACAGCGTGTTTCGGTTACGCACACGTTCACTCTTAGCGGCAGCACACTGTACCTGTGTAGTTCTTTCCGAAAATTTATTACCAATGTTGATTTATATCATAGCCGCTGACATAAGCAAGAACTGCTACTGTTGTAAAATGAGCACCTCGAGGCGTATCGATCGTTGATAAATCGAAGAAAATATTAGAAAACAAATTCAAATAAAACAGAGTCGGATAAAGAGATAAAGCAAGTGAGTGTTTATGGCGTGTAACTACTGCATAACTACCGAGCCAATGCGGTGGTGTTCAAGTGCAGCGTTTATGACCCGTCATTGTCATATCTTTAAGTTTATTGTGTTATGGCAGACGTCGAAACAAAACAAAATTACTAAAGGAAACATGAATAAATGGGGTGAAAAAGAGCATTAGGAATATTTGGAAATAATTTTGAATAGCTTTCGGTAAGGCACTGGGATATGCGTGTGTGTGTATTTTTTAACGCCTCTGCGAATAACCGGAAAATTGTTAAATAATACCTTAGGGTGAGATAAGCAAACGTTGCACTTGACATAAATATACGCATCTCAGCCAGAAAAAGTTTTCGTGAAATATTTCGCACTCTGGGCCCTTGGTTCCTCACGAGTCTGACAAAAGCAGTAAAGCAAATTTGAAGGGATTTACAATTGAATTCAATATATTCATCAGATTCCGAGTGCACGTGCACATCATCTTCTTAACCCATTTTCGGCCGCTGGTCGATTTTTCGACCAGCCACTTTGAAGGAGAGTAGCTCTGCACTTAGACATTATATCTTTGAACTTTTGATGCATAAAATAGCTTTGGTCTTTTGGTAACCCCTCGAAATAATTTTTTTTAAAAAAGATAAATTTAGAGATGTTGGCGAAGGCACGAAAAAAAACATTTTTTTAGTCATATTTTGAATATTCTGAAAAATATATAACCTTTTCAAATGATTGATTTATTATTGATTATTTACGAAGCCTAAAGACCAAATTACCACAATCAATTGATATCCATAAGATTATGAAAATATTTTTACCTCTCAGCACCGCGTACTTTTTAGTGGTCGAGAAATCGACCATTGGCCAGAAGTCGTCATGTATGTACATATGTAAGCCAACAATTGTTTGTTTTCATGCTTGATTATTATTTGACCAAAATTATATACATATATATTTGTTTATATTTGAAATTAAATTTTTATTAATTTATAAAAAAAATAATAATAAAAAAAACACAAAAAAAATCCAAAAATATTCTTGATTAAGGTCATAAATGTAAGTCCTTAAAAGGAATTAAAAAAATATTGGCTATTTCTGGTAGCGGCCGAAAATGGGTTAACTTAAAATAATCATTTAACGGCTTTACCTAATTAATTAATTAATTGACTGGCACGACAGCCCGCTTACGCGAGACTAAGGCCTAGCTTCCCGCAACCACCCGTGTTGTGCGTGTGAATTTGTACGCGGGTGGAAGGGACCTACAGTTTAATGCCGGTTCCGAACGGCAGGTTGGGAGCTCTTTCATAAGCAATTTTTACTCTCAGAGGTTTGCCATTTCCAGCTGAGAGGACAGCCACCGAAAGAGAAAACGAGTTTTCCCGTTATTTTTTTTAGGTGTTATTACAGGCAGTATTTGAACCTGGGTCGCTGCCTTCGACTCGCGGTCCAACGCACTAACCAACTGAGCCACGGCGGCTGCCAACGGCTTTACCTAATGACCTATAAATTAATCAACTGGCATCGATTAAAAACGAATTAATGATCTGTTTTTATCAAGCATTCTACCACTACTACAATTATGCACAAATACATAGTTTATTTCATTAGGGGCTACAACAGGGTAAGATATCCTAGGGTCATAATTTTTGTACCACGGACTATTACATATAATAATGCATGTCCAAAGTACATTTTGAGGATTTACTTTCTTCAATTCAAAATTAACAGCGAGTATTGATAATGGCATGCTGAACATAAAATAGAAAATCATAAATATTTAAATACCATATGTGGCAAAAATCATAAATAATCAATTTTCAAGTTTGCAAGTGTGGACTCACAGTTCAATAAAAATGTCAAGTTGATTTCCAGCGACTGCATGGTAGATATAACGCATTTGTGCACTTCTCAGCTAATCTTATGAATATATAAGAATTGTATGAATTTGCAAAAACCGCTATGCGCCAGTACGCTTTTGTAATGAACTTGGAAAATGTGAAAAGAAATAAAAACAGACCACTGGACGTTTCTGTAGTACTGAATATGAATGAAGAACACTACTTTTTTAAGAAAATTTATATCGCACAAATAATTCAACAGTGCGGCAGATACATATTTAAGCGTTTTAACTAATCCATTTTCAGATAAAATATTAAATTTTACAAACTATTACAATTACACTACAAATATATACTGCAAAATTGACAGATTTGTATGAAAATTAAAGCAAAAATCTGAATGTTGTTGCAGATTTTTAAAAAAAGATTAATTTTTTTCGATTCCGAGCTTTTAGTGTCCTCTTAGTGGTTAATTCAAGTATTATGACATTTTAGGATGCTTTAACCAAGCAAAACACTTTTGCAGAAGTAAATGTAGTCTATTTTTAGATCTCAAGCATTACTGATGATGTCTTTTTGTGACATTTTTCTGAATATTTTGGAAAATTTATTTAAGTAAATTTAAAATTTAATATTCCTTCAACAATCCAATTTTTAACTTGATAACTGAGTAAAGGGTCAGCCTTGACAACTTTGCCTTTAACAGACCATCATATGAATTCAGAAAAGTAAACAACACAAAAGAAAATATGTAGAAAAAGTGAGCTGCTGGTGGAGTGAAAAGCTCACAATCGTATAAGTATTCCTTGACCCAAAAATTCTTTTCATCGCAAATAAGTTGTCGCATGTCCACTTACTTATCGGATGCTTGCATGGATTCGTTATGAAGATCTCCTGGAAGTACGGACTGCATATGGCCAGCACGATTTTATGCGCGTGCAGTAACTTGCCATCGCACGCCAGCGTCACATCGACAAGGTCGCCGCGATCATAGAGATTTTGAAAGCCACTAGCGATGTTGTCTTGGAAATTCTTCCAGCACAATTTAAACTCGTCATCCATGACGACGGCAGTTGGTCCAAATATCCGCCACCAATGGTCAAAACAAGTGGCTTATTGCTGCACTATCTATTGCTGTTGGCTTGATCCGCTGATGGCCAGCGCCTACTTGCGGCTGCCGGTGCACAATGGAGCGATGCAGGTCCCAGATAAAACTCGCTGTTGGTATAAAAATGTGCTGAAGGACTTTAGCCCAAGGCAATAATTCTAGCCGGAATTTCGCTGTTGCTGCTGGATCCGCCGCTGACACAGGTTCTTCTTCGTTTCGTTTGCACTTCTATGACATTTGTGCGAAAGCGAAAATGTCAAAACGAACGAATGCAAATGTTGACAAATTCTGGATACAAGATACAGCCAGATACGCGACACCGACACCGACACCCGAATCAACCAATCACTGGTAAAACAGAATCACAACAAAAGCGGCGAACGAAAGAGTTGCTGTGCGTTTCACGCCGCGCTCACAATTAATCTCATTAGCACGTTCCCAATGACGTTGGAGACGAATATTTTAGCTTGTGTATTTCCAATTAGCTTTTACATGCAGCGCACACAGCTTATCTGAAGACGAAAAACTCTTCAAAATTACATTACCCATCAGAAGTTTTTCAGAGACTGCTCGGAAATGAATGAATGAATGGGGTTTTCATATTCAACGAATCAACAGCTAAAGCAGAATCACCAAAACAATAAAAACAGTGTTGCATTGCCCTCAACCAACTGCCAACACAAATATGTACATACGTGCATTGATGCATGCGATTCGCCCCCAAATGGACTTATACTTATCGATAACTCATCAAACAAACGGCGAAATCAACTTATGAGTATGTTAATTTATCCATCCATATCACACCATACCATATATAGAGGATGCCACCACCAATGAGCAGAAAACTTCGATATCGGAGCATGGCTTTAAGTAATTTCGTCTTCTGATCAAACAAATGTGTATGCAAATACAGTCGTGTCTGGATATAGTGAACTAATTATTGCAAGGCCTGTTCACAGTATTGAGGTTGTTCACTATATCAAGGTTAACATTTTTGTCCAAAAACTCGTTTTATTTGCTCAAAATACACTTTTTGTTTTTTGCTTGAAATTGCCTTCAAAATTTTGTTCAATATTTAGAGGCTCCATGTCAAAATTTGGGTGTTCACTATATCGAGGTGTTCACTATATGGGGTGTTCACTATACCCAGACACGAATGTATGTTCCAAAGTTATTGCCGAGAACCATTCAAAGTAATTGTACCATACAGACATTGTTCTATACCTAAGTCAAAGGTGTTGTCATATCTTATAATGAATGTAATAATGATATTTTGCTACTACAGCTAACAGAAATCTATAAACAGGTTGGCTTCTTACCATACTCCGTTAGTCCGGTAGCCTCAACATTGAAAATGCGCTACATTTCTTTAAATTTGGCAACATTCATAGCCTATCACATAGTTGCACATATGCGTAAATAGCCAAATGTATAATAATCAGTGTTTATCAAAAAATATTTCACCATTAAGTACAAATACTAAACGGCAATATGACCGTGCAGCATGTAGCTCCTATCATTATTCCACCAACCAAACCTTATCAATTCAAGCTTAATGTGCTTTTTACAACTTTTCCTTCCACACTTCATTAGTACCACACAAAACTTTATCACACTGGACATTCATTTTAAGTTTGTCATTACGTCTAATTGTTTTAGTTTCGATTTCATTAGTCTTGTAATTTTTTATTTTGTCTTTAATATATACAAAAATAGAATCAGCATGGGTAGTTGCTGCAGTAAGTGTAAGCAGAAAAAGTAAAGCAGGCAGATTAATCAATATTTGTGTGTCATTCTAAGGTACCAGAAAATCAGTGGATCTACCGAGCGTGCCACCACCGCGTGACAAATCTATGTTACCGGAATATTCAAATGCAAAAAATGCTATCAGCGCAAATCCAGTCGTCAATAATGGCAATACCAATAATGCTTTGGAAATGGATTAATTACGGAATTCGTTTAGACAATTTTCATTAGCGGATAATCGCGAAATTTAACATAAACTTTTACTCAGTGTTATGCTCTATCTTAAAGTTTGACAATAAAAATTAAGAAAAAAAAGAGAACTTATTGTAGTTAGAAACAACGAACGATGATTGATTAGTGTTATGAATGTTGTGACTACGTGTGCGATAATAAAAACTTGAGTAATATATAAAGCCGCCCGGAGATACTTTGTTAACTCCTTTAAAATATGACATTTTAGGAAAATAGTTTGCTATATTTTTGAAGTTATGATCATGAACAAGGTCGAGTGTTTTAATACCAACTTTAAACATTTTTAGTCGTTGTACTACGTACTCATTCAATTTTGCAAATGCCTTCCGGAAAGGTAAAATATTTGAAAGCTTACAATTAGTATCCATCTAATTATATTGCTGAAAAGAATTAATTCCGCAATGTTCATGTCTCAAACTCAAATATAGTGCAAGCTCGGTATTCGCGACTACCCATTATCGCGACGGCTTAATTTTTAACATTGCAGGTTCTATAATCGCGACAGTTTACGAAAAACGAGGTTCTATTTCCGCGACTTTTATCTGTTTTTTTTAATTTTATTACAATGTCTTTAATCAAAAAAGGGAAGTCGCCGCCTTTTGGTATATTAACCTTTTTGGATTTTTAAGCCGACAACAGCACTATATGAACTACGTGATTCAGCTGTTATTTCAAAAAATTATTTGCCAAAAAAGCAACTCAAAATCTCCAACTTCTTTAAAAATGTTTAAAATGTAAATATATCAGTTAAAACAACTGTAATTTTAAAAATTACATACAATTTTTCAAATTTTGGGTTCTGTTATCGCGAAAATTCGGTTTTCGCGACATGTCTGGTTTTTAATTAGTCGCAAAAATCGAGCTTGCACTGTAGTATTTATTTCATGGAGTGGATTTTCTTATTTTATACATTGAGCCCAAATGCGTGATTTGGGCAAAAACTCTCAAATGCGAAGCCAAATCACGCATTTCCCCATACAAATTCAAATCTACGAAATGACTCATTTCAAAAAAACGACGAAGCAAATGCGATAAAACATGACCAAATTTATCACGCTTTTGTTCTTTTTGACAGTTCAAAATCAAAACAAACGAAAATTATCAAAATGGAAAATTTGAATTGAAATTTTCGTCTGCTTTAAATATGTAGAATATTCTTAGCATGTAAGTTGTGTAATATACATGTATTCAAATATCGCAGTGTGTAGAACATAGAGGCAGCAAAAAAGAAACAAATGATTTAGTCAGAAGCCGGAAAAGAGCTGATCTATGAGCTGCGGCAAGAGGACATGAGCATTGAGCATTTGACATTAGCTGCCAAACAAAATGAAATGCAATGCAAATGAGGCAATGTAAACACTTTGAAATGACTCATTTGAAACTACGCATTTGGGTTCAATGTAAACGTAGTATAACACTCATCTGATTACAACGAATCGCATTTTCTGCTTACTAAACACAGCACCGCTCATAACCCACTGCAGAGTTTCATGTAATGGTATGGTATGCTTGCCCTTAATACGAACTGTGCGATGGTGTTCATTGCAAATAATTTCGGCTCTATACAATTTCTTCTTTAAATTTCGTAAAATAGTACTTCTCCAATCGGTTCCAATTGTTTGAATTTGTACGTTATGGACTTTAGACGTTCGGTACTAATTTACGTCCCCAGTTGAAACACAGCACAGCCACCCCATCGGGCTCCAATCCGCAGCCGGTTTCGTCGGTGGCCGTGTCAGTAGTATTAGCAGTTCTCTACGTGAATCGTTTTGCATTCGCAACTTGATAATTCATTGAACCGCAGCAGCTACCACAACTGGAGAAGCAATGGCCGGTAAGTGAGAGGCAGATGTGTCCAACTATTTGTTATCCAGCGCTGATTACATAATGTGTGGCCAGTGCCGCCTTTACTCAGCTAATCCCATTCTTTTTCATATACTATTTTGCAGGAACAAACCCTTTTGCGCAGTTTCAAAAGTCGTTTTCTCACAACGGAACCACCTACAAGTACTTTGACTTGGCTGCTATTGATCCGAAGTATGGTAAGTGAAGGCACACCTCAGGTCACGCATGCTCCGCGCAAAAACCGTTAGAATCGCTGGTCCGATTCGTATTTCCAGTGCCGCAAAAAGATCAAAAGTGCCTCTCTGTGTATGTATTCAGTTGACATGCGCCCCATGAACTTAAATTCAATTTGCGGTGGAAATTTGCATAGCACCGCTGTGCCAGTCGGGAGCTGGCCGCGGCTCTGGCACACAGGCAGAGGAAAAACGCGTTTAATATATTCAATCAGTGGCGCAATTCAACACACCTTTGAACCCATCGTCGAGCTGTTTCCAACTAGAAACAGAAAGCGAAAGTAGACGGGCCCATGTCCATTTACCGTTTCGACAGCGCACTGTCGAATATGCCATCACACCAGATTGCGTAGTGATAAGCTTCACTCAGCGAAATTCAGTTCTAAGGTGAAATTCATTTCATAATAATTGTGTGAGTTATCAGTCCATGCACAGAGATTTGTGCGTCTTAGGCAGCAGCCAACGACGGACAGACGATACGTGCAATGTTTTACCCTGAGCTCCTAATTAGTTCAATGATGCGAGGCGGTCGACTTTTTGCGGGATAGTGTTACCTGAGAATGCAATAAACACAATGAAAAATGTTTCCAGTAATCAACCATATTGTGGCTAGTAATGAAGCTTTAGAAGATTGCCACATTATGATTGTAAATAAACCTAAGTTGCTATAGAATTGGAGAGCACTTCTCGTAAAATTAATATATATACATAAGATAAGAAAAGCAAGTGTGCATTGCGGTGCGAAGTCGACCTTCAACGAACTGTCGAGTCACGCTACTGACGCCACATCACATTGCTGCAGCGATTTGAAAGTTGAAAATTTGACATTCGGTTGCAACTTTAAAGGTTCCACTAAAACCGTCGTTAGGTATGATCAGACATTTTCGACTTTCCATAATTAAAATTTTTGTTAAATATCCAATCTGACTGTTGAGACTAAAAATAAATAAAGCAATATGTTAAATTAAAACAAAACAAAAAAATTAAAACTATAAAATTGTAAATTTAAAGGAAACGGAAAAGATTTCTGTGAAGATGCGTGTTAAAATATTTATTATATATTTACTTAATCATTTAATAGCACTAAAATCAATTTACAAATAAATTAAACTCAGTTTGCTAAGAAATCGCTACTTACTAATATTTATCTACCGTAGAGGTAATCACTGTTTTATCTATTTAATTTGATGTGTAATATTGATATTATATACATATAGTGATTGACTTAATAATATTTTATTAAATTTTTGAAATTAATTGCTAATTGTAGGCATTCAAGAGTTAGACCACAGGAGTTTCTCAATGACTTTAAACACCTCAAATAACACTTCAATATTTCTCAAAATCCTAACTTATACAGATCAATTACCTTACTCGATACGCGTTCTACTGGAGTCGGCGGTTCGTAACTGTGACAACTTTCATGTGCTCGAAAAGGACGTGCAGAGTATTTTGGCCTGGACGCCAAGCATGCGCCAAGGAGAAAGCGACGTTGAGGTATCCTTTAAGCCAGCACGTGTCATTCTGCAGGTAAGTCCTCATTTCGCTTTAGGTAGACTTGTGTTAACTGTTTTTTTTCAGGATTTCACCGGCGTACCGGCTGTTGTTGATTTCGCTGCCATGCGCGATGCAGTCTTAGATCTCGGCGGCAATCCTGAAAAAATAAATCCCATCTGCCCGGCCGACTTGGTGATCGATCACTCGGTTCAGGTAGATTTTACCAGGAGGTAAGTATAAAATGTTAAATAAATAAAAACGAAATTAATACATGTCGTGTTTGCTTAAATTTCCCCAGCCCGGATGCATTAGTCAAGAACCAGAATATGGAATTTGAGCGTAACAAGGAGCGTTTTACTTTCCTGAAGGTAGTTACCTGTTATGGTGTTCTCATAACGAATGTTAACAACACCAGTGTGTTTTCTTCCTTTTCTCAATCGCCAGTGGGGCGCACGCGCTTTCAATAACATGTTGATCGTGCCACCCGGCTCTGGTATTGTGCACCAAGTAAACCTGGAATACCTGGGTCGTGTGGTCTTTGAAGAAGATTGCGCCGGTGGCAAAATACTGTATCCAGACAGCGTCGTTGGCACGGACTCGCACACGCCAATGATCAACGGCTTGGGTGTGCTCGGCTGGGGAGTGGGCGGTGAGTAGAAGTGTTTTCCTCAAATATGAATGTACCTCAATGTCTGTTGCACAATTGCAGGCATCGAAGCGGAAGCGGTAATGCTGGGTCAGTCCATTTCTATGCTACTGCCCGAGGTGGTTGGATACAAGCTGGAGGGCAAGCTCGGTCCGCTTGTGACCTCCACTGATTTGGTGCTTACCATCACAAAGAATCTGCGGCAGTTAGGCGTAGTGGGTAAGTTCGTCGAATTCTACGGGCCTGGTGTGGCCGAACTCAGCATTGCGGACCGTGCCACCATTGGCAACATGTCGCCAGAGAACGGCGCCACTGTCAGCTTCTTCCCTATCGACGAAAACACACTCGGCTACTTGCGACAAACGAGTAAGAGTTTGTTGAGCACGGTATGTGCTGTGTATGTAATAATTATTTTATATTTACTTACCAGATCGCTCGGAGGAGAAGATCGAAGTGATTAGAAAGTATCTCCAAGCCACACGCCAATTGCGTGACTATGCAGACACCACCCAAGATCCAAAGTACTCGCAGACCATCACGCTGGATTTGTCAACAGTGGTGACGTCGATGTCGGGGCCGAAAAGACCACACGACCGCGTTTCTGTCACCGACATGAAGGCAGACTTCAAAGCCTGTCTGGTCAATCAGGTACGCTATGCATTTTTTTGAATGAGGATGTACAGCCAGCGGTGATTATATTTCACTATTATGAGATAAACAAAGCCCAGTGATGAATTGAAAGTGCGGGTTTGTTTTGACAAAACTGAACTTGGTGTATCCCATAAATTGAAACAGGCACTGGACTAGCACAAGCATAAGAAACAGAGTTGTGAATTTCGTTAGGCGTAGCACACATTAGACACACAAGATGCTTACAAAAGAGCTATCTAAAAGAAACAGCAACTGTGATATGCAAGCGTAACGTTTTCGATAAAATCACGGCTACTATTTCCTTAGATAACTCAATATAAATTCGAAATAAACTGCACATTGCTGATCGCTGCCTACTAAATATCACTATCACGTCATTTGTTCACAGCGAATTGCCTCGATGTTCTAGCTTTATGATCGCTCAATACGCCTTCGGCTTCTCCATCATCATAAACTAGTACACCAAAGCAGTTAATTGTGAAGCAACAGAACAATGCTGGTGGTGCTGCCGGTCACAGTCGCCGGTCGCTACGCGTTTCCAAACTGACTAAGTGCGCGTAGTGTGCTGGCATGTGTTCTTATAAGCTCGTCTGTGCGGTTCAATGTCCCTTGCCCTGCGCCTGGCTGTCGTTCGTACTCAGGTTACTTGCTTTGCAAGAATTTACTGTCCAAATTCGATTTTTATTTTTACAATAAACGGGGAAGAGAAATTTCGCCGCGCTCAGCATTATATTTGCTGTTGCGGCAATTGTGCAGACTTTGTACATTTTTTTTTATTAAATTAAATTTTTTATTTTCGTATGCATTGCAATTTCGTACCTGAGGTAAATTATTTTATTTGTGTGGTGCGGACAGATTGAGATGTTTGGCATTTCGAATTGATGTTAAAATTCCATGATATTGTTTTAATTTTGTTTTATAATAAGATAATAAAAAAGTTTTAATCACTTGAGGAAATTTTGAATTAGTAGGGGATTAGCTCAACTAACTAAAAAAGGTTCCTATGAGTGAGGCGATTGGTAGAAGCCTTTCTTATTTCTGCCGCTTCGACCGAACTTGGTCTCTTGTTCTCGACAGTAGCCATTCCACCTTCAATTATGCAAATCTAGATTCATTGCATTCATTCTGCAATGCAAAATACCAAACCATGAGCTGCAGGTGTTTTTCAAATCGTATTTTAAATGTATTTAGCTCAAAACATGATTTTCGCATTGGCGGCTTCACCCGGAAGACGCTGATTAGGCTATATTTATATTTTGTAAAGAATATTTAGTAACATTTTGTGCTGTGCATTTCCGCAATCGAACTGACCTACTACACATACATACAAACATAGGTATATGTGTAACTTGCATTAAGCTGTGTCATTGAACTCCTTCACGTGTACATCGTTGTTTGTGTCGCTCCACTTCAATACTTTTACGCTTTTGTTACAATTGTTTCAGGTCGGTTTCAAAGGTTTCGCGATTCCGGCTGAGTCCTTGGCAGCCGAGGGACAATTCCAGTGGGACGACGGCAAGACATACACCATTCGCCACGGCTCTGTGGTAATTGCGGCCATTACATCCTGCACAAACACCTCAAATCCGTCTGTCATGCTGGGTGCTGGACTACTGGCCAAAAAAGCCGTCGAGAAAGGGCTAACTGTAATGCCGTACATTAAGACTTCGCTCTCCCCCGGTTCAGGCGTGGTCACCTACTACCTGCGCGAGTCAGGCGTCATTCCGTACCTGCAGCAGATCGGTTTCGACATTGTCGGCTACGGCTGCATGACGTGCATTGGAAATTCTGGTCCATTAGATGAGAATGTAGTGAACACCATTGAAAAGAACGGACTCGTCTGCTGCGGCGTACTGTCAGGCAACAGAAATTTCGAGGGCCGCATACATCCGAACACGCGTGCCAACTACTTGGCCAGTCCGCTGCTGGTCATCGCGTACGCAATTGCCGGTCGAGTCGACATTGACTTCGAAACCGAACCGTTGGGCGTGAGCGCCGATGGACAAAAGGTGTTCTTGCGCGATATCTGGCCAACGCGCAGTGAGATTCAGGAGATCGAAAGCAAGCATGTGATACCGGCGATGTTCCAGGAAGTGTACGGTAAGTGGCTTGGCATTTCCAGCGGCTGTAGTCTATAGTAAAATGTCGCACTTTAGGCAAGATCACGCTCGGCTCGCAAGACTGGCAAACATTGCCAGTGGCTGACAGCAAGCTTTACCCCTGGAGTGGCGAGTCCACGTACATTAAGCGTCCACCATTCTTCGAGGGCATGACCCGTGATCTGCCACCCATAAAGAGTATAGAGAATGCCCGTTGTCTGCTGTTCTTGGGTGATTCAGTTACCACCGATCACATTTCGCCGGCTGGCTCTATTGCTAGAAACTCGCCAGCTGCGCGATACTTGTCCGATCGTGGTATGACGCCGCGAGACTTTAACTCGTACGGCTCACGGCGTGGCAACGATGCCATTATGGCTCGCGGCACTTTTGCGAACATTAGGCTAGTTAACAAACTGATTTCGAAGACTGGGCCACGCACCATACACTTGCCTAGTTTAGAGGAAATGGACATTTTCGATTGTGCCGAACGGTAGGTATTTATCGAAATTATATGTTATTTAAATTTATTTGGTTTAAATCGTGTATAGGTACCACGTGGAAGACACCCCGTTGGTTATAGTGGCGGGCAAGGATTATGGCAGCGGCTCCAGTCGTGACTGGGCAGCCAAGGGTCCGTTCCTGTTGGGCATCAAAGCAGTTATTGCTGAATCTTACGAGCGTATTCACCGCTCGAACTTGGTCGGAATGGGCATCATACCGCTGCAGTTCGCACCTGGCCAAAACGCGGAAATCTTGAATCTGAACGGACGTGAAGTGTATAACATTATCATGCCCGGAACAGGCTTAAAACCGGGTCTGAAAATACAGGTTGAGGTACGTTTTACACAACGGTTACAGCCTCCACGATGCCCTTTCATGCACGTAATTGGCTCTTTTATTGCTCTTGCAGGCAAATGGTACTATCTTCGACACCATTCTACGCTTCGACACAGAAGTGGATATCACCTACTACAAACATGGAGGCATTCTCAATTATATGATCAGAAAGATGCTGGAATGAAGAAATCAGCTAATTGCTGCTTGTGCAACTTATATGGATTTTGTATATTTGCTTCTGAGACATGTTAAAACTTATATGATACATATGCATAACCGCATTAGGAATGTATTTCTAAAAATGGCCAAAAAGTCGTATGCTTGAATAAATACTAACACGTATATATACGTATATGTGCATCTTTATGTACCCATGTAATACGTTGATTTTGTCACAAATTACCTCCAACATTTAAATCGGAAAATCAATATTTAAGTCGGTTATTCAAAACAAAAAACACTGATTCAAATGTAGAGCCATTCTGGCGTCAAAGGCCAGGCCGCAAACCATACAATGCCTAGTCTGAAGGAAGAGATTTTTAACTCTGCCGAACGGTAACTACGAAAACTTTGTGTCGCGAAGGAGATGTAATATGGGATAAAAGACCCATTCCATTCCATTTACTCGCCATTATGAATAAAAACATCTTATTGGGTTATTTTTGTACTTTTATTATTACCAGAATGCTTGGCTTTGTTTTCTAAATGGGTTTTTGTTTTAAGTTGATACTCTTTCTGCTTTGTGTTTATTTTATCTTTGAACAGGGCACACACATACACTTAAAATATAAACGCCGAATTCTGTTAATTTTATTTTGTGGGTTTTGCTAACATGGACCATAAGCGTTCATCATCATTATTATCATTTAGGAATTCTGACTACCCATAACAGTATCCACACTGCGTGTTGCCTGTTACATCGTGTTTTTTCTAAAAGCATTACCAGCAATATTAGCACAGCGGTACAAATAAATAGCAACAGCGATGGCGAAACTAAATCTAAAATGTAAACATTGTCAACATTCAATTAGCTAAAATTCGTTTAAAATTAAATTACAAATTATTTTACAAAATTCACTACACTATTTAACTATACTATTAATTGTATCAATTAATTGCAACAAATTGCAACAATTGTATCAATTAATTGCAACAAATTACGATTATAATCTAAATTTATGCTTGCAGTAATTATTTGTAGAAAATATTTACAGATGTGCAAAATTCCGCCAGGCACTTGCACCTACTTCAACTCTGTTTCCATTACATATGGGAAAGAAAGTCAGCACTCCATCTGCCAGTTGTCTCCACAACAACAAATTAGATCGGAAAACCAAATTCATGTTCATTTCTTTGGTATGTGGGTTCGCTTTGCATTTTCTTTTTCGATCAGAAGTTTAGAGAAGGGCTGCAACGAGTTATGGGACACTGTCATACATAAATGCTTCTGTGTTTGGGTACGTGTTGCTTTGCATCCGTATGGGTGGGGTTGAACCGGTGTAGGTGGTGGTCTGCGGCTGTTGTGCGTCGTTACCAACGTATCTGGTGTTTGTATTGTTCGTCGATGGCTATCCGCTTGATCGTCTCGTAGCCCAAAATAATGCTGAATGAGAAGGCTGCCGACTGTACAAGTCGCGCCGATAGGCCTTTAAAGAAACAATGCAGCTTCTCCTCGCGCCACAACTCTTGGAATGCTACGCGCATCGAATCCAACCGTTGCACCTGAAAGCGCAAATTATTAGCTGTACATGTGCCTAACCAACAAGCAAACACCAATTGACACACCTGTAGACGAGCACGCACAATGTCCAGCGGATTGGTAAGTATGGTTGTGGTGAAACCGCCCAAGCTGCCAGCAATGCACTGTATAAGCAGATGCGACACCCACGGCGGACATATCCGGCACAGTTCATCTACACAACAAATAGAGCCAATTCATACAATGTGAATGCAATAAAAGAGATAAAAATGTTCACTTTCAGGGACAGGGACATTCGCTTTATAGGAACTAAACAAATCTAATATACCTATGTAAATTCTAACATACGGGGTTTGCGTACAACTTTTGAGCCGAATACTATTTGAAACCGTATTTTGTAACAGCAATTTTTGTGTTTGAGGGGGTTTGAACTCCCAGCCCTCGACACTGTATGCATGTATCATATACTAATTGTTAATCGAACTAAATTTTAAAATTATGGATCAATGCTTTTTGCTGAATTCCTGTTGAATAAAATAATTGCTTCAAATTAGGACATATTCGCACAAATTTTCTATTGATACGATACTGACAACATTTCTATATATTTGAAAATTTTGGAATATATATGTTAGAATATGTATGGCGGTGAACTATGTAAAATATATATAAACCAAGGTGGATTCGTAAAGAAAGAGGTGTTATTAAAGACATGAAAACAATCAGCCCAAAATAGTTGTTTTAAGCAAAAATTTTACAAATTCTTAACAGCATATAACAATTATATCGAAAGATTTTCTTTGGAAACATCGCGTACATATCTCTGAAAAATCAAATTCAAAAACTATTTCACGGTTGTAGCTTTAGCGACAATCCTAACTTACTACATAATTGAGTTTTTTTTTATTAGATGTAATTTTGATTTGCTCACCCTGATACAGATGATAAAAGGCCCACCACATTGCCGAGTTGGGCACGTACGCCATCAGACTGGCCGTGTAACCGCGATAGAACCCTCGAAAGCCGTCTCGTCGCATTATTTCTCGTGATATATCCATGGAGATGTTGAAACGGCTTCGTTCCGGACCCGTCTTGATCCCCAGCGGATTAATGTCTCCTTTGGCGCCTGCATGCGCTGCCATACCCAGCACCATGGCGTGCTGCGATATCACGTCAAATGGCACAATTATTGTCTGGCCCACAAGCGAAGCGCAACCGCCAGCAACCAGCGCTTTGGTGCGATGGCCGGCTCCTACTTCATTCAGCGCGTGCCGCACACCTTCGTAGGTACTAATGTAGAAGACTCCGGACACAATTTGCACCGAAGAGATCCAGAAGCCACGATACAGACCGGGCATTCCCTCGGCGCGGTATATTTTTATGGCGCAGTCGATCATCCCTTTGTAAATGTCGCTCTTGTGTTGTACCTGCAACTGCGTCTTGATCACCGTCAACGGAAATAGACAGCAGCGCACCGAGAACGAACTCAGCATGGAAAGTGGAAAGAACTTAGACTTGTTCATCATGTCCCATTCGATAGTGCGTATGTAGGGTGAAGCGTCCACGGAGCTACCTGTGCCGGTGGCAGCACCGCTAGCCATTGAGATGCGATTCATCGTGTTAGCTTTGACAACTGACACTGACAATGGCGCGGTCAACAGCAACGGCAACGACGGCAATGATGTTGTGGGGGGCTGAGGTGCTGTCGGCGGTAAGTGGTGAGCAAACGCGCATTCGTCCCTCTAACAAATTAATTTTTGGAGGCGGGTGCTTGAACACCAGATACTGCAGCAACTACGCACTCATGAAACTCGCAGCATTGTATAGCGAAACGACCTGAAAGTACACAAACCGCAGGCCAGTGAACTCTTGATCATAAATGATCGTCATTGATGATGGATGCCAAGGTGAATGAGTGCCTTCAGCCCTCACCCTGGCCGTGACATTGCAATCGGTCGCTGATGTTTGTAGCTGCTCCACAACCGCGGCAATGCGAATTCATCCGGCTTCCAAGTGCAGCAAGACAAGCCTGTCCTGCATAGTCCTCGACTCAGAGACTTTGTGCTATTATATAATGCCCACCGAAATGCCAGGCTGCCGTAAACAATCGCATGACGACACTCGGGCTGTAAGCCATGCAATCGTAGTTCGCCCGTCACCCCACTGGCACTCTGACCTTATGCGATTCGACATGGCATCGTTTAGTTGCTACTTCTCACACATTCACTTACCTTATTTTCGGTGAAATCTACTCAGGCTTCCTGGCCAGCAACATCACGGCTTCTTCTCCTCTTTTTCCACTATATAAAAACGAGTCAAATGATGCGATGACAAAAGAAGTGGAGCAAACGAGCAAAACAGAAGAAATTGAAATGTCACTGATAGACGTCATGGTCAAGTTATCGGTCTGCTGTCACATGCTAAACTGTGATAGTGTTGCCAGATAGCTAAAATTACTTTCTCCTAAGTCTTAAAAAAAAAACTGAAATTTCCTTCCGAAAATTTAAAACAACTCCTACAATTTTGTTATTTTTGTCTTTCTAAACTAAGGAAATAAACTTCTCATTATATATTCATTCAACTTTAGCACTCATTCAACTTAAAACATAAAAAATTAGATCGGTATGAAATTCACTTTTGTAATCTTCCTTCATTCTCTGCATAAAGTATACACTTTGAAGCATAAAATTTAATTAAATTAAATTAGACACTTGAGCTTTAAATATTAATAGGCTTCAGTGCCACTAATGATGTCAAATGTATCACCATCAAAATCTCCTAAACTTCTCCTAAACAATTCTTCCTCCTAAACATTCTCCTAAAAGGCCAACAATCTCCTAAACCTAGGAGGAAATTTCCTGATCTCGCAACACTGAACTGTGAAGCATATACAGGGTTGTAGCAATTTAGGCCGAACTCAACAGTGTTATGTTCAGCACTGACACAACGGAAGCTGTTGGAGAACTACTTTCCAATGTATGGCTTTTCTGGGCACGACGCAATGTGAGTAAATAATGGAATAGCACAATATCAAGTTATTAAATTAAAATCATAAATCCTTTCTACTTCAGTCTCCAGTATCTATGAATCCGGCGGAGGTAAAACAACCTCGAGCTCCATACGATCTGGCTGGCATTATTTATTTACTTTTTAACTTATTTATATATATATTTTTTTTAATTTTGTGTGTACAAATGTTAACCTAATAACATTTCATGCATTGCATTTTAAAGCTTAAAATTCAACATTTAAAAATATATAATTGATATAATTGAAACAAACACTTGTTTCGTAAGTTCTTAAACTACCTTACGGTTAGAAATACACAAATATGTGCACGTGTCATATGCACTCTGTTGAATATTTTGTAAAATGCAAGAAAAAATGCACCAATGAAAACACCATCCACCGCACCTGGTTACTGTGTTTGTTCACTCATTTGTGCATACTACATATACTTACATATTTATGTAAAGACGTATGTAGCGAAAACAAATAAAAACATATACTCTATATACATATGTAAATACATGTCTATCTTATTCTTTGTCGCTAGCATCCAATCAGTAGCGTTTAGGAGGTGCAAACGGTCCTGCGCAATGAGTATCTTCGGCCGTAGCTCCGCCCATAATCCATCAAAAAGAACATACGTCCAGGATATGCATGCCATAAGGTTAGTACCGATTGGAAATTCAAATGATAAGGACTCACTGCGGGCGTTTTAGACGGTATTTAGTAGCAATTAAGTAATTGCCGTCAATTGCTAAATGAAACTAATTAAAACTTACATAAGCGAAAATTCAATTTACTAGTGTGATTGTGCAAAATGAAGGACCACCTCCTGAGTGCTGTTAACAAATAAATATTGCTAAATCCATGATACAAAATTTGAAAATTTCATATTCGTTGTGATTTGACAAGAAATTGAGTGTTTGAAACTTTCAGAACACTAAAATAGGTGTTTGAAAATTTCCAACTCTTTAAATGCACATTCAATGGATGCAACAAAGTTGGTAAGAACGTGAAACAAGGAAACGCCGTTGTAGTTTGCACTTAAATGAGGGGTGCTGAAAAGCAATAACTGACTCAAACGCAAGCTTGTCCAACGTAGACTTCTAAATATATTCATACATACATATGTACAATACATCGGAAATTAAAAATCAATAACGAACGTGTTTCAAGGACCTGCTTACATACTATATGTATGTATATATGAATTTCAGGATCCACAACTCTATCGCAAGTCACATCAGATTTTACATTTCACATCCCACCATTCGCCGCGCTGCACACGAGGCACTCAGCCATAGCTTAGCGTGTAGCCCATGTTTTCCATTAGCGTCTCCTTGATGGCTGGCTGCAGCGCTCTTTGCATGTAGGTCGTTAGAAGTCCTCGCACGCCCAGCGAGAAAATCTTCTCCAATTCATTTGTGAATGCATCGCCTGCCTCGTCCTGATCGCGCACGTTTTGCCGCTCGTAATCCTCCTGATCACTCGCGCCTTCGCCGAAATGTTCGGCAAATGCACGTGCATCCGGTCGCAGCAAATCCTGCAAGTCGTCGTCAGCTACATTCAGTATATCGTCGTTGAAGTTCAGCTTGTCGCTGTGAGCGGGGCGCGATTGCTGCTTGCCAATCACTTCGCGCTTATTGCGGTAGCGTTGCCCGAGCAACTTATTGTAAAACGTATCCACTCCTTTCCGATCGTCCACCCAATGGCGGTCATGCTCCTGTCGATTGGCTTGCGTATGGCCTTCGCTTCGTATGTCATAAAGGTACGGATGGTAGTACTTTTGCCAACGGTTGCCTGCACCCGTTGACCCTGTACCCAATACCACCTGCGGCTCCGAGATTTCGATTTCCGGCGCTACTGGCGACCCCTGCGGCATTTCGCCTGTGAAACCAAAGCGCCGTTTCGAATTTTGACGCAATCGAATGCCGGTGGGACCTTGGCAGCCGTGCGCAAAAACCGATATAAAACCAGGCTCGGCAAAGTGCGAATCGGTTCGCACGGACGCAGCACCGTTGCGACGTGATGATTCCTCATTGGCGACCGTATCGAAGCCGATAGGTATGGTACGAAACTCGATACCCGCATGGCGTAAACGTAGAATCATGTGACATTTGCCGCCTGCCGGCTGCAGCACCACCTTACCGCTAATGGTCAGGTCGGGAAAGACAAGACGCGTGTCGAGCGTGGAATTCTCAGTGCTGAACTTGCACTTGTCCACCTCTACCCAGCGCGTGGTGGTGCTCCTAGCCGGCAGACGTACTCGAAGATCCTCCACGTCGACACTGGACACTGCTGTCAGCTTATGCGGTTGTCGCTGATTAAGTCCAGTGCTGAATACATCATCCAGACCACCGGTAAAAGGACGCTTTGAGTTGCGTTCAATGTTTTTCGCATAATAGCCACGATCGCCGCTTTCGTAGAAATCATCTTCCGGCTCGTCATGTTGCCCATAGAAGGAATGGTACAACGTATATGGTGTTTCGCTGGAAAACGAGCGGGTTTTTTTCACTTGTAAACTACGTCGCCGCATATGCTCCAGCGCATACTCGAGACGATTGGAACATCGCTGATGTTTGTAAGGTTGACTCATTAAACCTGCCAAATGAAATGCCATTAACAGTTTTAAAGTATTATATATGGATTGTAGGGTGTGTGTGTATGTATTGAATGCGTGTGTTTATGACGTATTCAACCCATATTAGTAGCATATTCGAATTTTATTCCCACGATTTCCCAAGAAGTTGAAATTTTTGAAAATACTGTTTCTTAGCTTCGTTAAAACTTTTACATTTCTCTTCTTTAAAGAAAATCATATCTTTTTCAAACCTGTAGTTCGACCGATTTGAATACTTCGTATTTAAAATAACATAGAGAACTTTTGTTATAGCAAATGTGGAACGTTCTGTTGGCTCGAGAGAAGGAGATAAATTAAGAAGCTATAAAAGGTCGTTTTGGAACATTTTACGTTTACGTTCTGTCCACACCAGCTATGACCTTTTTCAGCGCAACAACAGCGCCCACCAATTCTTCCTAGGCGAGTAATTTATGTGTTCAATAGTAACGATTTTCCTGTAGGCCTAAGACCGAGTTTCTCTCCAACCACTCATGTTGTGTTTAAATAAATATTAAAGATATCCATGGTTGTCTGCTTATTTGAATGCATTTTTTCTGATCCACATATGTATGTAGTACATACTATGTACACATATCGAGCCCTTCCCGCGTTTTTATCCTATGAGCCAAGAACCAAATTTTACAGGAGACTTTTTTTTGTTTTCTCTGCATTGGCACAACATAGTTGCATGATTTTTTGTATACAACCTTTATTTAGGGTTACACATATGGAATAGGTAATTTTAGTGACTTCAGCAAAGCGCAACGACGTTATTTTGGACATACGATAATTTGTGGGGGCACTATTATAAACGATTAAAATATTGCAGTGACACATACGATAAATTCGTTTCTAAGTAAAAAAATAATTTTTTCCTTGATTTTTTCCTAGTATTTTCATTTATTGAATACAAAATATTGTTACTTTCAGATTGATATAGTGTAATTCATAGGTGATAAAGTGTAGTTTTATTTATGAAATACGAAATATTCTTTCAGAAAAATTAAATACTATCTTCTTCATCTGTTTGAACTAGCACATTTTCGTCATTCCATTAAATTTTAAATCTAAATATTCATGACTAGCAGGGCCCCGCGGCTTTGCACGCACGTTTGAGGTCAATGGAGCCAATAAATCAAGTTCTTCTGAACACTTTGTTGATCCCGTCAGATTTTTATGAAAAAATACTTGTCTAATTATTTCTCATTTGAAGGGCTTTCACCACATTTGAAGTCAATTAGCACATTAAATCGTGTTTCGTTCGTCATCGTTGACACCGTTAGATTTTGATTTTCAAAAAAGCGAAAAACATGTGTCGAATTATTTCTCACTAAGAGTACTTTCACCAAGTTTGAAATCAAAAGGCGTAAAAAATTGTATTTCTTCATACAAACTTTTAACCCTTCGTTCACCCCTTCATGCTTTGATTTTCAAAAAAATTAGAAACACGTGTCAAATTTTTTCATTTCAAGTATTTTGGCCAACTTTCAGGTCAATAGGTCTATTGGTTCATGGTTTCGTAGTCTTCCCGTATACGCACCTTAACCCGTTGTTGACCCCGATAGATTTTGATTTTCGAAAAAATAAAAAATTTGTGTCGAATTATTTTTTATTTTAAGTATTTTCACCACGCGCGTTTCTTCGTGCAACACCTTAACCCATGTTTTGCTCTTTTAGACCCCGAATATATACTTTAGATTCACTTTTCACTATTCAAATTTTCTCAGTTGTACGAGTTAGTAGTAGTAGTAGTTTTTTGAAGAGTTCAATCTTTAAAATTTAACACACTTTTTCAATAAAGTTAAAAATTAACTTTTTGCAACTAAAGCAATTTTGTCGTTACGCATAGCTAGTCGCAGGCACAAAAACTGAAAATTGTTTTTTCTCAAACTTCCTAACGGTTCATCGTAGAGATGTGAGCTTTTAGGGACTGATGACTAATTTATAGTGCTATCGTTATCGATAAAAAAATGAATTTCGGTAAAAATGGCTCATACGATAAAATCGCGGGGTGGGCTCGATATGTCAATTTACACTGAAAGGACTACCAAAAGGGTGGCTTGGCTCTAAACAACTTCGCAGCCATTTAGTTTGTGCAATTTACCTTGGAAGCTGCTCAATAGTATAACCCAAACCAACATGGGAAATCCTTTAAAAAATAGCACTGCTAAACGTTTCTTCATTGTTTTATGAACTTTTATTTCAAAATTTTTTTACACAATTTTTTGTATACAGCTGCACAAAATACCACACACTGTCACGGCTACAGTTAGCTCAAGTGTGTTGCTTCGATATTTTTCTCGACACTGCACTTATCCACTGAATGGGATCGTTCCGTTCCGTTCTCGTCTGCTTCACTGCCGAAAATGGCACCGAAAGTGGCACAACAAGTGGTAAAGCGAAATGTTGAAGACGTCGACGCGCTTCAGTAAGCCCAAACGCTGAACCTATGTCACTGCCGCTCGTCTTCAGTGAAAGTGTTTTCCACGGCAAGCACAGATACGAACACACACGCATCCGCAAAGCGGTAGCACCTTGCTGCACAGCCGTGCATGCTAATGGAAAAGAGAAAAAGAAAATCTGCAGCGGATCAGAAGCGAACGTGTATGGGTTACACATGCGCACTTGGGTTTCATAATGAACGCTAGCACTGAGCTGGCATAGCGATGGACGCCGAACACTCGCACGATCAGACGAAACTCCCAATCCCCAGTTTATACGCGTGGCGTTGGGGTTACTTAAGTACAAAATTTTCCCACTGCATTTGCCATTAACGAAAACATATCAAGACGAGTAAAACTGACGCTATTACAATATACAGAGCGAAACTTTGCTATCAGTGAGTAGAGGTATGAGCTGATTCTCCACAGTACGTGATGGTACAAGTATTTCCTACGAATTGTCGCAACGGTAATTTCCCTGTCAAAGTTTCGAATACTCTCAACTCGGGAATTACATGTCGCTGCCTTGTAGTAGCTAACTTAATGTAATCTAAGACCTACAAAATGCATAACACCCACTACTAAAATATACAAACGACATTTGTGCAAGTTATCACTTTTATATTGAATACCGAATTTTGTATTTGTACCTTGAAATTTATAATTTAATTGGCTACAACCACAACTTTAGCAAACACATTCGTTTTTGTCCTATGAAGTGGAAGGATTATCATGAAAACTTTTTCAATTGCTCGCACATAATTCGCCTTTGAGTTGACAATGATTTCTTAAGCGAACAGTCAGATTGCAAATAGAAAATTTTAAAAGGCATACATTACACATTAGTATTCGTAAAATAATAATAATAATATAATTATGTATAATTTTTACCTAATAGACACATTTTGCCTTAATACACACTTTTTTTGGTCTCAAACTATTCACTGATGCATTATTTAGTAATGTGATATACCATTGGCGGGTAATGTGATATACCCGAAAAAACGTTATTTAACAGATCTATTAGTTTCAAACTTGGTGAAAATACTCCAAATCAAAAATAATTAGAGACGTGTTTCTCATTTTTTTGGAAAATCACAATCTGACGGGGTAAACCAAGGGTTAACAATTTTTATCGAGAAACATGATTTCATGGTTTTTTTTATCTAAAACTTTACCATAACAGATTTTTGAGAATATTCCACTTCAAATAGTATAAAATAAAGTATATATACATTTCTGTATACAAATAGTATTACTGTCATAAGTTTGGGTACTGTGATGTACTATATCACATTACCCGAAATTTACTTTTTGCGAAAAAAATATTATAAAAAAACAATAATAATTTTGTTGAGAAGAGCGTACCTCGCAAACTCATAATCGATATCACTGATTTACTTCTGATTAGCCTCGAACTTTGTAATAATATTTTTTTTGTACCTTTTATGCTTTCAAACTTCGTGACCAAAAACTTATGCAAGCCTACTCAAAGCACTTCATCACACTGACGGTAAACTGTTTAAGCAATCACATCCAAAATCATGCAGCACGAGTTTTTTAGCTGTTATGATGTTTTAAAAAGGTTAATTTTGAAAAAAGTCAACGCACTTGTGAAATAAGCACCTATATCACATTACCCGACCATATCACATTACCCGAACTTACTCTATAGCTATATAATATAGCAAATATAATGATAATAATAATAATAATATACATAATACAAATAGTAAACTTTATTATAGTGGATCTCGGTACTGTCAACTAAAAGGTCTCGATTTTTTAGCATAATGAAGAGAGTAATTTAAACAATACAGTACGGAAACAGTATTGATTAAAATCTTGATAAATTCCATTAGTAGAACATTTTTTAAAAGATGTATTAACATGTGAACTATCGTTTAATCTGGCATCGCATTGTTTTCGTTCAGTGAAGTGTATTTAGTACACAGTTAGATATGCGCAAACTTATGTGTGTAGATACATATGTAAATTATTCCAAGGTTTCCAGCACATACATATGTATGTATGTATGTAATATTACTTCTTCTTCAAGCAGACACCTACCCATTCGATTTCCAACATAATGATATTAAATCTTTTCACTGTAATCTTGGCAATGAAATCATTTGTGAGGAAACGAAACGATTTGGAAAATAACATGGTACGAGAATTGCCATTTGGTTGGAAGACATTAAAAATAATTTTGTGACAAAAGCTGCTCGTGCCACAACGTTACGGCTGCATGATTCCCAACCTAAAATCACCGAATACTGTGAAATTTTATTTGTAAAAGCCATAATTCTGCAATTTTGCAAATAATTTTGCAAAAAGTAATATATTTACCAGCAAACAAACATACTTTGTTGTAGCGTATCACTGCTAATGAAGAGTGAGAAACAGAATTTAATACGGTTAAAAAACTTGTATTCGAGTAAGTTTTTTTATCCAATACTATCTTTTTTTATAATTTTGACTATTTAATATTAAAAGCCAATTCCTTGTTAGGGGTTTTAATGCGCAATTCTAAGGCTTTACGAACGTTTATACTCTACAATTAATTTATATTAGCTAAATCAGATCTATCGTTGAGTACTGCTGTGTTGTTTGGGACCCGGCTTATGCGTGCCATATTAATCGAATTGAAAATATCCAAAGAAGGTTTTCGAGGTTTGCCATCGGTAGACTGAAATGGGATTTTTGTCGCAGCTATAAATATAGATGTGCTTTTCTTGGCTTGAAGTCACTTGAAAGTCGTAGGAAATACTTCCTTGCATTGCTCACTATGGATATTTTGACGAGCCATACCGATTGTTTACCTTTATTAGCGCTATTTAAGAAAGAAAAAAGTGTTGAATCCAGTGCGGCCAGCATTCTCTTATCGTGTATTTAGGGTGTATTTAGGCTGCCATGCACGTTGGGTCATGCTACCTAAGTATGTGCATGCGCAGGTCAACCTTAGGATAAGAAATATTGTAAATAAGTAGGTACTAGAACATAAGAAATATTATAAATAAAGGCTCCGGGCGACCGGAGCATTAGTCTAGTTTCAAAGTTGAAGTGAAGTGGTTTTAGTTCGAAAGTGGATGAACTCAGCGTCCAGCGACAAGCCCCTGCAGCAACGAACAAAAGGATTTCCTTTTTGTTGGAGTCCACAGAACAAATTATGGCCGCGACGTTGTCAATAATGCTTGTATTGTTTTTAATTCGATTTGCGATGTAATCGACCTCAGTGAGGGTAGAGACGCTTTTATGTAAACGAAAGCTGTTAGCTGCGCTTTAGTTTGAAACTATATTTTTACATTTTGGTTTTGTAAATAATCTAGTTTTTGTAAACTCAGTCTAATAGAATAAATCGATAGACGTTGTAAATTTAAAATAAAATAAAATAAAACATAAATTCAAACAATGATGGCTATATATCTAGACAAGCCATATTTTTAATATAAAAACGTATCTCTACATTAAAATAAATAAAATTAGCTCACAAGAATTTCAAACGACTACTGAAAATGTAATGCATATGTATATATAACCAATTTGTGATCACTTATTATTTCACTTAAAAATTACCACTGCACTTTATGTTCGAGGTGAAAGCAAAGTGACGAAAATATTTTTGACCTTGACTAATTTGATAGTCATGGTTTTATAGTAATTTTAAACTTGTGTTACAATTTACAAAATTGTCACTTACTGTAATGGTAATAATTCGGTTAAATACAGAGAAAAATAGCCACTTTAATGCTATATTGCTGCGGGAAAAGTACTTATTGTAAGGGAGGGGGCTGGGTTGTGAACCGGGTTTAGTTTTTTGGCTCTAACTTTTCACAGAATAAAGATATCGAATAATCGAAGATACCGTTGGAAAGGTAAATATAAAACGCAAATTTGTTATGAAGACAGATTACCGTTTTGATTAAAATTTAACTCTCTACGTCCAATTTTCTAAGGGCGTGATTTTTCCAAATAAAGTGGCTGGGTTGTGAACCATCTGGCAAATCCCAATTAAAGTCGGAAAATATAAACTTAATATAAATGTTTCCTAGAAATGTTTCTTATAAAAACTAGGTATTCTTAAAAACACAGATTTTCTCGAAATGTCTATGCATTTCGTCTATTAATATGGGCATCAGAAGAAAGGCCATTTATTTTTACAATCTTATTCTTCTTTTTGAATTGAAACCATTTTTTAAACAGGCCTTTTATTTTTTCCAAATTTTGTTTTCTGATTTCTTTGCACCACACCTGTACATCGGGTCGCCTTGCCCCAACGCAATTTCAGAGTAAACATTTTAATATAAGAATCGTAATTTTAAGATGAAGATGAAACGGAATTTGTTTGTGTTTTTGATTGAATTCATTCGTGTTATTTTTTCTATGGAATCGGCATCGGCCGATTCTCGCTCTTTCAGCCGATTAATCGGCATCGGCCAATTCACGCTCTTCCGACCGATTAATCGGCATCGGCCAAAAAATTTGGTATCGGTCGGACTCTACTATTTTCTATTTATATTTTCTGTCCAGCGCTCGAATCAGATTTGAAACATTTGGCACTGATGTGTTGAGAAGCCACCCACCTGGGCTGTTCTGACGAAGGAAAAAACATTTGAAGAGTTTATTCAAGACGAAGATGCGAAATCTGAAAGGTTGAGAGACTGTACTCGTACAGTCAATGTGTCAAAACAGCCCGGAACCAAAAAAAGGAAATCAAAATTGAATAACCTCCAAAAAAGGAAACCCTGCAGTCGGCTGCTAGCGAGCCGTACGGAAAAAAAATACAGGGAGGAGAGGAAGAAAGACAGGTGCCTTCTTAGACACAGGAAAGTCGAGAGCGTGAGGAAATCGAGGAATGCAGAAATGTGTGGATGTGACACCGCCCAGCTGTGACGAAGTCCGGGTTGCTACCCAGCCCATCAAGAACAATAAAGCAGCAGGGCCGGACGGGTACCAGCAGAATTGCTCATCTGCAAAATATGGCTATAAGAACGGATGCACAACGATTGGAACCTCAGTTCCCTTTGTCCTGCGTTGAAGAAAGGCAATCCAACAATATGCGCCAACTAAAAGGGTATCAGCCTACTTCCTAACGAGCGTACTTTGTGAAAGATTGAAGCCACTCGCCAAAGTCAGATTGGACCTTATCAGTGTAGCCTTAGACCTAGTAAGTCCACCATCGACCAGATATTCACATTGCGCCAAATCCTAGAGAAGACCCATGAGAGTCAAATCGGTATTCAGCATTTCTTTATCGATTACAAGGCAGCATTTGATAGCCCGATAAGGGATCACCTATACGCCGCACTGTCTGAACTTGGTATCCCTGCAAAGCTTGTGAGGCTTTGCAGATCGACGTTAAGCAATACGCGCGGCTCCGTCAAGAAAGTTACCTCTCCCACCCATTCCATACCGTCCGAGGCTTCGATACCTTCCAGGCAAAGTTTTGATACGGTCGAAAGTTTGGAAATCGGCCTGTAGTTCTTATCGCCACTTTTCAAAATGTGTGTAATGGAAGTGACTTTCCACACATCAATAAATTCGGTCTAGAGATCTGTTAAAAATTCTTAAAAGTGGGGGAACAAAAGAGGCACAATTCTTTAATAGGCACAACGACAGTCCCTCTACGTCAATTTACATAGAGAATTTAAGGCAATTAATGCCTTTACCACATCATGACGAGAGAAACACAGTGAACCAAAATTTATATGGGAGTTGAAGTTCGTCTCTCTGAATTCGTAGAAGCTCCAGAAGCACGAACAATATTAGAACGGAAAAAATCCCCAAAAAGCTTGGCCACCTCATAGGCGAAATTGGCCGTCACATCGTTATAAAAGACTTTAGTTTGAATACTAGCAAAACCACTGAATATGAACAAGCCACGAACGCAATATGCAATGAATTGCGATGAGGACACCGCCACCTCTAGACAAATTTGTTTTCACTGCATCCCTATCCTTACGATAGAAATTATATAGGTTAGAGTCAAGGAATTAATTTCATATATTTTCATAATCCATGTGAGAGCTCGTTGTGAATAGTTAGTGCCCTAGATTTGGTTCTGGGCCAAGTCCGCTAAGCAGTTGCCTGTGGTGCAGCGGGTTTTGGGAAAAAACTCAAAGGACGTAATTCGACATTAGCATGCCAAAGAACACAGTACCTTCTCATAACAGATTTCTGAAAGTCCTAACTTAAAATTAACTTTTTCAGCATTTCTTTCTTAATAAACTTACAACACAAGAGGTACTTGTTATCAATAGATACATGCTTGGCGACATAAGTAATTAAGAATATCGGCTTCCGTCAACGTTTAAGTAATTTGTAATTGTTGGAGCCAGCGACCACAGATTGTTTTTGCTGACTTCGATTGCGTTTAGCGACAAGTGCCCATTCAGATTGGCGTTGCGAAGTTGGTTTGCGTTTGCGAAGATGCATTTAATAATGATGATATAGTCACTATGACTTACGGGGCTTGCCGCACACATTATGTTCTGTAGGCCTCCGATCAGATTATTAATTAACATAAAGTAATTAGTAGTGTCCGACCGAATATTTGGTTTCGGTTTCGGCCCAAATAAGTGGTTTCGGTTTCGGTTTCAGTTTCGGCCAAAAAATGGCCGAAAAGCCGAAACCGAAACTTTCTAGAAATTTTGTTTACATTTTATTGTGTAGCAGATATATAGTGAAAGGAGGAGTAATTTGGATGCCCCCAATGTAAATACACTTTTTTTTAGCATATAATATTAAATTATTTAATTTTGAATATTAGCGAGTAAGGTATGAAAGGGTGATTTTTTCATGTTTATGTTTTTAAAAAACGAATAAATTGTTTTTATTAATAAGTATTTATTTATTTATGTTATGTTTGTTCTTTATTTACTTAATGGGGCAGTCCACGCGAAGCGGACAGGTAAAAAAAACTCGATGTTTCCGATTTCGGTTGGCATGCAGTACTTCAAAGCCGATTATGGAGTCATAAAATTATATATTAAAATAATTAAACCACTGGATTTCTTACTTCATTTACTGAACTTTTTAATTGTATTTTTTGGAAAAGAAAAAAAAATACTGCCGGGCCTGATGCCCGGCAGTATTTTCAGTCTAGCTCCTAATCCACTTCCACGCCCATTATAAAAGTTGGCACCAATGTTCTATACAATATTAGCAATTTATATAAAAAAATTAAAAAAAACGAAAGGGTCTAACTTAGTGAAAATCAAGGAAAAAAAATTAATTGGTTTTTTTATTACGAAAAAAATTTTTTTTTCTTTTCCAAAAATACAATTAAAAAGCTCAGTAAATGAAGTAAGAAATCCAGTGGTTTAATTATTTTAATATATAATTTTATGACTCCATAATCGGCTTTGAAGTACTGCATGCCAACCGGTTGTCGAAAACTTCAAAGTCCCATAACTCTTAAACTATATATCACAAAAATATTTAGTACACGTATCAATAATACGTATAGGTAGAATATACTCAAATATTACTGAAATCGGAAACATCGAGTTTTTTTACCTGTCCGCTTCGCGTGGAATGCCCCTAATGTAAAATTCGTTTGTTGAAAAAAAAATGCTTGATATGGTGATTTTTATTTTAACTAGAAAGTTTCGGTTTCGGCCGAATATTTAAAAAAAAACCGAAACTCGGTTTCGGTTTCGGCCCAAAAAAAGTGGTTTCGGTCGGACACTAGTAATTAGTAATGAACATAAAGATTTCTATAACTCTCATATGACAGGCCCATTTGGTGCCTGAGTGGAACATGCCCATTTTGGTATCCATATGCTTTCTGTTTCCCCCCTTCTTAACATAAGAATCGGCAATAAATCCAATGTTTCTCAAAAAATGAAGAAGAAAAACGGGTTAATATGATCCATAATGGGCTAAGGAGGCGTATCACACCCATTTACAGTCATAAACATTTATGTGTAGGTATATTGGTATACCCTGGCACCTCTATACGGGGCCTAGAAATATCATAACTATGGTAATTGGTAATTAGCCCCTTCTCCCTTTTCCCAAAAAATAATTCATTTGCAAAATTTCGCAAAACGAAATTTCTCCAGTTACTGTGTTCATGTTTTTGTTTTGCTTTTTCCGCGTACTTATACATTTGTACATACATAAGTATATCACTTAAGTAGTTGTATCTTTCACATGTATTTGAACATCTCTATTATGTGTTTTGTACAATGGGGGAAACCATTGTTTTTGCAAGTGTTTCTCCTCTTGTTGTTGTTGTGTTGTGTTGTATTCGCTTGATGCAGCAACCACACTAATTAAGGGCAAGTTGCGCGTGCGCATGTGCACCGTCGCCATGAGCAGCGCCGGTGGCACCAGCGGCACCAGTTAACGCTCGTACGTTGCCCCAGAAAAGAAAATTGCCTTTACGATTTCGCTTTTACTTGTGCGAAACGTTTGGTCGTGTGTGTGTGCAGTCAGCGACAGCAATCCACTTATCACATTAGAACGCTTGTTTTTGCTACGTACTTAAATCAGAGAAATTCATATTGCGAATTTGGAAATCAAATTATTAAATGTCAAAGAAAAGTAACCCATTTCATGAAATTCTGTTCAGTAACGTTTATAGCAAACGTGACATTAAAGCTTTTATGTCGCTGCTCTTGACGCACCTTTTCCCTGTCGTAGGTATTGTTCTATATAGAACGTTTTATTTACCTACCGGTTTCGCATGGCAAATGGAAAAGTTAGTGAACTTCAAAGCACAAGACCATTAAAGTGCGCAAGCAACTGTGGACGATGAAAGGCAATGACAATTGTAATGGATAGCGGCGCAATTGTTAGCGCTTCAAGCGGCCATCTGTGTCAGTTGCTAGTTGCTTCATACACACATTATAAACGTACTTTTTATACTCTGTTTGACACCTCAACTGCGGCGGTCAACGTTTTTGCCCCTGCTTTCAGCCAGTCAATGCTGCACTTGACAATGCGCTTTGCTGGGCGCCGGCGATTTTGTGCTCATTACTTAATTGACCATTCTAGCAAACTCACTCCAGCCAACTTCCACTTCGGCCATGAAAACAGCCTCCTGTAGCTGTTAACTTAATTACTAAGCTCACACCATATGCACCGCAGCGACGCATGGCTAATACGAGTTGCTGAACAAACAACCTGTCGTGACGGTGCATTAGAACTAAAGTTACGCGCAGCGTGATATGAAATCTGCACTAATTTGTGCTTTGTGGCCATAAGAGCTGACCAACCTGGAAGATCATTTTCATTTTCTTTCTAGCTCACAAATTTGTAAGTGGTAGATATCCAAAAATGCAAAATGGAAAGTGCAAGAAACGGATATTGAGGAAGAATTTAATGAGAATTTGGTCTCTAGCATCGTACCTCATAACAAGAACAATATTGGTGATCACTCCACTCACAGGAATTCGGTAGCCAATTTCCTGACTTATGTACTAAAATACTCGAATATCAGAATAATAATAATAAATAATTGACTGGCACGACAGCCCGATACCGCGACTAAGGCCTAGCTACCCGCAACCATCCGTGTTGTGCGTGCGAATTTTTACAAGGTTGGAAGGGACCTACAGTTTTATGCCGATTCCGAACGGCGAGTTGGGAGGTTTTTCATAGGCAATTTTACTCTCAGAGGTTTGCTATTTCCTGCTGAGAGGACAGCCGCCGAAAGAAACATTTTTGTTTTTCTTTTTTTTCGGTGTTAGCAGCAACGGAGTATTGAACCTGGGTTCGAGCGTCGCATTTGACTCGCGGCCCAATGCACTAGCCAGCTGAGCTACGGCGGCGGATATCAGAACTGGGTATAAAACGAGAGGGACAAGAAAATTAAAAAATATTGAAAACAAATCTATATAAAAGAAAGTGGATGTATGTGTGTAAGCGCATCACGCTCAAACGGAAAGGCCGATTTCCATGGGGTTTTCTTTGTTGGATTCGTCTTAAGTCAGTTCAGGTTTATGAGAAAAGAAAATTCCGGAAAATCTATTGGAAAAGTCGAAAAATCCCTGCCATCTTTGACCGCGAATTACTTGAGAACAGCTGGACCGACTAGGCTGGTTTTTTTTGTTGTATTCGTAGTTGTCAGAACAAGGTTTATATGAAAGAAAATTTTAGGAAAACGGGGCGTGGCACTTTTTCACCAGCCCAAATTTTCCGATGAGAACTTTGGAACCATAAGTCACACATCAATAACATTCACTACGAACTTACTATTTAGTCATGTCCTTCGACAGAGGGAATAGTGCGGGTATTGGACGAGGGGGCGTGGCACCACCCATACATGCAAAATCTTTATAATGAAATATCTTCGAAATTGTAATGTTCACAGCATTGAAATTTAGTATAGCGTCGTCCCATAGATGTGTCATTCTACTGGTAAGATTTGATGGGCGTTGAAAAAGGGGCGTGGCATATTTTTTGTGACCCAAATATTCCGCTAAATTATAAGTCGCACAGCAATGAAACTAAGTACGAACCTACCATTTATTCATATCTTTCGACAGAGGGATGGGTGAGGGTATTGAACAAGTGGGCGTGGCACCACCCATATAACTTACTCTAAAATGCCGACATGTAGTCATTTTGACTACATTATTAGTTACTGACTTGTTTTTAATTTTATTGGTTTTTTAGTAGCAAATATGAATAAATGTACACGAGATTAAACTAAAATAAGTATTTAGTTTTTATTTTTTTATGGTTTACAAAGAAAATTCATTTAAATATAATGGCGTACTTTACACATCAATGGGATAAAATGAAATGAAATTTGGAATTTGGAATTTCTGAATGAATTTTGTGAGTGAATTTTGGATTGGAAAACTTGGGAATTGTCACAACCTACTATGATATTATTTTTTTAATATTTGCAATTATTTGAAATTTTCATATTTTGCAATTGAAAATGCATATTTGTCTATTTATCAGTAAGATTTGCTGAAAATTTTATAAAGGTAGTCAAAATGACTTAAAAAGTAAATTTTGTAAAATTGGGTTAAAAAATTTGTTTACAATATTTTTAATTTATTTACTCCATTTAGCTTTAAAAATTAATAAAAGTCACGTAAGATATTCTTTTAGAAAGCGATGCAACAAAAGCTTTTTACAATAAAAGACGTCAATGTAGTCAACCTACCTTGCGCATTCTAGTGTTAAATGTATTTATCTAAAATAAATTGGCTGTATGTGAGTTACGGCATCACACTCAAACGGACCGTCCGATTTGCATTCGTTTTTTTGTTGGATTCGTCTTGACGCAGTGCAGGTTTAGACCACAACAGGTGGCGTTATACTTCAATTAATTCAAATGTTATGCGAGACGAAGTTAGCCGGGTCAGCTAGTTCGTTATAAAGAAAATTTATTTTTGAAAACGAGTATTGGAATCTTGTAACCATGATACAAAAATATACAGGTATGTAGATTCATCGAGCAAAATTAAAAGTCATTTGCCCTTTAGACAAATAAAAAAAATAAATAAGGAATAAACGTCTCCGATACGTGGTAAATATGAGCTGCATAAAAAACAATTGCGTTAACAGCAGATATAGGGTCAGATGGGGGAAATGTAAACAAGGGGTAAATGTAAACAGCGATTATTTTATGCTTTTAAAATTAACTGCAACAGACCATGACCAAAAAAAATATTAGGGGTATTCCCGATGTCTTGCAAAACCCTTGCACATTGCAGAAGTTGCAGATTATGCAAACTTTTGCAATCCGTGCAATGATACAAAAACAAAATACAAGGGAAAAACGTTTTGCAATTCGTGCAATGTGTACAACAGTGATACCCATGTTTTATATGAGGGTGCAAACGTGCGTCAGCTGGCTGTCAAAAAATTCGTTCATTTTATTTCGTGTGCGCAAGCGTAAATTCTTCACACAAATTTTGTTTTATTTCCTTTTATATAAACATTTTGAATTTTTCAGCTAAAAACGAAAATTGGTTTCAATTAATTCCATCTTCAAGAAGAATATTAAGTGCAGCATTTTCAATAAGGAAATTCAACATTTTTTTATTTTCACTGGTCCGCCACGTTGTTTGCAATATTTGCATTTTTATTTTGGTGTGCTCTCGCAGTATTGCAAGTTAGGGTCTTGTAAGTTTGCATTTTCACAAATTTTGCAACGCTGCAAGACTGCGAGAATACCCCAAATGATTTGCAAAAATTCTTACCATTCTCATGCAGAATTTGAAATGCAGCACTTTCAATCAAGAAATCAACAATTTTCGAATTTTCGCCTGTTCGCGGCATTTTTTACAATATTTGAATTTTTGGGTGTTCTCGAAGTCTAGCAGTTTTCAGGGTTGCAAATATCAGTTTCTGCAAGTTTTGCAAGGTTGCAAGACATCGAGAATACCCCTATTAATTTAACATGTCCTCAAACTGTCGCCGAGCTTTCACATCGGTGGCTTTCAAATATCAATGAAAGTTTTAGTCTTAAAGAGAACGTGTGTTCTAAATGTGAAAATCAGTTTTGTAAGTATTTTTTAATTTGTGTGTGAAAGTGCTTAAACTAAAAATTCGTGTAATATTGTAACTTTGTTTATCAATCTTAGAGTGTAAGGAACTAAAAATGTTGCTGTCTTTCCTTAAATTTGCAATTATTTTATTGTTTTTTCGTGTTTACATTTCCCCCAATAATTTTTAGCATGTGGGGTAAATGTAAACACTTTTTTGGGGTAAATGTAAACGTTTTTTTTCTAAGAGTCTTCCCGGTTCGTATCATTTCCAGTGATCAGAATGCCACGAACGTATGTAAGGAAGAATCCACTTATAGAGCACGACGTAAAAGATGTAGAAAACGCTGTTAATGATATTATTAGTAAGGAAAAAAACCAATTCCTAGACTTAAGCCAATAAAGTATATTGAAGTTTTGACTTCTAACGAAGTTCTTAAGCGACTCAAGGAAACAAGCCAAAAAGATAGCAAACAAAACCTCTAAGCTCAAGAGAGAGTCTGTTTTATAATCTAAAAAACTACTTCCATAGAAAACACGAACAAAAAGCACGAGTACAAAGGACTCTGCAAATGGAAAAGACGTTGTCTATAAAGATGGTAGTGCATGGAATGAGAAGTTTGAAGTTGATGATGTAGGAGCTGAGAAGGAGGAGCTGGAATCCGTAGATCCAGCTAGGCTTACAAAAGGTAAATTTCTACTGATCAAGTTTAAGGGATATAGCAGATTAACTATACTTTTCAAATATGTATGCGTTATATATACAATCCTACCAACAAAATGACGAGATTGAGGTGATGCTCCTCAAAAGTTTGGACACCTTGAAGAAACCTTGAAGAATACCTACCTAGATACCAAAGTCCCGAGTGTCTTCAGAGAGCGAAAGCACTGTTTCCTTTTACCCCTGAATTTTAAAAATAATTTGGGAAATGTAAACAACACCGGGGTAAACGTAAACACCATTTTTTTGCGCTTCGTGGGTTTTAAAGAGCGAGTTAGTGATCACCAGTGCAATACTTGATGTTTTTTTAAAATAATGTTAATTTTCGAAAGTAGAAAAGGTGTCCTAAAATGTATTTTTTTCAGTTTTTTCAAAGTACTTGCGTAAAAAAAGCAAAAAGTGTTTACATTTCCCCCATCTGACCCTAACTGCAAAAAAACATAAAATTTTTTGCGCTCCCGGCAAACAAATTTATACGTGAAAAGTGGCTTTTAGCATGCAAAATTCAGGAGCAAGACCAACAGACAATGGCGCAAAGAGGTATTTAAAATGTTTTTCTTGTATGCTAGTCGTTATATGCATGCAATTTTTAGTTCTTTTGACTGTTGCGTACAAAAGACAGTGGATTGCTGCAACGACACCGCGCAACAAAGCGATATGGACGGCAAGCAAGCGTCAGTTTCAACACCTAAGAGGCTCTTGGTTTCCTGAAGTACACAAACAGAGTAATTACTTTTAGCATAATTTAAGAGTTTTATATAGGTAGATCAAAACTTTTGGCCATTTATTTAATGCTGTAAAAAATTCAGTTTCATCTTCGATTCCCTTCCTCATTAAGTTCTTGCTCTAAGGCTAACTTATTGGTTCAAATTTTCGCAGAGCATTTCCCTTCCCTAACAGTAGGACCGTTCCATTCGTGTTGTTATGAACAGTACGTTCTTAGGCCATTTCTCTATTAACGCACACCAGTCTTACCTGTTTTCTGAGCGAAAAGTCTCCCAACCTCCCAACCTTTTGCAGCACGTTAAAAATGTTCTCCACTTACAGCTTATCACCGAGCTACTGTGACCTGCAGCGAAAACTGAAGAACACAGAAGACCTTGTAAAAGAGTTGGCGCAGAAGCTGAAGACCGTAAATGCCAGCAATGTACTAACGGAAAACCAACAGGAGCTGCTCGCGCATCCTCGAAAAACGCCGAGGTATACAATAGATGATATATCGTCATCTATTGGGATATATGCGGCTGGGCCGCGCTGCTATAAGCTACTACGAAAAAAACATTTCCCGTTGCCTTCTCCATCAACGCTCAGGAGGTGGACATTAAAATTGAATGTAGACCCCGGTCTTCAGGCGCACGCACTTTCATTCATGGAGAGCCATGAGCTCAACATTGACGACAAGTTGTGTGTGCTGTCGTTTGATGAGATGAAGTGCCGGGAAGAATGGGCATTTGATAGAATCGGAGATGCCATAGTTCGAAAATGTCGGTGGAAGTCCTGATGCCAATAATCGCGCGACTGTATGGCATTGGCTTCACAGTAGTGGCAGTCGTATGTGATTTAGGTGTTGAAAACCAATCCCTTTTCCGAAGAATGGGTGTTGACGTCAACAAAACCTATTTCGAACATGCGGCGGACGCCAGCAAACCAATTTTGTGTTTAGTCTATTTAATCAACAATCGGCAACATTTTTGAGTGTAAATAATACAAAATTAATTACTTACTGGCCATAATCACCCATTATCGGGTTACGGCCTGCCGCAAAAGCCTCCTCCAGGCGCCTCTGCTTTGCGCGCGCCTCCTCCAGTTGGTCACACCAAGAGAAGATAGGGCCTCCTCAACTTGGTTCTTCCACCGGAGACACGGCCTTCGCCGTCGACCTCCAACTACCACGTCGAAAACCTTTTTCGCCAGAGCTGCATAGTCCATACGGCAGACTTGGCCAAGCCAGCGTAGCCGCTGGAGCACCTGTTGGCAGGAATAATTCTTCGCTTTATCTCCAGGAGGTGATGACCATTCATCAGGCGTCTTTGTGGCTTATCCGCAACGGTATTTCCGATGTTGACATACATATATTCTCGGACAGTCAAGCAGCTTTCAAGTCATTGGCAGGTGTATCCACTACATCAAAGCTAGTTCTTGACTGCCGCAACTCCCTTGGCACCTTAGCTCGAAGTTCACGTGCCACGATTTGGTGGGTTCCAGGTCACAGGGGTATTGAGGGTAATTGCGAGGCCGATGAGCTAGCTAGATCGGGCACTCGTCTTGACTCTATCTCCCCTTCGCTTGTCGTTGGGACTCCGCTCGCATCTGTTAAGCTGGACCTGACGGTATCTGTACTCACCGGGCACTGTTTA
Source organism: Melieria picta (assembly GCA_964056695.1). Lineage (NCBI taxonomy): Eukaryota > Metazoa > Arthropoda > Insecta > Diptera > Ulidiidae > Melieria > Melieria picta. The sequence continues at coordinate 101,169,273 of OZ057398.1, read as the reverse complement.
ATTGGCAAGCAAGTCAACATAACGACTGTTGCCGAGGCTGTGACTCCGTGGAGGAGGAAGAGACCGTCCTCCACCTCATGCCCTTCTCTTGCCAGAAGCAGGCTTAAGATTCTTGACTCACAATTTCTTAGCAGTTTGACTGAGCTATCTTCACTGTGCATCAGGGACATAGCCAGGTTCATACTGAAATCCTCGTGGTTCTCAGAACGTTAACTCGGGGGAGTCGCGCCGTAAAACTGTGGTATCACAATGAGCCGCGTGAGCGTGCTTAAGTGTGCTTTCATGTAACCTAACCTATCTCCAGGCCGACAACATACAAAACTAATTGACCGTAGACCTACGTTAAAAAAAACGACTAATCTTACGTTGGGGTCGTTTTCGACCCTCATATATATTATCATGTGAATAAGTACAAAAATGAACTATTATTAAAAAAAAAAAACTTTTTGGTACGGTTTATTCAAAGACTTGAAATAAAATACAACGGAAATATTTATTTATAGTTTTTAAACACTTTCAAGGCATTATACACACACATTGCGGTTGTGCTTATTTTTGCAGATATTTTTAGGCATCCGCAGCAGACAAGTTCTTGTTTTTTTTTCTTTTGTTTTAGAATTTTTTTCCAGGCAAACCCTTTTTTATTTCAAATCAAATAAATAATAATTTACATTTTTACTTACGTTTGCTATGAAATGACGAAGAAATTCAAATACAAAAAGCTTTGGCCGAAAACGACCCGGATTGACAAAAATGACACAAATTACAAAAATGCAAAGCCAACTTAGTTTTTAAAATAGAAAATGGTTTGATTTCTATAGAAAACAGTCCAAGTAAGAAAGTCATGAAAAAACAGCTAAAAATAATAACAAATTTAAAAAATATTAAAAGTACAAAAACAAATTTGGTCGAAAACGACCTTAACGTAGGTCTGCGGTTAAAGTTCAAAAATTCACTACCAGAGATCGCCTCCCCCATATAAACGAAGTCGGGAGGTTGTCAAGTTTTGGGTTTCTACGAAGCAAAAAGGAAAATGTATTGTCGAAACCCCATTAACCGCCCTATTACGAATATAATTGTAATCTTAACTGATGTTCCGCAGCTATCTTCAAAAAAAATTTCTACCAACAACAAAGCATTAGTTGGCTGATTGCTATTGGCATTCAGTCAATTCGCGAATTTGCATACTGGTCTTCAGTGAAAAATACCGATAACAAATAAATAAATACCGAAAATTTTACATCATAATGTACATAAATCCCAAAATAAAAACTAAAATAATTTCGAAAGTGATTAAATGTGTGCTTTTTTAATTCACCTTTAGAGTTTCAACTCGGTTTTTATTTACTTGTTTTCTTTGTTTCATTTTTTTCATAACGGTACTGCTTGGAGGCGAAAAAATCACTAAAATATTGATCTTCTCAAACTTAAATTGTATGAAGCGAAAACAGTAAGTTTTAGGGACTGACTCATAATTTATTTTGAAATATTGAACCCCAATATGAAAGCATAAATTTCCAAATTATAGAAAATTTTTTTCAAAAAGTTCATAACTTTTTTGCTGTTGTTCATACGAATGTAATATAATTGTTGCTCATAATAAGATTTGTGTGGTTATAATGTTCAATTTTGGCTTTTTTGTCACTATTCGCAATACGGATTAAGCAGATATACGTGTAACGTCATATAAACATATTTTGAATATTTAATACTTGCAATTGATTGTTGCCAAAAAACAAAAACATTAACAGCTCCGAAACTAAAGGCTTGATTACACGTAACGAGTAGAGTGACGAGACAGCAACTCGAACGAGTACTCGTTTCGTCTAAACAGTAAGGCGAGTTGTTGATTGAGTCAGTGACCGAGTAGAGTGGAGGGAGAGAGTCACTAGAATCACATTTTGTTTACTAGGCCGAGTACTACTTTACCGTTATATTTTTCTCTTTTTCGCAGCGATTCGCGGAATCGCTCGTCACATGCGGAGTGCGTCACACACCACTTTTCGCTCGGTTGAGTTTAATTGCGCGAGTTGCTTAGTTCATTTTGTGCATTGTAAAACCGAACTGACTCGCCACGTGTGAAAATACGTTTGAACAACTCGTCGCTTTTGCTCGCCATCCCAATTCTCTCGGCCTAGTACCATTTTGATGTCTCGCCACTCTACTCGTTACGTGTAATCAAGCCTTAAACGTCATCTGAGACTAGATGCCGCGTGCTCCAATTTTCGACAGCATTTCAGCAGCATACAGCTTCGTCTGTAAGGGGAAACGAGCATTAGTGAAAACAGCGCACCAAACCGATCTTATCGAAGTCCCCAACCATCCTGCTGTCACCTCCTTTACACAACAGATGGCGCTATGAGCGGTAGTTCACAACATCGGAGGCGTCGATAGATGGTAGCCCCACCACTTAGGACTACCTGCGGCAGGTTAATCACCTACCCTGGCAAAAAACACAACCGATTAACGTAACCAACATAAGTCAATGTCTGTGGAGGAAAAAATACTGACCTTATTAACTGCCAGATATGATAATACATTTAAAAAATACATAAGCAGTATTATTTTTAATTTCAATTTGTTTATTCAGTCTAATGTTTTCGCAACCTTACAGACTATGAAACAATAAATTAAAATAACTTAAAACTAGTTAAACATTTTACAAAGAAATAATTTAAATTGAGCTCTACTTATGCTAAAATCAAAATGATGATTAACACAAAGCAAGTTAAAATCCGAAAGCGCTCTATTGATTGACTCATTAAGTGCATAATTAACTTTATGACCCTCACTCCAAAATATTTGACGTCGCCGCAGCGACTTAGCTGGGACATGGAAGTTTATTAGACCAAGCAAATCAGGGCAATCGATGAATCCAGAAACAATATCAAATATAAAAGAGAGGGCCGAAATTCTTCTGCGCAACTCGAGTGACTGCAAATTTATTAATTTACATCGCGAAATATAGGGGGGAAGTGGAAGATCGAAGTTAAGAGAGTTAAGAGCAAACTTAACAAATTTACGCTGAACCCGCTCAAGGCGATAGATATGTACATCGTAGTGTGGGTTCCAAATAAAAGACCCATATTCCAATTTCGATCTTACGAACGCATTAAAGAGCAATTTTCGCGTATATGGATCCTTGAAACCCACACTATGCCGTTTAACAACGGCAAGAGAGGAAAAAGCCTGAGGAATGACACGGTTCAAATGGCTGACAAACGTAAAACCCGAATCAAACACAACACCAAGATCCAACACCTCATCTAGGGACTTTAGCACACAATTAGAGATGGAGTAGGAAGTAGGACGAATATTACGGGATTTAGAAAAGGAAATAGAATTACATTTATTTATATTAACAGAAAGATTATTACGACAACACCAATCAAAAAAGTTGTTAACTTCGCATTGGAGAAGATAAGAGTCAGACTGATTATGGATTTTAGAAAATATTTTTAAATCATCTGCATAAAGAAGAAAACAAAACAACTACTAAAACAACTACTAACATCATTCATAAACAGCACAAAGAATAGAGGTCCCAGTATACTACCCTGAGGGACACCGGACGTAGCCACGTAAGATTTTGAGCAAACACCATCAACACGAACAACATTTACCCTATTAAACAAATAGGATCTAATCCAACTCAAAAAATTAGAGTAAAAACCCATCTTCTCCAGCTTCGATAACAAAGCCGAATGCGAAACCCTATCAAAAGCTTTAATAATATCCGTATAAATAACATCAACCTGACCACCACCAACAAAAGAAGAAATACAGTAGTTAGTGAAGACAGCCAGATTAGTAACAGTAGAACGACCAGGGACGAAACCATGTTGGGACGGTGAGATATAACGCTTAACAACAAAAGACAATTTGGACATAACAACTTTCTCAAACAACTTAGAAATATTAGGGAGTTTAGAAATTGGCCTATAGCAGGACACATCATTCTTTTTGCCACTTTTAAACACCGGAGTAATATACGTGATTTTCCAAGCATCAATGAAGACTCCAGAGCTCAAAGACATATAAAATAAAAAAAAAAAATAAAAGCACCAAGGGACCAACAATGGCCGACACACAATTTTTCAGCAAGAATGGTGAGATACCATGCACATCAGCCTGCTGAGAATTCTTCAGATTATTTATCCCAACCAAAATGTCCTCTTCAGAAAGTACTAAGGACCCAAAATCAATATTTGAATTAATATTATTGAGGGAGTCCTGGTCATGCCATGGACTATCTGCAACAAAATTGGCCTCAAAAAACTCCGCAAAAAAGTTTGCAGTCTGTAATGCAGAATTAGAAACCCTACCATTGAAGGACATCGCAACTGGAAATGTCGAGGAGGACCGCTTGGACTGGATAAAAGTCCAAAACGACTTGGGATTAGATTTAATATTAGCTTCAAACCTAAGGAGATACTGCTTATAAAGAAACTTATCAAGGCAATTAAATTTCTGCAAGTAATACAAATATTTGTCTCGGAAGTCAGGATTACCCGTAGATTTAAAGCGCTTATAGAACTTATTTCGCAAGTTTTTTAACCGTTTTAAGGGGGTCTTCTGGTTACGAGCTGAAAATTTAAGTCTATTTTTCGGAGTAAATTGCGAAGGAACTACTTGAGATAATCCAGTAATTTTTTTTTTATTTTATTGATACATGCTTTATCTTGTAAGATCAAATTTTGGAAATTAAAAGTCATCACACTCGCGACTTTAGAACGACCTTGAGGTTGTTGCCTTTTTTAAACTTGTTGGTAAGACTTCTTCAAGAAATATTAATCGAATTCGATCAATTTTTTTCAGTTATTCAGGAGACATATGGCTATGTTTTCCCGTGTACGATTTTTTTTATTTTGAAAATTTTCAAAACTAGGAGGTTTTTTGTAAAAAGTTTGATTTTCGACCATGTTTTTTGGTCTATTGGTGAGTGTAAAAATGGAACAAAATAAAAATTTCAAAATCGTACACGGGAAAACATAGCCATATGTCTCCTGAATAACTGAAAAAAAAATTGATCGAATTCGATTAATATTTCTTGAAGAAGTCTTACCAACAAGTTTAAAAAAGGCAACAACCTCAAGGTCGTTCTAAAGTCGCGAGTGTGATGACTTTTAATTTCCAAAATTTGATCTTACAAGATAAAGCATGTATCAATAAAATAAAAAAAAAATTACTGGATTATCTCAAGTAGTTCCTTCGCAATTTACTCCGAAAAATAGACTTAAATTTTCAGCTCGTAACCAGAAGACCCCCTTAAGCCCTTAATATACCAAGGCAATCTATAAGATCTCAAAGGATGACGAGGAACATTATTACTAATAATATATTGCAGCTTGGTCACAAAACACGTTATTTATACGTGTGTTTATATGGATTTTTATGAATTTCAGCACTATATGAGGTTGTAACTTCTAGATAGTGAATAGTGATATCGTCGCCTAGACAAACTGAAGGAATCTCTTTCTGCTCAGCGCAGGATATATATAGTAACTAGTATTAAACAGTATCTGAGTGTTGAATGTTGTTATTAAAATTTGCATAGTTTTTCAAGAAAACAAAGAAGCTTTAAGAAATACTATTGTAATGGACAAAACTTCTATCTGAATTAGCAAAGGACTTGACTCTGGGAAATGCTATTTAAAGCATTTAATTATTAAGCATTTTAATATTTATATAGGAAACATACATACCTCATAACGTATGTAACTTACACATCTTTTGTAACACTGAAAATGATAATAACAAAATACTTACCTACAATAACTTTCTAATGTTTATTTGTCTGTCCTACCAGCGCCTTCTGGAAGGATTAAATGCTAAAACAAGCTGCGTTCTCGTACTCGTATATTTACATGCAATAAATACACATATCGTAAAGGTCTGCGAACAAAATAAGCTGATTCTATGATGGATTATCCAATTTTAGCATTTTATGTAGGTTTGTTTCTATCAAAAACATAAAATATTTAAATTTCCTTATAGAAGTTTCTAAAACAGCCGTTTAAACCATTCAAACCGACTTTTTTTAATAGATTAAGTTTACACACATGACACCAAACATATGGAAACAGTGAGGTGAGGTGAATGACGCCAAACAGGACATCGACAGTTTCGCACGCAAGTGGTGTTTTGGAGTACAAACCTCTCCCCCAAATATCTGTTTGTTGCAAAAATTGTGGGTGGAAAATATAGTTTCAAATGGTATTGGACTCAAAAGTTCCTCCCCCACAGAATGAAATCCTGTGTGGACCACTACAGTTTAATTGAACGATTGCCAAAGCAGATATTCGTAACTCGAAGCACCGGCTTTATACGCGCACATCCCCACATAAAGCAGCTTGGCAAGCAGGCCGTGCCGAGAAAGTAGTAGCCGCGGTTATTCGTTTTAGCAGTTTTAAGAAATCCAACCGTTTGTGTGGAGTGGTAAAAGAAATTCACGAGAGGCAGGCGTTTTGGCAGTTCCGTAGGTAGGGCGCACACACAGCAACTTCCTCATCATTGCTGATAACGACTTTATGATTATTTCCTGTAGAGAATTGAGTCATTTCCTCACTAAATCAAACATCAGTAAAGTGCATTTCTACCGCATTTTAGTGGTTGGATCTGTTTTCATCAGTTTCACTTTTGTTATTGCGTTGTCTTTGCAGCCAGACTACACGGCGAATGTGAATGTATTGGAAAATTTGCAATTAGAAAATGTTGTCGACAGTGCCACGTTTTCAAGGGCAAATTCCGCCAACACCAACAACAACGATAACAGCAACACGTCCGCGTCAGCGGTTGCAGCAACCACAGCGAAGCCACTTAACACAAGCACTAACAACAACAACGGCAACAACGCTTCGGCGGATCAAAAAAAATGCATTGAGTTATCACAAACGCTGATGGATACTGTCCACAGCTCGGACCTGCCCACCACGACGACGCAGAAAGCGCCCTGCTGCTTGGCGCTGCCGCTAACTGCAGTGGGTCCGCAGTCGCCTACAACGCCAACATCGCTGGCCGTGTCGCCAAGTCTGCAGCCCCTAACAAATAGCGGTCAGTACATACTATACATACTGCTCGCTGTACTCATGCTCGAACAAATTTGTTGTGGTTTCAACTTTGATTCTTAAATCTCAAGCACAGACTTGGCAAGGGATCCCTGGTACACGCACGCCCATGTCCACGCCCATGCCCACGCTCACGCTCACGCTCATGCTCATCACGTCAACGCGCACCATCATCATCACCACCACCACCATCATCATCATCAGCAATTAGCCGAGGAGCTGGTGGTATATGCGCCGCCTGTTGCGACCGCCGCTGCGGCAGTGACCGTTGCTGCTACCGCTTCAGCTACAGCATCGATTAGCAAATTCGGACTCGACAGCTCCACCGACGGCTATCTCAGTGCACGCGTCCAAGCAACAACAGCAGCAGGCAATGATACAAATGATACACACCCAGAAGCACATACTCGTATAATAGCAACCCCTCCTCACCCGCACCCACATCCTCAATGTACACACGCCGCCGCTCTTTTGTTTGTGTTTATCTTTTTTACTTTATTTAATTCGTATTTCTTGTTGCAATATTTTGTGTGCTTTGCTTGTAGCTCCAAACGTTGCTATTTATTCTTGTTATTACTTGAGTGTTATTGTTGTTGTTGACTCTATATGCTAAAACTCATACTTGGTACTTTGTTTGCTGTTACTTTTATTAATTTCATCGAAAATTAAGCATATTCTGCACTCATCCAAGTAGAAGCCCGATGGCTATGTTCTTACAGATATATTCAGGCATTGATGGTTACCAATCGACCCGTTTAACCCCATAGACATTATTCAACCAATTGAGTGGCATTTTTGTCCCTATGAGGGATAAGGCGGTGCTTCCTGCAACCATTCATGTGATACATGCGGCTTTGTATAGCGCTATCGTTCGAGTCCATTGGTATTGGCTGAGTCCATTGGCTGAAACCGTGACCCTCTGACTAGCGATGAACGCTCTAACTGAAAACGTAACTTTTCTTACGAATGACGTACTGCATCGTGCTGGATTTATAAACAGACCATATGGGTAGAGTTACAAAATAAAACTTTGGTTAGGTAGTACTGTATTTCGGGCTGAACTATATTGTTATTTTTGTTTTAACTAAACTTCTAAACATACAAAAGACACACATTTGTGTTATACTTTTTGTCAGTTGTTATTTTTTGTACGAAATCTGGTCACTCGAGGTGTGAATCTGCATAAATTGCAGAAATATTATCAACATTTTTAAACAATTGCTAAAAACTTTGATTGCAAATGGTTTATCCTTGTAAAAATAAAAATTCTGATTTGATTAAAGCACAGCTCTTAAAGCTGAAAACCGAGAGATCGCAGTCGGTATATTGTTCAGTTAACATTGTAGTTTTCTTATTGACGTTTTTCCTGACAACGTTCGTAACTTTTTGTTTGCCTGTGGTCTTTAATTCAATGTTTTGTCAGCTTCTTTTGTAGCCTATCCAAACTCATTATGCACTTGTCGTTCTCAAATTTATACATACATATACATATACAAATTTGCGCTTGTACGTGAATATGCGTACAAGTGTCCTGTAGCGCGTTAATATCACTCAATATTATCCAACAAAAGCGTAAAACGCTAAATCGCACTATGGACAAGTTGATGGTATTTTTATGTGCACGACACAATATTTCGGGCGTATATATATATGTATATACACATGACGGAATATGTTTGTTTGTCTATTGGTTGGTTTGTATTGCAGTGAATGTCAAAGGAGTGCGACATGAAAGGACGTCGTCAACATCTTTTTTCGACATTCCCGCTGTGACACATCCGTACTGCTACAGGTAAGCGAAGTTGAGAGGGCTTTGCAATCAGAGATGCCAATCCAAAATCTCTTATTGGTTTTCTATCGTATCACGCATTTTTTCCTAATTCTTGTAAAGGTATTTGCCCATCTTAGAATTAATTATAATATTGTAGTTACAGCCTTTTGGCTCCATTGTAGCTCAGTATATGGCTTGTAAAGCATAAACCAGCATAAAGCATGCAGAATAAATATAAAATGTGTAAATTAAAGACAAATGTTATCCAAAACTGAGAACTAATTCAATTATAACGCGATTTTGGTTAAAAGGCTATGGGTAGAGTTTTAAAACCTCGCATCTCTATCTCCAATGGAGTAAAATTTACCACTGAATAACAAGAAAATTGTTAAAAGAAGTTCCGTTTAACAGCAAGTCAACCACTTTTGACGACTTACCTCCATCCTCCATCTTAGTGAGCGGAAAGCTAAATGGTTTTCCAATTTTGATTTTTGGATTTTTTGGCGGTCGTCTCATGTCGTGTTGGCGGAGATCAAATGTTCGCGCCCACATGCTGAAACGACAATATTGTGATTATTATTTACAGCTGCAGCAGAAGAAAATCTATCATTTATAATACAATCATCTCTCCATCCACTCTCCTCCCTTCCTCTTTCTTTCGTTTACTTTTTTATTGCATAAATATAACGCTGCACTTAAAGATTTCCATCAACGCCACCCGCAGGGATTCTAAAGAAAAGCGATGAAGGTAAGAAAATGCAAACGTAAATAACAACAGCAACAAAAACCTTATGGGAAAGGCATATCGCATCAAAGGTCTTCATTTATTTAAATTATATGAAAATGAAGGATGCACAGCGCGCAGCAGTCGCGAGCTTCACCTGTCGCCAGCCGGCGAACGCGCGCGGTTTTAACTTGATTTGTTTTTATTCAATTTCGTTCTAATAAAAAATACTCCGCACGCACGCGAACAAGAGCGGTAACAACTGCCGCATAATCACTAATCCAATTGACTGCAAGACGTGCGCCTATCGATGGCGTTTACAGACTTACAAGCCGACCGCAAGAATGCATGTCATCTTTTTCCCACACATAGTCGATGCCAGAAACGCGAGTTATACAAGAACATTACCGAAGCCTTTCGTATAAAATATAAATAAATATTTGTGTAGTATTTTTATGAAATTAAAACTTCAGTATGTTCTTAGAAGAATTCTTGAAGAATAGAGCTTGAAGTCACTTTATAATAATTCAGTAATTACTAACGTACCCAATAAATCCCATATTTGTATGTACTCGCATAAATCTACAACTATACTTACATACATATGTCAATGGCAAAACTTTTTATGAAAACTGTAGCTCATTTATAACATTGAAATATTCAAGTACTAAATATTCCAAGTAAAACACTTTACCGATATCAGACATGGGGGTTTTGCATTAAATTCATAGAGCACTATGCTTTTCACTACCACTAAATAAATTTAGTTATAACTGAATTTTTTCCACTAATCACTGATCTTTATTTAGTGACAGTGGTAAAAAGTACCACTAAAAAAAAATAGTGGAAAAAAATTCAGCTATCACTATCACGGCAGCCGTCGTGGCTCAGTTGGTTAGTGCGTTGGACCGCGAGTCGAAGGCAGCAACCTCAGGTTCAAATACTGCCTGTAATAACACCTAAAAAAATAATGGGAAAACTCGTTTTCTGTTTCGGTGGCTGTCCTCTCAGCTGGAAATGGCAAACCTCTGAGAGTAAAAATTGCTTATTAAAGAGCTCCCAACCTGACGTTCGGAACCGGCATAAAACTGTAGGTCCCTTCCACCCGCGTACAAATTCACACGCACAACACGGGTGGTTGCGGGAAGCTAGGCCTTAGTCTCGCGTAAGCGGGCTGTCGTGCCAGTCAATTATTAAATTAATTAATTATTATCACTAAATTTATTTAGTGGTAGTGGAAAATATCCCGCAGACCTCGTAGTGGTAGTGGTAGTGGATTTTAGTGCAAAACCCCATGTCTGACCGATATATTATAAAGATACTCCATTCGTTGTACTCTGTAGGTATGTAAATTCATTCTATACATTAATACACTAACATATTTGTCGTACACCCTTTCACGCCTCTATCTCTGAACCGATTTAAAGTTTTTTGATAGATAGAATACCTCTCATAGGTGTGCAAGGTTAAACACTTTTTTATTCGTATTCAAGAAATAAGAAATATACGTATTGAGTAACATGTGAATACCGTGACGCACACAGAATTTCACTTTGGGAGAGCTTCCGTACATAGCTTTTGAGCAGAATACCATTTGAAACCATATTTGCCACCCACAACTTTATTGTATTCAACGGATGTGTGAGTGGGTTTGAGCACCAAAACCAAAAAGCTTTCGGGAGGCTCCTTTGTCTGGGGCTACGAACATTTTGGTGGTGTAAACTTATAAGTACAATTGTTCCATTGCTTGTCAAAGTTCTAATTAATCCAAAAAATGCTTTTACCTTGCCGTCATATTTTCCGCGACTTGGAAATAAATTTAATTCTAGTTCAGACACACGCGGGACATGACCTCTTGGCTAAGACCTCTTGGCTGTCGGATAGTATCTATGTGTATGTACCGGAGGTTTTCCTAGCATTCTCTGATGCCTAGATCGATGACATACAGTGCGATTCAAAATTAAGTGTTGACCATATCTTCTTAACTGTAGAAGTTTGCCATGGTTTTAATATCAGATTATCTTCTATATTAAAATTCCGTTTTCGCATGTATTTCTGTTTTGTTAGTTGGGTACAAGTTTTCGCGGAAATATCAAGACTTAAAAATTAGTGCTATATTTAAAAAACGTTTCGAAGTAGTGTTTTTGGTAAACAATCCAAAGGGTCCAAAACTGAAACCTCCACAAGTCGCAAAATACACGAAAACATCAGTTTAATTTGTAAGGAAGCGGGTCAGTCGATTCAAAGAGTTCGGAAATGTTGACGACGAGCCACGGAGAGGCAGGAAGAGAACCACTCAGAACAAAGCGCATAAGGCGATAGTCCGGATGTTTGATAACACTCCAACTCGTAGCCTGAAGCAAACGAAAGAAATATTGTCGCAGAAGAGAGTCGAAGTATCAACGGCCACTATCCGATGCAGACTTCTGAAATCGGGCATTCTTCATAGAAGTACCATGTCGAAATCGCTATTGGGTAAAAACATGTGGAAAATCGTCTGAAATGGGCTAGAGACAATTTGGTGTGGAAATACTAAATTGGCCATCTCAAAGTCCAGATGCAAACTCAGTCGAAAATGTTTGGTCCTTAATAAAGCAAAAGCTTAATAAAGCAAAAGAGGAAAAAGAATAGCAAACAACAAAACAGCTCATTTTGGCATTAACGGATTTCGAGAGGGTTTCCTTTGGAGTACGCTAAAAATGTAAGCCAAAATTGTAACAAAAGATGCCAAGCTATTATTGATAACAACGGATACTGGACAAAGTATTGATAATAACGCGAAAAAGATATTTGCACAGCCTTTCAGAAAATATATATAATTCATTACTATACCTTCTATTGTGAGTTTTATTAGCAACACTTTATTTTGAAACGCACTGTATGTTTCGGTTTCGTGGCGCACGAAAGGGGGATTTTGACGGTTCAACCCCAAATATCTGTTTGTTACAAACAATTTGTGTTGCAGATATGGGTTCAAATACTCGTAGTATTGGGCTAAAATATTGCACACGGAACCTTTCAAAATGAAATCCTTTGTGCGCGACTATGTTGTATCCATATAGACACTTCCACCCTCTGATTTTGATCCGTTTGTATAGCTTAGTTTAGTGATGAATCTCTGAGGTTCCTAAAATAACTTAACGCAATTTAATTTGCAAACATTTATACATAAAAGGCTGGCAGTCACTATTTTTATTGGAAAACGTAGCCATATATAAACATCAAATGTCTGCACTTCAATAACGGGTTTGAAATGGCGTAAGTGGATTCCTGCAACAGAAAGTTTCTAATATAAAAATCAAAAGTTTTTCCATCCTCATTCCCATTTCCACTGCAAGGCGGCAAACGCCAAACTTACAATTAGCAGCAGCGAAATCATTCTACCGCGTCATTATTTCTACCGAAAAACACGTGAGTATTCCTGACACAGCCCTCGTACCACATCTGCATATTGTGCTATGCGCTTTTCGCATGATGAGCGTAAACGCTTCATCCCCCCTGGGAGTTTTGCTTTTCCATTTCAACAGGTTTTAATGTGTTGTTATTGTTTTGTTGCCATTGTTGTCTGTTGCTGCTTTTATTACTGATACAGATTTTAGCTCTGCTTGCTGCTTGCCGGCACTGGCTGATGGATTATGCACAACAAGCCAAGGTATCCTTTGAATTTTTAATAGATAGCGAACTCCATTTGCACCGCGCGCAATATGGCCAACTAAAGGCCAGACTCGTAGCGCAAATTTGTAACATATTGAGCAATCAAGCAGGCTTTAAATGGCAGGAGTACGTTGAGAAAAAAACAGGCAAAATGGAAGTGTTTTGAACTGATCTCTGCTTGGTGAGGTGCTAGCGGGTACAAACATTTTTCATCAATTAATCGCCTTTGCCTTGCAGCATATATATCGTTTAAATTTGGCAGACTGGTTTAGTTAAATCCATTCATGAATGAATATTTCAGAACAGTTTTTGTGGAATAGATATATACCTACATATGTGTGTTTAGGAAGAACTTTGTTTTAGTAATATTTTTCGCCCGTAGTTCATATTGTGTCCGCTCACTCTCCAGCATACGAATGCGCTATGTACATACGAAACTTTCAAAAATATTCGTGTGAATTATATTTTTGACCAAAAGTTGTTCTCGACTGCAGCAATTTTATGTTTTCGAAATGTTACATTAAATTGTCAATATAGAAACATAATTTATATATTGTTCTGTGCATTACTTTAGAAGCCACCTCGGCGTTTGGCACCAACTCAACATCGCCAACGACTGGAACACATCCAATTGGTCATCATTTTCACAATACTAAAATCGAACATCCCGATTCGACAACCACACATTTAAGCCACCATCACCCCCACTCGCAGCATCCCCACCATTCACATCTGCATTCCCATTCACAAGCACCAGCACAGCAGCACTCCCATGTGCACGCGCCGCCCCACATGGCCCACTCGCATGCGAGCGCCCTGCATCAACAGCATCCTTCATCCCATCTAACCACACACGCGTCCGCCTTCAAATTCAGCCACAGCGGTGTGATTGCACCCAGCGCGACGAGCATATATCAGCATCCGTACGCGGCGACCAACGCCAGCACTTATGGACTCCGCTCAAGCGGCCAACTCTCGCCCGCTCCACTCACTCTGGCCGCAGTGAGCTCTACAGATGCCGATATGAAATATGAAAGCCCCTACAACTCAACAATTTCGTCCACGTACGCTCTACGACCGGCCGCCGTCGACTCGACCACAGTAAGCTCTACGGACGCCGAGATCAAGTTCGAGAGCCTTTACAATAGCAGCGCAATATCGACCAGCCAGACTGTAACGCAGAGACGCGGCTCATTGCAACTGTGGCAATTTTTGGTAGCGCTGCTAGACGAGCCGACTACCAGGTATGTCATTCAGCATAGCAACAAAATTCTTACAGCACCTTCTTGCGGCTACTATCGGTATTATACAAATTTTGAATTACTAAATATTCGGTTTGGACTTTCTCTTATTTACAAGTTAGCATTCATGAATGTTTTGTGTTTTAATTTTTACATCAGCTCTAGCTGCATCGCTTGGACGGGTCGGGGCATGGAGTTCAAGCTTATTGAACCAGAAGAGGTGGCACGACGATGGGGCATACAAAAAAATCGCCCAGCCATGAACTACGACAAGCTTTCGCGCAGCCTGCGCTATTACTACGAAAAAGGTATCATGCAGAAGGTCAATGGTGAACGATATGTTTACCGCTTCGTCTGCGATCCGGATGCACTCTTCAATATGGCCTACGGACACTTGGCCACTGCCAACAGCAACTCGGCGCCCACCAAAAGTGACCATCAGACACATATTTTGTCCACGGCGGCTGCGGCCGCCGCAGCAGCGGCAGCTGTCACACTTTCAACCTCCAAAGGCATGGCCGGCGGAAGCGGCAGTAGTGAAATGCTGAGCAGAAGCGATCTGAATGTTGACGTGGGCCCAGCCCTCGTACAGGAGGGCAATCGCGAACGCAGCCTGGCGGCGCAGCTCCATTCCAGTGCAAAGACTAGCAGCGATGCGCTCTTCTACAGCAATTCGCTACACAAATACCAATAGATCTAATGATTGTTCAAGTAAATGCATACACATGCATTTGTATGTATGTATTTATGTGCCATAGCTGTACTTGTTTACTGTTTAATTCGACTGACACCATCTACAGTGCAAACTGAAAATGGTGAATAAAGAAGAGACGGGGTATTCGCCAATGTGGAAGTATCCACACAAAAACAAATGCATTTTATTTGCCTCCCAGAGCGTTCATTGCACACGCATACAAGCCATATTTACACATAGCCAAATATACAATATTAAGCATGTATGTACATCCGATTGTGCAAAAGAATGTGTACATTTATGGGCACGAACTCACTTAACTCTAGTTTAGTATTTAAACGTTCCTTGCCAACCTCTGCAATCACTCTCTAAGTACGAAAATTAGTTACTCATCGTCCGATACTCCCGTTCATGCACTATGCGGTCTTCTTCTTTTTCTCTGGGGTTTCACCGTCGCTGTCGGCACTATCGGAGCTGCTACTCGACTTTTCCTCGATCTTACGCTTCTCTGCCTTCTCCGTCTTCTTGCCACACTTCTCTAGGTAGGCTTTTACTTTATCCGGCTGGGGACTGTAGGCCCAATGTATTAACTCCAAGTGAATAGCAGTTGGCTCACCAGTTTCATTGTCGAATAGTTTCGCCTCCTCAATCTTGAGTTTTTCCATGATTTTCGCTATATTTCGATTACGAATAATATCCCAAGATACGCTGTCATCTTCCTCAGGATACATGGTCCGCAGGTGCTTGTAATTGCCCTTAGCCTTGGGTCCACCGTAAGCTTTAAGGAATTCGGAAGCCAACTTATCCTTCGATTCTGGCAGTTGTTCTATAACCGCGTAGGCCAAGTACGCACGATTGTTCTTAATCATATTTTCGGTTTCGAACTTTTCAAGAAAATCTTCTAGAATTTTTACTCCTTCATGAATAGATTTAATCTTTTCCTCATTCTTTGTGCCGGATAATACACGCTTTGAACTGCCAATAAGACCTTTGATGGCAAGTTTCTGATAATCAGGATCGCGGTCCTTTAAAACTCTGCAAGTTTGAAAAAATAGAAGAGTTTCAACAAATCAATTTGTAAATTTAAATTTTCGAACGGATAAGAACAATAAAATAAGGTAATTGGAGATTTTTTTAACAACACAAATGGAGTACCAGAACAAAATGATTATACATAAGTCGTTTTGAAATAACTAAGAGTGTGGTATTAAAATGGTGCTCAATAAATTCGTAGTACAACAGCCATTGTTACCAACTCTTATAAGGTTTTCCATTACCCAGATAGGATATGGGGAAAAGCAAGTTCTTTAAATGCACCTTTGAATGTGAAATAATAGCGGAGTTCACTCTTCATAGCATTTTAGGTGTAAAGTTGCTGTCGTAGCAATTTTTGAATTTTCGCAATGTTTTCGGAAGCAGTTGTAGCGGCACATTTCTACGATAGCAATTTTACACCTAAAATACTATGAAGAGTGAACTTCACTAATGTATTTCCGTTGGTTATAATACAAGTATAATATTTCATCTAATTTATTTTCACATTCTACATACATACATATCAATAAAATATCTGGAATCAGTTTCAAATTTTTGGATTACAGTAACTTTCTCGGGATGCATTTGGTGCTACTGCATCTTGTTAGAGTATCCAAAACTCCTCATGCTAAAGAAGAAGTACCTCAGCATCCTCACTGAATACCTGACTTGTCTCTGGTCACTCGGGTATCATCTCAATAAAATGAGAATTTCATTTTCGGTTGTCTGCAGGAAATGCCATTAAGGAGCAGAAACTTCTATACAACTTTTGAGCCCAATACAATCGGAAACCATATTTTTCACCAGCAATTTTTATTCGGGGGGTTGAACCCCTAAAACTACCCCCGTGTGCCACTGTCCTCGACAGTCCTGCCGGGGAGAATAGAAATTACGTAATGCGCGGAACTTTTTTCGAACGGAGCTGTGACTTTGATAATAAAATTTAATGAGTTACACACGTTATTACTGCCTTCCATGTTGCTTTGTCTTACAAAACCTACTAAACAAATTACAGCAAATTTAGCAGATGTAATTTTAACAACATGGCTGCTATAATCTCACAAATTTCGATCGTCCCTATTGAAAGACCTAATAAATTAAATATCCTTTAAAAAATGAGTATTCTATTAATGGTATTCGAAAGATTTCAAACTAATGCCAATTACCGGGTTATCTTTTTGATATTTATTGTTTAATATCTATCTAATCTAATTATGATTTCGACTCAATGAAAAAAATTCTAAAATACTTTTCAATAACTTTTCAATTTTTGGTAATTGTTTTCATGTTTAAAGTCGAATTTTGTCATTTTGTATACGTCTTCTACCAAATACCCACCCGGGTGACCCCAGGCGCTTCCGCCACCATTTTCAATAAAACTTACAATAAAAAAATTGTTTATGTACCTCAGTGTATAATAAACCCCTAAAAAATCGTCTACGTTTTTTCATAGTCGCAAATCGTAAAAAAGGCCCAACTTTCCTTTCTTCGAAAAATGGGATATGGAGATATGGATGTACCCAGTAACAAGTTTAGGGAGGGCAAGACATAACTACATTTTAAAATTCATAAATTAGAATTCAAATATGTAGAAAAGAATAAAATAAAATATAGAACTTCGAATTTTAGGGGGCGGCATATTCCCTCCCCTGCTCATACTTGGGTACGCCCATGTCACCAGAGGAAGTTACTAAATCATCGTTGACCGATTGCCTCTGCTTTCACATCATTAGACCCATTAGGCAAATAATCCTCATTGCCTTCATCTTCGTCAAACAATTGCGGTCCTTCATCACTCGGAATTAGCATCAATTAAGAGGTAACACTCTAGCTCCAAAAAAGGCCTAACTTTACTGGTTTATTTTACAATTATGGAAAATTTTAGAAGACTTCTTTCCAGAGGGTTTATTGAAAACTTACTGAGGTACGGAAACAAAATTGTTCATTGTGAGTTGTATTCAAAATGGCGGCAGAAGCACCTGGGGTCACCCGGGTGGACATTTGATAAACGACATATACAAAAATCTTTGGTAAGTCGAAAATTAATATGTAAAATGTAAATAATAAAATGACAATTTTTAAGCGATTTTATTGATATCTACAAATACGAGTACATATGTAAGTATTTTCTGTGCTTTTAAAAAATAGAAAAAAGTAAGAATTTCAATGTAGTGGAGCATTATGTGGGAAAGTTATTCACAAGTCAGGGCTTATTTATAAAAAACTAGCTGACCCGGCGAACTGCGTCTCGCACATTTGTTTTTTTTATAATGAAATGCGCGAGATGGCGAATCTAGGGCGATGCAAATGGACGAAGAAAACCAACTAAAGGAAGAGCCACTGATTAACGCAATTGAAGCTCACAAATCAACAATGTTGCTGCTAAGTTTCAGTAAAGAAATAGACTGCGCTTGAACCAATTTTTATCACGTTTATTTACGCCACGCCCCCTTGTTCAATAACCGCACCATTCGCTCCGTCGAAGGACATGAGTAAATAGAAAGTTCGTAGTGAACTACCAATAGATTTTCCGGAATTTTCTTTTCGCCTAAACCTGAACTGACTCAAAACGAATCCAACAAAAAAAAACCCCATGGAAATCGGCCGGTCCATACATCCCACATCCACTTTCTTTTATATATATAGATTTAAACCAACTGAGCCCGCGTGAATGATACAAAAGAACTCGTCATATTCCGCTAACGAGGAGTGTACAAGAGAGGCACACAAATCGTTGTTTTTGGCCGTTGCGTTGCCTAAAGAATGCTAAATGCGTGATGTGACATCATAACAAAATGCGGCCTTCGGCATAAAAACTAATTTTTGTATACATATGTACCTATTAGAGATTGCAATCCCGAATCCCGAAATCCCGGACAATTTCAGTCCCGAAAAATTCCGGGATCGACCAAATCCGATCCTGGGATCGAAACATGAAAATGCTTACTTTTTGCTTTTGTCACCTTAATTTTGAAAAATGCAAACCTTATTTAATGCAAAAAACAAACTGAATACTGCCTGTGACGTTTGAATAAATTTCAGTGCAACAATAGCTCTGTAGGATAGGATAATGTCTATATAGAGTATATATTATATCAATTAGTGAACACTACACTACACTCGCATGTTTGTCCCATCAGTTTCATCTATATTAATGTAAATATTTACATCGGCAACCGGTTAAAACGATGCGTACACTTTCGCATATATGGTTGCCAATCTGCCAGCGAATCGTACAGATAAGCGAAATATAAACATACATATGTATGTATGTATGTATGTATATAACGCATATGTATGTTTCTATACCTGTGAAATTGTTTTCCGCAAAGACTTGAAAAATACTCAAACAAAATCGATGGTCTATATGCACTACTTTCGCAAAAGTCTTCATATATTTTTGGGCGTTCATATGTAGGTACTTATGTACATTTGTATGTATTTTTTAATTTACGCGTAAGTATATATTCGTAAATGAATTAGCCACCGGGTGAGTAAACCGTCCAGTTTTACGACGTGCCACTCTCACGTATGTACATGTATACATTATTATTCACCAATAGGTATATTATTGTATAAATGTAGATACTTATGTGCACATTCCATTACATATGAACATGTTATAGACAATTCTGATCGTGACTAAACCGATACTACGAGTATTTGAAGTAACTAGCCAGCAAACCGTGTAGGCACGCTTAATTAACCGTTTTGTGTGGCTGTAAGTAGGTTTTTATTGAAAATTTGTTCAAACGCCATAGCAGCTTAAAAGCTTTATTGGTCGGATTCCATTCCCCTTCACAAAGTTTCACTCTCTAGCTTTACGCACTGTGCATTCGCCATTCGCCTAAACGGATACAAAGTAACGCTGCGACCGTCGCCTCCGATGATCTCAACAGCGTCAGCAGAGCCAACCACAATAACTATAGCAGCGAGCATTAAGCGCTTCCCATTAATGCAATGTGCGCGCTCTTTTACTCACCTGAGTGTTGCTTCGGCTGTCTCTTTGTCCTTGAAACCCAAACCTGGCACCGTTTCGACCTTGTCGTCCTTGTCGGTTTTGGTATTCTTGTTGGCCGCACCGCCTCCATTCTCCTCCAGCCACTTTTCGAACAACTCAATAGCCTCGTTGATGTTCTTCACCTTATCATCTGCCTTGGTCACTGTGTTCAGCAAGAAGGACGAATGAAAGTTACAACTTTCAGTTGGCGCAAATACTTTGTACTGGCGAAAGTAGCCGTCTTCATGAACTTACTTGTGAGTACGCGTTTGGCACGGCCTAGCAGGCCGCGCACTGTCAGCTTCCTATATTGCATATCATGGCTTTCCAGCAACTGCAGCGTCTCTTCCGCCTTCTCCTTGTCCTTGAAGCCAAATTTCGACTCACCGTTAGCAGCGTCCGACATTTTCACGATGACAAGTTTTATAAGTAAATGCAAGTGATGCTTAAACCAGCGCGTACAGACTGCGTACCAATAACTCTTGTACACTTAGATATGACACCAGCTATAGCTACGAGCAGCCGTCTCCCACAAAATGCCAAGTAGAACTATATCTAGCAGCAATGACCAAAAGGCGCAAGCGACAACCGAAAATCAAACCAACGCTACGAAATTTGAATTCTGTACATGAATTCTGCCGACCCATGGAGCGACAGCTTTCCGAAAGCTCTACCATTTTTCCGTGCGCCGTTGCCAGCGCATTGTTTGGATGAGAGGCAGAGCGCGGCAAGCGTAAACAGAAGCTTCCTAATACGAAAGCCGGTTGTTGTTGTAATTGGGATTGTTGGGTATGAAGTTTAGTGAGAGCACTAAAGGGGGCATTATTGGTGGACGCATTAGATAAGCACCACAATAAAACCATGATGTCATAGAAACGCTGCCGCCACTACGCTGCTTTATCTCATTTGTGTATCTGATTGTTGCAAGCGTAGTTGCCTGGCTAGTGAGAAATGCGAATCAAAACAAATATGAATAAAGCACAAATGAAGCACACAAAGTGTAAAAAAAAACACAATCAGGTCGGGTCCAGAAATACCCTACCCAATTTATGACTCTGCACATAACTTTTACAAATAATTTATATCAACAAATTTGCCCTAATACCTCGCACAACTCGGATTTTCAACATTCAGTATATATTTTTCCTTTTTTAATAGTTGTATTAAGCAATAAAAGGACATCATAAATTTTGTTATTGGGATTTATTGTCACGGTCAGTTTTTATTTTTTACAAAGAAAGAGGAGCAACCTTCTTTTAAACACACTAACGTAACCTCCTAGTGTTAAGACACTGCAATAACCCCTAATTCCCCCGTATTACACAGATACACGAAATAAACCAGGACGCATATGCATACATATGTATAGTACATACATATCGTCACCTTAATATAGAAAGGACGTAACTCATAATTTTTCGAAATCGTGTTTTTTGCATTTTCTGTAAGAATACCCTCAAATCAGTGGCGTCCCCAGGATTTCGGGAAGAGGGGCAATATTCAAAAAAATCCAGTTTTACTTTCATTTTTGCGTATTATTTTTAATACATGTTGCATAAAATTGTACATATGTACATACATACATATATGTATACAAACATACGAACATAAAATTCTTAAAACGAAAAAGTGACACGTATTTTTAAGTCATTAAATCCCAACTAAAAAATTCAAGTTTGTTTTAAGTTATGAAATTTTGAAAACTTCTAGTAGAATTACGAAAAACTCAAAAGACCTAACATATTTTAAAATAAATCCAAAAATAAAATAAACACAAATACAACTATTCTGCGAGAACAAGTGCAATACTGATTTTTGTATTCATTTATTCTTAACCTTTCTGCAGGCATCCGGTTCTGGCCAGACCACATCGAACTTCGGATCCACTTTAGTAATGTTGTAGTTAAGCTATCGAGCTCACATTTCATGATATCCTCAACTGATGCTTTCTAAGCACAAAAACCAGAACCATGGCCTCGCCAGACCATGGTGTATTTTCATACAAATTTGCCAGTTAGTTACAATTTGTTTTGCTGTTTCCCACGTAATTATTGTCAGAATGCACAGTGATTCGTTCCATAGACAAAATTCAAAAAATTTATAGTCTCAGAATTTAATGATGTTGATGTCATTTGAAAGGTAAAACTCCAACTAAGAAAACCCCAAGAAATCTGTGCAAAAAATTAATTAGTGTATGTGCAAAAGCGGCTCAAAGTTGAAACTTTTTTCACAAAAAAATGTAAACACATAATTTCTGTTTTTTAGTCTACTGAGTAAAAAAAATTGTAAAAATACAAGGTTATCAAGAAGTTGCTAAAACTTTCCATATAGATTAAGAAATAATGTGGCCATTTTCGCTTTTAATGTTTTGTCAAAATTGGCAAAGCTGAGGCTTTTACATCACTTTTAATTCAAAATATTTTTCTAAATTAAAAATCTGAAAATTGGCAAAACTTAGAGGAAAATATCTAAAAAGTATGTGAAAGTATGTTCCTGGATTTTTTTCTTTGTCGGATAATGTAATTACATCCTCCGATATCTTCCGACCTCAGAAAATAATTATATTTGAAAAGTGGTCTAAACACCTATTTTTCGACCAAATTTATTTTTTTCATCCAAATTTATTTTTTCCAAAATTAATTCATTGAAGTTGAAACTCGATATTTACTTAATTTTCTAGTATATTTGTACAGTCTTACGTAAATAAAATGTAGGCAAGCCCTCTTGTTTACATCATGGTCTGGCCAGATCATGGGAGCTACTACTAGGTTTTAAGTGGGTGATCACAGAAGAGGTAACGAAAATAATAAACGAAATAAAAAATAACGAAAATAATAAAATATTGTTACATCAAATTGGATAAATGAATTTATCCACCAAGGGGGGATCCACTGCCTCAAATGTAATCCTGTTTAAGAGTCATATGTTGAAAAAGAACGGTTTTACAAGGAAATGAAAAAGAGCCCTAACTCAGTTTTCATGCATAGCGTGGTAGTCATTTCGTTTCACTTAGGTTATATTTTCTGCAGGGAGAAACATTTTTGTATCACGTGTGAAAAAATAACATTTATTTAAGTGGTAAAATTGATTGTGTTACTGAAAGAATGAAGTTATTAAGTTTTTTCTTCCTCCTGTAAAATTTTGAAATTGTGAGATACGTCCTTTGTATATTAATGTGACGATATGTAAGTATGTATATAATGTTAATGCATATAGGATTCTCGCCTAAAGCCATGCGCCCAATATAAAGTTTTTTGCATAGAGTTAGTTTTCGTTAAAGTTTTCCTTCTTTTTTTCATCTTGGAGCAAGAAAAGAACGGCAGCACCAACCCTTGGCGACAAGTATTTTTTTTATACTAAAATATTAAGTGAAATGTCAAACGATCTTGCGGTCTTAGGAATAGTAATAGTGACGTACGTAAATAGTTTACGTACGTCAATATTAATGACAGCTAGAATTCGCGTCTTGCAAAGAACATGGTTGCATTTTGCAAGTAGGAGTTCGTGGTGTTGCTACTCAGCCTCTTCACTAGCATTAAAACTTAAATAGGAAAAAAAATCAAATATTGTGTCGTTTATGTCAAAATGCTCAAAAAAATTAACCCTGAGTAACACACAATAGTTTCAAACTTGGTGGGA
Organism: Melieria picta; assembly: GCA_964056695.1. NCBI lineage: Eukaryota > Metazoa > Arthropoda > Insecta > Diptera > Ulidiidae > Melieria > Melieria picta. Next base: position 101,145,448 of record OZ057398.1, on the reverse strand, counting down.
CCCATATTTTTTTTGAGCTTCGGATTTGGATGGGACCAAGACAGGAACTATTTTTATTGAAAAATATTGAGAATGAGCTAACATATGCATTGCATATTTGCATATTTTTGTATGTTTTGACATTTTTTTTTCATTTTCATACTCATATAGACTAATGCTCTTCTATGCAAACGAACAAGAGTGAGGTTAGTGTGCTCCTGTGTGTAAGGGTTTGGGAGTCAATTTGGACAAGCCCAGACTTTTGTTATTCCGAGAATGATGTTGTTACGATCATTATTGAGGGTGTTATAGTTTGGATCACTAAGCTATTTACTTCCTGGGGCATTGCTGAGTAGGGCATACAAGAATAAAGAACGTTTTCGGCACTCATATATGTACATATGTACATTCAACAGCATTATGAATGCATACCGAGATCGCTCAAAAAACTCGAACAACAGGGTACGCTTTTAATTGAGTCATTGGAAGTAATCACGGAGTTGCGGAATTAACTGGAAATCGTACCAGGAAACAACGGGCGGTGTTTTGCTGAAAAGTTTAAGATTATCCTTGAAAAGTAGTTCTTTTAAGGATCTAGAAGAACTTTGCTCCCTTTTTGAAGATCCGACATGTCAAATGACAATCAAGCCAGATCAGTTGTCAAAATATGCCTATGCTCCGACATGGGATATATCTCAAATGACAATCAAGCCAGATCAGTTGTCAAAATATGCCTATGCCTAAGGTCGTTTTATTCCTAAAACCACATTTTTGGGAGGCATAGGCTGACCGTAGAAAACTTGGAGCAAATTTTAGTTATTTATTGTAATAAGTAGTTAATTTTTTTCATTTCATTTTAAGTTTTGTTATTATTTGAGTTAAGGTTTTGTTTTGTGGACTTTAAATAAAGAAATAAATTATATTTACAACACAGTGGTTTTTTTCGAATTTCCCAAATTTCACTAAATTCTTGGAATATAAGTTTCATGAAATACTACCAGTTACCCCTGGCTTTATCTTAATTCTTCGTTGACCCAGTCAGATTCTTATGAAAAAATACTTGTCTAATTATATCTAATTTAAAGGGCTTTCGCCATATTTTAAGTAAATTGACCTCTTAAATCATGTTTCCCTATACAAACTCTTAACCAATCGTTCACCCCCGTTTTCGAAAATATAAAAAAACACGTGTCGCTTTATTTATCATTTGGCGCACTTTAATCAAGTTTGAAGTCAAAACCCCATTAAATCATGTTTCTCCATAAAAACTTTGAAACGAATGCAGTATAGCGAACCCTCATGAAAAAAACCCCGAAAATTGGCCTACATGGACCTTTTTTTGGAAATATAATGAACTAAAAATTTTGCCTGAGAAACGCCCACAAAAGGCGTGGTTCGGGGTCAGAGTTCTAAGTTGGAATCAAAATAACTCAATCAATTCTCAATCGATTTACACGATGCGGATATCAAACGAAAGGTCTTTTTCATACCTTCCTATTGATGTACAACGTTAGATACGTAATATGTACTAATAAGAAGTTTTAAGCGAAAAATATTTTTTTTATACAAATTTTTCAAAAACGGATTTTTTCCCCAGGCAAAATTTATAGTTAGTTAGATTCAGGAGCCAAACCTCTATGTAATAGCGTAATTATTTATTTTTTCACGAGGGTTCGCTATACTGCATTTATGCCCAAACTTTTAACCCTTGATTTAGATTTCGATTTTCAAAAAACTGAAAAACACATTTCGCATTTGAAGTACTTTCACCAAGTTTGAAATCAAACAGGCCAAAAAATCTTCTTTCTCCATTCAAACTTTTAACCCTTGGTTTACCTCGTTAAATTTCGATTTTCAAAAAAATAAAAAATACGTTTTTATTTATTTTTAATTTCAAATGTTTAATTTCAAAATTGGTGTATTTTTAAGTCAATCGGTTCATGTTTTTTCGTAGCCTTTCCGTATACGAATCATAACCCTTGGTTCACCCCGTTAAATTTTGATTTTCGAAAAATTGAAAAATACGTGTCGAATTATTTTTGATGTGAAGTATTTTCACAAGTTTGAAATCAATAGGCCTATTGTATCACGTTTCTTCATACAACACCTTAACTCATATTTTGCCCTTTTAGGTTCATTTTTCAAGATGTACCTACAGATCAAATTTCATGTTCGTAGCTTCAGCGGTTTGACCTGGCTGAAAGCTTGAAAAAATCTAGTGTGCATATTTTTTGCACATTTCGGTCATATTTTTGTGCATATAATTCCGATACCTAGTTATAACACACATTTCATGGGAAAACAAATGGAAGTAATTCTCATTATTATAATTTGTATTCAAATAATGCATAATATACGTATAGGGTAGATTGAAATCTAATATTTCAGAGGCAAAAAACGCCCTTATTCTTCCCTTCTTAGGAATAGCCAAGAAAAGAAGCGTGTATTATCTCAGCTTCATTGCTTCGTGCTCATAATTCAGTACACTCGTCGGCTTGATAAAACATGATCCACAGTTTCAAAAACGCCACAGTACCTCCGCTTAGCGAATTCTATTAACAATTCCCCTTTATCAAGCTAGAAATTTCAATATGAATAAACTTACATGTGTACACACTTCGTTCTACCACTGCTATACAACCACATTTAAATCTTGTACATATGAATATGAATTCTGAAGGCCCTCAGGGCAACAGCTTCCCAATTGCTATAAAACTTTTTTGTATCCCGATGCTAACGCAATGTTTTCTAGAGCGGAAAAGTGCGGCAAACATTAACAAAGCTTCGTAATACAAAAGTTGTTTATTTTTGCGTAGTATTGTGACTGGCGAGACATCGGGAATAGAAAAAATATGAATCAAGCACAAATGAAGCGCGTCAAACTTAAATGTTAACAAAATAGCCAAATAAAATAACCAATGTGAAACAAGAAACAATTTAAACAGTAATGCACAATGAACAGTGAACATGAATACTTGCATACCGCATATTCACAAATTTGTACATCTAAATACTAAAACAGATAAAGCAACATGGACTTTTTACTTTAAAAACACACTTATAAAACTTATAACCTGATAGTAAAAATAGAGTTTTAAAAACAAATAATTTTTTTGTTTGCAAAAAAATATCCAAGTTTGCAAGACTTCACACTAATTTGCCAAACCACTTTTTTGTAAGTTCTTGTTCGGATACAATTTTGTATCTCCATTTATTCGAAACGAACACTCGTTCAGTTGTACATAACGATGTTGGTATATGGTGTTATCTTATATATACGTTATAGTTCAGTACAAGCTGCGTTGAATTTGAAGTACATCGTCAGCCATGAAATTCCTCAGATGGCATAGCGCTTGCACCACGTCATCGGCATTGCCTTTGGCGTAGTCACCGAGCCATTGGTTTGGCAAATGCGGAACAGCCTTCGTACTGACATTGGCCGGCGTTATATGCTTCAACGAACGTTTCCATGTTGCCGTCTGCGACGAAGTCGAATTGTTCTGGAGACCTTCGATGTACTTGATGTAGGCCTCAGAATGCAGCACACGTTGCGGTCGCGGTGGTACCGTCACAAACATGGGTTCTGGCGGTGGGCCAAGCACTTGTGGTTGATGCTGAACCTGAGCACCGCCATCGCCGCAGCTCATAACAGCCCCACACCTCGGCGATACGGCGCCAGACTGTAGTGCTTGGTGCGACTGTGCATTCACTTGCATTGCCTGTGGTAATTTCTGATGCTTGCGCGGCACAAAGTTCTTGCTACGCTCCGACGGCGCTATAACCTTGCCGCCCTTATTCAGATGTACCTCTCTAACATGTTTGATTAAACGCAACAACGACGGAAAAGCCTGCATATTCTTCTTCATGCGTATGCAGCCGCGCCACAGACAGGTATACTCTGTCTCTGTGCCCTGTGCAGCGGTGCGTTGTATGTGACCGGCGCCGTCTTGTATACAGTGCTCCATGCAGTCAACCGAATCCTCGAATTGATAGTCACACTTATCCCACAGGCATTCGTAAGTCAACCCACTCTGAGGGTCGTTTGGGCCAGGGCTGGCACTTGCACCGGCGCCAGCCGAATTTAAGTTTTCATCAATTTCACGTCGTGCGGCAGCCGTTTCCTCATTCAACTTCGATGCACGATCCTCCCAGTTTTGCTTTACACTCGCCGGCAAATTCTTCCATTCGTTGCCAACCATACGAGAGATATCGCCAAATGAAGCATCAGGATTGCTTTGTGAAATTCCTAAAAAGAGATTCATTACAGAAAACAAATTTCCACTTCAAATCATTCACACAAGTAAATATTGCTTTAACTGAAACTGCAATTAGGAAACACAATGTCCTCATTAATTCGAGATCAGTCATTTGAAATTAACAAAATCGAAAACTCACCTTTGCGCACTTCGCTCGAATAGAGGATATAGCCGGTTAGGCACTTCTTCGCAGTTTTTGCCTTCACTTTCGATGAGAGCGGGGTGGACGATACAGAGGGTGCTGGAGACGATATTGTCGCTATGTCGGAGTTCACGGACGGCGGATTGCCATCTAATGAGTCTTCCATCATGCTCAAATTTTCATTCACTTCGGCCGCAGTCTTAGCATCCTTGGTCGGCTTTATTGGCGTTTTAAAGTAAAATATCTCATCTTGTGTCACGGCAGTGCTATGCTGGAATTTCCGCAGTCCTCCGGGACAATTCAGTTTTCGCAGCGACTTTCGCACCTCATCGTACACGGATTCGCATATGTATACATCGCTCTCCGGAAACTCAGTAGGGCGACTGTTGATGTATTCGCCATACTCGAGCACCGCGCAGCGCCCCACTATGGCTACTAGTGGGCTCATCTCCTCGACGGTCGATAGGAGCAGCTCCTGCCGGTAGAATGGCCTGCTCATTGGCGGTACTATCTCACCAGGTGCCAGCAGCCATGGCCCTTTAAAGTACGACTTGTTACCGATCTCCCAGATTTGGTGAACCTGCGCGATCGATTGCTTTCCCGTCTGCGTGGCCACGTACACAAAGTCGCCAGTCTTCACGGCGCCACTGCAAATGGTGTTGAACTGCTGGTAGTATACACAATTTGGCTCGGCATTCAGCGGCGGCACATCGCATGTTACGTTTGGCTTTTCTTTCTCAACGAGAGCTTCCTGTAATTTCAGCTCCTCCAGTTCGCCCTTATGTTTCTCGATGCGCTCCTTGAAAACAGACATGACGCGCCGCAATTCCAGTGGCTCGTCGCGCAACAAAAATCGCACCGGATCGTTTTCGCGCACAAACGGCCAATTCTTGAACTTCTTAAAGCAGCGCCCACGCACATTGTAACGCGACTCGCACACAAACACATCCTTTTCGGCGAATCCTTCCGGTCTCAGTTTGATATAGTCCTTGATGTGCATTATATAACACTTGCCCAGCACCTTGTCCATTGGAATCGTTTGCGAGACACTGCTCTTGAACACCTCCATCTCCAGGAACTTCCTGGTAGTCACGTGGTACGTCTCGTGTGGACGCAGAAACACCGCTCCGTGCATCATCTTTACATTATCGCTCGTCGTCCAGAGACGCTCAATGTAAGCGATGCTGGGTATTTTATTTTCCGGCAACTGAAAGTACACGAAGTCACCTGGCGAGAACACTTTCTGGTTGATAGTCATGCTCTCGCCCTGCATGGCTGCCGTATCAAACTCGTCCTTATCCTCCTGGTCTTGTTCCTCTTGCGCAAATTTCTGCTGCCGCATCTCCTCGACCTCAGATAGCAGGCGCTCCACTGTGTATGTCAGAGCCGGCGAACTAAGCGTGTCCTTGCATAGCTCATCCCGCTTCTTGATGAAGAATGTCTGCAGTTCAATAGAGTCTTGAAACACATCAGAGTCGGTGCGCGACAATTTCCGTGCTCGCTCCAGGCACACAAACACATCCTCTTGGTACACGTCCAGTCGCTTGTAAACACCCTTGTCCAAACGTCGTTTTATTAGATCCAACGATATACCCCGCACCTTACTGGCCATTTGACCGTTTCCGTCGAATACCTCGTCATGCTCAGGCAATTCAGCCAACGAGTCGGAGTAACAACGACCCGCCTCGTCCTGGTGGTTGTACAGCAACGTAAACAGCGTCATGAACAGCTCTTGGACAGCCAACGACACATCAGGTGTAGTGGCGTACTCGTTACGTAAGCTCTGCTTCAACTGAAGTGTTAGTTGCTGCAGTACCAGCGCGTCTTTGTAGATCTGCGAATCTGGCTCGTTGTACTTGCAGGCATTCTCCAGCATCAGCAGAATGTCTGCACCCAACTCATCGACACTCTCGTACGCACACTGCTTCAGCTTATGGGCAATGCGTTCCATATCAATAGGCTCCTTAATGATATCATAATAGTCTGGGTACTCGCTCTTCGATGGTAGCTTGGTAAAAATCAGGGACAATTGCCGCTTGCCTTTAGGCTCTTGGAACTCCTTGATTGACTCGTAGAATTGCCACAGCTTGTCCAAGAGTGCCGTCTTCTTGCGACCACCCGGCTTGGGCAGTTTCTGCAGCGGCCGCTTGATGTCTACTAAGCCGGGAAACTCTTTCAGCTTCTCGTTCAATGCCTTCTCCAAGTTGTTAGCATCTTCGTAGATTGTGGAGCCCTCCTCGTTGTACTGGCGGCAGTTCGAAAACATAAGCCGATAGTCGGCCACTACGTCCTCCACGGTGGCGTACTTGTCGCTGCGTATGTTGTGCTCGATCGTATTCATGTCAATAGGGTTCTGAATAACATCATAGTAGTCGGGATAGACCTTCCGCGGCGGCTTTTCCATAAACAGCTCGATGGGACGGCGGCTGGCCACTGTGAAGTCAACCAGATACTTCTGTATACTGAGAATTTTCTTCTTGATCACCGCATTAATTGGAATTCGGTTTGACTTGGGTGAACTACTATTCGGGGTGTTCGGCGCACTGGAGTTGGAATTGGAGTTCATGCGTGGGCGGCCTTTTTTCTTCTCGCGTGGCACGCTGCTGGCAAGGGCGTCGTCTACATCCTCCACATCATCGTCCATATCACTAGTCTCCTGTTCCAACGATTCTTCCACCAACTTCGTGTTCATAATTTTTAACATTTTAACCGCATCTTTGTGTGTACGGTGCGTGGGCGGAAATGCCTTCTTTGCATTATCCAGCATTAAATACAAATCACCTGTTAAATCGCTGATGTTCGCGTAGTCCCCCTTTTTCAGTTTAGTATGTATTTGGCACATCGAAATTGGCCGCTTGATAAGGTCAAAGTACTCCGGATGGAAACGACGCACGGGCAACTTCCAAAGCGACGTACCCAGCGGTGGCCCGGTGGCACCAGGGTGTTCCGATGCACCTGGCGCATTGTACAAATGGTCAAATAATGCCCACATGGGACCCTCACCCTTCTTGCTAGTTTCCTCATCGTCAGAACTATCCACCTCCTCTTTCAGCGCTGCAACCATTAAAATAACAAAAAAGTCATTACATACTGGGTCCAACAAACTATCCCTGATACTGTAACATACCTGCTACTGCAGCACTTGACAGCATTCGTACGCGGCGCACTGGCTTCACTTTTCCACTCTCGATCTCGGTACGTCTTTGCGTAAAGATACGTTTCAGGGTTTTTGCGTCCTTATAGATCTGTGAACCGGGCTCGTTGAACTGACAAGCATTTTTCGTCATTTGTAATAGATCCCGCTCCATTTCCACCAGATTTGAATAAGCGTTCATCTGGATCTTTGTGGCGATAAGACGCAAGTCTATTGGGTGCTCGATGACATCGTAGTAATCGGGGTAAATTTTCTTAGAAGGCAGCAGCTGGAACATACGGTGCAAAGGTCTCTCGTTCATGCCTGCATCCACGGCCGTCATAACTGCTGCAAAGAGCTCTTCATACGGGTTAAAATCATCGTCGAGACTGCGCACTGTTTCCCCGTCCCCCTCTGCACTTGTGTTAGCAGCGTTGCCGGTGGACGACGTCAAGCGTCTCGGATTTCGCGACAGCCGCTTCGACTTGGGCTCTTCATCGATAACACCGATGGACTCAAGCAGCCTGTGCTTGTTGGCCAGTGCGTGCTGCCACAGTGCTTGAGCATCTTGGTGCTCAGCAGACTCCGGTTTGTAGAACGCTTTTGCATTTTTCACCAACAACTCAAAGTCTTGCATTAAGTCATCCAGGTCGTCATATGAATCTGTCTTTAATTTTTGCTGAATTTTCAGCAAGTCAATTGGATTGGCCACTACGTCATAGTACGAGGGCTCTTGTCTTCGCTTGGGTGCACGGATAAAAGTGTCACACAGCATAGCGCCATCTTCTTTCTTGATGTTACGAATTGAGTCGTACAATTGCTGGCATAATTCCGACGGATCTGGCCGGCGCTTCTTGCGAACCGAAGTCAATAGCACCGGTGACTGCTCTGGCGTGGAGTCGTCCATCTGCAACGGATCCTCATCTTGTTTGCTCGATATAGAACTGGCGCGTCTCTTACGACTCAACATTTTTTCCGAACTGAAAACCAGTAATAGCGCCACGAAAATGTGCAGACGCAAATGCATCCCACAGAGTTGCCAGATAATGTTAACAATGTTTATTTGCTCAAAATTATACAACGAAATGGTTACAGTGTCAAGTCGTTTTACTTGAATATTGCTTTTGCAAGTTGTATGCACATGTTAAGCAAATTGTTATTCTTCGGTTTATTTTGCTAAATGTCTGCATTGTGTGAAATTTTTTAGTGTAACTAATTATCATATATGAAAAAGCACGTTGCTGTTACTTTATAAATTTTCAAGAAGCAATCGGTTTTACTCATTCCAACTATATATACAACTATATACATATATACTGTATGAAACATATCAAACGTAACACAATTCTAGCACAATTTAAATTGAAATCAATAGCTACTGTTAGTTTATTGGAAGCAAGACTAGTGGTTGTAGTTCGCGAGACATTGATAGTTGCTTTATTTAACTCGAAACTCCAAATAGTTATCTGGAAACACTTTCCTACCTCAAAATATACATATGTATATGTAAGTTTTCATTTTTCGAAAAACACTTAATGGAAGAGGAAACCCCGTAATACCTTTGATTCTTTTAACAGTGTGATAACATTTGTGTTGGGGACTTTATTTTCGACTTATAAAACAACAATTATAACAACATCGCGTAGTAAATCACCCCATTATATATTTATTCCTTAACTTTGATAATACAGGTAGACCTCGCTTAACACGTACCTTTCATAACATGGCCTCGTTCTACACAGTATTGAAGCAAAAATATAATAAAAAATAGCGCGTTATGTTTCCCTGATTTATACACACATATATGTACATACGTATACAATAGTAGTATAGTATATAGTCTGTATGAATTGTTAACAAATTTTAGGCTACTTTTGAAAATAAATAAATAAATATAAATTGCAACAAATTTAGAATGCAAAACAGCCAAATTCGTATTTCCAAAAAGCACTGAAACTATCGTTTTTCGACTCAAAAGCACTGATGAGAAAAAAAGAGCAAATGTTGAAAGATGCCCAATGTTCCGTGTAAGATACTAGAAAAATTATTGCAATTAATTGTAATTAGATTAGATCATGTAATAGCCAAACAATTATTTTTTTAACCCAACATTCCAGTTAGTTGTTAAGTGAAATATAGCGTCGTATAACACTGCTGTTATTAAAAAGAACTTAAATTTGTTCAGCAAAAATTAGTCTTTAGTCTTTTAAATTAAAAAAAGCACTAAAAACGCACCAAACACCAAACTCAATATTTTTCGTGTTTTGATTTTCAAACATCACTAAATTTAGTGCGAAACACACTAAGTTGGCAACTGTGTTGCAATTTTTTATACGTAGAATAAGTTCGGGTAATGTAATATGGTCGGGTAATGTGATATAGTGGCTTATTTCACAAATGCGTTGTGCTTGTTCAAAATCCTTTTTAACCTTTTTAAAACATAATTTCAACGAAAAAACTCCTGCTGCATGATTGTGGATGTGTTTGCTTAAATAGTTTACAGTCAGTGTGATGAAGTGCTTTTTGCGCAAGTTTTTCGTTATAAAGTTTGAAAGCCCAGAAAGTACAAAAAAAAATATTAGAAAGTTCGAAGTCAATCAAAAGTATCTATCGATTATGAGTTTGCGAGGTACGCTCTTCTTAACAAAACTATTATTGTTTTTTTTTTAATATCTTTTTCGCAAAAAGTAAATTTTGGGTAATGTGATATACCAAAGTTCGGGTAATGTGATATTGTACATCACAATACCCGAACTTATTACAGCAGTACTATTTGTATACAGTAATGTATATATTCTTTATTTTATAATATTTGAAGTGGAATAATCGCGAAAATCTGTTATGGTTAAGTTTCAGATAAAAAATCCATGAAATCATTGTTGTCGATACAAATTTTTAGCTCAGATTGTAGTTTACCAAAAAAATTAGAAACACGTCTCCAATTATCTTTCATTTGGAGTATTTTCACCAAGTGTGAAACTAATAGGTCTGTTAAATAACTTTTTTCGGATATGAAATCACTTATTTTATATCACATTACCCGCTACTTTTATCAGACGCCAATATTTGTATATTTTGATTTATAAATAAAAAACTCGTCAACAGTTTATCTCAAAGAGTTAATAATCCTAGATATACTAAATAATGCATTAGTGAGCAGTTTGAGACCAAAAAAAGTGTATTTTAAGGCAAAGCCTGTCGCGAATCGCCGTAAAACAAACAGGTATATCACATTAGCCGAACCATGGCTCAACTATAAGGTTGTAGCAAGCCACCAGCTGATCGTTTATCGCTTTTGTCAAAAACGTCGGTGTGCTATGTTGCCGCATCGGTTGAAATACCTGACTGAAAACAACTGACCTGAGCACTTTTCCCGTTTTTTCACTCAAATACAGCACCGTCTGGCAACAATCACTTTTGTCTGTTTTCAGTTTCTCCCTCTTTCGTCGGAAAATATCAGCTGATTTTGACAGTAGCGATAAACAATCCTACCAACAAAATACATGTGGTTTTTGGTATTGCGGGCATGGTATTACTTTATTATTGTGCCATGAGCCGAACTTACTCTATATTTCAAACAAGTATACATATATGTACTTACAGGTAGACCTCATTTAACAAGGTTTCGCTTAACACACCATTTTCAGGAACATAATCCCTATTTTAAGTGATTTATACCTGCAATGTCGCGGTGCACATTCCCCGGCAATAATAATAATAATACCTGTATTTTAAATTAATTACTTTATTTACTTATTTATTAAGGTAAAACCTGAAAATCGTAATAATAGGTATGTTCAATATCAAAAGGTTCATAAAAATTGTTGCAAATTTTTCAGGCAAAGAATTCTCGAACTCAAAAAACTTGCAAGAGAGAACAGAAACGACAGAATAAAAACGTCAGAGAGAAAATCGCAGCTGCAAGATTCTGTTGGTAAAATTTTTACTTGCAAAAAAGTTTGGGTTTCGAAATTTCGTTGCGATTTTTCATATAAAATATAAACGGGAAAAGTAACAATGTCGAGGGTGCAAGGTGCAGGTGCCTGACTAAATGTTTTACAATAACAATTGAACGACGAACAATCGAGGAGAAACATTGAAGTACGATTGTTAATGCTTCCATTTTCACAATTGTATGATTTTCATAATAATCGAATAAATTAGCTGTCAAATAAAGCAGTTGATGCCTTCTTGAAAATTAATGCCGATCTTCTGTTCATTTATTTATTTTTCTCTATCCTTCTCTTTGTGAAAACAATTCTCTTAAATTCTTTCTTACGCTCTTCTGCGAGTTCTTACTAGGAAAGTTCGTGAACAAACCTAATGTGATAAACAAACTTCTTAATTCACAATAAATCTTTAGGATTTGTGTTTGCTAATGAAACTTCAAGAAGAGGAAGATGTGATCAAACGTTTATTGTGAATGACTGGCACAAAAAATGTAACATAGTTAAGAAAGAAGAGGAAAACGTCGACCCTTTTTCTTGAATTAAATTTGTGCTTTACTGAATAAATGTATATTGCTGGAGGCTTTCTATAAAACATACAGTCAGGATAAGTTTTTATAAATTCGTGTGAGCGCACCAAAGATACGACATATATGATGCAAATATGTTTGTCAGCAGAGGGAGGGGCAGTAAATGTGCATACTAAAACAACGAAAAAATAAACAAGAAACCGATACAACATGTCCAACGATGTGCACCTCGCACGAGTAAGCAAGATCAAGCGCAGTGCGGATATGGCAAAGGGGTTAGCGGCTGACACGAAAAACGGACGTCGCTGTGTGCTAAGAAACACGGAAGGGCAACTAAAGACTGGTGACTTGGACACCTTTGGTTGCCAAACTGCGCGCGGTGGCGGCTTCGGAGTTATTGAAATGGAGTCGCCGGATCACACGCAGCGTGACAACAACGAAAGTGACAACAATATCAGCTCGTGCTCGACACTGGACATTGGAAAGGTAGGTGCGGGCGGGCGGAAGGAAAGTGTGTTTACAGGGGGTCAGTGCGCAAGTGCTGAGGTTAGCATTAAGAGGCGGAGCGCAGGCAACACAGCTGAGGACAAAAATTCAAGTGACGTACGAGGACCCAACGCAACAACAGTGCACTTCGAACAATCGCAAAAATTGTGTGAGTGGTGCGAAAAAAAAGAATGACGACCTGCAATGATTACAAAACGACACTCCAAATATGAACATGGATCACCTAGAGCCGCTAACGCCAAGTCTCAGTTGCATGTGCTGCAGTGAGCAGAAGAAACACGGGCGGCCTCAGTACACTCAAGAAGGGCATGAGCATATCCAACGAACTGGATGGGAGTTTGCATTGATAGCGCAGCCTCTTTCGCTACAACCGATAAAAGTGCAGTCGCTGGTGCGTTGCAACTGTAGTGAGCGCTACTAATAAATGTTTGTGTTCTTGCAGGTGGAAAACTTGTCGCTGCATCAGTTGGAGGCACAGGTGCGCGACCTGACGCAGCGCCTGCAGCACGCCGAGAAACAACGCGTCGAGCTACAGGGTCAACTGGAGGAAAGCAATGGTGAAAAGGAACTGTGTTTGCGACGGCTGGAGGTAGTTAGCGCTGCACACGAGTGTCGGATCACGGAAATGCACTGCGTGATTGCGGAGCTTAGCAAAAAGCTACGTGCTAAACAGGAAACCACAATTTTGGAAGAGCAGGAACCCGAGGGCAGTGGTAGGCTTTAATAAAGTATAGTTTGACTTGAGATTTTCCACTTTACTGATGACCCACACCGACTTAAAGTTGTTTGAACTGTTAACCGCAATAATATAAATGAATAATATGGCATGTACATATTTCATTCATTTACAGAGCTGAGCTTTCAAGAAGAGGGTTCAATCTACAATTCAGAGCTGAACTTGACCAACCCCGATGCTGAGTGCCAGACCGATCCGCTGGAGTCGGGAGCAGACCATTCAATCAGTGAAGGCTGTGACAACGGCATTGAAAACCAAGGCATCGATGTAGGACGTGACCACAGACTAAACGACACCGTATTCAAGGGACAAGTGGAGGTGAGTCTGAAATGCTGCTCCTGTCGGAGTATTAACCGATGAATTGGCCGCTTCCACAGGCACTGCAGGAGGAAGTGCTGCATTTGAAAGCGCAGATCGCGTTGCTGCAGTCAGAAATCGCCAACTCGTTGCATCTAAACGCAGATGCAAATGCGGACGCGGCGGTGGAGGAGCAACAGAAGGTGGCCTACTTTGGCGAAGACGTGGAGGTTAACGAAAGCAATTACACAGTGGGGCCTACGCTGCAATGCGACCGGAAGACTGAACGCGTGTACTCCAGTGACGCGGAGTTGGCGTTGCCCTCGGGTGAGCGCATTTGCAGTTCACGAATTAGAAAGCACATACGATAACTCTTCCGGTTTGCGTTCCAGAATGCTTGAGTCCCCAAAAAGCGGTACCAGTGGCAAAAATGGCCGAGCGCGTGAGGTTACGCTGCGGCAGCAGGGCAGAGCAGAGGCAGGACTATGCCGTTACAGCGTCGGACTTGCTAAACGTCGAGGTATGCATTTGGCGAAGGCGTCTGGCACAGAGCGGCTTTTACTTAGTTGAACTTCTTTGTAGATGCGAAATGCGGACATTGTAGAGCATTTGGTGGCAGATTTGAAACAGCACGACGGTAGTATGATGGATAGTTTCACGGAACCCGCACAGCTGGACACTGAACTTCAGCGGCTGCAACGGAAAGTGGATCAACTGAAAGTGCGCAACACGGTGCTTTCGCTGACGCTGGACGAGTGCAAGGAGCATTGTGAGCACCTATACCTGCTCTGTGGCAAGTACGAGTCAAATGCTATAGCACTGCAATCGGCTGTGAATTGCAGCGACCGCGCGATTGAGGCGTACGATGTAATGCTGGCGTTACTGGAGAGCAGGTATGGACTAACTGGACCTGGCTGTCCGCAAGTGTCTGGTTCACAATGCCTAATTGTTTCCAGGTTGGCTTTGATGACCAACAAAACAGCGGCAGCCGAGGAAAGCCGTAAGTCGGTCGAGTCTGTGGCGCGTCACTTGCTGGACCGGCTGGAGAGTGAAAAGGATACTTGTGAGAATAGTTTGGGACCCTGGCAAGCGACGTAAGCACCAAGGTTGGATAGACAACACGTAACATTAACGCTTTTACCGAAATTCACAGCTTCAGTATACCGGACAAAGTGAGTACGCCGTGGACCACCGAGGATGACAGCCGGCTGCGCTACCACGTCTCAAAGCTGAAGGGACGTCGTTCGACGGTGCAGAATACCATAGTGAACCTAGAATCGCCGTTCAGCGACCGACACGCAAAGTCGCGGCTAACCGCGGAGAACGGTAAGGAATCGGTGAAGCAGGAACAGTGCGCACAAATGGATCTAGAAATGGCAGTACTGATGCAGGAACTGCTAAACCTGCGCGAGGAAAATATTGCACTGAAATCAAAGCTGGATGCAGCAGAATCAGAGCGACGTCACGCCGTTGACCGCACAGTCATGCTACAGGAGACCATGCAGCAACTGCAGCTGCAGCTGCAACTGAGCACTGATGCGAACGTGCTCTTTCATAAGGAGCACGCCATGGAAAACCGCGTGTCATACTCGGAGGCTGAACATGTCGCGCTCACCGAACAGCAGCTGGTCGAGGCGCTGACGCGCGAGTCGGAGCTCAAAGGTCGCATCCAAACATTGATCGCCTCAGTGGCCGCATCCCAGCGAACCGCCGACGACAGGCACGTACAGCTACAGAGCAACGTGAAGGAATTGCAAAAGTCAAATCTGTAAGTCGGTCAGTTGATGCGAGAGTTCCGCTTTTTCATTGCGTTTCGCTGTGTGTCTTTATTTTGCACATTTGCAGAAGTCTGGCTCAATTGTTGGAGCAGAGCAAACGCAGATACCAGACGCGCGTCCGGAAACTGGAGCAGAAAATCATGGAGCTGACACTGCTTCTAGAGCAGACGCAGCGCACAGCGCATCTACGAGCGGGCAGCGCCACTGGTGGCAACGAGCAGTTTCTGCGGCCGCTGCACAAAAATGGAGCTGTGGCGCATCAGCAGCAAGAAAACGTTCCTGAGACCACACTCTAGGTTGGCGAAGTGGTGACGTGGACGGTGTTGCAGCAGCTTTGGCGTGAGCGTAACGAATGTGTGCTTTCCGCAGACGGTTACTTGGCCAAGTGACTGTCACTTGTGTTTTGCTTTCGCAGTAACCGTTTCGCCTCCGCTGGTCCCAGCAGCAGCTACAATGCATGTGTGGCGTGGACGTTGAGCCGCTCTTGAGCTACTGTGTGGCTTGCAGCCGAACGTCCGCGCACAAATACCATATCGGCTCATTGCTTCGCTTCGCCGTGCGCCTTTAGTGCCAGAATCTATCATTTACACGTATACCTACATATATTGTATTATTATGACATTTCACACTTCCTTGTGCCGCATATTTACGTGTAACCATAGTATATTCTATTCGAGTGTAATTACCTATTGCATAACTGCTTGTTAAAACTATTATTAATGTACAAATTGCGTAAAATACTTGCACTACAGCATCGCACTAGTGTAAAATTAAAAACGACGCCTAACATTCGCCCCTGTCCATACTTATTTCCATAGAAATTAAGCCGAATCGGACATTTTATCCCTTGTGGTGTAATTTTCGATTTGTTAGACTATAGACAAGAACAAGAAAATGTCTGAGTTAACTAGATCGAAAGAACAACTTTTCCTAAAGTGTATAGTGGAAAGCATAGTGAAATTATTCAGTTGAATCAGATAGAATGACGGCCTCTATTTGGTATGACAGAAAGAGAGAAAGTTGAATGATTACTTACAAAATTCAACCTAAATAATATACAATACAGTACAATACTTTTAAACTTAGTGGGGTTTCAAAGAAAGTTTAAAAAACAAGAAAATTCTAGGAAATCTTTGCTGTACTGCGGCCAGCATTACATCTAACATGAAAATTTTTGTAGTATTCAGCGTAATAACTAATCGCAAAAAAATCGCAAAATCGGGTCCACTGTATACTGTGGTGGAAAGTAGTTTCGTAAAAATTATTATGATATTAAACTAGATTACAATTTGAAATGTGTGATCATCAATCATCGTCCACTGAAACCCATCAATAATAATGGAAATTTTCTGTTCTGCTAATACATTATACACAGTGACAACTCAAAAAAAACGAATCGAAACCTTCGAAACTACTTTTCTCCCAAGGTATATTAATATACCTTGCTTTTCTCCTATTTTGAAACTAAATGAAACAATTTAATTACACAACTAATAATCAATGATAGCTACGAGTATTTCCGCTGTTATTTACATTTTCAAAAATTTCAAAATTTTGTCTAATGAACCAAGAGGCGGGCATTTCGACTAAACTAATTTCACAAACAGGTGGCGTTAACCTACATATTTAACGCTACTGCTGGCAGCGACCTCTGTATCTTCGGTTGGATTGTACAACGAGTCTGCCATTTTGTGCTTCCGGCAAATTGCTGTCTTTTTCGGTCCCCTATTGTTTGGTGGAGGACGTTTCTGCTATTCCAGCAGGAATTTATGTATTTTTTCGCGCTAGATAGCCAAGAAAAATGGTAAGAATCGATTGTAAACAATAAAAGCAATGTGACCCGATCGGATTTAATTAAAATGGCGCCGTTGTTCGAAAGCATAGGCGATAAAAGTGCGTCGCGAAAAGCGGAGACTGTACACGTGTTTAATTTGATGACTACTCGCAGCAGTTTTTGATTATTATAATTTTGCCTTTGCAGAGTTTAGCCAACGTCAGACCACTGGTCTCTGTCTACTCTGACAAAAATGAGCAAGTGAAGGACAAGAACATTTGCCTGCCAGCAGTGTTCAAAGCGCCCATTCGTCCGGATGTTGTCAACGAGGTACATCAACTGATGCGCCGCAATAAGCGTCAGCCCTATGCAGTCAGCGAGCAAGCTGGTAAGCTACATACACATAATTTCAGCCAGATTGTTTCTCACATTAAACGTGTTCGTAGGTCACCAGACTTCTGCTGAGTCTTGGGGCACTGGTCGTGCTGTTGCCCGTATTCCGCGTGTTCGTGGTGGTGGCACCCACCGTTCTGGCCAGGGTGCATTTGGCAACATGTGTCGTGGTGGTCGGATGTTCGCCCCCACTAAGACCTTCCGCCGCTGGCATCGCAAGGTGAACGTAAACCAGCGCCGCTACGCCCTGGTATCGGCCATCGCCGCTTCTGGAGTGCCTGCCCTGGTTCAGTCAAAGGGCCATGTTATTGACGGTGTTTCCGAATTTCCTCTGGTCGTGTCCGATGACGTGCAAAAGCTTCAGAAGACTAAGCAAGCTGTTGTTTTCCTGAGACGCATGAAGGTCTGGGCCGATATCCAGAAGGTGAGTGATTATGAATATACAACCCAACGCACGGCAGTATACGGTGAGGAGCGCGCGAATTTAGTCCAGTTATTCGTGTGTGTGTCCTGGAAAGTCTACACTGCCAGATTGAACTTTTTCAGTAGGCGTTCCGCTGCTAGGCGTTTACTGCTCTTCAGTCGGGGTAACCGAAAAAAACAGTTTTCCGCAATATAGAGTTGATGATGAAACACTCAATAGAGAGCCTTAATCACTTTCGTATTTCTTGGCAGGTGTACAAGTCGCAGCGTTTCCGTGCTGGTCGTGGTACAATGCGCGACCGCCGCCGCATCGCCCGTCGTGGCCCGCTGATCGTGTACTTCAAGGATGAGGGTTTGCGTCGGGCCTTCCGCAACATCCCTGGCATCGAAACCATGAACGTGGACAAGATGAATTTGTTGAAGCTGGCGCCAGGCGGTCATGTTGGTCGTTTCGTGATTTGGACCGAGTCGGCCTTTGCCCGTCTCAATGAACTGTTCGGCTCATGGAAGAAGCCATCTACGCTGAAGAAGGGCTACAATCTGCCACAACCTAAGATGGCCAACACCGATCTGTCGCGTCTGTTGAAGTCTGAGGAGATCCGCAAAGTGCTCCGTGACCCACGCAAGAAGGTATTCCGACGCGTGCGCCGCCTCAATCCACTGTCGAACGTGCGCCAGCTTATCAAATTGAACCCGTACGCTGAGGTGTTGAGACGCCGCTCAGCTTTGGCCGCCGAGAAGAGAACCATTGACAAGGCGCTTACCATTGCCAAGAAGAAGAAGGTCGAGTTGGCGAAGTCACACTTTGCTGTCGTGGCCAGCAAGGCTGCAGCGAACCGTTCAAAGATACTGCAAAAAGTGTTGGCTGAGCGCAAGAAGAAGGTCGCCGCCAAGAAGGTAGCAGCCAAGAAGTAAAGTGAGGGAAAACTCCGCTATTATTTTTTCTTGAATGTAATAAAACAGCTACATTAATTCTTTTCACAATATATGGTAAAAAAAAGAATATTGTGATATTTATTCTACGATTCCAAAATGCACATAGCAAAGTACCCTTGGTGCAAGCATTGTTGTTTACTATAATGTTAACTGGGAGATATTTTTGCTGCTACGGAATTTAATTTTGATCAGTATTATTGAAATGGGAAATGTACGGGTATAAAAAATCAAAATGGACAACATTCGTTGTAAACAATGGAAATGATGCAGAACCTCATATTATTACAAAAATGTATGCTTAAAGACTTCCGGAATCGACACAATGGTTTGCATCGCTAGGCGTATCTCCTGCATGCTTGTTCGATAAAAATATCAGAAAATAGCTGAATAGTCGTGGGATGGGTTTTGTCCCCATTGGGAGCTAAAAAATACGTCAAAGCTATTTTGTGCAGGGATATGCTTAAAAATGTTTATGTTTAACCATCTGTCGAAATCTTTGAAGAAAAAAGTAATTATAATTTCCGTGATTCCAAGCTTGACGTTATTACTACTTTTTCTGCTTTGGAGGCAACCTGACAGAAAGTCGTGTTCTTATGTGTTTATTGTTGTTATAAGTTTATAATTAAGTCATGCTAATAAATTATAAGAGTTGTAATTCGTCAGTGTGCCGATTTTAACACGTTTTTATCAGTGTAATTGATTCGCCAATCGTCCAACAAATGTCGAAAATAGCTGAATAGTCGTGGGATGGGTTTTGGCCCCATCGGGAGCTAAAAATAGCTATTTTATGCAGGGATATGCTTAAAAATGTTTGTGTTTAGCCATCTGTCGAAATCTTTGAAAAAAGAAGTAATTATAATTTCCATGATTCCAAGCTTGACATTATTACTACTTTTTCTGCTTTGGAGGCAACCTGACAGAAAGTCGTGTTCTTATATGTTTATTGTTATTATAAGTTTATAATTAAGTCATGCTAATAAATTATAAGAGTTGTAATTCGTCAGTGTGCCGATTTTAACACGTTTTTATCAGTGTATTTGACTCGCCAATCATCCAACAAATGTCGAATGCGGCTCCATCTGGCCCACTCGAAAGCAATTTCCTACCAATTTTACTGCGAGAAACAGAAAAAGAACTGCCCTCCTTAGTGCCAAAACCCAATTCCGATGGAATTGGCAGTTACGAGCACCCGCTATCGCGCTCATGTGTTCCGTTCCTTATCAGTGCCGCTAGCTCAAAGGCCGCCAAATACTGCTCCCGCTGTCGCTTATGAGAGCGTTACGCGCTCTCGCCGCACATCGGCGTTGACGTTACGCTAATTGAGATTTAATTAAAAAACAAGCGGCGATCCACGACCGCCACATTCGTCGATGTTCCGTCGTTGTGGCTGGTTGAGTTGTTCGGCCCTAGTGTGCACATTAAATTTGTTTGGTGCTGTAGTGATTGCTGTCGCGACGCGAATAAATGACATCGCAGTCGAACTGAAATTGCAATTTAAACGAAAGAACAACGGAAAACGAAATACAAATCTGAGTAAAGTAGACTAAAGAAAAGCGGGTGCCATTGTGTCGCTTACAAAGAGCAACATCACCAGAAGCAATTTTCTTAATTAATGTGTAAGAATCTGCGTTCGGGAACGCTCCCCCAACAACATCACGTCTTCGTCGACAGTGACACTACCAGTAGCTGAGAGCAGCATCACCAGAGGCTGTAGAGGCGTGCTTCGCCAGTGCGCAGTACGCTGTCGACCACTCGATCGCCGGTTGCCATCAGCCGTTGGCCAATTCGCAATCATACGATATTTTCCAATCGCAGCATCCGATCACCAGCCAGCGCGCTTATAATGGCTGCAGCGCTTCAAGTTGTTGAATGAATTGAAATGTGATTAGCGCACCTACGTAAAGGAAAATATGCTAATCGGCAAACAGACTGCAGTTGATTAAGTAAAGTACCATGCGATTAATTATGACAGAGCACACGGCATTGCAAGCAGCGCGTCAGTAAGTCCCACAACCGTAAATTCCACATTCCGCAATTCGGCGAAGCTTTCCAAACCGAACACAAGTCGATTTATCGAAGACAACTGCGCCGACAGCGTCTCGCATCCACCGGCAATGCTGACGACGATGCTGAATTTTATGCAAAGTGCAGTGGAGATGTCTCTGCTAGGCTGCGTCGAGGTCGCCTCGGTGGCCCTCATCGTCTACTACATCTACGCCAAGACAAGGTAACTCATGTTATTTAACGATTGCCAAGTTCAATACCAACTTTCGGTTCGTGGTGAGGTGCTTTTCGACTCGGCCGATATTACTGCCGCACTCTGTGTGTGTGCACTCGTCTACCTCTGCCTCTGCTACAGCGTTCATGTCTTCGCATTTTTTATTGCGGTATTTTTAGTTATGCAAATGCAGCGAATTCTCGATTAAGTAAACCACGACAATTGTATGCTGTTTCTGTTTCTGTCCGCTCCCTTTTCTCTCCTCTGCTAGCCGATCCTTCGCTTCGCTGCGTTGCTCTTCTGCGTCGCTTTAATTCCTCAATTTAATTACCCGTTGATTCCGATTTTGGACGTTTTTGATTTTTGAATTGCGGCGATGGCGGTTACAAAATAACAACAACAAATTTGCCAAACATGCTTAAAAAACAAAATCAATCACCAATCTGCTGCGTTCATAACTGTTCAGCCATTGAAGTGTCGGAAGAATACAATTTAAAAGATCGATTCATGGCTAATAATTGCAAGCATATCGCTGTTCAACTATCGGGTGATTTTTTAAGAGCCTTCGGATTTGATTACAAAAAAAAACAGAATTTAGGGAAATGTGTGAAATCTTTATTTGAGTCGATAGAACGATCATGTTTAAAGATGATTTCATGTAAATGTTGACCGCGGCTGCGCCTCAAATGGTTCATACACTGGGTCCAATTTTGGCATACTCTCTTCAACATATCGGCCGGTATCTCACGAATAAATTCTTCAATATTGGCTTCCAGTGCGTCAACCGTTGCGGGCTTGTCTCTATAGACATGAGCCTTAACATAGCCCCACAAAAAATAGTCTAAAGACGTTAAATCGCACGATCTAGGCGGCCAATTGACCGGCCCCAAACGTGAAATAAACTGTTCACCGAACTCGCCTCTCAATTGGGCCATTGTTTCGCGTGCTGTGTGGCATGTGGCACCGTCTTGCGAAACCACATGTCAGCGTGTTGGTGGTTTAATGTCCAATAATGTAAATTTGGTGCGAAATTTAGTCACAAGATTCCGAATAGCCGCCTCGAAAGGTCGCCCAAACTGACCATAAAATAGAAGAAGTGCACGATGCACTTTCTTAACCGAGCATGAATTTTGATAATAAAATTCAAGAATCTGCAAGCGTTGTTCGTTTGTAAGTCGATTCATGGTTAATATATATCGATTCATGGTTAATATAGACCAAAACTAAACATGTTTGACAACAACATGTTACACGAAAACAGCTGAGCTGCCAAAAACAGTGTCGCCAAAAAGAAAGTTGCTAAAAAATCACCCTTTCTTATAGTTGTTACAAATGACGTCAATTTCAAGTTTAAAGGCGCAAATTTGGAAACATCGTCGCCCTTGTATAATGCAGAAGGCATGGAGGCTTCACGTTCCCTGTGATTTAACCATACTTGTATGTATACAGTGGCGCACACAGGATTTCATTTTGGGTTGGGTTAGCACAGAAATACAGATATTTGGGCGGTTTTGATCCCCAAAGCCCACTTGCGCACGCCACTGTATGTATTCAGTAATTGGTTATTAAAATTACATGTAAATAAGTACGAACTGGCATACATGTACTTGCACATATGCTCGTGTTCCGTTTCCAATCAGCCACTCCAAGCACATTTAACGCATCCACGATAGGGATATTCACATCGGAGGCATGTATACTTCTCTTCGTCGTCGCCCTGCGACTGCTGCTTCAATCAACATTTTCGTCGCAAGACTTTGCGGCTAATAGTTCATAATTCAGTCTTTTTATGAATGATTGCCCCAATCTTTCCAAGCTGAACACCAATTCCTTATATGTGTAACTATCAATGTTGGGACATATTTTTCAATACATATTTGAATGTATGAAAATTTTGAATGTAACTTAGTTTTATTGCATATTACTGGCTTCTTAAGGTAATATCGTTGTATTACATATTACTTGAAAACCAAAGTAACATATTACAAACAAATTATTACTTCCAAAAATGTTGGTATTAATATTACTGGATAGGTATTACCTAAAAAGTAATATGTAATATATTACTTATGAAAATGCCGAATTTGCGCACAGCTTTATCTGCGTTGATGTAGTGCATATATTTAATTCTTACTGAATACCTAATTTTTAAGTTGCCTACACTTTTATTTACTACTTACAAGCTCTTGTGATATTTAATCATTCATAAGAATTTAACAAAAAAAATATTCCCCTTAACGATTTTATCACCCCTTGCACGTTTTATTCTCGGAAAAGACTTATGTTGACTAAAAAGAAAATTGCCTGTAAACCACCCCACCGACCGCATTAGGGATAATCAGTCAGACAAAATGTTGCATATAGGTAAGGACAAATATTTAAAAACCGTGAATCTCAAATTGTTTTAACTAAAATTAATGAGTTTGACAATATTTCTAAATGATTCATTAATAAACATAATAAAAACAAAAAGTAATAATATTACTGATGGTTATTACTTGCGGGGAAGGTAATAAGTTAAATTACTTTTTTCGCCAAAAGTAATAAGTAGTAACACGTAGTTACTTATATTACTTACTTACTTAGTTAGTTATATTACGTAATATGTATATTACTCTCATCACTGGTTGCTATTACTGATTTTTCATGCATAGCTACGAATTTCTTACTCAGCAAAATTCAAAAATTACTTAAAAAAAGGTTTCCAAAAAATGAAATAATTTATGGATTTTTTGAAAAAATTCTAGTGCGGCGAATGGGTCATGGTTATGAATAACCAAAGAGCAACTTTACTGTGAAATAACAATGTATATTTATAAAATCTAGACTGTCAATGATAACTGATTTAAGGTATTTTTCGAGTTACTACATGGACCCACATCGCTAGTCGACTTTTGGTAATTTGTTGATGTATTAATTTTTGCGTGTGTTATACATGAATATTAAACAGGACTTCGATTTAAAAATTAGCTTTCATTTTAAGTTTACAATTCTTTTTAGTTTGTAGTTTCATAAATACCCAGCGAAATGTTTATTCTTTGTAATTTCTGCATGCATAGATCTACATATATGCTATTTACGGCGAGCTTATTTTTTTAAATCTAAAACGTAATATACATTGGAAAATGGTTCTTTCTTCTAACTAAAGCATTTATCAGTGCGTGTCGAGAATTAGGCAATATGAGTGAAGTTGTTATTTAACGATGCTCTCGGTGTTCGATTTGAAGGAATTAACTCCATAGAAATATGAATGATTCCGAAATTCAGGGCGCCCGGTCTTGAAATAGGAAATATTAGGGAATGTCTTAATATTTTCCAGGTGGAAATATACGCAATTGAAAGGTGCGCTCACTTCAATCTGGTGAGGAAATACCGGAACCGGTGATTGCCAAGTGGCAATCAAGGCATTAAGATCCTACCAGGTATTCTCAAAACTGGTGTCGGAATTCCTTGAGAAGCTGGACGAACTTGGCCCCTACAATCAGGTATGGGTCCTCTGCGTTCCGGTTCACGCCGGAATTGATTGGAATGAGCAGGCCGACAAGCTTGCAAAAGGGGAGCATCTACCCCCTTCGTCGGCCCAGAACCCTTCTGTGGTCTAGGCAAAGGAGCCCTATCCAACCAGGCCTTGAACATTCCCAGATGGTTATTGGATCTTAGAACAAGAAAAGGTTCGAGGAATGTATGAGTCTCTCAAAGAATAATCTAAGGATTATCACAGGTTTATTGACAGGGCATTGTAAACTGAACTATCATCTAACCAAACTAGGTATCAGGGGAAACGAACTCTGTAGGTTCTGTTTGCAGGACAATGAAACTGCAATACACATACTAGGCATATGCCCTGCGCTAATGCACAAACGGAAAAAGCACCTGGGTGATATTATTATCCCACGTTCGGACTGGGTTTCCAGAGGCTTAGGAAATATACTAAGATTCCTCTTGAATACTGGACTCACCGACGAACTGTGAAGTCCAAGAAGGGGCACAATAGATCTCTTAGGTCGCAGTAATAATAATAATAATATTTTCCCCATAATTGTATTGTTAATGGTTGAATTTATACCAGGGACCGTACTGGTTATGGTTTCTATCAAAATAATCAGATTTTAACTGTTATCTTTTAACTTTTATTTTTACCGACAAAAATAAAAGTTATTTTGTGCCTCTTATCATTTCAGGCAAATATAACTGTTACTTTTCACTTTTATTTTATCGGTCAAAAATAACAGTTATTTTGTTACTTTTCTTTTTTCAGTCAAATATATCAGGCAATTTGAATTTTTTTTAAGGCCGTTTGACTGATTTAAAAACTATTGATGCAATTATAGCTCAGAATGTGCGGTCTGCTGAGACGAAAGAAAGGTATCAACCGCAATTTTTTCGTTATGCCTTTTTGATTTGAAACTTTTTAAATAACACTTATTTTCGGTCCCTGCTTTATACCTTAAATATTTAAATATGCCGGTATTTCGATATATAGAATACCTTTATTAGGGCGAAGGAAGACTTTGCAAGAAGATTTGGTGGATATTAGGTTTTAACATCAAATACAAAATAATATGAGTAGCTAAATACATAAACAAAAACTTATATTCACATATGTTGCTCAAAGATTCCACTTCCTATATAAAACCCAACGTTTCAACAAGACTCCGAAACCAACATAGAACTCGTATATGAATGTATTCCCTGAGTGACAGTCGAAGGGAAATGTTAATACTTGTAGAAGCGTTTTGGCAACAGATTGTTGCTTTAACCCTTATTCTCATACCCGGGTACCCGGGTGCCCACTGCGATGTATTTTCGTGAAAAAAACTGACAAATAATGAAAATTTTTTTTTTACCTTCCGGATCCTCGTTATTTAGGTGAAAAGCGAACAAATCATATATTTAAAAAATTTTGTTTTCTATATTGAAAACTTAAAAATTTCATGAAATGGGTACCCGGGTACCCCGGGTGCCAAACGACGTTAGTAAGTTTGGGTATGAGAATAAGGGTTAAAAAACCAATCGTTGTGAATTCTTTTACAAACCGCAGAATTTAACTTTGAAATTGTCTTATCGGAAATAAGTAATAAATTCACAATTCGGAAAGAGAAAATTACTTTGATAAATATAATTAGTGTGTTGTTAATGAGATGGATTAATAAAACCGTATAAATAGCTTCCCCTAACGCAGCAACAATTGAATATTTATCAATTAAGTGCGAGTACAAAGCTCAAGAGATTAATGCAGATCGATTAACAAACACCGATTAGTAATTCAATAAAAAACAAATAAAACACCTAACAACTGTAACATCTGAAAATATAGACCGGCAATAAACAAACAAAATTTGGCATATACCGTTAACTGTTACTAATATATGTACGTACATGCATATGCATTTGTATTCATATACATATGTATATAGTATGTATATGTGTGGTGTATAGATATTCACAATCTATTCCGGTTCAATAGTTTGTGTTTATTAGATGCAATTAAATAATTATACGCATACAAAGACTTTTATTTTAGTAAATAAGGCCTGCGATATTACATCGAACATAATTATTTAATGACAGTTTTATAACGTTAAATAGGTTAAGCAGCTGTTTGCAGTTTGACTCATAACGTGGATGTGCGCCTGAAACGAGTTACGTATTTTAACAGCTTTCGACGAAAAATGAGGCATAATCATAATCGAAGTTTGGGGATATTTGACAATAGAGATATATTTATATAACTTAAATCTCCACATCAGAATTGAACTGAAACAACCAGTAACTTTTAGAAATTGTTTCCCAACGCCCGTACATTTTCACGCATTTTCTCGGTGATCATGCACCTACCCATGAACATTGTGCTCCTGTTATCCACAATAAATAATTTGCTAATATTCAGTTGCATCCTGTTGCTTTTGTGTTTTTGCAGGGCGCTTGAAATAATCGCAAGCCTGTTTCCCAATCTTAAATTGAGTATCAATTATCGGTCGTCACTGGTTGCATTCAACAATATGGGCAATGAACTTCTAACAACGCTCCGCAGAAATGGCAACGACACTAATTCGGTAAGTGATGAATGTTCTGTGTTGGTGATTATTTTGAAAAGTTTCGTTATCTCCTGATTTCATTTCACTTATTTACGAATATAACTGCTCAAGGGGCCACGCATGTACATATGTATGTATGTTTGTATATGTTTTGCCTTTTGTTGAGCGCATACTTATACCAGGTTACTTGATTCTATTGTTGTTATTGAGTGTGAGTGTTTCTTGTAAGCTGGGGTTGGTGCTTAAATCACAGCGGGTTCAATTAAAATATGCAATTGGAAAACATAACGAACACAAGTTCATTTACATATGCCAATGTAAATATAGACTCAGCATCGAATACATAGGCATATGTGTGCCTATACGCACTACTTACGAGCGTGAAACGTGAACGTGAAACGCATAGAAAAAAGAAGCGGAACGGCTTAAAGAATAAAGTTTGAATGTTATCACTCGAGTTTACTTTTGCTTAGTATAAAGGTCATTCCGAGACATTGCTAATCCGAACACGCATGCCAAAATACGGCGGGGTATTAATGTGGGTTAAATGGGAAATGGCGATTGAGGACGTTCAGCATACAAGCATCGTTTGGACAAGTCGATGGTAGATGTATGATAGCGGTTATGGCAGTGAGTTTAGTAGTATTAAATTTGCTCTGCTTTCAATTGGCTCGGAAACCCGGAAATCGTTTTTGAAAGAAACAACAATTATTGTATGAGATCGGAGAATTATGGTAAATGATAAATGTTCCATACAAGAGACTTTGAGAAGTAGTAGCGGAAGCTACTTGAATTTCCCCCTGGACAAATGGTGTTGGCAACACTGTAATCGACCGCGCCGCATCAGTTGTTTGCGTCTGTGAATTGCATTCAGCTTGCTCGCGGTTGTAATTTGCGAATAGCGTGTAGCGGCTTCAAATTTCTTTGCGACTGATTTGACGTGCAGGAGGCAGCCGACCAGGCAGCTAGGCGTTAGCCTCTTATTTCTTTGATATTTCGGTTGTGTACTTTGGACGGTTGGTAGCGAGGCAGTGTGTTAGAATGGGCGAGGAGGCGTTTCGAGTGCGTGGTTGGTTCGAGGTACGTGTGTCCGTGGCGGCGCCAGCGACGGCATAAGTTAGCCAAAATCTGAAAGAAATCTGATTACGTCACGAGAGCAAGTGGAATTAGGAATATATGTATTTTATGTTGATGTTCCCATTGCAGGAAACGAAGGTGCAGAGTGTTCTTACCCACGCGCAGGGTACGCACAACATGCTGGAGATGACACCGCACGCTGGCCGGAAGCCCTACAATTCGCTGTTGGATTGGGGCGTCTACTTTCCGTTTGTCGCGCAGTCGTTGCGCATTAAACGCTTCGAATATCCACAGGTGGGTTGCGAAGCAAATGCTAATCAATTTGGGGTTAAATATGAGTTGTTGTTCAATGTAGGTTTCAGGTCTCGTGCAACAAGATCCGACATTGCAGCGTGCCATCAAGCAAGCTGCTGAGCAGATTCTGCGCGAGCAAAGGGTAAACGGTACTGCAGGCGGTAATGCCAATGACGTAGATGAAGAGTCTAACCGATACCATGAGATTCTATGCGGACAGGAGAGGCGTGCTACAAGCATTTTAATGAATATGCGCTCGACGCTTAACAACTTCCTGCTGATGTTGACATCGTGGCTGCTATACAAGTTGCTGCCCTGTTTTCTCTCCGGCGTAGTAACGCACACGCGGCAAATCGACATGCTAAAGAAGGCGACAGAACGTGCGCCCGGAATCCCGCTAATTTTTCTGCCGCTGCATCGCAGCCATCTCGACTACATTATGGTAACGTTCATTTTGACCAACAATGACATACGCAGCCCGTTGGTTGCGGCCGGTGACAACTTGCAAATACCCATTTTCGGGAGCCTGTTACGTGGGCTGGGTGCATTTTTTATAAAACGTAAGATTGACCCGACAGCTGGTCGAAAGGACATACTGTACCGGGCCGTCTTGCAGCAGTACTTGCAACATGCACTCAAGCTATCGCACAACGTGGAATTCTTTATAGAGGGCGGCCGTACCCGCACGGGCAAGCCGTGTATGCCGAAGGGCGGAATCTTATCTGTTATTGTGAGCGCCTTCATGGACCGCAGCATTCCAGACGCGCTTCTTGTACCGGTTTCCGTCAACTATGAACGTTTGGTTGACGGTAACTTTGTGCGTGAGCAAAAAGGCGAGAAGAAGGTGCCGGAGTCATTTAAGAAGGCTATGTCGGGCATATGGAAGGTGCGTTTTTATAAATTATTTTTATTTTTGCAACTGTCAGCCAAGCATCGTCACTTACAGGCATTGAATTCCAAGTACGGACTCATGCGCATTGACTTCAACGAACCTTATTCGATAAAGGAATTAGTACAGTCATACAACAAGATTGCTAAAGGCGATGGAAACGCAAAAGTGTACAAACCTGCCGAAAGGTATACATATTATTATTACTTTTGGAGCTGTAACTAACAACAGCACCCATTTTAGGAGCCTACAGCACAATCAGTCTACATCGTCATTATACGGCACTGACGTGGTCTGCGAGGAGCATCGCACACTGATCGATAGCATTTCACGACAGGTGGTTTTCGACTGTGCTGCCGCAACGTCGGTGATGTCAACAAATGCGCTAGCCTTTCTGATGTTGACACGTTTTCGCAATGGTTGCGCGGTTCCGGAAATCGCGCGAGCCTTAGATGAGCTGCGTGACATGCTGAAAGGTCGCAAAGACATGGCATTTGCTGGCGAGTCTTCGCATATAATCAATTACGCCTGTGATCTACTGGGGGAAGGTAATTTTCCGATTACTTGTGGTCCATATTGACGCACATATTTACTTCAATTATTTTAAACATCGATTCGGGTATCTTCATGCAGGACTGATGACGCGCACGCAGGACGTGGAGCGTGAACAGACCTTCCTGCGGCCAGTGCAAACCTATGAAAGTCTGATCGAGTTAGCGTACTATTCAAATATGCTAACACCACACTTTGCTCTACAATCTATACTGCTGACAACGTTTCACACGTTGCTGCCTAAATCGGCGCCGAAAGCGATGAATGGTGAATGTGTTTTGGTGAGTAACCATTGTAAGACCTATTCTCTGAAGCACTAATTACTTATTTTTTTGTATCAGAACGGCGCTGATTTGCCTGGAGTGTCGCGCAAAAAACTCATCACGACAACACTCGACAACTGTGATGTCTACCGATACGAGTTCATATTAAATAAACCAACTCAAGTGCTGGTAAACCTGCTGGAAATTACACTCGATGAACTGGTAGTACGCGGACTAGTGAAATTGGGCCAGGTTAGCGCTTTTATTTTCTATTCGACTATTGAAGATTGCACTGAAGATTTCCAATAACTCTGCAGGTAACTCAGGAGCCAGAGAGCACATACGAGAGTCGGAAGATAGCACGCAACATTGCTGCTTACCTAGACGATACTGATGATTCTGACTATGCAGATTATGGCTATAACGCCGGTGGTGATGAAAACCGCGACTGTGATATCTATCCCGATAACGATCTGGTGGAAAAACCTGATTTGTTTTTGGCCGAGGATACGCTCACCGAACAAAAAGCACTGTGCGAAGTACTGGCGCCGTTCAGTCACTCTTACTTGGCAGTAGTCCAATCCCTAAATATTCTTTACAAAAACTCAATGCTGGAAACGGAGTTCATCAAGTTTGTCGTCGCCGATATAACGAGCAAGGTGAATAATGGCTCATGTCCTTATGGTAAGTGTATTCGTGAACAATATGATGTGAATGTGCATCTGAGTCTTACTCTATTAAAATAAACTGATGCACACGCAGCGCATTGCATTATTTCACTGAATGAACATAACATTTATAATTTTAGCTGAAAGTATTTCAACGGACTCAGTTCGAAATTGCTTGAAATTGCTCGAAAAATGGTCCGTGCTGGAAGTTTGCAACGACCACGGTTTGCGCCTTTTGGCACTTGAGACTCTCTACGAAACATCAAAAGACTCGTTAAAAGCGATTGTTCAAAGGATAGCTTCCATAGTGCCGCATTACAAAGATAGCTACCTCAATGTTTGAGACAGGATGATTCCTCGGTG
Organism: Melieria picta; assembly: GCA_964056695.1. Lineage (NCBI taxonomy): Eukaryota > Metazoa > Arthropoda > Insecta > Diptera > Ulidiidae > Melieria > Melieria picta. Next base: position 101,114,255 of record OZ057398.1, on the reverse strand, counting down.
AGCCCTTTTATATGTCATGCAACGTGCTTATCCCGAAGGGATAGGTGGTTGGCGTATATAGTCAAATGTCAACAAAGGAGCTCACTAAAACAAGACGACCAAAAATACGAAAAATCATCCACACAATGAATTTATTGACTGAATAGCCTAGCTTACTAAAAAGTAACAAAGCCAAAAAAAAAAAAATAAGATCTATATATATGTACAATATGAATAAGCAAGAAAGTAACAAACGGTAGTGAGTTACATATCTAGACATGGAAATGTTTAACTCAGTTTTTACAACACTACCTTAAAGAGCCAAGTGAAATACTTTGTAAAGAGTATATGTAATAAACTATGAAATTTTTGTAAGAAATTGGTGTAATGGATATAGAAGTTCAGAATAGGCCAACTGTATAAGATCTAAAGGAGAGCATATCTTTGCCGCACACTACAATCCTGCCATTAAAATATTCAGACAGCTGAGTGTGTTGAAGTGAAGATCTAACTGAAATTAAAAACTATATCGCAAGTGGTTTTTCTAACCATATATGTATGGTTTTACAGAAACAAACAAAATTTGATCTAAAAAAAAGTTTTTAATGAGTTTTGAGCATCTTCTTCTTGGCGCACGTAGTGATTGAAATAATAGCATCAATAAGTTAATTTGCATCTAAATTTTTATTAAACAGACGACATACAAAACAAAATAAATTTTATTCTCATAAATACATACATATGTTTCACCAGTACAATATAGAAAAACAATCGAAATATACATGCCACAAGACAAAGTGCGACTACCCCAGAAGTAATTTGCGGTGTTGACTGGTTCCTGGTATTAAATCATGAACTTATATGCACTCAAGTATGTACGTATGTATGAAGGATATAAAATATAACTATTACATCGAAATATGCACCTCTTATCGTCATTACTCTGAGGGCATGCGGTTTGAATTGTTTATCAACTTCGCATCAGCTGCAGTATTCGCAGTTGTGGCTCCACTAAGCGAGGGGGTCGGTTCGCACGTATACGTCTCTGTTTTAACAGCAGCTGCTTTTTTCGTGCTTCGCTTTACAGCTCGCAATTGTGCTTGCTTTTTGTTGGATGTCGAGCGTGGGTTACGCGATTGCCTTTGCGCCGACTTCTCTTTGCGCGCCTTGCCTGTTTTCGTTTTGCCAGCATCTTCCATTTCATGATTATCCTGTAAAATGAATACATAAATGCATCAACACTTCTATGCATTGTAAGTGGCATTATTGGTGGTTTTTTTACTTTTTGCACTTTATCCTCCCTGAATTTGCCACCAATTTGCCCAGCGCACTTGGCCGTTCCACAGTAGCACGTTTTTTTAGCACCACCTAGTAGATCATCCCAATGATAATTGAATGTCAATTCCGTATTCTGCACAATAAAAATACACATTATTGGGCTTACAAATTGTATTGATACTAAAGTTAATCATTATGGTATACTTACCGCCGATATGTCTTTGATGGCGAACAGCCCCACCCGATTCAAACCATTCACCGACCACTTTTGTGTTTCACAATTGGGATCGCACGAGTGGTTCATGAAACGTGCTACATTACCCTTAGGTCCAGCGTCGATTATGTAGTCCTTTTCCACGGACAGGAAGTAGAAATTCTCGTCGCGGTCAGTAGACTTTTGCGCGATGCGCTGCTGAAACTCGTCATCGTTGATCACCTCGCCAACATACTCGATGATGAAAGTACCAGCACTAATTGGCTCTCGACACACTAGACCAAAGCCACGCTCTTTCATATACACTACATCCAAACGCGGCGATACCCTGGACTCGAACATTTGGTTCTGGCAGCGTTCACCGGCCGGGCACAGTTTTGGATTGCACTCGTGATACAATACGCGATTCAAGCAGTTCGAGTCTGGACCGCATGGATCCTCGGTGTTCGGCCGACATTCGCACTTGTTCACTTTTTCCAAATCGACATGCAGCCTCACGGGCAGTACGGCCCGGTTGGCTTTGATGCGAACGTACGGTTCTGGATGTAGTTTCTCTTTGTCCTCGTTCGTCAAGCGTTGCGTCTGCTTCTTTAATTTGATAACTTCGTAAATCCGCTTGGCCTCTTCCACGCCGCGATTGTAACTCTGGTCGAGATCTGAAGTATAAGAACAAAAGACATTAAAAAATGTTCACAATAAAAAAAAGGAAAGTATTCACTCACGTGACTTGGTTCGCGGCGGCTCGGAACTGTCACCCTCAAGATAGAGGTACACACGGCGTCGCGATATCCAACCGTGGTCGTGGGTGCCAAAAAAACGCACTACGAAATCGTTGGCGCTGTGCGATTTCCGCATGATGTTTTGCGGCACCTCTGTGGGCGGCAGTATAAGTGCCGGCCACCACCGAAATGAGTTGAACTTGGCCCACACCATCTCACCGTAAAGTGGCATACGCCCCGATTCGCACTCCTCGCATATGTAGCTCTCGTTTGGATCGATGGCGATGTTTAGGCACTCTGCATGCACTGCTGTAGGACAAGTCTCGCAACACACCACACGTCCGCCACCAACACAAATAAAGCACCAGCTTACGTTCACGTGTGAATCGGATTTTGCACTGCTGTGTCGGGGGCAAATGATATGTGCCGCCGACAATATTTGCGAGCCTGCAGGAATACAGGTCGAATCTGTGTGGTAACAAGCAGGACACTTCACACAACGCGTCAATTTCGAACTACTCAGGTGCTGAAATTTCCCCTTCGGATCATCCGAAACGCAAGTGTGGCACACATGTGAAGGACAACGAAACGACTCGATCTTGTTCTTGGATTTGGTTACCTTCGCCTGGGGCCAATATCGACAGCAGGCCAAATGGAAGGCTTTGGAGCAGTGGGGCGTACTGCAGAACACAAGCGGTTCCAGTACCGGGTCACTGGGACGACTGCATACCGCACACACAGACGGCTTGTTAAGAGCGCATTCTTCACAAACTACCGCTGCTGCTTTAGCACCATCAGCCTCATCTGCTGTTATGTGACTAACTTCCACTCCAACCGGCTGTTCTTTGTGCGTACTTTGGACGGCCTCGGCAACTGTGGTTGTTGGACCGACTGTTTTGGTGTGTTCTCGTTTAGAACGTCGCCTCGACCGCTTTTTTTTACTGGGAACTACATCGCTGGCTTTTCCAATACAGTCCGCATGTAGCCACGTGTGGCAACCTCTAGCACACTTCACCAATTGCCCACTGGCTTGAAAGCAGTACTTACATACTGGATCGCGCGTGAAACCTCTGAACAGATACTTGCTGTCCAAATTAAAAATGTCTTCGATAACCTCTTCAATGGGTCTGTTCAGCACTTTTTTCGGTTTTTTTTCAGCTACAGAAGCAATTTTCCGCTCCTCCTGCGGCTTCGGAGCTGGTGATGATGACGCTTCGTCAACGCTGGCCTGTGGCATAGTGAGACTCCGCCGCATCATCAGGCTTTTAAGTCGAATCGATAATCGCTTCACAGCGACCTCGCCTCGCCCGTGTTCCATCACACTGGAACTCAGCTCATTTTCATTAAAACTTTCCAAAAGGCGTCGCTGCATTTGACTATGATTGATCTGCTTCAATGCCCATATATTACGCACAGCAACTATCAGACTGCGTTCCAAGTTTTCGTCGTGATTATGTTCCATCACAAAGTCCTTCATTACGCTGTAAAACCTTTTAAAGTCACTGCTATGGAACTGTTTTGTGTCTTGCAGTGGGGAATAGGATGACACCTCCGTCATAGCAAGCATTGAATGCTCTAAGCTATTCGATGAATTCGCTAGCAACTCCATTCCGTCGTCAACACCAACCAGACCAAAACAGCTTCTACGGCTGGTTGATGGTCGCATTTCGTCCGTTTGCTCGGTGGCATCGCTCAGTTTGCGCCGCTTAGCGGTAATAGCTTTCAGTGGCGAATATTTTGGACTGAATGGCGAGACAGAACGATCCCGTTTTACCACAGTTAATTTATGCGTGGTCGTAACGCTATCCAATGACTCATGGAGGCTGTTGGGCTCTAAATTGGATTGGCATCGTTTTCGCTCCAGTTTTTGCAGGGTTCTAAATGAAAAAAGAATTGCGAACAATATATGTATGTGTATATCGATTAATAACAGTCAAAATTAATAGATGTGATCATTTCTGCTGGGGCAGTTGACAAGTGATGAACTAAGGAACACAGTAGTATCCATGATACAATGATATTATTGTATCATGGTAGTATCTCTAAAAAGAAAATTCGGTGCCAAAAGACTTGTTCTTTCCACATTGTCAACTATGTCAGCGAAATCGCTTTCCAATTACCTATTGCGCTCGTAGATTGCATAAAATTTTTCCAAACGCTCCGAGTACAACACTTCGGCTACCATATTCGCCTCTTTAACGGCATCGCGCCATGTTTGCACCTGGTTTTGCTTTGGCAATAGTATTTTGTATTTGGCATTTTTTCTGCCATATCGATCACGTATTTCCTGGACGTACTGTTTATAGTTTTCCAGCCCAATGTAAGGTTTAAGGTTCTCTCGTTTTACCCAATTGCGTCGACCGCTGTCTGCAAAGAACCGCACGTGTACCAGAATGTGTTCCTTTCCATGTCGGCCATTGCGTTCCGTCATTATGCTCCGACCATCTGGATCCGGACAGACCATGCATGGCCAGTAGCAGTACGAGTAGATCTGGCCCCAAAAGAGATCGCCCGTGGAGAAGGATATCCACGCCATGCCAGTGACCACGGAAGAACCCTTAGCACTGTCCAAACTAGCGGCTGATGGCGATTTGGCGCTCATGTTCGCAGATGTCACGTCTAAAGTCGTTGCAGTTTCGAACTCCAGTTGTACTGGGGTATGCGTATGTGGTGGTTCCTCGACAACAGCATTGCCATCTGTACTGCGATCGTCATCTTCAGGCCTGACTTCAATATTTCTTGGAATTTTCTTTTCATCATTACTATGAGCATTTGTTACATTTTGCATGATCTTATTCTCCACAACTAATTTTTTCGAGTCCTCTATGCCGTCATCCACAAAACCAGAAGTCGAATCATTGTCTGCCGGAATGTCATCCATTTCTGCCACCAAACTATTTGTTTGTGCCTTTTGGTGACTATCCGTACCCAATGCATACTGCAATTTCTTTCGTTTCCCTTGCACATGACCATTTAAAGTTTTAACAACATTAGAGGGCACCATGGATTCTACATCTATTATCTCTGTCATTGAAGCCGTAGCTATCGACAGTGGCTGTTGTTTTGCCGTCGAGCTCAAACTTTCCAGCACATTGCGCTTCAGTGTATTATCGATAACCGCCGTCGCGGTGGACCCGTTGCGCGCCAGCAACTTATCGATGGGACTCACGAAGGGTTTTCGTGATGGCGCTCTGTCTGGAGAACTCATTGTCCCTTTGTTAGCTACTATTGAATTCGAACTACGTGTGCGTCGAATGCAGCCTAGCAAGGACGTTGCGGTGGGCACAACAGCCGCACCTGCATTCATGAAATCAGCACTGCTGCCCAGCAAATTGCGACGTCGGGTAATTCGCGTTCGCTCTTCTTCTCTATCATCGCTTAATGACGCGCTGGCCTCCTTTGCAACAGAAGAACAGGGCGGCGTTGTGAAACCAATGTATTTTGGACTTAAGTCCGAATGAAGATTCTCCAGCATGCCACACCGTTTCCCTGAAAAAACAAATCCATGCGAACATTGCAGTTTGCGAGCATTTGCTTAATAACTTAAATGCTGAACGATAATGGTCCACTTACTACGTGGTGTGGATGCGGAAAGCGTCGTTACTCCTTTTGAGGTCGTGGAATGTTTGGCACGTCCGCCATAGTCTGCCGCCGATGGAGTGATTGCTAGTGGAATAAGATCGTCTTGCAGTTTGTTGCCACTACTGCACTCCTTTCGTTGACTGCCAATGCTACTATCCGTTCTTCCAGTTTCATTGTCACTGCCACTTTCACCGTCCTCATGGGCAACGACACAGTCACTGCTTTTCGTTTTGCTTTCAGCTGCAACATCTTGCCCAATTCCAACACGCATTTTAACTGTAAATCCCGGAATAATGTGCCGACTTTATTTCAAATATACGCGAAACTATTGCCGGCGCTTACCATCGATAATTTGCATGGCTAATTCCACGGAGCACTCAGAAACGAATCTCCTCCAAACCAAATCACACAACCAACATTCAGTGAACGCGCCAAAACTCTGCAGCTGTTGCGCTCGACAAGTGTGCCCAATAGGAAATGCAAACGGAATGGCAAATGCCGTTGCATATTCAAGATGTTTCAGGGACCGGGATTACTCAAATAAACAAGCTGTGCTTATTTTCAAATTCAAACTCATTTCAACTCAACTCAACTCAACAACATTTAAAATATATTTATAAGCGAAGCGCTTCGACATATTTTATTTTTGCATACTTTTCTTACTAGCCTTTATGGCGTGAATTCACAATAGCGATCATCTCACTGCGTGGTGCTACCAGATCAAATACAAATTTTCTGACAGCAGTATTATTTTCGCAGTTCGTAGTTGATGAAAATATCCAGGATTAATTGCTGTTTGTAGATTGACATATTTTTGCTACGTGGTATGCTACATATATAGAGTAGCGATGGAGATAGGAGTAATAGGAGTAAAAATTAGACAATTTTTAGTTGTATAAGTTTACCGATTGCCGATTATCCGGGTTATTGTGAATAGTTTTATGTGACATGGTAGACCTGCTTTAAAATCAGCGGATATCGTCCATATTCTTGCAAACTCTTAGACCGAGCGATATTGGGAAGAGCGAAATTTTTCTCTTTTACATTGAAACAACAAGAATTTATCCGTGACCGACGATCATTTGACCGGCAGCATAACATCGGCCTTAGGGCGATCATTACCCGCCACTTTTATCAGACGCCAATATTTGGATATTTTGATTTGTAATTAATAAACTCGTCAGCAGTTAATTTTAAAGAATTAATAATACTGATTAACAGCAAAATGGCTTTTCTGGTTTTGACATAAGTTCTAGGGTAATTAGGGGCCGCTGATTTCGAGTCCGCCAACCGTTTTTAAAACTTAGTTTATGTTTTCGCAAAAAATAGGCGTGTCACTTTTTCGGATTTTTTTAGACTTCTTCCACGTTTTCGATTGTAATTTCTAAACCAATAAACCGGTTGACATGATTTTCACTTTGTGGCATTTACAACACCTCACGGTTTTAAAATTCCGCGGTAATTTTACCTCAAAGTCGGAAAATATGGAATTTCAAGGCGTTTTATTTGATGTTGAAAAACATGCACATTTTTCGTAAATCAATAACGAGATCGGTGTAAAACGAAAGCGGAAACATCAAGTAATACAAAACAGCCAAATTATTTGGTGTGATTCCCATTCTCATCGAAATAATAGCAAACATGTACCATACACATGTACACATTTTCATCATTTTTCATAATTTTTCCTTTAAAAATGAGGGGCCTCAAAATATGCAAAGTTTTTAATTTTTTGTTGGTTTGAGCAATTCAAAATCTTTTTGTTTTTTGCTTGTATTCCAGACTATAAATGGAACATATAAAAGAGCAAACCCATCATTTACGTTTTGTACCCACTCTGCTGGTTTAGTACTTAAATACTCAAAGCATAAGTTTGAGTCCTGAACTCCTGTAAGACGTGTTTTTTAACACTAGAAAGACCACAAAGACTACATATTATATCCGCTGATATCTCAAAAAGTACACATCGGATTTGACTAATTGTAATTGTAGATCCCAATTGTAGAACTAATTGTAGAACTCGATAAAAAAATAAATGTCATCAAAACAAAAGTTGACAGAAATAATAAAGAAAATTCAGATATTTAAAAATGAAAAACCGTCAGAATTACCGCAATGGTCTTTTTAGTGTTAAAAATATTAAATATTGGAATTCCGATTTCATTCAAAAGCAGTAAATTGCTTCATTACACTAACGCGATATCTCTTACCAGTTCCTAAACTTTCCTATTTGAGTAGACACTGTTTTATAAATCTTTTAATGTGTTATCCAGTTATAATGGGTTAAACCTAGATTTATTAATCAACAGATATAGTACTTGTCGAAAGCATCTAGCTGTCATTTCGAAAACGCCTTAATTTGAACATAATAGGTATTATATGTGTATTTGAACAATGCTCGCATTACAATTCAGTTGAAAGGTCTTGTTTTAGTGCCTTTCTAGCTGTGTTATTGTTTGATTGTGACTCAATATACTCTAAGTGGGTTAATCCCTTTTACGGCTGCGATTTGATAACGTTTCACTTTCTGGACCAACTCGTTAGCACTGGTAAATCATCAATCGTTGATGCGCATGCGCTCTTTTGTTGCCGCGTTTATTAGTTTGTTGCTGGGTCATGTTTCATTTCGGGGCTTATGCAAAGAATTACATTCAAGGTCGTTTTTGTTCGAATTGACCACATTGGTCGATGGTCGACGGACTACGATCGCTGAGATTGTGACAACAAAAGCCATACGACGACGACACTAAAAAGAAAGGCGACCTTGGGACAAAGTTGGAAAAGAAAATATTAATGATAATGAAAACAAAAAAAACAAGAAATAAATAAAAGCGTTGTAGATTTTTTTCGATGGGCTATGTGTTTGCGAGCTTGCATAATTTCTTGTAAATACGGCAAGGGAGGCGAGTAAGCAAGTAAGTGAATGATTGGATGGCAGGCGTTGTGGTAGGTATTGCTTTTCTCTTCTAAGCTCTTTATAAAAACAATTTGTCAATACCCAATAAGACAGAAAGAGCGAAAACTAAAAAAGTGCACTGTGCAAGCATACTCACGCACACATAAAAGCATTAAAATGAACAAACAAGATATGTTTGCACTAATTAAATTGCTGGCCCACACGCATACTGTCACTTAGCAACAGCTGAGTGATTTGCTGTGATCACTTGCGGTTGGGCTGGGCAAGTGCAAATAAATTTGAAAATCTGAGCAACGCTCACACAAAGATATTAACAATTATGTTTTTAATGGCGAGATTTATGAGGCGCTCATGCTAATGCTTAAGTTGAGTCCCTTCCTGGCTCAACCTTTTTCACCAGGGTCCAAGAACCATTGACGAGGTTTAATATAACTATTATTATGTCTGACATATTCTACTCAACAGCAATAATTGTACTAAAATGTTTACAAGCTGTAATAGCATAATTGCCATTAAGAATCATAACCGTAGAGGTACGCACATGGATGTGGGAAGGTTTTCTAAATACGAAATGTGAAATGCAAATTCATAACATCTAAAAATATATTTAAATATCTCGCATGGCATCAATTATAAAAAATACTATCGATAGTTTAATCGAATTTTAGCTAATAAAACTAGCAGGGCCCCCAGCGTCGCATGAAAGTTTGAAGTCAATGGGGCCCTTTGTTCTTCTTAGCCCTTTGTTGATCCGGTCAGATTTTTATGAACAAATACTACAATTGGTGCATTACGTCATGTTTCCCAAAAAGGCGTAAAAATCACGTTTCTTCATACAAACATTTAACCCTTGGATAACCCCTTTAAGTTTTGATTTTCAAAAAAATGTGAAACACGTATGAAATTATTTTTGATTTCAAGTGAAATCCATAGGCCAATCGGTTCAGGGTTTTTTCGTAATCTTTCCGTAAACGAACCTTAACCCTTGGTTCGGCCCGTTAAATTTTGATTTTCGAAAAATCTCACCAAGTGTGAAATCAATAGGCCTATTACATATATCAAGTTTCTTCATAAAACACCTTAACCCATGTTTTGCCTCTTTAGACCCTGAATTTTAAAAAATCCCATATTAGCGGAGGTTCATTTTTCAAGATGTACCTACAGTTTAAATTTCATGTTTGTAGCTTCAGCGGTATGGGCTGGGCGATGATAAATCAATCAATCAATCAGTCAGGACAAACAATCTATATACAGTAGTGTCTGGATAAAGTGAACTAATTATTGCAAGGCCTGTTCACAGTATTGAGGTTGTTCACTATATCAAGGTTAACATTTTTGTTCAAAAAATAATTTTATTTGCTCAAACTACACTTTTTGCTTTTTGCATTCAAAATTTTGTTCAATATTTAGAGGCTCCATGTCAAAATTTGGGAGTTCAGTATATCGAGGTGTTCACTATATAGGGTGTTCACTATACCCAGACACGACTGTATATGTAAATGGACGCCCTCTTGTCCAATGCTCACAACTTTCTTATAGTTGAATTGTGCGACTAAGTGGAAAGTTCGTACCAAATTTCATTAATGTGCGACTTACAGTACTGCGGAAATGTTGGATCATAAAAAATGTGCCACGCCCCTTGTCCAACGCCCATAAAATTTCAACAGTAGAATGACACTTTTATGGGACGACGTCATACAAAATTTCAACCCTGTGCGACTTACAATTCCGAAGCGATTCCATCTTCCCTCTATCGAAGGACATGACTAAATAGTAAGTTTGTACCAAATTTAATTGATGTGTAACTCATCGTTCCAAAGTTATTGTCCAAATTTAATGTATACTGGTGGTGCCACGCTTCGAATTTCCTTTTTTCCTAAACCTTCGCGTAGTAATTACGAACAAACCCGCAGCAGGAAGTATACAATTTGGTCCAGTCGTTTTCAAGTTCTAACCATCCGAACGAACCAACATTCATTTTTATATATATAGGTTAACTTTTTTTATTGAATTGTGATAATTGTAATAATAGTAATAATAATAATAATTGTAATTAATAAAAGATCATTTTATCTCTAGCATGGCATCAACTATAAAAAAAAACTATCGACAGTTTAGTAAAATTTTGGCTAATACGAAAATGCGGTTTTATAAATTTATACACTTTTTTCAATTAAATTGTTTTTAATATAAGACTATCTTATTTCTACCTTCAAATGAAGGCATAAAGGTATGTAATCGTATATGTATATGAATTTGCATAGTTTTATTAAAAGCTATGTTTTATCAACGCTTTATTTATAAGATGAGTTTTGTACTAAGAGTGGCGATTTTTTTCTTGCATATGTCACTCGAAACGCGTGTGAACTCATATTCTAAAAAACCCATATCATTGTAGTAATTACAATAGTAAGTAGTCACATAATTCGCTAAATGTCTTTAATTTTGTACTAATAGTACATCTATGACAGCACTGAAAGTCAAACGTGCTTGGCTTTTGTAATCTTTGTGTTTACTTATGCTGAGCGTATGCAATAACAAAATTTATGTAAAATTAATCCTATTCAAGGAAGTCACATTATTGTATTATATGTTATTATATGCGTACATTTTTACTCAACTCTTCCCAAATTGAGAATATTATGGAAATTCTATTGTAGGTAATCATATTTATTTGAATATCAATTAATTAATAAAGCATTATTATTAGTAAAAATATTGATTTAAATACTATAAACTGTTTGACTAGCTACACTATGATCAATAAGTACCGGGACTGTGTCAAAAAACAAAATTGTTTTATTCTTCTGGTAAATTTATTTTATCCCCTTCAAAATAAGCCCCATCTGAAGCAATACACATATGCCAACGCTTAATCCAATCGTCCATGCACTTCTGGTAAGTCGAAGCTGGTATGGCCTTCAGCTCTCGCGTCGCATTTTCTTTTATGACCTCTATGGACTCAAATCTCTTTCCACGAAGCGGTAACTTGAGCCGGGAGAACAGGAAAAAGTCACATGGTGCCATATCTGGAGAATAGGGAGCCTGATCGATGATATTCACACTGTGTTTGTTCAAATAATGTGTGCTTTGTGAGACGGCGCATTGTCGTGGTGCAAAATCCAGCTGTTATCGGCCCACAAATCCGGTCGTTTTCTACGAATAGCATCTCTCAAACGCCTCAATACTTCAAGGTAATACTCTTTTTTAACGTTTTGACCGGTCTGAGGCTCACATGACGATTTTCAAGCACGATTTTCTTCACAATTTCAACATTTTCGTCGGTATTCGATGTTGAAGGACGTCCAGAACGAGGAAAGTCTTCGACCACTTCACGACCACTTTTGAACATTTTATACCACTCGAACGCTCTGGTTCTTGATAGAGCAGACTCCCCAAATGCTTTCTGCAACATTTTAAGCGCATTGGCACAAGAAATTTCGTTCTTAAGACAAAATTTCAAACAAATACGTTGATCAACAAAATTATCCATTGTAAAATGCGACGAAGTACAAAAAGTTGACTGACGCTAACAGCTGCCAAACAAAAACTAATGATGCAATTCCGCTCAAAATTTGACACAGATGTCAGTTAAAAATTTTTTTACCTGCATCGGGCAACGGCGGAAAATTTAAAATACACAGTCCCGGTACTTATTGATCATAGTGTATTAATAAAACTATTAAAAGTTAAAGGAGCGGTGAATGTTAGGAGTGGTACTTTTGACTTAACCTTTTTAATTGTCATCAATTCGCGAAATAAATTTCCACAAATGACCGAAAACGGTTTCTTAATAGAACCCTGAGCAGACCGTACTTCTCAGTATAAACATATTGCACACGAAGTACAAAAGAGTCACAACCCAAATTACAAGGCAAAAACTATTGATCTTGCAGAAGCAGTATTTATCCATTTAAAAAAGATAGTAATGAGAGCGAAATTTTTCAAGTACTTAGCAGTGTGTATTGTGAAACGATTTATGGAAAAATTGTGATTTTGGAAAATTTGAGTTGTCCTCCAAACCAAATGCAAATTAAGTGTGCTCAGAATTGGGAGAAAACTGGTAGGTATCTGAACCAAACAATAAAATATAGTTGCGAGTACTGCTTTTTAGTACTGGTTTGTTTCTGTGAAAAATATTTTTAAGTATTTCACACTGCTTGAATTTAGATAATCCCCGATATTAATGCCAGTATGGTTGTCTGTTTCTTTTGGCGCACTAAAGTACTCCGCCGCTGGGTAAGTATGCGTGTGCAAAGACAGGGAGGTCGAGGAGAGGTGGGCTGTCAATGCGTATGGTCAACACGCTAGCAGCCTAAATCAACCGGCAGTAGTCACGACTACTGATATCTTTACTTCCCCCTCCTTCTTTTTCTCAGTGTCCGTTTTGCATTGCGTTGCGATTGTATATTTACTTGTACCTTTACAAGCATAATGTATACTACATACGAGGTCTGTTCAAAAAGTATCGCGAATTTTGTATTTTTTCAAAAATTATTTATTTACTCATGAATATCTATTTTGTCTCCTTCAAAGTAATCCCCATCAGATATTATACGCTTGTGCCAACGGTTTTCCAATCCTCGAAGCACTTCAAAAAAGACTTTTTTGTGATTTTGTTCAGCTCTTCGCGCAAATTGCGCATAACGTTCATGTAATATCCCTTATTGACCGTTCTACCCTGTGGCAAGAATTTATGATGCACCACGCCCCTGCAATCGAAGAAAACTGTAAGCAAAACCTTCACATCTTTTTTTTGGAATAGGCAAAAATCGAAGACGAGCCAAAACACGTCCAAGCAAATCAGCTGTCGAAAATTAACTGAACATTCAAAATGGCCGAACTTGTCGGCATAAGTGAGAGACATGAGTACCAACATATCGCCACCAAAAAATCGAAAATCGAATATACCTAATCCGCGGAAATTCAAAATTCGATACTTTTTCAACAGACCTCGTTTGTAGATACATAAAAATGTACGAGTACGTATGACTATGTAGTTACAAGTGTATATGTGAGAATGATTTGCGTGTGTGCTTGGCTCGTCGATCCAACTCTGTGCCTGGCGCCTGAACTGATGAGCTCCGTCCGTGGTATGGTCGCCGCTCAGTTTCAGTTACGAATCGTTACTTGTCCGCGTCACTTGGTGTGGTGCGTTGTTGTAGTCGTCTTTTAGTAGTGTGATTGAAGTGCAGAAATTACAAAATCATCTGGTTTTATGGTATGACATTATTAGACAACAAAATAAAACACACAGCATTACATTGAAGTTGGGTTCGTGGTGATTTACACCAAATTCATTCGAGTCAATCACAGCGAAAAACAAAAAACAAATTGTAAAACAAAGAAGAAACAAACAAAATTAAACTTAAATCGTGCCGACCATATCGCTGGAGACGGACAGCTTGAGTATTTTGTGCTGTCTGTGTTTAGCTTTGTAAAATAGTGTTTGGGTAAGCGCGCAGATATGTATGTCATTTTAGCCACTGATTACCTGATGAAGATATAAACAAAAGACTCAAGCTACAAACTTGACAGTGGTTCACAACGCTATTTACACATTGGGATTACAATTTTGCCGTTGTGGTAACTATTGCGAATACTGTTCGATTTTCAATATACAAATCGGCAATACCCACAACAACAACAGTACTGTGAACAGTTCACCATATTTCAAAATGTGTTAATTTTTCAATAAAATTCAGTGGTGTACGTGTGTTTGTGTGCTTTCCGTTGTATGTTACTTGTTTCATGTTTATGGTTGTTATTGTTGCGGAGGTTTTTATCTCTCTTCTTTTACAATCAATTGGCGTTTGTGAATTGTGCAATTGACTACTACTCAGTTCGAGTCAAAGAGATAATAATCCGAAGAGAGTCAGGAAAGCAACAAATACTGAGAAAACTTTTTCAGATATGAGTTGAAAAAACCCAAGTGGCAAGTGGGGGTGATTTGCAAGACAAAAACATCAAGCACATGAAGGGGAACTAATGACCAGACCATGTGAATGAAAAGTAAACAAAACAGATAACCCATTGGCAGAGTACAGCGACGACCACACGGCGCACGAGAACCCAACTGCTGAGTCTGAGTCTTTGTTTTTGGTTACCTCACTTTAGTTTTAAGTTTTCTTCATTCCTCCATTTCTTATTTGATGCATATGATAAGTTTAGTTGTTCTTCGCAATTAAGCAACGTGCACTTTCAGTGCCAACGAACTGCAAGAAGCAGTAAAAACTCCACTAAAATCCATGAACCGAACACGTGAGTGGGTATTTGGCGCGGCAGCGCGCGTGGCAAGCGAATGCTTCCTTATGCAGCAAGCCGCAACAGCAGCAACAACGACAGATCAACAATAGTCACGAAACCGACCGACGCCAATATTGGTAGCGGCCAGCTGCACCCCTCCCACTGCCGCATAACCCGCGTACTCGGGTCTTCAATGTTATTGCCGTTGCCACTTGCCGCTGCATGCAGGCAATGCTCGCATGGTCTTTTCACTGGTTCGCGTTGCATATGCGAGCCAAATATTCAATGACTGACTCGCTTTTCGGTTATATAATATCTGCAAGGCATATTGTGAATTCATTATTTTGTTTTTTGCCACAAATTGTAGCCATACTCAGAGTACACACAAATACACTTACACCCGTTCGAACTGCTTCTTTAAAGCTTTAGTTGTGTGTATGCACTCAGGTAATGCGTTGCATTTGTTGGGGCGATTGCATTCATAAGGAGAAGTGATTATTGTTTTGTGTGTATTACTGTGTCAGCAACAATTTTAAAGAGTGTTTAATTTAACTGAAAGTATGTTTTTGATTCAGGCCCGATAACACTTTTAACAATGACAATGGCATCAGCTGTGCCAACATTCAACTCTTTGGTGTTATAGGACAATACAAAAACAATTTCCTTATGCAAAGATTAAATATTAGCCGTATTCACGATCTGTGGTTTTTGGCCTTGTATCGTGTATTCTTGGTTTTTGTGGTAAATTTTGTAACTTTACAAAAACAAATACATGCAACTGAAAGTACAACCGATTTACCAAATTTACAATCGCAAAACCCTATTGTAACATCGCGTAGTATTCTGTATTTTCTTGATAGTGATCTCACTTTATAGATTCTACTATCGATTAATTATTCCACTCATGGCAAGTATTTTAATTTAATTTAATTTAATTTTCGTCAATTCATACAAAACTTTTTCTAAGGACACTTAAATATAAATTTTCATTCTGAACTGCGTTTGAATTTATGCTTTTTGTGGATTTTTTGCTTATTCCCGGCATTGTTTACTTGCACGTATTAATGAAAATACTTCAAATTGAAAGTGTCGCGGAATTTTTACCAAAAATTGTCATCTCTAACAAAATGTAAATAAGATCAGCTGTTTTTGCAAATACTAACAACGAGGTCGTTTACGATCTGATGTAAAATTTGATAAATTTTACCAAATTTACTACAAAAACCACAGATCGTGAATACGCCTATTGTTGTTTAAACGCGTCAAATGCTGAATGGGAACGGCAGCTAAGGCTCAGAGAATGGCGTGTTGGTGTGGGTTTAAAAAAGAAAATGTTTCATATGAAGAAAAAGTTTTTTTTTACATCTCAGAACACTATGCAAAAACGTTACTTGGAAATAGTTTAGAAATATTTTTTTTATAAAATAGAGTTATCAAATAGAGTTATAAAATAGAGTTATTATCCCTTTGGATAATAAAATAATAATATACTTTTATTTCAAATTAAAACAGGTCAATGCAGTCTTAGTTGTGTATTCATGCAGAAAACCATAAATATATTAGTTACTTATATTGGTTAGATTACATAAAGGATGTGTGCTACATGTATATCCACTCGGAGACCCTATGATGTAATGGACCCATTCTGATTCCTTTCATTTTGGGTCCGATGTCTTTCCGTACCTGTTGAGTTCTCTGTGGATCCAAACGTTATCTTTTGGAAAACATTCGGACAGTTATTCCGCAAGTCCATTGGAGAACCTGGCCCCAATAGCCCGGAGTTGTCGTTCCTGTTGTGATGGATGCTCAATTGAGCGCCATTTGCATAAAATTACACCAATGCACAGTGATTCGACTCCATACAACCGCGGGACGAAATTAGAAGGAGTGGTCCGTTCTTCATAAAATTGGGTATACTAGTTAATCATGGTCTGCTGAATTGAAATCTCCATTTTGTTTTTCTGAAACTTTTGTAGTTTCGCAGTGCTTGAGACTTAAATTTGCAATTTTCTCATTTTTGGTGAGCTTTAGCACCAAGTGTGTTGGCTAGATTTTTTAGATTTTACATTTAATCATTAACGTCAAGAACAGAAATTGTCTTAGGGCCCTTTAGTTTTGCAATAAAAATGAAAATAAAAGATGTATGTTTTGCATTTGTGCAGTTTTTTTTCATTTTTCACGCTGATTGCATACTTTTAGGGATAAATAAAATAAATTTTGTCGAAAAATAGGTGTTTAGACCACTTTTCAAATTGAATTATTTTCTGAGGTCGGAAGATATCGGAGGATGTAATTACATTATCCGACAAAGAAAGAATGTTTCTTAAAATAAAAAAAAATTCAGGAACATACTTTCACATGCATTTTACATATTTTCCACAAAGTTTTGCCTAAGCTTTGCAAATTTTGAGAAAACATTAAAAGCGAAAATGGCCACATCATTTCTTAATCTATATTGAAAGGTTTAGCAATTTCTTCGTAACCATGTATTTTTTTTACTCAACAGACTAAAAAACAAAAAATATGTGTTTACATTTTTTTGTGAAAAAAGTTTCAACTTTGAGCCGCTTTTGCACACACACTAATTAATTTTTGCACAGATTTGTTTGGTTTTTTTTAGTTGGAGTTTTACGTTTCAAATGACATCAAAATCGTTAAATTCTGAGATTATAAATTTTTGGAATTTTGTCTGTGGAACGAATCACTGTGCAATGGCGCAGTGATCTCTGATAACCCACGTGACTATTCGTGTAGTATGTTTGTCAAGCAGCAGAATGCTCTTAGTTGTTTACATGTGTAGACTAGTCTAGTCTAGTCTGCAATCGCATCTGTTTGACCAATTGCTATTCGTAGCTCAGATTAGGTTAGATTAGCCACTCCCCTATTGTGCCACCGTAGCAGAGAGTGGTGGAGTGGAGAGCACCGTGTTTGCTGATAGGCATTAATGACCTTGCGCGGGCTAAATTATCCGCTTGCCCACACAACACGGACTTAACCTCCTTATGACGCTCATTGTGCTTCGACAATCTGGCACTACTTAGGGCAGATCCAATCGCTTTTGAAGCAACCTGGCTGCTTACATACATGCTGTTTTTCAGCAGTAAATTTGTCAATCTCTAAAAACTTCGGGCTTGTGGGATAAAAATCGCTTCATATTGTTGAGGATATAAATTAATTGTTGTAATTCCATCGCTTGAGTGTGTGGTTGGTTATAGTGGCTGCCTCTGTATGAGCCACACTTAGGCCTATATGACCCGTTGTGATACCACGAATTCCACCCGTTTGAAATGTGTATGCAACACTGTTTTTTCAATATGAACAACGAATTGGGGAAGAAGGTAGGTGATCTACAGTTTAAAGCCGAATCCGAACGGCAATTTTTTGGCAATTTCTTTTCACACTTGGAGATGAATAATTCTCAACTCCTTCATGTAGATAGCGATAGAAGTAGACGAGCGTTTCACCAGCCCGAGCTGGAAATCGAACCTAAGGCCTCGGTATGAGAAGCCAGCGCGCTGCCCGCTCGACTATCGAGGCCGGCTTCTTAGGTGTGTACCTTATCATTAATTCTAAATCGTTTAAAATGTTTTTTGTTGATATTTTCAACTCATGGCTTCGCGGACATATGAAAAATTCGTTTTTTTTTAATTTGGAGTTCTTCGCAATGTCGGCAATGCTTCTTTGTGTTTCACTCAATGTTAGTGGCCGTAAAATTAAAAAAAAATCATTATATGCAGGAATACGAATATTCAATATGTTATAGAACAAGGCCTGTAACCAGCGATTTATTCTATGCATGTTTATGTTCGAAAAACCTGGTCAAGCGTGTCAACTCTTGACTTTGTAGCGTTGTAAAATTGTATTATTTCAGGGTTTTTGTAATTGCCACTAGTCTCATTACTTTCGTGTAAAATGCTTAGTAAGAACACTGACAGATTTTTTCGGAACGTAAACGACAATTGTTGTCTTATTCTGTGGATCAAACATGAATTGAGAATAATGTTCAGGTCTTTTCTTCGAATCCAGAATCATAGACGGAAGAAAGGTCTTATTCTTTTAATACCAGATTGATTTAGCATCTCTGTTTTTTTGTTGCCATCGAGCGATTTGCAAACAAGTAAAAACACTTTTCACAAACCAAAATACGTGTATAGTTCGGACTGATTTGCGAATGCCAATATATTCAAACCTTACTAATCCATACCATGGTTTCCATCGGAATGATTCAAAGCTACTATAATATACAAAAATATATACTATAATATAAAAAAATTTAATTACGTACCCATACGTACCATATACGCGTTTTTCCATACAACGCCACCAGGAGGCGGTTCTCACAAAAAAGTTATGTTTTCTTATGAAAAATATAATTGTCAAAAAGTTTATAATCGGATTTCCTAGAGTTATATGAAAATAATAAAAAAGACTAAAGTTTAAACAGTTGAAAGAAATAATATGAGGTTCTGGACTAGACCAAATCAAAATTGCTGGTCGAAAAACGGGTTAAAAGAATAGCTCAGTGTTTTCAAATAGTTTAAAATTGACTGAAAAAAAACACAACTAACGACACCTGAAATTAAATTGAAAACTTAAATGACAAACAAACAAACGATCAAGATGAAACTGAGCTTTTTTTGTACAAACAGAAAAACATCAAATTTCTTTTTCCTTATAACCAGATTTTTTGCGTGTATGTTAACGCAGTTCAAGGTCAAGAAGTTTAACACACTTCATGTTCTAAATGTATGCTTAAACTTTGCTACCTTTTGCTTATGAATGTAGCAGAAGACAGACATCTTTAAACTGTTTACATTGAATTCTTGTTAAAGCGTTTTGTGACCTGAGGAAGGTTCTTTTGCTAATAACAAACGAAAACCAGTTTTTACTAAAGGCACCTCAGAGCAACACCTTACTTACATCAATTCTCTTTAGCATTTTACTATACATACATATTGTAAATATATTGGCTATACAAAAGCTTTGTAGCTTTGGTAATTTGATAGTTCTATCTTTTTTGTATAATCGTAACACTAAGATCTTGATCTCGTGAGAATCTCTCTCTATTCCTCTACCCTCAGAGTAGTTACCGATGCTGCCACTGTGCACTAAATCCTTCATAGCCAGGGATGAAGATTAGGTTTAGGCCACCTAGCCAACGACATTTGCAGAAGCTACAGAAATGAAGAGGAAGACGAAATTATTTTCCACATTTTGTTGACTTGTTCTGCACTATACGGAAGAACCACTGATGGATTTACCATAAAGCCAATCACACGGGCATTTAATGTGCTTCATTACTTGATACAGTTGATTTGAGTCCTAGGCAGAGGAATAGACCCCGTGGTACCGCAATGGGTATCATTGGCCTATGTGTGTTCTCTTTCTAGAGTTGCCACTTTTACTTGCCTAACGCTAATACACAAATGTGTGCCCTTTTATTTTAACTTAATTAAATATACTCATTTATATGCTACATATAAATTCACTTTGAAAACTTAATTGCTATTGCAAACCTTTAATTACGTTAACAATATTTTAACAGCATTAATGAAGCACAGACACGAAGTTGTAGCGGAATTCTAGTACTTAATTACAACAATCATGCAATTAATGGTCGAGCTAGTTCTGAACAGCTGTATATGCAAACAAAAAAAAAACAACAAATTTGCATGCAATCGCATTTGTGATTAGTTAGTTAGTTGTTCTTTATTGCCATAAATTTGCACAAATTAGAACATACGGCTATGACAAATGTCGTCAGCCGGAATTCTTACAGCTAATTACATTCAATATTGCTTATTGATAATTAAACTCTGTAACAAGAGAGCTTCTATAATTTAAACAAACTTTTATATACTTAACGATAATTCTTACATCTAATTCACAATTCAATATATTTACTATTTCTTCTTCATTGAAGCTGCTTTTCCCCAAATACCGTTTTCGAAATTCCCTTAATACAGGGCATGAGCCTAGAAAATGTTGTATATTTTCAATTTAATTTCTGTTACACAGAGAACATATCGAGCCATAGTCGCCAAAATATCGTAAGCGCCAAATTTGTAATTTTACAGGAGAAGGTTTTTTGTGTTTTCTTTTTATATTATGTTATTAAATGCTTTCATTTTGTGCATGAATTATTGGTTTAAAGTTATTTTTGGAATACCGATAAAAAAATTTTATTCGCAAAACAGGAGCGTATTTAATGGCAATTACGATAATTTCGCTAACACGAAAATTCTGAAGCATGCACAAGCTGTGGCGCTTACGATAAAAAATGTTTGACGTTGGCTTGCCTTTTAATTTGTTTTCTTGTCTTGTTTATAATAATATAGTCGCAAAAGTTATTAGAAATTGTGAAATATTGTAAAAGCACTAAAAAACAGTAGAAAAGATTGGGTAAATCTAACCCAAACAAGAAGTATCGAAAGTAATAATAATGCCAAATACCATTTCAACTTCAAATTACATTTCAGCTTGAAAGAAAAATTTAACAATCCTAAGTAAATGAAAAAGTACCCCCGGAGTTGCCCACATGGGCGGGGACGGAGGTCGGTACTATCCCCATTGCTGTGGAGCTCTATCCGTCCTAACCAGGAAACACGAGATAATCGATAGGAATCAATACTGGGACAACCAGGACTAGAACATTCCAAGGCGATTATCGGGACGTATAATAGGAAAAGATTCGAGGAATGCATGAGCTTTTCAAAGAATAATCTAAGGTTTATTACAGGTATCCTTACAGGGCATTGTAGATTAAACTAACTAAACTAGGAATTCGCGAAAACGAATACTGCAGGTTCTGCTTGCAGGAAAATGCAACCGCAATGCATATACTAGGAGAATTCCCTGTACTTATGCACAAACGAAAGAAACACCTGGGGGACTTTATTATACCAGGTACAGACTGGGTTTCCAGAGGTTTAGGTAATATACTAAAATTTCTCTCGGATACTGGACTTACGGACGAACTGTAGGTCCATGAAGGGGGCACAATAGATCTTCTAAGTCGCAGTGCACTATTCCCCGTCAATAATAATAATAAGTTAAAAAATCTATTTAAAAAAGTTATGAATTACTTTCTCTTTAGTCTTCAATGTCAGTCTCTGCTAAGGTATCTTGAACTTGCTGATTTCAGTTCATATCCAGGTTTTCTTTATGATACCTTTCGTTTATTATCCCCTTTTCACATATACTTTTTAGATCCCACACATTTGGCACATTTTTGGTATTATTTCGATGCGAATGTTTTTGTTGTGCACCACAACTGTTCCCTCGGTTGTATTGAATAATGTGTCTTCTTTTGATATGGTATATATACCTCGTTACTTGATTAACGAAAAATCTGTATTATTTTCGTCATCAAAAGAAACACCTTGAAATTCCACATTTTCTGACCTTGAAGCCCTATTACCACGGATTTTTAGAACACATAAAAATGAGTAGTATCAGAAAAGAAGCCATGAGATGTTGTAATTCCAACAAAAAAAAATCATGTTATAGGTTTGCGGTCTGAAATGTCGAGAAGTTAAGGATAATTCAAAAAAATGACGCGCCCACTTTTTGCCAAAACGCAAACTAAGTTTCAGAAACGGTTTGCGGATTCGAATTTAGTAACCCCTTATTAGCCTAGAACTGATGTCAAAACCAGAAATGGCGAAATTTGTTGTGCTGTGTTATTTACCACTATGGACAATTGTTGCTACAAGCACTTCTCACAGGACTTTGTAGGAAGGCTTTTCAAATCTTTAAAATAGCCTATTTAGGTCTAAAATAGTTTAATAGCGAAATTTTGTACTTTTTGCATAACCGGGTTAAAAGCTGTCCCAAAAGGGTTAAAAACATCTTTGCAGCCAAAGATTCCATGATTTACGTGGATGTTTTCTCTACTAAAATTAACAAAACTTTTGTAATCACGCACAAAACAGAATGTGTAAGGAGAAATAAAAAATTACAGTTAGTTATTTCCATATCACTTGCGGAGCTGTTCGTCTTGACAAGGTTGCAGTTGGAAGTTGCTTGTTTTTATAGTGGCGCTTACGATAATTTTGCAACCATGCAAACAAGTAAACAATTCAAACGATAAAATTGACGACTCGTTTTCTCGGGAGTTATTCATTACTGAGATTTGTAATTTTGCAGACAGATCCGTCTGATGTTAAACTTTTATTTTCAATCAAAAAAAAATTTTCGAAAAAATGGCGCTTACGATATTTTGGCGACCATGGCTCGATATTCTAGCAGCCTTTTTGAACCGGTTTCCATTTAGTTCAATTAAGTTGCTGTGCGCTTTAAAAACCCACATTATTTCTTCCTCGGTGAAACCATCTGCTAAATAAAGCTTTGCCGCCATATGATTTAATTTCTTATATATCGTTTCTGTTTGCTCGGCTTTTTTTAACCAACCTTCATAATATTTACTTTTTAGAATTTTTAACAATGCCAGCCGATTCTTGTTCCAGTTTTGTCTATCGGCGTTATCTTCCGTCCATTTAATGTCAAAATCATTACCTAGTTGATTTAGTTCCTTTGCCCATAACATATTTTTCCGAAGTGTCAGTTTAGTAAAGAGATGTGGTAATCCTTCATCGTCATACTCAAACATGGTCCTAGCTATATACCTTAAGTGCAAATCTAAACTATAAATATGTCCATTCTCGACTCCTGTCTCTAACATTATTATATATGTTGGCGTGAAATCCGGTAACCGCAAAATCCTTTTTATGAAGTAAAGCACTAATTTTTCGACTTCCTCAAACTGTGAATAACCCCACACCTGCGCCCCGTAGACCTGTATTGCTCTACATACCGCTAGGAATATTTTCCATTTTGCCCTTAAAGAAATATTTTTCTTTCTCAAAAAATCTTGCCAAGTGGAATTTATGCTATTTTTCGCTGTCACCGTTCGCCCTTCTACATGTTTTTTAAATGCCATCTGTGGTGTTAGAGATACTCCGAGATAGCAATACTCACTCGTAATTTTTATGATTTGTCCATTAAAATACCATTTGTCATTAATACCTAATCTGCCTCCTTTTCTAAAAACCATAATTTCCGATTTGCTTAAGTTTACTTCTACATTCCACATCTTACAATATTCTTCAAGTCTATGTATCATTTTCTGCAATACATTTCTCTCATCAGCAAGAATAACAATATCGTCAGCATATAACCACATAATCGTATGTGGCATCCAATTTCAGGTATATATATTCCACCTCCCAGGTTGTCGTAGAGGTCATTAAGATAAAGTGCGAAAAGAAAAGGTGAAAGTAAACAGCCCTGTTTTACCCCAGAAAGTGCATTTGTGATTATAAAGCAGAAATCTCAGCCGGTCTGATTGATTTAATGACGGCTTAAGCAAAGCCGTAAACGGCATGAATGCTCCAATTAAAAGAGTGCTGTTTAAGTTTAACAAATTTCTAATCTAAATCAGATAGAACCATTAGAACCAGATATTTCTTTACCAAAACAAATTTTTCGAAATTTATTGAAATTCTATCTTTGCAATAAGTTCCTTTGTTTTTCCTTTCAGAAACCGCAAGTTTTTGGCATATCATCCATAAAAAAATATTGTTTCATACCTTTTTTATCTGCCTATATATATTTTCGTTCAGGAGCAAGACGTTGTTCAGGCATTTGTAGGTGCAGAACCGCAGTGCTGATGATAGGGAAATATCTATGTGTGCACACAATATAAATGTCTAATGAATAAAAATAAATATAACTATTGATCTCTTGTAAATGCTATTCGATAAATATATGTATGTGCATATATCGCAGAGTCCAACTCAAAAATCTCAAAGGTCTTGACAAAAGATTTCTGGGTTTTTGCTTTACGAAAATGCCCCAGCTCAGACATCGTAGCTTGTTCGTGATTTTTTTGCAAGAAACAACGATGTACTCATGCCACAGCGCATTTCACAAATGCTTTGAAGATTGAGAAAAGCGCTGGCACTGGTGTATCATATCTGAGGAGGATTCTTCGAAAAAAGTCGTTTTTTAACAGACCTCGTATGCAGCACTCTAGGCATATAACACTTCATCGTAAATCGCCTATATTGCAATAATTTTATGCAAATTTTGTTTACTCAAAAATGTAAAGTCAAACAGATATGTACTGGTTTGCACGTTGCAGTCGGATGTCGCAATCCAAGCGAATCCAATTCGCGTAGGACTCAGTAAGAACCCCTGCTGCGAGTTGTATGTGTTCACGAACACCCAAAAGGCCGACGTAGAATGTTGGTGGGTTTTTAGCGGAAAAACAACTAAAATCACACACAGTTTCTAAGCACTTCATATTGCACTTTGCTATTTTCCTAACTGTGGCTAAAAATGAAAAAAAACCACATACATAAACATACGTACGTACACATACACTTGCACACGTGCCCTCAAAATTGTTTACTATATAACTTGCAACGAATTCATGTATATATGGGTTTGTGTAGAAGTGCAATTTGGCTAAATAAAAAATTAGTCACTTAACGTGTTGACATACGTGCGCAGCGCGTGAGCAGCCAAATTGCTTGTTCGCAATAGACAACACTTTCTGAAAATTCCCTACATTAATTGTGACAAGCATCCATATGAACACACATACATGTACTGAATACATACATACATATGTTTGATACAATCGAAATCCGAGCTACATATAGAAACTGTATGAAATGACAACTATTAATTATAAAAGATATTTCATATGTGAATATTGAGGACTACTTCCAACCTTTGAACCTGCGTAGACTTTTTGAGATGGTCGAAATTGAGAACACGGGCCCGGTAAATGCAGCATTTCAGCGTAATAAGGGATTTTCAATACTTCCAGACTGTTTGCACACAGTGTGTGTGGATGCTTTCAGTAATAAGTACACTTGTAGGTATAACTAACTATTTGATAATATTCAATAAATTTGTCATTTGTTAATTTTTTCTAGAAAAATAGTTTTGAATACATATACATATACTTAAGAATTATATGTATACAAGGTGCGCTCTAAAGGAAACGGAGTTTTTGAAATAGGGCTGGATTTTAGTTTAGTGGCTGTTCAATATCTAGAACGTCCATTTGACATACTTTTACACCGTGCAAACGCACTTTATATATGTACTAGCTGGGCCCCGCGGCTTCGCACGCAAGCTCTCTTGTTTCCCCCGATATAAATTCTGAACCCATTGTTGACCCCGTCAGATTTTGATTTACAAATAAACATATGTCTATTATCTTTGATGTCAAGTGTTTCCAAAAATTTTGAAGTCAAAAGGCCCTTTAGATCATGAGTTTTCACATTTACTCTAAACAAATTCTTAACCCTTAGTTTGCTAGATTTCGATTTTGAAAATAAGTAGAAACGCGTGTCCAATTTTTTTTATTTCAAGTATTTTTACAATTTTTGAAGTCAATAGGTCTATCGGTTCATGTTTTTTTCGAGTCTTCCCGTAAACAAATCTTAACCCATTGTTGGTCCAGTTAAATTTTGATTCTCAAAAAATTATAAAATACGGGTCAAATTATTTTTGATCTACATTATTTGCAGGAAGTTCGAAAAAATCCCGTCTTAGCGGAGGTTCATTCTTCAAGAAGTACCCATAGTTCATCATGATGAGTCAATCAATCAATCAGTCAGTCAGTCAGGACAAACAATCTATGTATATAAAAAAGCATGGCGGTACCACGCCCCCTTGTCCAATGCTCACAACTTTCTTCTAGTCGAATTGTGGTACTAAGTGGAAAGTCCGTACCAAGTTTCACTGATGTGTGTGTGTGTTTACTGCGTAACTGTTGGGTTATAAAAAATGTGCCACGCCCCTTGTCCAACGCCGATCAAATCTCACCAGTAGAATGAGACATCTATGAGACGACGGTACACCAACTTTCAATGCTGTGCGGCTAACGATTCCGAAGCTATTCCCTATAAAAGATTTGAGTTGTATGGGCGGTGTCATGCCCCCTTGTTAAATACCCTCCCCATTCCCTCTGTCGATAGATATGACTAAATGGTAGGTTCGTACCAAGTTTCATTGATGTGCGACTTACAGTTCTGCTGAAATGTTGGGTCATAATCTGGGATCTGGGTGTTGTCTTCGATTCAAAGTTTAGCTTCACCTCCCATGTTAACCGCATTGTCTCACGTGCCTACTCTATGTTAGGTTTTGTCCGCCGCAATTCTTCCTCCTTTTCCAATCCCTATACGCTCAAGCTCTTGTATACTACTTTTGTTAGGTCCAGACTGGAGTATGCTGCTTTCATCTGGAGACCTTATCATGCGTCGCATTCTAATCGCTTAGAGCGTATCCAACGAAGATTCCTAAAGTTTGCCCTTCGCTCCATTCGTTTTTCTGAGCCCCAGCCTCCTTACAGGTCTAGATGTCTTCTGCGTGGTTTAAAATCACTTGAAACTAGGAGGTCTGTCATTGCCATGGCTTTCATTTTTGATATAGTCAATGGGAATATTGATTGCCCCTCTCTCTTGTCCAAAATAGCTTTCATTGTGCCATCTCGTTCCCTCAGACATTTTTCCCCTTTTTCTGTTGAGTTCTCTAGGACGTGTTATGGCAGTAATGCTCCTATTCCTCGAGCCTTAGCCGAGATAAATGCGTTGTCGACCTTTTCAATGTTTGATTTATCTGTTCCTAAACCCTTGTTCATTTCCTTTGTTTACTCTCACTTTCCTGTTTAAGTTTAAGCTTAAGTTCCATTTTGTTAATTAGTCTGTAAGATTTGTTCAAAGACTTCTAAATAAATAAATAAATAAATAAATAAAAAATGTGCCACGCCCCTTGTTCAACGCCCACTAAGTTTTAACAGTAGAATTACACTTCTATGGGAGGATGTCAAACCAAATTTCAATGCTGTGCGACTTACAATTCCGAAGCTATTCCATATAAAATATTTGAGTTGTATGGGCGGAGCCACGCCCCCTTGTTAAATACCCGCCCTATTCCCTCTGTCGAAAGATATGACTAAATGGTAGGTTCGTACCAAGTTTCATTGATGTGCGACTTACAGTTCTGCTGAAATGTTGGGTCATAAAAAATGTGCCACGCCCCTTGTTCAACGCCCATCAAATTTTAACAGTAGAATGACACATCTATGAAACGACGGTGCACCAAATTTCAATGCTGTGCGACTTACAATTCCGAAGCTATTCCACTTAAAAGATTTGAGTTGTATGGGCGGTGCCACACCCCCTTGTCCAATACCCACCCCATTCACTCGGTCGAAGGACATGATTAAGTAGAAAGTTTGTACCAAATTTAATTGATGTGTGACTGATGGTTCCAAAGTTATTGTCTAAAAATGTATTCTTGTGGTGCCACGCCCCTTTTTCCCGACATTTTTTTTTTATAAACCTTCACGTAAACATTTTGAACAAACCCGCCGAAGGAAGTATTCAAGTTGGTCCAGTCGTTTTCGAGTTTTAAGCGAACGAACGAACCACGTTTTATTTTTATATACACTATGATCAATAAGTACCGGGACTGTGTATTTTAAATTTTCCGCCGTTCCCCGATGCAGGTAAAAACATTTTTTTTAGGTCGGTAGGACCTTAACTGACATCTTTGTCAAATTTTGAGCGGGATTGCATCATTAGTTTTTGTTTGGCAGCTGTTAGCGTCAGTCAACTTTTTGTACTTCGTCGCATTTTACAATGGATTATTTTGTTGATCAACGTATTTGTTTGAAATTTTGTCTTAAGAACGAAATTTCTTGTGCCAATGCGCTTTGCAGAAAGCATTTGGGGAGTCTGCTCTATCAAGAACCAGAGCGTTCGAGTGGTATAAAATGTTCAAAGGTGGTCGTGAAGTGGTCGAAGACTTTCCTCGTTCTGGACGTCTTTCAACATCGAATACCGACGAAAATGTTGAAATTGTGAAGAAAATCGTGCTTGAAAATCGTCATGTGAGCCTCAGAGAGATTTCTAACGATCTTAACATCTCTTATGGAAGCGCACAACACATTGTTGTCGATATTTTGCGCATGAAACGCGTCGCCGCACGGCTTGTTCCTCAAGACTTGAATTTCGTCCAAAAAGATCATCGAAAGCAAGTGATTATTTGAACAAACACAGTGTGAATATCATCGATCAGGCTCCCTATTCTCCAGATATGGCACCATGTGACTTTTTCCTGTTCTCCCGACTCAAGTTACCGCTTCGTGGAAAGAGATTTGAGTCCATAGAGGTCATAAAAGAAAATGCGACGCTAGAGCTGAAGGCCATACCTGCTTCGGCTTACCAGAAGTGCATGGACGATTGGATTAAGCGTTGGCATATGTGTATTGCTTCAGATGGGGCTTATTTTGAAGGGGATAAAATAAATTTACCAGAAGAATAAAACAATTTTGTTTTTTTGACACAGTCCCGGTACTTATTGATCATAGTGTACATATATAGATAATAGATAATGATAAAAATACTTTTAATTTTTCGAATATGAATACATATTTTATAAATTCCAATCGTGTTGCCAATCATCAATAACAATCGATGACGTGCATATCACTCTAAGTTAATACTTTTCATGAATAGAAGTTCGGCATTATTTCCTATGTGCCAGCTCGTACGAAAAATGATTATAATGTACCTAAACTTTTACCAGTTTGTATATGTCATCAGGGAAAGTTTGATTAAACGTAAATAGTGTAATGTCAAACTCGTTCATCCTAAAATCAAATAATGAAAATTAAATGCCCTTGCATATATGTACATTCATCTACTCCGACTTCATTGAAATGCTGTTGCAAGGTTTTGAGCCATGCAAATAAAACGCGAATGATGAAAACGTATGGTTGCACTCTCTCAAAGTATTTATGTATAAATGTCTGTGATGGTTCAGTTAAATTTCGAAATGGCCTAATCATAGCCGAGACCACATATTGCGTATATCTATGGCGTATCTGCATCCAGGAGCCGCTTCGTTCTCACGCACACCAACACCGCCATGCGCACGTCCAGTCCTGCCCGTGTTGCAATTGGCGTGGTTGCCGGTGCATTGCGCCGCCGGCTGCTGGCTGTCGGCGCTGCGGTTGCTGCATTGTACTACATTTGTTGGTATAATTGCTGGCGATGCCCGATGCCGGGTGTATGTATATGTTGGCGACAACGCCATGCGCGCATTTGCGCGCTTTTTCAACATTTCAAAGTGTTGCACAAATCACACAAAGCAGCGTCGCGCAACGTAACCCGTAGCCACTGCAAACCAGTTGGCAACCTTGGACGTTCGTTCGTCTTGCTTTATTTTACAACTTTTTTCGGTTGCTGCTGCTACGTTTTTTGTTTTGTTTTACTTTTTTATTTGCTGATTTAATATTAATTTGATGTTTTTTACTTTTTTGGTAAAATTTTGTTATGTCGGCACTTCAATTTACCAAGACAAAAATTGAGTAAAAGTAAATAAAAAAACGGCTATGTGCAATTTCGCGTGTATACAGCATTTATTTACAAGTTTATCTACCCTATTCGCTACTAAAGCGCCCACTTACTCCCTTCGCCTTTTTAACGGACTTCATTACGCTCGCTCAAACTTCTCGCTAGCTGACTGAGACTGTTTTAGTGTAAAGATGCAACACTTGAGTTGGGGAATTCTATGGGCAGCGCAAGTTTTGTAGTTTACACAAATTTGTTTATTTAGTTTTTAGTGGGTAAAGTTTGTTAAATTACTTAATTTAATGTCGATGAGATTTTTGAAGGCGCATTATACAAAAATTGGTTAGCGGCACTTCACAGCGAAGCGAATGCACAAATTTACTAGAAACGAATTATAATATAATAAAAATCAAAGGCTTATAAAAGGATGTAAAGAAGATTTGAATTGAGTATTGCACATTTGTATAACTTTCATTTCACATTTTTAATGTTTTCCCACTTATTTTATTATTTAGAGTTTCATTAATAACTGAGCGAGCATATGAAAATAAATATTTAAATTTCAGTTTTTCATTTCAATTTTTTTTGAAAGGAAACAAGTGTCCGGCAATGGATATTTTAGCTGTTAAAAACAACAATGGCTGAGACCCATAGAAGAAGACTGAGACCCGTAGAAGAACTGGAAATAATGAGGCATAAAATTGCAAACAGGTGATGGGAGCTTTCACCAGAGGGTATATCTGAATTCTAATTATGCGAGTAGAAACCCATATGCGCCAGTTTTAAAAAACAATTTAAATGCTGTATAAATGTATTTGACTAGAGCGTATCAGCGTAGGAACATACAATTTCTTTTTCATAAATGCATAGTTTATGAAATTATACATATTTGGCATATTTTAACATAACTTAAGGAAAACTACCCGACATGTTAAGGGAATTAGTTATGCATTAATATCAGAATTCATCGAAAATTAAAAAAAGACAATGAGCTTTTATTTAATTTAATATTTAGGGAAAAGTTCGAGTGTATGACACTTTGTGTACCGCTTCCTGATTTTAAATATTTTTATTATTTTACAGATACTCACGGCTTAAATAATTTATGTAGCTGTTCTAAAACCAGATTGAGCGCGCATGCACATACGCACACTAAAACACACACACACACACACATACACAAATGAACATACGTCCATGCATACATAACAGCGACTACGTAGACAAGTTACTACAATTTGCGCGCCATTACAGCGCCGTACGAAATTGAGCAGCTACAGCGAATAATAATCACAATACATCAGGCAACAAAACCAACAATAGTAACAGCAAACACACGGTATGGCGGCTGTGGAAGTGCGAAATGGCTACAAATACTATGGCAGAAAATCGAATCCAAAAATAATTCTCAACTACCTAAATATGAACGTGGTGCGCGGATCAATGTGAGTATGGGATCTGGGTATGAGATTCGGTATGAACTGGCTTGACTAATGTGGCCGGGCTGGAAGGGCGGCGCGGGCGGACATAGAACGGCGATGGCTGTGCCGGCCGCAGAACCGCTTGTTCGGCACGCAGGCGCGCTGATTGAATTCGTAATACTTGCAATTTCCCTATATAGTTAACATCGATGTGCGCACATATTTATCTCTATGTGGACGCGCACTGCAAGATATGTGTTTATAAGTAGATATCTATATACTTATACCTACATATGTAAATATTCATTTCTTCTCTTTATTGCGCACATGTCTTACGTATTCTTATATGCATACATATTAACAAACATCCATACGCAAACTCACCTGTAACGCAGTTATGGCTTGCTGGGCGCCTCGGGCTGTGGCAAGACGACACTGCTCTCGTGCATTGTGGGTCAGCGACAGCTGAACAGTGGCGACGTCACAGTGCTGGGCATGAAACCCGGCTCACCGGGTAGCGGCATACCGGGTGCCCGCATTGGCTACATGCCGCAGGTTGGTATAGCAACCAGCAACTGCCAGGAATTAAAAAAAAAATGATTTTCCATGTTTTTACTGCTGCACTGCACGATAACAGGAAATTGCGCTCGTCGATGAAATGACCATTAAGGAGACCATATACTATTTTGGGCGTATTTACGGCCTCACGGATGAGCAGATTCGCGAGAAATTCAAAATACTGCGATCACTGCTGCAGCTGCCGCCGCCCACGCAGCTGGTGAAGAATTGCAGCGGTGGTCAGCAACGACGTGTCTCATTCGCCTGCGCCATGATCCATGAACCGGAACTGTTGATTCTGGACGAGCCAACCGTGGGCCTGGATCCAATGTTGCGTGAAAAGTGAGTACAAATGAGAACTGCCGCTATTATGTGCAATTAAGTAGTCGGATTGAACTTTTGAATCTGCATTGAATTTAAATGTGTATTTCTAATTGAGTTTTGGCAAAATTGCTGACCGCAATATTAAATAAAATTTGTTGATCGGATTTTGCATTTCTAGAATTTGGGATTTCCTTGTAGAAACCACCAGAAATAGCAAAATGGCTGTGATCATAACCACACACTACATTGAGGAAGCGAAGCAGGCCAATTGTGTGAGTAACTAATGCATTTTAAAATTAATTATAATTTTTATAATTATAATTCTATTTTTATAATTTGCAATTAATTTTCAAACATTCATCTGCAGATTGGTCTTATGCGCAATGGTGTTCTTTTGGCTGAGGACTCGCCAGCGAATATCATGTTGAAGTTTGAGAGCAACTCAATTGAGGATGTCTTCTTGATATTAAGCCAAAAACAGGGTGAGGCCGATGTGATACAAGCGAATGATCGAACCGGGCGTCAGCCGGCTGCTGTCATGCAATCAGTGGAAGTTATTGACACGGACGTGCAAGACGCCGTTGCTGGCCATCAGTGCGAGAAACCACCGTTACCGTATGTGGATGAGAACGACAATAAAACACAATTCACCGAACGGCAGCGAGAACAAGAAACGGAGAACAGGAAACGGATACTGTTCACGACCAGAGGGCGTATCAAAGCGTTGATGACCAAGAACTTCGTGCAACTCTTTCGTCAGCCATCGTGAGTACTTCAGCTGATGGAGAGCTTTGTACAACGTTTCTTATTAACATCTGTTAACGACTTTTGAATTTTTCCCAAACTTTTATTTGCAGTGGAATTATTTTTATGCTGCTTTTTCCCATCATTCAACTCTCCTGTTTCTACCTGGCTATTGGAAAGACACCGACCAATCTAAAACTTGGCATTGTTAGCAACGAAGTTGCTGATTATTCCACCTGCTTCGACACGAACCTCAAAACCGTGTACAACTTCAATGATACCTGCGAATTTGAAAAGATTTCATGCCGTTATATAACAGAAATCGGTGATAAATTCGCCGAGAGGGTAATGCAAAGCTTTTTGCATACAAAGCCCTATGCTTTGTAGTTCCTAATTAATTATAATTATAGTATAATTATATAATTATAATAATATATATGTATATATAATTAATTATATTCCTCTACGGCTGCCATTGCAGGTTTATTACAACAATACCGAGGATGCACACCGTGCGGCGAAACGCACCGACGTTCTCGGCTACATATACTTTCCCCACAACTTTTCGGCCTCGATGAAGGCGCTCTTGGAGGATGGTCGGTTTGCGGCGGACAGCGCAATTGTAAATGCCGAGCTTACAGTGCACATCGACATGACAGGTTTGTGCGGTGTGGCGCCAATGCCTGGCACAATGCGTAGTTATTAACGTCGCTCCCAAACTAACTTTTTTAGACCAGCAAATCGCCTTTTTCATCGAGCGCAAGCTACGCGACAGCTTTGGCACGTTCATGATGAATGTGTTGGCCGACTGCAACCTGCCAACTGCCCTTAGTCGCATACCTGTACAGTTCCAGCCGCCCGTGTACGGCTCTTTCGATATTGAATTTCAGCAGTACGTGGCGCCTGGCGTGGTGATGACGTAAGTCAATCTCGTACAGCTTAATGAACGTTGTGGCTCTCATGATCCTTTGGCTTTTTGGCCTATAGCATGGTATTTTTCTTGGCTACGCTGATGACGGCTGCCGTTTTCATATCGGAGCGCATGGACGGTGTGTGGGATCGTACGCTGGTAGCCGGTGTTTCGGCCACTGAGATGCTGTGGGCTCATCTCCTCACCCAACTGATCATTATGGCATTCCAGTCATTCGAGGTTATCATGTACATCGGTCTTGTGTTCGACACGTACAACAAGGGCGACACGGCAACGCTGATTGGCCTGCTAACGCTGACGGCTTTCTGCGGTATGCTTTTCGGTAAGTATGCAATTACGCAGGTGCGAAGTGTTCGTACTTTTCTGATTCAAGCTTCTTGAACGCCGCAGGTTTGCTTATATCTGTGTACTGTAAATCGCACACGGAGGCGAATTTTGTGGCTACCGGTGCATTCTATCCCATGATAATTCTTTGCGGTAAAGTAACATACTCATTGTATGGAGTGTCAAGTGGTTTAATTTTTTATTCACGCACCTAGGTCTTCTATGGCCACTGGAAGGCATGCCCAAGTCGCTTCAGGAGATTGTCATGTTCTTCCCATTCACAATACCTTCGATATCGGCACGAAACATCATTGAGAAGGGATGGTCCATAACGAATGGACAGGTGTACAACGGCTTTATTGTGATGTCGGCATGGATTGTGATTTTCTTCACGCTCTGTATTGTGGGCTTGAAGCGGAAGGGATAAGCTATTACGTACACGCACACGCGCCAAAGAGGATAATGTTGTAGTATTACATTAACACGTGGTTGTTCGTTTTAAGCCGCTGAATCACCGTTTGTTGATGCGTTCCATTTCAAATATTTTCTGCTGACGTTTTGCATGCATGCATGCTCACTCACATATTCCAGTCCTTATGCACATACATATGTATGTATGTATGTATGTAGACATGCAAATGAACAGAGAGCCGCTTGCCCTTTTGTCGGTCTAAGCAGTTACTGACAGCAAATTGTTAGCCCTATTAACTCAATCCCTCACCTTCGTGGTTCTAAGAATTTGAAAATCAGATATGAATTTTTATTTTAGTCTAGCAAAAAATATGGAGTATGGAGTTTATTTTAAAAAATAATTATTTATGTACAAACATACACCATCACTTGGACATAATTAAATTTTCACATCACACCAATGCACGGTTTCCCACTAATGCCTTCTTCCGCCTTACTTAGGGTAACACATAAGTTACACCTTACTCCACAAACCTAAAATCATCATGAGCGAATATGTATATCTATTAGTGTATGTACTAATTTATACACTAATGTATATAGAATAGAATATATGGGCAAGTAGGATACCCTTGTGATTTATTCAAATTCGAATATGTACTACACTCCTTACAGCGCTGAAAAAATTACTTTTAAAAAACATTAGCTAAAATCTTGACTCTGAAATGAATTTGTACATATTAAAACAGATACAATACAATAAATTTCATTCACACTTATGCAAAAAATTAAGTCTTATAATAACGCATTTTCAATACGAAAAAATTCATTTAAATTGGCCTGCGTTCAATTGGTGAGTATTTCAATGATTTTTTAAAATGTCTTCCCTTCGACTAGGCTTGAAGGTATTTTCTTGGTCTGAACCAAAAGTTGTAGTTCAAAAACATGTTTCAATAAATTGATTGATTTACGATTTCGGCACAATTCAGTGATGTTCAGTTTCATTTCCTATTATTTTGTTTTATTGTAATTACTTGATGATTACTACAAATTTCTATTCAATTTATTTAACTTACGTACCACTAAAACTATATTAAATTTATAATATAACACAAAGTCGTCGACAGCGAAGGTAGGTAGGTAGGCTGTAGTGACTGCCTCTGTATGAGACACACTTAGGCCTCTATGTCCACCCGTTTGAAATGTATTTTTTCGACCTAGGTGACCTACAGTTTAAAGCCGAATCCGAACGGCAGTTTTTTGTGCAATTCCCTTTTACACTTGGAGGTGAACAGTTCCCATCTGCTCTGTGGATGGCGATAGAAGTAGACGAGTGTTTACCAGCCCGAACTGAGAATCGAGCTGAGCATCGCAAGATAGCGTAGGCTTCAATGGTCGCGGGGTAGTTGGCAACGTGATTACAATAATGGCGGCAACAGCCACACAACAATCATATGTTTTGTGACGGTTGAATTTTCACAAGTTCGTATTTGTTTGGAAGTGTTGAAGTTGAACAATGAAAAATTTAGAATTGTTTGTTAATATTTTTAATATATTTACCAAATATTATTATTGTCTCATGGAGCAGCTGAGCAAAGTATGCAAACAAGCAATTGATGTTGTTAATCTAAGCAGTGATACTGATTGCTTTAGTTTTGTCGCCTACAAAATACTTAGAGACTAGCTCTAAGCTTGGCGACAGGGCTACCGCTGTGCGACTTTAGTTTTTTTGACGCTCTGAGACTTTTTGTGCGACTTTTTCAAACTTGTCTAGTTTTGCAAGTTTTTCCATCTTTGTTCGACTTTTTCCCCCTTTTTTGTTTAGTGAAATCCTTCTTCCTCTTTTTATAGTCATAAATTGCAAAATTACTCATGTTTGCCTTTAAAAAAAAACTTTTCCAGTAAAAATTATCCAGTAAAAAATATCAGGAGAGTAAGCCAGCTTACGCTCCCAAAAATGAAACTATCTAAAAAAGTAAACATTGTTTACTAAACAAACAGAAATTTGTAAAGTTTTTTTTTTGCAAATTTGCAAGTTTTAACTCTTGGTTGCACCAGTGGGACTTGGAACATTCACAATACACAGGAAAAAGGATGTAAACAGAAGGGTTAAAGAAAACAACAGCTGATCCAAAAGTTTCATTTAAGATTTGAAGCGGTAGGGAAACTCAAGTTTAATCAAACATTTAATGCAAAAGGGAAGTGGTTCCTTGGGCTCAATCTGCGATTTTTCCCTTTCAGTTGCAGCAGGTAAAGCTGAGCAAGACGGCTGTGGGTCAGCAGACTCACGAACGCACAAATTCTTTGCTGGTTCCATTTGCCTCCAAATTTTTGCACAAATTGTCAGTCATATGTTTTTCTTGTTCTTCTTCTTACTGGCTAAAAGTTAAGGGACAAAATTTCCCCTGTAAAAACTTGCAAGTTCTCACGAAATGAACTGTCACTTTACGCTCTCAGTTTCTCTCTCGTTGCAAGAGATTTGGCGTACACAAACAGGATCCAGTAAAAATTTGTACACATTCGTACAAATTATCCGTACCCAAACAGACCTATGGTAACCTCATTCGATTGATCAGCTGATTATTTAAGCTAAACATTTTTGGAATACAGTAGGAAGCTGAGAGTGTAGAAGCAAATAAACAGTTAGACACGGCGCACGAGCGACATCTGCAAGGGGAAGCGGACAACTGGGAAAACAGCGCACCAAATTGATCTAGCGAGGTCCCCAACCATTCTGCTGTAACCTCCTCACAACAGATGGCGCTATGAGCGGAGGCGGCATTCCTGAGCGGCGTTAGATGGCACCATCACTTAGGACTACCTGCGGCAGGCCAATCACCTACCCTGGCAGAACAACACAACTGATTAACGTAACCAACACAAGGCTGTCTTGTGGAGGCCCTATGCTCCAGAGAGGAGTGAACACGGAACAAAAAAAAAAAAAAAGTAGGAAGCTTAAAAAATGTTTTAAACGAACTATTGTACCTTAATTTATACGAATTGGCAGCGTATGTATTAACTTTACCTCACAGTAGTGCGTGTGCGGAAAGTATTTTTTCAAAATTAGGATTCATGAAATATAAATTAACCAACAAGTTAATTGTAGGAATTTGTGAGTCCATGCTATCCATTCTAAATTTGCTAGATACCGAAACAGAAGACTGGATGCCAAGTAATGAACTTGTGCGAAAATACAGAGACGAAGTTAAAAAAAAAGTAAAATTTATGATTAATATATTAAAGTGTATACAAACACATTATTAAAAATTAAATGTCGAATTAATACACAAAAGTGTATGTAAACACATTTTTAATTAATTATTTCTAAGCTATTTATATCGTTTGAATTGTTAATTCCTTTTTGTTTTGGTTCAATAAAAAAAGGTGCCACTTTTATTTGAATAAAAGCGACTTTTTTGTGCGACTTTTTCAAAATTCTCAACGGTAGCCCTGCTTGGCGACAGCGACATCTATGTTCGGTGTTCGTGCTGTCGTCAAAATAATCTTTCGCATACGATTGTTCTGATTCTATATTTTGACAGATGGTGCCGTGGTCTATGTGTTCGGGGCATAAGATCTTTGCGCGAAGTATTGTAGAAAGTCGATGGGCACATCTCAAATAACTGCGTACGATGGCGAACCAACCGAAATAGTCCATGGTCATTCGAATTACTCGCTCGGATGGATGATAATGTTGGGTGTGAAAAGCACGTAGCGTACGATGAGATTCGCGCATTAAAATACAATTGTTTAAATACGTTTGTAAACATTATGGGGCTTAAACAACAATAACTGGGAGCGATTCAAACTTGTGGAAGATTGCAGTTTTATAATTTCGAAAACTTCTGCCATCGCACTATTGTAAATTCAAATAAATAATCGTAATTTCGGAGCAACACAATTTTAAATTGTCATTATACTGAACAATTGCCAAGGTGAGCACGAAAATGCCGCTCTGGCAACGCTAATGATTGTATCTGTCGGCTCGCACAGTTGATTTAGTTCGAGTCTCAAACGTTCCTCCTTTGTATGGGAAGGTTGTTAGCAAACTTGAAGGCCGGATAAAATTGAGAAGTGCCTTAAAAAACAAAAAACTAGTAAGAATAGTTTTGAGTTTCGGTTTTTAATAAGCGCTATAAAATATTGGATACTACGGAAAAGTTGGTCTGTTGTACTATTTCAACAACGTCGTAAAATACAGACGTTAAAATAGATCGTGTATTGTATGCCTAGTACAAAGATGGGGTCGCATATGGATCCGCAGCTTGTAGAGAAAATCGTGCACGAGGTAAAGTCGCAGGGTGCATTCGATGAGTTTCGCAAGGACTCAATGGCCGATGTGGACACTAAGCCAGCCTACCAGAACTTGCGACAGCGCGTCGAAAATACAGTAAAGAAGTTTCTTGCGGAACAGCGTTGGACACCGGAAACAAACAAATATCAGCTGCGTGAGCGGCTGCGGAAGTATATAACAGAGTGCGTAGTTTTTAATATACAGCCTCCGCAGTTTTTAAAATAAAGCTGGATATGATGGTTGTGATTTTCAGATCGGGTTTTCTGGATGTTGGTGTAGAGCGCATCGTCGACCAGGTGGTAAATCCGAAAATTGGCAGTGTCTTTCAGCCACGTATCGAGGAGATTGCGTATAAATTTCTGGGTGTGCCACCGCCACAAATAAAGTGCGAGCCACCACCACCCATCATGCCACCCTTGCCCCCATTGCCATTGAATGGCGCTGCACTGAAGGTTGAGACTTGTAGCCTGTTACCCACCGATCTGGAGCAAGTCAGTCCTGACTCCGATAAGGCAACATTGAAATCGGAATGCAAGGATGAAGAACAGTCGACGACCGACATGGAGCTGGATGACAAAATGCCGGACGATGATGACGAATCGCCACCGTTTGAACCGCTAGTAAAGTGCGTCAGCCCAGTCAAGGTTGAAGCGTATAGCAAGAACGTGCATCGCGACTCCGACATGGAGACAAGTAACGACTGCCCGCCGTTAAAGCTCGAATGTATCGCTCAAAGCAGTGGAGTGCCAAATGGAGGCACTTGCCAGGCCGTTGACACAGAGACTCAGTACAGCACAGTGTCTACAAATATAGCAGACCTGGACTCGGAGAAGGAGGCTAGTCGCTCGTTGGATGTTGATGTAGCTGTTTCGCAAGAGTCTCAGCTGTCACAAGTATCCAGTGACAGCCGCATCTCAACGACAACACCAACGGCTTCGCATAGTTTTATAGAAAACTCATGTGTTCCACAACTAGAGATGAAGCAAGCACAAGCACAGGCGCATGCACAGGCACTGGAGGTGGCGGCCGTGAACATCTCCGAAGAAGCGCAAATGCCCAAATTTAATGAAAACTCGAATGACGGTAACATCGATGGAAAGTTAATGGTATCCCAGTTGCATTTCGACATAAAAAAGGATGAAATAAAATTCGAAGGTCAGTTAGTTGGCAAGTGGGTCAGTTGGTCATTAATTCATGTGTGCTTATAGGTACAGAACGTAAAACTAATATTATTCAGCGCGAGGGCGATAATGAACGCGACAACAGAGACGACAACATCGCCGCAACTATAAAAAACGGTGATGCGCAGAAAACAGATGATCCCCACCAATTCGTCAGTGTTAGCGCTGAGGTGGAACACACGCCCGCAGCGACTCCAACTCTTAGTACCACTCCAACGCCAAACGCACAGGAGAGCAGCTTTGGCTCATCGTTGGAGGACGTAAGCAACCAACAGTATTTAGAGCGCAGTGGTGTGCCTAATGAAACCGTCGTGCCATCGGATAGAGCACAGCCGCTAGAAAGCAAAGACACGAGCAGCGCAGTCCGTGGACATTCATCCTCATCATCATCGTCACGTCATAAGAAGCACTCGAAAGACAAGCGTCGCTCGCACGATAACAAAGATAAGCACAAATCAAAAGACCGAGAAAAGGAGCGGGAACGCGACAGAAGTCGCAACGGTCTACACAGTAGAAGTAAACACGCACCCACAGGTAGCAGTAGCAGCCATTCGAAACGTTCCTCTTCCTCCGTGGGCACACAACCAAATGCCACTAGCAATGGCGGAAAAAGTGAAAAAACTGGAACTTCAAAACATGCAACGTCCGCATCCTCTTCAAGCTCATCAAGTCGGTCCGAATGTCACGATGCCAAACGCGACAAACGAGAGGGAGACAGAAAGCATCAACGTGCAGATTCCGCCATTAAAAAGAGTGAACGCAAATCGGAGGCGGTGATCGATGATCACAATTTAGCAAAAGAAAAGACGCAAAGGCGAAAATCAACTGATTCCAACGACGAAGACAAAAGCGCAGGAGGAGTGAATGGAGCTAATGGCAACGGCGGACTACACCAGTCACATAGGACGTCCTCTAGCACACAGAGCTCCAAGTCCAAACCAAAAAACGAAAGCGGCAGTGGACACTCAACGAAATACACGCGAAATGGTAAATTCAAATGCCTATGTACGAGTAGTAGAACATTTGAGGCAAATGTATTTAAACATGCCCATTTGCATGACATTCACTCGTTCTCTATTAACATTCAATACAAATTAGGTTAGGTTAGGTTAGGGTGGCAGCTGAAGAGCTCACGTAGGCCATATTGCGGCCCGTTGTGATACCACGTGAAGGACGTGGCCGCCCTTCAGGCTTGCACACCCCCCCCGGGTGTTGGGCAGGAGCCATCCCGATTCCGCAATGAATCGGGCGATGCGGCCGATGCTGGGTCCTGTAAGGTCGGCCAAATTGCTGAAGAACGGCGCTCCCAGCACCCGGAGTCGTCTCCTCGCTAGTGCTGGGCAGTGACACATCAGGTGCTCAACGCTCTCCTCCTCGCTCGCATCGTCGCAGCTGCGGCAATGGTCGTTGAAGGGGAGACCGAGTCTCCTGGCGTGTGCGCCGTTCGTCCAGTGTCCCGTTAGCACAGAAACTGTGGAAGAGATGGAATTCCGCTTTAGTCGCAGTAATTCGCGTGTTCTGCCATGGTTAAGCGACGGCCAGGTTTCTCTGGAGATCCTACAGAGGTTCTCCTCCGCCCAGAGTCGATTAGCCAGGTGGAGATAGGCCTGCCTGACCATCAACTTGACGGTCAAATTAAACAAATTAAAAATGAGTAAAACTTTGTCAATATTTATTTTTTGT
Source organism: Melieria picta (assembly GCA_964056695.1). Classification (NCBI taxonomy): domain Eukaryota; kingdom Metazoa; phylum Arthropoda; class Insecta; order Diptera; family Ulidiidae; genus Melieria; species Melieria picta. The sequence goes on along the minus strand of OZ057398.1, from coordinate 101,072,072 downwards.
TTATCTTTATAGAAGGCAAAGTGCGGACTGAGACTGCGAATGCAAACATAGAGGATGCCGTGGATCAAGTGGATATTGATGCGAATGCCAACGAATGCTTGTCGCAACAACGACGCAACAAAGTTGTCATTCTGAACGACATTTTACAGAATCCCAGCACTAATTTTATTGCGCTCGCGTCATCAGCTACATCTATGAATCACGTGCAAGTCGTGAGAAATGTCAACGCCACAGCTGCTACCGATAAAGATTTTGTCGTTGAGGATAGTGTGGGTGGCGTGACTGCCGATAAGAGTGACAGCGATCTGCTTTTCCTCGAGGAAGAGAGTGGCCAATTTACAATGCGTCTGCGCCTGCTCGATCATGCGATGGACCGTTGCCGACGAGTGGTGAATAATTTGCGGTTCGACTGTGCAGCCGGTGGCTCCGAATCACTATACGAGCCGTTAGGAACGCCGCCGGAGAGCAACGAGTCAACACGAGCGTCTTTAATGTTAGTTGAAGATGTCGCAGTTGGCGCACAGGTGCAGGCGAAGGCCACGCTGACGATTGAGTGTATGCCATCTTACGGCGATGACGACGCTAGTGACGCCGTCTGCGGCGCTCTAATGGCCAGATCAGAAGGGGACGCTGTGCGTGTTACAAATGAATACCGCAATTCACAGGTGCTGCGACGAAAGCGACTTAAGCGCGATGACAACTGTGTGCACGATAAACCATCTCCGACACCTTCAGAGGCCAGCATCAATTCAAAGGAAAATGAAGTTTTCGAAAAGAATGCCGGTAAGTAGAGCTGGCCTACTTCCCCTACATCAAAAAGTTTGCTTTTACTATATAATAAATTCGATGTTGTTTAGCACATCATTTAGTATATGACTGTGTATAGCATTTACGTGTGTATGCGTATAAATATAATTATATATGAATGTATTTTTAATTTGCCTAGCTAATAATTTTGCGTACATTTGCCAATGAGAAATGAAGCTGTGCAAATTTGCTCTGCAGAAAAAATATATGTAGTTAAATGAACTATGAATAACATCCTTTCCATTAGCATCCTTTTGTTGCAAATTGTATGCAATTTCTAAATACACTATACACTGCAAAACTGCAGTTCTTATATTATCCGCTATACACTAATATTATCGTCAATTCAAACCAAGTGCTCGCACAGTATAATCACAGTCGGTTTCATGAGCATGTCTTCATTTCTCAGTTCCGTGAATGTAACCGTTCATTTTAGAAATCCTTATTGCAACTGCATTTATCTCTCTTTCTTCCATTACTCTACTCTTTAACTGTTTTAGATGTGCATTCAATATAAGCAAATAACCAAAGAAAAATATACACGTAAATAACACCCTCCGCCTCATACATATATAACGTACGTTCGTGTCGTAGCATGTCGTAACAAACTAATCATAGCAGCATTCATTTCAAACATATTCGTACTCGTATATAGTCCGAGTCATGCTGGGTAAGCATTAATTAAGTTTCACGAATCGATTTATCACTGCTCCGTCTGTTTATGTTGATTAACCCCGCTTGCCGATCGTCTGTCCGTCGCACTCTGTAATTCTCCACTTGTTTACTTCTTTATCACTTTCTATAAATTACAGATGAATCGAGACAGCACAAACTGAATCAACAACGTTACACCAGCGAAGATTTGTACAAGCCCAGACCCATATTGAGCCAGCGCTCTCGTCGCCGAGGTGTAGATTCCATTATCTAATCTCAATTGTAATGAACTATTTAAAAATTTTAATAAACTGTAGCAGTAAAGTAATTTTCGCTGCGACGTTTTCTTGACTCAATGTGGATGGTGCTATTTAGCTCTTATTTCGGCAAGTTGAGTTTTTTTTTGTGGTTAGAAGTTAAGTGTTAATGGGTTAGAGTAAGTTCGGGTAATATGATATGGTCGGGTAATGTGATATAGTGGCTTATTTCACAAGTGCGTTGACTTTTTTCAAAATTAACCTTTTTACAACATCATAACAGCTAAAAAAACTCGTGCTGCATGATTTTGGATGATTTTGCGTAAATAGTTTACAATGAGTGTGATGAAGTGCTTTGAGAAGGCTTGCACAAGTTTTTGGTCACGAAGTTTGAAAGCATAAAAGGTACAAAAAAAATATTATTACAAAGTTCGAGGCTAATCAGAAGTAAATCAGTGATATCAATTATGAGTTTGCGAGGTACGCTCTTCTCAGCAAAATTATTATTGTTTTTTTATAATATTTTTTTCGCAAAAAGTCAATTTCGGGTAATGTGATATAATACATCACAGTACCCAAACCCAGTAGTACTATTTGTATACAGAAATGTATATATACTTTATTTTATAATATTTGAAGTGGAATATTCTCAAAAATCTGTTATGGTCAAGTTTCAGATAAAAAAAATCCATGAAATCATGTTTCTCGGTAAAAATGTTTAACCCTTGGTTTACCTCGTCAGATTGTAATTTAAAAAAAGAAATGAGAAACGTCTCTGATTATTTTTGATTTGGAGTATTTTCACCAAGTTTAAAACTAATCGGTCTGTTATATAACGTTTTTTCGGGTATATCACATTACCCGCCACTTTTATGGTATCAGACGCCAATATTTGGATATTTTGATTTTTAATTAAAAAACTCGTCAACGGTTTATCTTAGAGTTAATAATCATAGATCTACTAAATAGTGCATCAGTGAACAGTTTGAGACCAAAAAAAGTGTGTTTTAGGGCAAAATGTGTCGGGAATCGCTGTAAAAAAACAGGTATATCACATTACCCGAACTTACTCTATATATATAATGGATATACTGTATTATAAGAAGTTTCGGGCACTAAATGGCTAATTTAAAATCGAGCGCAAGATTGCAGTTTCTGTGAAAAGTTAGAAATATGAATTATGAATGGAAACTTACAGTCAGTTTATTAATAGTCCACGGAAATTTACAAGTTCTGGGGTTTATATATTGTCGGTGTTCTGTTTTTTGCAAAATGTATTTATATTTTTGCGTAGTTTGCGTAGCAAACATTCTTCTATCTCAAAATGCATTGGATACAATTTTGCTTTCCAAAACCATTAAAATAGGCCATCTTCCTGGTCATCGGCCTTACAACATCGCGTTAAAGGTCTTCTAATGAAATAAAATATGATATAAACATGTAACATGAACTTAAGAATGTAAACATAAATGCGCGTCGCCTTTGATTTGAAAGTTACTGCTCATAATTTTGCCAAAAATCTACTTTATCAGTATAAAAAAAAATTGCGTTTCAAGCAATATTAACGCGTAAATATTCAGCATGATAATTCCGGATGCCAGTTAACATTTCAGTACAAATTTAAATAAAATCATAAACTGTGAGATTTTGTGTTCTGAAGTAACGACAGTGAGGCGCATTGCATGCGAGTGCCACTCTTATATTTGACAAAAAAACAATTCGTTTATTTTTGTTTATATTACAGTGGGGTCTAATTTTAATAACAATAAAATGTAAGGTATTTGAAGCATACATTAGGTTTTTATATTCAATATAATTTAAATAATAATAACAATTTCAATATATTCTTAACTCTGCCTTGCTTTGCCTTGGCTCGCTTCACCCTCTTACCCGCCCAGAACGCCGCTTGCGATGATTTTACTGATTTTGTATATTAATCTTACTACATAGTTTCTTCTTCGAATTTCATTTGTGTTTGCTTAAGGGGATTCATTTGAGGGGGTTTTGAGTTAAATCTACAGCATGCGTTCTTTTCCGATACTTTTGGTTGTTTTTGTTGTAATTCGATTACAAATTAGTGTTAAAGGTTCTTTTTCAAAGACTTTATTGTGTACAGTATAATCAACACATAATAACTTATGATTTGCTTGTTCTTTTTTAAATCGATAAAAACGTTTATACATACAGAAAATTTTATTCACATTTACAAGGAAGCAAGGATGAGAAAGTGGAAAAAACATAAATCAAAAGTGAAAACCGAAGGCGAGGGACAGCAAGAGACATCTGCTGCTGTTTGTTTGCATGAAAATTGGATTCCTAGTATCTACGGTCCTACTACCAGCTAAAAAACAAACGTAATACAACAATACATTGCTTGGTTGGGCTTAGTGCCGCTGACTATTCTGCAGTTGTTTGCCAATTTTTATTTTAACAGAAGTTTAGAGTCTTAGTAATAGACATTATGCAGAGTCCAGCTGTAATATCCACCATCAACTAAGGTTGTGATCTTCAGCACAGTTGAGCGTCTATCGGAACGCTGCCTCCCACACCGCTCCGGTTCCCACTCACACGTACAGCTATTGTCACATCACAACAAAACGCTGCGCACAGCACGGTACATAGTCGATTTTCTATAATCAGCGCTCGGCCAACCGCCTAGCCATCAAACGAGTTCGTACTCAAGCGCGCCCTCCCTCCTCGTCCTTTTCTTCCTTGTCGACTTAGTATCACCCGCAAAATTATGGACTCGAGAATCCTCGGTCAAAGGGACGTGCACTCTTCACGTCCGTGTGCCGCGTGTGTAAGTTCAAAGCGGGCGTGTTCACATTGCTAGACAACTCACAGACGCTTTTAATAGTGTTGGAGCTACTGGTTGTGGATGCTGGAGGTGTTGTCGCTGCAGTTCCCGCTGACAATCCTGTAGAGGCTGGCGGGGTGTGGGATGTTGCTGGATGCTCCTCCTGTAATACCACATGATCAGGTGCGTGCGGCGGCGTTGGCAATACATAGGCTAAGTTCTGGCTGTCTGCCAGTTCTGCTGCTACATCATCTATCATAGCCGCCGTTTCGCGCGGCTGCAGCGAATTCTTGCCAGTCACTGACGATTTGTACTCATCGGCACTCATGCCACACAGGTAAAATTTGAAAAACTCATACGTTGACCAACAGATAGCTGTGGCGGGCATTGAATAGAGAACGCGTGCCAACAGGCCCTTGAAGAAACCCCCAGGTCCGGCGACATGGTAGATCTATATGCGGGAAAAACGATTACCTTTAACAAAGTCAAACAATTATACACACACATACGTGTGACATAGTGCTCACTCACCCGTCGGATGGCTTCGATCATGCCCTTTGTTAGTCCGGTCTCTTGCGTGTTTAACAACGTTTTCACGACATCGAGCGGCGTAGTTATAGCAGCAGCCGCTGCCCCAGCTGCGCCACCTGCCACCACATGCACCGGGGGGTTGTATCTCCTTTCATGATTTAGCTGCACGCACCAGCGTTAAATGTAAAACAAGAAAACATACGTTAACATTTTTGCAGATCTTACTCTGTTGTTCAAGTGTCATTACCATATTTTGGAAAAATTCGTAGGTGGCAAAGTGGATTGCCTGATATGGTAGGTTCATCACCAGTTGCGTGGAATATGAGCGATAGAAAGCCTGAATGCCCTCGTTGCGGTACACATCCACCATGCACGTGATTACCGACTTGTACGGCGAATTGTACATCTGCATGCGTTGCTTTATTACGTCCGTAGGATTGGACACAGCGTCATGTATCACCGTCGCCAGAGCACCAGATGCCACTGCAAATATCAATACAAATATAAATTACATGACAGCCACCCGCAAAACAAACATGCCACTTACTATAATTGAGGTGGTTGTGATGAGTGAACTTGGTCAATAGTTCCTTTGTCAGCTCATAGGATCCGAAGTAGAGCGCATGAGCGGGACCGGCGCCGGCAACGACTGCTGTCACACCGCGAATGGGTCTGTTGAGTAGATAAGACAGGGAAAAACTAGGTTTAACCGAACCACTGCTCTACTAAGGAATTTCGGGTGCATCACCTCATCAGTCCTTCCTTTTTTATCATGTTTCGAAACGTTGCGGTGATGTCGCGATTCGAGTTCGCTGGTGATAAACTTTGCATCCGTGTCTTTAAGGGAACACAAAAAAAGCAATCAATTTAAAAACAAGTGTACAAATTGATTGAATATACATACATATATCTAAATAAATATACTACATATAATTTATATGTGGCATAGATTATGTAATATCTCGGTAAACGAAAGGCACAACAACAAACAAAGTAAAAAATGCATAATCCAAATTTGTAGACTTTGAGAAAAAACTTCTAAGTACTAATTATATTGTCAGGTATATGTATTATATTCAAACAAAACGGTGTGCTTATGCACTGTAAAACTATCTTTTAACGTTTATAATTTGTAAGAGGTAAATTGCAATTGAAACTGCCGACTATCTGTTGAACATGTTTGTTTTCGCAGTTCTCTAAATAGAAAAATAACACATCAGGTGTGTGTTCGTTAAACTTTTTTGCCTTGAACTCAAAATGAACGACTTTGGGATAGGTATATGGGTTCCAATTAATTTAAGAGCAATGCATGAACTCATTTTGAAACGCATTGGCATTGTCACTTTTATTATGAATTTTCAAAATAAAAGCCCTATATTTTACGATAAGAAATTTAAGCAATTTGGTTGTCAACAGTCGTAGATAGCGCTAGGGATTAGAAACGTGAATAGTCGATCAGTTTGTTGCCGCATATATTTACAATTGTTTTCTTTTGTACTATGATTCAGACACGTGCCGAGGTACTTGTGGTGGACGCTGAACGTGCACAACAAATGCAAACAACATTTTCTATATGAAAATAATCACGAAATTCTCATAACGCATGATGACCAGCGCATTTTTTGCCTTGAGTGCTGCTGAATTTCACCGTGCTCTAAGTTATCTGAATTAAATATTGAAAATCAAAGCAACTGCAATAACCTATTCGTATCGCAATTTTAGTGTAGAACATATTCTCGGTTGAGTTGTTTGTATTCAGTGAATTTCATCATTAAAGGAAATGCATTTCACTTGCGTTGTTATGGCTCCACTTGAATGCAAATTATGACAAATGTATAATAGATAGTTCTAAGAAATGTCGCCGCTCTTATCATTTCAAATTAAATTGAAAGGCGGCGAGCAAAATACAAATAACGAGACACTACATTAAAGAGTGAATGTAAAAACTTAATTGGATTCTTCGTATCTACACACTGAGCACTTGAAAGTAATGTTAATGTTATTTTTTCGATTTTTTAATCGAGATGAAAGTCTTTAGCGAGAAGCTAGGCCTTAGTCTCGTTATCGGGCTATCATTTTCTCATACAGCTCATTTTCGAATACAGTACTTTTCGCTTAAAGCGAACTTCGAGGGACTGGGCAAAATGGTTCGTTTTAACCGAAAGTTCACTTTAAAACGGGTCCGTAATAAGCGAAAACATACAGCGCGTACTTTTGAAATTGGTTGGTTTTAGGCGGAAAATCGTTTTAAACGGGTTCGTTATAAACGAAAAGTACTGTACTTTTAGTTCATTCGCTAAAGTAACAAATTTCTGTAAACGAAGACATTGCAACGCTGCTTTGGTTACATTTAAAATAAACCGGAATTTTTCATTCTTAAGAGAATTATTTAATTAAATTAATTTAAATAATAAAGTGAAGACATGGAAAATTCTGAATAAATTGTTGACTATTTCTACCTAAAAAAGCAAACATTAAAATTAAGCTCGCGCGAATCAGCGACGAATAATCATCGGCTTTCTGACCATTGCATTCACAACACAAGATTTTGGATTAGAACAGGAAAGACAATCAGACTCAGAAATTCCACTACTGCAAAGTTGCGTCTTGTAGCAAAAGGCGTATAGACGATTCCATAATTCAATGTGATATTTAAATTTATTCGAACATTATTATTATCAGGTGATCCCGATTACAAGTATATATGTACAATTATGCATAATGTAATTATTTTAAGTGTGTATTAAATGAACACATTGCTTAAACTTTTCTTACAAGCTAACAACTGTTCCCAAATCAATTCCGAACCTTGACACATATATCATTTAATTATTTTTTTGTAATATGAGCCAGTGCACAGAGGATACCCTTACTAATGCAAAGCATTGCGGTGGCTCTGCAAGAATGCAAACGTTAGGTAAGGTTAGGCGTTGACTATGAAAATTATTTTGTCTGTTGCATTAAAAATATTTGCTACTCGATCTCCCAAATAATTTGATAAAACTATATTAATTAAAAAATGAAGCCAAGCCGACAACACCTAAGGCAGAATATTAGCAACTCAAAAGGCAGCGGAGCTGAGGGGATTTTCGCCGGTTCGGCACCTCCAAACAAGCGTTGGAATTAGTAAACGAATTTATTTTGAACTCATTTAGCTTGAAATTTATAGGTACATTTAGTCGCATACGTATAATAAGTACACATGGAAATGTATGGCGGCCACGGCCAGAGAAATCGATATTTTTGTCGTTTCATATGTATTTTCTGCATATAGCGTGAGTACTTCGCGCTTCGTTCGTGTGCTCCCGAATACGGGAAACGTGAAAGTTTTACTAAAATGTCATTGTAAACAATTTTTCTTTACAGGTGAAGCTATTTCCGAATGTAAATTTTCATACATATAATGCAAACGCAAAAAAGTAGAAAACAAAATCAATGAAAGGCACAACTTTAACTGCAGCAAAATGAGAGAACATCGACGAAATGAACCCCAAGTTCTACACATAGCGGCTCGGAACCCATTTTCATGCAAACACAAAAAAATTTATTCAGAAAAACACAAACACATTGCATATAGGCATTTATTCAAAATCGAATTTCATTAAGCGTGAAATTTAAAAGCATCTCGGCCCCTTTCTATAACTTTACGAAAGGGGCTAACGATGTACAAAATAATTCCAGTTTAAGCAACCCCATCTACACAATCAAAACAAAACATAAAAGATTTTCTATCAAAGTTCGGAATTAAAGTGAACTTTGTAAGGCGCAAGCCATATAGTCCCCACATACTTGAACGTTTTGAACCTCATTTGTAAGCGTCAACAAATACAATAAAAAGCGCGTAATTTGGGGAATTATTAAGCAAATTATCTAACGTGTTCGGTGCTTTTCGGCGAAATATTTGCGCCTCGTGAAAAGATAAAAACTAAACTAACAAACGCGCAAAAGCAGTCTTGCGCACAGATTCCCCAACTACAACGACAAACAGCGAAAACCACAGACGCAAAGTATCTCGTTCGCAGAAATATGCCTTTGTATGTACGTACGTATATGTACGTAAGTAGGAATATCTCTGCGAAGCAATAAGATACCGGAGCAGGTTTACCCTATTGTATCCATACATTACCCACTCGCGCCACAATGCATTTTACATACGTATATATGTGCCCACATCAGCGGCGCATACGTACAATCAAGTACAGAAAAATAACAAAAATTAAAAGATAATTACGTTAAAGGCAATCGCGACAAAATCGAGCCAGTGAAATGTTGCTGCGCACATTTATACTGTCTTCTGTGCAACAATAGCAACATCACAAGCAACAAATGCCCATGTCTAAATAGGTATATATACTATACATATATATATATATAGTATATATATATATATATACACTATACCATATATATACATATAATATATATATATAGTATATATATATATATATATATAGTATATATATATATATATATATACACTATACCATATATATATATATAATATATATATGGCGGTATTACATAGAGATGTGTGTATAACTTCGTAGGTATGAGCGGAGGGACGCGCGACAAAAAAGGAACCATTATCAGCCGCAACAACAAAATATTCCGAATAAACAAACATGGTGGAAGGTAAATGAAATTTTTATGCGCGACTACTCACGGCCCTACCCACTGGGCGCAAGTAGGACATGTGTCGGCTTAACACCTACTCCGCCCCTAATCAGCGCTAACTGTGGACGTCCGAATATCGAATCAGCAAGGCGAAGATTGTATGCGAACTAATTGGGATTTGTTACTACTTTTCTGCACTTAAAGTATATGCGACAAAGCACTCTGATAACTTAAAAATTTTGGACCATTGTACTATACCCATGGCGGATAGGGATATCTCATATATCACCCGTTTTGAAATGTGTATGCAAAACTGTTTTTTCCAACATATGTCACAGCACACATTTCAAGCGGTTGGGAAAAGGGCGGGGGGAGGGGACCTACAGTTTAACGCCGAATCCGAACGGCGATTTGCAGCTCTTTCACTTTTGGAGGTTTTGCCTGCCAAGACTGCACTTGTGCGATTCTTGTAATTCTCATCTGCTTCATGTGGATAGCGATAGAAGTAGATGAGCGTTTCACCAGCCCAAGCTTGGAATCGATCCTAGGGCCTCGGTATGAGAAGCCAGCGCGCTACCCGCTGGACTATCGAGGCTGGCCTAGTTAGTTAGTTGAACGCGTGCCAACGCTCAGCGCCAAACCCAGATTATAACTTGCTGTCATGCTCAGAAATAATACACACATCGGTGGTAGTCACTACTACCGTCCCAAAGTGGAAGGCAGTTGGGTTAAGTGAAATAATGTACCGGGCACACTAGGACTAATTCATGCCTCGCATTACCCATCCACTCATTCTTCACCTATCGTAAATACATATACATTTTCCATCATAAAACTAATGCAACTATCATTAAAACTATTTATGGAAAAATATCCAAATTTGCACAATTAGAGATTAAACTCGGACACCATCATTGCCAATAAAATGTCAATGTAATATATGACTACTTCATCTACTTGATCAGTGTAGCGACTAACTTTATACGCACCACTGTATGGGTGCTGCTGATCGTGTTATCGAAATGCCGGTCAGGCATCCAGTCACATGGTGTTATAGCCACCATAGGCACCTAATATTTTGAAAATCAGTTGTGAGCCCCTCCCAACGATTGATGCATTGAGTAGACTAATCGCCCGCTGGCCAACATGCTGATTTCACAATCGAATTGCCCGCGGCAGCACCAATATGACAACAACCGACAACACAAATGGCAATTCATCATAATCGTAACCATGCTCACCGAAATGTCGTAATCTTATCAAGTACATCGCAAGTCAGTCAGGTACACAAGATAAACGAAACATTTCGTAAATCAGCTACCGACGATAAGATTACGGCCACTACCCCCAAGAGTTAGCAAAATTGTCTCGCGTAAATCGCTGTTATCTTGCGGTTAGATCCCCTCGTCTTAAGCTGTGTACCAGCTAAAATAAATAGAGATTTTTTACTTTTGCCGCTAATAAAGATCGGATGGTATCTTGTTCGTTAAGGTCACAATGTCTCGCTGATGATGGAGCGCTGGGTGTGCCGACGCTTATACTGTCATGTATGTATGGAATTGGTCTATGAAAAATTTAAATCGTTTAAAACAGTGCTTTACAAGAATTCCACTGAAAATTTAAGTTTTGTTGTGTGCGAAGTCCGCTTGCAATGTGCCGCAACCATTAAGTGCTTCGCACCTGTCTCACCCAGATAATGGAAGCAGAATCGTTTTGATGGTCGAGTTGCCGCCAGCACGCGTTCAGCGAGATCCATTATTCAGCTTTTCGCGTGCTTACCCACTGTTCCCACTCTTCACCGGTATTCATTCATTCAAGTGTACACAATTCCACGCCGTGCCGTGCTAGTCCAGGCCTCACCACACCAAACCATGCCATGTTGAGCCATGCCGTGCCATTGCCGAAACATACGAACGCACGAAAATACACACGAGCTCGATAAAAAAACCGAATAGTAAAAAAACAACAATAAACCAGCCAGCAAAGAGGAAAGAATTACATCACGACGCTAGAATGTGAGGTTAGGGAACGAAGCGCTAACAGCTGAGCCGTCTCAAGCGAAACTCAATCGAACTTCACTGCTTGCACTCCACACAATGCCCGCCACACTACCTTCAGGCAACTGCACGATGATTTTCTGCACAGTCACTCACCTTAACCGAATCCAGTGGATACATGACACAGTGCTCCAATACTCCAGCAATCGCGCCGGCCGTCATATTGACGGCCACACTGGTGGTCGGCAGCATTTCGTAGTCGTCCTTATTCATGGCCTCAATTTTGACAGTGCTACAGCCGCAGCTAACGTCCAAGTATAATCAAATCTTTATTGGGCTTAAGGTGTCGCTGAAAATTGTACAAGTGGCACAGTGCGCCCGGCTAGTGTCAATGCTGTCGTTGAGAAACTCGCTGGCTGTCGACGGTGCTCCGCTTCGGCACGAGATTCAGCAGCTCCTGCCCAAAATCTTCTTGCTGGCGAAATACCGATAAAATGTAGAATAAATGCCGATGCGTGCTGCGATGCGACCGCCTGTCGACGGACTGCAATAGTCAATTGCCGTTTTTTCTTTATTCTTCGATTTCGCCTTCAACTTCTGCAGCCTTTTTCTTGCTATTGTTTTTCCACTTTGGCAGTATTTTCTCCTCGTTTCCTCTTTCAGCAGGCGACTTATTTATTGATAACAACCGCAGCCACAAACAATCATCAACCGCAATCGCGCTACGATAGTCGAGCTATTCCTCCGCAGTTGCGAATTATAAATTGCAGTGCCTTCATATGTGGCGCGCTCAGCCAAATTCCGACTTTCTGTCGATGACCACTGCTCAAAATGCGATGAAGGAAATGTAAACCAATTTGTACCGAACGCCTACTCGCTGTAAGGTCGACAACAGCAGCTAAAAACTTTCAACAAATAAAATTAACGGAGCCAATGTGAGTTCTCCAATGTGCTGCGTTACTTCTCGAAACGTTTCACTGGACACTCGTTCAATGTTGCAGTCGGAACAGCACACTTTCCGGTGCTCTATTTAATGATTTGATGTTTGATTTTTTCCTTTGACATTCCGATTCTGACACTACCGTGAGGGATTTGCGTTCTCAAGAAGATCGATAACTTCTCTCATCTTTCGATATTTTGTGATACTACTTTACTATTGTTTCCAGTAATCGTCACGATATTACTCAGTGGGATAATTCTAGATGGACTTGAGAACTGCTAACCACGACTTTCAATTGCAGAATTCATACCATTCCAATACTCGAATATAGAGCGGAGCATAGAAGTCGGCGGTGTGTTTCAATCAAGTTCTTTAAAATTTGAAAATTGAAATTTTCTTCTAAATATATCTGATTATGTTTCTTGTTGTTATTTAATAAGTTACAAAGCCTAACCCTAGCTTAAGCCTTCATTAGTCTAACTTCCGCAATTGACCGTGTTGTGCCTGTTAATTCCACGCAGAAAGATGAGATCTACAATTTTGTTGTACAATTTTTTGACTGGTGCATTGAAGGACTTTTGTGGCGATAAATTAAAATTGTGCTTTTTTAACGAATCTATGTATGTTTAACTTAAGCCTAACGTTATGCATACGAATTTCCACGCAGATGGATGCAACAGAAAGTTTTGTGCCGATTGCAAGCAATGAGATAAAATCGTTTTTCATAGGAGGAGAGAAAAGCGGCTAAAAAAAATTTTTTATTGAATCTTTTGAATCCATGTCTTTTAGATTTGCATGAACTAGACGATAAAGCGCTATTGTATTTAACCGCTTCCAAGCGTCAATGTAATAAGTACATCACTATGTTCGGGTACTTCCATCTCTAATATTGGGAATGTAGAAAGTTCCATTCACAATGTAGTCAAACTGCTAACTTGAAATCCGAATGTCAAAGCTTTGTCTTTCTTGTCATTTTCGCAGAATCCAGGAATGTTATTTGCTGGATAGACGAGATGAACTGTTGTGTCTGATTAGCAAATAAATATAATATGTAGAAGTAGATACAAATATACGAAAATTTGCACTCTTACATCGTTCATAACAATCGGATTAACCCTTTCGCTATTTTGTTGCCATACGGCAACATGCTACTTTGTGGACGTCTGCATGGTTGCAAGAATACATTTTTTTGTTGGTCTTTAGAATAGTTTGAAGTTTTAGGAACAAGACGAAATTAATAAACTGAATATTTAAGTTTAAAGAAGAGAAGTATACAGGGTTTTTTAATGGTATATCTTGTAAAGGAAGAAGAAGCAGAAACAATTAGAGAACTTTTTAATTTGACGTTTTCTTTCAATTTAGATACTTTTTGAAGTGAAACTTCTTTACGCAAGCTTGACTTGGGGAGTAAGCTGGCGAACGCGTTACGAAAAGTGTGATCGGGCGAGGCGAACGGGAGTTGAGTGGTTTACGCACGCTTGACTTAGGGAGTAAGCTGGCGAACGCGTCACGTAAGCGTTACGAAAAGTGTGATCGGTCGAGGCGAACGGGAGTTGAGTGGGGGATATAAGCAAGAGACTGAAATATATACATATTTCATTTACTAGCTACAAGAGAAAGAGAGAAAGAAAATGTGCGCGCGCACTGCTCTCTCTTGCTCCTACACTGTGATACAGACAATAGGCCTGCAGTGTGCTTAGATATACGGAACGTATTTGGCTATGAGAGGAAGAGAGAAAGAACACACACATATATATATATACATACAGATGGAGCGAAAGAAGTTTCACTTCAGTCGTGTGGTCATAAGCACACTCGTTTTTTTTTTTTTAATTTTGGCTGAAGTAAATGAAAAAATATTCAAATTTTCGTTATACGTAAAAAGTTTTATGTTTAAGTAATTATTACAGCCACAACGATGTGGCTGCTCTCATAGAAAAACACTCTAAAATACAGGGTTCGAGTATAAAAATTAAAAAATTTCTTATGGAATGTTGCTAATATAACCACATAGAAGCCTAAGACGTAAAATTTAAAATTTTAACTTCCCCAGTAAAAACCTGTAGCGAAAGGGTTAAAACGATAAACAATTGTCAACCATTGTGAGAAATCGACCACACGGTGGTTTTGTTGAGTGCAGTGTAACTTTGTTATATTATTTTTTAAAGCTTGGTGTAAATACATAAATATGTATTTACGCGTAATTGGCCAATTTAGATACCTAAGCCGTGGTTCCTGCAACCATTCGTTTTGTGCGTACGAATTTCTACCCAGGGATCACAGCCTAAGCGTATACGGAGACGCAGGCCGCGCAGCACAGCACATGGAATTGAGGCACAAATAAAACTGTGTGACCCAGAAAATGTTTGAACTGCGTATACGAATCTCGTATAACCAGCGCACGTGTTTGGTATTCATGTCGTACCAAGTCATAGACCCAGCAATATGAGTTCTTTGTCTGAATCAGACTTTCAAATACAGTCTATATATAATCATATGGGTGTAATATGGGCTGTCTCCAATTTTTGCAAGAGAACGTGTTGACTGCGCGCAGAAAACTGTATTTCGACTACAACGCGACGCAGGTCTGCGCATGTACATATGTATATGTACGTCCCTGCGCTACACGCGGCTGTGTCGCTGTATACGCTGCTATATGGTACTGCATTATTTACAAACTAGTGCTGAACTATGTTGCTTGCGCGGCTTGCGTCTCCGTATACGCTTGGCTTACAAATGGTAGGCTGACTATTTCCCATTGAGAAAGCAGTAGTTCCCGAAAACAAAATTTATATTAAAAAAAAAAATTATGTTTGCTTTTCGGAAACTTTCAGTTTTTTTAGTGAGGGTACTAGTAAAATTAATTTATATTATAAAACAGGATTGTTATTATATCAGAACTATCAAAAATATTAAATTCGATACCTGACTCCATAAATGTACATATGTATCTAGTGATTATGTTTTGCATTTGTTGATTGGTATTTGATAGATTTATCACAAGTTGCATGTGTAGTGTGCCGTTCATTGAAACCGACGGTGTCCAAGAGATCAAAATATAAAAACTAAAAAATAAATAAGAAGACAACTTGGGGAAAAGTGTTTTACCAATTAGAACATCAATTGACATTCGAAAATACTCTCTTTATTTTTTCATTAACAAGATTTTAGCGTTTAAAATACATATGTATGCTTAAACATTCTAACAAATGTACACAAATGTGAGAGTAAAACAAAATGTCACGAACACATACACACTTTGCTCAATCCTTAAAAAGACATTTTGGAAACTATCACTACTAAGCTAAATTATAACATTAACATAAATATATCGCGCATGTTTATAAATGAGGTATTGTTCTTCATTACAGAATGGAGGAAGTATACATATTGTAGAAGTGAACCTGTACTGCATGATTTAACCAAAAATGCTTAACCCGTAAATGCGAACATGGAAATTTGTTTGTCTATTTGTTTCGGACTCTGCATGTCGACAAAACGTGCTAAAACCTAGAATTTCATCGACATTCTAGGAGTTGGCTGTGCGGCACTTTCTGAGGCAGCTCGATTATATACATATGTAGTCACGATTTTGTCTTGTTATAATTAAAAATTATTGTCCCTCACTTTGATACTTGTCCCTCACTTTGATACATCTGGAGCCGCCTGTACCGCAGCGTGCCAAACAACTATCAATCCATTTATAATCCCTTATTGTACCAGACTTCGACCAGCTCTGAATTTTGTTTCTTTATTTCCTCCTGCACGTTCGTCTCCAAGCTGGACACCTGTGAATGTATGTGGATAAGAAAATAACTATAACAGGTAAATACAAATTTTGAATTGTTGCCTTAATGGAGGCGCGTTGGCTGAAGAAGGCACATCCCAATGGAGTGGCGAAAATCAAGACAAAACCGCAGAAAAGCGTCTGTATCGGTGCGCTGGCCTTTGGGAAGCGTTTGAGGAAGCCACGTTTCTCCAGCGCATTAATCAGCATAGGCGTTAGCGCTGAAAAAAACAAATATCAGTGAATGAAGTGCATTCGCGCTACGCCCGCTTCTTACTCATGCCCGGTGTTGCCATGATAATGCGACTGGCCACAACAGCAGTTATGCCTGCGGCAGCCGCTTTCTTCGACACGCCCAACTCGTTGTTCTGCTCATCCAGCAAAGTTACGCCATTCCTTAGTTCCCTGCAGAAGTGGACACATTTATTTTGCGTGCACGTCAAATACACATATCCATTCGAGGAACACTTACTGCAGCCGCATCATCGGTACATTAATGCAATTGGCAGCCGCAACTGCTGCCAGCGGCACCAGGCGCCCAATGAGTGGATTCAAATTCTGTTGAGTGCGAGTCGAATCGTAATATTGCGTAAAGAACTTTGTGTAAGCAGAAGTGTTCTGTGCTCACCTTCACAAGCCGATTGAGAGAGAGCGCAGTGGTCAGCGCGCCTCCAGTCGCCAGTACGTATGATGTCAACAATTGCCTGTATATCGCAAGTGAAATTCATTCAGTCTTGATTAAATTTACAGAATTTAAATGCGTAAAAAATGAAAGTGAGAGCACAGACGACATCGCCTTGGACAACGACCGCGACAATGACAATGACGTCGCGTTAAAAGAATACCACTTACGCGATTCAACTTACTCTTTGGATATGGGTGTCGCTCCGGAGCGGTTTGTATAGTTGACGACAGCGTTGAATGTTTGATTGACCCATTGCCAAAAGACAACAGCTGGCGTGGTCTTGTAGAACGAGAGCATACCTGAAAGAGAACGCAATAAGTTAGTTTTCAGTGAGCGTGTACAAAAGTTCAAAACTTTATAACGTTGAACTTGTAGGGCGATAGGCGTAGGTTGGGCTTTTTCTTAAGTTATATTTCTAAAGCATGATCCTTACAGACCAGATATCGTAAATAAAAGGCATTTTAAGGACACATCAACAGTTGTATATTCAGATTGAGTTATGCTCAATTATAGTTCTCGCAATTGATTCATGTAAGGCAAAATTTGACCTCCGAACATCAACACAAATCAAAACATGTATGATGCTGACTAGTTTTTGCGGTAAAATTAAAATTTAATGTATTAATTTTAGTGAAGTGAAGAAATTCAAGGTTGAAAGGTAAAATTTCATAAATCTCTTCTGTTAATACACGCTTAACTCTCTTGCTATGGAGTTCGTAATATAGGTTCCAAATAATTTAAGCATACATTTCTAAGTTGAGATATCCCAAATAAGTTGTAAAGAAATAACTCAATCTTTATATATGTGTTTTATCGAGTTGAGTAAATGGGCTGCTTGCCAGAAAATCAACAAGTTGATTGGATGGCTAAAAGAGCTCATTGTTTTGAGAGTACATTAAAAAAAGCATGTCACAAGCCTTACACTTATAGCAATCAACTTATAAGTAGGTATAAATTTAAAACCAATAATAAAGAAATAAACTAACTACTTAAATAATTAACTAGTTTTTGTTTTTGATAGTTTTATCAATTGAAAACGACGGCCAGGTTAGTAAATCTCCTCAAACACTCATTTGCTAGTTTAGTTGATAACTAGTCTTTTTAGAACAGAGTTATTTTGGTAAATAATATCAGGTGTACAACTTTGCTTCCGCCGTTTTCCGATAGGTGGCTGTACCGGCTGAGGCTGGTTGAAATACATAGATGGTAATGCCTTTAAAGTGAGTGTGGACAGTGCCTAACGAATTGTCATCGCCGTTTCAGTGACAGTTGTTCTTGTTTTCGTATTATTCACGCTCGAAAATGTCCGTTTATGTGCCCAATTCTCGCCATTTGCGGGAAGTTTTACTTTTCTGTTACAATTCGCAAAAAAATGCAGCTGAAGCGCATCGAATGCTCTCAGAAACTTACGGTGATGCTGCTCTGAGTGAAAGAACGTGTCGGGAGTGGTTTCAACGTTTTAAAAATGGTGATTTCGATGTCGAAGACAAACATGGTTATGATTTGTATTTGGTGGGATCAGCTCGGTGTGATTTACTACGAGCTCTTAAAACCGGGTGAAACCATCACAGGAGATCGCTACCGAACGCAACTGATGCGCCTTAGTCGCGCGCTAAAAGAAAAGCGGCCACAATATCAAGAGCGACATGACAAAGTCATCCTCCAACACGACAATGCTCGGCCTCACGTCGCAAAAGTGGTCAAAAAGTACCTGGAAACGCTGAAATGGGAAGTCTTGCCCCACCCGCCGTATTCCCCAGATGTCGCCCCTTCTGACTTCCACCTATTCCGTTCGATGGCACACGGCCTGGCAGATCAACATTTTCAATCCTTCGAAGAATTGGAAAAATGGATTGCTTCATGGATAGCGTCAAAAGAGGACTCCTTTTTTCGAGCCGGGATCCGAAAATTGCCGGAAAGATGGGAGAAAGTTGTCGCTAGCGACGGACAATACTTTGAATAATACATCTGTAAGCACTTTTTCGCAATAAAGCTTTTAATTTTGGCGGAAGCAAAGTTGTACACCTGATATGTTGGTATATTTTGCTAAAAATGTTACAAAATTTGTTGGCTCCTGCTCTCAAAATAGCCTGAGAGTAAAATCATCAAGTCCTTATAAAAAGCGTACAATCCGTCTATCGAAATCGGCATAAAACTGCATGTATACAGTCGCACACACAATACAGATGATTGCGAAAAGCTTGGTAATCCGTCCTAGTGAACAAGAAGGCAAAGGCGCTTGTAAGCGAGTTAGCAAACATTTTCTAAACTTACATGCGCAAGTGCTTTCACAATTTTTTCAAACCTTCACAATGTAAATAATATGTTTAAACCACGGGATACCGGTTGTTTTAAGTAGCCCAGAAATCTTTGATGCTTCGGAATTCCGTTATTTTAAGTGCTAGGAAATTCGTCAAATTGGTCCCCTTAATGGTTGACCGGTTTTTTAGAAAAAAAATATTTGATAAAATAAATGATAGCGGTCGGTCTTATATTTAACCATTTCAGAATAACATCACGTCTAGTTTTACGCCAGGGACAATTTCCTAATAATTTGCGTAATAATTGGATTCAAACATTTTTCAAACATTTGGCAAGCTTCCTCTCCATTATTCTAAATTAACCCTTTTAGTGCCGGAGGCCGATATATCGGCTCTTGCTGCACTAGCGAAAAGTGCCAGAGCCGATATATCGGCCCGCGCCTTGTAGCGCTTTACTATTCGCATTGCGGGAGAACTCTATCTCAAAATAAATTTGTAATACGTTATAAATGATTTCATTACGAGAGAATAAAAAAAAATAGTTTTTTGTTTTAACTCTTTGTGGACGTTTATGTTATCGAAACGTTTCGGCAGCGTGTTATGTAAACAACTGTTTGAAGACTCTCGCGAAATAACGTTGCATTGCCGCAGCGAGACATAGGATCAGTTAGTGTCTCCTCGATCGTTGTTATGAACAGTATATTTCGTCCCAGTTGCAGTTTGAAAGCGTCATTTTTGTTATTGCCGTTGTTTTCCGCTTGTGTCAAACATTGTTGTTTTTGACAAACCAACAATTAGCAATACAGGATTTCGAAAATTCTATTCATTCTCTATTTCATCCTTAGTATAGGTGAATTCTTTGTAAGGTGCCACCCCATAGCTTTTTTGCGCATAACTCGTTAGAAAATTAACGTATCGCCAATGTTAATATACCGTTGGAAAGAAGGTTTAAAGAGCTATTATCCAAGGTAACACTTCATTTGAAGTTTTCGTAAATACGAATTTTACAGCCAATTTTCTAAAGTGTTCAAAATCGACAACCTAAAATTGTTTAATGTAAAGTGCCACCCCCTAAAAAACCGCTAAAAACGTAAAAATCTCAAGTAAAAGTGCATGATTTAGAAAATGTATGAAAGATTATTGAATTTAATTTCAATTAAATATAAAATGACCGAAAGCAAAATGAAAATTGAATGGTAACGAATAAAACGGTAATTATATGGAAATTAATAAACAAAACTGAACTGAACTTTATTCCTCATGATAGTATTAGAGAAAAATTTAATAAGAACACTTTAAATGCATTTTATTGACGGTCCCGAGCAACAAAAAGGTATTTTACCGATATAGGATCACAAAACAATGAAAAAAGGGGCACCTTACAAAGAAAAAAAGGTGGCACTTTACATTTTTATGCCATTTTTGAAATCATTGTATAAATTTTTTCCTTTTACGATATGCTCGGATATCATTTCGGATTATGAAAAACCATTAAAAATTTAGTTCAACACTGATATTTACCTTAGTTTTTTATAAGTTTTTGGATACTTTTTCACCGCAAGAAAAACCTTCAGTTTTTATTTTTAAGTTTTTTCTTAACCAAATTTGACACTTTTTTTACCCAGACCGTGTTATTGCGTCTGTTCCCTCAAAAACCACATTAGAATTGATGTTGTCATATATACCTAGAACGACGGTAGCAATTTTGTTGCTTGGATTGCTGGAACGTCGAAATCGAGCAGGGGTGGCACCTTACAAAGAGTGGCACCTTACAAAGAATTCCCCTACTGCTTTTTGAATCATGTAAATATTGTTTCTCGTTTGGTTTTTATGAGCATTTTCCCAAGCCCTAGTAAAACTGTGAAATTCGGCCGGTTATTCTCGCATAGGCACCTCTTTTTCGCCCGGCACTAAAAGGGTTAAATGCTTACGTGTGTAGGCTTGTTGTAAATTTATTCCAAATGGAAATTGTTCACTGGGTTAGGGCTGTCGTGCTAAAAAGAACAATCCTCGATACAACAATTCCACGACAATTCTTTGCATCAGAGTATCAAAAATTCGTTGTCGAAGGACAGCGCAATTTTTTGATGTGCAAATAAACATTATGTACAAGATCGATTAGGTACTATTTGTCGATTAACTTAAATATAAATTAATTACGCTCACTTGCGGCACATCTCGCACAATTAACAATTTTGCTATTGGTAATTTCATGTAGGAAAACGCGTATTGTTATTATCAAAATCATACGCACGTAATCAACACAATTCTTATCAATTTGGCAACCACCAACAACCATCAAATGGTCGTTGTTGCAAGCAACGAGTACGAGAAGTTTGAAATTATGGCCACAATAAACTATCTGCCGGGTGAGTGTATGCATAAGTAAGTATGGAGGGCTTGATGCCAAGGTCTCGAGTAACAAGCCCAATAGTAAACTATATATTCTTATGGCTTTTGCCAAGCAAGCAGAATATGATGCACTATAGATTACGGCTCATTATGGTTGGTTGATTATGTAGAGACATAAAAAACAAACGAGGAGGTTACTAATAGAATAATCTCAAGTATTTTCACTGGGATTTTGAAAATATTTTTATAGGTCATAGTGTCGCATTAAGTATGAACATATACATATCACTACTTACAGCCTGTAATCAATGTATTCATTGGCACTTGCGCGGACATGCGGCCAATAATCAATGACCTCTCGCCGGTTTCCGGATGAAAGGCGGAATCGTACAGATATTTGGCGCGCCATAACTCCTCCACACTTTTGCATTCGGACACCTCCTTGCCGGCGCGATAGCTGCGAACAATATTGCGTGCTCGCTCCAGTTCCTCATTGGACGCCAGCAGATTCAGCGGGTTGGTGAGCAGGAAGAAATGCTTAGCCCGATTGATGTACGTACTCTGGTCGTACATGGGCTGGTCGATGTCGATGCGCGGCAACGTCGAGAGCGGCGTCGATGTTGGTTGCTCTTGTGTTGACATCTTGAATAACCTAAACAGCAGTGACGTTTAGAACGTGGAGATGTAAGTACGCGGATACTGTAAATATTCAGGCACGACATATTCTTTTATCAGTTTGACATGAAAATGCATATGCGGATGCCCCCAAAATCTTAAGCAATATCGGTTCTCGGAAATCAAAGTTTTAAATTTCTGGAAATGTCTATGTCTTGTTTCTACACCTACAAGTTTTTCGTCTCCCTTATGTGAATGAATGCATAATAAATGCGGTAACGTTTGGGGCTTAGTGTTTAAGGCGTTGGGTGGCAAACAATCTCGTTAACCCTTCAGCAGATAACTATAATATTCTTAGTGTCAATGAATTTCTTATGCTTTCATTCATGTACTATTCAAAGTCTCGAAGAAACTATATTTTACATCACAGTTATTGCCACTGTGTAGTTTAATTAACACTCATTCAAAACCACTTTAAACTATTTTGCGTCTGTTATCAGTTCACTGCAAACGCCGCTAATGGGTGAGGTCGTAAGAACACTTTGTTCCCTACATGCAATTTACAAATACACTTTAAAAAATCAATCGTTCAGTGCACACCGATTGAGTTTGTCACATTAGCGTGTTAAATTCCGATGGAAAAATAGCTGGCGGCTAAGCACGACCTTCTTATCAACTGGGCCGTTGGGCGCGTGCAGTGTGCAGTACGGGCAGCACTTTCGGTACGTTCGCAGAATGTTCGTCGGATGTTTACTGCGTGCACTGATGGCTGCCGTGGGGCGGCCAGCCAGCGTTGGCAGGGTGCATAAATGGCTGATATGATGTCGAGGCTGCGGCCAGTGTCTATCATGCAAGTGTATCCATTAATCGCGCGTTCTGTGCTGGAGTCTGCTTTCTTGCTGCCGGTCCGTCGGTATGTATAGTGTGTGTAGTTTTGTTGTTTGCATTCTCACGCCTGATAGCTCTCTTCCAGAAGCTATAGAGTAGGAGGCATACGTTCGACTGTCGCACTGCCGTGTCTAATGCTTCTTTTTGTTGGTCTCTCATTACCTTTTCATTGTTGTTGTCGGTTTTTCGCTTATCGCTAAGTAATCTTATATAATCGTTGTCAATAAATAGGGCATACACAACTAAACGTCGAAATCGAAACGACTGGACAGATTGTTCGACGAATGCGGACGAACAGACAGCCCAACGGGTGGGTACGGGTCCAGTACGTCCAACTTCGAGCCTTGTGAGCTGCGCCGTTAACGAGTGATTTCACCTGCTAGCTTGCAGCAAACTTTTGAGTGATACAGCCTGTAGTGGCAGTGGTGGTGTTGCCAATGCTGCTAATGTGCCTTGTCCCGACGTCGACGTTCGCTTGGCTAATTGCTGCTCAACTGATTTCGACCCTTCGCTCACGGTGCGTGTGTGCTGCGTTGTGCGCACCAAATGCTTTACTGCTTTCACTGGCAGTGAACGAACAACTGAATGCCAAGCGGCGAAAGAAAATGTTGAGACGCACAATCGAGCCGTATTATTGCTACCCAATAACGTAAAATAACAAAAACAACAACATTAACAAACACACAACCTTCCAAATCTGAAAGCTAAAGTGGAAGAACGACTTTTTGCCTAAATCATTTTTGGAGCCAACAAAAAGCTCTGTGGCGCTCTTTGCTGTGCAGCAAGAACAACGAGAATAGCGCTGGCTTTGAGTACATTGTATGTATTCATGTGTATGTGTGAGTGTCGGGCAGTGTATCCAATAGGAACATTTTCCACTGTACCAGCAAAATAAGTCACTAGCTTTTTGGCACCAAATTCCACATAATTTTTGAGCTTTTTTTTGAAGAAAATAACGGCAATCGAAACGATTAAAGCTACCATGCAACGCTCGAAAACAGGTTGAACCCCGACCGTAGCCACAGCCTAAATATAAAAAAGTGTTCTCCCATCAGGAAATGCAAATGAAAGTAATAATTACTTTTAATTAAACAGTAGGTCCACGCTATTCGTGTGCAAATTTACACATATACCATGGTTGGGGAAAACTAGGCCTTGATCTCTACTTTACACTGTTCTTCCAGTTAGGAATGTATAGCGGTTTTCAATAGGAACTTGTTTCAATAGGAATTTGTTAACTTGTTGTCAAGTGTTGAACAAACCATAAAATTTTAATAAAGGGTGTCCCATCTGTTGGTTGCATTTTGAACTAGCGAGTAAATCGACTTTGACAGCACCCACGTCTGTCATTCTTTGACAGATAATTAGTTTTTTGTTCGCGGTTAACGAATATGGATCGCTTTTCGCCTGAAGAACGCTGGGAAGTGTTGAAATTTTACTTCCAAAGTGAATGTTCAGTCAACGGTGAGCCCTATCGGCGCATGTTAACGGACTGGCTTTTCCCCAAAATCGAAGAAGAGGACTTGGCTGACTTGTGGTTTCAACAGGATGGCGCAACGTGCCACACAAGTCGCGAAACCATCGCTCTTTTGGGCACTCAGTTTGAAAATCGTACAATCAGCCGTTTTGGAAAAGTGCACTGGCCACTGCGTAGATGCGATTTGACTTCGCTAGAATATTTTTTTTTTGGGGGAACCGTGAAGGATAGATGTTATGTGGACCCGCCAGCGTCGATTGACGGCTTGAAAGCCAATATTCGACAAGCCATCGGTGGGATAGAGCCGCACATATTGGAAAATTGGGTCGAAAGAATGACTTACTGTAAAGCCAGCAACGGCAGTTACATGAATGAAATTGTATTTCATACACAACGGAATGGATGTACCTTTCTAATAAAAAACCCGTTTAGAAAAATACCTGTGCGTTCATTATTTTTCAGCCAGTTTAAAATGCAAGTTTCTGTTGGGACACCCTTTATATATATTTATTTAAGTCTATTGTACATACAGTAGCTTACAGACTAATAGCAGATTAGTACAAATTATTTAAAGTAAGTTTAAAAGACAATTTAGAAGATGAAAAATCAACAAAGTTATAAATCAAATTAACTTCAGCCAAAGTTCTAGCCAGGGGCGCAAGTTGGGCGTAATTTGTACGACATCAGGCAAGATTGAAAAATTCATAATTCCGCAACTGTTTGGCGGGAACATGAGAATTGATTCTATCAAGCAACAAGGGACAGGCAATACCACCAGTAACTAGATCGAATACAAAGGTCATAGAGAGAATCTTCCTCCTGTCTTCGAGGGACTTGATATGCAATAAGGAGCACATAGAATAGTACGACGGAACAGGGTCAACGAATCTCAAAGACCGAAGTGCATATCTTAAAAACACTTTCTGGACTCGTTCAAGTCGTTTGATATGCACACTGTGATATGGTCTCCAAACAAAAACCGCATATTCAAGCACTGAGCCACTGCTCCGTTCGAAAAACATTCAGCGCAACACGAGATTTTTGTATGAATATATTATATTTTTAATTAAAAAAATTGACTGGATATCTCAGATGTAACTTGTATTAATTACATTTCAAATCGAAATTAAAATACCCTATATGAATGTGTGCAGTTGACTAAAGAACTCAGAAATAGAAATGTGCAAAAATTAAGGAATTTATAGCGTATTATTTATAATAAAGTTCACGGGTTTTTTAATTAATAAGCATTTAAGGAATAAAAATCAAACTAGAAGCAATTAATAAAAATTATATAATATTTGATGATTGAAACGTAAGGCTACACAATTTTAAAGAATAGTCTATATTCCATTGAGCTCATAAAAGACAGCCATAAATGTCAGATGGGTTTAGAACTGTGAGTCATAATTTGCCAAAGTTCGAAACGAAAAGAATTAAAACTATGCTTATGATTACAGTTAAACCTTTTGTCGTAGGCAAATACCTACAACTTACAAATTTTGAATACAAATTTCATTTGGCAACTGTATATATATGTACATATGTATATCTAGAAGTGCGTAAGCAAAATATATTATTGCAAGTCAAGAGTTCGAACACTCTTCACTGAACCGTATCCGAATAGGAAAAGAGTATTATCTCCAATATACATATAAATATGGTGTCGATGAGGCTTACCTTAGGCATTTCCACTGGAATATTATTATATATATCAAGGCTAGTTTAAAGAACTGTTGTTGTTGTCATTACTCTTTCTAAAAATACTCTTTAAATAGTAACAGACATTTGAAATGAAATACACTTCTAGTGCACTTAGTGCATTTTGAGAACTATCCAAGGCTCAGTCAACTACGCAAAATATTTAGAGCAAGGACTTGTCCTCACAAATATCCAACAATACATATTGCCACATTTTGGTTGCTTTAATCGGTTCATGTTCTATCAGCTTAGATCATTAATTCGAAACAGAATGATCGCTCACAGCAGAATTTAAAGTCAGGATGATACTATTCTAATACAAGATTTTTAATAAAATAATTATCCAGAATGCATGACAATGGCTATATTTTTTTCTTGATTGCAATTCGTATTTCATTTCTGTGTCTTCATATTACGCTAATACATGTCAATTCCCAAATCTTTGTTTAATTAACTCGAAGCAGTCATGAAATGCTATTAAAACGCATCTACTGAACACAGAGTGCACAGAGTTAAGTAGATCTCAAATCAAATGTGTAATAATAGGAAAACAGCCAACTACGAAGTGTAACTCTTTCACTTTCTCTGTTACATGTTCATTTTTATTTTCTTGTTTCTCACACGTATTTGTAGCACTCGTATTTATGCTCTGAAAGAAGTATTCGTTAAAGTTATGCGATTGGACACATCTCATGTTCCTGTTACAGCACAAACCACTATACAACGCTTGCGCAATCTACAATCCTTTGTTATACCAGACCTCAGTAAGTCCCGGATTGGTTTTTTTGATCTGTTCCTTTAAATCCGGCTCTAATCTGGAGACCTACAAATGCATTTGAAGAATGTTTTTTACGCATATTACACACGTTCTGCCAATATATGTAAGTTCGCAGGACTTACGCTAATGGATGCACGTTGTCTGAAAAAGGCACAGGCTAAAGGAGTCGCAAATATCAAAATTACACCACAGGATAGTGTCTGAATGGGCGCATTGGCCCATGGGTAGCGCTTTAGGAAGCCCCGTTTATCCAAATGCTGCATCAAAACCGGAATCATTGCTACAGATATTAATTGAAATCTCCGGGTACTTTCGTTAATAAATAAATGGTATGATTTTCGTAACTTACTCATGCTTGGTACCGCCATGACGATCCGACTAACCGTAACAGCCGCTAAGCCTTCAATGGCTGCTCGCTTGGAATAGCCGACTACGTTATTTTTCTCATCTAGCAAAGCCACACCATGTTTTATTTCTCTGCAATGCGAATTAGAAAATGTTTCACAACCGAGCGGCAATTCATTAGAGCACGGAGCACTTACTGTATCCGCATTATGGGAATGTTAATGCAATTTCCCGCTGCCACGGCGGTGAATGGCACAAGTCGGCCCATAAGTGGAGGTAGATTCTAAAGCGTGATTAAAGCAATATGGTTAGGAAGCGCTAATCATACAGAATGGACTCAAACTCACCTTCACAAGACTGTTGAGGCCGAGAGCAGTACCCACTGCGCCACCAGTAGCGCATACGTACGATGCCAGCAATTGCCTCAAAGTTGCAGCAAAGTTCAAACAACATTGTTTCATTAATGTAATTACTTTTAAGAAATGCAAAAACTTGCACAAGGACGGTAGCTACTTACCCTTTGGAAATGGGTGATTTTCCGGAACGATTTGTGTAGTTGACCACAGCGTTGAAGGTTTGATTGAACCATTGCCAGAAGATAACAGCCGACGTGGACTTGTAAAAAGCGAGCATGCCTGAATGAATAAGGAGTTGTACTGAGAACTTACAAATTTCAAGTACTTGAAATGGCTTTGCTCTTACAGCCTGTGATCAGCATGTTCATCGGCATTTGCGCTGACATGCGACCAATCAGAATGGACTTCTCGCCGGTCTCTGGATGGAAGGCGGAATCGTATAGGTATTTGGCGCGCCACAGATCGTCAACACCTTGGACTTCCGGCACTTCCTTGCCGGCACGGTAGTTGTGCACAACGCGACGGGCCCGCTCCAGTTCCTCGTTGGACGCCAACAGATTCAACGGGTTGGTGAGAAGGAAGAAATGCTTGGCCCGATTGATGTACGTACCCTGGTCGTACTTGGGCTGGTCGATGTCGATGCGCGGCAGTGCTGAGATAAGTTTAGTGTACACAGCTGCCGATGTTCGTGGTGATAACATTGCGCGTTACTTCCAAAATATCCTAACGTTATGGGACGGATATGGATGCTATCCAAGGCGCCAATGGACTGCTAGCAAGTACATTATCGGTAATCATAGCGTATAGATTTCATGAAGGATAACGAATTTTCATACTTATATACAAAACTCACTTGCCCCCCTGGCAGCAAATGTTGTGGTATGGCAGCGATAGTGACTCTAAGCTTATCCGGGTTTTTTAAGTCTCGCTCAACGTACGTTTGCGTTGCGTCGGACGCTTATACTCGTACGTTCTTTGCTTTTGCTAACAACATCGAAAACAGCACAACCTTACGTACACGAAATCTAAAGTGCAGGAATGTAAATGGAATGAATGCTTTTGAATTTCTGCAAAAAATCTCTCCGTGGCTCTGCGTCGAAGAACTTTCGTATCTTCCTGATTGTGTGGTGTGGCGCAACCAAGTTCGTTAGTTGAATGGAATCAACGTTGTCGACTTGTTGCGTGTTACATTTGGTGCTTTGCCGCATTAACTTCAAACAAGAACCGAATACTTACATTTGACTGGGGTTTTCGGGATTTCGATTGCGTTTACAGAACTTTTCTATATTGTGCGCTCAAAAGTAAATAAACAATTTTCAATTGTAAATTTTTGGCATATAGAACTCCGAAAAAAAAATTATTTTGAAGGAACTGACAGTGTTTGGAAACATTTATGCCAGAAAAAAATAAGACGAAATGTATCTTGAGAGATCCTTCATCATGGCCTTACCCCACAATCAACTCGTAATGCATATTGAACAACATTTAAGTACTAATATATTCTATAGTACGTGTGAATGTCTAACTGGCACGGCAACCATAAGAAAAAATAGGGTCGAGCTTCCGCCTAGCCATCCTGTCTTCCAAACATTTATATTTTAAACATTATACCTTCTCCAATTCTATGTTAGCTAAATTCACAGTTACAGATTCAGCGGATTGTGAATCATGCAATCAATCAGAAGACGCTGGCCACATACTATTCAAGATTTAACGATATCAGAACAAATTGCCCTCTACTATTAAAGTTTAATTCAACTGCAGATTTCATTAAACAGGAAAACCTCAGCTCGATCGGGACTTGGCTAGCCTTCCTCACTGAAATCAAAATGGACCTGTGACAAAACAATGCAGCTCTTACATTCATCTCTCAATCAACCTTGACCAGAAGGAAATTGGCAACACATAAAATCAACCTAAAACTTTAATTTATATTACCTTTGTGAATTGGCCAAATAATTCTCTGCTCAGAGTACCTTAAATCAATAAAAAAAACATTATTACAACGACGTGTTGTAGCTTTTTCATGAGACACTTTTTATTCTCAACAAGATTTTACTCTTAATTAGTCAAAATGCTTATTCATTGTTGGTGGAGTCAAGATTCGAGCACACGGCCTTCTAAGATATGCCGTAACGTACTACAATGCATCGCTGAGCCAAAACAGTCGCTAGCCACTGATAACATACCGAAAAACATTCATTATATATGTACATATGTATGTATGTAGTAATCGGAAGTAAATATTTAAATTTTTGGCGAAAATTCTGATTGCAAAATCGTTTCAGATTAAAACAGTTTCTTATTCATAGAACTTGGGCTTTGGAGTAACCCAATGGGCCAGCTGGTTTGTAACTTAACCTGAGGCGTGGAATTGGCATCAAGTTCTCACTGCTATAGAAACTCCCTGACACAAATCTAAATGGTTGTGACTAAGAAGGAGAGGGCTTAGTAAGAACAACAGTGCCTTCGGATTCACGCGCTTACCAAGAAAAAGAAGAAGACGTGGTTCTTAACCCTCTAGTTCCCAAGAAGGCCTGTAGACATCTTAAGCTTAAAAAATGATGTAAATTACACCTTACGATTTTTCTAGCTAGTTTTACACGTATGGAAAGGGGAATCTCCATTTTATAAAATAAATGTAGTCAGTTAACGCTACCACATGCACAACGGCAGTAATTGTAAGACAAAGTTGAAGTTTCGTGAGAAAGTAAGCAAATAATTATTTTTGAAATTGTAACAAATTGAAACAAATATTATTTTAAATAAATTGTGAGCCTCATAAAACTAAAAAAGTTACTGGTGAGTAGCTGTTAATGTGTTCTTTGAGAAAATAAAAAAAAAATTATGAAAAAAATTGTTACACTCCTCCTACCTAACCCAAACCCTAGAGTGTCTGTAGGCCTGCTTGGGATGAAAAGCGTAAATAATTAACAGTCATTGATGATATTTTTTCGCTATTTAGGCATTATTTTTCTATTATAACCAAAATTTTGATACACCACAATGTAAAAAAGATCATGTCACTGCAAAAATTTATACTAGGGCGTAGTCCGTGGGGGTAGATGAGAGAACTAGTCTCCCCTAGTCCTTTATTTCATGGAGTAGATTTGTCGACATCTGTGTGAAAAGATAACAAGGCATTAAAAAAAATAAGAACCGCCATATATATATACCTATACCGATTTTTTTAGTTTTCCTAGTTTATACACCCCCCAAAAGCAGTGTATAAACTACCTCACGACACACTACCCTTCGCCTTACCCCCACCCCTTTTATTTATTGTCTATTACACGTTTGAACTGAAACTGTTACCCGTTATTTATGTTTACATATATTAAAAAAAATTTAAAAATTTAAATTAAGTAAAAAAAAAAATCTTCATATGAAATTTTGTTTGGCTTTGTTTCCCAAGCAGGCCTGTAGGCCTGCTACTTTCTACACCCTCTATCATCGCCTATCGCCTCCTATTGACTTGAAATTTTTTTCCCCGAACAAGCATTACTTCTCCACCACAAAACTACCACTGGTAATATTTTTAACAAGATTAAAAACTTGGGAAGTAGAGGGTTAAATTTGTTGTGGTTGCAAGGTTTTGCTCGGGACACACTACACAGTACATACTCACTCACATTCTTGCTTGGTTTAGTTTAGTTTTCTATTTGTTTAATTTTCGATCCTAGTTTCTTTAAGTTTGCGAATGTAAATGATGATACAAGCTCTGCAATTTATTCTCCACTACAAATATGCATATTTATTTATTATTTATTTATTCTCCACTACAAATATGCATATTTATTTATTATTTATTTATTTATTTACCATGGTAAAAGGAAACGAAATAAGTGAAACGACGGGTTGTTTATTTATTATTTTCGTTTGATTTTTCTTATTTTTAACTTTTTACTTTCCTTTTTTAAGTGCAAGCATCAATGATTTATTTATTATAATATTTTTTCACTTTTATAATTATTAAACTAACATAACATCAACAGTAAACATTGTACAATTCGCGTTTCTTTGCTTCTTGAATAGGATAAGGAGTGTTTGTTTAGATTTGGGCTTCCTTTAAACTTCAGTTTTTTATTTAAAGTTTACATAAAATTGAATATTTTTTTAAATCCAATAAAAATAACAATATGTATGTACTATATGTAGGTAGGTATGTGGATATACACGGAGTATGTAGCAACGTGATTGTTGAAACTTGTGGTAAATGAACATTTGCAAGATCAGAAATTATGCCATGCGTCTCAAAATATCTGTGCATATGTATGTATGTATGTATGTATATATGTATGTATTGTATATGTATATAGGTAAGTAAATATTTATGTATGAATTTTGAAGTGTAGAAATATTCGAGAACGTTTATATTTGATTTCTGCATTGTAAACTTAAGTAGGCTTATAGGTTTGCATATATGTAGGTAGGTAGGTAAGTGTTTCTGTTTGTGTATCAGTAGCCGTCATATCTGATTAATATTTACTTCACAAACGGACGCCTTCGGGTGAATGTCCCCAACTATCTATGTACGAGTATATATGAACTATGTAAATATTTGGAGTACGTCTATGACAATCAATAAATCACGGCATAATGAACAACAACGAAAAAACAACGAAAACACTTATTTAAGTATGTCCAGTAATAGTAGCTAGACCTGTATGTATGTTTGCATGTATGGATGTATGTATATATAAAGGTATACGTATAACTAAGCGGTGTATACAACGTTGAACGCTTTCAATTGAAATCGTCTAGCATTTAATTTCTATTTAATTGAAACATCGAATTGACGACTTTGCTTTGTTGCTTTTCATTGATTTGCGTGTGTTGTGTAAATTGAACGCGTCGCATCGTACCCCATGAGACTTGGGCAACTTAAACTAACTGAGGAAGCATCGTATGCAGCACTTGCAATGGCATTCACGCAAGAAGTTCTTATTCAGTTACTGCATTGAGTTGGCTAATCGCTGTGTCCAACAATGGAGCGAAGTAGCAAAGGATCTGTCGTCTTGTAGAGTTATGTGTGCATGCAATTGCAATTGGCTTTTGATAGTACATGTATATGTTTCTTTGTTGAAAACGTATCTATGCTTGCTCGGGTTATTTGTTATATCGCTTTGGCTAGGCTTGTCTTGTATCCCTTTGTATGTATGTTAGGTTAACGTGTATGTAGTTAATACCGTATTCGTTTGGAATCAGGGCAGGAATGTGGGTATGTTGTTTCAGCTGTAGAACGGTTTCTATCTCTTAACTACATTTAAATACATACATACGTCAAGTGATACAACTATAAATCTAAAATGTTAGACATTTTTATTGTTTTTGTTCATCCATTACACGGACTCGTACTGCTCGGCACATGCCAGTGCATCATATATCAGTTTAAGTACGTACTTATATCGGTATGTGTCCCCACTTTTTTATTTTCAACTCAACACGGGTCTGATTATATCACCATACTATACCATAATATACCAGTAGTGATAGTATTATATCAAAAGTGATAGTGCGAGAATTCTTTTAAAACGACCAACTTTTGCCTACTCCTACATTTTTATTAGCCACTAGTATCAGATATGCCATATCCCTATTTATAGGTATGAAATGTAATTGCAACGAAAGTATGTTTCAATTGCCCTGCACTGAACTTTTTTAACACTAGAACTACCGGGAGCGGTCATTTGACGGTTTTCAGTTTTTGATTAACCGTAGCTCGAAAACGGTTTAAGTTACGAATCTGGTTCTCCTTGACTTTTAATATTTTGCACTAAGCTCAATATTCTAAAATTTTGCAATCACTGCGCCGATCTGTTCTCTTTATATCATCGATTTTACCTACTATCACCACGAGCGGTCAAATTACGGTTAACTACGTAGCCATGGAAATAAAGTTATAACATTCACAAAAAAGTCAAAGATGGTACAAATTTTACAAGAACCTATGTCTTGCCTTCTGTTTTATATTAAATTTACAACCGACTTTTATATATTTATGAATTTCAATGTAAAAACAAAAATGCATTATTTTACGTGTTGTGTTGGAAAGCATGAGCAGAAAGCGGCGAGACGAAATTTACTATGGTCATGAGTAGTAGCTTTACTTTTAAAATATTTGCCAAAACTATACTTTTTTACATTCAAGAACATAAATGAATGTTGTTTTAATGCTTACAATGAAAAACTTCTTCAGATTCAACCGATTTCGTTAAAAGCTCTGAATACCGTAATTTGACCGCTCTTGGTGATAGTAGGTATGAGCAAAACCCGGTACTCCTAGTGTTAAAACGACTTTATATGACATCTGTGCAATTTCTAAAAGCACTGCAACCAGATATTTACCTGTGAGCATATTTATGCTTCAAGTCCCGAATTTCGAAGTTGGTATTAGTGGATATTGTCTTTGAGTAAGTGGATCCAGAATATAATAAATTACATGGGTGCAATTTAAATCGCAAAGGTTCCAATTATGGTAGCGTAACAGGCCACTGTCTGTACTCTTAAGTGAGCTTTCCATAGTGGCTGCCACTGAGACTTGTACTGAGTTATTCAAATAGAATTATTTGGTTGAGCTTTTAAATAGATTTTGTAATCCTAATGACTAAAGTAGACTGCATTGACAGGAGGAGTTATTTTTTTAATTGAAAATTTCTTAAGTGTGGCAGTTCAAACATTCTAGCATCTTCAGTGGTAATTTGTAAATTTAAAATCTCAATTAGATAATATGCTTTCTTTTTGAAAGGAATTAAAATTGAAGCAGGCAGTCGAGCGCATTGCAGCACGTTACTCACTTATTACATTTAGTGGCGCACTCAAGAGGGTTTTTTGATGGTTTAAACTTTAAACCCCTCAAGTATTTATTTGTTAAAAAAGTTGGTTGGTGGATGGCAAACATGTGTAGTTTCAAATCGTATTGAGTCCAAAAAATTTGAACGGAACCCCCTAAATGAAATACTGTGTGCGCCACTGATTACATTGTAATTGCGTTGGTCATATACTTGTATTATGTTTAACCAATAACTAATCACTTGTACTTGCCTTAGTAATTTAGATAAAGCATTAATTTGTTTAAATATCTTTCAGTTATTCAAATTGACTCGTTTTTTGCTTTCATTTCCGTTTTTTCAACATTTTCATAAGTGTATGTATGTATGTATATCTGTATGTACAAGCACAAATTTACTATATTCGCCTGTGTGTTGCACTTACTCTAACGTACATATATGCATGTTTTTAGTATGTAAATTATATTAATATACAACAAAAACATATACAATATATAGAACAGTGTATAGTAAATATTAAGGTTGTTATTCGATAAAGTTGTTGAAATTTTTTGAAACTTGCTTCTGATCTCTTCGGTGAACATTGTTTTCGTTTAATTTTCTAATAATTGATTTGTTTTTGTTTTGCCTTAGTACACAATAATCATAATAATAAACTTTGGAGCAACAAACAACTATAAACTACGAAAAATCTTAGTTCCTTCGTTCATAAAATCGCAATTCATAACAAATTTTTATTGTGTTTTGCATGCGTGAGCATGGGCCGCACCAACATATGTATGTATGTATGTACTTAAATGTAAAAATTGTACAAAAATTAAAAAACAAAATTCGTTGCCTATGTGTGTTGGTGTGTATGCGTGTGTGTGGGTGCGTGTGTGCACATGGCTGATTAACCGATGTGCTGCGTTTATAACCGAAACCTTGTGATTTTTTGCTTATTGCCTCTTTTTGGGGCAATCTGGAATTTTGCGGCTGGTCATGCACCGCTTTGCATTTGTATTCGTTTGATAAACGGTAAACAGCAAAAATGCGATACCCAAACGTGCTAAGGAATATACTTGTATGTAAAATTAAATTGTACAAATGGTTCCAATTATGGATGTTAAAGCCATTCAGTGTGATGATTTTTCTACTTGATTTTACATGTTTGCATGAAAGTTAACTATGTATCGTCGATTTTGTCACTACAATTGGCTATCCGCCTTTCGATTTGGAAACACATATGTATATGAAATTGCAATACAAGGTTCACACTCTGTACCTATGCTAGACCCCTTTAATATTCATGCGAATACTATTAGGGACAATGTGTGCATCGGAGGGCGGCCAAAAATATTCAACATTTTTGAATTCATGACTGTAACTAAGTAGTCTTATTTCCAGTGCCAATCTAAACTTGAGCACGAATATGAAAGGAATATTAAAAAAGATCTGAAAACTTAACACACCGACGTGCCCGTCCTCTTGAAACTAACTCAAATACGACCACCGTGTGGGCGTATGACGAATGTGAGAACATTCGAACAAGTGTTGTTCGACTAGGCTTCATTTTCTATTAACAATTGTATGGAGTTGTCTATACCAGAGCACCCCGCTGGTATATTATTTAAAGAATTTCACATAAGTGACATCGATAAATGTGTATTGACATAGAATATGGGCCCGAAAACATATGTATGTATGTAATAAGTATAGAGAATCAGACAAGAATTCAGGTGCATTACTTGCGAAAAACGTAACGTAACGTAAAGTAAATACACTTAACATATACTTGAAATATTTTTTAACTATTTTTGTACTTAATACATATTCGCCACTTTTTTACAATTAGACGCAATCATCTCAGTGCAATGTATAATGCAGTGTTGGCTCTTTATTTCGGTTATTTAAAAAAGTAAATGAACAAAATTGTATTTATAAATATCTTTGAAACTTTTACGAGCATTTTATTTTTAAAACAATTTGAATATGATATTAAAACTTGACCAAAATATTCAGGATACATTCGTAACCAAATGCTCTAAAATTTTTTTTCAATTTGAATACCTTTTTCATATTTCAAACTAAAAATTGAGATGAGATGAGACTTTGAATAAAATGAAATACAAATTAGTTTTTTCAAAACTTATTTGATATCAACGAGACGAGACATATAAGCGTCTTATATTTCCAGTGGACCACTAATTCTGGGATGACAGTATCGGACAGAACATACCCAAATCATCGAAACTGGAATAGGTATTCATATTCAAAACAAATTCATAAGAAGCGGAACTCTTAATCAAACTTGAGTTATTACTGCAAGAGCAATATGTGTTCATGATAACATAAGCAAGCAAGCACTTATGGTTTTTGACCAAAGAATGTATGTAACACATAGTTTTGTAAGTCTGTTAAACTGGGTATAGTAATTCCGCCATACTCTGTGCATAGCTCTACCACTTTATATTTCAACTTCACCGATTTTTTATGTACATTCTCTTGCAAGACCAACACAACATAAGCATCAGAGACGTTTTGAACTCACTAAATCTCACTTGACGAATTATGTGAGATTTTTTGTAGATTAAATGCGGGCACGCATCCACCAGGAACGCATTGCACATGACGCGTGGAAGTCCTAGTCGACTAGCTGAGAGCCCTAATCTCTAAGAGGGGTTAATGAGCAAGTCTATCTTTTGAAGTAAGTAGCCTGATTTATTGAAATGTTGACGATCTACGCACTGAGCCATGTCCAGAGTGTGAACCCATTCGCTGTTTGCTTTTGTTGCCTTTGTTCGTTTCGCGTTTGCTCTTGTAACGGTGCCAATTCTTCAGTAATTGTTCGTTTGGTTGCACTATCTTTTAGTTATACATATGACAATTGTTTATTGTTTATTTTTACTTTTACTTATAATTTGACCTATCTACAGTTTAGTGAGTACCACTATGTGCCATATTTCATTTGTTTATTTATGGTTTTTGTTATGGTCTTGCCCCTTGTTATTTTCTACTATTATCGTTTGGTATTATTGTTGTTGCGTGCGATGTAAAAACGTACTAATAGTTACCTTTCATTTATATGTATA
Organism: Melieria picta; assembly: GCA_964056695.1. NCBI lineage: Eukaryota > Metazoa > Arthropoda > Insecta > Diptera > Ulidiidae > Melieria > Melieria picta. Next base: position 101,034,368 of record OZ057398.1, on the reverse strand, counting down.
TGTATGTATTAAAATGCTGTAAATATGGTGTTGTCTAATACTTTATTCTATATTCTATGAGTTGCAATGCCTTTGTCTACTTTGTGGTAGAAGTTCTTTCCTTCCCTTCTTCATTATCGCTTCTTTCTGAGTGCTGCTACCGCTTCTGTTGAATCTTTGATTGATGAATGATGTCAACTGTGCTCCACATATAGTTTTTGTCTAATGAAGGTATGTATGTATGGTTGTGTGTAGGTATGTAAGTATGTATGTACGTATGTTTAACAATGCATTGATTATTCGCTTTAAAGCTACGAGCCGCACTCACTAGCGGCGTGCTGATAAAACGTAGGGATGCCGGGTATGGTTGCAAGCAGGAATGGACACATGGACACACAAATGTTCGGTATGGTAGTCGGAATGAGGTGGTCGATTGACAAATGGGCGAACTTAAACCATAAACTAAACTTAGCAAATGCACTGCCCTGCTCGTTGTCAGGTGTCATCTCGGTTTCTTGAGCTCAAGTTTAATTTAATTCAAATACGTTTTCTACCTTGCGTTTTACTTCAGCTAATGCTGGTCCTCGCTTATGTTATCAAACAGCCATATTGCGTATTGTTTAGTAACGACCTGTGAAAGATACAATAATACAAGAATTTGTTCATGTTTACCGAATCGACTGAATCCGTGAGTACTTACTGGGACACTCGGGTGGATTCATTTTGCCGAAAACGTTTAACTCGTACAGGGCAGCTAGTGTTATGAAGCACAGATACCAAATCATCAGTATAATGCCGAGTCGTTTGTCCAACTTCCAGCCATTCAAGTGCGTTGACATTATCAGAAAAACAACGGTCGAGAAAAGCGACAGTGTCGAATAGGCCAAACCTTTGTCAAGGAAACGAAATGTACAATTTTTTAATAACGCATATTATTATAAAACTATAGTTGAAACGGCAACATTGAATGGCAAAAAGTGTTCTTCATGGTAAGTGCTGACATAATGGCGTAGGGGAAGGTGGGCTTCACAAACGATTTAAAGCGTCACAAATTAATTTCACTATGAAATAAATTTCTAGCACATATTGAGACAAATTACTAAGAGATATGTAAATGGCAAAAAAATCCATATTGATTAAAGTCAATGCAAGCGAATTTAAATTCAATGTGACTTTAAATTCAATGCGCCTTTAAACTTTGAAATAAATATTCCGGAAAAATATTATAGAGAAATCGTAATAAAGAAAGGCGGTATAAACGTATAATCTTTTTCTCCGTACCCATCGCATTTTTGTTTGTATTCGCACAGTTTTTTCTAAGGGATCTTTTTAATCTCCAGACCAACCGTAAACGTTTTTAATATCGTCGGTGAGGAGCTATTCATATATAGCACACTTTCTTCCACGTATGTATATCATTGCACATGATGTAATTATATATCTTATACCGTTGAGTAGCTATGCTTTGAGTAGTGTGTGTCATTTGTAATGCGTGTACGATTATTAGGAAGTGCAATTAAACACATAAATATTTAACGAGCACGTTGTATGCAGTGCAGTGTTTAGATTAGATAGATTGTGGGGGTGATACTGCACTGCGACGCTGAACGTATGCAGTGGATTAAACATTTTGCCACGACTTCTCTATAATTTTGAGTCATGTTTGAAGAGATAACATTGAACACAAATTTTGGACTGCATTGCATACGATAGAAAAGAGCGATTATACAATGTATTAACGATTCTAAGAAAACATGTAAAATGTTATTCCAACAGGTATTCAATGATATCGAAAAGTTGCAAAAAAACTATGCTCTTAACATTTCGTTAACTAAATTAACTTAGTATTATTTCTTTGGTGCATATATGTAACTACAGTAAGCCTTTTAAACATTTAAACATCAACATCTAAGGATAATATCAAATGTTCTTCGAGGTGTGAAAAGTGCTAATGCGGCACAGAAATAAGTAGAGCGGCGTGAATTGCTACGAAGCATGAAAAATTACTCTACCGTTTTATTATGACGGACCCAAGTAGGTAGTTCCAGATATGAACTGTCACCAAATATCAATGGGTTATAGTTAAGGAAGTCTACACGCTAAGTCGTATACAAAACGAGTTTACCGAGTTCTTTAGCCATGGCGTCATGGCATTTAAATTAATTCATTTATAGCGCGAAAGCTCGCTGGTAGACTTTTATCAGCCCGCCCTAAGTGCAAAGTATCGCATACATACCTTTTGAGATGACATTGACGTGTGAACCCGGCTTTATTATGGCCGTTTGTATGAACCACGGAAGACCTAAGCACACTAGGATATCAAAGACGTTCGAGCCAATTGCATTCGAAACGGCCATATCGCCAAAGCCCTCTTTGATAACCGCTATTGAGCTTAGGGCATCGGGCACAGAGACACCGGCGGCGACAAATGTCAGACCCATGACCGTATCAGGTATGGCCAACGTCGACCCGATCACCGTTATCATCCAGACCATGAAATACGAGTAGAACGAGATCCAAATCATCGAGACCACAAACGTGAACGGGTACCAGTTGCGGTATTTTTCAGTGCGGCAGTCGGGCATAGTCTTCTTGCACAGGAAGTGTATGGGATAGACGACATACCAAGCGATCAGCGCTGGAAGTCCGCCGTCCGTAGGGCGCTCCAAAGGATTGGGACGAGGCTCTTTCGACTTGTCCGCAGACTTGTAGTATTCGACACCAGACGGCTGCACTTTGCCAACCACCGGTTTGTTGCCGTCACCAGCGGTCGGTGCCTGAGTGACAACCGAGTCTGGCTGATCGGCATTGTAGGCCATATTCTCCTGACCATTGCTCGAGCCAGTGCTCGTAAACTGGCTCATACCCCAGTCATCCACCGCCGGCTGGCTGATTCTAGCACTGGATCCCACTGGGTTTGTCGTCGACTCGTCTCCCCATGCGGCGTTCGGATCCCATCCGGCATTCGGGTCTCCGTAACTCTGATAGTCGCTCGTCGGTTGCTGTTGCTGCGAACCTGATGTAGCGCCGTTTGGTTCTTGTGACAAACTAGTTTGCTGCTGCTGCGGCGGCTGCGGCCCCTGCGTGTACGAATTATCGGGAATATTTTTGTATGTAACCAGCGAAGACTGCTCCTCCTTTGTGGGCAATTTAAATGGCAGATTTAGTGACAGTGCCCAGCGCTCTAATTCAGTGTTGAAGTGCAAAGCTACACAGTACAGCACGTAGCACAACAACATCACCACCGACTCAAACTGCAATGCAAATCAAGGGTTGCAGGGGGAGATGAAATTTACGAATATTTTATGCGTGAAGTAAAAAGAATGTCAAAAACAAAAATTGCACTTACACAGGATATCACATCGTTGAAAATTATGATCAGCATCACCAATATGGAGACACAGTAGAAGAAGCAATCGCGCACCAGCGGCCACCAATTCAGCTGACACACCGTGCCAGAGCACAACGCGCATACCGATATCACGAACATGATGTTAAACACAGCCGAGCCGATAACTCCGCTGATGCCGATGTCGTCTTTGGCAAAAAATACACCAATCACAACTGTGGCCAATTCGGGCGCTGAGCTGCCGGCTGCCATAAATGTGGCGCCCGCCACATCGGGCGACAACTTCAGTTCTGCGATGCAGGAAATAAGTGAGATGAATGTTCATTTAAGCTGTTAGTGGTTACTACCTTCGCACAACCGATCCAAACTGGCCACAAAATACTCATCGCAAACAATGGCCAGCCCGAAGAATGTGAATATGGCCACAATTACATGCAGAATGAGGCCTCCGTGCTGGCGTGCCCACTTGTTCATCAGCGGCCTTGGGAACTGCTCGATGGCGGGCGGTGTACAGTTTTCGCGCTTTGGCCGCCAAGTTGGCACGGCGCTTTTGCTAGCCGGGTGCGTTGGCACTGTGGTGCCTACAGTGGGCTGTGTATGAATATATCATTATATCTACATACATAGCCAGAAACGAGATGTTTGTTGCCCTACCTCAGAGGCCATGATTTGCATTGTGCTGTCTATGTCCATAAGTTGATCGCTGGTCACGGCTGAATTTTGATCTTGTTCAGCGTCGGACTCGCTCGTTCGCTCGCCCTCTCCCTGCAGATCACCAACGTCGAACATGTTCGCCGATTTGTCGTCACCTTTAGCCGAGTAGACAGAAACGCAATAATATATGACAAAGAGCAGGCCCATGTTCCATATGCGGGCGCGCCGACTTCTCCGCCGAATTATCTGCAATAATCGTCAAACATTTAGAATAATCATCATACAAATTTAAAATCCATTCACTCATGTACACAGTCGTATGTACAACATGCGGGAACTGACAGTTCATTTTCTTAAATATATGATATATCCCTATTGATCTTCAGAACCTTTGAAATCACAAAAAAAATTTTATTTTATTTATGTGCAAATTACAAACAACTCAGACGTGCTGGACTATTACTTTGTTCGGCAAAAATTACGTCCTCTTTCAGAAATATACGGTCGTTACTCTGTTGCAGAAATGCTGTTGTGCAGTGTAATTATTAAATGCCAACTCTCTTTAAAAGTGAACGAATCAGGCCCATATGATTCTTAACTAAAAACCACTAGCAGAATCTTTATAAAACTACATTCAAGAGCTAGACGCTTCGCTCAGCCACTGCCAGACTGGCATTGCTTCTCCATGCCGGCAACGAATTCTTCTGGGCATTGCATTTTCAGGGTATATATGTAGCTATTGTGCTTATGTGACTTAGGATATAGTCATCATGCGAAAACTACGACACATCTTTGGATAACTTATCCTTTTCATAAAGGGAACGAAAGAGCCAAACTAAGTAGCCCGCTTCGTTGAATTCCCAACCGGGAATGTTTTTAGCCGGCGGGAGTCCTGGCATAATTAGCGTATACTGGTATCTTCCAAAAGATTTTCAACTCCCATTAAAAAAAAAATTGTACAGATTTATTTCAAAGTCAAACCACGAGTTCGATTGCAGAAAACGGCGAGAAGGTTTATTTTGCTCAAGTGAGATGTACAAATGAATTAAACAATTCACTATGGATCAGTTGCACGGTTTTAATACAAACATCTGCACTGTTGTCTTTGTAAAGCCATACAACTTTTTGTGCATACTTAATAAAGATGGAAATTAAAAAGAGGCAAAACAAAAACAACAGCCACGGTTGGTGGCGTGCAGATTAACAAAGGCTGAAATGGAAATGAGCTAAGCAGCGTTGCGGTGATGAATGAAAAAAGAGAGCTAAGAGCTAAAACCAAGTGGCATTTGCAATAATTACAACGCGGTATGCGTCGCAGGAGCGGGGTGAAGTAATATATCGCAGAGGTGATTGCTTTCATACGCAACGTGCATACACACACACACACACACACACATTTACATATGTACATTACGATACGCATGAAAAAGAATTTGAATGCTATGCTGTAAGACGTTCGCGTATCTAGTTCCATATAATTTTTTTTCAAAGGAATCCGTTCACGATTTTGCTAAGAGTCTACTAGCAAAACAGCTTTAAAGCTTAAAACTGTATTGGTTAAGGAGTGATGTCAAATATACGAAATCACTTTACAGATATTGCTCTATGCGAATGTGCACAAAAATAATGTTCTTATTCAAAGAAACCGTAAAACAAACCATAATTTGCTGGGCGTGCAGTGCCGTTAGCCGCGGTTGCCTTTGCATCGTCGGCCGTGACAACACGTCGTGTGTATAGCGGCTGATAACACCGTGCGACAAAAATCTAAAAATTTCAAAACACACGAAAAAATCTATATACTCGCGAAACTAAGGGCCAAATGTAGTAAAACTGCTAGTTTTTCTCGCTAACGTCAGGATTTTTTTTTAAAGGACTTTGAAATTTCAAGGACATGTTTATTTTAAAAAATGATTTTAAAAATTGAGCGCATTATAGAATAACAATATGGGTATCAAATGAAAGAGAAAAATCCTTAGAAACTTAAAAAATTTAATGTTTTAGTGCAAAAGAACGAAAAGGTATTGAACATGTCCTTTTTAAAATGTATCCTTGAATATCCTTGCAAATTTCCAATAATTTTTTTTGAAAAAAATATATCTCAAGGACTAATATGTACGCTACTACATCCTTGAATTTCGTCCTTCTAACTTTATTAGTTTAAGATATAAAAAAATTTAATACTTCTCTCTATAAAACAAAGATATATTGCACCGTACGACAAACATAAAATATTTAATTAACTCATGTATAAATCGTTATGCTGGTAAAACTAGAGGTTAAATACACTAATTCTGCAATTTCAAAATTGCCTTTGAGCCTTTGTCCTTGAAATTTCAAAGTCCTTTAAAAAAAATGCTGACGTCAGAGAGAAAAACTAAAAACGCAGTTTTACTACATTTGGCCCCTAGTTTCGCGAGTATATCGATTTTTTCGTGTGTAAAATTTGTTGTCGCACGGTGTAACGGGGGAAGTGAGCGTCCGGCGAATCGTGTTCAGCGTCTGCTTTGCGCAAAGTATTTATGTTATTTGACACCATCACCAGTGCGACAGCCAAGTAAATGTGGTTGCACTTTTCTTTTTCTTGGCTTGAGTACAGTTGACTTTGCGCATTGCAAAAAGAAAACAATATCAATGATAAAGAAGTTGTGGCGAGTAGTGAAAAATGGAGCACAAAACTATTTACACCTTTTCAAGTTGTATAGTTATTAGACAATTCAAATTGTATTTCCGCGATAGTTTTTTTGCCGCTGCTTTGTTGCGCTGTTACTATGTTGGAGCAGAGTATATTTTAAACGATTTAATTTTAATTGAAACATCTTAATTTTAAAATTTGAAATACGCTGAAACACATTTTTAATTTTTTTATATACAACTTGAAAAGGTGTAGAATCGAGTTAGCATTCAGCCCAGTCGTACTGCAGTATAACAAAAATTATTGGTCATATTTATGCTAAGAACAGGGGACGATTGTTTCAAGCCGTTGTTGGAAATCGACCACAAGCAATGACATCATTGCTGGCGATAGTTTTTTTGCCGCTGCTTTGTTACGCTGTTACTATTTTGCTATCAATTGTTGTAGTGCTAGCAAAGTGACAAAACCGAGAGAACATCGATTTTCGCATCGGGTCAACATTACAATCACCGTCATAGATTTTACTGACTGCAGCAGAGTATATTTTAAACGATTTAATTTTAATTTCCTACAGATCTTTGGATAGCCTTGTGTAAGCTAATGTTCAAGAGAAGACATATTTGCGGTAAATCTGAGGCGTGAAAATATACAACAAATGCTTGTAATAAAACCTAGGTTAATATGACAGATAAAGTTCTTTTTGTATTTGAAGAGCTTACTAAGTTCAAAACTAAACCAGTGAGAGCTCCTGGCTGTATTGATGAAACTCTAAAGGGTCAAACCTTATAACGGATTGTCCTCTGATAACAATTTTACTGTACAAACCAATGTCTCATTTTAAAAAAGATTAATACTAACTATGAATTAACGAAAAGGACAATTTCTTAAAACATCTAAATAATACCTAATGTATTTATATAATGTGTTAAAAAGATAATTTATTTTATTTACGTTTAATGTATTTGCCATGCTTTAAAAACGTCATAGAAATCTAGAAATTTAAAAACAAAAACTTTAAAAATCAAATCAACAATTTTTACAATTGACTTAAATTACTTACTAAAAATGCACTTATGTACTGCTGCATATTAAGGAATCTTGGTTCAGGAACCATTTGTAAGAGTTTTTCTTAACACACTTTATAGCATTTGCATATAGCGAGGTCGCCTTTGAAATAACTTTAGTTGTACATATATCTCAAATAAACAAACTAAAAAATAGGTATAGTTTTCGTGAACTGAACCTTCATTCCCATTAAAATAATGTATACATGGCAATAAAAGTATCAACCGAGATATGCCAACCCGTACTACATGTAACAATTTTAAGCTCAGTTAAACCAGCACCCTGAAAAAACAGGTGTACTGCATGTAGTACTGCTTGAGGTTTTATTAGAAAATTCGGGTGTGCAGTATTTTATTATTCACCCAAACCAACCAACAAAGTGTGCATCGTCTTTTTTGTCACACAGTAATTGACTAATCAGGTGAGTCTACTTTGTGCCGGTGATTGAAAAGCAGCTGTGTAGAAGGTGCAGAGTCGTTTCTTTCTCTCCTTTGTCTCTGCAACTCCTATGGAAGCCATTCGCGAGAAACCGTTAAGTGTTTCTATGAAATTAACTAGCAGGGCCCCAATGGGCCCAATAAATAAAGCTTCTCTTTACCCTTTGTTGATCCCTGTCAGATTTTTATGAAAAAAATCGTGTCTAATTATTTCTAGTTTGAAGTGCTTTCACTATATTTGAAGTCAATAGACATATTAAATAATTTTTCCCCCGTCAGATTTCGATTTTCAAAAAATTAAAAAATATGTGTCTAATAATGTACCATATGTTCTATTCCAAGTGTTTAAACCACATTTGAACCACATTAAAAACCCCGAATAAATCATGTATCTCCATACAAACTTTTAAACCATCATTGACCCGTCAGTGTTCGATTTTAGAAAATGAAAAAATGTGTCTAATTCTTTTCTATTTCAAGTGTTTTTACCAATTTTGAAGTCAGTAGACCCATCGGTTAATGCTCTTTCATAGTCTTCCCATATACGCACACATTGTTGACATCATTAGATTTCGATTTAAAAAAAAGAGAAACACGTGTCTAATAATTTCTCGTTTGAAGTGCTGTAACTTAGTTTGAAGTCAAAAGACCTATTAAATCATGTTTCTCTATACAAGCTTTTAACCCTTGGTTTACCCCTTTCGATTTAGATTTTTAAAAAGATTCAAAACACGTCTTTTTCATTTTTGATTTCAAGTGTGTTCACCATATTTGAAGCCGACAGACCCATCGACCCAGACCCGTATATAAACCTTAACCCCTTGTTGACACCGTTAAAATTAGATTTTTTTTAACTTCAAAATACGTGTCGAATTAATTTTGATTTGAAAGATTTTCCCAATAGGCTTATTAAATCAGGCTTCTTCATAGATCACCTTAACCCATGATTTGCTCCTTAAGAACCCGAATTTCAAAAAATGCCATCTAAACGATATACCCTCTTCAAGATATACCTACAGTTCAAATTCCTTGTTTGTAGCTTCTGTGGTTTGGGCTGGGCGATGATGACACAGTCAGGACAAACAATTACAAGTATGTATATGTAAGCAGATTCGAATTAAAAGTGTCAGAAACAGCACCGAACAAAATGTTAACAACTCAAGGTCCTCAAAGGAATTCAATTTTGCTGTGAATCATATGACGTAGAGTACACATCATCGAACAAACACAGTAACACATTCTGTTACTCTGAAAACGGAGGCGCTGAGGTTCACCTGCATACATAATTCTTGTAAATGATTTTATAATATTCACGCGACTCCTCTATTCTCCCACTAATCAAACATATAACGCAAATGTAAAAGGTTAAGGAAAGAGTGGCCAAGGCGGAAATCAAAGGCCAAAAGCAAAAGCGATAACGTAAATTGCCACCACACCACGCACTGTGCTCGCTCGTGTGGGCCGCTCAGAGGGCAGCAGCACCACACATGGCTCAACGAAGACGACGCGCGCCGTTTCGTCGGCAAGTCGTCGACGTCGGCGTCGTTAGCGGCGCGTCGCGTTATCGATTTAGCTACAATTTCGCGGGCTGGTTTAATGTTGCAACGTTGGGAGGAAAGTGTCGGCCAACGCTGCCGCTCTGTTTACTTGTTGTGGCATGTGGCATCTTCAAGTGCTGTTAGGAAGGTAGTGAATTTCGAATTGAATTTGTGTCATGCCGTGTGCCGCGTAATAAACACAATTATTCGCGCTCGCACGCGCGCGTATGCACACACACGCACACATTGGCATAGACACAAAAACAGCTGCTCAGGGCAGCGCTGTAAAAGTTGTCGTTCCCATCACTGTCGATTGCCGACCTGCCATCGCACTGCCCGCTGCGCTTACATCATACGCGGCGTATGCGCGATGCAAATTGGGATTGCGGGCGAGGTGGGCGCGAGCGTCGGCGCTTAAGTGAAACAAAAGCGATTCAACTGAGCAAACAAATAAACTAGCCAAAGAGCAGAAACCAATTTTCATTTCCCTCGCCATTGCGCGAGTAATGTCGCCACATTGCGCTGCGCTCCCACCGCAGACCGTCGCCATCTAAGGACGATGACGACGACGACTGCTGTATGGCTTTTGTTATTTTCTGTTCTGCTCTCATTGTTGCTGCTGCTATTGCAGTGCTTTGAACACTACTCAACCGATTTAAAATAACAATTGGCTGCACAACCGACCCCCGCACTGCCTCATTCGCTCTCCGTGGCTTTTGCATTGCTGGCCAACGTGCCGAGCAAATGCAATTGTTTTGATTTGTGCTTCCTTTTGACTTTTTCACCGCCTTTGTATGCATTTGCATATTTCGTGAGACAAATTTGCATTGTGTATCCTTTCGATGGATGAATAAAGAAGTGAGACGTGCGAGACGCAATGTGCCTCTGCGTGCGTAAATGTGTATACGGGTGCCTGAGTGAGTGCACAGTACTGTGGTATGTGGTATGGTGAGTAGTGAGCACAGGATGTCGGAAGTGCGACGAGATTGGGTACTTGGCTAAGTGCCTTGGAGGATGTGGGGTTGACGGTGCCATTCTGGCGGAACTAAGCCATGCAATCTCTTAATTACACACTTTACTATTATGCACTTTTACCAACCATTTTGTTTCGTTACTGCTGATTTGCCTTTAGGGGTTTTGTAGCTCGTGTCGTTGGTGTTGGTGTTATTGTTGCTGTCGTTTTTGATTGTTGCTCAAATGGATTTCACGGATATTCGTCCTATTATCTGCTTGGTTAGGCGAAGAAAAATCCTCTCCGCATTCACAACGTGCGCGTTAAATCCTATTTTCGAAACCTTTGGCTGCCACCTCGAAATTATTTCTACTGTGGATACATTGCCGTTGAGTTAGAAATTTTCACTGACTTTTTCACCGTCGCTTTGGTTTATCGTTTTTTTGTTGTTGAAATTTTCGTTTTAATTTCGTTGGTTTTGTATTCACACGCGTGCCACAACGGCCTCTGCAGCCCACTAACTGACTCGGATGGGCTTCAAATGGGCTCGTGCTCTCTCTCTTTTTCTCACTTTCTGTCTTGTGGGAGTTTTGCACTGAGGTGGGGGTGGTATTGAAAATTCAGATACACAGAATAGCAAAATGTTGCATAGGAAAAATGGCAAAAAATTACTGTCATGAAGAATTTTTTTTTTCACACAAGGAAAATTCGTTTCCACTTTACACTTTATTCATTCTGCACCTTGCACACATTGCACCTTTTCGAATTTCTCGCTGTTAGAGCACTTTTACGTTTTTACAGAATTTGGTTCAATGTTTTTCTTAACTTAAGTTTTTTTATTATTTACAAGTATTTCACTACTCTATTAAGCATTTTCGGCAAGGAGCACAACGTTCCTTCCTCCAAGGGAAGACCGTAGGAATAAACTGAGAGTTCACCACTGATACAATGGTGGCCGTAGGACGGCTACTTCGCGCACTGCCGCTGTAAGTTGCTGCTGCCGCTGCCGTCACTGCGGCTGTCGCTGTTGGTGCTGTCGCTGCTGCTGCTGTTCTTTCGCTGTCCGTCGTTACTGGTTACTGAGTGCCAAGCTGTGCAAAATCCACCGCAAGCTTCTCTTATCAACATCGCCAGTGTTGTGCATGTTGCGGAGTCTTAATTCACCACATCGCCTCGCATACACCACAGCAAGCACGAAGCGACGATATCAAAAGCACCGACACCACGTCGACACCGTTAAGCCGCAAGTATCCAATAAGCACACGACCACATACAAACACGGCACTTGCACTACGCTGGCGAACGCATTTGCTACAGCTAATGCGTTAGTTACCCGAGACGTAACTTCAGTGATTCGAGAAATGTATTACGTAATATAACTAACTACGTAATATTTTTACTTTTGGCGAAAAAAAGTAATGTACTTATTACCTTCCCCGCAATTAATAACCATCAGTAATAATATTACTTGTTCTCAAGGTACTTATTACTATATTACTTCTTTATCCACATAAAATTATTTTTCTTTGTCCTTATTATGTTAATTAATGAATCATTTACTTCATTTTTTTAGACAAATTTTGTCAAACTCATAAATTTCACTTAAAATAATTTAAAATTTTCGGTTTTTATTTGTCCTTACTTAATAATCTTGAAAATATGATAACGTGGCAGGTGGGGTGGTTTATAGGCAAGTTTCTTTATATATTTCTTAGTCAGCATAAGTACTTTACAGCGCAAGTGAAGCTTGAAGTAATAAATAAGGGTGCAGGTACTTAAAAATTAGGTATTCAGCAAGAATTATTTGCACTACATCAACGCAGACAAAGCTGTGCGCCATAGCTAGTCAAATATTTGTCAAATTTGGCATTCTTGTAAGTAATATATTACATATAACTTTTTAAGTAACATATTACCAGTAATACAAATACCAAAATTTTTCGCAGCAATAACTGGTTTATAATTTGTTACTTTGGTTTTCAAGTAATATGTAATATAACGATATTACTTTAACCATTTCGGGACGGAGTTTAATTCTGAAATCCAAAATACTGTCAGTAGAAATATTCTCATGCTATGAATGTTGGGGTTAGACAATTATATTGGATGCTCACAAATTCTGAAATCATCCTTTTATGCGGGAAAACCGAAATCGAAAAAATAATTTGAGTGGGTCGTAAGATTTGAATAATTGTTTTGAGTGGCATTAAAAACTTGCTGGGACGTATTATCCCAGTAGTCCCGAAAGGGTTAAGAAGCCAGCCTTTAAGAGGAACCTATATACACCTAATTCTGTTTTTACACGGTCTTTTTTTACACGGTTTTGATTTAACACGGTTTGAAAATAAAAAAATTTTAAATTTTTTTACACGATTTTATTCCATTTAGCACGATTCAAAATTTTTTGGGCTTAAATTTTTGTTGTCAAATTTAATTTTTGCGAAATATGTTCATATCACAAATTATGTGAATACAAGCAAGTTTACTTGCCAGAGCAATTGAAATGTGTTAATATTTTGTGAACTATCAATGCAATCAGACGTGTTTGGTAAACCAATTTTTATAGGCAAATTAGTTTTTCCAACGTTACATTTATTTTAATTTTAACGCATTAAGATAAAAGGTAAGCCAAAAATATTTTATATTCATTCAGTTATTTATATTTTTTATTTTTGTTAAATATTTTATGTATCCTTGTTTTTCACTAATTTTAATAGGTTTTAGAGATAAGGAACCAATCACCTATTTTTGCATAAGATCAATGTCTTTTTTTACACGGTTTTTTTACACGGTTTTTCCTGGAACCAATCTACCGTGTAAAAACAGAATTAGGTGTACAGTGAAATTCCTCATTACGGACAGTCTTTATAACCGGACAGCTTCAATAGCCGGACAAACTTCGCAGACACAACAATTTCAATAAGTTTTCCATACGAATATCAGTCCAATAACCGGACGATCTAATAACTGGACGCGGACACTATATTACATACCATTTTGATTAAAAAACCTCTCCTAAACGGAGCAAATTCAAAAATATGCCAACCAGTTTTTAAAACTTTGTACTACCCTATAATACAAATTGCACTGGTAGTTAATAATTAACATTTTAAATAAAAAAAATCAGTGCTCAGGCAATCAATTATGCCATTACACAATTTTTTCAACCAAAGTAGTATCAAAATTTAAAGACTTGTACAATGTATGTACTTTACCTATACATGTAATAAATATTACATAAATATTCAATATTCATAAATTCGTATAAGATTTTAAATAAATTAACGACAGAAACAATTGGATACAATTTAAACTAATTTTTTTTAGGTCGGATAGCATTGAAATGTGATACAGCGTCATGGCTTAGACGTGTCGTTCAAGTAGTTAAATTATATGGGCGTAGGATAAGGGGCGTGGCACTTTTCAAGCGACCAAAATGTTTTGAATAATTTTATAGCTACAGGTCACACATCAATGACATTTGACACAAACTTACGATTTTATCATGGCCCTTCGATAGGGGGAATGAGATTAATACCCATCTCCTCGCCAAGGGGGCGCGGCATCGCCCATACAACTCCCATAGTGTGGAATAGCTTCGAATTGTAAGTCGGACAGTACTGCAATTTTGAACACCGTCATCCCATAGATGTTTAAGTCTACTGGTAAAATTTGAGGGGCGTGGCACATTTTTTGTGACTAGAATTTTTCACGTAACTTTGGAACTGCAAGTCGCACATCAATGAAACTGGGACCTAACCTTCGACTGGAAGACTGGCTTGGGTATTGGATGAGGGGGCATGGCACCGCCCAACCTACTCAAATCCACATACATATAATTGTTTGACCTGACTGACTCTCCGACCGCTAAAGCTGCAAACATGAAATTTGATCTGTAGGTCCGCTTTAGAAAATGAACTTCCGCTAAGATGGGATTTCTTGAAGTTCGGAGTCTAAAAGGGCAAAACAGAGCCAAACAAAATCAAGCCATCGGTAACCAGCCAACCAAAAACAACCATTTTGACAATCTAGACCTCTTCTAACATTAAAAAAAGAAAATCAGCTGGTTCAACGATGTCACCTGTATTAATTAGCCTTGTCCATGACATAGAACATAAACAGAAAACGCAATCAGCTGATGGTTTTTCTCAGGGAAATGTTGCCACTCTGTTCTGAATGAATTGGGAAATGAATAAATTACCATAATTTGCTAAATACACAAAATGGAATGAAATTCTTATTATTTTTGTAAATATATTAATATTTTAAGTCGTTGGATGCTCATACATTCAATAATAAGTATTAAGTGAAAATATGCTGTGAGTACATTTAATTTGCGTGTGCACGAGATGGATTTAAACTACGCGGCTATAATAATAATAATAATAATTGACTGGCACGACAGCCCGCTTACGCGAGACTAAGGCCTAGCTTCCCGCAACCACCCGTGTTGTGCTTGTGAATTTGTACGCGGGTGGAAGGGACCTACAGTTTTATGCCGGTTCCGAACGGCAGGTTGGGAGCTTTTTCATAAGCAATTTTTACTCTCAGAGGTTTGCCATTTCCAGCTGAGAGGACAGCCACCGAAAGAGAAAACGAGTTTTCCCGTTATTTTTTTTAGGTGTTATTACAGGCAGTATTTGAACCTGGGTCGCTGCCTTCGACTCGCGGTCCAACGCACTAACCAACTGAGCCACGGCGGCTATATTGTTGGAAAATTAACAAAACAAAAACTAAGAAACTAAGTTTTGGGTAATAGCTCAAATTTCAAAGTTTACGGTTATCATTAAGTTTATCTTCTGTATCTCGGCTAACTGGCGCATAAGTGTAAAGAACATAACTGCCGCAGAGCGAGGTGATGTTGAGGCTTTCAGTCCAGTGCGCGTCTTTCAGTGATGGGAACACTCTCACAATCTAATGGCTGAACGAGGTTGACTGGAATATTTTATATACAAGTTCGTTATCTTCTGGCAAAACATTTGAAAAAAAAACGAAATAAAACAAATTTGATTGTAAATAACACTGTGCGACAATTTTAGGGTCATGGAATCTAACCCGGAATCGACCAAGACTAATCGATAGTACTCTTATAGAATAACAAAACCCTAGCTGGGTTTTGCTAAGTTAGTTGCCTTTTAAAAGTTACAGCCGTGTAAAGTTTGTGTGTATTAGGGTTTCTATGACCAGTTTTTTCTTTATAAGTCTTAAGATATTCAAAATTTTGTATTGCTGTCTTCAGCAAACTTGCTGATAATGCTTAGATGAACAAATTCTCTGAACACTGTGTAACAAAATTATTACACCTTATCGAAATTTTGGGAGCCAATGTTAAAAAATCGATTTTTTTTATTGTAATAAAAAAAAGTGTTTTTTATTCTATTAATATTAATGCAAAAACGCATTTGTATTGCCAAAAATAAAAAAAAATATGCTAAACACTCTAACGTCACAAAGACATGTTTTTTTGCAAAATAAAGTGAAAAATGTTCAAGTCTAAATTTGAATTTTTATTGTATACCTACATATTTCAGTCTGTTTGAAAAGTTTTGTGCATTCAGTTTAAGCGTCGTTTTCTCCTTAAAATCCTCCGGAAATATTAACAACTTACCGCAGATTCCTCAAAAGCATACGAATTGTATTTTAACCAGAAAATAATTTCAAACGTATCATGGGCTCCGAAGCATCTGTGTCAAACATGTTATACCAATGTTTTGAGCTGGAAGAAGAAAAGAATTGGCTCTTTGCGTTTCGGAGTACCGATGCTATGGTTCGATCCAGGAAATCATGAACCGGAAAATTGTTACGTATGTGTCAATAGTGAGGTTGGAATGAACAAAAAGAAAACAAAACGAAAGATTTATAG
The DNA here is from genome assembly GCA_964056695.1 of Melieria picta. Classification (NCBI taxonomy): domain Eukaryota; kingdom Metazoa; phylum Arthropoda; class Insecta; order Diptera; family Ulidiidae; genus Melieria; species Melieria picta. Next base: position 101,017,899 of record OZ057398.1, on the reverse strand, counting down.
TGGAGTTCCAAATGTTCAGCTACAATTACCTCACTCTGATAGCATCTCTCAACCAACATGCCCAAGCCCTGATCTTGTAACGGAATATACACGAAGGGAGAGTACGACCGTAATCTCCGAATATGTTCCTCCACAATCATCGTCGGGCCAGCCAATTTTAATTACACAAGAGAAATTGAATCAAATTGTGGTCAAATTGTTGGTGTAGTCAGCAAACGCAACCGGTGGATTTTAAGGAGAAAACGACGCTTAAACTGAATGCACAAAACTTTTCAAACAGACTGAAATATGTAGGTATACAATACAAATTCAAATTTAGACGAACATTTTTTCACTTTATTTTGCAAAAAAACATGTCTTTGTGACGTTAGAGGGTTTAGCATATTTTTTTTTATTTTTGGCAATACAAATGCGTTTTTGCATTAATATTAATAGAATAAAAACACGTTTTTTTTTATTACAATCAAAAAAAGTCAATTTTTTTAACATTGGCCCCCAAAATTTCGATAAAGTGTAAAAATTTTGTTACACAGTGTTCAGAGAATTTGTTCATCCAAGCATTATCAGCAAGTTTGCTGAAGACAGCAATGCAAAATTTTGAATATCTTAAGACTTATAAAGAAAAAACTGGTTATAAAAACCCTAATACACACAAACTTTACACGGCTGTAACTTTTAAAAGGCAACTAACTTCGCAAAACCCAGCTAGGGTTTTGTTACTCTATAAGAGTACTATCGATTAGTCTTGGTCGGTTCCGGGTTAGAAAAAGCTGTCGCACAGTGTAATTAACACGTTGGCGGACACTTGCGTCTATAGCCGTCAAAGCGAAGTTCACTATGTGGCATGACGGCAATAGCCGTCTAAAACGAAACGGTCGTTTTTGGACACTGCGGCTATAGCGGCACAAATGTGCATTTACCGGCGTACAAGTAGAAGCATGTTTTGTAGTAGTGTCATGTTTTGGAAACAATTTTTTGAATTAATCAAAATTAAGTTTATTTAAGCAGAAAAAGTAAAACTATACTTCTAATAGTGTCAATTTTCGAACTTCACTTGTTCCTACTGTCCGTCAATGTGTTAATATTGCTTAAATAAAATTAAGTTTATTTAAGCAGAAAAAGTAAAACTATACTTCTAATAGTGTCAATTTTCGAACTTCACTTGTTCCTACTGTCCGTCAATGTGTTAATATTGCTTAAGGTTGCGATTTTTTGAGAATTTAGCTTGTGCTCTACAAAATTTCGTAGTACATACAACTATCGGAAAATCACTCCACATACATATCTCCATATCTTTTATTCGGAATAAACTGTATTGAGCGATGAAAGCTTGAAGTCAAGCAAAACGGCAATTCGGCACCTCACGTCCAGAAATGTGCGTGTCTCCCTACAATGCCATTCATAACAGCGAAACCACAAAACAAAACTGACATCATAAATTAAAATTATTTCCACCCTTCTTCACCTTTTGTGGCACGCACACCAGTGCACATCCACAACGTCATAACGTCACAAGGCAAAGCTGCCATACGCCGCCTTAACCGCATCATCCACTCTACTTCAATGAGCCAAGGGGATGGGGACATGCACTATACTTGATGCTTACTATCTGATGTAAATAGTTCCAGAGGACCCAACAATTTCAGCAAAACCAAAATGAGTGTTGAAAAAAGGGGCGAGTACGTAACCGTCAACAAGATTATTTCGCACAAAATAAATTGATTCCTGTTAGAAGTCATAGAACGAACGCAAAGCAGAGTATGTGCGCGCAGACCGCTATAGAAACGCGCAACTGCAAGAGATCGACAAAATATGGCCACAATAGGAACCTTTTTATTGAGACTTCAAAAGGATTGCCCCTTCTCTGCCTCCTTTCTTTCGTTCCTTTAGGTGTTTCCAAAAGTGTCCTTCTAGGCACTCGATCGTTTTCAGAAAAACAAAAATATTAGCCGAAAGGAAATACAAAGTGGAACACTCTCAGAATGGGCAACAACAACAATGACAAATAATGGAATTTGTAGAAATAAAAACGCACATCTGTGCAGCAATACGCAATGATGCTGCGAAGGTTATTGATGTTGCGCAGCGTGATCGAAACGTTGACGATTTTGTGTTGGTGACTTTGATAACGACGCTGTGACTTTTGACACCTTTCTCTGGCTGTCTAAATGCTGGCACATAAATATTATTGAAAACAGATTGCAGTAGCCTGACAGCGAACTATTGTTTCTATGAGGCCTCAAAAATTGCGACCGAAACGGTAGACGCGATCGCAGCTTACCATTTGACAGGCGTGGCCGCATGCCGGAGGGTGCTGACCGCACGCAGATTGTGGTTGCAGACGCATGAAAGCCCGCAATTGAGCATAGAAAATTGATTTTCATACGGATTCGTAGACAGAGATTATATTATTATACAAATTGCATTTAGTCTGATTATTGTTATATAACTCTACATATGTATTTCTTTTATTGTATCACCTCATCCGATTTTTTATAATCTTTTTATTACTTCAATTTTTCATTAAAATATACCTTTATAAGTTGAAAATCTAATTTCAATCAAGAGTTGACAGCAACCCTTCGCAGATGATGCGAGACATGACGGCAACTTGTATTTCCTTCAAAAATTAGCTGAATTATGGTCTACTTTAAAGGTGTCAACAGGTAACGCACAATCTTTCAACTGACTGTAGCCGCCTGCATTGTCGACAACTTCTTTATTAACTCTGAAGGACACTGTCAGCAGCACCCCGAGCAAATCGAGCGACAGAATGTCAACGCAAAGACTCTTCAAAGCGATGCCGCCACCACAATGCTATATTTGCACGATGCACACACCACTTGACAAATGCCGTCATTTAGCAACCTCTTCGACATATTGATAGTGTACACTTATGGATGTATGTAGTCTGTAAATTATTGTGAAATTTGTTTTATGGTAACCACTATCGTCCGACCGAATATTCGGCTTCGGTATTCGGCCTAATCAGCCAATTTTAAATCTTTGGCTTCGGCTTTGGTCAAATAGCCGAATACTTTAGCCGAAGGTTTTCGCCCTATAATATCCTATTCAGACAGCCAACTAAATTGTGCAATTAAGAAATTTCTTCAATTTTATTTCTTCAATTTATCCGACAAAAATCGCCCATAAATAGAGCTTGATTCCCCATGCAACCCTGTGCCGTGCTGTTATCGATCAACCAATTAAATTATAATTAAATGTGCTCTTAAATTATAATTATTAGTTTTGTACCTGTCAACTGAATTGTTAAGTTTTATTTTTGTTAGAAACTGAACTGTAATGCCTCGTTCTGACTATTCTGTCATATTCATTGACGACAAAAACTGCCTTATACCTACAGTGGGTGGTCAAGCAATTAGCACGCTTACGAAAAATCTACATTTTCATGTTTAAGTGGAAGTAAGATGTACTAATATAGTTTCCAAACGCTTTTTGTTTTCTTGTTTGCTTAGCTTATTTGTCCCATAGTATTTCTAATGGTATTTGTGAGTTTATGTGCCGTGGGTGAGCACGATAACGGGACTTTGTTAGCAGCAGTATTAAATTGAACATTTGTTGCAAATCTTGAATAGTGAAGTGTGCATTCGAATTGTGAAATCATTATGAGAAAGTCGTGCATTTTTGGGAATAAAATAAAAAGGAAAACGATATATTGAAAAATACTCGCATTGGGAGTTGGTAATTATCGTTTTAAGTAGTTTGGAACGGTGTATTGAACAATTTTCTGTTTTTAAGGATGGTGCATAAACTGAACAATTCACGTTAAACATATCTTCTTATTTGTTCTGAAATTAAAATATAATTGAATTCAAAAATTAGAATTGTAAGAGTTTGTTTAAAAAGCGTTTGATTGCTTGAAGCGTGCTAATTGCTTGACCACCCACTGTATGTCATGAGGTCTCTTTGGAAACTTTTCCAGTAAAAATTATCCATCGAAATGAGTTATCTGTGGTCACACATTAATGACACTCGATACAAGCTCACTATGTAGTAATGCCCTTCGAAAGAGAAAATGGGGCAGGCATTCGACGAGAGCCGTGGTATCGCCCATACAACTAAAATTGTTTGTATGGAATAGCTTCATTGAAATCATCATTAAAATTCGACGTAGAGCTACAGTACAATTTCATAGGCATTGGATAAGGAGCGTAGTACTTAAACAAACAAGTCAAAAACTTAATTTCGAATAATAGGCAAACGTGTCGAAATGAGGGTCGTGGTAAATATTCATCAATAAATAATTTTGGTTTTTTAATTTCTCAGTACGATTGCCGGGACACACTAATCTTATTATAAATTTTACATTTATAAGTCATAATTATCTATACCTGCGCTCTTGTGGCGTTTAATTATGTAATTAGATAATAATATTCTGCAACAAATAAGTCACAAATAACATACCTTCAAAATAACACATGAACTTGGGTCAAAAACATAGCTTCCGCCCATCAGAAATATTGCATTCACCTGAAGCATGCATAAATCGCTGTCGCGTAAAAAGACGACGCACATCAAGAATAAGTATTCGATATAAGTAAATACTCGATACTTTTTTCCATCACAAGTACCTTTTTTACTTCATGCAGAGAGTATTATCTTTGGTATCGATCGTTTTTTATCGATGATTGCTATATGATTTATTAGTTATTTCTCATTTGAAGTGCTTTCACCATATTTTAAGTCAATAAACCTCTTTAATTACAAACCCTTAAACCATCGTTGACCCGTAAGATTTTGATTTTCAAACAAATTATGTGAAGTATAGGGTTTTCCAACAAGAGGGGTTATTTTGGTATTCAAAGAAAAATGCAATTTTTGAGATAAATGATCGGATGTTTATTTCATAATAAAGAGGAAGGTATGCCGTTAATAATGAAAAACAACATCAGCCAAATGGCCACCACGATCACGCTTACAGGACCATATCCTTTTCATGAAATTTTCCATAACCAAATCGCAAAGTGGCTGCCCTATGTCCACGAATTCTATCTTTGAGGTCTTGAATCGACGCTGGGCTGTTGGCGTACACCTTATCTTTCACGTGGCCCCAAAGGAAGAAGTCGCAAGGTGTTAAATCACAAGATCTCGGTGGCCAATTGTGATCACCTCTTCCAGAGATAACACGGTCCGGAAACTTTTCCCGTAAAAGAGCAATGGTTTCGTTGCTAGTGGCACGTAGCGCCGTCTTGTTGAAAGTAAACGTTGTCCAGATCAATACCATCCAACTCCGACCATAAAAAATCATTAATCATCTCTCGATAGCGCAATCCATTCACTGCAACTGTTGATCCAACCTCATTTTCGAAAAAGTAAGGTCCATTGACCCCGCCGGACCATAAACCGCACCAAACAGTCACACGTTGAGGATGGAGAGGCTTCTCAACAATAACTCTTGGGTTTTCCGAGCCCCAGATGCGACAATTTTGCTTGTTAACGTAGCCACCGAGGTGGAAATGGGCCTCATCAGTCAAGATGATTTTTCGATGGAATTCCGGATCATTTTCATGCATTTCAAGGACCCAATCAGCAAAGACACGACGTTGTTGATGATCGGTCGGCTTGAGTTCTTGTGTTAACTGAACTTTATAAGCCTTAAGACCCAAGTCTTTATGCAAAATACGGTGTAATGACGTTTTTGGAATGCTCAATTCCAAAGAACGACGAGGAATCGACAAACCTGGGTTTTCTTCAACACTTTGGGCTACAGCAGCAATATTCTCAGTTGTTCTTGAGCGACGTGCACGGGTTTTATTCTTCACATCACTAACTTGTCCCAACAGCTCGAATTTTTCCACCAATTTCTGTATTGCGGTCCGACAAGGTGCTTCACGACGACCCAAAAATGCTTTAGTTTTGCGAACTGTGACTGCAAGATTTTCACCATTTTTGTAGTGAATTTTAATCATTTCAATGCGTTGTTGAAGCGTGTATCGTTCCATTTTTAGTAATGGAGTAGTTTCTACTTGTCAAATGTCAAAGAATAAAAGCTTCAAAAGTGACAGCTACCGAAATACCGGGTGATTCAAAATAACAACTCTAGTTGGAAAACCCTATACTTCCACCAAGTTTGAAGTCAAAAGGCCTATCAAATCGTATCTTCCCATACAAATTGTCAACCTCGTTTAATCTTAAATTTTCAAAAAAGTAAAAAACAATTGTTAATTAAATTATTGAATTATTTCTCGCTAAGAATACTTTCACCCAGTTTGAAATCAAAAAGGCCCAAAAAATCGTGTTTCCCCATACAAACGCTTAACGCTCACAAAAATAAAAAACACGTATTTAATTCTTTTTTCATTTCAGCAATTTTGAAGTCGATAGGCCCATCGGTTAATTCAATAGTCTGCTTGTATACAAACCTTGCCCCTTGTTGACCTCGTAAAATTTTGATTTAAAAAAAACTGAAAAACACGTGTCGAATTATTTTTGATTTGAAGCATTTCCACGATTTTCTATTAAATCGGGTTTTTTATACAACACTTCAACCCATGTTTTGCCTCTATAGACCTCGAAATGTAGTTAAAGTTCAGTTTAATGTTTATAGCTTCAATGGTTTTGGCTGGGCGCTGATGAATCAGTCAGTGAGTCAAACAGTCAGTCAGTCAGGACAAAGAATTGTATTTATATAGATTAATATCAAAACAATTTACTTTAAACACCGCTAAACGAAAGGAGAAGACATTCACATGTTTTAGTCCTCTTCCCCCTAAGTTATTATATTTCAAAACACCGGTAGGGCAGTCTTTGCTGTAATCTAAAGAAAGCAAATATACCAAATTAAGAGAACAAACCCGAGTTTATTAATTGAAATGAAGTTTATGGCGCCGGCCAGCTGAACTAGATGCAAATTTAAACACTCGCACCCATATTACAACACATAAATGTGAATGACTTCCCTCAAATTGTTATCTGAATATATCTAATATCGCACCACTGAACGAAATATTATTCTTTACGTACAATTCTGTATTGGTTCGTCTGTCTCAAATACGATCAATCAATTTCACGCACATTTAATATTTTTTCAGTGCCAAAAACGCAAAAAAACACACAAATAAAATTAAATTTTGCGAGTTTTGTGTGTGGAATTTTCATGAAAACCGCACGAGCGTAACATTACACAATGGAATTAAATGAAACGCACTTCAGTCTGAACACAGGATCGTGACATCAATCAAAACTGACTGTGACATCACAATCAAATATTACACTCAAATGTCACCAGTGAGATGGGGAGTTTTTTATGGCAAGTATTTGTGCAAAAAGTCGATGTCAGCACAAGTGAAGACCAGGTTATGACAGTATCAAAGTTGTAGAAGGTTATTGTAAGAAACTTACAACTCAGGTGTCTGAAAACAACTGCTGCTGGGAAATTCATCAATACAAGTTATATGTTACACTTGTGATACTAAATTCAATTTCCACTCTTACCTGCATAATCAGATAATCGAGAGACACACAGACACAGATCTTCGTTTTGCACGCATCTCCCGGAGCTACTAACTCCAACGACTGCCGCAGCAACAAGGATATGTTAACGGCAATTCCTTTGTTAGATAAACTGAGAATTTATCGCTTATTATTCCTACCTTTGCAGCATAATTACACAGTACGAGGTGGAAGTTGGCCGCAGCGGCAGCAATTTTAATATTCATATACACTTACATTCGTACAAACAACAAAAGATATGGCACGGTCGGCATGGGCTTGTCGGCAGTTTTCATTCATTTACTCACTGACTTACTCCATTCAACCATTCAGCTGCGGGGCACAATTGAACTCTGGCCGACACCTGAGAGTGGTCTGTCCGCATTTTCCATTTAGCTCATGATGCATCGACGCCTTCGCCTGGGCCGTTGTCCTGCGGTGCATTGTGTGCGCTGAGTAAGTGTGAAAAGGCTTTTGCAACCACAGAACCCAAATAATGTGAGGAGCGCACGCGGAAGCCGATTTTCATGAACTCGAACAACAAATTCTGATCGTCATTCAGTAGGCAGCCGGCACACATTTCAATTTGCATTTGACTTTTTCGAAATGTGATGAAACCGCTCATGTCATCTGGCTATGGGTCCAGCGCATATGAAACAAAGCCTCTGCTCAGCAAAGAGGTTTTCGGCATTGTTTACTTGGCTACTCCGATCTATAAAAAGAAAATACACATCCACAATATATGGAACATCCTTTGCTGCGTGAGTCGACCGCCTACAGATAGCGACACGCAAATCTGTTATAATCCGTAAAGCGTGTTACATGGCAAATTGAATAAAGTTTAAAGTATTAGGGGCAAAAGTTGAAAAACATAATCAAAATTACGACAGTGGGACAAGTGCATGTGCCCACAGCTATGTATGCTACTCGATTTATTTTATGCAATTGCTGAAACATGACTTGAACTTGAACTGAGGCGAAAAATTATGCGCAAAGCCATAACAACTACAATTTATATTTTCAACGACTTCGATTCAGTCTTCCAGCTACAAAACAAGTCCACAAATGAAATCTAAAATCGTTTAATGAATTTAATTTTTCAACTGAAAATTATTAAATAGTTACACGTGTTAAAGACCGGGAGACGTCGAAATTGCACAAGTATAAACGGTTTTTACCCAAGCATCGTCTGATCCGCAATCCGGTTTTATTCAGATATGTACTATCCTTAAAATACTATCCTTACCCGGATATTATCCTTAAAGCCATCCATCTGACGATTAAAAAACAACATTGAGGTTTTTTATTTTTTATCGAGAAATTTTGGGTTTCTCATTCTTCTGTTTCCTAATTTCAGGTCCGGAAAATAAGTTTTTGCATAAGAAATTTTTGTGAAATATGAAATATTGAAAAGTCAGTCAGATCTGAATCATAGTGAAATAAACCACGTGATCCAAGTAGTGACAGTGTCAAAATTCGGCAGTCTTATTTTGGCATAAACAAAAAAGGTAAACATATACATATGTCAAAACTGAACCCGTCAAATGATCAACAAATTCCAATGAAATCAAAATTGTTTTTTTTTTTAAAGTGAACATTTGCGCTGTGTTCTTGAGAAAACCATCGTGAGAAAACCAAATAAAACAAAAATACAAAACGCAATTTTTGTGCTATGCTACTCTGTCTTTGAAGTTATACAAGTACATATATAGTTAAAGTAATATATTCATGTATACATAACATTTATTTTCCTTAGGTCCTTTTCAGGTAAAATTATTTCAAGTAGTTCAATGATAGAAAGGACATTCGAAAAAAAAATTTGACAAAAGAAGCTGTCGAAATAAGAGTGCTGTCTCTACTTGGATCACTTGATTTGAGTATTTCACTTTGATTTGAATCTAAAAAACTTATAACCAATTTGATTTCAACACAAAACTTTCAAAAACGTGCTGAACTTATCGGGTCCAAAGGTCTATTCGAACTTATAAACAACAGATATTTTTGTCCCACTGTATTTTTTGGCTCACTTCAACGCACTCTGACTCAAAACTCTCAAATAGAAGCACTTTAAAAACAAATAACACGCGTTAAGCTACTTTTTACTTAAACAAAGCAAACAATTGACATCAAGGATCAGGTAAACGGAGACAATTTTGCGAAACAATGGAGTAAATGTTAGTGCGGTTGGCACGGTCCAGCTTGTCACCTACATACATATATCCAAGCGTGTGCGTAGGTATAACACGTATCCACATTTGCAGGGTTAGGCCGGGAAATTCAAATTGAGTATATATGTGAATTGGTCGTTGGCGCGCAGTCATTTGGCTGATGACACGGTGCGGACTTGTGAATGCTACAATGCCACAGCGCACAATGGTTACAGTGGCACAGAATGAGGCGGATTACATGGACATGATCGGATTTGACGTTTTCGATCAAATTTAGTACACTTCAAGCGGAAATTGAATATTTTTGCTGACATTTAGATGAAATCAGCCGGAAAGGGAATTTTCATGGCATTGAGATTGAGATTTAATTATTACCATCGAATTAGTTTTGTTTTGAGCATACTAGAAGAAAAAAATAACCTAAAAGTTTCTTAGTTCCAGCTTGCTAAGTCCTACATGGTTTTCCTCGATATTTTTGCGATTTTTTTTTTTAATATCTTAGGAAAATACCCGAAAGAAGTCCAATTCGTGTAGCGAAATTCAGAACGCGACGAAGGGCGGAGCCTGCAGTGCGCCCGTGTCCTTGTGTTTGTATCTGCTCACACACACACACACTCATGCGTGTGCATGCATACGTACACCCTACACACAGCTACTCGTACAGCCGGCAGGATGACGAACACAGCGCGTGTTATTGCATTCAGATGCGTGACTCGAACGCCTTGGGCAACCCTGCAAGCCCTGAGGCCAGCACAGAGGCTGATAGAGGCTGATGAAAGACTTGAATGTTTCCCCTCTGAAATGTGGAAAACAACAACAGCATTGACGAATTAAATCTCGTATACGGGAACAGTTGTTCGCACTGCTCGTTCAAGTATTGTTAGACGCAGCATTGCTTTGTGAAGATCGACATTTTTTGGCGACTATACGAAGTATGCGGAATAAATAACTTTTATATATATGTACGTACATACATATGTATGTATGTAGATAAACACATGTACGAGTATGGGCGAAGGAGATTGTATAGATTCGAGCTCGTGATCTATAGCGAAGTTAAAAACAAACTCCGACATTTTTTGTTTTTCTTTCATCGTGTATTCACTTCTTTGATTTGGATTAGTAACATAAACCACAATATTAAAAAATGAACTTATATCTGTTCCTATCTGCTGACATTTCCATCAGAGTTCACGTTGTTCGTTTTTAACACGGATGCTGCTTTATTCTGTAACTTTGCGGAAGGTCTAAGGGTTGCTCGAGTTTGGTTTTGGGTTTGTTGCTTAAATGCCGCGTTAAAAAGCCAACGGACAATAGCAACAATTGCAACAACCACCCGAACCTCGGTGACAAAAGCCACAATCGCGTGGTCGCGCGCATAGATATCGCCGCGATTTCAAAGGCTGCTCTTTCCTTCTTCTCCCCTCCTCTACAATCCACCACCGCCTCGAGTGGTATACCGCACACGCACTTGGGTACTTTCATATATATGTACATATATACATACATAAGTTAATCGATACTCGGATACTAGCAGCATCGTTTTGTTACCACTCGCAGTACTTTGTCCTTCTGTCGGCTTTGTGTATCTGTTGTTGTTGCTGCCACCGCTGCTGCGGTTTGATATGCTTCCATCTATTGTGGCTGCTCTTTTGGGCGAACCCTCGCCGCAAATGCGCATCCCTGTCGGCGTCCGCGTCTGCAATCGTCACTTCAAGTGGCCCATATAACACATCGGCGATTTGCCGTGATTTAGTCGAGTGCATTCATTCGAAAAGATATTGAAAAAGAAATCACACATAGAGCAACAACTAATTTGATTTATGCCTTACGTAAAAGTGTGGCTTCCATCGGTGCGCAACCCCAGCCACTCCTGTCTCTTCGCTTTCCAGCCACACTGCACTTTAATGGCTGACAGATTTTACAGCTGCCTGTTGGCGTGCTATGATTCCCTTAAAACGCCTTACCACAGCCCTTGGCATGCCTTGGTGGTACGCAAAAATTTATCAGCTGAAATGGGCGCTTATTCTACTAGAACGAAAGAGGAGGGTGGAAGGTGGAAACGGGTTTTCATGTATGTAATTTCAAAAAGTTTAAAAATTGTCCCAAATTTACTGTTTACATATCAGACTTTTATAGTAAGTAATAATAGTAGTAAGTACGTTCGGTTCATATTAATAAAGAAGTTCAAATTTCAACCTAAACAGCTCTATTTCTTAAGAAATACTTTCTTTTATTAGTAGCCGGTATACCCACACCCAAATTTCAATAATTTTATCCACTTCTTTATTTTGTACTCTTGAAGCATCTCACATTTCGGCAGAAAGTTCTTTTCTAGACAAAATTATTTATGTTTCGCCACTCCACAAAATATAATATTAAGTAATTTTTTCCTTTTTCACCGTCAGGTCCTAACCAATTCGAATGCTCCCTTACGAAAAGATACATTTATGGCTATGAGCCCAGGTAAATTATTTTTAGACTTCGATAAATATGTATGTACTATATGTATGTACTAGTTTTTGAAGAGCTCACATAGCGACAGTCTAATGAAATGGCTCTCGAGAGTACAAGCGGGTATTTTTTTGCAAGACTGACAATATGTTTATCTGTCTAACTATACAGACGTCGTTTGTGGTCTTCAGCGCTTTTTAATAATTTTCTAAGCTTTACAGCATTCTGGACAAAACCAAAGAATATGTATAACTTACTTCATTACTTCATGTTCGTTGATTGCTCTAAAGTTTCGGCATAGAATGAAGGCTTTGGTCGTCATTTCCCAACTTCAAAGCAGTTGTCCCCTCCTAAAAAGTACAATGTTCACGACGACTCAATTGCCAAAACAAATAAAATAAAAAACTTTTGCAAAAACTGATTAAATTGTTAAAAAAACTTGAAAAAAGTTCGTATGTATATTACATAAGGCATAACAAACGCAATTGCGGCAATTAGGGGAATAATGTGTTTAATTTTAAATTTAAAATGTATTTAAATATACAAATGATCAAAATAAAATAAAAGTATCATACTGTAAACTAACAAGACATTTTTTCATATTACTTTTCTTATTGTTTTGATCATAACTATGTCATATTTAATTAAGTAGATTCATGTTATTAATTGAAGTTGTAAGTTAATTCATATGTTTTGAGAAGGATCGTACTATCGATTCTGCAAAAATGCCTGAACAAAAGAGGGAAGGAAAATAGAAAAAACTTTGCATATCTGGAGACCCTTTGTTTTTTAAATAAATTATTGGCAAATGTGTGAAAAGTGTTGAAATTGACATGAGCACATTTTTGGTATTATTTCGACGCGAATGTGTATTCCGCCAAATAATTTGGCTGTGTTGTATTGCTTTATGTGTCGGCTTTCATTATACACCTAACTCGTTAATTGATTTATGAAAAATGTGTATGTTTTTGACCATCAAAGAAAACGCCTTAAAATTCCATATTTTCCGACTTTGAGGTCCAATAACCGCGGAATTTTAAAACACATAAAAATAAATTGCATTGAAAAAGAAGACGTGCGGTGTTGTTAATGCCACAAAGTAAAAATCATGTCAACCGGTTTATTGGTTTAGAAATTACGATAAAAATATTGAAAAAGTAGAGGAAAATCTGAAAAATTTGCACGGTATTTCTATCTCACTAAACGCGCCCAAATTAGTAAAAAACAGTAGAAAAACTCCATGCAACAGAAAACAAGTGCGATTTTGTTGTCCTGTGTTATCTTCAAGTGACAAGCTTTGACCACCGAAAGTCAATTAAATGCTTGGATGTTTTTAAACTTTAAGATTATATGTATAATTTGTATGACTACAACCCCGTAAGGGATGAAGGAATTATTAATAGCCGTCAATAAAACGTTCCGTATTACTGTTGACAGTGTCTTATAGCTCCATTTGGAAACGTGGTTTAAATCAATCTTCAATCTTCTTAAGCTAAGGTCCCACGATTGCCGCAAATGCGCCGATCATAGCCCGATCTGGTCGGGCATTGACTACGCAGGAATTGTCAATTGAGCAAAACGTTTTTTATTTGGATCACACGATTGCCCCAATTGCGACAAATTTTGTCGGCTCAACCTAGCGCACAGAAATATCGCACCGAACGATTTCTAGGTAGGTCACACGATTGCCCGTTTGAATTCTAATCAAATTTCAGACAAACCAAAAATATCAATTTTTATTCAGGTGAAAAAACTTGCAGAAATTTCGAAACCAATGCAAAGAAATACCAATAGCTTATTGTGCAACAAAAAAAAATATGCGGCGGTGTTGTGCGTGATTTCTTCGTGCATATTGCTCGAACAAAAAAACAAGCACAAACAGAAGAAGAGGACTATTTGGGTTCGGAATTGGCTTCAAAAGCGGTCAACGGCTGGTGCGAACCAATCAATTTTGCGCGAATTTCGTGAAATTGAAAATCAAAAATTTCTTTTCTACAATTTTTTGCGCATGAACGAGAAAAATTTTAATGACCTTTTGGCACAAATTTTGCCAAACATTCAAAAACAAGACACAAATATGCGCAAAGCTATTTCACCGTCTGAACGTTTGGCTGTGACTCTTCGCTATTTAGCCACCGGTGATAGCTTTAAAAGTTTATCTATGCTTTTCCGCATTGCTCCAAACACTATATCCAAAATTATTCCGGATGTTTGTGATGCAATTTACTCAACTTTAAAAAATGACTACATGCAAGTGAGTTCAAAATTCATTCATTCATGCATTACTGTATTTAAAAACCTAATTTATCCACTAGGTTCCATCAACATCAGAACAGTGGACAAGTGTTGCCGAAAAATTTGAGGAAATGTGGAATTTCCCAAATTGCATTGGTGCGCTAGATGGCAAACATATTGTTATGAAAGCGCCGGCGCATTCGGGTAGCACCTTCTACAACTACAAAAGTTCTCACAGCATAGTGTTAATGGCGATAGTAGATGCGCAATATAAATTTCTTTACGTTGACATCGGTTGCAATGGGCGTGTTTCAGACGGAGGTGTTTTTAACAAATGCTCGTTTTCTGCTGCTTTGAAAAATAATCGCTTAAATATACCAATGCCTCGACCACTGCCCGGTTGTGAAATGGATGTTCCATTTGTTCTAGTTGCAGACGATGCCTTTTCCATGCAAACACATCTTATGAAACCATTTCCAGGCCGTAACTTGAGTGCCGGGCAGCGTATCTATAATTACAGATTGTCGCGAGCACGACGTATCGTGGAAAATGCTTTTGGTATATTGGTGTCCCGCTTTCACGTTTTTACGCGGCCCATTAAGCTTGACGCGAAAAAAAACGACGCGCTTGACTCTCGTTACTTGTGCTTTACATAATTTTTTACTCCACCGAAGTGCGGAATATGCAGCGCCATCCATGGTCGATCGCTATGATAAAGACGGTAATCTGATTCCAGGTGAATGTAGTCGTGCTGTCTCATTGCAAGTCGAACAAGAAGTGGAGGAAATATCATCTTCGTATATACCTATAAGGGCCAAGGCTATTCGTGAGGAATACGAAAAATATTTCATGTCATCAATTGGTGAATTAACATGGCAATACAAATTCATCTAAAATATAGATAGAACAATTACAACATATAAATGCATTTTTATTCAGCAACAGTAACATGTAAAAAACACGGCACAAAGTGTCTGGTCCGATTTGGGTTTGTAAGTTGTAATACACGATTCATTCTAACCAAGATTGATTTTAGCGAAGGCGGTTATTTCATATGTATAGGAAAGTCTATCACTAAATTCAGCAAAGATAAAAAATTCAGAGGTAATAGAAAGGTAACATTACAAAAAGTATGAAAATCAATATGTTTACAATACAGTCGCTGTTACACATATAATGATTGCATTTTGAGTACATTTGGCGTGGCCAAACAAACAGAAAATTTTAAAATATCTTTTAGCTATTCAATTTCATTTAATTCACTCAGTGTTGTCAATGCTGTTTGAATTAATTTAATGTGTAAATTTTGTGCAAGCTTCTGATTTTTGCTGGCCACATACCGGAGTTGTGAAGACAAATAATTCCCCACTGTTTGCCATTCATCTTCATCTTCGTGGTCCAGAAATTGCACAGCACGATTTAAGGCATCTTGTGCTGATAAAATTTGCTTGTCAGCTGGTTTCTTGGCGCTTACAGTTATACTTTTAGCAACAATGTCAGTATCATTCAACGTTGACGTGGACAACGTATTTTTAGCATTTTCATTTTCATAAAAAAATTGCATGTCCGGCCAAAATGTCCACTGCGGATCATGAGTGGTCGTACCTTGGCCTGACTTTGTTGCGATCATCTTCCCCTTCACTTTTAAGTACGCTGTCTTAACATTAGCCCATTTTGCTTTGCAGTCCTCTGTGGTGAAACGTCCCCCAAGCTCCTTTTCAATGGACTGCCAAGCTGCATCCCTCTTTGTGCGGTTCTTGTGGTCCACATTTGAAAAGTCCCACACGCATGGATGCTGCTCAACAGCCAGTATCAGCTCTCGCACATCCTTGTTTTGCCACGTCGCACTGACTTTTGGCTTCGTGCGGCGTTTCTTTTGTGGTGGACCATTTTCCGCGTTGATTGATATTTCTTGCAAAACTATGTCATCGAAGAGGTCGTCTGCATCGGAGTTCATTGTGTTTAAAAGATATTACTGCGAAAATATTTAATTAGTGAAGTAAACAAATTTGCTTATAAACTTACCAAAACGGCAGCTCGAAGAACAAAATGAATTAAAATCGAATTGAAATATGAAAAAATTTCAAAACAACTTTGTCCCGACAAAAATTTCGGCCCCTGTGGTTGGTGCTCGAGTTGCCGACAAAATTCGGCTCAATTTTGAATTTTTTGTCTGGCTTCAACTGTTCACACGATTGACGCTATTGTACCGATTTTGTTCGGCGCAACAGAAGGCAGATCGAATATTTTTGACATTTGCGCCGAAATCGAATCGAGTTCACACGATTGGGATTTGATTTTTTTAAAAATGCGTAAAATTTCTACGCATTGCGGCAATCGTGGGACCTTACCTTTAGAGTCTCTCAACCTCGCCCTTAATTAAGTCAGTTCGAATTTCCTTCAGAGGCTTTTATTTTAGTTAATAGCGCCTTAGTATGTAAGGACACTGTTATTGTTATAGTCTGTAGGAACTGTTGTTCATAGACCGAATAAAGAAATAATAATAATAAATACATATGTACCTTATGATCAAAAAAGAACGGGAATTACAAAAAACGCAAAATTTCAGTTTTTAATAAATTTCTTTATTATCCCCTTCAAAATACTCTCCTCCTGCGTCAATACATGTATGCCAACGTTTGATCTAATTTTCCATACATTTTTTATAGGCCGCCAAAGGTATGGCCTTCAGCTCACGCAGCGAATTCTCTTTTATGGCCTCTATGGTCCCAAACGTGTTCCCCGCAATGGCAATTTGAGTTTGCGAAATAGAAAAAAGTCACACGGGGCCATGTCTGGCCTGTATGGTGCTTGGCTGATGACATTGGTCGAATTTTAGGCCAAAAGTTCCGAAATAATTAAGGCCGTATGAGATGGCGCATTATCGTGGTGTAAAATCCATGAATTGTTCTTCCACAAATCGGGCCTTTTTTTGCGAATGGTTTCACGCAAACGGCGCATAGCGCCTAAATAGTATTCTTTATTGACCGTTTGGCCCTCCAGAAGGAATTCGTAGTGCACCACACCACGAATATCGAAGAAAACCGTCAGCAAAACTTTGATTTTGGACCGACTTTGGCGCTCTCTCTTCGGTTTTGGCTCATTTTCGAAGCACCATTCGGACGATTGTTGTTTGGTCGGCATATCAAATTCATAAACCCATGTTTCGTCACCAGTAATGATGCGTTCGATGAATTTTGGGTCGCTGTCTGCGTTCGGCTGATCCAAATGAGATGCTCAACAACACAGCAATCTCTCTAATCGATACACAATGATTTTCCAACACGATTTGCTTCGCCGATTCGATTTTTTCTTCGGTAACAGACGTTGATGGCCGTCCAGGGATCGCATCGTGCTCTAGGCTCTCTCGGCCGCCTTTGAACCTTTTATACCCTTCGTATGCTCGTGTTTTCGACATACACGCTTCACCATACGCCTTTTGTAACATTTTCAACGAATCAACACACGAAATTTCATTTTTAACACACAATTTTAGGTACGCGCGTTGTTCTAATTTTTCATCCATTATAAAAATCGCCACACAACAATTTTTCGACTTCTTCGTATAGACGCCAATCGAATACTAATCTTACGATATCCGTCAAAATTTGAGAGAACACCAATAATAGCAGGAGCGGATTCAGAAAAATATTTCGGGGGGGTTTCAAAAAGTTGTTCTTTAATATTCATTAAAAGCCAAAAAATGCCTTTTAATTTGTATGTAGTTTTAAAGTCGATCCTAATATTTCGGGGGGTTTCAACACCCAAAAAACCCCTGAATAAAAGTATTGCCAAAATTGAGAAAATAAAAATTTACAGATTGAATAAGCGCGGCAATTCAAAATTCCCGTCCTTTTTTGATCATAAGGTATATCACATGCATTACGGTGTGCCGAAAGAAACCTTTAAACTTCGGTATTAGTAAAAAATCTAAATCAATAATGTAGATCTGACCGAAGTAGACAAAATTAAATGTATAATTCTAAACTATTTCGAATTACAAGTAGTAATTTATGTTAAAAATGACTAAGCATTTTAAGTTTTATCTGCAGCAATTAGTTTCGCTGCGCTGAAAATATTTCAAGTATTTAGATTTAAATTACGAATATTTACAGTAAATTATGACCAAACAAAGCTGTGTCGAGCTTTACGACCCTCTGACTTGTGATCCACCGCACTAACCACTAAACTGTGGCGAACACTGCCTTCCGACCACTAAAAAACTCTCCCGTTTTTAATTATGCTACATATTTTCAAATGTTGATCAATATTCAAACCCATAAAGTCAAACAATTCTACAATGCAATTCCCAAAAGTCATATTTACCTGATTTCGAAAGCACATATGAATATGTATGAAAATTGAAACTGAACTGATTGAATTGAAATTGAACTAATCTAAATTTGGTCCCCATACATACATACATACATATGCCTGTTTGTCCAGGTATTCCCAAGCAGCACTGCATTAAATGAACTCAGAGTTGGTTACGCTCAGATGCCAAACCCAGTCGCCAGCATCAAATACTTTATTACATGGCGACATCGGCCAGCTGCAAGTGAAAACCTGTCGGGTATTTAGCGCCGTGAGCCGTGGTGGTGCCACTACTTGATAGCGGTTTTATCCCATGCCAATTGTAATCGCCATAATCGTAGCGTCACATAAACGAGTGGAATTCCCCAATGGTAACAATTGTATTTTGGCATAGCCCTCCGACAGTATTTTGTGCAATACCTTTGAATGAAACTAACCTCTTCCGGGAATGCTGTACTCACTGTCGGCGGTGTGGGGCTGGACAACGACCACAACAGCACACAGTAGTGTCATAAACTGCAAAGCCAAGGTCCTATTCGTCATTAGCACGGGTAACTCATCAAAAGTGCTTAAAACTCCTAATGACTTCAGTTGTGTTTCTTTATTGTGGCTTGTCAGGTAGAGCCGACGTAAAGTGCGACATGGCGTTTATTGCCAGTTATCCGTACAGGGTGCTTTATTTACTTCAAATGACACCAATGTGATCTTGTAATTTCAGAAAATTTTACGCGTTGTGCATAAGTAAAGCTCCTGTAAAACCCTTCTCCGTGCAACGCGTAATTCATGTTGATTACCTCACATTGGCACTTAGGGGGATTAGTCGCGGTATTATTTGGAATACGGCATCTCAAACCAAAGTAATATAAATAAACCAGGAAAATCCGAAACTGATTTCAAGAAAACGTTCTCAAGAAAATCATCAGGATCAAGTGTTTGGTTGTAAGTAATTATCGGATTAAAAATTAAATTTTCTCCACGTACGTGCGCACACATGAGCTGTCTGTAGATACCTGTCTTATAACTCCTGTTGCAACGATCGATCGAAACATGTTTGTGCAACGATAATCTCGTTCTTAAAAAGAAATTGACTCAGGTGCCTGCCGATTTCTACATTGATCTTAGTTGCATCCTCTAGGTTACTCCACCAGAATTTAATTTGAATTGACCTTTATAACACCTTCCGACCCGGGAAATTAAACCTTGCAAGTCTTATCACTACTTCGTCAAAACCTACAAAAGCTTAAAACGTAGTTTTGAATGAAAAATTTTAGTTATCGTACAAATATGTTCTACGGGTTTAAAAATGACAAATAAATTAACAATTTTACGAATTACTTATTTACTTACTCACTTACTTACTTAACTGGCCATAGCAACCCGTTACCGGGTTATGGTCTGCTCTCTCCAGGCGCCACCTACTTTGCACGCACCTTCTCCAGTTGGTCACACCAAGAGAAGATAGGGCGTCCTCAACAGCGGCAGAGTAATTAACAAGTCAAAATTCAAAGTTTCCCAGAATTAGTTCTTGCAGTACATATTACGTGTTTTAACAAAAGGTGTAATTTTGAGTAAATAAATTATTATTATTATTTATAATGGACTTTTAGTTTTTTATTTAAGATACCAACTTTGATATTCGGCTCTTATTCGTGGTAATAATAATACTGTAGCATTGGCATTACGAACTTTACATACCATTTTCGCGATTTTTTCTCAATTTTTAAAGTAAATATTCACTACTTCAAAGCGTTGTGCGAGTACGTATCGATTCAAATCTTCTAGTTTTTACTTGTCAAATAACATCGCAATATAGTGCCTCGGCTTTCTAAAGTGATGATATTTCACTCCGTCAGATCTCCGTATAATTGACACCATCTGTTTTTGGTGAGGGGGGCTCACTTCGAATTACCGAGCGAGTTCGAATGTGGTCCGTTCTGGAAAATTGTGACTTGGGTGATATCAAATGAGACACAATAAAGTTTTCAACTCAAAACCATTTTTTAATCACAATTATAATTTTCCAATACCCTGAAAGTATTCATAAAAAATATTTGGAAATAATGCACCAACATACTAGAGTATATAATTAGAAACACATTTTATTTAACAGCCCAATTAAATATTGTTTAATATTTGGGTCCATTTCACGCATACATATTAAATACACAAGTGCGGATAGACTGAACCTACTGTTCGCTGTCAACTCCGAAGCGCTTGGAATCCTTTTTATAGACAATTTTACTAGGAGTTCGATGTAAAGTCATTCAAAGAGAGCGGCACCCAAGGGAAACATTTTTACTTTTGTATTTTGGTGTTAATGTTGATGTTGTTAGTGTTAATTTCTTTATTTATAATTTAGCGTATTTATTTATTACTTTTGTTGATTGTTTAAAATTTATTTGCCTAAAAATATTAAACGAAATATTAGGAATACATCGGCGCAATAGTTCTGTACATCTGATTGATTACACAGGACAACAAAATCGCACTTGTTTTCTGTTGCATGGAGTTTTTCTACTGTTTTTTACTAACTTGGGTGCGCTGATTTCGAATCTACCATCGAATCAGATTTTTTGTAGCTGCTCTAGTTACTGAGATACAGGTACCGTGTCACTTTTTCAGATTTTCCTCTACTTTTTCCATATTTTGTATCGTAATTTCAAAACCAATAAACCGGTTGACATGATTTTCACCTTGTTGCATTAACAACACCGCACGGCTCCTTTTTCGATGCAATTTATTTTTATAAGTTTTAAAATCCCGCGATAATTGGACCTCAAAGTCGGAAAATATGAAATTTTAAGGCGTTTTCTTTGATGGTCAAAAACATACAAATTTTTTGTAAATCAATTAACGAGTTAGGTGTATAATGAAAGTCGACACATCAAGTAATACAACACAGCCAAATTATTTGAGGGAATACACATTCGCATCGAAATAATAGCAAAAATGTACCATAGTCATTTTCATCACTTTTCATACTTTTTCCTTAAAAAATTAGGGGCCTCAAAATATGCTCTTTTATATGTCCCATTTATAGTCTGAAATACAAGCAAAAAAAGCAAAAAGATTTTGAATTGCGCGAAACAAAAAAACATTAAAAACTTTGCATATTTGATTTTAAAATCAGCGTGAAAAAACTATTCAGAATCATGTAAAAAACTTCATGCAACAGACATGCTGTTGCCCAGTGTTATTGTTTATTTTACAAAGATACTTTGGTAATTTTTATTAAAGACAATATGTAACCGATAATTAAAACACAAAACTTAAAAAGTCATGGATTTATAAGATAAATTCACGTTTTTTAGTTTTGTGTGTACATGGCAAATTTTCACGCGTTCGCGGAAAATCTGTTATGGTTGTATGAGTATATAAAAAATTACAAAATCTCGATCCAAATTAATTACACCAAAAACAAATGTTTAATTAATCAAAAACATTCTTTGCAGCGAAAGTTCTTCAATCAACTCTAATACTCGATTGAAGTCATAAATTTCAGTGGAAAGCGCAAAATTCGGAACATCCACTGTTGAAAAGCTAGTTTCATATTCAATTCAATAATGTGTATATTCAGAGCAAATGGTCAAGACAAGAAGTAACAAGACACATGCACACTGTGGCAGTAAAAATTAAATAAAAACAGCGAAAAGAAAATGGTGTGGAGCGGGAATATGAGTAAAACCAAACCCTGTCGTTTTTATACGACACCATCGACAAGCCCGCAAAATCAAAGGGCGCGCATCGAGCATCCTCCTTAGATAACAGCAGCAAAAACAACAACCAGAACAACAACAAAATCGAAACCTAAAGAATAATGGCAAAACTTTGGCAAAGGAGCGGGCACGGGCGCAATGGGGTGGGAAATGGGAAGGGCGCTGGCGATGGCTGGAAACTGACAACTTTCTCAAATTGCGTTCGAATATTTTGGGGGGCTTGTCAGGAGGTAAGCGTAAAATTCATAATCGGGGAAAATGCATTATTTTAAATGTGGCCCTTCAGTTGTTGATTTCCACCCAACGAGCATACCGCAAATGCCACCAACAACCGAAATTACAACAACAATAATAACAACAAACACTTAAAGCATTCCCCGTGCGAGCAACATCAGCATCTAACGGAGAAGTACAAGTTGCTTGCAATGCTCAAAGCATTTCCTGCGGTGCGGTTGGGCAGAAGGGGCTGGGTATTGCCGCAAAATTCGATCTCGTGATGCTGTGTGTGTTTGTGTGCGCAAATATGAGGCGCAGCAGCCATTGTGGAAAAAACACCCTTAAATTATGTTCGGTTTTGCGTGCGTATGGATTGACACGAGGACTCGCTGCCAGCCAGTCAGACAGACAGAGTGGCAGGCTGGTAGTTGTACTGCAGGGGCTGGCCGCGTTCATGAATGAACTTACCGCATTTAAGGGTGGAGTGTACGCACACGCGTTGCTGTCTATGAGTGTGTGTGTGTGCGTGTGCTCGACACAAGAAAATGGAAGATAGCACAAACTGCGCGCAAGGTAGCCAGACAGTTAGGTAGCCAAAAAGGCAAGCACGCAGCCAGGTTGCCGATGTCCTGCCAGAGGACTCTTTGCCGTTTTCCTTAAATGCTGCTCTCTGCGCCGCCAACAATTCAGTTCAAGTTCAGCTCTTGAAGTGTAAACAGACACACCGCCGTCCATCCGCGTACGCAATTTTTCTTAAGTTCCCAATTTGATTTGCATAGTCGTGATAGTCCTTTGCATTTTTGAACAAATCGACCAGAAGGATAACAAAAACTAAAAGAATGTCCGCGATTAAGCTTCAGTGCCCACCGCAAACGTATTCGCGCCTCTTTCGTCCATGGGATACAGCACGTATAAATACGAATGTGTCCCCCAGGAATCACGCAGCTTCCGCCACCGCCGCACCTAGTGCCTTCTCCATAAAGTACGAATACCACAAACCAGCCACGCCTAAGATCGCCGCCCACACACGCACCATTAAATCGGAGCTGATGGAAGAGGAACTAACGGAGGATGTGGACATGGAGGGCCCACATTCGTTGCAAACTGACGATTCCGGCAGCGCATATCGCGACTGTCCCTCGGGCCACAGCAATAGCAGCGACTCCACTGACGAGGATTGCACCGCCGCTGCAACAAACACAGCAACAATGATGCGATCCGAAATCTACAACGCCGCCATGTATCGTTCCGCACCGTTCCCATCAGCTACACACCCACCAACGACCAGGCACCACCCAGTAACGCTGTCGCCAGTCGGTGTACCCGCGCTGTCGCCACGCTTGTTCGCTGCCGGAGGTCCATTTGAAGCGCAGCCTCACTTCCCACAAATGCACCAACATCACCACCATCAGCCCCCACAGCAACAGCCACTGCCTTTGTTGCCTATCGCCGCAACCGCGACGGCTAATGACTTTTACTGTGCCGCCGCAGCTGCTGCCGCTGCCAACGGCCTCGCCACATCACCACTGCTGCCTCCAGCACCTCCGCTGACATTGCCGTCCAACGCTGCTGCTGCTGCCGCCGCCACTGCGGCCAGCTTTGCGGGCATGGACGCCTATGCTTACGGCCTCGTGGAGCAGGAGTATGCGCGCGTAATGGCCGAGGATGCGCACCTGAAAGCGATCAACGCGCGCAAGCAGCGCCCAAAGAAGTTCAAATGCCCACACTGTGATGTCGCCTTCTCCAACAATGGCCAACTAAAGGGTCACATTCGTATACATACCGGTGAGTTAAACCCAACAATAACAACAATAAAACAAACAGGCAACGGACTAGGGAAACGATGACAACAACACACATGGCGCAATCACTAATGCGAAATCATTTCATTCTGTGCTGGTTTTAGGTGAGCGACCCTACAAGTGTGATGTGGAATCGTGCGGAAAAACATTTACCCGCAACGAGGAGCTGACGCGCCACAAGCGCATACACACCGGACTGCGGCCGTATCCGTGCGCCGCGTGTGGCAAGAAATTCGGCCGCCGTGATCACCTCAAGAAACACATGAAAACGCACATGCCGCAGGAGCGTCAGCTGGGACCGGCCATCTTCGTCTCGATGTATCCTTACTTGTACAACTACTAAGTGTCCGCGGACTGCCACATTGCTTATTGCACATTCGGTTCAGTAAAGCGTCGCAGCGGATTTGTCTTCCTTCAAAAAGTACAACGGAATTACCTCCAGCAATTTGCAATTATGTACATACTCTCAACGACTGTACCTGTACCTCACTCATCTCCACGCACAGGTCGGTTCCTCCACGCTCGCTAGGGTCGAGGGCCCTGCCAATGGATGTGGAATATACCATAAAAGAAATATTTATTATTTTTATAAGCACATATTTACACTTTGACAACGCGGCACATGTTGAAAAAATCCTTGAATAAAATAAAGAAGGAGTATCGCAAACCAAATACACACCTTGTAAATAAACCCGCACATGTGTAAATAACCTACGCGATCTTTTTGAGAGAAAACATTCAAGCAGAAAGCCAACGAACATTTTGAAGAGATTTTGATATTAAATTTTGTACTTAACTATAGTCAAATTTACACACAATTTATGATTGAACAAATGCATTTTAATTATCAACATTTTATGTAAAAGGGAATTAATGTTGGCCGACTTTAACAAATAACAAAGGGCAAACATCAGAAACACTGACCCAATCGAATTTACAGTTGGAAATTGTGCTCAAATCGATTTTGAAGCGATCTGTCTTAACCAAAAATGTTCCTTTTCGATGGTGTCCACATATTATTCAATATTAAAACAAACTATTTACAAAGTGAAAAAAAACCCACAAGCAGTATAATTGTTGTGTTGCTCTGGCTCGTCGCATATCCCAAAATAATTATATTGCTTTGTCTTATGAATGAAAACGCACATAACTAGGTTACCAAGACGGTTGTTATGTAGACTGACTTTGTGCACTGTAAAGGTAAGGTCCCACGATTGCCGCAATGCGTAGAAATTTTACGCATTTTTAAAAAACTCAAATGCCAATCGTGTGAACTCGATTCGGTTTCGGCGCAAATGTCAAAAATTTTCGATCTGTCTTCTGTTGCGCCGAACGAAATCGGTACTGTAGCGTCAATCGTGTGAACAGTTGAAGCCAGACATAAAAAAATTGAGCCGAATTTTGTCGGCAACTCGAGCGCCAACCATAAGGGCCGACAAATTTTGTCGGTGCTTTGAAATTTTTTGAGAATTTATTTCAATTTTTGTTTCGATTCGGGCAATCGTGTGACCTACCTATGAAATCGTGCGGTGCGATATTTCTGTTCGCTAGGTTGAGCCGACAAAGTTTGTCGAAATTGGGGCAATCGTGTGATCCAAATAAAAAACGTTTTGCTCAAATGACAATTTCTGCGTAGTCAATGCCCGACCAGATCGGGCTATGATCGGCGCATTTGCGGCAATCGTGGGACCTTAGCTTAAGACACAGCCTAAAATTTTAACCGAGAACAAGAGATAACATCAAAGCTATTACATTCATGCCAGAATGAGAGGGAATTTTCAAGAGAGCTGGGCATCGAGCTATTTACGGAAACATAAGAGGCACATGGATTACTAAAACCAGACTTCCATAAATAAAACCCCAATATTCTTAATATATCTCACGTCAGAAGACAGATTTTCCAAAGACATATCCTTATACTACAAAAGCATTTGTCATTTACCTTTTATTACATTTAAACCCTTTCAGCTCACTGCAAAGACACATACTTATGAGATAATTGAAAAAAAAGTGTTAAGTTGTATCAAGAGCCTACTTAAAAATAACCTCTTGGAAAAAGGATTACTTGATTTTTAAATACAAATTCCAAATTCCATTTATTTAGACACAGAATATTAAGACAAGCTCAATGGAAAATTTCAATTAAAATATTATCTTGTTTCGAATTCCTTTTGAAATAATTCTTAACATTCCAAAAACACTAAAATATCAAACGTAACATAAGCGCTAACTATGAGAGAGAATTAGTTACTACTCTGGTATTCTAACTAATATTTGTGTACATATATATGTATGTACAAATATATGTATGTACAAATATATGTGAAACATACTTTCTTTACTAATGACTAGGAATCGGAATTATATGTATGTGCATATTTTTTTGGAGCTTCGGATTTGACAGAAACTATTTTTATTGAAAAATATTAAGAATGAGCTCGCATATGCACTGCATATTTGCATATTTTTGCATATTTTATATATTTTGCATACCGAGATCGCTCAAAAAGCTCGAGCAACAGGGTTTGCTTTTAATTGAGTCACTGGAAGTAATCACGGAGTTGGAAGCGACTGGCGGTGTATTGCTGAAAAGTTTAAGATTATCCTTAAAAAATAGGTCTTTTAAGGATCTAGATGATCTCTGCTCCCTTTTTAAAGATCCCACATGGGCTATATCTCAATTGACGATCAAGCCAGATCTGTTGCCGAAATACGCCATCACATCTCATCATCATCATCACTTCGTGTGATGCGATGCGAAAAGAGGCATAGCCTGACGGTAGAAAACTTTTAGCAAATTTTAGTTATTTACTGTAATTAGTAGTTAATTTTTTACATTTCATTTTATATTTTGTTATTATTTGAGTTAAGGTTTTGCTTTGTGGACTTTAAATAAAGAAATACATTCTATTTAATATATAGTGTTTATTTGAAAACTTTCTCGAATTTTCCAAATTTCACCAAATTCCTGGAATATAAGTTTCATGAAATACTACCCGTTACTCCCGGCTTTGCCGGATGAATTTCATACTTTCATTGAAAAAATTTGTATTCCCCAACTAAAAGAGGGATATTAGGGGGGAAATTAGATATAACGGCAGCCGCCGTGGCTCAGTTGGTTAGTGCGTTGGACCGCGAGTCGAAGGCAGCAACCTCAGGTTCAAATACTGCCTGTAATAACACCTAAAAAAAATAACGGGAAAACTCGTTTTCACTTTCGGTGGCTGTCCTCTCAGCTGGAAATGGCAAACCTCTGAGAGTAAAAATTGCTTATGAAAAAGCTCCCAACCTGCCGTTCGGAACCGGCATAAAACTGTAGGTCCCTCCCACCTGCGTACAAATTCACACGCAC
The DNA here is from genome assembly GCA_964056695.1 of Melieria picta. NCBI lineage: Eukaryota > Metazoa > Arthropoda > Insecta > Diptera > Ulidiidae > Melieria > Melieria picta. The sequence continues at coordinate 100,990,190 of OZ057398.1, read as the reverse complement.
AACACGGGTGGTGTCGGGAAGCTAGGCCTTAGTCTCGCGTAAGCGGGCTGTCGTGCCAGTCAATTATTAAATTATTATTACTATTAGATATAATTGTCAAATTATATCTAATTTATAGGGCTTACGCCAATCAAGTTTCTCTTAATCCATCGTTGACCCGTCAGATTTCGATTTTCGAGAAAATTAAAAACACGTGCCGCTTTATCATTTGATGCACTTTAACCAAGTTTGAAGTCAAAAAACCCATTAAATCATGTTTCTCCATACAAACTTTTAACCCTTGATTTATCGTGTTGGATTTAGATTTTTAAAAAAGTGAAAAACGCATGTCGAATTGTTTCTCACTAAGAGTACTTTCACCACGTTTGAAGTCAATGGCCCCATTAATTCATGCTTTTTCAAAATTTATTCATACAAACTTGTAACCCTTAGTTTACTCTGTTCGATTTAGATTTTCAAAAAACTAAGAAACACGTGTTTAATTTGAAGTACTTTTACCAAGTTTGAACACAAACGGGCCAAAAAATTTGTTTCTCCATACAAACTTTTGACCCTTGGTTTACCTCGTTAAATTTAGATTTTAAAAAAAGTAAAAAATGTATGATTTTAAATGACCAATTTTTAGGTCATTTTAGGTCGATAGGCTTATCGGTTCATGTTTTTTCGTAGTCTTTCCGTATACGAACCCTAACCCTTGGTTCACCCCGTTAAGTTTTGATTTTCGAAAAATTGAAAAATACGTGTCGAATTATTTTTGATGTGGAGTATTTTCACCAAGTTTGAAATCAATAGGCCTATTATATCAAGTGTCTTCATACAACCCCTTAACCCATGTTTTGCCCTTTTGGGCCCCGAATTTAAAAAAATTCCTTTTTAACGAAGGTTCGTTTTTTCAAGATATACCTACAGTTCAATTTTCATGTTTGTAGCCCCAGCGGTTTACCTGGCTGAAAGCTTGAACAAATCTGGTGTGCATATTTTTTGCATATATTTCGGGCATATTTTGTATGCATATAAATCCGATACATACTAATGACATTAGCTCAGACTCCAATAGTCAACTTTTGAATACACTTGCTTTTTGCTTGGTAATCGTACACAATGCAATAAATTCGGAGTCGCCGACAAAGAGTTATGAGCCACAATACGTTTGGCATATTACTGTACGTTGTCGGTAAAGGATCAAAGGTCCTGAAGGCATTAATCATGTGCTGCAAAGACACAGACAGAAGTGAAACGTCACTTTGGGCAAACCAGAAACAAACGATAAACGGTGTGACAGGGCCGATGCGCAACTCCCACATACACCAAAAACAAACGCACAAATGCATGCATACATACGTACATAGTTTGTATCTTTATTTATTGTACCCATTCATAATTTGGCACTCAAAAGCCGCCAATCGCTTAAAATACAATACATTGTATACAGTGACGCTCACAGGATTCCATTTTGGGAGAGGAAAGTTCTGCACACAACTTTTGAGTCCAAAAACCATGTGAAATCAAGTTTTCTATTCAAAGTTTTTGTACCAAACAGATGTTTGGGGAGATTTGAACACCCAAACCCGAACACACCTTGTGTGGGTAAGTGATTGTATATCAAACTCTTTTAACATAAGCATGGTTTATAAAGACTCTTGATGGAACCTTTTTTCCTCAATGACCACAAAATCCACTTCCAGCTTCAAATGGCAGCATTTATTAGTGATCCTTTCATTCATATTGCACACAAAGCCACGTTTTTACGTCATCTCCTTAGTTTTAAGTACCCACGACATATTCTCACACTTTCAATGCGCCACTATTGCACGTTCCTCCTTCATTACTCATAGCTGTCGGTATTCGCACAGACAATTGAGTCCAGTGTTTTGTGTGGCTGCATGTTAGCTTACGCACCTCGCACCATTGCCTGCCGACACGCAGTCTGGGCCAACAAACGATATCTGGTCAAAATGTGATTTAGCCACATCGGCACAGAAGACATGCCGCTGTGTTCCCATTTCCTCCTATTTTTTATGATGTAGTCTTTGTATAGCGATTTCAGTTTTACCGTAGCAACAAAAGAACGCAGGTCCGTTGATAGGGGCGTGCAAAGGATCACCTACCTGTTGGGACAGCTGATCTCTCGATGTGACTTTTCGCTTGTGGGAAGATTCACAGACAGAGCGTCGTCTTAACCAGACCAGCCCATGTCACTTGTATTAATTGCCCAACTTATTCTTCATACCGGGATATGAAAGATTTCGAAATTGAGAAGAACCAAAGAATCAAACACTTTCGGTTCGAAAACCATAAAGGGGACCAACTCGGCATTACGATTGTCGTCGCCTTCGCCGTAATTGTTCAAGTTCAATACTTTTTTGTGGACGTTTGACTCTATCCGTATTGAGGACATAGCATAGCATATTTATTTAGTGGATTTATTGGCTATCATTCGTCACATGCCGCAAACCTGTGTGATTTGTAAGCAATAAAACAATTTCAATACATCGATAGCGTTGATTGATTGATACTAAATACATACATACATACTCGTATGTATGTACGTAGTGAGAGTTTCTTAGGAATTTGTGAAAACGTAATCAATTACAGTTTTAAACCAAAATGTGACAATGGAAGTTAACATTTGATTAAAGCCTGAAGATATCTAATTGTGTGTATTACTTATCTATTGAATTAAGACTTACAACAATTGGCCCAAAGTAGCTGCTTCCATACTAAGCGCCAAATAGCTTAAGCTTTTAATTCGTTTCCGCAACGTTGCGATCGTTGTTGTCGGGATTTCCCCATATTCTCGACTATCCACGAAAACCGCTGGCAGTGCAGTAATCTTTGAGCAATCTGTGCCGTTGCACGAATAGATAATCATGTCAACCGCCACACGATAAGAGGCACTTTGGAAGGATGCGCAGGCCGCAACGAAACGCAAATGACGGATTATGCACGACATGTGTTCGCGCAGACGTTTGCGTTTGCGAGCAAACAAAACAATGATCAGGCGCGACGTCCGGGCGCAATTCGCACTGGCAACCGTTCCTGGCGTCAGACAGGACAATCGAGGTTCGCTTGCTGGAATCCTCTCTGCTCTGTTCGAAGCACTGTCTGTCGGCGTTGTTTGTATAGCCAACTCATTACGCAGCAAATACGAGAGCACAATGAAAATAAAAGCGCCCAGCCGTGCGACGGCGCAACCGTGCAGCGATCCGCTGACCGCTCGGTCCTCTACCGGCCACAACGCAGCCGTAAGGTAGGAAACGGAAAGTGATAGTGAGGCCTGGCGAAAGGTGCCAATAGGCACAGACACACTTTGCGTTTATCGCGCTGCTGCCATTGAATGCAACAAGGGCTACAACAAAAACAATGCCTGGGCAATGCGGCAGCAACAGCAGCCACACCAACAACCAACAGCAGATTAGGCATACACAATCAATTTGTATAGCATTATGAGCGTTTAGAGAGATAAGCACACCATTTAGCGGTTTTCGGGACGTAGATACCCGCGTTTTGGAAAAGGCATAAGCTCGACACCTCTGAACGCAGATTACACAAAAGAAAAACAGAAGACACAAAACGGCTCCAACATATTACAGCAAGAATTTATGGTAATGTATGTATGTATGTGAGATGCAACGACCAACGGAAAACACGTATGACGTGTATGTACTCCTATGTATCTATGTACATACATACATACATATGTATACATTGTAAGTAAGTTCGTAAATGTTTCTTCACGTGTACTCACTGGCGACAAACCAAATTGCAATATTTATGGTGATGTCAATATTGGTAAGAAATGCCGTACAATATTTGCGCATTGCCTTATCTGCGCACTCGTACTTTAACTGTTTGCCCAGCTTTACCAAACGGCAGATTTCGTCAAATACTTTGATTTGGATTTGAGATCGAAAATGGTTTATATGGTATTTTTTGTGAATACAATTTGATAAAAATGTGTGTTGACTTTTGCGAAGAGTTTATCCGGTTTTTGAGGTACTAAAACTTAAAGGTCTTAAAGTGTACAAAAATTCAAAACCTCAATAACTTTTGCAAATGAGTTCAGTTTTATTACGCACCAGCTACTGTCCGTGGTTTTGTACTATTGAATTTAATTGAAATAATCGCTACCGGATGAAATAATCACCACCCGATGTTAGTTTATAACTTTTAAACTTTTAAAAAGTAAAATCGAAATTAATTATAACTTTACAATGTAAAAAAATGTCAAATCTCCGAATTTGAAGTCAACCAGCCCATTGAATAGATCTCCGCATAAACTCTTCATCCGTTATTGACCCCGTCAAAGGTTGATTTTCAAATAAATTAAAACCACGTGTTGAACTTTGTAATTTGGAGTATGTATTTTTAATAATTTGTTTTTTATTTTATTATATGTCGAAACTTATTTAATAAATTTTTCAAATAATATTTTTCAAATATTAAAATATGCATTAATAATTCGCTTTCTGTGGCATATTTCTTAAAAGACTTAGTAAAAATTTGCGCTACATTTTTTCCAATTTCGAGGAATACAGATGGTTCAGGGTTGCTATTACACATAACAGTAGGTTTGTACATATTTTTTCCTTAACAGTCGCTGCTCATGAGCGTTTAATATCCAATGAAAAATACGCCAAAAAATCAAATTAGTCAAATTAGGTTTATAAATGAATACGTAATGTACCAAGAATGATAAAATAAAGATTACAGCATCCGGCTGGTGACGTCACTGGTGAAAAATTATAAGGTGACCATTTCAGAGTATATTACTTTATTTTTATTATTCGTGTCTATAATCTTTTTAAGACGGAAAACACGTTTATATACATATTTTTTGACAGTTTAATTAATTTCTACCAATTCTGCAATGACATGTGCAGAATTTTGCTAAAACAAAGTTTTGCTTTTCTTTGTATTTTTCCTCATCTTGAAAAATAAATATAAATAAAATTTGAATCCTATGTCAATTGGGCACCTTAAAATTATTTTCATTCGTTATGAAAGATTTGATTGGCCAACGGCAGTTTATGAATTTTGTTAAATTTTAACGCGAAAATTTGACCAAAACGGTGTGGAATCTTTGGAATAATACAAAATACGAAATTTAACGTTTTCGTGAAAACAGTTTGCAACAATTGTAATGAGTTTTTGATAAAAACAAAACGTAAACAATGAAGTGTGCAGTGGGCCAATGTCGGCAAAATAATACAAAAAAAACATGTAAGTCATTTGTGAATTTAAATATTTGTGATTGTTGTGCCATGTGTTGCGTTGTTAATATTTAATACGATTTTTTTTAATTTTGCGTAAGCCGCATATCCACACGCAATGCATTATTTGAGGTTCTCAAAAGACGCACTACAGAGAAGCATTTGGGTACATTTGTGGACGCGACAGTATCATTTTCATTACTGAAAGAATTTGACGAGGAGGGCGATTTTCCTTCAAGTTAAAATGGGAATCATATACAGAAAACCTTATCGTTTTTCATTTTAAAAATAATATTGTTATATTAATTAAATTAAAATATGAATTGATATAAAATATTGAAAAATGGTATTTTTAATAAAATATATATAATTTTATTAAATAGCAAGAGTGTTATATTGGTAAAACAGAGAGGCCAAATCTGCCTAACCTCTAAATCGCAATTGATAAGTATGTATGTAAATATTAAATACACTGAAACGAAATAAATAACTTCATATGCATTTTCATATAACCTTTTTTTTGGGATTAATAATTAATAATTTTGTAAAAGGTCGTACTCGTCCCACTGTTCCTTGACAGTTTGAAACAATTCGTACTACGTCACTGGTGAAAACTTCAATTTTCCTGTCATTGATGTCGTAACCTTGTTTTCTATAAACCTTGCTCGTATGCATGGCTCAACTATATTTGTGCCATGCTCGTATGTACATATGTACACATGTGTGTCACTGTTATTTTACTTACTTCACACTTAACTTCATTCTTTCTTATTTGGAGTTTGCGTCAATAGCTTTTTAAATAATTGAAATAAATGAATATTGAATATTTTATTTAAATTTGCCAAAAAAGTAAAGTGCTTTTCCGATGTGTTCCGTTGCCTACGCCACACAAGTTACCAAGGATAATTCCAGTCTAACTAAACAAAGTGCAATCTTTGATCGTGTCAGATGCTAGCTGTTCATCTCGGAAATGCCCTAACAATGCTCACAAGATTTTTTCAATAACAACAATCCATTCATTATAAATTGAAATAGAACTTTAAAATTTGTTTTAGCCGCTTCGGAGAAAGAACATATTTTCAGCAACCACAAGTATTGTTTTGTACTTTATTCGTTTTCCCTCACTATAAAAGACAAAGAGGCATGCACACACTCACCAATATCCGTAAATGATTCGACCGCCAGACAGTCTGGCGGGCACGTAGAACCGCGCTAGACAGTGTGGCAGCCCCCAAGCATCAATGAATAGATATAAATCCAATAAATATCACAATTAAAAAAAATTGACATTTTTCATTTTTTTAAGAAAAAATTAGAGTGAAAAGCAGCAGTTTTCCTTTGGAGTTACTGTTGTTGCATGGCCGTGCATTACAACACCTCACATTCCGGTGGCCATTTCGTTGACTTCAGCGTGACGATACCGTCGCCGTGGGGGTTGATGAATGCTCTTGCGTTGGTTGCTAATAAGAACAACAAGAGCACCGAATTGAGATAGAATTCAGTTGATTCGTGTTTGGCCTGCGCAGGAGTAGCAAACTTCGTACGGAGTACCACGTGAGCATGAAGCGATCACATTGTGTATAAGGCTATGCAGACTCAGACACGCTTTGTTATCCCTCAGTCTCCGACAATATCTTACCTTCTTGGCTCAGACTGCGACTTTCCTTTTTGTCTAATTGTCTGCCTTTCTTTTCCCACATTTGCTCGCCTCACTTTGCTTTTGTTGATTCCTTTAGGTCAGGACCGTAGTGTTGGCTATTCAATGAAGCTCACCCATGTCCACTCAATAATTGCAAATACTTTGGCTTCAGTTGTTATGATGTTGTTTTTAAAGTCTTGCAGTACTTCTACGACATCCTTACGTACAATTCAATTCGATCGTATTTCTATTTTTCTACTTGTGTGGCAAAATTGGCTGTTATTAGGTGTGTATTTTGTTGCGAAAAATTTATACTGGGCCACCCCATGGCAGTTGTTGATATTGTTTGACTTCTTTGTGGTTGTTTATAAACGAGAATCACTGAATGTCACTGTGGGTTGTCGGACACTGTGCACAAACAACAACGTCTTAATAAATATACTTCCAAAGGAGAGAAAAAATGGCTCAATTATGATCGTGCCAACATAAATTACTGAAATTGCCATTTCGTACAAATTCTAATAAATTATTTTTAATTTTTCTCAAAATGTTTTCACGAATTTACAGAATGAAAATTAAAATTAATTAATTAAAAGGACTTCGTCAGAGCTGCTGTTGTTCGATTGCTTTGTGAGGAATCCTTTGTTAATGAGGAGCTTACAAACTATATTTCGCTGCCTTTCCCTTTCACTTTTCGATACTGTCATTAAAAAATGTACTCTTCAAAAGTTTTAAACAATTTTTGTTTTACAGTAACACAAATAAAACGTCACTTTTATCATCACTATCAGTAAAAAAAAACGCAAAATTCTTGGAAAAGAATCTAATCACTTTAATCACCCTTTCCTTACAGCGCTTTACTGGGGCATAAATATTAAAATAAAACATTCTTCGATTCATTCCTGTGTGGTCATAATAACAATAATATACAAAAATTCGTTCACATCGGACCCTGTTTTTCGAAATGTTGTTATTGTAGCTAATAATTACTTAAATTCGAAAGTTGAGACGCACATGTGAAAATCACGTAGGTATCAAAACACGACACTAAGTCACATTTGACTTCTATTATTAAGTTACTATAATAAAAAATTAAATTATTCAACATTCTGTAACCTATTGAAAATTCAATTAGTTTCAATTTAATAATAAGGATTGAATGTTTTGAATACGATTTGGAACCATTTGCACTTATTTTTATGAAAGTATCAAGAGCAATTTTCGACCAATGCCCCTAATAGCATTTCTAACAGGATTTTTGTAGATGATTGGCATTTTGTCACATTCTTATAAAACTTCCTCCATAAATTTTCTATGGGATTTATGTTAGGACATGCGGGCCCCTGCTAGTAGTGGTATATTGCGAAGTTGGAACCATTCCATTGAGTGCGCAGCTCTTTAGCACGTTGCAATATCTTTGTGAAAAAACTGTTTATTCGACTTTCAAAATGATAATATTCGATAATTTTCTGGCAAATCGTTAAAAATCTATGTAGATCCTGATTAAAGTCTATGTAGATTCTAATGTTTGAAACGCCCGATTATTTCAGTTCACCAGTTCAAAATAGACTGGTCCCTAAATAATTCACATTCCCATGCAAAAGGTCAAATTCTAGTAGTACCAGCAGCAATCAGGCAGTTTTTTGTGGGGCTATGGAATTCCACTTCCAGAGAATTTCAAAGCTGAACTGAATAGAAACAACTATAAAAGACGAATTTTCGATTATTTTGATGAACCATAGTAATGTTTGTGCCTTGTAATTACATATCATCAGCCCCTCTCTTGCTTTTCATTTCTTCCTTCTTCTTATCTTACTCTTCACATTTTATTTGAAATCATACCTATTTTGTTATTTCTGTAATAGCTTTAAGTATGTAATCGTACTTTGTAAATTTTGGCCTACTTATATAATATGTTAATAAATTTTAGTTGAAAGTTGGTATTTATAAAAGAACCACGTCCTTACACAGTGCAAAACCCAAATAAATAAAACCCAAATAAATAAAATTATTAAATAAACTGTTTTTGGTCGCGAAATGGGCATCGTTTTTGTGTGTAGCTTTTTAGATCAATTTCCTGTAGGCGTTGCTTAGTGGTTTTTGCACTTAAATGTTTTTAGATAATACATTGATGATTCAGTGACAAGTTCACGACTACAGGCAGTACGATGTTTTTGCATATCGTTACTAAATACCGATCTTCAGCGGACGTGGTAACTCTACGACGTCCGTTTCCTGGTTTTGCTTTTGCTATAAGCACACTTTCGAGAGACTCTGATTATTAGTGCGAATTCTGAAGCCGATTTTCCCTCATTAACTAGCATTTTTGAATAAATTCGTTGTTCGAAAGTTACCCAAAATAATGGCAAAAAAAATAATGCAAATTCTTTAAACAGCATTAAAAATATTCCCAAATTAAAAGTGATTCCCGTTAAATTTATATAAAGCACGGATGATAACAGGTGCGCTAAATTTTTGCCTCATTAAATTTCATCAGGTTACAGAAAAATGTTGAATGATTCTAGAAACTAGTACTTAAGTAAAATGTGTAGTAAAATGTGACTGAGTTATTTTCTGAATAGCACCAAAATCGAGTATAAATCAAAACCAAATACTGATACTTGCATTTGTTGTAAGGATATTACATTTTGAATGTTGTGATGAATCCCAATTCAAGGGTAACTTAATTAGCACGAATGGATAGAATTTTTGATAGTTAAAATATCGTAAAACATTTTATTTCATAAACAAAATTATTTACAGATATGTTTAAATTAATTTTGAAAGTTCATCCCTTCTTGAATTATTAGCATTTGAACATATAGCTTTCAAGAAACGTGCATACTTCACTTTAAAACTTTAATTAAAAATTGGATTTTTATAAGGTAAATAAAAGGTATTGTATTTATGTATTGGATTATTCTTAGTAAGTAATTTCTTTTTTCTATGAAAATGTACTACGATTTGCTTTTATAAATAAATATTTTATTGAATTTTATATTGTCCATTCTGGATTAATACCACGCGCATAAAATGTATGTTCTTTTCTGGCAAAACATAGATCCTCATATGAAGTCAAGGTTTTACCGTCTAAAAAATTGTGTTGAAACCGGAACAAATAATAATCAGAAGGTGCTAGATCTGGAGAATATGGTGGGATGCCATCGAAGCTAGTTATAAAAACGTTTAGCGAGTTACTAAGCTTGTCTAAGGCCTTGCACTATCTTGGTGACACACTAAACCCTTTCAATTGATCAATTCTGGCCTTTCTGTTTAAGTGAATCAATTCATTTGTTCAGCAGATGTCAGTAATTTAGAATTGATCCAACAAAACAATTCCTTTGAAGTCCCACCAAACTGATAGCATCACCTTTGTTATGAATATTGGGACTCAAAGTGTTTTGAGTTGGTTCATCCTTTTTACTCCGTGATTTCATGCGTTGAACATTGTTGTAGACAACCCATTTGTCGTACCCGGTAATGGTGCTTTTCAAAAAAGGATCATTTTGTTGACGTTTGAAAAGTAAATCACACTCGTCAACGCGACGGCTGAGCTTTGTGATAAAACCTTAACGTTTCAAATGATCATGAACGGTCGAATTCGACAAATTTAATCTCTCAGCTCTCTTTGCATCAGTTATAGCTTTAATGTGTCTTCATCAGCTTCAACAGGCCTTAAAGAAAGTGGTGCATCTTCAACATCAAAATTGCCGGATTAAAATTTTGCAAACCAGTTTTGGCACTGGCCAAAACATCTTTTCCATAGACATCAGATCATTTTTTCTTGCTATTATATCAGCTCAATTTCAAAAAAAATGTAAAGCGGCTTAATGTGAAAAATGCAATTTAGTCCTCTGCTGGGTAAACGAAATCACGTTCCGAACAACCCAATAGATATGTATATCGCGATAATTGTAAATGACTAAAAAATAAAACATGGCTTTTGATATGGGTGGGAAGTTGTGGGCAAAATATGTAAATATTCGATTTTTTTTAACAAAATCAGTATTTTAGAATGTTGTTTTCTTCTTAGCTCGTCTTCATGATCTAGAAACTTGGCAAAAACAATACACAAAATTTGGTACAGCCTACTCGCTACTGGCACATGTGACTCTTTAATGCTTTACTCTACTATAATTGAGGATCGTTCCAGGATCATAATGGCGTACATAAATACATTGGTAATCGAGAAGCAAGCAGACTGTTGTACTGAAAGTGTGTGTGGCTAGATAAAAGCATACACACAAGCTCAGCTAGTTTTCATTAAACAAATTTATGTACATCCAGTGCAAATGATTAGAACAGTTTGTTACTTGCTCATGCCGATATAAAAGGCGAACAGTAGGTGGGCTACCACACTGTTTACGTAAGCGGAAGTGCAACGTTCAGCGCACTGCTTTGTGGTGAATAGTATTAGCACTGCGGGTACGCAGTGGCGGAGAGGGGCCACAATTGTCGCGAACCATAAACACAAACGCAGTTCCCAATGGCCACACGCTGGCACCAACGGCCAGCGCCTGCCGTTCGCTCATAGTTTTCATACCTATTCATCGCCGACTGCACGAACAATGCAAATTTTCATGATGGCATAATTTGTCCAGATCTATGACAACAATGTCGATGTTGTTGTTGCTGCAATTGTTTCATGTGGAAGGAAGTGCAGGTATGTAGTAAACGAGTGCAGGCATTGCCTTTCCGCTTCACGATGGAATAGCGATACATGTACGATTACCGGTCAAAACAGATTGTGATATAGCAGAAATTGTAGCAGAAGCTGTTCGTTGTTGTTCACTGCGATGAACATTGCAACAAAAGCGGGGCCTCACAGCCTCGGACAAGAAGCAATAATGCCAGTTAATTGATTTGTTTGCGAAATGCCTCCGTTGTGACATAATGACAGCATTTATTTCACTTTCTGTCGTCTTCATTGCAGTCGTTTTCTTGCAAAGGACTCGACATGTGTGTTCTGCGGTCTCAATGGGCAACAAAATCAATTAGTTTGTCTTATACGTGGTAACAATGGGGAAACGGAAACTGTGCCTCTGTTGTGACACTTGCTTGACGAATGCAGCAAAATCAGCAAAAAACGCACAAAGCCCTGCAGTCATGGACCAACCAATTCATCAAAATCTATTTCGTATTCTGTTCGTTGTTGCCTTTCTGACTTTTGAATTTTTTCGTTTTGATCTTCATCTACAGCAAATTCTAATGAATCAATACTGATGTGTAGCGTGTGCTACTGTGCCAATTCAGCTGATACTGATAGCTCCGGAAAGACATATTTACTTAAAAAAATATGATTTAAAAAAATATTAAAAAAATATTTTAAAAATATGGCAAATAACATAGATCCGAATAAAAAGATTAATTTTTTAATGTAAATCTTAAGTACTTACTAACAAAAATTATACATAATTTTTGTTGAGAAGTAGTTGATTGAAGAAGAATAACGTCACAGGCCACATTTGGGGACAGTCATTAATATTTTATCATACATAGCTTTTTTAAGATAACCCAAAGTTTCACATACGAAGTTGAAATAAATCCTTGAAAATCGAACAAATATTTTATTAGTTACATATGTATTTATTTCAGCATACAGTGGTGTCTGGATATAGTGAACTAATTATTGCAAGGCCTGTTCACTGTATTGAGGTTGTTCACTATATCAAGGTTAACATTTTTGGTCAAAAACTCGTTTATTTGCTCAAAATACACTTTTTGTTTTTTGCTTGAAAATTTTTTTCTATATTTAGTCAATGTCGATGTCAAAATTTGGGTGTTCACTATATCGAGGTGTTCCCTATATAGGGGGTTCACTATACCCAGACACGACTGTACTTTACAAATTAATTTCTAATGTTTAGAATGGTTTAAGGCGTCATAGTGAGTTAAGTAATATCACAGAATAAACAGTAATACAGAACGCGCATCTCATACAAATTCCAAAATGTTAAGGGGTCGTAATATTACGACCACTGTTAATTTAACATTACGTCCTCTGCTATTAACATTACAAACAGGACTAGACAGCTTTGGTTTCTGTTATTTCACAGAACAAACAGCACAGAGATAAGATGAAAGTAATGATCGCATGCAGCTCCGAAGGGAAAATAGCGTCAGGCTGCGGTTGCTGTTGTTGTCGGCCAACAAAACGAAGTGCCATTTGCTTCTTACATACATATATTGGGAGAAGAGCAATAAGGTATGGTTGTTGTTATTGTTGCCGGCTAGGAATTGAAACATTGAATTTGAATTCTTTTTCCTTTGTGGTTCATTCTGCGTGCAGCGCAGTGCGTACATACGCTGTCGGGAGCAATTTTACGACGGAGTGTAGCGTGCAAAAATATATGAGAACGAATGTCAAAAGGGGGTAACTTATCGACTTAAAAAGTCACTACGGTATAAAGATATCACACTATTTTTAATATTGATGATAGTTAAACGATGTGGCACAATCGTTATGTACGAAATATCCTTTAAATGGTGGATGTACGTACATATATCGAAAAAAAGCAAAACAAAAAATTTATTCTGCCGTCATTCGGGATCGTCGTTGCTTACTTACTTTTTTCTCATAGCTTTTTGCTTTACAATAGATATGTACATACATTCGACATGATTAAATGCACAAATTCGTAATTACGATTCTTCGGAACCTCTCATTTTTTTTTTTTAAGGTTTGACAAACAAATGTTTGGGCCAAAAAACTGGGGGCCTAGAGTGGGATAAAAGGCGTAGGGATAAAATAATTAATCGCGGCGAGAAGTCATTTACGCCAAAATTAGCGAAACCTTAGAATTCAAGTGCTCATAAGGAGATACAAATTTCTTCACGCAGAAAGTTGATCGCATAATAACATGAAAAAAACTTGTTCTTATTAACCGACACACGGCGGGAATTGCCAGCCAATGTCAGCCAGAAACAAAAATTCAAAATTTACAATTTTCATTCGCTGATCAACAACAACAACGATAGCACATCGCCCTTCATTCGCTTCATTGAAAATAACAGTAACTTCTATGGCCGGCATCGAGCGCACGAACTCGCTCTGCACCACTCGGCACTTACCGAAGTTGACAATAACAGAGATCATCGTCGCACGAGAAATTAACAGAGACAAAAGTTCTGTTCAACAAACTCTATCTCCCCCCTGCTGCTTTCGGCCCGACACAATAAATTCAGATTGCTTCGCTGGTCGACATGCGCATTCTGTATACTGTTTATTCTGTGGTAATATTCTTTGATTTGTTTATTTTTTTTTTTGGAAAACGGAAAACTATGTATGTATGTGAAACGTTGCTTTTAATATGCACGATGCGTAAACTATTCGTCTTCTGCTTAATAAATATAAGAATATCAGAAATACTTTTTTAACAGTATAACTAATTTGAAGATCACACATGATCTTAAAACTAAACACCCACCTCTCCATTAGCATAGCCCCTGGCTTTTTGCTGACAAATCTTAGAAGCATTATTCTCCTCGGACAGCTGGAAAGGAAGTTCAAAATTGTTTCCTTCTCATCGACGTTACTTAGCAAAGTGTGAATTATTTCACAATTAGTAGGTATTATATGGATGGCATTAAACTCTCTGGGATCTTCAACACCTCTGAGCAAGGCCTACTGAGTTAGAGTTTTGTCCAGGGTGGTGTCCACGCTATATCCTATTTTCTCTACGAAAATGTTTGCGAACATGTTGATTGTGTTTCACTTTCTCCAATTCGCGTTAGCTGAAAGTTACGGTTAAGTGGAAAGCATTTGCAAAGAACCCAATGAAGATGTTTTCTAACGTAAAGATAAAATATTTTGCGATAAGATAACAGATCGATTCATTAGCTCAAAGTACATATAGAATTAAAGCAATTGATGAGCAATGCAGTGTATTTGAAAAATTGAACGCAGTCAAGGCACACAGTGCCCCGAGCGAAAATGGTTACGCAAGAGCGTGGTTTCATCGTTGTCACCGCAATCGTGTCCACGCTGGCCAGTTTGCTCTGCATTCTCAGCGTGGCCACGAACAATTGGTTAACCGCCACTGCTGTACTCACAACACGTCTGCAAAATAATATAAATTATGGACTTTTCGCGGGACAGCTCGAGCGGCAGCAGCTGGCTTCCAAGTTGCCCTTCAAGCTGATGGGTGAGTGGTCGCCAATGACTTTCTAGCGAACTCAGTCAACTTATTCAGAACTTACTCAGATTCTTTGCAATTAATCAACAGTGGTTTGCGACTTCAATCTGGGTGTTTGCCTATACAGCTGCCAACGCGACGCTGCCGTGCGGCACAACGAATTGGAACGTATATTGGCTGGGTCGCCGTTGGCACCATGTGATCAAGCACAGCCGCGCTGGACACGATCCTTCAATGACACAAGTGAAGACAAAGCATACGCGATCAGTAAGTTCGTAAAGATTACATTTATAAAAGAATGCAATAATTGCATTTAGCCGAATAAATAATAGACGAAAACAATGTACTTCTCCCAACAGAAGCCGATAAAAAAAGTGATTTAAGCGCTGCCGGTGCCTGTATGCCGGCTGTCTGGTGGCTCTGCACCGTACTTTGCCTCTCACTTGCAATTGTCTTCACGCTGTGCGGTGTCGCCTTTGCGATACACAATCTGCACACAAATCCGGTAGAGCAAATTTTCAATATTTTTGGTTTGTATATTTGGAATGGATGCGCAGCCGGCTTTGCACTGCTCGCGCTGATTTTGTGGGGCGCACTTTTTCACCGGCAGCTACAGCACAATGTGGCCATAACAGACACGCTGCGTACTGAACTGACATTCTCGTCTGCTGGACACGCACGTATCAGCTACTCCTTCTACTTGCTGCTGGCGGCCGTGGTTCTGACTTCGCTTAATGTGTGCACACTGATGCTGCGCAGGCGCCGCATTCAGCACTTGGCAGCGCCTTCGTGCATCACCATTGAACAAAACGACGTCCAGCTGCAGTTTTATTAATAACAAATATTCACATTCGAGTATATAGTAAACATTTATTTCCTTCAATAAGAATAATAAGTACCTAAGTATTCTTATCGAATTCAAAATAAAAGTAGTGTAAAATGTAGAGAGTACATGTATGGTACGTATGTGTAAGCAAAAGAAATAATTTAAAACGTTAAGAATGGATATCGACTTGGCTGCCCCAATGCGAATGTAAAGAATGAAGGCTCCTCGAAATCAACTTGACTAATAGTTGAATAAACTCCATTAAGGCTAACAGTGGTAACGGCGTACTTAACTCTGAACTTATTATCTACATAATCTACAGTAAGTTACTTGAGAAATTGAAACCAAGTATGGCAAATACTTGGAATTGTATGTATAAAATCAGTGGAGTATTAGGTAAGCGACAAACCGCGAATCTCCTAAATCTTCTTGAGAAGTGCACTGTCGCCAGATATACATACATATGTATGTATCTCAGTTCATACGAGTACATACACATGAAGAGCTTCAAGTAAAACAAAATGTACTTTGAATTACATAAGAGTAAAAATTGAAATGCTTACAATTCACTCATACAGTAGTAAATATTACCCAGCAGAAGGTTGATTTCTTTTTTTTAACTAAATTATTAAGAAGTTCAAGTATAAATACTGGTGAACCTTCCTACTGTGTCGAAGATTTGTTCATACCTAGTTTATTTGAGTACGAGTGTTTTTATTTTGCCATTCGAGAATTGTTTCTGTTAAAGTTCCTTCGTTGAGATTCTTGCGGTTTCCACTGATTTGATTGTACAGTGGTGTTTGGTACACTGCTTTAGTATAACATTATGGCGCTTTGATTTTTTTCCTCACTGGGCGGTTCCAGACGTTGGCGATCGCGGCGCTCGCAGCGTTTGGCATGTATCAGAATGACGACATTTAACAGTACGACCAGCGTCGACGCAATCACCAGATAAAAACTATAACCCAAGTACGCCAAGCCATGACTGTGCCAATTCCGGTCCTCCATAGCGAGTACGTTGTGCGTCAAGTACTGGTAGAACTGCACCAGCCAGCAGCCGAAGGCTATCACTTGTGCAGCGGCCGATGAAATGTTCGAGGCAAGAAGCAGCACCATAGTGCCGGGCCGTTTGGCAGCAGAGGCCGCTTTTAGCACAGCAGCAATAGCAGCAATGGCGCAGCTCAGCAGCCCGAAACCCGTACCCAGAGCTGTGATGAGCCACAGCCAAAAGCTCATCACCTCCGGCTCCTTTTCGATAAACGTGTAAACTAAAATGAGACTCATCAGTATAGCAATAGTTAAAAATTTAAAGCAAATTTACACACCGGTGATGGGATTACTGCGCACTCCGAAGCCATAATTAAGGTCCTTGTTTCCGTAAAAAAGGCCGAAGTTCACATAACCTTTTGAGTCAGCGGCACTTACAGTGGAGTTGGTGGATCGTTTCGGATAGGCGCGCACCCAATGGTTCGTGGTCAGGCTAACGAGCAGCAGACCAATGGCCAAGCAACTGCCAAAGAATGTGGAAAAGACCAGCGCACGCGTGCGTATGCTCATGGCTGTTGCAATCAGAGCGCTCACAAAATGAACTGCTCACTCACTCGCACGCACACACCAGGACGACACTGGTTCCGAAATGAGTACTGCCACTGACGCCACCACAATTGACTACAACTTTCTCTGCGCACAAGTTGTACCGTGCTGCACAACGTTGGCCGGCGTATTACTGCAAAGCAACGACAACATGAAATTATTAACGATTATTAAAAAATTTTTTAATTGATTGCTGGCGGGAACAAGCAAGGGAAAGGAGGCGGTCGAGTTGATTCATCGACAAGGTTAGATAAAAGACTTAGGCGACGAACCTGCTACACCCTGCACCAATGTGCTAAAGCAATGGTTATTTTTTTGAGCACACCATTCATATGCATTGTGGATAAAGATCGTACCATCGAACTAAATTAATTTCGATGACATTTTACACAGATTTGGCTCTACGTCATCGATGAGGCATTGGATCTCGGCTTTGACTTGATAAGTTATTTGTGGTTCATTCGCAAAAAACAAGAGATTTCACAAAACAGCGGAAAAAATTGCACGGCGTTAAATCGCACAATCTTGGTGGTCGGTGACATCGAAATTTCGGAAGATGATTTGATCTGGCAATCTTTGCTCCAATAAATCTATTGTTTCCACAATTTAACGCGTTGCGTGCACTTTTATTGGCACAACTCATACAACACTCGACTCGTCTGTCGTAATAGCCAACATGTTCAATCAAATTAGAGCAGGTTGAAATTGTAATAATATTTTTATAATTTTTGTACACTTCAAGAGTAGAGTATAATTAAGTCAGTGAAGACCGAAAGATTAACTGCATGTTTTTTGTGTATCACGCATCAACTAAAAATAATAATAAAGCATCAACTTGGATGCATCGAAATAAGGGCTCAACTGGGTGTTTACTACAACTGAACAATTTATAGTAGCATTTATTTATTCAATAAAATGCATTACACATTATACCAAGATCCCTTTCACCGTACCTTGGTTTTTTTCCAACTTCGGTGCCTTGCGATCCACCAGAATATGCTCAGCTTTTCGGTATTCCGCTAATTGATTGCTTTTGTAATTTACTCCTAATAGATATTACTAACTTTATTATGATTTATTAAATTTTTGTTTACGCACAAGATCTTTGTTGTGTGATCTGTAATTCACTTTCTCACTCTTTTATTATCGTTTCACACTTTACTTCCTTGCTTTCTTAGTTTCACCCTCTTTTCGTCATTTAATTTCTCCTCTTTTATCTTTTGTTCATGCAATTGCTAACACTGCACTTAATTGCC
This sequence comes from Melieria picta, assembly GCA_964056695.1. Taxonomy (NCBI): domain Eukaryota; kingdom Metazoa; phylum Arthropoda; class Insecta; order Diptera; family Ulidiidae; genus Melieria; species Melieria picta. Next base: position 100,971,528 of record OZ057398.1, on the reverse strand, counting down.
TTTGTTGACGATGTACGTATTTTGCTTGTTATATGTAGTCTGAATTATTAACTAAGAATATTGCTTTTCATTGCACTTAAAACACCTAAAACTTTCTTTATGGTTTGGGAAATAATCCGTTTTCAATACCTCTATAACAGCATTGTAAACACATCTTACTAACAACAACTTTTAATGATAACCGCATGCCAGTTTATTGCTGTAAAATTTAATATATTATTGCTGTGTAGAGTGCCTATTATATACTCACAATACGTGAGGGCGCAAAAATATCGAAAAACCGAAAGACCACTTCTTAGAAACTCAGTGGTTTAGTTTTTTGCAGCGGGTAAAGGCAACATTACTGCACATTCACTAGTAACTTATAATGCGACATCTAGCTGTGAGAACTGCTCTGCCTCTATCCGCACCAATACTGCTAGAACAGGTGGCAACATTCTTTGAAAATTTTCTTTTAGTCAAACGCTTTATAACACTTTAAAACGATTATAAACCATTCTTTAACTATTTCGTTCGACAAGTTAGCGAAAAAATTAAAAGTTTTGATTTTCATATGATGCAGATACAACCCAACTTCATCCGACGCTAGCTTAACATTTAACAGAATTGGAAGTATAATTTACATAAAAACGGATTTACACTTCCTCATCTTCATATCCAGATCATCCATAACATTTTCAGTAGCAATATTACATATTGTTTCTTTGAGAAAATAAATTTAAATCAATGTCAATTACAGCCAATGTATTTTTCTTTTGTTTTTAATTAATACCTTCAGAGATTTGCTTTGGTCAAATCCGACAAATTACAATTGTCATCAAAAACCACATTCATTAGTGTCAGAATTGTTGAAATTTCAACAACAACGCAAAATTTTACATCGCCAACGCCGTTTGCGTTGTTTCTCATTCTCGCATTCTCGTTTTTCGTTCACAGCGCGACCGTTTTTGGAACGCACCACACTGTGCGTCGTGTGTACGAACACATCAAACTGTCAAAATATTGACGTAATATTTTGTGGTCCATTTTCATTTTCCCCAGTCGAGTTCAGCAATTTTTTCTATTTGTTACAAGTCCACAAAAAATTCAAAAAAAGGAAAACAAACAAATATCATGATACACTAAAAATTCCAAATTGGTAAATAAATTGGAGGCGTGTCCAGTGCAAGTGGGCTGCGGTTGGAGTGTGTATGCCTGGTTTTCTTTGTGGCGCTGTGCAGAGGCGCGCGAGACAAATGTTGTTAGCTTTGCTCTCCGTGGTTTCTGGTGCAGTGAAAGTTTGTGACTCCGTCCGTATTCCTTTGTTTAGCGCAAGCAACGGCGATCGCAACTTACAAGGCTTTGAGGCAAGTGAGCGAATGTGTATGTCGACTGCTGTTTCTGCTACGACTGTGACTGTGGCTGTAGCTGTGACTGACTGCATTCGTGTGCTGTAGAGCAGTGAACGCGCGCGCGAGTGCAGTAGCAGGGTACGTGGTTCAATTTTTTGGTCGCTTCGTGATTTAATTAAGCGCAGCCATTAGCGTCGCTGCTGCAGCAATTCGCACAGTCTAAACACCATTTGTGCTGCGGCAAGTACGTGGTGCAGCCGTTGCGTGTACCTAGAGCGTATTGAGAAAATTCGCGCGAAATTCTGTACACGGAACGAAGTCACTGCCAGCCTCCACTAACTAATCCTTGGCACATGTGTTATCGCGCTGCTGGCACTCAGATACGCGAAGGATACGTTTGGCGACAGAAACTTGGTGCAAAAAAACGCTGCTGGGTGACAACCCAACCGCGTGCCTCCGCACCCGTCCTTCAAGCGCTACTGCCTGCGCACACACACAACATACCAAACAACTCGCAGGGTCAAGGGCACTGGCAATTGACAATTGGCATTGCTGATGTTTAATTAATCTCATTTGCATTTATTTCTCTCTCTTGACTCCCGCTGCAGTGTGAATTTTGCACCACGCTCGTGTCAAATCGAATTGCATCAATTTCTGTCAAAATTCACTTGAGCACCCCACAATCGTTAGGAGGAACAGAGCGTCTTTGCCCAACTGCTGACCTCAGCCGCTGGTAGAAAGTCGAGCAGAAGCGGACGGACGTGCACACGCCGAGAGGATAGACGTGGACTTTGGTCACACAGATCGTGCTTGAGGCTGTGGGAGAGGGAGAGGGATAGGGAGAGGGATAATCAGAGGAACAGTTGGGCGACCATTGCAACCACTGCCAGCGCGACCGCTGCTGTTGTGCACAACGCGTGCTGTTCCCCGTCCGGTACTGACGTCTTTGTGGTGGTGGTGCTTCGGGGACGCGCCTGCAAAAGTCATGTGCGATTCCAGCGCAAAGGTACAGAAATGGAAATGCGACTACTGCACATATGAGAACTTTCCCTCGTCCATCAAGTGCACTATGTGCAAGGGCGCCAAGCCGCTGCTCAACGAGGACATTTTTCGGTAAGTTTGCTCTTTTGTGCCACATTAAGACCAGCAGTGATGACTAACACGTACGTTTGTGTATTACAGTCTCAGTCCACCGCAAACCGCATTTGATGGCGAGGAAGACCGTGGCGCGGTGGCCGATGTGGCCGAAGACTCCGGCTTCAATGCCTGCTGCGAACAGAGTCAGCAAGACGAGTCTGTTTCGTCGGCGCCTATCACGGCAGCATCCTCTGCGTGCAGCAAATGGGCTTGTAAGATGTGCACCTACTTGAACTGGCCGCGCAGCTTGCGCTGCGTGCAGTGCTGCACAAAGCGTGGCGCCCTCGTTGACAACACTTCAGAACAGCACAGCGTAAGGGGTGGGGGTGGGGAGATTGCGGCCGCCATGACTAGCGCATCAGCACAGGAGTATATTGATAAAATAGGCAACGCCGAGGGCAATAACGCCATCGCCACGGTGGCCAGTAGCCTGAAAGAGCAGCTTAAAGTGCTGCGCATCGCATCCGACACAGAGCTGACTGCCTGCAAAGCTGTCGAATCCAATAAGGGTGGCGAGACAAAGCCCGCCGCGAACTATGCAGCCTCCGTGGGCGCAGCCTCGAATCGACTGAGTCCATTCGAGCAGTCGTCGACCACCACACACCTAAACAATCTCGCCAACACGTCGTCGTCGCAACAAGCGCATCAACACCAACAGCAGCACCACAACTCATCAACATCGCTGCAGCAGCACTGCTTTGTGGCCAAATGGGCGTGCAACGTAAGTGTCAAAATAGAACCCAACACAAGTTATTGAATTATCAATTTGGGATTTTTGGAAAACCTTGAAATTGTTGCGATTATTGAAAGTATGCGAATGGTGTACAAATATAAGCTCTGAAGCTGAAATTTTAAAGTTTAGTAATAACCGCACATTACTTATTTAGAATTTATTTAACTCTCGTTAAGTTTTGTAAAACAACAATGAACAAAGATTTTCTTGAAAAGAATTTAAAACTTCTCCAATATTTAGCCTGTTGCTGAAAACGTATATTAAAATTTTCATAACATTGCAATGATTGCTATTGATTGGTATATATATATGTATGTATGTACCTATATGTATATAACCTTTTCAATTATAATTTGCTCGGTTTCACGCAGACTTGTACTTATGAAAATTGGCCAAAAAGTCTTAAATGCTCCATGTGCGGAGAGCCTCGCGATGGGAACGCCAGCAACAACATAGTAGCACAAGGCGGGGAGATCAACGCCAGCTCCGCCACGTCGGGCAGTAATAAATTCCTTAATGAGAAGGACGAAAATCATGACACCACCGTGTCGACGAATAATTCCTTCAACAAAAAACACATTTACCAATTGGGTAAGCCTGTTCGTCCATTGGGGACCATTTGCTGTAACTGTAATCTTGCAGGTTCTTCGGAAACTATAAACAACTGTGATACGGTGCAGGAGCGTCAGGAGCGTCGTCAACGGCAAATTCGACGACAGGTAGACTGGCAGTGGCTGAACGCCTGCCTAGGTAAGTGTGTCGGCATTAGTTATTTGTTCTGTATTGCCAATTTGTGTGTTCTTATGCATGACATAGGTGTGGTGGAGAACAATTATAGCGCTGTGGAGGCATACCTGTCGTGTGGAGGCAATCCTGCACGCTCGCTCACCAGCACCGAAATCGCCGCCTTAAATCGGAACTCAGCCTTCGATGTGGGGCACACGCTGATTCACCTAGCGATACGTTTCCATCGGGAGGAGATGTTACCCATGCTGCTGGCGCAGATCTCCGGCTCCGGACCAGGTATCAAGCGAGTGCCTTCCTATGTAGCACCCGACCTGGCCGCCGACATACGCCGCCATTTCGCCAACACGCTGCGGCTGCGCAAGACCGTTTTCAATTGCTTTTACGTGCAGGAGCACGCCACCTTTGCTTTGCCGGCTGAGATCGAAGAGTTGCCGATACAGATACAGGAGCAGCTGTACGACGAGCTGCTGGACCGCGATGCACAAAAACAACTGGAGAATCCACCACCCGCACTGAACTGGTCGCTAGAGATAACAGCGCGTCTGGGATCGCGTCTGCTGGTGCTGTGGAATCGCAGTGCTGGCGACTGCCTGCTCGATTCAGCAATGCAGGCCACTTGGGGTGTCTTCGATCGGGACAATATACTGCGACGCGCTCTGGCCGACAGTCTGCACCAATGCGCACCCATGTAAGTCAGCCCGTCCTGAAAGTTGGTGTTTATGTAAGATATATATATATAGCTGAGAAGTACAATGCACTTTGAAAGGGACATGATCCTAAATTGAACTTTTAAACTAAGTTCAATGTTTGTTTTGTTTGGTAGTTTATCCACCTGAGGGCGGACTAAGAATTATTTTATGTTTGCGTTTTTAGTTTCTATCCACGCTGGAAGGAGTACGAAATGCTGCAGGCCTCCATGTTGCACTTTACACTCGAGGAGGCCCAATGGCAGGACGACTGGAGCTCTTTGCTAACACTGGCCAGCCAGCCGGGCTCATCGTTGGAGCAGTTGCACATATTCGCCTTGGCGCACATTCTGCGCCGTCCCATCATCGTCTACGGCGTGAAGTATGTGAAGAGCTTTCGCGGCGAGGACATTGGCTATGCACGCTTCGAAGGTAAGTAATATGAACGCGGTCTTAGGACGTTTATAGGAGTAATTGGATATATTTGTTTGCAGGACTCTATTTGCCTTTATTCTGGGATCAAAATTTCTGTATAAAGTCACCGATTGCGCTCGGCTATACGCGTGGCCACTTCAGCGCTCTGGTACCAATGGAGCCGTTTGCCCGCATCGACCCGCGTCGTGACGAAGCGGAGGATGTGCGATTTTTGCCGCTGATGGATTGCGAATCGAAACTTTTGCCCATACATTTCTTAACGCAGGCAGAGGTGAGTTGTGGGTGGGTGCGATGGCAATGGCGATTTTAACTCTTGTTTGTGTTTTTCAGATGGGCCGTGAAGAGGCTATAATGCGGCAGTGGCTGGATGTGTGCGTCACGGACGGTGGCCTGCTGGTGGCGCAGCAGAAGTTGCGTAAACGACCGCTGCTGGTCGCACAAATGCTGGAAGAGTGGCTGAATCACTACCGCCGAATAGCGTAAGTGCGTGGCAATGAAACGAACCATTGTTGATTTGAAGCGTAAATGCTAAGCACTGATTTTAATTGACGTTACTTGGTGTAATTCGTCCACAACGTAGACAAGTTATAACTGCACCCTTCGTCCGACGGCCGCAGCAGACGGGCTACTCGAGCGACGGCGACTCCGACGAAGAATAGGCACAAGCCACCACATCGGCTGCGTCTGCAACGCGTGCTCGCACCTACGTGTACCGCCAGACCACGGCACACACTCGATGACCCGAATCCCAAACATTATTTTATTTATATAGAAATTGAATAGCAAAAAGTATGGTTACCTAAACATTTGCAAGCAGTTAATATTGATAAAAAATTGCAAGCATAATTTGCGTAGTTAATGGAACAGATTCACAGAACTTACGTATATTCATATAAAAAATGGCAAATAGAAACGAAACAAATCAGAAAACATAAAAATGCCACAAGCATACGCGAAATGTAAGAGAAAACACGAAAACAAAATAGAGAATACCGCATTGAATATCATATCCGTTTCCAGTTGAACAGCAACAATAGTTGGTTTTAGTAGAAGCCAGAGCGGTAACCTACGAAGGCAAATCAACGACAATGGCGTTCCTTTGCCCAAGCCGACAACAACAACAGCAGCAACAGCACCGTGGTAACAGAAAATCGGTTGACGCATAGTCGAGTTAAATGCCGTACATCGACAAATGTGGAGTCTCAAATTATATAAACAAAGCTAGTAAGAAAAAGCAAAAACAAACAAAAAAAAACAAAATATACAGAAAACAATGAAATATTGCAAATGAAATGGAAAAAATTTTAAAATGGTAAAAAGAGTTTTACTAAAGAGTCTCTCCTCTCTTCTGTGCTGGCTGGCAGACACCGCAACTACAATTACACTGGTGAATACCAACCCATTGAATGAGTGAATTAATTACATTTAATTACTATATATGGAAAAATTTTAAAGTACATTTGCAATGATAAAGATTGCTGATCATGAAGGTATATAAGAAGAAATTATTTATAGTTGTTTACCACTTTTTGGAATTATAAAAGAAATATTACTATTATTATTATTATAATTATAATTTTTGTTGGTAATGTTATTAAAAAATACTTATGCAGAATTCACACAAATATACGATTAATAAGAAGGAGTATTTCGAAACAGTAAAAGTGTTATTTTCCTTAATTATCGATTATCGCTTTAAAATTAGATTTTGAAACATTGTTAACTTACTGCCCTCCACGGATCACCCCAGTGGCGGAAATTTCCCGGTTCTTTCTAATAAATTGTGCAAGCTCAAAGGTACTTTGCGTTTTTGCATCGATTGAACTGAAGAATTAAGGAAGCGAAACTTGATCGACTTATTTGCTATAGTTTATTCTAGATCTGAGCCTATTTGGGCTCTGATTCGGACCGTTGAATGTATTTCGGTCGTCTCATTTTCAGCGGTAGATTAACTACAAATTTTGTACCGAGTCAATATTGTATTCTATATAAGCTTGAGAACAAAAATGAACGATTAAAATTTGAAATGCAAATCTATTAAATATAAAAGCAATCGTTTGGTGCTGATATTTAGTTTTAACTTGAAATTTGCAAATGCTTCAATTTTATTGAAGGGTGTCGCATCAGATTCGAATATAGACAGTGTGGCAACACTTGTCACTTTCGAAATGATGAAAATCGAAACATCACCAATTCGAATTCGATAGTGGTTTTTGTACGTTCGAAAAAGAAGAAGATGGGATTTGTTCATTGCATTTCCAATTTTTGAAGCGTTCGGAGCATTTTTGACGGTCCGGTTGTAAGCGTCGAATTCGGTGAATTTCTACTGGCGGAAATCACATTAAGAAATTCAAAGTGAAAAAAGTTGTTACACGACGTATCACGGAATTGGCAGAAAAGTGCAGTGAACAAGCTGAAGTGTAAAGGAAGAGTGCCACAGGAAATACGAAAAAAAGGAAGAGAAAAAGTTAATTGGAATTGGTCGTGCGAGTGGTGTGCGAACGTGTGGCGGCCGTGTGCTCGTGCATATGTAGTGGTGTATTCGAAAAGCAGCAACGACAACGCAGCGGCGGCAGTAGCAAATACAAGCAACGGCAACAAGAGCCTGCCGACAACGGACAACGAACGAGAAGCAAAGCAGAGTAGTTGAGAGCCAGGCAGCGTATTTGCCAGCGAAATGGGTAAGAGTGCAGTGGGGTCCGGTGCTAAATTTGCTACTATTCACTAGCCGCCAGTATTTGTCGTTCCTCCGATTCTAAGTGTTAAGACCAAATTGTCAAGACTTTCGGCTTCTTTTGGTAAGAATAGTGTGTTTATGGCCTATGACAAGACAGCAGTTGCTGGGGGTGCGGTGTTTTCGGTGATTACGTCTTGTGTTGCGACAACGACAGCAGTGGGGCCACTGCTCCATATAGCAAGCGACCTAGTGTGCGTGTACGCAACCATAGTACCCGCACACAGTCACAGGCGCGCACGGCCTAGCGCGAAAGTACACTCCCTGTTTTATTTTTTCCACACCACACCACGCACACAGCCACCACCCACCGACAGGCCGCACCGTCTGCCCCTGCTGCGCTCATTGGGGCGCTCGTTGTTGAGGTCGTTTTGTAGAGTCGTCTACTGCTGCTTCCAATTGAGTTTCGAATTAGAATTCCGAAATTTCGAAGAATGATATCACCACCGTGCTACCATAACGTCATCCGCACCGCTCCGTTATCGCCATCACAGCAATCCCTCCCAGCAGGCCGTCACACATTTTACCGTTGTATTGTTTCCGTTGCGCTGCTGTCGTTGAACAGCGGCTCGTCAGTTGCTCAAACCCAATTAAGCGCTTGGAGGTTGATGCGCTTAATGAATGACTTCATGAATGCTGCTGGGTGGTGGGCTAGTCTGACTTCGACCAGCGACTGTGCTGCTTTACCAACGCATAAGTTGAACACCCAAGCACGACCGACTTTTCTGCGCATCTACATGTGCATTGGACATCTTCATGCAACGCGGTATAAGCAGGTTGTCGTTGTAGAGGGGCGTTGGTAGACAAAACGACGTGAACGAGTTCTCATCGAAATCGAAAGGGCGCGCTACGAGAACGTTTGTTGCACCGGAGGTGGCGAGGAAAGAAGAGACGAACAGCACGCCATCCTTTCGCAACGCTTTCTTCGAACGACGCCAACGATGATGAAGACGATCTGTTTCGTGAGGCGCTTCGTGTTTGGCTGCAGTTGCATGCTTTCCATTTCATTTGTAGCAGTAATGTTGCTTCCGTGTTATTGTACACATTCAGCTGGGCGCGGGATACGGGCAGAGCAGAAGGGGAATGTGGGTCACCTGCACTTGACTCGTTGCTGCCTAATTGAATTGAGTTGAATTGAATGCTATTTTCGGGTTATTTCTACGTGGGTTTTTTTTGCTGTTCGTTCAGCGTTTTCTTTGTAAAATTTTCATCTCTTGCCGTTTGCATATCCCTAATCTCTGCACTCTACACGCAATTCCGTTTGAGAGCCATATCAAGCACGATGGCATTCGTTCACCTTGATGCGAGCATATGGCCGCGCTGTACTGTGAGCGAAAAGAAAACACCTAGAAGGGCGTTATTAGCAGTCTTTCGCGGCCACCACAAATATTTCACACATTTTCTGTAGTGTAGTACTGGCCATCCTTCACACATCTACATACGTACATGAACATGGACAATATGAGCCCGAAAACTGTGCTGTGCACATTGACCTTTCGCAGTTCCAGTGGTTGCGCCACTTTATGTTGAAGCTAGAAAAAGATAAAAGCATACATAACGCGAGTGGCATCAGCTGCCCATTCGTTTGCTGGAGCCAATGGCGGCATTCGTTGTTGTCGTCTGCGGGTGCTCATTAGGGTTACACAAAAGCAAGCAGGCACTCATGACCTCACAACGCTGTGTCAAAAAACTAATCACCGGTTTTCAGCAAAACGGCGCTACTGCGCGAATACTATTTAAACCTGGAGAATTTATAAAGACACGTCGATGGCGGAAGCAGTGGGCGCTCTTTGTAACGAAAATTTTAAAAATTACCCGGTGGCTTCGGGTATTGTGATATGGTCGTATAATATGGTATAGCACAGGCATTCAGACAACAGAATCACAATGAAATGTTGACAATGCACAAAAAAGTAAAGAATATTGCACCAACATGCTTCTAGTAAGTAATGCTTGGGATGCGACCGACTTTTTTTTTAGAGCTTGCGAAAGTATTTTTTTTTTAAGACACAAAAGGAATCCATTTTAATTCTTGAGTTCAATTAAAATCAATAACTGAGTGTTGTTTAAGATTTAGCATATATGTATGTACATAACAGGTGATGACAAGAAAATGAGAATAACTTTGCATATCTATAAAAACTAGTGTCCGACCGAATATTCGGTTTCGGTTTCGGCCCAAATAAGTGGTTTCGGTTTCAGTTTCGGCCAAAAAATGGCCGAAAAGCCGAAACCGAAACTTTCTACAAAATTTTTTTACATTTTATTGTGTAGCAGATATATAGTGAAAGGAGGAGTAATTTGGATGCCCCCAATGTAAATAAACTTTTTTCTTAGCATATAATATTAAATTATTTAATTTTGAATATTAGGGAGTAAGGTATGAAAGGGTGATTTTTTCATGTTTATGTTTTTAAAATATGAATAAATTGTTTTTATTAATAAGTATTTATTTATTTATGTTATGTTTGTTCTTTATTTACTTAATGTAAAATTCGTTTGTTGAGAAATAATGCTTGATATGGTGATTTTTATTTTAACTAGAAAGTTTCGGTTTCGGCCGAATATTAAAAAAAAAACCGAAACTCGGTTTCGGTTTCGGCCCAAAAAAGTGGTTTCGGTCGGACACTAATAAAAACAAAACGGGTAGTGATACAAAATCGGCCACTTCCACATTGGTGTCTTTGGTAATTATATATAATCTCGAAGTTTTTTCAAACATTTTTTTTAATGCATTTGTCCGCAAATGGTGTCCAAGCAAGAAGCTCTTCGTGCGCGCATTGTACAAATTTAATAAAATAATACATCGCGTGAAAAAAGTTAAAATGCGACTATTTCAAAGCGAAAGACATACCAACTTCGACTATCTGCAGAGTTTTGAAAGCAGGGAAATCTGAATGGAAGTGTGAAACCAGCAAAAAACCATGAATATTGATCAAAAGTGCTATTGAAAGAATTAAAGCAGAATTCAACAATAACAATAAGCTCATCCAATTGGACATAGCCAAAGAGTTGGGTTACAACCACACTTTTATCTGCAAAACGCTAAGAAAACTCAACATAAGATGTCGCAAGAAGGCCAGAGCTTTAAAATATTCAGAAACACAAATTTTGACAGTTAAACGAAAATGTCACTGGATGGTAAAAAATTATTTTTAATAAAATCACTTGTTTGGAATGGCAAACGTTATTTTCCATTAACCCATTGCTGCCTAATGGGTAAAAATTTACCCATGAAAATTTACTTTTTAAAAAAATGACAGAAAAGTTCGTGGTAGAGATATCTCAAAATCATTGATAGGGATGGTTGGGGTAAAGATGGAACTTCCTTAGTCTAGTAGAGGTCACCCTAAAATTCCGCCATCTAGCTAGAGTTACCAGACTCCAAAAATTGTGAATTTCCGGAGGTGGAAAATGTTGCGAAACGTAGTGGCCTTAGAACTTAACAAAAATCTGCCTCCTAACTCACCTGTAAACAATACATCTTTTGTTCACGTGTTTAGCTGATCACTTTAAAAAGTATGGAAAAAAGCTACCATTGCTGCGTAATGCGTACAAAATACTTAATGAATATCTCAGCAACGTGCAGAGATAGAAAGCTGAAATTTTGTTTCTGATCATTTTGGTCAATTCCAGGTCGTGTATGAAATTTTATCAAAATCGTATGGGCGGAACTGGTACCCGGCTTTAATGGGTTAAGTAAGCTGCAAGTCTTTGGAAACCACCGTTTTTATAATGGTGATGTCTCTGCAACTGACAATAGTGTAAAATATAAATTTAAACACAAAATCGAATCAATAGACATGCTGTACACCGTGATTTCCGAAAAAGGAATTTTTAAGCCGTGGTTTAAAGAATCGGGTTTAGAAATTAACGTAACAATGTATCAAAAACAAGGTTTAAAGAAAATTCATATACCATTTCTGAGGAAATGCCATAACGATGATAATTTCATATTTTGGCAGACAAAGCATAATCACACTGTGCAAGAAAAACCGTTGACTTCCTAAGATTAAAAAAAATCCATTTTTCCCGAAACCGCATAATCCATCAAATCCTCCTCAATGTTGGCCAACTGAAGATTTCTTGGGAAATTTAAGCTCAATGGTCTATATAAAATAATTGAAGAGCAGCAATCCGTAAAGATCTGTAAAACGCTAAAAGCGAGCCATTTTTAACCCAGCATTGATTTTTTTCATAATTAGACTTAATATCCATCCGATGTATATAAACTCATAAAATCAATAAATAACGACATGAATACTACTGATAGGTAGGTAGGTAGTGTGTGGCTGCTCCGAGGAGCACACTTAGGCCAGGCGGCCCATTGTGATACCACATGAGATCGAGCATCGTGTCGCTCACTCGTTAAACCAGTTTGAGCTATTAACGAAGCTTAGTAGACGGCGTATGGTCTTGTCCGCTAGATCATCTAGACTTCCGAAGAAGAAGTTGCCTAAGTAGGTCAGCCTTCTTCTGGATAAAGCAGGACAGTTACATAGTAAGTGAGGAATATTTTCTTCTTCCTCCTCGTCCAAGCAGCTGCGATAGAAGTCGTTCGAAAACAGCCCCATCTTTTTTGCGTGGGTGCCGATGAGGCAGTGACCCGTAAGGACACCGATCATGGTTCTGATCTGGGCTACTACTGATACTTAAATCGATTCTCATTTTCTTGTCATCACCCGTTATGTACGAATAATTGCTTTAATAGACATTATTTTTTCATTTTTTTTTTTTTATATTGAAAAAACACGCACGGGATGACCCCTATTAATGCGAGGCATTGCGTTGGTTCAGGAAGGATATATAGGTTATGAAATTTAATTATTTTAAAAGAAGTCAAGTTCGAGTTATGTGGTATAGGTCGTAAAGGATAGGATACTATCTTTCAGTACTAAATAAGGAATTAGAACGCTAAAAGCATGAGAAATGTAATTGTGACTGTAAGGAATAATAAATAACAGTTGTAGAACTTTTATCTACTACAGTAAGCCGAGGACTGATTTTCGTCAGGGTTTGTATTTGCATATGCTTAGAAATGCTTAAAAATCATATTTTCTTACAAATGAATCATATAAATTCAAGCTCATAGAAAAAAAGAAGGATTCCGCATTACCCGAAATGTGGTATAGCACATTACCCACCTAATTTTTCAATGGGCTGTTTATGAGTTTTTCAAACTTTCAATAATATCTCTGAAAATTTTCTTCAGAAGCCTTTTTCTAGTTGGTTTATTTAAAAGTCAATACTTGCAATATGGCGTCCGTTAAATTCATTCAAATTGGGCCGAATTTTACTGGGATATAGATAAAAACAATACCCGAAGATACCCTATTAATGCATAATTATAAATAATAATTGACTGGCACGACAGCCCGCTTACGCGAGACTAAGGCCTAGCTTCCCGCAACCACCCGTGTTGTGCGTGTGAATTTGTACGCGGGTGGAAGGGACCTACAGTTTTATGCCGGTTCCGAACGGCAGGTTGGGAGCTCTTTCTATTAATGCATACTTTTAATCAAAGTTGTGATCGTAGTTTTTTATCTCAGATTAAAAAAATGATGATGCAAAATTATTGACAGCAAAAGTATACTCAATTGTTAGGAATATTTTTAAATAACAAGGCATAGAAAGGCATCAGATTACCTTCAATATCGGAGTAGTTTTAACCGAATGCTTTAAAAATGCAGCTGCGACTTCTCGCTCTTCGCTATATACAGTCTTGTTTATGACTTCAGAGAGCGAATTGTTATCAGTAACGAGCGAAATGTGTGTGTGTGTTGCTAATTCGCATACTACTTATTTTTATTCGACTACAAAGTTGTAGGTCTTATAACACAAAGTAGTAATTGCAAACTTCACAAAACCTGTTTCTACTGAAGATACTCATGCCGCGCTTACGTGCATATATATGTGTGTAAATATACATATATATAGTATGTTTCGTACTGCTGAATGAATTCACTTCGCCAAGCATAAGCACATGATTCGCCAGGCAAGCATACATTATTTTGTACACGTTGAATTTAGCATTTAGCCGGTTGGAGTGACATCATCAATGCTTACAATAGTAGAAAAATGCGAAAACTGCTCGCCGTTTCTTTTTCTTTAGAGAAAACTTAAACACTGCTGAAATTTGGCTCTACGAAACGGAACCATTTCAATGGTGCAATTCGATTTTGAACTTTTTGGAAAAGTCGTGAGGAACATGAAAATCGTAAAGTAATTCGCAGTTGCATAATAGCAACGGACATTTACACGCCCGAGTTGTACTCACTTTCAGATAGCACAGTGCATAGTATCACTCCGCACGATTGCGCCAATCTCCAACGATCATGGTGGGGAGGCTTGCGAACGGTGTGCCTACGTCATGCGACATTACGGCCGCACTCCACACTCATTTATACGAACACTATGTATGCATACACAGGTACACAAATGTGTGTAGGTATGTATGTGCAGATGATCGGGCGTATTTGTTGTTTGCCTTATCATCAATAACTATTAAAATTATTTCTCCATTGCTCCTCAAGAGAGCTGAAACTGAATGAAATTTGATATAATTAAACTGAGGTTAAGTCATTTTCACCTACTGTCGGCGTGAAAGAGTTAACGCTTATCAGTTTTTCGTTCAAAGCGCTTACGGAGCCAAATAATGCAACGAGCTTTAAACTTGTTCTTCACAATTCAGTATAGAAACTTTAGGGCTGAAGGGGTTTTTTGTCTATTCATATACCTACGAAAGTTCATTCATTCATCTCATATTTATATATATGTACATGTATTTATATAGATGTATTTATATGCCCCCCCTTTTTGCGCTGAACCTGTAGTTTAATTTTTTTCTTTTATTCAATTGAAATGTATAAACTGTCGGATGTTTTACAAGCCGTACGGTACGATGTACTTTAATTGTACATATGTACACCTCTATCTTTTGTTAATTCTACCGTGCGAACATACATGTGTGCATTCTGTGCATTTCCCTCAAAAATAAGCATCATAGCATCTTAACCTAATGTGCATATATACAATTGTGTATATACTCTCCATGCATGTATCAATGTCCCGATTTCACAAATTAAATTTTTGCAAATTGTAGCCTCAAATAAGCTGTATGAAAAAATTTTCCCCCCCTTTTCAGTTCATAAACAAGTCCAAAGTATGCATTTTTCATCTGCTGAACAGTCGACGAGGTCAATTAAGAAAAATGCTGATGTCTTAACATGCCAAGTTAGGCAATTTTCATTTTTTTTAATGCAAATTGCATTCATCTATTTCTGAGTTGTTAGTAACTGCGCACAGTTAGTTTGGCTCTTAATATATAGAACTGTTGGAATAATGTTAATTGATAAACATGACAAAATTCTTATCCTTGTAGAAAAACAAATTAGTTTCAGGAACTAAAAAATTCTGGATACAATCTTTCAATCACCAATTAAGTATGATTATGGTAGAAATAGTTTTTGCAATGTTCTTTGCAGCTATTTACTACAATTTGTAGTGTCTCTATTTAATACTCGTTACTTGGATTTGCATTTAGAAACGTTAGACTTAAAATCTTTGCTATGTAAGGAAGCGATTTTCCACCTATTGTCATGCATAAATAAAAAATATGTATAAAATTATGTAGTTATGGCATTGTCTTCCACACATATTAATAATGTTTAGAAGGACCTAAATTTCGATGTCGAACTGCATTGCCTGTAGTCCAGCTGCTATAAGAATACGGCTTGAAATTATTTATGATTAAATTGTGGGGTATTAGTGTGGAGTGTGATACATGTAAATTTTTAAATATATCTATAGAAGTATTATTTCATAATCACTACCTACAGCTTGTTTGTACATATGTATATAAATTTTCTTCGAATGAGCTAATTGTTCCACTTGATTTGATTAAATATAGTATACGTTTTTATTTATCTTTTTTCCGATACCAGCATTTTTTATTCATACATCGTACGCCCATGTAAAATACAATTTCAATAAATCTCATTTGCATATACTCTGCACTGGAACCTGTTTTTCCGTCAAGCAACCTTGATTCACAAACAAATGTTTTCTGTGTTTTGGTTGTTGTTGTTCTTATTTTTGGATTCTTAAATGCAAACGCAAATATCTAGCACGTCAGTAGATGGTGTTTGTTTATTGAGCTTGCACACAGTTTATCGCGTTTGGCTTTGTGTGTGATCCAGCCGTTATTGTCAAATTTCTAACTCTCGCGCCGGAAACCCAATATTTGTGGATATGCAAATTTGTACATAAAATACATGACGCTCTCAGGTGTGTCTTCTGTTCGTCGTTTAGCGCTTCTCTCAATTTTCACTTGTTGAACTTGAGTCTCATTAAATGTTTTGTGTGATTTTGGCCTTTTCTAATTAATACTATATATTTCGTTGTATTTGGGCGTTTTACATGCCTGGCATTGGATTTAATTGTTTGATACTTGCTCGTTAGCAATTTGTGCATGCTTTCTTCGCAATGTCGTATTATCACTTCTAGCTAGAACCCATTGAAATTGATATCGTAATTAACAGAACTCACTGACGTCATTGGATGACAAAAACGTGATCGTGCGTTTTTTTTTATACATAAATCCCCTCTGCGTCTATTGTCTCTCCACTATCTGGAAAAGAGTTAAACAATCAAGTGTAACCTCGAGTTGGACCATTTGTTTTAGTTGATTGTGGCGAATTTTTCGCAATAAATCATACGTTTGTTGTATGCAGTCATTTCCATTCTGATTTCAAAAATCAGTATGCTTATTTTATGTCTGTCAGACGTAACTATATATTCTGGAAATCGTATCGGGATTATAATTTGTGTCTGTCTTTCAGGAAAACAAAAAATCTTCTGTGCGAAATGTGACAAAAAGTGCTCCGGCGAGGTGCTACGCGTAGCGGACAAACATTTCCACAAGGTCTGCTTTCAATGTTGCCAGTGCAAAAAGTCGCTGGCCACTGGAGGCTTCTTCACCAAAGACGGTGCTTACTACTGCATTCCCGACTACCAACGTCTTTACGGGACGAAATGCGCCGCTTGCCAGCTGTATGTCGAGGGCGAAGTAGTGTCCACCATGGGCAAAACCTATCACCAGAAGTGTTTTACGTGCTCTAAATGCAACAAACCTTTCAAGTCTGGCAGCAAGGTGAGTTTGTGAACGTTCAGCTGCGGCACCATATTAATAAAATGTTATACTTGGTTTTTGGTACAGGTAACCAATACCGGCAAGGAGGTGCTATGCGAGAATTGTGTGCCTGGTGCTGCTGTTTCACCCATTCGGCAGCAAGTTGGCAGTGGTATTGGCGAGGCGGTGAGCAAAGAGGGCACTGTCTCGCCGCCACCACTGGCGGAGAGTCCGACGCGTGCAACAGCGCACCAACAGATGAGTGGCGTTATTTCAGATAAAGCGCGCCTGAAAGAGGATTACGATCCAAACGATTGTGCCGGTTGCGGCGAACTGCTGAAGGAGGGTCAGGCGTTAGTCGCATTGGATCGACAATGGCACGTGTGGTGCTTCCGTTGCAAGGCGTGCAACGCGGTGCTCAATGGCGAGTACATGGGCAAGGATGGGGTACCCTATTGCGAGAAGTGCTATCAAAAGTCATTTGGCGTGAAGTGTGCCTACTGCAATCGCTTCATAAGCGGCAAGGTGCTGCAGGCGGGCGACAACCATCATTTCCATCCGACATGTGCGCGCTGCACCAAATGTGGCGATCCGTTCGGGGACGGGGAGGAGATGTACCTACAGGGCAGTGCCATCTGGCATCCACGTTGCGGTCCTGGACCGTCCGAATCGGGACTGATTTTGAATGGCGGCCCATCGGTGGCCAATTGTAACTTCACTGACACGGAATGTGATCGCATGAGCTCGAGTGCTCTTAGTGAAATGGTGAGTACGCTTTTGGGAAACAGCGAGCAGTGGGGCTTTGTTGTACAGCAAATGTATGTAAAATGGCTGTTTGTTGTGAGGCATGGCGTGTCGCATCATTAATATTTATATTATCAAAACCAAAGCTGACTGCATTATTGTACTGCACTGCCGTTGTCTTTACACCTCTATCTCTTACTTTTGTAAAAAGTGCAAAAGAAAAATAATTCAGAAAACAAATTAAACATGTACTCGTATGCATATTACAACTGGTGGGTGATGACAAACAACAGAAACTGTGTTTAGTTATGCATTCATTCAAAATACATTTTTTATCAATAAGAGAGCTTTTAAGATAAGCTTTTGGCAGAATATTTTGAAGGCAGCAACTAAAGAGGAAGGCTTACAGGACCATTTTTACAAAAAATAATAACAAAATTTCCGCTTTATCCGTGTTTTTCATCCATTTTTTCAAGTATTTAACGGTTAAGTTTGAAGTTTGTAGAATACATTCCATATAAAAGAAATCTAAGATTTTAACATCGTTAAGTGAAATCAACAATAATTGTAGCTAGAGTGGTGGGTAAGATAAAGCAGAGTTTATTAAATGTTGAATTAGTGTTGAAGATCTCTGGTTAGTTGTCATCACTTTTTGGCTTGCTGCACTTCCGCGTCGCGCCACCTCACACTCTAATAAAACACTAACCTGAAGAGCAAGCAGCCTTCCTTAAAACACTCGTCCTCGATCCATTGCTCCCGTCCACAGCCATAACTCGCTCCACATTTATCGCACCAACACCGACACCCTATTTTATTTATCTCCACTTTATTGTGCATTTTAATTTGTTTCACTTTTTGAGCTTGCAAAATGGTTTTCTGTTGTTTTCAGTACATGCGCTCCAGAACGCCGAGTTTTAATGGTTCACTTTATTCCTCTAGCCGCAAGGTTTGTTTTCATTTTTGGTTTATTTAGTTTTTATTTAGTTATGTTTTTCTTTTACGTTTCAATTTGTTTGACAATTTAATTTAAACTCTTATGCTGAAATCATTTTTCTTTCGCTTTCGGTTTGCTGCAAACTTTTTCGCACTCAAAATACAAAAACCTTAAAAATCCAATCTGCTTTAGTTATAATTACGTTGCTTATTTAAAAAAAAATCGCTGAAATTGTTTCCACTATTTGTAACGTTTCAACATGCATCATGGTTTTTGCAGCACTATCGCACCGTGAGTCCGGGACTCATTTTGCGAGAATACGGCCGCCACGGCGGTGAGGATATTTCACGCATTTACACCTACAGCTATTTGACCGATACGCCACATTATTTGCGCAAACCAATCGATCCGTACGATAAGACGCCACTGTCGCCGCATTTCCATCGACCTCCTTCGTACGCAACGAGCACTGCCGGCTCGACTGCGGGCAGCCGACCGCCGTCACGTCCTCATTCGCGAAGCCGCAGCGCCATGAAGGTGCTGGTCGATGCCATACGCTCGGAGACGCCGCGTCCTAAGAGCCCGGCCATGAATAACGAGGAGCCCATTGAGCTTTCGCACTACCCGGCGGCAAAAAAGCCACCACCGGGCGAGAAGGCAAAGATCGAGCGAGACGACTTTCCGGCGCCGCCCTACCCGTACACGGACCCAGAGCGGAGACGTCGCTACAGTGACTCATACAAAGGTGTGCCTGCATCGGACGACGACGACGAAGTGGACAACGCCAAGGTTGGAGACGCTGAGAAGTAAATGATTGGAAGTTGTAGCACCTCTCGTACTTTTTAAACTAATTCAATTATGGCTTCAACTGATTTTTGGTACGAGCACAGACGTTTGCAACGAGAGGCTGAGGAATTGGAAAAACTGAATTCAGGCATTGGAACAGCAATTGCAAAAGATCTAAAAGAGCATGCCAAGTACAGAAAATGGAAGCAAAACCATTTAGATCCAAGAAATGCATCACGTACGCCATCGGCATCGAAAGAACCCATCTATAAATTGAGGTGAGCATTTAAAATGTTAGTGTGTAGCGAACAAATGAGTTTATTTAGTTGTTGCAGATATGAGTCGCCGATGGGTGCTTCACCATCACGTAATCTAGACCATCAGAAACCGTTTTATGAGGATGAAATGTTTGACCGCTCAACGAGTTACAGAGGATCGTTGGGCAAATCGCTTGGCAACGCACCCAGTTACAATGGTAAGTTGCCAAAGGAAATTTCTTCTTGAAACAAAATTTCCGTTGCCCCAACAACAGGTTTTCGACATATGAAATTGCACATTAAAATATAAAGACATTCATCTGTGTAACATCGAAAGTGGAAGTGTCAAGATATGAAAGCAATGCAGTAGTCTTTCAAATAATTGCAAAGAAATACTGAACTAATACTATTAGTAATTCTATTAGCATTTATGAAACGGTGTGCTCTCCATTCAACCCCGTTAAGTTGTGCAATAATAAAAATTTGTATACCAGCTTGACTGGATAGGCGTCTTGTTTTGTGGTGAAATTTATAGTTGATTCAAAAGCAAAAGCGCCAAAATGATTGAACTTTCGTGCATATAATGCAGCAAAGCACACTAAATGTTGATTACCTGAACGGGCAGAAGGTGAACACCATTAGTTGTCCTCTTTGCGTTTCTAAAAGTTGAATTGCTTGTGCGACTGCAGCCGAACATATACTGCCGCCTTCGAACCCTCTAATGCCGCAGCACTAATATGAGTACGAGTCATTTTTAAATGTGTGAACTAAATGTAGTCCAAGTTGTGGTATTGGCTGGTGAGAATTTCAACACAGTCGAAAATAGCTTGGTTTGCTTTTCGATTTCAAAATCAAAAATTAGTCTGCCAAATAAATGTGTGGTCATAGAGAAGAGTAGATTAAGCTAAGAGAAAATTGAGTTATTGCCCTGGGAGCTGAAATATATTTCATCTTTTAAAAAAAAATCTGTTTTTACTTTTTAGCTCAAGTCTTTTGAAACGACAATACATTGGTCATAGTTTTCAATCTTCAATATTTGACTTAACCCGAATGTGCCGAAACTCTTTTTCTCTCGAACTTTGCAAAAACATGTTTTAATCTATTAATTTGAAGCATAATAGAAAAAAAAATACATGTTTCGAGTGCATGTTTAGTGTGACCATATGGTAACGCTAGACGCTACCGGGTTAAGCTACTCTTCCATATGACTACAGAAATATCCATCTTCACTGCGGTTCCGAAAATCGATCCCAACTTTCAGCGAACGATTTCCATGCATCGGATTTTTTCTATTTATTACTTCAAAAGCTTTTCAAAAAAGTTAGACATAGTTATACAGTTTTTTTAAAATTATTTTACGAAAAAAATGAATTTGATCTGTTTTGTTATAATTCTTTACAGTTTTTATTCACCTACGTTATTTCTTCAGACGCGTTTAGTTAAATTTTTTAAATTAAACTTTCTCTTTTTTTTAATTTATTATGATTTTCTCTTGGGCTAATGCAATAAAACAAAAATCAACATTTAGCAATACATTCCTACCGATCGCCACCGAGACCAGGATATGGATTGAAAACGTCAACCTTGCCACCGTCCATACGCAATGGGTACAGTTCCGTAAGTTCCATTTCGTACCCGCTTGTGTCTGCATTTGAGTCTCACACAATTTATGGTTGCGTTGAAGGGCGATCGGTCCCTGCATTGCATACACATACACATTCATGAACACACACACACACACAAACCCATAAATTCTGTATTAAGTAATGTAACAATTGCATTTGGTACTTAGTCTTCTGCGATTGCTCTGTAACTACCGATTTTACGTATCCATACCA
The DNA here is from genome assembly GCA_964056695.1 of Melieria picta. Taxonomy (NCBI): domain Eukaryota; kingdom Metazoa; phylum Arthropoda; class Insecta; order Diptera; family Ulidiidae; genus Melieria; species Melieria picta. The sequence goes on along the minus strand of OZ057398.1, from coordinate 100,950,036 downwards.
TTGCTGCCTATGTATGTATGTACGTAAAGCTATTGTAAATAATTAAAACATTACGAAAAGTTGTCATCGCCAGTAATAGTGACAATAACAGTAATCGAGTACAGACAGTAGCGAACTGTGCCATGTATAAAACTGCTCCGCACCCGCTCTGTGCTTTTGTGGGTCGGAGCAGTAAACGTCGTGGTTGCTTGAGGAATTATGAGCAGTGCTGGCATTGCGGTGGCCGTGGTAGCGCGCTATTGTAGCAATTGCCGTTGTAACAGTACTTTTTCTTATTGCCAACGTTTTCTCTCTTTTCTTTTTCACTTTTTCTGCTTGCCCGTCCACCCTGTCATTGTCATTATTTGATATAACGCCGCGCTACTTGCCACATTCACATTTGGTGCTGGGAACTGCCACAACTGCAACAACGACAACAACAATAATAAAAACGGCTCACGCGTTTTGCATTGCCACCATGATGAACAATTGAAAACGAATGCGAACTAACACTAATATGGGTGCCGGGTGCCTGGTGTCTGGTGATTAATATTCAAATATTAAATGTCATAAATGAATATAAAAACAACAACAACACATGCACACGCAACTGTCAACTCATTCACGCATCCATTCATCTATCAAACAATCATCCACTCATTCATACAACGCCATTCAACCAAACTGAAACAATCAACCATCAACGAGCACGACTTTCTCACCGTTTTCCCCATCCGCAACATCATCTACATAAACACCGCCACCGCCAAAATCACTGTCAACATCGCCATCGCCACCACACTCATCCTGCATACACACACACTCGCATACAACATGTGGCGTCAGTGGTGAGCGCCCTGCGTCATGTTCCTAAACCCGGATACGGCTTGGCTCCCCGCTCGCATACCTTCAGCTCCACCACATCGGCAGGTGGCGCTACTATGCACGCTGTTGCCACTGTAAGCGCTTTCAGTGTGTTGTTGTTATTTTTAGTGTTGCCATTGCTTTCGGTTGGTTATGCATACATATTTTCGAAATACCGTTTTTTTGTGTTTTCTTTTGATTTCACTCAATTTATTTTGTTCAATGGTTACGGCCACAAATCGCTCCAGCACATCCACCATTTGCACCCCATTCCATTTTCCCCACCAAACAACAGCAACAGTGACATCCAGGGCATAACATATGACAATAATTTTTACTTCCCTTTTGTATACATTGTTCTATTTGGTTATTACTTTTTTATTGCTTTTTGCATTTTTATTTGTGTTTTCGCTTTTATGTAAATAAACGCAGTGGTTTCAAATTTTATTTTTATCATAAAAAGTACAGATTTTACTTCTTGAGGGGCATGAATGTTTTCAATGCCCCGTGTGCGTACCCTACACGCAGCAGCTCATCACGCTGAATGTGTGACGTGTACGACGAGTATTTATTGATTTTTGGTTCGTATGCAGTTTGACCATTCCTGCTGCAGCGTTGGCCTTGTCACGCAAGTAGAAAATAGGGCCAATTGACTTTGTTTGCGAACCTGCGGCGAGGGCCAACACACTGCAGCGAGCTTGGTAAATATTACGCCTAGCATCATAATTTGTAGGTATGGGAAGGCACAGTAGCCGAATTAACGCGTGCGCGCTGTAGGGTACATATGCCAGCTGCTGCAGCAAACAAACAAGCCGTACTCCGTCAGGTGCACATCGCGCTTCAAACATTCACAAACACTTTGCTTTTAATTTTGTGCTTTGAGTTTGAATGATTTTTTGTATTCTAGCGATTTATTATAACGATTTCACTATCTATGTATGTAATTGAAACTGTCAATGAATCAATCACGATTTATTCGATTGTAATCGGAAGTGCTGTGTTGGTAAGCGTGATTTGTCCATGGTCTCTTATCATGTCCTATTGGGCAAACGTCGAGAATGACAGATACAAATTCGCTGAATTCTTTCGATCATTTGCTTTGACAAATGAAAACTATTAAAATGAATTAAATAACGTATAGGGCAGCAATTTCAATACTTCAAGCAAAAAGTTAGTCTGAGTGGAAAACAAAGTTGTTGAGTCAAAAACAAAATCGACTCAATATATGTATTTAAATATCAACATTTCATGCAGACATCAATATTTGTATGTCTAATATCATCGCATCAATAGCGGTAGCTCCTGCTCGCTGACTAAACAAATTCAAACTGTTTAATAGAAACACAACGCAGATTCCTTCCTTTGATTTGAGTCCAATTTTAAGCTTATTACAGTACAAGTAAGGCAAAAGCCCAATATTTGTAATACATTTTTGGGACTTAGACTAACAAAAAAATATGAATCGTTTGTTTATATCAATCTAAATGCTGCTTTCAATCAGATTTGATTATTACCAACTTTTATTAATTTGTTTATTTCTTGGCATAATTTCATTTGACTATATCGCACTTTTGTTAATTGGTTGTAACTCGGCATGAAAATCTTTACTTTGGAAGTTTCGTGCTTTTTTGAGTACGTTGGTAGTGCTTGCCATTGTACAATTATTATTTGTGGTTTGCGTTTTCCTATTGATTTAAAGTTTTCATTTTTATATCTGTAAGAGTCTGCACATGCGCACATTAACATTGCAAAAACCAACCAACATAATTAATTGTTCTTCTGCATTAAAACGTAGAGTTAACCGAACTAACGCTGTTTCTTAACTATTTTCTGTTGGCAGGATTTTTCCTATGGAGGCCTTGGGGATAAAACACACAGCACAGATTTAAGCTGTGGCAAATCGGAAGGTATTGGCCCAAATAATATTTTTAACGCAGTTGATTTGAATGTGCTCTTTACTTTCTTTATGCAGCATCGGTTGATTCCATCACTGAGGGCGATAGGCGCGCTTTGGTATGTTTCGTTTTTTCTATCGTCTACGTTTGTATACTAATGTTTTATATTTGGATCTGGCTAATTTGCAGATGGGTGGCGATTTGCCCGCTTCCAGCACATACTCTGGTGCGCTCTCCTATCACTATCCACAAGCCGGCTTGATACGCCGCAGCTTGCCGAACATGGCGCATTCGTTGTTGGTACACGAACCGGCAAAGATTTATCCTTACCACTTGCTGATCATAACAAATTACCGTCTGCCCACAGACGTTGATCGCTGTAACTTAGAGGTTTGTTTATATATCTTATTTTACTGGCTTAATTTACTGTCACGTTTCTGTACTTGCAGCGACATTTGTCAGACGTTGAGTTCGAGCATGTACTGCAGTGTCCACGATCCGATTTCTATCGAATGCCACAGTGGAGGAGGAACGAGCTGAAGCGGCGGGCCAAGCTATTCTAAACAGGAAAGAAACGCGCTTTAGAGCCAAGACAAGGACCGCTGCTGCAGCGCTCATTCCGCTTTTGCGACTGGGCGCAACACGAAACCAAATTAACAATTCTGCTTAACTTCATTATATAACTCAGTGCATACTGCATGTAGTCGATTTGTTCAATGGGGCACAACGCACCCAGGCGAGCTCCACACTTCGGACAGTTAAAATACATTGAGCGTACACATGCTGCAAAATGTGTAAAGCGCTAACACCGCCTGCCTATACATCAGTACATACGTACGCACGCACATACACACCTAATAACAGACGTTTTCCCGCCCGCCCGCTCATACACCATCAACACCTTCTAAATAGTAGTGAATAAGAGTAAATAGATTTGCCGTGCTGACCGACCACGCCCACGGCCAGGACAGTGGCAGCGTGACCATGAACCGATGGACGAACTGCTTAAACGCATGATGGCATTATTGAAGAAATAAAACATACAACATACAAAAAAGGAAGCAAAAAATTTAAAGAAAAAAGCGCTATTTTCTATTTTATTATACGATAACGTAAATATTCTAATTTTGTTCGCAGCTATTTTATTTATATATAATTTTTTAATTATATTCAAACCAACAAAGAGAAGTAAATTATATATACGCTGATCGATTGCTATATATTTTTTTTTGGATAAATTGTCAATTTTTCAATTATTTGATATTTTATTTTTAATCTTCAGACGAAATTTACTACTAAAAAATCAACGCGATACTGCATTTGCTTGCTAGCACGAAAACTTAAAAATAGAGATTCGATCGAGATGGTAATGCAAATATTAATACTTGCAAACATTTTCAAACAATATGGATGTAGAAACATACATATATTTGAATATATACGCGCATATGAATTACATACAACTTATTTAATGTGAATTATTTTATTTATTTAAATAGGCGACACAAACAATTATGAGCTAAATACAAATGCAAAATAAAAGAAATGCTACAATTTAAAAACATTCTATCCTTATTTTTGTATTTTGATCGTCTCAATGAGGTCAAGACACTCGATTTGTGGAATGTGCAGTAATTATACTACATCCATTATATAGTGTACGATATTTTTGCTTGTTTGCTTTACGTCGTATGTGATCAATCACGTTAGATAAAATTTTATAAATCCCTGAACACATACTCGGGAATTTCTGTCGTATAAGAAAATTCTACTTTCACACATTTTTAGTAAAAAGGGAACACATGCATTGAACTCCAATGATACATAATTAAGAGGAGGGAATATGTTTAACATGAAATTATAGTTTCTATGGCATAGTTGAGTTGGTATTTCGTTTACAAGTTTCGAACGAATATTATGCAAATTGTGTGGCTAAAAGTACGGATGCAATCTGAATCAAGCAATATTAAAGTACAAAGCACGGAAGTAAATTCGTGGATGCTATGCACAATTTGCAATTTTCAAGCGTAATGACGTGCACTTGGACCTGCAATTATTTAGATATATATTGGAGATTGTGATGGAAGGCTTGCGATATAAGCGTATTTCTAGTGTCCAATTAAGATTTGTTCTCACGACATGCGGCAGATAGAACATCGCCACTTTTAATTGCCGTTCAATTGTGTTTTTGCAACGCGTCATCTGCGCATAGATGGTAAGTCAGCAGTGTCTTCATGACGGTCAGACTGCTGCCAATTATCTGCTTGTGATAGATTTGGCGTGTGGTAAAGCTGCAAGAAAGCGTGACAAACATTACTGATCTATGATTTAAGTGGACCTGTAAACTACCCCAAATTATCGAAAAAATCGCGCTCATCCTCCTGCCACTCGGATATGGTGCATTCCAGTGTGCCGTAGCCGTTGGCGATGCAATTCTTCGACACCAGGCTCATCATAGGCTCAGCTACCTTCTGGAAGGGATAACCAGGTTCTACAGCAAACCTGTAGATCCACGCGCCGTTATAGATTGTATTATGGTTCTTTACGCTCACCGCTGCAATAATCTAAAAGCAATAACAACGTTAACACATCGCACTGCTGCTGAAAATATCAAATTTGGTGCAACCTTTCTCCGAAATTTATTTTTGAACGCTTGTTCGTACGGTGCATCGTCCATGAAAATTTGGTACGCGGCCTCGCACGGTTTGCAGCGGAAGATAAACGGCTCGTAACACTCAGCGACCAGCGACTGCGAGGGCTTAGTCTATGGAAGTTCAAACAATTAGGCGTTGAGTTTCCGTGGAATGCGCCATCGCTTACCCTCATCAACTCAACCGCTTTGGCATAGAACGAAAAATACGTGCCCGAGAACAGAAAGAAGATGCAGGCAGGTATAGTGAGCGCGCAGAAAGTTAGTGGCACACCCAGAAAGATGAACAATATTGCCCACGTGATGACAATGAATTGCAGCGTTATCTGTAAGCGTGAAATACGACGATCAAAGATTAGTCATGTCCTCGTTCAATTGTAAATCAATACAAGCACAAATACAAAAGCCTTTAACGGCGAATACTAAGCTATTTCTTTGCTATGGATTATCATGTCGATTTCTTTAATTTCTTGTTTCTCCCAAATAGGATGTTTGCCGACAAATGTTTGGATAATTTGTCTGACTTAACGCTGCAGGACGAATTTTGTGCCTGTGCGGCTATAGTGCAGAGAACACTTGCCGAGTTACCTCTCGGAAGCAGAAACAGTAGAACGACTTCTTGGCGAAAGACATAATGTAGTCGCGCACCAATTCCTGACACTTGAGTTCGTCGTCATCGCGGTAGTTGCGAATCACAATAAATGGCTGCATTTGTAACGCAGGTGCCGTTGGCTACAAACATTGGCTTCAGCCGCAAAAGTACACAAAAATAAATCAAAATAACAACAGTTGTGATGGCAATTCGCACAACTTTTATCGGTAGCAGTATTGCCATAATCGGAAAATTTTGTCAAACAAAACATAATACATATACGTTGGATGACACATTTTATTCTGAAATTATTTCGAAAGTGATACATCACATAAAGTGTTAAACTTATTTATCCATTCTTAAACAACCAATGTGCGTTCTCAAAACAAATGCCGTATTTCCCGTACTTTTGAAGAAACGCGAAAAAGTCAACTCACTCGCCCTCATTGTGAAATTAGAAAATTACAAAATAATAGATGCTAGTGTGTCAACTATTAAGTTTCTGATCAAGTAATTATATTACTAAGTAGTCATGCTAAAAATATGTTTTCAATCTTGCCAAAATTTTTTTGATGTCTGGAATGTTTTTCAAATTGAAGAAGACACAATTTTTTGTGAAAACCTACCAAATCGAAATCAAATCTACCAATCCACCAAAAAAGAAAACTCATAAATAAATCTACCAAGTTTGTTAGAATTCTACCAGAGCGGCAACACTGATCGTTAGCAGTTCCAAGAGCAGAGATGGCACATGTGGCCGGAAGTCAAATATTCTCTTAGTTCCAATGATATATTCAAATTATTTAAAACATTAATTTTTGATGGTTTCTATTCTACTTCTACTTTGCACATTATTAGTAGTACACTTTACATGAGTGAAATACAAAAATGAGACGAATATAATTACATTTTCTGACACTTAAAAATAGGGGTGAGTGGGATAGATTTATTACAATGCAAAATATGTGAAAGTAAAATGTCTTCGCTACAGTGGTACAATGAAGGGCCCTTATGCTACAAATATAAAAGCAGGCATATGCAACAATTTTGTTAGCAAGTTTTCGGTTTTGAAACTGAACATTTTGATACTTGTGACACCTTGGCGATCTTCCTTTTGGTCCTTAATTTAAACTTAATTTAAACTGCAGCACCACCATTTCTTATATTATTATTATTATTTTGTACATCAATAGCACCATGATAGGAGTGCTTTTGTGGCAAGAACCTACATATATGAGCCCTTATATTGCCCCAAGTCCTCTTTCAATTTGAGCAGTAGTGCATTCGATGTTTTTGGTTTCTGTTGCTTTTGCCACTGTTTCCGTTGTGCCGTTGTTTCAAGAGCGTGGTAGCTTAAGTCGAGCCCACAAAATGTGCAAGATGACCATATAACGAATATATGTAGTTGGGCATTAAACAGCGTGACGGCTCAGAATTGAAGAAGAATTGTTAATTGTGTGACTCCTTAATTTCTTTGCAATTGTATTGTATTCATTTATCGAGCCATTTTCTATTTTATTTTATATTGGTCTGGTATTTTATGTTGGTTATTTTATATTGGTTTTATTTTATATTGGTATTTTTCATCTTTCTTGCAATTATCAGTGTTAAAAGTTTTTACCAGTTTCCAATGAATTTTCAAGTATTGCAGTTTGTATGAAGTTTGCTAGGGCTTTGTATTCCAAGAGGTTGTATTATTTCGGAAGGTCCGTGGGGTTACCAAATTTGTTAAATCTGCTAAAATTGTTCCTTACCAGGTTCAAAGCTTAGGACTCGAAGATAAGATGATTGGGAGTTTCCGGTGAATCACAACGGGTGCAGAGGTTGCTGAAATTTTTAATAATTTTACTCAAATACTCAGTAATCTATTAAATAGTTTTATCTCGTGCGGGTCATTTTACAGTTTCAGGTTTTAAACCACAGTTTTTGTCTTTCAACCGAAGGAAAGCTTCATATGGTGTTACGGCCATAGGTGGTGGCTGCTCTCGCAGCCTGACCAACATGACTTTGCATACATATTATCTGGATTAGCATACCATCTGCTAGTTAACCTACTAATTCAAGGTTTGGCCGGCACATCTTTTTTAATCTTAGTCATATGGTCCTTCAATGTGGAGGTGGAACTTATAGGCACTTGGAGGCACAAGCCTACAGTTAATTGGAGAGAATTTTTACAACCTCTAGCCACGTACACGTATTGCATGCGTCCGCGAACCGTCGAATGTTGTTCCGTAAATTGTTAAGACTTTTTTGTGCAGTGGTGTTGAGTGATTATGAAATCGTCCGCGAATTGAAAGAAGTGTGTATTGCAATCTGCTATGTCATGCAGCTCCGATGTATATAAATAAAAAAATCAAGGGGATAGGCAGCTGCCCTGTGGAAAACCGTTGTTTACCTCAAAAAAGCTAACTTAATTTCATAATTTCCTACCTTCAACGTTCTTTTGTGGATATATATCCACCTATATCTACCCAATTGTATGCATCCGCCAAATCTAATGAGCAAATGAAAACTTTTTTTGTATGGTTAACAATCTCAATCGTGTGCAGAATCTCATTTATGCACATCGGTGCAGACTTGTTTTTTCTGTAAGCAAAACTTCTTGGTGGGAATACACAATTTAAGACAGTTACACAAAATCAGACAAACAATTTTAACTAAGGAGATTGACCTATAATTTTTGATGTTGCCGCTATTGCTGTTGGCTTTCGGTATTGGTACAATTTGAACAATCCTCCAATTTCCTTTGAAGCAATTGACATTTATATGATTTTCAAGTTACTTGGCAAGATTGGTAAAATTTCAGTAGATATTGCATTTAGCATATTGTATGTGATCTTGTTGACATTAACATATTCAGTAGAAGATACGAGAAATGGGCTTGAGGGCAGTGAGTTATGAGCATGAGTTAGACGTATTCCTCACGTATTTCACTATGGGTTTTGGTGCAGAACGTATTTCCTTTTTCAAACAAAAATTTATTTTTGAATTGGTTCATACAACACAGACCGCATAAAACAGCTGTGCGTCCCACTCTGTGATATGCAGCCGAATGCTGGCCGCTAAAAAAGTTGAATGAGAAAAAACTTCAAACTGCTGAAATGAAAATGTTGAGATGGTCAGCGTCTGTCACAATGTTGGACAAAGTACAAAACCGATACGTTCGTGGCAGCTTTAAATTCGCGCCGATTGAGCAGAAAATGCAAGAGAGCTGTCTTCGATGGTAAGGTCATGTCCAGAGAAAGCCTGACTCCGATATGACAAAGAAAGTGCTACGGCGCCGATGAAGCAAGGGCCCAACATACATGGATGAAGCAAATAAAAAACGACTTGAAGTGTGCGAATTTAAACACTGAGACTAGCCAAGATCGAAGAATCTGGAGATTACGGACTAGGAGAGCTGACCCCAAGTGAAATGGGATAAAAGCACGGAAGAAGAAGCACAGACGGGTTATGAAATCTGACATTTGTCGGCATAATGACATTAACTGTCAGAAAATAAGTGTACGATGAAGAGAGAGCTCCTGCTATCTGGCACACTTTATTAATTTCACTATGAGCTCCCCCTCATAGTTTCGTTTCTTTTTATATTATTATATTTTTGGAAAATTTATTTAAAATGTCAAAGTTGAAATGCATTTGTGAAAGTTGTCAGCTGATTGATTTTTTTAATGTCAAAAAAGGTTCATGGGAAGTTCCACGTTTTTTATTTGCTTTTTAGCATTTGTTATTTGCAAACGATAGACGTATTCCTTTCTTTAATGACAGAAGATGTATATTTATGCGAAAAATGCAAGAAAAATTAATTGTTTTAGTAAAAATTCTGCCCCACAGAACGCAATTCAAACCCCCTCATTTGCTTATGTATGTACGGCTCTTGCTGTAGCTGCGAGCAAGCTGTCAACTGAGCTAACTCAGTTTTGAAAGTAAGTTTACGCACTTTAATACAAAAACATTTAAATACGATGTTAAATACAATTAAGCGTTAAATGCCTTTAAGGTCCGGTGGAAATAGGGTATAAGCCTCAATTTTTTCAACCAAAAGAATGGTTGAGATTTTAGTTGAAAACTGCAATCAGTCCAATAGTTTTGAAACTCAAACTCAACAAAATTAGCAAATTCGAATTCGCTTTCCATCAACAAATTCTACTAAGCATCAATCAAAATAACCTAACATATACTTATCACAGTATAATACTTATATATAAGTATACTTTTAGACACATACATAGGTACTTATATACCGTAAATACGTTTTTGCATTCCCCAGGAATGACCAAAAAATTTTCTATTTAGAATAATTTGAAGCTATGTAAAAAAAAATAAATATTCTGATATCAATGCAAAAAGATTTCTTTCTTGGCTGCAATATGGCGTTGACCAATCGATGACACGGTCTCGTTTATCGATAGTAAATTTCACTATTTGGATCTGAACGGTGAACAGCGGCCATCGACTTCAGCGCATATTTTTGCATTTGTTTTGCTCGAAAATTGCATCCTTTGATCAGAATTCCTAGTTTGCCCACAAGCCTATGTACTCTGTATAAGTGTAGGCTCTAATTGTGGCAAATAGTTTTCGCGGAGGGAAAGTTGGTTTAACCAAGCTAAGAAGCGAAAAATTACATAGGGCAGCGCAGTGCAGTCGAGTCAGTAACGTTGATTGGTGCTCCAACAAAGCCGCATAGTTATAGCCGTGCTGGGAGGTTTGCTACTTAGGGGTTTGGGTTGTTTGTTTGCCAGCTGTAGCAGCTACAATGGAGGAGGGCGCTGGTGTGGAAGATGCCATGACTGAGAAGCTGACCCCTGGTGATTGCCCGACACCGGTAGTGCGGAGCAGAGAGGCAAACGAGAAAAAGAATTTCATATGTGGAGTTATTGAAGGTAAAAGTGTGGGTGGACGAAAACGACTTTGTTTGACTTGATTGTCGTTTGCTTCACAGGTTTCTATGGCAGACCCTGGACAACGGAGCAGCGCAAAGATCTTTTTCGCAAGTAAATTAATCAAAAACCAGCAAAAACACTGTAACTAGAAACACTTATTTTCGTGGCAGACTGAAGAAATGGGGTATGGACTCATATGTGTATGCACCTAAGGATGACTACAAGCACCGCGCTTATTGGCGTGAACTGTACACCGTGGAGGAAGCAGACCATTTATCGAGTGAGTTGCGTTCATCAAGTTGCCCCATTCAAGTGCACTAAAAATCAGTACATGATTCCGTTGCAGGTCTGATAAGTGCGGCGAAAGAACACGGTGTCACGTTCTACTACGCGCTCTCGCCCGGCCTTGACATGACCTATAGCAGCCAGAAGGAGATACAAACTCTAAAACGGAAGCTTGATCAGGTCTCGCAGTTCGGCTGCGAAGCGTTCGCACTGCTATTCGATGACATTGAGTCTGAACTTTCGAAGGCGGACAAGGAAGTGTTCCAAACGTTTGCCAATGCACAGGTGAGTGCCTCGACTAGCCGTTACCGTAGTTCTTTATACTTATTACGAATTACAGGTTTCCGTTACGAATGAGATCTATGCACATCTGGGCACGCCGCGATTTCTCTTTTGTCCCACACAGTACTGTGGCTCACGTGCAGTGCCGACTGTGCACGACTCTGAGTATTTGAATACTTTGGGCTCGAAGCTCAATCACGACATCGACATTATGTGGACTGGCAACAAGGTGATCTCAAAGATCATCACGCTGGAGTCCATACAAGAGATCACGGAAGTATTGCGCCGGCCTCCCGTCATCTGGGATAATTTGCACGCGAACGACTACGACCAGAAGCGAGTCTTTCTCGGCCCATACTCGGGTCGTTCGCCGGAGTTAATTCCGCATTTGCGAGGCGTTATGACAAATCCTAACTGCGAGTTCCACGCAAACACAATTGCCATACACACTTTGGCCAGCTGGTCGCAGTGCAGTCTCGATTCAAAAGTAAACAGTAAGTAGTGTAACGATTGGCAGTCTTGTCTCTTAACATTATGTATACTAATTTTGGTTCTAATGTGTGTCGGCAGGTTCACTTTCGGCGGATATTAAACTGGAAACAGAGAATGAGGACGGCACGAATACTGAGGAGTTGCCATTGGACTACTGCATGTCTAAAAATATGTATCATCCACGTATAGCGCTAAAGTAATTATAATTATGTGTTTGCAATTCCTAAAAATGTATTTCAGCATATAAATAAGCAATTTGGATTGATTCGCCAGATGAATCACAGCACAATACGGATCATATGGATATAGTTTTTAACTTGACATAATTTGTGTGTAACATTCTCAAATTTGCAGAAACGCTATCGCCGAGTGGCTTCCAGAATTTTTTGTGCAGAAAGAAGCATGGGGGCCTATCACCAAGCCTCAACCACAAGTGACAAGTGGGTGTTTGTTTATTTCGCGAAAGTCTTTTCCCATTCTTGTTTTTGCATCTTTCCAGTGGTTATGCCCATTATACCAATCATACCGTCAATTAATACTTGTATGAGCCTAACAACGACAACAACGACGTCCACCAACACAAAGACGGTTACTTTGCCGGAGGTGAATACTACGCAATTGCAGGCGCTAGCCGACGTCTGCAGCACTGTGAACTCGTCGGCGCTTAACCCAATTGCAACTCCCGTGATGAATTCTTTAGTCTCGCCGACAAAAGTGGTGACCAACGATGATATTTTAAATCCTATCACTACCAATGTGGCCTCCAACATAGAATTGCCTAAGAAAATTCCCATATCCATTGTGTCAATGCCCATTATGCATACGAAAGTGATAGGGGAAGTGGGTCTGAGCGCATTAACCGACGGAGCTGCTGAGTTAGAGCGTGGACCAGTATTGGATGTGGTGGCAGCAGTTGCAGCAGAGAAAGAGGCAGCTGCCAGCGCTCTGGCTGCCGAAAAAACTACCGCTATCACGGCCACGGCGGTCAATTCAACTACCGTTTCTGATGAGATACAACAATCGAATAAACGTGTAAACAATAATTCGGTGGATAGGCAGGTGGATGGTGTGGATATTACTATTGATGAAAAGCCGCGTGAAAGCGAACTAACGTTGTCCAGTGATGGGATGTCCAATGCCGCTGGCACTGGCAGCAACAGCGAAAATGCCATTAATATGCTCGACGAGCACACTTTGAGCCCACTCAGTGCTGCTGGCAATGAGCCCATGGAGTGCAGCAGCAGTCTTGCCTCGCAAACATCGCCCAAGGAGGAACGTAAATTGACACTGGAGGATGTGGTTATGACCGACAGCGCCGAGAATGAGGTAGCTGATGCTTCGGTTAATGAACAAAATGTGCGTATAATTTGTAAATGTAGAAAATGTATTGGAATTAATGAAACAACTTCGTATGGTATTACAGAATAGCATGCAAGTAGAGAGTTCGGAACCGTCGCCGCTGTCCAACGAAGAGATGAAAGAGGACGATGACAAGTGCGTATTGTTAATATGATTGGCTATGTGGTTAGGAGTTATTTTGTCTCACTTGATTCGGTACCCCACAGGAGTAATAACGAACAGGATAAGAGTAGTCGCATAACAGTGGAGGATCTGTATTTGCTCTGTGATCTATTCTACTTGCCGTTCGAACATGGCAGCCGCGGCTTCAAGCTTCTTCACGAGTTTAATTGGTTGAAGGCAAATGCCAACGTGCTACTTGGCAACGAAACCAACGCAAAGAACTCGTCCTCAAGCGGACAACACTCACCGAAACCGGAAGTAGCCGAATGGCTGCAGCGTGCCGAGGCGTTCTCCATGATGTGCAATGCAGTGCATGAGCTGCTGAAAAAGGTGGCAAACTGTGCCAACAAGGAGATCTGCCACGATTTGTTCTCGTACGTGTGGGACATAGCCGGTGCGTTGTCGCTGTTGAATGCCTTCGTAAAATGGCTGAGCTTGGGTCACTTTCCGCAGAATGTGTACACCTTCACACAGGGCAGCTACACATGTAAGTCAGGCGCTGAGGTATACGGTGTGCATGAATATAACAATTTCGTATGTTTTTGCTGTCACAGGGTTTAGCAAAGGCTGGAAGGAGGCATTCATGTCGGGCGACCAGGAACCCTGGGTTTTTCGTGGAGGCCTCATTGCTGATTTGCAGGTGGGGCTCTGCTATAACTATTGAAAGTGCTTTTCTAATTTGATATTTACTACTAGCGTCTGATGCCGGTAGACTCTGGAAACGATTTATTTCTCTACAAGCTGCCCGAACTGCCTTCCAGTGACTATCACGTTTTGCGTCCATACACGCCCATCGACGAATCGGAGCTGGTGCAAGTGTGCACGCGTACGTTTTTCCAATGTGGACCACTCGCCGAGGAAAGTAGTAGTAACGATGGCAGTCAGGAGCGCCACCGATCTCCTGACGCACTATTGCCAGAGCATTTGCGTGAGCTCATTGCCGACAGCATTGTTGGGCACTTCGTGACACTGCATCCAGAGCTATGCATTGTTGCTCATGATTCACGCAATGTGATCGTGGGTTACGCGGCTGCTGCTATGGACGTCCACCACTTCGCGCGCAACATTGAGGTTTGCTGGATACCGGCCATGCGCGAGAAATACGCACAGTCATTGCTGGCAAATGGCAGAAGCGATAAAGATGGCAGCGGAAACAGCGATGGCTCCAAAACGCAGTTCACCTCGTCGCCAAAATTGAATGACGCACTCGCCGCCATGATCCAAGACTTCCACAGCTACGAATACCAGTGCCCCAGTGAGGTAAGCAACGCTTACCCGGCGGTCATGACGGCGGCAGTCCAGAACGACGCATTGTCGCGTGATCATGGTTTAATGAAGCGACTACTAACTGTGGCACTGGCGACGTTGCGCGCCAACGGCTGTTTTGGAGTGCACGTACGATTGGGTACCAAGGACACGGAACACTTGCATCAGTACTACACGAAAATTGGATTCGCGGAAGTGTACCGCGACCCAGCGCACAAGCATGTGTACCTAGGTCGTCGCTTCTAGCACGCGCGGCCATCACTCCATTGCAAACCCATTCTTGTGGAGAAAAAGATACGGCCTCACAAAACAAATGCCCGCGCCTGACCGTGCGCTGCCGAATCTCAATCGGAACGTCATTAAATCTTCAAAGAAAAGTTAAGCAATTTAAAAAAAAAACGAAAGGAAAAAGCATTTTTAAAAATGAATAACGTCTCAACTGCCCAAGCACGCGACTGACGCAGCAGCTGCTTCATTTAGTTTTAGTGCATCTGATAGATTTGTTACGCAGCATATCCCTGGTGAGACCGACCGCTCAAACGTTTTGCTGTGCCCCGGTGAACCCATTCGCTAAGCCTGCCACACATGTGTAACGAATCAAAACATAAACTATGCTCTATATGTGGTCTTTTCTTGCACGGGTACACCAGCGTCGCGTGTACTCGGCAGTATCTAAACTATCGGTATTCCCTCCCCCTAAGGCTAGAATGTAAATCGTCTTTTAAGACTTATAAAATGTACTTTATTTATGCATCTTACTGTGCATTTCTCCGCTGACGCCAGATCACTCAGCATATAATAACAATTCCATGCAACAATAAAATGTGAAAAATTCAACAAGAATCGGAATATCTTTCATTACAAGTGTTCTAGTAACAAGTGCCACTAGCACTAACCACAAATTATACCCAAAACCTTCACTGCGTTTTTCTCTTGAGATCGCTCAATTCGTAAAACCATACTGTGTTGACGCCATCCTCAATCACTTTCTGCGGTCGCAAGTGGGGAAGTGGAAACCGGCACGCAATTATCATAGCATCTCCTGGCGCTTCGGCTATCAGTTTGTGTTCCAAATCTTTCATCTGCAACCGATAGTTTTACATTGACAATTTCACACTAAAGTGCACTAGCAAGTTTCCCAACAGACCATTTGTTCTACGCCAAAAATTACCACAAACTTGTAAGGACTGAGGCTGAAACGCCAAAGATCCTTGCGGTAAAACTGTGTGTGCTGTCGTACACCAGCCCGTAACGCTGACCAACGCGAGTACCACACCAACCACGGATTTAGCTCAACGCCGTCGGCCTTAATGCCATGCTGGGCAGCAGCTAGAAAATAAATGTATTTGCATTACTAAGCATGGGTTGGTGAGTATAGTGGGCAAAATCAGTTACCAATAACAATGCGTCCGTCACCAGAGCCGATATCTAGCAGCCGACCCGTTGCATTCTTGGGTAAGAAGTTTAACACATTTTTAACCTGTTCAGTAGTGGCGGGCACATAGGGTAGACAAATGCGTCGAAAGGCAGGGGCCACAAACGAAGCACAGACCACACTCAGTCCAACACCTACACCCCCAGTGAGCGCAATGAGCAATTTAGCCGAGTTGGAAACGCGTTTCTTGATTACAGTGTCATCAGCAGCTTCTAAATATTCCATAATCGTCCCGGTCGTCCCAAATCAGCGATGCAAACGATATATCGATTGCTGGCAAACATCGATAGCTTTAGTCTGACAGTTATTAAAGGTTGGCAGCACTGATCTCTCCCTTTAATCAATTTCAATGCATTTTAACAACTGTGTGATAGCCATTTATAACCAACGTAGTAACGTTCATTTTCTCACAGACGCTTTATCTTACTTTAAAACAAGCATGGCCGTATAGGCCAGATTTGTTTTCAGCGCAGCACTAACTGAAGTTAATCTTATTTTTTGATGTCAGGTTCTGCTATACAGTTCTAATCTAAACTAAACATTCTTGTCTATTCTGCTCTATTGTACTCTAATCTATTTTTCTCTTTTTATTTATTATTATAATTCTATTCTAATCTAATTCATTATGGGAACAAGTGCAGAATACCACACTGTCTTAAAAAAATTTTTTAATTGGAAAGAGGAGTATTTTTTTAGTCCAACAAATAAAAATGTTTTCCGCGGAAACATTTATAGGGGGCGTGGTCCGTCCCAAAAGTTCCAGTTATATATTCGATTTTCTCAAGAAATTTTCAACCGATTATAACAGTATAGGTGTCATATGAAAGGTATTTTCTTCCTTTTTCGAATGATGAAAGGGAATTTCACAGGCTACTATGGTGCAAAATTTGTAATAACTTAATAATAGGGGTTTTCGAGAAAAAATCCGTTTTTTTTTATTTATGTAAAACAAAATATTTTTTGCTTATAACTCATTATTGGTACATATTATATACCTAATGCTAAACATCATTCGAAGGAGGAAGAAATAACCTTTCATATGACATTTGTATCGTTAGAATCGGTTAAAAATGTCTTGAGAAATTCGGATATATAACTGGGACTTTGGGGGCGGACCACGCCCCTATAAATGTTTCCGCGGCAAAATTTTAAGTTTGTTAGATTAAAAAATACTCCTCTTTCCAATAAAAAAAAATAAAATTTTTTTTTATTCTGTACTTAAGACTAATTATGTTTTGTTGATACTTATAAATGAAACAAAATACATATTGTCAATGGATTGTGTTACTGAAAAAATTAAGTTATTATGTTTTTTCTTCCTCCTGTAAACTTTTGAAATTGTGAGATACGTCCTTTCGATATTCTTAAAAATATTCTTAAAAATGTATTTATTTTTTATATTTGGCGATCAGAATATAATCAATGACATCTTTTTGTTCGTTATATTTAGTTGAAGATTTGTGATTTGTTTTCCCACTAAAAGAATCCAAATGTAATAGCTACAGTGTTGTTTCCTTGTATGCCTTTTCAATATAAAATCGTATTATTTTATTAGAGATATTAAAAATGTATAATATGCATACCCCAGGGGGCACAAACTATATTTTTTACCAGCAATTTTTGTATTAGGGGGTGGTGAACGCCAATCCTCCGGCCGCCCCTCCTGTGTGCGCCACTGGCATACCCAATTTACAGCATATATAACATAGCATTAATTCCACCTGATCGGAGACGAGCAGAATGGACCAGAAGTAGCCAACGCACAATACAGCCTGGATATATAGGCTAAACTTAACCTCCCTCTGCGATGCGATACTTAGCGGTAATCCCGCAGATGGAATGAAGGGTAAACGGGGGGTGGTTTTAGTCGGTAAGAATCTGGCATGCTGCTTGCCCCAGTATCTTTTGAAAATGTCCACCTTCTGCGCGGGGAAACCCATATATGATTAAAATAAATGTTCGTTTGTGCTATGCAACCCTGTAAAGAAGAATTTTGTACTTTTTTGCTGTCAGATACTCTCGCCGCAACACTGCTCGACGCCGCCATTTATATTTTCGTTTCGGGATTTCGTGTCAAATTTTTGGTTGAAATAAACGCGAATTTAGTGAAACTATTTAATTAGTGATCGTACAGTGTTCGTGGAGTACGCCGAGCAATACGAAACGTGCACAGTTTTGTTAAGGAGGAGCAAGTGCAAAATGGCCAATGTGCGAGACAGCGACACATCACTGTGGCTGCATAACAAACTCGGCACCTCGAACGATTCGTGGATAAGTGGGTCGATATGCTCGCAACTGAACAAGGAAGTGCTGCGCAACATCAAGGAATGCTTTCCCGACCTGCAGACACAAGTGAAGCTGAAGCTGTTGCTCAGCTTTTTCCACATACCGCGGCGGATGGTTGAAGAGGTGCGTCGTTGAACATATTCGCAAGCTGTGCGGCGCTGTGCCGCTGGGCGGGTTAGCTGGCTGGTTGACTATTTGGCCAGGTTGCTGGACGGCGTGAAAGAATAAAATCAAGGCTTCGTTCAGTCATACACCAATGCACGCACACACGCAAACAAACGCGTACGCGAGCGAACGAGCCGCACTGCTGGCGAGCCAATCAGGCAGCCAGCGCGCGTTGTGTGTGCAGTTGAAGACGAGAGTGTGTGTGTGTGCGTGGTGACATCGTTCATTTTCCCCTACAGCCGGTGCCCCTCGCCGATGAGCTTCTGCACCGGGTGTGATTTTGTTCTCAGTTTTTATAATCAAAACGTTAAAACTCTAAATTTTTTAATTTTTCTGCAATTTATTTAAAAATATTTACTGTTGCCGGAATGCATTGTCAGTGATAAGAGCTGGCGGCGTGTTTTGTTACCAGAATGGAAGGGTGTGGTGCAACGACGTTGTTTTGTTTTGATGTTAAGTCTTTTCCCGCCACTTCTAATTGTGAATAAAAAACAAGGTCTCCCCATGCCTGCACCCGCGCAGCCCAAGTCATTTTCAACAACTGCATGGCATGGCGATGTTTCACAGTATTTATTTACCAGAAATTTTGATTTAGCTTAAATTGAATACTCTTAATGCGTATTTGAAAGCAGTTTTAAATTTTAGGAAATATGTCTTTAGAATTGTGGATATTGATCCTAACATTCGCGTGTTTGAAAGTAAAACTGACCAATACGTTTTTCCTTGGATGTATTTGTTTTTTGTTCACAACTGTGCAGTGTCGTCAGATTAAATTGATTTCAAAACAGAACCAGTTACGATGATTTTACCATTTCAGTGGAAATCGGAACTGGAGGAAGTCATTGAAGTGGCCGGTCTGGATTCAGAGCTATGGGTGTCCATGTTAGCCGAAACGATGAAAACTTTCCCAGCTACCAGTTCGCTAAACACTGAAATCTCAGACTATGAAGATACTCGGCCCATTTTCACGGACATGGTAAACGATTTGCGAAAGCTGGTCAGCAAACACAGTGACCTGGGCATGCTGCCGCTGGAGTGTCAGTATCTTAATAAGAATGCCCTAATTTCAGTGGTAAGTACTCCCTCTATTTGTCAAACATAACCGCTGTTACCATCCTTAATCGAGTCGCTCCCTGTAGGTTGGTCAGCAACAGAATCCGGTGAAGCACTTCACCATAAAGCGAAAACCAAAGAGTGCCAACTTGCGCACCGAGCTTCTGCACAAGTCCGCTGATGCTCAGTCGTCGCTAAAGAAAGCCTCTGCGCCGACCATACCATTGCGATCGCGCGGCATGCCGCGAAAAATGACTGATACCACACCGCTGAAGGGCATTCCATCGCGTGTGCCCTCATTCGGCTTTCGTTCGCCAAATGTGCCCGCCAACCAGCAACGCCCTAATCTCAGTCGCACACCCGCCGGCCGCAAAGACGGCGGCATTAAACTCATCGAATTCACGGAGCAGCCACTGGGCTACGCCGCCGCAAAAAAACGTAAGCGCGAGCAGCAGCTGGAGGAACAACAGAAAAAGCAGGAGCAGAAACAGAACGCTGCTGCAGCGGCCGCGGGTAATGCCTCGCCCACAGCCAACGCTTCTCCAGCACAGAGCGGGGCTGGCACGCCTACCACACCCACTTCGACTGTTGGAGGCGGAGGCGCTACGAACTTTGAGATCAAAACGGAAACCTCACCTCAGCTCAATCAGAGCGGCCAAAGCATAGATGAGTCGCAAGTAGACAGCAAGGACGGCGTAACGAATGTAACGACCAAAACGGAACCTGTCACTCCCGAGTATGCACCTGCACTGAGTTACACACAGTCCAGTGCGCTGGCGGGTCTAGAGGAGAGTAAAACGCAAGCTAAGTCGCTGATTGCTATGTCGGTGGCGAGCGGTGCGACAGCGTCAATGACGGCGATTGCTGCCGGCGGCGTATCCAAAGTGAGCAGCATGGCGGTCCAAACCCAAACGCAGACGCAAAACAACAATAGCAACAGTCTGAATCATAGTCACAAACGCATTAAGCAGGAGATTGAGATCAAGAGCGAGGAGATCCTCGTGCCGCCCACTATTAAAGTTGAGAAGATCGAAACGCAAACGCAGGCCAACATGCTGCCACAGCAGCAACAAGTGCAATTGCAACAACCACAGCAGTCTCAGGCATCGCGTTTACAACAGCGCATCATCATACAGCAGCAGCAGCAGCCGCAGCAGCAACAACAACAGCAGCAGACACAGCAGCCTACCACACAGCATGTGCTCATACGCGCCGCGCCGCAACAGCAGAAGCAAACACTAAGTGGGTTGACACTCAGCACTGCGGGCACAACGGTAAAGAAGATAAATACCTCCACCACAACGCACGGCAACACCACCATTAAAATGGAGAAGCTAGACATTAAACCTTTGACGGTGAAGGCAGCCGTGTCGGCAGCAAGTGCCAGCACCGGCACATCTACCACCTATCACACGCCACAGATGCGCCAGACCAATAATCCTCTAGCAAATCTACCCAATAACATTTCAGTGAAGATAACATCCACTAAAGGGACCAAGGCTCAAACACTGCCCCAACAACAACAGCAGCAACAACAACAGCAGCCCATACTCATCAACAGCTCCACGCCGGTAATCATTTCGTCATCACCAGCACCAGCAGGCAGACAGGTAAGTAGTACACCAAAACTGTTGTACTTTCGACGGTTAATATTGGTTTGTAAAATTTTAGAAACAAATGGTTTCCACGGCCACATCCACCACCACTACAACACAAACCATCAAATCGATGCCTCTGAGCCAACTGAAATCGGCCGCCAACAGCGGTCCGGTTATAATATCTCAAACGATAATTCAGCCTGCCAAGCGCGCGGCAGGTGCCACGGCTGCTCAGCATGCGCAGCAACAGCAAAACGTCCAACAACAGAGTAACGCCGGCGCGACCACCCAATATATCCTGACATCGTCAACGCCGCAACATCAGCAGCAGCAATCAACAGCAATGCCAACGTTGACTTCATTTGCGCAGACACGCCCCGCCCAGCCACCAACCTCCACACTTTATCAGACTGCCAACGCGCAAACACCCACCAAGATACTTCTGAAGACTTCGCCGTCAGGCGTGATGATGACGCCGGTACGGCAACAACACCAGACAGGCAATGTTGGCGGCAATCCGCCGCCACTCATCGCCACCTCGAACACAGCACCATCGCAGCAACCAACACTGTTGAACATTCAGAACGTGCAGTTGCCGAATCGGCCCGTGACCATACAGCCTGCCTCACAGGCTGCTCAGCAGCAGCACATGCAGGCACAGCTACAACAGCAGCAACCACAACACACAATCGTCTCCAACACCAGTGCCACGCAGCAGCCGAAGTTGACCCAGGTACTGGTGCAATCAAGTAATTCGGCGGCTGTCGGTGGCGGCGGAGTCGTGGCAAACGCGAATGCGAACGTGAAAAACAAGACGATAATTCTAACACAAAAGGGTGTGATACTGCGGAACATCGGTGGTGACATGTATCAGCAAATACCGATCAGTAATGTGAGTGGCCTGCAGGGCCTGAGCACCGGCAGCGGCGCAACACTCATGACAACAGCGGCTGGTCCGCCCAGTCTGGTGAAAACGACGACGCCCGGCGTTCAGACCGGGCAGACGATACAGCTGCAACAGCAGGCAGTCGCTCCCACCAAGCAGCATTTGCCCACTCTCATACCCACGAATACACTGACGCAGCAGCACATGATCGTACAGCAGCCAACGCAGACGAACCTTATCGGAAATGTGAGTGTGTGGATTTAAATTGTGCGACTAATTAATTAGGCAGAATTCAGATTGGGATTATTGCCTCAAATACATGATGAGTGGGCTTAAGATTCATATGAAAAGTTTTCAGTTTAATTAGTTAGCCAATTAATAAATCTTAATTTAATACGTTTATTAGGGGTATGTTACATTAATTGATTAATTGCATTTAATCGTTTCCTGCTGCATTTATTTGCAGCCCACGCAGCAGACTATCATTCGTCCTGTAATTTCGAATGTTCAGGGTGGCGGTCTGACTACACTTCCGCAAGGGCTAACATTTATACAGCGGCCCGGACAACAGCCACAACTGGTGCAGGTGCAGACTACGCCAGCAGCGGCGCAACAGCAGCAGCCAACACAGTTGCAACGCACCATTTTAACACAGCCAGCGCAACAGCAGCAAATGCGACCGCAGCAGATCGTGCTACAGCACAAGCCACATACGCAGCAGCGCATTATCACGACGGCAACAGCGGGTGGCGCGCAGCCGCAGCAAATACAAATACAGCAAAGCAATGCGGCAGGTGGCGTTACGCGCACCACGCACATCGTGCAAGTGGCGCAACAGCCGCAGCAGCAGCAACAACAGCAACAGGCTCCGCAGCGTAAGGGTTTATCGCTGTCGGTAAGCATTGATGACAAAAATGGGTGCAGAACGGCCAGTAGCATAGGTTCTCATATTTGCTTTTTCATATTTTTTACGCATTCAGAATGAACATGTGCATAAAGCGCACGAGATGTTTCGCAAGGCGAATCGTGTTTCACGACCGGATAAAGCACTCATTCTAGGCTTCATGGCGGGTCTGCGTGAGAATCCACGCCCGAACTCAGAGAATGTCATTGTCATTAAGCTGGGCGAAACAGAGGTGAGCGGCAAAAGCTTAAACGGTTGGGGAACGGTAGTGTCTGATTGAATTTTATGGGACTTTGTTTTTGCAGGAAAAGGTGCAACAAGAGGACGGCAGCACAGCGCTCTGCCTGGTCGAATCGCACATACGGTTGGATTACAACACGGGCGAGTGGAAAACATTCCAAAACTATCGGCGTCTTGATCAGAGTACGCAGGGCCAGACATTGGACAATAATGGGAATGGCAGTGGCGGAGCCGGAGGAGTGATGCAAGCTCAAAATTCGGTTGTAATTTAATAGAAATGTAGCCAGCTGTTGTCGCCGACGACTCGGCTGCCAGGGGCGCTGATGTCGAACCACAAATGTGCCGTGCGCCGCCACCATTGAAGCAGCAACAGCAGGAAGAGCAGCCGCAGTGGCAGCTTCATGGCAAAAGTGGCACACTAAGCATCGTAGGCACAAATATGAGTGTACAGTCAGACCAGGAGCACCAATAACAATAATTACCACGTCTATGTATTGAATACCAATGCAGCATTTCAAGGCGCGTAGCGTGCACCAGGACAGTACAGTACAGTACAGTAATGCTTGCAAAAAGGTGACGTTTTAGCTCTCGTTTTGAAATTAAAGTCAAAATCTTTTGCTAATTTTGTGTAACCTCATACATACATGTATAGGTGTATGTTCGTGTATAGACCATATGTAGCCAAAACAACACCTTTATGTAGACGTCACTATATGGAATGACAACAATGTGCTTCAAGTTCTTTGTTATATTTATCTCGCTTGGAAAGGCTAATCTTGACGAAAACGAGGCGTTATTGGAAGTGTGAAATATTTGAAATGGCCACAATTGAAAGAGCAACTAAACTAACTCCATTTTGAAGGCCTATTTCTTCTGGTGCACTTTATTGCAATAACCAAATTTGTTTAGCTGCTTCTTGGCCTTTTCCAATAGCTCTCAGCCTTCACGCTCCAATGGCCTGGTAAAAGTATAGGCGGCTCGCGAGAACTCACATCCTTAACTAAATAAAAATAAATTTAATAACTAATCTAAACATAATATAGTTGTACAAAGAAAAACGTAGTTTAACTGTTTAATATTGCATAGTTTACACGTAAGGCATACTTACCTATATATCTATACATATACATAATTATACATGAACACACCCACACACATAGGCAAGCGAGTAGGAGATATCCTGAACCTAAATCTAAAACTAACACTAAAATTTAATATAAATTTAAATCTAAAGTAAAGTAAAGCGTAAACATAAAGATACATACACATAGGCAGATGCATTCAAAAGCTAGTGCGTTTGATTTAATGTGCATCGTCAGGAATTTTAGCTGGATGCTGAAATCGAAGTGCAACAAAAACGCTAAACAAATTATAAAGAATGATAATAACAAAAAAACGTGCATAAAAATGAACGCAGTTGAATTGTATAGCATAAATGATATTGAATTTGAACTTGAAATTAAAAGATAATAAACCACAAAACATGATGGCTTAATGTTAAAAAAACGATCGTTCTTCTTTCAGCAAGTAATGCTTCTAGAACTTGGCCGCTACGATATTTCTCGTGTTCACAATAATTGGTTTCCATCGCATTTTCCATATTTATTTTCTGCCATTAACTGCTTGGGACAAACGCAAAACAAATTTAATTAAAAAAAAACTACATAGATGATTCTATTATCTATGTAGTTTTTACATTAGGCAATTATGCAGTTGCGTACGATCGTGAATACCCTGCTCTTGAAATGTAACACACGTCTATATGAACTGAGTGTGTAGCAGTTGTTGGAGCAGCGGCTTCGCAGCGCAGCCAGTGAGTGCCAGTGCAGCATTTAAAATGCAATTAAAATTCACTTAAAATGCAGTTTAATGCTTCCCGCCGCTTTTGATTATGACACGGTGCGAGCATATCGGGTTGACAGTATTATTGCGTGGTTGTTATCTACTAAAGTTATGCCTAGGTATCGGATTTATATGCAAAAAATGCAAAAATATGCAAACATATGCAAATATGCAGTGCATATGTTAGCTCATTCTTAATATTTTTCAATAAAAATAGTTTCTGTCTTGGTCCCGTTCAAATCGGAAGCTCCAAAAAAATTTGCACTTGCATATAATTCCGATCCCTAGTTATGACATTTGGATGCAAATTGTCCAAATTGCCGGAGAACGCAACACTCCGCAAACTTATTCGATACAGAAATGCTTCCGACAGCGACACGTGGTCTGCTCACATGACCCCATCGACGTTGCTTGGCGGTGAAGTGCATATCTGCATATCTGGTGAAGATGTTTCGCAATATTTGGATAACTAACCATGCTTGTAGCTACGTCGCACTGCGGCGCTTTATTTGGGTACTAATAACACTCGCCTGACCAATACCATCACACAATCCAAGTTAATGGCAACGGAACGAGGGCATGGGCGCTTCACGCGTGGTAGATCATAGATAAACTGAGTTATCAAACGTCAAACATTGTCAGTGGTTGCGTTGCCGATGCAAGTGTCGATTCCGCAGTGCTTAACTTGGCAAACATCGTCGGACACTACCATATGTATGTACGTCGATTGACTAAGGTAAAGACAATCATAATTTCGTCACTTGCTTGGCATTGTACATCGTGCTACGAAACTGTTTGCGCCTGTTACCTTAAAGTCTCATGTGTTGTATTTGACAAAGCGTCATAATCAGGGACAGAAAATAACTGTTATTAACTGTTAACAAAAATAACTAAATAAAATAAATAACTTAACAAATATACCATTATGATCGTAATGGCCTCAGCTTCACGAATATTAAACGGCTTTTAAATTTTTTACTTTTACTATAAAAGTGAAAATTAACTATTATTTTGTGCCATTTATCATTTCAGGTATATCGGGCAATTTGAATTTTTTCAAAGGCCGTTTGACCGTTTGACTAAAAAACTATTGATACAATTTTTTTCGTCTCAGCGTCTGAGCTTTAAGAATTGTGCGACGAAAAAATAGTATCAATAGTTTTTTAGTCGGTCAAACGGCCTTTGAAAAAATTTAAATTGCCTGATATATTTGACCGAAAAATAAAAGTCACAAAATAACCGTTATTTTTGACCGATAAAATAAAAGTTTGTTTTTGCCTGAAATAATAAAAGGCACACAATAACTTTTATTTTTCTCGGGAAAAAGAAAAGTTAACCCTTTCGCTATTTTGTTGCCATATGGCAACGTGCTACTTTGTGGACGTCTGCATCCTCTATGGTTGCAAGAATACATTTTTTTGTTGGTCTTAATAATAGTTTGAAGTTTTAGGAAAAATACGAAATTAATAAACTGAATATTTAAGTTTAAAGAAGAGAAGTATACACATTTTTTTAATGGTATATCTTGACATAGTAAAGGAAGAAGAAGCAGAAAAAATTAGAGAACTTTTTAATTTGACGTTTTCTTTCAATTTAGATACTTTTTTTTAAGTTTGGCTGAAGGAAATGAAGAAATATTCAAATTTTCGTTATGCGTAAAAAGTTTTATATTTAAGTAATTATTACAGCCACAACGATATGGTTGCTCTCATAGAAAAACACTCTAAAATACAGGGTCCGAGTATAAAAATTTTAAAATGTCTTATGGAATGTTGCTAATATAACCACATAGAAGCCTAAGACCTAAACCTGTAGCGAAAGGGTTAAAAGATAACGGTTAAAATCTGACTTTTTTGATAAAAACCATAACCGGTACGGTCCCTGGTCATAATGATTTCAGCAACGATTGTTTTCGTTGCTACTGGAGTGGATTTGTTTATCTCGAAAAAGGCTTAGAAAATCGAATATGACAGCGTGTTGTTCAAGTTTTCTAAGTAATTACTTTATATAGCTTAGTTCAATAGTGAGTGAGTATGCTCAGTAGGCACTGCATTGCGCTATCAATCGAGTTTGTGGTAATTAAAAAAGACTTGTAATAGTAATTTAATTCTGTAAGGTGTACAACAACTAAAATCGGCACTTAGCATCTATGTTTGATCTAACAACTGAAGTATTGTGTAATTGAGGGCAATGCTACTCAAGCATCTCGGTAGAAAAATGCAAACCTGTGAATTGCCCATGAAATAGCTCTCAACCTCATTTTCGGCATCGAAATATAATTGTTGGTCCTTTCTTTATCCATCGATGTATATTTTCGCATCCACAACTCGAATGGTTGCGAGATGGCTAGACCGGAAAAAATAGACTATACTTGTATGCATATATGCACTTATGTATGAGCACAAAATTTTATACAACCGGTTCAATGCAAGACAAACAGATTGAAAGGAAATCGAATACTAACAAAACCACCATCACCTTTCAGCTGATGTTTAGCAAAACTTTTTACTATTTAACTTACCTCTCGAGCAGTTTAATATTACCTTTCAATGTAACGCTATGTCCCCCGAAAACTTGATTAGTGCAATGAGTTTGGGGGCTAGTGACGCGTGAGGCCTCCAAAGGTTTGAGAACCGGTGCAATAGATTAAAAACAGTAATCATCAAACATACCAAATTCTATTGTTTTTATTTAGAAATTGAATGCCATTGCTTACAATATCTCTTCCCTGGTTATCCGAAGTGGTTGAAGTAGTGATCTTCAAGCTGTTAGATTTAGTTTTAGATAACATGTCTTTTATAATTAAAATTATACTTCTCTTTACTTACTTTTTCACTTGTGTTCCATAATCCGACTTCATACAGCATAATCTAACTTGTTGGCAACCTAATTAATGGGCATTTACAGTTTAGTTTGAAGTGGGTATTGTTCGAAACACTTGTTTGATGTTCAAGTCAACGTCTCAGAGACAATTTTTGTTAATGTCCTTTCTGCGCAACTTTTTATTGTTCAGATCAAAATTATTAAAACGACCACTTTTCATGTGCAGTATTTATTGTGAAGTTGAAATAGGTTAAATATGTATATATTTATGTTCACTTAGAATATAAGAAATTAAACAAGATGTTCTGTATTTTCTGCTTTTAGACTTTGCGACTTATTAAACTTAACTATACGTACATACTCGTAAATTCGTAAGTATGTATTACAGGTACTTGCATCGTAGCAGCTGCTTGGCAGCGTGCTTGAATTTTTTATCACTATTTTATTTCTCTCTCTCTATAGATTTTTTAAAATTTGGTTGTGGTCGTGGCGTCCTTTTATACTTCCTCTGGAAGTTTTCATTACTTTATCTTGTCTGCAATAATATTTTTCACTTTACTTCCGCTTTTCTCTTGCATCCGCTCTTATCTCTCTCTCACCGATCCTTCTTTCATTTCTTTCTTTATTTCCTAACTCAATTCGTATGCTGTTGAGTAAGTAGAAATATTACTTTCACTGTCATTATATTTTTGTTAGTAAAAATAAAAACTATAACAAAAGAAATCAGTTCCTCTGCCGAAATGAAGACTTAGTCCTCTACAACTAGCCTAAATATGTATAATAAATTCGATTGGGGGCAGTGCATTCTGTGTTGGTGCACTTGGCAATGGTGTCTTCTATGTTACTGTTCGAATGTATGTGTGTTGCTTGTGTGAGAGTGTGTTACTTATACATTAAAATGGGTGAATGTGATTAATTGCTCTTAATTGGTCACTTCCCGCCAGTGCACCATGGCTCGCTGCGTATCCGGAGCCTTTCTAAATGGGCGCGTCCCATCCCTGTAGACATACTCGTTCACTTGGTAGTCTAGCATCGTCTTGTAGTCGTACACATCATTGCCCAATTGCTGCATGATTACAATAGAAAATAAATTATAAATAAGATATCGTATTCTGAACCGCCGCCTCACACTCACTTGCGTCAGTGGGCTTGTGTTGGTGGTCAGTATGCCAGCGAAGTGTTTCTCCTTAGCGACGCGCAGCACTTCGTTCTCCATGAAGTGCATACAGGCAACATTCTCCTGTGGATTTAATGCAGCGTTTGTGCCCATCATGAACGAGTGCAATATTTTGTTGAGTCCCTTGGGCAGGCAATTGTCTCTGCGAACATCATATGGACGGTGAATATTTGCTACTTCGTGCTTCAAAGATTTTTCGATTTTTACCTGATTGGACCCTCTATGAATTCCAGAAACTCAAAAACTATTACTAGTTTTGAATTAACCTCCACTTCAGGCTCGTCCCGCGCGTCGAAATTTAAAGCGGTGCCAATAATTTTATTAGTGTTTTTGTCGAGCACCACCAGACTCAAATCCTTCTCCACCAACACCTCCCACATATCCTAAAAATTAAAAATAATGTCCTTGTTACTAAAACTGAAACTGGAATCTTAGGAGGTAACCGTTTACTCACATTAATGAGATCACTGTAATCAGTGCGTAGTATATCGGGTTTGAGCCATTGCTCCAGATCGGCTTTGCCATAGAAGCTATCCACTATAATTCTTTAAAACAGCAATTGATAAATTTTCATTATTCTTGTTGTATTTTAATGTTTTTTTTACTTACTCTACCACGTCACTTCGGTGCGAATTATTCAAGGGAATCGCCGCCATATTTAAATGTGGACAAGCATTGACCCAATCCTCTTCCATCGGTGTGACATCGCGATTCTGCACCATTTTCTCGAGTATTTCCCCCAGATTTTTGGCGGCTATAAATTCGGTAATGCCCACATTGTAGCCTTTCTCTCGCAACAACGTAACTGTGTAGATGGAATTGAGAGAGTTGCCGCCCAGCTCGTAGAAGTTACTGTGGGGCGCTAGTGTGGTGCGCGTTGAGCGTCCTATAACGCCGCCCACGGTCTCAAAAAGATCGCGTGCAGCCAGCTTCATGTCTTCCGGTACCTGTGTGTAATCATAGTCCAACACGATGCTGGAGTCGCCTTCGTTGTTGTTGGCGGTTTCATACGACTTGAGCAGCGCCTGCCGATCCACTTTGCCATTGACCAAGAGCGGAACCTGATCAACGAGCACCACCTGCGGCGTCATGTACTCAGCCAGCTTGCCCTTGAGCTTCGCCTCGATTTGCAGCTCAGTCAACAATGGTGCGTCATTACGTAACTTTACAAAAGCCAGTAGTGCTTGATCGATTTTTCCGGCATGGTAGCAGAGCACAACGGCTTTATCAACGACCGGCACTTCGGAGACGCTCTTCTCCACTTCGGCCAGATCGACACGATGACCACGAATCTTGATTTGCGAGTCCGTACGGCCCTCGTACATTATGCTGCCATTGTGTGTTGAGCCAAAATCGCCGGTGCGGTATAGGCGCGAATACTCTGTCAGGGTGATGAAGTTGAATGAAACTGGGTTTGTATTATTACCACAATGGTCATCACTGATTTACGTACTGAATTCAACCGCAAGTGGATTTTCCAGAAATTTTTCCGGATCGCGTCCATTAACGTAGCCGTCGGCCAGATTAAGTCCAGAGACAAAAAGTTCACCAATTTCACCGTTCCTTACCGGTCGATAGTCCGCATCCAATAGATAAATTACGGTATTTGAAACGGGAATACCTGCATCCGAAGGAATGGATGATTGTTGGAGCAATAAGATAAACGCTTAGCACCTTTTCTTACTCACCAATAGGTACACGATCGTAGAGGCTCAATTGTTTTTTGCTCTCACAAGTGAAATAGGTGACATCGCCCATAACTTCAGTGGAGCCGTAGAAGTTGTGCAATGTGTGCGTGCCCTCTTGGAAGTAATCGTAAAAGCTCTGCGCAAGGGCAATGGGTAGCGGCTCACCGGAGCAAACCCATATCTTTAAGTTGTGTAGTAACTTGTCGCATTGCTTTTTGTGCTGTCCGCCATCCAAGTTCAAATACATTAAGAGTGAACGCAAGAGAGTAGGTACCAGGACCAGCCGATGTATTGTGTACTTGTCCAGTACGTCGACCAGTCGTTCAGGGTCTTTGGTAATCGATTTGGGTACAACTAAAATTGCGAGACCTATAGGAAAAAATACAAAGAACAAATTAAAACTTAAGGGGTAATACCAATGAAAGGTGCCTGATAAAAGTGCACGACATACCGAAAACAACACCGTGCGACAAAAATTAAAAAAATTGTTCACACCGGAAAAAATCCATATGGGCGTGAAACTAGAGACCAAACATAGTAATACTGCGTACTCAGTTTTTCATTTCTACATCTTTCTTGATCAAGGAGATATTGGGTTTTAACATACATACTTTTCAAGAAAATTCTATATAAATTTTCAAGGATATAAAGGATTAAAATTTTCAAAGGACCTTTTTCATGTCCTTTTTTTGCAAATAAATAAAACATCAATTTTATTTAAATTCTTGAGCCTTTCCTCTTTCATTTGATATACATGGCGCCATATTCTAACGAGGTAAAGTATTTTTTGTATTTTTTTGTATTTTTTAACCCCTTCAAAATATTGAAGTCCTTTTAAAAGGACAAAGGATGTAAAATTGAAAAACTAAGTACGCAGTATTACTATGTTTGGTCTCTAGTTTCACGCCCATATGGATTTTTTCCGGTGTTAAAAATGCTGTCGCACGGTGTAATCGAAGCAATTACACTCTGCAATTCAAATTCACTTAAAAATATATCAGCCAACTTTGTATGCCCTGACCCAGCTTCCACAAATTTTCTTGAATACCCACACTTACCGCACATGAGTGGGCCCCACAGCTCCGATACCGAGTCGACAAAAGTCAAGGCGGTCTTGAAGACACCAACAGTTTCGTTCGGCGCGTACGGAAAGGTGTGCCACTGCCATTGCAGCCGGTTCAAAATAACGGCGTGGGGTAGGCGCACACCCTTCGGAACGCCAGTGCTGCCCGATGTGTACAGCACAATCGCCAAAGTCTTGGTGCCGTTGGACATCATTTCCTCAGTCAACAGATTCGCTGTGTCCAGTTCGCTCGATCGACTATACAGTTCGGACATGGTGAGTGTGGGTGTGGCACCGAAGCGGCTGCGTTCTATGTCGTCGTCACAGAGCACCATAATGGGACGTGCCTCTTGCAGGATGTGTTGGATCCGCGCCGCGGGGAAGCTTGGGTCGATTGGCAAGTAGGCGGCGCCCGTCTTCCAAATGGACATAAGCGTAGTAACCAGTGTATCCGAAGGCTGCATACAGACGGCCACAATGAAATCGCCATCACTGTTGGGGCGAACGAATCGGTGCTTTGCTTCGGCGATCAGCAGGCGCGCGCATTGGTTGGCGCGCTGATTCATCTGTTTGTAAGTGCACTGACGCGTTGTGGCTGACGGCGGCGACGATGTGCTGCATGCGTTACCTTCCTCGGTGTAGATTAGTGCAATCTTGTGCTCATGTTGCAGCAGATTATCCTCGAATATTTGGTGGAGCGACTTGGGCACCAAATTTTGTTGATAACCTTTGACAATGGACAGCTTTGGCAAGGAACCCATGATTGAGTGTGATTATGTGGACGCTGTAAGAAACAGGAAGGGGAAAGAAATTAACTCAGTACTGGAATCGACTGTTTATATCGTGGGACAAATTCTGCTCAAGTGCTTAGTTTTTGTCGAATTACTGGTTTGCTTCGAATTGAATTTTAGATTTACGCTGATCCGGAGTTCACTTCCAGGATTCGCTTTGGCGTTTTCTATGCATCGCTGCAATCCAAGGACATTAGCATAAGTAGTCGGCTTGACGGATTTCAATTTTGATTAAAAATCGTTTCTTATACTGCAGCATACTGTTAACCTTTCCGTAACTCAATATCAATATTCACCCAACACAGATATTATGCGTAATACATGATTTGTGTTTATATCAGGATATGTGCTAGTAGGATTGTGTCGGCAAACTGGGTTATTAAATTGACTTAGGACTTGACTTTTACTTTTTATTGTACACACTTGTGTAAAAATTTTCAAGTTGGGTCCCCTTCATTATGAGAAATGCATTTTAATTTATTTAACTCGGGTCAACTGAGGCTATCGGTTATATTATCGCACACGGCCACTAATCATTACAGTAGCTCCGACTTAGAACATGTTTGGCATGTCGCCTGCGCCGCCGTCCGTACATCCACTCAGCAATTTATTTATTTTTCTTGCAACTGTCACTGGTGTATGCGATTGCGGTACGTAACCCGCATACGTTTCACTGGCTGACATTGGCTACGTGCGCCCAACTCCATTCAAGTATGAATACACTCACACACACCACAAGATTTTAATAATATATAATATTTATAGTACTTATTAAAAGTTAACTTTTTTCTTTATTTAAATAAATACACATTTAGTAGTCTAGCATTAATTTATACAAAATAAATTGCATTAATTTATGCACATCTGTGTGCCATACACATAGGAAAAATGCAATTTAAACTAAAATGTATATTATTGGTAGCGATCAACTATCAACTCGTCTAATGTGGTGTAAAATATAAGCACACGCCGCCTTCTACGACCTGCTGGAGGTTAAGAAACTTTGGGGGTGAACTGTTTGAAATTGCTTAGGTAACTGCTACATTATAATTAAGGCGATCTTAGCCAGTCGGCGCATTGCCTAGTCTAGGCCCTGAAATCTTTTGTTTCATGAGCCAATCATATTTGAAAATTAAGCGCTCAGAATGCCACATAAGTTATACTGTTTTGCGGTCTCCCTCTTATTGACTGCTCCAGTTGTTATATTATGCATTAATGTGATTGTGTGAAAGACATTGGTGACCTTGGCAATGAAGTATTTCTGATTGCATCTTTCATTTAAAAATGTTAATGCTGTATTAACTGTTCTATTTGTGGTGCCGCTAACGGAAACCAAGCAAAAGTTAGAGAATTTGCGTAAAGGTAGTCAATCTTCTATTTGTTCTTCTTCTACTTTATTTAAGATTATTATCTTGTTATTTACAACTTATTTACAATTCGGTAACTATTTAATCGTTTTGTGACTCAGATATCCAGCATTCATGCCATCGCTTGGGTGTTCGTCCGGGTAGTCTGTTCGTTCGTTCCCTCGGGGAACCTGGGCCCCAGGTGGTGGATAGGGGAACGCCTCCCAGATATGGGTGGTAGGAAGGAAATGCAATACCTCTCGCGGACCAACAGGTAACACCAGACAAGGTAAAAAAAATCCTTCCTAGCGAGGCTAGCAACCTACTAGAAAGTAAATAACTGCTCATAGAACAACTAAAAACGCCTCGGATAACTATAGAAATCATCTATTTGTTAACAGCAGAAATTGTCGCAATTCGAAAGCAAGGCAAAAAGACACTCCCCAAGCCTTGAACGAGCTGTCAATTAAGTTTGTTATATAAATATACCAACGCTGATGATTTAGCATGAAGTAAGACGGCCAATCTAAGAACGGATATTCATGCGCTCAACTGGCCGATAGGCCAGCAGGCCAACGGCTGGAAACGCGGATGATTGCTGAAGTTCCCTTCGACTAGCGGAAAAACATAGCAGCAAACGGAAAGTAAAAGCCAAACGAGCAGCAATGCTAAAGCATCTAATGTGCATACCCGAAGGTCAAACGTCCAAGTGTGCGGCCGCTGCTGCTGCGCTTACTCTCGACGTCGGCGTTTGTGCTGGTGTTCACGCGCGCTCTGTGTGCTTAAGTAGCTTTATGAGTTCTAGGCACTAATAGCTGTGTACTGTCTAGTATTGTTGCGTTTTTGGGTTCGTCTGATACTTCTTGGGGATGCCAACACCAGCAACTACACCACCAAGCACACATAGTAATTTGTGCATTTAAGTGTTTTTGTTGGTCGATTTTTTGTTTCGCTATTATATGGATAATGAATTTATAAAGTGGCGTTTATAGCATCGCCACTGACCTTCTTGCTGTGTGTCGCTTCACGCTTCACGCCGCTGCTGCGGTTTTCAAATCTGGGCCCATAAAAACGTAACAAAATTATTTTTCGCTAGACGAAGAAGTTATTGACTAAGGCTACGGCTGCCACTCAAAGCTAGTAGCGAACTGACAAATGCGCACATACATGCATACATTGTATGTGGTTGATGGCGCGTATCCATCAGCAAGAGTTGCAGTGAGAGAGTGTAACATGGTAATGATAAGTACTGCTGGCTTATTGTGGACACACCCAGCTAATTTTGTGCGTTTAGAAGAATTTAACCCATTCGAGAAGACTACTTTTTTCGAACACGGTCCCCAGGAGCGAAATGTTTTTTTTCTTTGTATTGTTCATGTGAGAAAGGCTTCAGATAATTTTTTGATTTTTTGGTACACAGTAAAACCAATGCCAAATTTTGTTTTCCTGTACTTTACAGATTTCATTAGTTTCAGAAAAATCTTATTTCGACGACTAGTTTACTCAGTCTGACTGCCTTGTAGCCTCGAAAATCCATTGCACACACGGTGTGCAATCGGTCTCGAATGGGTTAAATGTTGTAGATATCTTCCGTGTCTTAGTGGTCAGGACGGGAAAACCGTGAGAGCAAAGTATTGTCTATGAAGGGGCTCCCAACCCGCCGTTCGAAATAGTAAAAAAGGCATATCAAATGTTGTAAAAATCCACAACTCAAATACAAAACAACTTGAATTATTTTTCTTTGGCTGCCCTCTTAACAGGGAATACAACTCGCACGCACAGCACGGATGGTTGTTGGAACCCACCAAGCAAAATGTGAGAAATAGGCAACAATCGTCAGTGGCAACAAATTGGCGACTTGCCGATTTATTGCCGCAGCGCCAAATTAGCAACATGTCCCAAAAACACGTTGTTTTCCAGGACTTTGAAATATCGAATTGATATGCTTTGTATTTCAGTGAGATTGATCGCATTTAAAAAATTCGCCGACGGTTCATTGATCAACAGCATTGATTCAAGCTCAAAACAATGAGAGCAACATTGAATCTTTGTATGCAAATGAAATTCCATCCCAACCAAAACTGACTGACTTTTTATATACTGATAATTTTCCAAATGATGTATTTAGATATGGAAAAGAATCGTCCAGGCGATATGAAAACAACTCGTCCAGGCGATATGAAAACGACTCGTCAAGGCGATAAGAAAACGACTCGTCACGGCGAGTTGTTTTCGGCGGACGTTTTAGAACAACTGGTGATACGAAATCGATACGTTGGCGATATTACCGGCGATAAATTTGTTGCCGGGGCGACTCGTTTTCTTATTGCCGGCAACAAACAATGTCTGGTGGGAAGCTAGGCCTTAATTTATTGATCTAAATAAATATACAAACATTTTCAATTAATTTGGTCTAATTTTTGCGTTGTTTTACAGTGCGTTTCAAAATTAAGTGTTGGCCAGATCTTTGAACTGTAGAAGATTGCCATAGTTTTAATATCAGATCATTTTCTATATTAAAATACCGTTTTCGCATGTGTTTCTGTTTTCTTAGTTGGGTACAAGTTTTCGCGGAAATATCAAGAATTAAAAATGAGTGCTGTATTTAAAAAACGTTTCGAAGTAGTGTTTTTGGTAAACCATCCAAATGGTCTGAATATGAATCCTCCACAAGTCGCAAAATACACAAAAAAATCAGTTTCATTTATGAGGAAGTGGGTCAGTCGATTCAAAGAGTTCGGAAATGTTGACGACGAGCCACGGAGAGGCAGGAAATGAACCACTCAGAACCACGCGGATAAGGCGATAGTCCGGATGTTTGATAACACTCCAACTCTTAGCCTGAAGCAAACGAAAGAAAGATTGTCGCAGAAGAGAGTCGAAGTATCAACGGTCACTATCCGACGCAGGCTTCTGAAATCGGGCATTCCTCATAGAAGTACCATGTCGAAATCGCTATTGGGTAAAAACATGTGGAAAATCGTCTGAAATGGGGTAGAGAAAATTTGGGGTGGAAACACTAAATTAGCCATCTCAAAGTCCAGAAGTCCAAACCCAATCGAAAATGTTTGGTCCTTAATGAAGCAAAAGCTTAGAGGAAAAAGAATATCAACAACAAAACAGCTCATTTTGGCAGTAAAACTTATTTCGAGAGGGGTTTCTTTGGAGTACACTCAAAAATAAGCCAAAGTTGTAGCAAAAGATGTCGAGCTATTACTGACAACAACGGAGACTGGACAAAGTATTGATAATGATGCGAAAAAGATATTTGCACAGCCTTTCAGAAAATATATATAATTCATTACTATATCTTCTTTGGTGAGTTTTATTAGCAACACTTTATTTTGAAACGCACTGTATATTCCAATTATTGTCTAATTGTATTTGCGCATTCCAGCCATTGCACCGACCTCAAATCCACTCAAACTAAACTTAAAAAATAAATACATAAATGCATAAATAAACATTAATTATTTAAGGAAAAAAGGAAAATGCTATTGAAGCTGCCAAATTCAATTTTCTGTCTGGATTTTAACGCCAACAAATTAAAATCATAGCAATTAAGTGGATATTTTACTGCCATCTGCGCTCCCAGACACAGACGCACAACTCAACCAACCAGTGGACAAACGGCATGAAAATAGCGTAGATAGCAGCAAGCAGTCAGCGATTTTAAGAATGATTACTCACTATTGACAAACAAGTGTGACAGACGGACAGATACGTAAAACACAACATGTAATCGCAGCAACCAAAGACCACCACCTGCCGCCACTACCCAGAGCGACTTGCCATTCGATAAAATTAAATGACTGCAAGCGGGGCAGGCACTCGCATATACATATGCATTTATTCTAAAACATTAAACTTATTTAATGATGCACAATAAAAATCGAAAAAATAAAGACAAACAAATAAACCGAGCAACTGTGAAAACAAACGTTGGCAACGATCAGTCAAGCACTGGCTGGGGATACCTGCTACTCAGCATTTTCATTCGGCTCAGCTGGCACGGGCTGAAGTGCCCACGGAAATGTCTAGAATTCGTCGCAGCTGTTGTTGTTTTTATTGGCTGTTACTACTGGACTTGCTGGACCAGGGGAGAAGATGGTTACGCAAAGCATTTGATTTGATGGATAGCTTTGAAGCGCCAATGAATTGGGCGAAGCTAATAGTACCGCCTCTTGTCCGGCACGAACATCTGACTTGTTTCGAGCAAATCATATTAAATGACAGTACATTGAGTGTAATAATGTACAATACACAAGTCTCAATATATTTAGTTACAAATCTAACTTGACAGGTCGCGAAATGTCTTCAGTTACTTTTGTCGCACGTCAATGCATTTCCTAAAATCTCATACTGATTGAATTCTTCGCTGGATCACATTGCACACATGATACGAGTATGTGTGCTTCTCGGAGACTTGCCAATAATTTTATTCCGAATTTTACAGTTGCTTGTTTCTCAGATTTGTCTTTTATGTAATTTGTCGACACAGAAATTTAATAAAATTCCATGTTTACAGCAAAATGTTTTTCACTAAGAACATTAAATCATGCATCAAAAGGTTAAACGGGTAAGCATGACGCATTTCTTTTGCCCTCATTGAGAGCTAAATTTTTAGTTCAGACATCGCGCTGGATTAATACTCACCAACCCAGCCCCCTTAATTTTCTGTAGCGCTTTATTGGCTTGGTGGTCGTGTTACTTGCTCAGCGGCCAACCATGAAAAGCACCGAATTATCTGTTCCCCTTGTCAAATATTCATGTCCACTTTTCAATTTATAACCGCTGATAAATTGCGCACAATGAGTGTTGTCGCGCCATGAACAACCGCAAGTGGCACAGCGTGCTTACTGCCATACTTTAGCGCCGACGGCAGTCGTCCATAAATTGGAAATTTCGTTAATCAATGCTAGAGGGGCTAACTCGCTGGAGCCTTGGTGGCGCAGCAGCGAAAAATTTTAGTTTGCTATTTTTATTTAATTTGTTTGCACTTTTATATTTTTGGTTGCAATTTGGTTGCCTTCTTGGCGTCATGTTGTGACGAAATGGCGTAACTCGGTTTGCTTACCAATCGAAACCGTAAATAAATCGAAATCGTAGTGCGATTGCAACTTTTGCAAACTTGCTTTAGAGTATAATAAAACATGTTTATTTATTTACATGTGTGAAATCTGACAGATATGTTGTCGTATATCAACACGACTTAACCCAAATGCTAATGTTCAGAATTTTTACTAATGTTTAGATTGCAACTGCTCGATCTGTGGCCGTCTTTTTTAATGATTAGAATTGTCAATTAGTTCAAACATTCACACTAAGTCAACATTTTTGTATTAACTCTAAAGTAATCCAAACGCCTAAAAATGAGTGAAATCCATAGAACATAGTAAAAAAAAATTGTATTTTGATTAAAAATTTCATGGATGTACGAGTATGTATAATATTGATATAAATATTTAAGAAATACTTATATGCATATGCATTTTATTGTAAATGTGCATAAAAACGTAGTTCTTTTATTCATTTTCTTTAAAACACTCCCAAAATAATAATATGCTTCTACACGGAAATCTGCTGATCAGTACTCTTGCGGATTTTGTGGAGTTTTAAAAACGTTTTCAGTAATTTTACTGTAATCACAATTTTATGGCCAACATAGCACCTCGACTTTGGTGTAGGGCATTGAAATTAAAATTGAGTGCGACGTAGCGCGCAACCAAAGAACGTCCAAACATTGCCTTGTTGCACTTCAAGTATGCACCGGCTGAGTATTTCCACTTCCATTTACATACAATGCGCTTGTGGCAAGTGCAAGAATCGTGGTTGTTACCGCTATGACTTCGTGGCTGTTATAGAACGATTTGTTGTGCTATCTTGCCGCTGCTGCTTTTGCTGCGGTTGCTGCTGCTGCGGCCGGTTGTCTTTTGCCTATTGTTGCGGTCATTATTCGCTGTAATTACAGTTGTAGCCACTAGTTTGATTATTATATTTTCGCACTGGTTACTCTACGGTAATTTCTGCAATTAAGATTTGTATTGTTTTGCATTTTCATTTCCATTCGTAGGTAGTTGTGGTTGCTGTTGGTATTGCTTTTGTCTTTTCAGTTGCTGTGCATTTTCTCATCGATTACAGTTAACCGGTTTGCTGCATGCTGCACGTTTGCTGGATGGTTTGCTTACCAATTTGTGTGTGTTTGTGCTTTTTCATTTTCCGTCGCAGCCAGAAATGGCGACCACACAAAGCAGGCAAGAAGAGAAACCAAGCACATACAAGCTGTTCACCGTTCACTACCTCCGTTGATGAGGTGAAATCTTCGAAAAAGCTGCCGTGGTTTAGTATTCAGTGCTGGCGATTGCGGCATGTTGTCGCAATAGTGCTTACTGCTGTAGTTGTTGGTTTTTTGTATGATTATATGGACGACTACCGCTCAAGGTCATTTGGAGGTTGTTGCTGGTCCCCACAGCGCTACATGCGCATTGTATTAACAACAACACAGTGGTTTTGGTAGCATTTTTAAACAGATTTTTAGTTGTAACCTAGAGCGCCAAAAGCATTTTTCCGCCTAGGCAATTGTAATGCATATTTCGCAATTTCCTGGTTTGCCCTCAAGCCTCATGGGGGCACAATCTTACTGCTACATATTCGTGCTCTATTAGAGTGGGTCATCGTTTATTCCGATGCCGTTAAGTATGCCAACCAGAACGCCAACAGTTGCGCTTGGATACCTTGAATACCTATGTGCCAGCTTTGCCCAGCGAGTACCGGTGCCATGGGGCGTATGATGAACACTTGCTCCACGGTCGCAGCGCTCAAAGCGGCTGAAATTTGCTTCCGAATAGCGCGCATACGCTGCGCCTCATTATTTCCCACTGCAGCGCTGTCGGTGTGTTCCGAGCGCATTTAATTTATTGCGGCTGCCGTTTTTGTTGGTGTGTCAGTGTTTGACTGTTTGAGCACACAGTGAATACAATTTGCTTTGATTTGCTTAATTGAGTAAAGCGAGCATAATTTGAGGCAAAATCAAAATAGGCAGCCTCAAATACTTTTAAATCCGCAGATAATGTACATACTCGCAAGTTGTAGATATGTCTGAGTGCATTTGTTTAACAACAGCAAAAAACGCCAATAACAATAACAATCAGAACACGAACAAATGCAAACGGTAAAAGTGACAACAGAAACAACAAAAAATGTCCGTCGGGAATATTACATAGGTGGATAGTTGCGATTGTAACCTTTTTAGATTGTGCTCAATTCAACGCCGAGCAATTATGATGACACATTCGCGATCTGTCTGCTCTGTCAATAAATATTTTTGATGAGAAGTAAATGTGTAGTCAAACATTTCATTTCCCTGTTGTTCCCTGTTCCCTGTAATTGGTCTTGTTTATTGTTAAAACTTTTTGACTATGTCCTATTGTAGGTGATGGTTATATTGGAATACCTTGCACTTTCGCTAGTAGTGTATTACTTTAGTCACTGATCTTTGCCAAACAATTTACAGTTATCTATCTTTCGCAAATAAAAGTGTACACTTTGTAAATCATTTAAGCTCTTTGGTACCCTAGGAAAAACTCGCACATTTGAGCCTTCGGGTCATAAAATAACCCCGATATATTTCTTTGTATAATATTTTGTACAAAAAGTTTATAGAAAAGATTTCAACAATTAGTTATTGTTTCTAGAATGAAATAGCAATGATTTGGTCATACTGGGATCAAATATGTTTAACATGTAGGGAATGGTTTCTTGCTTTCCTTCTCGGGCACTTTATATTTGCAATTTTTTTGAAAAGTTAAAACGACATACATGGTGACAAAAAAGTACCCGGAAATTGTAAATAAAACGCAAAATATTTAATTATTCATCAATATTTATTTTGTCGCCTTCAAAGTAATCCCCATGAGATGCAATACACTTATGCCAACGATTTTTCCAGTCCTCGAAACACTTTTCATAAGCACTTTTTGGGATGGCCTTCAGCTCCTTCAGCGAATTTTGTTTTATCTTTTCGATCGACTGAAAACGGGTTCCACGGAGCGGCAATTTCAGTGTGGGGAACAAGAAAAAAATCACACGGAAGAAGCACTCCAAACCAAAAATAGTTCGACACGTAATATACTTTTCAGTTTTTCTTTGTATAAGGAAAGACTATGAAAAACATGAGTTAATAAGACTTATAATTTGTATGGAGAATGAAGACATGAATTGGTGGGTCTTTTGACTTGGTGGATGCACTTAAAATGTGGCATAATCCAGTACGACTTTTTACTTTTGTTAACCCTTATGTGTGTGATGGGGTACCCGGGTATCAAATCACTTTTATATCGAAATTGTATATACTTGCGGATAACCTAGAAAGGTGAATCTTCATGACAACTCCCAAAATGGTATTCTGTTCATATTTTCGAGTGTTTAATTCCATTTATTTTATTTTGGAGGGTGTGGCACAACATTTTACTTTTTACACCCTTACCCGTGTGCTGGGGCACCCGGGTACCCCAATACATTTTATATGGAGTTGCATGGATTTCATAGATTTTTCCTGTAAGTAAAACTTTCTAAATTTAATAATTTGTAATAAAACAATTTTATCAACGGAAAACAATCACTCAATCGATTTTGAGGAAACGAAAAAATTGATTTTGGTTATATAAACTTATAAACTCCAAGATATTTTATATTTGCAAACCAGATCCAAAACAACTCTCTCGCTTACATTTATCGGCATTCGCCTTCAGCGGCTTTTTCCGGGTACAGTTGACCTTGGAGATGATAAGAATTTCTTGCCTCACAAGCCCAAAAAGTTGTTAACTCGTATTTTTCAGGTTTCGACGGTATATATTGCGTAAAGCGTGCGTTTCGGTTGGTTTCACGTAAAATTATGTTACATATTTCACTTGATAAAATACTTTTGAATATATGTAGCTTTTGCTGTGCATATATTGTAGGAAGAATCGAGACCACTACGCTGGCACAGTACAGAAATGGATATTTCTCTTCGTCACTACCATTCGAGTCATATGAGATGGTCAGTTTCTATGCAACCCGCAGGCTCAGTGTCAGCTTCAGCTTCTATTGCTGCGTCGTCAACTGATGGAATATGTTCATCTTCGTCTTCGGAAATGGAAAATTCGTCATCACTTTTACTTTCGCACAGTATTTCTTGAATTTGGCTGAGATAAATCTTTCAGAACGAACTCTTGCTGAATAAGAACTCATTTCCGAATTTGTTCAGATCTTTCACAATGCAAATAAAACTAATTACCAGGGAAAGGATTTTGAGGACCTAAAAACCTATAAAAAAGGCAAAATAAAATAGCAAAAAAGGCACGGAAAGGCACTAAAAACTGCCAAAAAGGCAGAGAAAGGCACTAAAAACTGCATAAAAAGGCAAAATAGGGCATTCAAAACTGTTAAAAAGGCAAAAACAGGCATTTAAAAATAAGAAAAAAATACCAGAAAATCTAAAAAAAAGGGGAAACGGTATGTATTTTTAATAATTTTATTTCATCTGACGTATGCAACATACAATATTTATACCTCGTTTTTTGTAAAAGAAAAGGAACATCAAGGTTTTCAAAGATAGTTTAAAAACTAAAACTAAGATATTTTAATTGAAATGTAAGCACATATTTTAAATTCATATTTTAACTTCTCGTATAAAAGCAAGCCGTACTTGTATCACATTTGGCATGTTTTTTCTTTAAATTTTCCACTACACAACAAAAAATAACGGCTTAGGAATGATCAAATCAATGTAAAAGTATCGATAAGTTAACGAAATTGCAATGTTGCCACTTAATTTTATTTTAGTTTCAAGGTATTTTTGCGAAACAAAAGGGGGAAAATATTAAAAACGAAAGAAAAATAAAAAGGCGCTCGACAAATCTTGAAAAAGGCATTTTGCGGCATTTATAGGTAAAATAGGCACTAAAGAAAGGCATTTATGGGTGAAAAAGGCAAACTGCCTTTTGAAGCCAAAAAAAGGCAAAATAAAAGTGGTATATTTCTAATCAGGAGGACCTAATTCGTGGTCATTTTCAATCAGAAATGCTCTATCTAGCAGCAAACAAAAAAGGCAATTTCCACAAAATCCTTTCCCTGCTAATTACTAACGACTAATTAATTTGCTACAAAGTTCAAATGTCAAAAATTTCCGCGTGGAATGACCTTCCATT
Source organism: Melieria picta (assembly GCA_964056695.1). Classification (NCBI taxonomy): domain Eukaryota; kingdom Metazoa; phylum Arthropoda; class Insecta; order Diptera; family Ulidiidae; genus Melieria; species Melieria picta. Next base: position 100,905,840 of record OZ057398.1, on the reverse strand, counting down.
GAAATTTATAGCAGCGTATAAATGGCATTCCCCTTTTTATGAAACGGGGATCCGAATTCGAAAAAAAAATCATTACTGGAAATTAAAAAACAAGTTTGCAAGTAATTTTTTGTAACAAGGGAAATCCCAAGATGTACTTTTATATTACTGAGAGCTTTAAAACTAAGCAAAAACGGTAAAATTTCTTACAGTGCGAACAAAAAGTGAGAAATTTTCATACAATTTGTACTGGGGTACCCGGGTACCCCATCACACGGGTAAGGGTGGTTTTTTCAGCACACACACTAGGGTTAAAAAGGGTTAAGAGTTTCTATAGAGAAATAATTTGAACATTTTCAACAAATTTTTAAGGTTTAACAAAGAGTTAAGAGAAACAGATTACTGAGCCTATTTACTTGAAATGGATGACTCTACAGGCAGGGTACGGCACGTACGTTTTTTTTGCATTTGAAGTTACTCGACCGATTGAACTAAAACTTTGTAACATTGTGTGTTTTAAAGGGATTACGGTTTTAGTACCTTTTTTTCAATTGAGCAGCTTGGTGGCACATCGACGTTTACGAAAATTCGCGTGTATTATCGATTTCGCAGAATATATATTAGTTACGTGGAGAGAAATACTTTTACAAAAATGAACCTTATAAGTAGTGCTGGAGTCGACATATTTACGAAATAACCCTTTCGAAAAAAATAAATTCAAGCAACAACCGAATTTTTTGGGACTATAAATCACATTACACACATTTTAGTATGGAATATCTTTGAAAATATGAGTAAAGCAGCATTGAAAAACGGCATATACGCACCTTTTAGGCATTTCATTCCACTAGTAATATCTTTGGGGTTTGACAAAAGGACGTAATACCTCCCATACTACTAAAATTTCCAGTATGACTTTTGAAAAATATGTCACACATCAATCAAACGTTGTACCGCGATGCAACCTTATCGTTTCCTTAGAAAACCATTCTATAAACAATATTTTTCAATACAATTACAGAACGTATCAACGCTGGCTTAGTATACGCTTGTTTAAAAAAAAAATTGTACATCCTTTGCGAAATAAAAAGCAAAAGTCGGAAATTAAAAATACCCTCTAAAAAATTAGTTTTGAAAGTATTTCTAATATTAACACTTTCGGCCTTAAATATAGCACCAATTTGATAATAAATATAACATATTTCATATTTTCCACTTCCAATTTCAAACCAATATTAAGAACGACGGCTAGAAGCACAAATTTTCTCGAGGCCGTCTCAAAAAATCGCTCTAAAAGAACGTGCGGCAAAAAGCGGCAGCCGATCTCTTCAGCCCAGTAATCAGAAAGAACTAATAAGTAGTTTTTTTTGTAGCGAGAAGCATGGCAAGTACGGCCATTTTTTAAGTCCACCGAAACTTCAAAAAGTGTCATAAAAAGAATGCTGCATGGAACATGTCAAAAGTCAACAAAAGTAACAAATGATTTTTTTTTCGATATTTAGTTACTTACTTTCTTCAAAGCAACCTTCTAGAAAACTGGTAAACAAAATTTGAATTTATTTGCTCTTTTCAAAAATTTTAAACGTTGAACTTTATCTAAAAAGCGAAAAATGGCGATTTTATTGTATACTCAGTTTCAATTTATATGAGTTTTTGGCTTTTCTTGGGTCCAAGCATTAGCTTATGTGAAAATTACACTGATCAACAGCAGAATGGCTTTTCTGGGTTTGACATCAGTTCTAGGATAATTAGGGAGCGCTGATTTCGAATCCGCAAACCGTTTTTAAAACTTATTTTCCGTTTTCGCAAAAAATGGGCGTGTCACTTTTTCGGATTTTCCATGATTTTTTTACGTTTGGGATTGTAATTTCTAAACTAATAAACCGGTTGACATGATTTTCTCTTTGTAGCATTTACAACACCTCACGGCTTCTTTTCCAATGTAATTTATTTGTATAAGTTTTAAAAATCCGCGGCAATTGGACCTCAAAGTCGGAAAATATGAAATTTCATGGTGTTTTATTTAATGATGAAAAACATGCACATTTTTCGTAAATCAAGTATCAAGTTAGGTGTTAAATGAAAGCGGAAACATCAAATAATACAACACAGCCAAATTATTTGGTGTAGTTTCCATTCTCATCGAAATAATTGCAAAAATGTACAAGCATTATGCTTGCAACCTACTAGGTTGCAGTGCGCAAGGGCATTGTCCCTACCCATTATCATTACATTACATTACATTACCATAGTCATTTTCATCATTTCTAATACTTATTCCTTAAAAAATTAAGGGCCTCAAAATATGCTCTTTTCTATGTTCCATTTACAATCTGGAATACAAGCAACAAACAAAAAATTTTGAATGGATCAAAACAAAACAAAATTAAAAACTTTGCATATTTTGAGGCCCTTAATTTTTTAAGGAATAAGTATGAGAAATGATGAAAATGACTATGGTACATTTTTGCTATTATTTCGATGAGAATGGAAACTACACCAAATAATTTGGCTGTGTTGTATTATTTGATGTTTCCGCTTTCATTTAACACCTAACTTGATACTTAATTTACGAAAAATGTGCATGTTTTTGACCATCAAAGAAAACGCCTTAAAATTCCATATTTTCCGACTTTGAGGTCCAATTACCGCGGAATTTTAAAACTTATAAAAATAAATTGCATTAGAAAAGAAGCCGTGCGGTGTTGCTAATGCAACGAGGTGAAAATGATGTCAACCGGTTTATTGGTTTAGAAATTACAATCCCAAACGTGAAAAAAGTCATGGGAAATCCGAGAAAGTGACACGCCCATTTTTTGCGAAAATGGAAACTAAGTTTTAAAAACGGTTTGCGGATTCGAAATCAGCGCTCCCTAATTACCCTAGAACTGATGTCAAACCCAGAAAAGCCGACCGAAAGTCGAAATTTGTTGCCCTGTGCTATAAGAGTTGTCCTCAACTCGAACATGATTAAACTGATTTTTCAACCTGCGTCGGCAGAACCAGCCGCTGTGAGGCGTTTGAATCTATATACATATATATAAATGAATCTTGGTCCGTTCGGATGCTTAAAACTTGAAAACGACTGGACCAAATTGGATACTTCCTCCGGCGGGTTTGTTCGTAATTGCTACGCAAAGATTTAGGAAAACAGAAAAGTTGGGAAAACGGGGCGTGGCACCACCAGCATGCATTTTTAGGCAATAACTTCGGAACCATAAGTCACACATCAATTAAATTTGGTACGAACTTACTAATATATTTAGTTATGTCCTTCGATAGAGCGAGTGGGGCGGGTATTGAACGGGGGGTGTGGCACCGCCCATACAACTTAAATGTTTTATATGGAATAGCTTCGGAACTGTAAGTCGCACAGCATTGAAATTTGGTATGACATCGTCCCATAGAAGTGTCATTCTACTGTTAAATTTTGATGGGCGTTGAACAAGCGGCGTGGCAAATTTGTTTGACCCAAGCTATCCGCATAATTTTAAAACTGTCAGTCGCACATCAATGAAACTTAGTAAGAACCTACCATTTAGTCATACTTAACAAAGGGGCGTGGCGCCACCCATAAAACTCAATTCTTTTATATGGAATAGCTTCGGAATTGTAAGCCGCACAGCATTGAAAGTTGGTGTACCGTCGTTTCATAGATGTGCCATTCTACTGGTGAAATTTTATCGGCGTTGGACAAGGGGCGGGGCACATTTTTTATGACCCAACAGTTACGCAGTACTGTAAGTCCACATCAATGAAACTTGGTACCAACTTTTCACTTAGTCCCACAATTCGATTAGAACAAAATTGTGAGCACCGCCTCCATTTTTCTATATATAGACTGTCCTGACTGACTGATTGATTGATTGATTGATTCATCATCGCCCAGTCAAAACCTCTGAAGCTACAAACATGAAACTTGAACTGTAGGTACATCTTGAAAAATGAACCTCCGCTAAGACGGGATTTTTTGAAATTCGGGGTCTAAAGAGGCAAAACATGCGTTAAAGTGTTGTATGAAGAAACGAGATTTAATAAACAAATTGATTTAAAACGTCCTGGCAATATTCTAAATCAAAAAATTCGACACGTATTTTATAATTTTTCGAAAATCAAAATTTAACTGGGCCAACAATGGGTTCAGATTTGTTTACGGGAAGACTCCGAAAAAAAAACATGAACCGATGGGATTCAAAAATTGTAAAAATAATTGGAATATATAATTTGTCATTATTTTCAAAATCGAAATCCAACTGAATCAACGACGGGTCAAAAGTATGTATGTACTCGTAGAAACAATTTTTTTTCAGCCTTTTGATTTCAAACTTGGTAAAAGTACTTCAAATATAAAATAATTCGATATGTGTTTTTAATTTTTAAGAATATTAAAATCGGACGAGGTCAATGACAGGTTAACAGTTTGTATGGAGAAACTGTGAAAAAACATGAATTAATGGGCCCATTGACTTAAAACTTGGTGAAAGTACTCTTAGTGAAAAATAATTTGACACGTGTTTTTCACTTTTTTGAAAATCAAAATCTAACAGGGTCAACAATGGGTTAACAGTTTGTGTAGAGAAACAAGATTTATTGGGCCTTTTGACTTCAAACTTAGCAAAAGCACTTCAATCGGCAAATAATTAAAACGTGCTTTTAATTTTTTTGAAAATCGAAATCTTCCGTGGTAAACCAAGGATTATTGGGAATTTGCTTAGAGTAAATGTGAAAACACATGATTTAATGGGCCTTTTGACTTCAAAATTTTTGGAAACACTTGAAATCTAAGATAATTAGACACATGTTTTTTTTAATTAAAATCTGACGGTGTCAACAATGTGTTAAGAATTTGTATCGGGGGAAACAAGAGAGCTTGCGTGCATAGCCGCGGGGCCCAGCTAGTGTATTTATAATATTTATTTATTTATTTGACCACTTTTTATGTTAAAATAAAAATTTCAATCTTTAATCTTTGCAATTCATCTAGGAACTCAATGACAAATAATGAGAAATGACAATCCACGATGTATAATTCAGGCAAGACAACTTTGGTGTGAACAACAAATAGTATTGTAACTTATTGCGCGGTTACTTGAATATTACATCTGACCCTGTAGAAACTGCACCTGTCACAGCTAATGTATTGTCGCCAATTCAAGTTGACGAGCTCCACCAAAGAAGGAGAACTTACAGAGCACACAATAAACAATAAGCGTAGTCGTTATTGTTTTTGCAAATTCACTTCTATGCAAAGCTTGTCAGCGACATTGTCAATATGCAGCTCAGCAGAATAATTGAAGTTTAGAACGATTTTCGCATAAAAATATTTCAATATTTCACTTTCAATAGGATCCCGAAACTATTGGAAAACTACTTACCTACGTATGTATGTATTGTGGCTGCAAGTGGAGAGTTGCAGCATAATGTTGTACGAATGCACACATCTTACGACATTTACTAAATGCTAATTCAGAAAAATTTTGCAAGGAAAGAGGCAGTCGGAAGAGTGCGGCTGCTGTTGCATCTGTCAGTTCGCCATATCTAATGCTCATGTGTGTATTGTATTGTACATTCGAAAGCCATGGAGCAGTCGCTCATTGGGTGCGCTTAAACGTCGGCGCAGCACTTTTCCTGCATTATGCGGATTGCTATCGCTATGAAGGGGGTTTTCGAGACTCATTAATGTTTGTGTGCGCACGAACGCACTCTGCTGGCAGTGAAGGTGACGATGGTGGCTCTGGCGATGGTGGCGACGTTGGCCTGGCCGCCAGTGACTGCGCAACCGTTTCCGATTCCGATTGTCTGAGTCAATTTTAATGATTGTTGGCCTTTTGCTTTCCTTTTTTTTGTGCATTGCTCAGGTACGTAATCAATTAGTTTTTGCATTTAGCTGAATTTAATTGCGTTAGAATGTTTTCTGGTATAGCAGAAAAACCGACAATACCAATAACAATAACAACATTAATAGAGTGTAAACATTTGCGCGCGATCTGAAAATTAAAGCTAAATGTCTTATGCTGCCCCAAAGCGCCGCAGCAATTCGATCGATTGGCGAGCCAATTTGTCAGCCGCGCGACTAATTGCGAACGTCGGCGCCGAGTGTACTGACGGCAGGCTCTAAAATTCCATACCACCACGCAGCATCGATTGTCGGCTGATAATTGCGCTGTTGGCGTTGCTGACATTGTTGTTGCATCTGATCTCCGCATTTAGACAACCCTAGCGGGTTGTGATCGAGCGCTCATTGCACACCTCTGGGGAGAGATTGTTGGTTTTTTTTTTGTATTTGAAGGGTGTTAAGTTGATACATTATTTATGGCGCAACAACACCTGCAACAACAAAGGTGACAGCGAAAGCAACAAAAGCTATAAACAGTGCTGAACGTCGGATTGCATTGATGCCGTGAACCATTAACGATAAAATGAAAATTCTAATGACCATTTAACGCTGTGCGGCAGTCATTTGCCGCAGTGATTGCGAAATATATTTTCGAAATAAAAATTATCAGCAAATGGGAAACCAACAACGGGTAACATTGCATAACAACGACAGCAGTGAACACAAATCAAGTGCAAAGTAGCCAAGTTAAGGGCCATGCATTCTATGAAGTGTATGCATGTTGCTTTGTTTAATAGTGATATTCAGCATTTTTCATATCACCACTTTTAAGGTCGAGGCGACCCTCTTACATATGTGTATGTATGGAACTATTAATATGCCCAAAAATTTGCAAAAACACATTTTTTACTTAGTGCAGTTCGTTCACAATCTGGTCAAAAGAAGCTTGTTTGCACTGCCCGTAACCAATCCAATAAAGTTCAGTACTAATTTATTGTCCCCTTCTATCGCGAGTTTTTAGCGCCGATGCCGAATCGATCATTCATGCCACTAAAGTTATAAGTCGTATTTGGTGCCAATTAAAAGGCCACAGATACTAATTTACAACTCTAATTCAAATAAGGGAATCTCAAATCGGCAATTGTTGACAGTGATCATTACTAAGAAAACAAAATGCCATCGTTGCATACAGCTCAAAAAAGCTGTCGAAGTGATTTGGTAGCTCATTTTTACTTTTGTTCGACTAGTAACAAACAAGGCAGCACAAAAAGCACCCAAACATGCCAAGCAAAATTCAATAGGAGTTACAGGTTTAACCCTAATTCCCAGAAGTGAGCCCCATAGTCTCACTCAAGATTTCAAATGGTGATAAATCCAAAAGATTTTTGATTCCATTATTTTATGTAATCCTCTAATGGAGAGTTAGAATTATATTGCATTTATAAATTTAACATTTTAGAGAGTTTTTGTACTTTTTAAACAAATGTTTTCAGTAATTTCGCTCATATAAGCCTGACAGTCTCACTTCTGGGTTTACGTTACTTTTAAAATTCTGGGAATTAGGGTAAATTTTGCAATAAATAGAAAACACTTGTTGAAAACGCATAACAATCGGCAATCGATACTACGTATAAATTGTTTTAATTTGTTGGAAAAAAGTTGGTTAGTTAATTTTGCTGCTAATTATTATTAGAATTGTCATAGAGATAGAGACGATGTAACCCCTTGGTTCCAATGGTTACAAAATCCGTATTGTAGCATGCGAGGTTCAATCAGTGGAAACTTAATCTTAATAATTGAGAAACTATACTTTTTAGAGGTTTTCTGAGATTTTATGTTATCACCACATAACAAAACAAATCGCTTTTGTGTCTGATGTATAAACAAATTGAATTTTGCACATACTCGTGCATGCATGAATTCATTTACAAACATTCGCGTATTCTGCTGAAAGTATGTATACCTAAAATTAACAAACAATGTGTCGCTTTAAACATAATGACGTTTCGACTTAATATTTTACATAGTTGACCAGCAACGCTTTTAGGAATTAATTCAAAATTCCCATCTTACACAAGTCGCATAAATAATTACCACTTAGCACAACGTAGACTTTATTTTGGTTATACCAGTCTGACATATGATATCTGACATTATATTCGAGTAATGCGTCAGTAAAAATAGCACTCAGATCATTGTCGCCAAGTTGTGGAAACGATGTATGCAAAAGTTTAATTTAATAAATTGTGTGCAAATATTATCCATGGGCTTCTTTTGTTCATGTTATTGTATACGAGTATATGTATACATTAAGTTGTATGTGTAATGATTATGTCTTTATCTGCTCGTTATGCAATTTCGAATAATTATAATTAGCTTAACACAAACTGCCTTGCAAATATAATTGGCCGCAATCAACATTTTTGTATTCAGTCTTTAACTGTAGGTTTGCGCAAATGTTCAGTCAGAATGAAGACATTAATGGCTCGTAGTTCTAGATATTCAAAATTTGGTTTCTAGTTTTCAGTACAGATTTCGCAAGAATAATTTTTTCACTTGTTATCTTAAATTCACGTTAACAAAAAGGAAGTATATTTTTTAATGGTTACGTACATTTGCGAGAGGTATACAAATCGTAGATCCTTTGGGCTTTTGCAAAACCTTTCTATATTTATTTTTTTGTCTTCGAACTTCAGCTGTGTCTCTTCACTACTTCACTTTCACTTTTCGAAATCCGTTCAAATGTTAAGAATGCAGCTGCACAGTGTATTTATGTATGTTTGCAATTTTGGGATTTCGTTGTACAGTTGCTTCGCAGTTAGATTTTAAATGGGAATTTGAGCACTTCAACGAACGTTACAAACTCAACAGCGGTTAAACACTAATCAGAACACTGTGCGCGCGCCAACTTTTATACACGACTGCACGCGGCAGCGAGAATGCCCCAGAGCACAGACCAGCAACCAAAGCAGAAGAATGGACTGTTTAACAAGCGGCAACAACGGCAGCAACAACGAGCACATTAAGCACACAGCAAAAATCAACATAAGCGAATAAAAGCCGAAAATATAAAAATCAAACATACGCAACCTGACAGCGCCCCCTGAATGCCCGAACGCCTGAATGCAGTATTTGCGGCATAAGTTGTGCTTCTCGAATCAAGCTACGCTGAGCGCAACTGAGCAGGGCTGATACTCTCTGCGCGGTGGTTCAGCGCACTAATCAGCGCTCGGTAACCTGGCGTTGGCAAGTAATCCTCATTGCGCACCTCGTTCCATGAGCTGCATGCGCGTTGCGCTCGATCACTCAATGAGTGACGTAAAGCGTACGACACCACCTGCTCAGTTGACTTGTCACTGAAGAATTTTACCTCAATGTGTGGATGTACGAGAGAATCTGGCCAGGGCGCAAAGATCTACCATTTCGATGCTCTCCGTGCTGCTTTATCCAAATTCAATGCTTAGTTGTATAGTAGGTGTTTAGTTTCCTCATAGATAAGTTGAGGGAAACCAGTACACCTAGAACTTGTATACAGCGTTGATAAGAAAAATCACACAGCCGTTGGAAATATGCCAAATGCTGACACATTGCTTTCCCGCTGTTTTCTGAGTAACGTTTGTCATTTATTGTTGTTGCCGGACTAACACTGCCCCACCAGTAACAGTAAACGAGTTGATTTTCGTCCACCAACGGAATTCAGTTTAACTCATTTTACCAATAATTACTTTCTTGCGTGCAATGGTTCATTGTACATACATATGTACATATTATCTACTTATGTACGAGTATTATATTAATAGATTTTGTCTGCAGTAATAACTTTTGTTTGGATAGTTTATTTCCAAACGATTTTGTTTTCATTTCAATTTAGACGCGCCGTGGAATACTTCTCGGTCACACACGCAAATGAATACACACCGGTTTCTTTGTAAAACGTTATAAAATGTTTTAATGCAGATGTTCGACTGTGTTCTGTGTACAACGTGATATTTATGATAATAATGTGTATAATTTACTGACTCGTTTACAAAAGTGTATGTTGAATGTTCCGTGTTCTGTTTGTTGATTATGTGTAATACAATAGTTGTAGGTTCGACACCGTGGATCGTACAATCTTATCCTTATAATATATGCAGTTTTGGTCACAAACGTGTTTTATGATGCTTAAAATATGATGTTCAATGCTCAATGGTTGTTCGCACAGGTACGTGTTCAATATATGTAGTTCAAAATATTCGGTTTTTGTGATAGATGTAATTGGAACGATCGCGTATCGCGTGTGGTATAATCGCCGGAGGTCGAATGCTGAGTGTTTTGCCGCCAGCCGCGCAAGCACCGTTTAGGAGAGCGGGGGATGCCGTGAGTAATGGGTGAGGAATGGTAAGTATGTACATGATAGGTATATAAGGTAAATGGTAAGTATTTACAACATTTTTTTATTTATTTAATAACATTTTTAGGATGATATAGGTGGTGTGCGGCGGCGGATTGTAGCGACTAGAGCTGTGAAACTATCGATAAACGGCACCATCGATAGTTTCGATAGGATAGTTCAAACTATCGATATATCGACGATAGTATCGAAGTTTATACGGATCTATTAAAATGTATACTGGCCAGTGCCCATACCTCTCTTTTATTAAATATTATTCATAAAATCAAAGACGATAAATTTTATTCATAAATTTTATACATTTTTAATCATAAAAAATGTTTATAATATACATTGTAATTGTAAAATTAAAATTGAAATTATTTTATTTTAACTAATTCATATATGTTATGTATTTAAAATACAAAAATAACTTAAAATTTTTAAAAACGTGCAAAAATTTAATGAGCATGTTTCACTTTATTTTGTAACTGTTACTTACCATTGAACATTTTCGAGTATTACTCCATTGCTGAAGAACCATCAACAACAACACAACAAATACCAACAACAAAACATCAAAAAATAACGTTTTATTACGAAAAAAACAAAAATTTATTTTACTTACTCGACTCTACAATTTCGTCAGCAAATTAGTTATGAGCAAGCCGCACACAAATAGATAGTCGATAGTCTTACTATCTATCGATAGTAAATAAAAAATGAATCTATCGATACTATCGATAGTGCCATCGATAGTTTCACAGCTCTACTAGCGACGTGAACACAATTAAACAAACAGTTGGAGAATTTGTTACTTAGCAGATAAATAATTTGAAGGCAGAGAATTTATTGGTGCAGTCTGGAACATCAAAGCAAAAATTGTTGTTGTTGGATTGTTGTAAGAAAAAAATGTTTTTTCTAGAGCTACTTAAGGCTCAAACCCTAAGATTATGACTTGATTTGACCACTGAATTGCTATAACTGGTCTTATTATTTTTTTCTTGAACTGACTTGTCGTTTCATTCTTCTATTGGTCTCACTGTTTCGTTTCTTATCCCTTATGATTCTTTCCTTTTTCTTTCCTGCTAATTTGTCGCTTGTGGTTTTCTCTCCTGTTCTTATATCTGGCATTCTGGCATCATTCATTTCATTTCATTTTATCTCATTTTAAGTTTCTCCTCTATTGCCTCATATCTCTCCAACATCCTATCCCCTCACCTCATCTCGCCCAATTTCTTTTTCGCGTCCCCTAAACTTTCTTCTTTATTCGATTCTTTCTTTTGCATAGGTCCACAGTTCTTCCAAGGTTCCTTCCACAAAGCACATGCAATTTTTCGCAACATTTATCCATTCTCACAATTCGCAATTAAATGTTTTACCTATAGTAGTGATTAAGTTTTTACACAAAAATAAACTTTTCACAGCAATTTCCATTAAGTACTCAGTAATTATGAAGATATTTTATGCATTTCGTCTCAATCTTCCATAGTTTTAGATTCAGACATTCAAAGCTATCGACGCGTGAAGGGAGTGCTTAGCCATTCAACAATATTCGAACGGATTCGATTAGCCAGCAAGTCGCATTACGTGCATCGCAGTACGAGTGCGCGAGTGGAAGTGCTTTCAGTTCTGGGTACCGTGCACCTTCGCGTTACCGCGGCGCTGCAGCAAGGTATTTTATTTATATAATTAATTGAGAATGTATTATCGTTAAGGTTGCCCGGTAGAATTTATTTTGTGCTTTTTTCAAATAAGTTTTAAGATTTTAATGGGCATTTCACTCAATCGCAATTAAATGCTGTATTCGCCGACTACATGCCGGCAAGCTTTCGGAATTGATTGAGCCGTTTTCTCATAGTTAGTACGCAGTGAGCTGGGGTCTTTACATGAAGGTGGTTTTTGTCGCTCGCACGTTAATACGTATGCGCTAGGGATCGCAATTTTTGGCCATTTTGCGATCCCGGGATTTTCGGGATTTATATAACAAATTTTTCAAATACAAAATTTTTCCAAAATTGCATAAATACATGTTTATCATATATTTTCGATAAAAATGGACAGGGTTGAATCACAAAGGGATGACACCTGGCGCAAAGGGATGACACGTAGGCGCAGAACCCTCAACATTTACACGGACGGATCCAAAATGACGGAGGGAGTTGGATCAGGGGTTTTCTGCCGGAACTGGGCATCGAACAACCGTTCCGGTTGCCGAATCACTGCAGCATCTTTCAAGCCGAGGTGTTTGCTGTCAGGAAGGCTGCGGAGCTTGCCTGCACTGACACCACTATTAATAAATCAATAAACTTTTACATCGATAGTCAATCTGCTACTAAGGCAATAACTTCTTCCTGCATATCATCCAAAAATGTCCTGCAATGCCGGGTAGCAATGGAAAGGCTGGCTGAGAATCGCAAGCTGCATTTCTATTGGGTACCTGGTCACAAAGGCATAGAGGGAAATGAGGCAGCAGATGTTGTCGCTAAAAGTGGTGTTCACCTGCCAGATGAGCAAATCAGCAACGTTCTGATGCCTCTGCGGGCATTCAACCGAGGTTTGGAAGACAACCTTATGAGAAAGCGAAGGCGAGATGGAACAGTTTAACTACCTGCACAACCGCTAAAATAATGCTCGAGCAATTCAATGAAAAGCTCACGAGATTCGTTCTCTCGCTCCCGAGAAAGGACTGCAGAGCCATCGAAGGCGTACTAACAGGGCACTGCTTAACAGCGGCTCACGCGCGGAAATGCAAAGAAAATGGTGTTAAGGAAACCTTGGAGCACATACTGCTCCATACACATACTGCTCCTGCCCGGCCATCTGAAGACTATGCTTTACCCACTTCGGAGCCCCATTCTTCTCTGGGTTGGGAGAGGTCCCCAAGCACGACATTAAATCGCTGCTGAACTTCGCTAGGAACACCCGCATTCCCACCGATCACTTCTACGGCGATCCGCAACACTAAGGAGCTCTAACCGGTATCACTAAGGACCCAATAGGGTCTATGCGTGGCCAACCTGGCCAGCCAGCTAACCTAACCGAACCTAATCACATTTTGTTCAACTTTAAACATTTTCATTCAACATTTAACTTCAGTTTGATAACACCGTACGATAAAAAACCACTTTTGTCAAGACCCATCCAAAAGATTACATGGGCGTGAAACTAGAGGTCATTCATAGTAACTTGGCATACTATCTTTTTCATTTTCTGATCCGATATCCCTTTAAAAGGACTTACAAAAATTTTATTTAATTCATTTAATTATTTGCGGTTGTGCAATGATGAAGATATGGGTATCAAATGGACGAAGAAAAGTGTCGCTTTTAGACTATATTTCTTATTTTAAACTTTAAAGACTAAAATATGCCATTGCAAAAAAGGTCAATTTCTTTTATTAAAGTCTCAGATAAGGAATCGTTTTTTTGCGTTAAATTATTTCGTCTGAACTTTCGAAAATGTTTCTAATAAAGTATTACAAGTTAGCAATTTCATTTAAATGCAATCCTGGAAAATCCCGAGTGCACAGCTATCGTAATTGTTTTATTTGCTGCACAAAATTAATTCGAATCGGAAAGTTTGTCGCGTGGCATTTGAATTGCAGCTCAGATATTTTTGCCTTTCCTTTTCTGTCGCACATTCGACGAACGCCAATCGAGTTATCGCACTTTGGTGGTGCTCGCTATGTTGGCCGTTCAGGCGCCACAGATTCCACGCAAATCATGCCGATTCAGTATGTGAAAAGTGGCTTTCTGGGCAGTCGAGTTCAGATTATGCAAATGACAAATGGACAGTAATCAGAATGATGATGACTGTAACGATGAGGCGTACATTCATTAGTACACTAATTGAGCGATTATACTATCACGTTAACGATTCAATTAATCGATTTGTGCGCGTAAACAAATCGCACCAACATAATGACCAATTCTGTATGGAGGCGTCATAATTAATCTACGTACATACAATATTTACGACTAGAAAGATTTGTTCTCATAATAGATCACTTTGTACTACAATACAATATCTGTATTGCATTAAAATATGTGCGCACGCAAAGGCAAATTAGTTTCACTTAACGCAAAAGCCTATGTTGCACTGTTTCACCAGCCAGCTTCGCACTCCAACCCACTTTACGTCTGCTCTCCTCCACTGTTATGACAATTAAATGTTCCATTCGTTAGACTTGTGCATAAATATGTATTACCAACACTGCTGCTACGCAAGCGCATTAGTTAGTCGCAACGAGCACCGAAAAGCAAATGAATGCAGTGCGCGTATTGTCGGCCGTATTGTTGCATGTCAGCTACTTAAATACTACTTTAAATTTCAATGATTTCTTCAATTTCAAAGATTTTATAATAATAATAATGGGAACTTACAAATTGCAAGTGATCTTCAACAATAGCACATTGACGGATGTTCCTACATACCTACATACAATCTCTACTAGACCATGTACAATGCAAAAGCGAAACAACAACAAACGAATACACCAGCAAAACCTTCATTTGTGGGGAACTTAATTGTTGTGAACTTGAGTCAGTCAAAATAACTAGATGCGCTACTGTCCATATTCACTTACAGACATACTTACATATGTATGTACATATATGAGATGTGTGTGTATGTATATACGCAGACGTACATACATCGGAAGCGAAAGAAACTTCCGTAAAAATAAATATGTTTTGATTGCGCGCAGCTACTAAATATGTACCTTATGATCAAAAAAGAACGGGAATTAAAAAAAACGCAAAATTTAAATTTGTAATAAATTTCTTTATTATCCGCTTCAAAATACTCTCCTCCTGCGTCAATACATGTATGCCAACGTTTGATCCAATTTTCCATACATTTTTTATAGGCCGCCAAAGGTATGGCCTTCAGCTCACGCAGCGAATTCTCTTTTATGGCCTCGATGGTCTCAAAACGCGTTCCCTGCAATGGCAATTTGAGATTGGGAAATAGAAAAAAGTCACACGGGGCCATGTCTGGACTGTATGGTGCTTGGCTGATGACATTGGTCGAATTTTTAGCCAAAAATTCCTAAATAATCAATGCCGTATGAGATGGCGCATTATCGTCGTGTAAAATCCATGAATTGTCCTTCCACAAATCGGGCCTTTTTTTGCGAATGGCTTCACGCAAACGACGCACAACGCCTAAATAGTATTCTTTATTGACCGTTTGGCCTTCCGGAAGGCCAAACCGTTAGCAAAACTTTGATTTTGGACTGACTTTGGCGCTCTCTCTTCGGTTTTGGCTCATTTTCGAAGCACCATTCGGACGATTGTTGTTTGGTCGGCATATCAAATTCATAAACCCATGTTTCGTCACCAGTAATGATGCGTTCGATGAATTTTGGGTCGCTGTCTGCGTTGGAAATCATTTCTTTGGCCACATTAACACGACGCTGTTTTTGAATGAAATTCAGCGTGATGGCCGTCCAGGGATCTCATCGTGCTCTAGACTCTCTCGGCCGCCTTTGATTTTCAACGAATCGACACACGAAATTTCATTTTTAACACAAAATTTTAGGCACGCGCGTTGTTCTAATTTTTCATCCATTATAAAAATCGCCACACAACAATTTTTCGACTTCTTCGTATAGACGCCAATCGAATACTAATCTTACGATATGCGTAAAAATTTGACAGAACACCAATAAAAGTATTGCTAACGTTGAAAAAATAAAAATTTACCGATTGGATAAGCGCGACAATTCAAAATTCAAAATTCCCGCTCTTTTTTGATCACTAGGTACATATACATATAGCGATTATTTGTTAATTGTAAGCTGTTGTGATTTTGGCAACACGAGCCTCTACCTACGAGTACCTCTGTTCAAGCGTTCTTTTGCTAACACCGTGCGACAAAAATTAAAAAAAATTTTCACACCGGAAAAGATCCATATGAGCGTGAAACTAGAGACCAAACATAGTAATACTGCGTACTCAGTTTTTCATTTCTACATCCTTTGTCCTTTTAAAAGGACTTCAAAATTTTGAAGGGGATAAAAAAGAAAAAAAATATAAAAAATACTTAACCTAGTTAGAATATGGCGATATGTATATCAGATGAAAGAGAAAAAGCTCAAAAATTTAAATAAAACTGATTTTTTATCTATTTGTAAAAAAAGGATATGAAAAAGGTCCTTTGAAAATTTTAATCCTTTATATCCTTGAAAATTTATAACGAATTTTCTTGAAAAGTAAGTACGTTAGAACCCAAAATCTCCTTGATCATGTGTCAAACTTTCATTACTCTAACTTTATTGGTTCGAAAGTTATTAAAAAAAAGGCGGAAGCTGCAAGTCTAATGAAGTACAAAAATTCTAATTTATTTGCGTATCAGTATTTTAAATAATAAATAGATACAAAATCAATGAAGTGAGAATAATGAAATTTTGACACGTGATCAAGGAGATTTTATTACTTTTCAAGAAAATTCTACATAAAATTTCAAGGATATAAAGAATTAAAATTCTCAAAGGACCTTTTTCATATATTTTTTTTTACAAATACATAAAAAATAAATTTTATTTGAAGTCCTTTCAAAAGGACAAAGGATGTAGAAATGAAAAACTGAGTACGCAGTATTACTATGTTTGGTCTCTAGTTTCACGCCCATATAGATTTTTCCCAGTGTGAAAAATGCTGTCGCACGGTGTAATCTGCGTAGCGACCTGCACATGTTGTACTATTAAGCGCAGCCTGACCTCAAGATAATTTCGCAGTTGCATTTGCTGGAGTTGTTGGGTGAGTGAGCAATATTATTGTTTTTTAGTGTATTGCGATGATATTTTAGAAGGGCTTATTATTTATTGTCTGTCAGTCACATATGTATGCTTGTATATAACAGCACTCGCTCGCAATTCATGTGGCTTGTTTCTGTGATCAACAATGGAACAGACATACATACATTTATTTATTTTATTTATTTATTTATTTACTTATTTGATTTTAAGGTTGCACTGTATAAGAACATGGTTCTTTTATAAGTACATCAACTAAAATTTGTTTAACAATTACAGCAGATGACATGAGTAGCATTAATTTTAGAAACAAAACGCAGAAATAACAAAGGAAGTAGGATTTAAAATAAAATGTGAAGAGTAAGAATAAGAAGAAGGGATAAGCAAGATCGAGCGTAATGATGATTTGCAATTGCAAGTTGTTTATACATAGTTGGGCGTTTTCCAAAACCTCTGTGGCTTTGTATTTGAACAAATTAACATGTGCCTAAGCGCAACCCAACTGGTTGCTTGTCAACCATAACTGAATGTAGAACCGATCCGTTTGCTTGGAGCGAACTCACCCTTTTAACATGGCGATGTCCTAGGCGACATCGTCCAAATTCAGTCTTAAGTCAACCAGTCTTTAAATCAGTTGCTAAGCTAATGGTTTTTTTTTATATTATTCGCTTAAACTTTACACTATTCTTGGTGAGATTGAGGGCCAAGGTAGATGAGAACTTCCAATATTAAAATTGTTATGCTTCATTGATATTCGTGCGTTGTGCATAGAGACTAGTGTCCGACCGAATATTCGGTTTCGGCCCAAATAAGTGGTTTCGGTTTCGGATTCAGTTTCGGCCAAAAGATGGCCGAACGGCCGAAACCGAAACTTTCTAGAATATTTTTTTACATTTTATTGTAATTTAGATGCCACCAATGTAAATAAACTTTTTTTTAGCATATAATATTAAATTATTTAATTTTGAATATTAGCGAGTAAGGATTTATGTTTATGTTTGTTTGATGTTTATGTTTTTGAAAAATTAATAAATTGTTTTTATTAATAAGTATTTATTTATTTATGTTATGTTTGTTTGTTTGTTCTTTATTTACTTAATGTAAAATTAGTTTGTTTTAAAAAAATGCTTGATATGGTGATTTTTATTTCAACTAAATTGTTTCGGTTTCGGCCGAATATTAAAAAAAAAACCGAAATTCGGTTTCGCTTTCGGCCCAAAAAAGATGTTTCGGTCGGACACTAATAGAGACTATAGAGATTTCCCTTTCTACAGCCAATGTCGGCCAAATCTCTGAAAGCGATATAATTGGCTACGTAAAACTCCCAGTCTACCCATTCATAGATATGTGAGAGAGATATGTCCGGTCTTGGCTTCAAAGGGGAGTCATGCCAGTTGATTTTCTGTCTTCATATTTGTGTATTTTTAAATAATTTACCAGGCCTTTGTACCATTAAAAACTGGTCAAGCTACACATATGTACATTTCCAATGATTTCACATCCATTGTCCAGCATGCTAACGATTTTCACTAGAAAAATGTAATTTTGACAATTTATCAAAATTGTAAAATTCCAAGTGTAATAGCTACTTGGAAATACTGAATACTGAGAATACTGTTCGATTACTTAATAAAAACCCGCCGCAAATCCAATAAGCTATTAAACTTGAAAATTACCTCTACTCATGCATAGTTATTACTCATTGTTAGACATTCTCACCCTCAGAATATAAATATAAAATGTAGAAAATAATGCAACCGAATATTTATGTTAAAAATACACAAGTCAGAGTACAACTTCTATTAATGATTTAAATTGAGATTGCGAAGTGATTGAAATTTATTTCAATAAAATGCTAATTGTATTAAAAATTTGCATAATGTGTGTGCTGGAAACGTAGTAAAATTCAATGGTTCCAAAGAAATGCTGCACCTGAGCGCTGAATGACAAAACAAAATGAGACAGGCACGAGAGTCGCTCAAATATTCAAATAAATCAGCAGTTCTAAAACTTTTTTTGCGTACCATTCATGTGCATCGTGGATCGAGTTCGTACCACCGAACTAAATAAATTATATGTAAACTACATGTCCAGCCAAATTGTTACATAATTAGAAAAGCTGATAAACATGCAAAAGATTGTTATAGCCATGAAACAAAAAAAAGTGTAAAAATGTGCGCAAAAACACCGAATATTGCACTTCGCTATAAAAAGTGTGAAAAGTATAGGAAAATTTAGATTTTCAATACAATAAAGCAAATGTTTATTTTGTTTGAAGGGAGTGCATATCGTCTGGTGCTTGCCAGCGTACCATCTTTGGAGGCCTTGCGTACTACTAGTGGTTTGCGTATTACAATTTGAGGAACGCTGAACTAACTGATTTAATTCTTTGTGCACTAAACAAATAGTTAAGGAAACTCTGGCAATTCCTCGTTTAAGCAGATGACGAATATGACTCGCAGAAGCTACATTTGTGCGCAAGCCTGTGTGTAGTTGCGCCTCGGAATTCCCCAATAAATTTTGACAAAGAACACTACATACACTGCTACAAAGAACATACACTGCCGTGGAATGGTTAGTTCAGCAGTCTGGTTGCGCCATGTGCCTGGATGATGTGCGCAATTGACTCGTATGATACCGCAGACAGTAGTTGTTGTTTTGACTTTGAATTGGTCTTGATCGCTGGTACTTTTTTTGTTGTGCTTTTTATAGCGTGACGTCTTGGCGGTCGATGACGCTTTCTGCGAAGAGAAACAAACTGGATTTTGTCGCTAGTCATATTTAAAACACACATGCGACAACTATTGAGCTATGAGTGTAAGGTGTGAGGGGGCTTACACGAATGTTTGGCTGAAAATCTCGATGCATTTGTTATGCGAATGTGTATATGTGTGGGTGGTAAGTGGCGAATTATAGAGATATGCTGTTGATCGACGTAAAGTTTAATCAGTTTGCAGTCTGGCATACACGTCATTCCAATAGATTGAAATGATGTTGAATTTTGAACTTCATGCGGTTGTTGACGTTTTAACTACTTAACGGCTTATAAAATTCACTTAAATTGTTTGTATAATTTTTGTTCGAAATTTGGCGGAAGTAACGACGAATTTTGGTGCGGTTTTAATGAAATCATGCAACTCATGCCGTTCTGCGTAATGTCACACACAATACAGTAAACTCGGGCTGTATTTCTGGGATTATTTTTGTTAGTGCGCATTAATTGATTTCATTCATGTAGTGTTTATTCATTCAAATTGAAAACAATTTAGAATATGTTTAGAAAACAGTGGCGGCGTAGACGATGAACTGTTGATCTTCCCAAATTTTTTAGGTATATTGGTTTGTGAAACACTTTTTTGTATGTTAATATTTTAATTTTTCTACGTTTTTTCCTCGGAAGTGGAAAACTTCATAGATACCACTGCCCCAGTGTCCATCTGTACAAGTGTCCATCTGTTTCTTCCGCCACTCCTGTTCATGTTTAGCTATCCATAATTCGGTCATTAACTTCCCCCATATATATCTAATGTATGTAACGTATTGTCTCAAGTACAGTTTAGTAACTAATGGTTTTAAACAATCCAACACTACCTGTGCCACTGCCCGGCTCTGCAGGAACGCCGTCTCCGCACCCTGGGGTCAAGATTCCTGGCATGCTTGGCTTGCGCGGCAAGAGTTGCAATTTCGGATCTACTCTCCTTCATCAAGAGGTCGAACTGGTTTGCCCTGGACTGAGAGCCATTGGTTAGCTCCAGAACTTTCTAAAAAGGGATTCACAATGGGCCATTTTGGCATCCGAGTGGAAGTGCGGTCTCTGGGTCACACACACCCTTCCCTACCTAACCTAACTAATGGTTTTCTTTTCTTTTTTTTTAATACGAGCCAACGCGCAGGGGTACCCCTATAAATGCGAGGCATTGCGCTGGTTTAGGAAGGATATATAGGATGGGAGAAAGGATGTTGGATGAAGAATTTATGGACTCTTGCCTTGAACCCATCAAGATCATAAGTGCTGGGGAAAATATCTGCAGGGAGACCATTCCCCAATCGCGCTGTACGCCCCAGGAACGAACTTTCTCTGTAGTGCGTAGTGCGCTGGAACATCGTTTCGACGTGGAATGCATGGGCGCCAGTGTTCAAACGGGTTGCCCGGGGGAATACCCGGAGTGATGGCAGCAAGCTGCTCATCTCCACTGAGCAATTACCGAAAAAGTGTCGGTAAAATAAAACCACATATGCCATGTTTCGACGATGTTCCAAGGAGTCAATAGAGCTGGGTGCCCTACTGTTCCCTATAACCTGAATTGCACGGTTTTGCACCCGGTCCAGGAGCTCCAAATGGGTTTTGAAGCCCTTGCCCATAGGTGCGAGTTAAACTCCATTTTGGGCTGGATGTAGGTGGTGTAAATAATGCGGAGATCGGACGGAGTGAAATACTTTTGGCACCGCTTTAAGAAGCCGAGGCACTTGCCTGCTTCTTTCGACACGCCAAAAATATGATCGTTTCAACGAAGATCGTTCTTAATGGACATGTCCAGAACATCAAGAGCTGCCGATTCCGCAATACTCACACCATCTATAACCAGGGATGTGTTGGGATGTGGGGGACTCGTTTGTGGGATAACAGGCAACATTGGGTCTTGCGAGGATTAATATCGACCCTGTTCGCTTGACCCCACTTGGAGACCCAACATGTTCCCTAACCCACATCAGATTCACCTTGCCTTCACTCACACCTGTGGGTAGTTATGCGCAATTAGTTTAAGAGAAAACTGCATGCAATTTATCACCGAATACTTATTCAGCGCTATAAGAATGGTTTTTTAGATACTTCAGTACCACCTGCATCAAAAAGTTCTCGTAATCACCACCGTGTGACACTCTCAACCACCTGATTTCCTTTTTTTTTATTGATTGTCATACTTATTAGCCACATTCCCTTCCTCAAGCTCCATCCTAGCTTGACATTTGTGAAAGCGACGCGGTGCTAAATTAACATTTTTTCCTGTTAAATCGAAAAAAAACCTTAACAGCATTAAATTTTTTCCATGTATTATGGCTTTATTAGTAAGAGCACACATTCTCAGTAATTATGGAACACAACGTCGTTCAAGTGGCTACCTCGACTGGCTTCGTAGTAGCGCATTCTGTCACTCCAATTCTCCAAGACCTTGTTGATGATTTCGGGCTGTAGTTCACGGATTGCTTGGATGTTATTGGATCTGGATTGGTGGCATAACATCGGTCCTTCACGTTTCCCCACTGAAAAAAGTCCAAAGGGGTCAAATCGCAGCTCCGAGGCGGCCAATAGAGATCGCCAAGACGGCTGACGATACGATTTCGGCACTGTTTGGGCTACACAGCACTCACTTTGGAAATAAGTTTTCAATATTTTCCAACGTTGTTCAAGCGTAAAGCGACTCATTTCCTTCCGCGGAGGTATGATACTGACTTTCTTTCAAGATTTCGAGCGGGAAGTGTCAAAATACCCTATGACTTAAAAAGAAACCACTAGATGGCCAACCCTTTACTTCTGCCTGATGTACCCATACGTTTCCTTTTAGGTACAGAGTACAAATAAAATTCCGTTTTTTCGGAAAGTTCCGGTTCCTGCACTGTTATGCTACTCTTCTTCATCTTTATTAAGTGCAGTTTTTCAATTTATATGAAATTGGCAACAGGAATTTTTCAAGTTGCAAAATCAATAACTGGGTCAAAGTGTAAAGCTTGTTTTCTATCAGAAATGTTGCCTTCGAGTTTAAAACAAAATGTGTTCTCCGTCACACTGGGCGTTATAACACCATACTCGTAGCAACCTCTTTGAATTAATTAATAATTTGGCAGACACTGTCAATCATTGACGAAATAATTTAATTTGTACAAACGCAAAAAACAAAAACACTTGCGATTCTATCACTATTAATTATTTCGCCAATATATTACTTTTGCATTTTAATTCATCAATTTATTTCAAATGCAATTCAATCTGCGCAGCCATTCCACATTCAAACGATCGCAGATTTATTTAAAGTTCGACGAGATCGTTAAGTTGTATTGCAAATTGTTTCGCAACAAACTTACAACCATTGGACACGAATGGCATATTATTGCAAACGGGCTGAACGGTTGAACGACACTGCTTAATTAATGCCGGCGGGCTTGCCGCTGACTACTGCTTTTATTTTTATTGGTGTTATGTGTGCAGCCGATGCTGGTATTATAATTTGTTGCGGCGCTTGGACAACTATTGATTCTCTGTTCATAAAGTGCCGAACACCCGGTGCTCTCTCATAATTCGATTCTTTAATTCATTCACAAAGCAACGGGCAACATTTCTATGCAACATGATGCCGCAGCCTTCATAGCAAGCTTTCGTTGTTTGTCATTGGCATTCAACTACTTAACTGTTGTTTAAGCTTTTGCACATACATCACATATCGTTTTGACTTACAAAAGCTTTTTAAACCATTGCTGCCACTTTTAATGAACTCGAAATTTATACTGAAAAAGATGTAACAACATTTATATTTTGGTTCTAAATTTTCGACTGAGCAAAACGTTTTAAAACAGTTAAGAAAGAAGAAGAGTTTCTAAATCTGGTTGTGGTAATTAAAACAAACAGTTTTGATGAATAACCATGCATACAAACATAATTATAGGACTTCTTCTTCTTATGTCAAAAATTTATATACAGTCGAACTTCCCTATAGTGAACTTCTATATAATGAAGTTCTCCGTATAATGAATTCATTTCAAAGACACAGCTTTATCATTCTATTCTAAGTGCATTTTGATCTCCTTATAATGAATTTCCATATAGTGAATATTTCTCTACAATGAATAATTTTTTTAGTTGAAAACTTCGCTTTCATTCGTTTTTTGTCTCCATATAATGCATTTTTCCATGTTATTTTCTGTCACGCATATTAACAACACTGAATACCGAAAAAAGTAAAACATATTTGGGGGAACCCCAGAAGTTAAAAATAACAACAGCATAAGAAGAAGAAAATCACATCACTAACAATTTTGACAGCAATTGTTTGTTTTGAGTGAATAAAGTGAAAATGTCGCAGCGAAGTAGCATTTCTCTCGAAAAAATTCTACATTTACAGATTCAGAAAACGATGAAGAAATGGCCAGTGAAGAAGAATTGGCTGATGCGGTGTTACCTACATTGGGACGAATTTCTACTTCTCTTGATGTACTTCGAACCTTTGTGGAGATGAAGAGCAACGTACCGAATAATGTTTTTAAGTCTCCAAATGTATTAGAAGGCTTTGTTGAGGAAGAAAAGTGGAAGGGTGTAATCCAAACAAAAATATCTTATTATTTTAAATAAAAGATGCAAATTTCTATATAAAATCTATATAATGAAGCTTTTTTTTTTGGTCCCGTGCGAATTCATTATAGGGAAGTTCGACTGTAATTCAATAATACCCACACACTCCGAGTTAATTTGAAGAAATCAAAATTGGTGCCAATTATTCGCTTTGATTTTTAACTTATCCAACTCATTAGGCTGAATAAATAAATGCGGGATTGAAATATTTGCCCTACAATAAACATAAATGGCAACGCTGGTCGCCGTGGATGTAGGCACCTGTTTGCCGGCTAGCGCAAAAAGCCGGCTGGAACTTTTTGCAGCTGGCGCAACAGCTAAACTCAGCCATGCTACCAACGATTGGTCAATGGATGGCGGGCTGGTTGCCGACTGTTAGCTGTTGTCGTCAGTTGTTGGTTGCTGCTTGTTGGCTACTGATATGTCTTGGCCACCGGTTATTTTCAGTCTATTGGGAAACTTTATGCGTGACGGTTGGTGTCGACGCGTGCTACGCTGAAGCGCAACGCATATTCAAGCGTGAAAGTGAATATTGTGAATGAAATCGAAAGTGAGACAGTGCCGAGAGCAAAATGAACACATTTTACAGTTGCAATTTTTGAATTTAAATCCGAATGCGCAGCCTCACGAGCATGCAGTATAGTAGTATCACGACATCATTTGACACTGTCGTATATCAATTGGTGCATCAGCCGTCGTTATTGTTGTGTTCAGCTGCACAAGTGCTTTGCACTAAGCACTCACTAAGCTATTAGAAATCTTGAAAAATTCGCGATCGCCATGAGCTTGGCATAAATTATGCGCGAAATTAAATTATTGAGCCTGTAAAGCGCGCTGTTCAAACGCAATTCGTATCTGTGGGCCTGAGCGACGAGTGGTTTTTTGGGAAATGTTCGTGGGCGGTGTAGCATTGGCATGGCGCGCAATTTGAATTGCATTCGCGCGTACACTTTGCGCCTAATATTTAATCTGTTGTGTTTTTCAATAAATATTTGAATGAGAAATGATGTATGATGTGCTGTGAGTGTTTGTGAGCTGTAGTCGGCGACGTTGGCGGTCATTATGCCAAAGTGTAGACATCAACCGGCGTACGGATGTCGCTGGACGTGCGCAAATTAATTGGAATGCAAATTAGATACGAATTTTTATGCTTGTGCGCCACTGGCGCGAGCGACGCCGATTTTTAGATATGAAAATATTAAATGTTAAACTTTGGAGCCGTAATTTTGAAACCATTAAATAAAAAAAAACAACAATACAAACATGATTATAGGAGTATGTAAAAGAGAGGAAAATCTTTCTTTTAATTTTTTTTCAAAATGAAATATATATGTATGAAAATATTTGATCTCAGATTCAGTTTAATTAGACTACGTTGAGAGCAAACAACATATTGTATTTGCTCTAAATATTGACAAGTTAATGCCCAGGAATGTTGACAGAATTAAAGTTCAATAACCTGATATCGCTCGCCTAAGACTGCACTTCCGATAAGATTTACGATAAGCTACTGTAGTAGTAGTAGTAGTTGTAGAAATCTAAATCGTACCTTGTTGCAATAAAAATAAAAGAGGTCTCTAGGATTTGTTTGCTTTACATAGTATGTAGTAGGCAGTTTAGAAGATTTTCAATATTTGTATACAAATTTAAGGTTTAAATTATAACTAAGTTAAAAGTCAAACATTCAAATCATGTAGAAACGGTAGCCGTTACTTGTGATGACCAAACAAGGAATCGAATCAAATATTAATAATTAATCTGCAAGCGAATCTGTGAGATAATGGAAAACATGCGGGAGTATAACCATTCCGTATTCAGCTCCATTCCACACCTAATCGCACTAATATTCGACTGTACACGAATCTTGTTCGAGGTCTGTAAAAAAGGCGACTTTAATGTTTCTCGAAAAATATTTATTTAACCATCAACATCTATTTTGTTCCCTTCAAAGTAATTCCCCTCAGATACAATACAGTAAAATCCGCCTATAAATTTGTTAAGGTACTTATGCGGGTGGAGTATTTAAGCGGGTGGGATGCTAAGCCTATATAGCGCATAGTGGCCACAAATGTCGGTTTCCTAAACAATGTTGGTACTTATAAGGCGAGGTACTTAAGTAGGTTTCACTCAACACTTGTGCTAGCACTCTTTCCAATTCCCGAAGCACTTCTATAAGCACTTTTTGTTATGGCCGTCGGCTTTTCTAGCGATACGTTCTTTACTTTATGACAGGGGGAACTAGGACGTGATTATCTCATTTTTTTATTACATTAATGGAAAGAATTTACAGTTTCCATATGTTTCTGATTCTTAAAAGATTTTTGAAATAAATACACTCTTGTACACAGTTGCAACTTTTTGTTCGTTATATTTAATTGGAAAGGTACTTAGCAGTTAAAAATGTATTTACTATATTCAGTATATGCACATGTATCTATTGAATAAGAATTTAATGAAGGGATGGATAAGTAACAACTAGAGACATCCTTTCCACTTGAATATCGTTGGAAAACTTCTGGTAAATTTTGTAATATAATTACTAAGCCTAATAAATACTCTTATATACAATGTATCTTTAATACATATGTCAATTTTAATGTCTGAAATTTGTCATTCTCACAGTCGCATTCTTATTTAAACAAAATCATGATGAAAGCAAAATTAACACCAATTTAAAGGTGAATTAAAAATTCAATTTAAAAACTGCCAATGACATTTATAAAAAAATTTTCAAACGAATGTCATATCATTAGGAGTCTTTTTAAGCTACTCAATTATTAATCCCTCAATAAATTCATTTAGCATGTAGTTTAATCAATTTACGAAGGATAACTAGCATTTTATCACGCACCGAGAAATGTATTCCTTCTTTGAATAGTGTTCATAGTCATTTAAGAGGGAGGCATTCAATGAATCAGCTAAAATGCATCATAAAGTACAAAGTGAATAGCTGTTGTTTTGACATGCGAAGGAGTGTCACTTTAAACAGGTGCTAACTTATTGTCTGTTGGCAACAATAGTTAAAATACCTATATCGACTGTCGAATAACCCATACGAATGTCGAATAACCCATACGAATGGGTAACCACGCTGGTAAATTGAATCATCCATTGAAATTTTAACTATGCCAAATTCGAGTTCATGCATATAAATTCTGAATGTTTCTACCTATTAAAAAAATCATTTAAATCCATTTTCACAGATACTTTGAAACAAACTTTAAAAAAGGAGTTCTTATGCTTATATAAAGTCACGAAATGTATCGCCAATGGGTATATTTTGCAACGTCGCAGCCGATCCAAAATTCATTTGCTGACATGCTTTCCATGTAATTATCAAGTTTACAGAGTGATTATGGCGAAAGTAGCAAGCACAACACTGCATAATTAATTATTCACAGCACTACGTACTGCAGCTACTCAATGTCCCAATATTTTGAACAATAACTAGACAACGAGACAGTTGTTTACATTTCCGTCACACTTGACCAATGACATGCACAGAGTACAAGTAGCTAAGAGCTTTCAAGGAGCAATGTCTGCGCAATAAAATAAATTCGCGAGTAGATGATGAGAAATTCTATAAACATATACAACTTTTGCCAACTAATTTTTATATTGAACAGCAATGGAAAGGGTCGACAAGCCGCTTGTGTAAACATACTGTACACTCGTAAATACATACTCACACACTTGGCAAACAAGTATATTGTGTGTAGTGTCCGACCTATGAATCGGCTTGGTGTAATAGGTTTAGGTTCGGCGTGCTTTCAAATAGTCCGAAGCTAGGAAATTTTCTAACAACGTTTGTTCTTTGTTTTGTATTCAATCCACCGAAATAACGTTACACTTTCATTTTCGCATATTTTTATTGGTTTATATGGTAATACATATTGGTTTACTTTTAAATAAAGTATCTCAGTGCATATTTTGTTTTAGTATTTGGTTTAATTGCTTTATGCGATCCTGACATAATAAAACGATTTGTTTAACAATTTTAATAATTTAATTTAAAAATATTTGTATTTAGTTTATGTAATTATTATTATTTAGTTAATTATTTTTTTTTGCTATCACGGCGAACTTATTGATAGCGGGTGGACAGTAGATTTATGATTAAAGCTTATGTTGTAAGATGGTCTTATGATCAAATCAACCTTTTCATGGTCTGTTTGTGTGTATGACTAAAATACTGAAAATACTCATTAACTTGGGCATGGACTGTTGATATTTTTGAGTCTCATGAATTTAATGTTTTGTATACAGAAGTGTCTGCGCAAGGGTGTTTTATAACCATGTCTGCTATTACTGCTTTTTAATCATTTAAATACCTTTTAACTTTTGAACAATATATGAACACTTTTGTTAATTCCTTTGCTTTTAGTCAATATCCTCCAAATTTGGCGTGCATTACTCATTGCGCCACAGCGACAAAACGTGGCGTGCCTACAAAAAAACGAGCCCACCAACCACGTATGCGATGCGCCCCAAAGTGATTCACGAACCGTTTACCAATTAATTTTCAAAAATACTCGTACTGATTGAAAAAAGTGTCACAAAAGTGAATGGTGGGTGAGGGTGGTGGTTTTATGATTTATTTACTTGCAATCGACCTCAAAAATTTAAACACCGCTGAGTTTACGGATTTTTATGTGTTTTGTTTATGTTTCTCTTATTTTGGGGGCCCCCTAAAAAAAACAAGATTGCACCATTCGTGTTTTGTGCAAAAAATTTAAACAGAAGTGGGCAAACGGCATTCGAAATTTTGTGCCATTTGATTTTTGTTTACCGTTTTTGTTTGGAAATAGAGTGAAAGCATGGAAATGATAAAATTTTACGACTATGAACTGCCAAGACGTCAACAGTCTAATGCCGCGAAACAAATGCCGCGCTGATCGGCTGGCCGGTATATTCACAAAGAGCAGCAGAAGTTCTTCGCCGGCTTGTTTTGTCATTGCTGGTCTGCTTTGCGCTGGAACGAGGGCTCGTTGGTTCACAAAATTCGCAATTGGAAAATTCACTAGCAGCGCCAATGCCGCACAAGTATGCTGGGCGCGCGTTAATAGAATTATGCTTAATACTGTTAATGAGGCGCGGCAATTACTTGGCATTTGTGTAAACAATTAAAATTTTAGTGCCAGCCGCCTCCGCTGATTCATTTAGTCGGCGCTGGGCAAGCACGCATATGCTCCGTGATGAGCGTAAACACAACTTTTTTCTGGCCCTGTTTCGGGTTAGGCGCAGGGAAAATAATTCTCCCATAATAACAATTTTGAAATATTTCTGCCGCTTGTACTTTTGCCAAAACGTAACGATTCCTATAACTTTTTTTATTATTTACCAGAGTGTAGCTTATAACAATCCATCAATTGATTTTTCTTTTACCAACCAAAAACAAAAATCAACTAAATACTGACTAAAATAAATGTTTAAATACTGACTAAAATAAATGTTTACTGCAACTTGTGTTTACATCAGCCTACAATAACTTCTTTGAAGAGTATATATTCCTGTGTGTGATTTTAAAGCATGCAAAATTATCCTCTATGTCTAAACACTGCTTTATAGTACCACTGACCTCATTTTCCTCTATTACCTACCGAATAAAATGTACATAAAACACCTTATCGCACACGCGGCACCCTATGCGCGTACTTCAAGCCACGCAGAAATTGGCGCACAGCCGAACTTTTCGCTTTGTATGAAATACCTACTTTGGAATGCGCACGCGCGCGTTCACAAATGTGAAAATTTGCAAAGCTTTACAACTATTGCAGTGGCGTAATTCATTATCTTACTTTTAAGTATAAGTTTTTATGTATTGTTTTGAGTTTAATTTTCGTCGTATTTATTGTTAATATAGATAGACGCCGCAGGCAAAAGTGTTTTTTCTGTTCCTTCACTCTGCCTTCAATAAACAGACGCATTTCGGAAGAATGACAACAAATTAGGGTTGCAACACCCAACCCCTGATTCCACTCCAACCGTGCTGGCTATGCCTCTGATTGCGCGGAATGAATGTTTCCACTCGGCGTGGCGCAAAGTTTGGACACATAGACTGCATTTAAATATTCATTAGCAGATATTGTTATTTTATTTGCATAATTGCAATTGATATGTAACATACATACTGCCTGAATGAGTGACTGACTGACTTTTGGATTGGAGAAGTTTTTTGTTTGATAATCGCAGTGCACTTAGTACCTCGGCTAAAGAGATAATGGTACTATAGAAGCCATGAAGAGGATTTGGTGGTTTGCCAGGCACATCAAAGCCATTGCTAATGTCACTACGGAATTGTAATTTATATTTAAGGACAATTTACTAAAGGTCTGTTTTACTTAAGCAGTTGCTTCGTTATGAGAGGTTTTAATATACATTTTAAATGTGGTGCTGCAAATTTGTTTAAGCAGAATTTAATTTAAGCGTGTGGCGGTTGTTATTAACTCAAATGAAAAATATGCGGAAATATTCTTATCTTATTACAGTGACCAATTCACTTGGGATCTTACAGTTTCGAATTTTCATGTTTGCAGTTTTAATTAGACGCCAGAAACTCAAGAAAGCACAGCTGATTCATAACTGAATACCCTACAACCAGCAAATAAAGTGGTCGCAGAAGAACCTTACTCTTTGACGAGTTTCAAGTTGAACGATTTGCAATTGCTTTGCTCGATTTGGTATGGTGAATAACACTTAAAAATAAATCTTAAAAAATTAAAAAATAGAGACAAAATTAATAAAATTGAAGTATAACAAAGTTCCAGGCAAATTATATAAAACTTCTAATACGGATTTCTATTTGCATCTAACACCTTCCTTTTTATAACAATGAGTCATAGACGAAATGTCTTAAAGAATTACATTATACATTATGTTTTTATGTTTTAGGTGTTGTTAAAGAGAACCTAATTTTATCTTTAAATTTGCTTATTGCAATATTTTATAGCCCATTGAAATCTCAAATGCTGTTTACATAGTTTGACTTTTAAAAGCATTTTGTTGAATTTTTATTTTTTTTATGAGAACTTCAACGAGTCTAGGACTGTTTAGTTTTACAAAAATAAATAAAAGCCGGCATCCATGCAGTGGAATTTTACAGGTTTACAGTTTAACTTAAACTAAAAAAAACATAAATTCTGTGGTAAAAATTTTAAAATTTACACATTTACACATATTCATGAAATGCGCAATTTCTATGTAACTCATACTCGCTCGTATAGAATTTTTTGCTTTAAGTCATAAGCACAAACAATAAACATTCAGAAATATGCTGCACAAGGAATTCATGGTTAGCCCATAACCTTAAACTTTATGGGGAAAATACATTCATATATGGCACAAAGTTCGTCAAAATTTAATAAATTGCAACGTTCGAAGAGTATTGCAGTTGAGCTTTGTGTTCGTTGAGGCCTTCATATTTGTTTTTATATTTTGGCGACAAGTCAAGTTATTTTTCTCACCCTGGAGCCTAAAATACGTAAGCACTTGAAAGAAAGGCAAAGTGTAACAAATTATTGTTGTTTTTGGCAGTGCTTTCGTATTAATTGCGAGAAGTGCAGCTGGACTGCTGCCAGTTGGGAATTATTTCTGCTTCGACTTTGAATTGATGACGAAGTTAGCTACGACGACACCACAACGCCGCGCACACCGGCGGCAGCAGCAGAGATGCGGGCAGGAACTGAACTGGCTTGACTGGACCAGTTGGATTTTACGACTGGCAGTAATTGAACACAGCTACAGCTGGATGTTGACCGCAGTTGCTGCCTCAGCCGCGTTGCGATAATGATGTAATAACAAAATTTTCGATTGCCAGAAGTTAGCGTACATACACATAAGTATGTATGTAAGTATGAGTGTATTTAAATGCAGTTGGAGAACGGACGGAAGAAGTAAAGTGTATACAAATTCTATAAATGCTTTTCGCATATTCAGGGGATGCAACTTAGAGTTTAAAATAGTGTATAAAAATGCTATAAATGCTTTTCGCACTTTAAGACATATTCATAAATATTATTTTTATGCGGCTAAAAATATAAACTTTGTATTAAGACAACGAGTAAAATTCACACTTGAAAGAGCAAAACTACTTAAAGCAGTAAGATTAAATCCAAACTCGGCAATAGGATTAAGACAAACTGTTTTTCGCCAGTTTAGCCAGACTTCTGAAAGTCAAAGTATATAAATGCATTCTTTAATGGAGTTAAATGGAGTGTACCCACTATCATTTTAAATTGAATTTTTAATAATAAATGTTTTCATAACGAGGTTTTTGATATGAATTTCCTATTTGTTCGGCAGCGCCGTATGTGCACTTGGTTCGAATTTGATCCTTTTCTATTTTCCTTCAAAGAATTTGCGCCAAAGCATATTTGATCGTCATCAATACTGTCAGGATGCTTTACTTTACTTTCCTTCGATTCTTCGTTTTCTCCATCTCTCCATTTCTTCAGCCCGCAGTACATGACTGCCACCTTTAAACGTGGTAGCGAAATGAAAAATTAAATAAGCATTTTTGCTATTGTCCTTCCACGCCACCCACTGCTCGGTTAGCACAGATCGCAATTCAGCGTTGAAGTGGGGTAGCACGGAAATGTCATCGTAGGCGAAACCGCAACCGTTGCGTGCAGCATGAAGCTCAACTTACAAACCGCCAACAATTGCCGGTGTATTGTATTGTCAGTGTTGTTGTGATTGTCCTCGGAAGGGTAAAGTTCTACGACACGTTTCCAATAAAGAGCGAAATGCCATTCAATAATTTCTAGCTCCCGCCCAACGCACAACCTCTGTTCGCAGAAAAATGACAATATGGCGGAGACTCGGAGAGTTGTGGATGTTTATGTTGCAGATGTTGCAATTGCTATTTTTACACGTTCGCGGGTGTATGTAACAAATTGTGCTATCGAAACCATCGTCAGTGGGATATTCCCGTTGATTGTTCGCCACACCTCATGGGTTGTTTTGGCTGTGGGACAGTGATAAATGCACTCACTGAAGCATGCTGCAGACATGCTTAAAGCGTTCTTGTATTGTGCAGACATCCTCTGTTTAATGTGCACTTTTTTGTACTTTGCTCTGAACTAATTTTCTCAAGAAGCATGAAAATATGAAACTTAAATTCCGCAGCGTTGTAGCTCGTAGCTACAAACCAAAAAGAGACACTGGCCATTAAGCGGCCGAGTAAACATTTGGCTA
This sequence comes from Melieria picta, assembly GCA_964056695.1. Classification (NCBI taxonomy): domain Eukaryota; kingdom Metazoa; phylum Arthropoda; class Insecta; order Diptera; family Ulidiidae; genus Melieria; species Melieria picta. The sequence continues at coordinate 100,872,356 of OZ057398.1, read as the reverse complement.
GGGCGTCAGATAATTTCTTGCTGTGCTTAGAAAAATTTTCATTGCTGTATATAATACAGAACTAGGTAACTATTCACACTCTCTTAACAGGAACTAGTAAACATCCGAGAGTAAAATAATTTTGTATGAATAAGCTTTTGCAGCCATTCTTGCGCGTACACAACATAGATGGTATTTTACATGATTCAATAGAAAGGTGGAACCATGGGTCTATTATTTATGTACATACATATCTATAGTTAAAAATAGTTACTGCACTTACCCACATATTTCACTGTTCGAATATGAATCAGATTTTATTTGGCATATAATGTAATCAAACTAAAAGTCATGGATTATAGTTACTCATACGACAGCATTTTCTAATTAATGTCGCTCATACGCAACGTGTGTTGGCAGAGGAAAATGTGTTTATATTGTTTGTTTCTTAGGCCGTCTTTGGCGATCTACTCGTATCTATTAATTTTAAAATAATGATGTTTCCATGACATTGTGATTTGTCTTTTTAACTATGCCCAAAGCATGAGGATGAAATTTTAAGGATTGCTTGATTGTGTTTTATGTATCGTCCTTAAAATAAAATAACTTCCAAACAGTTCCATGTATTAATATTTATATTGGAGCAACTGAACATTGTTTTCAAACGTTTTGTTTTGTTTAATGGTTTCTTAAAAATTCCAAACACTTACGTTAACTTCAATCGGCCAAACAACAATCAAGAACATAAATTGTTAGTGCCGGCACATAAATCCATTACGGCCGCAGCTGTTTCTGTTCTCAAACGAATATAAAAATGCAAACAATTCGTGAAGGATGATACTTTTAGATATGCCCTATATCTGCGGTTGCCTTATTTACGGCCCAGTCTTGCCTGCCGACGGCGGCTGCCGCTTATCCACACAGCCAGTATCTGTGCCTGGAACTGACGATACGAAATGGCATGAAGCGGAAATACGCGAAGCGGAATTGTTATCACTTCAACAGTTACCCACATACACAGGCACATACATTCGCAAGGTCATGCACACAGATGCACACATCTCCCTAACGAAGCCGCAACCATTCGCACACACAAAGCACCCAAGACGCCGCTGCTAGTGCCGCTGATTTTACTGCCGCGCGTAAGTGACGCATCCCTTTTGCTTGTTTCTAGCTTCGCTTTTTTTTTTATTTTTGCCTTATCGCCGCTTGTTTGCGGCTACAATTTCATTCATCATTGAACAATGGCGAACGTGCAGCTTTAAATGACCCCGGCTCATATTTTCCCACGCAGCACCGCAAACATACGCACTCACATTATACGCATTGGCACATTTCTGCGAACAGTCACGCATACCAATTCGCAACTTTACAAAATTCACAATTTACATACGCTCAACAAAACAAAACGACAACAACAACAAAGTATAGAGGAAAGCACAAAAAACGCTCGAAAGCATAGGCGCCAATTGATTCAATTAAAGAGCAAAATTTTCCCATGTGCCCATCTTGCCACAGTTTGGCCTATCTATCGATATTTAGCCCACTTTGGATATTTGTCCGAATATCACGCTAGTTGAACCACGCTGCCGACTTTATCGCTGCAAGTGGGCAAGCTCCCCACGAATTGTTGACACACTCTGCGACAGCAGCAGCAGCGGCAACTTAGCCGCGAATACAATACAACGAAGGAAGCGAGGGTAGAACTGAAAGCTGAGAACAAGTGCAGCCACACTGCTTGCTATACGAAAATAAATATCCAGAAATACACAGTGTGCAGACAGAAGCATGCAGTTTCGAGTTAATCGCAATTAGGATATACTCGTATTTAACTACATTACTCGTAAGTGCTGCTATAGCAGTGATAGAATAAAGAGAAAGAGAGAGTTTGAGTATTAATTCAAACAAAATTCAGCTGAGCGAAAATGCTTGCCTTCAACTTTTGTGTGTTGAGAAGAGGTTGGGAGAAAGTCGTTTGCCAAAACTTGATTGGCAAATATTTGCAAACTTTGCTGAATGAACAATAATACATAAATGTGTTTAAAAATTTATGCCCAGTATATTTGGTGCTAGGGCTAATTGGGCGAATCCAGGGATTCGCAGTCGTTGCTACATTAGGCATTCAAACAGACATAAGGTTTATGTTGGAAGCAGATTACAAATAGACCTTTGTTAGAATTTGACCGTTGATAAGAAATATCAGACCATATCGAGCCATTGTCGCCAAATTATCGTAAGCGCCAAATTCGTAATTTTACAGGAGAAGGTTTTTTGTTTTTTTTTTATATTACATTATTAAATGCTTCCATTTTGTGCATGCATTATTGGTTTAAAGTTATTTTTGGATTACCGATAAAAAAAACTTGGATTCGCATAACAAGATCGTATTTAATGGCGCTTACGATAATATCGCTACCACGAATATTCTGAAGCACGCACAAGCTGTGGCGCTTACGATAAAAAATGTTTGACGTTGGCTTGCCTTTTAATTTGTTTTCTTGTCTTGTTTATAATAATATAGTCGAACAAGTTATTAGAAATTGTGAAATATTGTAAAAGCACTAAAAAACAGTAGAAAAGATTGGGTAAATCTAACCCAAACAAGAAGTATCGAAAGTAATAATAATGCCAAATACCATTTCAACTTCAAATTACATTTCAGCTTAAAAGAAAAATTTAAGAATCCAAAGTAAATGAAAAAATACCCCCCGGGGGTTGCCCACAGGGGGAGGGGGGCGGTACTATCCCCATTGCTTTGGAGCTCTATCCGTCCTAACCAGGAAACACGAGATAATCAATAGGAATCAATACTGGGACAACCAACCAGCACTAGAACATTCCAAGGCGATTATCGGGACGTATAATAGGAAAAGATTCGAGGAATGCATGAGCTTTTCAAAGAATAATCTAAGGATTATTACAGGTATCCTTACAGGGCATTGTAGATTAAGCTATCATCTAACTAAACTAGTAATTCGCGAAAACGAATACTGCAGGTTCTGCTTGCAGGAAAATGAAACCACAATGCATATACTAAATAGAAGAATTCCCTGTACTTATGCACAAACGAAAGAAACATCTGGGGGACTTTATTATACCAGGTACAGACTGGGTTTCCAGAGGTTTAGGTAATATACTAAAATTTCTCTCGGATACTGGACTTACGGACGAACTGTAGGTCCATGAAGGGGGCACAATAGATCTTCTAAGTCGCAGTGCACTATTCCCCGTCAATAATAATAATAAGTTAAAAAATCTATTTAAAAAAGTTATGAATTACTTTCTCTTTAGTCTTCAATGTCAGTCTCTGCTAAGGTATCTTGGACTTGCTGATTGCAGTTCATATCCGGGTATTCTTTATGTTACCTTTCGTTTATTATCCCCTTTTCACATATACTTTTTAGATCCCACACATTTAGCACATTTTTGGTATTATTTCGATGCGAATGTTGTTGTTGTGCACAACTGTTCCCTCGGTTGTATTGAATAATGTGTCTTCTTTCGATATGGTATACCTGGTATGGTATACCTCGTTACTTGATTAAAGAAAAATCTGTATTATTTTCGCCATCAAAAGAAACACCTTGAAGTTCAAAATTTTCTGACTTTGAAGCCCTATTACCACGGAATTTTAGATCGCATATAAATGAGTAGTATCAGAAAAGAAGCCATGAGGTGTTGTAATTGCAAAAACAAAAATCATGTTAATAGGTTTATTGGTTTAGAAGTTACGGTCTGAAATGTCGAAAAGTCAAGGAAAATTCAAAAAAGTGACACGCCCACTTTTTGCCAAAACGCAAACTAAGTTTCGAAAACGGTTTGCGGATTCGAATTTAGCGCAACCCCTTATTAGCCTAGAACTGATGTCAAAACCAGAAATGGCGAAATTTGTTGTCCTGTGTTATTTACCACTATGGACAATTGTTGCTTATAAGCACTTCTCACAGGATTTTGTAGGAAGGACATAAGCTTTTAAAATTTTTAAAATAGCTTATTTAGGTCTAAAATAGTTGAATAGCGAAATTTTGTACTCTTTGCATAACCGGGTTAAAAGCTGTCCCGAAAGGGTTAACAACATAATACCTTCGCAGCCAAAGATTCCATGATTTACGTGGATGTTTTCTCTACCAAAATTAACAAAACTTTTTTAGAAATAAAAAATTACAGTTATTTTCATATCACTTGCGGAGCTGTTTGTCTTGACAAGGTTGAAGTTGGAAGCTGCTTGTTTGCATAGTGGCGCTTACGATAATTTTGCAACTATGCAAACAAGTAAACAATTCAAACGATAAAATTTACAACTGATTTTCTCGGGTGTTATTCATTACTGAGATTGGAGATTTTGCAGACAGATCCGTCTAATGTTAAACTTTTATTTTCAATCAAAAAAATGTTTCGAAAAAATGGCGTTTACGATATTTTGGCGACCATGGCTCGATATATCGAGGGCAGACAAAGGTGTGTAAACGTTTTCGATATGCAAAGTTCGTGCAATACTTCAAAAGTCATAAAAGATGATTGAGAACATTTTAAAACATTTTGAAACTGCAAAGAACGGTTAAACCATTCAAAGGTTAAGCATTTTTACTGCACGTTTACGTCCCTATAAACTACTTTAAGTATAATGCACTTTTACGTTTATTAAAACTAGTGTCCAACCGAAACCACTTTTTTGGGCCGAAACCGAAACCGAATATTCGGTTTTTTTTTAATATTCGGCCGAAACCGAAACTTTCTAGTTGAAATAAAAATCACCATATCAAGCACTTTTTTCAACAAACGAATTTTACATTAAGTAAATAAAGAACAAACAAACAAACATAGCATAAATGAATAAATACTTATTAAAAAAAAACAATTTATTCATTTTTTAAAAACGTAAACATGAAAAAATCACCCTTTCGTACCTTACTCGCTAATATTCAAAATTAAATAATTTAATATTATATGCTAAAAAAATAAATTTATTTACATTGGTGGCATCTAAATTATTCCTCCTTTCACTATATATCTGCTACACAATAAAATGTAAAATATATTCTAGAAAGTTTCGGTTTCGGCTATTCGGCCATTTTTTGGCCGAAACTGAAACCGAAACCGAAACCACTGATTTGGGCCGAAACCGAAACCGAATATTCGGTCGGACACTAATTAAAACACACATTGAATCGTACAATCACGCAACGAATTGTACATACAAATCTGAGGGAAACAACTTAGTTTCATACGAAGAGTTTTTAGAAGTAAGTTTGAAGAATATTTATAATGAGATCTACTAAACACCTAAACACATTTTTAGGAAAATTTGGCATGCTCATGTGAACAATCATGATTCGTGATACAAAAAATTGAGGTAGAGCCAATGCTTCTTCTCAGCCAGCATGTTGCGCATCTGACACTAAACGATTTTTTGGCGTTCTCCTTTAAAAATATGGTACTGTTGTTAGAAAATCTCGTGCACATTTTTTAATACTGGAATTGCTGTTGAATTCACATTATAAAAATACTTTCGTGGAAAATACATAAGTCACAGTGGTCTATTTCGTGTATATTTTAAAAAAGATCTTTAAATTCTTAGAACCCTAAATAACACTAATTTAATATTATTTTGAAGTGGCATCACGACTCAAACTTTTTACAAATACGAACGACGCACTATGGCGCCTTTTGGCTTTTTTCGTTGCAAAAATCATAACTTCTGATATTTTAAAAATTTAAATTGCATCTGAAAGTATAATATCCAAGCTTTAAAATAAAAACAGGGTGCCACAATAACAGGGGGCTTACAAATTTGTTGTCAAAGTTAGAGATTTGATTTCATTACAAAAACTTCATACTAAAATGCATTAAATGCATAAAAAAGAAATTTTTTATATATTTTTTAACCCTTATTCTCATACCCAAACTTACTAACGTCGTTTGGCACCCGGGTACCCATTTCATGAAATTTTTAAGTTTTCAATATAGAAAACAAAATTTTTTAAATACATATATGATTTGTTCGCTTTTCACCTAAATAACGAGGATCCGGAAGGTAAAAAAAAATTTTCATTATTTGTCAGTTTTTTTCACGAAAATACATCGCAGTGGGCACCCGGGTACCCGGGTATGAGAATAAGGGTTAAATAAATTAATATAATTTATTGATTCATACATAATTTTTTTTAAGTAAAATTTTTGTTTAGTAAGTTAGATTTTTTCAAAATAGTTATCTTACTGGAAGGAACGTCCAGTAATGAAAGCATTTCTAAGCTATAAGTATTTGTAAGTTCTTTTTGTGATCTTAAAGATCTTATAGATGAAATAACTGGATCAGAAGAGACTGCTAACATGTGGAAAAGGTCTTCATTTTGTCTAGATCGTAATATTTTGCAAGTGTTCATACATCTATACCTTTTGTACTCCTTATTTTTGCATTCTTGAGCTTTTTCGGACAATTCCCCTATTGGTAAGCACTGGTATTCTATTAAATCCTTTCCATGTGCCAAAATTGTATGTACCGTGAGAGTAAGTTTCTTCTCAGGATACTTCTAAAGCAGCAGTTCGGTAGTTTTGGATGCATATTCACCAAATTTGGGTCCATTAACCATTACCTTGCAATTCAAAACTCTCTTTGAAGAATTCATCTTGAATAATTGTTTCCCTGATATTCTGCTTTTCTTTGGGTGTTGCGTTATCGTAGAAAACTTCCCCATGTTGTGGGGAATGTCCATACATCTTATCCGTACATGCAAAGGAGATATTCCATTCTCATAATTATGTTCGTCATTTGTTGATTCATCAAAATTTTAGAAGTCTTTTTGATTCTTTTTACAAATTGCACATGTCATTGTAGATGAAGTATTAGTTAATTGATTTAAAACTTCTCCGTCGATCATAGTCAGGAGAAAATCATACTTTATAGTATATTGTATATTACAGCATATAGTATATATTATATACATAGTATATTTTATATATTATATATATTATATAGTATATATATACATCCAGATATTGCAAAAAAAAAAAAGTGAAAAGGTGACAGCGTTGCAATGGAGGAAAGTTGGTCAGAGCTAAGGACTCAACTAGTGTCCGACCGAATATTCGGTTTCGGTTTCGGCCCAAATAAGTGGTTTCGGTTTCGGTTTCAGTTTCGGCCAAAAAATGGCCGAATAGCCGAAACCGAAACTTTCTAGAATATTTTTTACATTTTATTGTGTAGCAGATATATAGTGAAAGGAGGAATAATTTAGATGCCACCAATGTAAATAAACTTCTTTTTTTAGCATATAATATTAAATATTAAAAAAAAACCGAATATTCGGTTTCGGCCCAAAAAAGTGGTTTCGGTCGGACACTAGACTGAACTTAATAGTGCGGGTGTGCCTGCTTGTTATGACACACTTTTCTAACTAAAATAAGCAAAACATAGACAGCAAGTGTATTATGCCATTCGTAACCAAAAAATATTATTTTATATACAAACGCCAACAACAAAAAATGGGTTTTCGACCGTACTGAACGTACGTGACTTTTCGTATACCTGCGTCAACGTGTTTTTCGACCCGAGGTTGTTTCACTTTTATTGCTATAGAGAGTAAAGCGGCAAAAAGCGGCAGCTAATTTTTGGAAGTTAGGTAAATAATTAAATAATAAATAACCGCCCTCAATTTCGCAGAGGTTATTTTGGGTATATTTTTTTATACTCGATCAAAGTTGGAAAAAAGGTCGAAATATAGACTTTTCGAACAATAGGTAGATGGAACAACTTTTAAGAAAAAAAAACCATTTTTTGTTTTTATTATATTTAAAGTTAACGTAGCTTTTAGAAAAAACCAACAAATTACCGATTGGTTGCTTTATTTACATACAAATAATTCTTAAAGATGACAAATAAAAAACAAAAAATACACATTTTTCTCGATGTGGATAAATTGTCTACATTGAGCGGGTCTACCTCCCAAACTACTAATCCGAATTTAATGAAGGTTATATTTTCGTAATCCCTGGAAAATTCTCAATAAGATACGTGTATTCATTCTATCGAACGCTTTCATGAAATTTTTGATTTTTGCAACGTTTTTCCGACAGAGGCCCCATAGTGCGACGTCAATTAGCACGTTTAGTGTCAAAAAATTTTACAGCGATTCTACTTTTATTTTGTGTATCATGGGAACAAGTACTACATCGTCGTATTTTAACTCTCGATATTTTTCGAATAGGCCTACAGTATAATACTTTTAATTTTAAAAATATAGACGTATGTATCTGGCACCCTGTATTTACTTTAACTCTTTACTCTTTAACTCATGTCTTCACTTTACGAATTTCCAAATTTGTTTAGTCTTACTAAATACTATGTCTTTCTACTCTACCTACTCTATGCATAAAATTATGTCAAAAGCAGTCATTACTGCTGCAAATCCTTTTTCTCGAGTGTAGTGAGCGAGCGCGTGATGAGCTGGCATCACCCAATTGTCGGCAAAAGTGAATCAGAAATCCGCATGCGGTCATTATTGAGCGATAAATTGATTAGATACGAGCGTGGATACGTGTATGCTCACCACTGCACTACTCGTATATCCTGCCCCACCCACAACTGACTATCCAGCGCGCAGCAATCGTCAATTGCCATTTCGATGTTAATTTTATTGTAGGGCTGTCAGCAATAAATTCCGTTCAATCTTTAATAGCACACACTAGTGTGCCATAAAATTCCCACATAAGTGGTCGGCGCAAGCTTAGCTGAACACAGAACGGTTGCCACCGATGTGTGTAAATAAGAGCTTGTTATGTGGGTGGTTCGCGGAGCGGCATAGGAGCAGACGAGCGTGAAATCAGCGCTTACAACTCACTTTGGTGCGAGGAAAGTCGTTGTCGTGATGATCGCTCGTACAGCCATACATATACTTAGTACATGACGGTAGCAATTAAAAATTATTGCAAAAGCCTTTCACTCGAGTCCTTCCAGCAGCTGAGTTCGGGAGCATTTAATGAAAAATAAGAGCAAAACGAAACCACTGCAACATTTGCAGGCGTCAAACAATGATGGATTGCGCACTGTCACGGTCGAATAGCAATTTGCTAAAGACGGAATTGGTATACAATTAGAAATAGCGTGACTTTATATATTTCCGAGCATGAAACGAGTACACACGTGCTTACAGGTTCTCAATTTGAGCGTGATTGATGATTGAGGTTATGACAGGACTGAATTGAATTTGGCTGTTGAATGTGTATTTAAATCTAACTAAATGTCCTTGTGTGCTATGCAATTGTAATTCATTGATTCAAATATTTATTCATATGCTGATCAACAGGCGAAAACTGAGAACTGTTGATAAGTCTAACCATGCCAACCATAATCAACGCAAAATTCTTACGCGCGTCACAAGCGGCCTTGTCATGTATACACACAATTAAATACATACTTTTTCGTACACACATATAGTAAAACTATTTTACTGTGTTGTACGTATTTGACGATGGGAGACACTCATGTTGCGCACAATATGGCGCGCATTTATAGATTTATTAAATTAGTCACCAGCGCAGCGTATGGCAACACTACCAACAACCACCAAAATATCAACATCAGATATAGATATATTCATATATTCGTGGCTGGATCAAATGAAATATGATTAAAAGCCTCGAAAATCAAATAAAGCCGATACGGGCTTTGGCACTGCGACTTGCTCATTTTATGTGTAGCCATGCGTTTTAGGCCAATATTAAAGACGGATTTCATTGCAAAATTACTTGATAATCTTTACAAAAAGTACAGGAAATTGAACTTTCTTGCGCAGTTACATATACTTATTTGTTGGCCACAAGTTAATAACGAGATTAGTAGTGTGACGTTCATATTCGTTGGCAAAAGGTTGTACTTTTGCCCAGACAATTTCCCCATTCACTAAACAGAAATCCTTTAGAACTAACTAATATTGTACTGAGTTCAGTATGACTGTCATTGGCAGTTTATTTTTGAGAATTTGGTTACTTGGTAACTTCGAGGGCGTCGTGCCCAATATCCACACCAAGCGTGGGTAAGTACATCTCCGTAACCTGGGCTTTTTACTTGCCATTACATGGACGTTCGTTTTATAGAGGGTTCTTGACTGTTAACAAACAAATAGAGATTTTTATAATACAGGCAGCAATTTTATTACTTTGAAAGAGAAATATTGGCAAGCATATAAGTAATGCAATTAAATTGCAAACATTAACTACATTATACATAGTATTTTTTAGAAACAATTTTAAAATATCAAAATTTTTAGTCCTTGCTTAATTACATTTTGCTTAAGTTTCCTTTAGCCTTATTGTCTGCCATTGTGCAACTAATTCCACTCAGTTCTGTTACACTATGTATGTATCATTAGCCGCTTTACAATGAAGTAACGACCGCCTGCCGGCCGGCCAACTTCGTATTTAAGTTAATTGACCCCGAAGCACTTTACGCTAGATTAAAGTGGCAACGGAATTTATTACTTCATTACCAAACGAATTAGATTGGGGCGCAAAATGTTAGATTTGATTACAGTGCCAAACACATCAGATTAACAGCTCATCTGACACAACGCCAACGTGATTCCGGTCATCCTATTGGGTCATAACTGCCGACCAACCGAAAACTCGTCTACAGAGTTTTACACCCTTGCACAAGAAGAGAGCTGTGGCAAAGAGAAAGCAAACAGCCGCAGCGCGTGCGAAGTGCTTCCGGCCACAACTGGACGCACTTAACGCAATTTTTGCAACAATGTTGTGGGGTATTTAATTACCAAAGCACCCCCGAAGCAAACAACGGCGACGAAGACGACAGCACCGCATTCCGGCCACAGCAGCAGCATCCCGACGACGGCAAGAGAAGCGTTAGCAGCAGCGGCAACAACATTAAGCGTGTCCGCTTACAGGGGGGCGGTGGACCTGGATGCGATTCCCGCTACCTATGCGCCAACAATAACATGTCATCAACGGAAACCCAGCGCAAAAGCAACAGCAACAAGAAAAGCGGCCGTCTACGTTGGGGACGAGCGACAATGGTTCAATAATGCTGGCGGACGTCGTCTACTCTACCAGATTGAACCCTATCGCAAGTGTGCAACCACACTCACGCTTGTGTTGGCCACTTTACTCTGCGGCTTCTGCTGTGCCAACGCTAGCGGCGATAATCACAGCACATCTGCAGACAGTCTAACCACGAACGCAACCAGAACAGCAACTGGACTTGAATTCGGCATTGATAAAACAGTTGGCAACATTGTTGTCAAAATATCGGCCAGGCATCCCTGCACAGCAAGCGGCCATCACCATGGGGGCTGTTTCTCAGCGCTATCCCACGGCGTTGTCCATTCTGGCGATAGAGCCAACGACAGCGCTCAGCTGGCTACTGCGACCGCACAGAATTCCATTCACCAAAACCAAGACGCGAACATCAGCGGGCACATCGCAACTACCATCAATGCCACAGCCATCACAGTCACTACCTTCCCAACTGCCACCGCTCCCACTTTAACTCAGCCCACTTCGACGTATGCTGTCGCTGCCGCCTTTAATGAATCCGCCCTCGCTAGCGATGTCGACGAGGTGCCGCAAATACCGGCGTACATTCGCTCCACGGCGATGTTCTTTTGCATAGCCATTATGGTGCTGGGTGTGATTGGCAACATTATGGTAAGTGTTTCTAGTGTAGCGGAACGCAAGTGAGTGACCGCTAATGGCATCCCTGTCTCGATCCCACTTCCTTTGCGCCTCTGCTCATTGCAGGTGCCCATTGTCATTGTGAAGACGAAGGATATGCGCAACTCGACGAATATATTCCTTACCAATTTGAGCATTGCCGATTTGCTGGTCCTGCTCGTGTGCACGCCGACAGTGCTGGTGGAGGTGAACACTCGACCGGAGACATGGATTTTGGGCCACGAGATGTGTAAGAGCCTTTCGCAAGCGAACAACTACACTCACAAGCATTCAATATCATTACTCTATTGATGTTCGTGTACGCACATCAAGGACATCCGATTTAATCTATCTGTTCTCGTGCTACAGGCAAGGCAGTGCCATTCGTGGAACTGACGGTGGCGCACGCCAGTGTCTTGACCATTTTGGCCATTTCCTTTGAGCGGTACTATGCGATATGTGAGCCGCTAAAAGCGGGCTACGTATGTACTAAGACCCGTGCCATTCTTATTTGCTTGCTGGCGTGGAGCATTGCCGCGCTTTTCACCAGGTAAGTGTGTATACTTAAAAAATTATATTCAATGAGATGAGAATGAGAATTATGATTCTCATATTTCAATGAGAATTAAACATCGCAAACAATTGCTATGGGCCAATAAAAAACCTTAAAAAAGTGTTTACATTTATAATTTGGAAAACTTTTTTAATTTTTCATAAGATTAATAAAATGATGACAACTCCTAAATCAATCGCCTACAAAGTCTAATAACATTGTAGCTGATGCTTGTGCGCCGTGCATGTTCGATATTGGCGCTTATTGCGCCCCAGCCATTGCCTGTTATAATGCATTGCGTCATATTACAGCCACGTTTCAGTAACATTCTTTTGTAGAGATCGTACCACATCCTTCAGTTCATTGTATATATACTATATGTATCAGCCTGCTCCGGTAGCTAATATTTATTCACTATTATTGCCTGCTATCTGAATGTTAATTTAATGGCATTCGCCTATTTTGCTTTCCGTTTTATTTTTTCTTTTCTTTAGCATGCATTACAAAAATAATTGAATGCAAAAACCAAAAATTTAAAAGCACAAACATCGCCAAGAACATAAATTGCGGCGAAGTGAAATGGAACCAACAAACAAAAATGTTTTTACTTTAAGTGTTTCTAATTATGGTAAATGTCAGTATTGTGGCTATTGTCGTCGTCATAATGAGTGACCCGAATAGTCAGCCTGTCCTTTATCATTTCAACACGTCGCACAGTGATTCGTTCCATAGACAAAATTCAAAAAATTTATAGTCTCAGAATTTAATGATTTTGATGTCATTTGAAAGGTAAAACTCCAACTAAGAAAACCCAAAAAAATCTGTGCAAAAAATTAATTAGTGTGTGTGCAAAAGCGGCTCAAAGTTGAAACTTTTTTCACAAAAAAATGTAAACACATATTTTCTGTTTTTTAGTCTATTGAGTAAAAAAAATTGAAAAAATACATGGTTACCAATAAGTTGCTAAAACTTTCCATATAGATTAAGAAATGATGTGGCCATTTTTGTTTTTAATATTTTCTCAAAATTTACAAAGCTGAGGCTTTTACATCACTTTTAATTCAAAATATTTTTCTAAATTGAAAATCTAAAAATTGGCAAAACTTAGAGGAAAATATCTGAAAAGTATGTGAAAGTATGTTTCTGGATTTTTTTTTATTTTAAGAAGCATTCTTTCTTTGTCGGATAATGTAATTACATCCTCCGATATCTTCCGACCTCAGAAAATAATTCAATTTGAAAAGAACACCTATTTTTCGACAAAATTTATTTTTTTCATCCCTAAAAGTATGCAATCAGCATGAAAAATTGAGAAAACTGCAAAAAAGCAAAACATACGTCTATTATTATCGTTTTTATTGCAAATCTAAACGGTCTTAAGACAATTTCTGCTACTCTTTGGAATTATCAATAATGACGTTAATGATTAAATGTAAAATCTGAAAAATCTAGCCAACACACTTGTTGCTATAGCTCACCAAAATTGACGACAATTGCAAATTTAAGTCTCAGACATTGCCAAACTACAAAAGTTTAAGAAAAAAAAAATGGAGATTTCAAATCAGCAGACCATGATTAACTAGTATACCAAATTTTATGAAGAACGGACCACTCCTTCTAATTTTGTCCCGCGGTTGTATGGAGTCGAATCACTGTGCGTCGGTGTTAAATTTTGAATTTTTTCTAAACAAACCAATCTTCGTTTGTTCTTGGCTGCTGCGGAAATTGTGAAATTATAGTACAATAAAGAGCGAAATAATCAGATGCCAGTGCGTGCGATGACCCCTTATTACACCCAACAGCACCACTAACCCTAATTACAGTTCATAATGCTTCGGCGTGCCTGCGTGTTTGACTGTCCCACTCTGCCCAGCACGTTCTCCTATTTAAAACTCATGATTTTCGCTCTTTTATGCCCGAGTGTACGCCCCCGACACGCACGCAACTGGCACGCCAACCAACAGCCTACACTTTTTCTAACCAGCCGTCGTTCCCCCTCCCACTCTTGTTTGTTAACCCGAAACCTCGCCCCATTATGTCCGCTATTATTTCCCTCGCATTTCAGCAACCTCCTCCTGTCTTCGTGTCCTTTTGCTATGTGCTGCATAATTTTAAAAGTGACTGCCCCAGTCCTCACACAATGACATCTCCTTGCCACTACTCGATTCTCTTTTATTCCATTTCTCTTTTGTAGCCCCATACTGTGGGTGGCCGACTACAAGCACGTCGAATACATTGATGGATCATCGGTAACGGTTTGTTTGACACAGGCCATAACCACTTGGACGATTGGCTACTTCCTGATGACTATATCGGTCTTTTTCATACTGCCACTGTTCGTACTTATTGTCCTGTATGGCATTATCGCCAAAAATCTCATCTCCAGCAACGGCCCCATGCTGCGCATACGCCCCTCGCCGCCGGAACTTAGCCTGAAGGCGCGCAAGCAGGTCGTCCTCATGCTGGGCGCAGTCGTGTTGTCCTTCTTCCTGTGCTTGCTACCGTTCCGCATGTTGACCGTGTGGATCATTCTCAGCTCCGAGCAAACTTTCCTAGAGATCGGCGTAGAGCGCTACTACAGCCTGCTGTACTTCTGCCGCATCATGTTCTACCTGAACTCGGCCATCAATCCGATACTCTACAACCTGATGTCCACCAAATTCCGCAAGGGCTTCGTGCGCCTGAGCTGCAGGGCATGGCACGCAGCTCTACTGGCACTCACGTGCGGTCGCGCCCAGCACGGGCGTGCACCAGCAGGCACCATGGTCGGCACCGCCACCAGCAACACCACGTCCAACACGGCGACAACGGCGACGGCCACCTCGTCCAGCATATTGTCGCGCAGTTCGAATCGCCGCTGCAGCGATGAGATCACCAAAATAAAAACTCAGGCACAGAAACAAATGCCGTGCGGCATCGACAGCGAAATGTTGGCGATGCTGCACGCGAAAGCATCGTCAGAGACGAGCCGAGCGAGCGACGAGGTGCCGCGGAAGGTGCAGAGTCAGGGATACGGTGGAAGAAAACAACGAGTCTTTAGGCATAAAGCAGAGCGGGGCAACCAACAACAACTGGATTCAGAAAGCCAGCTGAAGGCGCCACCAACTGCGCGCGGTCAACGCATTCTACACGTCAGCTTCGACGAGGAGGAGGTGGTACCCGGGCATAATGCGTTGACGTGATGGTGAAACGAAGCTTGGAGGCGCCAGCAACGAAGTAGAGATAAATTTATTTGCATAAGTTTAGGTTACACAGCATAGATGATAAACCAACGTATAGAAAAAAAACACTCCTGCACACAGTAAACGCAAATAGAACAAAATGAATACAGGTAGTCCTCGCTTAACGCAGAGGTTACGTTCCGAGCGTGTATGTGCTGTGTTAAGTGAGGTCTACCCGTATGTATCTACATAATTGTTTGAAACTTGCATATGAACGATTAAAGTGAGGTCTTGCCCTCTTTAAATTTGTTGAAAGGCATTTTATATACGTATGTACACATATTTATATGCATGTGTATAAATCAGGGAAACATAACGCGATTCTTATTTATATTTTTTTGTTTCAATACCGTTTGGAACGAGATTTTAATGTGTCGCAAAATACGAACCGTGTTAGAACGAGGCCGCGTTATAAGAGGTACGTGTTAGGCGAGGTCTACCTGTACTTAACATAGCAACACTCAGAACCAAACCAAAACAGACATGCAAATAAACTGCTCGGAGGCACACAATCCGTAAGAATAGGTCAATAAATAACAACTTTATCACTAGGCTTAGCTTGCACTTAGCGATAATATTTCTATTTTATTATATTATTTAAATATATCCCTTGAATTTATGGATAAAAGAATGATTGATTTCTCGTCAACTTGGTCGAATATTTTTTAAAAATATTGGCATGTAAAGTTTGAACTAAAATTCTGGAACTTTCCGATTTCTTGTCAACTTTTTTGGTCACCTAACAATGCAGCAACATTTTCATTTTTTTCCAACTTTATTTGCACTTCCCTTCCATCGGCGCATAAAGCATCATTATGCCACACTATGAGCGCATTACCGAAGTCCGACAATGCTGCTCGTTTGCTAGTTTGCATAGTTTACACTTCTGCTTGACTTAACAAATTTCGCGCCAATGCCGCCAGCCATCCCGTTGCGACGAACGGTTATATGGCTAGCAAACATGACGATGGTGTTGCGCCAAACATAGCTCACATACACACACGTATGCACTTCCACAAACAGTCACAAGTCGAAAAATGCCGACACATTCGCTTTCAGTAAAAGACCAAAAACAAGGAACGCATTCTATTCCAATTTACTTACCAAAAACCAACAGTTGGCTGTAGCACAGAAAGCGAAAAAGTTAAAGAACGCATTTTCCACCATTTCCCGCCACTTGGCCTCATCGCTTCCGAAGCTGTGCTCCCTCCATCGACACACCAAAATCGCTTGCTATTTCCTTACAAAAACAATCAATTTTTCGGGCTATTAAACCGAATGTATGTGCCAAAGATAAACAACAGCAACAACAACAGCCCCAATTGAAGCAGCAGCACCAGCAGCAACGAGAGAAAATGAAATCGAGCAGCGGGCAAATAGCAACAAAATTGGAAACATTCCCTTAACCCTAGCAACAAACATAAATACCTACTCATTCCGATCTCCTTCAGTGACAAAACGAGAGAAATACCAAACACACAGAACATGATTGAGGTGGTATAATCAAATGTTGTTGTTGATGAAGTTGCTGTTGTAGCGCATCGGCTTTGCGGACTGGACTTTAATGCTAAATATTGCCATTGCGCTGCGTTGTGCTGATATTCTAACAACAAAAGTACAAAACCACAAACTAAATGTTACCTAAATGAGTCTACTATATTGAATTGTTGTATTTGCTGTGCAAGTGCGATTATTTACCTTATATTTGATTCAATAATAAATAATCCACTTCTACTACAATGCAACTTGCGATAGATCCATTTCGCTGAGCCGAGTTCTTTAAGGATTTGATTTAAAATTTTATTAGTGCGCTTTTGGTAGTTTGCTTGATTTTGAAAAAGTATAGCACCGAAGTATTCTTTCGTTATAGCATATATGTAGTTAGTATTTTTTGCCTGTGAACAGCTTTACCCATAAATGTATGGTATTTTTCATAAACATTTGCGAAATTTATTGCAGCATTTCCCAGTTATTGGAATTATATGTTCTCATAACGTTTGGGAAATCGCTCTCTGTATAAATAGAATTAAAACATACCTACTAGTGTGATAATTTTATTTTTAATTCACTCCATTACCCGACATTTTTTATTTTTTTTAAGAGTTTTTTATACATATCGCTCATCGCATGTCTATAAATCAGAAAAATTTTAAAACCAAAAAAATGTCCGATCAACCGCTTTACTTAATTAAATGGGGCCCATACCCAATGCTCAAAGAACGAATCTGACTATATCTATGGTCCATCGGCGAACATTTATACATAAGCTCCACAAGTATGTTAGCCTGTTCGAGGACGCTTTCTGCATCGCCACAGTTCTGCTCCTCTTTATTAACGTATTAAACTGTATTATTTACTACGCCACATCTGAAACGAGTTTACTCTCGATCTAATGGGCGTACATATACATATGTATTGTATATGTTTATGGGTATATAAATAAATATCTTCAAATGTGTATAAGGACCACGGAAACTTGTATTAAAAATGGGAGCGAAACGCTGAACATTTTCAGTACACCCCAAATAGCATTCGGACCGCTCATGCAATAAATCGACAAACTGTCATTAACGAATAAACAAATTAATTTCGCATATCGGGCGCATGCCTACGTACGTATGTTGACTTTAACCCATTTAAAATGTGTCAATCAAGCTTTTCGGTTTATATTTTCATAAAATCCTTACGAAATGTTTGGCGACCGCAATAACTGCGCTCGACCCTCCACTGGCCCTCTCTTATCTTTCTGCCCTTTTCTGCGCCTTTGCTACGTATACAGCTTTGCCGGTCGCCCACTGCGGAACGGCACTTGCCAAAGGAATTCCATCTAAGCCCACATAATATGGATGACTGGGATTTGATTAGTTGCGCTTTGCTTCGGTATTCAGTTCGTATTCCATTTAAGTTTTTATGTAGGTTCGCTGACGTTCGGACGCATAGCTTACGCATACATCGACGGTGCGCTACAAAAATATCCGCTTAAGTGATTGTGTCTACAAGCATTCGTATTTATGTGGTAAGTAAGGACTAGAGTTCATTTCGCCACGGAGCGCGCTTCAGGCCATGAGTGAAGGAAAATTCCATAGTTGTTTTTCGTTGAGCCGTAAATGTTATTATTATTCAGTTTTCATTGATTTTACGCTGTCTGGAAGACATAAGAACTCAGTTTAGAAACATTGCCGAGACCTTATAGTCACATTCGAAGTTGAATAGCGCTGAAAATGTTGACAACTTGCAATGTGTACAGAAGTACAACATTTTTGTTAAAAGCAGTTTACAATGTGTTGTTGATTTAAGAATGCTTAAGTTTACACTATAAGTATTTCCCTTCCACAGCATTTTATATTTTAGTAGTAACATATTTACTATACAGTTATTTATATCCATATACATATGATTGTTTGACCTGGCTGACTGACTGATACATACAATAACAAACAAAACATAGCATGTGTGTGTGGGGTGTGCGCGAATTGCAAAAAGCGTTTTCAAAATAAACTAATGCTGTGTGAATACTTAATTGTTAATCAAATTATAATACAAAGGAAAAAAGCTAAGTTGTTTTGCTATCATATTTTACACGACTTGATATATTTATATATATTTAAATAATGTATAATTTATATTTAATGAATAAATAAACGTTGAAACACAGAAAACCAATCAAGCTTGTCTCAGTTATAAATGAGCTTGAAATAAAACAAATTTTAGTTTATTTTTGTACGAGCTTCAAAAATAAGTTTAGAACCAATTTTTAACCATTTATTTCAGTAACATCGCAACGGTCAATCACTGCGCAGTCGCTTAAGTTAGTTTCAGTAAATGCAAATTATCTAGAATAACTTTTATCCCTTCATAATTTTCAATTCGTACTACATAAACACTTACACATTTGCATATACATAACATAAATGCATTGTAGTATTATTAAAGATAAGTATACTTGCATGTTACATAAATAAAAAACAAATTTATAATTGAATATTTAAAAGAGAATTTATGTTTCAAATAATCTTTTTTTTAACAAACGGACATTTGTATTTATACTGCTGATTAATAGACTTAATAAATATGCGCTTTACGTTTTTTAACTTTAGGATGTGCGATTTTTGAGGTCCATTTTTAATTTAATTTGAGTACTCGCCAAATTTGTTTCTTTACTCTAACGTTTTCTAAACGTAACGAAACTAACAAAACTATATTTGCATCGATTTTGTAGAGTCACTTTATGTATCTAGGTGTGTTAACGGCGATATTATGTCATTCTTACTTTGCTTGTTTTTACTATATATATTTGTTGAAAAATTGAAATGAAATCTAGTTATAGAAAAAACAATTTTGTCAAAAATGAAAAAAAATAAAACAGAGTTCAAACGAAATTCATCGAAACCGGATGCAAATTTGAATATTGGTCCTTCGAGCCGGATGCAAATTGAATATTGGTCCTTCGAGCCGGATGCAAATTGAATAAGGTGCTAATTGCACCTACTGGGCCTAAAGGTCCATTCGTAAATATATATGGCAAATGTACGCAAAATGTATGTAAGCCGTTAAATAAAAAATATTCAAACACGAGCAACCATGTTCGGCGAATGTATTTATGTATATATGCTGGCAATATTGATCAATAAACACAAGTCCAATAAAACAAGTTCAATTTTGACACATAGTTCAGTTGCAACGGATTTCCTTTTTGTTCGCTTTCAACACTATAGGTAAACATTTTATAGATAAACGCGAAACTCTCGATCGCTGAGGCTACGATAAATGCCATGCGATTTAAATACATATACATTCTCCGGATCTGCATATCTAAAAAGATGAAAATTTTCGATAATCTCTCCCTCAATGCTTTCACACTATGCGTTCTCAAGTGTTCTTTATTGTGCGTGGCCATAGCCTGCTCTCAAACAGACGCACCAAACGCGCAATAGTCAATGTCGCGTGAGCCCCAGTCGGTATATTTCAATGACGAGCTTGAAGTTTATACAAAAATCCTGATTTTCCGTGCAAGGAGTGGTCTGCTAAATCTTAACACAAGAGCTTTTTCAAATGACAACTCTGTATACTGATCTGTTTGTAATTAGAGTGTTATTAAGGATCAGTGCGCCACACAGGATTTCATTTGTGGGGGGAGTTTCCGTACACAACATTTGAGTCAATGCCATTTGAAACCATATTTTTTACCAAAAATATTTGTAAGTATTTGGGACGGGGTTAGGAACCCCAAACAGCTTAAACATAGGGAACTAATCCTAAATGAATTTTCACCATTTTAACTCATAAGTGCTATGCAGACACACAGCATTTAATTTTACTGTCTATGATTCTCAGTTATTTGAAAGTACGTTTGTATGAGTTGAAATAAATTAAATACTACCACTATATATAATATTTAGGCATGACACTCGTGCGCTTATTTAATGAACATCATTATCCATATCGTAATTCCAAACTTTTTAACAACATGTACATACGAGCACGATGCTAAAATACTTTTGTAAATTACGATTTTTACTTCATAGAACGGGACTAATGCCGAAGCATTGAATTGTTTTTTATATATAGGTAAATATATATACATACACATGTGTGTATATATATGTATATATATACATTTATATGTGTGTGTTTGTAGTTTTGCTTACCTCACCACACTCTACTAATAATGAAAACTTAGTTTCACTTCATCTGTAGACGTTGCGTTCCTTCTCCATTTCGCTCCAGCCCCATCATAATGATCGCCACCTACCGCATGGAACGCTACTACGATGACACCGAAGTAGCCGTCTGCTACACCGCCGCCGATACCTTCTGGTCCGCCTTCTACTTCGTCGTCTGTATTACGTTGTTCTTCGTGGTGCCATTCGTGGTGCTGGTGCTGCTGTATGCGGCCATCGCCTATAAGCTGCTGCGTCGCAACACCGAACTACATCGCCCGACGGTGCCGTCACTGCTTCCTACGAATGTAGCACGACGCCAACAGTCTCAGCGCAAGCTGGAGCTACCAGCTGGTGTTGCTGATAGGACTGATGGGGTGGCAGGCGGTGGAACGGGCAATGGCAATGTCAGCCACCAGCTGGGCAGCGGCATGCGAAAACATCGCAAGCAGGTGATCTTCATGCTGATAGCCGTGGTGGCGAGCTTCTTCGTCTGTCTGCTGCCCTTTCGCGCTTTTACACTGTGGGTGATTGCCGTGCCGGCAGAGAACATTGCCGCACTCGGCATCGAGGGCTACTACAATATTCTGTACTTCTGTCGCATTATGCTCTACCTCAATTCTGCGCTTAATCCCATCCTTTATAATCTCATGTCGTCCAAGTTCCGCACCGGTTTTTGGCGCCTCATTATTTCCTGTTGTGGTCGCACTGAACACAGCCTGGGTCGAGGTGCCAGAAGAGCAACAACCACAACCACCACAACGACCACAACGGCCAGCCGTCGTCAGCTAGAAGCGACACTGCAGAACCTTGAGCAACGTAGACGTATGTTAAGGCGGGAAGCTACATTTGCGGTGAATTCCTCTTCCATTTCGATATCATCCGGCGCGGAGCGCACATCCTGGCGGAACGACAGCCAGCGCGGTGTCCTTCCATTGGTTGCACGAACACGCGTGAGTGTCAGCGCAGCTATCATTGACATCACCGCTAGCACAATGACGACCGCCTGTCCACTCAACAGCAGCGAAACATAGTAATGCGCACCTTGCGGCACTATTTAAAATTATCACATATTGTCAGTAGAATGAATTAAGAAACGGATAGACGTAAAGATTCATTGGAAAGACTGAAGTACCTCAGAAGTCAATAAACGTTTTCAATTATAAAAATAGCCCATGATGTACACCATCTTCAGGTGGATTTCAAAAGAATACTTACAAATTGTTTCAACAATAATTTTAATGTATTCTGTATTTTTCTGAAATCCACCGCGATAGAATGCAATATTTACTTAAGCTACCAGGTACGTGTAATACGGATACGGATAACAATAATTATGTCCAGTAAGACAAGGGATTCTCACCTATTTATCCTGTAATTTTCTTTTACTCCTTATCCAAGCATCCCGTGATTTTTTAATATTAAACCTCTAGCAAGTCCGGAATTCTCAAGTTTCCAATCCGTTGCCGAACTTTCATTAATGGCGCAAGAAAAATAACTGGTGGTTTCTTTAATCGTGTATGCTGTATGTACTTTTTATTTAGTATGGTATTAACCTAATATTGGTGCAATTCAATTTGACCCAGTTAGCCGATGTTTGGCGCCGTGCCTCCGAATCGTCCTACAAACACAAAATTCATATTCCATGGATTTCAATAGAATGTAAAAGTAGACAAAATATTAACGAATTGGGAAAAACTCCGTACGTTCGCAACACTACAATACAGCTTTCTGCCATATCTTGCTACGTACAATATTACGTTCACGGCGTATCCTTCTTACCACGCACATTCGCGCTTTTGCTCTTCTACTACGCACATGTTTACAATAGGTTTCATTTAAGCAGTATTTATAAGTAACTTAATTAGTTTTCTTGTTTTGTCTTGTTTTAGTTTCAGTTTGCAACTTCCTCTCGGTTGCACTTCTTTTTTTTCGCCTGTACTTTAAAAAATTTATTGAATTGTAATTATAAATTGTGTCATTGTTGGATTTCGTATCGTTATCGTTACCACCGTCTAACATCGTCGTCTGCATAATCGTTTTTATCATTATCAGCATTTTTCGGATCAGCATTATCATTATTTAGCTTCATCATCATCATTGTTGTGTAGTTTTTATTTTTTTAAATTTTCTTTAATATAATAAAATAATGTGTGTATGTGTGTGTTCACAATCGGAGTTATTCAGCAGCAACCGGATTTGGTGTTTTCCACTGGACGTCCTTGATCGATTTTTACTTTGCTAGCGTTCTCAGTGGCGCTCGACGGCGGCCCAACGCGATTCTTTATCTCCGCAGCCATCGTCATAAAGGCCTGCTCGACGTTCGTAGCGTTTTTGGCTGAAGTTTCAAGAAATGGAATGCCTAACTGATTTGCATACTCCTGTAATGATAAAAACAAACATGAATTTACCACATGGTAGTCGAGATGAGATTGGCGAGTGCATTACTTACCGCAGCTGTGGTTGTGTCGACGACTTTCTTAGTGGTCAAATCGCACTTGTTGCCCACCAGCAACTTGTTCACGTTCTCACAAGCGTACCGCTCAATCTCCTCCAGCCATTGTTTCACATTGTTGAAGGATTCCTGGTCCGTGCAATCGTAAACTACGATGATACCGTGAGCGCCACGATAATACGATGAAGTAATTGTACGGAAGCGCTCCTGCCCAGCGGTATCCCACTATATGCCACCAATAATCCATAATTAATTTACATTGTCTACAGCGAAGTTCCAACTATCTATGTGAGCAACTTACGATTTGCAACTTTATGGTTTTTCCGTCCAACTCTATGGTCCTAATTTTCTACAGAAGGTAAAGAAATCAATCAAAAGTTAATAACTTGCAACGGCAGATGGCAGCTTTACATTTTTTACATGATCATGGCAGTCATTACTTACAAAATCTACACCGATTGTGCTTATGTAGCTCTCTGTGTATGTATCATCGGCGAATCGTAGTAAAAGACACGATTTTCCCACGCCCGAGTCACCAATCAGCAGCAATTTAAAAAGATAATCACTAATGAATTGAAAACGGGAAACAAATGAATGGTGATATCAATTTCCTTGGTAAGATACGAATAATGGTAATAATTTAAACTCGCAACTACCTATCTAACTGTAGTCTTACAGAACGTTGGTCCTAGTTGAAAATTGAAGCTCATGCTCTGAAACCTAGATATAACTTCGCTCTGAACTGGTGTGGAGCGCTGTGTATGCAAATTATTGAAACAAAGAACTATCAAAGCTATATAGATATTTGTTGTTCACAGACAATAGAATATCTAGAACCAATATTAATCTCGATAAAAGCGGCATATTTAAAGCAAAACCAAAGCAACGGTCATCCTAAGAGAATGACAAAGAAGGGTATTTTCTTTTTGAGAAACTAGACAATCAAAATCAAATGTGTTAAAAGAAACTATTTTTTCATTCTGGTCGATCTCACCGAAGAAACTAATGTCGCAATATGCGAAGTCTTGGTAACCGAGAGAGCACACTTTGACCAAAAAGGGATTATGGTCCATTGTTAAATAATTTCAACATTGAACGACATTGTTACACTTAAGTATGACTACTAGGTTTACAAGCTCAAATCGTTTTTCGATGCCCGTTACGAAAAGCTAATATTATAGGAATCCATTAATCGTTCTCACAACATGGACTGCTGATCGGCTACTTTTTGCCGCTAAAGTACAGACTTCGCGTTAATCTTTAAATAACACATATGCGTTGTTCAATTAGAAAATCTTAATTGCTTTTATGACTTTGGACCACAATTTAGTTTCATGACAGTCTCCGTCACTATTTAAACGCTGCGAGTGCTTGTTACCTAACTTAAGGCGCGCACAACATCGAGGTAAACATTTTCCAACGTGTTCAGCGTTCAACTCCAAAGACGAATTGTTCGATTTTCCATTAAAATGCCTTTCGTTCCATTTTTATTTTATTTGCACCTTTGTGCCTAGAAAGTAGTCAAACCGATGAAAAGTAAATGCAGTTGCACTCAAACAAATTCATCAACGCAGTGCGGAGCGCGACGGCAGCACAACAGAGAATGCGAAGGCGATTATGTAGCGCACCGAGCAGCCAACGCTAGCTGGCCAACTAGCTGGTTCGCTGGCAGGTAGAGTGCATTGCGGCAGTCGCGAGTATGCCAGAGAGTAAAAGAGAAAACACAAAACGTTCACCATTGTGACTCATCCGCCCCACAATTCGGTGCGGCCCGTGCCCGTAGGAGCTGCACTGCTAACTGTTCCAACAACCGATTTGGACATTGGACGAGCGTAATCTCTACTTCCTCTGATCAAAATTCCTTCATTACGCACCAGATTAATCAGACCTCACAGCGCGCTCCAGACACTCCCCGCGACAGGTGGGGTGGGGGGAGTGTTCAACGCAGCACTGATGATGTGTGATGGGGAAGTGGAGTGGGTCGCCGTGCGAAGACACCACCACACAAAAACGAAATGAAAAATGACGTCGCAAAAATGAAAATCGAACGCAGAGGACCGTGAACTACATTTTGCAACCAAAACCAAATTTCCACACAACTTTTTCGGGATAATTTAAAACACGTTAAACAAAGTCTTACTATTCCGGATTCATAGCTGACATTTCGAGTGCTCCTGCTTGCGATTAAAAACTGGATTTGCTGCTGTTACTGCTGCTGACCGCGAGACGAGTTAGAAAATCTGCTGAAGAATTCCACAATATTTTCTCAGCGCGTGAATATACTCGCACTCTTGTTTTCGCCCCTTCCTTCTGCTTCAGCACTAATCAAACGAAACCTTTTTGTGCTGGCTTTTTTCCTCTTGCCAACACTTCCCTATTTGAAAGTGTGTGTATTAGCGCAGCTGCGGTGGCGTTTTATTTTATTCCTGCGATTGTCGCTGCTACGCTGCTATTCAATTTTATGGTTGCGAGTTGTTGCTTGTTTTTCGAAAAATTATTTTTAATAAAAATTGCTTGTTTAACTTTTATTTTCTTGCTCGGTGATTTTTCAACGACGGCGACGACGAAAGAACAATGGCGACGAACAAATGACGATGAAAATCACAAAACTACACAGTGCATCCCACTTGCACCAATAGCAACAGTGTGCTGTTGTTTCATTCGCACCCTCACAGCAATGCGAATATCTGACACCACATCAGATGAATGAGTGGCACAATCGAATTGCTGTGCGACGTGTAATCAGTTATCGATTTACCGCAGGGTCGCTGCATAAAACACTACATCTTCAATTAAACATTTAAGAAAACTCAAACATGTGATACATAGTTCTACAACGGAATAATTTCCACTTGGAATAAACTTACAAACAAGCTTACACACGTAAGCATTTCAATTGGAATAAGCTCACAAAATGTTTGGTTAAAATTATTAAGCAAATCGTCTCTAGCGCAAAACTTACTCCTTACTTTACAACATTTTGCATACGTTTATTATAAGCGTATAACTATTGAACATAATGCAACGTTGTGAAGGTTTGGAATAAGTTTGGAAAGCACTTGCGTATGTAAGTATGGAAAATGTTTATGAATTCGTTGAAAATAAGTCCGGAAAACATTTGTTCTTTTTGTTTACTGGGTATGCATTGAGAGTGTTGATAAGGGAAATCGTAGAAATATGTGATACCGAAAAGTATAACCAGAACATATTGTTTTCAACATGTTGTTTTTGCTACCATATACACTGGTGGCAATTCCCATAAACTCACTTTGGGCTGAGGTATGAAAAGTCTTGTTGGAGTAGAGGAGATGATTTAAAAAACAAATAAAGGTTGTAGTTTACATTTCCATAGTTTGCTGTAAGAAACGGCAGGTGTACCATAATGCACTCTTTTATAGTTTGCGTGATCGTGCAAAACATTCAGAGCGACTAGTGTTTTCTCAGAGTTGAAATGTGGCAGTTTACATAAACTCACCGATTTAAATTGATCAGTGAAACAAAAATATAAGTAATTTGTGTTATGTTATGCCTTTATAAACTGATTTAGTCGATTTTTGTACTATTAAAAAAGTAAAATTTTTATTTTCTTCAACCTGTGAAAATGCCAAGAGGAAAGTAATTGCCACCTGAAGAAAAGGGAAAAGTTAATGCATTCAATCAAATAGCGGATAAAATAGGCAGGTCCGAGACACGAGTGTATCATTATTCAAAATTACGCGGATCTTATGAGAAAAACGTAAGATATGGCCGAAACACGAAAATTATTGTAAGGCAAAACCGTGTGATAATGGCATTGGGAATAAAAGGAAACCTAATGTCGACGGAGTTTGTTCGCAGAATCGATCTGTCTATAAAGCCCCGACATGTTTGAAACATTTTACAAAATTCAAACAGCGATGTTTACACTAAATGCCCCGAAAACCCCCTTTTGGCGGTTAGTCTTAAACCCAAAAGAGTGGAATTGGCGGAGAAGCAATATAGAGGCGTGAACAGTTGTAAACAGTTTTGTTTAGTAACAAAAAACGGTTCGTTTCAGATAGTACTGACGACTTTTAATACTTTTACTACTAGAGTACCTTTTACTTTACTTTACTTTTTACTATTTAGAGTCGCTTGAGCTATGAAAACATTTTTACTCTATGCAATTTTATACTTTTTTATGTGCTGAGTTTATGTGAATTGCTACCTCAAATTGTGCCATTTTTATGGAAACAATAAATAAATTGGCAGAACAGTTACTTAATTGCGATTTCTTCTTTTAGTTTTTATAGACTATATTTTACAATAAATATTTCAGTAAAACTTATTTTAACTGAATCAATGTTTTAAAGAAAATGTAACAAAATCCAAGCAGATTTAGGTGAGTTTATGGGAATTACCACCAGTGTATTACATATATATATATTACATATATATTCGTGCTCAGATCTGAAACCGAGGTTAAATTTGAAATCACTATATAAATACAAATGATGATTCGTTGGGTGTGACTTTTTCAGCAGAATATGTTATAAACTGATCGAATTTTTTCTATAAAAACATCATTTAGCCGTTAACCGGTCGTTTTTATGAAATAAACAGGACTTAATACATATATGTATTAACAAAAGATCTATGAAATTCGTATAAAAATATCGCGAACTAATACATTCTTTTGTGAGAAAATTACTTCCAGTAAGTTAAAACTTAGTTTGTGGAGATCAGAGACTTAAAAAGACATGAAAAATACGTACATACAAATACAAAAATTGGGTGCTATAATGAGGAATAATGGCGCTGGACCAATGCCTAAGTTCACGAATCTGCCAGGAAATTCTCCAGAGGCTGATGTTAATCTTAGATGGTTAAATGTAGGGCCGACCCGCAATAATTTCTTTTTTCAAATATATGTTCGAACAACCAATCAACCATTAAGGGGAATCTACAGATTTTCTTAACACTTAAAATCCCGGGATCCTGAAGCATCAGCCCTGGAATTTCGAGATTGAATACCTTACTCTCTGCCCTTTCTGAAAAGTGGAAACGCAATATGTATTTGTTTTGTAGAATAGTTATCTATATATTTTTTGCTCTTATTTAATTATGAGTTTTACGTTTTTGGTAATCTGGAGCATTCGAAGCGCCAAAATATTTTATAATTTCACTTAAACGATTAAATTGTTGTTTGCATTAACTACTCCCAACATACTCGAGGAATTGAAGCACACAACTGCGATGTGGTACAGAAAATTAAGAAGGGGTTTAACATTATATAACAGAAGAGTACAACTTGAAAAATCTACACCACATAAGTGAAAGATTGTGAATTAGAAGAGATGCATCAGGTCAAGGGCGCAACAATACGTCGTCTGATTGGATGTCTGTTTGCCGGCCTGTTGTCGAGCCTGCGATGGGTGCAAAAGAAATACATGTGAAGTGCCGTCTAGCGCCTGTCTTGCCGCTATGATGGAATGTGAGTGCGGTCACCTGAGCGTCTACTCCAGCGAATTGAGCGTCAATAACTGCTTCAGCACCTTTGTCTGCGATGTTTCGCGTATCTCGCCAGCCAGAAACATCTCATCAACCACGGTGTACACTTTGTAGAAATTGAACACCAAATCTAGCTCGCAAACATTGTGGAAGTACTCGTTGAGCACCTCCACGAAATTATGTATCGCCTCTAGGTAGCACAGGTTATTGTCGTTCACGTCTACGCAAATGCAAAAGTACAGGCCAGCGTAGCGGCGATATACGATCTTAAAATTGCGAAACTGAAGAATCACAAGTGAGAAGAAATAACTAATTAATGAAATAATATTACAATTGTGCGACCATCGAGGGTATACGCCCATCAATAGCTTATTTCCAACCGTTACTATGCGCCGCGATAGCTGTAACTTCCCTTACCTCTACGAAATTGGTGTGCTTTGCATCGCGCACTGTCACCACGGCATGCACCTCCTCAATCAATTTTTGCTTCTCGTCGTCATCAAAGTTCATGTACCATTTCGCCAGACGCGTCTTGCCAGCGCGATTTTGTATTAGTATGAAACGAATCTACGGTAGAAAAATGCCCGTAATGCTTTTCGTGTTTCACACAAGCATGAAAAAGTGTATTTGTCCCAATAGCTTACCATGACTGCAGGCAGTCGTCGATATTTACAAAATTCCTTTTTCCTCCACAGGAAGCAACGCAGTCAAAATTCTGATAACCAGCCAAATTTGTGTATCGTTGCAAGATAGCAAGGTGTTGCCGTGTTGAACCGAGTGAATATGACGTACACAGGGTGGTCATAAAAGTTAAAAACCGAAGCAATGTGGGGTGTTAGTTCGGTTGCTGTATTCGTGTTTGCTTTCATATATCAGCTGTGATTTAGAGTTGCATTAGTGCAAAGTAAATAGTGGCGTGTAAATAAGTTCGCAATTGGAATACATTGTAGACTTAGTAGAGTTTGCAACTCTGTGTGTGAATTCCATAATTTCGTCAACGCATTGGAATGTCACTTTTCGTGAACACATATTGCAATCGGACGCAATTGGCAGAAGTTCGTAATGTTAGCAAAGTGTTTGGTCACTGCCATGCGACCACTGCGCCAAGAGATGAGAGGCAGGAACTGCTTGTCGCTGGCAACAGCAGCAGCGACTCAATGCAAGACCGCCGCCGCGGAGCGAACACATGATGCACTGCAAGTACAGGCGCTCAAGGAGAACTGCATACTGGTGGACGATGATGACAGGGCTGTTGGCGCCAGCTCCAAGTCCGACTGTCACCGCGTCGATAGCGCCACAGGAAAGGTGAAGCTGCATAGGGCTTTCAGTGTGTTCCTGTTCAATACGCAGGGCGAGATGCTGGTTCAACGTCGGTCTGTGCACAAGGTTTGTGGCACTTGAAGTGCCTGTTAATATTTTCCTAACGGCAGGTTAATAATTTTCCATTTTGTTAGATCACTTTCCCGGATACCTATACCAACGCTTGCTGCAGTCATCCACTGCACGACATTGCAGTGGAGCGGGAGGAGCAGAATGCACTTGGTGTGCGCAAGGCTGCACAGCGTCGACTCCACTACGAGCTGGGCATACCTACCTCGCAAATCAGACCCGAAAACTTTCACTACCTGACACGCATACATTATGCGCACGCGGGCGACGGTGTCTGGGGCGAGCACGAAATCGATTATATACTATTCCTGCAAAAGGATGTCGATCTGCACCCTAATACAAACGAGGTGAGCGAAGTGCGCTACATCAAACGCTCCGAAATTGACGAGGTAGTGGCGCAGTTTGACGCGCCTATGACACCCTGGTTCAAGCTCATACTAGCCAATAAGCTCAAGCTGTGGTGGGACAACCTGCACTGCCTGAAAAACTTCGAGGACCTCGCGGCCATTCACCGACTCTCCTAAACGAAGGGCTAAGAACACGTGCGCAAATTCGTGAAGGTCAAACCAAAGAGATGTTATCCGCCGTCTGCTTCCCTTGTTTACTGTGCTATGCGAATTTGGTTCATATTCACATTCAAATTTTTATGGAAATTTGGGGCAAGCATCGAAACTTATCTTTCAACGTTTTTCTATGTTCATCTTCTGCTGTTTATTATTGATGTAATATAGGCATATGTATGTATTGTATATATGTATACGTAGTTGTACATGGTGTAAATAACAATAGAGTACCATAGTAATGTAGTAAAATGATCACATTTGCATTGCTGTCATGCACAATTATGATTGGTTTGCTTAACTTATCGGCGACGTTATGCCACTTCTCAACAACAAGAAAAATAAACGAATAATCAACTATGCGAACATAAATATACACAAAAGTTAGTATAAAAATAAATCTAAAAAATAATCGCAATAAAAATCAAGCTGCAGTTTTTTGTTACTATATTTCACCGCACTGTTTGCATTTTGCAATGATGAGCGCTAAACAATTCATTGCAAAGTTGATTGGCTAGTTGGCTGATTGACTGACTCGAGACTGCCTGCCAACTTGAATGATGTCTGAAGAAGCAGCAAGTTTAAAACTTGTTTTGAGACAATTGAAGTGTGGCGTATTCAAGGGAAACAAGCTGCTGCATATTTCAGCAAACATTTTCTGTGCAATAGGCCTCGGGCTGGCTTATTTTTACTCGCCAGTACTTACTGCAATTGCTTAAATTCATAATACTCTACGCAACACTCACAGAACTGCTCCAAGTGTGTACAATGGATCAAAGTCCAAGAAGAAGTAACTCAACTAAGAATTTATTTTTTACACTTCCTCAGCTATTGCAGATTGTTATCGTCTATGGCTGGGTAACGCAAGGACGGACTTTTTTATGGACTGAATCGCAGCAGTCGTATTTCTATGACCTTAAAAGCATAACTCGCGACCCACTACAAACAGCATATTTCAAACATTTTTATGTAAACGTTGGCTTCTTATCTCAATGTATTACCCTGACGAACTATGGTAATATGCAGCTCAACTCAAATCACTCAGCTCAACGTTCACCTTTGTAATCATTATTATTATAACAATAATAGGATATAGATTCCTAATTTATTTAAGGCCGTTCCGAATGGCACCATTCGAACTGTATTCAATTAAGGCCACATGAGTACCGTTTAATTCGTATGCGTTTCTTAAAAAATATCTTGTCATTACTAGTAAGTCGTTGTTTCGTTTTAAATCTTTCAGTTTTTCATATTTACTAATAGTAAACTGTCGTCCACAGTCGTAGTGCGTTTGCACTACGCACTGCTTTCTGCACTGTATTTAAGGCACTTGTAGAGTCATGCGATTCGTTTGCTGTTATTGCGGGCAAAGCAGTACAATTAAATTAGACTTTTAACATATTTGGCACTTAAGGTTTTTCAGTTTTCATCTTTTTTGTTTTTGTTTTCGTTTCCGTTTTTTGCTTTGTTTTTGCATAGTACACTAGCTCATGGTTCTAGGAAACTGGCAACACATGCGCTAGCACTGTGTCCACGGCACTACACTTTCCATTTCGTTAAAACTTGCCATCATCTCTTCTATACAATTACATGACAGCACGCGGCCGCCGGTTCAATTACGCAAATCACAGCTTTGGTTTAGGAGAGCCCGAATAGCTTTAATGCATTAAAAGCGGTCGCTAGTGCTACTTCATCGGGTGTTTTCTTCATGAAAGCGGCAATCATTTCCACAATTGCGGGCAGACTGCACGGTTCGTTACGTTGGAAGGTACAGTACCTGATATGGTAAGCTGGTATTTAAATATGTTTCTGTTGGTTTTTGGTATAGTTACCTATGTAAGTATAACAACGAACGTTCTGTTATGCCAGTCTTGACATGTTGCGGCAGCTTGGAAGCCCTCGTGTTAGGATACATGAATGGTGAGTCGGTCTCTACCAGCAGTCTATCTATAGGAAGTGTTCCATTTTCTAGAAGTTTACGTACTCCACTATCTGATTTGTCCTATAATAAAATTAACCTGTACAGTATCAAACAACCAAAATTTTGCCACGCTACAGTACCTTGCATAAATAACCAGTTAAACTTATATAGAATCTTCTATTCAGATATTTAACTGCTTCATCGGCCGTGCCCATAAAGCCTCGAATAATAATAGGCGGTAGGCTCTTGAATCTAAGAGGAAGGGGAATTATTTAGTTATAAATTCAACGTTTTTACTGCACCACTCACTTGTCCAGTATATCAAGTACATCCTGTTGCGCCGAGCGTTCGTGTATAAGCAAGGATTTGCCCAACCGACAAGCTAGATGTATCTGTTTTTCGAAGATCTCCTTCTGGACCTCCGGCTCCGAGAAGTCGCGCTGATAGTCAAGTCCACATGGGCCGACCGCAACACATTCTTGTGATGCCGCAATATGCTCGAATTCGAACCAACTCGTTGGCTCTTCAATAATCGATTTAGAGTCGTGTGGATGTATGCCAGCAGTCGAATAAATAATATCGGGATAAATTCGTGACAAACGAAGTGCTTCTTTACTCGATTTCACCGATGTTCCTGGGACCATAATTTTCTGAACACCTGTAAAACAAAATAGCGATCAGAAAGTCGATTTATTTTTTCATTTGTAAATCTGTAATGAAAATGAAATTAGAACCTTTAAATATATAAAAAACAGTTGCGGAATACGTAAAAAATATTATTTGTATGGCTAAAGTGTGTTAGATTTTCGGTAATAATATTTTAATATCGATGACTCTTATCAAAGCAAGCATATTGTAAATTTATTTATTTAATACTAGAGTAAGACAGGTTTTAATTTTTCTGTGATCTTGTCTAGTCAGAAACAAGAATAAGTTGATCATCATTTCGAGGTTTAAGGAGGAAATTGGTATTGTCATTTGATTATATTTTTATTTAAAAATAGCCTAAAACTAATCAACAATTCATACAGACTAACAAACAGTAAAGTAAGCTAAAATTGATATATGTACTTATAAGTCTTTTAAGCAAATTCTTATAAACATTTTTAGAAGATGAAAAATTTTAGAATTTGAGTATAAGTTAGCCTCAGTCAAAGCTCGCAAAATTGGGGCACTAACGGTACAGCTTGTTTTACAACGCGGAATGATAAATAGATCTTGGCTGCGAAGACTTCTCCGCGGGGCTAAAAAGTTTCTGCGCATTTTATTTAAATTTGGCTGCCAAATGATCTAAAATAATATTATCAGTAATAATAATAATTTCAAATAGTGATTAACAATATTTGTAAATGCCATGGAAAAATCACGGGAATACAATATGAACATTGTTTAGCGAAATGATTCACTAAACACTGATTAATACAAGAACTTAAGTGCATTATACTACTCCTCTTCGAGTTCTCTGATCGACAACAAATCCAACACCTACAACCATTCATTATTGCACTTACCATCAAAGTGCAGATAATGAAAACACAGATAGCAGTGAGCAAAAATTCAGTTCAACCGTTGTCACAGATTGTTCATGATTTCTCCCAATTAAATAATTGCTTGCGAACTGATCTCATCACAACAAGTGAAGGAAATAAGAACGAGACAAAAGGTCAATGCGAGTAGTAAAAACGGACAGACAAAAACAAACAAGAACGCACTACT
Source organism: Melieria picta (assembly GCA_964056695.1). Taxonomy (NCBI): domain Eukaryota; kingdom Metazoa; phylum Arthropoda; class Insecta; order Diptera; family Ulidiidae; genus Melieria; species Melieria picta. The sequence goes on along the minus strand of OZ057398.1, from coordinate 100,837,769 downwards.
TAAGCGCCGATAACTGACGACGACGCCCCATTCACCAGCCACCACAAATTTTCCATCGCCTTTTTCTTCGCTCTGTTTCTGTCAACACCCAATAACTTACCAGCATCTTTGGCTCGCTGTATGACCGATTCCAGGTCGCGGCTGTATTTCTTGTTGGTCAGGTTAGCACCCGCGTCAATGACAATGAGGTTTTCAAAGCAATGCTTCATCTCGTCCAAGTCTATAGCCACACCGACGTCCAGACCTGTGGTACTCACTGCTGGGTCAACACCACTGGCAGTGACAGCAGAGCAGGCAGTAGATGTAGCGCCAGTTGTTGATTGTGCCATTTTACCACAGTGGCTATAAACGCTTGCGCTTCTGTTGTCCTTGTGTAATTGTTGGGGTACTCGATCCACTGCCGTCGGCGCCTGCTTTGCTCCCCGCGCACACGTTGACTGTGTTGACGAAAATAGGAATGACGAAATGTGAAGACAAAACGCAGAAACGGCACAAGTACGCAGCACCAGTGGGCACGACGCGTACGAGAAGTGCGTACTATATAAAAACTAGGAAGTGGAGAATCTGCCCCGAATCTCCGCCGTGGACGACCGTGCACTGTGTATCGATAGAAGACTTGCTTCTATATACTATATAAATTGAAAAATCGCGTATGAAGCACCGGCAGGCAATGGGAAGTGTGTGTGCAATATGGAAAGGTCGCCTTCTTGGGGCAGCTAATTAATGCGAGGATTTTAAAATTGAAGAAGAAAGCGTTCGACAAACCACGGCTGCTAGCTAAGAAAATGAGCGAGAGACTGCTTCCACTTGACAGCTGGCGGTGCTGCCACTCGATTGGGTATATTTACATAGTTGCGAACCAAGGCAAATGCAGCGTTTGAGAAATGCAGCTGCATGCACCAACCGGGCGAGTGTGAAGACATTTCGGTTAGAGGTGTAATTTAAAATACATATACATTCAACAGACTATTTTTTTATTTAAACATTAGGAAATATTTTAAAAAGTGTCGTTTCAAATGCCCAGGCTCTGCATCCATGACTCAATTTACATTTTTCTGCTTTATTTTACATATTATAATATTTTATTTTTGTTATTTTGTGTTTAACAACTTACGACACTGCATTAATAGATGAGCACTGCCATATCGACCTGAAGTATGACACGCTTTGCTTTCCACCTAATACGCACCACTTGCAGAACGCAGTTAAAAAAACACCATGTATGGTAACATTTTAAATAAACTAATTCATTTATTGTTTTATCTATTTTCCATTATTTATACAAATATTATTCATTTATTTATGCAGATTTTTCAATTATGTTAAATAATTAACTTGATAATATTTTTTTTGAATACAGCATGCCAATAAAATCTGATATCTTCATATGCTTTATTTATTTTTTGTATTTTATGTATATAGGTAGTATATTGTATTTACTTGCAAATATGTGGGTATGTATTTTGTAATTTGGATGTACTATATGCAAATCTTTAATTGTTTGTCAATAAACGGAAATTTCATAACGCTAAAATATATGCATATATTTATTTTGCAAGTGTGTACATATGTGTATGTTATGTTATTGCATGTACATTTACCACATAGATTGTTTGTATATTGCATTACAATAAGTTGTGATTGTTATTTATCGGCATGAAGTGTGGCTTTAAGAAGCTTTTGTTATTCCGACTATATATGTATGTATATATGTATCATATGTTTGCATACCAGTATATTTGTAAGTCGATATATGACACTGTAATGTTTGTATATTTCACGTTATTGTGGTTCTTGATGTCTAAGCATTTGTGTAGTGTTGCTGTAGATTATACCACACATATTAGGTATAAATACATGTAAGTAACTGTAATTTTCCGTTATTTTTTGTTTTTGCTTTCGCACTCAACATCTTAAATTGAAATAAAATTCGAATTAATTGTTGCAACAAACTGCACATACATATGTGTGCCCATTACGTAGATGGCATTATTTGTGCTTTATTTCTCTATCATTACAAGCCTACTTTTGCTTTCCACAATGAAAACAAGTTAATTTTGTGATTATTTTTGCGTAGCAGCGCATGGAGCCCCTACCGCACCTACTAATCGCATTGTTGGTTCAGTTTGTTAGTTTCGTTTATAACGTTTACATTTATTGTTTCTTACAAAACCGTTTCATCAATAGCAAAATTATGTATCTAAAGTGTCTATGTTTTTGCCATTACCCTTACAAATGTTTCTTTATTATTATTACAAAAGCGGCTAAGTTAAAAGTGGTGTTTTTGGTCAATGAAATCTGCTTCATCTGCTCTCACAAAGAAGATCTCCTTTTGGGTTGCCTAATTGTATTCTTCTCGTATTTTATTGAGCTTGTGGCATTTCAAAACTGTTAATGAAATATTTGTTCTTTCTGTGAATGCTTCGAGCTTAGAAAAGCTCGAACAAACTAATTATCCAAGTTTGTTGCAAATAAACTTGCTTTCAATTCAGAATTTTGTTTTCCTTTTGTTACTGATTTATCATTTATTTTTTATTTGTCTGTTTCTATTTTCGGATTAGTTTTAGTTTAGATAATTTTTTTTAACAAGGAAGACCGAACCGCACTCTAATGCAGAATTATGTATTTGTCCGGCATTATATATGTGTACCCCCACATAAGTAGACAGCTTCCATGAAGTGCTCGTTTTCCCTAAATTTACGCCCACTATTATCAAGTTCGGAAACTCAATTCTACCCAACTTCGATTTAGTAGTGGCTTAGCCATTACTGTGCTGCACCATAGACGTCATATCACCTATCCCATTGTATTAGTACGTATAATTTAACTAATTAATATACTCGTAAAAGAAGCTGTGTACTTGCGGTCTGAGCGTGGCCCAGATCTCAGACGCATACCAACAATAATTTATGGCAATTGTTTTTGCTTTACAAAAATGCCCGCTAATATTTACTACTCCCATATTCCGATACTTAAGTGCATGACAGCCACGCGTTACTAATGTTTCCTACGTTGATTTCTATGAATTGTGCGAACTGACTGCGTTGACGGCATCCGTAATAGCATCCTTGTTTTTTCTAGTAGTACGGCGGCCTCCTGCTTTGCTTCTACTTCTGTTACCGCTACTGCTACAACTACTGGTGCTGCTGCATTTTTAGATGTGCTGCTGCACGTCTTTGTATTTCTAATAATACCATAATACATAATAAAATTACTCTTTTTCTCATTAGTTATTGTTAGGTAGAATTATTGCTTATTCCAAAATCAATCAATATAAATATATAAATCGTAAGAATTTTTCTCAATACAAAACTTTTGTTAGTAGGTACATTACATTTAGACCTCGGTGTGATTCAAATTTATACTGGACAGTTTTCAAGCGTAATTTCCAGGTTTGAAATTCGCCTCCTCGTAATAATGCGCGTACACGTGCGGCTTCATGTGTGTTGCAGCTTTCGGTTTTGGCTTACGGCCTGCGGCCTGCGGCCTGCGGCCTGCTGACCGTGATTCCGTGTAAAAATAATTTGCCTGCTCTCTTACTAGCGTTAATCGCCTAATCTGATCTTCGTTTACATTATAGCAAATAACAATCTTTAAAACTGTGTATCCGAAACTAGCATATGAAACTCGTACAAAATATCACCAATACTCATGACGAGACCCACCCGCAATTAAAATTGTACTTAAGTATAGAATACAATAACTACAGTTTCCAACCGACTGTGCCGCTTTCGCTTACAACTGCTGGCCATTGCTTTTACTGGTATGTTACAGTGCGCTTCCTGCCTGTATAGGATATGTGAGACACTACACCCAATCATAGTGAGTATTTTTAGCTTTGTGTTTTTGTTTACTTTCAGTTATATAGTATGAGATCTCTGAGTGTGGTACATAAAATACAAATAGTGGTTTGTTACTATACAAATGCTAGTTAATCTCTCATGCTTAGTTTAGGTTAGGTTTTTGTTTGTTTACTCGTAGATTTCAATATTTCTTCGAGGTGAGGCCAGCACTCCGCTAAGCTGCGAGTCGGTTTTTTTTAGTATGGAAACATGGTGGCCGGTACCATCGCCAGGCCGGTTATGGCAAGCTATAATTGAGTCCTGCTTATTGAGTAGCCCACGGCGTTGATCGGCAAACGATATAACCGAATCCTGTTTGACCAATTGGTGACGACGTGGTTCTGAAAGTCATGAATATATGAAATGAAGTAGGTGTATTAAAATGAAATGGAAATATTGGGCACATTTAGAACATATGGGACAACTTACCCGGTCGCTGGTCAACAAAAGAAATTACCGAATCCTGTTTGACAAACTTCTGTCGCTTATACTCTAGCAGTGCGGCATTTGCATTCGGGGATCCGCAGCCAAGAGGTGTATCCAATTTGAAACTGGTGCCGCGCCGTGAGTCAATCGATATACTGTCTTGCGCTGAAAAGGAGTCCTGCGATCTCTCTGCGTTGTAGTGCATCTGGCTGGCGCGTTTTGCCTCCATGTACGATACAATAGAGTCCTGCTTTGAGAGCGACACTTTCGAACCATTGCTGTCCTGCTGGCAAAGCAAACGGCGTGAACCATCGCTGGAAGCGCTCTCCTGCTTGATTAGGTATTGTCGTGAGCCGTGCGAATCCTGCTTCAAGAGCATCTGTTGTGATAAGTTGCTATCCTGCTTGATCATCGCATTGTGATGACGGCGCAGGCTGTGGTGTTCGTAGATGTACGAGACGGCGTTGGTTTTACGTATGCCCGGACTGCTGGGACTCTTGCGCGAGTTGTTGTGATGGTAGTGTGAGGACTTCCGAGTGCTGGTGGTGGAAGAAGCGATCGCCACATTGTCATAATATCTGTGAAATTGCCATGAAGTTTAAACACAATTAAAAGCAACGATTATATGTTTGTACTATATGTATACCTTAAGCGTCCACAACAAGACCGTGACTGTATGATGGCAGCAAAACCGCGTCTGTACTTTTTGTTGAAGAACGCGTACAATATGGGATTAATACAGGAATTGGATGAGCCCAACCACTGTGCGAATGGTGTGACCTTGTTGAGAATTTCACTCTCTTCAACGGATATCTCTCCTCCTGTTCAAAATTGTAAGAGTTATAGAGAAGATAGATCTACCAAATTTTTCCACACGTACCAAATTTTATTCGGGCAAATATCACGTACAATGGTAGCCACGAGAGCACGAACAATATAACAACGGCAACCAACATTTTAATTACTTTCACCTTTGACTTCTGTTGCATGCGATCCATCTGTGCGTCCTTAGAGTCGCCTGGTATGGAGCGTGTTGATACCTTTATCCAGATTAATACATAGCATAATGTGATCAAGGACATGGGCAGCAGGTAGCATGCAACCAAATGTGCCAATAAGAAATACAAGTTGCCATTGGTGCCAGGCGGCCACACCTCCTGACACAAGTACAGATGCGGTGCTGCTGGAAAAGACTCAGCGGCCGGCACCAGATCGAAAAATAGCACCCAAGGAATAGTTGAGCTCAAGGCTATAAGCCAAATGCACAAAATCATGAAACGAGCACGGCTTTTGGTCATCTGTTTCAGTGGCCACCAAATGGCTATAAATCTGAAACGAAAATGTGCCGCCATAACTTCAAAAATATGAACTTACATTTTTACAAAATAGTAATTGAGCATTTATATTTGTTAGAAAACATATTTACGTATTTCTTTAAACATTGTTAGTAATATATATTTGTATTTTATTTGTATGCAAATAGATGCTCTTGCGCTTGGAGAATGATTTCGCGAAGAGTAGTGTTACTGCCACTGTGCTGAAATTTTCGTCGGAAGGCGAAACATTCAAATAATTTTCGAATGATAGGAAGATGGTGATTTTTTAGATCTTATATTCTTTCCATTAGCTAATATTCTTTTAATGTTTTTTATTTATAGAGTGTAGCAATTAGCTGCCCAAAAATCTGATGTAAGATTTGCAAAAATTTCATAATACTTTGCTGTTTAAATACGAAAATTTCCGGTATTATGCCATAGTGATGGAAAATTGGATTTGAATGAAGTTTTAATATCGATATTAAGTACGGTAGTAACAAAGAAAGCCGTACAAACCTAATTGTGGTTCGCTTTTCTCAATACTTATTTTATGAAAAGTTGTTAATAATTTATGAGTGATCGATTAACTGCAGCAACTTAAACTGCATATTAAGGCCATTCACCGCAGTCCCAAGTGTACATGTAGTCGAAAATCCATACATTTGCATAACGCAAAAGTAATTATAGCGCTCAAATTTATGAATCAAAAGCCCAACAAAATTAACAACATTAAATATCTAATTGGTCAAGGAATCTAACAGATTTATTTGAAAAATAAATTGTTGAACTTGATCTTGTTCGCTATCAAAAACGTATATAAAAAGCAACAACAATTAGCATATGCATCGGCATTACATCGATCACAGCGACAGCGCGCATGTGTGACTGTCATCGGCTTTGAGTGTCGTTATTGCTGTCGCGGCTGCTACATTATTGATGTTGCTGTTGTTGCCACCGTTGTCAAGTGCAACTTTTAAAAAGTTTCATTGAGTTGCACCAATCTCCTTGAGTCCCACCACTGCACTGGAGAGAGAGTGCTTAGAACACAACAGCACACACTTTGCAATGTGTACGCGTGTGTGTATTTATTAAGTACTGGCGGCGGTCGTCCAGTTCATTTCGACTCAGACCAATACCGCTCCGTCCACAAGTCACAACTATATAAAAGCAAACGGCAGCACAACTTCGATACACAGTTGCACAGCACACTTTGCTTATCCAACTAAAATCATTTAGTTTAAATTCATTTTAATTCAATAGTCAGACGTAGCCTAAGCGCCACCAAATTCGAAATGTTCAAGTTTGTGAGTATTGCCAGCCGAGATACGACGAAGGATTATTCAAACATGGTTTTTTTCTGGCAATTTGCAGTTATTGGTGCTCTCAGTATTCGCCTTCGCATTCGCCAATGCTGCCCCAGGAGTGGTAGTGGCACCAGCGGTGCCAATAGTGCATACGCCGGCCGTGCATCACCATGGTGCCCATGCAGTGCATTCGTAAGTGTTGCAATATTTTATATTTGGGCAAAGGCAAGTAAGGGAATGTGAAAAACTAACCAAACCAACCAAAAGCAATGCACAAAAACAAAAATTAGGAACTTCAGAAAATAAACTTAAGCGAAATGGGAAAGAGGAAATAGTTAGAAAAAGGACTAAAAAACTCGCCTTTTCGCAAATTTATTTTTTTGTCATCTGCCAAGTAGATTTAGGCAAAACGAAAACGTAAAGCATAGTGTTTAGTTGATAGCATAAATGGTATCTGCACATTGTGCAATGATATGCAAGAAATATGCCATAAATTAGCCACGTGCTTGTGATAATGGATAGTTGGACATGTAGCATATGATATCAACATTCCAATATGGTTCGAGCATGCTTTTCATCCTGGAAACCAATAAAGTTGACGAGAACATTTTATTTGAACTGCCCACGCTCAAGTGTCAATAAACTGAACTCGTAAATTTCTGCCGGACCACAGTTAAATAAATCACTACTCGTTCTCTTTCCAGGCACGTCATCCACCATCCTGCACCGGTGAAGACGGTGGTGGCACCCGTGGTCGCCAAGCCAGTGGTCGCGCACGTTGTAAAGCCTGTTGTACCCGTAGTGCCGGTCGTAAAACCGGTAGTGCCCGTCGTGCCAGTACACCATGTCCACCCGGCCGTCGTAGCCCATCACTGAACGGCGCCCTCTACCGTCGCCGGAAACTGTACTGGCCAATGGAACCCAAATACTCATAAAACCCAATGTACCTACAATTTTGTCTGTTACTAAACTTACTCCTCAATAAACCCCCAAAATTAGTTAAACGCAAAAACAAAACGAACGCCAAGTAAAAGAGGGTATGACTGCAGTGTGGCTGTTGTCAAGCGGCAATTTTATACGCGACTCCTGCGAATCGACGCGCTGTGCAACATTGTTTACTGGCGGAAATTGTCGAGACTGACAAAGTGCAGATTCACAACTTTGGTGTGTGTGTGTCCGTGCGCGAAGATGTCAATGATGAGGAAATGATGATGATTCCACTGTGGTGGTTTCGTTCATTGGTTTTGGTCCACCCGTATTTTGGTCTGGTGCGCTTTACACTATCGGCTCTCTTTCCAGCTGTTTCGCATTTTAGACCATTTAATTTTAAGTTTACGAGCAGCAGTGAGGCAACAATTCGTCGGCAATAATGTGTTCGTGGGGCAAAATTGCACAAAAGGCGATTGAATGGAATTAAAAAAGAGAATGAATGCTTACCTATCCAGCGAAACGGCAATCAGGCTGTAAACAGAGGCAGCCACGGAGACGCCCTGTATGTAGGGCACGGTCTTGCACATCAGCCAACCCAGCATCCAAGCTGCAAAAATTAATTAAACAAAAGCGATTAATTGGCGTCATCAACGGTGAAATTGCTATGGTGATGAAATTTGCAAACGAAAAGCGCTCCGCACAGTGATAATGATAATGATGAATGATCATTAAGCAAGTAGCCATGTTTACATTAGGACTGCGGGAAAGTAAAAAAAGTTCTAGAAACTTTGTAAATGACTGTTGGATCGGGTTTGACGTAGCTGCTGCAAGTGGTAGCACATTCAAATTTTTCACAATTGGAAATTTGTTTTCAAGTCAACATATAGGCTCGAAAAGTAGTTTAAAACTTTTTAACGGTTCCTTTTATTTTTACAATTTCATTTGCATAAAACTTTGCAGAAAACGACTCCAACAAGCAAACAGTTACGTTCACGATCTTTTGTAGAGGTAGAAACTTAGTTATTTGCTCAATGAAAGCTCACTGTACGTGGTAAACTAAACGTCTCTTAACTCCTTAACTGTTTATGTCGAGTATACTCGTCATAAAGATACAAAAATTACATTCGTATGATATTTCAAAGAATTGAACTGTAATTTTTTTTCCTGCAAAAGGGCAAGTAAAGGGTAATACGAGTAAATAAATTTATATCATTTTAGAATATTCGGTGTTCTGTCAACTATACTATTATATAAAAACTAGTGTCCGACCGAAACCACTTTTTTGGGCCGAAACCGAATTCGAAACCGAAACACTTATTTGGGCCGAAACCGAAATCGAATATTCGGTCGGACACTAATAAAAACCAATGTAGACTTGTTTTTAAGCCACAATCAGGCAAAAACCACTAAATTGATTTAGATGAAATAAGAGTCGAACGATTTGGTTTTTGTGGGAATAGTACATAGGCTATATGAGATTGGCCACGCCCACCTCTAACGCCTACTTTGGTAATAAGACTCAACTATGGTACACATATGAATAGCGATATGAGTATCAAACGATTCAGCGTGTTACTGTTGTAAACATAGATTCTATAAAATCGGACATGCCTACTTTCTGCGCCCACTAAACTAGCAAACAAAGTGGCTACATGCCTGCAAATCAATATTGATCCCAAATGATTCTGTGTAAGGGTGAACATAAACTATATTATATTGACCACGCCCACGTAATACGTATTCCCATTAAGGGCGTGAACTGATTAAAATCAGTTATGGTAGATATAATATATTAAATGTTATGGTATAATATATTAAATATTATAGTATAATATTATAGACGATATGATGCTTAATTTTTGTCATAATAGCTTAATTTTACAAGCAGAAAATTGTTACTCCATTTGTGTCGAGTATACTCGTCTTTGCTGGAAAATAATTAAACAGTTAAGGGGTTAAACGTATTAAATTATTTATTAAATATCAATATTTTAAGCCCTTGTCTTAATTAATATCTGCATAATAATAATTTAGCAAAAAACCTAATTGGCATGAATTTCCAGGTTCAGTTAGCAAAATTTAATATTTAAATCAAATTACTATTGAAACCATTAAATATCGCTAATCTCAAACTACATGATATATGTAACGTGCTTGGATTCGATAATTTTTGGTAAGGATTTCTACACACTGATAACACAGAAGAATAAGTTTTAGTTCAGCAATACTCACGATGGAGTGCAATGAGCTTTCGAGTTCTAACAGACTCCAAAGCTTAATATACATATTAAGATGAGTTTCTTGCCAAAAAATTGGAGTATGTAATAAAAATTACGCTTTGAAAATATATATTAGGCGCTGTTGTTTAAAGTCAGCTGTAACTTCGAAACGAAGTAGGAATTTAACATAATATAAAAAAAAACTAATTGTTGTTTTATATCATAGACACAAAGTTTGCTATGTGCAGTTACTATTACATATATGTTGCCTGAACTAGAATTCAGTTTAAAGCGAAGGCAGATGACTGTCCAAATTCGAAAGAAGATTCTTTCCAATTAGAGATGAAAAATATAGCTGTTGTGAAATATATTTTAGGCCTTCATCATTTTTCCACCGTAAAAGTAAGTTGCAAAATTTGAAATTATTCTATTTGACTAAATTTCGCTTCAATACTTCATTACCTGTGCAATACAGAGAATTATTGTTTTGTTCTCACATTTTGGCTGTCGAATTAATGCTAACAGCACCAAAGCGTATCAGCACGAAGTGAATATATCTTATAAGCAAAGGGAATATTCACATTCACCTAAGCTTATAACTCTTATTTATTTATGGTGCAATTATCCAGCACAGATTAGTTGCTTTATTGTTTCCAGTACACTAAGCTATTTACAGTAAACACCCACCTACAGTAACAAACTCAATCATTTCTGCACCGTTAAGTATTCTGTCTTCAAGCCTCACTTGACTAAGAAATTAGAAATAATGAGCGAGCGTTGACCCTTCAGTACAGAAACACAAGGCCCGGAGGAATAATTTTTCGGCTGTGGCACCGATAAATAAAATCAATTCACAAAAATGTCATTATCATGGCCGTTTTGTGGTTTATGTCGCAGATTACCTAAAGGCAGTGCTCGTTATATGCCCTTTGGGTATTATTTGGACTTGATGTTTTTTCAGCAGGTGATAAGGTCAATAAGGTACTCGATCATGCCTCTAAGAGAAAATAATTTGGTTTTTGGATATGGTGGTGACAACGATAAATGGCTGTCTTCAAATTGGTAGAGCCCCTTGTTATTGCACACATTCAAACAGCCTCGAACTGCCGTGGAACTGTTTTTTGTGTGGGTTGATTTTGCATATTTTATTGCAAAAATGGTGCATTCGGTATACCAGTTCTCGTAATCGTAAATACGTATATCTCAATGTACGTACAAAATGTTCTAATGAAAATAAAAAAAACAAAAACCAGATGCACCCCTAAATTCTAAATGAAAAGATATTAAGTGCAAATGAGCACTTTTGCTTCGAATTAAGTTTTAATTCAATTCAATTTCGTCCTTAAAAATCCAAAAATTTCAATACTCTTGATGAAGTTAGAAAATTACTTTATCATTGTCCCTACTTTATCCACATCAAGCAGTAATTTTAAAAGGCTCCTTTCACTTAATCTGCTCAACTTCAACAGCACATACGATTTTCCATTCCCCACAAATTGCCAGCATCTTTAAAAAGATAAACACAAAATTCTCCTATAGGTTTTGGGGTTATTGTGCCAACATGTTCGGGCTGAACTCATTTGAACCAAATGATAAGGGTCCTTTTTTGTAGGAGTATAGTATGTATGTATGTGTGCATGCATGTAGTAAAGAGCTGCGCAAAACCTTCTATTCGGCACTCTTCACTGCTGTACACTTCTTCCGAGCACTGAATTTCGGTGTCGCATTGACAGCAAATCAAAATGTTCTATGGTTTTATTCTTCATTCGCAGAAATTTTTGCTACAGCAACGACAGTGCTTGGGTTCTGTTCTATCAAAGTAGAACGCTATAATGAAGTAAATGATAGCAAGCACAGCGGGTGGAGTAAAGCCGTTGTGCCTGCGAGTGCAGTAGAAAGTAAAAGTACCTTTTCACTCGTAGAAATGTGAAAGACAAGAAAAAAGGGTTTTTGCATTAACGGCCGAAGTTTATTACTGCACAGACATAAATACAAATACAGTGGACGTCCAGTATAACGAACTTTCCATTTAACGAATTTTCGATTTAACGTACGGCCAAATTTTTTCCATTGATGATTCTATATCACGAACAAAAGTGAGATTTGCTATTCGATATAACGAATATTTATGTTGTTTTTCACCCTTCGAATTGTTTTTATTTGAGCATTCACATTCTTTACAATAACAATGAATGTTTGGTTTCGTCAAGTGAACGGTACCTCAATTGTTTTTGTTTTGTTACGTTAAAACTTTCAAATTTACGTCAAGTTACCAACATTTTCAAATTCTGTTTATATGCATTGCTGATCATTTTCACAGGATTTCTGTTGCGTTCGGTCGGCTTTTTTCTTTTAAAAATTAAAATTTCAATAACACAGCACAACAAAAAACACTTTTTTTCTGTTGCATGGAGTTTTTCTACTGTTTCTTACTAATTTGGGTGCGCTGATTTCGAATCTATCCTCAGATTTTTTCTAGCGGCTCTAGTTAGTGAGATATAGGTACCGTGTCATTTTTTCAGTTTTTCCTCTACTTTTTCCATATTTTTGATCGTCATTTCTAAACCAAAAAACCGATTGACATAATTTCCGATTTTCACCTTCTCGTATTAACAACACCGCACGGCTTCTTTTCCGATGCAACTTATTTTTATAAGTTTTAAAATTCCGCGGTAATTGGACATGAAAGTCGGAAAATATGGAATTTTAAGGCGTTTTCTTTGATGGTCAAAAACATACAAATTTTTTGTAAATCAATTAACGAGTTAGGTGTATAAGAAAGCCGACACATCAAGCAATACAACACAGCCAAATGATTTGGCGGAATACACATTCGCATCGAAATAATAGCAAAAATGTACCATAGTCATTTTCAGTCTTTTTCCTTAAAAAATTAGGGGCCTAAAAATATGCTCTTTTATATGTTCCATTTATAGTCTGAAATACAAGCAAAAAACAAAAATATTTTGAATTGCTCGAAACAAAAAAAAATTAAAAACTTTGCAAATTTTGAGAAGTGAGCCTCAGCTCATTTGAACAAAAACTCAAATTTACTCAGAATTCCTTGACTTTTTGTCAACCATATGGAAGAATATTTTTGTTTTTCATGTTTAGATGCATTTTGATCGTGCCAAGTTCATAGTTTTTAAGCCTAGCACACATCTAGTCGGCATGGGATGAAGTCTACTAAAATGGTTGAAAATACTGCAATCTACGACATATTATGAAGATTTTATGCCTTGCCGAGGTTGATGCTAGTTCATACAGTTTATGTCTTCCAATCCCGATAAATATGTAATCAGAATATGGAAGTGCGACGGTCCTAATACTTCCTGAAATGTCATACACATGCAAAGACGGTAATCGAGGAGCTGTGGATCTTGCAAAAAGGGTGCTGAAAAACTGTGTGAACCTCACAAACACAAATGTAATAATGACCAACTAGTTCACCAGTAAGGTATTAGCAAAGAATATGAAGTGTTTATTTTCTGTTTCTGTTTATTTTCTTTGGTATTAGCCAATAGTTTATTGGAATAAACAAAATTTGTATGATGGGTATATCAAAAAACGCAAACCCAATGCATGGCCTCTAGCGCTGCAGTAGCAATTGTTTTCCTGTGGACTCTGTATTTACAAGTTCTTTACTTAAAATAAAAAAACTTAAATAAAAACGTCTTTAAGTAGTAACTAGATTTGGAAAAATAAAATAAATTTAGTTTTTCAGTAGTTTAGCTCATATGAGCCTGACAGTCTCACTTCTGGGTTTACGTTACTTTAAAAATTCTGGGAATTGGGGTTAAAAGCACATCTGATGGCTTGCAAGTAATTTGTATAGTTCGTGTGTCGCTCTTTCGTATTTACGTACACACATCGCATTGCTGCTTCATTATTCCGGCGACTTTACATACATTGCCCTTTTTATGCTGTCTTCTGTATCTATTGATGTCTTCATTTCAGTGCGAAAATGTAGGAATGTTTCGCGCCATAACTTTCGCTTAAAGCGTTTAGCCATCGAGCAAGTGTTATCGGCATTGAGCACGTATTAAATACCTATTAAATATGCGCAATTTATATTTCAACATAAATTTCAATAACTACAAAGCCCCATTAAATTTAATCGAAATTGCAAAAGTATCATGCAAAACGCCTAATACCGTAAACCATTTTTCTTTTTACTACAGAGCTGAGTAGGAGAGCGAGGACCACTGAAGTGATTGGCGATATTTCGTGCCGTCGCGCATATTTTCGTGTGAACATCCAGTTCAAGCCGACTGTCGTTAAGCGAAATCAATTCTGTCGAATCGTTCTGCCGCGAATGGTTAACGGCATTAGCTGGGGCGTGTTTCGGGGACTGAAGCTGATTGCGACTACACTTCATCAGCAAAAAAAGAAATAATACCACACAACTATGCCCACACACAGGTGTTTCTACCTCTTCATACACACACTAGTCAGAAAAAGTTAACGTACACACAAGCCAGAATTATAATATGTATGTGTTGATTAATTTTGAGCTCAAAAATGGATAGTCTGTTTACAAAAACTTATTCACATTTTGTTGTATTTCAGATGCTTTTAAATAATAATTTTCCATATATTCGTATTTATTGACAATATAGTCACAAAACGGTGCTGAAAAAGTTTACGTAAAAAAATTACAATGGGAATTTACAGTTATGTTTTATTTTTATTATTTGGAAATTTGTATGCCATTGAGTAGTAAACGGAGTTGTAAATGATTTTGAAACTGTGTATGTGTATACCCAAGACAAAATAATTAAAAATGGATTAAAGGATAATCTGACTAAATATTTCCAAAACTGACAACAATTTTCGTGAAATTGGGGAAATTGTTGGAAGAGCACATTCGTCTGTTCACAAAGCCGTCTAAAATTTCCAAAAAACCAGAAATGTTTGCTTCGTTGCTACGATATGGTTATTTTCTTAAGCTACACGAGCCAGAGAAATCGATTATTTCGCAATCAGTGCATCGAAAAGCCTGTATTTCTTCTACATAGTAGCATGGAAAAAGCCCTCATTTAGCTTAATACCCAGGAGCAGAGAAACGCTTTTGTGAAAGAGTCCATCAAAAAGTCTAGAAAATCGGATTTCTGGGATGATGTGTTGTTATCTATGAACAATGGGAAGATTAATTATTGTCTGATAAAGGTTAGGTATATTTGGCATTAAAAGGCATCAATTAATTTGAAGATAGCAAAATTCTGAAATTAATAGTTAAGCATAGCATATGTGGGGGTATGGTATGGGGCTGCATGACAGGTAAGTGGGTGAAAAGGCTGTGTTTTTTTTTAAGCTTATGTAACTTCAAAACTTTAGATCAGATTTTAATCTTTATTTTCAGCAGGGTGCCTTAGGGTGCAATGCGTACGGTGTGAAGCTATGCTTGCTATTAACTGGCTCAAAAACGTTGAAAACGGTCACCTAATCAGTCACCTAATGTGCATCTAATTGAATATATAAGGGGTTTACTTGAACCCTGAGTCCAACAACACTCCTTCTTTAAAGATATAGGAACCACATGTAACAATTCAAAGATATAACAAGAAAACTGCTGATAAAACTTCGAATTTAATAAAATTTACATATGCCTGCAGGGAGTTTCAACAGGAAAAGCATATCCACAAAGTTACTAATTTCTGGACAAAACACAGTTTCAATAATATTTTTGCTTGTACTAACGTCAACTTTTTCTAAAGTGAATTCATAACATATTTCGTTTTTGGCCCTTTTTTCATAATTCGGTCAAGTTTTTGCTATTATTATCTTAATAAAAAACAGGGACCGAAAATAACTGTTTTACCATTTTCAAATATACCATTATGATCCGAACGGCCTCAGCTTCACGAATATTAAACGGCTTTTAAATTGTTTACTTTTACTATAAAAGTAAAAATTAACGGTTATTTTGTGCAATTTATCATTTCAGGCAAAAATAAGAGTTAATTTTGACTTTTATTTTATCTGTCAAAAATAACAGTTATTTTGTGACTTTTTTCGGTGAAATATATCAGGCAATTTTAATTTTTTCAAAGACCGTTTGATTGACTAAAAAACTATTGGCCCCTTTTTTTTTGTCTCATCAGGCCACACATTTTGAGCTATAAGACCTTTGAAAACATTAAAATTGCCTGATATATTTGACAGAAAAAATAAGTCACATAATAACTGTTATTTCTGACCAATAAAATAAAAGTCAAAAGGAACAGTTATTTTTGCCTGAAATGATAAAAGGCACGAAATAACTTTTATTTTTGCCGGGAAAAATAAAAGTTTAAAGTACGGTCCTTTATAAAAAACGTTTTGTTTTTGAAAAAAAAACTATGAACCTCTTGTACGCAAACTTATTCTGACTAGTGTAAACCAAAATGGAGCTGATAGACGTGCACAAACACGAGCACACCAACAAGTTGTACATACTCACATACAAGTTGTATTTACATGCGGGCAAACAAGTGTGTACATAATAAAAAGGTAAATAAAAGACGAAGTGAGCTCGGACGAGTGGCAACATCACTGCACACCACACGCCCTTTCCCCACCGTCCCTAGCCCACCACTGTCTATCATCCTCTGCACTTAGTGACTAACAATGCAGGTGATTGTGCAGGTGCAGGTGCAGTTGCAGTTGACACTGCAAGTGTATACATACTCGTACGTGTTAGTGTACATAGTACATGAAAATAACCCTGACGACTAGGTCGTTGAGCGAAATATTTAGGTCAATTTATCCAGCCGCAAATAGCCTTGAGTTCAACAGCAACCTTCCGTTGCTGCCGCGCCATTGCAACGAGCCCATTCGTGCTTCACCCACGCTCACGCCCTCGCCACGCAAGCAATCTAAGGTGTGCGCACTTAGATAACGACGGCAACGCCGACGACGACGCGCACACTTTATTGCAACACCAGCACAGCTGCCAATTCAGAGCCGCCCCGTTAATAGTTCCACCAACAACGACAACGAACAATACTTTGGCAATTGCAACTACACTGCAGTAAATTTATGCATTTCGATTTTTTGCTAGAATTTTCATGCAGTATTCGCGACGCAAACGATGATTTCCATAGCTGCACATACACACGCACACCTGAAGAAAGTCACTATCGGGCTGCAGCCGTCAAGCCATCAGCCAAACGGCCGTCACACCAAACGAACGAACAAGACGAAGGGCGAAAGCCCGTCCGCAGAAAACTAAGTTGACATGCTTACGCGTCCTTTGTATTTGAGACAGCAAAATACCTTTTGCAGAAAATACTACAACCCGCCCGCCTGAAGACGAATGACTTAGTGTCGTACTGTCTTCCACTTTTCGTATCCTTCAAAGCCACTAAACGGCCAACCTACTCCGCCCCCATCACCGCACGTTCTCATGGCATGGCGCTGCGAAACGCAACGCGACCCGACTCGTCATCCTGTGTCAATGCAAATTTGTAACGAATGCCACACAAATAAACACTGCCTGCACCGTCGCACCGTCGCACCGCCATCGCTATAGCCAACAAACAATTACTTCAATACAGCCTGCCACCTGCTGGCGCGCAGCTGCGTCGGTTCATTTCATTCTGTATCGTTCGGTCGGGTTTCTTTGGTTCATTTGCCCACCTGAGACTATCCCAACTGGGCCGCGGGCAAAATCTGCACTACCACCAATACAATGCCGCCCCTTCTAGCCCACTTAAGCGCACACCTCATGCTCGCAATCGCAATCGCACTCACCCAGCCGCGGCGCCAGCCATGCTCAATGGCAAAATGCTGAAAACTCTCCGCTCACCCAATTGACCCAGTAAAAAAAGAGACTCGACAACAAAGTAGCGTTGTGCTTCGTGCTCTTATAAAAAACTTGCGCCTAAGTTGAATACGTGAAATTAGGTCAGTACTGTGTCGATGATCCTTTCACCCTACACCACGCACATACCTCCACACACACACACACACACATGTACGCCGAACAAACACATACAAAAATACAACTACTCATGGAGGGCATCATCAACAACGAAGAAACCAAGTACACGTCCGTAGGTGAAACAACACCAGCAACAGCTCAAGCACCAGCAATCATAATAGGTACCAGTGGCGCACGCAGGATTTGGTTTCGGGGGGAGGAGGGCGGGTTTTGTGTAACTTTGTTGAGAACTTTGAAATATAATACAATTTAGATGTATGAACCTACAGACTGAGATCCAAAACATGTATGTTTTCCCTACCTGACATATTTTGGTCCTGAAAATTCAAAATAGAAAATTTAGTTAAAAGGAGACAATTTTTCTCTTTCATGTGATACCCATATCTTAATCATTGCACAACCGCAAATATTAAAAAAATATTTGAAATGTGTATGTCCTTAAGATTTTAAAGTCCTTTAAAAAGAACTTTGGGCCAGAAAATGAAATACTGACTATGTCAGGTTACTACGAGGGTTGCCTTTTATGTTTCGGGATTTGGCAACTCTGGTGGTGCAATCTAGAAACTGACAGCTGTATCGTAAAGTTGGACATTTTTGAGGTTATAAGTACTCAGAACATTTTGACATACGAGCGCTATTTATATTATTTACAGTGAGTTGACAAATTCAATCGACACGAGTCTTTTTTTGAGCACAAATTTTTTTTACAGTCAAATGTTCATGCAATATTGAATGTATGCTGGTCCCACTAATGCCTAAAGTTGTCTCAATCTCACGATAGGTCACATGACGATCTTGCAATATCAGTTCGCGCACAGCATCAATGGTTTTCGGAACAACAACTGATTTTGGACGACCTTCACGAAATTCGTCTTGGAGTGAACTACGACCACGATTGAATTCACCATACCATCGATAAACACTGGTCCTTGATGGAGCTTCATCACCAAAAATTAAATTAAGTTCATCTATGCACTGTTGCTGAGTTAATCCACGTCGAAAGTTGTAAAAAATAATCGCACGAAAATGTTCACGATTTAATTCCATTTTTGGGCCGAGATGAATTTTTCAACTCACTGTAAATAATATAAATAGCGCTCGTATGTCAAAATGTTCTGAGTACTTTTAACCTCAAAAATGTCCAACTTTACGATACAGCTGTCAGTTTCCAGATTGCACCACCAGAGTTGCCAAATCCCGAAACATAAAAGGCAACCCTCGTATAAATGACCTCTAGTTTCATGCCTATACCAACATTAGGATGGGTCTCGTCAAAAAAAAGTTTTTTTTGCACGGTGTAATAAACGTAAAGTTGGTGTTTTCTCTCAGTGCATCGTAACTTTGTCATTTTTCTTTCGATTCCATTGATGTTGGGCTTAATATTTGCACAAATAATATATCTTTCATTTTAGACTTTAAAACCAAAGGAGACAATTTTTTTTATCTATAAAAAAACATTCGAAAATTTATAATTTTTGAAAATGGTCGAAAAATTCACTTTTTTACAACTTTCACCGTCAGTAATTTCTTCAAATCTCATCTTGTTTGGACAATCTGTATATCTCTGGAAAGACTAAGGTATTATCTTCTGACCGACGGACAGTTTGTGTTAGTCGAATGATTCGTTTACGGGATATGTGCTCATAACTGAAACAACAGGGAAAAAACTGGTTTTTCGAAGATTTTTCGAAAACGCTTCTTACAAAAATTTTTTAATCTTCAATTTCGTATTTAGCGGCCCAAAATTAATCTAGAAAACACTTTTATTTTTAGGTGAATTTTTGTGTCGAGTAGTGTTTTAGATGATTGAATATTGATGATTGAATATATATGCGACGGTTATAAATTAAATTTCTGTACTAACTTAAAGATATTTCGGGGCGGTTTAAACCCCAAAAATCCTCCCCTGTGTGCGCCACTGATAGGTACAACTACCCTGCTGATGAACGGACATCAGAGCTGCCAACCCAAATATCAAATATGTTTTGACTGACAGAAATCCCACATATACTTGTAGGCAGTGGCGCACGCATGGGGTTTTGGGGTTCAAACCCCCCAAATACAAAAATTGCTAGTGAAGAATATGGTTTCAAATGGAATTGGGCTAAAAGTTGTACGCAAAACCCTCCCCCAAAATAAAATCCTGTGTGCTCCACTGCGTGTATGTATAAATGAACATACATAAATAATTGAGACAACAGCCCTGAGTTTTGTACAAGCATCCACTTTGCGCATGCGGCTTTATATATCAATGAAGGTAATGTCGGTAGGCCGATTTCGAAGAGCAATTTGAAAGCTCTAAGGATTTCCACTGTCTGCTAAGAAGGCAGCCGCTGTCTATATAAAGGGAATTTTGTTCTGTCTCACTTTATCTCAACTATTCTTTAATTACCCCATGTGAGTTTAGAATTCACTAAATTGGATGCAATTCGAGTAGACGTCAACTATAACAAACTCGTATCTAAATTTACTAATTTATGTATCTATTTACGGCGCATAGACATATCATAGCCGACGCTACTGCCGAAACCAATGCCTACTCTGACCCAATTAGCCGCATACAAAGACTAAATCAGGCCGATAGCTTTTGACGCTAGTTGACTTTTTAGCTGTAATGTAATTATTGAAATCAAATTTTCAGATAAATAACAAAATAAAGATTAAACACTATGTAAAACATCCGAAAAGGCGGGAAATTCTCTCAAAACTGTTGTGAGACTTTCTTTGGCTTTGGGTTTTCAAAAATGGGTTTCGTCCAATAATTGGTCAATTAGCTGAAGCGGTCATCGAGTTGCTGACAAGGATCACTTTTCTCTTTTTAACTATTTGTGCATAGGGATTTTCTTGCCGCAACCATCCGCATAGTGCGAGTGGTTTGTACACGATTCATAGTGGCGGCATGCTAAGCAATTATTTCATTATTATAAGGTATTCATCGTCCAGCAACTATGCCAATGAAACAATTTAAGGACATTCAATGTCAAAACAGGAAGTTTTCTGCTTAGCAAACCTTATCGACGTCGTCTCAAATATATCGTCACATCCAATAACCACAAGAAATAATTCAACTATTGAACTCTGTGCAAGAAATACATGCTTAATTTTGTCTTAATAGATCTTTTATCCTTTTTAGAAAATGGAGTGTATTATTGATTCCCAAAATGTTTTAGTTGGTTTTACATAACTTTTTTTTTTACATAGCTTTTTTTAAATTGGCAACCTTGGTAAACAAGCCCACTTACACCGTCTCTTCTGTACAAGTGAAACCAAATTTAAAATTGAAAACTATAAATGGATGATAAGAAAATGCTTGAATTGCAGAAAATTCTCAATTTTATGCTGAACATTCAATCGCGTACTTAATCTGAAAACCAATATTTTCTTTCTTTTGCGTGTAAAAATGCTTTAATTTCTGTGAACGATATTATAGATGTGTATAATTCAGTCGGCACCCGACATTAGTGTGGTGCCTAATTAATAACTAACACGCATGTATGGTAATCGTACATGACTGAGATTTAGGAGACAACTTTTAAAACTTTCGCAGACGCTAAACCACTACTGTGTAGGTGTTTTTAGGTTTGCTATACATAAGTAGTAATATGCCAGCTACGAAATTACAAACACATAAGAATATGTACTCATACGGAAAATAATATACCTCAGTTTGCTAAGAATAGAAATCAGTAAACCTTAGCGCAGGTGGTGCCCGACATTTAATTGATAGGCAGCAAAGTGGCAATTGAAGAAATTAAATACTAACCTATGAATGTATGTAATATCTAGTGTCCGACCGAAACCGCTTTTTTGGGCCGAAACCGAAACCGAAACCGAGTTTCGGTTTTTTTTTTAATATTCGGCCGAAACCGAAACTTTCTAATTAAAATAAAAATCACCATATCAAGCATTTTTTTCAACAAACGAATTTTACATTAAGTAAATAAAGAACAAACAAACAAACATAACATAAATAAATAAATACTTATTAATAAAAACAATTTATTCATTTTTTAAAAACATAAACATGAAAAAATCACCATTTCATACCTTACTCGCTAATATTCAAAATTAAATCATTTAATATTATATGCAAAAAAAAAAGTTTATTTACATTGGGGGCATTCAAATTACTCCTCCGTTCACTATATATCTGCTACACAATAAAATGTAAAAAAATTTTCTAGAAAGTTTCGGTTTCGGCTTTTCGGCCATTTTTTGCCCGAAACTGAAACCGAAACCACTTATTTGGGCCGAAACCGAATATTCGGTCGGACACTAGTAATATCTATATGTATAACTGGATTTTACTTTACATTACATAAGTAAATAAATATAAATGTTTGTATTTGAAATATGAACATTCTACATTTTTATCATAACGAATACATATGTAAATGGCTTGATTTGTTTGTTGGATTGTAGAAGATAATTCAAATCAAATAATCGTCTCTACTTGAGCGTTATTGTAAAAGAAACTGAAACTTTTTCGGATCTATGTGTGGTGTGAAATAGTGTAAGACGCGCTTCGAAACCGGATTCATGGCCAACGTGCGACACCTTTTAGTGTATTTAGTATTATTCCTAAACAAGCTCACGGCATATTGATTTCTTTTACGATATTTTGACACTTACGTACAAAAATGTTGCTCATCAATGTTGCCGGCAAACAGAAGACAATAACCAGGATATCGGCAATGGCCAGATTGACGATAAAGTAGTTGGTGACAGTGCGCATTCTTGGCGCCCGCAGCACGACCGCTATGACGAAACTGTTGCCAATCAGGCCCACCAGAAACACTATGATGTAGGCGATGCAGTAGACAACGGTCATCAGCAGCGAGTGCCGATAGAGCACGTCGAAATCAGTTGCTTCGCCGTCCCAGTAGGCGGTGCCATTTTGTGCGCTGCTGATGGTGCTTGCCGACGATCCCGCTGCTACTGCGGTTACGGTGGAAGGTTGCGGTAAGTCGGCCAGCAGATTCGCGTAAAAAGTGGTTAACGAGGCCGGGGTGTCACTGGCGCCATTATTGCTGGCACTGACGATCGCTTGTAGAGCAGCCGCTGCACGATCAGAAAGGATGGTGGGCGCTGAACTAGTAACTGTTGCGGTGGCAGTGGTCATGACGGATCCTAAGAGTGTACCTCTGATGGTGCCGTCGTTCTGTGCAGTCGCAAGATTCGTATCACGAATTGCAGCGATTGAGTAGGAATCAAAGGCGGGATCGGAAGCGATGGGAGAGTTGTAGTCGTAGTTGGAGGCAGAGATAGATGTAGAAGCAGATCCAATGGCAGAAGCATTCGTTTCATGCAACAGAGCTCTGTTTAGCTCCACGAGCTGCTCAATGTACTGATGACTGGATAATAAATCTACAAGCTCACTTGTGAAATTTTGACCACTAATGATAGCGTTGTCGTCGTAGGCGACCAAGTTGTCGTTGGAGCTCGCAGTGGTTGAATCGGCATATTCAGGCATCGCGTTAGAAAGACGCGTAAGAGTGTCTACGTTTTTGATCGCATGCTGAGTTGGCGTGGCTGATATTTTGGTGTGCGCCACTTTTAGAGGATTTGTGCTGTCCGTTAGTTTGTACTTTTGTAGGTTTTGATGTGTAAGTAAGCTTGCCCAGCTCGATTGGTAAGTGTATCTGCAAAGATAATCGAAAACTGAATTCAGCAATTGCCATTGTTGTGAATAAAGCAAAACATATTCAAATTTAATAATTACAAGTCTGAAGCTAGGCTTTTTGCAACATATAAATCCAGACCGAAAGAGCATTATAAATCTTGCAAACTTAATCGTAATCTTACAAACTGTGAGCCATAAATATAACCGAGCAAAAGTTTCTTAATTTCCATCCGCCGCATTTTTCTAGAATACGCAGGATACCAACGAGAATTAAAATGTGTAAACCTCAGATTAGCGACTAATGCCTGCTCATAAATAGATACATTTACCACATTTTAGTTAAGGAGTCTGGTTTCGCTTCACATGGTTTATTTGAGTTTAATTCGCGGCAACGATTGTGCAGTTTGTTGTTGTTGGTCATTGCTGTTTGAAGGACAAGCGGTTGCACAACGTTAAATAAACCCATTCTGACTCCTCTTCCGCAGATGCGCCCGCACCCGCAATCACACAGTCTGAGTTTAGAGGCATATAAAGATTCAAGGTCCCCTACGCAGCCTTTCGAAAACAGTCCGAGACCTTGTGCAGATATTCACACTGAGGCCATCGTCCATGGATTTGTTGGTTGAGGCTGTGGTTGTTGTTATGGTTGTTGCTTGTGCCGAGTAGTGTTGCTTCTGCTGTACCGTTCGTGCATTCGAGTATGACCACACACCGCGCACACTCCCACTTGGGATATTCGATAGCCGAATATTAAGTCTAATAGTCAGGAATGGGAAGAGTGCGAATTAATGCGGCCGTGATGGAAAACTGTGCCCAAATTGTATGCCATAAGCTTTTAAGCGTCTGCCCAATGAGAATACAAAACTAAAACACAAAATTCGATTGCCACCGTTGGTACGTACGAATGTACGATTCACCACAAACACCACAACCGTTGGCCCTGCTAGGGCGAAGATATACTCGTACACAATATGTACTACTTATACTAACACAGCTATGCAAGTATGTATGTATATACATACATATATGTGTCATGTGCGGTATGTAGGATGGGGTTGGGTATGGTATGATTTTAAGTGCATGCTTCAAGGCGACGATACATAAACTACATTAAATCAGAGCGCACAATTAAAGCTACTGGCAAAAATTGTAAAAGTGGCACCACCACTAGCCTAACTAGCGCCAGCGCTCCGCGACTGCTGCCTTGGGCACAAACATTTCAAGTAGAACATAAAGTGACAGAGTGGCAGGAAGTTGGACGACCACAGCGGCAACAAATGACGATTAGGGCAATCAAGATAAGTTGAGCAGACAACATGGCGACAGGATGGTCCTCTTGCTCTATGCGTGAGGGTAAGAGTGTGTGTATGTATGTTTATGTGTCTGCGCGGCATAGAAACAACGGAGCAGCTAGAAGCAGTCACACACAAGCGATAGAGGAGCGAAAAGGGAACCCCGCCAGCCATCCAGCCAGCCAGCAGTTAGTATGCCAACACGCCAAGCGTTGAGAACAGATATATAAACCTTACTGCACAGTGCGCATTGCGTGTGAATGAAATTTGGGACCGACGCCATTCCGTCTTTGCGGCCATGCCACTCAGCACATGTCCAAGATATGACGCTTTGAACTTTTGACCCGTTGTTGTTGGCGCTTTCGTTGTTATTGCGGTTATTGCTATGGAAAACTATGGAGCAAGGAGAAGCACAGATAAGTGAGGAAAAACTGGCGGGCAGAAAATGACCCCAGCATTCCACCAAATGCCAATAGCCAGCGCTACTGACTCTTACGCTCTCAGCTGCTGTCACATATGTATAATATTTTATGGCTGTTTTGTGCGTTTCTATTCTGTACAACATTATTGCTGCAATTTATTCGTAAACACTACGCCAGACCATTGTTCACCACAAGCATCAGGCTCGCATCCAGCGTGTAGGGCGCCTTGTAATCGAGCATCATCAAATCAAAAGGACCGTTGGAGCAAATTTAAATGTAAAAGGATCTCAAAAGGCCAGCTAAAATATTTAAATCGATTGCATATTTAAATCGACTACGCATTGAACGCAAACTGACAGAATTTACAGCATTTCAACCTCCAAAATTTTATAATATATTCGCATAACATATTCGCATTCAGTACTTGGAATACTTATTACAACAAATTTCAATTTCAATTTTTTTTAAATTTCAATTTTACGTAAGAAAAGTACACATTCGCATCCTTTACGCACTATGTATGTATATCTTTTATGTAGACGAGGAAGTTTTTGATCTTTTCAAAGTGTAATGTGCACATTGTGAGCCTAACGAAACTTAATACTTCGCTTGTAGTCACGGTACTGATTATTGATGTTATAGGTGCGAAACTGTCTAAATGGCTGGGAAATTGAACATCCAAGTGCGTTTTATATTTCGTTGATAAACTGCTTAAACTCCATACACATATTCAATCATGATAAGTAAATTCAAATAGAAAACTTAGTTGTTAGAAATCGTTTCGCTGGTCTAGGTATGTATACCATCCAAATATATATGCAGTCTCGAACTATAAGTATGTCATAGCAGTTTTTCATGTTGCGTCCAATTTTTTAATTGTAACAAAACCAAAACACCAGCTTGACATTTTAAGGCTTTTTCATGGATTGTGTGTAACTCTGGGTGTTGGGCTTGGGTTTTATTGCTGTGGCATACTTTTAGGCCAACTTCGAATTTTGAACACTTCGCACTGGCTACGGGCCTGTTGAGTACAATACACCGTACTCGTCATCGGCAAGTACACTAAACTTTAAGTGCGTGGCACTGATTTTCACTGAGATTCTGCTGCTGCTTTTCTTCGCACTGAATTACCGTGAAATGCGCTTTTGGCTACGATTTTTTTGTGAGCGCCTTTTGTTTTGCTTTGCTATTCAGGCGTTCGGACGCCCAATTGCTCGCTTAGTTCTTTGCTCGGTTGTTGTTCGTTGGTGCGTGTTGCTGCTATTGCTTTGTGCGCGTATTGGCTAAGACCGCTCCGCCAATGTTGTTGATGTTGACGGTTTCGTGTTCAAAGCCATACTGCTGCCAATGCTTGTGTGGTAATATACTTTTGAGGCGATTGCACGACAGTCTTAGTTGTTGTCGTTTATGGCCATGTGCCTGTATGAGTGTGTATGTATGTGTGGCATGGTAAAAGTTTTCGCCTTTTGCACTCTACTTCGTAATTGTATATACCACCGATTTGCCTGTGCCGCCCACAATTCTCAGCCCCCACTTTCACTGTCCAACGTCTGCTACCAGCCGCCTACTGCCTGACAGCTGCGTTGCTCATCAGCCTTTCCACGCGACTCAGTCCAACTGTCTGAATGTAGGTCCTTCGTTACCATGCCGCACGCTCTTCTCACGCTCACGTTCTGGCTTACTCTTGCGCTCACTGCCAGGCTAGACTTTAGCGCCCAACTCTCGTCCTTGCTTCGCACGATATGTGTATACTTCGGTATGTAAGTGTGAATGGCTGCGTTTGTGTGTTTGTTTTTACTGTATTTCATTTTTCAGAATGTGTCTGTGTGACTTGATTTTCCACTCAATCCGCCGTCCCTGGTACTAGTGGCCCTCAAATGCAATGACAAAGTTGTTTACTCTGCTTCTTCCACTTCTTTCCGTTCAGCGCCCAGATCACTGCTGTCACTTCCGTTACTTCTCCACCCGCCCAACTTAACTGAAAGTTATACTGACTACCTATAAGAAACTGCTTACCAATCGCACGCAGCCATATCTGGAATTGAAAACGTTTGCAGTCCTTATTTGCTTGTTTGCAAAGCAAATAAATAAAATATGCAAATTCGCATGTCTGCGTGCGAACGAGAAACGGCAACACAATGACCTCAAATTGCTCTACTAAAATGCCATAAACGCATTTTCAATAAATAAGCTGTTATCAACTGTCCCAGTGACATATCCATATCCAGAACCACATTTACATGCGCTTTCGCAGCCATATTTACATCCTTCACTTCTCAAATGAATAGCTGCCATTACAACCACTGCCGTGATAATACAGTATCCTGCCAGTCAAAACAACTATAAGAGCCTAATGTGATTGCCATTGATGCCAGCGCATTGTTTTGCACATCCTTCGCAAACTTAAAACGGCGTATGTAAGGTATTTGCATGTGTATGCGCGCATATAAATTTGGCAAATTTGAAATCAGTTAAATTAATCCATCATACACCCAAATAGCAATGTTTTAAATTTATTTTCGCAAGCACACATGACAATAAGAGTACTTCCCACTCCAAGCCATGGCTGCCCAACCTATCGCCATTACCCAATTCACAATTCCCCGCTCTTTTTCACACTCTTTCTCGACTTCTCCTATTCTTAAAAAAGTCCTCTCATTTTACCACTCAGCTGTTAAATCACCTCTATCACTCATTGCGCTTTGCATATTCTTTTTACTTCCTTCCTTCCATGCATTCTTCTGTCCTTTCTTTTCCACCTTCGGTCGTTTCCTATCTCTCTGAGATTTTATTGGTACATTCATTCATTCACTGTGTGCTCCCTAATTTCCGTCTTCCTTCCTGCCTTAATGCACTACGCCCTACGCTTTTCTCCCAAACGACATTATTAACAGAACCCGAGCAAACAGCCATCTAACCACCGCCACCCACCCATCCAACCATTGTTCAAACATTTGCCTCTCGTCGCCTGTGGAAAACGTTTACTTGCTGCAAGTTCAGCAAATGGCATGGCCACCACATCCTCTTCTCACAATTATGATACACCAACAAAATAAGATTCCTTGTCAAATGACTGTCATCTCTGTGCCTTCTTGTCATTTATCAAAGAGTGAAAAAATGCATGCTGTTTATTTCATCCGCCTCCAGTCGGCTACATACATTACTGGCCGTATATGAATACCCCAAAACTCTCAAATCCATACTCATATACTTATATATGTACATAAGTACGTATGTATGTATGTTTGCATCAATACTCCCCATTGCCCCCAAAACTCTCAAATCCATACTCATATACTTACATACATATGTATGTATGTATGTTTGCATCAAAACTCCCCATCGCCATCCTCATCCACAACTTTACCCCAGCCAAACATGCCGTTGGTGGCCTACACTCTCAATATTCAACGAGAGCGCTTCAACTCATTCATTGAATCCTTCATCAGGTAATTCTTTATGCTTTGCTCTTCCTCTGAAAATTTCTCTTTAATATACTCTCGCATCAAAACTGTTTCTCTCTATTTTTTTATATAACTAGTCACCCGTTATTATTGTTTTTGTCGATGAAAGTTTATAAATGCGGCCAAAGGTTCAAACACCTCTTAGGTGGCTGTCTATTATACATACAGACAAATATCCTCGAAAGCACTTTTCCCACACTGCAAAAAATATCCGGTAAATATAAAAATGTATTGCATATATTGTCTATTGCCCCAGGTAATCGTAATTGAAGAAAAAATTATACGTAGTAATTTTTGTCGTACACATTCATGGCTACCGTAGTGGCATTAGGCATCGGCATTGGCTTCAAAAATTGTTGTCTTCTAATGTGGGGCCTTATCATAAATTCAATAAATCTACAGAAAGTGTAAAGTGATTAAGGTGAAAACTCCCAATGATGGAATTTTATTTGATTAGTTGACCTTTAGCATGAATATAATGAATATTATTTCCCAGATTCACTTGATTTCGCGTCTAAATCGAGGTCACAATTTTCAGAAGTGAAAAACTTTGGTGGATGTTGGCTCGTTCAATTTTTACAGATACGGGTAAAAATTAGTTTTCGATATGTTGTATACACGCGCAGTGATCTTTGTCGCTTTTTTGTTGAGCTTGATTCATAAAAAATTATTAAACAAAAAACATGAAAAGTCCTACTTATATTAGACAACTCTCATTACATTTCAAGGGTAAAATGGAATTGCACGACTTTACTTAGAACTAAGGAAATAACAGTTTTAGACATACATTTGTATGCAGACCGGGTATTTCCGTATCGACACTGCAATCGAATATCTAACGACCAATACTCATGCTCACCTTTGACTATCATTATTTCTGCTAGTGTCCGACCGAATATTCGGTTTCGGTTTCGGTTTTGGCACAAATAAGTGGTTTCGGTTTCAGTTTCGGCCAAAAAATGGCCTAATAGCCGAAACCAAAATTTTCTAGAATATTTTTTACATTTTATTGTGTAGCAGATATATAGTGAGAGGAGGAGTAATTTAGATGCCATCAATGTAAATAAACTTCTTTTTTTAGCATATACAGTACATTCCGTTTAGCTGCATTCACCTTCGATGCACATGATTTGGGCACTTAAGCGAAAAATGCAGCTAAGCGGAATATCTAGAAAAGTTTTTGGAAACAGCAAAATTTTTTTAAAGTAGATCCTTGGCGCACCTACATATATAAAAATATCAAAATATCATATATATTATATATATATATATTATATCAATATTGATATATTAAATATATCAAAATTTTGCATGAACGAATCTATTGAATTCTTGAAAAGATTACACCAGTGTAAGACTGAACAAATTTTTATTAGCAAATTAACCGCTATCTTATAGATGCTTATGCATACCTAATATGTATGTATACACTGGATATAATGAAAATATTTATATACATATTCTTACTGATATGCTTTTATGTAAAATAATCGGTAATTTTACCCTGCGAATATTTCTTTTTTGACAATTTCACAACTATTGCCTCCATTTCGAAAATGTGGAAATTTGTTTCGATACTATTTTCCAAAAAAACTTTTCGAAATTTTCAAGTGCTGCTAAACGAAGTATTTTTCATACAAATCAAAAAAAACTTGCTGAAAAACAGGGCTGTTAAACGGAATAGTGCAGCTAAGTGAAATGCAGCTAAATGTGAAATTTTCAAAGAAAATTCGGTTTACGAAGTAGTATTTTGGCCAAATAATGCAGCTAGGCAGAAAATGCACCTAAGCGAATAGGCAGCTAAACGGAATGTACTGTAATATTAAATATTTTCATTTTGAATATTAGCGAGTAAGGTACGAAAGGGTGATTTTTTCATGTTTACGTTTTTAAAAAATGAATAAATTGTTTTTATTAATAAGAATTTATTTCTTTATGCTATGTTTGTTTGTTTGTTCTTTATTTACTTAATGTAAAATTCGTTTGTTGAAAAAAGTGCTTGATATGGTGATTTTTATTTCAACTAGAAAGTTTCGGTTTCGGCCGAATATTAAAAAAAAACCGAATATTCGGTTTCGGCCCAAAAAACTGGTTTCGGTCGGACACTAATTTCTGCAGGGATTACAGACATTTTAACTGTTTATGAACAGAATAAATGGTAAATTATAACATTTCCAACAGCTTCGCTAAGCCTCTATATCTAACCGAATCTAACCGAAAGTAAAAACTTGGGCAACTGAAATAAATTGTGTTTCCCTTGTCGGAACGATCTAGCAAGCGCAGCACTCAGACAATTATACGTCCGATGTACTACGACTTGGTGTTCCCTGTTAATGTGTTTTAAATTTACCCGACCTCCGGAGAAATCTTGATAGATCCTGGGGTGCCAAGGAGCCAAGGTGGTCACTTCTTAGCACATCAGTGCCAAACGTCCCAAACCTGATACGAGCGAACACGGGGCAGAGACACAGGAAGTGTTCCGCCGTCTCAACGTCCTCCCCACAGGCAGGACATAGGGCACTGTCAGATATGCCTACCATTTCCATTTGCTTTGCCCCTAGAAAATGGCATTTCATTAATCCATATATGTAATACTTCTATATTGGCAGCAACCTATCTTCACAATGTGTTTTCATTCGGAAATCAAAGGGAGACAAGCGATGAGACAGAAAACACGAAATTTTGTGAATGTATTTATATACGTGTATACATGAGCACTTCTACACATGAACAACTGTCAAACTGCTCCAGGGGCGGTTGAAGAAATTTCAGTTAATTTCGACAAATTCTTATTTTTTTCCAGTCAATTTTTTTCCCGCCTGAACGCACCTGACTTTTGACAAATGTCAAGGTACATTCGTTTATATGCTTTCTCGCTCATATTTCACTATTGCTGTACTGTGATGTTGGCGAATGTACCTTGAGCTTACGGCCAATATAGAAGTATTACATATATGCATTAATCCGACTATCTGCCTGCAGTCCCTTCTGCCTAGTGACAAAAGAAACTGTGAGCATTTGTCGGATATGGCGGGAAGCATAAGTTTTGTCCACCTGCAGCCGCTCTCAGCCTATCATGCTCGCTCCTGGGTCATAGTGACCCATTCGTTAACAGTGGCTTTGATAGCCGCAGATGGGAGTGGCAGAACAGGCTCAGGGCCGACAAAAGCAGCCTCAGAGCCCATTCTAGCTAAGGAGTCCGAGGTCTCGTTACCCGCAATTCCTGCGTGTCCCGGGACCCAAGGGCGCTTGAGGCTATTTATTTGCCGACATAATTAAGCCTGGACTTGACTAGCATAGAGGTGGTTAGAGGGCTGTCCAAGGCCATGAGCGCAGCTTGGCTGTCGCTACAGACACAGATAGATCTGCCTCTCCACCTACTCCTTATGACAAAGTTCATCGCCCCATCATCGCACTGAAATAGATACATATTACTGTGTCCAAAAAATAAGGTGACATTGTATTTATTTTGAAAATTCTTTATTTATTCTTCCAAATCAATTTCATCCCCTTCAAAGTAATCCCCTCCCGATGCAATGCACTTATGCCAACGGATTTTCCAATCTTCGAAACACTGATTGTAGTCACTTTCCGGGATGGCCTTCAGTTCCGTCTTCGCTGCGGCTTGAATCTCCTCTATCGTATCAAAACGGTGTCCCCGGAGCGGTCTTTTGAGCTTGCTGAACAGCCAGAAGTCGCACGGCGCCAGATCAGGTGAATACGGTGGTTGCGGAACGATATGGGTTGTGTTTTTGGCGAAATGATCACGAATTACGAGTGCAGTATGGGATGGTGCATTATCGTGGTGTAAAAACCAAGAATTGTCTTTCCACAATTCCGGCCTTTTTAGGCGGATAGCGTTACGCAAACGACACATAACGTTCAAATAATATTCCTTGTTGACTGTTGACTAAAAAAAAAATAATTCTCCAAATCCTTCGACGCGCGCAGTTTAAATTCAAATGTCACCTTATTTTTTGGACACAGTAGTATACCTTATGATCAAAAAAGAACGGGAATTTTGAATTTTGAATTACCGCGCTTATCCAATGGATGAAAAATTAGAACAACTCACGTGCCTAAGATTTCGTGTGCCGATTCGTTGAAAATGTTACAAAAGGCGTATGGTGAAGCGTGTATGTCGATAAACACGAGCATACGAATAGTATAAAAGGTTCAAAGGCGGCCGAGAGAGCCTAGAGCACGATGAGATCCCTGAACGGCCATCAACGTCTGTTACCGAAGAAAAAATCTAATCGGCGCAAATCGTGTTGGAAAATCGTTGTGTATCGATTAGAGAGATTGCTGTGTTATTGAGCATTTATTTGGATCAGCCGAACACATTTTAACTGATATTTTGGGCATGAAACGCGTCGCTTCTCGGCTGGTGCCAAAAAACTCAATTTCATTCAAAAACAGCCTTGATTATTTCGGAATTTTTGGCCAAAAATTCGACCAATGTCATCAGCCAAGCACCATACAGTCCCAGACATGGCCCCGTGTGACTTTTTTCTATTTCGCAAACTCAAATTGCCATTGCGGGGAACGCGTTTTGAGACCATAGAGGCCATAAAAGAGAATTCGCTTCGTGAGCTGAAGGCCATACCTTTGGCGGCCTCTAAAAAATGTATGGAATATTGGATCAAACATTGGCATACATGTACTGACGCAGGAGGAGAGTATTTTGAAGGGGATAATAAAAAAATTTATTAAAAATGGAAATTTTGCGTTTTTTCTTTAAATTCCCGTTCTTCTTTGATCATAAGGTATACTAGGTACCATAGGTCGGAATGCAAATTGACCTTGTAGAAACTAAACTAAACTAAACAAGTATGTTGTGGGAACATGTGTATGTATATACACAGAAACTGTGGGAGAGCACTTTTATGTAAGGCGTTTCTGTATCGCATATACGCCGCATTTTCTAAACTTGGTATCCCTGCAAAGCTCGTGAGACTTTGCAGAGTGGCGTTGAACAATGCCTGCACCTCCGTCAAGGTGGGACTTGACCACTCCGACTCATTCGATACCGCTCGAAGCTTCATACAATGTGATCCGTTGTCATGCGACCCTTTCAACTTCACCATGGAGAGCGTTCTGCGCAAGGCCGGTGTACATCGTAATGGCACGATCTTCAAGAAGAGTGTCCAGCTCCTTGCCTACGCTGATGACATTGACGTCATCGGGCATAACAAGCGAGAAGTCACCGCTGCCTTTGTTGCAATCGAAGAGAATTTGCCGAAATGGGTCTGATGATAAATAGGGGCAAGGCGAAGTATATCTGTAGTCAGGGGCGTAGCCAATGGTTGGGGGTGGTGTCAGAACCCCCCAAGGCCACTATGCATGGTATGTACGCTCCCACATTAGTCACCTTTAAACATTTAAAAGAATAATAACAAAAAATTTTTTGGTAAAAGCGGTTTTTTTAAATAGTCCCCTTCAGGCTCAGTACAGCTATTTGAATAATCTAAAAGCATACCTAATGAGTGTTTTAGATCGTCGGCTGGAATGTCCTTCAGGATGTCAGTACAAGTCATTTGGATGGCTTTTACGTCCTCAAAACGCCTTTGTTTAATCGGTAAATGCATTTTTTTATAAGGGGAAAGTCGCACGATGCCGCGGGTGAAAACAAGGAGTGGTTGATGGTTAAAATTCGACTTTTAGTAAAAAAATCAGCCACAAGTGTCTATCGATGAAATGGCGTCTTTCGATAGCCAAAAGTTCAGTTAAAATGCGATAGATACAAAAATAACAAAAAAACACGTGAAAAATATTTCCAAAAAAATATTTGTTTGTGTTATTGAAAACTACTTTCGAATTTCTTCAGTAAGTCAAAATCATAACTACATTGGATAAATACTCTGGCAGATATTGAACATGAATATTAAAAAGATCACCCGGGTGGGAAAGCGAAGGTTAAATCCAATTTCAAGTAGATTTTGGCTGATCTATGATGAATTACCGCCTAGTTTTGATGGAATCTGCGGTGATCCCGGATTTCAGTTGGCTAACACGTTGGTCAAAATGTATGTCCTAATAATCGTTTTTAAATCGCATGTACCACTCATGAAGTCTGCCACGGGATAAACGATCATCAACATAAACTTAGTTCATCAATTGAAATGTTTCGGTTAAAGTTTTACTAAATTTAAAGCAAAACTTAATGTTTGCTCTTTGCAAATTAGCATCGAATTTTTGTACCAGTGACAAAAACATACTTTTACTTCGGACGCAATAACTTCGCTTACAGTGAGCCAAATTTCATAAAATGTCCAATGCACTAAGTCACATATGGGTGGCACCACCACAATATGCCCTGTTTGAAAAGTGCAGGTTACTTTAAACAGCATGTACTTAATACTAAATTGGCAAACAATTTTTTTCTAAAACCCCCCCTTCTTCCCCCCATGACCAAGTTCTGGCTACGCCAGATAGCAGTGCTATTAATTAACACTTCGACAATCTTGTTCTCACTGCGGTGCTGGAAGTCGCAACTTTACAACTCTTTGACCCATACAATAAATGAATTGAATAAAACAAAGCCCACTGCTCCATTATTTATTAATTAATTCTTAATTTATTTCAATGAGTTTTCAAAATAATAGGAAACCAAATATTCGTACTATTACTATTTTCTAAATAAAAAATTCAAAGGAAAACCTTTTTCACATGTGTTGTTTTTTCACACTGTAGGTGTATGCGTGTGTGTACGTGTATTTAGTTGATTACATTACAAAAAAAAGCTTTGCATTAAAATAGACAGTTAAAATTATTTGTAAAAACACGTCGAATACTTATAAAAAATTCACTTAACACTAAATTTGCTTGTGTTTTGTTTTGCTTTGTTTTTTTACTTGCCATTTTAGCATGCAGCTTTTTGTGTGGGCACATATCAGCACCGCCCAACAATGACCACACAGTCACGCCCACAAGTGGCAGTGGTGGCGGTGATGACACTGCGCCAGACCAGCGACCATACATGTGTCGATTGCACACAATCCATTGATGTACAATAAAAATTCAAAAGCGCATATCCTTATGTACAAAAATATTGAACAGTAGTTATCATCTTCTTAGTTATTCACTTCATTTTTATCTTCATTTTTCTGTTAATAAATGGTAAGGAAAATTTTTGTTAGGGCTTTCATTGATGGGTCTCAGAACAGAAAATCAAACTATTTAATTGATATATTCTTGAACACTGGAAATTGGTTGGCTTCAAATAGAAAGAAGAATATAAAAAGAGGAGTCTTTAGAGTCTTTAGAGGACCGAATTGGTTCGGTTGTTGAATTGCATTAGAACCCCACATTTGTTTCGGAATTTGATGTCAGTGGTAATCGAACTTTAAGCAATTCTGCTTACTTGAAATCTAGCAAGACCGAACTTCCCGCAACCAACCAATGGAAGAAGACTTGCAGTTTCGCGCCGGCTCCGAACTAAGAGAACAGTCGCCGAAAAAAAACCGATTTGATTTGATGTTATCTAACTTGAGGTCCGACGAACTGACCACAAAGCCGAAGTCATAATGACATACATATAACAATAGAATTTTCTCCTACACAGTGAAACCGTTCTCTTGTGGGAACTCTGGCAAACAAGGATAAAAGGTTAGGTCGTGGCAGTTGTTTTGGTGGACTAAAATCTATATTGAGATGTGTTCATTAAAATGCATTCGTTTACAACTTTTCTTAGCATTTTACTGCTATTCATATTAATGGGTTTTGCATTGTTACTTACTTGTTCGTTTTGTCTGTTTTTTTTCTCAGTTTGTTTATTTGTTTGTGTAGCTTGTTTCGATTGTTTTACTTTTAAAAAGCATTTAAACAACAAATTGAAATACTTAACTTAGGTACACTCAGAAAAATGTGTTAGTACTTAATATGTGATTTAGGCTGATCAGCCCGTCCGTGCCGTTTGCTGCAGCACTGTCCGTTCCTGCTGCAAGCGCCAAAAGCAACGACAACGACAACGGCTACGGCGGTCAAGCAACCGACATGAGTGTATTTGTTTTTGTTCTTGTATATAGTAGGATCTCTCATTACGTCACTATTTGAGTGTAGAGTGTTAGTTGCTTTGAAAGTAACTCTTGTGATCGATTTTACATGTCCCAGTTGACATTGGTACGCCGTGATGGCTATGACTCGCACTACGAATCGTCATTGTTATTATGTTTTTATTTTCACTGTAAATAAGAATTGTTGCTTGTTGCTACTTTTCTGTTTGTTTGTTTGTTTGTTTGCTTGACTTGTTGGCTTTGCATTCTTTATAAAATTGTGTTGCTGAATGTGTGTGTGTGTGTGTTTAACTATCTAGGAAATACAATATTATCGATATTATCAATGCCTCAATGTCATCATCATTATCATTTTCATCGATATTATCTGCATGCTCAGCAACCGTTGTATGTTAACGCACTAAAATAAACTAACTTATTCACTGCACGCCACGATCCACTGATTCACTCTCTGCTATTCAGCGCTCTCTAATTGCTACTCTTCACTTTTATTTAGGTTCCCCGTATTTATTGGTACGCAGCCTATGCCATATGTGTATTTGTTTGTTTGACTAACTTTTACATATCGTACCATGCACATTCTATTTACAGGATTAAAAATTGTATTCTTATATGTTTTTTGCACAACTTGTATGCTGATTATAAAAAGTGTTTAATGCGTTTTGTCCTCCTCCTCGCATCGCTATCGATAACTGCGTAACAACTAGCCAAATCTGATGTAATTCGTTCGGTATTCTAAATATGTGAAGTGCATTTCGAGAAAATAATATCAAGACTACAGGCTTTTACTTAAATACATATTTTTCATTAATCCAGCTTTTTTGGAAACTGTTTTGTGAAAGCAAAAGAAGCAGAAAGCGGGTGCATGCCAGCTGGAGCCGAGAGGTATCACAATCAAAAATTTCAGATGACCGCTTAGATGAAATTAAATATTTTGGAGTGAGAATGGAAATGAGTAATGACGAGGCAAAATGAAAAATATGTTTTGTGCAGTATTTTGCATTTACCTGGCAAATGATTTTTCAAACCTATCTACAAACATTTTCAATTAAACAAAACAATGAAAAGGGTTGCTCATTTATTCATTGTTCATAAATTAAACCTGTTGTCAAAAGCAATAATCGCCATAAGTACTATTTTGAGCAGCACGTTTTTAAGGAATATGCTAGTACCTTTAACTCAATGATGTCTTAATTCGGCTTAAGCGTTTATCGTTTTTGACCACAGAATTAATGACTACACTGACGAGTCATCACACCGACATATGGTTAAGCTTCCAGCTAGTTTACGTCCCATTGCCTACCTGGGCCTATTTCAAGTTAATAAATGTTTACAATTTCCATATTCAAAATGTACGTGCTTATGTCAGTATGTACACACAAGTGTATGTACAAACGTATTTTCATAAGAATTGTCCTCTTCAGTGCGTACGTCCGCCTGCACTTGCTTCTTTTTATTTTGTTTTATGTTTGTGTGTGTGTGTGAAGGATTGTATTACAATATTAGTCTAGACCTATATCACCGCTTAATTGCCTTAAACTCTCTAATTATACGTTCACTTGAATTTATGATCGCCCATTCATTAGCTTTGTCACTATTTATATTTCATTATACTTATATACATACATACGTATGTATGTACATACGTCGTCAGCCATAACTTTTTCTTACTATTGTATTTTATCCGAAAATCGAAAATAAATGTGAGAATTGATTTAATATGTTCGTGCTGGATTCTGCCTGTGTCCTACGTTTGTCCATATACTCGTAAATGTTTGTATATATGCAACTATGTATAATAGCATGTATGCATGTACTTTTGCACCTATACTAAATTTATAATTTCCAATTATATATGTATGAAACCAATGGAATTCTATATATCAAATAATTATTATTTGTTCTTGACTTCGTTCGTTCATTTCTCTTTTGTCATTTACATTGCAGTACATATGCATTATATATACTTTTTTTATTTATATGTTTGTAATATTTGTTTGTCGTTTTGTACATAAAAATATATATTTTATATGAAATGTATATGTCTGTGTAGCTGTTAATTTTGTGTATTGTGATAGGCTGTATTCCACGTCAAGAACAATCTCACCTTAAACGACTACTTTCCGCAAATGTATACACTCAAAGAAAATGTTTCATGACACCTGAATTAAACATGAAAAAATATAAACATCAAATAATTAAAACTGTCAGATTTTGTAATAAGGATGATAAAAATAAATTAAATTGGAAAAACATTATAGTAAATTATAAATTACATACATGACTACAATTCTTAGTCTGATGACAGTTTTATTTCAGTTTTAAGAAAGTTTGCGTTGTAAATTAGAAAGGTAAATTAAAAAAAAATAATAATCACAGCTTGGTAGATCATTATTTATTATTTTAAATTTCTGAAAAGAAGATTCTCGTGTGGCGTCCACTACAAATCTCACTGCAAACGAAGTTGTTTAAGATAACGATTTTTTCAGTAAAATTCAGTGTATTCCCAAATGAAGCATGTTACATTACTCATGTATTGTGATTTTTATAACGCGCAGACAGATGCAGTTTAATGGCACATCGCCAAAATATCAACAAATATACATTTTATAGAAATTGTTGGTAAAAATAAAACTCAATCGAAATTTATAAAAGTTTGTCTCAAATGTATACTTGCAGAAACCCAGTGCGTTAAGCCCATAACCTGGCGTCAGTGTCTATTTACAAAACGCATGATTTGTTCAATTTCATCACTTTTCCTTTTTAATAGAAATATCATACAATGTACAATTTTATTTGAGTTTGTTCTTGTCTTACTTTCAATAAAAACAAAGCAAGCCTTCTTTGTGCAACTTACCATATACAAGTTAAAAAAAATAAACCCATACGTACATATATAAATAAAATTACAAAAAATAGAAACAGTAAAAAATTAAGAAATGCATACACAATTTAATTTTTTCGCATCAGAAGCTTTAAGCTTATGGTCATATATGTATACATATGTTTATATCTATATAATAGTCAGTTTAATTTATGATCGTACGATAAATAATTATTAGTCAAATGCTCCATACATAAACCTATATATGCACTCACAAGTGCATACATACGTAATGCATACGTAATTACTTCACCCTACCCACTGTATGTAAACACAGTTGCAACTAAATGCTGACTTTGGCTATTACTTGAACTGTTCTCAGCTGCCAACTGCCAGTTTCCATTAGTTCATATGCATGCAAAGCTAAGGCTTTTCTGCAAATCACTTCCATTTCGTGTCGTGTTGTTTCGTCTCATTCCCACCTAACACTATGATTAAAAAAATTATAATTTCACGCTCTCTATGCAAACGCTATGTATGTATGTACAAATTGAATGTCTGTTTTTGCTTCATATTCGTATATATTACAAATGATAAGTCTTAATTGAAGGTATACACAAGTCTATCATCAGAACCCAAAACAAAAACTCTAAAACGCCTTAATTTTTTGGGTATTTCGAAATATGCACCCCTGACTTGGCTGATCATTTTTGTGAGCCCTCTCTATGCTTTTTCTTCAGTTGTGGTCATAGTCGAGTACGCCGGCTGCAGTTATTTTCTTTCCTCTTCACCTTTCTTCTTCGCAGTGGAGCATTTCAAAATTCTATAGATAACTTTGTTGTTCTTGTTATTTTCCTCTGCTTGTAGTGATACTTTTTTAGATAAAAGTGTTTTTAGCACTCGCATTTAATAAATAACCTTTTGTTTTCCTGTTTTCTTTTTTGTTGTGAATTTAGCTAAGAAGTCATCATCTGCGATTCAACGCTCCTGCGCCAATTGCATTGACATTAGGGGTTCCATGACCCTGTTGCCACGCACTCAGTTGTTCACCCAATAATGTTGTTAGTAGCGCCACAGCCAATATTACTAGCCAATTCGTCCTCTGCAGTCCCGACGTAGCAGAACCAGTATCGCCACATTTACCTGCAAGTGGAAAAATATACCTTCATCAGCTAAACTATAAAACCGTGAACCTCCTGGCGCACAACGTACCGAAAATGGACAAATTGGCTACCAGATGATGCTCCGGCGGTTTCAATGTACCCCGATAACAAGCGTCTCCAATAACCAGCTTGGCCGCAGTACCTTCTGTGGGCCTATAGCTGATGCAAACACCATGCTTGGTGCCCTTGTGGCGGGCTATAATGTAAATAGTTCCATTCTCCGACCATGAGCCATGGCAGAAATATTCTACAAATGAAACAAACAAGCATTTCAAAATCAGTTCATCCCATAATTCTTCTTGCTTGTATTATGTAATGTTGCTCACCTTCATCATCATCATCACTGCACTTTGGCCGTACATCGATCACATCTGGCTCGGTGCAGCCCACCCACAGACGACGTTGCGCTTTGTAGTTTGTCACACAGCCAGGTGCATCTCGCCGATTGCGTTGCTTCTGTCCGTCATTCACACCAACTGCATCCGCAATAAAACCAACACTTTTTGCCGGTGCAATCGTTGTCCCATTGGAGGCATTTGCAAACGCGTCAATCACAGTGTTCGCCTCACTTCCACTTTGAAGTTGGCTGTATTGCGTACTTTCCACATTCAGTTGTTGCATGGCTACGGAGCTGCTTGTGGTTGCCGCTCGTCGACTGCGCACCGGCAGCCCTCTAGTGTTGGCGTGCCATGACCCCTTTTCAACACGATCCGAATTGCGAAAACTTAACGAGGCATGCCTAAGAGGAAAACAAAAAGCAAAGTATGAACTCTTCTCTCATTTCACATACATTATTTGTAGATGAATACCTTTTGTGACCATATCCGCCGATGCCACCACCTCCACCAATACCAGCCTCACTCTGGCCGTGATGATGTCCA
Source organism: Melieria picta (assembly GCA_964056695.1). NCBI lineage: Eukaryota > Metazoa > Arthropoda > Insecta > Diptera > Ulidiidae > Melieria > Melieria picta. Next base: position 100,796,124 of record OZ057398.1, on the reverse strand, counting down.
TGACCAGTGTGCACTTTATTGTTGTGGTTTCGCTTATGCCGTGTTGTCAGATACGGCGGACCAATGGCACCACGCAAATTGTACAAACCATCCATGGGACAGATTTGTGGATCTGGATTGCTGGCTGCAGAGCAAAGCACACCCGAAACGTCAATGCATTTCAACTCAATTATTATTTTGAAACGTACCTAACAGCGTGATAAATGGCATGCGATTGATGTCAAAATGATCCGGCGCGCACGCGTCCTCCAGTCTAGATGCTTGTTTCCCCGTTTGAATCTCAATAACGTGTGTATCCCGACGGTAGAACATCATACACATGAAACCCGATTGACTTAACGGAAGAATATTTGAATATTCAAATTACACTCTCTCACAAGCAAAAACTGTTTCATACGGGATTAACAACAACAAATTCGCCTACTTACCAACCAGTAGTGTAGTGCACAACAGCCATCATTTCCGTGGGTGTCTGCTTGTTGATCTGCTCACATAAAGCACGTGTCTCCATAAAGCCATTCGGCTTTATAATGTGCACAGAGCCATCACTGAAAGCACAATGCATTGAATATAATTACTAAATCCAGCTGAAGGCCTATGTTGCTAAAGCTTTGATACTTTTAACTTTGGTTTGTAATTTGTTATTATCCAAATAAATCATAATAATAATTATAATTACAAAACTTTTACATTTTACACGTCTCTATACACTGACTAGCAAATCCTACTACCCAGCGATACCTACTTTGAATGATAGTTGTAGACAGCGTTGCCCATCAGTGCATGCCAATGACGTGGCCCTTTAAACCATACCGGAAAATCACAACGCTCTGCCAACGGAGGCTTACGCAACGACATAATTCGCGACCCCACCTGTAACGTATCAAGTGGTATTGATTTTAATATGTTCGTCTTATTTATGCGCCCATTTGTACCTCAGCACTATCTAACCCATTGCAAGTAGCATCGCCTGACTGTGCCAACTTGTATTCGGCATCCTTAGAGTTAATTATGCTGGGGCCACCTGTAATGCAAAAAATTACATGGTTTGACAGGCGATTCTCAAATATAGTAATGTGCTGCTATTGTCTTTATGTATATACTTTACACTTATTTTTAAAATGGTAATGAATATATAAATAAATATATGTTGTAAGGAATTATTATACATATAAGGTGTAGTAAAAATAAATCTTATATTTCTTTATGAAATTAAGGCGTAGTTAGTTAAATCCATTATGCCTCCTTATCGGAAACCCTTGTGCCCATTCGCAAAAAAACTGAGACAGTCAATTTTCACAATCTTCGCTTGGCATGAATAAGAACGTTCCAAGCAAGCTCCCGGCTCTGGCGAGTCACTATAGATGTGTGTGGTCTGGCGTTGTCTTGATAGTACACAATTCCTATTTGACAAACCTTTCCGCTTCTAGGCTTCCTTCAGACGGTCCAATTGTTGACATTACTGGTCCGAATTTGGAGTTTGGCCGTTAGGGAGAAGCTCATAGTACCTGATTCCCTCCCAATCCCACCAAACGCACGGGTTTTCCAACAAGAGGTGTTATTTTGAATCACCCGGTATTTCGGTAGCTGTCACTTTTGAAGCTTTTATTTTTTGACATTTGACAAGTAGAAACTACGCCATTACTAAAAATGGAACGATACACGCTTCAACAATGCATTGAAATTATTAAAATTCACTACAAAAATGTTGAAAATCTTGCAGTCACAGTTCGCAAAACTAAAGCATTTTTGGGTCGTCGTGAAGCACCTTGTCGGACCGCAATACAGAAATTGGTGGAAAAATTCGAGCTGCTGGGACAAGTTAGTGATGTGAAGAATAAAACCCGTGCACGTCGCTCAAGAACAACTGAGAATATTGCTGCTGTAGCCCAAAGTGTTGAAGAAAACCCAGGTTTGTCGATTCCTCGTCGTTCTTTGGAATTGAGCATACCAAAAAGTCATTACACCGTATTTTGCATAAAGACTTGGGTCTTAAGGCTTATAAAGTTCAGTTAACACAAGAACTCAAGCCGACCGATCATCAACAACGTCGTGTCTTTGCTGATTGGGTCCTTGAAATGAATGAAAATGATCCGGAATTCCATCGAAAAATCATCTTGACTGATGAGGCCCATTTCCACTTCGGTGGCTACGTCAACAAGCAAAATTGTCGCATCTGGGGCTCGGAAAACCTAAGAGTTATTGTTGAGAAGCCTCTCCATCCTCAACGTGTGACTGTTTGGTGCGGTTTATGGTCCGGCGGGGTCATTGGACCTTACTTTTTCGAAAATGAGGTTGGATCAACAGTTACGGTGAATGGATTGCGCTATCGAGAGATGATTAATGATTTTTTATGGTCGGAGTTGGATGGTATTGATCTGGACAACGTTTACTTTCAACAAGACGGCGCTACGTGCCACACAAGCAACGAAACCATTGCTCTTTTACGGGAAAAGTTTCCGGACCGTGTTATCTCTGGAAGAGGTGATCACAATTGGCCACCGAGATCTTGTGATTTAACACCTTGCGACTTCTTCCTTTGGGGCCACGTGAAAGATAAGGTGTACGCCAACAGCCCAGCGTCGATTCAAGACCTCAAAGATAGAATTCGTGAGGCTATCAAGGACATAGGGCAGCCACTTTGCGATTTGGTTATGGAAAATTTCATGAAAAGGATATGGTCCTGTAAGCGTGGTCGTGGTGGCCATTTGGCTGATTATTTCGATTATTTAATGACTCAAATGTTTCAATTAACGCTAACAAAACTACTTCACACTTCATAAGCATGTACAATAAAATAAAAGTTAATATTAGGTGCGCAACTAAGTTCTCGCTGTTTTTTTGATGAAAATTCAACTTGTTTGTGAAAAAATTATTACAAATGAATCATTCAAAGTATTGTCCATCGCTAGCTACAACTTTTTTCCATCTTTCTGGTAGAGCTTGAAAACCTTGACGGTAAAAGTGTTCGTCTTTTGAGGCTATCCACGAATCAAGCCATTTTGTGATGTCTTCATATGAGCGGAACAGTTGACCAGCAGATTTTAACAGATTTTGCAACGAACCGCAGTGGAACCATTTGTTCGTACCTCTATTGTGGCCGTTTTTCGCGCAGTGCTCGGCTCAATCGCATCAATTGAGTTTGATACCGTTCCCAGTGATGGTTTCGTTCGCTTTTAATAGCTCGTTATGAATAACACCGACCTAATCCCACCAAATACACAGTATAACCTTCACAGCGTGAATATTCGGCCGAGCCGATGACGTAGAAGCGTGACCGGGCAGTCCCCAAGATTTTTTCTTTTTGGGTTGCTGTAGTGAATCCATTTTTCATCACCCGTCACGATGCGGTGAAGAAAACCCTTCCTTTTTTCTGCTGGAGCAGTTGTTCACAAGCGAAAAAACGACGCTCAGTATCTCTTGGCTTCAAATCATAAGGAACCCAAGTTCCTTGCTTTTGAATCATTCCCAACGCATCCAATCACTTGGAAATGGTTTGGCGGGTAACCCCTAAAGCTGAAGCAAGCTCTGCTTACGTTTGGTACGAAACCTCATCGAGCAATGCCTCCAATTCAGCGTCTTCGAAGGGTTTCGCCTTCCTTCACGCGGACGGTCATCAACATTGAAATATGCGTCTTTGAAGCGACGGAACCAATCAGGGTACGTTGTTTCACTCATAGCAGCATCTGCTTAAATTTTAGGAGCTCTCGATGCGCTTTACCCGCCGCTTTCTTCGAATGAAAGAAGAAAATCAACACACCCCGCAAATGACGATTATTTGGCACAAAATCAAACATTTTCGCACTACCAAAAGTATATAACGCAAAAGTAAAATCACTAATATATCAAGGCGGGCTGTTTACCATATGTCTAAGCTTGGTTCATGATGCTTTGGATATGTTAAAAGCTGTTACTGCTGGAGCCATCTATTGACAAACAGCGAGAACTTAGTTGCGCACCTAACCACTTTTCAACGAAAAATACGGAGTAAAAGACTAAAATTGTACTCAGCGAACAAGTCAGTTGTAATGTAAATTGGTTCAGTGATTCAGAAATTACGATCGAAAACGTGGAAAAAGTCAAGAAAATTCAGAAAAAGTGACACGCTCATTTTTGGCAAAAACGTAAACTAAACGTAAAGTTAAAAAACGGTTTGCGGATTCAAAATCAGCGACCCCTAATTACAATTAAATGGTATTTTGCCGTTGATCAGTGTAATTTTTAGAATGTTCATTGCCTTATCAAATATCCATAACTGGATATAGTACGAATTAAAAACATTATATAATGACGCACGTAATCAATCTCCTAAGATGCTGAGCTCAAACACGACCATCGTGTCTGTGTGTTAAAAATGTAACGAATCAGAAAAGGTGCATTCCGGCAGGTGCCGAAATGGTATGTAATGAGACAGAATTTTTCTTTTGATTTACTTCAAATACAAATATTTGATTCAAATATATGAATGTTACAAGAAATCAGTAACGGTAGCTTACCCATTAGAGAAGAGATTTTTTCATACACAAAACAACGATAGCGTTCCTCATTCGAGATGGCGTGATGATGCGATACTAGTCCAACCAGATATCGGGAATTTCCATCCTTCCACGTTGCCAAACATGTCAATTCTTCAACTGTTATCGAAACACAAATTTTATTATTTGGACACCTGAATTGTTATTTACTTATTTTCATTTTGTTTGCACTATTTACCCGTGCTTTCTGTGCCTTGCACATCGGGACAGGCCTGAAAACTAAGCAGCAGGCGGCTATCTTCCGTACAGCTTTCGATATTTGAGACTGGGCTTTTGCATTCACCATGGCCACGATTGTACGTAAATATAAAAGGCCCTGCAATGCATAGACACCAAAATAACTTATGTTAAATCTTCAAGCAATGAGATTTCCAATAGAGCTCCTAAGTATCCGCTCCGTTCAGAATTCTGATATCTTTGAATACGACTTCTTGATGCTCCTGCCACTTACCTTTCAGTGGACACTTGACCGGTTCGGCGCTTTCGCGAAAAAGCGAATATAACAATGCATCGCCCGGTATTTGATCACAGAGATTCTGTAAAGTTTCCCGGCCCTTGCAGAAATCTGGGGGACATAATTTTTGTAAAGCCACACAAAAAGGTGGTACGATTAATGCACAATTTTCATGTATGTTTATGTTTATGCATTTTTAAGGGTTAGTATTAATAGTTCAACGATAGATAGAGTTTAGAAATAGAAGAGTACACATTTATAAAGAGTTAAAACTACAAAATCGGTTGAAAGTAAATGAAACAGGCTTCTGCATTTGAACACGAGCGAAATTCTGAATAATTTGCCATTTCTGAAAATATCGAACATTTGCTCGTGTTGCACTTACAAAAAACAACAATTTCTGTTTATTTATCAAATACAATAAATATTGTATACGAAACTAAAATAACGTATTTTGGTTCACAGTGAATAGCCAAAACTGTACAATAGGCGTTTTTAGACTTTTCACGTGAAACCAAATCAAATAAAACAAAACTAAATGAAAAGCACAATACGATCAACACGTTGTTGGTACAATTTGTTATTACTTTTTTAATATTAAAAAACATTCAAAATTAATTGTATCAATATCAGGTATTGAAATATAAAAAGAAATAGTAAATCTGATTTAAATATTGAAACGTGATCCTGTGTTAAAACATAATGCTGCAACTATGTGGCCATAGACAAAACTACACTCAGGGTCGGCCTCTACGCCAGTAATATCTGTTGTGTCATACATTTTGGAAGTGAAGCTACTCTAAGGAAATTTAAAGTCATTTCATGGGTATGCAGATTCAACGCTGGCAACAATTCATATTGTTTTCGGTGACATTATTGGACAAACCCAAAAATTTGTTTCTGGCTGACATCAAAAAAGTAAATACAGTAGATAATGCAACTGAGAGCAAGAATTCCTCTATTTTCAACTGATCAAAAAGATGTATTCAAAAAGTTGTCAATTTAACTGTTGATATATGGAATATGTGACAACGTGTTGCAATCTCAGTAATTAAAATACATACTTTAAAAGAAAATATCCAAGTTAAATCAATGCGGTACGATGCCAATCAATTTTTTACTATTTAAATATTGTAAGGATTTGAATTTTTTATAAACTATCCAACGTGCCGTCAATGCGGAACATCGGCTCATGGCTTTTACCGCCCTGGCAAATACTATTTCCTAGATCCGCCTGAGTGTACATTTGCTATGCAATAACTACAAATTCAATGCAAATACAAACACAAAAGGAAATTGAAAGTGTGAAAGAAATAATGAATTTTGCATAAAAAATCAGATGCTGTTATTGCGCAAATTGTTTGCTGTTTTAATGGTAAAGGGTCCTCTCTTTTTCTTTTTGCTTAATTGCTTCACTTGTTTTAAAATTTTTTTTATATTTATATTGTGGTATATGGCGTGAAAATAATAAATGAGACATTTAACTACAAAATGTTAAACAGCTTAGTGGAGAAGGTCATTTCAAAAAGGTAGAAAATAGTTAGGCAGACGGCATATTTGAACAGTGAGAACATTTACATTAACACCAAAACTAAGAACGAATGACAAATTTTTGAACAGCACACAAATCAGTTGTGTTCGCTGAACGGCTGATGATGAATTTGACGAGAAAACAAATTCGGGTGTAAAAATTCAAATTGGTCTTAACTACGGAAACGGAAGGCTTTTGAACGACAACCAAGCAAACGAATTATGTAACAACTACGGAATGTGTTTATGAGTACTAAGGTTGCGGGGTACACAAAAGCCACGCACTAAATTACGGAAGATGGCGTCGTGGTTGCGAGGCGGGTGGGTAAGGTTGAAAGTGGGCAGTGTGTGTCATAAATCAAAAATGTTAAGGGGAATGCGTGGTCAGTCCGAGGACGGCATCGGGATTGCGTGTTGGGGTGAATGGGGTTAAGGGTTGGGGTGCAATGCGCGGCAGCGGCGTGTGGTGGCTTTGCCAACAACTTTGCCATAATAGTATCAATAACTACAGCACCAACAAAAACAATACTACAAAGATAATGTTAGACTTGGATAATAAGAGCTACTAAGAAACACATACATACGAATACATACAATCAGACACAACATTTGAATTGTATACGCATTAACACAACATTTACGACTTGTATACGTTGTGAAAAATCGAAAAAAAAATTAAGCGCTTTTTATATATGTATGTTTGCACGAGTCAGAACCAACAAAACAAAAATGAAGAGGCGATGAAAACAGAAATTGTTGAGTTTGTTTTGATGTTACCAGTAAGTAATACGACAATACGACAGCAACCACAAACAACAAACAAACGAACAAACGACAACAAACCAACAGACAACGACAACTTAAAAGAGTTCACACTATAAATTGATTATTTAAATACATAATAAGAAAAATACTAGCGGTCACCGGGCAGCCCATCCCAACATTGCATTTGGTTGTTAAATTCATTTATGCATTTTCGCTTTTCCGATTTTGATCTTGGTGTGTTTTGATTTTTGATCTTGGTGTGTGTCTTATGATCGTTTGGCACACCATGATCTTGGCTTTCTAGCATTTCAATACTGTCTTTCTTACTTTACGTTTCTTTAGTTGCGTTTTGCTGAAATTTTCATTACATCGTTTATACAGATACATATATAGTTATATATATATATATATATTTGTTCACATAATTTGAGTAGTTGGCATTATTTTTGGATTGATTGTAGAATTAAAATCTCGACTATTGAATTACTTTTAATTGTCTGATCTGACCAACAAATGAAGAAGTGAGAAAAATGAAATTCACATTGGGCGGAGGTGGGAGAAGCGAAATGAACTAAGGATAGGCCGTGGACAGGGCAGGATGTTGGTGGTTAGCTGGATTAACGGCATGGTGGGACGGTAGGACAGGGGTTCAAAAAGTAACGAATCGTATCACTTCGAAACGAATCGTATTAGTTGCATCGCATCGAATCTCAGTATGAAAACAAACCAAACCAACGTGGAATTAAATAAATTAGTGGCAGTAACGACTCATTGTTAATAATAAGAAATTTACATATTTTACAGAAAACTGAAAAAGGAAAAACGATTTTTCTTGGTTTGCAACTAGATAACAAGAAATTGTTAAAGTAAACTTCAAAAAGACAAAGTAATTGCAGCAGTTATTGATAAAGGTTTAGGATAAGAGAAATATAGAAATTACAAACATATTTACAGCGTGGTTTTTCTTGCATTTCGATCACTATTTTTATTTTGGTTTGAATTTCTTTATGATTTGTATATTGGCTCAATGAATGCATTTTTAAAATATGGGCAAATACTTATAAAAAAATAACCTAGGCAAGAAGTAAGAACGCAGCTTGGAAGTGGGAAAGACAGGGATGAGGGAAGGGCGGGGTTTGACTGGTTTGCTGATTGGTAACAAATGACAAATTAATTTCAAAGATTTTTATGTTACAGAAAAGAATTCCTACAAAAAAACCAATCTTAAACAATCAAAACAAGAACAAAAACCAACAAAAATTTAAATCTTGTAAATTTACAAATGAGCGCATAGAACTAACGGAATGTAATTGTAAAAGTAATTAAACGATGGTGGAAACATAAAGCTGAAATGATGGTAAAAAAGTTAGAAAGAAGGAAATGTAACACGCAATTTTAGTTAATTCTATTTTTTGTTGATGACACCAAGAAGCAAGCATACCTCCTACCTAAATTACCCAGTCTCACAGACGGAGTGTACGCTGTACGCGTGTGTGTCAGTGTACGTGTTCGTGTACGAGTTGGTGTGCGTGTCTGAGCTGACTGTGTGGTGTGACCGTATGCCTGCGTGTGTACTTTTTGCGTGAGCAGCGAAGGCAACAATAGCAGCAGGCGGAGTGGTGTAGAGAGAATTAGCTAGTGGGTGTGGTTCGCTAGCTGGTGGTTGTGGGCGGTAAAGGCTTTAAGCATTGCGAGGCCTACATTTTCTCATTATTTACATTATATTTACATATTCCATTTTTAATGCAAACACTTAAATTGGGCAGATGGAGTTGAAAGCAGTTAGGTGGGGAGAGGCTAAGAAGTAAGTAGTGGATCAGCCCCATAGTAAAATGTATACATTGTAAAATTATAATACAAACGTATGTAAAACTCATCAAAGCTCGTATGTGTCGAAGATTTCAAATCTAAACTTAAGTGGTTATAATCGGTAAAATCGAGCCAAATAATGGTCTGATTGCTTCTAGTTCGCGACCTTAGCCGTGGGCAATTCTTCTAATTAAAATACAATTTTACGCTGAAACTTGTATGAATTAAGTACATCGAGCTAAGAGCTTTTTCGAGATTTTGACATAAATATTTCCCTTAAGAAGTTGACTCCATTAACTATTACAATTGTAGACAAGTTAGGAAAAGCTAAGAATTTACGCCTTAACATACTATACTCCACGGCCGAGAAACTGTCTCGCACTTTGCACAAACTCAAATTAACAATAAAAGTTGCACAACTGACACTGCACCTTCCAACTCTGCCGCCCATTCAGTTCTCGCACGAAACTCAAAACTGTAGCTTACTAGCTAAAATAATAGCAACAACAACCAAACTGAAAATTTATGAAAAGTCGAAAACTTACACATTTGCGTGCATGTGTAGTGGTAAATAAAATTTTGCAATTGATTTTTATTTATTTTCAATTCAATTTAAAACCAATTTCTTTATCATATCACGTCGGCAGCACACAGTACACAGCGCACAGGGCACACTCCTCTTTCCGCCGCTGCCTACCAGTCAACGGCGCACACACGCGCACTTGCACGCACACACGTACGGACGAACGCGTGCGAGCATTTGTGTACGTGTACGGGCCGCTGAAAGCGCGCAGGTACTCCACCAACGTTAACGGCAAAGCCAAAGTTAGCACCATTGCCGCTGCTGCTGCTGTCACTGTCGCCAAATACCGCTGCCGCTACCGTCGCCACACTCTGTGGCAAGCAAATTTAACCCGTCTCAATTTTTCTGTGTAGAATACACTAAATTTACTCAAACTTGCTAACATTTACTAAATTATCGGTTACCATTTTAAAAAATGTAATTTTCTTGTGTGTTCTCTGCATTTTCATATATTTAGTATGATCGCAAGTAAATGCTTTCATAGTGTGACACCTAAGGTTACAATTCGTGGCTTAAATTTCGTTCATTGTTGTAGTTGTAGGTTTCAATACAATACAATACAAAATAAAATACTTTCACTGTCTGTCGCTGCTTATTTTAGTATCTTCATAATAGATTCTGGGTTGTCAAGCGTCAAAGTGTATGAGAATAAAAATTCATTTTTGACCGACAATAATTCTGCGGTCGACTTAAGGCAGCATTGAGTTAAGGGTAATGTTTCTTCAAAACGTGCTGCTCAAATTAGTACTTATTGTTTTTGATCACAATATTGTCATACTGTAGTAATAAATATTATTTTTAGTAATATTTGTTTGCCAAAACTAACACGACGAACAGCAACAGAACTAGCAACAGGCGCATGACGACCGCTTCTCGACTTCACTTGAGATCAGACTCAAGTTTGTCTCTATTAATCCTAAGTTACTTTCTTTCAGTTTGAAAAGGCGTTCGCTTTACTAAATACATATTACCCAGTATCTATTCTGAATACTTCATTACACCTAAATGAAACTGACAATCAACGAATGCAATGTGTATGCATTTTTATCTTAAAGCTTTATATGTGAACACATTTGTATTACTACAATTCGGAGATAGATCCTCTTTTATTCTGATACTACATCCACAAACCCTCAACACGATCAGAATGCTCAATTATTTGCCTACCTTCCCGGCAACTTTACAGTCTTCAAGCCTATCACTTTTCGCTGTCAGTTGTAAATTGTATTTACATTTTTAGAAACCTAAAATTTCCGGCATGTCCATGCTGCAAAGTGCACCGTCATTTAAGTGTAGTGCTGCAGGCGTGAAAATTATCTTCTGTCGTAGTCGTAGTTCATTTGCTAAGCATTTTGGATTGCTGATTTTCATTTTTACTACTCTGGAAGGCAATATTTGCATGTTGCATATTTCCAATGATGCGTATCTAAATTTCTCCTTATTTACAAAAGACATTTTTTTACGTATATCCTTAGTTTGTACTTAGGTTTAGAAAAAGTATATGTTTATTGTATTTATATGTATAAAAAGAAAACTCACCAAAATTTAAAATGAAATATTTGAATTGAAAAGTGTAACTAAATTTAGAAATTCGGCAATGACCGAATGGGTTGTTGCACCAAGTTACAACCCTCCCGAAGCAAAACTCCGGCTCGCCGGTTCTCAAAGCGAACCGTAGCGAAACAAGTTGTTACACTCGGCATATACCCTGTACTCCTTTAAGCCGTTGTCAAGTGAATAAAATCGGCCATACCTTTGTTTTGAAATTGCCTGAGCCGCTTTCAATACAGCCAGCTCGCTGCTAAGTTAATACATTCTCAGAGTCGAATGGCCGCTGGGCTGTTTATTATTTCAGCGTTTACTACTCGACAATATGGTTTTGAGTTTCAATTTTTATTTAGTCAGCGTGTTGCTTCTGCGAATGCACACACAGCACATACAAAAGTCTGTCTGTATGTCTGTCTGTCGGCAATACAAGTGCACGTCCACAACTCCCCGGTCCATTGCTTTTCAAAGGGAACTAAGCACACCAAACATAAACACACGGACAATACCTTGGACACTGTACGAAATCTAAGCAACACGTCTAAACACTTGTAATGCCACTTACTTGTGCTGGGGGGACTGTAGAGTGGTTCTCGACACCGAGGATAGACTGGGTATGACAGCACACACAAGTACACACACATTGAAAATAAAAAGGAATTCAAAACAATAACTAAAATCCAAGGAAAACGAACACGAGAACCCAAATGGAAATGCAAATTCAAATTAAAACCGAAAAAATATGTGAATAATTGAACAACATAAAATTGCTGAAAGTATCAAAAATTCTCTTTTGAAATTCTCTTCTTCAATTGACTTGTTGTCGTTTTCAATTACAGAAAGTTGTTTTGCTTGAGGCGTGCAAATGAAATTAAAAATGAAGAGTTACTGCTTTAATAAGAATACAATAATTTACATATGCTTTTTATTTGGTTTCTTCGTTTGGCTTTGTACAAAAATCAAAATACATTTTGTACAGTATTTATGAATGGATGACACGATGATGGCGAGCATGACGACTAGACAGTGGCGAGGAGAGGAAGGATGGTTTGGCTTTAGCGGAAGTGAGTGGGTGGGCACGAAAGGAGGGTCTTCCTGCCTTCCGTTAAATTCGAATAGCTGTTGCGGAAAGATTTTTCAAAACAGGGAGTTCTGGTAAACTGAGAACTAAGTATGAGCTATACTGAATGATTTGGGTGAAATGGCTTATTTACACATGACTTCGAATGAAATGAAACTAAATGTAACGGAAAGGAATGGATTGGTGTGGTATGGTATAGAGTGGCCTGTGCCCAGTCTTAGAGCACTGAAACGAATAATGAGCGCGGCAATGCGAATTGCATTTCTATAAAATATTTTAGATATACTATATGGTTGTGTGTACATAGGTATACTTGGGAAGTGGATATTGAACATCTACTGCATGAGCCCGACATGTAAGGCAATATATGTATATGGAAGGCACAACATTTGAATAAACAGTACGGGTGCGAGCTTTGGCTGTTTGCATTTGCATTTGTTAGAAAAATTCGAACGTTGAAATGGAAACTTGAGTATGAATTTGGGAAAACTAGTTGCACCAGACATGAAAAGTTGCAGATTTGGAAAATTGGTTGTATTCTTTCGACCTTATGTTGAGTTAAAGCACACGCACAATTAAGAAAGTTATTTAAGTAGCTTAAAACTTGTTAATTTTGTTATTAGTTTAATGTGGAAAAGAAATACATATCAGATATGAAATATTTAGTTTGCAAATATGTATATATAATATATATAATGTATATATATAAATATATATTAATACAAAAGAATCAACAAACAAGTTTGTATTTACAAAATTCAATTATTTACAGTTATGTCATGAAATTAAAATCACATAAAACTCAAAGTGAAATAATAAATAGAATCGTTCCGTTCTTTATTTTCGTTATTATTTTTGCCTGGTACGACATTCGATTTTCTAAGTACAATACAACGTTGAACTTCATGTTATTTTTTACAAGTTAATGCAATTGTTACGAATTGTCCAAAATTTTGAATCATTTATTGAGTAGTTGCGACGACTCGAAAATAGTTCAAGTCGCAAGTAACTTACAAAAGTTGGGACGGGTTAATCTGCTATTCCGCTAATATGTACGCTTATATGTTTTGTACTCTCTTCTTCCAAGAGTCGCAACTATAAGTAAGTAGTAACACATTGTTGCCACTAAGTTAACTTAAGTTTATTTTGCGTAATAATTGCGAGACAAAGAGAGAGAGAGAGGACCCTTGCCATGAACAAATAAAAGCAAAGTGACAAGAACAACAAAAAGGAAAAAACAGAACGCAAAGAACTCGAAGTAGTCGAACGGTAAAATAGACGCAAATTTTAATATCTGATTGTTTGTGGTGTTGTTTTTGTATTTAACTATTTACAAGTATAGATTTGTGTGTATGGTCTAGCTGCTATTATATGTATTTGCTTATATTTGGTGGGAAAGAAAGTTTTGCAAATTCAAAGAAACACTTTTCAAATATCCTTGAAAAATCAAAATTTTAAAAAAAAAATGTATAATGTCAAATTGAACAAATGCATCTGTTCTGAAAAACAAAAACGAAAGGAAATGTCGAAAATATGGGAAAGAAAAACTAAAGTTCGATGATGTCAAATCTTGAACGGCATTGGCAAGCACATGTTGACGTTTCGCGAAATACGAGTAAAAGAACAAGAATAACTTCCCTAATGGCAGATAATAAATGGCCGTAAATCTAATTAACCATTAATACAATAATACAATTAATAATGCAAAAAATAATTGTATGAACAGAACCAAGGACAAAAACAAAAAATCGAAATAAAAGCAAAATAACACAACTTAATTTTCATAGTCGTTTTGAGGAAATGTAATTATGATAAAGAAGAAAGAACATAAACATACAGTGAGCGATAACGTATACAAAAAGGAGTCAAAAATTATAGTTTCAACTTCTTTTTGGGTGTTGTTATATACTTAAAGGTATTTATTTTTGGAAATTGTTTGAGAGAGAAAGAAAATTAAAAGTTAATGCTTACAATCATTCATATCATCATTGGATCTCATTATGTACTGATCCGATGAGGATAGTCTTGAATGCCCGTTGTTGTTGTTCAAATTGGGATGAGCTCCCCCCCTATGATCGTTTTGTTTTAAAACGCTACGCATCGCCATGGCAGATGGATTCGTTTGATGCATATACATACTATCACCTTCGCACTCACTTTCTTTATATTGGAGAACATTTTTATGCTTTTCATAGATAACCAGGCACCGATGACATCCTTTCCTACAAAATAGTCGTATTTGTAATAATGAAATTTGGCAAAAAAAAACAAAAATTGTTCAAATTGCATTTCCGTAAAAAAAGAAAATATATCGTTATTACTGATAGATCGCATTGCAAATGGCTGGATATATGGAAGTTGAAAAAAAAACTCAATTCAATTGAATTGAAATCAGTATTTAAAAAAAAAATATTTGTTTTATTTAGAATTTTATTTAAAATACGCATGTAAGTTATGAGGACATAAAAGGAGTGTGTATATGTGAGAGAGTTACTTTTACGTTCTTTCAATTTTTTTATTTCAATAATTTTTGAACACTTTCATGACAATGACACGTTTATGTATGTATACATAAGAAGGAAGTATAAATTTACTTAAAAATATGGCAATTTAAGAAATTGCATTAAACGTAAGTATTAAAAAATGTGAGCTAAAAATTTAACTAACAAAACTTTAGGTATGCAAATGAAACAAAACTTTTAGTAGCCAAGAAATTGTGCAAATTGCTTTGGAACATAAGTTCACATCTTTTCTTATTTGCAAACGAAAACCGAGGAACAGGCTTGTATTCCTGTACAAATGCTCGATTCTAGAAAGCTGAAGCCCAATTCAGTTTGATGTATGCAACAGGGGCGGATTCAGAAAATATTTCGGGGGGTTTCAAAAAGTAATTCTTTAATATTCATAAAATGCCTTTTAATTTGTATGTAGTTTTAAAGACGATCCTAATATTTCGGGGGGGGTTTCAACCCCCAAAACACCCCCCCTGAATCCGCCACTGGTATGCAAGTAGAGTTCGGTGCAAGAAGATGGCTGTTAGTCGGATAGTTGTAGTTTAAACTCTACACAAGCAGCTTGTATTCAACAATATAGGAGCTTCAGACAATAGTAAGCCTCTGGTATTGCAAAAGGCTTACTAAAGGCTTCTCTGCATCTGCTCAGTCACAAAGCTTTTATTGCAAATTCTTTGAGCCCGTGGCATTTTAATCTATGCAAATGCAAAGTTTATAACTTCAGCACTACGCAAAATTTTCAATTGCATACGAAATATCCCAACTATCGGACAACAAGCGCCGATGCCAACTGTTCAAAAACATTTTTGCATAATTTCTCGCTTTCTTTTTGGCATGACACCTTCGGAGCATTGTAGAATATCGCATTATACTACTTAGTACACAAATGCTCATAATATGACTCCGAGTACAACAATGAAAATAAACTAAAAATAAGAATCGTGTAGGATTATTTATGTATCTGAGATGAGTTGGGGCACGAAATCTCATATCACTAGAAATGTTCATTCATTTGCGTTTCGTTTCGCCTCGCTTGGATCCGTTTGCCCAAGCAAGCGTGAATAGCTTTAAATTAAGTCAAATCTGTATTTTTGACAAAAGTGTTTAAATAGCGCGCTAACGGGCGAGTATGTAATTTATAGAACAAGCAATGAATGCGCGCAAGTTATTTTTGAATTGATATGAAATATCATGCGTCGTAAACCTAATATGAATGTCGTTGCATCTTCTGATTTAGTACTTTAGAGTTCTTTCCATCTTTGGTTTCGATTTTAAGATTATAAATTTGTTGTATTGAAACGATTTGAATGCAGTAAACGAAGATTATGTTCTGATTATGTTTAATAAGTTAAACCACCAGTTTAGTGAGAAATTTGTAGAAAGTTTGTAACATTTCTGATTTCTAGCTATCAACTTACTTCTGTTCAAATACTTACAAACTGAATATTTTCTTCAAAGCAAGAAAGAACTCTAACCAAAATGTAATGACTAGTTTCTTGCACTATTGAATTTAATTAAAATAAAGCGGCTCATTTACAAAACTCGATATTGAAATAAGATTGAGACATAAATGAAAGCAAATTTTTAAAATCACAAATTAGGTACAACTGGTAAAACCTAGGAAATTCTTAGCTGCATATTACATACAAATTATTAGCAATCTCAATTTTCATGTACACATATACACAGGTATGCGTATTTAATTACGTTCAGAGGAAATTACAAAAGGCAAATGATTTCAGCATGAGTTTCGTAGATAACTTCAAAACTTCATTTAACTAAAACTCGAATCGGTGGTAGGTACACATTTCCACTACAAATCATAATGCAAACGAAATTATCTCGGAACATGTCAGTGACACGAAAATATAAATGGAAACCAAATAGTAGCTAATTGTCTGTAAAACTAAAGATATTGGATAATTCCTTTGATTCTTAACTAAATTATTATTATTAAAAAAAATCGTTCTCATTTTTCAAAACTTCTTTCTTTATATTTCAAAACTAAAAATACAAAGCATAACAATTTTAGAGGCACATTCACATTAAAATTGTTTCCAGAAAACTATGCGAAATTTTTGTAAAAAAAAAAACATAAAACAATTTTATTTTCATTTGAATACCGCAAAAATCGGTGCAAAGACGGCGGACTTTGCAATACATTTTTTTAAAAGGTAAATGACATTGGTAACGCAAAATAGAGATTTTAGGAAAGCACACAGAATACGCAAACCTTATTGATTTACATTGAAATTTATATTATGACAAAAACGAAAGAACCTCAAGTGGTAGACGCAAAAGCAGGATAAGACGTTACGCATTGCGCAGTTGCACAGTTTTTCTTTTTTTTGCTTAAGTTAATTTTTAAGCGCACTTTCTAACTCGTTAGCTCGCCTTGTTTTAGCTGTCGTAACGCTCCATAGCTCTTACAGACGTCGGCTTTTTGCTGGTTCCCTTGCTGGTTGATGTAATCGTCACATTTGCCGGCAGCTTTCATGCCACACTGTCTCCACGGGATACCACTTTATGCGCCGAAATGTATGCAGGGGCTTACCTCAGCTCTCACCATGATTTATTACACTTTATTATTTCACAGCTTTCCCTACGCCTATTCCATATTCTGTTTTCATGTAAAACTTGGCTCACGCCAACGCTCGGCGAAAACAAGCTGCAAATTGCGATTCTGACCACTTCCAAATGTCATACTTCTATTTTTGCTTTTATAATTATATATAGGTATGAATGTATACTATGCATGAGGCGAGGCGAGTGACTAGTGACTGGTAGTAATGCAATAGTAGTGAAATGTTGGACTTACTCATCCACAATCAAATATTTGTTACCATCCGATGCCGCGCATTTACCGCGATAGCTGAACTGTGAGCCTTTTATGTGTATGGACTGTTGGTAGCCCGATAGGAACCACGAGCCCTCCCAGCGTGCAGGAAAGGTACAATTCGATGAAACTGCAACGAGAGGCATTAAGGCGTGTGTCATTCGTTTTATTATCCTCATACAAATATACATAGTAATACAAGATGTGCAGTGAATATCCTGGAAAATCTAGCAAAAACTGCAAAACAGAAACTGAGAAATAGTCAGAGTCGTTTTTATGATATCACCACGAACGCAATGCGCCCAGGGCATGGATGATGCATTCGTTTCGAAATGTCCACGGCCGACTGTAATAAACCATACTTTAGTACTGTCATTAAATCTCCTATTTGTCGATATGCGCACAATTCCACAACAGAATTAGAACACAGATGAGCGCTCCGAATACCGAAACAACGCAAAATTTAATGCAGTAGGCTTCTTTTACTGTCCAAAGTGGGTAGGTGGAGTTATAGTGAAAACCATAACACATCAAGAGGCACAATCAAGAAATCAGAGATCGCCAGATATGACAGAACGAGAAATATTACCAATTGACATGATATTACCAATTGGTATGATATGAAAAGGCGCATTGTGAAACAACTTTTGATTTCACTAAAACAGTTAGAGTTGTTTACAAAACTGAGGAGGCTATACAAATATTTGACTTCGACATCTCTACGCCCAAAATAAGTCGATTCGTGGAACGCCCTTCCTCTGAGAGACCCAGAGCAAGTGCAATAATGGTGAATAATTGTTTCTTCCTCTTTTACGTCTCTGCAGTATCTACAAAATACTCAATTTTTCAACGTCGATTCTTAAGTCATCAACCCGTAAGAACAGATAATAAATAAATGTATAGTTAAAAGAACCACTGATTTGGTAAAGAAAACTTTTGTTTTAGATAGTGTAGAACCTTAAAAATGCTTTTCCCCCCCTATATCCGATTAGGGAGTGGCTATGAGTCATTATTGAAGAGTACTTGATCGCCATTCCCAACTTGCAGATACCAAGACTCATCTAATATACATATGTGTTGATGTCTGGATACAGGTATTAATTTGGCGGAGATATTTTTCAGAGTGTTCCACTTAGCTGCCGTGAGAAACACATAACTATATACTTAGTAGGGACATAAATATTGTTACAACATTGAACACACCCATTGTAATAGTTGAATTGAACATACCCCGTTATTTCCACATGGTTTATGAAACATAACCGCTTTACAGGTTAGTCTGCACCGGGAATTCTAAATTGTTCTAGCTTTCACCATGGAGTGGTCAGATAACGAGAACCGTATCGCTGTTATAGCGCTATTTAAGTGTGAAATGAAAAAAGGTGATATTTTCAAAACGCTCCGCCCGCTCGGGATTAGTCGCATGTTCGTCTACCAGTGCATAAAACTGTTTGAGGAGACTAGAGATGTTAAAGACCGCCACCGGTCGGGCCGTCCGCGCACAGTTCGAACACCACAAGTCGTTAACCTTCACACTGTCACTATTAACATATGTTAATATTTTTCTTTTCATCCGTTTTATAAAGACAGTTTTCATTTTTTGAGCTAAGTTGGTAAGCAAAAACGTAAAATGGACTGTGCTTAAGAGATTTTAGGTTCAAACGTGGAAGGGGAAAAGGGATGAATGGGGTTTCAGCCCCCACAATGTGGGCGAATTTGTTGCTTTTTTTAAAGAAATTCCATAAAAAGTGCATTTTCAAAGATATACTCACAAAATTTTGTATTTAAGATTTTTAGGTAATTCCACATCACATATCCAAATTTGAGCATTGAATTTTGAATATATTAATTGTAACCAAAATAGAGGTAAAAATTTTCATTTGTAAAAAAAAGATGGAAAAAATAAAATTTTTAGTTTTCTGATTACATATTTAGAAAGAGCTTGAAATGGCCACTGAGCCCAAGCCGCATGAAAATCGGACTTAAAACTAAAAAGTTATAGCAAAATCAAAATTTGAAATATTAACAAATGTTAATGGTGACAGTGTGAAGGTTAAGGCTGTCGTAAAACCACTTAACCATTCTTTGTTCCAAAACCAGCCGTGAACTTTCCAGCAAGATTCTGCGCCGGCCCATAAAGCTAAAACGACTCAAACCTGGCTCCAAAACAATTTACCAGCATTTATTTCCTCTGAAGAATGGCCCTCTGGCAGTCCTGATTTGAACCCGCTCGATTACAAATTGTGGACAGTTTTAGAGGACATGGTTTGCCACAAAAGACACCCAAACATTGATTCTCTTAAGACAGCTTTGATTCGTGCTGTGGCCAATTTTCCGATGGACGAGGTGCGTGCGGCTATTGATGATTGGCCAGTCCGACTTAAGTCGTGCGTGAAGGCCAAAGGCGGACATTTCGAATGAATGTTTGCTTTTTGTATACAATATATATCAATAAATATGTAAACAAAAATTAGCCCAAAAACATTCATTACTTTTAATTTTTTAGCATAAAACGTGCGTAACAGTATTCTCTACTAAGTATGTCCCTACTAAGTATGTATAACTATGTGCGCACATGAACTTAATAATATGTGGAATGCTCGTACATTCTAATTAAAGAGTCACTTTATGCCAAAGATTTGTGGTTTTTTAACTTTGTAAATTGTTTGGATTAGTGACACACAATGACCCCAAAATTGAATCGTTAAAGCAAAGGAAGGAAAACATACAAACCAGGCAAAAATGAACATCGCCAGTAAAAAACTCAAAAATTATTAAAAGTTTCTTTCAGTCTGTGTACACATACGATTGACTGCACAAACATACGTACGCATATGTATGTCAGCGAAAATATCCATACGCACGCACATAATGCAATCATTAACGACATCGGCGACGTTTCGCTTTTTGCCCCGAACACATAGACGACGGCAGCGACACGACTGCATCTGTCAAAATATACTTATAATCAGAACAATCGTATGGGAACGCTTATTTTGACGACAGCGCGACAACACGAACACCGAACACAGATGTCGCTGTCGCCAAGCTTAGAGCTAGTCTCTATTTCGTAGGCGATAAAACCAAAGCAATTGGTATCACTGCTTAAATTGGCAACATCGATTGCTTGTTTGCATACTTTGCTCAGCTGCTCCATGCGCCAAATGCGTAATATTTGTTATTTTGGTAAATTGGAAAATTCAAGCGTCACAAAACATGATTGTTGTGCTGTTGCTGCCGCCATCATTGCAATCACGTTGCCAACTACACCGCGACGATTGAAGCCGACGCCATCTTGCGGTCGCGTGGCCGTGTCGCTGCCGTCGTGGATGTGTTCGGGGCATTTTGCTTTGCTCTGCCTTTTGTAGAATATTTAAATTACGGCGACGACGAAGGAACGACAGTATTTAAGGGTGGCTGGCTTGACCGTAGTTGACTGGTGCTCGCCGTATCCACATTCAACCATGCTGTCAGCTCGAAATGTGTGCCACATGCCCTGATGCAGGGGAGAGACTACACTCGCTTAATGAGGAGTGGCAATAAAAATTCGCTAAAGGCATGACAAAAGGTTCCTAAAAGAAGGGCGACACGACATACTTATACGAGGACGTGCATACATACTACGTTTATGTAAATGTGTATTCTCGCTTTCGCTCTGGCAATGCACCACATTGTCAGCACTATGGCGTCAAGTACTTCAGCGCAGAATACATGTTGAGTGCTTCCCGAAAGCAATGCCAAACAGGCAAGTAGACACACGTGCAGACGTGTTGAATGTGGCATGCAAAAAAACACTAACAATTTTTAAAGAACAAATTGCGCTCACTTTAAGGCGCAAGTCCAGGTGTAAAGATAGGCTTGGGGGAATGAATCAAGCAACACTTCAGTGTCCGTAATACTGCATATTCTAAGGTCGTATACTAACGTCGCATTTACTTAGCAGCAGCAGTTAAATGCCTACAAAGGCCTTTAACTTCAATTTGTTTTCCTGCGTGGCTGCAGCAGAGGCTGACACTTGGTTGTGGCATGCAACGCAATATGCAAATCTGCTGCTTCAAGTATCAGGGGGAACGACTAAATTTAGTTTGCGCTTCCAGGAAATGTAACTTAATGACTTCGCTGGCGATGCTGCTACTCGCATTCAAAATGGACATATTGCATGCACGGAGCAAATACGTGCAACACAGCAATAGAAGACAACGATCGAGAGGGCAATGAATCCTCGGTGTCCACCCACTATAGCTACCCACCAGTCTTACTCACCGTCTTGTCGTCCTGTCCAGCAGTTTGCACTTGATGTCAGCATGAGCATCAGCAGTGCCAGCAGCAAGAGCTTCGACCACCACATTGCGCAGTTATCGTCCATTTGCATACACTTGTGCAACGACGGCAACAGCACCTGTTGTCTCGCTCGTAGGCCACGTAGTCGTTGTAACGCCCGGCTGGATAGTTTCGCGAGCAGTGCGGCGGCAGCGGCGCCAGTCGCTCCGCTCTGCCTGCTGCTCATGTGTTCACTTCTTTTCAATTGCGCCCCGCTCGCCTTCGCGTCATGCAGCGCATTCAGCTCTTCAGCAGCCATACAAATATCACCATTATCCTTAAAGCACCTACAGTCGAGTGTCGTTGTCGTTGTTTGCGAAATGTGTTTGTGTTTGTTGTTGCTGTCAGCAATGTCAGCTAGGGCCTTTGGCTCGGCAGCAGAGAGTGTTGTCATCGGCGGCCTTAACGCCCATGGCGTTAACTCAGTGCCGGTGGCCGGGGCCGATCGCCCTTGTACAGGCACTGACGCATTGACGGCCTGCAGAAGCTCCTGCGTGCGCAACCACTGAGAATTGTGTGGAGTTGCGGTCACATTTACTAAACTATTTTCCACAATTGGCATAACTAATTGTCGTCTGTTCCTTAATCTAAGACTATCCGCTAGGCAAGAGTGTGTCTTTAATGTCGCACACACCGATGTGTGCGTTTCGCTCCTCTCCAGCACTGTTGCTGCGACCTCCCTATATTCGCTTTCTAATGATGAGTTTGTCGTTCCTATTGATGTGGCTGCTATTGGCGCAGTAGTTGTTGTTGCGGTTGCGGTTGTGGTTGCAGCGTAAGCCGCCCTTATGTTGGCATACGGCTGGGATGTTATTGCGCTACAATAGACCACCACTCTTGGTGCATTTGTGACACTCATGTGTAGCAAATGCGACTTGCGCCTCTCGCGTCCATTTCTTGCACTCCTGGCGTTCTGGTACTGGTTCTGTTTGAGGCTGTCATTGCTGCTGGCCGCAGCGTCGCCGCTGCCTGTTCGCCTCGATGTTGCATGTTTCTCATAATAGTTTTTGTTATGGGCCCACTGACAGCAGCTGCCGCTGCCGCTACCACTACTGCCGTTCCTCAAACTGCTTCTGCTGCCATCCTCGGCACGGTGCTGCTTTCGGTGTTGGCCGTCGTCTGTTGTGTTTGCGCCTGTGTTAGTTGTGTTTATTGCAGGAGGAACATTTTGACACGAATGCAAAAAAGGCGGTAAAAATATTATTGTCGCCTTCATTGGAGTATTTGCTGCTGTTGGCTGTCTACACTGCAACGAATGGCAAAGCAAAAAAAAAATTATAAAAGATCGTTTTATGGAAAAAAATTAAGGGGAAATAGGAACATGCAGCATCAACGTAAACGTCCGCTACGTGTTGGAAGTATAAGCGGCATGCGGCATGCGGCATGTTTCTTGTTCTCTCGTATATCACACTCATAAAAAAATATAAATTCTCAGCCGCCTGAGAGACAGACACATCCGCGTCTCTTTTAATGCGTCATAAATTCCATTCTACCATGAAGACGAATTAATACTTCTGTAAAAAATTATATCCAACACTCGTATATTATATGCCTCAAGCGCACTAAAATCAAAATTGAATGCTATATACAAACACACACACGCGCGCATCCAATACGATTCTTTCTAGATCGTTTAAGACGGGCATAAATCAATTTCTAAACTAAAGCTCCCAAATACAATACAATAACCAATAATATACTTTGCATCACAAGCCACTTGATAAGTTCCAAAAATTGGGGCATTTATAATCGCCGGGTCTGCGCGCGTCAAATAAAATCTATTTATGATAACGCGTCGCTGCGCTACACTCTAGGCGGGCGCCCATTCGGACACATCACACACCACACTGTCACCTCACGAGTTAATTGCAAGCGCTCCAACTACGACCGACCAATACTCGCCCGTCCCGTACGATTAACACCCGCTCGATTTGCTTTGTTGGTCAACTTATTCGTTTACGTGTTGTTCGGTTGGTTTGTTTGTTTGTCTGTCTGTTTGTTTGCAGTGCGCATTCATTTGTTCACCCAACGCCCAGTTAGTTTTCAGGCGGATACAATGCGTACGAACGCGAATGTTCGTCAGCCTGTTCGGGTGACAATCTGCTAATGGGCTCATGCTCATACTGTATTGTTTACTTTCAGACGCCTTCTTTACTTGAAATTCTTTCACCTGGCCACATTATCACAGACTGAGGCAAAATTATTCAGAAATGCAGCGATTGCATTAAATTCTGAACCACCCGCGCACAATATATTGAAGCTACTATCGGGTGATTTTTTAAGAGCTTTCGGATTTGATTAAAAAAAAAACACATAAAATTTAGAGAAATGTCTGAAATCTTTATTTGAGTCGATAAACCGATATATATAATTAGTGTTTTAATAATGTTTAAAGATGATTTCATGTAAATGTAACCCGCGACTGCGCCTCAAATGGTTCATACGCTGGGTCCAATTTTGGTATACTCTCTCCAACATATCGGCCGGTATCTTACGAATAAATTCTTCAATATTGGCTTCCAGTGCGTCAACCGTTGCGGGCTTGTCTCTATAGACATGAGCCTTAACATAGCCCCACAAAAAATAGTCTAAAGGCGTTAAATGGCACGATCTAGGCGGCCAATTGACCGGCCCAAACGTGAAATAAGCTGTTCACCGAACTCGCCTCTCAATTGGGCCATTGTTTTGCGTGCTGTGTGGCATGTGGCACCGTCTTGTTGAAACCACATGTCAGCCTGTTGGTGGTTTAATGTCCAATAATGTAAATTTGGTGCGAAATTTAGTCACAAGATTCCAAATAGCCGCCTCAGAAGGTCGCCAAACTAACCATAAAATGGAAGAAGTGCACAATGCACTTTTTTAACCGAGCATGAATTTTGATAATAAAATTCAATAATCTGCAAGCGTTGTTCGTTTGTAAGTCGATTCATGGTTAAATTATAGACCAAACTGAACATGTTTGACAGTAACATGTTACACGAAAACAGCTGAGCTGCCAAAAACAGTGTTACTAAAAAATCACCCTTTACATACACACTTATATTTTTTGTCATATGTTTTTGCACGCGATATGGACACGCCCATTTACTATAAGTACGACATAGTTATAACAATCTACGGCTCAGTGATCAGTGATTTAGAACACAAGTCAGAAGGTCGTGCTTTTCATTTTCGACTCTATCAGCGCTACATATCAAAAGGGCTTTGTTTTCTTTGAAAACGAGATAAACCCATAAACAAAGCCGCACGAACAATATGGCCTATTGTGACAAGCCCGGCCTTAATACGAGAGGGGGCTCTAGTACCACTTATACATAAAATGTTTTCCCTTTAAGTACAAAACACCTAATTCTGCTAAGTTGTGAAAAATCATCTCAATTAGGTCATAAATAGTAATTAGATATGCTTAATGTTTATACATGCATATTTATATATATTTTTTGATTAAGTTAAGCTAGAGTCCGTGGATCAATTATTATTATAATTAAAAATCACTAATAAACGGTTTCTGCCGGAAATTGGTGCGACCCCCCGTTTCTTCAACACATTCAGTCAAATAAATATTTTCTTATTATGCATATTTTATTGTATTTAAATCATAGGCTAAAGCGCTCAACTTTGCATTTGTTGATATGTGCGAGCATCAATAAAACCCAGCGCCAAATTGTTTTGTAGGGTATCTTTAGAAATGCCATTCCGACAACCGCTGCGCTTTTCTTGTTTATTTATCGCTTTTGTATTCAAAAGTGACACACACACAGCCGCTCACACACACACACTCACGCATGTGCATAAAGGCACAGCACAAAACTCATATGCATAAATTTATATGAAAATAAATTACAAAATTATACGAGTAATTTAAGTTCCATTTTGTTGAGAACAGCAGCGCTGGTTGTAGAGAGGCAGCAGCGGCGGCAGCACAGAAACACACCTGCCACACCGCACCATACACGAACTGCTAGATACAGGGATACATGGCTGTGCGACGGGGATGCGTTTCATAATTTATGCGTCCAAGTTGCAATGGAATTGTGCTAAAAGTGGCCCCCTTGTGCACTGTCTATTCGGAGTCGACCGCGTACTGCCCACTTTCTTTTCGCCGTGCTTTTCACAACACAGCAGACTATCATTTTTCATGAAGTGTACCCGAACGGGTATTAGTTCCACATACAGGTAGACCTCGCTTTACACGTACCTCTTATAACACGGCCTCGCTCTAATACGGTTCACATTTTGCGACACATTTTCGATTAACACGCAAATAAGCCTCGTTCTACAGTATTGAAAACAAAAACAATCGCGCATTACGTTTCCCTGATTTATACACATGCATATACATACATGTAAAAAAAAAACATGTGGAAATATTTATATGAATTCATGTTAGAGACATTATTTTTCTGAAATTTGGAGCTCATTATAAATATGTCTACTTCTTCTTCTTCGTTTCGCACGCAAATTTTGCCGCCCCTGCCAATATGCTGCCCTAGGCAATTGCCTCGCAAGCCTCGTGCTTTGACCGCCACCATACATACGTGTACAAAATGCCTTGCAACTAATTTAAAAAGTGCAAGACCTCACTTTAATCGTTCATATGTATGTTTCAAACAATTATGAATGTACATACATACGGGTAGGCCGCACTCAACACGGTTTCGCTTAACACGGTATTTTCCAGGTCGTAACCCCCGTACTAAGCGAGATGGAGGTTTGAATTAGTGCCATAATTTTTTTTTTCTAACTTTCATTAGTTTTTCACTCAATACAATACTTGAAGTTTCACCAACTACGGTGACACAATAAGTTCAATAGTAACGGCGTCTTTGTCATCAAAATTAAATATATAGCATGCACATATACGTATGTATGTAGTATGTAGATATTTAAAATCCGTTGCTGGTCGCACAAAACAGGCGGACTCAGCACAAGCCCTTTTCATGCAACAAATAAAAGAAACGCGAAGCACTGCCAAATCAACTCAAGTGAGTTGGCATTGCATGAATGGCCCTTAAATTGCTAGCGGGAGATCCAGTAATAGCAATTCACGTTCACGACTTAAATTTCGCTCGAGCACTCGCACTCACAGCGCGATATACCCGAAAGCTGCAATTTCTCAAGTGAAACAACTTCTTAATGAAAATTACAAGTATTATTTGAATTGCAAACAGGGTGGATGTATCTGCCGCATGCTCCCTGCCAATGCTATGATGCAAATGCGCTTGCAGCACAGTAACTGTTTTGCAATAGCACAGAACGTACACAAAAGCAACTGAAGATTGTTATAAAGTAAAATTCCCAAGAAAACTATACTAAATGATGCTATGAAATTAGCCAATTTCAATTTTCAAGCTCTATCTAATTGGTCTTACGAATCTAAAATATTGCCTTGAGTCCACTGAAACCATTTTAACTGTCCGTTATCTAATTATTTATTATAATTATACGATTTTTTTAAAACTCTTGAATAACAATTATAGCTCTCTTACACCAGAATCTGGCCAGATCTATTTCGATTTTAAATATGTACGTATTTTTTATTTTTCAAATCACCGGTGTAGTTGCATGGAATAAGTTACACAGCGCAAAGCCTAGTATGCCTTGCTACTTTAAAAGAGGGAAGTGGCTCAAGCAGTGTTACCGCTAAACAATTTTCGAAAGTCGCAAAAAAGGGTCACAGCCGAAAAGAAGTGTCATCAAGTGATCCAATTTTGTTATACCATGTACTACTGTGTCCAACAAATAAGGTGACATTTGAATTTATGAATTATGAATGCATTATGAATTCCTTCCGCCGCACAGTGATTCGTTCCATAGACAAAATTCAAAAAATGTATGGTCTCTGAATTTCACGATTTTGATGTCATTTGAAAGAAAACACTCCAACTAAGAAAACCCCAAAAAATCTGTGCAAAAAATCAATACGTGTTTGTGCAAAAGCGGCTCAAAGTTGAAACTTTTTTCATATTTTTTGTTTTTTAGTCTATTGAGTAAAAAAAATTTTCAAAATACATGGTTACCAAGAAGTTGCTTAAACTTTCAATATAGAATAAGAAATGATGTGGCCATTTTCGCTTTTAATGTTTTCTCAAAATTTGCAAAGCGTAGGCTTTTACTTCACTTTTAATTCGAAATATTTTTCTAAATTAAAAATTTGAAAATTGGCAAAGTTAGAGGAAAATATCTAAAAAGTATGTGAAAGTATGTTCCTGGATTTTTTTTATTTTAAGAAGCATTCTTTATTTGTCACATAATGTAATTACATCCTCCGATATCTTCCATCTCAAAATAATTCAATTTGAAACACCTATTTTTCGAGAAAATTTATTTTATTTATGCCTAAAAGTATGCAATCAGCATGAAAAATGATCAAATCTGCAAATCGAATGTAAAAACACATGATTTAATGGACCTTTTGACTTCAAAATTGGTGAAAACACTTGAAATCAAAAATAATGCAACACCTGTTTTTCGTTTTGTTTTTGATAATCAAAATCTGATTTTGTGATTGATTGATTTTTCCTAATTTTGTTTTTTACTATTTTTTAAACTGTCTCAAAACCAAAAAAACAAGATCGAAAACATGGAAATATTTTCAATCGGTCGCCATTTTGTGAAAAATCAAAATAAAAAAAAACGGCTACGTACAAAGATAGCTACATTCATACAGATTACAATGAAATTTTATTTATTTTTTTCTGAGTACGGGTTTTTGAGAAATCGATGCCGCCATGGAGGGGGAATTTTTTTTCAAGCGCTACGGGATCATCTCTATTGTTTAAACTATTTAATATTTTTTAATAAAAATTTGTGGAAATATTATTAGATGTCTGCTTAATAAAATAAAAAAAACCCAATCCAAAAATTCCTGCGCATCGGAGAAAAAACAATTTTTTTTTGTAAATTCAATTAATATACTCTTAAATAAAAAAAAGATTGGAAAGATTCGAACATTATTTGTACCAAAAAAATAAAAAAAAGATTGGAAAGATTCGAACATTATTTGTACCAAAAAAAAAGAAGAAAACAAGAACTGATCTCTCCCCTTAAAGGAAAACATCCAAAGGAATTATGCTAGTAACATTATAAGTGCACTTGATCTCTCTTTATGCGGTTTACTGGGACAACAAAAAAAATAGATTTCATACTAAATCTCTTATTCGTTCCGTAATCGTACATAATGAAAATCCGCTCATAAAAAGTTAAGTTTTCATGTAAAGTTCCCAACTCGTTTCATAGAAAAAATGTAACTTATTTCGTACATGTAAAATGGATATAATTTAAAATACATACATATATGTACGGTTATTATACTACTGTGTCCAAACAATAAGATGACATTTGAATTTAAACTGCGCGCGTCGAAGGATTTGGAGAATTCTTTTTTTTTAGTCAACAAGGAATATTATTTGAACGTTATGCGTCGTTTGCGTAACGCTATCCGCCTAAAAAGGCCGGAATTGTAGAAAGACAATTCTTGGTTTTTACACCACGATAATGCACCATCCCATACTGCACAAGTAATTCGTGATCATTTCGCCAAAAACTCAACCCATATTGTTCCGCAACCACCGTATTCACCTGATCTGGCGCCGTGCGACTTCTGGCTGTTCAGCAAGCTCAAAAGACCGCTCCGGGGACACCGTTTTGATACGATAGAGGAGATTCAAGCCGCAGCGAAGACGGAGCTGAAGGCCATCCCGGAAAGTGACTACAATCAGTGTTTCGAAGATTGGAAAATCCGTTGGCATAAGTGCATTGCATCGGGAGGGGATTACTTTGAAGGGGATGAAATTGATTTGGAAGAATAAATAAAGAATTTTCAAAATAAATACAATGTCACCTTATTTTTTGGACACAGTAGTATATACCAACATACAGTCGAAATTCCCTATAATGAATTCGCACGGGACCAGAAAAAAGCTTCATTATATAGAAACTTCATTATATACGAGTAACATCAGCCAATTCTTCTCCACTGGCCATTTCTTCATCGTTTCCTGAATCTGCAAATGTATAATTTTTTTCGAGAGAAATGCTACTTCACTGCGACATTTTCACTTTATTCACTCAAAACAAACAATTGCTGTCAAAATTGTTAGTGATGTGACTTTCTTCTTCTTATGCTGTTGTTATTTTTAACTTCTGGGGTTCCCCTAAATATGTTTTACTTTTTTTCGGTATTCAGTGTTGTTAATATGCGTGACAGAAAATAGCATGGAAAAATTCATTATATGGAGACAAAAAACGAATGAAAGCGAAGTTTTCAACTAGAAAATTTATTCATTGTGGAGAAATATTAACTATATGGAAATTCATTATAAGGAGATCAAAATGCACTTAGAATAGAACGATAAAGCTGTGTCTTTGAAATGAATTCATTATACGGAGAACTTCATTATACAGAAGTTCACTATAGGGAAGTTCGACTGTATATACTTTCATTATTTTAGCTTTCGAAACCCATATTTTTTTTAATAAATTGCTAAAGGAGATAATTTTCTGTGAAAAAAACTGTTTTCCCCTTAAATTAATTGATGAGGGATATATTTAAAAGACCCAAAAAAGTAATTATGTACATATATCAATATAACAATTCAGTCACAAAATAGGAGTATTAGTAGATAACTACTATTATTATATCTGTGGCTATAAAACAGAGTAGCTTAAGTCAACTTAAGATGTTTTACCGTATTTTAGCTTAAATAAATCTGCCGTAAAAGTACAGAATAGTACAAAAAAGTAAAAAGGGCTAAAGTCGCATGATTTTGAAGAAAAGTGTTAAAATAAGACTATTTCTAAAAAGTCGGTGTCAGGGAGCATCGATCTCCAAAAAGTGTCAATTTGACACTTTAGTCGCACAACGGTAACACTGGGCTCAGGCCAGCTGATTGCGAGAACCACAGGTTATTAATTTTATTCTAAAAGTTATCGATAAATAGCTTTTTCTCGTTAATAAATTCTTTCAATTTTGGTGCTAAACAAGGTTTTAAACAAAGCAGAAAATATTCATAGTAAAGATTAGAACTATTTCAGTGAATAAAATGCGTTAAATTAAATTATTAAGTTCAATGCTATCATGAACGAAAATCGCACAATAGTTATTGATTACATTTATACAATGAGTGTGATCTTTATTTATTTGTAATTATTTTTGCCCAATTTGATTTGGACGCAATTGATATTGGTTTTGGATTGGCTGCCCAGAAGTTTTTCTTGGCCACTTGCCGCACAAGTTAAGAAATTTTTAAAAATTCAAAATTTGTTTCTTCATTGTTGATCACTTTTTTTGTTTTCATACCACAAAATGTTACTGGCAGCGGATTAGACGATGCTTAAAAAGCGCGATGTGTCAAATGCGATGCATGCGTTTGCTGCGTACAATGCGTGGTCTGGACTTGGGACTTGATTATCAGAAAACGGACGCGAACGGAAGATGCTGAATACTTACTGCTGAAAATAAATTAATATCTTAATTTTGTTGCTCTAGAGCATTGGTTTCCGCTATTGTTTCGACTATTTTTTCAGAGAAATCGTCCTCTCTGATTTAACTCCAGCGTTGAAGTTCAAAAATAATTTCCTCCTCATCCTCAAAATTGCATCCTCTTTCTTCCATCTCTGTCACAGAAAACACCAAATCCAATTGATAAAAAACCAAAGACGACAAATAAAAGTACAAATTTATGTACACGGATATAATCATGAATACAATGTATAAATACTAATTTTAAATATGTTCAGGTATTATTTTCCAACGGAAATTATAATTTAGTAAGCCAAAAGAAAATAAAGGTCAAGACGAGTGAAAACCACATGGACGAAGTAGATTTTGCGCCAACTAACTTATGTCACTATTACATGGGATGCCACGAAAAAGGGCTTCAAATCGGATCAGATGGAAAAGCCTAGTTGAAGCCCTATACTACGTGGGGACTGAATAAGGAACAAACGAAAATAAATATTTATAAACAATTCTGACGGTAATTACATCGAAAATAACAAAAAAAATTGAAAATAACTGGCAAATTTGAAAATACGCCATGAACGCTATGGTCTGGCCAGACCATGGGGGGTTCAACTAAGTATAAATACGTTTTGCAGGATTCTCGCCTTGTTTTTGTAAAAAAAATTTGTATATGTATTGGTTTTACGTTTGGAAAGGATCAGTTGAGGATATCATGAAATATGAACTCGATAGCTTAACTACAACATTACTAAAGGTGGACTCAAAGTTCAATATAGTCTGGCCAGACCTGGGTGCCCACAGAAGGGTTAAAGTCTGCGATTGTCTGAGGCTTGTTGGCATAAAACTGCGACTTCAAGTAGCCCAAAAGAAAGAAGTCTGGGATGGTTAAATTGGGCGATCTTGCTGGCCATGCCAAATCGCCAAAACGGGAGATTACGCGATCAGGAAATGCTTCCTTCACAATATCCATTGTGGCTCATGCTGTGTGTGCGGTTGCTCCGTTTTGTTGAAACCACTTGTTCACCAAGCCCCGCTCATCTAAATCCGGTATTAAGAAGTCGTTTATCATGGCCCTTAGCGTTCGCCAGTAACAGTGACAGTATTGGCGATAGCGTCCTCAAAAAAATACGGCCCAATCACTCATCCCGTGTGAACGCCAAACCACACAGTGGCCAATGTAATGGCTCTTCGTGCATCATACGCGAAATTTCAGTGCCCCCAGGAACGAAAATTTAGCTTATTGACGTAACCGCTTAAGTGGAAATGCACCTCGTCGCTGATGATGATTTTCGACACAAAATCGTACTCTTCGTTGTTGAGATTGAGGATAGCTTGACAGTAATTCACACGCGACTGATGGTCAGTAGACATTAACTGATGCACTGTTTGTATTTTGTAAGGGAACTTGTGTAAGTCTTTCACTAAAATTCGCCGTAGGGCCCGTCTGGTTGATGTTTCTTCGTTCTCAATGACATCGGCATCCACAGCCGTGATATTCTCGGCCGAACGATCAGTCCGGTGGCGGCCACGCCTTGCAAGCTCTCGTGTGGTTACAGTCTGCTAGAGTCGAGCAACTAAGCGCCGAAATGTTTGTCCAGTTCGCGCGACACGATTAGGAAATCGACGTCAAAATTCACGCTGCGCCAACACCACCGACCGATTATTGGTCAAAAAATGCACACAATTATTCCACGCTCTTGCGGAGTATAGCGCTTCATTGCTTGTTTGTTTGTATACTGCTAGTTCTCTAGTTCACAAATGTCAAATATGATTGACGTACGACGCCATTTGCAAAAATTATAACATCTTCCGGGTGATTAACTTTTCGCCACCTTGTATATATGTGAGTAAAAGCAATCTCCAAAAACTGATAACGAATACCTAAACGACATACCTGCAACGTCGACGAGTTAAGAAACATGTCTGAACGTTTGACCAAATTTTATCAACAAACTAAGTAGTATCAAAAATTTGAAATTCTCCCCTTGTGCCTTGTGATTCATCTTGGTATTTGGATTTATTTTATAGATGTATACACTTGCATACATTTGTGCATTATTACATAAAGGCAAAATATATGTATAAGTTTTGCATATTCATGGAACGATTACATACATACATACATACATTATACGAATATTTCGAAAATGTTTAGAAAAATAGCATAATTTAATTTGAGCGATTGCAGTTGTGCCATTAGACAGTACAAATCGTTTTTAATCAAATTGTTACAAAGGTTGCAAATTTCAATTAAGGCAATTTCAATCACTACCAAAATCAAAGCCACAAGTCTACAACACTCACGACAGACCAATGACGCGAGTCGCACTTCCAAATAACAATATCTATCACAGCACTGATTCAGCCAGCCGCAGAAAATTACTTTGTTTGCGACAGTTTCGTCGCAATTTTTAATTTTGAATCTACAAGATACGAGAGTTTTCTTCTTCCAAATATTGCCACACTTACGGCGAAATTTCATGGACAAGCTCGGCACGGGGACGATGCAGATGCTCTGGCATTCCAGTGGAAATTTTCCATGAAGTGGTAGTGTAGCGATTTTCCATAAGAGCAGCGAACCCTGCTGTGGAGAGGCAACTTCCGGTTCTACTCCTGATACTCTTGTTGCGAGCGACAAGGAATTATTGCGGTTCTTTTCTTTTCAGCTTTTGTTTTTGGTTCTTTGTGGCTTATTAACCTGAGCGGCTCAGATCAAGCTAAGAGCTTGTGATGACGATTGGGCGGTGGGCACAGAACTGTAACAGCGAGGATATTTACAAGGAAAAAAATACATGAATTGATTCATATGTTGTCTGATAGCTGCTAATGATTCTAATGATCGCTACTCAGAGAAACCTTTCTTGGGAGCAATGAATATCCGTGAATCCACTATTTAAATACTTTTACACACCTTTTCGAAATGATCAGTTTTGAATAGTACTCTTTGATTATTACGGATTTGACAACCGTTTTTAAACCGATATTAAGGAATGTTATAGTTCAACGTTTATCGGTTGGTTTGTTTACAAACATATTTGTTAAGTTGCATGGATTGATGTAAGTTTCTGCTAACAAATGTCAAATGTTTTATAACGAAATGTTGCAAATACCACTGCTACATACACACATGTACATATATGTACACATACATACATACATAGCTAAAAGCAGCAATGCTCATTGAAATCCTATGACTTCAATACAATCAATAGTTTAATGAGTTTGTAAGTACACCAGTCAGAGACTTGGTCCGCATCCCAACCTAATCATAATCGCAAACATCTCATTCGGCCGTGCCAGTGAGACGCGGCGAGTTATCATCACCATCACCATAATGATAATCGTGGCATTTTCATCATCATTATCAACATTATCGCCATCAACTGGCTGCAAATAAGTAAACTAGTTGACTGTATGCTCATGAGCGGAAGGTGTGTTTTTCACAACCATACGGCGAATAGATGCATCCCACCAGCTTCAGCCTCAACGGCGACAAGCCAGCCAGCACCACTCTCTCGGCGAAGTAGTCAGTTTTTTCACAGCGATGTGATAATGAGCCGAGACCAGCTAAACGGCCAACCCAGCAATGGAGCACAGCTTTTCGGCCACTGAATCCGTCCTGCCGCTGACTCTCGCTGCATTCTACGTCTGCGCCCATGTCCGCTTTTAACTCGGGTTCTGGCGCATTGGTCTGTTGTTCTTGTCTCTCGTGCTGTGTTAATCAAGTAGTGAAATCGCCATGGAATCGTGGAAAAGTGAGTGGTCGTGCGCCGTAGTGAGCGTGTTTGTGCGCAGTGTTTTGGTGAGAAACTGAGTAATTGGGTTTAGATATAATTTCAAGATACGATTATTCGTAAAAAGTGTGTCTCTGTGTGTCTACTATATTTTCTTTTCACAGAACTCACGATTTTCTTCTTTTTCACGTTTCGGTTTTGTGCGTTTCGGTAGTTCTACTACGCCGTTTCGTTTCGCGTCGTTTCTGTTTCGTCGTGCTGCTGGATATGATTTTGTTTCAGTCGTAGCGAGTTTATTGCATGCAAGGCGAACAGGCAAAGGAGTTTATGCACTTATGGGTCCATCATCCAGGAAAATTATTTGTATGGGTGTGTGTGTATGAATGAGTGTGCGCCTGAGGGGAGGTATACAAATTTATGAGCCAGCGGGGTGGCAAGCAGCGCGCAAGGCCAGGAGAGAGCGGCAGAAGGCGAGTAGGTGGTGGCGCGGGGCGCACTGTTCACGTCACGCACACGGGGGTTTTTCTTTCGAGGGTATACAAAAATTTGCACAATTTTTTTCCTCAAATTACGAATTAAATTTTTCTACCGCCGCGTCTGCAATACTTTTACCACAACCAAAAACACCGCTGCTGGTCTTCGATCAGTCTCATTTTGAAATTTCGTATTTTCACTTCACAAAGACGTTTTCAGACGACTGAATCCGTTGCATTTTTTGTTTATTTTTTTCACAATTTTTCTCATTTTGTTTGTTATTCTTTTTATATTCCACTCAGATATCTTCCTTCGTTTTTTAATGCAATTTACAATAATTTTCACCTTTCTTGACTTCTTCAAACTTGTTCACGCATTCGGAATCTGTTCCGTGTTGCTCTTTGTTTTAATTGAAAGCCAAACGTTAACTAATGCCAAGAGTGTGTGCCCAAGCCGAGCTATTTCAGATTTTTCTGTTTCAGTTTCTACTTGCAAATATACACATTTTGGACGCTGCTCCACTAAATTACCACCTTGTTGTACTAAAGTTCAATGTCTACTATGAGCGAAAACGGCGGCGAACAGCGCACCAGCGGCAAACACAGTGCTAGCCAGAAGACATGACACCAACGGCACGAACATCCACGAATGACGTCCGCGGAGAGACTTGGAGAGAATGCAGCTGTTGTTGCTGCCGACACTGCTTCCACATTAAATTCCACAACTATTTGTCCACCTTGACTATGTGCACAAATGAGACCACAATTTACGGTCCACACGGCCACACGACGTTAGCAGCATGGTGAACAGAGCAGCACGACCCGCAGAGTGCCAACGTGTGGTTGAGAGCGCCCGAAACCGGTCCATTATTTCGCTGCCGCAGTCACCGTCGATGTTAGCCGCTGCAACACGGCGAATTCACTCCCTCTGCCAATTTGCTCTCACTCAACCACTCACCAGCTATTGCTCTCAACACTTTATGCCACCTTAGTGGTTGAGCGGCTCGCTAGTAGTGAGACGAGACTTTATTGATTTTTCATTTGATTTCAGCTTGGACTACCCACGACTTGAACAATTCCAGTTGGAATTCCATGCTAGCTTTGCCGATTGCAATGATACTTTCCTCAACAGAAAACCACCTTCAGTGCTATTGTTCTTGTGAGTTTAGACAAGAGTATACTTCTCTCCCGTCAAGAGTGGCTTTGATTTTTCTGATGTATAAAGCCCACACAAGTTTTTATCATGCCTTTTCCAGTCCGCATTAAACTCATCACTTTAATATTGCACAACTGTCCCGCTCTTAATTTTCCACGCAGCTTTCTCAAAGTGACCATCTAAAAACAAAAACCCTCCACAAAAAGGCTATCTTAACTTAACTTAATCACATCTATAAATATTGTACAGACGTACGATCTGTTAGAGAGCTACTTAAACAAGCATAACACGGGATTAAAATCAACACTTTGAGTAACCGTCATTAACAGTGGTTAATGTTTTGGACCACAAGTCAGAGGGTCATGAATTCGTATGTTATTCATTAACAATAATGCTAAGTGTTATGGGATCCTCATAAATTGTTTTTTAATAATTTCGTATTGGTTTTATCGTCACTCGCATAGCCCGGGTTATAGCGGGAACCCCAAGCATAATGCCCCAGCCCCCTAATGTGTATATATACAATATATTTACAGAATGCACAGTGAGGGGAACTTACCAGCAAATGTTTTAAATCTGACTGTAATACGCGTTGTTACTTTTTGTTTATCAACACATTTTAACATTATTTCTACTATCGAAAATGCCCACTGCACTGACTCCTAATTCACATTTGCGAGGCATACCCACTGGCATTAACAATCATTTATTATTAATCATTTATGGTTTTTGCGCACATGGCGTCATGCCGTCTTCTCTCAGCCGTTATCGGTTTACTCACCACTTTACAACCGTGACTAAATAATACGAAAACCTGCATTGCTCATCTGCAACTGAAACCGGCAAGGCAATACTTGTATTTATGTATGTACAATATAAAGGGTCTTTCAATAGGGACATAACAATTTCGTATATTTATATAAACGTAACCTCAACATTTCCAATGATCTGTTACAGTCAAAACGTTATTGAAAGTCTACATTTTCATCATGGTAAAGTTCACGAACGAGCAATGTTTGGATATTATATGACAGCCGAAATTCTGAGTCAGTGGTCGCAACTTTAAGAGCGCTTACTCCAATTTTCGGCCGTAATAATCGTCCCACCCGACAGGCTGTGCGTGCTATAGTGGATAAATTCGAGTCCGCATTTTCACTATTGGATGTTCCAGTGCCTAAGAGATGCCGCACCGTTCGAAGTACCGAAAATATCGCAGCAGTGAGTCGATTCAGAATGAGCCAAACAGTCGATTTCACGTCATTCTCAGGGCACTGGGCATCCCTCGAACCACATTGTGGTTATTTTGAAAAAAGATCTTGGCGTACATCTTTACAAGATCAAATTGACTCAAGAGCTGAAGCCACTTGATCATTTGAAGTGCCGAAATTGCTGCGATTGGACTCTGGACAAGTTTTAAGAAAATCCAGGATTTCTTCAAAAAATCATATCCAGCGATGAGGCTCAGTTCTGGCTTAATGGCTTTGTCAATAAACAAAATATGCGTTATTGGACAGCAACAAACCCACATGTGGTTCAAGAGACACCATTGCATCCGCAAAAAATTACTGTGTGGTGTAGTTTTCATGCCGGAGGTACTAGGGTGGTGGTAAATTAGGTCCAAAGAATAGACCGCTGTAAACGAGCTCGCGATGGTCATATGAGCGAGATCTAAGTTCATAGTTAAACGTAACATGTGTACACCTGAAATAAATTTCAACCTAATATCTCAAATTTTCTATGTTTTATTAAAATATCAAATTGTTATGTCCTTAACCCATTTTCGGCCGCTGGTCGATTTTTCGACCAGCCACTTTGAAGGAGAGTAGCTCTGCACTTAGACATTATATCTTTGAACTTTTAATGCATAAGCTTTGGTCTTTTGGTAACCCCTCGAAATAATAATTTTTTTTAAAAAAGATAAATTTAAAGATGTTGGCGAAGGCA
Organism: Melieria picta; assembly: GCA_964056695.1. Classification (NCBI taxonomy): domain Eukaryota; kingdom Metazoa; phylum Arthropoda; class Insecta; order Diptera; family Ulidiidae; genus Melieria; species Melieria picta. The sequence goes on along the minus strand of OZ057398.1, from coordinate 100,757,380 downwards.
CGAAAAAAAGCATTCTTTTTAGTCATATTTTGAATATTCTGAAAAATATATAACCTTTTCAAATTATTGATTTATTATTAATTATTTACGAAGCCTAAAGACCAAATTACTACAATCAATTGATATCCATAAGATTATGAAAATATTTTTACCTCTCAGCACCGCGTACTTTTCAGTGGTCGAAAAATCGACCATTGGCCAGAAGTCGTCATGTATGTACATATGTAAGCCAACAATTGTTTGTTTTCATGCTTGATTATTATTTAACCAATATTATATACATATATATTTGTTTTTATTTGAAATTAAATTTTTATTAATTTATAAAAAAAATAATATAAAAAAAAACACAAAAATAATCCAAAAATATTCTTGATTAAGGTCCTAAATGTAAGTCCTTAAAAATGAATTAAAAAAATATTGGCTATTTCTGGTAGCGGCCGAAAATGGGTTAATGAAAGACCCTTTACATACATACTTATGTGAAGTGAAGCTCGAGTGAGTCAATTCTTTACTTAAATTTCTGTCTCTGTGCTAGTTATCTTTTATTGCCTTTCTGCGATGCGGTATTCATTTTTAAAAAGAAAAACGAGAAATAGACATCAACAGTAACTCCTCCAGTTTGACACACAAATTTCAAACTTGCACTTTCCAAGTGGATACGCCCGTCTCCACATGCCTTGCTTAAAGACAATATGGCCACAAAAATTCCAACACGACAGGATTCTTGGTCCCTGCTCCCCAAGCGGCACTTACTAAAACTCTTAAGCCCCAAACGAGCGTTTACCACCTGTCGCCCGTCACGCCAGAAGCATGCCGGCAGTCGTTGCCTGCGGCCTAAGCACTTTATTTCTATGTTCATCCATTCGTTCACTATTCAAGTTCTTACCTTATGCGGCTAGTCCACGCGAGACCCACAGCTTGAAGTTGGCATGCCAAACAGCCATCTGTGTACACGCTTCGTGCGCAAGAACTGTATTGTACAACACATTTTCCTAGCAATAAATTAAAAGCATCCCGCGGGATTTATTAACCACACACAAATGAGTACATTTCATATGCAGGTTCGTTGGGCTGGCAAGTTCGTAGGCGCGCAGCGTACCAGTGCGGCTACGCGGCCAAGGGTGGTAGCAAAATTACGCGGCAACTGCAGCAAAATGAGGGTAAATGCGGAACAATATTTTAGCACAGCTGCGTTGATCGATGTGTGTCTCCACACGAACGTCAACACAGAACTGCTAGTGCACCAACAACAATAAAAACAACATTTCTTACACAAACAGATTGTCTGCAAACGACTGTCGCTATCATAATCCGCAATGCTAACGCTTTAAATGGGAGTATTTAGCTGAACTATTTACATAGTAATTAGTTGAGTTCTCGGTGCAAACTTAATTTAATTTATTTGAAAATGAGCTGTCAATCACAACTTGCTCTTCGAAATGTTTGCCTTTAATATGCAACAACTTAACACTTTCTGAAATTTACCTCATGTGCCCGGCTATTGTTTTGAAAGCGGATGTGGAAGTAAAACAATATAAGCTTTAATAAATTTTATTTATTATTCAACTCTTAATGTCTTTTTCGTATGATAAAAAGTATAACAATCACCATCACAAATCAACAATCAAGCTTATCACATGTTTACTCGTGACCACGAAAACACGAGTTAACTCTAGACCGGTCAGCAAAGTGTTAAGAGAAAACGCAACTTCAAACCTTTGAGGACGTTAGATATTCTTTATATCCGATATCGTCATTTAGTTGTGTTGTATTTTTTACATTAAATAGTAAATTCTAATATGGAGATATTTATTCAACGAATCGAGACACAATTACAGCAATGTGACTGAAATTTAAATAAAAAACATAACAAGGTGAAAAATTTCACTTAACAACTTGTACGCATCCAGTAGGCAACAACTGTGTTTAATACGCACTCGCCTATTCAACTCAGTTACAATTCAGAGGCCATGGCTTCCGGTGGATGATTGTGCACAATATTGCGCGTGTAGAAGTCCTCTTCCTGGGCGTCAGTTATCACGCGCGCCTTACAATTGCGGCTGCGCTGTTTCGCACACACCCAATACTTGCGGGACTTGTTCACCTTTGCGCAAATGTAGGAGTAGCCGTCACAGAGCATCTTACGGGAACCACGCTGTCCCTTAATATATTGAACGGAATTAAACACCAGCTGATCAGCGATAAGATAAACTAAAAATGGGAATAAAACAGCAAATTAGTGCAAAATAATTACAAACCATCTTTAAATTAATGTTTACAACAAAAATTGTAATTCAACAAAGATGGAAATTTGAAAAAAAAAAGTATCAAAAGTTAAAGTTTAAAACAGAAACGAAAACTGCTTGCTTGCACTTAAATTTTATAGATTATAATTGCTTTGTCAACATCATGATTCAATTCACACATGATTACTAGCGAATTTCAGTGTTTGTTAAATAAATAATTCAGTTGTAGCCATATTAGAGCATTGCGATTAGTCACATTCCTCTTTGACAGCAGTTGGCGGATGATTGTGGTCTTGATTCTTGATCACCAACTCGCCCGTTTGCGAGCAAGTGATGATGCGCGCTCGACAGCGATTGTAACGATTTTTCGCACACAACCAATAAGTCTTTGGCCCTTTACTATTGTTGCGAAAGTAGGCATAACCAGCCAACAGCAGTTTCGGCTTGCCCTTATTACCGCTCACAATCATTATGCCCCTCTTCACAGCCAGCTGTTCCAGGTCTGTAAAACAAGAAAACAGCCCATTAGTTGAAAAGAATATTGTAGGCGAGGCGTCTGCAGTTCATAGAAACATCAATAATATGCGAAAGATAACGCACAGCGTTCTTAACGGTTGCTTTTATTGAATTTCTGTTTTTAATCTATACAGTCGAAGATCAAATTACTTGTAGAATTATCGTACTTTAGTTTTTTCATATAGGTGTAGATACTTTCCAGCGGAATGTAGGTATTTCCGCGATGATTTGAGTTAACGATAAGGACTATGGTATCGACGATAATATGCTCAAGAAACAATAATTTCAGGCATAAAGTGCTATATGATCCCATTGGAGACGAAAACTTGCCCATCGAATTACAAGTATAAATGGATTTATTTAACTTAACCCAATACTTCAAAATAAGTACCTATACACGAACTAGCTATACGAGTTTAGATGAAGTACGCGATAGTTATGATCAGCCAGCCCTCATTCAGCAATGCGAATGTTCCGACTGCCGCAACACATAAAGCTCCACTCCATCCACCAAACGTGTAGTGGCACGCGCTTTACATTTGGCGCTCTTGTAGCGTGCACAGCGCCAATTGGTGCTCTGTTTCAGCTTTCGGTCCATGACGAACTCATGCGAAGCAATTATCAGCTTTCGGTTTTTCTTTTTGGTATTTCCAAACCGCGCCACCGACAAAGCTCCAGCGGCAGACGATACAATTTTTCCTGCAATTAAATGTACAAGAAATAAACAAGAATGGTTGGTTAGCTTATGCACAAAACAAAATATTAAAGGAATGCAATTAAATGATATTACAAATATTCATATATTCATATTCCACAACGGTAGTGTTCATACGCTTTCATTTGTTAACATTTTTTTATTTGAATTCTTTACGAGAGCACACACATAGTATTTCATTGTAGAGCACGGAAATGACACGAAATGCAGTCAATTGCTGTACAATGCAACGCTTCGTTTGACTCCGTTGTTCTTATTGGTTATACGGCTGTAGTCCTTGCAATGACTGTTGTAGTAGCTGTGATTTCGTCTGAGTTATTATATACGTTTTCGTGGCATTGTTGCCTGCTCTCAGCGACTCAAAATCGACGATATCTCTTTTTTGTTTCCATAGCCTCGACGGTGTCGTCGCTTCTAATTCCTGCTTCAGCCGTGTCCCTCCCGTGCCCACGAGGTGATTGTGAAGACTTCTGTGTACAATACTTCCGTTCTGTGTGTGAACGCGACCGTGGCACTTGCGCCGTGTGGTGTACTGTGTACATCGCCAGTACACCTTGTTACGTATGCGCTTCTCACGGACGTACTGGTAGCCCTTGTGCACAAGCAGCGTGCGCCCCTTTTGGCTAGAAACATACTGCACATCATCATCGTCTGCTTCGTCAACAACAGCCGCTTCGCTTTTCGGCGACTTTAGCTGATTGTCGGATTCTATTTTGTTGACCAGCGATGATTGTTGCGTTGCTGCTGCTGCTGCTACCTCTGCAAGTAAGGAAAAGCAGGCAGTCAGAATTAGTGATGCTGAGATTGAGCAAAAGTAGTAGTTGGAAGTATCACGTCATCAAAAAACAATAATTTTATTGTTCTCAATATTCACTATGTATTCTGTGAGATGGGCGTGGCTCGACAGCCACGATTTATTGCGCATACAGCTATTTTTGTGTACGGAGGAAAATACATTTTCAATTGCTCAAAAAGATACGGAAATTAGCACTCAAAAAGATTTGTCTCCTTTGCAAGCAGATTTTTCGCTTGCATTACATTTGGTGATGATGGTGTTGATGTAGCGTTGGTTGTTGTTGCTGTAGGTGCTGTTGTTGTTGTGACTGCTGTTGTACGGGAGCTGTGGTCACTGCAGCCGTTGTAGGCGTTGGCGGTACATCCAGAATTTCGAATTTCACCGCTCCGTCAATCTCGACCTGCTGATCATCAGCCTTTAGTGGAGACACACTATAGCATTGCTGGGATGACTGATGCTGCTGATGCGGTTGGTGTTGTTGCTTGCTAGAGCCATACTTGTTGCGCTTAAGCTCCGCGTGTACGTGTTCGGCTTTGTTTATGATGAACTTTGGCGGCGTCTCCTTCAACATTGTTATGCGTGCGGGACATTTTATTTTTTTCGTTGCCATCGAGCTACAGCGCCACAATATTTTCTTCTTGTTCTCGCTCATGATCAAAAAACGAACACCGTTAGCCATTATCGCGGGTCGACCACGCAGCGACTGTGTGAAGAAGACGAGCACATCCTCCGGATTAGGCACGACATCGTTGGCGAGCACAACTACACGGGCGATGAGAAGAAAAAGAAAAACAGAAATATATTATGAGTAATAGTAACAGTAAATCAAATGTGAGGGGGCAGAGGCATTGATCCAATAATCTGTAACAAACAATCGTTGTTGTTTTTGGCATAGACGTACACAAATTCAAATAAATCACTTTTATTTTCGTTATTTTGAGTTAAATAAATGTTCGAACGATAGGGAAAGAAAGAATAAATCAGAAAATATTTACAAAATGCCATTATGTAGAATAAGCACATTATTTTTCTTAAATTGTATTGGCCTTTATTGTGACTGCCTCAAAATCCATCTTGCTGCACCCATTGCATCTTAATCCAACAGAGTTAAATTGGGAACATTTCCGTTGACTCCGATCCATCAGCATTCAGACTTGTCATTGTCAAAATAGTTGTAGTTGCGGCACCTCCAACTTCTGCTACTGAACTTCCACCGCCTCGTTTTGTTGATGTTAGACGCGATTTCTTTCCCCCGTCCACTGTTTGTTTTTTTACGTGACCGGACTTCACATGACGGTGTCTATGTATCTGACGAAAATCATTCGTGTCGTACTTGTTCATGCAAATCAGCACGGGGCAGCGAATGCGCCTAGAAGAGTCACGACAAAAGTAAGCGATTACAATTTATTATTCAACGACACAAGCAACAACACGGCGACTGCTGTCACTCACCTGTAGTACCAGTGGCAACGCCAGAAAAGGTTCGTCCGATTCTCGTTGTTTCGAAAATATTTAAGTCCATCCAACCACAGCAATTGGCCACCACGCTTCGAAGTGGAGAATTGAATTTTCGGTTGGCTGCCACTGTACTGTCCATGGCCTGCAAAATTACAAAGATGCAATACAGTACAAAAAATAGGAAAACAAGTTGGCATAAAATAGGCCATTCTTAAAGTACAGTATTGCTAACGGAGGGAGCAGCGAAAACGTAACTACTAATATAATTTGCGAATTTTAACATTTTATTTATCAACTCTATTTGAAAATTTTTTAAATATAGTTTATAAAAATAACTTACAGTTTCTTGTTTCATTATTATTTGGTTTTTCATTTTCAATTAATATTTTTACATTTCTTGTGTAGTCCTTTGTTGCAAAGTCTGAATGCCTCTAGTCATCCCCTTCTGTTGGAATCAGTCGTTTCCAAATTCTCAGCTAACTCAACCACAACTAGATCTTCGACACATCAATTTAATTTCGCTTCGGTGTCAATTTCTGCTACTTTTGGTACAGCGATCTTTAGAGGTTCAGATAGCTTATATCACTTTCCGCCCACCTGGCTGGCAGTTTCGCTCCGACTTCGACGTTGGCTTCTCTCTCTTCTCTCACTTCTCATCTTTACTTTGCACTATTCCTAAGTCTTGCAGCTCACTCATGGAGCCATCTTCAAGTAGTGTGCAGTCTTTTGATAAGAACGGTTTGATCTCAATATCGTTGCTGGTCAGATGCTTGTGCTGATGACAGAGCCGCAGGTTCAGTGTTGTCTCATCGTAGACAGCAATCGCGGGACACTTTTCTTTGTAGTAATTGCTGCACTTCCAGTATTGCCGCGAGCCGCGCTTTTTATTGCGAAAGAACCGAAAGCCATTGATAACCAGCAACTTTCCGCCATTCTTTTTCGAGTCAATGAAATCGATGCGAAAACCTGTAAATAGAAAAATAAATGCATATTAAAATTGGAAGGTTACAATTAGTGGTGCTGTCATCTCCCTCCGTAAACCCAATTAAAAAATTGAAAAACAAAAAAAGTAGAGCGCATTAAAACATTTTATGAATTACATTTATAACATTTCCTCTGATGAAAATGTTAATTTTTATTATACAAGGCAAGACGAATAAGGAGATGATAGGTCGCACATGTAAGACTAATCCGTTTTTACTTCATGGCCGCCATGGTTACAACCAGCTTATTCCTCTCGTGCAATTGGGTGATTGTGCACCCCCTTTATAATGCAGCGTGAAGGCACCGCGTAGCTGGTGATTGCACGCGCCTTGCACTTGGTGTGCCACTTTGTGCACTTCCAATACACATTCGTGCCATAAATGTTGTTCTTGATGAAGCGATGTCCTTCATAGAAGAGCAACTTATTGCCCCGCGCCGTAGTTGTGTACTTTATTTGACCCCAGTCATCCAGTGTGCGGCTTTCTAGAAACGTGGGCTTCCGCTTTGACAGGCCACTCTTTACTGTAGCCATTTTACGGGTGGCAACGGCCGGCAGAAAGCTTTCGTTCGGACAAGTCAAATCGATTTTGAAATTCGCCACACTGTACTGGAAGGTGCGCACTGTGTCTGCAAGTGAAAGAGTGATGAGATCATTAGGGTGATTGCTACTATGGTTTGCTGTGATGTGCTGTGGTTGATTACTGATTGATTTATTCAATACTTGATTGAAAAAACAATCAAGAATAGTAAATAATATGCATTTGTAACTTCTTTTCTATGAGTTATAATTAAAGACGCACATCGTATCACTGTGTTATTGAACTGCGAGCGTGTATTTATATTTGTCTTTCTAATTTCTTTCTAATGCTTTTCACGCATTTGTGCTCATATATCGTCTGCGTTACTGTATTGTTGTACCATGCACTGGAGTCATATTTAGAGCCTTTTTAAGCAACATTTCCGTATGTTGGTAATCAGATTTGTACCGCGGAAACTTGCGTGTGTGATTGTGCTCGAATGATCGTTGCAAAATCCGCTCGACGCCCTGCTTGTCACGCGCTGTTACTAGGCGTGCCCGACACATCGTTACGTCCTGTAAATTAGAAAAATTATAAATTTTATTAATATGAGTTTGTGGGATTATATTAAAGGAAAAACATGTTTAATTAATTTTGCCTTTTTCGAACAGATCCAGTAGGTGCGTGTCTTCGACTTGCGATTCTTGACGAACTTCTGGTTAGCATACAACAGCACAGTGCAACCGCGTTGTCCAGTTGCGAAAGTTGCAATCTCTGCAAGATTATATGGAAATTGGTTAGTGGGTAAGATATGTATAAATATGCATCAATAACTAGTCGAAAAAAAAGAATGTCATCGAAATCATTTCGAATAACAAATTGTTTCCCATTTTACGCTCTAAATATCAAAGCGAAAAAAGATTAGCTCAGTTGAATGAGCATATTTTATTCAGTCCAACACGTTACGCACGACTATTCACGCTACACCAGCGCCATGCATAAAGCGCATTTAGCCAAAAGTATTTAATTGTGAGCAAATTAAAGACAGTTAGCAACTCATCACATTAAGTAACTGCTATAATTAATACAAAACTTAAAAATTAAACGCCATTGCAGCCGGATCTATTGTGACCGTTTTCATCTCCGAATCTGGTTTTATTTGCAAATTTAATGCCGAATTTGAAGAAATTGCCATTTCCAACACTCCGCTGTCGGATATTTGACTACATAGGCCTGTACGAGTTTTGTCTTTGGAAACACTGGCCTTTTCGATAGATGCATTGCGTTTTTTGCGTGCTACCATTTGAGTGTGATTGTGTCGACACGACTCCAGGACGATCTTCTGCACGCCATCGATTACGTCGGTGACGACGCGCGCATTGCATTTAGTACTGCCCTGCAAAATGGAAAGGGAAAAGAATACGCAATTAGCAAAATGTTGAATTCAAAGATTTCCAACATTCATACATAATTAGCTAGATAGTGTACGAAATGTTATGTTGCCTTACAACAAAACATACATCATACAACCGATTATTGAAAACAAGAGCCTTTTTGAAATCGCCAATGAAATGCTATTTTGTCATGAGTTGAAAAGTTGTCATTCAATAGAAGCAGGTGTATTAACACTAGAATGTCCAAGGTAGTCATTTTGACTACATTGAGGTCTTTTATTGTAAATAACTTTTGTTGCATCGCTTTCTAAAAAAATATCTTACGTGACTTTTATTAATTTTTAAAGCTAACTGGAATAAATAAATCAAAAAAATTGTAAAAAATTGTTTTAACCCAATTTTGCAAAATTTACCTTAAATGCCCAAAGGTAGTAATTTTGACTACCTATATACAATTTTCAGCAAATCTTACTGATAAATAGACAAAAATGCATCTTCAATTGCGAAAGATGAAAATTTCAAATAATTGCAACATTTAAAAAAAATAATATCATAGTAGGCTGTGACAGTTGCCAAGTTTTTCAATTCAAAATTCACTCATAAAATTCATTCAAAAATTCCAAATTCCAAATTTCATTCCATTTTATGCCATTTATGTGTAAAGTACGTTATTTTATTTAAACGAATTTACACAAAGTGTAAAAAAAAAAACTATAAAAAAATAAAAACTAAATGCTTTTTTTAGTTTAATCTCGTGTACATTTATTCATATTTGCTACTTAAAAACTAATAAAATTTAAAAAAAGTCAGTAAACAATAATGTAGTCAAAATATGGGACTACATATGGGCATTTTAGGTAGGTCAGATTGTCGGGCATTCTAGTGTTAAGTGCATTAAAATCGAACCAAACTCATTTTGACAATTCATGTAACACAGCTTAAAAAATTGCCATTTTCTGCTGAAAAATAAAAATGCATTCATTTGCCAAGTATTTGTACCTAAAACTAAGCGTCTTCAATTTTTTTTACGAGACTATCAAAATGTAAACAAATACTAACTTTTATGCCCATCTCCCACGCAATTTATTTGTTTTTTGCATTTTAGTTTTTCTACATACCTTCTTCGCGCAAATCCAGTAAGTTTTCAAACCACTACGGCGGTTGCGCACATAATTGAAACCGTTGAACACGAGCAGCGTGCAGCCACGTTGACCTGATGTGAATGAGCACAAATTCTCGCGTATAACATTCGAAGAAACGTCTGACATTGGCTCGACTGCAAGAAATTATAACAAGCGCACAATTAGTTGAAGCAAATATTCAAAGATCTATAACACAGTTGAAGGCTGCGTTAATAATTAAACAATACAATGCACACAAAGTATGTTTTTTTAGTTAAAAATTCAAATGGCGTTTAGTGCATTTATTCCTTAGAATAAAAACGAACAATCTATGCGTAAGTTTATTTCTTGTGTTTCTGACTATTTCAACTAAATTTTAACTATGAAGTCATACTTATGCATATTACATAAATACAATTTATCGGAAATAATTGTTATTTTTACCAAAAAACGCTGCAGTTACCCTAATAAGTAATTGACAGTGCATGGACAATGTGAAAGCTGTGTTAATCTAAAATTGAAAATTTAGTTCTACTCAGCCAGAGGAAAATTATAAAACTCCGATTTTTGTTTGTTTGTGTCTCTGAAAGCACATTTTGACAGTGGTTAAGCCCCCACTCAGCACAAATGCCAGCTGTTCAGTTATGAAGTGTTGTCGCCTTTGCCACATTCTTAGAAAGGCGGATGATTATGATGCCCACACTTGACGATCACATCTTGCCGGCAGTCCTCATCGACAGTCACCACGCGCGCCTTGCACTTGTGGATACCAGCGCGTGCGCACGACCAGTACGTCTTCGCGCCGGATGATTTATTGCGTGTGAAGCTATAGTCGCCCACCTTCAGCTTGCGACTACCTCTGAAGCCGGTAATGTAGGAAAAGTAGCTGCCACCGCTCCCTGCAAGTACAAACATAAAAGAAAAAACCAGTGCGAATGCATTAGTAAAAGTGAAAATATTCGTACACATTGCTAGATATTAAGGATCTGAAGGGAGAAGGAACTTTTGTGTGGATTTGAAATGATGGGATACGGGAGCAGGTAAAGTACTAAACGCATTTTTCCTGCCATTTTATTTTGGTAAAGTGTTAAATTTATTTTCAGTTCTTCATTTCCTTTTTTTTTATTATCTGTGATTATTTTTCATGCTACAGCGGTAGGACATAATGCGTAAACATTTGAGTACCGGAAAATACATATTTTTCTGCTTTATTATTATTAAAATCTGACATCGACGGTTTTGCTCGGTTGGCAACTTATGCCACAAATGTGACCATAGACACATTTATTTATCCAGTGTTATCTCATGCTGGCCTGCCTCCAGCCTACGTCGGCACGCCAATGCTACCCTCCTCGTGCTTTTTGCCGCCGGTGGCTGCAGCAGCAGCCGCCTTCAGTGACCCGTACTTGCGCGCTTTGGTAATGACCTCGTGATTGTGCTCGCTGTTCAGCACCGTCAGCGTATTGCCCTTCGTCTTGATACGCGCACGACACCGCAACACTGCAAACTGGCTGCACCGCCAATAGGTGACATCCTCCCGACTGACGTGCCGATTAAAAGTGTGTTGCTTCAGCACCAGCTGCTTTGTGCCGTATTTGCTCACTACATAGGCGGGTCCCTGAATGTCGATCGGCTGTGATTGCTGCTGTTGCTGTTGCGGTGGAAGTTGTTCGTGCGCCAACAACACTGGTTCAAAGATCACCTTTTCTGCAAGTGAACGAGGAGTAAGCAACAAAAGTATATTAGTAAAGGGGTAAAGAGAAAAAGCGCAGTAATGCAGCCGGAAGGCACCAAATGAAAGACACTAACAACGGTTTCCAGGTTTTCTATTAAAAATCATTATTTAATAATTTTTTTTTACAAAATCACACTTGTGCTAACTTATTTTTCAGGTGCGTGTTGCGACAGTTTGCACTATGGGAGCAGCCCAGAATAATCAGGCCACCTTTCAACTCATTCAAGACGACGTAGGCTGGACAATTAAACGCTATGCAATGCCAATAGCTGCGAAAGGCCTGTGCACGCAGCTTCTTGTACTTGACGCCGCATAACATGATGTACTCGAATTGGCTATCCTTCAGGAACGTAACGCCTGTGAAGAGACCAAAAACAAACTCAAAATAACAAATAGGCAGCGATTGCACCACGGCGCATCCGCCACAGTTTCAAACATATACAAATACATATATGTAAGCACGAGTATAGATAAACACACATTCCTTTCGCTTTCGTATAAGTATAATAAGCATGAAATTGTATTTGTGAATTATGAGTTTTACAGTGTACATGAGTAATTAAAATAGTGATAGCGCTCAGAACAGTTATGAGCGAAAATGCCTTTCACCACTTCGTTCAACTGTCCCATGAGCAGCAAATGACCGGTGAAGTAGGCGTTTTCTTTGTCCCTCAAACGGACGTGTAAAGTCTACTCACTCCCACTTCAGAAGCAGATGGCAATGTCCCTCAGAAGCGCAGCTGAAATGCGTTACCGGTCAGCAAGTGTAACGGCATTGTCGAGGCAGTGAATTTCGGCGGGTGATTGTGCTGATTCTTGCCCAGCTTCAACGAACCATCGCTCTTGGTGATGCAGCGTGCGCTGCACTTGTTCTCCGACTTCCGCTTGCCGTTGCCATTTGAGCATATCCAGTTCACCGTTGAACGGAAACTGGCCTCCTTCTTGTACATGTAGCCTTTGAAGATGAGATTATACCCCTGCTTCTGATTGCGTATAAAGAATAGTTTCTGTTCTTCCAGCCACACTCCGGTTGGAAAGGGCAAGCCGTAAGCGCTAGCGCCGCCGACGCCGGTGTTGTACTTTCTCTTGCTGCTGCCTTGCCCTGAAACGAGGAAAATTGCAATTTGTTACCTTTTAGCCTCTTGTTCAAGCAGGGCATCGAGTGATATTTTGCTTTCAAATTAATACAAGTACAGGAGTTTGTGATCAATTTTTTTTATTCGTTTGCGTTCTTAAAATATCATCAAAGTTATGCGCTTTATCTGTAAATACGACCACATCGTTGCCAACATCATCTCCAGTACTGGCCTTGCCAAGGTCGCCTTCATGCAAATGCTGGCTATCGTCAGGTTTAAATGCCTTCCTTATAAACGATCTCATCCAGCTCAGCTCGCTGCGATATTGAGCGCGACACGGCGATCGAAATCGATTTTATCGTTTTCCTTTCCATGCGTGTGCCTTCCCACGACGCACACATTTTCCCTAGATACAAAGACGGCACGAGCTGACGGTGCGTTAGCTGCATATAAGTTCCAAGTTGTTCCAATTTGCTGCAATACAAATTCATAGTTCAAAATTCAAATAAGATCGAATCGCAATAAGAACGAATTGGAGTTGTGTGATAAAGATTAACCAGTACAGAACCACTTTTTCGATTAATTTCGCGGCTGTGGAAAAAGTAAGGCCAAGTAAGCACATACTGAAGGAACAATAATATTAACATTTTTATTCAAGTTGGCAGTAGCAGTGCCAGTCACCCTTTGAAATCTTATTTTTTTTTAACTCCCAAACGGGTAGACGGGAATGTCGTAAACTATAAGACCTGAGACAAACCAAAAACCAAAACATTTTACAATCTACCTACGTTTTATTTCTCATGAGTTCGTGGGTTTTTTCCTTAAAAAGTGTCCATTAAAACCAAAAACGCCTGCATACTTAGATAATATACATAATTCTGAATTGTGTTCGAGTTATCAGTCCACCCAGTTTTGCAAACGCTCAACGCTAGGACCAACTTGATACTGTTTTTATGACTAAAGTATTATTTAAGGCAAGCACCAGAAAATCAATTTTTTGCAAAATCCTAGAGTGGTGATATTTTGGTCTGCATATAAGAACAATTTTTTATTGAGATAAAGGAGTGATAGTTCGATGAGTTTGATGATTAAAGTTAAATAATAAATATGACCGACCGACAAAACTTGTACTCTATAGGACGCTTATTCTGCCCGTGCTCCTTTATGACGCAGAAGCATTGACACTGTCGCGTCACTGGCTTGGCCATGTCTGCCGTATGGACGATGAAACTCCGGCGAAGAAGGTGTTCGATGCGGTAGTTGGTGGTCGACAAAGAAGAGGGAGGCAGTGTTTTCGTTGAAAAGACTAAGTTGAGGTCGCCCTATCATCTCTTGGTGTGAACAACAAGAGAAGACGCGCGCAAAGCAGAGGCGCCTGGAGAGAACTTTTGCCCGGTAACGGGTTCTTATGGCCAGTTAAGTAAGTAAGTAAATAAGTATGAAATATGAATATAATCAAATAGACAAATAGTTAATCGCAGAAAATTAGACGATGCGCATTGGTAGAAACTTTACAGGAATCGATTATTATGAAAGCGATGAAAAAACAAAATCGTAGTCGACTCATTAACCATTTGTGAATTTATTTAGAATATGAAAGTTAATTTAATCATTAAGTTTTAATCATTGGTTTAATTAATCCAATAGACACAATCCAGTTTAATTGAAAACTCTACATATGTGTAAACACATTGGCGCACACAGGATTTCATATTTTGGGGGGAGAGCGGGGTTTTGCGTATAACTTTGAAGCTCAATTCCATTTGAAACCATATTTTACAACAGGAATTTTTATATTTTGGGGGTTTCGAACCCCCGACTCCCCCCTGTGTGCGCCACGGTGTACACATATATACGCCTCACCAATTTTACGGTGTTAAAGGGCAAAGTAGTAGGCTTTCTACGATACGTATCAAATATTTACATATCTACTACTGCAATTAAATCCTCTCTGCTCATTCATCTGTACTCTACAGCATTCTAATTTCGAATATGTCGACTTAAATGCGAATGCACAATGTATTAAACTAAGGATCATCTTATTCTCATGCCTTGCAAGAATTAAAAAGGACACATAAACAACCAACACGAAAAAAAAGTGCTGTTATCTCTTTTATTTTAAAACATAATTAATGATTATAAAGAATAATTTTTACAAATTGAGGGATCCACAATTAATCCATTCAGTTGTTAGACTCTCACCGTAAAGTCTCATGATGTCGCCGCCATAGGTGTTGTCATTAATTCTATTCAGAATGCTCTTTATTCAGTCGAACAGAAGCCGATTCACTTCGGCGATGTCCATTAATTGCAACGCGGGTATAGGCTTCGCCGCCTGCTTTAGCTCTACGCTTCCATGCCACTCATTACAGAATACACATTCTCCAGTAATACCCCCACTCTCTGCTATACTTCTGTTCGGTGTGGCTTTGCCTTGCTTTAGCGGCTGCCAATAAGCGTTGTCTGAATGCTGGCCCAGCAATTTCAGGTCGACCACGGACGCCAGATCATCCACTTCGGCTGTCATGATCATATTGACCGCCAGAAAAAGAACGATAAACAGCGTAAAGCCCACCAGCACCATGTTAGGCAAACACAGGGACAGATACTTGTCGGGTAGGTAGTGCAGGCCTAGGAGATCTGTGGGTAATAGAGCCCATAGCACGTATACAATACCCAGCGTCGAGGCAAGAAGATAGGCTGAGTAGCCGTACACGGCGCGCGCCGGCGACGGCACGGGTACGTTCTCCGGCATTGTCAGTTATCGCTGCATTGCATTGAATGATTTGTTTGCACGCCGTTTGAACACTGATTTCCACCATGAAGTTTTTCTATCGCCTTCAACAACTTTCAAATTACAAGCAAGCTTTGAGAAAGCAACTGCCAAACAAGTAGAATATGGGCGCCGTAGTCTACAGCAAATACACCCTACACCGACGTCCGATTCACAAAGAAACAGTATTATAATAATTTTAGGAATCTTTTGAAGTATTTCGAGCCATCACATGATAATGGATGAGCACTGAATTACAACGAAACTGACCAAAACCAGCAGTGAAGAGTACGCAAAATGAACGTTAGGGTCGTATAAGGTGCAAAATGCAACTTACAACCATAACCCATTTGTGAACAAATATATGCACCATATATGTAGACCGCTGGCTAGTTAAGTAGTTACTGATAAATTCTAGCGCGCAGCTGAAATAGAAATGCAATTTTGCTGGGTATTTACTTGGTTTAATAAATTTCTTTTTAATTCAACGCAATTTTTTGTAACATTTTCATGTTCCGATTTTCTACCTAAGTACATATTTAATATTTAAAAAAAAGCAGCAACTAAAGTTTAATCGTAATTCTGAAAACTCAATTTAACTATTTCACATTAAAGTAATAACAAATGCTGTGCATTTTTTTACAATAAATGCCAAATGCGATATAGTTTCTCCTGCATATGGGGACAGATCTAAACTTATTTGCAGTTGGACCAAGTATCAATCGTTAAAACCTCATAGGCCCTAATTGCATACGTTAGATAAAATCCACATATAAAAAGAAAGGAAAGGAAAAAGAAACTTGATACAAATGTGCAAACATATAATAAAACTCGAATATGCTGCTGGATATAACACATAATATACAAAGAGCTTTACTGTCGCTACTTTTAAATTGAATGATATGATATAATTTCCCAGTCAGCTTTTTAAAAATGTTTGAGCTGCACTGTGCCAAGGGTTTCAAAGGGTTATTAATATAAGAAACCAGTTCAAAAAACCCCGTACGCCTCGACCATTATTCGGTTGTCAAGATACTTACAATATAATTATGATTATATTCCCGACGCACTAGTTCTATGGCTGAAATAGCTAACCGATCAAATATGTATTTTGTCAAGGCGGACGGTTTAAATAACTTACCTTGTACCGCTTGCAATCGTCTCAATTGTTTTTATTAGTTGCTTTCGCACATTCGTCCATTTCCAACTCAGTACTTCACATCGGCGAGTGCGGCAAGGGAACGCCAGCGCCGCAGCATCTGCGTAAAGCGTTACCATCTACAAACGGCCGGACAGTACACTGGCACTTTTCTGTGCTCGGCCTTACAAGCAAAGCCATTGCACCCGCTGCGCACACTATCGCGAAAACGCTACGTTTTCTGGATCACATACGGACCACTCGCCCGCGCTGCCTCGAATTTCCATTTCAAAACACTTTCACACGCTCCTCACATTTTGTTGTTGACTACACTTTTCCTACCCGTTGGAAGACACTGCTTAGCTGGCACCATATATATCCAAAAACAAATTTCTAATAACCGTACTTCCATACTCGGACATCACTAAATGCAAATCGCATTTTTGTATTGTGTAAATTTCGTTTCATACACACCAAAAATATAAATCTCCGCGTAAAAAACGTCTTCGAATTTCTGTGAAAAATGCGGCGAAAAATTCTCGACCAAAATTTTTGCGAAATGTACTAGATTTCAATATGGCGACCAAACATGCAGCTTTGCAATAGCACACACGTAAACAAGTACGAGTCGCATGCAACACTGCTCTAATTTCCTTAAATGATCTTCAATGTATTACATTACAATTTCGTTCCAATTTGTTTCTTTTGCTTAGTTTTCCCAAATTTTGTATGTGAACTCAATCACTGTCTGCCTCTAATAAAACTGTAATTTGTCTCGTATAATTAATAGGTCGAATACTTTTTCGCACCTTATGGCCGTCATGCACTTAGAAGCACACCGCGACCCTGGCATACTCGGCAACTGCAAGTGACGCGTGAGCTCACGACCCGTCCGATTTCGCCAGCAGATTAATAATAAAAATAATAAAATTTTCCGCACAGCATACATACAACTTGTTGTTTTATTTTTCACACTACACGATAAGCAATATTTCCAGTGCAACGTCTAAACAAATCGCTTTTGCCCATTTGCAGGTCAGCCGTCAGCAGCAAAGCAAAAAAGTCTAATTGGCACAGCACCGAACTCGTCGCTTGCCGTGGGGCCGAGCACTTCACGGTCTGCATCCAGAGCGGATCCCACTACATCCGGCAGGCGGGGTAGGCCCAAGCAAAAAACCAAACTGGAGGTGGAAAAAAACAAGTTAATCAATAAGATTATCGAGGCGGTAAAGAAAGGAAATGGACAACCAGCGCTATACGCCTCGACCACAAAGGGTAGTATGAAGCTTATCTATGACGGTCACCACTTTCGCTACACGTTCCGCAAAGGACAATATTCGATATTCCAATGCTGTTACAAGGAGAGCAAAGAGGAGTGCAAAGTGCGCGTGGTGTCTGACCAGAAACGCGTCTTCCCGCTAGACGGCGAACATGTGCACTTCATGCAGGCCACTGACCGCAGCGTTACGTCAATGACCTTCGAGCCTGGTGAGGCGATTGAGGAAATGGAATTGCAGCAGCAACAACAACAGCAGGAGAGACAAGAGGAATTCCTTACCGAAGACGCGTACGACATACAACTCGTTACCATCACGGACGATGGTAACATCGTAGCAGTGCACCAAACTGACGAAGAGTTTGTGAAAGGCGACATTGACATGGAGACTGGCACAGTAGAGAACAAGCCAGAAGCCATGGAGTTGACGGATGCCGATGACTTTCGTGAGAAGATAAAGCGGCGCCTGCAGAAAGCGCTGCTAGGCAAAAAGAAATAACCCGCTTAATTATTTGCTTAGTTTTTTCTATTTGCATATTTGCCTTGAATTAACATTTATTTAATATGAATGAGTGCCTTATTTAAGCATTTGTTTTCCCCCTTCAATAATTGACAATAAAACGTAAAACTGAAGTATCAAATAGCAGTCAGCGATGATGTTAATTGTTATTGTCTCTGGAGAGGCACTAGCACCTGCAATGCGAACCCATAATGAGATTATCGACGCTAATATTAAATGTTTGCTCGTTATATTTGCAGTCATGCAGCATGTGCGCAACTGCGGACCGCAGCTTTTTATCATTAGCCGGAAGGGTGGCACACTGCTAGCCATCAACGACTTCATCTATCGCTCGAATTTGAAGCGCTTTGGTCGCAACAGTGACAAAGTGTACTGGGAATGCATACACAACCGGTCGAAAAAGTGCCGCAGTCGCCTGAAAACCATCGGCGACGACCTCTACGTCACCAATGGTAAAGTTAAAAAGCTGAAGTGAACTATAAATAAATTTGAATTGAACATGGACTTGTACTCTTGCAGACGTGCACAATCACGTCGGCGATGGACACCGCATTGCGATGGCGAGGCGTGCTGGCATGCTGATCTACAAAAAGTTTAGTTCAATTGGACAGGGGCAAGTAAACATCAAGTAACTGCCATGTCCTATGAGCTCGTATGTACATACGTAATTCATTAACTGTAACGACTGAAAAAGTCCTATCAGAAGGACCATCGAAGAACTAATATACTTTTTGAACAACGGGTAACAAAACAATACTCTGCATGAGCTGCAACGACGTATTTTAGTGTTAAGACTGAATCGGAGGAAAGGAAATCCAATAATGGAACAAATATTCTGTATATGCCGAAAATGCATGTTTTGAATTTACTTTCTTTGCTCCTCAGCCCTTAAGTTGATCTTTTATATTTTCAAAACAAAATCTATCACACAAAACATATGTCTATCACAGCGGAGAACCAACCCCAAATATTTTTCGTAAATTCGACATGAAAACGGTTTTGTTCGGGGAGAGTACACCAAATTTTCCGTAGAGATCCTTCTGGCAGGCTTGGAAAGCAAATTCAAACATTTAGTTCAAATAGGTGGATCCGATTAACCTTCTACCTGTCCCTTTGGGGTCAATTTGACGCCAGGCGGAATTAAAAAAACGGTTGAGCGGTTTTGTGCACTCGTTTACTTGTGTTATTTAGAGTTGATCGCGCTTACAACCCAATAACAAATCGAGAAAACACTTTTCGGGGCTTTCCCCTTTTCTTTTGTGATTTATGTGTAACATATCTTCATGTTTTGTCAGTAAATTATATAACCGTTTGATTGGGGTCATACTGACCCCAAAGGACAGCGAACGCAATTTTGAGCAAAGCACAGACAGAAGGTAAAATATGCCGTCGGTATGTGTGATGAACCCAATTTTTTGGCGTTAACCGTGTTACATTACAATATATATTCCTGTCATTATGAAGAGCGTACCAACCAATCTACCATTAAAAGTTTCACTTTTCGGTTTTATTTTCTACTTAACGAAATAACTGGAATAGAGTTTTTGCTCAAAGCATTATAAATGCGCAACTTTCAGTGTGTGTGGAATGGGCATGTTACTTTGTATTTAATATCCTTGCCCACTTTTTTAGTTGAAGCGCGCGCCTTGCACAGATACCGCACATACATGGAGCAGCGCCAGGAAGATGCTTCCGTCGGTCTCCGACGCGACTTCGTGTCGCAAACGAAAGAGTAATTGTCTATAAGTAAGATCGGACGATTTTTCTTCGACAAGCCAAACTTGGCAACGTGCTCATAGTTGCCGGAAATGCTGTCCGAGCGATGGCAGTTTAGGCCGTTTGTTGGTAGCAGCGCTGCAAAGAGAAAGCACACACAGGGGTTTAGTAAATGAGTGGGTAAGCAAGCAGAAAAATGTGCTCAGTAGATGTTGGCAATGGGAAAGTGTAAATCGTACGGAACTATATAATGGGTCTATTAGCTAAAATACTATATGATAACTATTGCCGTTGGTTGGGATTGCAATGCTTTATTGACGACAGCAAGAGCGCTTCCAATGCACTGAATTTCGGTCCCAAAACCAATTGTGTACTTAACGTGCTCTACAATTCTAATTATGGCAAGTGATGAATTTAAAATATAATACATAGTATGAAAAACATGCGCGCAAAATGGTAATGAATTCAAAGCACTTGCCAGGCAAGATTACCGCACACCGCGAGCTCGTATTTTGCACTAATATTTGTACAATTTGATGTTTCCATAAAAATGATTTTTATTTTTTTACACAATCTTAAAATTATACAGTCTAAAGCGGCTATAACAATCTATCGGATGAGAAACCCGAAAATGTATGCGGCTTTCTTCCAGAATTATACAGATTCCGAATTGAAACATCGTTGCCCGCGATGAGAAAGTAATGTTAAAACTTCATTGCACTCCAGTCGCAACTGCAAAGTGAAAACGAAATCCGTTTCTTGCTCATACAATAAACTTCAAAAATAAAATGGGTAATAAACATATATATGTTATAGCCACTGTTTGCCAACAGCGCCTAACTAACTTCGGTTAACTTATAATTGTTTTAGTCGTGAGTTGAAGCAAACTTGTAGCCGATCAGCAAAGGCTTTTAGAAGTGCTGTGGCGTCTCCATCTTGCCCACAAAATATCCGTTCGTTGGGGGCGTGTTTTTACTGCTGCTGAACGCACCCACAGCCGCAGTTACTGTAGTGCTAAGCGGCAGCGGCAAGGGATGGTGCCAAAGCAAAGCGGTAGTCGGCTGATGCGCGGTCACCACGGCGTTAGTAGTCGTTGTTAATGGGAGCGTAACATGTGTCACCGATTGCTTTATATATGACCTAGCGGGCAGTTTGGACTCCACGCCAAGCAATTTATCGTTTGTGGTGCTGGTGGAGGCCGAAGCGTTGCTACCGGTGGTAGTGGCTTTTGTCTGGCAATACAACTGGCAACTGGTCAGTATGTCCTTGTGGCGTCGTTTAATGTGGCTGAGGAAATTGCCCGTCGACTTCGTGGTGCCAGATATGATCCCCTGACACGCAGTACAGGTCGCCTGGATACCACCGAAGGTTTTTCGATTTGGTTGTATGTTCTTGTAGTATTTGCCGTCCAGTATTTTCGGCAAGGACGCCACCGGCTTCAGCAGCACGTCTTCGAAAGGCAAAATTTTAACATCTGTAAAGAGAAAAGGAAAACATGTAAGTGAAGAAAAATAAAGCGAATAGGAACGGCACGTTCTCTGCCGCATTTACTGATGAGCAAACTCTGATCTATGGAATTTAAAATTTACGTTTCCACACGTTTTTGCACTTTATTTAAACAATCTCCAAATTCCACTCACTGTTGGCCGCACAGCAGCCAGTAAGCATATACGACAACCAACTGCAGCGGCAGACTCAAATCAATTCTTTTATTTTGACTTAACTAATTCAGAAAAATATACTGCTAATTTATATAGTTTTTTTTACAAAATTATCGGAATCCCCAACGGATTGCCGGCTCTTATTTGAGGTCGCCCAGTAACGACACCATACGCAGCAGATTTCCCTTTGACTCGTCAATGAAGTCCGGCGACATCTCCACCAAGTCGTCTGTCTTCATTTCCGGCTCGTGCGTGTGCGGCGAGCCCGTCACACGTATGGCGGATACATCGTCGTTGACTTTGGAAGTGACCACAGTGGCACGACAGCCATACTTCACATACCGAGAACAGCGCCAGAAGATGTTCTTGTGGCTTTGTCGGTTCTCCACATAGCGATAGCCATTGTAGATCAGCATGACGCGCCCGCGTTGCGTCGTCGAGTACTGAATGTAAGTGGTGGTGTTCTTATCCTCGTAAATGAATTTTAGATCTGCAAAGAAAAAATATAATAATTAAAACAAGGCTCACAGTGCGCCGCAAGGAAATGACGCATTCGCGAGCTAAGGATACAAATAGGGGTGTTGCGTGTGGATTTTTGAAAAAATATGGCCTGCAAATTTATTGAATATCTTTACTACAACACAACAATAATGTTTTTAAACAAATAGGACGCTGCAGCGTATATCCTTAGGTTCGATTGGCGCTGGATTCCCGCACCACCGGCGCCGACGCGTACGGATGCATATTCCTGATCTTGTGCTGTATGAAGGATAGCACTGTGTTTTCGTCGATAACTTCGCCACGCATGGAGAAAACCTGTACTACGTGTGCTGCACCACGGCAAAACAAAACAGAAAGAAGTTATTATTTGCTACCCAGCGGCCGACGCGATGTGCGCCTACAACTCAAACTAAAAATTACTTATGATCGATTTGAGCAGATCGCCTTCAAGCAGCATCAACCGCTGCTTCACATTTGCACGAGCCACATTTTCCAGCACATCCAGACCGAAGACCAGCTCACTCAGGCGGGACGTGTAGATGCAGGCGTTCGGTATGAATATCTGCGCCAGATCATACTTGGACACGTAAACGCGACTGCCAGCATGCAATGGTATTTTGCTAGGATCGCCAGCCTTAAGCACATGGACACTGCGCGCTGATACCTTCGGACCTGCAAAAAGTTAATTGAAAACGTCTGATGAGTGAACAGTGCAACGACATATGTTATCAACAAAACGCTAGTATGTAATTATAAACTGCTGGTCAATCAAAACACAATTTTCAATTTCAACTTATATTTCTTTTTATCACATTCGTAGTTCCCCAACAACAAAGTATATAAAAACAAAAGAAACCACTGCAGGCGTTTTCATTGTAGTCATAGCCGTAGTAGCTGCTGTGGCCACCGTCAATGCAGGGAGCAGCCCGCAACTCGTTACTTCCACTTTGGGCACTTTAGCAACAACACAATTTTTCACCCGCTGCAAAGCACAAATTCGTTTCACCACATAAGTCAAATATTTGTACACTGCAAAGACACGTTTAACAATAAATCCACATTCTTCTGGCTAATCACAACAATATTTCTATAACGCACAAGCACACAGACTTAACATTTACACTTTTCGCCCTTTCCTCATTTTCCACTTCGTCAGACACAACCAACAGCAGTGTCGCAACAGCACCTGGGTGTACGCGCCAAGTACAGTTTCCCTCAGCGTACCCAACACACACCTAACAAGGGTTGCTATTGCCAATTTACGATCGCTCATTAATCTCCCTAATGATTTTAAGGAATGTTGCAAACTCCAGAACATATCAAGTTCCATTATTTTAGTATGTGACTTCTGTATGTAAGGATAAATAAATTTCCCGACGAGCATACTCGTATAATGCTTCTCTAAAATAATAACGAAATTAAAAACTTCACTTTTCTTTACGTTCAATAGGTTGATAAGTAGGGAAACAAAAGCTTTCTATTATCGTTACAGTAATAATTCTGAATTTGTTCACTTTATGCGTAATTAGCTTTTATCGTAATCCTGTAACTCATATATGTAATACTTCTATATTGGCACTAACCTATCTTCACAATGTGTTTTCATTCGGAAATCAAAGGGAGACAAGCGATGAGACAGAAAACACGAAATTTTGCGAATGTATTTCTATGCGTGTATACATGTGCACTTCTACACATGAACAACTGTCAAACTGCTCCAGGGGCGGTTGAAGAAAAAGGTAGGCTTTTCAGTCAATTTCGACAAATTTTTATTTATTTCCAGTAAATTTTCACCGCACCTGACTTTTGACAAATGTCAAGGTACATTCGTTTATACGCTTTCTCGCTCATATTTCACTATTGCTGTACTGTGATGTTGGCGAATGTACCTTGAACTTAGTGCCAATATAGAAGTATTACATATATGCTGTAACTACTGGTTCAGCTTCTAGTATCAACATCTACACAAAGCAAGTTTTTAATGTTTGGTATCACTTTACAGCAGACAGCAACACTGTCTGCTGACCAACCTATTCTATACGCAAATGCAACGCTGCAGTTCGGTTGGACATTTGCATTTAGCAGCTCTTATATTTTTTCATTTCTTTTTAATAAAAAGAAAGAATATTAGATGCAAGGTTTTTGCATTTATCCCTGTGAAAAATATTTATTGTGATAGTTAGTGAGGTGCTGTATAAAAAGTAATGTGGCAACTGTGATAGAGTGGCTGTTTCGGTGGAGTGGTCCCACAAGGCGTCGCAGGGAGAATTTGTGGTCATGTCTCGAAACTGGGAGAGCTTTCGCACACTTGCAGCTGCGACTATAGTTAAAGTGTATCACAGCCGCAATAACTACGCCGCCTCCTTTAACGCTATTGCCAGGTGAACACAGCTAGTGCTCGATGCCCAAAAAGCGGTGACTATACTCCTTCGAATATGTTTTTAGTTTTAGCAATATTCCTCTATGTATATAGCTCCAAGTTGTGAAAATGTAACATTGACGCACATCGCACTGTGCCACGATACAACTACCCAGGCTTGCGTTCTTTGTTTAATTCTTGATTCTAATGTTTAATGCAAATAAAATTATTACATAAAAACAAACCAAAAAGCGTGTATGACACTAATGCGGGCGTAGCGTGTAGCCGTTTGGCATGCATTAAAATTAGCCCAGAGACTGCACAACTACTTAGTTCGCCCTAATTCGTCCAGCATTTCGTTTATTTCATTGCAGTCGAGCGACCGCTGGAAGTATTGTGCATGGAACTAGCCAAAGTGCCACAACGCAAGCTCAACTACGAGGAGTTGGACGTGTGCTTCACGCGCAGTGCGCGCGGTAATAATCTGCTCACTATCAACGGCAAGCCCTATACGCTAAACCGACGCATTAAGGACGTCTGCTACTGGGAGTGCGTGAAGTTACGCTGCAAGTACACCAAGTGCACGGCGCGCGTTATTACCAAATCCGATCAGATTTCGTCGGTGCGCGGCGAGCACAATCACCGCTAGGCGATGAACACCGCAGGGGGCGGGAGAACAGTTAATTAACATAAACTAAAGAATCATTCATAGGCATTGTTTATGTAGCTCTATTGTGGCATAACCACCACTAGTACAAATACTACTTGAAATAAATGAAATGAAATTAAAGTAAAAATGGAGAAAGTGAAAGCGGAATTGTGTGCGGAATTGGCCAGCTTGGTGTGCTTTGATTTTCAAAAAAATGCAATTACCTAAAGATGACGCTTGTACTTTCAGATTGTAGCGTGCGCAATGATGTGAACGATGGTGGCGCTGAAGGCGGCATTTGGTTGCAATCAAACTATGCGTACCTAACCAATCGGCGTGGCGGCCGGAATCTAATCTACAACGGCTACCTATACACGGCGGAACGCAAGTACAACACCACCGTCAATTGGGTGTGTAACAAGAACAGCAATTCGACGCTGCGCTGCCCAGCACGTTGCGTCACTGCTGGCGAGCACAGCATCAAGCTGAGTTGGCGGCGTCACAATCACGGGCCAGTGGTGACACGGGGCACCATTTCAAAGGTTGGCTACAGTTTTTTTCACCCTCAACTACATGCTGAACCATTCATAATAACTCCAATCCTATCATTATTTATTTTAAAGTGCTTGACTTTTATTATGTTTTGTTTAGCAGCCTTATGGCAGATCTTTGCAGTTGAGGGTTCGAGTTCCAATTAATATTTTTTCATTACATTGTGTAAACGTTTTCACAGGCCATAAAATTGAGCTGAGTCCATTACCAAAGGCGTATGAAAGAAACATAATACGATGGCATGTTGTAAGGTTGATATTACTTGCTTTTTACATTTGTCCTTAAATAAATCAAAACTAATAGCAGCAAATGCAATAATGCAAATTTTTCTTCAGCGTGGTTTGATTCACTTGTAAATTAAACTTTAAATCTCATTGGTGGATCTCGCAACTGAAATCGAAATTAACTTATTGTTTTAAACATTTCAGTGTTTGCCCCAAATCCGCGCAGGCGTATTCGCTCCATCGGCGGCTATACGCTCATCGACAATTATCGGTTTGTCATCAGCTCACAGTCGGCCACCAAGTACTACCTGAAGTGCGCGAATTTTCGACGCAATTGTCGCGTACGCGCCGCCCAGTGCAAACGAACGCTAACCCTACGCCTGAATCGCTTCAAGCACAACCATCCGGTGGAACCGGTGTGTACGCATATGAAGCGCAGTAGAGACCATAGTGCGGACGATACGCATTTGCTACCATAAAGCGCCGAGCGCATTCATAGTCGCAAAAGAATTCAATAATAAATTCAACAGCTTTATAACATTAACATAAGAAACATTCTCTTTCTCAAGTTATTGCCCAAGTATTCATCGCGACTGTTGTCGTATATTTTTCGAAGTCGATCGTTTCTAACTGATGCTTTTAACTTTTTTGCAGCTGACTTACCGTGCGCCCAATATATAAAGTCTCGCCGCGGCACTCAGCTGGTGCTCTATGATTGCAATACGTACACGCCGAATGAAAAACCACGCCCGGGCCAGAAGTCGCGTGACTGGAAGTGCTCCATGTATCACAAGGCGAAATGTCGGGCGAGGCTAGTAACCAAACACACCACCCGCGGCGATTTGATTCGGGTCACCTCCACTACACACACTCATCTGCCCATGTTTGCTAATCCAAAACTGCTAAAGCCATTTACGGGAATGCCGCACTATACAAATACAACGTAACTTTGAACTAAATATGCTCAAAAAAAATCAGAAAATGGCGAAATGAAAATGAGCACGCCATTGACTACCAGATGAAGCAATGAAGAAATTAATACACTCCTCAAATGGGGCCTTCGAGGAAAACGTTATGGATAACGCTGGTTGACAATACATACAACGGAATGTTTTCCAGAAGAGGACAAAAGACTTGCTAATAGTACAAATTAAATTAACAAAAATGTGGCAAAATCGTAAAATACATATTTGAAAATTAAATGTTATCAAAATTTCGACAAATATCGCAGATCATTTACTGCGCGTCTTTAGACTCAGTAAAAGTAAATTCTACACAAATCGTCACTTAAACACTCTCAATAACACACTTTTCTCTATTTGTAGCACATGTCAGTTCAACGGCAGATGAACAACAATCAATACAGGCAACATCCAAGGCATTCTCACTGGCGTTGCACCCCGTTAGCGTATCCAACGCGTCCAGCAAGCCGCAAACGTTGGTCCAGAAGAACATGAATCTCCGCTTCATACCCGGACAGCGTGGCAATTCGCTGCTCTGCTTGAACAATTTTACCTATGCCAAGAACAACATTTGCGGCAACACGACGTACTGGAACTGTCGCAGTCGCCGCGTTGGCATGAAACCGTGCAAGGCCCGCATCACTACGACCAAACAGCCTAACGGTCTGTACAAGGTTTACCTGACCAAGCCGGAGCACAACCACGAACCTTCGCCACGTGTGCTGAAGAAGCTCGAGAAGTCGCCACTCTGATCAACTTTTTATGTGCTTGAAATAAATTGAAAAATTCCCTGATTAAATTCGCCTTCTGTTGTTTCTTTTCCTAAAATATCAGTTCGCTGTATTGCTTCATTTAATCACCTAATTGATTTGTATTTTCTTTCTATTGTTTTCTCCGCCTCTACAGATAGCACCACCGCCATCTATTCGGCCACGTCGCGTGGACGGGTTCAGCTTATTTACGGAGGCCAGCCGTTCATTTTCGAAAAAATCCTCAAGTTGCCCACGGGCGATGAGAAGAAATTTTGGCGCTGTAACCAGTGGTGGAATCAGAAGTGTCGCTCACGTGTCTACACCATTAACAATATTGTGGTGCCGCTGAATCGCTACCACACACACGAGGAGATTGTGAAGCGCAAGAAGCGCGCTCGCAAGGTGCCAGTGGTGAAAAGAGAGAAAAAATCGTCTGATGTGGCTGCGGGTGCCACCTCAGCCACCACTACGACTGCCGGTGGCACGCTCGACGTCGCTGAGCTGAGCATGCATTTGAAATACGAGGAAATCGTTGCAGACGTCACGGAGATTGTGTCACCATCGGCCAACGTCACCATCACCAGCAAGGACATCAAGAAATAATTCTACACAGGCACCCATTCTATTTACATTTCGGTTATTACAATTAAGAGTTAAGCCAGCCAAAACCATAATTTCCACTATTCGTATTGTATAATTAAACAATGCTTTCAATAAAATCAATCAACAAATAACACTCAAAATAAATCACATGTTAGCTACGCTCAAGTGCGGAAAATGTAACTAGATATTTGAGGCATTCAGTCGTCTCGCATGTATCTTTAGTCATTATTTAACGCCACAACTAAATTAACGTTTATCTATTTTAGTGAACCGAACTCGGGCGTCTATGAGCAACAGCACCAAACTATTCTACTTTACAACTGGCCAGCGCTCGTCTATAAAGCTCGTATACAACGGCTACCAGTTCGTCAAGTTCATGGAAAACTCGAAAGGCACCAAATGGATTTGTTCGACGCGATCCTCAACCAAGTGTCGGGCACGATTGCGCACCACTAAAATCGGGGATCTGGAAATCCTCTGTCCGGAACACAATCACGACACGCAGAAGAAGCGCTATAAATGTAAAGCTAAAAAATCGTAACGTGAGTAGGAATAAAGTGGTGGTGCCGCATTTACGTATAACTTTTATTTATTTATTGTGTTTAAGTTAAAGGGAAAGATCTAGGCTCATTTACTAAATTATTTTATAGTTTTTCGTCATCAGAAACTTGTAATAATTGAACTGAAAAGAGTCAAAATAAAGATATGAGGGCGATTATTGTACTCCTAAAAAATTCGAATCGTCGGGCGCATCGAATTCAAGATGTAAATTTTCAAGCCAAGAAAAATAAAAAACATTTATTAAAGTGTAGGAATTTGTTCAAATATATTTCTGACAATAGCCTTTACTAATGGAATTCATATAAATTTGTTCACAATATGTAGTTTTTACGAATCTTCAATTCCGATCAACAAATCTATGATTCCTCTTATGGTTATGTACTTGATCTTAAATCATTTATTCTTTACTTTAACAAACAGTGTTAAACAGTCATTATTTGTGGACGTCATCGAAACACGGTTCACATATCCACATACCGCCGGGACATTCAGGGCAATAGGTAATTACCTTGCGGCGTTGACTCGACTTATCGTTGCTTATATTGGCGTTTTTTAAACAGTGCACGCACACGCCACGCAAACGTGGTTTTTTAATAACGGTCAAGTGGTGATTATTTCCGGAAGTCTTGATGACCGTTTCGCCGCTCTTGATTTTCGAATAAGACGAGGCAATAATCGGCATGTCCACCGAGTATGTTTTACTGATCTGCAACTGCGCCGTGGTTGGGGTGCTAGGAAGCTTCGCCGACTGCACTGTTCCAATGGCACTGTGGGGTAACCCAGTGCTTGACATTGTGGACACTGTGCGGGGTATCGGTGCCAGCCGTCTATGAGCCAATGGCTGCAACTGATCCGGCTTGGAACCGGAAGCTGCTGTCAGTTGGCGAGTTCGTATGAATTGCCGGTCAACATATTTGTTAAGTACCGTGACTGAAAAAAAAAAAAATAAAACAATTAATATCGATTGTTAATGAACTATATACTACACAATATATACATGTATTAAGAACTACACAACATATCGTAATTTTGTATGATTGTCCGCACAAGTGCGGTTTATTTATTGTAAAGGAGTTGTGAATTCATTTATTTGCTTGGTATAACACAGGCTGACAAGTTTTCTGCATGATCCTGGGCGCATGGTTGTGGACGCCACGTTCCGCGATGAAAGCCTTGCCTTTGGTCTTTATAACGGCGGGGCAACGCGATTTTGCGTAGGCGACACAGCGCCAATGCACAACGCAGGTGCTGCCGTTTTTCGCATGTAGCGAATAGACGTAGTTATTGTACACCAGCTGACCGCGATAGTTGTAGGTGAATGCGATGCCATCGTTGTTTACACTCGTCGATCTACTTTGCCCCGGAACTTCAGCAACTGGAAATATGAAACGAACATTTATTTCGTTCTAGAATTTTAGAAATTTTAATTTATGCTTATACAAAAATATAATAAATTTGAAATTGCGCTATACATAACAGATTAAACATTTATTGATCATAATTATTGTAACATACTGGCACTTGAAATCATATGTTTATCAAAACTGGCATTTTTTTAAGTTCAGCTTGTTCGTCTCTTATTCAGCAAATAAATGTATATATTCATGCCATATTTCATCATAAATCATCATCCCACTTTTTCATTAGAAAGTAGAAAACTCACATTCGTTTTCACATTTTCAACTTTAGCACAGCGACATGTGCCAGCGTTACTTGAGGCTGCGCTCCAGCTTTCGTTGTTCGTAAACACATTTGAGTGAACCTTTCTTGCGTCGCTCCTTCAGTATTAGATGGTTGTGTTCTTCATCCACAATTGAGACTCGATCACCGGCAGGATTGGTGCGCACACGTGCTTTGCATCTAAAATTTCATATACAATATTTATATATGTACATAAGTAATACAAAACCAAGATAGAACGCTTAAATTAGCACTAACTGACTGTATTTAACATCTGATCTTAGTCGTTGCTCACTTCCTATAAAATAATGCTTTCCCACAAGCTTCGTGTAACCACTTGCGATTTATGTAAGTCTGATAAAGTATACTCACTTGAGCGGCCGGAACTGCACACAGCGCCAGTAGATGGTGCCGCCGCGCACCCGATGTCGCGTATAGGGGAAACCGTCGAGTACCAGCTGATAAGTGCCCTTTAGGCTGGTTCTGTACTTGACACGATGCTGGTCCACTTTAGCCGCTGCTGATGCCTGCGGTGAGCTGGGCTGTTCTGTAAGAAACGAATGCTTTGCATGAGTCGTAATGGGACTGCTGTGGTTATTTGTAAATACAAGACATAAAACGTAAAATCCATTACTTCCGTTGTTACCGGTAGTTCCCATCTTGCAGATGAATTTTGATTCTAATGGTTCTCTTCTTTTATTTGTACACGCACAATTTACTTACTTATACGTTAATTAATCTACACTGAATTCAGACATTTTCAAAATTTATTTAGACGTAAGCATTTGCCGTCGAATAGCTGCAGCTATTCGTGAGGGAGGATCATTATGGCTGCGTGTATGAACTCCTCCTGCGGCTCGTGCATGCTCGTAGCGGCTTCCGTTGTAGCCGGTTCATCGGCCAGCCCTAGGGTCAGCTGCGGCATAGGGCGTCGACTCGACCGAATACGTGTCGCTGTAGTTGCGGCGATCACAGCGGCGCTGCTGACGACACTGGTCGTAGTGCTATGGTTGTTGCTCTGCGCTACCATGCGGTTGCGCTGAACCATCTTTTCGATCTTCTCGCTGTGAGGCGGGTGATTGTGCAGACCGCCTGACTCGGATTTTAATTTTCCGTTCTCCAGCACGCACCGCGCCCGGCAGCGTTCCGATTGAACTTTCTTCGAGTAGTTATGGCAGCGCCAGTACTCCTTGTTGTTCTTTCGACTGTGGCAGTTGTACATGAAGTTGCGCAGCACCAAACACGGCGTCGCCCACGGGCTTTCGATGAACATCAGCTGAGTGTCTGAAATTGAATAAAAAGTGGGAGTGGCGTTAGTTATGAATCCGAACAATTGGAGTTGCGGGAAATGAATACTCTTCACTCTCACACATACTGCGCAGAGACGTTAATCGATTTGCTACATTACGAATTAGCTTTTGCCTCAAGGAGGCGCACACTTTCGGGAATATTTATTTTAATCTTGAAAAATTTACAATGCGTAATATGATCAATTAAACAAATTTAGCGGTTAATTAACGCGGCTGCTGTTGTCCGCGATTTATGACGACCGGCGATGCGGCGGGCACGTATAGCTTGAACTCTTTGCCGTCCTTTTGGGCACACAGCTCGAAATTGGACACATCGATGTACTCATTCAGCTTCGGGTCTTCCTCCTTTAATTCCGTGCACTCGCCCAGGTGTTCCTCCACATTGTAGAGCGGCCGCTGGCCAATGCGGTGCATGTGATCCACGTGATTGTGTTCACGACGCGCAGCCACCAGTTCGTTGCGCTTTGTGATAACCACAGCCTTACAGCGTAGCTTCAGAACGTCGATGCAGCGCCAGGTGGTATGGCCATTGGCCTGCGTCAGCTTCTTGTTAAAGATGTACCCGTTATAGACGAGCTGAGCGTTTTTCTTTTGGCTTCTTATGAACTTTATTTCACCTGCGCAATAACGAGAAGACCAAGAGCGTATGAGTATGAGCGTATTGTGGTGCGATATTGCATATGTTCAGAAATTCTACACGGACTTAAGGTAGGTGTTGCAATAAAAAGACATTTTTCTGCTAGGTGCGTATTTGTATACATTTTCACTTTATTTTTTATTTTATTTTGACTTTTTTAAGCAAGTTTCATTAATTACCGGATGGAGCTGTCGTAAACGTTGCAAGCCAATTTTTCAAAATTTTATGTGGAGCGCTTGTTCCTCGTTACCTGCGTGAGAAAGTTACAGGTTATATTATTTATTTCCAAAATATTTAAGCATGGAACGCAAACCTTGCAATTTAAAGTACCAGCAAATTGACGGCAGCGATTCTCTAGAAACTCATCGAATGTAAAGGGGTAATACACAATTTCCTCTTATCCTTATTTATTCAGAATTACATTTTAACGAGGCGAGATAATTTTTTGTTTATATTTTATACGTTTGATACATATATGTAGTACTTTATACTTGTACTTCTGATAATCAAGCAGAATTTTGCAGTTATTGAATTGTATCCTCTAGTGAGAAAACTGCTGTATACGTAAATATGCCTGATACATTATAAACACTTAATAATTCAATAATTTTTAAAAGAACTGGTAATTTTGTGGTCAGGAAGGCCGTTAGGTAGATAGATATATTTAGTAGGGGTCAGTTGCACTCAGACCAAAGATTATCTATTGTACCCCCTACAAGTTTGAGTAGTAGAGTTTAGTAACTCACAGGGATTTAGGTGTTTACTGGCCCAGGTATCGCCTCCAACTGCGATATACCTCATCCCAGTGCAATATGATGTGCTCAGGAATCTCCTCTGCTGTTCCGCAGAGTCGACATATATTTACCTGTTCTAAACCGATTGTATGCATATGTTTCCTCAGTCTGCAGTGTCCGGTTAGAACCTGTCTAAGCTGGTTTTTACCCAGTCTGAGGCATTTGGTATTATAACCTTCAATAAGGATTTTCGATTTCCTAGGACCCGAGGCATTCGACAAGTGCTCTGAATGGAGGCCACTAGTTTGGCATTTTCGTTTTTAGTCAACATTGTTATTGATACCTTAGCTGTTTTCCCCATGCACCGAACTAATACAAAAGCACTACTACAAAAATTAAAAGAGCTGAGCTCGTCGATTGCAGCTGCAATGGTGACAATTCCGGTGCCAACGATCCTACTTCAGGCTATACACTTTTTGTTGACACCAGTCCAAATCTGTCCGGGATCACATGAATAAAAAGCGTAAAATTACCGATCAAAGTTAGCGTTAAGAAATAATGCAGTGGATTTCGCTACTCCAGTTTGCCACGGGCAAAGTAATCTGCATCTTCAAGTACGCACTTTGTGTACTATACACAACACGCAGACCTACCTCACAGGATCTTTCAGTCGTCCACTTCTCTCTGCACTGCTATATTCAAATGCCAGTAATACTGCATTGATTCAGCCCATACCGAGGAGGCCAATTCATCCAGCGACCAGAGCGCCAGAGCAGTATGCATTGACAGGGCGGCTCCTATCTTCATGCTCTTTGAAAAGCCGTAGAAATCGTTCTTCCAAACTTTAAATGTACACACTTTAATGCTTTCGACACAATCTATACTGCATTCCACACTTGGCTGACATACATTTAATTATTGTACTAAATTTAGCGAACAATCTTCTTTATTTATTTTACTTTTCACAACGAAAAACAAAGCCTCTATAAAATTTTTCTATTGTTCAGTGTTGCAAGTAAAATGAAAAACAGAAGCACAATGCTGCAATGTTGCATTTCATGTAGCATTCAATGAGTTTTCAATTTTTGGATTTTCCTAATACACCAATACCTCACTTTGCGTCGTGGTTACGTTCCAAAAAAACACGACGCAAATTGAAACAACACAAAGTGAATTATGATTTTCTATAGCAACCATGTAAAGATCGAAGATAGGTTCCAGGATTACGAAAATACTACTTTTTAAAAAGAAAATTTAACAAAGACAACATTTAAAAAACAAAAATAATATAACTCTGCCAATAAATAAATTGGAAAAATATTTACCTTTTTTGTAACCAGAAACAACCCGTAAAAATTTATAAAAATGTATTATTCTCTTTTAAAAAAAAGCACAACACACTAATTGAAACTGAATTCTAAAATTAGCAAAACAAAGTGAAAATAAAACTGTATTGAAATTGCGTTGATTGTCAGTTAGAAAGGGAATCGCCGAGTTTTGATGGCATGGCGCAATTAGAAACATAACTCGTGACATCTTTTAGAAAGAAAAGAAAATTTCAAAAAAAAATTAAAGACTCGAACCCAAAACAACGCAACTTCGAAAATCTAACGACGCACAGTGAAAATTAGTACTAATTCAGCAGCGACGCAACTTCGAAAAAACGCAAAACGAAACGACGCAAAGCGAGGTATTGGTGTACAGCAAATCCACATCCGCCGGAAGAAATTACCACCCGGACTAGTGCCTGTACTAAGTGCAAAATTTTTATTGATTGCAATATACTTCGATTACAAGAAAACTAAAATGCTGTGTTTGTGACAAATGAGTTAATGTTTATTTTATTCAGTATCTAGCCAACGGGAATTTAATTAACTGCAAGTATATACATTTTATGACTGTTTATCAGTGAATCATCACATTAATAACTTTCAACAATGTTTAATCAACATTTGATAAAATATTTTCATCTGCGATCCACAACATAAATCACGTAATAAAATAAATGCAACACTGAATTGAGATATTTATATGTTAAATACAAACTGTTAAAGTTAAAATATCTGTAAAAACGCAGTTTTTCAGAAATACGAAAATCTCGTCTCACTCGCCATTTAATCCTTTGTACAACGAAATAGTTTATTAATCTGAACTATTCCCGTTGCTACGTCATATAGAGGGTATTGCAACTCAGAAGTTAAGCAAATAGTGACTATTGCATAGCAAAGAAAGTCCGTTGTCCAATTAAACAAACAAATTACTAAAGTTACAAACTTGATTTATAAATAATCGTATAATCATTCATAAAATGCTTAAAGGTAATACGGAAAACGAAATCAAGTGAACGTGGTACCGATACGGTTTACAGGTTATGCTATATAGTATATACCTAAGAACTCAATTTGATGTGCGATGTAGAAATTGCTTGAA
Organism: Melieria picta; assembly: GCA_964056695.1. Taxonomy (NCBI): domain Eukaryota; kingdom Metazoa; phylum Arthropoda; class Insecta; order Diptera; family Ulidiidae; genus Melieria; species Melieria picta. The sequence continues at coordinate 100,721,780 of OZ057398.1, read as the reverse complement.
ACAAGAATATAATGTGAATGTGAGAATATAATGAATACTGCTCTTTATAATCTCTTTTACATCAAGGCAGAGTTGCTATTTGTTAGTTGCAAAGTAGTGATGCAATATTTATACAGGTCAAATTATTTGCTTTGTTTATTTTAGCGCTGCAACTCTTGACAGTTTGGAACATTTTTATGCAAAGCAAACTGCAGTGAGAGTAAATAACTCACGCTGTTAATAATAAATTATTTGGAATTATCAGGCATGTGATGGAAATCGATTTCGTACGAAATGGCAAGTGAAAACGATTTGCCGTGTGATGTGTTTCGTTTCGATTCGTTTTGATTTTCGAAATCGAAATCGTACGAAATACCCTGTGATAGAAATCGGTTTTTACGGTTTCATCTCGATTTGAAATCGCAACGAACAACTCACACGATTTGTAACGAGAAAGAGAGTTAATTTTAGTTATACAATAATTGTGAACAAAACATTAGAGGTAAACAAAGAAATGTTGCGCAGGAAGCTGTCTTTGCCTACAGCTCGCTGGTAACCTCCCTCTGCCAAAAACCTCAACGTGGTAGCCGTGGGGTTATCACCTCTAAAATGTACCGAAAAGCATCTTTATTTGCCCGGTAATATGTAATAAACCTGCAAAAGGATTAATTGGGCAAGCTTTCCTACTACAAAAATATAAATTCGATGTACTTACGCCCACTCTGCCACTTCTAAAGGATTAGAATGATCCCTAGGTGTCCGTCGTTTTATATTTTCTTGCCTTTTCTCCTCAATTTCATTGTAATAATACGCCGCGACGAAAAACATTCTGGCTTTTAACAATTTTTGCTTTATTCTGCGTAATTTACCAATTGTCAAAAATTCAATTCCACCTGTTTCACTTGTAGAACTTTTTCTAAGTTCGATATGAAATCGTTCGATTTCCATCACACGTAAAACAAATTCGTACGATTTGTGATTTCGTTTCGAATTCGTACGATTTCCATCACATGCCTGTATATGAATGTTGTTGCACTAGCAGCACTGATGAAATTCATCGAAACAATGAGCGCAGAAGAAACATTAGATTTGTTCGTGAATAAGAAATTACAAAATACATCTCTCCCCTCTTCAACCATTGCCACTTAGTGGCTCTATACCTCTATGATCGACATGTTAAATAAACCAAGTGATCCAAGTAGAGACAGCACACTTATTTTGACCTCTTTTGTCAAATTGTTTTTTTTTATCATTAAACTACTTGGACCTGAAAGGAAAGTAGGCAGAGTACCATCATGGTGGAATTATACAGGTGGAGTAACCTGATGACAGTTTTTGTGATTATGACAGTTCATGCTGCCTTGAAGAAACAATGTTGTTTTTTTGCAAAAGTAAGATTTTTGTTCTAAGAAAAAAAATAAACGTATCGAAGGATACTACTTTATTTCAGAAACATAAAGAGATCAACACCGTTGATATAACATGCATATATTGACATGTTTACAGTTACTTTTCAAATATATATTTGAACCGTGCGTAACTGAACTCTTTCAACTTTTGCAATATTTTATCTTTGAATTTGATTATTTCAATCCGAATATTTGAACTATGCCGAAATCGAGCTGCAGTTTGTGCCACCGCACTTGGACGGAGGAAAAGGTACCCATTTTCCACGTACCGCAGCAATCAATTGCGTTATGGAGCGAGTCATGTGGAGTGCACTTCACTTCGAACTCAAGAGTGTGTGCGCTGCACTTCGCTCCTAACGACTTTACGACGACTGACCCAACCGAGAAGAGACGCCGTCTAGCAAAAGACGCTGTCCCAATGGCAGTAGAATTCCTTACTACTTGGGACGAGCGTACTGAAGCTTGCACGCAAGACGTCTCAACGCAAACCAAGTGAATACGACAAAAACGCGTAATGTAGTGTTTTTTATTTATATATTATTATTGTAGTCCACACAATGACAGTGAGCTGCAGTCAGAAAACACACAATTGCGCAAAACAATGAAGTTGCTGCAGTCACAAAACGCTAAGCTAACAGCGCAAGTTGAGGAACTTAGCTCGCTTCGGAAAGCTCTCACTGCTATTTTCACTGAAGGCCAAATCAAGAAACTACACGTTCAATATTTATTGTGATATTTGGATCGCGATCCATATTGATGGATTGACAGAACGCGGGCGAATGCTACATGTTCAATATTTATCGCGTCAGTAGTCACATAATTGTTATTCTGAGTGGTTCGTCGTTTAAAAGAATTCGCAATTCTTCCAACTTGAAAATGAATTCAAAATTTGTTTTTCTGTCGTAAGCTCCGATTATACCGGCAGCACACACTCGCTTTCAATATCCTGTTCCATTATATAGCCCCAAACTACACAAAAATTAAGTAAAATGCTTTATTTCTTATTTACTGCCGAATCGCGTATTGATATCATGAAATATGCTACACGTTCAATATTTATTATTGAAATATTTTGCGATATGGATCACGATTATTAAATAATATTTAATATTTAATTAAATAATTATTAGCGCCATCTAGTGGAAAAGGCCGAATTATTTCCCTTTTCTTGCTACCTTTTAATGCAACTTTCAAATAAGGCAGTGTCAAATACAAACTGTCAATTATTACTCCACCTGTATAATTCCACCATGGAGTACCATAACACAAAAAAGGCATCGTATATTTTTGTTTTCTCAAGAACACGTGTTAATTTTTCTAAAAAAAAAATTTTCAATTTCATTTGAATTTTTCGATAATTTCACGGGTTGTTTTGACAGATACTTGTTCTTTTTTGATATGACAAAATAATTGCCGATTTTGACAACTGTCACTACTTGGTTTATTTCATTATGCAATAAACAAAGTACTCACGAAAATTGACAGCTGTCAAGTGTTCTCATTAAAGATGGTTTACTGCAGTTTAAATTAAGAGCTAAAAAGATTACCAGTATCAGAGTTGCCGTTTTGGTCTTTTCGGACCAAAATTGGTCAATTTTTTACCTTTGGTCCGCTTTAAACGAATTTCGGTCGGTTTGTGAATATCTTTTCATTAGTACACAATTTATAAAAAAAAATAAAATTGTAATTACGCAAATTTTTAATTTGGTCGGAAAAAATTTTCAAGTGGCAACACTGACCAGTATGCTCTTTGGGAAACACAAATTCCTGCAGCCATCCCAGCAAGATTGGAACATAATTAGATTACTTGTGGGAACTTTACTTTCCCCACCTGCTGTTGCTTCGTAAACATCCTTCACTGCATTTATAAAAATCTGCCCTTATCTCTCTCAAAACACCGTAAATCAAGTTGTCCTATACTCTACATATTAGATTCGGCAACTCGCCGTTGCTTGACGCATGCCTCCACCACTCCACACCAAGCAACATCATTCAAGTAAATTTATCCATTACATAAATTCAAAAAATAATGAAAATTTACTCTTTATTAAACGTCACCAACTAATTAAAAAACTTAAAACCAATTTCGACTAACTAAATAAAATTTATAACGATTTTTTACTTACCCGATTACATTTTACAACTTTTTTTTTTAATTGTAAACACACACACACACTTTTATTTTGCCGAAACAAGAAAAAACCGAACGCGTTGGATCCAACATACGTACAGTATCTATTATTATTTACCTTTTTCTTGATACAAACCATATCCTTTGACTCCATTTTGTTGTAGACACCCACAAAACATATCACATTTTACAAGTCACAAATACTGACACTTTGAAAACAACTTACTAAAAATGGACGGAAACGAATCGCGAGTCGAACCATCACCATTATTTTTTTAAACAGTAACCGAAATACGAAAAACATCAACGCGTAACTTGACTTCTCTTATGTACTAAGAAAGCGTTCAATTTCAAAGTTTTTATTGCCAAGAGCACACCTTAACGAGGGCTTCTTTACAGCTCAACGGGCTAACCCTTATTAAAGTTACTCTGCACAATGTGGAAGTGACTCCAAACGAGATGTTTTGGCGGTCCCTCCTCTTCTATAAATCGTTGCGAGGTTTAAAATTAACTGACAGCAAACAATGATATTCAATGCAACGTAAAACCGCTGCCAACATTTCGTTTGAATTCACACCACTTTCACTTATCATCTACAGCTGTAGGAATGGGTATACTCAACCAACCTTGTGCGTCGCTATTCGTCTGATCCCCCGTTTCCACATATGAGGTATCTGTGAACGACGATTGTTGCTTCACCAGAGCCTTCGACGTGGTCGCACTCGAACCGCCACCACCGGCAACCGCACCTTGCGTCGTCGCCGCCGCATTGCCACCAGCATCCTCGTTCTCAGTAAAGTAGCTCTCATCGTACCGCAGTTCGCCGTACGAATCATCTTCGACATAGGTGGCTTCGTTCTCTCCAGCCTCTACTTCGCCCGTATCCTCGGTGTAGTCAGGCTCAGATTTCGTAGGTAATTCGATGGGCAAATCAATGTACTCGGGCTCTGGAGGTTGCTGTACTTGCGTCTTGGTGTCAGCAGCACTCACAACAGCCGCCTGTACGGTGATTTGTTGCGTCCCGACTGTGGGATCTGCCGTATCGAGCGGATCTATTGTACTTTTGGTGCGTTTGATGTGTGGCCCACTGCCAATACTCCGCGCTGGTCGCTTGTGGGTTACCACAGTTGTGGTAGTGGCGGCGGAGCTGGTGATTTGTTGTGGTGCCACGTGCGTCTGACTTTGTGGCTGTTGCAGGTGCTGTGTTTGATGGGCAATGGTGGTTTGCGGCGGTGGCGGTGCTGCCGCTGTTTGGATTACAATCTGAGTGGCTTGCTTGTTATCGTCACCCGAATCATCCACCGCTTCAATTTTGTACGAGCGCGTCGTTGACGTGCGTTGACGAACACGCGGCGAGGTGATTTGCTGAATTTGTTGCGGCGTAGGTGTTGAGGGCTCAGCAGGTGACTGTGACGGTGGTGGGTCACTCTGTAAACAAATCAAAAAGAAACTATAAAAGTATTTCATATTTGGGCGGAAGGTTTCTGTTCCCCAATCAGTTACAATTTAGTCGGAGTTTAGGTAGTTTCGAAAAAGCAAACTAAACCGAAATTGGTCACAGCCTCCATCTGTATCGAAGAATTTTTAAACATTCCATATCACACAATCTATCAACTACAAAAAACATAATTGATTTTATTTTTTGAGTTAAATTAAAATCAACAACTGAGTGCAATTTGCAATGTAGCACATATCATTAATTACTATAACTAACATTTCTTTTTTCATAGTTTTTCCGAAGACGTATTCGTGTATAGGTCTTGTAAAAAAACCCAACCTCAAATGGAACGCGGAGAACATGAGAAGTTTAATTTTGGCTTGTAAGCAGTACTTGAATTGCTGACTACAAAATAGCAAATTACATGCGTTTACGTTCTGCTCCCCCCGACTACTGCTACCGACAAAGTAGTAGAGTAGCACCAGCCAGACCCCGAAAACGAAATGCAAGCACTCGGCTCTGCTACGGAGCCGTGGTAGCCACATGAGCGACTCCGTAGTCGTTTTCTGAAATCCAGTAGCAATGAGGCTACCGGCTGCTGCTCTGCTACTTCATGTTAGGTAGTCAGTAGCCGGGCAATGCGCCCTTGTCTGAAGTGAAACATTCAAATTTTTTAACCGATGCCCTGCAATGTAAGTGCCTAAAACAATTTATGATTTAAACTTAAACCGACCAGCTAATTGGGGGTTTCATAACTTAATGAAACTAATAGTTATGGCCACTACGGAAAAATCCCAAACAAAAAACTTCCTATCGCTGCTTTCTCACAGCTGTACTTTTGTACCTACGCAGGCCTGTTGTGGCTGGGTACAGTTCGCACATCTCTTATATATATACACGCACACACATCCACACACATGCGCGCACTTCGTATCTAGAAATGGCGCAAAAGCAAGCGGTTCCATCCACTTTGGCCAACGCTTCTCTTTTCACCCGTTCCCTTCCCACTTATTTATCGACGCTTACGCTTGTACTCACATCAGTTAACCCCTTGATTTGTAGAGCCTCCGCTGTGCTGATAAACGCTGGCAGAGCTTCCTGCTTCACATTCACCTCGCCACAGTACATAAACTGTATGAGGTCCTTTAGCGCCGTGTGACTCACATCCTTCAGAAACACTGCAATAACAACTTAGCGTTAAACCATGTACTACGCAGTCGCGTCGCATTTTTTACTCACCAAAAGCATGTTGGTTGGCCGGCATTTGAGTGAACATTTTGCGGAAATAGGGCGAGCAGACGGACAAAACAAGACGATGCGCCTTAACAAATTGCCCCTCCGCTGCAAGCGTTACATCCACCAGATCCCCTCGACACAGAGACTCATGGAACCCAGCCGAGAGGTTGCTGTTGAAATTGTTCCAACAAAGCGAGAACTGCTCGTCGTCCGCCATGTTGGCTGGCAGCAGCAGTGTTGTCGTCGTCTTCGCCGACGTCGTCGACACAGATCGATAATATTGTGTATGTACTAAGCGCTGAAAATTCGAGAAAAAAATTAATTCATAAAACTGTCTAGGCGAAAATTTGCATTTGCCAAAATATTGCACATCATTTTTGGAAGTTTACAATTGTGGGGGAAAGTTTGTTTATGCTAAGGCAAAAAAACCCCAATTATAATTCGAAATTAAAAACTGGGAAATTCTGTACCGCACTGAAGAAGACAAATATTTGCAACAAGCTAACCTCAAATCACTTCTCAACCACCAATTTTGAGCATCTCCAATCACTTACCTAGTGAATTCTCCTTGTAATTACAGTTACTTTAAAAGAAGTCTTCCAAAAGATTTCCTGTATAATTTTTCTTGATTATTACTTAATTAAAAATACTTCTGCAATATGTTTGCTGCACAACACACAGCCCTACAAAAACAAAATACGCTCCGCTCACGAATCAACGCACGAATGATGCCTAAATTCGACCAAACTTTTGCTTCGCCGTGTGCTTGTATAGAAAATTCGCATTTCCGTAAGTTAAAAATTTAGAAGCTGGCATGTGATTGGCTGTGCAGTATTTATGGGTTGCTGTGCTCTAATTCCTCTAGGGTTGCCTCCTCAAATGTGTAGCGGAACTGCAGTGTTGCATTTCGGGTTGTACAATTTTAATTTGTATAAAAGGAAAAATTTAAATCTTGTTCTCAAACGATAATGTTTTAGTGCTTCTAATTTCAACGCCGTTTTTTCACGATGAAACATAAGGTGTCTTGTCAGACTTGTCTCGTTTACGCCATTGTAACATTTGCTTATCAATTAGCTACATTAGTGACAATAAAACAAGTACCAAGACAAAACGAAACGTACAAAATATTACACTTTTTACTCATCGTTATTTTTTTCATGTAATACATTTAAATGGTATTTTCTGTCAAATAAATTTATCTCCATGCGACTGCCGAGCTGAGTCATTTCAAATTAAATAACATGTCGACCAACGAAGGTGTCTAAATGGAGCTTTTCCCTATGCTTCTGTCGTTTCTCCCCTTTTCTCTACAATTTTGATAGTTGCATGAGACTAGTCCCGTCGTGTTTAGTTTAAGTTCACGGTTATATCATAAGTTTATATTCTATTTCTTGGATAACCAGTTGTACAGCTTTCGGGTATGGCAAGTCGTGTCAGCTGACATTTTAAACTAAGTTACGTCTGGGGTAACTGGCATATAAAAGTACTACTTCTAAAGTAGTCATATCTATGCTAGGCATGTAATTGCCAGAATTTTGCTATTTTTATGTAACAACTAAGTAAGAGTTATGGGTTTGAGTTCCGTTAACGTATTTTTCTAAATAAAGTAGTATCGCATCGCATCAAGGTATAGCTAATACAAATATTTGAAGATAGATTTGTATATACACAGGGTTATAAATTGTAATTTCTCAGTGTACTAACCTTGACATGAGACCGTTGATCTGGCAGCACTGATGGGAGCGATAGCCGTTCAGTGTCCGACAGCAGGAAAATGCCCGAAATGCCCAAGAATAAATGCTTAACCACCCGAAGCTAAATCGGAAAAACATACTTTTGCTATAGAACAGTGCTGTCCAAACTTTTTTTTGGCGTGGCCACAGAAGTGGCCAACAGATCTATTCAATGGCCACTTTTTCCAAAACCTAAGAAAAACAGTGAAAACAAGTCTAAATTCCACTTTTTGCATTTATTTTCGATTGGTAATGCGACGTATGACATTTTTCTATTTTCTATGAGTTAAAATTAACCGAAAGAATGATTGTTTATTTAAGATTAATGCGACGGATGACATTCTTTTTTTTCTGTCAATTTATTTATCATTTATCGAGCGCTGCTGATTCAGCTAACGCAGCCAATTCAACAGAAACTAAAATATATTGAAAAGGCAAAATCATAAATTTATCAAAAGTTTATGTTTAAGAAAATAAAGCGACGACGCGAATACAACGGACAATACAGCTAACTAGTGTTTGTCTTATTATTGTCAAGATGAAATCGCTTCGGTTAACATTTTAAATCGTTTTTTTGGAAAAAATTAGAATCATTATTTGAAAAATATTAAAGTCTTCTCGTTGGCCACTGAAATTTGTCGCTTGGCCACAAGTGGCCAAGTGGCCACTAGTTTGGACAGCACTGCTATAGAATATGGCTCGTTTTGAAGTGTAAAACACGAAGTTTTGCATTAGGTGCCTAAATGAAAAGCAATGGAATCATAATGCAGCCAATATTAACACATAACTTTTCGAACAGAGCAACTCATTTATTGGGCTGAAAATATTAAATACGTTAACTATCACCCGTCTTTGAGTTCCAGTATGACACAATAAACATTATTTGTATTTATTAATTTTCCATTTTATAAATAAATAAATAAAAAAGTTTATTAAAACGTTAGAAAAATTTAAGATATAAAAAATCTGAAAAATATGATTTTGTTATTGTAATACTTATAGGTAGTGTTTTTTCGGGATTCTGAAAAAGATAAAAGACAAAATATAAAATAATACCATAAAAAACCTGGCAATCACTGAAATTATATTAACCCTTTCGACCCCAAAGTTGCCTGAGAGCAACATCACCTATCTGTCATCTTATAGCAAAAGCTACGATTGATTTATGGGTTTAATTTAAGTAGGCACCAACAAACTAATATTTTTAGAAGTGAATTCAAAGCAAATTACAAAAAGTTTACTGTTATCCCCAAAATAATTTCCAATAATTTACAGCGATATCAGGGAAAGTTTGTTTCTAATTTCTAGTTTCTAGTTTCTAATTGAAGTCTACGAATTGGGCGCGTTTTATCAAAACCCTGTTTCTTTGATAATGGTTAAATAAAATCAAAAACTGATAATTTTGTATTTTTTCATAAATTTTAAATAATTCTTCTGTATTTAAAAAATATTGATACACAACTTATTTAACCCGTTTTAAGCTAAAATTGTTCAAAAGTAAACTAGCTCTAGAACTCTAACAAAGAGGCGTGGCGACTTCAAATGTAGTGTGCTCACTTCTTAGGCAAATGTTTCATGATTTAAATATCAAAAAGTAATATCGAGACACAGGGTAAAATTCGGGGTCGAAAGGGTTAAAAATCAAAAAGGTTGTTTACGCCTTTAAAGGTTTCTTATTATATTTTATATTCTTTTCTTATTAGTATTGAGTTTTTCTGCAAGCAAACAATTGAATTATTTGTATTTCTTTACATTTGATTTTATTTGTAAAAAAAAATATTTCACTCCTATTGGGCCTATACGGCGATCAATGCATTTGGAGCCTGCACATTTATAAGGAAATGGGAATTTTAAGCACTTCCTTGAATTTATTTAACTTAACATACAACACTAGGTAGACCCCAAATTTTTCATGCCCAGAAAGATAACAACGGTTGTTTTGACTGCTTATACTATTTATGAACGTATATCAACCAAGGGATCCAATGTTTAAATCAGTGGCGGATTCAGGGGGGGTTTGGGGGTTGAAACCCCCGAAATATTATGGTCGACTTTAAAACTACATACAAATGAAAAGGCATTTTGGCATTTTATGAATATTAAAGAATTACTTCTTGAACCCCCCAAAATATTTTTCTGAATCCGCCCCTGGTTTAAATATACAATAAAACAGCTCCAAAACTATAAGTTGCGTAGCATTGAAGCCAAATGATAGGCTCGCTTTAGTTTTTATCGGAAAAATTTATCTGGCAGCGTTGCATAAGGAGCAAAACACATTCTATGCAAAAAAACAGAAAGTTGAATTTTACAAGCAATGTCTACTTTATACAAATTTTCGTTTATTTTGCTTGTGGCCAAAATGATCGCAAATGGTCTTTCTAGGTATATCCACTAGTAATTCAAAAAGTACACATTGGATTTGGTTTATTGTAGAAATCGATAAAAAGAAAAGTCACTAAAGCAAAAGTTCATAGAAGAAATATTATAGATATTAATACGGACGTTTCAAAATGCTAAACCGTCAAAATGACCGCAGTTGTCTTTCTAATATTAAAGTCCGATCAATGACTACGTTTTACTTTCCTTGGATTTAAAAAAGTGCAGATTTTATTCGTAATACACATTATGTAGGTACATATGTTGGCACAATGTTGTATGACACAATAAACCTTTTAGATTGCATTGCGCAAGGGCCTGGGCCCATCCCATAATCATTACATTATATATGTTTATATATATATATTAGGGCGGGTTAATTTTTTTTTGATGAAGCGTATAGCAAAAACGTAATCTATAGGTGATTCTGAGAAATTTTGCTCAAGAGACCATAGCTCTAAGTCGGATTTGGAGCCCCCCAAAATTTCAAAATAGATATTTTTCAATATATTCATAGAATAATTTAATTAAATTCGTCATAAAATCGGATAGAGTTATAGTAGATTTCTCAATCTGGGCTTGTTTGAAAGGTATTTTTATCACCTTTCAGAATCTGTATTGATACCAATATTTTTTTTTATTTTTAGTAGACATATTAGGAATTTTTTGTCGAAAAATAGCCTAAAATGAACTTTTAACTAATAAATTCCGAATTTTCTTCGATTTTTTTCGATAATTTTTTTTTCCTTATTCTACAGGTATCAATACAGATTCTGAATGGTGATAAAAATACCTTTCAAACAAGCCCAGATTGAGAAATCTACTATAACTCTATCCGATTTTATGACGAATTTAATTAAATTATTCTATGAATATATTGAAAAATATCTATTTTGAAATTTTGGGGGGCTCTAAATCCGACTTAGAGCTATGGTCTCTTGAGCAAAATTTCTCAGAATCACCTATAGATTACGTTTTTGCTATACGTTTCATAAAAAAAAATCGTTCCATACAATTTGACCCGCCCTAATATATATATGTATGTATATGTATATGTAAATACGGACAGCTTTGTGTTTTGAGCCTAATACTATTCGAAACCATATTTTGTACCAGCAATTTTTGTGTTTGGAAAGTTTGAACCCCCAAACCCCTCCCCTGTGTGCGCCACTGCACTAAAGTATGTGTATGTATTATATGTGGAATTTTAATAAAATGCAAGTCCACTAAAATTAATTAATTACAAATACATTTACTTTGCATTAAACAATGTATGTACAGTGCCACCGTTGTTTTGGAAGTATCTAAGAAGTTGGCTTTGTGTTTATTCAAGATATGTGTATTTATTTATTTATTTATTTATTACATCTATATTTACTATTTACTGACAGTGTTACAAAGACATGTAAACTTATGAATCGGTTCATTTTTCCATACTTGGTTCTATGGACCGCACTATAAAAAATATACTTTTCTCTTAAAGCTCTTCCTGGCACAAAAAAAGGCAGAAGCATTAGCAGTTCCGGCGAATCAATCTTATAGTCGCAGATATCTTTAATAAATAGAATACCGAGCATTTTTCTTCTGCACTCGAGACTTTGTAGGCTTAAAATTCGACATCTAAGTTCGTAGGATGGCATAGATTCGATTGAGTATAAGCGGCGAAGAGTAAAACGGGTGAAACGTCTTTGAACTCTCTCTAGTCTGATTATGTGAGCTTCAAAATTGGGAAATTGGGTATTGTCTCAGTTATGTTTATTCTGAACTAATTTTGCGTTTTTTGTACTGAACTAAACTTACAACTGGAAAAAATACTGTTATACTTTTCGTTACGATAAACGGTTGACGAATGACGGTTGGAAGTTATTGGTTAACATGATTTGCAGCACATGGATAGTTGACGAATTGTAAGTCGTTTGTGTGAATATTGTGGGAAAGTTTAATTTGTTTTGTGAATAAAAATTAAATCAAATATTTAAACAAATATTCCCCCCTGTACAGGGGCGGATTCAGAAAAATATTTTTGGGGGGGTTCAAAAAGAAATGTTTTAATATTCATAAATGTGTATGTATATGCCTTTTAATTTGTATGTAGTTTTAAAGTCGACTCTAATATTTCGGGGGGCAGGGGTTCAACCCCCAAAACCACCCCTGAATCCGCCACTGCCCCTATAGCATCTCTTCCTCATAGCAATAGACAGCTTCAGACAAATTGTCCTGTAAAAGCACAGTTGCCGCTATTGTCAAGATGGGAAGTGCGACGCACAATTGGACTAGTGTGGCTGAAAGTATCAAAAATGGATTTTTGAATTGTATCTATTGGGTATTATTTTATGATAGTTTATACTCCAGAATATATAATTACACTACTCGACACGAAAAATGCTCCTAAAAATAAAAGTATTTTTTAGACTAATCTTCGGCTGCTGAACACGAAACTGAAAATCAAAAAATTTTCTTAAGAAGCGTTTTCGAAAAATCTTCGAAAAACACGTTTTTCCCCTCTTATTTCAGTTATGAGCACATATCTCGTAAACCAACCATCGGACTAACACAAGTAAAAAATTAAAAGTTGGTGTTGTCACTCCGTGCATCATAACTTTGTCATTTTTGTTTCAATTCTATTGATGTTAGGCTTAATATTTGCTCAAATAATATATCTTTCATCTTAGATTTTGAAACCAGAGTAGATCATTCATTTGATCTATAAAAAAACGATTCGAAAATTTATAATTTTTGAAAATGGTGGAAAAATTCACTTTTTTACAACTTTCATCGTCAGTAACTTCCCCAAATCTCATCTGATTTGGACAATCGATATATCGTTGGAAAGGTTAGTTAATTGCCTTCGACGGACGACGGCCCACTTGTGTTAGTCGGATGGTTGGTTTACGAGATATGTGCTCATAACTGAAATAAGAGGGGAAAAACGTGTTTTTCGAAGATTTTTCGAAAACGCTTCTTAACAAAATTTTTTGATTTTCAGTTTCGTGTTCAGCAGCCGAAGATTAGTCTAAAAAATACTTTTGTTTTTAGGAGCACGCGATGAACCCATTTTTTGTCGAGTAGTGTTATGAAACAGTTTTAATAAAGTCACAGGGTGACATCAGTGGGTTCGGCGTAGGCACTGTAGGTACTCCTGTACCTCTGTGAATGTGACTGTAACTGGTCACTTTGGCTCAGTGAAGTGAAGCTGACTGAAATGCTAATTGAAAGGCCATAAAATCCGCACTAGCTAGTAAGCATTTCCACTTGCAAGAGAGGATTAAGTGAGATAATACTTGAGCAAGTGATAATTTTCAATAAATCTGCAGCGAACGATTGAAGTGGAAAGCAAAAAATAAGACAGCAGAAGCAGCAATAATAAATTTCCAAAGTGGTTGCAAACAACAACAGAAGACCAACACACGCGACACATGAAACACTCAAAACTGCAAGTGCCAAAGAGCTGTACGAAATGTTGCGACTGATTTGCAAGCGAAATTCACACACCAACACAGCACGGCACAGAAAAACGGACTAAATGCAAACCATCAGGCAGCGTATTCATTGAAACGCCGCAGCAACGAAACAAACTAATGCCGCGAAATGAAGCAGATTTTCTCTCTCTGATTGGCTGACTGGCTGTCTGGTGGCCATTTTTAAAATGTGACGTCTGCCTATGCAGAGTGCGCATAGCACAGTAGCGGAACGAGCTGGCCAACGGAACGAGCGAGCACTTTGTGAGGGTGGATTCATTTATATTTACAGTTAATTAGGCGAGACAGCAACAACCAGTCAGCCAAGTAGGTTGGCAACCAGTTGACAGTCACTCGCGCGGCTCAAAGAGCTCGATCGCGCATTGAATAACGTCATTAAGTAAGATTTACGCGTACGTTGACGAGTGTATTAATCGTCTACCCAAAAGGGTGGCGGTGCAGTGTATGCATTTAAAAGTGCATATTTAAGTTAACTGCTGCAAAAGTCGCAAAATACAGTGATCGAGAACCGAGGGTGTGCGCATGGTGTCGACAATATGTTGCAGCATCAACAGCAATCACAGGTGCCACAAGGATATTACGACTACAATCAGCCCAGCCCTGGCAGTTTGACCAATTCGGACTCGCTGAACACGACGCCTTTCTCCGTCAAGGATATTCTCAATTTAGTGAATCAGAACGAGTCCTACGAATGCTATGGGCAGCTGCAGCAGAGGTGCGTTGCGTTCAAAGTACATACCACACTAGAGAGAAGCGGAAATTTACGAACGCCACAGAAATGTTAATTGTCAATAAGATTTTTGGGAACTATTTCTGGTGAAACATTGTTCCAAATCTCTCCTCTTCGCGATTTAATACATAGTTTTCTTTTGAATCTACCGAACATTAAAAATGTCGGGCTTTTTTTTTAAAGAAAAGACTATCCATAAAAATTCTAAACTATCGCTTGTCCGATTCATTCGAATCAGCCAATAATTTTGTAACTTGTAGTTCCGAGAAATTTTTGTAGACAGAGCAGTGGGGATATAAACTTTTCTATATACAAATTCCAATTGCACAATTACTCAGAATTTATAGAGCACAAAACTTCTATATTTTTATGTATATTACATATTAATGAGATGCTATAACGAAAACCGACAAGACTAATCAAGAAGTAATTCTTTAATATTCGTAAAATGCCAAAAAAGTTCTTTTAATTTGTATGTAGTTTTAAAGTCGACCATAATATTTCGGGGGGTTCAACCCCCAAAACCCCCGCCCCCCCCGAATCCATCATTGAAAACAACAGACAATCCAAATCAGAAAATCATTGCTACGTTACTGAGAATATCTCAAAGAAGAAACAATTTCCCCGTAACTGACAGGTAGCCCTGCAATTTCGATGTTTACACATTGTACGTTTATTATTTACTTTTAATAACGCCTCATAGGAATTAATGCTGAGCATTTTCAAAGGAAAACACACAGGCAAATCAGATATTTTCATAACCTCAGCGACTGAATAGAGAAAACAGTGAGCAAGACACAATTTAATCAGTGTGGAGGAAGATACCAGACGCTGGTAGGGTAATGAGAGTGTACAAAAGTAAAGAAGGAATCCTAAGCAAACAAACGCAGGACATGCAGCACGCAGAGCGCAGTGTGCAGCGGGCAACGGGAGTATCGTTCGCTGGAGGAAAGCGACGGCGATTTCTTTAATTTTATTATGTTTGTAGAGAAATTTTTGTCAAATCATCGAAACTGTTATTTCTTGTAAAAAAGTGCACTGCTAAACACATGCAGCTATTTAGCTGCATACATATGTACACGTGTGTGTGTATGAATAAGAAAACCGAAGTCTGGAAATAGGTTTTGCGGGCGCCTTCCAAGGAGGCGACTGCCAACTAGCATACCACAACAACAAACCCGGCGGCTAATTGTCGGTGGCCGTTAACGGACACTGGCCATGTCGCGCTTGTGTGGCACACATGTGTGCTGCATGCACACATCCTGGCTCTGCATGCGTGCGTGTGTCCGCCCGCTGGCATCCATTGTGTTTCTAATTACTTAAAGGACCATGAAATGATGTCACCGAGCGTCGTGAAGATTTTGCAAAACATTTTTCCTTTCTCCTCCGCCTGTTCCCTACGGGCGGCTTGCTTGAACTCTCGCTGCGCACACACATTTGAACATTCGAAATTTGCACATGTGCGCGCGCGTCGGTATTGCGCAACATGTGTATTACATTAATTATGCCCGCCGGTGGTGGCAGCTTGACTTGACTAATCTCCGGAACTTCCTGTTTGCTCCTATTGAATATAGTCCACTTCATAATGGCACCACGTCACCCTACGTCAGCGACTATGATGCGCGCGCTTATCAGGAGTCGGTCACACCCATTCTACCGCATGCTCACCTGCCAACGGCGGCCGCGGCCGCAGCAGCAGCTGCCGCCACAACCCAGTATCATTATGCCACATACGGCGATTATGCCGCAGCGCCGCACGCACATCCTCATGCCGCCACCTTACCGTACCATCCACATGCGCACCACCACGCCACCTATCAGGCCTACAACGCTACACAGTTTTATGTGTCACCGGCCACTGCTGTGAACAGTGGCAGTAGCAATGGCAGTAGTTTGCCCACCGCAACGCCCACAGTTACGACCCACGCCGTCGCATATCAACCGACTGTCGCTTTTGGCGTCAACGCTCACCAAACCACCACCTACAATTACAACTCCTACGGAGCGGACGCTTATGTGGCGGGCGTTAGCAATGGCAGCCCTAGTGTTGGCGTCGGTGCCACTGCAATCAAAAGCGAGTACATCCCCACGCCGTACGTGACGCCTTCGCCCACGCTCGATCTTAACAGTTCTGCTGAGGTGGACGTACACACATCAACTGTGGGGCCGTCGCCGCTCACCGTCAAGAGCGGCAACAGCAAGCTGAGTTTGCCCTCGCAGCAGTCCATGCAGAGCCTACTAGAAACCGCCAACAACACCGCCTCCATGCGCAACATATCCAGTGGCGGCGGCGTTGGCGGTGGGAGTGGAGGATGCAACACAATTGTGTTTGAAACGGCGACATCGGCCGCCGCTGCGGCTGTAGCTGTGGCTGACGGCGGCGTCTCCTCAAAACGTAGTAAGTATACAACTCGTTGCTGCCTCAAACACACACCTATAATGTATCCTGTTGCTGCGGCACTTTACAGAGGACACAACGCAGGTGACGTCGTCGCGCTCGGAGCTTCGCAAGAACGGCAAGCCGCGCTCCAAGCGCAAACCGCGCGTTCTCTTTTCACAGGCGCAGGTGCTTGAGCTGGAGTGCCGTTTCCGGTTGCAGAAGTACCTGACGAGCGCCGAGCGCGAGGTGATTGCGCATAAGCTGAACTTGTCGCCAACGCAGGTAAAGATCTGGTTCCAGAATCGGCGCTACAAGTCGAAGCGCGGTGACATCGACGGCGACACGCTCTCCCTGAAGCTGAAGGCGGACAATGCCACGGCTACGGTCACGGCGGGCCTTATGTGGGGCCAGCTGCATCGCCAGCATCAGCACCAACAGCAACCGCAACTACAACCACAACAAGCCCAGCAGCAGTCACAGCAGTTGCAAGCGCTGCACCACCAAAATGAATGATGCTCCATGGTCGACGCTTTATTTAATTGAGTTAGTTGTATTTATTTTTAAATACTTGGTTAGTTAAATTCATGAACTCCTCGCTTCAAATAGAAAATGCAACACGGACGGAAAAGGGAACAATGCACGAACAATAATTCAAAATTTGATAGTATTAAATCACTACGCCATAGTATTAAATGTTGTTGTTGTAAATATTAAAATGGTGACAATAAATAGGTTGCAAAAAGCATTAAATAAAGTGCCATCAGCTACCAACATAGCAATAAATTTGAAAGCGTATTTTCGTGTCAGCATGTTGGAGCAGTTGGAAAGTGAAAGGAGTAAGAAATTTCGCTCATACGAAAGAGGAACTAGCAGGTCACTTGTAGCAGAATGACCAGCGTAATTTCATATTAACCCTAGAATACCGTTGTTAGCTCACTCGACTAACATCGTGAACGTGTTGAGACACAGTCGTACAATAAAATTAGTATTCAGGGTTAAAACTAAGAACATACTCTAATGATGTAAATAAAAAAAATTATCAATAGAATTGGGACAAATAACACCCTTTAAGGTTCAATAATTTGTTAATTACTACCGCAGAGATTTCTTAAACATTATTTTTTCCATTTGAACATGATATTAGATATTATGAGAAATTGCTGAAAAGTAAAGTTTCTACTTAAAAATTCACTTTGAGAATTTTAAAAACTATCTGTATCTTTTTACAGTTTCCTTAAGTTGGCGTCCTTGATGCTCTACTTGGACTTAAATCGTTCCAGTAGATCATTCTTCGCATTTCGGCACGATACAATTTTGTTCTGTTAGAAGGAAAATTTATACTGAACGGGTCTTTGGCGTTTTCTAAAAGAGTTCTTTTATGTAGCCAGTCGGTTTCATCAACTCGGACAGTGTTTTGTGAGGTGCTGGAGTCATGAGAAGTGGTAAATATGTTTTCTTGTTTTGGTGCTTTGACGCAAGCTGAGATGAGTAAGTATAAGTAAGTAAGTAAAAACCCGACAGACTCATTTTGGAAGCATTTATTCGTGCTACAATTGTTCGACTTTATTGTGCCCCATTGATGATGATTCACCTTCCAATCTCCACACCCCCATGCACTGCCATAGGTCGGGCGGCAAGGCGTGTTAATTTGTACATGCAGACATTTGGAGAGCGCAACAACGCAACACAACCAATTTGGCATATTGAACTGTTGCTGTGTTGTTGTGTGGTGTTGCGGTGTTGCACGTTGCTCAGCGGCTTGCCTATCGATCCATTAGCCGTGACGATTGCGTGGATGAGCAGAGGTGCCGCAACCGAATGGCTACCATGGCGCATGTAAAGTGGGCAAAGGGGTGTGCAGGGGTTGCTTAACGGTACGTTTGTAGGAATTATAAATCAATTTTATCAAAAGGAACGATCAATTTTCGGAAAATGAAGAGCAACGAATAGCAACGGCTGAAGCAGCCAAAGTAGAAGCAGCCGCAGCGGCCGAAGCTGCCGAACATATGAGCAATCCATGACAGTAGCAACAACAAAATCGACAGCAAAGTTGAAAGTGATTTCCTACATTTATGAAATATGGTCTCGTGATGGTGGTGGTAGGCAACAACAAAGGTTGCTCTTTTATTTTGATTTCATATAAAGTGCTGGCAGCGTCGAGGCGTTCATTGCTACTGTAAAAGATCCACAAAACATAAATAAATGAACATTCAATTTAGCCGACATTTATGGCAGGCAACCGACACAGCAGCAACCGCGACAGTAACGGAGGGATTGACTTTGCGGGTGCGCTGATGAGTGGGGTGGGAAAGCAGGGAGCAAGAGTGCGCGCGAGTGGCATATCAATTACTGAATAAACTTACGTTATAAATACTCGCGCATATACACACGCACAGATACATGTGGTATGTTTTGACCCTTGCCTGCACTTGCCACATAGCGCTGTGGCAGCTAGAGTGACAGACAAACGGACAGATAGCGCAGTGGCGGCACAGTGCGGTAGCAGCTGATCACACTTAAGCGTGGCATGGCACTATTTACAGTCCTGTCTGTATAGAATTTCATTGAGGTTACTACGTCAATCACAGCGCTTTCATGTGGCAGGTTAATTTTGACACTTAGTGGATTCAACTACAAAATATCTGCGTCAGTGGGTTTGAAGCGTCCTCCCAGAGAATTAGATATCCTGAAATCGGATCATGGCGCACACACAAACATAAATACAAACACAAATAGAACGCCTATGGCTGTCAGTCCTCGTCCGTTGGGCAGTCGAGGTCATCCTTGAATTGATTTCCAATATTTAAAGGACGTAAGTGGTACGTGTTTTGGGGTGTGCGCAGTAGTCCGCGAGATGGATGCACATACGAATATTGAGTCGACTGACCACAGTCGCAGACAGCCGCTCGAATTCCATGTCGTCAGCATGTTCACAACGCACAGTGGTGTAAAATCTGAATATTAAAAAATTCTATTTCGAACATTTTCCAGAATAGAAAACGCTCGCCAAACATTAATAAACATTGTTTATATTCATTGCGAGTCAATTCAAAGCATTGCAAGCGAAAATAAAAAAAATTAGTTTTGAATTGATAAAATTAATTAGTCATAAGTGGTTCCAAATCCCAAACCCCTTTTGGTTACGCCTATTTAGGAGAGAAAATAATATCACCTACTTAAAACCAATTTTGTTCCTGCAATTATCTGTCAAAATATTGCAAAATTTGTGTTTTATAACTTTATCCCACAAAACAATTCGAAAAATATGTATGTATGTATATATGCTTAAAAGTAGGATACAAGTATGTACTAACAAATTGTTCCATTTTACTTAATAGCTTAATTGGTGTAATTAAAAGAATTTGCAAATCTTTCTCAACTTCAAAATGAATTATTTCTATATATGTTAGTTACTCGAAATAGCAGGGACTGAATATAAAGAAAGAATAGAATTGACTGAATGAGATCAAAACATTGTTTTCAGCTGTCTTCTGGCCCAAGCGATTTGCTTACATTAAAACTCAAGCAGCTTTTTAAAGCGTTGAGCATGAAATATGGTCACTGTGCGGCGCAGCCGCAGAGAATAACGGCGACCCGGATCTCAGCGTTATGCCCCGAACACATAGATGACGGCAGCGACACGGCCACGCGACTGCAAGATGGCGTCGGTTTCAATGGTCGCGGTGTAGTTGGCAACCTGATTACAATGATGACGGCGGCAGCAGCAGCAGCACAACAATCATATGCTTTGTGACGCTTGAATTTTCACAAGTTCGAATCGAAATCGAAAGGGTTAAAAGATTGTATGAAGAAACATGATTTTTACGCCTTTTACTTTAAACTCGGTGAAAGTACTTAAAATGTAAAATTATTCGAAACGTGTTTTTCATTTTCTCGAAAATAAAAATCTGACGGGGTTAAGAGCTAATGGGTTAGAGTTTGTATGGGGAAACATGATTTAATGCGCCAATTGACTTCAAATATGGTGAAAGCACTTCACATGAGAAATAATTAGATATGATTTTTTCATAAAAATCTGACGAGATCAACAAAGAGTTAAAATGAACTTGATTTATTGGCCTCATTGACTTTAAACTTGCGTGCAAAGCCGCGGGGACCTGCTAGTAACAAATATTACGAATTTGTCTCATGAAGCAAACAATCTATCGATATTGCCATTATGTCGCCTACGAAATAGGGACTAGCTCTAAGCTTGGCGACAGCGACATCTGTGTTCCGTGTTCGTGTTGTCGTGCTGTCGTCAGAATAATCGTTTCCATACGATTGTTCTGCTTCTATATTTTGACAGATGCATTCGTGTCGCTGCCGTCGTCTATGTGTTCGGGGCATTAAAGCTGATATGCACAAATAGATTGTTGCATATGAGGAAAATGAAACAAAAAGGATATGAATTTGAAATTTATATTTAGAAAAAGGACTCAAAAAGCCTTGTCTAGACATTGGCTGCAATTTTTACGTTTTATAAATTCTCTTTTCCGCCGCACAGGCGCATTTACAAACCTAAATGCCAAATTAAAATTTTTTCTTTTTTTGTAAACAAATGTTTTCAAACAACTTGTATAATTTTGCCGCCGTCTACATTTTACCAATGATAGCAATAACATCAGCAGCAACAACAACTGCAAAGAGAACACTGACGATTTCAAGTGGGGTAAATTTGTCATTTTGCCATAATTTACCGGCGCGTCAGCAATGGGAATTTCTTTCAATTACGCGCCGCCGCAAACCGATAACGCAGCGACAGCACGGAATGGAGAAAGTAGGCGAGCCGCGCCCCTCTAATGGCGCTTATAATGAGGCAACCAAGCGCCGCCGGTCCCTTCAGCATTCAATTTCGAATGTTGCGTGAAAGGATCAAAGGCAACGGCAGCCGCTGTCATGTCCTTGTAAATGCCGCCTTCGCTTGCAATCCTTTCACTTTTAGTACAGTTACATATGTAGCCGAGTAGAGCGCGAGAACAGGCACAGGGACTTTAAAGTAAGCAGATTAAAACTTATTAACAATTACGAAGAGTTTATAAACGTTTCTTTACGAATTTTTAATGAACAACTTTTTGTTGGCTTTGAATTAATTTTCGTTGCAAGCAACGAGCAAGTGAAAGGCAGCAAAAAGCAGAAAATGTTAGCAGAATTGTATTTCCCTCTGGCGACGGGCACTGCGTTGGACTTGTTGACAACACGATCAAATTGAAGTCCAATTTGTGATCGGCTAATGTCAAGTGGATTCGCTCATATTTCCCGCGCACGATGGCATTCAAACAACACAAACAACAACAATTGTACAGCGTTTGTTGTATAATGTAACAAAAAAAGGAAAAAGGCATATGAAATTCATTTGATTCTTATTTAAATTTGATATGGGAAACTTTCAGTTGCCTGTCGGTCGCCTTTGTTTTGTTTGGTTAAACACTTTCAAGTGGAAAATTTGGTGACAATTAAAAATGAATTAATTAGGCAATTGCGTTGCGGTTGAGAAAACCGGGGAGAAATGTAGAGCATGGTTTGATTTTGTGGGGCATAGTTATTATAAAGGCAACTGAATCGTTTTAATTTCTACGAAGACACGCCCACGCCTTCAGTTCGCTTCTTGTTTTTATTATGTGAAGAACAGTTCAAAGAAGTAATTAACATATATTATACTTAGCTAATCTGTTATACTAATTTTAAGTGTTTTCTTATTACTTACTTACTTAACTGGCCACAACAACTCGTTACCGGGTTACGGACTACCGCAAAAGTTTTCTCCAAGCGCCTCTGCTTTGCGTGCGACTTGTTCAGTTGGTCACACCAAAAGATAATAGGGCGTCCTCAACTTGGTCCTTCCACTGGAGACACGGCCTCTCTCTTCTTCGTGGACCTCCAACTACCGCATCGAACACCTTCTTCGCCGGAGCTTCATCGCCCATGCGGTAGATATGGCCAAGCCAGCGTAGCCGCTGGATGTTAATTGGCTGTGCTACGTCCATGTCTCTACAGCTCATTGTTGGGGGCCGAAGGGTCGACGATTTTGTGAAGTACCTTCTTCTCGAACATCCCCAGAGCCGCTATGTCGTGACACGTCAGTATCCATGCTTCTGGGTCATAAGAGAGCATGGGCAGAATAAGCGTCCTATAGAGTGCAAGTTTTGTTGGTCGAGAGAGATCTCTGCTACTCAGTTGCCTACCGAGACCGTAGTAGCAGCTATTGGCAAGAGTCATCCTTCGCTTCATCTCTAGGCTGACATCATTACTGCTGTTTATGGCGGTGCCAAGGTAGACGAATTCCTTGAGTACTTCAAAAGTATATCTGTCGGCCTCGACGTGAGACCCTAGCCGCTGCTAGTCCCTGCATATACGTCGTCTTGCCCTTATTTACCACCAGACCCCTTCTGGCAGATTCTCTTTTGATTGCCGCAAAGGCAGCGGTGGCATCTCGCTTGTTACGTCCCCGATGATATCAATGTCATCGGCATAGGGAAGGAGCTGGACACTTTTGTTGGAGATAGTGCCATTACGATGTACACCGGCCTTGCACAGAACACTCTCCATGGTGAAGTTGAAGAGGTTGCATGTCAACGGATCGCTCTGTCTGAAGCCGCGAACGGTATTAAATGGGTCGGAGAGGTCACTTCCAACCTTGACGGAGCTGTGTGTATTGCTCAACGTCGCTCCTCAAAGTCTCACGAGCTTTGCAGGGATAACAATTTCAGACAATGCGGCATATAGGCGATCCCTTATCAGGCTATCTTTTAATCGGTGAAGAGATGGTGGGTATCGATTTGACTCTTATGGGTCTTCTCCAGGATTTGGCATAAAGTGAATATCTGGTCGATGGTTGTCGCATTGATAAGGTCCAATCAGTGCTTTGGCACGTGGCTTCAATCTTTCACATCATATGCTCGTTAGGACCTTGTGTTTTCTCTTTATACATATACATATACGAGTATTCTAGCCTGTAGACATTTTGTTTTTCGATTGGCTCAAATAAATAAATAAATAAATAAATACATAAACCAACAAATAAATACAATAAATAGATACATACATTTGTAGATAAAGTAGTGCACATAGAATTTCATGTTGGGAAGGTTTTCCGTGGGTTTAAACCTTTGCTCAGTCAGAAAAGTATAAACATTTTAAAACTAAATATTTAAGGACTGTATCGAAAATTATAAATACACCAAAACATGTTTCATACTAGTGCATAACAAAAGTTAGACTTTATTTTTTTTTTATAAATGGCATTTCATATTGTACTTTTATTTAAACAGCAACAAAAAAAAATTATTGGGTGTACAACTTTGCTTCCGCCGTTTTTTTCCAAAATTAAAAGCTTTATTGCGAAAAAGTGCTTACAGATGTATTATTCAAAGTATTGTCCGTCGCTAGCGACAACTTTCTCCCATCTTTCCGGCAATTTTCGGATCCCGGCTCGAAAAAAGGAGTCCTCTTTTGACGCTATCCATGAAGCAATCCATTTTTCCAATTTTTCGAAGGATTGAAAATGTTGATCTGCCAGGCCGTGTGCCATCGAACGGAATAGGTGGAAGTCAGAAGGGGCGACATCTGGGGAATACGGCGGGTGGGGCAAGACTTCCCATTTCAGCGTTTCCAGGTACTTTTTGACCACTTTTGCGACGTGAGGCCGAGCATTGTCGTGTTGGAGGATGACTTTGTCATGTCGCTCTTGATATTGTGGCCGCTTTTCTTTTAGCGCGCGACTAAGGCGCATCAGTTGCGTTCGGTAGCGATCTCCTGTGATGGTTTCACCCGGTTTTAAGAGCTCGTAGTAAATCACACCGAGCTGATCCCGCAAATGGCGAGAATTGGGCACATAAACGGACATTTTCGAGCGTGAATAATACGAAAACAAGAACAACTGTCACTGAAACGGCGATGACAATTCGTTAGGCACTGTCCACACTCACTTTAAAGGCATTACCATCTATGTATTTCAACCAGCCTTAGCCGGTAAAGCCACCTATCGGAAAACGGCGGAAGCAAAGTTGTACACCCAATATTTAGTGGGAGGCTTACCCACATTTTTTATCTTTATGTGGAGGTCCTTCACTAAATTCTTGACACAGCCAGAACCTAATTTTTTGGCAAGACTATTCCAATCTTTTTTAAATGTTTGAACGGAGTTAGCCGGTTTAGGTCCTTTTTTGGAGCGTATCTCTGGACAATTTGGGGATTCATGTTTTTCTTAACAAAATTTATGTTCTTCTCCTCATACCACGTTAGTACTGGCTTAGCATAGTGGCAAGATGCTAAGTCGGCCCAAAACAAATTCTTGCCAGTGTGTTTTTTCACCAACAGCAGCAATCTGTTCTTGAGGCACTCATTTAGGTACATTTCAGCGTTCAGGGGCTTGTCCGCGAAGAATGGCGTCGGCATTTTTCCACACTTGCATATTGCTTGCCAAACAAGAATCTTTTTGCCAAATTTTTCGCAAAAAATTTATTTGTCAGCTTTTGAAACTTCACTGCCTCTCGGAACTGTGTTTAATTGGGGTCCTGGCAGCGTTTTGTAGTCAAAATTCACGTATGTTTCGTCGTCCATTATGATGCAATCAAATTTTTGCCTACAAATATAGTCGTACAATTTTCGGGATCTGGTTTTCACCTGCGCGCCTTGCTGAGTGCTTCGTTTTGGCTGCTTTTGCTTTCTATATGTTCCCAACTGGTTTTTCTTCTTGGCACGTTGGACCATTGCTGCACTCGTTTCGGCTTTTTTTGCGCAATCGCGTACGGATATCTCCTTATTTTTTTTAAATAAGGCACATATCTCAGTATCTAGCGATGGTTGGAACGCACCCTTTTTACGACCTCGTCTTGGTATATCTTCAAGTGTGCAATGTGTAGTATACCGGCGAATGGTGTTTTATACAGCGAACAGGCTAACATTAGCTTCTTTTGCTAGTTTTCTATACGACATTCCTTTGGTTGATGCCCATTTGAACCAAATTTCCTGACGAATTTTTGCGGAAAGTCCTCTCTATTTTAAACGCGTCGATATACTACACAAAATTTTTCACGAAAATAACAATTTGAATCTCTGGAATCTAAAAAACCTTATTGCTAAGCAACCAATATTGCATAGCCCACTTTATATGATTTTTAAAGTGTATTTATAATTTTCGATACAGTCTTTATTTTGACTCCCCTTACATTGCTGCAAAAATCGTCCAAAAACTAATTAAAAAATACAAAAGCAAACTAATGAAAAATTACGGACGATTTATTTTGTAATTTGATTTTTCAAAATGTTCATCCCCAATGGATATATGATAAGAAAACTAAAATTTGTTGAAATATAGTCTTTAGAATTTTCACTAATAACGCAGTAAGAAATTCAAGTTTTAATATAATTGGTTTTTCATATCGGCCTTTTTTTCTGTGGAGGGCGAATCTTGTCAAGGTCGAACAACAATGCAAGTGCGGTT
Organism: Melieria picta; assembly: GCA_964056695.1. Lineage (NCBI taxonomy): Eukaryota > Metazoa > Arthropoda > Insecta > Diptera > Ulidiidae > Melieria > Melieria picta. The sequence goes on along the minus strand of OZ057398.1, from coordinate 100,695,444 downwards.
ATGCAAGAATAGCTACGAAATCTTTACTTATAAACTGAGCTTGAATGTCATCTTGGATCACAGAATACCTTTAAAAGAAACCGTAAGCCTAAGCGTATAAGAAGATGCAGGCCGCGCTGGCAACATAGTTCAGCACAGCGCAGTTTTTTTTAAATAATGCAGTATCATATAAGAGCGTATACAGCGACACAGCCGCGTGCGGCGCGGGGACGTACCTGCGTTTTCTGCGCGCAGTCAACACGTTCACTTGCAAAAATGGAAAAACTTATTGAGAAAGTGCGGGAAAATCTCATATTATATTATAAACTCTATGACTCTAACCTCTAAACTCTATCTATTTCAAAGTCCGATTCAGACGAAGAACTCATGTTGCTGGGTCGATGACTTGTTATGGAATCAATGCGAAACACGTGTGCTGTTTATAGGAGATTCGTATACGCAGTTCAAATATTTTCTGGCTCACACAGTTTCATCTGTGCTGTGCGGCGCGGCCTGGGCCTTTGTATACGCTTAGGCTAATAGGAATCCTGAAAGTGCAACTTCTCCAGTTAAAACAAGGTAACAACAGTTATTATAAGTAATTATGCTAATTACAGCATCACTGTAATGAGTCAGCTCACACTGCAATAATAATATTGACGAGATTTGTCTTCCGCTATGTAACTTCTAGTTTTAAAATTAACAAAAATTCATCAGTTATGAAAAAATTTCATAATTTAAAAACAGCAGAAAGCAACTTTTGAAGACTGTTTTAGTAATTGGATTCACTTAAGACTTAAGACTTAAATGTAAAAAAATGTATTGAGACATGAGAATGGAAATCATTTTGAGAAAGTAAAATTCTTCATAATTTAGAGAGTTGTATCTTAAGATACTTCGGATACAAGATTCATTGAATAGAATAGTATTGAATAATGCTTCGAACATCAACTTATCTTCAACCACGAGATAAAAGTCATCTGTTTTATTAAGACACAAACCAGCTGTGTCCCAAGCAGTCCCTATGGCTGTGCTCTTGACACACAGATGTCGCTGTAGCACTAACAAAATTATATTTGCAGCTTATTCTGATTGGTCCAACGAAAAGTATAGGTACTGATTGGAAAAATGTTGGTGTGAGTGTGTGTGGGTTTGTACCATAAATTGCTAGTGCGTGTTGTGGGTGGATTTAGTAACTTCTCGTTTTGTTATTAACCCCTCATTTCGAACAAAACCAAAAAAAAGACTAGCAAGATTAAACCATAGAACGCATCGAATGTTAACCCATTTTCGGCCGCTACCAGAAATAGCCAATATTTTTTTAATTCCTTTTAAGGACTTACATTTAGGACCTTAATCAAGAATATTTTTGGATTTTTTTTGTGTTTTTTTTTTTTATTATTTTTTTTATAAATTAATAAAAATTTAATTTCAAATAAAAACAAATATATATGTATATAATTTTGGTCAAATAATAATCAAGCATGAAAACAAACAATTGTTGGCTTACATATGTGCATACATGACGACTTCTGGCCAATTTTCGATTTTTCGACCACTGAAAAGTACGCGGTGCTGAGAGGTAAAAATATTATCATAATTTTATGGATATCAATTGATTGCGGTAATTTGGTCTTTAGGCTTCGTAAATAATCAATAATATATCAATAATTTGAAAAGGTTATATATTTTTCAGAATATTCAAAATATGACTAAAAAAATGCTTTTTTTCGTGCCTTCGCCAACAACTCTAAATTTATCTTTTTTAAAAAAAATTATTATTTCGAGGGGTTACCAAAAGACCAAAGCTATTTTATGCATCAAAAGTTCACAGATATAATGTCTAAGTGCAGAGCTACTCTCCTTCAAAGTGGCTGGTCGAAAAATCGACCAGCGGCCGAAAATGGGTTAAGAACCACTTGTTATAATGGATTGCTTGCTGTTGCTGTTTGCGGACTACAACTAAAGTGTGGCTATCAAATTCCAATACAATTTATAATATTGAGTCGAATATTGTACGCAAATATTGGAGAAAGTGCTCTTCGCTTAGCCACCAAAGTGAATTTAATATTAACTGCTCGGTAAAGTGGCTGGTGATTGGTGATGAGCGGCAGTGTGGAGTCGAAAGTAAAGTGCTCTAATTGAAAAGTGCAATTCATCATGCGGAAAAAGAGAACGGAAAAGCATGGGGCCAATGACACAAATGCGAGTGCGAATTTGGGCACAAAGAAATTGATATTTGGATAAAGGACGAGATGACTTCAAATTATCTAATATTTTCAAATATGACAATTCGCTGCTTAAGGGCGATGTTATGCTGACGGTCACGGTCAGGGGCACGGATAAAAGTGTTGTTGTTTAAATCTAAAACGGAAAATTAAAAGAAAGGTGAGAGAGTTAAGTCTGACCTCGTCGGTCACTGGATAATGAGGCTTTCGATGCCAAATCCATCGATCAAATCAGTGTTGCGTCGTGAGCTTATTCACAATAGTTGTGTTTTTGGAACAAATTTGTTCTCTCTCTGCGAAAATGTGTATGAAATGAGCAAAAAAAATGGTTGATAGCAATCAGTGGCACACACATTTTCATTTGAGGGGCGGTTTTTGCGTACAACTTTGTTTATATTTGTGGGGTGAAAAAGAAGAAAAAAGTGAAATTGAAATGGTAAACAAATATTGTGATATTTGGTATGAATTTTATCAATTTGATTTATAAATAATGAGTTCAGAATACCAGTAATTTCGGCCCAATCAAATGCTAAGGCTCTGATAACAATGTTCCAAGAGCACAAATGACTTTGGAACGTCAGAAATTTCTGCTATCCAGACCGGTGCAAGCGCGTAAAGCCTTTTAAATATTATTTGAAAATTTGAAATATTTGAAAAAGTAAATTCTCAATATAAAGTGCGGAAAAAGTACTAAAAGTAGGAACAGCGTAGTAGTGACCGGAAATCAAATGACCGTCAGCATAACATGTTTTCGGCACAGAGTAGAAAAATTAAAATGGGAGCGTAAAAAAGACGTGACCGACGATCATTTGACCGTCGATATGCGTAGCCGAATTTTATCGGACCGCTGGATGGATGGATCTGGTCAGATATGTAGTACATGGGTTAAAATTTCGTGACAATTCATGTTTTTAATTTAAAAACACGTAGTAAGAGTTTTGTTTATATTATATTATTTGCACGAACTAAAGATGTATACTTTGGATAAGGATTTTGTTATTACTGTTGCTGGATTTACCGGATTCTGACACTTGGTTCATAAAAATATTATTTTTATTTTTTCACCAATATTTGTAATTTTTTTAAGTGTTTTTTCTAGCATTTGTAGCCGTTGCACTGCTTAGTTCAGATGCATACTGATTAGTTGGAAGTAAATATTCTGAAATTTCAAATTCGTGCTCGCATTTTTATATAATAAATTACAGTTAACCTTTTCGCTATTTTGTTGCCAAATGGCAACATGCTACTTTGTGGACGTCTGAACTCTCTGTGGTTTCAAGAATACATTTTTTGTTGGTCCTTAGAATAGTTTGAAGTTTTAGGAAAAATACGAAATTAATAAACTGAATATTAAAGTTTAAAGAAGAGAAGTATACACGTTTTTTTAATGGTATATCTTGACATAGTAAAGGAAGAAGAAGCAGAAAAAGCAAAATTAGAGAACTTTTTAATTTGACGTTTTCTTTCAATTTAGATACTTTTTTTACATTTTGGCTGAAGTAAATGAAGAAATATTCAAATTTTCGTTATGCGTAAAATGTTTTATGTTTAAGTAATTATTGCAGTCACAACGATGTGGTTGCTCTCATAGAAAACCACTCTAAAATACAGGGCCCGAGTATAAAAATCGAAAAATGTCTTATATAATGTTGCTAATATAACCACATAGAAGCCTAAGACGTAAAATTTAAAATTTTAACTTTCCCCAGTAAAAACCTGTAGCGAAAGGGTTAATATGATTAATAGTTCTGGTTGAATTTATTCACGCACAATATTGTTGATGTTTTGAAGATTCTTGTGTCTGAATTTGTAAAGTAAAATTTAAATTCCTGTATAGTTATTTTGTAGATTTATTAAACACCTAAAAATAGCTAATTGGTTTGGTTAAGTATTGAAATAATCGTATTCAATATATGTACTACCAACCGATTCTATGTTGTGAGAGCTTCACTTCCGTGACGTGTAACATTACCATTGTCGTATTGACACATTTCCGCAGCTCTTGAATCACAATAACAGTTGCTCACTGAACAATAGAGCAGAAACCACCGACCAAGCGTGGCTCAATTTGCTGCTAATTACTCAAGTATTATTGAAACCCATCGAATTGTAAATAAGTAACGAGACTGTAATTGTAATGCGCACGCTTCGCACAACCGCACACATGCATGTGCGGCCATCGATACAGTTACGTGGACCGCGAAAAAGGCCAAACGCCACCACTCAGCTTTGCGGAAGGCGCACAAGTAGCTAAGAATTTACCCTGCGGCGAGGAAATCAAATCAATTGGAATGAAATCAAACGCTGGGAAGGCAACGGCGGCCGAGGAAGCATGTACGACACAGTTCGCTTAGCAATAAAATGTTTCAAGGGCTGCAGGTGTCAACTGGCAACCACCGGACGAATGGATTGAATTTGCTGAGAGATGCGCCGAACCGCAGCACTCGATGCGGTTTTGGTGATGATGTGTATTCGACCAAAACAAATGTATGCAGCTGAACGAACTCGCACGCTCACGAACTGCTTCCCGCCACGACAAAGCGATTTCACTCATTCACACAGCCATCACTATTTGAGCTGTGTTGCAGTAAGCACTCAAATGGCACCATTTTTCGTATGTTTTTAAGCGGGGTGCGGTAATATGCATTGGACGTTAGCGTCCAATCAGCGTGCTGCCGTTGCCGTTGTCTGTTTCAGCGATGCATCTCAGCGGCACACCAATCGGCATTCATTCCCTGATGCGCTCTTTTCGCCGTTGTTGTTGTGCGGATGGCAAGAATTAAAAAGTTCTTAAAACACAAATTTTTCTTGAAAAATTGTCATTTATTTGAAAGAAAAATTTTGAATGAATGCACTTCCGGGTGAGTATTTTTGAATTTCTATGAAAGTAGGTGTAAAGAGCAAAAATTTAAATTTAAACGTGTTACTTATTATAACATAAAGGTATATAATGTATGTAGGTACATTATTATTATTACAAATTAGCTCTTGCTCAAAAATGTCTTAATGTTTAAGCTTTTCTGAATCCCTGAAAAAGTCAGATGATAACGAAGCGTTCGGAAAAAGTATAGATTTTCGCTTTTCATTTGTGATATTCCAGCCAATAGTAAGCAATCTTTGAGCTAATGCTCTGCTCTGTACCTATAAAACGAGAATATCTGATAATATGCAAAGTCCAAAAATATGAATTAAAAAACACTGAAATAAAGTTAGAATTTAATCTTTAAACAGTTAAACTTACCTGATTTTAAAGTCGAGTTCAGCAGTAATTTGTCCTCTGATATTTACTGATGTTCAATATTGACTCTTTAGAAAATTGTGGTGCACTTTGAGGGTTAGAGAAAAAGCTATCTTATAGCAATGACTGTACTCTTAGTTATTGTGTACACTTTTTTACTTTCTAATGTCGGAAAGGACGAAACGCTGCAATTCAATAAATAAAAATCTAAAAACTCTAACCAAAAACTTAGTCCACCGGGAGATGTTAACGGTTTCCACTCAAGAGCAACCGGAGCACATCTAATGCACTGCAGGGCAGGGCCGAAGATGAGGGAATGTGAAAATGTTTACACTCATAAATCACTTGCAGCGTGGGCTGCGATGCCAGCCAACCACCAACGCCACTACCACCACCAGTCTCATCAGCAACAACAAAGTGACCGGCAGCCATGCGCTCAGCACACGGATTAGCTACCAAGCACAGCCAGTAAAACGGTCTGTGTACATTGCACAGCAAACAAGCAGAGCGAATGAGTGAGCGGAATATTAACTCAAAGTGGGCATAGGAGTACGAATGCCATGCGGATGAAAGTGGGCGCGTAGTGCGGGCGGTTGTTTTGTTGCTGGTACGGTTGTTGATAATTACGATTAAAAATAGAGCAATGGGCCATCAGCAGACGTCGAGGAGCACCACTCGAAGAAACACTCAAATGCTGCATGCCGAACGAGTCGAGCAACCTGGCAAGCGGGCATTGAGTGCGCAGTGGCTGAGAACGACCGGGCGGGCTGCAAAGTGCGATCAACATATGTATTTATATGGCAACGGCGCATGGTGAGTCGGTTCAAATGTTCAGCACTCCTTGCGGTCAACGGACGTGTCAACGGTCAAAGCGATAAGAGCAAAGAACCAAAGCGTGTGTGCGCTAATAAAGTAAATTTAAGCAAAATAGAGGATTATAAATAGTTCAATACCTAACAATTCCAAGGAAAGAATCCATAAAATTGCAAGTGAAAAATTTATTGCAAATGTTGACAAATATGGAAAGTAGTGGGCGTGGTGGCGGTTCAAGTGTAAGTAGTGGAATAGTGAGTCTAAGCAAAGCGAGTGCTGTCACCACACCCTTCTCCATAAATGACATATTGACGCGCAACAATATCACGTTGACGGCGGCACAACTGCAACAACAAGAGCACCAGCGCTGCTATTCCGGCGGTGGCGGTGACACCGAGCCGGAATTGGCGGCCGTGCACTTGCAAAGCCGCGAATCGTGCGATGACACAAAGTCCACAGCCTGCTGTCGCCTCGCTAGTAATTTGAGCATTTACAAGCTTGGCTCTATATCGGATAATGCCGCTTCGTCCACTTCATCCACCAATCCAAGCCCCAGCTGCGACCTGAAGACGGTTGCTAACGGTGTGGGCGGTGGTGGCAATGACTACGTGTCTTACTATGCACCCGCTTTGGACAACAATCACAACAACCACGGTGACTACCAGCTAGCGCGGAAATTGGGTTATTTTGGCGCTACTAATTTGGTAGGGAACAATCGCGACTGCCCCATCGATATGCGCCGCTGCAACAACAACGAGTCTGGTGAGTTTTTTAGCTCAATTTGAATTTTCGCAACTTTTAAAAGCATTTTAACGACGGTGAAGGCAGCGGCCATTAGCCGATGCGACACGGCGACACGACGACCCATTAAAGACGTCCATTGTTCGTCAGACATGCAAGCAAAAGATTTGCTTTTGAGCTGCTATCAAATCGTCGGTTTTGTTTACACCGTTTTCATTGTGCCCGTCAATTGCTTTTCATTTTCCATACAGACTGTGACTCACCGCCCCCACCGCCAACATTGACACCACTTTACAACGGTGGCAACAACGGTTGCGGCGGCAGCCCGCCTCACGACGTCGACACATTGCACGGCGTTGCTATTAGTCGGAAGAAACGCTCGCGTGCAGCCTTCAGCCACGCACAGGTGTTTGAGCTAGAGCGGCGTTTCGCACAGCAGCGCTACCTGAGTGGACCGGAGCGTGCCGAGATGGCCAAGAGCTTACGCCTGACTGAGACGCAAGTGAAGATTTGGTTCCAAAATCGTCGTTATAAGACGAAGCGCAAGCAAATCCAACAACACGAGGCGGCTCTGATGAGTGCTGCCACTAAGCGTGTGCCGGTGCAGGTGTTGGTGCGCGAGGACGGCAGTGGTGCTGCTGCTGCGGCGGCCGCTGCCTACGCACACATGTTTCCGCAAGGCAGTGGCGCGGCAGCTGCGGCTGCTGCTTACGCGGCACAAGGCATCGATCCGGCGCTGCTGCACATTTACCGGCATCAGGTAGGTCCCTTAAGTCCCCTTAGCAATTCTTTGCCGCCAGCAAGGCTGGCTCAAAGTTTTGATCTTGGTAAATGTAGCACTTTACTAAGCTCGACTTCTTTGGTTTTGTTCTCGCATTTTTGCAGCTGCAAATGGCTTATGGTGTAGGCGTGCCGCTGCCGCAAGTTCCATTCCCCTACTTTTATCCCCAGTCGGCCAAATTGCCGCAACCAATTCCGCCACCCAACCAATCAAGTCATCATGCATCAACGAACTTTGGTGCACAACCGACAAACAACAACAATAACAACAATCATGTTGACGCCTCCAAAACGATGCTGAACTTTGCCAAACTGGAGCACGGCATGCGATACATTCACTGCTCCTCGTCGGCCTCCTCGTCGCCCACACATCTCAACGCACACGCCAGCGTCAGTGGCAGTGGCAGCAGTCCGGCGCGGTCGTGTGCGAGCCCCTCTGTTGTTGCTGCCTGTAATGGGTTAAATGGTGATAACGAAGCCATGAGTCCAATGATGCCAACTGAGGACTGCGAGGAAAATGTTGAGATTGATTGAAGTGGTTGTTGTTTTTGTTGCAGCCTTGGTGTGTTAGTAGGCGGTGTGCTCCACACTTCCTTTCAAACTACCAAAATTCAAGTTTGTGATAGCAAAAGTTTTAATTGATATAAGTGTGAACTTAGTCGGTGTGAATTGTGTTAGTGAATAAAAATAACTATAAGTATAATATTAAAAATTGGGTAAGATCTGCTCATTCATAGGTAAAGAGTTGTTTTAAATTTGAATCCTACGTAATAAGTGTAAGTGTTAACCAAATGTCTCACAATATTCCCCAAAGCAGTAGACCGTTTCATATCTTAGTATGCTTGTCTGTAGAATAAATGAATATACTTATAGTAAAATTAATACAATTGACATACAATGAAAAGTGCATCAATAATTTGTATTTAATGTGAAATAAAGAAATGCAACTGCAACCAGTAATCAACGTGAGTGACATTTATTAACCCTTATGTGTGTGCTGGGGTACCCGGGTACCCCCGCCCACTTTGATACTGACATTTTATATAAGTACTTGCGGATAACCTAGAAAGGTGAAACTTCGTGACAACTCCCAAAATGGTATTATGTCTTTATTTTCGAGTGTTTGATTCCATTTAGTTGCTGGGGCACCCGTGCAACCCAACACATTTTTTATGCAGTTGCATGGATTTCTTAGATATTTCTTGTAAGTAAAACTTTCTAAAGCAAATAATTTGAAATAGAACAATTTTATCAACAAAAAATTGCAGCCGCTTTATTTGTTTGGGCTCGTAAAGGTCGGCTAGCATCGTTATCGAAACCTATAAAACGTAAAAATTGTTTGAACCTGTCGAAAGACAGCTTTAAAACTTAGCAAAAACTGCAAAATGTCTTACAGTGCGAACAAAAGGTGAGAAATTTTCATACAATTTGTACTGGGGTACCCCATCACATGAGTAAGAGTGTTCTTTTTTAACCACACGCACTAGGGTTAAATATATTCAAAACGAACTTTAAGACTTAAGTTTTTAGTCAACAACTTATTAGTTTCACATTTGGATTCATTAGCTACAAAAAAAAAATACCTTACACATTTTTTTGGCTGATTTCAAAGTGTCTTCTCAACTGATTTTCAATTATCATAACATCAAAATATGATTTGCAATACTCATAAAATATGTAAACACAAATCAATTGTTTATGAATGGTGCATACATAAAAGTAAGTGTGATTAGTCCTGTGTTTCTAGGACTTGCACACAAAATATTGAGCTTACTCTAAATAAGGTTTTGCAAAAAAAATCAACTAGTTATTTTTTTACTTAACTCTTTCATGCATAACACCGTGCGACAAAAATTAAAAAAATTTTTCACACCGGAAAAAATCCATATGGGCGTGAAACTAGAGACCAAACATAGTAATACTGCGTACTCAGTTTTTTATTTCTACATCCTTTGTCCTTTTAAAAGGACTTCAAAATTTTGAAGGGGATAAAAAATAAAAAAAAACGAGTGTGCTTATGACCACACGACTGAAGTGAAACTTCTTTCGCTCCATCTGTATGTATATATATATATATATATATATATATATATATGTGTGTACAATATATACATGTATGTACATATACATATATTAATTTTCTACAAATATTTAAATTTATTTTATGTTTTCATGTAACGCTTACGTCACGCGTTCGCCAGCTTACTCCCCAAGTCAAGCGTGCGTAAACCACTCAACTCCCGTTCGCCTCGCCCGATCACACTTTTCGTAACGCTTACGTCACGCGTTCGCCAGCTTACTCCCCAAGTCAAGCGTGCGTAAACCACTCAACTCCAGTTCGCCTCGCCCGATCACACTTTTCGTAACGCGTTCGCCAGCTTACTCCCCAAGTCAAGCGTGCGTAAAGAAGTTTCACTTCAAAAATATAAAAAATACTTAACCTCGTTAGAATATGGCGATATGTATTGTATATCAAATGAAAGCGGAAAGGCTCAAGAATTGAAATAAAATTAATTTTTTATCTATTTGTAAAAAAAGGATATATCCTTGAAAATTTACATCGAATTTTCTTGAAAAGTAAGTATGTTAAAACCCCAAATCTTCTTGATCACGTGTCAAAATTTCATCATTATTCTCGCTTCTTTGATTTTGTATCTTTTTATTATTTAAAATACCGATACTCAAATAAATTAGAATTTTTGTTCTTCATTAGAATTGCAGCTTCCGCCTTTTTTTTTAATAACTTTCGAACCAATAAAGTTAGAGTAATGAAATTTTGACACATGATCAAGGAGACTTGGGGATTGAACATACTTCATTTTCAAGAAAATTCAATGTAAATTTTCAAGGATATAAAGGATTAAAATTTTCAAAGGACCTTTTTCATATCCTTTTTTTACAAATAGATAAACAATTAATTTTATTTAAATTCTTGAGCCTTTCCTCTTTCATTTGATATACATATCGCTATATTCTAACGAGGTTAAGTATTTTTTATATTTTTTTATTTTTTATCCCCTTCACAATTTTGACTTTTTTTAAAAAGGACAAAGGATGTAGAACTGAAAAACTGAGTACGCAGTATTACTATATTTGGTCTTTAGTTTGACGCACATATGGATTTTTCCCGGTGTGAAAAATGCTGGCGCACGGTGTAATGTATGACAGTGACAGTGTTTCGTTGTTGGGTCCAAAAATTGAGTATGACAAAAATATAAATTAAAATAATAATTATCCGCAAAAAGTTCATACATCAAGAAATATAATTAGGAAATCATTGTATCAAAAAGCGACTAGTATCGGAACATGGAAAGTATGATCAGATGCCGACGTATAAAAAATGATTTGATTGATTATTACCGCTGATAATCTTTGATTCGATGTGGTTAAGTTAGGTTCAGATTAATATATAGTTTAACCATTAAAATACATTCTTAGATTTATTAAGTCGTTGGCAAGTTATTAAAAGTAATAGGTGTGTGATACAAGCATCAGCGTGCTTGTTAATCTTCCGAGACAATACATAGAGTCAGAACGACAGGCTTATGCAAAAATCAAAACAATTTTCCAGTTTGGGACCACCCATACAGACGAAATGCGTTACTTTTTCGTTAGTAATGAGTCACTTCATGTCTGCACGTGCGCTTCAACATGTCAAATCTGTCTGACCCAATTTATTAATATGCACATTTCGAGGTTCACACAAAAATTCACACAACACAAAATTGCACAAATTTCGCTCAGTCCACTTGTTCAGTCGCCTTCGGTGATCACCAGCTGGGCAAAGGACCTTCTTCCTGGCGGCAACCATAGTCAAGTGCCCTAGGCTGCAGCGATATTTATAAACAAACATACATACACGCATTCGAATGACAATAGACTAATGTGGCATTGGAATATTTATATGTCGGCACCAATTTCAACAGTAATTTGCGCCTGAAGTGGGAGCAGCAAGCAGAAGCAACAACAGCTAAATCTCGGTTGTCACCGAGACTTTGCCTGCAACAGAGGCAGAAGCGATCAAGTGGACACAGTGGCCTGGTCAAGTAGCAAAGGTGATGCAGCGTTCAATTCGCTTAATCGCTGGTAAACCTTCGAAACGGAATAATCGATCAGTGGTCGCTCATGCAGACCGCCCATACTGCCACGTTATTGAGAGTGTTGGTTTTCAGTTACGCTGATGGCTGTAATGTTGGTATTAAATAGAAGAGTCTAACATTAGGCAGGGCACTACATAACTACATAACAGTATACTAGCGCTGAAAGTTGCAATGTCTCGCCGTGAACCAGGACATTATATCATGGACAACTGATGCGCTGCTCTCAACTTTGAGCACTTGACCAAAAATTGTTGCTTTGCAAATGTTTTTCTTTCGAAGCACACAAACAACAAGTTATTCCGTTTGCCATTTTTTTCAATTTAAATCGCAGCATCTGCAATTAAATTATTTCATTTTTCTCAATTATCATCGCTTGTTGTTATTATAAATGGAAATGTTTGTGTATTTTTAGTTGAATTGTTGGAATTGCAAGCCGAGCAAATGGCCACAATTACGCTAATATGGCCATAAGTTACGATAAATTGCCACATACCTACTTGTATGGCTGCGAGTGGATTGCGCGCACAAGTACATGTGCTGGGGCAGAAATGAATTAGAGCAAAGCACTTCACGTCAATACCAAACTTACTTCAGAGATCACAGCGAAACGGCCTGGCGTACGAATCTGAAATATGAAGGCAGACACAATGTGGTACAATGTGGTTGACGGTGTCGTTGTATTGTACCAATTGCAGTTTGTGAAGTTGTAAAATATGCACATGACACCAGATATGAGGATTGAGGATTAAAAATGCATTTTTATTCCTTAATTAAATAACTTGAAATACTTGTATTGTTGTTTGTAGGTTGTAGTAACCGTCCATGTTATGTTTGCGAGTTTGTTCATAAATGAAAGGGACCAGAGGTTTGCCGTTTCGTGTTGAGAGGTGTTTTTTGTAGTTAGCTCAGACGGGATTTGAACTCATGACATTTTGTTTTATGTTCCAACGCACCTACAATTGAGTCACGGAGTCGCTCGGTACAACATCTTGGGTATTAAACATTTATGGCCTTTGGGCTGAGGGCGTTAAGGGCTTTCTTATTTGAGCTTATGCGGAATTCGCGAAACGTAGCCCCGGAAATGTGATTGCTTTGCTATTGCATTCAATTGCACACAGCATTTGAGATTGGAAATGTATTCAAAGTTATTCAAATGGCGCGGCAAAGGTGGCCGAATGCAGCTCTCGAATGCCCGAATCATAGCAATTCACAGATGTATATTGGAGATTAGAAAACTCGCCTCGTCCGTTGTCTGTTTTGTGATGCAGATAAAAAATTTGCGCTACTTTCAGGCACTTTGTGGTGCGCTTTTATTTTGTACTCCAATGCTGCTCTTTGTGAATACGGAATCTGCATCATTTCCAAGTGCCCCTAATAATAATTTGCATTAAATATTCCACGCTTGTCTAACAATGACGCACACAAACAAACGAAATAGTGCGGCTCTTAAGAAATCATTTGCTTGCAATTGAAAACATTGTGATTTTGTGCTTTACAAAGTGCTTGGCACACCTACGAGCATTGGAAAGAAGGGTGTTGTGGCAGGGCGAGTGATTCATTGAGGCGCAATGCTGTGTGCTCTAAGTGTTTGGGTCAAGGTTTTGGTGCTCTTACGGTTGCTATATTAAATATATGTACGTACATACATACTTCAAAATCTACCAAATTTCCTTGTACCTAGTCTTGAAAAGAAGTACGAGTATTATGCACAAGTTTTGAAAAACGTTTTATTAATATAAGCTTTATTATTATTGAATTTTGAAACGATTTTTTGGCATTGGCAATTGACAACAAGCATTGACATACAAGCATTCAATTTATGGAATTATGCTCGCAATTTCGAATTTATCCTACTGTAAGCATCACCGCAGTTCGCCTGAGATTTTTAATATTTTTTTGGTGCCTACGAACTACTTAAGTGCTTGTTTAAGTGTAAAACCTTTAAGTGGAAAATGCAAAAATTACGAAAAATTCAGATCGGAGAAGAGCGTAGAAGAAAATGTTGAAACGCACCACTTAAGTTGAAATAAATAAACGAAATTTTTAAGTATCTTTTAATTAAGCAATAAAAAATGAATACCTACATTTCAAATTTTATACATTTATGTACTATCGGTAGCTTTAACGTAAATGTGGTTGAGCAACGTTTTGGGAAGCAGTGGCGTTGCTGTCACAATATTAAGAAACTTTCCTATCATTTATTTTGCTTGCTGTGTTTTGTGCGATGGTCAAACCACTGTTAAAGAATTATTTTTAGTACTGAATTGCAATTTTAGACTCTTTGTAGTATACACTAGTCAGAATAAATTTGCGTACAAGGGGTACATAGTTTTTTCATATGAAAAATAAATCACTTAAAGTAATTTTTAGAAAATAAAATATTTTTTATTTTTTCCATAAACTTAGTTCTTTCATTCTATTAAGATAATAATAACAAAGACTTGATCAAATTGTAAAAGAAGGGCCAAAAACAAAATGTGTAAATTCACCTCAGAAAAAGTTTGCGTACAAGATAAGGTTATGTAGCAAAAATTTAATTGAAACTAAGTTTTGTCCAAAAATTAATAACTTTTTGGATATGCTTCTCTTATTGGAACTCCCTGCAGAAGTTTCGGCATAAATTTTATTAAATTATGTGCTTTTCAGCGGTTCATTTGTTATATACTTGAATAGTTATATTTGTTTACTATATCTTTGAAGATGCAGTGTTGTTGGGCTCAGGGTTGAACTAAACCCCTTATATATTTAATTAAATGCACGTTAGGTGACTAGGAAGGAACTTTCTCAACTTTTTTGAGCCAGTTAATAGCAAAGATAGCTTCACATCGTATGTACTGCGCCTTAAGGTCATCGTAAAGTTGAAAAGAAATGTTGGAACCTGATCCAAAATTTTGAAACCTTGGCTTACATAACCTTTTAGAATATGTAAATAACCCCTTTGGGTTTTGGTAAACAGAGAACTAGTGTCCGACCGAAACCACTTTTTTGGGCCGAAACCGAAACCGAGTTTCGGTGTTTTTTTTAATATTCGGCCGAAACCGGAACTTTCTAGTTGAAATAAAAATCACCACATCAAGCATCACAATCACCATTTTTCAACAAACGGATTTTACTTTAAGTAAATAAAGAACAAACAAACATAACATAACATAAACAAATACTTATTAATAAAAATAATTAATTCATTTTTTAAAAACATAAACATAAACAAAAATTACCTTTTCGTACCTTACTCGCTAATATTCAAAATTAAATAATTTATTATTATATTCTAAAAAAGAAGTTTATTTACGCTGGTGCATCATCTCACTTCACCACGAGCCCGTATACAAAAATGTGAGTAGGTATATGATGTGCATTTAATTTAATTTCAATAAAATCAAAATCAAATCAACTCTCCACCAAACGAGCCTATATACTTGGCTTTAATTTTCCCTCAAATGGCAAATTATCGGCAATTAAAAAATGTCTTGCCAGTAAATTTTGTCTCTGCCTTTCCAGCACTCGTCCACGTCGTTCAGCCGAATTTTGTGCTTTTTGTGCTGTGCCGAGAGTCAAATCTGCTCCCCGCACATCATCATTTCGTTGTGCCCACAATTTATAGATTTTTGTTTTGGGTCCCCTATACCCGCCCCATGTCTCTGGTCGCCTCTTCCTCACGACACCATTTGCCAAATCACGCCAATTATTCCAAGCATATTCGTTCACATTTGTTCGTATGCTGTTGTTTACTTTGTGATTTTATATTTTCACAAAAAATCAGCAACAACAAGGTAACGGTATTGGTAATGGAAATCAAAAATATACTCTTCGCCGCAATCTAGCTAACCAACCAACAAGCTGATCGGCCGACCGATCCACTGACTGCTTATACGCCACTGCTGTGTTTTTATTTCGGTTTTTGTTTGTTGCTCTTCGTCCATGTGTTTCCACTGCGCGCGCGTTCATCTTCCTGACAAAAATTGATACTTTGTTTATTGCTCTGAAGTCTGTTCGCTTGTTTGGAGAAGCGTCGCTACCAAAACAAATCTTTTAGCGGATTGTGGTAATCGTTGGAGTGAATGTTCCAATAAATTGCCTACTGCAATAATTACAGCATAATCGATGACTGCATTTTCTGCAGACTACGGTGACCATTTCAAATTGGTTCTAGAAACGTACAGAACACTACATACACACTACACACACTCATGACAATTTGTCGAAGTGAATTAAGAGCGAAAAGTTTAGTATTGCTTATAGAATTCTGCTTAATTTTTATTATCATCCTGAAAAAATACACACTGCATAATTAATGGAATTGCCGAAACAATCTGCATTTCGTTGATATCTATGCTCTTAAATGGGGCTGTGGCGCCCCCTGAGAGTTGTACTCAAGCTGGTGCTGATCAAAAGTATAAAGGAGAAAGCCCCTGATGGGATGGAAGGATCAAGTACCGTATAATTGAGTTTGAATATTGTATAATTTTAAGTGTTTTCAGCTGCTGTGGCCTTGCCGTAGCCAACAATTAACTACTAGCAGTGGCGTCCCCAGGATTTCGGGAAGGGGGGGATATGCCAAAAAATTCAGTTTAACGTAATTTATATACTTTCATCTTTACGTATTATTTTTAATACATGTTGCATACAATTTTACATATGTACATACATACATGTATGTGCATATGTACACACACATATATATATACATATATGTATGCATATGTATAAAAATGCTAACATAAAATGCTTAAAGCGAAAAATTCAAGTGACATGTATTTTTAAGTCATAAGATCCCAACTAAAAAATTCATGTTTGTTTTAAGTTAGGACATTTTGAAAACTCCTAATAGAATTACGAAAAACTCAAAAGACCTATTTTAAAAAGCATAAAACATGAATCGGAATTTTGTTTCAAATTTCAACAGCTGATGCAGGATTGGCATGAAGCATGCGTTTGACTACTACTTTAAATGGTCGATACTTTTGAGAACACTGAAAATACAACAATACAAAATACAGCAATACTGATTTTTTTATTCATTTATTCTTAACCCTTCTGCGGGCATCCGATTCTGACCATACCATTTTGACCTTTGGATCCACTTTAGTAATTTTGTAGTTAAGCTATCGAGATTATATTTCATGATATCCTCAACTGATCCTTTCTAAGCACAAAAACCAAAACCATGACCTGGCCACACCATGGTGTATTTTCATAGAAATTTGGCAGTTACAATTTTTTTTGTTATTTCCCACGTAATTATTGTCGGAATGAACAGTAATTCGACTCCATACAACCGCGGGACAAAATTAGAAAGAGTGGTCCGTTCTTCATAAAATTTCGTATACTAGTTAATCATGGTCTGCTGAATTTAAATCTCCATTTTGTTTTTCTTAAACTTTTGTGGTTTGACAATGCCTGAGTCTTAAATTTGCAAATTTCGTCATTTTTGGAGAGCTACAGCGCCAAGTGTGTTGGCTAGATTTTTCAGATTTTACAATTAATCGGTAACGTCAACATTGATAATTGCAAAGAGTAACAGAAATTGTCTTAGGACCCTTTAGTTTTGCAATAAAAACGTTAATAATAGACGTAAGTTTTGTTTTTTGCAGTTTTCTCAATTTTTCATACTGATTGCATACTTTTAGGGATGAAAATAATAAATTTTGTCGAAAAATAGGTGTTTAGACCACTTTTAAAATTGAATTATTTTCTGAGATCGGAAGATATCGGAGGATGTAATTACATTATACGACAAAGGAAGAATGCTTCTTAAAATAAAAAAAATCCAGGAACATACTTTCACATACTTTTTAGATATTTTCCTCTAAGTTTTGCCAATTTTCAGATTTTTAATTTAGGAAAATATTTTAAATTAAAAGTGAAGTAAAAGCCTTAGCTTTGCAAATTTTGAGAAAACATTAAAAGCGAAAATGGCCACATTATTTATTAATCTATATTGAAAGTTTTAGCAACTTCTTGTTAACCATGTATTTTTACAATTCTTTTTACTTAATAGACTAAAAAACAAAAAATATGTGTTTACATTTTTTTGTGAAAAAAGTTTCAACTTTGAGCCGCTTTTGCACAGAAACTAATTAATTTTTTGCACAGATTTTGTTGGGTTTTCTTAGTTGGAGTTTTACCTTTCAAATGACATCAAAATCGTTAAATTCGGAGACTATAAATTTTTTGAATTTTGTCTATGGAACGAATCACTGTGGAATGGCTTAAAAAATAGTTTTCCAACCCTTTACGGAGCATAGGGCTTCAACTAGGCTTTTCCATTTGACTCGATTTGAAAAACCTTTTTCGTGCCATCCCATGTAATCGTGACATAAGTAAATTGGCGCAAAACTATCTGGTTCAAGTGTTTTTCACTCGCCTTGACTTTTATTTTCTTTTGGTGTAGTAAATTATAATTTTTGGCGGAAAATAAAGTCGGAACATATTCAAATTTAATATTTATCCATTGTATTCGTGGTTATGTTCGTGTTTTGGTGCCAATTCAGTTACATTCCTGAAGTGAAGATAGTATTTGTGGTCTTGTTGTGTCTGGTTTCTTATCAATTCGATTAGGTGTTTTCTGTGGCCGAGATGGAAGGAAGACAATGTATTTTAAGGATCAGGTGGACATTGTTTTTGAACTTCGACGCTGGAGTAAATCAGAGAGGACAATTTCTCTGAAAAAATTTCTTATAATAACGGTGCTGACAATTTCAGGCTTTCATTTGGCACTGAACAAAACGAAGCTTCTAAAACTGATAGAAAAAATGGTCGTTTAGATAGTTCCATGTGAAGATAGCGACGACGAAGGCGACAAGGAAAGCCATATCCGGCCAGTTCTGCATAAACAATAACATGTTCTGCATGTTTTTCTTTGGCAAAGCAGTTCAGAATTGTTAACAGTTAACAGTGCAAGGAATCGAGAAATAGCAATAGATATATCTAAACGCGATTTGTATGTGTTCAATGTAAAATCTCAATGTGTTTCAGTCATGATATTGCATTATATTGTTGCAATAATTGCATTGGACAAGCAGTTGAAGTAAATCCATAAAAAACTTATTTCACATTTATACATTTTTTTATTATTTTTGTGCTTTACTGTCGTATTTTTTGAATTTCAAAATTAATTCATTGAAGTTGAAACTCGCTATTTACTTAATTATTCAAGTATATTTTTACAGTTTTACGTAAATAAAATGTAGGCAAGCAAAAGAAATCATTGTGTTCACACTATCTGTTTTTTATATCCTTAACTACAATTCTCGACTATCCTCTTGTTTACACCAATGGTCCGGCCAGATCATGGGATGTTCAACTATTAGGTTTTAAGTGGGTGCTCACAGAAAAGATAAAGCAAATAATAAAAATGTTTCACAATTCTATATTGTTACATCAAATTGGATAAATGAATTTATCCACCAAGGGGGGGATCCATCCCCTAATCCCCCCACCCCCCCTGGGGACGCCACTGACTACTAGCAATAACGATTTGCGTATAGAAAACCAAATATTGTTTGAAAAAGCTCCCAATCCACTGTTCGAAGTCACCGTAAGTAAGACATAAGTCTCGTAATTAGGCTGTCGAGCTAGTTACTTAAATGCCTTTCAATTGATATTGATGATTGTTTAACTCATAGCAGGTTATTTTAAATGTTTAGTAGTTAAATAGTGTGTTTATTAGTAAAGAAGACTTGTGTGGTTTATAGTTTCAGCTCATTTGCCACTCCACTGCCCGTTGGAAATATTTCGCTGCTACGGTGACAGCTTCTTCCTGTTGCCGACGAATGCAATAGGCAATAAAGGCGCAAAAGGAGCAGTTCTTGTCAGAAGAGGCGCAACGAAAACACGCCCAGGTTTGTTTACCACAAATAGCAAAACAAATGGATTGCAGATGACACAAAAAGGAGCGACACGAAGATCCGCGCAAGGCCATGCATGTGTGCAGCGCTACGTATGCATAAGTACGTAAGCGTACGTGCATGACTGTCGGGCGGAGAGCGAAACATACGACCCAAGAACCGGAGACTGTCCCACGATGGCTCCAACGACGCTGGTGTGTTCGTGTCAGTGTGCGTATGGAAATGTAGGCACATCTGTAAGAAAGCCGGTGGCATGGCACACGAAAGTGCAGAACTCCACTCCACTTTGGCAGCGCTACATTGTGGATGCACGATTTGAAGTACCATAAAGTTGGGTATAGTCCATTGTGTACGGAACGCTCGCACTGGCAGCGGCAGAATTACTGGAAGGAGGTGGCGGAATGAAAGTAATTGAAGTTCATTCACGAAATTCAAAGCAAATAAACACATATTGACGCTGTGCGAGAACAGAAGTTGCGGGGCTACCGAAGGGAATGCATGTTTGCGTAAACAAAGACACAGATCCACACACAGATGCACCGAAACTGCATTCTTATATAAATAATCAAGTTGCACTTGCTGCAAATGTGGCGCAATGGGCTCTCGTCGTTCTTGTGGTTGTTGGTGGCGCATGTGGCTTGTCTGTCATCGGCGCAGGCAAATAAGCGTACCACAGATCTATTAATTGGATCCGCGTACAATGTATCCCACCTAATTAAATTTTTGTGAAATGTTTTCATTGTTTTGCTATAGAACATACAAACTAACTTAACCTTACATTCCTACATATTATTTACAACACATGCTGGGCGTGTATACACACGCTGTGCCGCGTCTAGTGAGCTTCGTGCTTTTCTCCTTAGTGAAATTGTGTGTGAAATACACTTGTGAAACCGCGCCTCGTGCTCCTCATCCCCCGCTTTCTTGCTTATTGCCTCCGGGTGCCCATTAGAAAGTACTAAATGCTTTTCAAGTGAATTTTTAATTGAGTCAATCTGTTAATTATAAAGATCTGTGGTGGTGTTTTGCTGCTGACTGCCATTGCTTTCATTGTTGACGTAGCTGGGAGGTGGTAAGTAGAACTGCTGACGCATTAATCGATTTACCGGAAATGCATGTGCTATGAACGGGATGTTATGATGAAGAAGAACAAGCAGATATTGGCAAAAAAGAAAGAGTCGTTTTGGGAAAACATTAATTATAGGTTTAAACTGGTTACAGGCTAAAGCTGGCGGGCGTTATGATGAAGTTTTTATTTAAGGGTGAAACCTGTGTGAAAATATCTGCATATGTATGAACATCTTGTTGTATAAACATATCGATAGATGTTGTCGTAAATCATATCACAGAACTAAAAGAATAACCTTAAAACAAGTCAAGTTGTTAACATCTATTTATTGCTGGTTGGATTATCAGTGTAAAATTCTCCACAGTTCCTTTGTTAATTGTGATATGTGTCAAAGCGAAACATTCGAATAACGTCGTGAGAAATATTCCTCGTTCAATCGATTATTTTATGATTTTCATAATCGTAATCCTACTAAGCACGCAGTCATTTGGTCGCCTAGCAAATTGAACATTGCAAGTGTTTTCAGCTGTTATGCTCGAAGAAGTGGTTTTAATTTGGTTTTCCTTAATAGATAACTTGCAATGTAGTCTTGATCATAATTTATGTGAAATAATCTTCAGAAAGTCAACGGCAAGTATAGATTAATCGACCCAAACACAAATCTAATACACTTGTGTACTTTTCTCTGCTTTTTTAACCCTAGTGTGTGTGCTGAAAAAAAGACCCTTACCCGTGTGATGGGGTACACGGGTACCCCAGTACAAATTGTATGAAAGTGTCTCACTTTTTGTTCGCACTGTAAGAAATTTTACTGTTTTTGCTTAGTTTTAAAGCTCTCAGTAATATAAAAGTACATTTTGGGATTTCCCTTGTTATAAAAAATGACTTGCAAACTTGTTTTTTAGTTTCCAGTAATTAATTTTTCTGCAATTTCGGATCCCCGTTTCATAAAAAGGGGAATACCATTTATACGCTGCTATAAATTTCAATGGAAGGTCATTCAACGCGGATTTTTTTGACATTTAAACTTTGTAACAAATTAATTAGTCGTTAGTAATTAGTTTTAATTGCATTGTGAAAGATCTGAACAAATTCGGAAATGAGTTCTTATTCAGCAAGAGCTCGTTCTGAAAGATTTATCCCAGCCGAAATTCAAGAAATACTGTGCGAAAGTAAAAGTGATGAAAAACTTTCCATTTCCGAAGGCGAAGATGAACATATTCCATCAGTTGAGGACGCAGCAATAGAAGCCTTTGACGCTGAGCCTGCGGGTTGTATAGAAACTGACCACCTCATATGACTCGAATGGTAGTGACGAAGAGAAATATCCAAATATCGAACTTTGTGGTGAAGATGGCATACAGACTTGAGCCATTTCGGCGTAGTGTGCCAGCGTAGTGGCCTTGATTCTTCCTACAATATATGCACAGCAAAAGCTATATTCTAAAGTATTTTATCAAGTGAAATATGTGACATAATTTTGCGTGAAACCAACCGAAAAGGACGCTTTACGCAATATATACCGTCGAAACCTGAAAAATATGAGTTAACAACTTTTTGGGCTTGTGACGCAAGAAATTCTTATCATCTCCAAGGTCAACTGTACCCGGGAAAACCCACTGAAGGCGAATGTCGATAAATGTAGGCGAGAGGGTTGTTTTGGATCTGGTTTGCAAATATAAAATATCTTGGAGTTTATAAGTTTATATAAAGTTTATATAAGTTTATATGAGTTTATATAAGTTTATATACAAGTTTATATAATCAAAATCAATTTTTTCGTTTCCTCAAAATCGATTGATAAAATTGCTTTATTACAAATTACACTGCACAACAAAATCAAATTTTTTTTTAAATAACAAGGTTCTGACAACGGATTCTGGTAGAGGGGACCAAAAAAAAATATACGTGTATCGGCGTTTTGAAAGTTTACATCTGAATTTTTTTTTAAGGGGGGTCAAAGTTTTCCCCCTTTTGCACATTCTTATGGTGAATCGGCATACGAAAACCATGTAACCTTACATTTTAGGTATATGATGGGTTCAGCAATTTGATGTAAAATACTACGAAGAATATTTTTGTGGAGCATTTTAACCCTGTAGCTACTATTTTTTTGGGTCAATTTGACCCTTTTTTTCTAAAATGCCAAAAATGTCCTGTAAAACAGGACTTTTAAAGGAAAAAATGTACCACGAAATATTCACCATAAAATTCTACTATAGGTCTCTGAATATATCAAAGCTCAGAAATTAACTTTAACGCCAGAATTAAGCCGAAACTGAAAATGTGTTTAAGTGTTTGTTTCGTACTTATTCAAAATTGGTACTCGAATGTCCTACAAAACTTGCACGTGGAATAGCAGATGGAAGCGCAACCAATATTCCCAAAAAACAATGGGAACCGAGAGCTGAAGGGACATTAGGCGAGCAGAATATTCTCCATCCACCGCTTGTGCCAATAAACAAAATTCTTTTACAACCATTACATATAAAACTTGGTGTGGTAAACAATTTTGTTAAGTGTTTGGATACAAATGGATCGGTATTTAACTTTTTGAAGACATTGTTTCCAAAACTAAGCGAAGCAAAGATAAAAGAAGGTATGAATGCTAAAACTTTACTTTTTCATATTGGTTTCATACCAATAAAATTACAAAATTTGGTTTTTTCATTACAACAGGTGTTTTTGTTGGTCCAGAGATAAAAACGGGTTATGCGTAGCGCCGAATTCGGAAATTCTGCTTTCACCAAATGAGATCGTCGCATGGAAGAGCATTAAAGGAGTCATTGACAATGTTCTAGGCAAAAATCGTTCTCCTGCTGCTCGAATGCACGTCGACACCATGATGAGTGCATTCGAAAAACTAGGTGTTCATATGTCACCAAAAATTCATTTTCTGAATTCTCATATGGATTTCTTGGAACATCAGTTGGCAACAGAATCCGATGAACATGGGGAACGATTTCATCAGACATGTGCCCCATCAGGGGCGGATTCAGAAAAATATTTCGGGGGGTTTCAAAAAGTCATTCTTTAATATTTATAAAATGCCTTTTAATTTGTATGTAGTTTTAAAGTCGATCCTAATATTTCGGGGGTTTCAACCCCCCTGAATACGCCACTGGACCCCATTGAGGAACGGTATAAAGGCAAGCGTATTCATTCTTTTATAGCTGATGTATGCTGGACATTATTTAATAACGGTGTTGAATTGCCAAGAGCTAAACGAAAAATATAATGAATACCTTAAATACCCAAAATTGTTCTCATTTCTCTATTTATATATATTATATCTAGAGCTTTCTTTTATACGGTCACTTATAGTGAAATTTTGCGTTCAACATTTTTCCCATACACACTAACCCTCAAAAATCAAGTTTTGTAGGACATTTTAGTACCAATTTTGATTCAGTACGAAATAAACACATAAACACATTTTCAGTTTTGGCTTAATTCTGGCGTTCAAGTTAATTTCTGAGCTTTGGTGTATTCAGAGACCTATAGTATTATTTTATGGCGAATATTTTCGTGGTACATTTTTTCCTTAGAAAGTCCTGTTTTGCAGGACATTTTTGGCATTTTAAAAAAAAGGGTAAAATTGACCCATAAAAATAGTAGCTACAGGGTTAAAATGCTCCACAAAAATATTCTTCGTAGTATTTTACATCAAATTGCTGAACCCATCATATACCTAAAATGTAAGGTTACATGGTTTTCGTATGCCGATTCACCATAAGAATGTGCAAAAGGGGGAAAACTTTGACCCCCCCTAATAAAAAATTCAGATGTAAACTTTCAAAACGCCGATACACGTATATTTTTTTTTGGTCCCCTCTACCAGAATCCGTTGTCAGAACCTTGTTATTTTTTTTGTGTTGTGCAGAAAGTTTTACTTACAGGAAAGTTTTACTTACAGGAAAAATCTATGAAATCCATGCAACTCCATATAAAATGTATTGGGGTACTGGTGTAAAAAGTAATATGTTGTGCCACACCCTCCAAAATAAAATAAATGGAATTAAACACTTGAAAATAAAGACATAATACCATTTTGGGAGTTGTCATGAAGATTCACTTTTCTAGGTTATCCGCAAGTATATATATAAAATTTCGATATAAAAGTGATTTGGGTACCCGGGTACCCCATCACACACATAAGGGTTAAATTAAAAATCAAACGTTTAACAAATAATTATTTAGTTATGATTTATTCTGAGACCTCACCTTGTTTCTTGTTCTAATTGCTACGTTTACAAATTTTGTAAGGATTTTGAAACAAGCGTCAAATCCTTGAATATTAAATACAGTGGGTGGTCAAGCAATTAGCACGCTTACGAAAAATCTACATTTTCATGTTTAAGTGGAAGTAAGATGTACTAAAATAGTTTCTAAACGCTTTTTGTTTTCTTGTTTGCTTAGCTTATTTGTCCCACAGTATTTCTAATGGTATTTGTGAGTTTATGTGCCGTGGGTGAGCACGATAATGGGACTTTGTTAGCAGCAGTATTAAATTGAACATTTGTTGCAAATCTTGAATAGTGAAGTGTGCATTCGAATTGTGAAATCATTATGAGAAAGTCGTGCATTTTTTGGAATAAAATAAAAAGGAAAACGATATATTGAAAAATACTCGCATTGGGAGTAGGTAATTATTGTTTTAAGTATGCTGTTTTTAAGGATGGTGCAAAACACTGAACAATTCACGTTAAACATATCTTCTTATTTGTTCTGAAATTAAAATATAATTGAATTCAAACATTAAAATTGTAAGAGTTTGTTTTAAACATAAAAAGCGTTTGATTGCTTGAAGCGTGCTAATTGCTTGACCACCCACTTTATATCCAACAAATTAAAGAATAACGCTATCGATTGCATCACCTATGTAAGCATCTATTTAAACATGAACATCTTATACTCATCAGTACTTAAATTCCACATGTAACACGCACTTCAACCATAACAAACGCAAAAAATTTAGCAAAAAAACTGAAGTCGACATTGAGACAACGATTGGGTTGGATTGGCCAAGAAGAAAATGATTTGAAGTAACCCTTGTTATTTCATATTGATATGAAAAACGTGTATTCAATCAGGACGGCCAACCTTGCAATAATTGTCTTATTAATTCATTCAGCGTACTGAAAATTACTAAATTTGAATTACCATTCAAGAGCTCTATTCACAACGTTGTTAACTAAGTTTGAGTAAAAATATAACATTCCGAACAAATTCATCTCGAAAGACCTTCTAATCGGTTGGGGTCCTTTTCGCATACTTGCGCGCACATCGACACAGGCGTCAGCATCGCACATTGCAATACCGAATGCCAAAAAATTGACCACCACACCCACTTTCTTTGCAACAACAATTTCTAACTAGTGGCTGCGAACGCAGCAATGCACGAAGGAGCCAATGAATGCATGAAATGACAACGTTTAAGTGTAATTTTCTTCTTATTCTTTTGAAGAATGTCCTTTGCACGGTTGGTGGGCAGTAATTCGTTAGAGCTTCTTTATGGCACTGGCATGTGTGGGGGTTGGTGATTTGGTGTGGCGTTTATTTTCATGTGCGTTCCTACCGTTTGCGCGCCGTTGCTTGCCATTCAGTTTTAACAAAAGGATAATGGTCGTTCATTTGCACTAAAAAGAAGCAAAAGCAGAAGTCGAAGTAGACGTAGATGTAGATGTAGACGCTGGCGTTGAAGATGAAGCAGTCGCACAAGTAGCAGGGATATGGAAGAGCTGTAACAACTGGGCGAACTGTTGCTGAAAATGTTTAACTGACACTAAATTGTGTCCTTTCGTCCTGTGAAGAAAACTAAACGAGTAAAAAAAAATTCGAAATAAGAAAAAGCGGGAGCCAGCGCAAAAATTACAACACGAAAAAGTGATGCTCAAGACGGCCAATCAAGAACGTGCAACATTTTTTCATGCTACATTCGAATTGCCATGCATATATATTTATGTACGAGTATGTATGTATGTATGTATGGCCAGAGACGGAAGCGAGATGACGGCGGCAATGGCAACGTCAGCGACGGTGACGGTGATTATGATGATGATGGTATATAATTTGCTCTTGCGATGTGCTTCATCAGAAAGGAAATTGGAAATTGTTGCGAATAGAGGTGCAGGTGGAGGTGGTGCTTGAGATGGGTGGCTGGTTGCTTGAGCGTTTAAGCGCGTATTACGAGTGCTGCGTATTATCAAAAAAGAAGACAAAAAAGCCGAAAGAAAACTGAGCAGAAAAAGTGGGTGGGTTTCGATTTGGGCGCTATAAGTCAGCGGAACGCGTTCTGCTTTTTTCAACCATACAATTCAACTTAATTCAATTGCGGCAAATTGCAGGGAGTAACTGCGTCATTTTTAGTTGCTGTCGCTGGGGTTTCTTGGAGTTTTCTCGTTTCGTTCGATATGTGCTGCACTTGCGGCAATTACTCAGTTTAATGAGCAATCGATGAGTTGTTTAGTGAATTGAAAGGAAAGCAGTTCGGCGTACATTAGCTGGCCTCATTTAAAACCGAGCTAAGATATTTCGTTTTGCCTTTGAAAGTGGGTTCGTCAGCTATGTGCGGAACATAAATGTGTTGAGAAATGAAATATTAGGCGTGATATTTAATTACTGTGCATATGAATTTGGACACAGATTGAACTGATTTATAATTTTATGCCAGTTCCGAACGGCAAGAGAATTGTCATATCCTGTTGAGAGGGCACAAAAGAGAGAAAAGTTAGCCGTTTCTATATTTTGGGGCTGGCTACGTCGCACAGTGTCGCGATCCCATATAAGCCGTGGCCAAAAATACTTAGCGTTGTCCTAGCTCGATGAAACTTGGTGAGATCGTTTTCGTGGTCGATATTAAGAAATTTGCAAAAAATCATTAAAATTGGACCACTGCCACGCCCACCCCCCATGCGAAAGGAACTGTAATATTGAAATAATTTGCTTAATATTAGTGATAGAATTATAAAATTTTGTATTTGAGCTTAAGATAATGACTTAAATGCTCACACTAAAAATGGACGGTCTGCCACGCCCACTTTTAAAAATATTTCCATTTTACTAAACTTGCCTTGTATTTTTAGAAGGCTGTTTACGATACTCGTTCTACGATGTGATTTTAATTGGTAAGCTTTCTAAAACTGTAGAAGTGGGCTTGGCAGCTGGAGCATATTATTAAGTGGCCAAAACTTTTCCTTTATGAATTCGTGTATTCATTTTTTCAGCTTGTGATACCATATTTTGGTATCAATGTCTAGATTTTTAAAGTGGGCGTGGCATTCTGACTACTTTTGATGATACGAACAATGTGACAACCTTGTCCTTTATATAGCTCATCATTGCAGCAACTGCTTTGCCGCTGCTTTCATTGTGCGTCGCAAGCCATACTTCGAAAAAACCACCATATTTGACTATAGGTGCCACTACAAAAAGTAAATTTTTAGGTGGGGACGCAGGTCGACGCAGCTAATTTTTTTTGTATTTGGAAATTTTTGTTGTATTGCTTGCAGCCAATATGAAATTGACTCTAATTTCAGTCAGTCGGAATATTTTTTGTTAAAACCAGCATATGCCCTGCAGGTGAAGGCCCAAAATTTGGTAAATTTTAATTCAAGTAGCCGAAAACTTTGCTTTTGTTCATGATTAACATCAACGCCCGTCTTATCTTTAAGTAAATTTATAAGAAATTCCAGTTTTTTTTGATCGCTTTCTGGCTTCAGCTTTACGCCACACTTCGAAAAACTTACGTATTTTTAGTGGAGGCGTCACTAGACAAATGCGAATAACAACCAAATAAGCACTTATAAGCAAAAAATTCTCCGGATTATGTTAAAACATACTTTTTTGAGTAATTTACGGTTGAAACTAAAAAAGTGTTTTTTGACCTTTTTTAAACTTTTTTCCACCAAACTTTTTGTTCTTTGTTAGAAGCAAACCGAAAAACGTAATTTTTCAATGTAACGGGATTTCACAGTTATTTCAAAGCACAAACCAAAAACTAGTACTGCCATACAGGAAAAATTCCAAAGTTTTATTTAATATATATTAGTACATAAATTATATTTTTATTTGATTTTTCATTCAGCATAAGGAATTATCAAAAAACTTGGAACGGATGCGTATTTTTTAACATCAACTTTGAAGCTACATAAAAATGGAACGGAGTAGAATATTGAAGACCGGAAAACGGATTTTTCTTAGTTGATATATTATCTGTGAACTGTCATATTCATTTTAGTCATTTTGTAACATTAATTTTTACCATTTTTGGCCACACTCGCGACACTGTGCGTCAGGCACTCGAACTTGGTGTAGAACGTTGGCTCTGACTTGCGGCCTAACGTTGAATTTAATATCTATTTGCACTTTCAAGAAAACGTCTCCTGCACTTAAAAAACGAAACGCTGGAAGATCCGAACATACTGGCTAGTTTGTCGGATCGCCAGATTCGTGCGGAGTCCAGAATGTTTTCTATCTCCACTGACAAAAGAACTTCCCCACACTCTGTCAGGGATTACACTAAAAGCAAGCGCCGATGATCGGAAACTGCCTGCTTAACCTAATCTAATACTACATATTTAACGAAGATATTTCATTAAAGGAACTAACAACTCAAACCACATATTGGCTTATTTTGGACCAAACGCGTTGCCTCATTTTGTACTAAATTACCTTTCTGCAAAATACTTATTACGTATAATAGTTCTTATCTTAGAAATATTGGACGATTGAATTAGTTTACTAGGAAATTAGCTTTACGGTTGTTGTTTTTATTTTATGGTTGAGTAAGAAATGACTCCCATTTACCTATTTAAAAGAATGAATACATACATTTAGTTTTTTTAATCATTTCTGATTAATGTCTCAACAAATGTGTTTAAGGAAATGTCAACATTTTCGCCTCATTAAAATTCGATAGGCCGTTTTATTTTTGGAAACATGTAAATGTTCGCTGTCAATACTGTATACGTTTTTGTTTGCATTAAATGCCATTAACTGCAATTAATTTCCGCTGTCATTTCGAGTTTAAACGATTTGTAAACAAGGCGCCCTGTTAGCGGGCCTGAGCGCCGCTATTTGCCATTTAGACTTTTAAACAATTTCGCAGACGTTTTAAGCGGATTTTGAGAGTGCGTTAATGGCGAGCGCAACAGCAACAGCAGCAGTATCGCGTATGTGGTGCCAACATTAATAACAATAACAAAAAGTGAGTGCAGTGCATTAGGAGTGCATCGATGTGGCGACGCTGATGGCGTGGTGAAGTGTAAACAATGTATAGTTGGCGAACATTTTGAAATAGCCAAAGCCTAATGCAAAATTAGAAAATATTGCTACACGGCAATTATGCCAATAACGGTCCTGACTTTTTTCAGTCACTGTCATATAACCGACTGGATTAAACAGAAATATATTCGGCATACGAAACGTTTGTGAAAACTCAGAGAGAATATGTTTTAATATTTATGAAAGTGCAGTGCGGCAAGAACGGACCCTATCGCTTATTGCACTCATCATCGCACTGTCATCGAAATTTATCGAAAATCTGTTGCACACATGTCTGCTCCATAAAAGGCTTAAAATGCACTCGCAACTGTTAAGCGTAAACGGTGGCTGCTTTCCATGTGTGTGTGTTTCTTCTTCTATTTTCCACAGCTCTCAACTGGCAATCAAATGACGGGTCGCTGATGAACTCAACGCTACATACTTCACTCCACAGTGGAGTGGAGTGTACTTTGGGCCGCTGGTTGCCAAATACCTCAGCCACTTTCTTTTCTTTTCCTGTTGCAAATGGCTGTATACAACACCAAAAACAACAAAGATCACACCGACATCGACATCAGCAACATCCTTCGTTCAGCAATTGTTTACACAATAATAAAATGTAGATTCCTGTCGGGCGAAGCAGCGCCGCGGCGCGACGTATCTCACATAACCCACAACTAAAATTGGTATATTTTTCTAACTGGAAAACAAAAACTTAGTGCAATGCTTTACATGCAACTAAACAATTTGCTCGCCTGGCTGGTCTTTTGTTGTTGGCATTAGTGTGTAGGAACTCTTTGTTTTATGGTTTTTATTTTGAAGAAATGTCGAAATGTCGAATGCTCGGGCCGCCTCTAGCCGCGGCTCGCGAGATAGGCACATGGTCGCCCCTTGTTTACTTGCGTCTGTGGGTAGGTAAATTGAAAGTCTAATTGAGTAAACAATTTCGGCAAGTAGGTGTTTTCTTGTTGGGTAAATAAAAGGAGATGGAAAAATGAAAACGTGCATAAAACGAAAATTGTTGGAAAATTTCTTTCGGAATTTTGTTTATGAATGAATTGCGCTCAATTTGCCGTTAATTGTTCTGCCGTATTTGATTTGTGGGTGGTCTTTCGCTGCTCCGCTCACACGCACGTCCTTTGCGTGTGTCGCGTTGATTTTTTCTCTTGCTCTTTGGTTGTTTTTCTGTTTGGTTTTGTGGCGTTATGGAAATGACTAAAAACAACATGTTTTAAGAAATTTGAATTGCGTGTATTTTAAAAATCGTACCACAGAAAAACAATAATAACCAAGAAAAATTAAGCAAAAACATAAAAAGAATTTTAGTGGAAGTTATGTGATCATATTTGGCCAATGAATAAACACGACATATCCATAACAACAGAGGAAAAGAACAATAAGTGCATCTTCAGCTTAAGTATATATGAGGCGTTCACTGCACAAATCAATTAACATACCAGGTGTATAAGCTTAAATCCGCTGTTTGCTCATAGGTGACGTTAGTGAGCGTATTACCAAATACCATGGAAATGTCTTAGCATTTTAGTATGAGTTCGACATCTGTTCACATCATTTAGTGTACATCATAAGCGATTTCATACAACAACATACATTTTTCTTTGTGTAATCATGTCTAGTTTTGTGCCAAAAAAAGAGCATATGCGGGAAGCTCTGCTTTTCTGTTTCAATTTAAAGAAATCAGCTGCCGAATCACATCGAATGCTTGTGGAAGCCTATGGTGACAGTGCTTTATCGGAAACAACTTGCAGAGACTGGTTTCGTCGGTTCAAAGACGGCCGTTTTGACTTGAGTGACAAGGAGCGTGAAAATCGGCCCAGAAAGGTTGAGGACCATGAATCTCAGGCTCTTTTGGACGAAGACGATACCCAATCGCAAAAAATGATTGCAGAGCAGTTAGGTGTCACTCAACCAGCCATTTCCATCCGTCTACGTGCCATGGGAAAGGTTCAAAGAATTGGAAAATGGGTACCCCATGAATTGAACGATAGACAGATGGAGCGAAATCGGTCCGAAATTACCTGGAAACACTCAACTGGGAGGTGTTACCCCATCCCGTTTATTCACCAGACCTGGCTCCTTCCGACTATCACCTGTTTTCGTCGATGGGCCACGCACTCGCCGAACAGCATTTCGATTCTTACGAAGACGTTCGAAAATGGCTAGACGAATGGTTTGCCTCGAAAGATAAGGAATTCTTTTGGCGTGGTATTCACAAATTGCCCGAGAGATGGACAAAATGTATAGCTAGCGAGGGCAAGTACTTTGAATAAAATTATTTTTTGCTTTCTACACAAAACAAATGTGTTTTTATAACCAAAAAACAGCGGATTTAAGCTTATACACCTGGTAAGTGTCAAAGTACTTGGTATATTCATAACTTAACATAACAATAACTTTCCTGAATAATAAAGATTAACACAATTAAAGGAGCAACTTTTTGTTGGCCATTGAATGAAAATCACATATTTCATTGCATTTCTTAACTTTTTGTTTATGGATTTAATAGATTTGTGCAATGAATGGCTCATATATTGTACATGTGCAAATTATACATATAACAGTAAATAACAGTTATAAAAGAGTATTAAAAAAACGAAATGTTAGAGAGAAATCAAATTCTCTAAAAATTGTTAGGTAATCAAGAAGTGTTTGCCACACATCACATTGCACATGAATGGAAAGAAGAGCAGAAAACGATGGTGTAAAATTGTAAATTACATTTTCATCCTTGTCGCAGTACACTAAGGAAACTAGAAAATCTGAATCTGCTGAATTTTGTTTGCTTTTCATACACTGATGGAATGGTTGGAAAAAAATACTTTCTTCTTTCTGTTTCTTAAAAGCGCACACATTTGGCGATTGAAAATTATTTTCCATTTCCATTTAGATGCTCGAAAGCATGGAAAAACCGTAATAAGATGGATATCTTGTCAAGACACAAAAACATTAAAGCCCCCACTTCGTCGAACGTTCTCTAAATAAAAGAATCCCGTGTGCATCGTCGTTTTGTGGAACCGTAAAAGATTAAGAAATTATTTTATTATTACTCGTAAATGTTTTCAAAAGGTACTCATGAGAGGGGCTGTTGGAAGAAAATTGTATTTTTCAACTTTGTTCTGGACTTGAAATCTATGGCTTCAGCAATAACTAATGAATGAATTTGCCGCTTAATTTGCCGTTTATTGTTCTGCCGTATTTAATTTGTGGGTGGTCTTTCGCTGCTCCGCTCACACGCACATCCTTTGTGTGCGTCGCGCTGATATTTTCTCTTGCTCTTAATGGCGATTATTGCCATAGCCAGGGGCCGAACTGTTATTTTACAATTTTCAAATCAAAAAGGAATAACGAAAAAGTTGCCGGTGGACTTTCTCAAATATACTTTTATTTTTTCGGTCAAATATTTATTTTTCAAAGGACGTTTGACCGACTAAAAAACTATTGATACCATTTTTTTCGTCTCAGCAGACCGCAAATTATAGTTTTTCGACACGAGTCTTTTTTTGAGCAGTTGACAAATTTGTGGGATCCAACGCGAACAAATTTTTTTTACAGTCAAATGTTCATGCAATATTGAATGTATGCTGGTCCCACTAATGCCTAAAGTTGTCTCAATCTCACGATAGGTCACATGACGATCTTGCAATATCAGTTCGCGCACAGCATCAATGGTTTTCGGAACAACAACTGATTTTGGACGACCTTCACGAAATTCGTTTTGGGGTGAACTACGACCACGATTGAATTCACCATACCATCGATAAACACTGGTCCTTGATGGAGCTTCATCACCAAAAATTAAATTAAGTTCATCTATGCACTGTTGCTGAGTTAATCCACGTCGAAAGCTGTAAAAAATAATCGCACGAAAATGTTCACGATTTAATTCCATTTTTGGGCCGAGATGAATTTTTTAACTCACTGTAAATAATATAAATAGCGCTCGTATGTCAAAATGTTCTGAGTACTTATAACCTCAAAAATGTCCAACTTTACGATACAGCTGTCAGTTTCCAGATTGCACCACCAGAGTTGCCAAATCCCGAAACATAAAGGGAACCCTCGTATAGTGGCTTATTTCACAAGTGACCTTTTTCAAAATTAACCTTTTTAAATCATCATAACAGCTAAAAAAGTCTGCTGAATGATTTTGGATGTGTTTGCTTAAATACAGGGTTTTTAATCATGAGCCGAAAAAGTAAAGAAAGAAAAAAAATCAATTAAAATTTGAATTTTGATGAAACTTTATTATCAAAATAATATTTGGTTTGTGCCATTAGTAATGGAATATGACATCATTCAAATGACCGCCACGAGCAGCCTGGCACACCTCGATTCTTTTTAGGTAATTTTCGATGATTTTTTACATATAACAGGCTGTAAGGCGCCAAGAACTGCACGTATGTTGTCCCTCAAATGCTCCAGAGTCTGCGGATTGTCTGCATAGACTTGGTCTTTCGCGTAGCCCCAAAGAAAAAAGTCCAAAGGGTTCATATCGCACGATCTTGACGGCCAATTGGCATCACCAAAACGCGAAATTATGCGTTCATCGAACCTGGTTCGCAATTCTGTCATGTTCGGGCATGTTGTGTGGCATGTAGCGCCGTCCTGTTGAAACCACATCTCCTCCACATCCATATCTTCGATCGCTGGCCAGAAATACTCGGTTGTCATACGGCCATAACGTTCAGAATTGACGGTCTGTCCTTCGTCAGCAGCTACAGCAGCAATATTTTCGGCCGAACGAGCAGGGCGATTACGTATTGGCCTCTGTACATCTTGTACAGAACCAGCTCGTTCGAATTTCGCCAATAAATCCGGAATTGTTGACAAAACAGGCCTTCCGTGACGTTCGAAATCGTTCCTTAGTGCGCGAAAAGTGGTGCTCAAATTTTCACCATTTTTGTAGTGAATTTTGAAGTTGAGCGATGCTAAATCGGTCCATTTTCATAAATGGCAAACACTAAACTACAATATTAACACAATGCAACGACAGATGACAGCTGCGGTTGTCGAACGCAGGGCTGCCAAAGTTTTCGGTTCGAAATGAAAAACCCTGTAGTTTACAGTCAGTGTAGTGAAGTGCTTTGAGTAGTGCTTGCACAAGTTTTTGGTCATGAAGTTTGAGAGCATAAAAGGTACAAAAAAATATATTATTAGAAAGTTCGCGGCTAATCAGAAGTAAATCAGTGATATCGATTATGAGTTTGCGAGGTACGCTCTTCTTAACAAAATTATAACAAAAATAACAAAAATAAAAGTCACAAAATATCTCACTGTTATTTTTGACCGAAAAAATGTCAAATTTGTTTAACACAAAATTCCAAGATTTTTGATATACTGGAAGCGGAGTTATTGCATCTGAAGTAAAAGTTCGTTTTGAATAAAGAGCAAATTTAAAGTTCTCTCTTGAACTTGGTTAAACTTTTACCAAAACATTTCAATTAATAAACCAAAATTTTGGTGCTGATGGCTTATCAGGTGAAAGAGTTTACGAGTTGTTTCTGTGACATTTAAAAACGGTCATGACCAGGCCCGGATTTAGAAATTTGCCGGCCCTAGGCAGTTGCTAAAATTACCGCCCCCCCCTATTAAAATTCCTTGAATGGTGGAATTAGTTTGGTACGAATAGTTGGTTTTTTTTTTTTTTGTTTTTTTTTTTTGTTTTTCTGTATGTTTATTTTCTTTGCTTGTATAAATCGATTGTTTTCTCGATTCAGACATTTTACACTTACAATGTTGGTGCGCGTGCCAAGAAACCAGGCGGGAAATTCAATTCCCACGAATTGAACAAGTTTTCAAAGTTTCCGCTAAAATTTGCCGCCCCTCAATTCTTGCCGCTCTAGGCGACTGCCTACAATGCCTGTATGGTAAATCTGGGCCTGGTCATGACAACATAAGTTACGAACATCATGTTGGCGACTGAAACTCGCCATCACAGCAGTTTTCATCAAAACTGTTCGTGAATTAAATCTATTCGATTCAAGATCAGCCAAAATCTTTATTGAAATCTTTAAAACTAGATTTAAGCATCTCAATAACATAAACTTGTCGCATTTTAACTGAACATTTGGTTATTGAAAATTGTACAGCTGCGGTCAAAATAATTGTGTTACATTTTAAAAGATTTAGTGGTTAAATAGTAATAACGTAATTTTTCTTCATATTAATATTTAGTTGCGTGACTGTTGTTCGCTATTACTGCAGCACAGAGCCGATGCATTGAATTAACCTAATTTTCATATCTTTCTCTAGGTATTATATATTCCTGCTTCTCAAAGTTGATTATTATTAGTTAGATTATAGTGAGCAACTGCTCTCTTCACGTCGAACCACAAATTTTTAATTGTATTGAAGTCTGGTGATTGTGCGAGCCATTCCATAACCCTAATACTGCTCTTGCGAAGCCCCTTTCGTGCGACCTTGCTTGTATGCTTTAAGTTATAATCCTGTTCAAAGACCCAAAGCAGTGGCGTTTTTTCACGGACATACGGTAGCACGATTTCCTGCAAGATTCGTACATATACACATCGATCCATCGTTTTCTTGATCAAATAAATAGCGCGACCTCCATAAAACGTAAAACATGCTCAATAAATCCGAGTAAATCTAATCCAAAAATCAAATTTTAACATTAGCTACAAACGCATGCAATTATAACAATGCTTTTTTCTTGTGTTCTGCCTATATAAAAGTATCTTACGGTTAAACAAAAAAAAAAAGGCGAAGCAGCAAATTCAACATGTCGCACTATATTTAGTAGCAGCACTACTATTATTTTGACCGCAACTGTATGTATGGTTTGTTCTGCTCAAGTTGACTGACGCCATCTCATTGATCGGTATTTGTGACTTATTTTTTTACTAAAAACCACATTTAACCATCAACCTCTCCTCGTATTTGTTTGATTTGGCACTGCGAAAAGTTCACATTCAAATGTTCGAAAAAATGCATTTGCCGATGTAAGGAAAGGAACATCCTCAGGGCTATTCCGGTCAAGGGGACTATTGAGTCCGACGGGGACTATTAAAAAAAAAGATTGGTTTTTTTCAACAAAAATGTTTTGTTATTATTTTTTTAATTGTTTAAAGGTTAAAAGACTTATTTCTAATGTGGCAATGTACATAGCATGCATAGTTATTGAAAATGTTGAACAATTATAGGCTATGGACACCCAAACCCGCTGCCTCTTTGGTTACGCTTCTGTGCTCCGAGTTGTTTGCTTCATTCAGCAGCAGATTCATTCGAAAGATGAAAAATCTTTGAATAATCACCGGTCTATTAATTCACGAAAGGTGGGCGTGGGTGTTGTTTCGCTGTTTTTAAGTATTTCGATGAAGTGTTTCGTGTGTAGTTTAATGAGTAACGGGCACACGTTGCTGCCATGAATAGTGTTTATATTTTTCTCTTAAATTAACACTTAAATATAATTGAAGAGCTTTTTAAATGTTTCTCAAAATAAACGTAATTTTGTTTAGAAAATGCTGAATCGTTAGCCGGAAAATTAAAAATCGAAAGTGGAGATGGTAGCAGGTGTTCTTCCTGACTGCATGGGAGTAGGGAGGAATTCAAGTTTAACGGAAAAATGTGAAAAGTGATTCATACTGTCTGTCAGTTGGCTGAAAATTGCGTCAATATCTGAAAATTAACAGTAACTAATGTACACGTTGAGAACGAATAATGATTGATTTTCAGATGGCTGGAAAATATGGCGTAAAAGTATTGCGTACGGCAGGCCAGATGCTCCCATTCCGGATTAAGCCACAAGATCCACAATTAACAACTTGAATGCGACTATAGCGGCACAAAAGTGCGAGATTTCGCTTCCGTTGTCTGGTTCGTGTGAGGTGCACAATTGTGAAACTTTTCACTGGAAAATCGACCACTAACAGTTTTCTTCACTTCAAGGGCATTCACTCGTGGTCAGAAATATGTATGAAATTTTGTCGCGGGCGCTGTTGCTGCGGTTGGTGTTTAATTGCCTTTGAGCGCTCTGTTGGCGCTCGCACGCTCATATCCAATTCAAATTTCATTCAATCGTTCCGTCAATTTGCGCTAATTAAGTTGCCGCGCATGCTGCCCAACCCCATAGATAATAACAACTAGGAGTATAATACAGAAAAAACACCAACAATGTGCGCAGCTCAACATGTGTTGACTACATAGCAGCAGCTTTTTACTCGAGCGGCAGCGGCACAGGCAGCACCTCGAGTAGTGCCAACTGCAAACCGATTTGTATCCAAACACAAAAACTTGGTGCAGCTTCCCTTGGCCTCACCGGCTGCGAGCAAGATTTCGAATCGAGCCAAATTGGAGAAAACACTGCAGACAAATAGGAAGGAACGCGCAGAACAGCAGCATAAATATTGCCGTAAACTAAACAACAACAACAAT
Organism: Melieria picta; assembly: GCA_964056695.1. Lineage (NCBI taxonomy): Eukaryota > Metazoa > Arthropoda > Insecta > Diptera > Ulidiidae > Melieria > Melieria picta. The sequence continues at coordinate 100,656,970 of OZ057398.1, read as the reverse complement.
AAACAAAATCAGAGCAAAGCAGGGCATACGGGCCCATATAGAGCACGCGATATACAACACACAACATCAACAATTTATCATTTAATTTTTTGGTAAATCATTTAAACGATTTTTTATTTGAAGCAAAATAATCAAGAAATTGTTCATTTTCGATGATTCAATTGAAATTGCAAACGAACGAACGTGCGATCGTGCGAACACACGAACTGGGTGGGAAGAGCAGAGTTGGCCTGCATGGCTGGGTGGGTGGCATCGCAGCACCTCAACAGCATAAAAATCGCAGCAGCGGCAGCGACAGCGGCACCGTCAACGTAATCGTAAAAGTAATCTTGTGGTGGGTGCCTCTTGTGAATGTGTGTGCCGCTGCGTGCGCGCGTGTGTGTTTATGCACACTGAGTGGAACAATAATTGGGCTCACGTGGGAGACGGTCATATGCGCACACGGCGAGAAAAGTCGGGGATTGGTACAATAAATTCGATATACGAGTGAATGTTGGCGCTAAAAGCACAAACAAATAAAGCAAACTGCGCTGCCGAGCCGGTGTCACCGTTGATGGTGAATGTGTAGACAAAGCGGTGAGAGTGGTTGGCAGCAGGTAAACATTTGAAAATACACAAAACACACGCGAAGCTGCACACTACTACAATATTACATAAAACATGTTTCTTGTGCCCAGTGTAACTTGAGACAGGCCGGATTTACCTTGCAGGTATAGTAGGGACGTGCCTAAGGCGGCAAGAAGTAAAAGACGGCAAATTTTGGCAGAAACTTTAAAAACTTGTTTTATTCGTGTGATTTGAACTTTCCTATCCTTTCCTATTTCGTTAGCACGCATATCAACATTATAAGTGGAAAATGCCTCGATATTGCCCTAACACTAGAAACACCATTGCGGCCATCTTGACGGTTCTTCATTTTTAAATGTCTGTATTTTCTTTAGTATTTCTATCTACTTTTGTGTACTTTTCAAGATATCAGCGGATATAAAATGTAGTCTTTGAAGGTATGGAAAACTTGCAGTCTTTCTAGTACTAATATCGAATATTCGTTAATATTTTTAACCAATTGTGTGATGTTATGTTCGAGTAAAGCAGGTTGAGACCGTGATTCGAAAGAAACACAAGTAAAAAGTGCATTTTTAATCAGGTTTCCTGGCGAGTTGCAGCATGCAAATGTTTTCTTATTTAAGGTATCATGGCACGTTAGAAAGGGGAAATTTTAATGATTTAAAAAATTATTTATTTTTCAGCTCCTTTATTATCAATCTTTTTTTACAATATATTGATGGTTTAAGGAACACAAAAAAAAGTTTTTTTTTTGTTTTAGCATATTGTCTCTTATATAGGTGGAGCTGAAGTCGCGTAACAAAAAAAAACAAATCCTCCATTGCGGACACTTAATCTCCGAATCGGCTAATCTGAAACAAAAAAACAAAAACGATTCATAACACTGATCAACAGCAAAATGGCTTTTCTGGGTTTGACATCAGTTCTAGGGTAATTAGGGAGCGCTGATTTCGAATCCGCAAACCGTTCTTAAAACTTAGTTTCCGTTTTCGCAACAAATGGGCGTGTCACTTTTTCGGATTTTCCCTGACTTTTTTCACGTTTGGGATTGTAATTTCTAAACCAATAAACCGGTTGACATGGTTTTCACTTTGTAGTATTTACAACACCTCACGGCTTCTGCTCCAATGTAATTTATTTTTATAAGTTTTACAATTCCGCGGTGATTGGACCTCAAAGTCGGAAAATATGGAATTTCAAGGCGTTTTCTTTGATGTTAAAAAACATGCACCTTTTTCGTAAATCAATTAACGAGTTAGGTGTATAACCAAAGCGGAAACATCAATAAATACAACACAGCCAAATTTTTTGGCGTAAGTCACATTCTCATTGAAACAATAGCAAAAATGTTCCATAGCCATTTTCAACTTTTTCAGCTTTTTTCCTTAAAAAATTAAGGGCCTCAAAATATGATCTTTTATATGTTCCATTTACAGTCTGGAATACAAGCAACAAACAAACAAAATTTTGAATTGCTCAAAACAAAAAAAAATTGAAAACTTTGCATATTTTGAGGCTCTTAGTTTTTTAAGGAAAAAAGCTGAAAAAAGTTGAAAATGGCTATGGAACATTTTTGCTATTGTTTCAATGAGAATGTGACTTACGCCAAAAAATTTGGCTGTGTTGTATTTATTGATGTTTCCGCTTTGGTTATACACCTAACTCGTTAATTGATTTACGAAAAAGGTGCATGTTTTTTAACATCAAAGAAAACGCCTTGAAATTCCATATTTTCCGACTTTGAGGTCCAATCACCGCGGAATTGTAAAACTTATAAAAATAAATTACATTGGAGAAGAAGCCGTGAGGTGTTGTAAATACTACAAAGTGAAAATCATGTCAACCGGTTTATTGGTTTAGAAATTACAATCCCAAACGTGAAAAAAGTCAGGGAAAATCCGAAAAAGTGACACGCCCATTTTTTGCGAAAACGGAAACTAAGTTTTAAAAACGGTTTGCGGATTCGAAATCAGCGCTCCCTAATTACCCTAGAACTGATGTCAAACCCAGAAAAGCCGGCCAAAAGTCGAAATTTGTTGCAGTGTGTAATTATTAAGCTTTCGGACACAGGAATTCACCAGAAAAATAAAAAAAACGCTAAAAATAAAAGGATAGGAGCTTTTTGAAAAAAAGTGTCAAAAATTTACTGCGTTTTTCACCTTTTTCCCCCAGAAAAAGTACTTTAAATAAAAAATTTTCTTCAATATTGTGGTCGATTCTTGTAAAAAATAAGTTAATAAAGAGAACTAAAAATTTTTTTTTAACCCATTGCTGCCTAATGGGTAAAAAAAAAATGGACAAAAAAGTCAATGTTTGAGATCTCTCAAAACCATTGATAGGGATAGTTAGGGTAAAGATGGAACTACCTTAAGGGGTCATTCTCATGTGAAATTTTGTAAAAATCAATTTTTTTTAAACATATTTGGAATGTATCATCCTTGAAGAAGGTGCTGTCAAAATTTTATTGGAAAATTTTAAGTATTTCGGCTTCTACAGACATTTATATAACGAGCGGACAAGGATTCTAGCTTCAAGCATTCAGTTAGTCAAAACTTTAAACGTGTTTTTCTCGGAACGCTTTTTTTTGAAATGGTGGGGATGATTTAAAAAAACCATTCATCCGATCTCTCTGCGATTTTGTCACGTCATTCTACATACTGTTAGCTATCGTCCCTAGCAAATTCACTCTGATATGTTAAAAATTTCATATTTTTTTTCATTGATAAAATCTTCAAAAACAACAATTTTTTACTGCTCTGACTTCCAATGCCTGCCATTTTGTGAGATTCTTATGAAAAAATTTAAATTTGCTACGGACGAGAGGTACGTTCATACTGATTAAGAATTTCTTTGAAATTTATGTTTCAGATAATCCTGTGACTCAAAATCATTCCCACCAGCTGACCATGAGGCGGCAGAAGCCGTGTCTTTAATCGAAAAAAAGTGTTCGAAAAAATTAAAAATTTGTTTTTTATTTTTTTATTTTTGTACCATAACAATGAATAAATTAAAGTGGCATATCTTTTTTTGATAATTCCTCGTATTCACAAAGGAAATAATCTCTGAAGAATGTCCATTTTTCCTGTCCGCGCATGAGAATGACCCCTTAACCTCGTGAAGGTCACTCTAAAATTTCGCCATCTAGCTAGTATTACCAGACTTCAAAAATCGTGAATTTTCCGGAGGTGGAAAATGTGGCGAAACGTAGTGGCCTTAGAACTTCACAAAAATCTGCCTCCTAACTCACCTGTAAAAAATACAACTTTTGTTCACATGTTTAGCTGATCACTTCACAAAGTATGGAAAAAAGCTACCATTGCTGCCTAATGGGTACAAAATACCCATACCCACAAATGAATATCTCAGCAACGTGCAGAGATATAAAGCTGAAATTTTGTTTCTGATCATTTTTGGTCACTTCTAGGTCGTGTATGAAATTTTATCAAAATCGTATGGGCGGAACTGGTACCCGGCAGCAATGGGTTAAATCGGTCGAGCTAATCCGGAGATTAACACTAGAAGTACCGAGCGGTCATTTGACGGTTTTCAGTTTTTGATTAACCGTAGCTCGAAAACGGTTTAAGTTACGAATCTTGTTCTCCTTGACTTTTAATATTTTGCAAAATATTGTTAGTGCAAAATATTAAAAGTCAAGGAGAACAAGATTCGTAACTTAAACCGTTTTCGAGCTACGGTTAATCAAAAACTGAAAACCGTCAAATGGCCGCTCGGTACTTCTAGTGTTAAGTGTCCGCAATGGAGGATGTGTTTTTTTTTCTACGCGACTTCAGCTCCACCTAGATAAGAGGCAATATGCTAAAAAAAAATTTTGTTGTGTTCCTTAAACCTTCAGAATATTGTAAAAAAAAAAAATTTCAAAAAGATTGATAATAAAGGAGCTGAAAAATAAATAATTTTGTAAATCATTAAAAATTCCCCTTTCTAACGTGCCATGATACCTTAAAGAAGCCAAAGCGCGTCAACCGTTTTCAAGGTCCAACGCGTTGTCGCGTCCTCCACTGAAAGTTACACACCAAGCGTTAGACGCGGTAAGGACGTTGTGCTTTCATACTTCTTCAATCAATTTTTCTGTCAATTTTGAGCACTCTTTAGCCTCAAACTAACACACACACAAGTCTTATAGCGCAGAATGTGCGGTCTGCTGAGATGAAAAAAATGGTATCAATAGTTCTTTAGTCGGTCAAACGGCCTTCGAAAAAATTCAAATTGCCTGATATATTTGACCGAAAAAAAAGGAAAAAAATAACTGTTATTTTTTACCGATAAAATAAAAGTCAATAGTAACAGTTATTTTTTCCTGAAATGATAAAAGGTACAAAATAAAAGTTAATTTTAACTTTTATACTAAAAGTCAAACATTTAAAAGACGTTTAATATTCGTAAAACTGAGGCCATTACGATCATAATGTTAGATTTGGAAAAGTCCACCGGCAATTTTTTCGTTATGACTTTTTGATTTGAAAATTGTAAAATAACAGTTAAACTATTACATAACTACAAATTTTATGAGTAATTTTTTTTACTTTGTAAACGAAGTAAATGTGTTCAATGCGAATTTAATTTTTAATTTGTTATGTCTTGTTAATATTGTAATATTGTTCACAATAAATTTATAAACAAATTTTGTTGCATATTTTTTAAATTTTAGAAGCATATATATTTAATTTTTTAGTGAATGAAAATCCGCTCCCTACTAATGAGTGTTTTAGATCGGCGACCGAGATGTCCTTCAGCATGTCGTTACAAGCCTTTTGAATGGCTTCCACGTCCTCAAAACGCCTTTGTTTCATCGACAGATGCATTTTTTGAAAAGGTGAAAGTCGCAGGAAAAATGAGATAAGATGCTTGAATCCAATTTCAAGGACTTCAATGAAGATTTTGGCTGATCTTTGATGAATTACCGCACAGTTTTGATGGAATCTACGGTTATCGCTGATTTTAGTTGCCATGTTGACATGTTGGTCATCAGTTATGCCCTGATTATGTTTTTAAATCGCGTGTACCCCTCATGAACTGTGCCACGGGATAAACGATCATCACCATAAACTTGGTTTATCAATTGAAATACAATATTTCGGTTAAGGTTTTTATAATTTTAAAACAAAATTTAATATTAGCTCTTTGTTTGATGCTAATTTTTGACCGAAACATACTTTCACTTAAGACACACTAACTTCGCTTCCAGTGAACCAAATTCATGAAATGTTTACTAAAAATCGGGGGAAAAATTTAATTTTCAATGCACTAAGTAACATTTACATAGGTGACGCAACCACAAAAGCCCTGTTGGAAAAGTGCAGTTTTCTTTAAAAAGCATGTAATACTACATGCCTGTACGACTACATTACTACACGACTAGATCGGTATATACAAGTAAATACATATTCATATGCACACATCCTTGAAATCGGAACAGATCAGACGAATTGGAAATGGGTCTGGTTCAGAATGACCACACAAGTCATGGGATTGCGCATTAGGTACTTCAGATTTTGCGCCAAGTAAACAGCAACAACTGCGAAAACTACTTAATAGCGTCAGCAAGGCGCGACTGTGGCGTGCGCACAAATGATAGATCGTCAAAATTGGCACTTCTTCACTTGCGGTATGGGGAAACAATTTAAAATGTAAACAAACTAACAAATTGTCAAGTGCATGTCTGTCCACTGTAGAAATATTGTAAAATGAAACAACAACAACAAAACAAAAATAGGAAATGACATCGATGATCACCAACTCGGCCTGGACCCCGCTAAGCGGTGGCGACAGCGATGTGAAGTGCATTACTGTTTTCCTAGCCGGCGAAATGGACCTTAAATGCTTTTCTCGCGGATGTCGAGTTTACAGTTATTGCAGGCGTTATACACAAACAAAGGAATTAAGAATAAGCAGTGGAGTCTTCCAGCTGTAGCGTGCGCAAGTTGCTCATTGCCACCAACATCAAATGCCAGCAGTCAATAGCTTCCATTAGGACAGAACGACAAAATGCGGATAGCAGGAAGCAGAAGCTGTAGAAAGGAAAATGGCTGTTGCACCGAAACCGATCGTACAAGTCGAAAAGGATCAAGTGGTCGCAGGCGCCACGTCAAGTAGCAAAGGTAGCCGAGACCGTTGAGTTGTTTGTAAACATTCGGTGGCAGAGCTGTTGGCGGTAGGCAATGTTTGACTGACTGCAATAAACAAAACAAAATTCATGTTTTACAAAAATTCAATGGTGTCATTTAACAGGAGTTGGTTAATTTATGAACGCTTTGTGGTGGCGTTTTGTTAAAGCTTAACCGACTCCATTCTACAAATACTCATGAAGAATCGCTGACTGCGCGATTGAGCGTGTCAAAGTGTCATTCTGTGTTTGTGCAAGAATCGTGCAGTAAATAGATGTGTAGTTTGTTTTCACATGCCCATGTGAGTAAATAAGTTGGCATAGATTTTGTGCCCCTGCAACAGACGCGTTCTTAAGAATGTGCTTCGAGGCATGCGCTGCCATATTTGCAGAATCACAAGACTACATTTTGGACGTACCTATACAGTTTAGACGCTCCACGAAAAGACTTGTTTAGTTTGGCAGATGAGACATTTCTCTAGTTTATTTTATTTATTTATTTATACACAATATAGCAAATAGCTAACCCTTTTTAAAATGTAAAATTTTATTTCTTGATATATTGTAATCGAGTATTTAAAGTGAGTACTTTTCGAACGATTCGAATACTTAGTTATTCAATAAACAATATCCGATAGTCCCCTGCATTTTTAGTGTTAGGTAGTAATCATTCATTTGCTTTTCACGATAAAATTAATTTGCTTAACCCTTCGCTGCATGGCATTGCATATATGTAATGTTAATTTTTCATAGATTCGGGAACTATTCTATTGAGCTTTTTACAGTCGTTCAATCTTTGGTTGTGTTAAAGCATTTGATAACTATGGAATTTTGCGAATAACATTGAAAGAGTCGAAAAAACAACCAGTGTTTCGATTTGATGAAATAAGTTTCTTTATTGATCGCGGTCGCCGTCGCTCAGCTGTTTAGTGTGTTGGATTACGAGTATATAGTGACGACCGACCTAGGTTCGACTCTCCGTAGTAGCCAACACTAAAATGTAGATAAACCCTATTTCCAGGAACTCAACAAAATATTATGTTTGCCACCAAAACTTAATAAGCAACGAGAATAGTATACTATATATGACAAAATGGTTTTTTGTTCACGGAAATTATACTTATTATGCAACGAAGAGTTGCAACTATAGCGATTATCGAAGCCAGCCTGAAGTATTTGTAGAATATAAAAAGCTCGATTACTATATAAAATTGTTCCAATTTTGTTTAACCACATTTTTTGAATCTGTGAAATCTGTATTTTGAAACAAATCACTAGTTAATAACTAAAAAGATTTGTATACATTTGTATACAAATGTGCTACTTTTAAAATGGAATATTTTTTATCATTTTGGCGATCATTGGGTATTTTGTAGTGTCCGACCGAATATTCGGTTTCGGTTTCGGTTTCGGCCTAAATAAGTGGTTTCGGTTTCGGTTTCAGTTTCGGCCAAAAAATGGCCGAATAGCCGAAACCGAAACTTTCTAGAATATTTTTTACATTTTATTGTGTAGCAGATATATAGTAAAAGGAGGAATAATTTAGGTGCCAGCAATGTAAATAAACTTCTTTTTTTAACATATAATATTAAATTATTTAATTTTGAATATTAGCGAATAAGATACGAAAGGGTGATTTTTTCATGTTTACGTTTTTAAAAAATTAATAAATTGTTTTTATTAATAAGTATTTGTTTATTTATGCTATGTTTGTTTGTTTGTTCTTTATTTACTTAATGTAAAATTCGTTTGTTGAAAAACGTGCTTGATATGGTGATTTTTATTTCAACTAGAAAGTTTCGGTTTCGGTTTCGGCCGAATATTAAAAAAAAAACGAATATTCGGTTTCGGTTTCGGCCCAAAAAAGTGGTTTCGGTCGGACACTAGTATTTTGCAATCATATTTGTGTATTTTGTATATAAATATTTTATTTTACTTTATACTAATATCGTCCAACAGCCATTTTGACACACAACAATATTTATGGAAAAAGCTTTTTTCAGTTGATTGGAAAATTATATTTTTGTTATAAATTATTGCCTTGTTCCCAGAAACTAACAACAGCAGGCCCGTAGAGAGGAAAACCGGGCCCGGGGACTAGTAATGACGGGCCCCTGTAAGTAATTTTGGAAATTTTGTAGTAGAAGTCAGGATGATGATCCACAAAGTTTATATGTTTTTATAACTTTTTGTTGTTGGAATGAGCAGTTATCACAAAAGCAAATTCGATTTAGAAAAAAATTTATTCAATAATTATTCAATACTCATTTACATAAATACATCTATTGATTATGTATAAATTCTAAGTAATTATAACTTTGATCTACTTTAAGCACGCTTTTCGGGCTTTCGCTGAAGCGAAAGTTTCTATAATACGACGGAAATCAGATTTTTGGGCCAAATCGTATTCCAAGCAAAGTATCGCAAGTCCTGAGATGCGTGTTTGCGAAGAACACGATCTTTGGAAATTTTTGATTCTCGCCAATACACTAAAAGAGCGCTCAGCGCTCGCAACAGTTACTGGCAGGGTACAGAAAATTCTGAGCGCAACACAAACAGAGCGCCCACTGTCACTTTCATTTAAAAGTGACAGTGGGCTTAGATCACTTTTGAAATTTGCTGAATGAATATGTTTTAAATGTGTCATTTCGTTCGGCAATTCGTCCGAAACATCAGATGGATATTTCTGTACAAAATTAGCCGCTTTATCTTGGACCTTGTCTTCAATCAACTCTGGAAATTGCCACAAGAAATTAAAGGTATCGTTCAAATTTTTCGCAGCGTCAAATCTAGTTGTGAGTCCCGCGATCACTGAGTCAATAATAACAAAAAACGTATTTCGCTGAAAATGTGTCTCTTCATCTATCTCTGGTTCTTTCTCAATTCCATCATTAGAATCAACTATGCGACGTTTTCTTTTCCGGCCCACTTTTTGCGATGGCAACTCTGCTGAGATGTCAATAGCTTCTTGCAACGCTGAAGCAACTAATTTACATTCGTTCAGAAGTGCACCCCAACGATCCCGCAAAAATTTCAAGTCTGTCAATAAACTAGAAAGATTTCTGACTTCAACATCGATTGTGATACCTTTAGCTTGAAGAACGAGATTTCTTTCGTCGATTAAAGACAAGATCTTCGACCACATGGATGACATCAGCACACATTCAAACTTACTCATATATTTGAGAATACCATTAATGTCCCTTTGAGTGTCCGCGGTTAAATTCAATTCTTTCAACTCGCGCAAAGCCGCGGTCAGTCCCACAATGTGACTCGCGAAAGGCCTAACAGCTTCGATTCTTGCAGACCATCTTGTATCTGATTGGGAACGGAGTGAGGAGGGGACATGTTTTTTAAAAATTTCCCAACGTTGTGGACAGCCAACAAAAATGTTATAGCATTTTTGAACAACGCCGAAAAAAAGTTATAGCTTGAGTGCAACACTCCGCAGAATCAACTCCGCACAAATTTAAACTGTGGGCTGCACAAGGTGAAAAAACTGCCTGGGGATTTTGACGGAGTATGTGACTTTGAGCTCCTTTATATTGACCACTCATATTCCGGCCATTGTCGTAACCCTGCCCTCGGCACTCAATGAAAGGGATTTTATAAATTTCCAAAGTTTCACGCATCATGCTAGCGATCGCTTCACCTCAGAACAAGTTTAGTGGCTTGTCGATGAGGCAGGAGCGTCTTTAGTCTTAATACACTTATATAGGCGTCTCTTCCGCGGGCCCTTCCAGGGAGGATTTTGCGATCGTTAAGTTTTTATGGGTTGATCGGTTGGGCGTTTTAGATCGGATTTGATAATGATCGGGTTTTCCGAAACTGTTTTACTCACAGTTACTTGAAAGATTATTGAATGAATGAGAATTTTTTATTTCAAGAATCGGGCAATTTTGTGTCAAATTTTTTCTTGATCAACTCGAAATATTTTTTCATTCAAAAAATTTTTTTTTCTAATATTGCCGGAAAATCCGGGCCCCCTTGGAAACTCCGGGCCCGGGGACGATGTCCCCTTTGTCCCCCCCCTCGACAGCCCTGAACAACAGTGTATATAACACTACTCTACAAATAATAGTCTTATCGCGTGCACCTACCTACCTAAAAAAGAACTCTCTAGACTAATTTTTAGTCGCTTACACGAAAATGACATTTTTTTAAAATAATTATTAAATTAGTCAGGAGGTGCGCGTCAAAACCTTCTCCTCAGTATGCATGTTATGTACATTGCCACACTAACCAAAAGTTATTTTCCCCTTTAAACATAAAAAATAAAAATAACAAATTTTATTGAAAATAGCCCTTTTTGAACTCAATCCAGCGATTTGCACGGCCTGAAAGCATACTTAATGTCTAATGAGAGTCTAAAAGAGAGTCTAAAAGAAAAGCCTTTTAGATGGCTTTCGTTGGCAAATGCATTTTTCCGAAAAGTACGAGGCTAAATCAGGCAAATACCAGGAGTAAGTTGATGCTTAAATGCGATTTTTTATCACAAAATCAGTCGCAAATGCCGATCGATGAGATCAAGCACATGTCAAATTAAAATGCTATAAATTGATGTTGTTGAGATGCTTAAATTCAATTTCAAGATTTTCAATAAAGATTTTGGCGTGTCTTTGATGAATCTGCGGTGATCACGAATTTCAGTTGGCCAATATGTTGCTCACATTTATGTCCTCACCACGGATTAAACAAGCATCATTAAAAGTTTTGTTAAGTAATATTGCCTTGTTCGATGCTCAGTTTTGTCACACATAGGTGGCGTCACCAGAAAATGCCCTATTTCGTATGTTTTTTTTTCTTTAGAACGCACGTAATACTAAATTTGCTTTAAAAAAAGTTTTTAGAACCCCCATGACCAAGTTCTGGCTACGCTCCTGAGATTAGGTTTGCATGTAATTACGTGTACATTTGTCCTATCCGTCCGGCCATTTCGGTTAATATGAAATGATGAAAGTGATATTTGTGTCGTATTATTTATTGCATTTGAACCCATCCATGAGCGTTGACACCGTTGACATCAAAAAATGTTCACGTTTGTATAAATAAAATCGGGGGTGTCGGGGAGTGTACGTTGGGCAAGAGTTATATGGACTTCATGGAAAGAGTGCAATTAAACATGTTTAACTATAAATGGAATCTTTTTAGGCAAAATGGCATCTTATTTCCGAACACCTCGTGGAAATTCAGCTCCTCATTTACCCCCACGGGCTAGTCCTACTGCACTTCTTCCTGCACGTTTTCCAACCATTCTTCCCACGGCGGACCTTACGACAGTAAGCTTGCAAATTATCAAAAGGGAAAAAGGAAAATTCACTACATTCGGTGCTATCAAGCGGAGTCCATATAACAGGGGAACACTGTACAAATGTGAGCATAGTTATGACCAGCTTCCGACTTTTTTCGATGCTCACAGTAACATACAAATTTAGTATTTTGCAGAGTGTAAGTTTACAACAATGTCAACACAATTTCTGTCGCGTTTCGGTTATTTATTTGAAATTTCCATTTTCCTCACTCATCCCATCGCTGCGACACTGTTCAATTCGTCGTCATATCGTCAGTATCCAAAGAATTCGTAAATGAAGTGCCCGTCGTTGGCGAGTTTCGCACTTGGAAATGTCTCAGCAAGCAAATAATTTGGCAACTGTAAAATTTCGCCCTCTTTGACTAAAATTGAATACATATCTAGCGACGGGCACACAAATGCCGACTTCTGACAAATTTGGGACACTAGAAGACAATTGACAGCTGAAATTACTTGCACAAACATTGAACTAATGGAGCGTCAGTCGCAGGAGCGGCAACGCAATGCTCAGAATTTTTCAAAGTTCCGCGCCAAGCAGCACTCCGCATTTTGTTCCATTTTCACAGAGATTTGCCGGTGTCGGAATTTGTTTTGACTAATGCCAAAACGTGACGCGCGAGTGCGCCAGTTCGGGTTTCCTCGAAGAGTTAATGTGCGCAGACGCAGCGGTCTGTCTAATTCGACTCAACATTCACGTTCGATCATTCTCTCTAAGGGCAGCACATCGAAACGACGCGGCACTATTTGTTTATGTTGTAATAAAAAACGAAATTTGTGCAGTTGTTTATAAGCGTTTACTGCATTTAAACAGAAGTCAAATGCGGCGTTTTTCAACACTTATCTTCGGATAGAAATGTGTTCATGCTACGAGCATTGGTGGGTGCTGCCACTTGTAACAAGTGTACTCGTATGGTCCAGGCAATAGCCGCGGATTAGAATCACAATATAATCGTGATTTCTGTTTAAAAAATTTGAAATTTCATCATGTAAGTACATAGTTAGAATTAGATATATAAAAAGAAATGGCTAAAATTCAAAATTCAGTTTTGGTTGAAAGAACTGCTGAAGCCACATGAAAAGTAAAAATTGGATACTGGATCCGGAAATTAATATAGAAACTTATAGATTGCGATTTCAGATGAGTTAATGACATTGAATAACAATACGATTAGTCATATTGAGGGTATTCCCTCAAACGCGTAAACTCGAACTCTGGTCAAGCTGTCAAACTTAGAATTTACGAATGGTTTACACGAGTGCAAAAATAGGGCGTTCCCTGCAACAGGCAACAGGCTCGTAAATTTACGCACTTTACATGGTTTACGAGTATACGCGTTTGCGGGAATACCCTCAGTTATAGTTGGTTTTTAGTGGAATCCATTTAAAAGTTTAAAGTTTTTATTTGCATTTAGTATCAAATTGACATCACTGTATGACTCGTGAGCCTTTACGAGGCTGTTTACGCGTCGCTTTGCCAGTGATAAAGTGATAGGAAACTGGCAGGGGAAGCGATTTTCAGACCATTTTTTGCATTTCACATAAATTTTATTACATTTGTAAGCAAAATAGAATTTTATATTCAGTTTTCAGCAAACGTATCCCAGAATAATAAATATAATAAATAAAAATAAAATAAAAAAGAAGTAAAAATTAACCACAACCATAACCCTCACAAATGAAAATTGACCACCACAACTACCCTCAAACTTGAGTTTGTATGGGACATATTTTACGTTCCTAATCTAAAGTTAATTTTTTTCCACACATTATATTTTATGTTTAGGTACAAAAAGCGTTGAATAAATCCTCTTCTCAAAATCCTTTTTAGTAAAGTTATATATATTTTCTAATAACAATGAGAATCAAAAAGGCGAGAAAAACTAAAGACGAACAAAAAACTCTCTAGAATAGTTTGTTTTAAATTCTTTCGAATCAAAGTGCAATAAACTATTGTAAACACGAGTAGCGCTAGTCTAGTGTCGAAAACGACCACATCCCACCGCCACCAACATTCGCACAGCCCGTTCAATCGCATGCACGTTGGGTCCTCCTCAGCACACACTGAAATATTGAAACCGCAAATTCGCAGTCAATTCTTACTTGAACGCCGATCAGCGCAATGCTTTTCCAAACAAATTCACCGCCGGCGGCGAGCGACTCACTTGAATTGCGCTCTCAAGGCGATACACAGCACAATCGGGAAACAGAATCGGCGCTGGCATTGGCTGGCGGTGGCATACATTTCGATTGAGTGAAAATCACAAAGGAATATGAGGAAAAAGATTAATTATGCAGCGCAACAGGAGCGTTTGACGGCGAGAAACGGAGGCGCGGGTGGCTCAGGTGTGGGTAGCGCATGTGTGCGCCGATTTGTTTACGCTATGCTTGTGCCCACAACTTGTTGTGGCCTTAGCGAGGTGGGTGGTCAGCCCGTCGCACTAACCGGCAGCGCAACTTTTATTGGATTACACATTAAGACGCCGTCGAGCACCGCATGCGTTGCCCAGCCCTGCCGCCCCTCCTTCCCTGACCAGTGCGCTCACTCTATGTAAATAGTGCGGCACTTGGGTGTGCTTCGCTTTGTTGTTGCGCTGTTGCTTATGGTTTGGCCCTTGCACTGCGTCTAATGATCGACTCTTCGAAGGCACTCGTGTGGAATTAATAAATTCAGGATACGCTCAACGTGTGCCAACGGCACACCCTCTTTACCCTCTAGACTTTCGGCAAAGAGTGGTGAAGGGTGTCGCAGAAGATGTGTGAAAATCTTGTCGAATTAACTACATACATATTTGACATATTGCTGGCATTAGCATTGTCACTGGCATTAGTGGTAATTATCTTAATTCGAGAAGTCTACTCATCGCATTAGTGGCGAGTTGGATAATTGTGGGATATTTTGTGATTTATTTGTGAATGGTTAGTTCTTCATTCTTAAAACATTTTGCATTGTACTATTATGAATGTAAGACCTTAAGTTGGCCGATACACATACAGGAAGCCGCGGCTATAGTTCACACTAAACCAGATAACTTCATTATACTAGCGATATTAAAATCTATAAAGTAAAAAATTATTTAACTTAGCATAATTTTATAGATTACGTTGATTTTTGGGGCAGATGCCACTCGAGAACATACGATATAGAACTGCCCATGTGAAAAGGCTAAAGTACTTTCACCTCTCACAAAGAGCAATTTCATCATGTTTAAAGTCCATAGGCCTATTAAATTATGTAAAAAATTTTAATTAAGTCATAGGTTGATTTAACAAAACAAATATTATCATTTTTGACTTTTTAGTTTGAAATCAATGGGCCGTTTTCGAAAATAAAACCACTAATTGCATGTGGCTTCAGCAGCTTGGACTGGACGTTGAAAATAGAACATACTACATATGTACATAGGATCTCTTAAATAGTGAAATAAAATACAACTCGATCGTAGTTATCAACGAACACTGCGCTTTAGTCTGAATAGCTGTTAAATTGTCTAATAAATAGCTTTGAGCGGCAGAATTAAGGAGGAACAATTCCTATGCTGCTGCCTGACCATCTAAAAAGGACGAATCCGTTCCATGGATTCAAGTAAGTTTCAATAAGAGATCGAGGTGGTTTGAACCATATCTCCTCACGAAGAGAGTCACAACAGTTATGAAGTGGATTTACTTAGGTGTGCTTTCTACTGAATCTTTTTGTGAATATCAGATAGATTTCAGTTAGCCAGGCCAGAATGCAATACAATGGGTGTGAAAATTATTAATTTAGATGTTCCAACAAACCAAAACTCGGCGCATTTACCGTATGCATGTTAACCTAATCTTCTAGAGTTTCGATTTCGAAATATCCACAAGTTCACTGACTTTTGAAAATTATAAACATCGCCTTGTCAGATACTTAAAAGATTTCCCACATAAAGATGATAACGTCTGATAACTCATGCTCATCGTAATTCCCGTCTAATTGTGTCATTACAGAGCCGAATTGCTTCTCGACTCTATGATTACGGGTTCTCGCTTTTAAGCGTGGAGTTGTATTTACTCTTCGGGGGATTATGAAGTGTCTAAAAGGTTCCTCAAGTCAAGTGCCAACGCAAAAAGTTGAAAGGGTGGCCGGGCTGCGCGTCATCGAAACGCAGCAATTAAAACTTTCAATGAAAATGTATGCATTCCAAAAGAACAAAACATTATTTCCAAATAATGAAGTGCCGCCGGATAATCTTCAACGGTAGTTGACCTTTTGCACTGAGAGCATCTTCAAAGTGTGGCATGAATTCAGTGAAAATGCGTGAACGTAATTTGTGGCTTTTGCTGATATTAGGAATTCCACCACCCAATCGTGTCGAACATTCTTGAGAAATCCATGCAACTGCAACTTTCGTTTACAAAAAGACGCTGCAATGATGTAAATTCGCGAACAACAACAATCAATAGATGCAAAAGTAAATCTCAAATTGACTTGTAATAATAATTGCACTATGGGTCGATTTGATTTGATTTGAATGCAATGTGTTGATCTGGCGATGTGTTTGGGAAAACATGTCAAAAATTGCCGGTAAACGAGCAATAAGTAGAAGTAAAATGAAAAACGTACAGACGACATGACAATTTAACCAAATGCAATTCGTACGGAGCAATGTGGGAGTCTAGTTGAGGGCTGGCGAATTGCATTTGGAAATTTCGACGAAAAAATATACCGACCGATGGCCAATTCAAAATAATCAGAAAGTTTTACTGTATTCAATCAAATCAAATTGTAAAAATAAACAATGCACGCAGTTTGGTTAGAAATGAATTAACTTTTGTTGAATAAAAAAAATACACATTTGCTCGACAGATCAAATTTAATAGCTGGGGCATTTCACGTCAAGCGGACATCCCAAAAAATTAATTTTGTTTATATTCTGGTCAGTTATATTTCTAGTAGACGTGGATGTGTACACCCAATTTTTTTTTCGTATGATGTTTTTTTGCTGAGTTATGAGCTTCTAAAAATTGACTAAACAGAAAGTAATGCATTTTTGGATGCTTATTATCTGTATCAATTAATTTGTAAAAAAAACTAAAAAGTATTGTTTCTTATAGGAAAAAAGTTGTTGTTTTTTTGTTTTTGTCGAATTCTAAATTTTAATTTTTTTTACGTATAGTAAACCGGAAGTGAAAATTTGAAATCGATATTTGAGTAACTTCGACACCTTTTTTTTTTTATTTTAACGTAAATTAAAGCTTTAACTTTTTTCCTATAAGAAACAATACTTTTTAGTTTTTTTTACAAATTAATTGATACAGATAATAAGCATCGAAAAATTCATGACTTTATGTTTAGTCAATTTTTAGAAACTCATAACTCAGCAAAAAAACATCATACGAAAAAAAAATTGGGTGTACACATCCACGTCTACTAGAAGTATAACTGACCAGAATATAAACAAAATTCATGACCTCACTTTTTTTGGATTGTCCGCTTGACGTGAAATGCCCCAGCTTTTACTTTTATGTTTATTACATTCAGCTGTTTTTTTATACAATAAATTACATATTTACATACATATATAATACACTGCAGTATATAAGCACTGCTTAGTTAACAGTTACATATATAATATCTATTATTGAGCTGCAACATCTGTATATATTTATTTATAGTAAATTATTTAAATTACATGCTATTAACCCTAATTCTCAGAAGTCTCACTAAAGATTTCAAATGGTGATAAATCTAAAAGATTTTCGATTCCATTATTTTATGTAATCCTCTAATGGAATATTAGAATTATATTGCATTTATAAATTTAACATTTTAGACAGTTTTTGTACTTTTTAAACAAATGTTTAATAGTAATTTAGCTCATATAAGCCTGACAGTCTCACTTCTGGGTTTACGTTACTTTTAAAATTCTGGGAATTAGGGTTAAATACGATTGTCTTTTTGAATTCTGTTTTCGGTGCACATAATACGATTTAATTTGATTTTTCAATTTCCAATGGTTTTATTAGTGGAGACTTTTAGCGCCGGCTGTCATTCATTTGCACTTTGTAGATATGTTTTAAATTATGTTTAGCAATGACACAAACCCAAGAACTGAAAGTTAGATGGCGCTATTTGTGTGTACTTCGATGGTATTTTGTCTTGTAGGTTTTGGCCTACGTTTTTATTTCACAACACAACTGTTCATTACAAGCTCAACAACAAGAATCATACAGTAAAAACATGTCACCGCCTGCTGGCGTTCTAACCGCTCGTTCGCATTCAAAAGTTCGAAGTCGAATGCCGAACAGCTGTCGAAAAAGTCTTCACCACTAGGTGGCTAGTGTGTCCCCACATGGCACCCCCCCGAGTGGAGCGTTTGCCGGAGGTTGCTCGCCGCTTGCGGGCCTTGACTTCCTCGAGTATGTCCGGAGTTGGGTGGGTGGCTGAGACAGTCCTTGCCTAATGGGTGCGTCATCCGTTGCATGTGGCGCTGCTCGTAGAGGGCTCGGGGCGGGGTCAAACACGTCGTCGGCAGCGAGATGGGCTGGCTTCAGTCGTAAGACGCTTACATTGATTTCCTTGCCGTTCACAAGGATGGTGAAAACACGGTCGTCCACTCTCCTAACCACCGCATGAGGGCCGGAATATGGCTGCTGCAACGGCCGTTTGACTGCATCCGCTCTCAGGAATACCTGTGCGCAGGTCTGCAAGTCTTTGTGGCAAAACGTTTTCTGGCGACATTTGTGTGCCGCAGGTACTGGTCTTATGCTGCGCATGTGGATTCGGAAGTCGTCCAAAAAGAAGAACGGGTCCGGAGGTGAATCCTCTTGGGTGAAAAATTCTCCGGGCATCCTAAGGGTCGATCCGTACAGGAACTCTGCAGGTGAGGCTTTGATGTCTTCTTTATAACACGTCCTCAACCCCAACAGCACTGTTGGCAGTATTTTGGTCCACTGCGGTGTTTGGTGGCACATAATGGCGGCTTTTAGTGTACGGTGCCACCTTTCCACCATACCGTTCGCTTGGGGATGATATGCTGTGGTACGCACGCGCTTGCTGCCCAGTAAGCGTGAAAGGGATGTAAAGAGCGCGCTCTCGAACTGTGTACCTTGATCGGTGGTGATGAATTTCGGGCTTCCGAACCGTGCTATCCAATTGCAGAAAAAGGCCTTTGAAACGGTATCCGCGCTGATGTCTTGAATGGGAATGGCCTCCGGCCATCGTGTAAAGCGGTCGACCATTGTCAAACAATATTTAAAACCGTTTGAAACTGGCATCGGCCCTACCAGATCAATGTGTACGTGGTCAAACCTCTGGTCTGGCTCCGAGAATGCCGCTGCCTGGACGCGAACGTGCCGTCCTACCTTTGAACGTTGGCAGGGTAGGCACTCGCGAGCCCAACGGGTGATGTCTCTGTTCATGGACGGCCAGACATAGCGTTGGGTGATTATAATGTGTGTGGCACGACCGCTGGGGTGCGAGAAGTTGTGGAATACGTCGAACACTCTACGTCGAAGCGCTAGTGGGACGTATGGTCTGATGTTAGAGGTGGACACGTCACAGTATACGTCAGGTTGCTGCGGCCCCTGCTTCAGCTTCTGGAATGTAAGAGAAGTATTATTGTTGCTTAGAATTTGTGTAAGCTCATGGTCTGTGGATTGCGCTTGAGCGAGTTCATCGAAATCTATGGTTGAGGGTGTGACGATGGCGTCAACGCGCGACAGTGCGTCCGCGACGTTGTTCTCAGTGCCGGTGATGTACTGCAGATTGGTAGTGAATTGACTGATGAAACCCAACTGCCTGATTTGTCTCGGAGATGCTTTGTCAGCACGCTGTTGAAACGCGTACGTGAGTGGCTTGTGGTCTGTTCTTATGAAAAAATCTCTGCCTTCGACCCAGGACCGAAAGTACTTCACAGCCTCGTAGACTGCCGTTAGCTCTCTGTCGTATGTGCTGTAGTTTCGTTGTGCCGATGACAGCTTGCTTGAGTAGAATCCCAGCGGCTCCCAAACTTGATGCACGAGCTGCTCCAGAACCGCGCCGACCGCAGTGCTCGAAGCGTCGGTGGTAAGACGAAGCTTCATGTTGGGGACTGGGTGTGACAATAATGCTGCCCCAGCAACTTGTTTCTTAACCAATTCAAAAGCTGCGTCAGTTTCAGCGCTCCATGGAACCGGTCGTCTGTCATTCTTCTTGGAATCTTTCAATAGGTCGTTGAGAGGCGCTTGCGCGCCTGACGCTCCCTTGATGTGTCGCCTGTAAAAGTTGATGGACCCGATAAATCTCCTCAGCTCCACTATTGTCTGCGGCTTTGGGAAGTCGAGTAGGGCTTGGATGCGATTGGGCAATGGCGTCGAACCCTGCGAAGTGATACGGTAGCCCAAGAAATCGACAGCGCTTGCTCCAAACGTGCACTTGTCGACATTGACACAAAGTCCGTACTCGCTGAGGCGTGCGAAAAGTTGACGAAGGTGAATTTCGTGTTCTTCGTGGGTGGCAGACGCCACTAGCAGATCGTCGATGTAAGCGTACACAAAATCAAAGCCAGCGAGCACTTCGTTAATGAATCGCTGGAATGATTGTGCAGCATTTCGCAGGCCGAAGGGCATACTGACAAACTCAAAGAGACCGAACGGGGTGATGACGGCCGTCTTCGGTATGTCCTCCTCGGCTACTGGAATGTGGTAGAATGCGCGTCGAAGGTCGATGGTAGAGAAGACCTGTTTGCCTGCAGCAAGTGCTGTGTAGTCATGGAGAAGGGAAATCGGGTAGCGGTCGGGTAGGGTTTGCGCATTCAACTTGCGATAGTCCCCACACGGGCGCCAGTCTCCGTTTTTCTTCTTAGCCAAGTGAAGTGGGCTAGACCATGGGCTGTTAGATGGTCTGATGTGGCCCAAATCGATCATCGACTGAAATTCGTTTTTGGCGAGTTTAAGCCGCTCGGGACAAAGTGGTCTGACGCGTTGTGCACACGGCGGTCCTGATGTTTGGATGTAGTGATGAATATTGTGTTTTGCTGGTGACTGGTTGGAAGGATGTCCTAAAAGCAGCGGGAAATCTTTGAGGATGTGGTGGTACCTTGTGTCGTTGGTTAAGGCGCTGATAGCTGTGATTGGTGCTGCTGCGAGGATGCCGATTGTTTTGCAACCAGTGGTAGTTTCGGTAAGACAGTGGCTCTTTAAGTCAACCAACAAACCATGTTTGTGTAAAAAATCTGCTCCTATAATGGCGTAAGGAACGTTGGCGATGCAAAAGACCCAGTGGACAGGACGGCTTAACCCAATATGGAGAGTGAGAGCCCGGTCGCCATAGGTGTTGATTTTGCTTCCATTCGCCGCGTAGAGTTGGTAGTCGGAAGACCTCCTCTTGTCCGCTGGAGTTGCAGGAAAAACAGAAATATCCGCGCCGGTGTCGACGAGGAATTTCGTTCCGGTGATGCGATCATAGATAAAGAGGCGGTGAGGACGTGCGACACCACCAGTAGCCGCCGAGTCTACTGGCAGTCGCCTCCGTTTCCCTGGTTGGCAAGCCACGTGCATGGCTCTGAGCACTTCTTTGCCTTGTTGCCAAATCTACGGTGGTAGTAGCATACTGCATCCGGCAACGTCGTAGTAGTGCTGGGCCTGCTGTTGTGTGAATCGTGTCGCCCACGAACGGCGTCGCCGAGTTGCGGAGCGGCGTCGTTGGCCACGAAACTGTTCAACTCTTGAGTAAGTTTCTCGACCATTTTCACCAGGTCGTCAACCCGCTTGGCTAAACCATAACTTCCAGGTGCGCGTGAAATTGGCATCACACATCCGTCATCTGCAGGGCGCTGTATGTCAGAAATTTTGTCGGCGAGCTCGGCCAGACTGTGGTTGTCGAGCGCGTCCACTGCCGCCAAAGCGACCTGAATGCTCTGCGGAAGTTTATCCAGCCATAGCGTGCGGATAAATTTGTCGTCCAGCAAGTCGCCGCCGAGTCTGTACATCTCTTTAAGTAGCGCAGATGGCTGTTTGTCCGCCAGCTCCACCCCGTAGATGAGCGTCTTGAACTTGCGCTCCTGTGAAACCGAAAAGTGCTTCAGTAATGCATTTTTGATGCATGCATACTTATCGTTTGCTGGTGGCCTTGCCACGATGTGTTCGATAACAGCCAACGTGTCTTGATCCAAACGGGCTACGATGGCGTTGTATTTAGTCGCATCAGCCGTGATTCTGCGTGACTCGAACTGGGCCTCGACCGATGTGAACCACAGTTGTGGCCTCTGGTTCCAGAAAGCAGGCAGTTCCACGCGTTCGATGCGGTCAACCAGAAGGGCTGATTGCTGCTGGTCGGTGGCGATTGTGCTGTGTTGAGCCGCGGAGCCTGTCGGGTGCTCCTGTTGCGGAGATCGTGCATCCTCGTTTGTGGCTGCTTTGATCTCGGGCGGAATGAGCGGCATGACGGCGTGTAATTGTTAGAATTATGTTGCAAACAATGCGGGGTCACCAATTGTAGGTTTTGGCCTACGTTTTTATTTCACAACACAACTGTTCATTACAAGCTCAACAACAAGAATCATACAGTAAAAACATGTCACCGCCTGCTGGCGTTCTAACCGCTCGTTCGCATTCAAAAGTTCGAAGTCGAATGCCGAACAGCTGTCGAAAAAGTCTTCACCACTAGGTGGCTAGTGTGTCCCCACAGTCTTATCAAGTACGACACCCCAAACACAAAATGTGCTGACAACAAGAACCTTTGATTGAAAATTCGATATCGAATGTCGGATAGCTGAATTAGAGTCTTCACCGCCAGGTGAATGGTGCTTCCGCTTAACCTTCGCCTTACCAAAGAATTATTTGTACGTCGTTTACCAATACCCACCAAGGTGACTTCAGTGTTTTTTGTATTGCTATATGGCACATGAAAGTCAGAATCCTCACTTTCCTGTATTACGCCTTCTCTGTTTTTTTACTACTGACAATTCAGATTTGAATTTAAAAAAAAATTTGAATTTTTGAAAAAAAATTTACAAATGTGCCAGCATGTCAATGTTTGTTCAACATGTCAATAAGTTTGATTAATCAGTTCATCAGGTGCTGTTTACTTCAGAAGTTCAGTGTGAAAAAACTAATAACAATGATTATTGGAAACGAATTTCGATATTTGTCTGCTGCCGCTGTTTCCAGGTATGCATATATATTTTTTCTTTTGTTTAACATTATCGTATAACATGTGTCATTTTGGTTAAAGGCTGTCATTTGAAGAAAGAGAAGCATGAATGAAGATGAAGAACAACAATGGTTTGATGAAGACGACGGCGATGAGGACTATTTAAATAATGGGGTAAACATTGATTCCGATGTGGAAAAAGAGAAAGCTGAAATAGAAGTAAACGACGTAAGTGACTCTGACGAAAAAGATAAATCGGACACTGATAAATTGGTAACTTCCTCTGGCGATAGTCCGTTTTTCGCCACCAAAGACGGAGTAAAGAGAAGAAGACAAAGCTACGCCTATAAGGGATGTGTTTGACATGATGAACTCAAATTTAAAAACTTATTATAGGCCGCACGAATCCATTACGGTGGACGAGCAGCTGTTTGGGTATAGGGGCCGTACTCGGTTCACCCAATATATGCCGTCTAAGCCTGCCAAGTATGGCATTAAAATCTGGTGGGCATGCGATTCAGCCTCCTACTATCCACTGCATGGACAAATTTACACTGGGAAAGTTAACAACACTCGAGACGTTAACCAAGGTGAGCGTATTGTGAAAGATTTGGTCGGTATATACAGAGGGTCAGGAAGAAACGTTGCCATGGATAACTTCTTCACAACATTGTCATTGGCCAAAGAGTTAGCAAATTGGAACATATCGATTGTAGGCACAATTAAAAAGAAAGAGGTATGTTCCCAACGAGTTCAAACCATTACGAATCAGAGAAGTCTTACATCAAGCTTATAATATTTGGTTTTACTGAAAATTTGACTATGTGTTCTTACGTCCCAGCTAAAAACAATCAGTCGTTTTGTTGTCTGCAATGCACAGAAATAATGCTGTATCTGGCCCATACAAAAACCAGAAATAATATATTATAATCAGACTAAAGGTGGCGTGGACGCAATGGATAAAATGCTGTCCCAATATTCCACCAAAAGACCAACATTGCGCTGGACTATGGCAATGTTTTACAATATTTTGGATACCGCCGCGCCTGCTGCTTTTATTGTATACAAGGAGAACAACACAGGGCAGGCGAATTTAGAATTTGTTCAGTGAGTCGAAATCATAACTGGATGGGATTAATACTCGGGTAGATATTAAACAATAAATATCAAAATGGTCACCCGGGTGGCTATTGGTAAAGCGAAGGTTAAGCAAACAGTGCTGCTACAGCACCATTATTTCATAATTTGCGGATAATTTACAGTTAAGCTGGTATTTCACTATTTAATGTGCATCTGCCGGCCCAAAAATCACCCTGCAAATCATAGTCTAAATAATCAATTAAATTAAGATGATGACATTATCTCAATACCTGAACCACAGATAACTCATCAAATCAAATAAATTTCATCATTTATATTGTTTTCACGGGTCGTAAAAAAAGGATTATATTTAAAAAGAAGCCATTCAAAAAAAGTCTTGGCAGCTAAAGTAAGGATCGAACCGCGCACCTATCGTCTGAGACACTCCCGCTTACACACTTGACCATCAACATTCAATCCCGACCGGCTGTTTAAAAGGTATAATAACAGATAAGCGCCGTTTTAACTAAAATTCACATATTTTTGTATCTAAAAATAGAGCACAATGCGTGTGAAGCGGTGATTGAGTGAGTGACATTAGATGCCAAAAAGCTCTTATCGGAGGCCAAATTGGTCGAACTTTTTGACACATTTTTTCCTTGGCCGCTGGACATCTACTTGATGAGTTATCTGTGCCTGAACTTACATTTTGCAACTATACCTACCAGGGGCGTAGCCAGAACTTGGTCATGGGGGGGGGTTTAAAAAAATTTTTTTGCCAGTTTAGTATTACATGTTTTTTAAAGTAAAGTGCACTTTCCAAATAGGGCATTTTGTTGTGGCTTATGTGACTTAATGCATTAAAAATTAAATTTTTTCCCTGATTTTTAGTAAAAATTTCATGAAATTTGGTGGACTGAAAGCGAAGTTATTGCATCTGAAGTGGAAGTATGTTTTTGTCATCGTACAAAAATGTGCATCAAACAAAGATCCAATATTAAAAAAAACATTTGACTATCGAAGGATGCCATCCCATCTATTGACACTTGTTTTGACTGTTTTTTTGTTTACTAAAAGTCGAATTTTAACCATCAACCACTCCTCGTTTTCACATGATGTGGCACCGTGCGAATTTCACGTTTTCAAAGAATGCATTTGCCGATGAAAAAAGCGTTTTGAGAACGTAGAAACCATCCAAAAGGCTTGTACCGATATCCTGAAGGACATTCCGGTCGACGAACTAAACTACTCTTTAGACATGTTTTTAGAACATGCAAATCGCTGTATTAAGCCTAAACGTGACTATTAAAAAAACAAATTAGTTTCGTTAAAAAAAGGGTTTTGTTAATATTCTTTTAAATATTTAAAGATGAAAAGACCTTTTTGCTAATGTGGGAACGTACATACGATGCATTGTGATTGAAAATGTTGACAAATTATAGGCTATGGGGGGGTTCTGACACCCTAAACCCCTCCCTTGGCTACGCCCCTGATACGTACCCATTATACATAAAATCAAATCTACAACTGAAGCTAGAACTGAACTTGTCAGGTAGGTATTTAGGGTGGTTTCGCGTATTGTGGTATAGTCGGGTAATGTGTTATAGCAGTTTTTTTTCGAAATCCCAGCTATTCAAGGAACGGAACTACGATGAAATATTGACAATGTATGAAAAGTATGGAATCTTATACCAACATGCTTATCGTAGGCTATATTTTTAATCAGTCGTTGAAAAACTGCGTTGCATGTGTTCGACTGTTTTCTAGAGTTTGCGAAAATGTTTTTGTTTTAGTATAAAAGCATAAATTTTAAGTTGTTTGAGTTAAATTAGAATCAATAGTGGATTTCACTGTTCATAGCATTTTAACAATCTGTCGCTACAACTGCTTTCGAAAACATTGCGAAAATTATAAAATTGCTACGATAGCAACTTTACACCTAAAATGCTATAAAGAGTGAACATTAGCGGAGTCTGAGTGTTATTTCAAATATAGCATAAACGAATAATTGCTGAAGTAAACATTTACTTATTTTTTCATTATTACTTCAAAAGAAGTAATGTGGTATAGACTGTGGAGTGTAATGTGGTATAATGCCTTTCAGTACTTAACCCTTTCAGTCACAATGTCCAATATATTGGACTACAGCCCATACAATTCATACAGAACGGGTTTATTTTCATGTCGGAAAGGGTTAATATAACAGAAAAAGAAGAAACTTAAAAATGTAAAATGTGATTTTGACTTTAAGGAATAATAAAACATAAACAACTTTGGCTTACACCATTATTTCGGGCATGGCAAGTAATCAAATCAGTCTGCCAAATTTCTCAATGGGCTGTTTATGAGTTTTTAGAAATATCTCTGCAAATTTTCATCAGAAGCCCCTTCCACTTGGTTTTTTAAAAGCCAATACTTGAAATATGTCAATCGTTGAATTTCATGACCCAGCTGGCCCAAGACAGTTTGGTATTTGGAATAAGTACCCAATTCGCATTATTCAAAAATGTCTGTCAAACTATTCAACCAATCATGACCAAAATTCACTAAGCTAATAGACAAATACTTATCCGTTCACTAGGGATTTCAAACTAACGGGGATGTTGCAGTAGAATGTAACGATGCCAGTGATGGTAACTGTAGGGAAAATTCCCTACATGTAGGGAAAACACTTCTTTGAACAATTTTTAGATTTTCACTTTCGTTTTCAGCGACCCAAAATTAGTCGAGAAAATGCTGTTATTTTTAGGTGAACTTGATTAACCCATTTTTGTTGAGTGGTGCAATTAAAGCATTTGAACAGTATTCAATTATTAGTCTAAGTGTAATTTTTGTACCGATTTTCTCTTTTAATGTTATGAAATGGTATCTCAGTGCAAAGCACAATTTTCTATGTTGTTATGTTTTCATGTTTCAAATGAATTAAAAATGTTATTTATTCAAAAGTTGAAGTATAAATGTAATTATTGTACTACAAATAATAAAACAGCACTAGCAACGGGGCTTTCGGCTCTTGAAAAATGTTATTGTTTTTGTCTTTGCGACTTTTATTTAAATAGTAGGTACATACGTATTTAGTCTCCACACTAAATTCACAAGAAGTTAAAAAAAAAAACTTAAATATTACAAAATACTTGAAAAATAAGTGTAGAGAATTTCGTAGCGAAAATTGCTGGACAGCGTAGGGAAAAGTAGGAAATTTTTTCACGTCGCGTGGGGATTTTTCAAAAAAAAAGTTACCATCACTGAACGATGCACGTGAATACACGCTGGTTACTCATTCATTGCTTGAAATGCTTCAAGTTTGTTTATTTTAATAAGTTACTTATTTATAGGTATAACTATCATTACATTTAATTACAAGTTTACGAGGACATACATGAGCTAATAAATATGGGCACACGTGATAGGGCTGCTATACATCTTGGTTACCGCCACATGTCCCCGTTTGAAGCACTTTGTCCCGGCCCACTTTAAACTTTAGAACGTTTCTAGTGATTATTGGTGAAGTTATAGAAAAACTACCAGACTGGATTGGTGTTCACTTTATTATTAAAACAAAGTGGATGGTCTCATGTATTTATACAATTTTAACTGGGACAATTTTCTTATGAGTTGTTTTTCATCGATAACTTGAGATGTATGGCGGCCATAACACGTTGACGCACTTAAGAGACTAAACATTGAAAGGAAGTTACGTTCCTCAAGTAAACGTAACGTAAAGTTTATGTATGTACAATTCTCTAATCACATTTAAAGTAAATAATACAGTTGGAAAGCATTACAAATACACACACGCCGATTGTTGCCATGAATACAAGAAATTCGAAGGGTTGCGTTGTGATGGAAATTCCCTACAGTAAAAATAAATCAATCGAAATTATGTGAATTCCTTTGGATGACGAAATTGCTATGCTCTGCGGCTGCTATTCCTATTCCTTTTTGGCAAACTTCTAATTAGTGTGCGCTACACACATGTACACACACATCGTCATCATCAATGCACGTCGGCATCGAAGTTGGTATAGAATTTCTCATTATCTGGGAATACGTTACAAATACTTTACAAATTATGCTAATCTCCATTTTCGTCTTCATAAATGGTTTCATATTTTTCTATATAAGCCGAATAAGCAAATTTTCTAATTGCTGCTCAATTTTTTGCCATTGCTGCTGGCGACCTCATTCATAGCAGTTGCTGTAGCGACAGTGCTGTCAGTGCAGGCAGCGTCGGTGGCGCGACTGCTGTAGTACATCAAGGTCATCATCTTGAGCATCTTCAGCTCCTTCTTATCCTCGGCTGCTGTTGAGCTGGAGCCGCGGTTGCGCTGCATTTGGCTCAGTTGCGATGCCTGTGCGTCGGCCGCTGCTGCGGTGTTGCTGTTGTGCTGGTGATGACGTTGCTGCGGGTGGGAGGGTAAGGCCAAGTCTGTGGCTGTGGGCGGCGGTGGGTGTCGCTGCTGATTGCTGTGGGTGCTGTTCTGTTGATGATGCTGCTGAAGCTGGAGCAGCAGGCGGTGGTGCTGGTGTAGGTGCAGGTGGTGACTGCTGATGTCGGCTGACTGGTCGGGTCTTTAAAATACTTAAGTCATTAACATTTTCTAAAAAACTTTTATGAGCTGACAATTGCTTCACACTTTCAACGTCCTTTTTCAGCTCCTCCATGTCTCGTTTCAGCTTGGCGCGTCGATTCTGGAACCACGTTATCACCTAATACACAAAACAAAAACAACAACAATAATTTGCCGTAAACAGTGAATTGCAGTTGACATTAGCCGCGGGAAGTGCACCTACCTGCGCATTGGAGAGTCCTAATGCGGCGGCGATCTCGTCGCGATCAGCGGGCGATAGATATTTCTGGTAGAGGAAACGCTTTTCTAGCTCGAAGATCTGATGGTTGGTGAAGGCGGTACGCGACTTGCGCTTTTTCTTGGGATTGGGCCGTGCGGCGAAAATGCTCAACGTGGTTGGATCTGCAAGAAACAAAGCGACATGACCGAATGAAAAATTGTTTTCGTTATAAATCAAAAATTGCGCATTTTGAACTCAACAACAACAATGGAGTGAGATCAAAGCGACTTTTGTTGTTATTGTTTATAACATTTTTCACAGCCATTATGTAGAAATTGGGTAGTTAATTAAATACAGTGAGAACAGGCGCCAAAAGAATTACGCATCTGTGGAAGTAGGAGCCATAAATAAAAAATTTGTTTCATGGCGAAGGTGAGTAACGCTCAATTCCACAATTACATACATACAACATACACATTAAAATTAGGTGAGCAGATTGATGAGCAAATGGCAGAAACGCTTCGCGCCAGCTACTCTTTCAATAAAAAGTTAAAAACCTTTGAGAGTAGAATTTCCTATTAAAAAGCTCCTAACTCACCATTTAGGATCGCCATTAATCGTTGTACTATTTCGTAATCGGGCTGTCGCACAGCGCTTCGACTCCATACAAAATTGGGACAACCATAGCAGGAGTACTTGAAATTCGCTGAAAATTTGCAGCCTAAGTCATTTTGGCCTCCTGACATCAAAAATATTGCTTGTTTTCCCAAAAACGATATAGTGAAAAAAAACGAATGTATATATCCAATTATTTTATCACTACCGAGCCCAAACCGCTGGAGCTATAATAATGAAATTTGGTCAATAGTTGTATTTTAAAAAGTTAACCCAAGCAGCGATTTTAAAAACTTCAACCCAAACTCCAAGGAGGAAGTGAAGTGGGTGGTGAAGCTTATATGGACGGGCATTGTTTTTTTGTCGGATTGTTTTAAAATTTTGTATATATGTATATATTAAAAAAAAAACAATTTTGTTATTGTGTACGTATTTCAGCGTTTTTATAAATTCGACAATTAAAGGGTGGAAAGAGGGCGGTGAACTTGTGAACTTGAATATGCAATGCAGTTCAATTTATAACGGCGGGACTATCAAAGAAATTATTCTTCAAAATTAGACCTTCCTCCTTTTTTTTGAATAAGTTTATTAGAAATAAATCACATTTTAGCAAACAAATTCCATAATAATGAATAAAATGGGTTAATATGGCTCATAATGGGTTAAGTAGGCGTGCCAAGCCTATTTTCATAATTCGCGGCATTGACTTCGTTACACATTTTGGTCGCAATTTTAGCTTCAGCAATCTCTGTGAAAAATCATACATTAGTAGTTTAGAAAGAATTGAAAATTTTCCAAAGGCGCAAGCAGACCAAAAATTTTGTTGTGGATTTAGGAGAAGAAAGTCTATTTAAAAAAAGTCATAAGAACGATTTACGCCAGTTCACGCCATTCGATTTTAATTGCATTTCTAAGTTTGGTTATTTTTCATTTTCATTGATAAAAAAAATGTATTTGTGTATTTATGTCTGTATGTTTCTATGTATCACAGTTTGTGAGGCGAGGTTAATGCAAAAATGTTTCCTGTCTTTTATGGCCTGAATTGCATGTGAAGCAGTTTATAAATTCCTTCTTCAACTTCTCAATCTATTGCCCCACTTCCGTCCTGGAACCGACACATTCCATAGGGGCATCGTTCTAGTCTCTTACAGCTAAACGTTCCGCAGAATTTGTAGAAAAACATGCCAAAATATATATTTATAATAATGATTGAATGTATTATGATTGATATATGTAGATTGTTTGGCGTTGCTTTAATCTGTTCTACAATGGATATAGTGCACGCGAGATCAAACGGAACATTGGCACTTAACAAATAAATACTCATTGGCAGCCAAATATAAAAATAGGTGTTTGAATCGAGGCGATTTAGTGGTCTTTAACACTGCAGCGGAGCACGGTGCAGCCACATCCACACATCATTTCAACACACATTTGATTCATATGAACCCGAAAATCCATCAGGCTGCCGAGTCTGTCGGTTAACCGAAATCAGCCGTCATGGCTTTTGATGAATTTTATTGGAGTGTGATTATAATTGTTTTCGCTATAAGCTCTACCATTTCACTACTGATTTCCCCCAGTCGACCGGCTTACACCATAATTTCCAAACGGGCCAATGCATCGAACATTTCTTTGTGGCAGAAGCAAATTGGAAATACACAGAGATTGATGTTGGCTTTTCTCTTGGAAATGTGTTTGCTCATTTATGGCTTGTGCGATTTTTATTGTTTTTTTCGGTTGTTTACGGTTGCATTTGATTTCATTAGATTTGATGTGATGTTGAATTTGTTTGGCTGTGGCCGTAGGCGGCTTTATTTGTTTTTAGCATGTTTGCTGGTGATTTTCGCTGTTGATTGATGTGTGGCGGCGGAAATTAAGCCAATCGATGCATTCTTTTGTTTTTGTTATTGTTTTATGGAGGGAGAATGGGTGGTTTGATTAAATTCTCGATAGGGTTTTACGACCGCTTAACACATTTAAGTGCATCGGAAATGTTTGCTTTGTGCACGGATAAAGCAACGGAAACGACAATTTTATGGAACAGGCTTGAAACAAAACGTTGAGTGCGGGGTGGTGGCGAATTGTGAAGAGATTAACAGAAAATTAGTAGCAAATTAACAGTTTGGCGAAAATGGCACGTTTCGAAAATGGAAATTTAGCATTCATTGTTTATCACTAGGTATCGGAATTATATGCACAAAAAATATGACCGAAATGTGCAAAATATATGCAAAAAATATGCACACCAGATTTTTTGAAGCTTTCACGAAAAAAACATTAACCGATAGGCCTATTGACTTAAAAATTGGTGAAAACACTTGAAATCCAAAATAATAAAACACGTATTTTTCACTTTTCTGAAAATCAAAATCTAACGGCAAATCAAGGGTTAAACGTTTGTGTGGTGAAACATGATTTAATGGGGATTTTGACTGCAAAATTGGCTGCGAACTAAATAATAAATAAAGCGACACGTGTTTTTTATATTTTCGAAAATCGATATCTGACGGGTCAACGATGGGTTAAGAGTTTGTATGGGGAAACATAATTTAAGAGGTCAATTTACTTAAAATATGGCGAAAACCCTTTAAATTAGATATAATTTTTTCATAAGAGTTTGGCTTGCTCAACGAAGGATTAAGAGAAAATTTATTTATTGAGCCCATTGACTTGAAACTTGCGTGCGAAGCTGCGGGGCCCTGCTAGTTGGGGAATAAAAATTATTTCAATGAAAGTATGAAATTCATCCGGCAAACCCGAGGGTAACTGGTAGTATTTCATGAAACTTATATTCCAGGAATTTAGTGAAATTTGGGAAATTCGAAAGTTTTCAAAAAAATACTGTGTTTTAAATAGAATCATTTCTTAATTTGAAGTCCACAAAACAAAACCTTAACTCAAATAATAACAAAACTTAAAATCAAATCTAAAAAATCAACTACTTATTACAGTAAATAACTAAAATTTGCACCAGCTCCTGGAGTACGAAAACGTTTATTATTCTTGTATGCTCTACTTAGCAATGCACTAGAAAATAGCTTCGTGAGCCAAACTACAACGCCCTCAATAATGGTCGTAACATCATTCCCGGAATAACAAATGTCTGGGCTTGTCCAAATTATTTTTTCAATAAAAATAGTTTCTGTCTTGGTCCCGTTCAATGTACAGTTAAATTCCTCATTACGGACAATCCTTATAACCGGACAGCTTCAATAGTCGGACAAATTTCGCAGACACAGCAATTTCATTAAGTTTTCCAACCAGTTTTATTTAAATCTGCGGTTATGAGGAATTTCACTGTATATAATATAATTCCGATCCCTATTTATTACATTCTACTCAATTGGCATTAACGCGATCAGCTTGCCTTAAATTTACTAAAATGCAAGTACCAAATTAACGAGTAAGTTGTAATTTGTTTCTTCGTCCTTGCCTTCTTTTTGTGTGTGCATGATTGTGTGCCGCCGCGTATTATTGGATCTGTTTGCGTCTGTTGTGCAAATGTGGGTATTCAGCAAAACTGTTGTTTATACAGCTAAAAGCCACACCACGAATAAATACACAAATACAAAACACAAACGCCTCTCGCATCTTCTGGTGTCGAAAATATCGCATTTGTGTTTGCGTTCGCCGCTGACGCGTCCCTGTCGGACCTAAGACAACTGGTTCCCAAAATTCATTGGTTTTTTGTAAGTCAATTGGACCACTAGTTGTCAAAGTAGCTGTCAGCGGATGCAGAAGTCAGTCAGTTCGCGTCTTTGTGCGCGTTCATAGGCAACATGAAAATACGAAAGGCGAAACAGAGGTGAAATAATCAACAAAATACTGTTAAGGCTGATCTTACGATACTTTTGTTACAACAACAACGATGTGTGCATTTTTCGAACATGTCTGTTTCGATGACCCGAAGTTCGAAGTTTCGAAGTTTTGCCTTGAATCAGTTAGAATCAGTGTTGCCAGATTAGGGGTTTCCCCCTAGATTTGGGGTTTATTTGTTTGGTTTGGGGGGAAATTTTATGATAAATATTGTAGGGGGAAAATTTAGGGGGAAATATTTTACAGACATTTTTAATTTACGCTTTTTAAAAAGTCTATGGCCAACCAGTTTGCATTTTTGTTACATCAACACCTTGTTCAGATATATTGGCTAGTGGGTCTTTTTGAATTTCATGTACCAAATAGAATGAGCAATTTTCATGAAATATTAATTTTATGTGTGCATTATAAATTTGGGGGGAAATTTTAGTTTTTAGGGGGAAATAGACTTCATTTTAGAGAGATTGCTTGAAATCCATCTGGCAACACTGGTTAGAATTTTGCGTGGTAGCGTGAAGCAACAAGTTGAAGCGGTTAAAAGGTTAGTTAAAATGTATTTCTTAATTAATTTGTTTGTTTTTTAACTTGTATGCATTAATTAATTTGTTTAAATATTGCAGGCGTAGTCAATAATGACGAAGATATTGGATTGCGGCAGGCCCCAAACATTTTCGGCAGAAGTCAAGTCCAAGTTCACCTGTTTGTAAAGCTGCAATTTTTTGGTGCTCGTATGTATATTTTGTTTTTCATTCCCGATGAAATATTGTTGTTTTAAAAAGATTTTTAAAATAAAATGCATATTTAAAAATTTCATTGTTTTATTTTCCTTTATAAAATTCAACTGGTTAGAGAACTAACCCATAATAAACTAGTTTCTAAACTACTCGCTTTGCAACTGGTTTGAAAACTGTTTTACTTAGGACTGACTTTGGACTAGTTGCAAATGGATGCAGACGGGGACAATGGACTCTCGCCTAGGACACCGCCACGTTAAAAGGGCGAGTTTTCTCCAAGGAAACGAGTCGGTTCTGAAGTCAGCTATGACTGTCAAGCAACCAGTTGAAAAACTACATTTGGACCAGTCCGATTTCCTACAGGGTAAGGTGTTAAACCATCTATTGAGGCGGAAGCGCAGAGAAGGAACTGCAATAATGGCAGTGTGCGTTTGCACTGAGCAGCAGCAGCTGTTGTGGCTAGTAGTATGTGTGTTGTTGCAGGCACATTTCTTTGCAACTGTGTATGCTGGCATAGCATCAACATGTCGCTTAATTGTCGCGTTCGCGCGCCCAATACTTAATTCAATTGGAACAAAAAACACCAAACGAAAGCAACGAAAAGAGACAAGATGGAAGGGTCGGACATTTAGTTGAAATTTTGTTTTATTTATTGTGCGCTTAGTGGAGTTTTTGGGGTGAGTTTTGTGGTTATTCTTCCCAAACTGGCCATTTTGTTGAAGTTTTTGTTTCGATACTGCGTCCGCTTTGACTGCGCTCATTGCAGTTGTAAGGAATTCATTCATGAAATTCATGAAATTCCTTGCAAACAGTGAGCGCAACTTCCAAGCACTTCTCGTACTGCCACAAACTACTCATGTACCCTATTCGCTTGCCGATTTGGCGCCAGTTCAATTCCTGTTTTTTAAATTGGCTTTCGTTTCAATTAAAAATTCAATCGGTTATAACTCTCCATTCCAACCAACAATCACGCCTAAAGCTACGCAGACTTTGTAATTTATGCCTCATCGTTGGTTGCTAATTGCCAGCAATGCCCACTGCATCGAAAATTAATTAAGCACTTTTTAATATGCGCAACAAATTATCCACTTGGCAACCCAGTGTTAGCGAACGACTAGTGCTCGGCTGAGTTCAGCCCACCCACCCACTGGCGTTGATGAAAATTCAAATTAAAGCCGGCTAGTGAAATGGTGGGCCGTGCGTGTTATGGCTCGCAATGCAACTCGGCGAATGATTTCTTCATGGCTCCTTGCTTGTACGCAACGTGCCATGTGCCAACTAAAATTAATATTAGTTTGAACACCAAATGTTCGCACGAATGGCGGAGTTGCAAAATCATATTTTTCAGTGAAATCTGAAGAAACAAAATGTCCCAGCTATGTGGTCCGCTTCAGCAAACTTCTGAACACTTTTAACCGGTTTACCGTTGGGTACAGGTCCGTCAGTGTCTGTGAAGATTTCCTTCCATCTCCTGTGCTAAGAACCTACAGTGTAGGTCAATTTACTTTGCCAATTAGAATGTTCAATTAATCGCGAACATCGTAATGCCGCGATCTTGACTAAGTACAAACATATTTACTATTTGGCTACTGTTTGCGATTCATTTGCAGAGATACGTTCAAATCAGCGGCAACATGAGGCATGAGGCAACACCCAGCCCAGTAATACGAGTACAATTAACATACATAGTTACTTTTCATAGTTGTAATTAGAAGAACCCGCCCGACAACTTATATATTTATATTTGATTTATTTATGTTTCGCTATAACTGCCTCCTTGCATGTTGGCGGGCCTGTTTAATTTATGCACCTTTTCAACATAACTCAAAGTATTTAATTAATTAGAAACAAATTGGCCTGGAGCACGAACGAAAATGCGCTGTACGCAGCGTAGGCACTTGCGCGTACTTGGTGGTCGTGCCGGTTGTTCGCCAGTTGTTGAAAACCTTACCTGGTCACCAACAGAAGAAACTGTGAGTGATTTGCACAAAATTACAATAATTTCATGTTATTTACTGAACAATTGTGGTTTTAATTGAAAACAAAATGGGCGCCAAGTGGCTGTACGTGACGCAAAGTATCTGTAGCGCGTGTGGACGAAATATAATGAAGAAGAGAAAGAAAGAATTCTAAAAATTCCTCATATTTTAATTGAATGGAATTTTGTTAACTAAAGGGTGTCCCAATAAAAGTGCACGATTTTTTGTGCAAGCTGCCACAGCTTGGAAATTTTACAGCTGTCGTCTACGATTGTTGCGATTATGAAAATTGGAGCACTTCATAAAGGAAGAAAGCATTATCATTGTAAAAACAATCGATTTATTGGAGCAATGCTTTCCAGATCGAATCATCTCGCCAAATTCCGATGTCAACTGGCCATTAAGATCGTGCAATTTATTTCCTTGGGATTTTGTAAAATTTCTATCCCACGCATCATCGGTGAGATGGAGCCAAAATGTCATCGCAAATCGAAATGCAGCAAACCCTGATCAGAGCCGCGAGGCCATTTGCCAGATATTTCATTCCATACTTAATCGGAACATGTTAACTTTGTAATGCTATTAAAATATCTCCACTCGCTTAATAAATATGCGTTTTATTTTTGAATTAACACAAGAAAGACCAATGCGGTCAATTTGGCGGTTTTGCATTTTTAAATGGCTGTATTTCCTAAAATATTATTAATATTTTTTTGGGTTTCTACAATTGTACGCAAAATCAGCCAAGTCCGATATGTACTTTTCGATTTATCAGTAGAAATACCTAGAAAGACCATTGCGGTCATTTTGGCCGCAAGCAAAATAAACGAAGATTTGTTTAAAGTAGACATTGCTGCAAGTGCAACTTATAGTTCCGAAACTATTCTATTATATATTTAAGCATTGCGTCCATTCTATTCCTGTCAAGAACATGGTTCAATATGTAGTAAGTTACTGCCCAGTGTCATGGGTGTGCAATTTATGGTTCTAAAGTTATATTTTCGTTGCATTAGAAGTGCCACGCCCCCTATGAAATTATATCAACGGAATGACACCTTTAAAGTATAATTCCTATGCACGATTCCATATAACAATTTCTAGCTGTATGGTTGCTATCACGCCCTCTCGCAAATAAAAAGCAAAAAGCATCTGGAATTCTTTCTTTGGACAAAACTCATATTTTGTAAAAGTTTCAGTTCAATCGGCCAAGTAGTTCGTGAGTTTGTAAAGGACAAGCAAATAAACAAATATAAAACGATCGATTTTTCGTAAATACGAATTTTACAGCCAATTTCCCAAAGTGTTCAAAATCGACATCCTAAAATTTTTTAATGCCACCCCCTAAAAAAACCGCTAAAAACGAAAATCACTCAAGTAAAAATACATGATTTAGAAAATTTACTAAATATTATTGAATTTCATTTGAATTGAATAGAAAATGACCGAAAGCAAAATGCAAATTGAATGGTAACGAATAAAACGAATAATTGTATGGAAATTAATAAACAAAACTGAACTCATTTATTCCTCATGATAGGATTAGAGAAAAATTGACTAAGAACACTTTAAATTCCTTTTAATGACGATTCCGAGCAACAAAAAGGCATTTTACCGATATAGGACAACAAAACAATGAAAAAAGGGTGGTGGCACCTTACAAAGAAAAAAAGGTGGCAGTTTACATTTTTATGCCATTTTGGAAATCATTGTATAAATTTTTTCCTTTTACGATATGCTCGGATATCATTTCGGATTATGAAAAACCATTAAAAATTAAGTCCAACACTGATATGAACCTTAGTTTTTTATAAGTTTTTTGTTACTTTTTCACCGCAGAAAAACCTTCAGTTTTAATTTTTATGTTTTTTCTTAACCAAATTTGACACTTTTATTTACGCAGACCGTGTTATTGCGTCTGTTCCCTCAAAAACCACATTAAAATTGATGTTGTTATATATACCTTAAATGACGGTAGGAATTTTTTTGCTTGGATTGCTGGAACGTCGAAATCGAGCAGGGGTGGCACCTTACAAAGAGTGGCACCTTACAAAGAATTCCCCTAGTATATAAATATTCGAATATAAGTTACAATACTTAGAGTTCTTTTAACAAGTTCTTGAATTCCAAATTAACATTTCAAATTTTTTTTTTAAATTGTTTATATTAATGGCTTCAAGTCACTATTAAGACATCAAATTATTCAAACAATGCCATCATCACTTATATGGCAAATCTTCCACACATGAATTCAGAAATACAAATTGCACTGTATTAACCCAAAGGAATGCCGACTGTCAATAAAAGTGAACAAATAGACGTCAAAAGTGTCAGTACGCAGAGTTTTTCTTTGTAATGGCGGTTGTCTTAACTGGGTCGATTGACGAAGCCTGGCTGCTAATTGTAAGTAACGCGTGTTTTATGGTTAACTAGCGAGAAAAAGGATATTAAGGGCCAGAAAAGGGAAAATGCTTGAAGGAAGCGCGAAGGTTGGTTGGCTAATAGACCGACTGATGGACACGTGCTGCAATAGTAAACAATGAGCAATCATATTTTGACGCACCAACCACATCCCCAGCAACAACACTACAGCAATAATGCGCACAAAAGCAAGAAGTTCAATAAGCAGCACAACGGCAACAACAGCAGCAGCAACAATAACAAATAATGTCATCAGCATAACTAATCATTATGACAGGGGCGCAGTGACATTTAATACGGGCTAACATTACTGACGCTGGTGAAGGAAAAGTGTTTGCACTCTATGCGAACGGACAATGGGCGGCGGACGGTTGTTGCTAACTACGAAGACGTTAGTCGAGTGTGCTCCCCACCACACCCGCTACGTTGCTGCTGCGCAAACGGGGTTTTATTAAAATGAGGCGTAACAATGCGCGCCTCTTTGTTCGGACAGAGACAGCGTCCGAAAGGGAACAAGGTGAGCTGCGAACGCTGCTGAACGTTGCGGCATTGTCACGAAACGCTGTCATTGCGAAGGTGAATGGTGGCACGCACATTAATACTGCCCTTCATTTGCGGTAACAGGACTCAAGAGCTGACACAAGAACGAATGGGCGGACTGTACGCGTAGTGGCTTTTTAGTAAAGTTGAAAATGAGCGCGTGTTATGCAAAGGCAGCGACACTAATTGAGACACAAATGAGTCAGGGTGGGGGAGATGTAGAATTAATGAGCGCTACTTCGTATAATAGAAGCATTCTAGAGATGCCAGTTGGCATTTCAGAAAATTCCTGTTATAGTTATAGTATTGTTTAAAAAAGAACAAGAAGGAAATAATATTGGTTTATTGAATATATTTAACAGTTACCTTGAAAAAAAGGATGCAACCAAATATACCAAAGAAGAAAGTTGCAAATTATTAAAGCTGGCAACTCTGAATTTCCATGCCTATATAGGGCACTGCGTGCTTTATCTTCAAGATCTTATGAGAGCCGTTTGCGTCGTTTATTTACCAAAATGCTAAAGTACAGAAGTGACTCTGCGCTGTGGTTGGTGCTTCGCAAAAAAAATTTGGAAAATTTGTATATATACATACGTACTATATATATATATTTTTAATTTTCACCCGCGGTGCTATTGCATTGAATATGAATATTTATATATATTAGAGTATATATAATGGCATTATTTGATGAAAAGTGGCAAGTGAATTATGAATTGTTCTCCTTGAAAAAGCTTGTTGTGATCTTATTAACTTTTAATATTACATTCCCTTCTGCTGGCTTTTCATCTCAAGGATAGTTGTTAAACATTTATTGTGTTGGTTTTGAAGATTTTATATATTACCTGTAAATTTGCACATATCGTCTTATTACTCTTTATGAAATTTATTTATATTTATGTAAGGACATACCTTTTTTGAATTCAGAAGCCACACGTCTACCTTATGGCCTTTTCCTAACTATCTTCGTAGTTAATAAAGTGCTCTAAGCCGACTTATACGACCAAATGCGTTCAACCCAAAACACACTGCACAGCTCTTGTACACTTTAAAAGAAAACCAATTAACCACAATTAATTAAGAGATTCATATCTCTAAACGCGACCGCACCACACTCACAATAATCATCAATCTACTACTCTCCATTGGAAACCACATCACTCGCCTTTTTTCTAGAAATGTGGAAAAGTCAATCAAAATCTGTTAACTGATCGGATT
Source organism: Melieria picta (assembly GCA_964056695.1). Classification (NCBI taxonomy): domain Eukaryota; kingdom Metazoa; phylum Arthropoda; class Insecta; order Diptera; family Ulidiidae; genus Melieria; species Melieria picta. The sequence continues at coordinate 100,616,676 of OZ057398.1, read as the reverse complement.
AACTGAGAAGTGAAGAAAGCGAGCCAGCGATCCAGCGAGTGAGCGAGATTTTGTTGGGGGATACAAGAAAATCAGATAGCCAGGTAGAAATAAATATGAATACGATATGTGGAAAGAGGTAGAAATCAATTATGTTAATTGCGCTTAAGAGCCAACATTAAGAAGTCGATTAGGTTAAAGATCACAAAGGCCACTGTAGCAGCACGATTAACTTTGATTGTTGTTGTTTCTTGTTTATTAATACTTATATTGCATAATGAGCTGCAGCAGCAAACAAGTAAAGTGAACAAGTGAAGGCGTAAAGGCGTAAAGTATATGTGATATTAGAATTTGTATCCCAATTGATCTTAAATTTGTTTCTCAACGTTTACGAGATCATCGAGCAAGCAGTTTAATGATTTTTTCGCAAGTGTACAGCTTTATGTTGGGTTTACTATTCATCAGGAAAAAAGATCCTGAAATGTACACTTGCCTCAAAATCTATAAGAGTCAGAAAAAAGTTACAGGCACTTCGAACTCACATGATAATCTAATGTTCACGTCTTGAAGTGTTCCATGGAGTCGGCAGGGACGGAAACTCTACCATCACCAATTGTTTTATTGTACGGTTTTGAGTTATGACAAGTTGTCCTAATTGGATGCGTAAAGTAATGACAGAAAGTGGTACGACCCCTACAATCTATCGACAATGCAATACTTTTCCGAGGCAATTAAGGGTGAAGGGTGAGACAATGATATGAGTATTTTATAGCACACGCGGTCAAGCAAAGTCAACGCGCCATTCGACTCAGAGATATCTAAAGCTTGATATATCTATATCCAGTGTGACAGAACTGTAAAAAACAAGCTAATCCGTTACAAAATCTCAAAATGACCTCTCTATTTACTGTAAACTATTTTTTTTATTTATTTATTTATTATTGGAAAGATAATAATACAATTACTATCTTACATTAATAGCAGCCGCCGTGGCTCAGTTGGTTAGTGCGTTGGACTGCGAGTCGAAGGCAGCGACCCAGGTTCAAATACTGCCTGTAATAACACCTAAAAAAAATAACGGGAAAACTGGAAATGGCAAACCTCTGAGAGTAAAAATTGCTTATGAAAGAGCTCCCAACCTGCCGTTCGGAACCGGCATAAAACTGTAGGTCCCTTCCACCCGCGTACAAATTCACACGCACAACACGGGTGGTTGCGGGAAGCTAGGCCTTAGTCTCGCGTAAGCGGGCTGTCGTGCCAGTCAATTAAATTAATTAATCTTACATTAAAGAGAGGAGCATTAGCTACCAGGGCTTTCGGCTCTCCTGAAACTTATATTAAAATTTGATATACATAGGTAAACTATTTAGGTGCCGTTACTTTCAGTAAAGTTTTTTGGAATGCGACTTACCGTCGATTTGAAGAATTCGTAACGAAGTAAAAATTTTAATATTCCGAAAATATATTGTACTATTACAACAACTGCGTAGTTGTACTATAAACTTAATAGAAATTTTAAAACTCATTAGAAGATATTTTCTTTGCATAATGTTTGTGTTTGATTTAATTCGTGGCGCTATTGACTCATCGTGCCTACTTCAGCGTATAAACATTTCAGCTCCGCTGAGAAGTCTTCGGATTAAAGATTTATTTTCATTCCGCGTTAGTAAAATAAACTATACCGTTAATGCTCAAATGTTGCAAGCTTTCAATGAGACTAACTTGTACTAAAATTCTCTAGATTTTTCATCCTCTAAAATTATTTTTAAGAATTCGCTTAAAACACTTATAAGTACATTAATTTACTCTTACTGTTTGTTAAGTCTGTACGAATTGTTGATTAACTCTAGGCTATTTCTCAAATAAATAAATAAAATAATAGGTTCGTCTAAGTTTGACTTGACTTTGCGTTTGACTATTTATTATAAATAATAATAATATTTCATCATCATAAAAACTTAAGTGCAATGTAAGGCAATTTATAAAAAAAAAGTAAAAATACGTATCTATCGAAACCTACCTTAACAACATTAAACAAAAAACTTGTTGAGTTAATAAATGATATACTGCATATATCCTTAAGGTATTTCGAGCAATGCAGAGTCGTATTGAGCTGCTCAATTAGCAGTCAAAATTCCAATCATCCATCGGCACGTTCTGCTTTGGCCAATCGACTGTGAACGCATTTTTGAAGTGGTGTCGCAATTCCTCACGCATTCGTGTGACATTACATTCCATTCCAAACATCATAAATTCAAATCTTTTATTTCATCAAGGTTTCTTCTCTGCGTTTCTTTTTCCCGAATCGCATTCCACTGCATTTCGCTTGAGCCAAATGATCTCGTGTTATTCAGTCAAAAAATTTACCACACAACAAACGACCTTCATCAGTGACCATAACAACAATAAGAAAAGCATGACAGCGGGCCGTATAAAGGCGAAGCGCAACAATAAAATTTGCTAAAAGCGTTAATTACATGCACCAAAAACGAGAAAATCAAAGGACCAGGCGGCCGTCTCGAGACGTTATTATTCAAAAACAAGCTGCCGCACATTCAAAAAATGCCGCGGCTTCTTTTGAACAGGATCCGCACAACGCACAAGCCAGAACACAGAACGTAAAACGCAAACCGCTTGCGTTTTGGTCGAATCTGACAACACGCGAAAAAAACAGAAATGAAGTCGAAACGGCCAAACGATCGATGCGATGATCCGATGGAACGCCGCTCGAATCGTTGAGCCATGCGACTGAGTGTCTGAGCCGCTAAGTGACTGTGTGACCGCAAATTGCGTTGTCCAGAAGCTCGAAAGCATAATCAAAAACTAATTTTAATCCTGTTGTGGCGGTTGATGAGGGCTCAGATTAATGCGGCTGACTGATTTGATGTTGAGTGTTGGATGCGGCCGCTGCTCCTCAACCAAAGGAAAAACAACAACAAAATTGACAAAACACAAGTCAACAAGAAAAAAATCATAAAAATCAAAACAGTAACAATAAAAATACAAATTGTGGGAAAAGCAACGGTCGTAAATGCTCCGAAACAAAAACAATGAAGTTCGGCCATAGCTCTGGGTCCCCTCACATCATGCCATCCCATCATTATACATATCTCTTCTTTAAATGTCGATTCGCTTTTGAACCTCCAAACTATCGACGCGGGATGGCCTGTTCAGTGATTCTGAATCATCACCGGTGAAGCGCAAAAAGGAATTATATGCCCTAGTGGGATGTCATTGGCGGTCTCCGTGCAGGGACAGGTTAAGTTAGGTTAAAGTGGTTACCTGGGCTCGGAACCTACGAGTAGCATCGAGACGAGGATGAATCCTAGCAAGTCTGTCATGCTGGTTATCTGATGTAATCCAAGTTGTTGAAAAGTATTGAGCTTAGCGCTTTCCATCCCCAACTATAAGGAACCGGACAACGGCATAGCAAATGACTTATAAGTCTAAATTACAATAGCGCGTCGCCAATGGCACTGCCGACGTAATTCGGGCTATTCCTCTACGGGAGTAGTCCCAATTGGTAAGACTTAGTCTATTGGCATGACCTTCAAATAGTCAATGTGCTGTCCTGGATCAACCATATATAGTTTCTTCGTAAATGCGTTTCTTGGTGTTTCTAACCGGAGGAAGTGCCTATGAAGTAGAGGCGCCTGTGTAAACGTTTTAAGGCAGTCCGTAACGGGTTATAATCGTCAGCTAAGTAAGTACTATTCAAATTAAGAGAGAGTATATTCAAATTAAGAGACTTTCCGATTGAAGGGCAACTAGGATGTTTTCAACGGATATCGTACTATAGATATTGCGCGTGTAGTGTTGGGAAATTTAACCCCTTTAATAGATTCTGATTTTTAAAAACCAAACTGTGTATTTAGTCAATGATGCTCAATATTTGTGATAATTCACGAAATTGAATAATTTACATTTCGTTGTAAATACGATCTTTTAGTCAGTTCTGCTTCCATTCAGCATTCATTGCGAGATCCGTCTGCATAGAGCAAGAGTAGAAAGGACGAAAAAAATGTGTTACAACTTGTAAACATGCGCGTGTGCATGTCAGGCAAAACTTACCACAATCGACTTAATTTGCCCTTCTTTTAACTTTGCGTTCCACACACTTCCTTCCCCCTTGTTTATTGTTCACATGCCGCTCATCGTCGCCAACAAAACAGCGAAAAGGTGTTATTTTAACAACGTCTTTTAATTTATCATTCCAGGGATAGCACCGAGCACAACAACAGCGCCGCCGCTGGCAGTGCAGTCCTACCAATGCGGGACAGCCATTAACCGTTCCAATTCCCGTTCTCGTTGGCGTTTTGTGTTCTTGACACTTGGTACATGACACTGATGCACAAGCGCTGATAATGTTTACTCTTATTTCTTCATTAGGTTTGGCGGCGGTGCTAGTGTTGGTGGCGGTGACGGTGACGGCAGCGGTGCTGTCAATAAATAATTTGGTGTGTTCGGGCTGCCCGAATATTTTTATTGATGTCGTTTAACCGCATAGGAGCCCACCACTGGCGGCAAGAAACGGTGGAAAGCTGTAGAGTTCGGGCCAAATTGAGGTGTTGGTCGGCATGTGCTATGAATTCCGTCACCAGCAATGTTGGCAACATCATCAGCAACGGTCAGCCAATATCAGCAACACCATCAGTACACTGGACCAGCACTAAGTGTGCAGTCGAGTGCTGCCAAACACCATTAGTGCCATCATAATTCCTTGCTGTCCATTGGCCCAGCAACAACAAAGGCAACGCAAATTGAGGTGTTGCTGCTGCCGTTGTTATTGTAGCCTTTGCTTGGACATTGTGCTGGGCGTGATGAGTAAAAGCTAATAAAAGAGCAGTTGGCTAACATTTCGTGTTATGACTCTTTGTGCCGCTGGTGTGTGTCATTGCGGTGTGATGGTCGTTGGTGGTCATAAATATGCGCGCGCACATTTCCAGATTCTTTGGTGCGCTGCCGCTTGGTTGACACGTGATGTAATCGCCGCTGCTGCCCGCTGGTATGTCGGTCAGACCTATGATGAGCTGATCTTTTTTTACTTAGTTTAAAAATTGTTGAAAAATTATATTCAAGTTGCCTTTAAATCAATTGTTGCATGCATTTTGTTGTTTGTTAATGAAATGCTGTTGGTCACGAATACACAACAACACATTCTTTGTTCATGTATTTCTTCATTTATGATGCCCAATGATGTTGTCGGCGGCACAGTTTGATTATCCTTTTAGCATGCTCCAAGCGTTGTATGGCCCCTTAAAGACACACACACGCGTGCACGTTCCCCACATCGCTTACTTTGAGCCCCTTTTGGCCATCAGCAACTTAATTTTCTTATCCATCCATTCATTGCGCCTTTAACACCTCCTTTCCTCGTTTTTTCCACAATTTCCTGTACCATCCACGAAGTGCAAAAGTTTGCATCAGTGGTGGCATCGACATCGACATCGGCATTGGCGGCGGCGGCGGCTCAATTCAAAGTGGCGGCAGGCTTTGATCAGTATATATAAAATACTATGGCCACGCCCCTTGCCAAGGAAAAGATTAAACGAGCTGGCGCTCTGGCCGGCCGAAAAGCTACACTTAGCCACACACAAACATATGTACGAGTACGTGTATGAACATTCGGCAGGACAGCCCCAACGCTGACTCTCGGCGAACCGTTTCAGTGACGGCAGACCCGGCAGTGGCGGCAACGGCGGCATCGGCGGCACGCTGCTTCAACTTAAAGCGCGTTAGGCATGCGCAGTGCGCGCAAGTAATAAAAATTACAGACCGTTGCAATTTGACGTTGGCGAAAAAAACAAAACAACAGAAACGCTGAATAACTACGTTGCTTCCCGACAATAAACTGACCGAGCGATCGTTGGTGCTGACTTTGTGGCCGTCGCAGTGACCAACCAACTGCCACTCCACTTTATCATTTTAATGCGCTGCACAAGTATGCGCCCGTACGTGGTATGCGCCGCTGTTTGCTTTACGGTTGACTTGTCTGTAGTCCGGGTCCCATTTGGCATGGTTTGGTGTGGTTTGGTTTGGCCTAAACTGGGTTGGGCGGCGGGCCAGCCACTGGCTTGCTGTGGTTGGCGTTTTGTAGTGGTTGTGTTGTGCGCCGGCAACGCATTGGAGGCAGGAATGGTAAGTGAAAATCTGCACACGGTCAGCACGATCCGGGGTAACAACAGTTAACAATGGGGGTCATCATCATTAAAATGTGATCAAAGCAAAGTGGCATCATCGAGTTATTGTGTAGCTGTTTGAGATCATTCCATATGAAGATCACTTCATAGTGACAGCAGTACACAGTGCGCAATTGGAAAAAGGACGTCTGCGCTGTTGAACTGGTGCGAATGTTGTTGAAAACGGTTGCTTACGATTGATTTTGCATATGAACTTGACTAACGTGGTTCAACTTTGTTTTTTTTTTATTTTGCACCGTGTAAAAATACATATAGGGTGTCCCATCTGTTGGTTGCATTTTGAACTAGCGACTAAATCGACTTTGGCAGCACTAGTTTATTTTTTGCGGTTAACGAATATGAATCGCTTTTCGCTCGAAGAACGCTGGGACGTGTAGAAATTTTACTTCCAAAGTGAACATCGTTTGAAAATCAGTTTGAAAATCAGTTTGAAAATCGTGTAATCAGACTATTTTTTGTGGGGAACCATAAAGGATAGATTTATGTGGACCCGCCAGCGTCGATTGACGGCTTGAAGGCCAATATTCGACAAGCCATCGGTGAGATAGAGCCGTACACATTGGAAAATGTAGTGAAAAATTGAATCGAAAGAATGACTTACTGTAAAGCCAGCAACGGCAGTTACATGAATAAATTCCTTTCTAATAAAAAACCCGTTTGGGAAAATACCTGTGCGTTCATTATTCTTCAGCCAATATAAAAAGCAAGTTTCTGTTGGGACACCCTAAATATCGTCATATTCAGTTTTGCTGTGGTTGCACCGAAAAGTAGTTGAAAAGAATGCTTTGAAATACTTCTCCTTTGAAAAAAAAGACGCAAAGAAACTAAATAAAAAATTGCAGTAAAAGTTTAATTTTATGAATGCTTGCTTCAAAGAGCGGTTATCATATCCATAACGTTGTAACTATGTAGTCATGTGCACACGGTGTTGCATTATTTTCCTCACGTTGAAAGCATTGATGAGGTCCTGTGACAACGTTCCAAGAAAGAAGCATTGTAAAATTAAGCAAGATCATAATTGCTTCAAAGAATGTCAACTAAGGATGAAATAACCTACTTTTGCATCGAACAATTCCAACACAAAGCTAAAATACATTGAAGTAAAATTTTCAATTTGTGGTTAGAAATTGGTTTATAATTTATAGTTGCAAGTTACCAGCGGGTAGCGTGCAGGCTTCTCATACCGAGGCCCTAGGTTCGATTCCTAGCTCGGGTGAAACGCTTATCTATTTCTATCGCTATCCACATGAACCAGATGAGAATTACAAGAATCGCACAAGTGCGCTCTTGGCAGGCAATGACAAATCTCCAAGTGTGAAAGAAAAACTGCCAATCGCCGTTCGGATTCGACGTTAAACTGTAGGCCCCCTCCCCCCGCCATTTCCCCATCCGCTTGAAATGTGGGCTGTAACATATGTTGGAAAAAACAGTGTTGCATACACATTTAAAAACGGGTGAAACATGAGATATCACTCTCCTCTCCCTCCCTATCCCCCATGGGCATAGTACAATGGTCCAAAATGGACTGAGTGCTATGGAAAGCTTGTAGCCTTCCTGTTCACCCTCAAGAAAAAAAAATAAGGTTGTTTAAAGTTAAATTTTATTCGTAAAAGTACAAAACTGATTTAAGATGGATTTCACTAATTAAGAAATGGCCCAAACAAGTCACGTCGGTTATACTAAGTATAAACACGTTGTCATGATGACTATACTTTATGATAAAGAGAATGAGACATTTTCCCATGTCATATAAAATATATTTTTTAAGAACTACTAATTGGATCTGCAACTTTGTGGTTTGAATGAATCGATCGTACGCAAAACATTTTAAATCTGTCTACTAAAAATTATCGAACTAAAGTAATTCTGAGAATTATGAATACGAGCGGAACTGATGTGATATTTGAATACATAAATATATAAAATACAAAGAAAAGTATAAAACATATTCCGAGTGCAGTACTAGAAATCAATTGGTCTTTAAATGAACGCGCACTAATGACTAACGAGTATTTATTATTGCACCATAACCGGCAACACGCTATAACAACAACGCATATGGCCTGAGGTATGACGCTGTTATGACAACCTGTCAAAATTCCAAATTAATGAAGAAAGACACGAATCACGCTCGGCAGCAAAGCGCACAAATAACTGCGGGCAATACAGCAACAAGAGGGAATGAATAATGAAATGTTGCAAATGAGATTAGGAAGATCATAATGACCTGGCAATGATTAGGATGCAAACGTAATTTATTTAAATGAATTTTAGTTTTGATAAAAATGCAGGTGCGGCCATTTGAGTCCTCTACTCATGACATCAGCCCACAACTCCACTAATCACTTTTTGACTCTGCTTGTTCATCCCCCATTGTTGTTGTCGCTGCTGCTGCAGCTACAGTTATTTTTCATAATCTAATCTTCTCGTTGGCTCAACTAAACTGCTCTACTAACCGAAAAAGCTCTCAACGCACAAACCAACAAAACGCACCAGCACAACTACACATAGAGACAGACAGACAAACAAACGGTCGGACAGGCAGACGAGTATGGTCTGTCTGCGCCGGGCAAAGCTACCTGTTAGTATCGTCTGAACTGGTGCAGCAGTCGTGCTGCTGATCGTGCCCCGAACAGCATTACCCCAACCAGTGGTGGTAGTGGTGGTAGTGGTGGCAAAGTGGCAACGCTACGGAAGTGATTGTTGCCACCGCATTGACGTACCTTCTTTTACACCTTTTGGTGCGGAGATCAAAGCCAATATGCCGACTAATAATATAAATTAATCTCGCCTTTTCGCAGTCCCCTCCGGTAGCTCCGTTGAGGTTGCTTGTTGAATGGACGGTTGTCTGGATGGTGTGGTGTGTGAGTAGTGAGAGTAAACTGTGTGGTATTGGCGTTAATGGGTTCGCATGAGCGGAGAGCAATGATGATGAAGAGAAAGAAATAAAATTAAATGCAGCCAGTGGCGGATCAAGTATAATAGAGCAGGGATAACACAACACAAAGTTGTAAAATGTAATGATGTAAAATTTGTATATGTTTAGTAATACTTAGGTTAGGAAAGACAGGCAGTTTGACAATTGCGCGACTACTAAGTACACTCGCGGTTTTTGAGTTCCATTATGATGCGCGATGAGAATGTGTTAAGCCGCTCTTATCCAGTGTTTAGTTGAGTATTTGGCGTATGATTTTATTTTTTCTTAATTTTACTTTATTTGTTTTTATTTCGAATTCTTCGTTTTAGTTTTCTGTTTAAATCTGTTGAGTACAATACGGGATTTGGTCTGAGAGAAACAAAAGACTTACGCCATGCGAAATCTTGTCTTTTCTTATTCATGACGGCGAATTGTGAATTTTCGAGTTCGTAACACTGGAATTTCTGTAGATGATCGACGAATTTAAAAAAAATTATTTTATGAGAGGCAACGAGTTTTGTACGGAACAAGCATGATAACGTGGTCCAAATAAGAAAATTATAACCGAGATTGGCTCTGCTTGCGATCTTCGGTAAGCACCGCCACTGTTCGACTTGGGTTTTCATTGCTATTTCGTTATTTGATCACTGTTTCCCCTCTCACATCGTTAACACCACACACTATAAAATTGAATCTGTCTAAAAGACCCAGTTAGTCATAATAATAATGTGGGCAATATTTATGCTGAATCAAAGCATGCGAGACCATTTAATTTGATTTAATTCGATTTGTTTTTATTGATACTTGTACCGTGCATGCGTTTGCATTTCAGGTTGCCTTCGTGTTTCTGCTCTGCAGTTAAGGCTGCGCACTAAACGACAACAACATCAACGTATTTCCAAAAAACCTGTACAATACACCGGAGCCAAGCACGTCAAATCAAATGGCGAGCACGCCAGATCAAAGCCACAGCGCCGCCCATAATCAGATATGAATAATAACGCCAGTAAAAAGAAGAATACCCAAGTTGAGATTTCGCTTTCAATATTAAGTATTTCAAGTTTGTTTGCATGAAAGTAAGAACGGCGCTGCGCTTGCGCATGCGCTTTCATAGTTACGCACGATCAGCTCTCATTAGCCAGTCGACTGTGCTACGAGCTGCTTAATCGAAGGTACTTATTACACAGAGGCAGGCAGGGGGTCTACTGCATTAGCGTTATTGGTTTTTTCAGACTGCAGGGAAGACTACGGAAGACTGCAAAAGCGGCTAATACGAGAGGTTGGTGGTGTCCGTACCGTTTCCTTAAAGTTCTATGGGAACTGTGCAAATTTTAATTAAAACTGAAATTACTGCAGACGCAGCATATCGCTCACATCATAACTTAAGGAATTTAATTTGAACGAACTCCACGACTCGTTGTAAAAATAAGAGTTTAATATATTCGCTGCGCATTCAGCGGTACGACTCAATGCGGTCGCGACAGTTATTAGGATCGCAGTGAGGGACTGGCCAATGTTTCTGTCGATGGGGCGTAGTCGCAAGTGTTGTGCACTATTTAGCTGGAGCGATTGTATTTTGCACGCGTTTCATTTGTTTTTCGTAGGGTCATATATTGAGTTATCGGCTTATGAAGATACTAGATTAATAAAATGTCATTGAATCTACTTCAAACATACACAAACTTTGCGGTGATTTTACAAGGTAACTCAAGTTGGGATACTTGCATTTTTCAGTTTTGTTTATCAAAACAGCAAATTTTAGGAGAAATTTTTCATTATCAGCTTACATATTTCTAGGTATTTTAGTTAATTAGGTATAGGAAAAATGTGCTTTTGTAAAGATACATACAAAAATTCAAAATTGCTCTACAAGTTCCTATAATACAAGACAGGAAACATCGGCAAAACATGGTCCATACGCAACAATCTGATAAAAACCAAACTCCCATTTTCTCGTTGTCTTTTTATCGGATTCGTCATGCTCCTCGGTATGCGCGCCAATAAGTTACTGGTTGTCATTCGAGGGACTATTTAAATCCTCCTCGATTTATGGCATTTACTCGTAGCTCTAGAAAACGACTGATATGCGAATCGAAGAAGAAGCACAGTTATTTGCGGGGCTATTTATGTATAACGATAGTGGTGGATAAGAATGTGAATTGCGATTTTTGAATGAGCCGGCTGTAGTCAGTTGGTGGAATAAATTTCTAAACAAATGCATTTGCACCTAGTTGCGCATGTTGCATTTAACCAGGAGTGGCATTGCTTAGGTAAGGAATCGCCAATCGGCACCAGTCAGAGGTACAGCTAAAATTTGGTCATGGGGGAAGGGGTTTAAAAATTGTTTTTGTAGATTTAGTATTACGTGCGTCGCAAAGTAAACGGAACTTTTGGACAAGAGCTTTTTCTGGTGGCGCCACTTATACAGGGTGGCGCAAAAGTTCTCACCCAGTGTTCTTTGGCTATAATTTGTTTATGAATGAATGAATAAATAAATAAATAAATGAATGTCAAAGCAAAATTTACTTTTGCCGCCATTTGTAAAAGTTATAGCATCTGCCGATAAGGTGATGGCTTTTGCGCCACCCTGTATGTGGCCTAGTGCGCTGGAAAGATACTTTTCGCGATTTCCAGTAAAAACTTCATGACAATTGAATTCATCAAAGACCAGCCAAAATTCATGAAAATGGTTTTAAGCATCAAAACATAATTTTATGGCATTTTAACCGAAAACACTTACATACTAACTAAACTTTCATTCGACATGCTTTCAAACCGTGCAAATCGCTAAGTCCGAAGAAGAATATTCTGAATAAAAAATATTGATATTGATAAAAATATGTTGTTATTTTATTACTTTTAAAAGGCCCCGTTTACTTGTTTATGCCCCCTGTAAAATTAAAAACTATAGAAAAGTACCCGAAAAATACATCACAAGTATGTACATAAGAAAATGTAGGCACATCCATTGTTACGAAATTTAAAAATATGCATTCTTATACAAAATCGTAACTTGCAGTAGTACTGCAGCAGTACAGTCTTATGAAACGAAATTAAGGCGCCTGGTTTGGTTATGGTGTTGGCGATTTTGTTTAGGACTTTCTTTGGAGTAATGTCCATATCTATGGGGAGAGCGGCAAAACCATTCAGGCTACCTTCGCTCATAGTATTTCTTAAATACTTTTATTGTGTCTGAAATAGGAAAAAGACCTTTAATTCGTTGCTGTAGTTACTGATAAAATACATAACACATTGCATTTTAAAGGTTGCTAGTGCGGCAATATAAGATTGCGAAATAATTGAAAATGTGGATAATGATAAGCTTAGGAGAAGGGAAGGTTAAAATCCAAATCTTCCTCCGTGGTTACGGCCCTGGCACCAGTGTAGTATGGATCACTATTTGCATACTCGCAGTTAAAAAAAAATAAAAGAAATATGAGAGAATATACGAGTTTTCGGAATGGTTGGCTCTCAATTTCGTTAACGTACTTTGGTAGTATATCAGAAAATATTGCGGTTTTTTAATTATGCCATGACAAATATACAAAGCCATAATTTATGGTATCACAACGAAAACACTACAAAAATACACAACAAAAAATGTTAAGCAGTTGACTGAAAGGCAGCTAAGGCGACCAAGCGAGGGCGGTAGCCAAAACGACGAGTGTCAAGCGATTCAGACCATGTAGAGCCGCCGTGACATGAAGTCACCATGCAGTGCAAATATAATCCCATGAAATATGAAAATTCATTGGATTTGCATGTGTATTTACTGTATAATATTCACTGTCACTGTAATCACCAGAGGAAGTTATTTCACTTTTGCCTTGGTATCTGATATCATAAACCAAATCCTCGTACCGCTGAAAGCCAAGGACCCACGAGGGCCTATGCAGATACATAATTATATTAATGACAACAAAATTACTTCAGACCAAATATTAGCGAACTTATAGCATCGGCTCTGATTGATCTCAGAGTTGGGCTGTGGAAAACGGATTGGGAACAAATGTTTCTAAAACTGAACTTGTGTAGATGTGTTTTGCCATTTATAAATATAATGAACGCAGCGGCTCTGAACCTCCCTAAAGAAGCAAAATTCTTGGGGACTGTACTTAAGCCTCCAAACTATCCTGAATAGAAAAATCTGAAGGAAAGGGGGGCTAAGGCCCTTTACACCTGAAGATAGCTGTTTTTTGCGAAAAATAAGGATTGCAGCCGAATCATTCACTGCTTCTACGTACTGATCATGAAACCCATAAGTGTCTTGCGCGGCTTCGAGCACTGAAAAATTTTTACGTAGGCTGGCTTATACTATATACGAATAGACAGTGGCGGATTCAGGGGGGTTGAACCCCCCCGAAATATTAGGATCGACTTTAAAAATACAAACAAATTAAAAGGATTTTTTTGGCATTTTATGAATATTAAAGAATTACTTTTTGAAACCCCGCCGAAATATTTTTCTGAATCCGCCCCTGCGAATAGACATGTTTTCGTACTTTGACTGTGACTACTCTTAAGGGCATTGTGGCCGAATCTGAACCAAAAGACACATTACGTCGTCTGCGGGTAAAAAAATCCAAATTTGTAATTTTCATTACAACGGGGTAACTGTCGTAGTTGCGAGGATTAGGATGAAATAGAGTTTGTACAGCATCTCCTATGCGACTGCCCTGCACTTCAAACTGTACGCCACGTTCTCTTCGGGTATTACAAGAGCTCTCGAGTGTACTAGTTGAGCAATCAGCAAGCTGCCTGTCTTACCTAATTGAACCTAATATTTAGTACTTCAAATCTGTATCTCTAAGAACGCCTATTCTGCACCCCGAGGTCAAGGTTACTGTCAAATCTTACAAACGCAGTGAAAATTATCCTTTGAATCGACAACGCTAAGGTGAAATCCAAATTCGTCAAGAAGAAGAGATGAAGAGATTGACAATTTTCCGTCTAGACCTTTGAGTGGGAGTATGTAATTTACGATAGATTAAGAGAATAAAAACATTTTTGATAAATTCTAAATGTTTTATCTGCAAGTTGACGCAAAATAACATCCTTGTGTGATATACTATATGTTGTGAATAAATTGAATGTTTTGCAAATGTAATGTAATGTAATGTACTACAAAGCTCACCACCACTAAAACATCAAATAAAGCAAAATGCTTTGCAATTACATGAGCATGATTTTGAACATGGTATTCGCTTATTGTTGCCATTACAATAATAAATAAATAAACTACACATGTTATGTGTGTGTATGTGCAGGTGCACAGTGGGGCGAAAGCGCCGGCAATGTTGCACACAGGCAGTGCCGCCACCGCAAAAGTCAACCAGCTGTGCCGCCTGCCAACCGGCAACCCGCCGGCTGGCCACAGCCCGTAGCTTAAGCTCGTTGGGCTGGCATTTAAATACGCGCAGATTTATTTAATTGTAAGCGCTGCGCATAAAGTCACAATTTCGCCCGAAAAATACGAGCAAATGAAAATGCGACGACAAGCGGGTTTTGCTGAATTTATTTAATTAAACCGAAGCGGAATGGCTTGCTGCGGCGTGCAGTTGAGTCGGCGTGTCGGCCGATCGGCCGGAACATGCATGCACCATAATCTAAAATGCGCTAAATACTCGTAAATTACGAAATTTATGCAAAATTAGCGCATTCAAAGCGAATAAAGCGACTTATGCGCCGCGTGCGCCAAGCCAGCTGCTGCGCATGCGCGCACCTCTGTAGAAATGTTAAAAGGAAAGCAAGGGAGATGAGCGCGCTGCCACGGGACGCTGTAGCGCTGGCGCTCGCTAGGTGGTTGACAACGCGACATTCTGCCAACGCAACGGTGCCACATCAATTGCATGAGTTAAGTGACTGCGCGCTCCCCACCAGCGACAATGTCCGCGGCGGCCCATTGCCGGTCGAACATGATCATCAATGTCCGCCGCGCTCAAATAGTTTCTGTGGGCTTGTAGTAGCCTCGCTTTTATAGCGCTTTTATGTGCCGATTTCAGATAGCGCGACGGATAGAGTCGATGGAGCGACTGGCGACCAAGCGAAAAGGAGCGCAGTAAAATGTGAAATGCTCGAGTAGGCTTATCGGAGTCCGTTTAGTAACGTAAATTTTGATAAAAACGTCCAATTTCGGGGAGCTGTTATGTCGATAATTTTCTTGTTGTTGTATGTTTAAATGGCTTGTACACCAATTTAGATTTCATCTTCTATAAATTAAGTTGTCGCTCGTTGTAGTGCAGTGTGGTTGTATGCACTACTGAAATCATTCTAAAGACTTTGCATAATTATGAGTGGAACCAATTTTGAGCTGTGCAATTTAGATCCCTAATGTGTGAGCGTGTAGTTAGTGGCCTCAAGTGAACAACAAAAAAAACAAGTAAATGTTGTTTGTACTGGATAATAAAAACGCAAAGTACTCGTGCACTGAACATTGTGGTTTCGTTCATGTTTAAGATGAATGAGATACCATAAAAAGATTAGCGAAGGATCTGTGTCCATTGCTGCTTGTTTTATAGAAAACTGAAAACGTGGGCTTGTATTGCTTCTAACCACTCATGAGCCGAATCGAATTCGTTGACTGTCTGCGCTACACTGCCAACACTTTCATAGTGATCATCATCGTCATCATGTTAGCAATGTTCCAAATGCCAACGTTTCGTTGGCCTTTGGCCGTTGTTAATCGCCGCCAACTTGTTATGCTTTAATCAGAAAATAATGCCAGAGCTCTTTAGTACTGATTGTCAACAAGTTGCTTATAGGCACACATGAATAGTTAAGCCTAATTTAATAGCAATAAGGTAGAGGCGGGAGCGTGGACAACAGCGCCAACAATGACGATGCAGACAAGAATAATGAAGGATTATTGCCCACCAGCCGGACAACAAAGGAAATAGAATGAAAGAACTATATACGAGGTCTGTTTAAAAAAGGTGACTTTTTCGCAAGATATTTTTATATTTTTTACTATCTACGTTGTGCCCTTCAAAGTAATCGCTTTCAGATTTAATACACTTGTGCCAGCGCTTTTTCAATCCCCGAAGCACTTCTGATACGCGTTTTCCGATTCCAGCGATATGGTCTTTGTGGCAAATCTTCGCCCTTTCATGGGGGTTTTCAGTATAGTGAACAGGAAAAAGTCGCAGGAGTCCAAGTCCGGTGAACACGCTGGCTGTTTGTTTTCGATATGCAAAATGGCTAATAATGTTGTCAATATATGTTGGGCACATAACAAAAAAAAAAAAAGAAATAGAATGTACGCAGCCCGTGAAAATTGAAAAGACAAATTTTGTTAACAGATCTCTTATATCTGTTTGTATTATCTTTAAATTGTATTTTTATTGGTCAATTGTTAGATAGAAGCTGCAGTGTTGACACATATTTTATATACCTAACCTAACCATTACATTTACTTAAGCAGATGCGTGTTTCAAACTCCCGGGGATTGAGACGTTTCAAGCATTTTCAAGCATCTACGACTTACATATTGCACTACGTTCCTTATGGCACTAATTTTACTATGGCATTCGAATATCTTATCAACGTTTTACATTTATGAGGCTGCAGTTTAAAGGATCTCCTAGCAACAATTGCTTTCAAAATAATTTTGATTTTGTAGGATTTTCAAAGTAGGCCTGCCGATGGTTTAAAGAGCACTGCCGACAAGTCCTTTGCGGAATCTCAACATATAGCAATAGATACAGGACAATTTTTAGGTATTTATTTTATCATTAGCAGTTCGCTTTTCAACTAATAGCAGCAAATCTAACCGCCAGCTGCAACACTTTAAAAATCCATTTATCTCAATTACGCGCGCATTATTTACAAATATTGGGTACGCGCGTACAGTACTTCGCCTGCCTTCAATTACCCATTCATAAGTTCCATAGGAAAATTGACTCGTTTCCAAAACTGATATTTCACAAGATTTCGCGGTGATCTTGAGTGTGTTTGTGAGTCGTTGCTGCCACTTGAGGCTGGCTGGCGTCTTGTCGCATCGCCGTCGCTAATGCCAGCCGTATTACAGCCTCGCCGCTCTGGCTACTTGAGCGCGCATTTGCGCTGTTTGGGCAACATCAACGTCACATTCCCAGCGACTGGTGAACGGGCGCGCTGCAGTGAATCGCTCATGTCTTAATATCAGAAGTTCGTTTATTTGGGGTATTTAACAAAATTTAATTGCAGTAATTTGTAGTGGAGAGAAGACGCCGGATAAATGGGTAAACGAGGCACTTGACTTGCCGGCGCTGCAGCAATGGCGGTTGCCGTTCGTGGCTTGTTGGCTGCGTGAGTTGTGCGTTTTTCAAAGTGTTGCGCGGCAGTGAAGTATGATTGAAGGCAAGTTGAATGCTTTCTTTATCGAAGCAAAAATAAAACGGAGTGAGTCGAAATGGACGTTTTCGTAAGCAGTGTTGGAGTAGCGGATGGTTTTTCAGCCGAATGTTGGAGCTGGTATTAATAGTTCCTTGATGCAAGTGATCTGTGACTTTAAATCCCGGCTCAATTAATCGTTAAAGAAAAATATTTTTGATTTGGCGACAGCCCTCGGATCAGGCATTAGCAAACCTCAGAGGGTAAATTAAAGCTTTGGAAGCCTTTTTCGCTTCAAAATATTGTTGATTGCAGGCAGCTGGGCTGCTCTCCCTCATTGGTCGGCCGAATCAGTTACATACATACCGTACATCAGTGGCGTACACAGGGGAGGGGTTTTGGGGATTAAACCCCTACGAAATATCTTTAAGTTAGTACAGAATTTTAATTTATAACCGTCGCATATACAGTCGAACTTTCCTATAATGAATTCGCACGGGACCAGAAAAAAGCTTCATTATATAGAAACTTTATTATATAGAAATTATGATTTTTTTCATCTTTTATTTAAAATAATGAGGTATTTTAGTTTGGATTACACCTTTCCACTTTTCTTCCTCAACAAAGCCTTCTAACACATTTAGAGACTTAAAAACATTATTCGGTACGTTGCTCTTCATCTCCACAAAGGTTCGAAGTACATCAAGAGAAGCAGAAATTCGTCCCAATGTAGGTAAGACCGCATCAGCCAATTCTTCTTCACTGGCCATTTATTCATCGTTTTCTGAATCTGCAAATGTAGAATTTGTTTCGAGAGAAATGCTACTTCGCTGCGACATTTTCATTTTATTCACTCAAAACAAACAATTTCTGTCAAAATTGTTAGTGATGTGCAGGGGCGTAGCCAGAACTTGGTCATGGGGGGGTTTTAAAAAATTGTTTGCCAGTTTAGTATTATATGTTTTTTAAAGTAAAGCGCACTTTCCAAATAGGGCATTTTGTTGTCGCTTATGTGACTTAATGCATTAAAAACTAAATTTTTCCCTGATTTTTAGTAAAAATTTCATGAAATTTGGTGGACTGAAAGCGAAGTTATTGCATCTGAAATGGAAGTATGTTTGTGTCATCGTACAAAAATGTGCATCGAACAAAGATCCAATATTAGCTATTGTTTTAAAAATGTTTAAACTTTAATCGAAGCATTTAAATTAATGGACCAAGTTTATGGTGATTTTTGTTTATACCGCGGTGGAGTTCATAAGTGGTAACCGTGATTTAAAAACGATTCTCAGAACATAAATGATGACCAACGTGTTAGCCAACTGAATCCGCGATCACCGTAGATCAAAACTGGGCGGTAATTCATGAAAGATAAGCCAAAATCTTCATTGAAATTCTTGAAATTGGATTTAACCTTCGCTTTACTTATAAACATCCGGGTGATCTTTTTAATATTCATGTTTAATATCTGCATAAATTTTAAGGTAATTTTCAATAACATGAAAAAAAAATTTTTGGAAATTTTGTTCATGTTTAAACTTGAATTTTGTCATTTTTTATACAAATGTATCTGGGTGATCCCAGGCGGTTTCGCTACCATTTTGATTAAAACTCACGATAAATTTTGTTTGCGTACCTCATTATGTGTTCAATAAACCCTCAGGAAAGAAATCTTCTAATATTTTCCATAGTCTCAAAATAAATCATGAAAATTAGACCTTTTTTCGAAATACGAAAAAAGCATTAAGCCTAAACGTGACTATTAAAAAAACAAATTAGTTTCGGTACAAGAAGGGTTTTGTTAATATTCTTTTAAATATTTAAAGATGAAAAGACCTTTTTGCTAATGTGGGAACGTACATACGATGCATAGTGATTGGAAATGTTGACATATTATAGGCTATGGGGGGTTCTGACACCCTAACCCGCCCCCCCTTGGCTACGCCCCTGGTGATGTGACTTTCTTCTTCTTATGCTGTTGTTATTTTTAACTTCTGGGGTTCCCCTAAATATGTTTTACTTTTTTTCGGTATTCAGTGTTGTTAATATGCGTGACAGAAAATAGCATGGAAAAATTCATTATATGGAGACAAAAAACGAATGAAAGCGAAGTTTTCAACTAGAAAATTTATTCATTGTGGAGAAATATTAACTATATGGAAATTCATTATAAGGAGATCAAAATGCACTTAGAATAGAACGATAAAGCTGTTTCTTTGAAATTAATTCATTATACGGAGAACTTCATTATATAGAAGTTCACTATAGGGAAGTTCGACTGTATATTCAATCATCAATATTCAATCATCAATAACACTACTCGACACAAAAAATGCACCTAAAAATTAAAGTGTTTTCTAGACTAACTTTGGTCCGCTGAACACGAAACTAAAAATCAAAAAGACCCATCCTAATGTTGATATAGGCGTGAAACTAGAGGTCATTTATAGTAACCTGCCATAGTCAGTTTTTAATTTTCTGGCATAAAGTCCTTTTTAAAGGACTTTAAAATTTTAAGGATATACACATTTCAAATATTTTTTTAAATATTTGCGGTTGTGCAATAAATGAAGATATGGGTATCAAATGAAAGAGAAACATTTTCTCCTTTTAACTAAATTTTCTATTTTGAACTTTCAGGACCAAAATATGTCAGGTAGGGAAAACATCCATGTTTTGGATCTCAGTCTGTAGATTCATACATCTAAATTTTATTATATTTCAGAGTTTTCAACAAAGTTACACAAACGCCCCCGAAACAAAATCCTGCGTGCGGCACTGCCGTACATACTATATTATTTGCACAATTATTACTATGTTTTTTAGGTAAACATTGACTTTTTCAAATTTGCAAATTGTAATTATAATTAAGTTTTTAAATTTTGCCCTTTTACTTATTTTCCAGTCTGGAAATTTCCAGCATGGCGATCGCCATTGTGATCGAATTAGTGATTGTAGAGATTTTCAATAACAAAACGGAAATGATAGACTGTCTTCGAAGGAATCAAAAACGCATAACAATTAATCAATTGAAGAGAGAGAGAGTAAGAAACAGAGAGAGAGAATGTAATCTCTACGAACCGCTCATTAAAAGCTCACTTAACTTATGAAATGCCCACTAAATTAGGCGCTACGACGTTGATCGTAAAATTGCATATTAACGCCAATTGATCAGATTGTATTATGCAGACGTGAAGTGTCGGGCGCCGTATCAGCAGCAATGCGACACATCATCAGCGGCGGCGGCTATAAAAATCCAAAGCCGAGATTTTTAACGCTGTTGCCGCGCCTGAAATCGCCTAACTGCTGAACAGTTAACTCATTACTATACAGCCCGCGCCCATACACACACGCACACACACGTCGGCGGCGAGCAGCTTAAGTCCGCGTGCCAGCGAGACATGGGCACAAATCATGCGCGATTACTAAGTGCAACCGCTGCAACGGACGCAACAATGATGCAACACTTTTATGGCTTCATTTAATGGAGCGTTAGTGGAGGCTTGTCACTTGTCGCCGCAGCCTCTGCAGTTGCAGTTGATCTCCATACAAACTGCACACAATCGTAAATGACGGCATTAAATTCAATTAGCAGAATAGTTAGGCCAACTCATTTAGGGGTCCGGTGCTGCAAGTGCCGCGGCGATTGGGGTGGAGCGAGCGCAAGCGGGTGACCAGCGCGCGAGCGTGATTTAATTAATCTGCACGTTGAAGTCGTGTGCGGAAGGATGCTGTGCAATATTAAACGCAATTAGTCACCGAGCGTACGACATCGTCGTCATTATGGTCAGCTGTGGCAGTGACGCGGCTCGTTAACGTGCCGACACCGGCACTGCGTCCGTAATTGCTGCGCATGCGCGTCGTCGTCAATCAGGTGGGTGCGGGGATATTATGCAACTCTAACACCGTGACGCGTCGTCAGCTGTGAGACTCGGTCAAGCGTGCATCGAGGCTGTTGCTGGTACTTTGCCATTCAAGCGAAAACGATTATTTACGATTTTGCGTAGCTGTACGCAGGAATTTTTATTGGCAAATGAATTATGAGTCGCTACAGCTTGTGCGGCGTTATGTGGCTGTTCAAATTTCCGCATTGAAGCATACTTGTATAGGGGGGACAACTTGTTTTTGTTGCAATGCTGCAGTTCATAAATTTTGAGATAAACGCGTGAATTTATTAACTGAGTGTAACAGCTGAAGATTTTACACGCAACGAGTGTGCGAATTGAAATTGTTTGCCGCGTTGATGTAATGCAAATTTATTGAACGGCTGCGTAGTTGTTCAAGAAGTTTCGTCATGCCGAAATGATTGAATTCAACAAATGATGCAATACTGTTTGAATAACACTACTTATTGCGTAGAAATGCGTAAACGAGTTTTTAAAAAAAAACCTCGTTGCATAAATGTAAATGTGTTACATACCCCGTGCGCCTCGCTGCCCCACAAACGATCTTTCTTCACAGCTTCTCATTTTACGCTCTCATGTCTGTGCGTTTTCGTCCCTTCTACGAAGTGCCGCAAACAGAACAAAGCTCCGATCGCATGTGCGTGCGAACTACTGCATTATACCAAAAATTTGGGTTGCATCTGAGGTGCCACGGCCCTTTGCCCAATTCTCGTGAATTTTACCAATAAAACGACACTGTATTTCTGTACTTAATTTTAATGCTGTCCAACTTATAATTTCGAAGCTATTAATTAATAATTAAATAATTGACTGGCACGACAGCCCGCTATACGCTAGGCGTATACGGAGACGCAGGCCGCGCAACACAGCACAAGGCAGCGCAGCGAAAATTAAACTGTGTGAGGCAGAAAATATGTGAACTGCGTATACGAATCTCGTAAAACCAGCACACGTGTTCCGTATTAATTCCATAAACCCAGCAATACGAGTTATTTGTCTGAATTAGACTTTGAAATAGAACCTATATAATATAATATGGGTGTAATATCGGCTGTTCACGCACTTTTTCAATTAGTTCTTCAATTTTGGCAAGCTAATGTGTCGGCTGCGCGTAGGAAACTGTATTTCAACTACAACGCGACGCAGTTGTGCGCAGGCACGTCTCTCCGCCGCACGCGACTATGTCGCTGTATACGCCGTTATACGGTACTGCGTTATTTACAAAAAACTAAACTGCGTTGAGTTGTGCTGCGTGTGCGGCCTGCGTCTCCGTATACGCCTAGGCTAAGGCCTTGCTTCCCGCAACCACCCGTGTTGTGCGTGTGAATTTGTACACGGGTGGAAGGGACCTACAGTTTTATGCCGGTTCCGAACGGCAGGTTGCGAGCTTTTTCATAAGCAATTTTTACTCTCAGAGGTTTGCCATTTCCAGCTGAGAGGACAGCCACCGAAAGAGAAAACGAGTTTCCCCGTTATTTTTTTTAGGTGTTATTACAAGCAGTATTTGAACCTGAGGTTGCTGCCTTCGACTCGCGGTCCAACGCACTAACCAACTGAGCCACGGCGGCTGCATTTCGAAGCTATTCCATATTATAAATTTGGGTTGTATTGGCGATGCCATGCCCCCTCGTCCAATACCCGCCCCATTTCCCCGGCCGAAGGACACGACTAACTCGTAAGTTTTTGCCAAATGTCATTGATGTGTGACCTGTAGTTCCAGAGTTATTCAAAGCATTTGTTTCGCTTGAAAAGTACCAAACATTCCGTGTAAGATTCAGTTTAATTGGACATCTAGTTTTTGAGTTTTAGTAACAAACAAACAAACGTTCAATTTTATATAAGTATACAAATATAAGTAGATTGTAAATTTGGTATATACGACGTTTTCAAATTAACGGGATTTAAATTTAAGTCATTATGCCCCAGGCATCTTTTTGTTTTTTGATTCTCAACAACCAATTACTATTTACCCACAACATATATATGCCACTACTATTCGAGACAGATGTGACTAAGTGACTCAATAATATCGATGAAAAACTTATGCCTGGTCTGAAGTTTTAGTCCTGTTACTTTAATGAAGATAATAAATCTATACGAGATACTAACATACTTTTTAACAACTGAGCGACTATCAGAAGACTTTGGAATGTTATGGGGTCGAGTTCTTTTTAACTCAACAAAGCTCGGAGTATATACAAAACTCCTTACCTAGTTGAAGTGTTTAAAGCTGATATACTTCAATAAAGTTTGATAACTGCTTCTTCTACACATGTATTATGTTTACAATTACAATAATGTCATTGAAATAGATTTACTTATTTTTTATTATCTGAAGCGACTGCCACCTGCCCAGTCGGGCTAGCAAACTTCGGTACCAGCCTTATTGCTACCCTCTGTCCGAAAAGTTTTTCAGCGTCTAGTCACCCTTGTCGCAATTTTGCTTTTCTTTCCTTTCGTCCTTTTTTACCGTTAGAAACGTTGTACTGCAATGAAAATCCGGTTTAACGCCAAGTGAAAGCGTTGCAAATTCGAAGATAAATTGAAAAGAAATTCAGTGATTCGGAAAAATTCACAAGTTATTCAACTTTAAAATTGTGTAAACAATTAAAACAAAACAACAATGCTCTACAATGTTTTGAGTGCATATTTACACGCTTTTGGTGCGGCGGGGGCATCGAGTGACTGGGAATGAACGCTATTCTGCCGCTGTGTCAGATGGCGTCGGCGGCTGTTGGTTGCCAGTAAAGACAACATTGTCAGCAAGTCATTTCACACCTTTGTCCAATTCGAAGCAGTACATCAAACATGCACACCCACACACACATACATAAATGAAAAAAGTAAATAAATTGTTTATTAAAGTGTGAAGAACTTGAACGCACACGAGCAGGCGCGCAAACAACAAGGAAAACTGTGGGTGGGATGAGGGTATGGGTGCGAGGTGTGCAGTGCGGGGTGGCTGGTTGAGTTAGGGTGAAGGGAGTGCAGCGATGTTCGTGGCTCCGCTGACAAGATTAATCTCATTCTGTTTACGTTGTTGTTGTTGAATTTTTATTAGCTCGGCGTGCAAAAGCATGCCTCAAGAAGGAAATGGTTCAGTCGGTGCTTGAAAAGTGGCAGCGCATGTTTTCATGTCATGCCATAAAATTTGAGCCCCCATTGAGCGGCTAGGAGACAAAGGCAGGTTAAAAATTCCTAAATATTTTGACTTGGCGTCGCATGTCGAGCAATGTGCTTTGCATACTCCCCATTCTCAATTCACTCAACACAAGCACACAACAAAGCATTTGTTTTGACAATCTTGTTATGTCAGCAAACGCAGAAATTTTCTCCTTCTTCCTTTCGTATTTGCAACGCATTGTGCCGTTCGGCTTAGCCGCAATTCCTTGTATGAATATATTTTAGCTGTTCCTTATACTGGCCGCTTTTTGTCAGTTTTTAGCAATATTATTGTTGTCGCTGCTGTTATTTTTACTACCATTTCTTGCTGCGGTGTAGTTTAATAATGCGCGCCACCAAGACGGCGTTTAAGTCCATGAAAATGCATTTCGACGCCGCCACCTTCGAAAGTGGTGGTTAAAGTTGCCGACCTGCCTGGCTGGTATCGTAGTTTTGTTATTTGTGCTGTTCGTTGCAATCACAATTAAAGTGTTAAGTATAAACGGCAGGGGGAAAACGACTCACGCGAGTATTCAACAACAAACACAAACATGGCTGTTTGATATACTTGTATGTGTGTATGGTGTGGAGTGTTGGAACTTACAACGTTAACATTTCTGCGGTATTGCCACCAGTTTTTAAAGGTAAAATGCAGAGTCTCGTTCCTAGACTGCAAATTTTGGGTGGTCTATAAAATATTACCGCTGTATTCTGTATGTATTCTTTGCCAAAGAATTCTATCAGCTATTCGACGGCGCTGAGAAATGCTGTCTAATCCACTTCCATTTGTCAATGTTACCAGCTGACATTAGCAATAAGCACTATTCATTAATATCATATTTATTAAATACTTCATAGCATTAATTTTCATGCACTACAACAACAACAACCTATTTACAAAACATTTTTCCAAGCCATTTGCACTGCGCGCTGCTTTCACCTGCTCCGCAACTAATGCGTACGCGAGCGCTCGACCTCTGCGGCCTATCTGCAAGGTGTGGTGGTCGGCGACAGCGCAGCCGCAGCCACAGCCCCGACTCTGACAACTCCTTCCGCTCAGGAGAGACAACGCAGTTAAGTTGAGCACTTTAGAAAAAATTAGATGAGACGAAAAGTTGAAGCGACATTGGAAAGAGTCGCGTTAATGTCCCATCGGCGTAACTGTGAATAATTTCCCCATCCGCCTGCGTCCGTTCGCAGTCACGTTCGCCTCTGTGCCTGTCTAGCGACCGCCTGCCCAACATTGGACCGCTGGCGAAGCAGCTTGACTGTCGTTTGATCTCTCGTTTGTTAAGCATCGTTGCTAACGATTTAAATGCCGGCGACAATCTGCAGCAATGCTTCCCCGGTCGTCTCAATAAACACTCCTCCTCGGCCGCGTACACTTGTCGTTGCTGTTCGCCTCGTGGTCTCCTTAATTCATTTGTGTATGTTCATTTATCAAAGTTAAGGGCACGCGGAGCGTTTCTTTCCAGTCGTGTTCTTCTTGTGACGTTTGCGGTGGTAAGCATGTGTTGAGTTGCCACATTGAGCAGGTTTCTCCTCAACAAATGCGCCGGCGCGCTTTGTTATTGTGGTTGTTATTGTTATTGTTGTCGTTGTTGATGTTGTGTGTTAAATTTCATAAATATATCGCATTTATTTTAATGACTTTTGGTGTGGCGAATTTAATTGCTTATTGTGTTATAAAATGACAGGGGCAGAAGGAAGGGGAAGGGAAAAGTTGGGCAGTAAAGCAAAAACGCTAATCAAGTAGAATATTATAGGGCAGCAAATAATGTATTAATATTGTTTATTCAATTCTATACCTACAGAAATCTGGCTAATGGCCATCGAATATTCCAACCGCATTTCCTACTGTTTTCCATAGTTACCAACTGCTATGCTGAAAACATTTCCCTATAGCCTTTAATCAATTCATTTTTTGTGTTTCCTACAACAACGCCAAGTGGTATGAAGAGAAGCGATCGCTAAGTTGGCAACGGTGGCACCATTATTGTTCCATTGGGCTGTCCATGAACGCATCAATCTTTGACGAGCCGCACTTTGCATCCACTTCCCACTCTTCACTCGCTTCGGCGACCAGGGCGGACGGCATTCGCCAAGTGGTGCTAATTTTCGACTACTAAATGCGTTTTTAAATGCACCTCTTTAAGTGTCTTTATACGCGCACCGCCGTGTGTCCGTCCGCCCGCTCGCACCTCCTCGGTTTTTTGAAGTTTTGCGAAATGTGCGAAACGCGCGTGATTAATGCGTCGCGTAAACGCAACACCGATGTTTGACCACCGCGGAGCGAAGTGGAGCGCAACGATGCAAGCGATGGTGTGCAGCTGGCGGGACGAAACGGCGACAGGCAGAGGTAGAGCACATGCAGTAGTCTATGACAAGGTCCTGGCCTCTTTCTGACTTTGAGGCGGGCTGTTTTACCATAAAATGCTCCTCTCTTCGTGCAGTTGCTATTGTTTTTTTTTTCCAAGATTTGGCAACTTCGAGTACCACATTGTGCCAGAACGAGTTAAAAAGTCGGGCAGCGACCTGACTGACCTGCCAATTCGTATATTTTACTTCACCCTTTGAGCACGTTTATATTAGGAACATGCGTTTGGCTGCAAGAGCAGAGAAAGGAAGACTCCAGGCCTCCCTAGCTGCTGATGAAGTTGTTACTAAACTGTTAGCTGCAGCATGAGGTCGCTACTGCGGTTGGTGTTGTTTTTATGTTGCAATAGCCGGAGTGTGGTAGCGGCGTGCTTTGATATTTGGCCCAGCATGCATGCTTCAACAGTTAAATATAACGTTGGTATTTAACCATTAAAATCTATAACTTGAACTTATACTTAATTTATTACAGCAAATTTAAACAATGGAATATTTAATGAGAAAATCTAAATGTTGGACATCGACACTTTGGAATACATCAAAATGTTATTGGAATTAGACAAAATTTATATTTTTAGGGCGCTATCAATACAAATTAAAATGATTCGTATTTTTTGGTGTTTATTTGTTTGTTCAGAAATAACATTTAGTTTCTGTTGTATGTATTCAGAGAGATTATTTAATGATTCAATAATTTTATTTGGTATAGCTTAGAACCCAACAGAATCCATCTGCCTTATGTAATATAGTCGTATAGCCTAATCAAATCTACTATGAAGCTGTTTTACAAACCCAACATATCGTTGTCTCCTTTAAATATTCATTCATTCATTCATTTATTCAAATTAATTCACTTGATGATCTTCATCCTCATAATTTATAAAAGCCTTTTCTCTTAAGGGGCACAACTATCAGGTGTACAACTTTGCTTCCGCCGTTTTTTTCCAAAATTAAAAGCTTTATTGCGAAAAAGTGCTTACAGATGTATTATTCAAAGTATTGTCCGTCGCTAGCGACAACTTTCTCCCATCTTTCCGGCAATTTTCGGATCCCGGCTCGAAAAAAGGAGTCCTCTTTTGACGCTATCCATGAAGCAATCCATTTTTCCAATTCTTCGAAGGATTGAAAATGTTGATCTGCCAGGCCGTGTGCCATCGAACGGAATAGGTGGAAGTCAGAAGGGGGGACATCTGGGGAATACGGCGGGTGGGGCAAGACTTCCCATTTCAGCGTTTCCAGGTACTTTTTGACCACTTTTGCGACGTGAGGCCGAGCATTGTCGTGTTGGAGGATGACTTTGTCATGTCGCTCTTGATATTGTGGCCGCTTTTCTTTTAGCGCGCGACTAAGGCGCATCAGTTGCGTTCGGTAGCGATCTCCTGTGATGGTTTCACCCGGTTTTAAGAGCTCGTAGTAAATCACACCGAGCTGATTGAAGGTTTTTTCTCTTCCACCACCATGTTTGTCTTCGACATCGAAATCACCATTTTTAAAACGTTAAAACCACTCCCGACACGTTCTTTCACTCAGAGCAGCATCACCGTAAGTTTCTGAGAGCATTCGATGCGCTTCAGCTGCATTTTTTTTGCGAATTGTAACAGAAAAGTAAAACTTCCCGCAAATGGCGAGAATTGGGCACATAAACGGACATTTTCGAGCGTGAATAATACGAAAACAAGAACAACTGTCACTGAAACGGCGATGACAATTCGTTAGGCACTGTCCACACTCACTTTAAAGGCATTACCATCTATGTATTTCAACCAGCCTCAGCCGGTACAGCCACCTATCGGAAAACGGCGGAAGCAAAGTTGTACACCTGATAGTTTGAAATTTTGAAAATTTCGTTTTTTTTGTTTTTGCATTTTTCGATAATTTATACCTTTAAAAATAACATATTAAAATCTTAAGTGAAAATCTTAAATAGTTTCTGAGTTACAGCCTTCTACATAGCAGCTTCTCAGTACAATGAAACCAGTACTTTTATCTTTAACCCATTTTCGGCCGCTGGTCGATTTTTCGACCAGCCACTTTGAAGGAGAGTAGCTCTGCACTTAGACATTATATCTGTGAACTTTTGATGCATAAAATAGCTTTGGTCTTTTGGTAACCCCTCGAAATAATAATTTTTTTTAAAAAAGATAAATTTAGAGATGTTGGCGAAGGCACGAAAAAAAGCATTTTTTTAGTCATATTTTGAATATTCTGAAAAATATATAACCTTTTCAAATTATTGATTTATTATTGATTCTTTACGAAGCCTAAAGACCAAATTACCGCAATCAATTGATATCCATAAAATTATGTAAATATTTTTACCTCTCAGCACCGCGTACTTTTCAGTGGTCGAAAAATCAAAAATTGGCCAGAAGTCGTCGTGTATGTACATATGTAAGCCAACAATTGTTTGTTTTCATGCTTGATTATTATTTGACCAAAATTATATACATATATATTTGTTTTTATTTGAAATTAAATTTTTATTAATTTATAAAAAAAAAAAAAAAAAAAAAAAAAAAAAAAATCCAAAAATATTCTTGATTAAGGTCCTAAATGTAAGTCCTTAAAAGGAATTAAAAAAATATTGGCTATTTCTGGTAGCGGCCGAAAATGGGTTAAACGCGTTTTTCTCAAAACTACATTTTTCAAATTTGCTGCAGCTGTAACTTGATAACAAATCATCCGATCGACTTGGGTCTTTTTTTAGCTTATTGTGTATTTGTTTTTCCATACAATGACCCTCCAGTTTAATGATAGGATGAAAAGTATAATTATGCCAGGCCAGAAACCATCAGATTTTTCAGCAAAATTTTAATTTTTTTTTCAAAAAACCGCCATTTTCTTGCATTTTATTTTTTTTTTACAACCGAGGGTCATTGTATAGGAAATATAACCTAGTTAAGTAACATTTTTGGTTTTTTTGATTTCAGGCACTGCGAAGGCTACAATCACTGCACCAGTGGGAGAACGTTTTTTTTTTGAAGACTCAGGAGATGGCGGATAACTTGCTGAAAATCGAATATTTTCATTTGAAAAAATTACTTTGTATTCATTATTTATGCATAAATATATCTGCAAAATTTTAAAACATTCGATGCAATACTTCACAAAATTCAAAAATCACAAAAATCTCCTTTTTTTCAGGCGGTCAAACTAGTTGTGCCCCTTATCGTCGTTCGTGCTTCGCTAAGTGTAATGAATAGAATAGAATAGCATAGATACGGGAGCCGAGCACCACCTGCCCGAGACACTGCGTCCAAAGAGAACTATTGTGTCGTATCCCTTATTCTTTATTGGAGGAGTTCATCTCCCCCAATACTGTCCAGGAACTCCTTGATTTTCCCCAGATTAGTTCCAGACAGCTCTTTTGTCTGAATTAGTTCCCTTCCCAGTATACGCTTCCTTGCGTGTAAGAGGGCGGGACACTCGGTTATGATGTGCACGGATGTTTCGTCATCTTCCATGCAGAACCTGCATAGTTCGCTATCTGTCAATCCCAGTCGCGCTTTATGCATATTAAGCAGGCAGTGTCCGCTCAGGATTCCCGTCATAGATTTGCCTTCCGAATAGGCCGGAAAGAATAGCTTGGAACAGCGCTGTCCCAACGTATTGGACCATTTCTGGTTGTCCCGATTTTTTAATTCCTGTTTGACACAATGCCTGAAATGAGCTCTGCTGACACCTATGATCAGCTCAGGTCCATAGGGTCGTTTTGTCGCACCGTGTAATGAAACCAACTTTGATCATATAAATTCATATAGGTTAGGTTAGGTTAGGTTAGGTTAGGTAGGGAAGGGTGTGTGCGGCAGGACCGCACTTCCACTCGGAGGCCAAAATGGCCCATTGTGAATCCCTTCTTATGGTGTTCTGGAGCTAACCAATAGTCTCAGTCAAGGGGAAACTACTTCGACCTCTTAATGAAGGAGAGCAGATTCGAGATTTCGACCTTCGCCGCGCAAGCCAGGTCTGTGAGGAATCTTGACCCCAAGGTGCGGGCAGTGAGAGCCGGGCAGTGGCACAGAAAGTTTTGTATCGTTTCTACTTCTTCTTCATCTTCACAGCTACGGCAGACATCACTGGACGAGAGGCGCCATTTGATAAGCATAGATCCAATAGCGCAGTGTCCGGTGATGACTCCAACGAGCTGTCGAATGGAGGTACGACTCAGGGATAGTACGAATCGTGTTTTCGTCAAGGAGAGGGAGGGCCACAGTGTCCGGCAGGTGCCGCAGTCGGTCCTGGTTCGCCATGACGACTCAATTTCCTTTTTGGTCATACATATATAAATTCATATATATCCACATAGTTTCGTAGTCTGGACTGTGTTATAAGATATAAGTATTTTGTAAAATTTTGTCGCTTTGTTGCAGCATGTGAAAAAAAAACTCTGCTCAAGCATTTTGCAAAGTTGTGGATTTGAGTGGATTCGTGCCCTCCCTCCCTTTCAACTACACTTCGGTATTTAAAGGGCTATTATAAATAATGAAGTGATGGCAAATTTCAGATAAAACTACACGCGCTTTCCTTTTCCTCCGGCTGCCGTGATCTCACTCATGCATACGCTCTGTTAATACTTGACAACTAAATTACAGTGGAAAAGCGGTAATATTGTTAAATTATTGTGCGCGCATTAAAAATAAAAATGTCGTTAAAGCCTTGTCAATTATAAGAAAAAAAATGAAATAGTTTAAAACAACAACAGCTACACACACATATATTTGCACAACACACGCGCACAGTAATCACAATAACAATGTAGAAAACCAACAATGGAGACATGAAACGGTAACACGTTTTTCATGCTCTCCAATAAATTATAAACCAAAACCATAAGCAACACAGTCAAAAAACACGAAACACGCCACTATAAAATGTATGTGTGTGTGTGTGTGTAACAACAATTGCAGCCACATGCAATTTTGACGATAAGAAAATCGACAACAACAATTGCAGCAGAAATGCAAATTGTGAGGCAGCGAGACATTGTGGTGTGTGCGTGAGTGCCGAGGGCTGACAAGACGGCGGAAATAGTCGTCGCGACAGGCCACCGTCAACACAGATACGAGTATGTGAACAAATGAGCGAGAGGCAGGCAGACAGGCGGGCGGTTGGGCAGACGAACAAAACCAATGGATGCGCGTATTAAGTACGCGCGTATTTATGCATCCCTAATTACAATTTAATTACACCGACTTTTCACACCAGTGCCTTTCAAACTGTTACGTTGTATGTTTGTGAGTGCTGTTAGGCACTCGGGCCCGGGCTTTCAGGCCTCCGCCATGGCGTAGCAACAAACAGCGGAAAAGTGCTTCCACTCTTGGTGAGCACAATTGTTGGCAGTGGCAACAATTGAGATGACTGATTAGAAGTTGGAACGCGGAGCATTAGTTCCGCGGAAGGTGTGTGGAGGCGAAGGCAGACAAACAGATGATTGCAAAACAAACCAGCGTACGAGTGCGGGCACACAAACCCATGCACACATTCCCACACGTGCATACATACATACACATATGGTCAAAAAAATAAGTACACTACCTAAAATTATATGAATGCATAATTTTTTTTCGCGTATTGATTTCATACATAGTACTTCCTTTTTATTTTAATAATTTCAATATGGCAATGCTTTTGAAAGTGAAAATGAAACAGGGTTTTCCCCGATCTGTCGTATTTGGGCTTGTTTCGCTGTGATGTGGTATAATTGGTTGGTCATAAAAATAAGTACATTGATTATTTTTCACGTTTTTCAACAATCTGATCAGTTTTTTCGCAAAGGTTTGTTATTTTATTTGTATTATTATTTAGTTATAGTAAAATAAGAAGGAAAACATCTTGCAGATGGGCCGCAATAAACATTGTACTTCCGAGGAGAGGAAAATCGCTTTGAGGTTGAGAAATGACGGCCAAAGCCTTCGTTCCATTGCCAAAACTTTGAATCGATCACTGTATTTTGTCCAAAATGCTTTAAAAGCTAAGAAGAACATCGAAAAACGCGGAAGACCAAAAAAAAACGTCTATAACGACAGACAGTCATATTGTCACTCTTGCGAAAAAGGACCCCTTTGTATCCTCGAGAGCCATTTCAGCAGACATCGGCAACGTGATTTCTTCCCGAACTGTTCGTCGAAGGCTACAAAGAGCTAATTTACCTGGACGAATAGCCAGAAAAGTTCCTTTGCTTCGGAAAAAAAATTTGAAGACGCGGTTAACCCTCGCAAGGGAACATTTAAATTGGTCCGGACCTGACGGTGAAAAGAAATGGCGAAATATTTTGTGGAGTGACGAAACCAAAATTAATTTGTTTGGAAATGATTCTGCTCGGAATGTTCGACGTCCCAAGGGTAAAGAATTTCACGAGCGCTTTACTAAAAAAAAACATTAAGCACGGGGGAGGCAACATCATGGTATGGGGTTGTTTTTCATGGTACGGTGTTGGACCAATACATCTTATAACCGATACCATGACGAGATTTCACTACAAAGACATCTTGGAAAATACCATGTTGCCCTATGCTGAGGAGAGTATGCCGCTAAGGTGGACATATCACCAAGATAATAATCCTAAGCATACTTCCAAGTTGGTCAAGAAATGGATTCACGAAAATGGAGTGGCGTTGCTTAACTGGCCGAGTCAGTCACCGGATCTGAATCCAATGGAAAATCTTTGGGGAGAATTGAAACGAAGAATTGGCGAGGAAGTATTCCAAAATAAGAACCAATTTTGGAATTTTATCCAAAAAACTTGGTATGAGATACCAATAGAGACTTGCCGTAAGCTTATCTCTAGTATGCCAAAACGAGTGGCGAAAATTATTTAAAATAAGGGTGGGTATACCGGCTACTAATAAATAAAAGAATTTGTTAACAAAGAAAGCCGATAAAGTGGGAATTTGAATTTATTTTATTAATATAAACCGAATGTACTTATAATTTTGTCCAACCATTTTCATTAATTTCATACTTTGTTAACGATACTGAAAGTTCCTTTTGTGTTTTATTCGTAATGTCCTCATTTATTTTACTTGTTATGTTATAAGAAAAGATTTATCAATTTGTTTTTAATTGAACTAAAATAAATATTCGCCTACAAGCCATTGAAAAGATTATATAGGCCTGTACTTATTATTTTGACCATATGTGTATATGAAGTTGGCGCTGCTCAGCTGTGCAGCAAAGCAGCAACTTCCACAGTCAACAGCGTGGCAACACTCAATTAGTTTAACTAAGCGTCTACATTGTTGCTGTTGTTTTTGAACTAATTTTCATGGCAGCGGTGTAGCGTTGCCTTTGATGCTGCCGCCAGCGGCATGCCACACAAGTGAATTGCAACAATTTTCACGCAATGCCAATTTCCATTTGGACTTCCCTTTGCGCTCCACTACGAAAAAGTGGAAACGGTGGTCAATTATTAGTCAATCGGTGTTTGTTGTTACTTTATTAAAAACAAAACATACACACATACATATATCTAACAACATTTTCATGTTAATGTCAGTTTATAGTGTTATTAATTTTTTCTAATGTTCAATAATTGTAATAATTACATATTTGGCAAAGAGCAGACAGGAACAGAGAATGGCGTCATGTCATGTTAAGCATGTAAATGAAAGTTAATAAAGATTGTTAGCTGGACTCGCTGCAGCGAACAACAGAAACAACGACAACAATTTTCAATCCAATTCATGCCACGATTTTAACCAACCGCCACAATGAGGAGTTTAACTCAATAGCGCTATCGTCTCTTTTCATGTTCAAATTATCGTACAATACAAATATTATGCATGCCCACAGCACACATGCACAACTCGGGCGGTGTGTATGTGTGGCAGTTGTTAAATTGCAATCTGGCAACGACATGCCATGACATTAAAGATGGCGTGACTAATTCATTCATATAAATAACCTATAACGAATGACGAAGAAAACCAACCACAACGCTAATAATCACCGCCACCACCACAACAACAACCACAGCAAAAAACACATTCCGCACATGTGTATGTATGTATTTATAATAATGCAGTATAGAAATTGCACACGAATCTGCGAGAAATCATTTAAGAACAAGCATTTAAATAAATTGAACTTTATTGTTGCTTCATAAATCCCTGATTGACTGTTGACAGTTGGTGATCGCTTTGACAGAAATGATTTTTTGTATTGAATAAATTTACTACACTAATTTATGATTTCCTTTTACCAAGCAACCTTGAAAGCATTAGAAGAGTCTGCAGTAATATTAATGGCATCTCACTAAAATTCAATCTCCTCTTATCAAAATGCTTCTGTTTCCGTCCACGAATCCGCAAAAAGGGCTTGACTTGGTCCATCGACTTGTCAAGAAAGGTGGCTATTGATGCCACAGAAACACATAGATAATTCACTAATCACTAACAACTAACCTTTTAGCGACCTATTATAGCGACGGTCGTCAGAGCAAAACCAGGATATGACCTTACACTGCGCGCCCTTTTCTACCTCATCTGATTTAACCGAAGAAAATAGTGATGCTCCTTATACATACATATTTACAACTTTCGGAACAGTGATGGACATTTTATTTTCATGACGCCGGTGTGGATGTATCACCGGACGGGCTACCCAGCAGAATTGTTAAAGGTTGGGGGCGGTGATCTGATTGGGTGCATGCATTAGTTCATCTGCAAAATATGGGTGGAAGAACGTATACCCAACGATGGAACCTCAGTGCCCTTTATCATGTGTTTAAGAAAGGCGATCCAACAATATGCGCCAACTACAGGGGTATCAGCCTACTTCCCATCGCATATAAGGACCTAACAAGCGTACTACCTATATGCAAGATTGAAACCGTGCGGCTTTAGACCTGGTAAGTTCACCATCGACCAGATATTCACAATACGCCAAATCTTGGAAAAGACTCATGAGAGTCAAATCGATACCCACCATCTCTTCATCGTTTAAAAGGCAGCATTCGATAGCCCGATAAGGCTATGTCGCCCGGTAGGTAAAATTGGTATCCCTTCAAAGGTTGTTAGACTATGCAAATCGATACCGTTTGAGGCTTCAGACAAGGTAATATTTTTGCCTAGGCCGATCATCGAGCGTAACAAGCGAGGTGTCACCGCTGCCTTTGCGGCATTCGAGAGAGAATCTGCTGAAATGGGTCTGGTGGTAAATAAGGGCAAGACGACGTATTTGCTGTCTAAATCCTGGAGTTGTCGTGACCTTGGCACCGCCGTACCAGCAGTAATGACGTCAGCGTGGAGATAAAGTGAAGGATTACTCAACCAATAGATGCTACTACGGTCTCGGGAGGCAACTGAGTAGCAGAGATCTCTCTTGACCGACAAAATTTGCGCTCTATAGGACGCTTATTCTGCCCGTGCTCCCCTTTAGCTCAGAAGCATGAATACTGTCTTGTAACGACAGAGGAAGGTACATCGCAAAATTGTCGGCCCTTCGGCCCCAACACTGAGCTGTATGAGTTGTAGAGACATGGACGTAGCACAGCGAATAAAGCCCGCTATGCTGGCTTGGCCATATCTGCCGTATGGACGATGAAGCCCCATCGAAAAAGGTATTCGATGTGGTAGTTGAAAGTCGACGACGAAGAGGGAGCCCGTGTCTCCGGCGGAAGGACCAAGTTGAGGACGCCCTATCATCTTTTGGTGTGACCAAGTGGAAAAGGCGAGCGCAAAGCAGAAGCGTCTGGAAATAACTTTTGCGGCCGACCGTAACCCGGTAACGGATTGTTATGGCCAGTTAAGAACAAAAACGACGGATATTTCAAATAGTTATCAACAATTGTTGGACCACCAAAATAATAAACTGGAGAAACCTTGCGCGAGGATGAGTAGTCTTTACAGATGTATAGACACACATGTACGAGTATATGAAGGATAACAAGATTTTAAAAAGGGTTAATACTTTGTGAGTTACAACAGAAACAGGTTGAAGGAGTAAAAGAAAAAATTTGCTGATAGTAATATTACAATAATAACACTAATATAATTATAGAGATTTATTACACTTGTAATTATAAATATTTCTCTAAATATGAAAAACATGAAAAACAAATTCCTTATGTATGTATATAATTTATTGTAACACGAAAGAAAATATTTTGAAAATTAAATTAAATACAGAAATGTCTTCTTGAATAATTTTCAAAATATTGCTAAATATATTGTTATCTATATGTAAAAAGTGGGCATGTATTACACTCAACTAATAATTTTTTAATATAAAATTGGTTCACAACTAATATAAAATTGGTTCAACAAGAATTGTGGTTGCATTTATTTTTTTGAATTTATAATAAATGAAATTTCTAGTTTCTAAAGTTTTATGATTATTTTGTTATATTATTCAATGAATTTAACAAAATCGAGCGAATAAGTTGTTGTTCGATCTTGCTGTGAAACGCACACAAATTGAGCAAAACTACACAAGAAAAATCTCTACACCAAGTCTATGGTTGCACTTTGCCGCACTTCGTGCTGCATGTCACCCAGTCATGACTGATGGGATCGTGTTATAGCTGGCTAAGTTTGTGCCACTTACTTGTCGGAGTGCGCATGCAGGCAGACGTCTTAACACTTTGGCGCTTTGACAGCTCTGAGTGCCAGTGTTTGTGCGGTTGTGCGATTGTGCGGCGTTTAACTGCAGCACTGGCAGCATGCGTTAATTATTAGTTGCGCGCCACTGCAACAGCAGCCACAGCAACTGCGCATAGTGCAGCATACGATATTTAAAAGATAATAAAACTGCGCTTGCGTGTTATTTTATTATGCATGTTTAAATAAGTAGGCATTTGGTCTCTCAAATAGACATAAATACTCACACACACACACACACACACACACACACACACACACACACACACACACACACACACACACACACACACAGCCATAAACGTCCGAGTACACAGACACAAGCGTTAATTTAATGCTAAGCGATAATTTGGCATGAACTCTATTAGCCTATAACTTTTTTATCACGTTTTAACTGTTTTATCATTATTTTTTTTAGGGTCTCCTGTCGTATTTCTAATTTGCACCCACGCTCATTTTTAGCATTTTAATTGATCACAAGCGACTTGAATTTGAATTTCCAAATGTTACTAAAGGTGTTAATGGCACCTTCGAACTGTCGGAACATTTTACAATACATTTTGGTATCACATTCTGTGGGATGTACTTGATAACTCTATAACCTGATTGCTTCCTTTTTGGGTGGAAGCTGATGCATGTTGTGTGGGACTTATTGAAAAAATTATCAACAGCAAGTGGTATGTTGCTGGCTTCTGGCTGCGTAGTCATCAAAAAACAGTTTTTAGGGATTGCGTTTTCATGGGGTAATCTTAAATCTAAGCGTAGTGGCTTTGATCTTCGCTCAGTCAACACCAACTAGACAATGTCTCTCTCAGCAGGCACCGAGAGATGTGTCCCCTGTGATGTCCCCTTTGTGAAGTGTCCGTTATGCACATATAGTATCAAGGTTTCTTAACTATTATGTATTGCAAGTGATATATTTCCAGTTTGGGGGGTTATAGAAATAGCTATTATCAGTTTTTTAAAGATACTCGTATGCAAGTAATGTAAGTTGCTAATATTTTTCAATATTGCTGGCACTGTCGCTGCAATTAGAGCGCCTGCATTTT
Organism: Melieria picta; assembly: GCA_964056695.1. Classification (NCBI taxonomy): domain Eukaryota; kingdom Metazoa; phylum Arthropoda; class Insecta; order Diptera; family Ulidiidae; genus Melieria; species Melieria picta. Next base: position 100,578,180 of record OZ057398.1, on the reverse strand, counting down.
CCCATCGTTTCAGCTCTTACGACCCGCTTTCCCCGCGTTTGCACTTCCTGCTCACTGCGCACAAATTCAGTAAATTCCAACTGTAATTGCCCCACTGCCTGACTATTGTATAATTTCATTAAGCTTGTGTTGCTCTTGCTATTGTTGTTGGCTACAGTATTTCTTCTTATAAATTTCTGCCATCAGTCATTTTTCACATCAATAACAGCAACAACGGTGGCGGTAGTAACAGCAACAGCAAGTACACTTTGTTGTAGCTGTCATTATTATTTTTGTTGTTGTTGTTGTGTAATTATATGATTTTTGCGCGTCAAACGGTAGTTATGCTTGTGTTGTTGTTATTATTCGGTCATTTTTTCTTCTCCTCGCACTGACTGCATTATTTTATTTAATGCTTAATGATGATTTCCTTTTGTTGAGTGCATGAAATGGAATGGCATCACTCGGCCGCATGCCGCACGGCGTGAAAATGGCGTGGCGCAGCGACTATGTACCAGTACTCTTACTGCATGCAGTCCAGAGCATTGCGGCCTGCGGCAACGGGAGCGGCATAGAGCGCCTCTGTACAGCAATTGCCAATAAAAAGTGAATAAGTTCAATTTGCAACTTGTTTTGTGGTTAATTAACAATTGATCAAAAAGCTTTTGCCGCAAGGAAGCCGCATGCATATAGACTAGTGTGTGTGTGTGTGTGTGTGTGTGTGTGTGTATTTGTACTTGACAGGAAAACGGCGTGAAAAATTAGTGATAGCATTACAAAGTGAATAAAAAGTTGCGATCGACTGTGCTAAGTGTGGAAATGAAGTCATTAGTGCTACTGGCAGCCTTACATTTTCAATAGTTTCCTTTCATTAGTCTCGAGTTTTTTTGATGTATTTATTTGTATTGAAAACTAGAGTTTTTGTCATTTCCAAGAAGAACATACAACAACTTTGTTGCATTCAACCTCGATGTTAAGGTTTAATTTCTTGAGTTTAAAATGACATTTTTGTCCACTTGATGGCTGCGAGTCCCTGTCATTTTTACGATTGTTTTTTTGACAAATTAATATTGTTTCCTATCTAGAAAAGTTGTCAATTATGTTTGAAATAAGGTGTCGAAACTCCGATTTTGAGCACATTAATGAGCTAGTCCCATCCTAGTTTAGGTAGTTAAGTCATAAGTTAGGTTAAGTGCTAATTTTAAGTTTTATCTAGAGTTCACTGAGGATTTTCTACAAGTTTTCCCTCAATCACATTCTTATATATCATTATCAAATGTGTATTCACAAATTCCCATATAATAACGTAGTTGAAAAGGATATAATTCCTGAACATCTTATTATATAAATATGTACATATGCTATGCAAATTGTAATGTTGTAATAAAGTACTTTCATTCATTCATTCATTCATTGATTCAATATTGTTTCTTAGTTCACCGAAGCAAGTGCAGCGATTAAATTGGATTCCCAGAGAGGCCTTGTCGTCATTTACTCGTGGAACGAACCAATTTTTGTGACTGACGGGCTATTAGATTATTGGTAGTTAGGTCCAGAGACTCGGTCTCGCTCTTATGACTACTGTGGAACTTGCAGGTCGATTGATTACGAAGGGATATTTGTACGTCATGTCACTTATTTTCGTATTATTGGGTCCCCGTTAAAGAATCGTTTGATGCAATTGGAAGAATTTAAAGAAATATACTCATAAATTAAGACTAACTAAGAAATATATATATAAATTAAATTTTCGACTTTATAAACACTAATGTTAAATATTTCGTGTCTATCTCATTAAAAGTGAAAGTTAAATTAAGATTTTAAATAAAGCAAAATATAATTGCAGCCGCCGTGGCTCAGTTGGTTAGTGCGTTGGACCGCGAGTCGAAGGTAGCAACCTCAGGTTCAAATACTGCCTGTAATAACACCTAAAAAAATAACGGTGAAACTCGTTTTCTGTTTCGGTTGCTGTCCTCTCAGCTGGAAAAGCTCCCAACCTGCCGTTCGGAACCGGCATAAAACTGTAGGTCCCTTCCACCCGCGTACAAATTCACACGCACAACGCGTAAGCGAGCTGTCGTGCCAGTCAATTATTATTATTAATTATTAAAATATAAATACATAGTTACAATATTCAGAAATGATTTTCAAATATGTTCTTGTTTTTTCTTTAAAATGAAATAAAAGTTGTCGCTTTTATGTAAATTTTAATGAAGAAAAAGTTAAAATTTTTTTATTTAAAATAATTGAAACTATGTTTTCCATAATTCTTTTTCTACCCCCAGTAGACGACGACCACAGGACTCCAGTCGGACTTGTTCGTCTCGCTTCGACAGCACTTCTCTTCCATACACGAGTCATCCCCACACTCGTACAGCCACATCAGCCAACGGAAATCTGATCTAAGGATTTAGACCAGCAGATCATTCCACGAGCCATCCGGCCCTAATGAAGCTCCCAGGAGTCTCATAAATGCACGAGTGCGTCCGGCTCCAGGGTGCTTAGATCGCTAAACACCGCCTGCCGCGTAGCTTCTAGAAACAACCATACTGTCAATATTATTTTATTGTGTTCGTCCTTTATGTAATGGCTGGCAACTCTGGTCATCCTGAAGGGAGCTTGCGCAGCCGGCGGGCACTCGATCTTCGAACTCCGGCGCGTCCAATCCGGCCTAATCCAGCGACCTAACTAACATTTTTCATACACACTCGTATACACTAAACATATACCTACTTATATTTATATTTAAAACATTGAACCAATTAAAATAAAACTAAATATAGATCATTCATACTCTTTTATTTTGACACGTTTGCACGGTTTATCGAGCTTTAAACAGATAGACATGGTGATTGTCAAGCCTACGTGACGATTTTTATATTTTTTTAATTGACAACAGATGGCAACACTGGCTTTATTTGGGCAATAATATTATCTTTTAGAGCTTTATTTACAGACTTTGCTTTCAGTATGCCAATTTATGTATGTAAATGCATACATATGTATATGCTGGATTTCCAATGTCGTCGCAGAGTTACGTGATCCTTATGATTGGCGCTTAAATAATATTATCTTTTAGATTTTTTAGATTATTTTTAGATTTTTTCCCTCTTCAGCCTAATCACGTAGCAAACGGCAATGGCAGTGGCAAAAAGTGCGTAGAAATAACAATTGGTAGTGGCTCTGGAAAGAACGGCCGCACTGGTGCACGGCTAAAAATCCAGTAGCCGGCGATTGATTAAATTGAAATGTGTACTGCACACTCTATAGACTGATCAGCGTCGGCTTCTGCACGTCAATTTGGCCAAAGCAAGTCTTGGAAATCGAAGCCGCAGCAGCGGTGATGAAACTGGGCTGCCGCAAATTGACTTGCACATGCGTAGCGGCAGACGTCGCCAAATGTGATTACAACACAAGGCTGCAAAAGCATTATTGCAACAACAGCGGCGCTTAGCTGAGGAACGGCAGCAGGTGAACGCGGTGTTGCGCCGCTTGCGCCAGTGCTGATCAAGTGGTCAAATTGTAATCACCAACGGATAAAGCAGCATCCTCGTTGAAAATATGATTTGCTGGCCTTCCGCTGGCCGGCTGACTGCGCGGCTCTGATGATTTCCTTCTTGGCTGATTATGAGGCTCCGATTTGCGCGTACGTGCTCCGCGTATATCCAATTTCCACACAACAACACAGTATCGCACTCGGCGGCGGGAGCGATGAGTACGTCGTAATGGCCATGAAATACAGTAGCTGTTTCACCGCTCTCACGATTGCGAGGTCTTGTTCATGCTTAACAAGAAATCACCCAAGCAAAGATACCAACGCCAACCAGCCTGGACCGGACCGGACCGGCCCGGCCCGGCACATTAGCGTCACATCAGCAACCACAACCGTACAATCATCATTCGCACTGTTTTCCGATTGAGCCAGCACCTTGCTCCACTTCGCTGCCACCCCAGCCGACCCCACTGCAATGCACTCTCCGCTTAGATGCGACGCGCCGAAATGATACGCATGCGCCAAAGTGCTCAAATTTGTAATCAAATCAGCCAGACAGACGGACGACCGGTCGGTTGGCAGAGGAATGCTTGCGATGCAAAGAAACCAGTGCAGTGCGCTGAATTGTCTTGGCCGGCTACTGGTTATTATTGTAAATGAAGTTATTTTTGTTGCTGCCACTGATGTTGCTGATGACGATGATGATGATGATGATAGAAATTGATTAAACCACCTCAGGCAACTGACCTCACTACTGTTTTTACGCTTTAAATAGAATCTCATCAAGACGTAATGACAACAATTGATCAACGATCAGCGAGCGCGCACATGATCATTGCTGGAACATGCGCTTGGCTGCTTCGTGTTCGATGTTGATTTTGTTGTTACTGTTGCTGTTGTTACCGTACGGTTGCTACTGTTATTACTGTTGATGATGGCGGCACGTTGCGGTCGAGAAAGTACGCGTACGCATACAGCTCCGGTGGCTAATGTTGTGTCATAAATTACAGACTGGCCCATAAGGCCACAAAGGAGGAGATGGAAGTCTACTTATATGTTGCGCTATTTCTTTAAAGCGGCTGTTTTTCTGTATTTTTAGGTTAATTGATTTGTGGGTAAAATGTGGAGGGATGGAGAGGAATGTACGGTAATTGGAAAGCCGGCGCGAAGGTATTTGAGTTCATTGCTTGCGGAGATATGTTTATGTGTAAATATGTAAGTATGTAAATCACAATCAGCACTTCAGAATTGAGCCAAAGGAGTCCCAAACGGAATAAAATGTATGTATGTATACCGGCTGTTTTTTTCTTTATAGTTTGTTATTTTTTTACGAACGCATGTCTTTGCGTATTTGCCCATACAGTGATTCATGTATGTAAGTACATTCATTCGTCTTTACATATCAGACAATTTATGCCTCTTCGTTGACTTCGTTCTTCGGGGCATGTCCCTATAAATATGCGAACATTGTAGAGAGAGAGAGAGAGAGTCTAGTCTCTATAGTACAGTACTTCATTTGTGTCATGTTTTCCTTTATTGAGCCATTCAAATATATTTTATAATATTTGTTCACCAATTACCCAATTATACTATATACTTATATGTACTTCCGGCAAATATTGAAAATCTAAGAAACACATCACACATCTCTTACTGTATACTCACCCTGCTCTTCATCAAAGTTTTTGGTTGAGAGTTGAAAGAGTGCATCCAGTGGTGTGTCACCAGTGGATGACTTCTTAATGCCGTTACTGCCGCACTTAGCAGCGTCATTTGGATGTGATTTGTGCATGTTTGCTGTGTCGCTCTCTTTCAACTTCAGCGCTTCGTTTTCATCGCTATCAGCGCTGCCCACATGCAACTCTGGTGAGCAGCACTCGCTGCCGGCCGTCGAACTGGATCGCGAACGTTCAGATCCATCTTCGGAGGGTATGATCGAAGGATCGATGCTCATCTGACGCAGTAGTTGTGCTTGCGCTTGGAAATGTTCCTGCAGCTGTCGCTGGTAATCCCAGGCGAGGCGCTGTTCGTAGTGCAGAAGTGCGGGTGGAAAGAAGGGACGCAACGGTATCGCAGCACCACGCATTACTTCCCAAGAGGGCGGCACGGTCTTGTGTACCACGGCGGGCATATCGACTGGCAGCTGAGATTGTACGCCTGTGGCGGTGGGCTGTAGGCGATCACTTAGCAGGTGCGCAGGTAGCAAAGGGATTGGCGGTTGTGGCGGTGGCGGCAGCGGTGCTGGTAGTGGTAGTGTGTGTGGTGGTGGTAGTGGTAACACAGTTGGTGGCATGATTAGCTCAGGGGTGGGAGGAGGTGAGTGCGTTGTGTCGCGCTTACCAAGAATATCGGCAATGGAGAAGCTCTTGACGCGTTCCGCACTGGACTTGCGGCGAGTTGGCGGTGCCGCAGGGACAGTAGATCCGGCGCCGGGCGGGGGCCGTTTCATGTTGAGTGGCCGAAATGTGGTGGCGCTATAGTGTAGATGACGCAGGTCGTAAGCGGTTGGTGGGGGACTGGGCGAGCCAACGGAAATTTCGGAAACGGCAGGGCTGATGGGCCGTGCTGCCGGCGGACTGTGTGAGCGCAACATACTGGGTGGTGAGATGGGCGGCGTTGGTGCAGCAACAGTTTCACATTGGGCACTTTCGAGAAACATTAAAGTGGTCAATTTGATCACCGAGATTTGTCTTAAAATTTCTTAGCACGTGATGGAGATAGGTTCATATTGTTTCGATGCTCGGCCGCACAAAGTAATGCAATTCTTTGATATGGTAAAACACAAAAGTAATGAAAACGTTCACAACACAAACATTTATAGTTTTGATTTTGACTACCAGAAAGTAACCGACTAACATTAAGCACCTCCCAAATGCCACTTTCTAGAAGTAAGTTTTCGTACACTGAAGCTGTTACATATCACACGTGCGCTTCGTATAAACGAAATTCCGATGCACGACCGATAGCCGGTGATTTTTAGCGATTTTGTGGATTTGGCAAAAACGCGTCGGCAAAACAACAAGTGCACGAATAAACTGACGGCCGTTGTGGAAAGAGTTCTGCCGCGGTAGCGGATAGCGGACTGAAACGAAAAAATGGTTCGTGGTCTGCCGGTTCAGCTGAACGGGTTTTGCTTTGGGATACCTCTCACGACGGCCACAACGTAAAATGCGCGCGTGGCGAGAAAGAGAACAACTGCAAAACACGATAACACGAAACCACCACGAAAACGGCGAGTAACACAGCGACGGAGCGTTGCTTGTTGCTTGCAATGGTCTGCGCGAGACAATAAAATCAACATTAATGACAGTAAATATAACAACAACGAAGAAAGGGGACAGGTTTCCGTACGAAAACCAGTTCAGTTTACGCTCCCAGCTTTAGGTTTAGTGCCTCTTTTGAATTGTTTTGCTGTGTTCGTTTAATGTTTTTATTCGTTTTGTGTGTATCTTTTCATACCGATTTTTCTTTGGCGTGCGCTTTGATGACGTCACTGTGCCGTTTCCAATTAGATTGTATGGCAATGTCTCGAGTTGGACGAGATGAAAAAGAGTGTCAAGTTCGACCACAAATCCGTTTGTCCTGCTCCTACTTATGTCACAGTGGGCGTTTACGTCACGCAGCCAATCATCGCGTGGCGCGTAATGCCGATTCTATATTGGGTCGCTTTTCAAAAAGAGAAGACGACGAGAACGGTGGTGGCATTGTGATATACAACGCTTTCAAAGCTGTCAACGAAACGTCATTAATTTTTCCAATTTGACGTCGACAACTCTGTGTGTAGGAAATGCTTGGGAAATGTGTGCGAGGGGAATAAAGAAAATGGAAGGACAAGCGAGAGAGCTTTGCGCTCCCAGGTCTGCGCTTATTCTCATTTGTCTGCTGAGTTGAGAGTGTTTGCTGTTGTTGTTAGTAGTTCGTTCGTTGGACTCGTTCGCGCGTTTTCTTTCTGTTTTGGCCTTTCTTTGTTTTATGCACTTTCCACTTGGTTGCATGCGTTAATTATTATAATTGCATTGCTTGTGTGTGTTTGCCGAAATTTCTTGCTTCCGCGCACACGTCCCAGACGTCTAGTACTGTAGGGTGCCCTAAAAGTCTGATAAGGCCCCGTCCTCGGAGTGTTGGGTGGCTGTGATACTGTCGCTACTTTCAAGATACTGGCGTTGTCTCTTTCTTTTCGCGTTGTATCTTTACTTTCTTCTCCTTTTTTTCGAATCTCAATTGCCATCAATAATGATGTCTACTTTGCAGTCTGTCCCTCGATTCGTGTATCTGTTCGTATTGCTGCTTGCCGTTCTATGCCCTCATGCGCCTGTCTGCTTCTCTGATGTGCGAATATTTCACTTATTCATCCCTTCTTCGGCGCAGCTGTAGTCATATGTTCATTTGCTCCATCGCCTGTCCGTCTGGCTGTACATGCACCCGTTCTGTGTGTTTGTCCGGGCTGTGCCTCCTTTGTCGGCTATTTTTGCCTTGATGTATTTGCTGACTGCGGCAATTTGCAAAAGCGTTTAACTCTGAAGGTGTCGCCATCACCAGCAATGGCAACGGCTACAGCCATATTCACAATACCAGCGCCAACATTGTTGGTGTTTTTGCCACCCGGGAGCATAGGCATGTGCAGGCTGTTTGGCGTTCAGTATTTTGGCGGCGTTGCAGGGGAATCGCATTTAAATTGATTGCAGTAAATCACATTCGTTCGGTAAATGAGATACAAAATGGATAGAAAGGAATATGAAAATGAAACAAAAGTATATGTACAGTGGACGTCCAATATAACGAATCTTATGTTGTACCCCAAATTTGTTAAATCGAAAAATTCGTTAAATCGATCGAAATTTTTATTGGTTTTAAACCATTCTTCTTAAAGAAATAACTCTCACATATTCAGTTTTTAAATAAATGACTTGTTTTATTCTATCATTTTCAAAATATAAATATGGCTATGGATTAGTGTATGACCGAAACCACTTTTTTGGGCCGAAACCGTATTTTTTTTATTTTCGGCCGAAACCGAACCTTTCTAGTTGAAATAAAAATCACCATATCAAGCATTTTTTCCAACAAACGAATTTTACTTTAAGTAAATACAGAACAAACAAACAAACATAACATAAATAAATACTTATTAATAAAAACAATTCATTCATTTTTTAAAAACATAAACATAAAAAATCACCCTTTCGTACCTTACTCGCTAACATTCAAAATTAATTATAAAAAAATTAATAATATATGCTAAAAAAGCATCTAAATTACTCCTCCTTTCACTATATATCTGATCGGCTGCACTAACTAGCTGTTCACTCGCTACACAATGAAATATAAAAAATATTCTAGAAAGTTTCGGTTTCGGCCGTTCGGGCATTTTTCGGCCGAAACTGAAACCGAAACCACTTATTTGGGCCGAAACTGAAAACGAAACCGAACACTACTAAGTATTTAGAGGCGATTGCCTCTTTAACGCAAGTAAACTTTTATGTATGTATGACAATTTCTGTTGATTGATTATTGAAATTTTAATTTTTAAAAGAAAAAAGCCGACCGAACGCAAAACAAATTCTGTGAAAATGATCAGCAATGCATACAAACAGAACTTGAAAATGTTGGTAACTTGACGTAAATTTTAAAGTTTTAACATAACAAAAACAAAAGGGAGGTACCGTTATTGTAAAGAATGTGAATGCTCAAATAAAAACAGTTCGAAGGTTTTTTGACGAGGGTGAAAAACAACAAAAATATTCGTTTGTAACATAGAACCATCAATGGAAAAAATTTGGCCGTACGTTAAATCGAAAATTCATTAAATGGAAAGTTCGTTATACTGGACGTCCATGTATTTACGAACTTTGTTGTAACATTTTTGTAATAATAAGAAACATTTTGTCAAGTCCTTTTCGAAATCTTTTTTAAGGTAGCATGGCACGTTAGAAAGGGGAATTTTTAATGATTTACAAAATTATTTATTTTTCAGCTCCTTTATTATCAATCTTTTTGAAAATTTTTTTACAATATATTGAAGGTTTAAGGAATTGAAGGTTTTTCAAAAAGATTGATAATAAAGGAGCTGAAAAATAAATAATTTTGTAAATCATTAAAAATTCCCCTTTCTAACGTGCCATGCTACCTTAAGAGGTCTACCGCGTTCACGACTTTGATCACAATTAAGTGTGCGTGGATACTTGTTTGTCATCTGGTCAGGGGCGTTGCCAAGAAGGTGGGTTTTGGGTGTCAAAACCCGCCATAGTCTATGTACATTAACACACTAGCAAAAACGGGTTTTCAGATTTAAGCAATTTAAACATATACAGTCGTGTCTGGATATACTGAACTAATTATTGCAAGGCCTGTTCACAGTATTGAGGTTGTTCACTATATCAAGGTTAACATTTTTGTTCAAAAACTCGTTTTATTTGCTCAAAATACACTTTGAGTATATAAATTCAAGAGATAATTAAAATAAAAAAAAGCCCACTTTCAACCACAATCGGTTTGCACTCGACAAAAAACATGACCACTAAGGTCAAGAAACGCTGATTTTGTAACAATCAACAGCAAAAATACAAATTAGGGGAATACCCTCTTTCATTTTTGATTCCTTCTTGTGTTTTTTTGTTGCTTTTTGCTTAAAATTGCTTTCAAAATTCTGTTCACTATTTAGAGGTTTTCGATTGTTCACTATTTAGAGTACTCCATGTAAAAATCTGGGTGTTCACTATATCGAGGTTTTCACTATATAGGATGTTCACTATACCCAGACAGGACTGTAATAACAACTCTTTTTGTTTGGCAAAACTGATTTGTTTTATTCAGAATAGTCCCCCTCAGACTCAATATAACGGTTTCCGCAATCGAAAAGCATGTTTAATGAGTGTTTTAGATCATTGGCCGGGATGTCCTTCAGGATGTCGGATAGCTTCCACGTCCTCAAAACGCTTTCTTTTCATCGGCCAATGAATTTTTCCGAAGAGGTGAATGTTTCACGGTGGCAAATCAGGCGAATTCGAGGAGTAAGTTAAATGTGGTTAAATGCGGTTTTTAGTCAAAAAATCAGTTACAAATTCCGATCGATGAGATTGCGTCGGTCGAGTTGTGCAGAACAAACTGTGCACGCACTTTTCGATAGTCGAATGTTTAATTAAAATGAGATTCATGTCAATGAGGTGTTGGTTATCATTTATATGCACACGACCGTTTTTAAATCGCGGTCAGAGTATCACTCATAAACTATGCCATGGAATAAACAATCATCACTATAAACTTGGTTCATCAATTCAAATGTTTCGGTTAAAATTGTATTCTGTTCAAAGCAAAACTTAATATTGGCTCTGCGTTCGATGATAATTTTTGTACCGATGACACAAACGTACTGTCACTGCAGGCACTGCACTCCGTTTCTAGTAAACTAAATATCATGAAATTTGACTGGAAATTGGGAAAGATTTACATTCCCAACGTGATAAGCCACATAAAGGTGGCGCCAAAAGACCAGTCCAACGTGTTTGCCTCTCCCACTTCTTACTTCATTTCTTGCCTCTAGTTTTAAGTAGACATATCTGTGGTCAAAAGCAATAATCGCTTGACTCCATAAGTATTATTTTGAGAAGCACGCTCGAAAGGAATAGGCTGGCACACTTAACACAGTGATGTCTTAAGTCGACCTAAGCATTTATCGTTTTTGACCACAGATATGCTAGTATAGGGGTGGAACACTCTTTTGAGCCGAATACCATTCGAAACCGTATTTTATAGCACCAAATTTGTGTGTTTGGGGGTGATAACCCCCCCATTTTGGGTGACAAATATGGTTTCAAATGGTATTTACCTCAATAGTTGTGGGGTTTCGTCCCTCCCAAATGAAATTCTGTGTGCACCACTTTTGCCTTAGTCCGTTAAGGTGGGCACTAGCCCGGGGTGAGAAATCTATAGGGGCGCAACAACCTTGAGTTTCTTTTCCCTCTTGCTTTGGCACGATGATTTTATTCATGGTGCTGTGATGCTAATACCACTTCTGCGTTTGTATGTATGTATGTATAAAATGTGGGGTGACACTATCATCACTTTTGTCGTCATAGTTGTGGCAATTGTTACTGGCATTGTCCCTAATGCATTGTCAATCATAATTAGTTGCCGCTGTAACACGTCATGCACACAGACGTAGATATGATATTTCCATAAGCAGAAACCTCTATGTCAATCAGAATATGAGCAACGATCATTAGCCACAAAAGTCGAGGGTCTAAATGACATTCGTTACGCCTTTACTTTTCGCAAAGTCATAACCGAAAGAATGAAATAATAATAAATAATAACTGATACCCCTAATTGCCGAGCACTCAGCAAAGCAAAGCAAAGACTATCAGCAACAACACAACAATGTCACTGGAAATAGGCACAGGAAAGGCGTTGGCATGCATATTAATTTCGCTTTCTCACAATAAGAGCGAAGAATTTCACATTTCCGCCTAGTCGTGCTGGCACACACAACACAGCAACATTCCCCAATCCAGCATTATTACAATTGCCCTTGCAGTCAGCCAGTGTGGCAAGTAGGCAATGATGAGGAAAAACGCTGCGCCCGTAAATAATTTTATCACTGCTGAAGTCGAGTGTTGTTCATTAAAACCTCATAAATATTTTAAGCATTTAAAACTTATAAGTTATACGAAGCGTGTTGTCGTCCCGCTCTGTCCTCTGCGAGCGCGTCGTTCTGAAAATGTGCCCTTATCACTGTCGCTTACACTTAGTGTAAGTGTCGCTTAATAATTTTCTAATAAAGCCATTTGTTTTTGGTTGCCATTTCAACTACAGCATGTCGTCACGCCCCTCATCAACATTATCCTCGACACAATGTACGAATAACGTCAATAAAGTGGCATTGAGCTGGGCGGCGGAGTTTGAGGGTTTCTCACACACCAACTGCGAGTCTCGAGTGCACAAACTATTGACATCAATGCAGCCAACAGCTGGCTGCCCGACGAGGCGTTGACAGTTCAGGTTTTCACCATTGGCTTTCTGTTTGCACATTTTCCTAAACGTTGTTGTCTACTGTACAAATGAATGGAAAGCAAATGCCTTAGGGAGTATCAATTTTAATAGCAGCAAGCAGAGCGCGTCGATTTAATACAAATTATAATACTGAAAAGAAAAAATAATAATAATTGTTGTAATCGTATCTATGGTCGTTTAATATTTCGTTAGAATTTTCTGTCCTCACCCATGGTAACTATTTGACGGCTTCCCGGCGCTGCCGCCAGTTTGCGGTTCCCGGCAGTAATTATGTTGGTTATTGTCTGCTCGAAGTGTGACGAAATGTCAAAATGGTTTGACGTTAGTGCTGCCAATCCCTCACTCAATGCATACTGTAGTTGGAGTGGCTGTGCTTGGCAGCTGCCTTTGCGTGTAACAAATCGAATCGGCAGTTAATCGATGCGCGGCAGGACGATCTGCATTGCTCATAGTTGCGCCGTTGAGTCGTTGAGCAGGTTGTATAAATATTTTCGAAAGCTAATCAGCGGATAAGCGATTTCATGCGTTACGTGCACCTGTCAATGTGGCTATATTCGTGTTCCATAAGCGTTCTTCCACTCAGGTTATTTTGTTTGCGCTCTCTAAAAAATTAATATACACTAAATTATGCGCTCGTCCATCAAACGCAGCCAATCCGGGACGTATTCCCTTTGCTATTTTGGCCCCGGCTTTTTTCCTTCATACTAAACCGCAAATCTTAACCACACCATTATAACAACAATGAACAGAAGTAAATAGCAGAGCGAACAGTAAACGGTTTACAACTTCGAAGGCACTGTATCTCGCTGTACGAGGACTGTTACAAATGTGACTTTTTATGCTCCTAGAGAAATGTTTATTTATTCATCAATATCTATTTTGGCAGCCGCCGTGGCTCAGTTGGTTAGTGCGTTGGACCGCGAGTCGAAGGCAGCGACCCAGGTTCAAATACTGCCTGTAATAACACCTAAAAAAAATAACGGGAAAACTCGTTTTCTCTTTCGGTGGCTGTCCTCTCAGCTGGAAATGGCAAACCTCTGAGAGTAAAAATTGCTTATGAAAGAGCTCCCAACCTGCCGTTCGGAACCGGCAAAAAACTGTAGGTCCCTTCCACCCGCGTACAAATTCACACGCACAACACGGGTGGTTGCGGGAAGCTATGCCTTAGTCTCGCGTAAGCGGGCTGTCGTGCCAGTCAATTAAATTAAATCTATTTTGGCCCCTTCAAAATAATCCCCCTTAGACATATGTAGATAAGATATATACAGTACTTTTCGTTTATAACGAACCCGTTTAAAACGATTTTCCGCCTAAAACGAACCAATTCAAAAGTACGCGCTGTATGTTTTCGCTTATTACGGACCCCTTTTAAAGCGAACTTTCGGTTAAAACGAACCATTTTGCCCAGTCCCTCGAAGTTTGCTTTAAGCGAAAAGTACTGTATATACTCAGATATACTCAGATGTAATACATTGATGCCAGCGCTTTTTCCAGTTCTCGATGCACTTCTGATATGCGCTTTTTGTTATGGTCTTCAGCTCTTCTAGCGATGCGGTCTTTACCTCCTTTGTCGTGGCAAATCCCATTCAATGTTTTCTTTATTTTTGGTAAAAGGAAAAATTCGCAGGCGTCCAAGCCAAACCAAATGCACAACAAAACGCGTTTGACATTCATATCAAACTGAATATGCAAAATGGCTGATAATGTCAACATTTGTTCGGCACATGTGTGCCAACATAACAAAAAAAAATCGAAAATTAAATGTATGTACGTAGCTCGTGAAATTTGAAAGTCACCTATTTTTAACAGACCTTGTACATCTACACTGATTTGCTTAAGAATTGAAAGCATTCGTTTGTATGTTTTCCATCAGAATCAATTTGGTAGGAAGTGACAACGGCAACAATGCGCCTTTGAACATAAAGTGATCGTGCGACAACAACGACGCACTAGCCGCTTCCAGCTAACCAGCCAACCGACCCGAACCGATCACTTTGACAAAGTGTCGCTGCGAGGGCTTATCTACAGTGACACAAAAGCGCTAAGCTGTAATTTGCATACAATTATGAAGGTGCCCCCACCAGCCGCCCTCCCGCCGGTACTCATCTGGCCCGATGCAGTCGTTCCACAACCGATTAAGTAAAAAGTATGCTGATAGTTGAATGCGACGAGATTAACCACAGTAAATGTCCGGCATACGATTGCCAGCTACCGATTTCATTTATTGATAATAATTTGATTTATCTCAAAGATATACAAATTATGCAGCAATCACACACACACACATACATATATGAAAAAGGTAGTTGTTTTGCGGTCGCCTGCGTATAAATGCCACACAAAGCGCCTCGAGGCGCGGCACTTTAGTGAACAGCGCACATACATACATACATGCCATCATTCATGTCCATATGCTTATAAATTTATTTGTAAATTTGCTTAAATGAATTTTCAAGTTTCTGAAAAGTTTCCAATATTCATTAAAACGTTATTTATCACTTCCTCCTTTTTTGTGAATTGAAGTGAGGTGTCACTTTTGTGGTTTTTTTATTGAAACTCGAAGAGTGGTCATAAGAGACCGTCGCGTCGTAGTACCGCTTATTGCTGTTGTTGCGTGCACGTGTGTGTCATTTCAGCGTTTAAGCCTTCATTGATTGTCTGTTAATTTGGATTAAATTCAACATGCGTGGCTCTGCTTCTCTTCTTCTCTGTAGTTAAGTGGACAATTGTCGTTGAAAAATGTTTTTGGATTTCGCTTTGACATCATTCTCGTATGTAGTTTGCTGCTGCTGTATTTGTGTATGACAAACCAGAGGAAATCATTTGCGGTTAAAAGAAGTTAAACTACCGTCCTCGGCATGATCCTTCTTTAATTTTGCTTATTGGCATCTTCATTTATCATAGACAAAATAAATAGCAATTTTGGCAACAATGTTACTGTGTGGAAAAAGAAAGAAAGTCAGATATTTTAAACCTTTAATATGTACGTTTTCATAGTGCTCAGAGAATAAAATACTCATACATATGTTAAGGAATGGCCGTAGCCACAGTTTTTAAAGGAAAAAATGCAAAATATTGTTAAAATATGGCATAATTTTTCCTAATAAATATTTTTTTATATATTTTACTGTTACACAGTGTCATTCCTTTAAATTTATTATCCCTTTTAGAAGAAATTTTATAAATGTAAAATTAATTTTATAACTATGGAAAAAACTAAAAAGATTTTCAGTAATTATAGTGTTGAGTCGTTTCATGTTGTTGCTAATGAATTTTCCGATTTCATTGGAAATTTCATCAGTCGTATTCAAGGACAACGTAAATTTTATGTCACCTTATCACTCAGTTATTTCATGACTCAAGTTCAACAATTTAAGGTGAGCAGAAATTTAACATTTGGTACATAAACTTGGATTTCTACATAAATGTACTTTACATACTTACTTACTTAATTGGCCATAAGAACCCGTTACCGGGTTACGGCCTGCCGCAAAAGCCCTCTCCAGGCGCCTCTTCAGTTGGTCACACCAAGAGTTGATAACGCGTCAGTGGCGCATACAGCACAAAAATTGCTGGCACCAAATATGGTTTCGAATGGTAGGCGGCTCAAAAGTTGTACGCAAACTCCCTCTCCTCCGCCTCAAAAAAGAATCCTGTGTGCACCACTGTAGGGTCTCCTCAACTTTCCTCAAACATTCCAGTTTATACTAATTTCTAAACATAGAATCACATTTGGTACATAAGAAGAATGAGGACACAATGTTTTGTAGTAATAAATGTGGCAGTCATGTTTGAGTTTAAAAATACACCCAGTATTTTGAGAGCTTTCAATTTACATTTCCCTACAGCTTTTCTCTGTTTTACCCGATTAATAAGATTTTACGTCATTTAAAAGAGGGGATGCAGCCTTTTATGTATTTACTTATTACGTTAAAAATTTGTCTAATGTAAAAAAATGACTACAAAATTAGTATTTTTGAGGTAACTCCTTTCTTGTCATTGTAATCTTTTCAGTTGCACTTATTACTGTGAGCAATACAAGGTTTTACAAATCCAATCCATCCAATCTCATACTTTGAGCCAATACCATGTAAACACCTTCAGCCATGATGCTCTAAAATGGGCGCAATTTATTAATTTTCATATTACAACTAAATGCTGAAAAGTGCGGAGCTGCACCAGCATCAATCGACTTGCCACATTTCAACTCGGACTGCCGGCGAGTGCACGCAATTGGCAAAGTGTTGCCGCAGGCAAGACAGCAGCGCAGCAAGCATGATTTCGCCTTCAACTCCCGGTGGCGCAGCACTCGATGTTAGCCGTATAGACAGCGACGTTGGCATTGCTGGTTGCAATTGACATTTTAAAAGCTAATTGGCAACAAAGCACTTTGAGCTAGTTAAAGCGATGCAAGCAGCGAGCGCTCAGCCGGGGCAGAGTCTGCAAACAGATGTGTGGCCGTGTGGTTAGTTGCATTAGCGGCTGTGTTGCAGTGGTGTCGCCACGCGGCCAGTGATGCATACGGACGTGACACAATAAATCACTTGAAATCACTCTATGAGAATTGACAGGTAATCAATTTGACAAGGCAAAGAGAACGAAACTGCATGCGAGAAATTGTTAAGTGGCACATTTTGCTGGGAATGCATTTTATTCAGTATACAATGTGCGAAATCTGCACTAAATTCATGGCAAAAATATTTTCTATTTTATGTCAGCATTTCAAACAGAGTCATATGCATTTACTATAAAATGAAATAAATTAGTAATTACTATAAGAAAATTACTGGACAGTTGTAAGATCATTGTTGTCATTATAATCGTGATGTCTAGCTCTATGGTGACAATGAATCAAAATTGCAATGTACTCAGTGGCGCACACAGGAGAGGGTTTTTGGGGTTTAAACCCCACCCGAAATATCTTTAAGTTAGTACAGATTTTTATTTATAACCGTCGCATATACCATACATATATTCAATCATCAATAACACTACTCGACACAAAAAATTAACCTAAAAATAAAAGTGTTTTCTAGACTAATTTTGGGCCGCTGAACAGCACATATCTCGTAAACGAATCACCCGACTAACACAAGGTGTCCGTCGGCCAGAAGATAAATCTTAGCCTTTCCAGAGATAAACAAATTGTCCAAATCAGATGAGATTTGGAGAAATTACTGACAGTGAAATTTGTAGAAAAAAGTGAATTTTTCGACCATTTTCAAAAATCATAAATTTTCGAATGATTGTTTTATAGATAAAATAAATTATCTTCTTTGGTTTTAAAATCGAAGATGAAAGATATATATTTGTGCAAATATTAAAAGTTATGATGCACTGAGTGAAAACACCAACTTTACATTTATTACACCGTGCGAAAAAAAATTTGTTTGCCGAGACCCATCTTAATGTTGATATAGGCGTGAAACTAGAGGTCATTTATAGTAACCTGACATATTCAGTTTTTCATTTTCTGACCCAAAGTCCGTTTCAAAGGACCAAAGTCCTTTTTAAAGGACTTTAAAATTTTAAGGACATACACAATTAAAAATCTTGAAAGGGGGGGGTGAAAACATAGGTACATGTTTTGGATCTCAGTCTGTAGATTCATACATCTAAATTGTATCCTGTTTCAAAGTTCTCAAAAAAAATTACACAATACCCTCCCCGAAACAAACTCCTGCGTGCGCCACTGAATGTACTGTATGTGTTCTGGCGTTTCTGGAATTTAAATTACATTGAGTAGCACCAGTCTCAATAGCGAGCGAATGAAGGCGATCTTAAAGTTTCCTCCATTATGTCATTTTCTTTTACAATACAATAAACACTAAAAGATCCTCGATACAGCATACCTTAACTCTTTAATATTAACTTCCGACTCTTGGACGGTATGAAAAGTTTAGTCAAGTTTGGATAATAACGGCAAACATAGTCGTGATAATGATAGTTGATAGTTTCATAATATGGGGGCACTGTAATAATTACCAGTAGTGCATTACGATTGCAACAACGAAGAAATCATTGAAGAGAGTTTGTCTTACATTTTGTGATGCGAATAGAAATTTTGCCGTTTCATTGAAAATGTTAGAAAAGGCTTATGGTGAGTGAGTTCTATTTAAGACACGTGCTTTCGAGTGGTACAAAGCGTACTAGGACTTCGGAGAGATCTTCAGAAAGATGCCTCACTCTGGACTGCCTTCAACCTCTTCACCCGAATAAAACCGCCGAAAAAGTGAAGAAAACCGTGTTTAATAATCGCTATGCCAGATTGAGGAAGACTGCTTGTGCCTTAACATCAACAAAAAACCCCGAAAGAACTAAGTTTTCTTCAAAAACAGCAGGTATCGTTAGCAGACCTCTTGAGACATGCTGGATGCATACTCATAGAATGCGAGATATACGACCTTGCTTTCACCGAGGGTTAGAACACTAAAGTGTTCTATGAATGATATTATGTACCCTGCTTATATGAAAGTTGAGGGCGCTGGGAGTCAATACGCATCGACTCAATACAGTCGTTTAACACGATTTTAAATAGCCTTGAACGTTTTAAGCGTATCGAATCAATGCGCTTTTCATATGTTTTTTTAAATATTC
Source organism: Melieria picta (assembly GCA_964056695.1). Lineage (NCBI taxonomy): Eukaryota > Metazoa > Arthropoda > Insecta > Diptera > Ulidiidae > Melieria > Melieria picta. The sequence goes on along the minus strand of OZ057398.1, from coordinate 100,559,102 downwards.
GATTTGCCGCAAAAATGCTTATAAACGGTTGAACATTTTCAAAGTGCTTTGAAAATCAGCTGATGGTGAGGTGCACTCTGCTGTTTTGTGAATTTTCAAGCAAACAGCAAGCAATTTTTTTCAGTCAATTCACTTAAGAAATTAATTTATAAGCACTTGGCATTTTGCATTTGGATCCATGATACAAAAATATACAGGTAGTTTCAATGCGACAGATAAAAATAAAATTGAAAATTGGAAAAAAATATTTGTTTACAAATTTTGTACTATTATTTTCATTTTTGCTACAGAGCTGCAATTTTACACAATTAGTTTATGTATTATATCATTCAGATTCAGTATTTCTTACTTTTTTTTGCACCTTTAAAATTTTATTTTTATTTGTCAAAAAAGCAAATGACTTTTAATTTTGCTCGATTGAATCTACCTGTATATTTTTGTATAATGTTTAGATCAGTGGCGCACGCAGGATTTTGTTTCGGGGGGATTTCGTGTAACTTTTTTGAGAACTTTGAAATGGAATAAAATTTAGATGTATGAATCTACAGACTGAGATCCAAAACATGTACAGTATGAAGGTATATCAGTATGAAGTGAGCCTCAAGATACAAATGTTTCGATAGGGAATATGTGTTGTGAACGAGCCTTAATTTTTTTTTGTTTTGTTGCTATGCATCTGTCGAGCATATTTAGTATACATCAAGTCATTGAACAAGCAACATCATATTTTTTCATTTTTTCGAATTGCAAACGATATTAGATAAAGATGACACTTTGAGTCAAAAGCAAATGGCAGAAATATTAAATGTTGCACGAGGAACAATTTCTGTCCGTTTAAAAGCTATGGGAAAGATCCAAAAGTGTGGAAAATGGGTGCCACATGAATTGAATGAAAGGCAGATGGAAAACCGAAAAAACACTTGCGAAATTTTGCTTCAAAGACACGAAAGAAAATCAATTTTGCATCGAATTGTTACTGGCGATGAAAAATTGATCTATTTTAACCCTTATTCTCATACCCGGGTGCCCACTGCGATGTATTTTCGTGAAAAAAACTGACAAATAATGAAAATTTTTTTTTTACCTTCCGGATCCTCGTTATTTAGGTGAAAAGCGAACAAATCATATATTTAAAAAATTTTGTTTTCTATATGGGTCATTCTTTTACAAACCGAACAACTTTTTTGACCCCATAATTTATATTCATCCCAAAATTTTTTTTTCACTTCTGGGCATAAAATTAACCGACACGTATATCAGAATTTATTCGAAAAAAATTTTTTTTTCTTTATATAATTATTTAAAATTTTTAAAGTTACGCGTATTTTGCTAGATTCTAACATGTTTAAAATTCAATATCTCCGGTTCGGCTTATCTTATCGACACAATTTCAAAACCGTTTTTTAGCTTATTGTATGCACTTTAGAGGAATATGTTTTAAAATTTTTTTTATTTTAATAAAAAAAGTATATTAACAATTTGATTGTTTAAACAATTTTTTGATGATGTTCCCCAAAATCAATTTGATTGAAAAAAAATACTGCTATTTCGCAATGTTATTACCTACAAAACGCATATTTCAAAAAAGTGGAGACTTAATTAGATCATAAGATAGAAAAAAATTTCCACCGCGCGCGACTTGATGGGACTCGTCACGCTTGACTTGCGGTGGAAATTTTTTTCTATCTTATGATCTAATTAAGTCTCCACTTTTTTTAAATATGCGTTTTGTAGGTTGCGAAAATAGCAGTATTTTTTTCAATCAAATTGATTTTGGGGAACATCATCAAAAAATTGTTTAAACAATCAAATTGTTAATATACTTTTTTTATTAAAAATAAAAAAAATTTTAAAACATATTCCTCTAAAGTGCATACAATAAGCTAAAAAACGGTTTTGAAATTGTGTCGATAAGATAAGCCGAACCGGAGATATTGAATTTTAAACATGTTAGAATCTAGCAAAATACGCGTAACTTTCAAAATTTTAAATAATTATATAAAGAAAAAAAAATTTTTTCGAATAAATTCTGATATACGTGTCGGTTAATTTTATGCCCAGAAGTGAAAAAATAATTTTGGGATGAATATAAATTATGGGGCCAAAAAAGTTGTTCGGTTTGTAAAAGAATGACCCATATTGAAAACTTAAAAATTTCATGAAATGGGTACCCGGGTACCCCGGGTGCCAAACGACGTTAGTAAGTTTGGGTATGAGAATAAGGGTTAAGAATACTAAACGGAAAAAATCATGGGTTAATGTGGGACAACCTTCAACATCGACTGCAAAACCAGAGCGATTCGGCAAGAAGACAATGCTGTGTATTTGGTGGGACCAGAGCAAACGGACCTGGCGAAACCGTTAATACTGATCGCTACCGACAACAAATGATCAATTTGAACCATGCATTGATCGAAAAACGACCAGAATGGGCCAGAAGACCCGGCAAGGTAATTTTGCTCCATGGCAATGCACCTGCACACAAAGCAAGACCGGTTCAGGATACAATCAAAGCTGGGAGCTGCTACACCATCCGCCGTATTCACCAGACTTGGCTCCTTACGACTACCATTTGTTTTCATCGATAGGACACGATTCCTACGAGGAAGTCGAAAATTGGGTGTCTGATTGGTTTGCTTCAAAAGACAAACAATTCTATTGGCGCGCTGTCCACAAATTGCCTGAAAAATGGGCAAAATGTGTGGCTAGCAATGGCCAATACTTTGAATAAAATGTTTTTTACTTTCCCATTAAAAATTAGTGTTTTATTTTCGCAAAATCGCAAAATTTTCGCACAACCGCAAATATTTGAAAAAATATTTGAAATGTGTATGTCCTTAAAATTTTAAAGTCATTTAAAAATCACTTTGGGTCAGAAAATGAAAAACTAAATAAATAAAATTCCAGGTAAATGACCTCTAGTTTCACGCCTATATCAACATTTGGAAGGGTCGCGGTGTAATATATGTAAAGTTCGTGTTTTCACTCAGTGCATCATAACTTTGTAATTTTTCTTTCGATTCCATTGATTGTGGGCTTAATATTTGCGCAAATAATATGTTTTTCATCTTAGGTATTAAAACCAAAGGAAATAATTTATTTTATCTATAAAAAACATTCAAAAATTTATGATTTTTGAAAATGGTCGAAAAATTCAAATTTTTTACAACTTTCATCGTCAGTCATTTCTCCAAATCTCATCTGATTCAGACAATCTGTATATCTCTGGAAAAGCTAAGGTATTATCTTCTGACCGATGGACATCTTGTGTTAGTCAGATGGTTCGTTTACGAGATATGTGCTCATAACTGAAACAACAGGGTAAAAACTGGTTTTTCCAAGATTTGAAAACGCTTCTAACAAAATTGTTTTGATCTTCAGTTTCGTGTTCAGCGGCCCAAAATTAGTCTATAAAACACTTTTTTTAGGTGCATTTTTTGTGTCGAGTCGTATTATTGATGATTTAACATATATGCGACGGTTTTAAATTAAATTTCTGTACTAACTTAAAAATATTTCGGGGGGAGGTTTGAACTCCCCCAAAACCCCCCTGTGTGCGCCACTGGTTTGGATCTTTTCAATCGTTTTGTGTATTGCATTTCTATTATTTAAGAAAATGTGCAACTTTAAATTAAATTAATTTAATTTAATTACTTAATAAATTAATAAACGTAAAAACATGTACATGCATAGGTACATACTCCTCCAAGTAATACTCAAAGTATGCGTTGCTTACTCTCAAAATGTGGTCAAACAGCGGAAAAAGAAAATGTGAGACGAAAATGAGAGACTGAAAATCGCATGTGGAAGTCGATCTGGCCAACGGGACAAGTACAAAGCACATGATTTTCCACTGCTCCCGTAGAAATCCTTTCCTGATTGAGTGAATCGGCAATTGGCAATCCAGCATAGGAGCGGAAGTGCAATGCAAGCACAACGCAACGCTGCCGCCAAAGAACACAAGAAAAAGAAAGAACCTCGTGTATGAGTATTGTGCCTCTACAGAAATCACGTGAACAGGTCACATGAAGACATCACACAAATTGCTCCAATTCCCTTGTTGCTGTTGTTGTTATTGTACGACTATGATATTTCGTTTTGCTGCTTTATATAATAGTTTAACATGCCTATTAGTGGCGTTAAATTTCTCACTTACAACTTGATTAAAAGCATTTCGGCCTTTTCCCGCTGCCGCTGATTCATCAACCTTTCCACCGAAACTCCGATAAGTCATTCATTCAAAAATCTGAAAATTTGTTTATTGTTGTGTGCACGGCCGATGATTTTTGGTTCTTTGTTGAAGCGTCAGCACGATCGCTTGCCGCTTTGAAAGATATATTTTAATAAAAAGCGACGAGCTGCGCAGATGACGCGCCCGGCAAGGGAGGGGGAAGATCGAATTTTCTGCATTGTCATTTCCACTTACAGCGCCAGGTGAGCGCTAATTTTGTTGTTTTGTTTGTTGTCTTCGGTGGTGCTGGTGCCGATGTTGATGCCGGAGTTGATGATTGTGTTGAGGGCCTTCGGCTGTTCTACGAATATCTGCCACATGATCAGACAGCGATCACACTGATCATGTGGCAGATCAGCTTACCATCATTTCGTAATCTCACATCAACGCCGCGGCGACGACTCTTCTGATGACGTGCAATGTTGCGGTCGCCGATGTATTTGCGGACACGGACACCAATTGCGATGATGTGGCATTGCGATATGGTGCGCTCTTTGCTCGTGGCATGAATGAAGCCTAGCTCACACTTTGTGCGTACAAGGGCTCAGTACGCTGCGTGGAATGCGTGCCGAAAGTAATCGGGTGTAAAGGTCTGCATACGAGTATGTAAGTGTGCCTAATGGTTACTTATAAAAAATTGGTTTTAAATTAACTAACTGCATAAGTAAGTAATCTTAAATTAATTAAATAAATGGTTGTATCTGATTTCCAATAATCAAATTTCATTTTTGTGGTAAAATACTTTCGGGTACCCATAAACAGTCTCCAAACTTGTCTGAACGCGTCCTATCACCGAAGCAACGACATGCCGCACGAATTCTCGTTTGAGCTGACACTGAATATGCCAGCAAGTTGGCATACGGATCGGTGGTGGTCCAATGTAGCAAGTCACTTCATCTTCCTGTCGGTATTAGTGTTGTTTTTGTTACGGCCGCTGCTGCAGAGACCGCCACCATCGCTTTTCAAAACACGAACCCCACGAGAGTGCATCAAGGCGCTTTGCTGAGGTTCCTCCTGAGCCGCAGTTGGACGGGCGAACGAACAGACGACTGAAGCAACAGACGTCTGCAGGAGCATACGCGAGAGTGATGGTATGCGGCACACGAGCGTGCATGGGTATGTGTGGCGGTGTATGTTCGGTATGCCGATGTTAAAGCCTGAAGGTGTCGGCTGTAAGCTAATTGGAAGAATGTTCAAAGGTGCCGCCAACAAATTAAGAATGAGTTACCAATTTAACTTTTATATCTCTATCACACACACGAACATCGAAGAAAAGCATGTGCGTCGCAAAAGTGGAGAGCGCGATGGGGAAGGAGTGGTTGGGGAAAAGGCTGGGTGGGGGAGAAAGAGGAGAAAAGAAGGAGAAGACAAAAGCGAGTAGTGATAATGCACGAGGTGGTTATGATTGTGCCAAGTAGTAGTTGTATGTGTTAGACAATGATGAGGTAGGTGCCTGTGGTTGTGCAAAAATTTCCGACTTACAATAGGACGTGATTAGTTGCGAAAATAAGTAAAGGAGTATTAAAAAAAAGAATGAAAATATGGAAAGGATAAAAAATAGATAAAAGGATGTGCTTCCCTCCGCGTTGTGCGGTTGCAACAAATGGTAAATTTCAACTAAAACGAGTTGAAAACATAATAATTTATAAACTTTATTCTTTATTATATTGAGAAAATTTTTCATATACAAATTTGTATCAGTATGTAAAAATATTAGTATCAAAAGACTTTTCGAAATTTTATTCATGCATGAAACTTCCAGAGAAATTGAGATATTGAAATGAAATGATGGGGTTGGAACTTCAAACACAACCTGAGAATGAAAAGATAAAGAGCATTGATTGATTGAGAATACCAAATAAAAATAAAGTCAATTATAAAATGCAAATAGGAATGCTTCAGAAATAAAAAGATGAAGGTTTAGTTTCCGGAAGTAGAAGATTGAAAAACACACCACTTGCAATTTTTCTCAAATATTTCACCATTTCACCATCAATTGCGACTGCTAAAACTAATAGGCAGCGCTTCTCTGTATAACTTCACCTCACGAACGATTTGCAAGCCGCCGCATCGCAATCTCGACCATGTCAGCCCCATGCCGTGTGATCATGTCATTAGTCATTTTTAGTGAATTTATATTAATGAGCTTTGGCATTTACGCACCTCTCGTAATATTATTGACAGGCCATGCGAATCATTCGTCGCAGTTCGCCTTCCTGTTGCGCCGTTTCCCATAGCGACTGCGACAGCCGTCATCAGCAGGCTGGCACGTCGGTGCTCGTATGTAGGTAGATGGTTGCATATAATTACCAACTAGCGACTGGGCGACTGATTACCAACGATCACATTTGATTGTGGCCTCTGCTGTCGGTAATATGCGAAAACTATTTTGCTACCAATGCTCGGACGCGGCTAGTGTGCGCGCTGCTTGTCAGTCGTTGTCGCCAATGTGGAGTTTTCCCAAGTATGCCAAGTATCCGCAGTTTAATTGATGTTAACATTAAAGCGCTTCCTGTGAGATCTCTTAGCTCAGTCTTCGTGGGGTCCACGTAAGTATGTAGATAATAGTCGCGTTTGTGCGTATGTAATCATGTTTGCGTTTATTTCCCATTGCAATTAAGCACCGCGATGAGTTTTTGCCCAGTGTTAATGTCGAACAATTTGGTGTTGTGACAAATTTTACTTTTCAAAGGGGAAAAATTGTGCATTTCACGTGTAAAGTTCCATTTAAACTCCTCGTTGTTTATCAGTTTTTCGTGGAACAACAATTCAGCTGTGTTAAGTGACTTACAAAATTCGAAGGATACTACATTCAACTTTCTAAATTCAATATCCACAAGAAAAGCCAAGTAGTGCTGTATTTGAGGCCGATATTTATTTGTGAGGAGTAGAGTTTTCATATATGTGAGATTGCTTTGACCCAAAAATTAAAGCATCAAAAATATGTACTCAGTACTGGTGTTAGCATCACTGGCCCTTCGAGCAGATTTATTTCAGCACTCTTTTGACACCACGAGTATTAACCCTTTCGCTATTTTGTTGCCATAAGGCAACATGCTACTTTGTGGACGTCTGCATCCTCTATGGTTGCAAGAATACATTTTTTTGTTTGTCTTTAGAATAGTTTGAAGTTTTAGGAAAAATACGAAATTAATAAACTGAATATTTATGTAAGTTTAAAGAAGAGAAGTATACACGTTTTTTTAATGGTATATCTTGACATAGTAAAGGAAGAAGAAGTAGAAAAAATTAGAGAACTTTTTAATTTGACGTTTTCTTTCAATTTAGATACTTTTTTTTATTTTGGCTGAAGTAAATGAAGAAATATTCAAATTTTCGTTATGCGTACAAAATTTATATTTAAGCAATTATTACAGCCACAACGATGTGGTTGCTCTCATAGAAAAACACTCTAAAATACAGGGTCCGAGTATAAAAATTAAAAAAATTTCTTATGGAATGTTGCTAATATAACCACATAGAAGCCTAAGACGTACAATTTACAATTTTAACTTTCCCCAGTAAAAACCTGTAGCGAAAGGGTTAATTCTTGTGAGGGAGTGCAAAAAGAGATCCGGTTGCGGTGCCTCTACAGACTTGGCACGCTGGGCAGTGCATATGGCGCCATGTAAGTGGCTTCTAAATGCGTTCAATGAGTCGCAACGAGCGAAAAAATTAGTGCTGAAAATTGTGTGCTGGAAAAATTAGTTAAGAATAAAAATGTTTTTGCTAAGCGAGTTCGATATACCAATAAATTGAGTGTCTGAGATATTGCCACGATATCTATAGACATATGCGAAGAGGTCACTCAAGAGATTTCCGTGATCCGCACGGAAAGCATCTACTTCTGACTGGTTAGGTCTGTATTGGAGTGCCGGTACCTAATATGGACCCTTGTTTCGCTACACATTCTGACAGGTTGGACAGGTTCTGGCCTTCGCAGAATGTACGCGTGAGATTCTATGCCATCGTGCGAACTACGGTGTAGAATTCTAAACCTGCAGAGCCTCTCTAATACACGGTGCGTTCCAAAGTAAACAGAACTTTTACAATAGGGACGTTTCTGGTGGCGCCATCTATGTGTGAGAAACATGCGTTGGAAAGGTACATCTTTCATTCACATCCTGTCAAAATTTCATGACATTTGGTCTAGTAGAAGCCGAAATATCCCGCTCAATGTGACAGTATGTTTTTAACTTTGGTACGAGAATGTTGATCGAACAAAGAGCTAATATTAAGTTCTGTTTTAAACTTGGTAAAACTTTTACCGAAACGTTTAAATTGTTAAAGCAAGTTTATGGTGATGATTGTTTATCCCGTGGCCGTGTTAATGAGTGGTTTAATCGATTCAAGCATGGTCGTGAAGACTTGAATGACGACGAACACGTCGGCCAGTCGAAATTTGTGATTACTGACGATGCCATCAAAACTGTGCGTGATTTTATCAAAATGCAGCCAAAATCATCATTGAAATTGATGGAAATGGAATTGAACATCTCCAAAACATCAATTGATCGCATTTTAACCGAACATTTGGGGTCCGTAAAGTGTGTTCTCGCTTCATTCCGCACACTTTAACCGACGACCAAAAAGAGCCGTAGTTACGACCGATTATTTGACCAAAAATCGCATTTTAACCATCAATCATTCACCGTATTCGCCTGATATGGCTCCCTGTGACTTCTACTTATTCGGTCAGTTGCATTTGCCGAACAAAGGAAAACGTTATAAGGACGTTGAAGACATCCAAAAGGCTTGTACCAACATTCTGAAGGCGATGCCGGCCGATGGCTTAAAACACTCATTCCAAATGCTTTTGGACCGTGCAAAACGTTGTATCGAAGCAGAAGGGGAGTATTTTGAATAAATAAAAAGAATTATACAAAAATAATCATACGTTTTCTGTATTTTATAAAAGTCCTGTTTACTTTGGAACGCACCGAAAATGTCATTGCATTCTTTTCATAAAAGACATTTTTGACAGTAAGATCGATTCGCCAGATTTGTTATCGCTTTTGCCGTACATTTTCAATAAAACTTTATATGGCTTCAATGAACCTATTCAGGGGCGTAGCCAGAACTTGGGCATGGGGGGGGTTTTAAAAAAAAAATTTTTGCCAGTTTTGTATCTATTACATGTTTTTTTAAAGTAAACTGCACTTTCCAAATAGGGCATTTTGTTGTGGCTTATGTGACTTAATGCATTAAAAATTAAATTTTTCCCTGATTTTTAGTAAAAATTTCATGAAATTTGGTGGACTGAAAGCGAAGTTATTGCATCTGAAGTGGAAGTATTTTTGTGTCATCGTACAAAAATGTGCATCGAACAAAGATCCAATATTAACTATTGTTTTAAAAATATTTAAACTTTAACCGAAGCATTTAAATTGATGAACCAAGTTTATGGTGATTTTTGTTTATACCGTGGTGGAGTTCATAAGTGATTTAAAAACGATTGTCAGAACATAAATGATGACCAACGTGTTAGCCAACTGAATCCGCGATCACCGTAGATCAAAATTTGGCGGTAATTCATAAAAGATTAGCCAAACTCTTCATTGAAATTCTTGAAATTGGATTTAACTTTCGCTTTACTTATACCCGGGTGATCTTTTTAATATTCATGTTTAATATCTGCACAAATTTGAAGGAAATTTTCAATAACATGAAAAAATATTTTTTTTTGGAAATTTTGTTCATGTTTAAACTTGAATTTTGTAATTTTTTATACAAATGTACCTGGGTGATCCCAGGCGCTTTCGCTACCATTTTGATTAAAACTCTCGATAAATTTTTCACATGATGTGGCACCGTGCGAATTTCACCTTTTCAAAGAATGCATTTGCCGATGGAAAAAAGCGTTTTGAGAACGTAGAAACCATCCAAAAGGCTTGCACCGACATCCTGAAGGACATTCCGGTCGACGAACTAAACTACTCTTTAGACATGTTTTTAGAACATGCAAATCGCTGCATTAAGCCTAAACGTGACTATTAAAAAAACAAATTAGTTTCGCTAAAAAAGGGTTTTGTTAATTTTTGTTAATTTCTTTTAAATATTTAAAGATGAAAAGACCTTTTTGCTAATGTGGGAACGTACATACGATGCATAGTGATTGAAAATGTTGATAAATTATAGGCTATGGGGGGGGTTCTGACACCCTAAACCCCTCCCTTGGCTACGCCCCTGAACCTATTCATAAGTTTACTGGACTTTGCAACACGATCTCAGAGCATGGACTTTAGTTTAAGCAGAAATATTTTCAAAACATTTTTATATGAATTGTTTTGTTAATTTATAAAATTGCTTTTTATAATCTGTAAGGGCACAGTCCGGTAGATTGTTTACTAAATAAATAAATAAGTAGGTAATTCTCAGATCATGCAGGTGATTCCTTGAATGAACTCTCGATGATTTTGTAGTTCATAACAGTATTGGTAGTAATCTATATACGGATAACTGTTTGTCCTGATTGACTGATTCATCATCGCCCAAACCCAAACTGCTGAAGTTACAAACATGCAATTTAAACTGTAGGTCCACTTTAGAAAATGAAACTCCGCTAGGAGATTTTTTGAAATTGTATTGGATTGTATTGGTTCCATGATGAAAATTCTTCAAATCAAAACTAATTCGACACGTTATTTTAAATTTTGCGAAAATGCGAGTAGCTTATACACAAAAATTGCGTTGAGGTTAGGTTAAATTAGGTTAAGGTGGCTGTCTTGGCATGGGACAAAAAAAAATTGCGTTTACTTTTTTATCTTTTTCGGCTTCGGTTTTAGCCGAATGTCAGTCAGATTAATCGGCTTCGGCCAAAATGTCATCTTCGGTCGAGGCAGTGGCGGCCTAAGATGCTTGGGGGCCCGGGGCGGCGACGGCTGAGGGGTCCCCCTGAATTCTTCAATTTTATGAAGTTTAAAAAAGTTATATATCTGCTGTAATTTTTTTATTCAAAAGTATGCAAATAAAGTAGCATAGAAATGCACATATAAAAAGAAAACAAACCTGTAGGACAACAGCAATTGTAAACTAACAAAAGGTAACATTTATAATTTTAACACATAACGTTTAAAAAACAGAATTAAAGGAACATTGCGGAAAGGAAACAAAGGAACAATATAAAGGATTCATTTTCAATCGTTTTTCTAATTTTTTTTGCATTCGACATACATACAAAGTTAAAAATTGTTGGCAGTCTTGTGCATATTAAAAAGTATGCTCACAAATAAACATAAAAATTCATATACTAAGAAAAACAAACTTGTTACAATTTCAACACATCAGAAAGTCACTAACAGTTAACAAAATTAAAGGAACATTCATTTTCAATAATTTTTCTAATTCTTATTTACATTCGACGGACAGTTACACACGAAATTTTTTTGTAAAATGTATGCACATGTTATTTCGACGTATCGTTTTGTAGGCGTAAACAAAAAATAATAATAATAACTGTAAATTTGTTTGACAAAGTTCTACAAAGTTTAATGAGGTTAAGTAGTTGTGTAATTTACACAAGTTTACAAGCAAAATCTCGGAGATTGCAATATTTAATTTTTAACTTAGATTATTGTATTTGCATATTTTGCACAAAATTATAAGTTAAAAAGTGAATATTGCAATATTTAATTTTTAACTTAGAATTTTGTATTTGCATATTTTGCACAAAATTTTAAGTTAAAAATTGAATATTGCAATCTTAGAGGAAAACTTTTTGAGAGCAAGTGTTATTTAGAAAGGATTTTTCCTTGCTTTTATTGAACTGAATTGATCTATTGCATTTTCAAAGTCTATTGTCGATGCTGTGTCTCTTTCAATTGATAAAAGTGACAACTTAGTATTTCATCAACCATGGTGGAGCGCAAATAGTGTTTTATAAGTTTCAGTTTTGAAAAACTTCTTTCGCAACTTGACACCGATACACAAATTATTAAAAAATATGCACGAATAAACTTAAATTTGGAAGTGTTTCAATGCAGTCCCATTTTACAATAAATTCGAATAAATTTAGTCCAGACTACTGAGAAATTTCTTCTGTCTTCATATTGCTTCATATTGCAAACTTCTTCAAATATATCTGCCTTCTTAAATTCATTGAATGTTACAATAAGCTTGTCTATAGAGTCCGACCGATTAATCGGCATCAGCATCGGCTAGTATCGGCCAATAAAATTGGTATCGGCATCGGCTAGTATCGGCATCGGCCAAAAAATAAAGAATCGGCATCGGTATCGGCCTTTTTTGGCCGTTTTTGGTCGATGGCATATCGGCTTATTTTCCTGCTTTCATTTTTTTGTTTTCATTTTTTTTACCAACGGGTTCTTATACCCCTTTTCAGTAATGTATTTTTTAGTGTCCGACCGAAACCACTTTTTTGGACCGAAACCGAATATTCGGTTTTTTTTTTAATATTCGGCCGAAACCGAAACTTTCTAGTTGAAATAAAAATCACCATATCAAGCACTTTTTTCAACAAACGAATTTTACATTAAGTAAATAAAGAACAAACAAACAAACATAGCATAAATAAATAAATACTTATTAAATAAAAACAATTTATTCATTTTTTAAAAACGTAAACATGAAAAAATCACCCTTTCGCACCTTACTCGCTAATATTCAAAATTAAATAATTTAATATTATATGCTAAAAAATAAATTTATTTACATTGGTGGCATCTAAATTATTCCTCCTTTCACTATATATCTGCTACACAATAAAATGTAAAAAATATTCTAGAAAGTTTCGGTTTCGGCTATTCGGCCATTTTTTGGCCGAAACTGAAACCGAAACCGAAACAACTGATTTGGGCCGAAAACGAAACCGAAAACGGATATTCGGTCGGACACTAGTATTTTTAGATACTGTTTAATATAAATGTTTACTAGAAATGTTTTTTATAAAAACTAGGTAGTCTTAAAAACACAGATTTTCTCGAAATGTCTATGCATTTTGTTTATTAATGTGCATATCAGAAGAAAGGGCATTTAATTTTTCAATCTTATCCTTCTTTTTTAATTGGAAGCATATTTTTTAACATGCCTTTTATTTTTTGCAAATTTGTTTTCTGACTTCTTCCCACTGCATCTGTACAACGGGTCGCAATTTGAGAGTACAAATTTTAATACAAAAATCGTAAATTTTAGTTAAATAAAAAACTGAATTTGTATGCAATATTTACGCCACTATTTTTGTTTCTCTCTCAGTGGATAAATGTGATATATTATTTTTTTTTAATACATGTTAATGTAGTAGAATTCTGAATTCTCTTGTTATTTTATTTAGTTTTTAATTATTTCTTTTCTCGTTGTTTTGTTATTTTGTGATGAATAGTACAAACAATATGTAATAGTTTCTTTTGTTATTTTATAAAATAGACTGTGTTTTTGATTGAATTTATTCGTGTTATTTTTTCTATGTAATCGGCATCAGCATCGGCCGATTTTCGCCCTTTAGGCCGATTAATCGGCATCGGCCAAACTCGCCCTTCCGGCCGATTAATCGGCATCGGTGAAAAAATTTGGTATCGGTCGGACTCTACTTGTCTATGGCTTCATTGATGTCGGTGTGTGTAGAATACAAAATAAAATTGCAATGGACTATTTGAAAAGTATTTACAACGATTTTCATGTTTGAAAAACGATCTGCCATTTCGGAACTAAACCGGTCTAGACACTCTCACATTGCTCTGTTTATTTCTTCTTCCAATGTGAAAGCTACGTCTGGGTTTTGCTCGCCTGGCAGTAATCTTTTAGTTCGGCGTCGAAACATATCCACCCAACACCCAATTCGTTACACTTGAGTTTTGCAAAATCCAATGAATTTTTAACGTTCTTGAAGTAGGAACATTTTTAAAGTATTGAATTTAACCAAACCCATGTCAATACTAATGTTATGTTTTTGTAAATATATTTGTACTGAAATGACTTCATTCAAAACACAGCTCCACATATGTAAAAAGCTTATAAACGTGTAATCACATATAGAAGACAAAAGATAATTAGCGTTTGACCTAGTGTCCAAGTTTTCCTTTTCTGGATTGCACATTTCTTCTAAGCAAGAAATAATTTTCTCCAAATTATGTCTTACAACTATTACAGAAGCGTAATGTGCACTCCATCGCGTGTTACGTACTCGTTTTAAATGATGATCAACACATTTTGTTGATTTTGATATACAACAACTTTTATATACAAGCTTCTCCCCCCGCAGCCCGGGGCCCTGGACAATTTTTAGAAGTTTATGCACACAAACTTAACATAACATTAGAGTAAAGATTATTTGAATGTAATCATGAAATTCATGCTTGCAACCCGCCGGGCTCTGCTAGTTTCATATAAAATAATGTTCAGTTTAATAAACAAAATGTATGCGAAATCCATGGTAGTAATATAAACATCTCTTAGTGTGACGTTAGTTTCTGGCTAACTCCAAGTAAATAATTTTTAAAAAATTCCGCTTTTAGTTTCTCAGGAAATTTTTCAAACAAATTCCACCGATTTGAATTAGCCTTTTGTAGGCCTTCAGCACTATTGATGGCACTAAATCACCTTCGTCGACTCTGCCGTTCACTGTTCACCGCTCACCAACTCGCTATATTTCACACCTAATTCGGGGATATCACGCAGCCGCCGTTTGTCTGGCGGCAAAAGATCAAACACTCGCGCCATTCTCCCACCAATAAAAATTTTCAGCGAGAAAAATCTGATTAAAAACCTTCAAACGAAAAATGCCTCCGAATAAAAGAGAAAAGACATCCAAAATAGTTAAAGAAAGAAGCCAATAAAACCCATAATTATAACAAGTTCGATATGAATTAGAGAAAAAGTCGGTATATTTATAGAGCGGCGGAGTGAACGAGTGGTGGCGCAGCGAGAAGCGCTAGAATTGAATGAAACGAAAGACGGTGGAGTGTAGTCCGGAGTTCGCGGTGGCGATGCGGTGGCGGTAGTGGCGGCAGCCACAATGGCCTAAGCCGCTTTTAATTGCTAATAACAACAACAACAAACGCACCAACAAGTCTGAAGAGAAGAGCGTAGTGGCGATTGTGGGGCCAGTGCCAGTGCCGCAGCCGCTGAGTACATTAAACAGCGACCACCGCGCATGCGTAGCCACACAAGCTGTGGCGCATAAGCGCTGCTTATTTTAATTTTTATTAATTACATTTGGAAAGCGAATGCCATAGCCTCTGCTCCTTTGCTGACATTTTCGCTTTCTTATCAGCACTTTGATATTTTCTCTTTAATGGGCTGCTTACATTTTGTCAACGAGCGCATTTAGTGCTGTGATAATTTTGGGCGTGCAAGTAAGCGGACAACAAGCAGTCGATGCGGGGGCTTTAAACCATCAAAGCCAGGCGGTATGCAAATGAAAAATTCAATCCTCGGATCGCAAAGACAATGTCCATTGCCCCGTAAAGCTGCTACACCGCGAAGCCGCTCACGTCCATCGCACCGCTTCAGCAGAGGCAAACGCGGTGCCGATCGTTAGCGTGATCGTCGTTGCTTCGATCAAATCAACGCGTAGTGTACGCGTGTGTTTCGGGCATCATTAGCAGCTGAATTGATGGCTTGATTATTCAAATTAGTAATAAAGCCAAAGCGGGGCGATAAAGCGGCAGCACAAGTGGTAGCAGTTGGAGAAAATCCAAATCCAAGACAAATCGATCGATCGTGCGATGATCGGCGAGCGGAGCGGGAGAGCTTTGGCCGCGGCTGCGCACAAGTGGACCCAGCATCGAACGAACGGTCAAGCAGGCGTACGAACGGACGGGCCGATCGACCGCAGGCACAAATCGCTTTGAAGTGAACCGCGCTGATGCGCTGCCTCTGCCACACCGGCCGACTGCTGATCACTGCGATTGAACTGAAGTTGCGCACGTACGCAGCGCAAACGGTAGCTGCCACTCACTTTCTGGTAGTCAGTCGCTGCTTCCATTTCCCCGTCCGGCTCAGTATTAGAAAATTAATAATAAGTTGCACCGCGCTGAGCCGAGCTGAGCGGGGCTACATAGTGCCAAGGGGATATCGAAATAATTTTATTATAATAACAATTTGAATTTAAATAAATTTGTATGCAAATTAGCGCCGAGGCCGCCACAACCACAGCGACAGCCGAAGTCGCTGAAGCGATGTTTGAGCGAGCTTCTTCCAACGGGCAATCAAACGATCGCCGGTTAGCCGAGTCCGTAGGTTGATTGGCATTATTGGTGACGGTGCGCTATGGGGGACAAGGTGTGTGCAGTCTATTAAATCTTCAATCTAATCGCGGGATTTTTGCTCAGATTTAAACACTTTGACGAGTTAACGGGGATGACCGGAATTGATTGCCTGGTTATGTTTTTGCCTTTTTCGGCCACATTCATCGCTTCGTTTTGCGTTTTCGCTATTTTTATACAGACGACTATCTTTGACCAAAATGATTATATTAATAATTAATTAATTTTAATTTATGAATAGCGGTTATAAATAATCATTAATAAACTCGTAGCTGAAATCGAGAATGGATTGGAAAGGAAAGGCGTCGAGTTACTCGTAAGAGCGTGGAGAGTCGAACAGTTGACGCAGATGACGATGGGAATTGAAGTGAGTCTCTCTGGACTGAGGCGAGTAGAGCCCGGAGCGAGCATTGTTAGCGGCAAGTGTTGCAGTCGACGTCGACGATTGCTGCTATTTCGTGTTGTTTAGAATTTATTTTATGCAGATTTGTGGTGGCGTGCTGCTATTCTAAGCACGTCTGAATTTATTGCTACCAGTTCAAGATTTGCGCATAAAATCAGTAAGACATAAATACAAATTAATAACAATGACCAGTACCCGACAACACTTATATGTATGTATATAGTCATGTGTAGGTTTATTTTCGACCAGATGTAATAAATCGAAATCTTTATAGATAAATCATGACAAATCGGAGTGGTCGTGTATTAAGGGTAAAAACAATCTTACCGTAGATGGAGCTTTACAAAGAGGAAAACAGGATACACAGGAAATTTGAGTCGTAAATAAACGACAACGCACCAAAATATGTATGCTTGTTAAAAGACGTCGTTTATATATTGAAACGATACAGAGAATTGCATTGTCACTGCTTGGTACTCCAAGAATGAGGAATTTGGACCATGGAGTCAAAGAGAAGTAAAGTGCAATCTATTTAATTGCATACAGAAATCGCAGCAATTTTTTATGAAAAAATATGATATGAATATCTTCAGAATATTTTCTTACCAAATTTCAAATATTTAATGTATGGGGTCTAAAATTATATTGACTATCCGTTTCAGTTTAATCTGTAAATAATACCGGACAAGTGTGAATTAAAATTGGAATATTTTGATCTCTTTGCCACGATTTGGTGGCTCTGAAAAGAGCCTTTTTATATTTCTTTTATAAGTGCTTTTTTTTTAATTTTTTTTCTGCATTTCAATTTTTATTAATACTTGTTTGTTTACTGCATTATCTATATTTGTTTGCTATCGTTATTAGTTCTTTCAAAGAGAGGATTCCGCGCGCATTTTGCGCATCTTTCAGGATTGTACGGCGTATGCTTTCAGCGTGTACTCTGCCTGAGTATCTCTTCGGAAAGTTACTGTTGATCCTTGTTGAATATAGGCCAAAGCTCGACCGGATCAGTTGCTCACGTGTGTTTGTGTGCGTGTCAGATTTGTGCAGTAGCCGATGTCTTTGCTGTATTCATTGCTGTAGTCGTCAGCGGACAGTCGTGGTCCGCCTGCGTGCGTGTGTGTGGCCGTCTTCGTGATCGATCGCCTGATCGACTTGTGGCCCGTTGCTGCGCTGGCAGCTGGCTGATGTGGCGGTGGCGCTTGGACATTAAGGCAGCATTGTTTCAGCGGCATCCATTCACGCTCACGCCCGTTCACAAATCAAAATTTCAAATCAGTAAAATCCTATCCATTCAGTTGGCTTACATTTCTTGTATGCTTTAACATTTTCAATTTCGCTCCGCGCTCCAAGTGCGATTTGCGTGTAGCACTTGCCAAAACGCTCATTTTTGAGGATTCATAGCGCCTTGCGCGGCGGCAGCGGCGGCAGCAGCAGTTGACACGGACACCGACACGGGCACCATGCCTGCCGCAGCTGCCGCAGCCAGGCCCGCCATGGTGTCGGCGTCGTGCATGGGCTTCTTCTTCAGAATGCTCAGGTCATTGACATTCTCCAGGAAGGATTTGTGAGCGGAGAATACTTTGACGCTGTCAAAGTCCTTCTTCAGCTCCTCGATGTCGCGCTTTTGCTTTGCGCGCCGATTCTGGAACCACGTGATAACCTGCGCATTGGACAGCCCCAGTGCGGCGGCGATCTCGTCGCGATCGGCAGGCGACAGGTACTTCTGGTAGAGAAAACGCTTCTCCAGTTCGAAGATCTGATGGTTGGTGAAGGCGGTGCGCGACTTGCGTTTCTTCTTTGGCTGCGGCCGATTCGAAAATAGGTCAATATGAGACTTGTCTGCAAAGAGCGAGAAAGGAAGAGGTGGAAAGTTACTTCAAATGTCTGCAACATTTATGTAAAACTTCTAGTGTCTTGATTATTGCAATAAAAAAACCGGTTTAAAGTGTTAATAAGAGCAACACGTCGGTCTGCAATTAAGTGCTGGCTGACGCATGTGTTCAGTTAGACTACAATGTCTTGACTTCCGATCCATTCCGAGCTAACAGCCGCCTTAATAGAATAATTTGAGTATTCCAATCAAAGTGTAATCGATGCAAATGAGCGCTGAATGTGCGAACAGATGTGTAGACTCGACTTCAAATAGCTAAATTGCGACACGACTGCAACTACGACAGCAACTATGGCAATTGACATGTCGCAAGCAGCCAAGTACCATTTATCATTTTATAGCTTAGGGAGCTATTGATGTTGTTGTTGCCTTGCGGTTTTGCCGCTGTGAATGCGGTGTGTTGGCGTTTCTGAGCGGATGAGAGTAGACAAGAGGTGTGGGCGCAAAGATAGAATCCACTTGTTGCAATGCTTGCAAAACTAATGTGTGTCTGTGTGTGTGTGTGTGTGTGTGTGTGCGTCTGTTCGTACTAATTAACAATTGAAATTAATAAACGATTTGAGCACTAACCAACAGGTGAGGAAAAAATTAGGGCGTATATCGTTAGAAATGTCAAAGATAATGACTTTGGACTTGGACATGTCATTATTCAAATTGTTGTGCTAATAATTTGCAAGCGGAGTGCAAACAATTCTCAGGTGTACAGAGCTGCATACAGGGTGATTTCGAGATTATAATGGGCCAGTTTATGTAGTGATGGAGAATCATATTACATTAATCAGAAGAATCACTAATCTGACGAACTGCAGTTTGCGTAAGTAACTTTAAGTTTCATGGGCGGTTTAACGGCTGAACAACTGCAAAATTGTTTGCGATCGGTATATCATATGAAGGTTATCTAACAACGACGCCCAAATATACTTAGTTACGCCTCACAGTTCAAATAGTTTTTTTTTTGTTACAAAGATCGTGGCGCTCTAATCGTTGAAACTACTACGAAAATTGCAGTCCTCTTTAATACTGCGAGATTCCGCTTGTGACAAGTTTACCTTATGTGGTAACTTAAGTCTCGAATGAAAACTAATTCAAATTTTGAGGTTAGTATAACGACCCAATTTGCAGGTTGGCCCTTTGTTATATGCCGAATTGATTATAAATAATAATAGGAACAATGAACAGATCTATTTGAAAAAGACCAATTGATGAAGTTAGGTGTAAAAAGACTTATTTCAAATAATGACATAACATACATACATACATAGCTTCTGAATCTGTACTTAATCTTTCTTATTTTCTAGATTGTTATATTTTATAGTTTCAGCTATTGCTGCATTGAAACTTATTTAAACGTCACGTACAATTTTTTCTCGCCTTTTTCGAAATTAAGGTGACAAAAACAAAAACGAAACTATTTTTATGTTTTGTCAATCCCGGGATTTTTCGGGGCTGAAATTGTCCGGGATCCCGGGATTTCTGAATTCGGGATTCAAATCCTTAGTAGGTAGGTAGGCATAGAGAATAGACAAATAAATCAATAAATAAATCCACAATCGCGATATCGAGAAACGCATGTATTGTATGAAGGAACTAACAAAAGTTTCCTAAGTTGGCAACGCTGAATAAACTTTTTACCAATCAAAAACTTCCAGGTGATCTTTCATAGTATTGGAAAGCTGAGTTTTCTTAAATTCTATGAAATGAAATCCTGGAACCGGTCATTCGCCGCTGCTTAAGTGATTGTTCTTGCTTCTGTTTTTTTTAAACATAATTTAGAACTGCCTGGTACCCTGTCAAATGCTATTGCACACGCTAAAGAGCAGCAAACGCAACAACATTTAGTTGGTAGAAACAGATTAAATGACTTTTGATTAATGGACGCGCTAAGGTATTTAAATTTAACTGTCATTTATTTAAAACGGCATTTCGACACCGCTGCGCTGTTGTGCCCTCTCCCCTGTTCTGTTGCTCGTTTGGCTCTTGACAACTTGAATCTAACACTTGCCGCCAGTGTTGATGCTGGTGGCGATGCCGCTTCTGTTCGGCAGCGCTACATAATTTGAACGTAAGCGCGCAGGTTAACGAAAGCGCAAAGACCGCGCTTTGAACTACAAAGCTACAACAATAACAGACATGTGGCCGAAAAATATTCCAAATACAACTGGACGCAGAAGAAGGCAGCATCACTGGCACCGCGAGGGAAACAACAAATTGATTAAACTTTTGAACCTATTCGTTTTGTTTATTTTGGTTTTAGTTGTGGTTTTTGGCTTTTAAAGTTTCGTAATTTTTCTTCTTTGGCACTCGGGCGAATTTCAATTTTCAAGCGGGGCAGACCAGTTGTGGCAACAGTTCTACGATTTGTTTATGTTTTGCCGAAATCTTCATCACTTGATTTGGGTTTGGGATTTCTTCTTTGACTGTTATCTGGTTTTTGTTGCCGCCGTTGCCGTCGTTGCCGTCCAAACCTGCTTAATTAAGTTAACGTATTTTCATTGCGGACAGAGTGGTGTTGGTGGCTGCTGACTGCCGGCAGCTTTTTGTTTTAAAATACTGCTGCGGCTGATTTCAAAGCAAATTTATGGCTACCTTCAAAATGTGTTTAGCTACCGTTTTGCCGCGCACAACAACAACACTAATAGCAGCGGCAGCAACAGTAATCAGTAACAATAATGGTAGCAATAATGAATCGGAATAGTTGCTGATACGAAGCAATAGAAGTTGGATGTTATGGACGCGTTGCAGCCATAGAAGCAGCGGCGGCTCAACAGCCTAAAATCTGCTGCTGTGTTGACATCAATGTGATTTCTCTTCGAAAGCGACTGCTGAGGGTCATCGGTCAAGCAATCATTCAAATTTGAATTGAATTTGTAGAATTGTCATTAATGGAAGTTCGGATTTCGGTCTTTTTGCATGCATGTCCTTTTGTCGATGTGTTTATCTTAAACACCCTGTAATTCTTGCTTTACAATTGTCACCATTAGGCGAGTGGATATTCTGATAAAAACGATGGAGTACATAGCGCATCACTACCCGCGCGCCCTCTTATCTCCGAACGCTCGTAATCCGAAACGCATTAACCACTTGAGATCCTCGGTCAAGTTATGTGCGCACAAGTGCATAGGTTGTGCGCTGTGAACGCGTCCTTTGGCGCACTCAGAGCATTTAATCATAATTAAGCAACTTTAACTTATCTCGACAAATGTACGGACCATGCCTTCAGTCAGTTGTTGCCTACTAATTTGTTGTCGAGCAAGAATGTGGACGAAGGTCTGCGATGCCACTTGAGTACTTTGCTGCTAGCACAAATTCCGAAAAAAAACACAACTGGAATGTTTTGGGGTCGTAGTGAAATTAAGAAGGTTGGTTTGTTTTGGTAGAAAATGTCACTTGTTTGCTTGTAAAAATAAGGATAGCAAAAATATTTTCTCCTCGTGGAAAGTGAAATTTGAAACAGTGCACTAAAAAAATATAGAATTATTACATTTACTATGTTTTACGACTATTTTTTCTCTTGCTGATCCAGGACATTGATAAATTGGTAAAAGGATACAGCGTGTGGGATGGGGGTGTTTCAGGGAAAGCCTAAGGAAAAGTGCTGTAAACATTTGGTAAATGTGTTAATTAATTAATTCTGGGAAACATTTAGAGCCGCTTAGAGATAATGCCTTGTGAATGCCAAGGAGACAGCGTGTCTGCTGTGGATCTTCGAAGACATTTAAACTATTGTATAAAGAAGTTGGAATTGTGATAAAATTTGTGCGCAAAGCGGTTGTTAGTAATGATAAGGAATGGTCATTCTTGAAGGTAAAACTCTACTACTAGCAGATAAACACAAGCATGTGGCGCACACAGGATTTCATTTTCGGAGGGAGGGGGAGGGGTTAGCGTACAACTTTTGATCCCAATTTCATTTTACCCATATTAATTACTAGTGTCCGACCGAAACCACTTTTTTGGGCCGAAACCGAAACCGAGTTTCGGTTTTTTTTTTAATATTCGGCCGAAACCGAAACCGAACCGAAACTTTCTAGTTAAAATAAAAATCACCATATCAAGCATTATTTTTCAACAAACGAATTTTACATTAAGTAAATAAAGAACAAACATAACATAAATAAATAAATACTTATTAATAAAAACAATTTATTCATATTTTAAAAACATAAACATGAAAAAATCACCCTTTCGTACCTTACTCGCTAATATTCAAAATTAAATAATTTAATATTATATGCTAAAAAAAAAGTTTATTTACATTGGGGGCATCCAAATTACTCCTCCTTTCACTATATATCTGCTACACAATAAAATGTAAAAAAATTTTGTAGAAAGTTTCGGTTTCGGCTTTTCGGCCATTTTTTGGCCGAAACTGAAACCGAAACCGAAACCACTTATTTGGGCCGAAACCGAAACCGAAACCGAATATTCGGTCGGACACTATTAATTACCATTATAAAGAAACCAAATTTATTTACTAATTTACCGAACTCAGCAGGGATCCATTTAGCGCAATGTCGCAATCAGAATTTAATTTTGGAGGGTTCTGTGCACATGTTTTGCCAACCACAATTTTTGTAGCAAACAGATATTTGGGGGGAGATTTAAACCCGCGTGCGTCACTGATCCAACATACAATCAATTTAGGCGTTGCCACTTCTTAAAAGCAAAATTCAGGAAGGGTAGAGACCCGGGGCGTAGCCAGAACTTAGTTATGGGTGGTTTAAAAAATATGTTTTTGCCAACTTAGTAATAGGTGCTTTCTAAAGTAAACTACACTTTTCAAACAAGGCATTTTGTGGTATTGCCACCTATACGTGACTGAGTGCATTGGAAATTTACCTTTTTTTACCGATTTTCAGTCAAAATTTCATGGTATTTGGTTTATTGTAAGTGAAGTTATTGCGTCTGAAGTGACAGTATGTTTGTGCCATCGGTACACAAATTAGGAGCGAACGCGGAGCCAATATTAAGTTCTGTTTTAAACATGGTAAAACTTTAACCAAAGCATTTCAATCGATGAACCAAGTTTATGTTGATGATTGTTTATCCCATGGCCGAGTTCATGAGTGGTACATGCGATTTGAAAACATACATGATGACCAACTGAAATCCCCAATTACCGCAGGTTCCGTAAAAACTGTGCGATCAACAATCACCCAAAATCTTTAAAGATCTGAATTACTCATACATTTATCGCATTTTAATTGAACATTTGGCTATCGAAAAGTGTGTGTACAGTTTGTTCTGCACAAGTTTACTGACGCCATCTCATCGATCGACTCAGCTTGTTGCTGAGTTTTTGACTAAAAGTTGTATTTTAACCATTAATTGCTCCCCGTTTGTGCCTAATTTGGCACCATGCGACTGTCGCCTTTTCGAAAAAATAAATTGTATAAGGAAAATAAAGCGTTTTGAGTACGTAGAAGCCAATCCAAAGGCTTGTACCGACATCCTGAAATACATCGCAGCCGAACACTCATTGTACATTTAGATCATGCAAACGGCTGTATGGAGTCTAAAACGGACTATTTTGAAAAAAAAATCAAATCGATTTTGGCAAAAAAAGTGGTTATTTTTTTAAATCTTGAAAGGTGAAAAATCTTGTTACTAGTGTGGCAACGTACATACCATACATAGTGATTGAAAATGTTGATTAATGATAGACTACAGGGGGTTCTACACCCAAACTCCCCTCTGGGTTACGCTCCTTGAAGGGGCCCAGTATGCTATTCATTGCGTTTTAAACAGTCCAATTGCGGCGAAGTACCTAAATGTAAAAGTTAATCTAAAGAGGCCAAAAGATATATGAGGCTCTGTTACAGGGATACAGGATTTTTACAAGATTTTACAGAAAGCAATTTCTCAAGATCTTTGCGTGAAGCAAAAAATTCATACTTTCACTCGAAGCCATGATCGCCCATAGTGAGGGCCGTGCGGAGGCACATTCCTCAAACCGAGGCTCTTGTCCTCAGAACACTAATTGGCAGTGATCACTTTTCTAAGTACTTCTGTAAATACCTTTTCTTGCCATTTCATCCGCTGCTTCGTTTCCTTCAGTATGACTTTGTGGAGATCAGTGCACATTTAATTAAAATCTTCGATTTTTCTATTTTGGATTCTAATGGTCATCAGGGTAGCTTTAATGTCAATGAAAATATTGCTATTCATCGTTTGAACTGAACCGCCAGCTGCTTTTTTAATGGCAATGATTACTCACTTGGAAGACACTACAGGTGCTTGGCAGATGGTATGACTGTATAGCTTGTAGATTCCCCGAATGGAGATCTAACTCCGCCGGGCTAAAACTAAACCAAATCAAAATCCTCACGAAACAAGACTGGCGAAATATTAATTAAAGAATTTTGTACACCCTGAGACGATAAACCCATTTAGTGCTTCTTAGCAACACGAACTCGAGCTGACAGTGCACACATCACGCCAGGCAGTGATAACTGAATGGGCAAATATTTTGTTTTACTCTTGAAAATGTTGACATTATTACACCATTTTGCTTGCGCCCACCAGTGTGTTGTTGCTAACTGCAACACCTGCTACCTCCATAAATAGTGCAGGCGGTGGCAACGCCTACTCGTGGAATCGTCATTGTCATTTTATTTCACTTTATTTCATACGCTCTGTTCTAATACGAAATTTGCCGTTTGTAGTTATTTTTTGTGGGTCGGATATTGTTGCGTCGCTGCGTCGTCTGCGTTCGCGGCGAGTTAATTAGCGGTAATGGGTTTTTGAATACGCGCATGCACTGTAGATATTTGTGGTAATTACGCTGTCCCAGCCGTTCATGTGCATCATTAAGGTTTTGTTTTGTGTACTCATATTTCTCTCTAATTTTTTATCGCAGTGTAATATTTTTTCCCCAATTTGTTTTCATTTGGGGAAGGCCTCGTATGCATAATTAGCGATAGTACGTGAAACGCACTTGAGTGCAGCTCGGCTGACTGACATTCACTGGCCGCAACTTACATGCATCAAGTGGCTGCTTTAGAGGGATTAAAAACGGATTGGTGGGAGCTGAAGGAATTCGGGAGTTGACTATTGTTATTTGAAGCGGAATTTAGGGTATTTTCCTATGTTTTTGGAAAACTTTATGAAAATCAATTCAGCATCGACGAGTGTTTGTGCACTATTATGTTAACTATCCGAATTGTCATTATGCTGGCGCGTTCCGATCTTAGCGCACACATCTGCCATCTGTGCGCTGCAACATTCTTCCCAAAAATAAATTACGCACATAAAGCAATCAACACCATGTACGACCATATTTCCCTATCAAAAACTTGCTGTGTGTCTTTATCAAAAACTATACAAATCTATTAATGTGCACCCGCCCCCCTCTGCGCCGCGGCGCGCCCATTTGTGCACGCATCCCCCGCCTCATCCGTGCTATGTACTTCCAATAGTCCAAAATGTGTCGTTCGTCTTGCATGAGTGTTGGTGTTGGTGTTGATGTTGGCGTGAGTTGATGTACATGGGTGTATACAAATTTATTGCATACCCACGACGGAAATCACTGCAACTGTCGAATGCGTAAAGAGCGGCGTGTGTGCCGCCGCTCGCTCCCCACTTTAACATACCAAAGGCTGCGACTTTATAGTTCGTTGTCGTTTGTCAATCGCCGCTTCATAATTTCATCAACTGGTGCGTTGCATCCAAAACGGTTGCATGTTGCATTGTTGCAGACAACAATTTAAGATGCTGTGTGGCGCACACGAATTTTTGACACTTAATGAAAATGTTGTAAAGAGTTTGGTTGGCAATTAAGTAAAGCGTCTGTGCGGCAGGGGTGAAAGACGGAAAGATATTATCAATATTTACCAAACTGTGACTGTAACGAAGAGATCTGAGTGCAAAATGCTTTATTTTCAACAAGTTCGTTTTCTTCTCCCAATGTTTCATCAATCAGGCTTTCCAAATGGTTACGGCTATGTGTAATAAATGCGGTGTGGATCATTGATAGTTTACTGAATGTTCCCAGCAGTGGTGCACACATGATTTCATTTTTGAGCCCAATACCATCCGAAACCACATTTTCTACCCACAGTTATTTAGGGGATTTAAACCCCTCAAAACCCCACTTGTGTGCGCCAGTATCTCCCTTCTACGCGCCTCATTACGTTCTATAGGTCATCAGGCGTAACTCAAACGATGAATTTAAAACTGAGAACATTTTTCACATTTTCAGTAAGCTTTCCATTCTATTGTTGGACTACAAATAGCTCGAATATGATATCTTTCCAACTTTATCGACTCCCCATATCCAACTGTCCAAAATGGGACCCTATAGCAAAGGCTTTACAAAATCTTATCCAAAAAACAAAAATTAATGAAATCAGAAAGTGATTTACAAAGAATGCGAATTCTTAATTTTTAAACTAACGACTCACTGACTTGGGAGCAAAGCATCAGTTACAAAATCACTGTGGCCACAGTTTTAAGTTTGGCCCTTTTCACACTTAAGTTCGTTATTCGCATCCAAGCTTGCATCCAAGCTTTTTGTATCCAAGTATTTTGCACTTCAAACCGTCAGCTATGTCTAACCATAAAGTTTGCATAATTATTTCTTCAACGACGGCATTGCACACGCACGCAGGCTACAGATAATTTTTCAACTTGGCTGCGCCAATTAATTATAAATTTAAATACCAATTTGCTTGATCAGCACATTTGCAATTTGGTTTGGACAGCCAGTCAAGTAAAAAAAACCGCAACAACAACAATAACAACAAATACAAAGACAATACGCCAAAGACCAATTCAATCGGCAAGTTTTTCTTACTAATGCTTTGTGGTGCTTTAGCAAGATTGCTGATTTTGTGTGGTTTTTATTTTATTCGTTTTTGTGTGTGATCATTGTTGTTTCAGTGTGTGTAAGTTTTGATTGAACAAAAAAATGAAAAATGCTTCTTGAAAGCGTTTAAGATTAATTGCTGCTTTTATACTACTCGTATTTTATTTTATTCAAATTTATTTCAATTTAACCCAAACTTGAATGCATTGAAAATCATAATTATTTACGATCATTTCAATATATGTATTTATTTTTAATACGAAATTGCCCTGCGAGAAAAGTCGAAATGTCTTCATTATGTAGAAGAATTTGTATGCGAATGCAGTCTGACAGCAGTCGAAACCAATTTTTTGGCAACTTTATGCGAAAACAAATGCCTTAACTTATG